>OX458963.1:15045192-19845192 GCA_949774945.1 Hoplodrina ambigua
CCGTTGTTAAATGTCGGTCATGTCAATAATTAGGGATTTCATACTCATTCTGTTAGACTAAATCCACCACTACATCCTGTCTTTTATCGATTCAAGTAAAGATAAATATAATACTAATATGTGTCATAGAAGTAACAACCTAAAGTAACCTATTCTTGAAGGTGGTCTCATTCTTGAGCTGTGCGAATATATAAATAAACTGTATCTAATATTGCGAATGGTACCATTTGGCTTGCTAAGCTTTCAAAACGATTAGTTGACATGACACATATCTATTTTGTTTTTACAGTTTTTCCCTATTTTGAATAAATTTAACTCACTTTTTTCCTTTCCGTGTCTATTCAGTTTGCAAAAACAAAGATATTAGATATTATATGCCTCCTGAATATCCGGAAAGTAAAGGCGACACTATTATTTTGTACACATATATTGTACACGCAAGTATATCATGTCTAGTCCACCAATTTATGAGTGAATATGTTACCGGCCAAACCCGATTTTAAGCCAAACTATGTAGTTTGTACTAGGCCAAAGCGTGTCAGGATATAATAGTATAGCTCAGGCCAATCTAGTATTGGCGTAGTTGACTGAGGCCCGGTCTAAGGTGGTTAGCTGAGCGGGGCTCCTATGTCGTAAGTAGTTAAAAAAAAAATAACCACGTAGGGGATGGCGGGGTGTTTCGGACCCCACCATCCCCTTCTAACCTAACCTGTCCTGAACATGTCGGGGTGCCCCAAGTCCCAAACTCGCTTCGCTCGCTTAGGATGAACCGGTTTGGCCTAGGACAAACTAGTTGGCCTGAAATCGGATCCCGATCTTAGTGATGTCCAAGATATACTTAGTAACTTCGACGTCACTGGACTCACCTCTTAGGTATCACTTCTCAAGCCTATAGGTAACTGCTTAGTTACCTATAGGCACTAGAAGTACTAGAGTTTTGGATGAATGCCAATAGAAGTCTATTGGCCTTAATTCAAAACTCTAGTACTTATTGACCTACTTAAGCTACAAACCATAAGTAATTGATATGATGACTGAAAGGTATGTAATAGATTGGACTTAACATTGAAAGTAGTGGATCCTTACGAAAAATCGAAGAGCAAAGCGCATGAACAAGTAATTTTTTGTGGGTATTCGCTAGCTTAGGCGTGTAAAATGATGATCGGTCCATGACCGTTACACTGCTCATGATTATAATTATAATGCTTATACTTACTTCGTTCAATATAACATTAGAAAAATAACGTTACAACGCTATCGTTATTTCAATGTTAGGGTATAATAAGCACCGTTACTTTACAAGAAATCTAGACTGTTAGACATTACAAAAAAAAACAATGCTTGAGACAGTCAGCTGTAAGAGATATAAGGGCATTTACGTAGTAGGAGCGTTTATGATACTCAGACATAAAACACAAATCTAATTGCTTGTATGCTACCAAACTAATTTGATCTATCAGTATGAAGATCCAGTATTTATATGTAGTCTGATACTCTGATATAGGAAAAAACAGTTGTTCGAGTACCATTTAGGTAATGTTTCTACAAGTACCTATAATATACCTACTTAAAAATATACTTAGGTCGTCTATACTAATTTTATAAAGATGAAAACCATCTGTGTTTGTGGAAGTACCTACTGGTCCGATTACAATAAATATTCCACTAATAAAAAGGTACATTATTCCAGAGTGTCTTAAGACTTTTAAGTATATTTGACTTCTACACAGACTAAGACGTGGGCAGAAACTAGTTTAAAATAAATAAACAAATATATTAAGTAAACATTTTTACGGGAAACCGAAGACTTTTCTAATAAATATAGTAATTATGACGAGCGACTTGCAAAACATTTAGTTTGCGCGAGTACTGAATAAAGTTGTCATGTACAGGCACTGTGTCACGGGCTCGCTGGACGGGAAGCTGATCATCTGGGACACCTGGAGCGGCAACAAGGTGCAAGTGATACCGCTGCGCTCGGCCTGGGTCATGAGCGTCGCATTTGCCCCATCCGGGAATTTTGTTGGTAAAGGACAACTTACTTTTTTAAATGCAATATCAAGTGCTGACATTGCATTAAAAAGACTACTTAGCTACTAACAACTATTGGTGCTTACTACTGAAATATCGGGAGGACAATTTTACTAACTTTTATGTTTGATCGCAATCTAATCTCAGTCTCAATCTATCAAAAATTATTTTTATACACATATTGTTTGATATTGATTAATTGGTTAACTCTTTCACTACTGATGAGTTGTCACTTTGATTCCATAATTCTCCAACCAACTCAGTATTAATTTAATTAGCAAAGCAAAACTTTATCTTCCGCCTTCTGTATTTGTTCTATCCTACTATCCAAGCTTCCACTGTTTATTGCAGAAATGGTCCCGTGACACAAATAGATATAGATGTCTATTCCAGTTTCTATAAGATTCGACTCTATCCTTCCTTAGGGTAAAAACAAAAAGTATTGTAAATAACATAACATCACGCCTGTAATCCCCGAAGAGTTAGGCAGAGGTGTACCCATTAGTACAACCACATTTCGCCAGTTATGTTTTTAGTCCCATGTCATAGGGGGCGAGCCTATTGTCATCAACCGGGCACAAATCCTGACTCCGAGGCTGCTACTGAGAAATTCCTGATGAGAAAACCCAATAACACTTTGCCCGACCTGGGAATCGAACCCAAGACCTCATGCACAGCAGTCGCGCTTGCGACCACTAGACTAACGAGGCAGTAAATATTGAGGTAGTAATATTGTAGTATTGTAAATATTGATAATATTACTAACAAAATATTTTAGAACTAGGCTGTTTTGTTATAGTTTAGGTAGGTGTATCTGTATACTTACCTAGGTATTTGCTCATCCTATCAGTCGATGAGATAACGACGATTTAAATCACCGAGGGATTGTTATTTATTTTGAGTGAAATTCGCAGCTCGTGACGTAATTGTGGTAATTTATTAGGTAAGTACCTACTACCTATTATGATTTTTATTATGTGCGTAGCATGTGGCGGGATGGACAACATGTGTACTGTGTATGACGTAAACAACCGTGACTCTACCGGTGCTGCCAAGATGGTCCGCGAGCTGGCCGGCTACGAAGGCTTTCTCAGCAGCTGCCGCTTCCTCGACGACACCCACATCCTCACAGGCTCCGGAGACATGAAAATGTAAGTATTTAGCAAGATGATACACAATTTGTTGCTGAAACAATGTTGTGTGGCTTTGTTACATAATTAATAAATAGGTAACGTGGCTTTATAATCGCCAGTTCCTCAACAACATATTACCCCTCAAAATAACAGGCAGGCATCACGGGGCAAAGACCACTTCTCATACAAATAAGGCACGAGCTTTGACTACCCACGCCTGCTTGAGGCGTGTTGCCAAATTCACACTGTTGGAGATAGATGGTCTTCAATAAAACTAATAGTGGACTGTATAAATGATAATAGTTATCAATTAAATATTATTCTTACATGTATAATATTCTAAAATCTAGTATTTGTCGCAGATGCGTTTGGGACTTGGAAGTAGGTAAACGGGAGATGGAGTTTGATGCTCACGCCGGTGATGTCGTCACTATTTCACTGGGACCAGGTAAGCCGCATACTGAGCAGCGGAGCATAAAAGGCGTGACGAGAAAAATAAACAAATTAACCTCTTTTCAGATTTAGATAATACTAGATTATTATTACTCCATTCCAAGGAAAGGGCCTCTTCTTATACAAGGAAAGCATTAGCATTGATAAAAGCTTGCTCAACGAGAATTAGGGATTTTAGACATATATTAGATGAAGGTTCCGGACCTTAAATAAATATTATGTTTCGATGTCAGTGATGTTCAAGAGAAAGTTAGAAAGTACATAAGTAATTGTGAATGAATTGAAAAATTCACATTAGGACTTGTCTTGTTTTGAAGCCGCAAGCTCATGCAGGGTTCCATAATCTACCATCAATGTGTTTGTGTTCATGATTCATATCAAATATACCAACTTAAGATAACAATAACCATGTGTTTATCAGACATGAAGACGTACGTGACCGGCTCGGTGGACAAGACCTGCAAGTTGTGGGACATTCGGGATGAGAAAGCCAAACAAACTTTCTTCGGACACGAGGCTGACGTCAACAGCGTATGTGTGAGTACAGGAACATGATATTATTAGGGCTCTTTTAATTTAAGTGCCGGACTACTGTGGTACCGGGGCAGTGCGGGTGTCGGATTGCACACGGACGGTAGTGTCTATTTTTTCATACAGTTGAAGCGTCGAGATCGCCGTGCGACACCGATACCACGATATAGACAACGGCAGGACGACATTATGGCAGGTAGACAAGACGACGCTTTATTTGAAAGAGCCTAAATACCTACCAGCTAAGATCAAATTAAAACTTCATAATCAACTGTAAGATGATAATTAGACCTCGAATGTGTTTTAGACAGCTGCCGCAACATATCAGAAGCGCTCATAAATCAATTTAGCCATACCATTAACACCCATAAGGGACTAGTACTGTATGCTGCTTAGCCTTGGGTGACACAGAAACAGTAACAATAAGTCCACCGTCCTGTGTAGATAAAACAACACACATGAAGAAGCTAAGGGACTGAGAAATTAAGCTAAATGATACTGCCTTTAAAGACATAAAAGGCACTATTTTCTCTCTTAACTCAATGTAGTAAGAAATAATGCAATAGGCGCTCAGAATTAATACCAAAAGACTAGACTAGACCAAATTTTACACGTTCTTAGCTACCATGTTAGGTAGATCCATGGTCCTCGTCGTGAACAGACCCAATAAGACATACAGTTTACAATATTTATACATACAAGAAGGAGTGGTGAAGCCAAATATTATTCCTCAAGTAGGTATAATACCTACTTGGCTTTACCATTCCTTCTTGTAAAAATAATTCTCAATATAATTCTTAAAAATGTACATCACCTTAGCCGACAGACGTAACGATGGGTGAATGTTTACAGTACCACAACAGCGGTCAAGCATTCGCTACGGCGTCTGAAGATAAGACGGCGAGACTGTTCGACATACGCAGTGACCAGCAGCTTGGACACTACACGCCGCCTGGAGCCGGCGGATTTACTAGTTGCGGTACGTTGCCAGTCATTTTCTACTAGGCGTAGCTAAAAACGGAATATTAGTCTCTAAAGGATCGTAGATATCGATCTCATTCTTATCCACCTATATAAAGTAAAAAAAGCCTCAGCAGCTAGCAGGGATAAGGGACTCACTCATAAAATAACCGGCGAAATGTTGGTGTTCTAATGGACCTAAGCCTAACCCTTCGGAGATTACAGGTGTGATATTATGTGTATGTGTGATGTGTGATGAAGTAAACATCTTAAGAGTTCCGTAAATGCTAAAAAAGAAACCCTGACGATGTAACTTCATCTGTCCGTCCGTCACAGGCGCTTATTACAGTAATAATATAGCAGTTACTGCATCTGTGCTTTTATGAAAGGGTTTCATTTGCACATTATAAAACATTTATGATGAAAAAAGTCCGCCAAACCAATTTAGTTATGCGGTTCCAAAGAATGATTTTTTTTTTCCTACCGAGTTTACAAAACCCTTGGTGCCTAAGTCCAGCTCGCAGTTTGCCATCTAGCAAATTTAGAGGAAGGTATTGAAGATGGTTCTAAGTAGACAAATACTCCAATAATATAAAAATTTATGTATTGAGTCATGGTCAAATTATGAATGGTATTCATGAAAAATTATGTCCTTCTTAGAATAATAATTAATAATGCATTTAATAATAATAATGATTGCGGGTGGAGTAATTACGGTACATGGATAAGAAATCGATAGTTTATTTATTAATTTAAATAATTTATAAATTGTGAATTTATTATTTTATTCAGCACTATCGCTAAGCGGGAGATATTTGCTCGCCGGATCTGATGACAACGACGTTCATTCCTGGGACACCCTTAAAGTCAGCCACACCGGTAATTAAACATTGATTAATTAAGAGCATATCATGTACTTTTATATCTTTTTTTGTGTTGACACCAAAGTTCGGGTTATCATCTCTCATAACGAGTGTAAGACGCTGAGACTTGATAAGGCCGAATGTTACATGTTCTTCCCATCATTGTACTCAATTATTCTAAGGGGTTGAATCAGGGGCCCAAAGTTTGTATGGAGAAACCAACTTTGACGCGGGCAGGTTAGCTAGTATAATTTTAAGATCCATATTGATGTTCAAAAACATCATTTTTGCCGTGCATTGAAAATCATAATTGCCGTGTAATGAACATCATAATTGCCGTTATTGAGATTTGATCATTTAAACAAAGTAAATCAGCGCATTTGCAAAAACGTAACTAATTTTTTTTTCTGGGTATTTATCTTAAACCTTTTTAAAGAAAAAAGATAAACTGAAGATACTGTACTGTATACAAAATATATTGTAGCTGTGGAGGTGCACTTTCACCTCAATAAACAAGGGGATCACCCAAATCTCTTTATGCATGTGAAGTGGCCTATAATCAACTGATCCAACATGTTGCATAGCTTCTAGCGATTTCATACCTATAACTATGAGAAGAAGAAGATTATGCCAACCTTGAATTATCCGTTTAGTCAAAAACTGTTGGGAAACCTTCATAAAAGAGAATATCCATCGTCACCACAATTATCATTGGACAATATAAAATAAAGTGTTTATTTCAGGTACCCTTCACGCTCACGAGAACCGCGTGACTTCCATCTCGATGTCTCCCAATGGCGTTGCACTGGCTAGTTGCTCCTGGGACAACAGCGTCAGGGTCTGGGGCTAGAGCCTGACCATGAAACCCTATCATCCGTAAACTTATCTATTAAATATTCGAATAATGTCATCTTGTTTTTAGTATGTATATCCCTTTGAATATGCTGCCACTTCCTGTTGATTAAAACTTTATTATTATCCTTTTGTTTTATTATAATCACATTCCAAGGTTATAACAATACGATATCGTTAATTTGTTATCGCCATACCGCTAAGGAGCGTGGTTCTTTGTTAATAGAAGAACTTGCTATAAGTAGACAATTTAAGAATACTCACACCTTTATGTCATGTTTGTGTAGTTTCAATGCTATACAAAACCCGTCGATCTATTCTGTAAAAATCTACCTCGGTGAATTTAGGTGAACTTGTGAGAATGAGGTGGCTACTGGCTATCATCCCTGTAATGTTATTACTGGTGGGATGACCGGTCACCTCAAACACACGCGTAACTACTGATGCGCGCAGCACAGGGCCGGTCATTATGGCTACCTTTCAAAGAGGCCTACGTCCAACAATGGACATCGATCGGCTGATATGATAATGATGATGGTATGGGTTTACTGCTCACTTCACATTACTTTACCGAGGATTTTTTTTACAGAATAGCGCTGCAGATAATGATTATAATTAATTTTATAATATTAATAAATGTATAACCGAAGTTTTTTCTTACTCTGCCTACTACTACTCTTCTTCTGACTACAATATTAATTACTTGTCATAGATCATTGAAGAATCTGTAAAAAGTGTATAATGAGCAGTATACAGACAAAATACCTATCTGCTCATAATATGCGGTGCTAGTACGAAAAGGGGGCCTACCTCCTTTTCTTAAAACAGTAGGTACATATTATTTTAATATTACTTTGCCTTACGCACTGTTGGATTTCATCGCTCGGCTCAGCGCTGAGAGTTGAAAATCCAACAACAAAAATTACAAAGTAATATTAAAATGGTACTGTTTTATGAGATGTCGGGTAAGGCCCTGGCAGATAAAATACAAGGTGTTACTGACACAAACCTGTAACTATTTTGTTCAGAATTCACAGGGCTTCTATTAGGTACACTACTTTAATATTAAAGTACAAACCTACTAACACGCCAAATAATCGATTTTAAAAACGGTACGGAACCCTACAATTAAATATCGTAACAGTTAATACTTATAATATAACAACAAAAGAATTCGGCCTCGAAAAATTACTCCGCTTCATTGTCGACTGCCAAAAATACACGATACTGTCGATTGCAATGCTTTAGCCTCTGACCAAGGTAGAAGCCAGCAGTTGGGTCACGGGAGAAGCAATCAACCGTTTCGAAATCTATACTAACACAGAAAGCTGAAAAGTCTTTTTGTTTGTTTAATCGCACTACACACTAGAACTGCCAGCCGGTTTGAAAAATCTTTTTATTTCTGATAGCCAGATTCATGAGGAATAGTATAGGCTATAACATCACGCTACGACCCGCAGGAGGGGAGCAGTACCATACATAACACGTAACTTTACCCGAAGCTTTCACCTTGAATTGCACGTTATTATTGGGTAACTAGTTGACACTATTAACCAATTATTACAAGACTCACCTTAAAAAAAAACCACATTATTTTAGCCCTAAAAACCCGATTAATAATCAATTAACAGTTAAATTCGTTTTTTTATGTTGCTTTGAAACTAATAAATAAATAATTAATCAATTAATCAGGCTAATTAAGTGACGTCACAGTTTCCTATTTCCATACAAAATCAAAGACGGATATCGCGTTTTAACAGCTCATAAAAAGGTCAAAAAAAGGCCAAGCTCAAAAAAAGGTCAAGGTGTCAACAACCCAAATGGGTTGTTGACACCCAATCGATTCACATACTTACATACCCAGTAAATACTGGCAAAGTGAAACATGCAAGCCGCCTGAAGTTCTCTACTGCAACAGCGACAGAACCAGTACAGTCGAGAAGCATAAGACATGTATGTAGGTAAGTAGGCATAATATTATTTTACTACTTTAATTTATTATTAGTTGGGGTTAATCGTTAATTCAATTAAGTGCACTTTACCACCCAACCGTTGATAACTTATGACCGATCATTGGGTGGTTCTGGCATTCATGGGCCTTGACCAATCAAAACAAGAATCTCAGAAAACCGGAATGGTGTTTATTAAATTATATTTCCTTTTCTCACCAAATACAAATATAGAATTGGTCAATTACATACATCACGAATAATCACGGTCAGGCTGGAATAAAATAAAACTAGTTAACCATGACGATCATACATAATACAGGTACATTATATCTAAGTAGATGACGTGCCTAGTGATGACGACCTTGACGACTCTCAAAATGAACATGTGTATGGGTGGTATCATTACTTACAAATAAAAGGTTTATTAGAACTGGTTGTGTAGACCATGATATAAAAACGTTTTTATTAATCACTAGGTCATTCCCACGACTTCGTCTACCGTGAATGCCACTTATCTGCTAGGTTTTTTTCACATAAGGAAATAGCCTTAGTTACTCTTTATAACATCAGTTTTCTGCAAGTGAAAGTCCCATTTTAATAAGTCCAGACGTTTCGGAACAACAAGAAAGATAAAAAGACCTTTCAAACAATACCTCACACGATATATTTAATTTTGGAAAGTGGTAGGAGGGGGGTTGACGTACCCTCTCCCCACTTCCTTCAGTCAGACATCGACTACACGTATAAACAAAGCAATTTTTCTTGTCACGGCGGTTCTGCTGTGATTTTATAAGGAGTTCCGTTCCATATCTCCAAAGTTCATCATCAGATCATGACAATATTCCTATGGGACCTATTCGGAGCTATACTCTTTCAAACAAAACCAGAATCATCTAAATATCATAATTGGCGGAGTAAACGGAGAACAAATATACAAAAAAAAAAAAAAACATACGCGTCGAACTGAAAACCTCCTCCTTTTTGAAGTCGGTTGAAAAAGAATCGGTTTTTTCGTAGGTTTACGGTTTAAATATGCGTGTGCATATATAAAAAGATTTTCAAGATACTCAGAATTAGAACGATGTCTGATTAAACAAGATGCTAATACCCACACAAACATGTATGTCACTAGCAGCTAGATGCAACGTAATACATACTGTGTATGTAAACTATTATGTTATCAAACAATAATTACTTAATTGCCTCTTAAGTAGATTTCATATTAGCCTGTTCATAGATTTATAAGAACTTCATTATCATATAGTATGCTAATCTTTGCTTGTTGTGTGTAAGAAAATAATCACATCAAATACAAAGTTGCATATCAGCCGTCTTATTTGCTATTCAGTAAAGATCAAATAATAATGTAATCTTAATGCTTACGTACATGTATATTAAATGTGTATGTTTTGTTAGTTAGTAAACAGAAAAACCTGAGCAGCTTGAGTTGAGACGATGCACGATAGTCGGCCATTGACTTAATTACTTAGAAATCATGGATACCAGCACCTAACTACTTATATCTGTGCTTAGACATGACATTAACAATCACGCTTAAGAATTGCGATAAAATGGTTATCTCAGAATAATAAATTGACTTTGGATTTTAAACTTAATAAGTAAGTACTAAAATTATAATACTTAATTAGTCGCAGTTTCTTTATAATAATAATCTCTATAATCTCTCTTTAATTGTGGCTAATAATAATTAGCCACAATTTTGTGATTAAGCCACAGATATAAATACTCAAAGCTAACTCTCTGTATATGGGATACATTGTGAGCCCCCACAAAATAAATAATATGAATATTTATATGTGACAACGGGGTCCATAGACAGCTACCTATACAAAAATACGTGACAAAAATTGGAAGCGCACTTTGATGGACTCTTAACTTATTTTAGATTTCGGTGACGCATTGTCGCCAGCACAAACTGAACAGTACATTAAATTGCGCAACGGTATATATTTAAATCCAATTAAATTGTACTGCTGAGGTACACTCCTTATGCACTGTATATCGATATTTAAAAATGATTCCCCATTTCCTTTGGTTACGGACTTACGGCATCAAGCGTGAACGGCTGAAAAAATTTCATTAATTCTTTTTTGTTGTATTTGTTATTGTAAGGTGGTCTTATGAAAGATAGAAGACATATTATTATATGGCGGTACGAAGTTCGCTGAGTCAGCTAGTTTACTTATAAATCTGCTAATATAGAAATTAAAATATACACTTTCAGCACAGTATGTATACATTGGGTGAAGAATGATATGAAAGAAAAAAAAAACTGTGATAGCATGACAGAATAGAATAAAAAACATATAGTTCGAACCCCAAGTAACCCATGTTATAATGTGATGATTTCCCAAAACAAAAAAGAAAGTAGCCCATGTCATTTCGACTTCTTGCCCTTGTGTCCCAAGAGAAGGGTAAGGCATATTGACTGTCGAAGTAATTAAATAATATTAAATATTCTTGGGTAATAATGTCCCACTCCTGAGCAAAGGCCTCCCTTCAGAAATGTGGATGTATTATATTATCTCTTCCACAGCTTACTTGAAAATTCCCCATTGCAAAGTGAGGCTTTTGGAGAAAACGGTCGTACACGATGCAAATTCTTACTGAAATATTGATTATTTCAATAAGAATTTGCATCGTGTAAGTAAGTTTGCCAAAAAAATATCAGCAACAAAATTAACTTCTGAGTAACGGATAGGTATTATGTTGTCATACAAAGAATGCCAATGTTGTGTTTCCAACGATTATTGTCAGAACAGATAGATACGAATGTAGTCTGTAAACAAATCCAAACGACTGACGTGAAATTTACGCATTATGTTTGCACAGACTTGAACGATGCACGTAAATTTAAGGATTTTTAAGATTAAATCAGTGTACTGTTTTGCAACTGTGACATTAATTTTCGTGATATTTTATTTAAATAACACTAGTTATTTAAAGAAAACTAAAGTGGAAATTCCGTGTGCCACAAACAGTCCTTTCCGTAAAACTACTACCGAACTAATAGAACATGTCAAACCGAGATCTAAAACGAAATATATTTTGCTTTGGACTAACCCTAATTTATTTCCATTTGTTTACTTTGGGGAAGGAAACAGTATTTTCAGAGAGAAAAAATGTGAATATATAAATTGTTTTGTTACTAGTAACAGGCAACTTTTAAAAGACTATACTGAATACGACATTGTTGCATTTAACGGACCTCAACTTATAGATGCCATCGACAATAACGACTTTCCAAGAGTACGAAGTTTTCGTCAAAAATATGTGTACGCAAACGTTGAAGCTGCTGTCAACTATCCTATTTGCAAAAACAATTGGGATAATTATTTTAACTGGACATGGACGTATAAACTAAATTCTGATGCCATCTGGGGATACATCGCCATAATGAATTCTAGTAACCACGTCATTGGACCCAGCGTGAATATGGATTGGATGAGCGTGGATGATATGGAACCTATTAACGCAGATACAAAAAAGAAACTGTTGTCCAAAAGCATAGCGGCAGCTTGGTTTGTTTCTAATTGTAATACATTAAGTAAAAGAGAAGAATTCGTTAATGAACTTCAAACTTACTTAGGTGATTATAATTTAAAAGTTGACGTGTACGGCTCTTGCGGAACTCTTCAATGTCCAAAATATTTAATGAGTAGATGCCTCGAAGAGTTGGAAAGAAAATACTTTTTTTATTTAGCTTTCGAAAATGCTATGAGCGAGGATTATGTTACTGAAAAGATTTTATACGGTCTGGATCATTTTACCGTACCCGTAGTCTACGGTGGAGCTGATTATACAAGGCAAGTACCTATACAATAACTATGTAGTCTATGTAAATACATAGCCTTCGTGAAATACAAGACACTAAATGGAACGAAATTTTATTTTAATTCCAGGTATTTGCCACCTGGTTCGTACCTGAATGCCCACGAATTAGGACCAAGAAATTTAGCCAAGGAGATAATGGACATTATGGAAAACCGTGAATTATATTATCGTTTTTTTAGATGGCGAAGATATTATACATTTCGCCGCAGATATGAGAACCCGGAAACTGATGAATACTGTAGTTTCTGTGCCTTAGCGAATAATGAAGTTCGGATGGCAGAAACAACTATTTATACAAATTTCAGTTCTTGGTGGACACCGGAGGGAATTTGTATCTACGACTAGAGTAGTCAACAATTTAGGAGGCATACATTTCAAGCTCTTCTATGATTTATCTTTTCAGACAGACAGTTTTGAAATTATTATCATAGAAAACTCATTAGAAATTAAATACTCGTAAATAGCCTGTTAATAACCTCAACGAACACGTATTATACAGGTTCAATTTCTCTTAACAAAAAAAATCTGATTAATCTGCCCTGCACGCTGAGTTATTAACAGGCCCCTCCTCTCCACTAGGCACTCTAGGCACGTGCCCAGGGTCCCATGAACGTGAAACTGCCTTCAGAAAGAAAAATAATACTATTAGTACCGTACCCGATGTAGATATGTACGACTAAACATATGATTTCCAGTGAGTTTTATAATGAGTTTCTTGTCCTTTTTTTTTTTACCGATGGGAAATCATCGAATGACTTCCCCCGCCCTGGGCGGGGCGGGAGGGAGTGTCAGACTTTTACTGACTAAAACCCATCCATGTTCCTTCTTGTGCCCTTTGCATTTCGGGGGCGCGGTATCTCTTTCGAACAACCCGCAGAGTTTCTTGTCCTAAGCTTAAGAAATATTAGTATTATAGGTATAGTATATGTGTCTTTTATTGATTTATTATAAAATTAGGTACAATTTTCAATAAATTCAATTTGTCAATAATCAAAATACGTCAAACACATCCTTATGTACCCAGGGCCCAGGGCCTACAATAGGTTAAAGACGGCCCTGCTTATAAATATCATTATTGGATATAATAGCGCAATCATTTCAATTCATTCAATCAGACAACAATTGTATTAATTATTATATTTCATAAAAATGTTGTCTTATTTTGAAACCTATGATGCTTATCTTTTCAAATTGATTCTGTGTGGTGAAAAAGAACCACTGATATAGGTAACTTCTCTAATTTAAAGTATGTAAGTTCGAAGTTTCTACCATAATATTTAAATAAATAATACCACGAATAAAATACTATTACATCCTTAATATGTTTATTTACAAGTTTAAAGTTCTATAGCTCGTCGGTAAATCTGCGACTACGCACATTATGCCACAAAGGCAAAGTACCCCAGTATCGCGATCGGGACGCTAGGTCTGTTTTCATCTTCGATTGGCTTGCTATTTCTAAGTACTCCATTTTGCTTCCAGACGTCGCTGGCTCCCATTTTAATGGCACTTGGATGGGTTTATTGGGATTTCTGAAAACATTATAAATTTACACTTATAATCACAATGAAAATTACGCGTCTGCACATTGCGTTGTATTTGCAATAAATATACTATTTGGTGAACTGAGATATAAACATTTTTAGGATTTTAAATTTTAGGAGTAATTCTAACGTGTACTTATTACGTATCAATGGTGAGTATTGTATTTCAAGACGGTAATATAATATTTAATAAATTAAAGGATGATCCTTGACCGGTACGTTATGATAATATAACTATTTCTTCCCCAAGTCTGATCTTAATAGGGTGTAATATATAAGCAAGCATTTATATAAAAATGTACAATGTAAACAAGTATCAAGTAGAAACTAACAAAGATAAAACAGAAGATTTGATTTGGTCACTTAATTAATAAGAAAATATACGGGGTGTTAAAAAAAAGCACATAACATAATACCTATGTATTAACTACGTAAAGTTCCCATTAAAAGAAAGCACCTTTGAGCAAAAATCATTGCTGGGAAACAACTTTTTGTTTGTTTGAGAAACCACCGTTTATAGTGCCATGCAATGTAGCACACGCAAAATGTTGTACTTATGGGTGCATACAACAGTACAGAGGTCGTAGGGGCACTTAAAATTTATTTAAAACAGTTAAAACTTTGGTAAAAAACGTAACTAAAAGTTGGAACTTTGACCATCAATATCTTCTTAACTAAAAGGTTCCCCAGGTACTAATGACCCGGAACAAATAAAAATATCGCAAAGATTAGAAGAACAATGTAACTTTCGGCTCCCTTATGAGTCTTTTTACACCAGATAAATCTCAAAGTGAAAAGAAAAAGAAGTGAAGGAGTGCAGTGCAATGTAGTGTACATAGAAAAACTGAAGGAAGCTCTGTAATATAATAGCAAAGTGAGTAAATACGTATTACACTTAGATAGATAAACATAAATAGATTTAATTTTATCAACTATATACAAATCTTCTCTAAGATCTCGTACTTCCTGTTGTAGATCACACATTTATTTGGCAAAAAATCCTAAGTAAAAACTTACCCTGTGGTAGCAAAGTTAGTAAATAGAGTTACAATAGTTTCGCTCATTTTGAGATCTTCAGGTGAAATTGGTTTTTCAAGGAACACGATCGGAAATAGATGCATCAGATCATCAGCGTGACAAACACCTGAAATAGACAAGAACAGCATTCAAAACTCGGAGTGAAGGCTAAACGTGGGTAAGACTGGTAAGGATTGACTTGTTTGCTCGGAAACGATGGAAGGCTATAGGTAATGAAGACACGATACTAAAGCACTTTGGTTAGCGCCTATCTTTTCTTGTTTTTAGAAGGCAAACAGCCAACAACCCACTAGAGTGAACCACAGTCCTTCTGACTTCCGATATTTTAACCAGATGCTTTTATGTTTTGAAGAGCTAACTACTTTTTCCCAGGTCAGGCAAAAAGTGCTATTGTGTTTTTAATTAGGAATTTTCCAGTAGCAGCTCGGAGTTGGAAGTTAGTGATGTGATACTCTCGTGGTCGTGGCTAAGGAAAGCACGTAAAGCCAATGGTCCTGCGCCTCATCTCTCTCCGGTCGTGTCGGATTGCCGTCCCATCGAACTATGAGAGTGAGAGAAGAAGGAGTACACCTGTGTTGGCGCACACCCTCTTGCACTATCAATATCTTCTGCGTACTACTCGGTCTAGGGAATGTTACTTAAACTAACTCGGACGTGGTAATCACCCTGATAATAAATTAATATAATAAGAGTTTATATTGGATTTAATGAATTCATTTAATGAATATTTAATGAATTCATTACTCTTATATAACAATATAAAGTTTTAAATGAACAAATATGTAATAGCACATACAGCGATCGAGCAATTCTAGTATATGGGTACTATCGTAAAATGTAAGCATTTATTCTTGTTTTAAACATTGCAAGCGATTTGCTATCCTTAATTTTATTTGGTAGATTATTGTATAATTGTGCTCCTTCGTATACTAATAATCTTTTTGCCGTACTATGTGTTTACAATTTAATTTGGTTTATATCTCAAGTAAGTACTTTAATTACCATAACAAGAAAAACCATAGCTTTTACCTGAGCACAAACGCTATATCCATAATCAGCGTGATTTTGTAAAGAGTATCAATGATAACCAATCGCACCCGGAACCGTATGTTCTAGAACAAGTAAGGTAACTAGAAATAACTTACCGTAGTTTCCTTCCGGATCGCCAAAAATTTGTGAGAAGCTGTTTGTGGCTCTATAAGCCAGTTCGTACAAATATACTGGATTCTTCGTGTAGTTAAACACCAGCTCAATAGCCTCTATGGCTGGGTATGCGAAATACGAGTCTGTGTAAATCTGCAAATTGAAAATAATAATAAGAGGTTAGGATCTTTAATCTGCTACCGCCGGGTATCTAAGCTTGTATTAAATATCTTACATCGAGGATTCCTTGTTGTGTTCCCTTTAGGTCGTTTTCTTTCAGGTATTTTTGGCGTATGTTTTTAGTAATTTCATCAACATACGGTGAATTCTCGTAGTAGAATGTTACTGGCGCGATTGTCTCGAAACCCGACATGAATTCTTCATATCTGGATGTATTAGCTGTGATCCCTACAAAGCAAAATAGGTTAAAAAATATTTTGGATTTCTAAACCGGTATCTATCTTCATTTAACTTTTATGTAACTTGGAAGCTTTATATCAAATTCTAAACCAGTTAAGCCAGTTTAAACCAACATTTACCGATCGTTTCCTTCAAATTTTTTCACGTGGTATTCGGCGGTATTTTTCTGGTCTATTTTTAACCATACATTTTATAGACGGTGACTATGTCTTGGATGTTTACTTTTATTACAATATCAACAACAAAAGTGCTTCAAATGTTTAGAACTACGGGGCGACATCGTCAAAATTGAATAACAGTTTTATGTGATAGTATCGAACAGACCTGTTGCTTTCCAAAACATTAGGAATATAAAATGCAAAGGAAATCTTACAAACTGATTTCAAGCATCCTTCATCTTTGGTAAGGCCTGTCATCCAGGGCACTGCAGGTACGTCGGGAATTAAACGTGGACTTCTCTTTAGGAATGCACCAGGGAGGTCTGGCTCTGCAACAGCTTTGAATGTAGTCATTGGCTCATAATCCCACTCCTAAAAACGTAATTTCTCATGAGAAGAGCGAGCCGCAAAGGTCACAAACCATGTTAATTTTGACATTATTATCTGACGAATGTTATATTAAAACAATAATTCTAATCGCAGACAGAAAAAAATAATAAATGAGTTTTGTATTGTATGAGTAAGTACGTAGGTAGCGATCGTACATAAAAACGAAATTCTGTGTTGATGATATCATAGCTGTCCTTGGTGCGAAGACATTTGATCATTTTTTCTGAAGGCGATTGAGGGCAGTCCATAAACTTAGCCAGACGAAACGCGTTCCGGAGAGCTTCACCAGGTGGAGCCTCAGCCCATGGCACTAGAGCAGTACCCGATTCCGATATTCCTTTGTGAAATAGCCCTGAAATCATTAACCTGGGTTTAACAGACACATCACATAGTTATTGTCTACGTATACTACCCAACAAACTAACGCACGATATACATATTGTGCTCATGGGCACATGGAACAGTATGGGGTCGTGGAGGTATTTAAAATTTAGTTATAACATTTAAAACTAGTTTTCGTAATAACACAAAATATCTCTCCGTTACCAGAGAGTTCCCAGGATGGTTCAGAACAAAAACATGAACGCAATGATGCGAAAAACATGTAGCTATCAGCTTTGTTAATTGTCTTTTTACACCCGCTATAACTTCGTTACCTACAACCTACAAGTCATTAACTCCTTGTCCCACAAAGTAAGACATTATGTATATACTTAAAAAAATATTTTTGACTGTATACAAACAGACGGCTAAGGACTTGATCCCAATTATGAATAAACCACATCTATAAATGTGTTTTAAAAAATACGGTTACCTACCTATACCTATTAAACAAAACAAAATACATAGGTATATCGTTTGCCTCTTAGTAGTGTGCTAGGTGTATACTGCCCCCAGAGTTAACTTTGTCCCCTCTAATGTTAACACTTTCACACTTTCCACTTAACCACAATAGCTGGAAGTTCTTTGAACTCTCTCAATAGCGTCAGTCCGGGCACAAATGTGCGCAGCAATTTTATAATAGTACAATAAAGTCGATACCAACCTATTACTAAGTTGCTCTAACATCAAACTATGCACATTTAAACTCGGAAAATTAGTTGTGGCTAAATTCAATGGTGTAAGTATTGGACTATTTCTTCCCGTAATATGTTACGTCAACAATCATTATGGTCAGTTCCACCTTCAGATTATTCTGATTTTATCAAAAACCATATGTGTATGTAGTGACCCGTTGAAACACATGATATCTCTTGTATGGTGTATGCGTCTGATCAGACCGATCTGAGCGCAATTTAGTCGTTTCCGATCGACCTTGTTTGTATTATTACCTAATACCAAAATATTTTCTTAAGGTCGATTGCGTCAATTACTACGTTTAATGGGAAATAGGTCAATTGCAATACTTATTAATTAAAAAAATAATCAAGGTTTACCGGCGCTGGTTTCCGATATCATGTGGTAATGCACACTAGCTCCACCAGCGCTTTCTCCGAATATTGTGACAGAGTTCTTATCGCCACCAAAACTTTCTATATTCTTCTGTATAAACCGTAGAGCCTCTTGTTGGTCCTTTAACCCGTTGTTTCCAGGACAGTTTTCATCTAGAGTAGACAGAAAACCTAATGGGCCTGCAATTTTTAATAAAAAGTGTTTATTAAAGTGAGCCTTTAAAAAATTGGTCTATTATATATTACGCCTAGAGTACATGTAAGATTTTTGAAAAATCAAGCTTAATAAAAATCATAAAAGAAGGTTAAATATTCGTTAATTACTAACCTAATCTGTAGTTCGTAGTTACTAATACAACATCTCTATCTAGAAGGAACTGGGGCCCATACATGTCGGTGGTGGCATCTCCACACATCCATCCGCCACCATGCACAAACAACATGACCGGTAATAGTTTTCTCCCGATGTCCTGTGAATTTTTAAATAAATTAATGGGGGCTCTACAACAAACCGAGTCAGGTTATTTGATTATTTCAATTCATGTTCACAAAACTCTGAACTCGTTAGACGAGAATCTGATTGCCAGTGCTAAAAAAATCTGAGGCTCTTTTTATTTCGCTTCGTTGGCTTTGGCCTTCCCTCGTTTGGTAGAGCATCGCAAAAGTTAACTTTATAATTATTGTGTAAGTATACGTACATTACTTGTAACTGGTGTGTAAATGTTGAGATATAAGCAGTCTTCTTGTCCCACGATGTCTTTTTGGCGAATGTATGGATTTTTCTGCACACATACAGGACTTACAGTGGTCGCATCTAATGTTTCTTCCCATGGTCCTATTGGGACAGGAGCCTGTCAAACATTTTTTCAATCATCATTCACTTAAATTCGTAGTAATTCATAGTACCGATGTGGCTAAGCAGGATTGGTTTTTATTTGAATAACACCATGAACTTTAAACACACAGCATATTATAAATTATTTATGAACTCACGGCGAGGTTGCAGTTGACGTATGTAGATATGTACTAACAAAAAAATTAATCATAATAAATACATCAAGTACACTGAAAGTACTAAGCCAAAAAATCATAACAACTAGGCAACTTTAAAGCTGTTATTTGTAACCAACCAGTACTGTGGTCCCGACTTTTCTCGCATGGCATTTAGTTTTTCCATATTTTCAACACCCATTCCTCGCTTAGGTTTTCATAAAGTACTTAGGTACCTTTTTTCATAACTATGTCTTTCATCTTTGTAGAAAAAACACGTAATCCAGACTCTTGGAGAATCAACAATATGGAGGGTTACAAATAGGTCAAAATCGGTTTGGCCATTAGAAATTTAGAACGTAACAAACACACATATAATACTTTCGCATGTACAAAATAGATATACTCTACATAGGTATAATCAGTTCGCAAAATAATATATTAAATATTAGATAAAAATCTGGATATTCATTTTCTGCTTTTTTTTTTTGAGGTGGTAAAAATCATCAAATGACTCCTTCCGCTCTGGGTGGGGCGGAAGGGACTGTCAGACTTTTACTGACTAAAAAACCACCCTGTTCCTTCTGTTGCCCTTTACGTTCCGGGGCCACGGTATCCTGTTAAGACGTCCCGCAACATTCATTTTCTGCTTGAGGTTAGGTTGTGTATTATTTTTTTACATATGAATGTAAAAAAATAATAACGTAGGTAACGTAGTAGAAAAAATGTTGATGACGTAAATCACAATCTGCCCGCGATTCCGTCTGCGTCAAGGTTGATAAGCATAAAAAATAACCTACGTGCTATTTCAGTTTATGGTCTATCTCTGTGCCAGATTTTATCCAGATCAGTTCAGCCATTCTGTCGTGACTGAGTAGTAAACATCCATCTATCCAAACTTTCGCATCCTACTAATATTATAAATGTGAAAGTATGTGAAGATGTTTCGATGCTTGGATGTTTGTAACCCAATCACGTATAAAACGTTGAACAGATTTGGAAGAAAATTGGCACAGAGAAAAACCATTTCATAGGGGTGTTCACATAGGATACTTTATATCCCGGCAATGTGTTCCCTTGGGATAATAGTTGAACTTTACGGAAAGTTACTCTTTCCGCGGGCGAAACCGCGGGCAGAAGCTAGTTTATAATAGAAGTAAAATACTGTTTTAGCTGTGTCTTTATATAAAAACTATATAACAGGTTTTTAAAGTATTCTAATGTTACGAAAATGTCGTTATTTCACTATTACCTACGTACTGCATGTAGGTATAGTAAAATAACGACTTTTTTTTCAAATAACAACAAGGTACTAGTTGCTATCTAAAAACAACAGTTGAGAAATTGAGATTAAAAACAGCGACAAGCTAGGTTTATAGGCAACTAAGGTACATGTTACCTATATAAGGTATATGTATATAAAACAGCTCAAATACAAATACAGTAATTGTGCTAATCAACAAACGATACTATTGTTAAAGTAAGTACCCGCTATACTTATCTAATTTAAAATTATTACTATAAGAGCAATAACAACAGGTGGGTCCATAACAAATCAAACACTGCTTATCGCCGGTACCCACCAGAAAAGCAATTTATCTGATAATAATGATTAGAAACTAAAAAAAAAGTGAAACAGGTTTTCAGGTTATCTCAATTCGCTGTACGATTATTAAATTTTATTTAGGTAAGTACCTTAAATCTCAGATCTCCAAGCGGCGGCACCGCGAACGGGATGGCAGTGAACGCGGATATCTGGCGTCCTCCCCTAGTTTGCATATAGTAACCTGCTACTTCACCAAGTGGGGTCCGCACCACAGGCTGTTTCTCGCTGCTCACATCACCAGCATACAACGTCAAAAGCAAACTTAAAATTACGAATGTGACTGTGAACTTCCACATTTTTCTTAAGTCGTCAAATAAATGAAACCTGTTTAGCATGATCGCACGCAGATGATCGTGCCGCTTCGAAAGCAAACACGAAATGATAACAAACGCCGGTGCGTCTCAGGTTTTTATTAAATAGCGATCTGTAAATGAACTTAGGTAGGTACTGACACTGTTGTATCACGTTACGTTGTAGCCTGTGGCTTTTCCTACTCATTCTGATGTGAAGGAAAACGTTTCATTTCTGTTTTTAATTTCAATTCCATTTAGCAATCATCTTTACACATTATTCATGACTGCTTGGGTCCATGAATCTCGTACAAACTAATAGAGTGGTTATGTTAGTTATTTCCATAATAACCAGGTACGCTCGTCGGAACAGTGATAAATTACGGTGGTTAACGATAGCATTAGCACACGTGGATAGCGCTGACTGTTCGATCAAATTAGTCTTATTAGTCTTTTACTTTTTATTAGTCGCGGTCCATGGAGCTATAGCTACCGTACTACCGTAAAAATTTTTGGTGACCAGTACCTAAGTAGCATAACTGTGTGCCGATTGCAATTAGGGCTATACGTGCACACGAAACATACCAGCAGTGTTTCTGTAATGACAACGCATATTCTGATGCTTTTGGTAGATGCCCATTGAGCGTCAGGCATCGTAGTCGATGGTGTCAGGCTTAGTCAGATGTCGGAAAAATATTACGAGCTCAAAGTTTCTCTGACCACTAAGCACCTAGTTTTCTTAGTAACGGTTATCGCTCTGAAATCTCATCGCAAATATTCAGCCTGCAGGAAAAGCATTTCAAAACACTTTTGGCTATAAAACTTTGCTGCTTTTACGTAGCTAAATCAGAGGGATTTAAGAACAGGGAAGATTCATCTCTGTAGTAAACATTTGCTTTCTGAGGAGATTATAATGCAAGGAAATGCTCTCACTGTAAAACATACGTTTCTCCGTACGTAAAGTAATCGGGTTCACTACAATTTTTGAAGCTCAAATTCAAGTAAGGAGTACAAAACGTCGTAATCCAATAATGTATGTACACTTACTGGGTAAATGAGGGTTTCTTTACCTATTAAGATAAATTAGGGATTTAGCTCAAAACGGAACAATGTTTGACAAGAACTTCTCACTAGTTGAACGACAAAAATAATTTTGAATTTTTAGATAATTATATATGTATAAATATAATAAAACCTACCTAATCATTCTACCATTATTTTTATGAAGAGGAAACTTCAAGGTTTTCCGTTTTGAACAAAAGTTTTCCTACAGGAGTAAAGAACTCCTTATTTACCCAGTATGTGTAGATTCATGTTTTGACTACGAAATTTTTTACTCCTTTGTTGGATTTGAGCTTCAAAAATTGTAGTGAACCGGTCACTTTATTAATGGAGAAATATCTATCTATTTTTGCATAACTTGTACATTTAAATGTATCTACTTCCTGAGAGGCTCTTCGTCTAATAAACCGGTTTCTAAATGTATTTGTATAAACCTGAGAATAGCACCTTTCTACCTACGGTAATTTAGGTACCTATAATTTTGATATCTGGAGATGTTGCGCCTCTGAAAGCAGAACTTCGAATGAATAAAAATATAAATAATAGAAATTCGAACTATATCAAAAGCTAATGAAAGTATCCTAGGAGTTCAAAAACGGGACATAAATACCCTTAACATAATTATGTTGTGACTCTATAACCGGATAACACTTTTATGAATCCTATCTCTGATCTCTATATAAGGATAGTACTTAGATAATACTACAAATTTTATATGTTCAACCATGCACCAAGTGCGTGCAAAGTAAATCAAAGTGTTTCCTCTTTCCTTTCCTACAATATAATAATGGAAAAGCCGCAATGAAAAACAGAAATATTGTGAAGTTAATATGCATAAATACGTAACAGACCAAATAAAAAAAACTATACGTATACGTACTTACGTCATTGAAAATTTACCCGAAACCTGAAAAGGGGTACTAATCATTATGGAGAACTTTTATTTATTTAAACTTTATGCAACAAAAAAGTACAAAGGCGGACTTAATGCCTAACTTTTACTATGGGACCAACCCGGAAAACCAACCCTTTTTTCATGATTGGTCCCATAGTAAAAGTTTTTCATTATGATGAGTCCAATGACCCCTTTTCAGGTTTCGGGTATATTATCAATGACCCTGTATTTTATATACAGGGTCATTGAAAATTTCCCAACGTTTGGGGTGAATTGAAAGGCAGGGGTGAATCGGGACAAAACTTTAAAAAGAATTTTATTGTTGAAATAATATAGCTCGTTAGCAAAAAGAACTCTGTTGACTCTGCTGACTGTTTTAACTAAATTATAGTTTACACATTAGTGTCCTTATTGGCGACATTAGTTTAACGTGAAAATCCATTTTTAAGTTTCATCCCGATTCACCCCTGCCTCTCTATTTCCTAACCCCGTTTTACCGATGCATAGAAGAAGCAATTAGAAAGCATTAGGTAGGCTGGGGATGAATTTAAATAAATTCAAGACTATGATTATCCAGTCACCTAATACCTAGGTGGCCTGTGGTTGTGTAGTACATATGTACATACGTGAACAGTAGCTACACGAAACAATGGTATGGAGATTGGGACGTTATTATCGGAGCAGTATCGGTTCTCACAATCGCACAATACACTATGGTTTCAGTTTATGCCTATAAGTTTTAACACGATTGGGTTGGTTTTGTTAGTTTGCTCACGGCTATGCCTCGTGGATTAACTTAATTACCTATGGGTGGGTATTGTATGGAACATAAGGAATTTATAAATACGATCAGCGAGTGTCTTTTGCGCTCACGTTTAGGCACAGTCGCGCGGCGCCGTAGGATATTTTAAAAAGTGATCACAGGCTATTATGGCAGCCTAAACAGTGACGGCAAATAGCCAGTCGTCCTGTTTAAATCGTGGTTTGAATATTTAAACATTTCAAACGGAGCTAAGTATTCACATGGTACAACCGTCTTCCGCGATCATTGTACACAACAGCGTTATAATTTTTTAGGTTCCGTAGATGAAATGAACCCGTATGTTCGTTTTACCGGTAGAAACATGGGCTTAGGCACGGTGAGGCAGACTGGGGCACTTGCCCCACCCTAACTGGCTCACTAGTGATTAGTTGTTGCTTTCAAAAGATAGTTTCATGTACAAATATAGGCAAGGAAATGTATAGTTAATTACACTGTTTTACAATCCAGAAACTATACCATAGTTTTGTACATTTAGATACATTATGTGTAAAACTTTATATGTATTTATCAGAATTGCCCCACCCAAAATCAAAACTTGGCTACGCTGATGGGTAGAACCACTTAGGTCAAGAACATTCAAGTCAACTGTTGATGCTGCATTCAGTTTTTAAGGTATGACGCTTTATTAGGGAATACCTAGTTTTTTTATATATTTACTGGGTTTGTTAAATACTTAAGTAGTGAAAGTTAATCATAATACTAGGTACAGTACTCACATGACATTTTTCCAGGTAGGTACATTATATTGTTCGACCTTATGCAATACAATTTATATCCCAAACCTATTTGTATGATATGTACGTAACACAATTTTAAGTTTGTGTGTGTAGGTTTTATGGGCTATGATGAAGAGGCCATGCCCATAACAGGAACCTACATGTTTGACATGTAAAAGGCAGACGGAACCACCGCAACCCTGACAGTATGGCAAGTTTAAAGCTATTAGGACACTGGACCAACTGCTGCTGTGAAAACGAACTAACTTGTATAAGTAAGTATTCGGTAGGGCATTTTTTAGACCTTTCAGATTCCTTCCTGATAAATAAAGTAATTAGTGACCGATACTTATACACATTATTGTACTCATGATAACAAAGTAACAACTTTATTACAGAAGCGATGTTTTTCTTATTTACATCTTGTCAACAATCTCCCCAATAGAGTATTGAGGGAGAATTTTCCCCAATAGAAAAGGCCAATTACGTACTAGTTATATAACTGCTAATTACTAGTAATACGACTAATACTAAGTAGTACTAGTACTACTTATCCCATAATATAAAGTACAGAGCCGCACCGATGCCCACCGATAGTGGGCGCTGGGCTTTAGAAGTCATCTTTGCAACCATTAGATCCGCTTGGAGGATAATGATGGCATGGCAATACAAAAGGGAAAAGAAGAAGAGGAAGCTCTGTTCACGTAACCAGTTCGGTACTGCGCCAAGCGGACCTACCATGTTGCTGCATCCTGCTGTGCCTACGACGCAGCTGTACACTTCGCGTCTGCACTACTCCACGAAGTCTGAGGAAGTCGTGGAGTTTTTAAGAATAAAGACCAACTAGACTCTGAGGGTCGAAAGGTTGGAATCGCGCTTCAACATCAACTTTAAGTTTTTTGTGGTACGCATTCCTCATACCCACCAGCTGCAGACCTTCTTGAAAGTGGACTTTTGGCCGAAGGGTGTCGCATATCGACATTTTCGAGGTCGGTTACGCGTCACCACGCAGAGCAACACGACGCCTACGAAACTACATGTTTAGTTGTTTAGTTATTTAATAAGACTTTTATTATATGTATTACTTTATTTTATAAGATTAATTTGTGTATTTTTTCTATGGGCCACAGTAGCCTGTTAATAAAATGATGAATTAATTTATTATTGATAACTTAATTCCTTAAATTACACTAAGGGCCACGTGAGCAAAGCTGCGGGCACAGCACAGCAACTTTGATCATGCATTTTTTTCCCATTAAACTATTACCGTACGGAACGCGCGCGCGTTCTAACTTTGTTGGGGAGAATGCAGACAAGCGCTTTGCAAATTAAGAAAAAGTAAAACTTTTTTTGGAGAGCTGTTTGTTATCATTAGTGCAATTATGTGTTTAAGTATCGTTTATTTATCACCTTATAACGAATCTCTCTCCTTAAAATAAAACTTGCTTGCTTGCTATTAAAACTTCAGCTAAAGGTATTTGTACTCACGAACACCTTTAATTGAAGTTTTAGTAGTGCTAAGAAAACAAATGAAGTTTTATGATGACAAGACCCTCTCAGCATTTATTGCAATAAGTGCAATAAATTAATAGTGAAGAATAATTGTAATAAAATAATGTTTTTAGGTACCTAATTTTTTTATTAGAACGCTCACTTCAACTGTTAGTTTTTTGGAGATTGAGTTCTGTTCATTTTTCTGTTTAATATGTTGAATATTCTGTGCAAAAGATACGACCGTCTTCGGGTTCTGTATCTCACGTTTTTCTCGTTCAGCGAAATAGGTGGGTCTTCATTTTTTTCAAGTGTATTAGTTGATTTTGGGGTTAAACTTAGATTCCTTCTTCGGTACCTGCTGCTCGAACTAAGGCTTTGCTTTTCATTCTTCCTTTTCTCTTCAATTTCATCTATTTTGCGCAATATATCGTTATTCTGTTGGACAATGCGATCTGCTACAGTTTTTATCTGCGCCAGGTCGCTGTTCAATTTCGGTAATTGAATTTTATTTACTAGTTCAAACTTTTCGCTTATTGCATTAACGGCCTGCATTAGACCAATTTTTTCTTTGTCCTTTTCTTTATTAAGGTCTGAACCACTAGGTTGTGCACTAACGTAGTTCTGACAGAGAGAACATTTCCATTGATAACCTCTATCTCCGCCATCGCGATGGTCTTTTATCGAATCATTGATACATCTCATGTGGAAACAGGACTCGCATATTCCACACTTGAGACCTTCGCCACTTTTAAGTGACCGCTGGCACCGCTTACATATCATGCTGAAATGATTATTAAATAGTATCGAAAACCGTCTATAAAACAACTGAGACATAAGAATCAAATGGTATACCCTATACTCTCTACACGATATCTGACCAACAAAAATACACCCCGTATTTTGTCAAAATGGTGACTCAGGGATGATGGGCATCAATAACCTCTTGTCAGGAGTGCCAAGCCATAATCTATTAATAACAACTTAGAGACAAGTGTATCTAAGACAAACTCCAACAAAACATGATTATTTTCTAGAGATGCGCAACATTTGATTTTGATCTGGTCCTTTTGTAGCTGTCCAACTTAGTTTTCAGGTGGTCAGACATGGACCTCACATTTACCCACAAGCTACAATAGAATTATAACTAAATATAGTACCCCGGCAGAACTCCAAGGCCTGTGTTTGACCAAACTTTAAGCCCCAAAGTTTGTCAGGACAATTATGTCGTGGTTTCGAAAAACCTCCACCAAATTAATGGTTTGTAATTAGTAGGTATCTATCCATTGACACGCCGCCTTCTACAATAAGTAGGTGCCGTAACTATTTGCATGTACAATTTGGTGACAATAGAGATAATGTAATGATGATGATAATGTACCTTTGTTCAGTTTCGGCGGGCCTATTTGAGACCACGGAACCAATATTGAAAACCTTCGTGATGCGAATTACTGAATACAATTTTTAATCAAATCACATTTGGTTAATTTCCTTTACGTTAATCATGTGCCAAAGTATAATATAAAAACAATTTATAAAGAAGCACAAATTGTAGAGCATTATAAAATAAATTAAAAATTAATAAAAATCTACAAAAGATACCTCAAAACATTGTCAATCATGTACCGACAACTCGACGTACACGTCTTATGACAATGAGTATGACACATGACATAATGTAATACTAGTAAATGAAGTCCTGAATACGAACTCATTTTTAACCTAAACCGGAAGCACACCTTGTTGAACTGCTGAAACGTAATTAAGTCTCTTGAATGTAAATGTTGGGCTACCATACCTAATCGTCTCATCCTCCTTATTTAGGATCGGAAACCCGGGACCAATATTATTGTTGGATTTCAAGACAGTTTAATCACCGGGACTTGTAGGGGACTTGTCGAGCTTTATTACCTGGGCGCATTTCTGTGGGTCTATCACAAATTCTTAAAACAGTACCATTTTAATATTACTTTGTAATTACTTTACTTTTAGTATAATTAGTTTTAGTTGTATACTTTCCAACTCTCGGCGTTGAGACGAACGTTGAAAATCCATCAATACGCAAAGCAAAGTTATATTAAAATAATACTGTTTTAAAAGATTGTGGTAAGCCCTCGGGTGATTACCACTATTAATTCTGGCTATAAGGAGTTACAGTGGTTGGGAATAAAAATCCTAAAATATCTGGGCGAAGAGCTGATATAAACATGTGCCGTAAATTGTACGTAACCGTTAACATTAAATAATAAGAAGGTAAGTAGGACAAGCGCCTATATTCATGTTTTACACAATCCAGCTTTCATAACGGTTTTCAGGTCATTTGGCTCTTTGTTGCTCCGCATCACATATTATTATGGACATGAAAATCGGTTACTTACATGGACGCTTTAAGTATAGAATATGATGGCATTAAAATTAAATCGTAGGTAGTGTGCCTCATTAGATTAAACGCCAAGACCGTTTAATTTAATGTCCCCGACATTGTATAATTTAAACTATATTTATAATAAAATAGGATGTTGTTAATTTGATTTTTGATTATTAATGCCAATGACAAATAAAAATTAAACAGTATCAATCAAGATCGTTTTTTAAATTCCCCTGGTATTAAACAGTAGGTACTTTAGGATTTCCCCATTTGTCATGAGATTCTGGTATACAGGGTGGAAACAATCAATGGGTCTTGGCGAAAAAACCACTTTTAATCCTTAGGAATTTAACATGCATGTTTTCTCGACAGGCTTACTTAAACCGAGAATCGAACCAGCTAAAAATTAAAAAAATAAACACTTGCTGCTATATTTTACTAGTCGATAACATTTCTCCAAGAAACAGCATAGGTAGGTCTTACATTCATCTGCCGTTCAGATATCCATTGTAGTTAATTTTTTGTGTTTAAGGTAAGTGGAGGAACACCATGGGGTTTAAGTCGGTACGAGTCCGACATACCCCTCTTGCTCAGGAGGATTTCCCCACGGTAAAAATCGAAATGAAATATAAGAAATTATATTAGCAATACATTGACTTAGTTTCGAACTCCAGCTTTAGTCAAAAAATTAAACACTAAAATAGGTTCAGGTTTTTTTGGTAATTAGGATAACAAACTAGATAAATAAAAATCATTCGAAACAAAGGCTGGGCGCACATGTATGTATGTACGTCCGTGCGTCGATACATAGTGTATTCGGTGTGGGTACTCAGTCCAAAACAGTATTTTTAAAACTCATCTTATTGGGAGAGATACAGTTTTGTTTTGACTGATTCCTGATTTTTTTAAATTTAATATTGTTTCGATTATTTTCGGCGATGCGTATGAATTTTTTAATGCCATTTAGTTTTAGTTTCTCTTTCTTTTTATTCTGATTGTTTTTTTTTTGTTATTACTCAAGCCAAAATTGATTTAAGAACGAATGTGACAGTTGTCAACTTGACGTAACCAGACACTTGACAGTCTGTTCTGTGGTCTGGTAAGGCAGCCCGCCAAAACGAGAGACTAACGTCAGATTTGGATCTTGTCGATTATTGATCCAGACGCCGGTATCGATTGGTGCTATTTTTAGATTATTGTGAAAAGTACCCAGTTATCCTGTGATGTGATTAATCGCCCTCATGCCTCACATGCCTGGTGGAATATTGCTGACTTACTTGTTTATTTTTGATTATGACTACTGTAAAGACTTTCTGTTCTACTTCCATCTCCGGAGAAGTCTGGAGAATATGCAACACGCAAAGAAGTTCAGAACTGTAAACTGATAAAAAGGGGTCGACATCAACTGGTGAGGACATTTTGTTCTTGATAGTAGTTCTTATTTAGTTCATAGTATTAGTTCAATTTATATAGCATCATTATTAAAGTCCCTGGTACTATGCGCCATAATTATATCTATTGAACGGTAAAAATTTAAAAGTACAACAGGAGTTATAGGTTCAATACAAATTCAAGACATAATAATATCTCTATTCACAATTCTCTTTTATATTTACCTGATGATATTATTACTGACCCACTAATTGTGGGCAGAGATGTCTTTACAACAGGGTATTTATGGCAAAATTAATAGCAATTCTATGACTTCTTTTTAACAAAATCATTTAGATATGCCAAATAGTGGATATCTTATATGTGACCCATATTGACACTGATCTACATGGCAAACATAGTGTAATGGAAAAGACAGTTTTCCTAGGGAATATGCTTATGCGGGTTACTGGAAACCTGCAGAGGTTCCCACTTAACATCTCTTGCAGGGCAGTTAAGCTCAACTGCTTACATTGTCAGAATAATCTGACAATATGCAGGTGCAGGAGTGGATACACTAGTCTATTTTTCTATCATAGCATCATTTCTTACCCTTTTTTAATTTTGGGATGGGCTTCAGATATAGATTGTATTGTTATTCCGCAAATAAATATGTCAGCACCATCTATAATTTTAGACATGCATCTCTGAGGCAAGGTCTCTTAACCTGTGGTCCATGGTCACCATATTTTTTAACTTCTAGTATTTTTAGTGAAGAAAGTATGCCAGTGGTTCTCATTAGAAATCAATATTACTTTTTTTTAGTTCATGCTTTGCGATGCGATTTTGATCTAGCCAACTTGCCGCTGGGTTTAGGCAGGCGAGGCGATGAACCTGCATGCAGTGTGATATAGTCACTCGACACTGCCTACAGCAATATTCATTTCCATTGTGACAAGATAACATGAGCCTTTCTTATAAGTGATTTCTTTTTATTATTTGTTTTTGTTTTTTTTTAATTCTGGTTAATATGTTCACTGAAAACTTTAGTTTTATATAATTTAATATAATTAAATTAACTTGACAACTTACTTGCTTTTATTTATTAAATGCCAAAATATTAAAAGCCTTTTTTTTTCTTTCTTTTTTATGTGTTTTACACAATCAGCATGGCGGTTGAGAGGTATGTCATGCTTGCAAGTCTTGCAGATAGTGGAGCTGTGGTTGTGCTAAATGGTACTACTGATCCCTGTGTCATGTTCATTAACAGGAGCTGTCAATTAAGATTTGTCATCTCATAATTGCCATGGCTTACATCTTTATTATTATTTGATCTATAATCACCTTCTTTGTTTTCACATATACTTTAAGCAACAAGAATATTGTACCCAGGATTTTGTAGAAACCTAATTGAAAAGAGGATGAGTTTCTTGCTCATGCTACTCCATAGAGGCCAATGTTTTAGAACAAGCAACTAGCTATCATGTTTCTGAGTAACGGGGCAACTACTTGACAATTTAAATGTGCCTGTAAATGGTCTAAATTGAAATAAATACTTTGACTTGAAATACCTATCTGACTGAAATAACAAATAGTTAATTACTCAAGTCCCACGTAATGAGACACAATTGATTTTCTATTGTTCTGACTTACCGGAAAGTCAGCCGGGGCTTAACTGCATTAAAATTACATTAAATACATACCAGTGAAGTAATTTTTCCGACACCGCCCGTATCAGTGATAAAATATTCTTTCATACATTCTCATTCTCAAGCTTTATTGTATAACGATATGTTGAGTCTGCGCCGCCACTTAGTGAGTGGTCCCAAGTTTTAGCGGCATACGTCTGCATGTCAGGAAGAGCTACCTCTAATGGTATGTTATTTCCTCTGGTATTTCAGATGAGCAATAAAAATACTAAGCGCAGGAAGACGTGCGATAGTCTGGGAGTCCGTGACGGCGCGTCGAAAGAATTGGTTCGACTATACGAACTTTGCTGATCTAAGAACGAATGTGACAACTGTCAACATGACGTAGGTACACTCCAGACCCTGGAAACGGGAAGGCAGCTCTACATAAAAAAGAGATAAGCGACAAATCACATCAATGGATCTTAGTATTCATTATTGGCAATTTCAGATTACCGTATTGTGAAGATATCCAGTTATAGAATAATTTCCAAAAATATATATTGATCGCCTTATGGAATGTTTTTACTTATTACCTACTTTATTTGATTAACTCTTTTACTTGTTTAATTCGCCAAAAGACTTTATATTATTATTACTTCCATTTCCAAGCCCGCAAACCCTCGCACGCCAACGCCTCTGCTGATTAAGACGACGTTCCGCTTTCATATACTTATTTGTGTCAATAAATATATACTAAAGCATCTACCTATTTGGAATTAATCATATTTATATTAAAATATTAACTGCAACGCAGTGACTAGTTAATCCTATTCATTGCTACAACCAATTTCAAAGGCGTTATTAGGTACTTAGGTAAATACGAATGCTTTTAAAAGTTAAGATAGTAAGATGTTATGTGTAATGATTGGTTATTTGATGTTTTCTTCACAAGAGGATAAACTAGATATCATTTTCAACATTTTTAACCTTGAAAACAGATTTAGAGTTTTTTTTGTGTTTGTTTTCGCCTTTCGACCAAAAACTCCTAATTGTAAGAAACATAATCAACTGTCGACTCAAATCCATTTCAAAAAGTTGTGATCGAACAAACCTTCCGAAGTACAATATTATCAAAAGAAAATAGAATAGTATTTCTGTCTGTGTCCATATTATTTAAATGTTGTAAACTTAATGTTAGGTACCTACGACAATTTAAAAAACGACCATTGTTTTAAGATTACTTAAAAAAATATTTTATTACTTACTAGGCCATTGATGTATTTAAAAGTAGGATTTACTTAGCGTATAAATTACAGGGGGCCAACCACCACCTCTTAGAACAATATTATTTTAATATTACTTTGCCTTCAGCACTGTTTGATTTTCAACGCTTGGCTCAGCGCCGAGAGTTGAAAATGCAACAACAGAAATCACAAAGTAATATTTAAATAATAATGTTATAAGAGATGGCGGTAGGCGTCCAGGAAATAGGTAGGTTTTTTTTTTGTTTCCAAAAAGTCATTGTGGTACCTATCCACAATTAGCAATTTAGCAGGTGTTTGAGAAACAAAAGAGTTATGAATTCATTGACTTTTTAACCCGTTGACTGCGGGCGAACATTCACAGTTCACAGACAGCGTTCCCAATTCACAGTACCTACAGCCTAGGTACTTCAAATCTAATATAAATATAAGAAAGTAAAATAATTACGTTTGTTACTCTAATTCATTAATTAAAATACGTATCTAATTAAATAACCTTTATCTGCAAGATGAATACTACTTTCTAGATAAGATATGACACCCGTGCGCCTAAGTACTGGCGGGACGGCAGGACACGGATAAATTTTTTTTTGACGACTAAGGGATTTTTTTTAAATCATCAGGTAACTCTTAAAGGAGGGATAAATATGGTGATTTGACAGGTTTCGTATACAAAATATGTCAATCTATCATATTTATACTTTGAATAAAAGTTATCTGACTATTGAAAAATCAGCCCTAAAAGAAATACCAATAGATACCAAAGAATAATGTATTATTAATGACGAGTAATTACAACCCATATCTCTAGATCTTCATTATAGTTGAAACAATGGTTATTATTATTTTCGTAACCACAAAAATAATTGCATAAGTAACTATGTACCCAGATGTTTGAAATTATAATGTTATAATTTTATGGTACTATTTAAACCAAATATTACATCCCTTGCAATGCCGCCACTAACCGCTGGGCCTAAGTATTCCACGTCACGGTCAACAATGAAAGCGGATGCCCACGACATTGCCCAGCAGGTTCTTCGTCCATCTTGTGCCTATGTCTCCCCGTGCTGAGCCTTAGGGTATGCGGTCACCACACCAGAACTTCTCATTGATTCTTTGTACCATCCACTGTGTGCAAGTAATTATAACCCAATAAAAATATAAATGTGAAAAAGACTCGGTGGCAACAACCTTCGGGAAAGTCGGTGTCATCGATAAAAGATTTAGAGCTGATTTAGTCCGTGCGAGAAAAATCATGCTTGCAAGTTGTGGTACATTTCCGTCGATGATCGGTCACTTAATCACTTTTGACGAGACAGTCGTGCGGTCTCAAATCAATGCAATGTATGACAAATCGCACGATATTTCTCGTATCGTGGAAATAAGGCTTTAAGATCTAACAGGTGCCAAATTCATAGCTGCTGGAATTTAGAACGTTCTTTTTTTATATTGCCTCTATTCGACTTACTAAATTTCAATGATGTAAGTCAAACAGTTTTTGAAGACGGGGGGGGGGGATTGAAAGTAGTTCGTATACACTTACACTTGTCAGTGTTAGCTTCTTTTCGTTTCAAATTCTTGGGTCTAGATCAGCCATGGTGTCCTCCCACACACATACTGCTTTGCTGGGTCAGTGTGTGTAAATATTATTAATGATTATATAATTATGACACTTCAACGCGGGTTAATGGGGGCAGAAGCTAGTTCAAAAATCAAATAAAATGAGATGTGCTAAAGGCAGGTACTTAGGTACCTAATACGTATAAATTTAAAATATAATACCTTAGTATAAAACCATGTACGATTAAAATATGCACACTGAACTACTGTTTCTTAAGTATATAATTCGTAAGTTTAACATTCAACTAAGTAGGCAGGTAGGTAACTAACAATAACACAATTAATCTTCAATGATTAAAATTATTCTCGTTTATTTAAAAACAAAACTGCACAGATAACTCCCAAAGATAGTTGGGTATTATTGTCGGATAAGCTTGACCTTCGCTGATATTCATTAAGTACATGGGTACCTATCTGCTTAGGTACTTATTTTTACTGTTTCGCTATCATTAGGTACCTTCATTTTCCGGACAAGTACCAATGTGGCTTTTTCAATTCATAATTATGTACTTTCTAAAAGTTTATCTTGGACATCACTGGCATCGGTGATGGAAAACATCGTGAGGAAACCTGGGACTTACTGTTCCACTCAAACCATGTCAGAGGCTCTTGAGGCGGTTTAGAAACTCTAACAGTAGGGTGTGTGGGGTCGTAAGACCTTATTGCCCACACGATAAAGAAAGGGAGAAGATTAGGTACCTTTTTTCAGTAGCGATAAATGATCAAAGATAGTTTCAAACTTATTGTAATGAACTGTTAAATATCAAGATTTATTTAAAACTACTTCATCAGACATGGGGCCCATGGGGATGTGTATCTACTGCGGACTGACCTGCTGCTTCCATTCTATCAATACCTATGTAAGTATGCATCAACACTGTCACTATCCAATGTCCCGTACGGTTCGTACGCCCATTCCGAATTTTGGTCACGGTGGCCAATCTATGGAGACTAGTTGACACGCAGGAGATATTATAGTGCAGAAGTGCGTAGGCAACAGGTCACTTATAGTCCGGGACGGCAATCCTATTCAACCGGGGAGAGATCAGACGCAGAACCAAAGACAGTGCTGTCCGAGGCATGGGGGTGTCAGAGTACCAATGTCCAAACTCCGGGCTACTACTAATAAATTCCTAATGGGAAAATCAAACAACGCTGCACTACCTTGGTTTCGAATCCCACGCTCACCATTGCAGCAGCACTTGAGGCCACAAGACTAACGGGGCAGTTAAATCATACGTGGTATGAGTGACCACCTGAGGAATAACCGATTAAAGCGCGTGTATTGAGGTAAGCTTGGAGTAAACAAGACGTATGAAGGTAGGATGGCTATGGCTGGAATAGATAGGCAAATACATTGGGATAACTCGCATTTTGGACTTACGTATTCAAAGTACCTATTCAAAATTAATAAAACTAGACTAGTATGTAGGTAGGTAGGTATAAATCGGCCACGTCTGTATACTGACGAACATTTAGAAGTGTCCGCAAAATCATGCATAATTTAGGGCTTGCGTCACAGCGTCGGGTCGGCGGCGGCATCGTCGTGGAAATTTTACATAATATAAACTTCTTAGCTCTGATGCGCAGACTTTAATGCAAATCGTCATTTCGTGAATAGAATATCCATAGGTAAATCTTGAACATGACAATGAATTTTAAGTCACAAAATACACAGTTCATTACCCTTTTCACCGACACGTCAAAAAAGCAAAAACATGCCCTCCGCACCGGGCTACGAATTGGTAACTACATAATTTTATTGGATAGACCGTATAGTTTTTGTATTCTGCTGTTTATATGTATATTAGATGTACCTACGATAAATTCATACTTATAGAAAGAAGTTCAACTAACAAATTAGGGCGAGTGAAGGAACATACTTAATTAGCAAAGGAAATAAAAAAAATAGTTGTTTTAATAGCTTTATTTAGGTAGATATAAAATCGTAATCGTACGTATTTATTGTCATGTAGTCGAGACCGTGGCGTGCTGGGCACATTTTGATTTGACATCTATACATGACTGTGGCGATCGAAAGGTTAAGTGCTGCTATTACTTACTAACGTAAACTCGAATTTTCCATATAGGAACGAGTAGGTACTTACTTATTTAATTATGGTAGGTACCTAATGGATGACTACATTAACCTACCTACCTACTAATAGATTATGTTTAAATATAATATAGTGCATAGGTACCTACCTATTATAGAGCAGCGCTTGCGTGCATCTGTGCAGATAGTCAGAAACTCAGAACAAGAGATAGGTAGCAAGAAAAATCTATATATTACCGAAGTTTTTGAATAATAGGTACCATTAAACATACCAATATAGTACCAATCCTTTGCCACGCGGCAATAGTGTAACGCTCTACGATAGATAGATTATATTTTTGTAATCGGACCAGTACAACATACTTCCAAACATCACCTCTTACAAACTAAACAATTTTACAGATTAAATTAGGTGCCTATACCTAATATTATTTGACTCTGCAGTCTGCACACAAAATCGTCTGCCTACCTCCTGTGCGTAAAATTGTAGTTACAGAAAGCCAGGTAACTAATATGCTCTTGTACCTACTAAACAATACCTAGGTAGGTACAGGTTGATGTGCAGTAAACTACAGTCACATTTATTCTGTGCTGCAGTGTAGTTATTTATAAATATTGAATGGCATGTTCTGCCGATAACATGACGCTGCATTACATTTGATCGCAGTCCGAGCATGATAATGATTATTTTGTTACCATTTACCTATACCTAGATATCTAAAATGAAGTGTCTGTTTGTATTGTCAAAATAACAGCTTTTTACCAAATGCTTAGAAATGTTTAGATAGTACTTAGGTAGGTACTTACCTATACCTAAAACAATAAAAAAATTGTTGTCTGTTTGTTCCGGTTAATCTCGGAAACGCCTGGATCGATTGTGGCAAATTTCACTGGCATGTCGCGGAGTAACTTATGGTAGGTACCTTTATTTTAGAAAAATAATTAGTGTCTCGTGCAAAAAATTGAACCGATATACGGCGGACGAAGTCTCGAGCACAAGTTAACTCATAGACTGAATAATAAATTTGAAAGTCATAAGCAGTGTTTTGTATAGTTAATCTCAGGCTACATACCTATCCACCCTATAAACTTACTAGGTACCTAGTTTACGTTAATATTCTACATTTATGGTCTCAACTTTATATAGATACGAAATGTACCGCGTAATAACGTTTTGTGCCTGTTAAATAAACAGAAACATATAAAGCTTTGAATTACAATCGACTTCTTATGTACTTAGGTTTTTCTTTATGAAACCTCTTATGTAGGTAGGTATTCTACGGTTTTCTCCATAAGTATTTTCGTTTTACTTAGGATATTTATTAGGATTGTCTTTTCTATTTGTAAGATACGAGTAGGTAATAATGAATATTTACTAAACTTGTTGTGTAGGTATGTACCTACATAATTTTCTTAATCAAAAACTCTAAAGATAACCCAGTGATAAGATTACATTATCATTATTACCTAACTTTCGAGGGTCACATGATATCTGGGTGTGTGAATTTTGGAATTCAATAAAACAACATAACATAATAAGTATTTACAAAATGGTATTAAGTATTTTAATAACAATATTATGTAATCAGTACAACAGTTAGTTATTTGATTATGCAGTAATCAGTGAAAAACACCTTAAAAGTACTTTGTATAATATAATGTACCATAATGTTCATATTTCATAAAGACCCAAGTTGACCCACAAGATGATAAAGTAATCTTGTTCCTTAGTATCTATATAATAGCACCTCTACGTCCTTTGCATGAGTTGCATGTTATTACAAATTGGCATGATATTTTTTGAATGGCGCCAACCCAGCTGCAACCTTGCTACCTAAATCAGGATGAACTTGAGTAAAGATCTTAATGGCTCTCTCTTGAATGAAGCCTGCAGCGTCCTTCAAGTGACCCACAATGTTTGAGACAGCGCGCTGCTTGGCGGCATCATCAAACACCTTCTTGTAAAGTTCTGTAGCTTGAGAGAAGTTGTCCTCGGTTTGGCCGCTATCGTATCTGTCGACATCGCCACTGATATTGTACCTCGGTTGCAGGCGTTGCGCTCGCGGGCACTCTTGCGGGCCCGAAAATGAGTTCGGGAAATAGTTGGGGCATCCCTCCTGGTTGCTTATGTTTTGTGGTCCATCACGTTGGTAGTTAGCCACTGTAACGCGGTAGGGGCAATTTACTGGGATTTGCAAATAGTTGGCTCCTAGGCGGTGACGGTGAGTGTCGCTGTATGAGAATAAACGACCCTGTAACATCTTGTCAGGAGATGGCTCAATACCTGGCACCAAATTGGCAGGACTGAAGGCAATCTGTTCAACTTCAGCAAAGTAGTTTTTGGGGTTCTTATTTAAGACCATTTTGCCAACTTGGATTAGAGGATAATCAGAATGGGGCCAAATCTTGGTCAAATCGAATGGATTGAATTTGCAGCTTTCTGCCTGAGCCATTGTCATGACTTGGATGTACATTGTCCAGGATGGGAAATCACCCTTGGCAATAGCATTGTACAGATCTCTAATGGAATAGTCAGGGTCTGTAGATGCCAGCTCACCAGCCTTATCAACAGCCAAGTTCTTAATTCCTTGGTTAGTCTTGTAGTGGAATTTTACCCAGTGTGCCACTCCTTGAGCATTGACAAGCTTGAAAGTGTGGGAACCATATCCATTCATATGCCTGTATCCATCAGGAATACCACGGTCACCAAACAAGTATAGCACCTGATGAGTTGTCTCTGGCCTCAATGTTATGAAGTCCCAAAACATGTCAGGGTCCTTAAGATGAGTGGCAGGGTTCCTCTTCTGAGTGTGTATAAAGCTAGGGAACAAAGTGGGATCCCGGATGAAGAAAATAGGGGTGTTGTTACCAACAAGGTCCCAGTTACCATCATCAGTGTAGAACTTGACAGCAAATCCTCTGGGATCACGGACTGTGTCAGCAGAGCCACTTTCACCACCAACTGTGGAGAATCTTACAGCCATAGGGGTAATTTTTCCAACAGTTTCAAAGATTTTAGCAGCAGAATACTTGGTGATGTCATGAGTCACTTCAAAGTGTCCGAAGGCTCCAGCACCCTTGGCATGCACAACACGCTCTGGAATGCGCTCCCGGTCAAATGAAGATATCTCATCGAGGAAATTGACATCTTGCAGTAGAGCTGGTCCATTCTTACCAACAGTTTGAATAGCAGTCTTAACTCCAACAGGTGCTCCAGTTTTTGTAGTGATGTAACCAGGGGAATCCTGAAACATAATAAAATACAAATTAAGTAAAACTGGAGTAGTCCAAATAATACTAAAAATAAACTGTTAAGATAAGTTGTCACACATGTTTACAGTTTAAGTAGGCACCTAATAATTATGTTAATTCGCAATGCGTTACAAGGTGACCAACAAGAGGTGTTTAATTGATGTTAAAATAAACTTGTTCTAGATGATGCAGTCAGTAGCACAACTTCATTCACTTCACAAAAATTGACCAAAAAAAAGTTTCTTAAAGTTGAAAACAAACCGGTGTGGTTTGTTCATTTGAGTTTTATTTATCAATGTTTACACAAAACTTGATAATCCAAGTCAAGGTACAAAGATCAATTATTTAAAATGACGTGGAACATGGTATCACTAATATACACACAATGCTCAGCATTACACAATAAAAAGCTAATGCAAATAGCTAATGTCAAAATTAATATTCCAAAGTTTAAAGTACATTTCTTCATTCAATTAGCTCACAAAGTATCAATAGTAAACACAGACGTGTAAACGACGCACATAGCTATGTATTAAGTACCGTATGTAGTTCACTGTCTAATTTATTATTAAAACTTGAACTTACTTTAAGATTTTTCTTGAAGTTAACAAGCTGGTCGGTGGCGGGATCCCTTGAAGCCATTTTGGAATGGTTGTAAGCGTTCGTTGTTTATTAGTACGGAGCGGCTCACTGGACGCGTACCGTGAACACAAAATACCGCTCGGGCTGCGTTCGTGCCTCTTATATATAGAATTTCCAGCGATAAACAACTATCATGCCAAACAAGCGCGACTGGTGACCGATATACTATAGGTATACTTGTATGTACCTATCGATCGCTACGTCCATTAATATGTTATATATATATTATAATGTTATTATTCCTTTGCAAGATTTTTTCAAATTCACTTTTACGCTCTTCTTCTTAGAAATTTTAATATTATTCTTGCTTTAACTTATACTTAGTGAAAAATATTATCCCTCTACTAAATTCCAGATGGACACGCAATGTAAAACTTAAAAAGTACACGATAAAAAAGATTTGATTTATACGGGTGTTATGACAAAAGCACAGGATCAACTGACAAGCATGACCACTTGGACAACTGACAGACTGACAAGTAATTTTTTGAAGGTTAAAATGCATTCATGTTTCAGATTGAAAACATTATTTTATTTTTTTAGTAAAGTAGGATTTCTTGTAAAAAGACCTTTCTGTTTTTTGGATGCAAGGATTCCAAAATATTATTATCATGTTGTATTTACGAAGGACCGCCACGATCTTGTGGAATTAGGATAGGGTTACAAAAACAATCGTATTTCAAAGGTTTAAAAATCCTTTGAGTTGATGTCTAACTTCATATTAAAGACCTTGAAAATTTTAGCGACAAATAAGAATTCATAAAATGTGTTAAAAATATGTTGTAATAAAGAATGTGGAGAAAATGATAATAATTGTAAAGCCCTAAACTACCATGGTTTAGGGGTATTATGGTGTGGTGACAAACTACCTACGGTATCTTTTTTTACTAAGTAGTAGGTGTAGTACTGCACTTTATTCTAGTGAAGTACCTACAAGAACATAACTTGTTTTAAAAATGCTCTGCCCGCAGCAAGGTGGCGTGGCACCATAAAAACTTATCAATGGGTAGTCGAGGAACACAATTTCTGAAAGAATTAAGACAGACAAGATCGTCTCCCTCCCGTAGTGCGTGTAAGAATTCATTTTTACCGATAGTGGCTGCCCGGTTAGGGTTACTAATGATAAACGTGAATGATGGAAGGTCACAGATGATGGTTACATAAAGATCCCTAAATGGACATGCAAGTGGTGAGTACCTAGGTAGGTAATGTAATAGATATCCACATACAATCAGGTGGTCGCCACGCACGGCCATGCCCATCTACCGTAATTTATTTTTTAATCTAAATCTAATCTAACATAAGTATAGAATTTACGCTTTCAGATAAGCTATTGATATGCCTAGGCATCTAAATAATGCTTTTCTTACGTACTTAGATAACCAGTAAAATCAACGATTTAAGGATTGCGAGTCCATTCAATTCAATAGGCGAAATTAGCATAATTATCATGAAGGTGCACAATTGCACAACTGCCCAGATGCCCGTGCGCACGATAACATGCCTTTCAAAAACGTACTGTTTTATTACTTAGCTACGCAGTCGACATGAACCAATTAATTGTCATTAACTATATCATCGTCACCAACTATTTATGGACTACGCCCATAAACGTGAACATGCGATTTTTACTTCATGTAAGGTCATGAATGATGAAATGGATAACCAATTTACCCGACTACGGCAAAGCCAAAAAGAACAGCAATGTTTTTATTAGCAATCTACTTATGTATGTATGCAATTAGTATAATATACGTATGATCCACCGCTGCACCTTAGCTGCTGAGGCCATGGGTATTATATTAAAAGTAGGTTACATTTATAAAAAATAAAAATAACAGATATCAGTTTTATTTTAATAGTATATTATGATACTAGTAAAGTAAGTCTGCTATTAGGAAGGTAGCTGAATTTCAGCCCGGGCCCAAAGGTGAATAATTTGGTGAAAATTAATGATAATTTTAACATATTTTATTAATTAATAATGTACTTAGTTCAATTATTCTAATATTCACTAGTTATTTAGGATTAAACCATTGAAAACCCTTTGGCAATTTTTTTTTTAAACAACCATTAAGAGCTTGTGCGGGGAAAACAAGTTTTATTATCGTGTGTCCAATTATTTTGCAGTAAAAACGTATGGGTGCTTCGCATTAAATAATATCTGGGTTATCATTATTTTGCTTAATTTCGTCTCATTTTATTACTGACGTCAATAATAGATTTATCTTTGAGGTACTACTACTTACCTACATGTTCGTTAAAAATACATCTACGTAAAAAGTTGCCAAATGCAGTTCATGCATTGGGTTTAGTACCTCTAGCTACCTATAGGTATATAATGTCTCGTTCATGGGGCTCAAAAGTACTCAAAACGCATCTTTGATGTGGGTGTCATGGATGCCGTGATGACTGTTAGATAAGTAGGTACCTTACCTATGTTCCTTTTATAAATTTTATAATGTAACTTGTGTGATTTCTTGATTAGGTATATTTTCAAGCACAGAAAATTTAAAGACATCATCATAGTAGCTAAAGTTTTCGACCGTCTAGGTAGGTACCTACCTACCTACTTATAGAGGTGATAATAACTGGACGCTGCCGTTCATGTCGTGTAAATCAGTTCGGTACTTTTATTTGATATAAAAATTAAAGGTTTATTGTGAGCCGCGTTATATTACACTTACAACGTAATACCTATTACACTGTACTGGAAAAATATTATGATGAAATAGAATGAAATTCAAATGAGGACAGATGAAGTACAGGACAGAATCAAAATTTACTTACTTAGTTATTATCTGGTCACAGTAATTGGCCTTTCATGTATAAATGAACTTACCTAAAGTGCATTGGGGTAATTATGACAAATGGGGTAAATATTACCTACAAATTTAAATATTAATTTCTATCAAACGCAGCGAGATAATGAAATACGAAGTTCTTTATTTATCTCTAATAATTGTTTTATGAAGAAATGGTATAAATCCAAATATACCTGATTACTCAATACTCAATACTTTATTGCATTCCATAATGTATACAAGGCTGGTAGGTAAATTATTATAGAGAAACAATTATGGACCCTGTCGGGCACAGCAAGTTAGTTTTTAGAGGAGAGGATGAAGCGCTATATTATCCGGTCTCATAATCATTCGGGGTGACCAGGTATGAAAGTAACATGGAATGACGAACGTAACAAATGAGTTTTTGAGCTAATTATATTCCCAGCCCTGCCCCTGATTCTTGTATGACCAATATGCCCCATTTTAAAACCCACAGCTCAGCTGTGCCATCAGGTTGTGAAGGTAACGAGTCGGTGGTGGAAAAATACATCTAAAATTAGATTTGCCCGTTTTTTTCAACTGTTTATTTTTATGGTAGGTTTAAGCTTGCATTTTTATTAGTAAAATAGCATAACTATTCCTCTGTCTATTTTGGCATTCGAAACGCTATCTTTCTAACGGAAACTGCAATGATGACAAATACTTCAAGTTCAAACAAGCTTGAAATTCAAGAACAAGAAAAATGAAATGTGAAAGCCTAAGAAGAAATCAATTTCAGAGACTACTAAAGAGACAAAAACCCTAGGGCTTCAAGTATAAAGAAAAAATGAATAAAAATATATTAAATAGTAAATGTTTATTGAACAAAAAAGCCTACAAATTATTACACTGAGAAAAAGTAAAGAGGAAAAGCATGCTAAAATAACTAAGGATAGTAATAATTCAGACAGCGAGATTGCTTCTTCCTCAGAATCCTTTTCAAACAACAGATCACACGAAAACTAATACAATGCCTAGAGTATTAGCGGTGGAGGTGGGTGGCGGCTTATGTAGTCTGTATTAACGAAATAAGTTGTGTGTGCTTTAATTGTTTCTAATGATATTGGTTATTTTACAAAATTTTAGTTTTAGTTTTTCTTTTTTTATTCCGGTTGTTTTTTATTTAATTTTTACAAAAAAATATGCGTCGTAAAAATGTACCTATTCATGTGGAACCTAAAACTGCTATATCAGTTGCATTTAAGCTAGTGTATAGCTGAAAGACCAATCTATTATGTGTAGGTACTAATTAGGATTTGACATTAAAAGCTCTATGAGATACCTACCTATTACGAGGAAATTTAAATCCGATCCAGCCTGTCCCCTTGCTGCCCTCCCCTAGCGACGCCCTATGCCGGGGCCCAAACCCCACATCGTGTAGTAGCTTTGTTTCTGAGCTTTTTAAGATCTGGCTTAAAGCCTTAATTTTTAAGGCACCGCAGGAAAGTCCGGTTTAACCTCATAGTTTGGCCTGCGAAATGGCATTCCGAAATATAAAGAAAAATTGCGATGATGACCAATATTGTCATTTTTGACCATCCGTCGTTTCATAGCGAGACTTCTTTGTGCGTCGCAAAACTGTCGGTTTTGAATTTTCGACTGCCAAAATTCTAAACTCTGACAGTTGTTAGTTTGTTACGGGTAGGTAGTCAGAATCTTATCAAGATATACTAAGTAGCTACCTAACTGGACTGTGGTCAGATAGGCAGACCCTCGATACAATATCAGTATGGTACCTACCTACTGATGTTCAGCTGCATCCGGTTGGGTAGGTGTACTGTAAGCCGGACATACATAGTTTAAGCTAGGCAGATCATGGTTCTTGATGATGATGAGTTTGCATGAAAATTATGTAGGTACAGCGAAAAAATACTGTATTTTTGTGTTTATGTAAAGAATCGATAATCTCGTAATAATCGTGGGAGTAGGTACCACCGGGCGTCTGTTATCTCATTGATAACAAACCGCAAGCCAAATTCAAATTCAAAACATTTTGTTGTAATTACCTAGGTACTAACGCAACGATTCAGATTATTCATTTGACATACATACACTGCTCAACATAGTATAAGGAACACGGAACGCGCAAAAAAAATACATCTAGAAAAAATATTAAAATTATTAAAAGTAGATGCTAACATCGCTTAAAATAAATTGTTCGAAATTTAAAGAACAATCAAACCACAATGTTCCCGCATTTTACAGCACAAAGTTTAGAGATTTTTGTAAGGTATCATTTTTATTCTCCTTGTGTTTAAACAATTATTGCTGCTTTCTTGTAACTTTTGTGACCCTAAGGACGTCGCATCGTGCTACGACGCGGCATCGTTTCACGATTCGACGTCGTTCCGTGGGAATCTACGACAAGCAAGCGACACGACATCGCAACGTGCCAGGTGCCAAAGTGCGAGTAAAAATAATTGTATAAAAAACTAAATAGTTATTTTAGTTTTTCATACAATTATTTTCAATTAAAAAAATTAAAATGACATAATATTACAATAAATACTATAATACCCGTGTTCCCTAGACTCTGTCGAGCAGTGTTGTGCAGATGCATCAATCAACTCAGTCAATATGAAGTTACACAGTCAAACCACGGGCCAAACCGATACGTCATATTGGAGAAATCATATATTTGTTTTTTATTTTTAACAATCACTCTTGTTTTGTGGCTTTTATTGCGCCAATTTTAAGCGTATTTCGCATGCGTGCTTATAACCCGACTATGTGAAGGTCAAAAGGAAGGGTTATGTTTTTGGCAGTCTATGCATGCAATGGTGAATCCAGGTTTATTGTTTCGTGCTTGGCCCCGTTTTTTATACACACATTTTAACTGATGACAATGGTACCTAGGTAGGATAGTGTGTAAAAAAGTTTAATTAGAATAATAACAAGTTTACTTTACTATTTGTCACGGAGGAACTTAGATGTTTTTGGGGGCTTGAGCCCCTCAACTCTGCCTGGATCCGCCACTGCATGTATCTCTATGAATGTAGCGTATAAACTTGACTTTTAATGTATGAGGTACCTATCAATCGATTCTTCATTTTCGCTAGGGGAATATAGGCTACATTCAATATTCACAAAATGATATTAAGTATTGTTTTTTATCTATCTGTCTCTTTGTCTTGGCTAATCTCCGGAAACGGCTGGACCTATTTTGGGTAAAAAAGATACTTAACGATGCCGAAAGTTAATACATGTTCTACCTGTCGTTACGATATTTCACACTACGAATTTGGGGTCACCTGTTTATCTATTACTGTCTGTCTATTACCTCTATTCTATAGGTAATAATAAATAATAACATTTAACAAGTTACAATTAAAACGCCTTCAATTTAAAAAAGAAGGGTCTCCATCTCCAAACAAGTAATGTTTTATAATAATGCTGTGTAAAATATTTATACGGTGATACGAAACCTTTCGTGTGCGAGTCCGACTCGCACTTGGCCGGTATTTTTATTACTATAGTAGAACTTTCTGGTAACGAAGATATTGAAGGTCAAAGATCTAACAATTTTATAAGTTTTTCCACAAAACAAGTTTTAAAAAAATAGCTATAAATACTTTGACGACCTCAGTACTGTTAGATGCACCAGTGAGTACAATATTTGCGTGCGTAGCCACAAAATCTATGTATATTATTATAATAATAAAGCTGAACAGTTTTCTTGTTTTTTTATTAAATGCGCTCATCTCTGGAACTACTAGTTGGATTAGAAAATATCGGTACGTGATATCCGGATTCCAGCTCCGGATCTAAGGGGGGGGAAACCGTGGCACTTGCCCCGGGCGGCGCGGCAGTTTCATGGTTGTGCCAAATCCTTGAGACAAGAATTCGAAAATGGGTGCTTATTTGTTTACATATTCCGACCTCTGAACATAACACTATTACATTGGAAAAAATTAAAGGATTATTTTTTAACAAATGGTCACAAAATGCTAGTCTTTGGCAGTTTTTACAGTTTTTCCTAAACAGTCAAGGGAGAGGGCGCCTCTATCAAGGTTTTGCCCCAAAAAATCGTAGATTCGGGGCTGCCGTAGTCATAAGGAAGGTGGTATAGGTATTATAGGTTAGGCGATATAACATTACGCTACGACCCAAGAAGTAGTTACCAAAGACGTTTCAAAACGCGGGTGAACAAAAATCACGCGGACGAAGCCGCGGCAAAAGCTATAACTTACTATACTAAATAATAGTACAAACTTGTTACATGACGCGCTAACAGTGATATTTTATAACACACAAAAAGTACCTGTTTACCTGCTACAATTTTCAAGTCAAAACATTTATTTCATTAAGACAATTTACAGGCACTTTTAAACTATCAAGGAGGCGGTCAGTTAGTCAGAAAGCTAGGTGTCGTTCCAAAACGGAGGCAGGCCTCTATGGAAAAGAACTACCAAGAAACTCCAGTACTAACGGTCATGTAATGTGTCTTTTAAAATTCCGTATTTAAAGTGCAAAAGGCAGAAGATATTTACTCACTGACTTAACACAGAATTAGGCACATAACCTACTTAGATACTTGACCTATGAAGCTGAAGTTTGTCAGCTAGGTAGATATTTTATAAGTAGGAAACGTCCACTAAGAACGAATTATGCGACAGAGTCGAATGAAGAGGGTCGTTGACTTCCACACAGACGAAGTCTCGGGCAAAAGCCAGTTTCACATAAAAGTCTAGTACATCATTGGCGTATACTTAGTTAATTAAGATATTTAGAAATCAATATCTTCACATGTAGCCGGGTTATCTGCGGTGTTTTATTTTTCGCTGAACCCTATTTTTTTAAATGAAATGTACATAATGTGATGGATGTGTGTCCTTATAACATCAGCAATCTGTCAGTGAAAGTCCAGTTAAAATCGGTCCAGCTGTTTAGAAGATGTCCCGAAACTAACAGACAGAAAGGCAAAAGCTTAAAAATAAAGAAAAATAAAAAATCATGTTAATTTGACATTACAAACAGACCCTTCAATTTTAATTATATGTACCTATGTAGTATTATGTGCCTATAGCTAGCGATAAGCAAGATGCACTTTGTCCTTCAAGTGATCATTTCATGCCATGATTGACTGACTATGTTGTCAATTTCTCCTTGTTGAACCCATCCCTGCAACAATGACCTTTTTGAATAAAGTCTCATTGGTCGTGAGGTTCACCCACCCGTTGGTGGTCGTGCAATCTGATCGATTTGCAAGGTTAATAGATATGTCAAGTGTAAGTGCCTAACTGCATACCTAGGTATAGTATGTGGTCAAGTAAGTATTGACTGCTACGAGGGGACCTCTGCGTGGCCCCTAGTTCTGGTGTCGTATTGTTTTAAATTCTGATAATCAACATACAAAGTGCGGTTGGTGTATTGTATCGTCATTCCCTGAAATTGAATTGTAGGTAGGTTACCAGTCCACATAGAATACAATGGCGTTTTTTGATGAAATTAAGTTTTTGTGTTAATTAAATAGGTAGTTCAGGTAGGTAGACTCTACGTAGTAAATTAAGGTTTCTTTATCCCTGCAGGAAAACACTGGCTCAAAATGAAAAAATGTTTATAAAAACATTCCGACTCTTGAATGACGATAAACGTTCTTGATCGAGAAATTTCTTCTTGTTTTAGTTCGAAAAGAAGTTGAAATGTTCTTCCGTTTTGAGCCAATGTTCCCCATAGGGAAGTTTCCCTGAAAAAACCTAATAAGTAGTTTACCTATCTGTGATAAGAATTTGATAAACCGCCATCCTTGGCTTCGGCTTCTGGTAAGGATTCCAGTGCAAGAAAGAAAGCACACCAAAAAATATTTTGTAAAGCTAACTCGATCTAAAAAAGCAAAATCTTACCTAGTAGAATTAATTAAACCAGTATTTCCAGTTCCCCCATTTTTTAATATCTATCTAGGTACATGCACCACACGTATAGATTTGAATGTAGCCAATGTGAAAGATTCATTCTGAGAAAGTATAGTTATTACCTTACTAGTTACAACCCTTAGCTTACCTAATTCTTTTTCTTATTTATAGGTACTTAAACCTATGTACTTATCTTAAAGAGGTGTGTCCTCATGAGAAAAATAAATAACTACTAGTTATATTACAAATGCGAACATAAACTTGGCCAGGTAGGTGGACAAACCAGCTTTACTTTTCTAATAAAGTCACTGACCTTAATATCGATAGGTGCTGTAATGGTTCACGACTACCTTTCGTTCACATGTGTGTGCCTAACTAACAATACCGATACGTAGGTATACAAAGTACCTAGTGTAGTTGTTCAAAGTTTCAATTGTATGAGTCTCACGGTAACTACTGCAGCTTACTACATTTTTCTACATTATTTCTTAAATTAGATAGACTTGCTATTGAAAATTGGTAAACTTGATACGTATCATGTTAAAATCTACATTTGCGCTAAACCGGTTTATCTAGTTTTGACCGTATCTCTTCGCTGTACGCTCACCGGTATTAACGTCACCCTAGGTAATCCATTTTTGCGACGCAAAATGGTATTACCGTTCTATTCCCTAAACTAAACGAGCCTGTATCAAAATAAATTAGGGGCCCCTCTTCCGAACTTCGGCGAAGCCCAAATGGTGGGTAAATATTAAAAAAAAGAAAAACACTTGCATTGAATAAAATAAAAATAAATTGATTATTCAGAAGTTATATCTTACTTCTAATAAATTAGTCAAACAATTCAAATATACACTTTTCTCGTCCTTTTTCGGTTAACCCGGTAAAGCCTCGGCCGGCACACCGGTGTTTACAATTATTACAAATGTGTAAATTGTTACCTATAAAAAACATTTTTATTAAACTGGAATAATTATGTAATTTTGTAAGTTTTCTACCATTGTAAATAATTGTAAGTCGTATTCTTTACTGAAACGGATAGATTTGTAACTTGGTTGACAATAGAGCCAACACGATCATGCCATTTTACGTCAATAAAACCATTCACATAGGCGAAATGACACCATCAATCAATCGATGTACTTTTAATGACCTGTAATGACCTGTCAAAACGCGTTTGTCCCATGGATTTTGCATGACAAAAGACAGATGTGACGTCACTTTTCTATCGACTTAATTGAAAAACTATTTATTGATTTAAAACCAATTAAAAATCAAGTTTTACAGCTATCATTGAAAATTAATTGGGATTTTAGGACTAAAATGAAAATAATGTTTCTTTAGAGCAGTTATGTCTTGGAATTATTGGTTAATGCTGTCAGCTACCCAAAACATAATTTAAAATCTAGAACTTTGCATCAGAAAGTACAAATACACGGTTTGTATTTAATTTAAATAAATATTACCTACTAAATAGGCATAACCATGTTCCTAAGTACCTACCTAAATTTACGGACAGTTAATCATAATGACGATTTATACAATTTCGATAATGACGATTAATTACTTTAATATCACAATGATAGCTCTTAATTACTGTGTTTTACATTAATTATAATGAGCATACAATAACATTTACTATTATTTAGGACTAAAATGTTTAACTTAACATTGACATTGTTATCGAACCAAAATGAGTTAATTTTTATTAGTTTAACCATTGAACTGCGATGTTTTTATGGGCTACTGATTACAATATGATGGTTTTTAAATTTTATCCGAGTTTAATATTTGCCCATTATTTTATTTTGACACTACATTACGTCATGTTTCTTTTTGCCACGTGGAGCCAGATGCAAGTACGTCGGGCGCCTAAAGGTCATCGCTCATTACAACAGTACGGCTCCGACACAGCAAATAATTTGCCATTCAAGTTAGGGCTTTAAATAATATTTGTTTTATTGACAAGATAATTAAGGTGGCAGCACGCGGGCGGCGTGCTGGCTGGTGACAGTTAGATTTTTACAGGCGATGTTTGCTGTAACGGTACAGCCGTGTCGTAGCGGTGCGGTGCTGTGATAATGAGGGATCATCATTAGAGTCCAAAACAAAAAGATTATGCTGTAAAAATCTGGCTTAACATTTTAACTCGAGGAGTTGTGTACCAAGACCAAGTAGGATAAATTCGACACATTAAAGCCGATAATTAAATTATAATCGGATGATTGATAACACAGGCAGGTAGAGGTATCTACCGAATTAAATTTATGAATGCTATTTATTTATTTTTAATCAATAGGTATGTAGATACCTTCAGTCTACTATCGCACTGATGTTACCTCACTTGACAAAGTATGTAGTAGGTATGTACATAAATTGGCAGTGACCTTCAACAAGGTTGATTCAGTTGTTGTGCGCTTGCGTGGCAGAATAAATTTTAATATTTTGGCTATTCATCGTCAGTGCTTGATATTTAGGTACCTATCTCTCTATTTCTCAACACAATGTGTCGAGAAAGTAAGTAGGAAGATATTTCTAATTTTAAAGTTGAATGATAGCCTCACCGGTCTGGGAAACAAAAAGTATGTAGATTTTTGGGTAACCAAAGTAAAGATCATCTTTTCGTGACTTCCTCGATCTGTAATGTTTACATAATCTTTGTCACTTCTTACTACCTATTTACATTGCTTACTATATAACGTTAAAGCAAACAAGATAAGTGGGTACATGGAACAAGTACCAGTCCATCGCTTGTGCTGATGGCGCCATCTATCGACCGTGAATCAATACACTGGCCCGCTAAAAATAAATTGTAGAAGGTTTGAAGGGTTTCAAATGAATCTTATGATTATTACTATACCTTATGCCGGTAAGACCGCCCACGCCCTCTCAACGACGAAGACCTGCCCTGAGAGGTCGACCACCGCTGGGACAAGCGGGTTCTCGTTCTCCGCCGACAATCCTCGCTACTGGTGGTGTAGTGCAGCGCATGCGATTGACGATTGATTTAAATAAATACGTCATGATGAGGGTCTACAATGAGACGAAAGTGGGGGAATTCGGGGAAATAATCTCACAGCGTATCGACTTAGGGATGCTGTCTATATTTATTTTAGGTTCTTCAACCGTCTGCGACTGTTTCTGCGCAACGGCTATCGGATCGAGTGAATATGTTCTTAATTATTGTGCCTATAGTCGTGTCAATAAATGTTTTGATAGCGAAAAGTTTCGACCAAAACCTAGAGAACCTATCGCTCAACAGCTTGGTCAAGAGTTAGGTGCAAAAGGCGGTCGTCTTGGTCGGCCCATAGTGAGTGGATACCTAATCACCATCACCTTAAGTCATACCACCTGAATGCGGGCGGTTATACATATTAAAAAAATATACATTATTATTTTGTAAATTTTATCCATTTTTTATTTTATTTTCGAAAAAGTAACGTTGTCGAACGCTATGAATTTCTCCTGTACAATAGGCTGTTACAAATATGTATTAACTCACATACACAACCAGTCTTGAAACAACTATCTGTACGCCATACCAATATCTATTTTGAGTGGAAATCAAACCCGCGACACGCAAAGCAGCAGCCAATCAGTTACTGCAACTGCCCCAATCGTGTCGTCAAACCCAGGAGCCCAATACTTTCCTGAAGCAAATAATAAAAATTACCTACATAATTTTTATTATTTAATAGGTACCAACTTATTACTACGTATACAACTGAAGTATGAAAAAGTAATCTTTAGGCCCAACCAAAGCGGAGAAGAGAAGAGATGTTTCGTAAACAACCAATATCAAACTGCGTTGTATTGAAGTTAAGCGGTGAAAATGATGTGAAAATTACGCAAGCCGATTGGTTATACGAGACATCTCCTCTCGTCTCCGCTTTGGTGGACACCGGGCCTTAAGCTGTTGGCAGCCTGTGTAAGGGACAGAGGGTGAATGAAAATCTTGTCTGAAATCTTGAAATCCTTATGAAATCTCTCAGGTGTGGTGATTTGTCGGGTATATTGCCATAATTGCATGCCGTATTACTGACCCAACAGGGCAGCAATCCCTGTGGGTAGATATAAGATTTTATAAAGATTTCAGAATTAACCAGACAGTGATCTACCTCTTATACTCACGATTCAATATAACTAAAACACAATGCCTCTTTGATTGTCAACGTGCAACAAAGAGTTCTTCGAACTTAATTGAATAGCGTTATGGCTTGCGAGTTGCGACACAAATCTGACGACAGAAGGCTGAGGCATGGTTTATGCAGTAAATTAAAATTATCGTTCTAATGGCTGGTTAATGTGACGGATCGCGTAGCCACGGGCACGCTTCGACAACGGCCGTGGTAAACACACTTAATGAGTTTGTACAACAACATACATGTAATTCGCTCCTCTAATGATGCACGCGGTGGAAATGTACATGATCATGGCAGTCACGCTGATGACGACTACTCTGGGATTACCACAAACTTGTCTTCATTACTGCAATTTGTAAGTCGAACCGGCCCTATTAAATTTAAATATAATTAGGAACATTTTTATTCGATGTCAAAACAATCCTCTAGGACTAGGGAGTTTGCAAAAGTATAGATATGCAGCATTATTTTTATATGTTATACTAAGTAGGTATCTCCCTTTATTAAATTTACAAGTTGCAACGCTTTTTATTATTGGTCTTAAAGTGTTCTATAGCGCAGAGTCAGCATTTTCACATTAGAAGCAGTCATTCTTACTTAACGTACCTTAAGTAAGTAGCTACGTAGCTACTAATCTATTAAAAATAATCTTGGAAAATGTTTATTTCCAGTTCCCGTGAATACTCTTCCATCCCAAAAGGATGCGACTGTACTCTTCCAAATATAAGGAAAACTCGTTCAACGACTTCAAAACACATCACTAAGCTTCCAGAGATAAAGGATAGTGGAATTTATTATGATCCGGTGGCCCCGAGTTTTTTCCAGAACACGTCGTTTGATAAGCAAACATTGCACATGTTAAATTTTAACCAAATTTTTAAGTCCAAAAAAAACACATTGACCGGTTCAAAAAAAGATCTAATATCTTTCGGTACAGACGAATCAATCGCAGAACAAGATAGCTATGATAAGCATGATAGCAAGCCTTCCAACATATTCAAAAGAACAGACAGTTATTTTCCAAAGCTCATGGAAGAAACAACACAACTTCCGCTACATTTATATTTGGATATAGATGTTAATACTTCTGACAACGATGATAAAACACAACTTGAGGAAATAAAAGATATGTTCGAAAACTTTCAAGCTTCTGAGAAAAACTTATCAGAATGCATAGATCTTCACATTTATATATTTTCAAAATATATAAGTACCATTAACAAAACAAATACGAGTTGGGGTCGAAAAGATCAACATGATAACTTATCAAGTTTCCAACAGCTAACGGAGGTTGAAAGTAAGTGTGATCAGCCTGCTAGTATAATAAAACAAAGCATTTATCAAATTAAAAATAAAATGCCACGGGAGGACAAAAGTACTGAGATTACAAGGGATGAGCAAAACCCGATTAGTACAACTGATTCTTATAAAGATACTAGAGCAGCACAAAATGACACAAATGAATCTCGATATGGAAGTTCGATTAACATGTATCTTGACACGCTGACCACTCAGCGTATTGATGATAACAAAGTTGCAACCGAACCTACTGACATGGTTGCCAGCAAAACAGAAAAAGTACAATCACATAAAACGTATTCAGAACATGATGATTATCATTTGCTTAACAACAATGATCTGCCAGATATAAAGAATAGTGCTATTACATCGACGTCATCCTTTTACGACGACTCGACAGTGTACAACCAAATAAATCTACCTGTTGATACCGACCCAACAGATTATGGGGTCCTAAAGATGACAAGTAACACAGAGCGCATTTTTTTTAATGAAGAAGATATGATAATACCACGAATTATAACCAAAGAACTTTCAAATGGCACCCTCAAGAGTGTAGTGGATGGTTATGAAAAGCTTCCTAATTCTGACTTTACAACTAATAGCATTGTTTCTACCTTAGCAAACAAAAACACAATTTTAAATAGTAATGAAAATAACGAATCAGGCTCTAATCCTGATGTGCTGAAGTCTAATATTGATACAAATGTTCAATCTGCTATTGTCAATATTCATGGAAATCTTTATTTTTCCTTTGGGAAAAAACAGGTCCCAGCCCGCTTTATTCAACAATCAGATGGGAAATTAGACGTCGCAATCGATGGTTTCTCAATGTGCAATCAGATGCTAGAATATAACACGTCCAGCTTTTTGAACTTGTTATGTAATTGTATTATTCATAAGAATTGCACTTAACTATCATAATATCTTAAGGCGCCGCGGAAACTGGGGTGCTATTCTCTAAGCAGACAGCCAAGCGTGCAGCGCTGTCGCAGCGACGAATCCATATACTTATCTATGGATTCGTCGCTGCGGCAGCGCTGCGCGCAAGGCTGTCTGCTTAGAGAATAGCACCCCTGGGCACCTAAATAAAAACAACTCTATCTGTTACCTACCCAAATTATATTTTTACTACTTTATGCCCACGAATTTGCGTATGGTTTTTTTTCACCCACCTTACGTACCTATTTGGTTACTGCTCCGCTCCCGGAGTCGTATAGTATTTTTGCAATCCTACTGGTACCTACTTCCAGATATTAGCGGGTTTACACAAACAAACAATATAGAACTCTTCAGTTGTAAGTATTATAAAAAATATACTAAAGATTACTTATTGTTTCAAAAAAATGAAACGATGTTTTTTTTTGTACCTATTTTTATTATGTTCCCACGAATAGCAAGGGATTACAATTTATTATTCGGCCTGTGAACTCCATAGGTACTAGTCGGCCTATCTCGTGGAGTCCTTGCGAGTTTTAAGAAATTTATGATTCCCGGGTGTTACTGTATTACAAACATTTAAAAGCTTATGAAAATGTAGTAGAATACTAAAACAAAAAATTTAAACTTTCAAATTTAGAATAGAAAAGCAAAGATTATAAACTAAAAGGTAGTACCTACCTACTTAAGGTGGTAGTCTAAAATAAAAGTATTAATAGATAGTGTTAGTAAGGATGTATTATGCTTATGGACATGGTGTAGGTACTTGTAATTGTGTGAGTAAGAGTGTTATAATACAGTGAACTTCTTGGTTTTTTTTAGGAGTACCTACTGGTAAACTGATCTATGTATAAGACGATTTCGTATAAATACCTATCCAGCCTATCCTACACATAGGTCTGTATAAATACATAATATTATTTAGCATTTACAGACCATGTCTGTCTTTAGTAGTATATAGCCCTTTTGCTTTTTTATAGAATTGTAATTTCACACTCTTAGAAAAACTGGTTTCTGAGACAGAAATTGACGGAATACCCAGGTACTCAAGAGCTTTGATCGTGTCTGCCTGAAGTTTAGCCCCGCGGAAAATGTCTGTCAATGTGAACAGTAACTGGCTCAAAGGAAGCTTGAACCCAAGCTGAAACTCGTTTGTAATGGATTGTGGGAATAAGTAATAATGCGTTGTTGAACATAGGGTCTTTTGAGGGTGTTTGGCCACAAATTACATAGGTAGGACTTTAGATCATAAACCAACGATGTTGTCATTGCTTCACTAAATCTGGTGAACTCATCTCATGACGAGTGACGTTTAGTTAGTGACAGCTACTAGCTAGTGAGAAAAACATGAACGTCACACACATTTAAATACCTATTATTAAATAGATGGCATTAGTGTGTACCTAAAGTTAAAAATTATAATGATAATAAAAATTTAATCAGTGAAACATTTAATATATTATTATTAAATATTTCATAAATGTTTGGAAACTAAATAGTTTCCTTACACACAAAATTATCTATGCTTAAGGCTTTTTTTTTAGGTGGTAAAAATCATCAAATGACTCCTTCCGCCCTGGGTGGGGCGGAAGGGACTGTCAGACTTGTCTTTTACTAACTAAGTAAAAAACCACCCTGTTTCTTCTGTTGCCCTTTACGTTCCGGGGCCACGGTATCCTGTTAAGACGTCCCGCAACCCCGGCAGCGATGCTATAATATTGGGTCAGGCAGCCTTACAAACTATAATATTATCTATCTGAGAGATTTGATAGTAGATAATCTTTCTGTAGTGTATTGCAAGCCAGGGAAGCAGTACCGCTGTTAAAGTAGAAAGAATAAGATAAAAAGAGACTATTGGATAAAAATTTAAGGATAGTAACATTCTTAAGACTACAGTGACTAACTATAAAGACTGCTCCCAAAGTTCCACCAATTAGCTTCGGAACCATAAATCAGTATTGAAACTGGTAGGTAATTTATGCAACTTCATCTATGGTCGCGGCGCAGACTCGTATTATTTTTTTCTGGCCACACTTTTGAACGCATGTGACACTAAGACGACATCCGTTTCCCTTGAAGGCAAAATATCCTTTCTAAAAAAGAAAGACGAAACAAAAGCTAAAAAAATAAATTTTAATTTTTTACGTTCTATTACAATGTATGGTGGATTTTTACGCACTGATACAAATTATTTAAGTCATTGTTTAAAAGAGTTTAACTAAACTCGTTGTTCATCCAACAGGCTTAATTTATTACTAATCTGTGGCGTCTTTTTTTTTTCTACTGGCAATAACAACGACTAGAAACAGAGTTCTTAGTGCTGCGCTAACCCGCATTAAGATTATATCGATAAAAAGATGTTTAATTTTATTTTTTATTTTTAACGTAACCATTTATCATAGTTATTCAAATATTTTTTACAAGGAAGTAAATTTGATGGTTCAACTGATATCAATATCGCAAGCAAACTATGATTTCAAATGAAAAGTTATTGATAATTACCTATTTGCACTGTAAGATTCCTCCTTTCTTTCTTTTTTATAAATTATAAATACATAAAATTTTTATTATAATTCATAGGTTTTCTGTTTAGGTTAATTATTGTAGATAATATTTAACATACATGAACGAATACATAAAATTAAAAAAATAATCGCACAGTTTTTTTTTTATATTTAAGCAATATAGCTTAACACATCTGATTTTGTGTTCCTGTGGGATAATTTATTACTTTGGTTTACTTCTAGTGGGCAGAAACTTATAAAAATAAGGCAATAGAACCATTAGCCGGGAATTAGAGAAACACTTGTCGCACGCTCAACAATATTTATTTTTATTTATAACTTAAGAGTTTTATTAATGACATTAACATATTTATTTTATTTCCTCCCACAAGGAAATAAAATAAATATGTTAATATCATTAAATCGAAGCTATTTTTTATTTTATTTTTATCGATAAAATTTTCCAGTCGGACCATAGCTCTAACCTAACTTCAGCAGAGAACAGATAGTCAACTCAATTGTAACGACGACTAAGACCGGTGAACATCGAGGAGAGGTCGTGGAGGAATTTACCATCTAGCCACCATCGCCGTTCGCCAATTACACCATGGCTGATACCGAAAAGGCGCCGCAGCCGCAGCCCCAACAGCAGCAGCAACAAGAGCAACAACCCCCACAGCAACCGCAACAAGCTAAAGCGGCTAAACAAAAGCAGGTCATTGGTAAGTACCGCTACGCCATCTTAGTTTTTTCGTGTCCCCGGCATCAAATTTATCAAAAGCACATGTTCATTAAATTACGGAATCTTATAATTTTTTGACATAATTCCTATGCGTTAAGCTTAGAATATTTGATCGCAGCGTTAAAATATAAATAAATCATTAGATTTCCTAGATTTCGCTCAGTAGGCGTACTAGTCGGCGGCGTTATTGATCGTGTGTTGACCCCACTGTAGACTATATATCTACATAACTACGAGTCACAACGAACAAATCAATAATATCGCCGGCGAAATGGAGGACGGACTGGCGTTCTGGAACGGGCCTCAACCATTTTGTATGATCATTTACCATCCGCTTTTTTCCTATTGGAATGTTGTAGTTGTGTAATTAGTGGCTTGGCTAAAATATTCTCTTAGTAGCGAATATACGTTATGATTATGATGTTCCTATTCTATCTAGTTTTATAAATAATAATGACATCATCTTTTTCCATTTTTTTAAGGACGCGTGGGAGTTGTTATTTAATTCGTAAGGTAGTCTTTACAAATCAATAGAGGCAGGGTCGAACTCTATACATGCATCATAAACATAACGCACTTTACGTACATTTTAGTTTTGCCTAGTTGTAGACTACACATTCAATTCAGCTCTGCGTGTACTCACTCCGTTTTTTTGATGTAGAAATGGCTGGTGGCTGGCAGGTAAATTATATTCCAGATTTGTCTCTTATTTTGTAGGTAACACTAAGTTAAGTTCCTTTATTTTGAGTGGATGTTGTGTGTATTCTTTGTGGATATAATAATCTTGCACCTACTTTTATATAGTATGACAGGTAAAAGATTGGACTGTTTTAATTACTCAAGCCCCACATTATGAGACACAATTGTTTTTCTAATGTTCTGACTTACGGTAAGCTGGGGCTTGAGCGGAGAAAGTTAGAGATAGCAGCAATGTGCTCAATCTGTATTTTCTTTGATTTTTAGTGACACTACAGTTAATATATTTGACCATCCATTCCTTTGATGAAGTTTATTCGCTGTCATTTGAACCATAATTAAAATGACATAAAACATAACAATACGCCTGTAATCCCTGAAGGGTTAGGCAGAGGTGTACCCATTAGTACACCCACATTTTGCCAGTTGTTTTGTTAGTTAAAATGAACGGGTTCATGAACCCGTTTAGATTAGAATTGGCTTCTCATGTGAATTAAGAAATTAAATTTAAACAGACACAATGTTAATTGACATGGATATGACAATTTTTTTTACTCCTTTATTATATTTATTTAGCTACAGGTATTTTTTTTATCATAAAAATCATGTTGTGCTAAAAAGCTTTTAAGTCCAATAGAATAGTTTTGATGAAAGAGTAAAGCTGAAAATGTGAAAGTAGCTATTCAGCTTTATTCTTAATTTTTTCATTGAATATCTATGAAACAACCTGTTTCCTTTTCAGCTGAGAAAGTTTCGGGAACCGTCAAATGGTTTAATGTGAAGAGTGGATATGGTTTCATCAATAGGTAAGTTTATAGTAGTAGCATTCATTGCACTATTTAAGTATCTATTTAAAGACAGTGCTAGTAATAGTTTCCTTTCCCTGTAAGGAATGACACCAAGGAGGACGTGTTTGTGCATCAAACTGCAATCGCCCGGAACAACCCTCGCAAGGCTGTGCGCTCGGTCGGCGACGGGGAGGCGGTGGAGTTTGCCGTGGTTGCCGGGGAGAAAGGCTATGAAGCAGCCGGAGTGACTGGTCCCGGCGGTGAGCCGGTAAAGGGCTCGCCCTACGCAGCTGATAAACGCCGCGGCTTCCATCGCCAGTAAGTGAATTTTTAGCACTACATCTCTTTTTCCTTTTTTTTTTATAATGCATCTTGCTTTAATTTAACAAATTTTCAGATATTACCCCCGTCAAGGTGGCGGACGTGGCGGGGAGGGCGCTCCACGTAGAGGTGGAATGGGACGTCGTGGGCCCCCGCCCAACCAGGGGGGTGCACAGGGGGATGAAGGTCAGGAGGGAGGCGGAGCACCACCACAGCGCAGGTAGAGTCATACATGTGAAGGTAGTTGGCTGCTAATAAAGTAGTAGTTGTAATCCACACTAACGTTATCTGTCTTAGGTATTTCTTACCTTATCACACTATGATGATTGAATGCTAATATATTTCAATTTTCAGCTATTTCCGCCGCAACTTCCGTGGTGGACGCCGTGGTGGCGGCCCAGGACCCATGAACCGCGGTGGTTTCCGTCGCGTGCGCCCACGCAACTTCCAACAGGGCCAAGGACAGGTTCAGGGCCAGCCCCAAGCTGGTGGTCAGCCGAATCAAGCACCACGTCAGAATGGTCAGGAGGCGGAAGCCCCAGCCACCGCTGCTTCACCAACGCAACAGCAACAGGCTAAGCCAAAACCTACCACCAAGCCTGCTGGCACTACCATCGAGACCACTACCAATGAGAGCCAGGCCTAAACACCCGGCAGCTGCACAGTGTGGCACACCCTTACGTAGTGCATGTTAATTCTAGCTGTGCCACATATCCATCACAACTTTGTCTTGTCTGTACAACTGAAGAGTGTTTTGTTTTAATTGTTGTTGCAGAAGCTAATACATCTATGAAAGTCTGCACTTTTATCATCTTTATTGGAATGTAATGTTCAGGGGAAGATTTTAATGGAACTGCATAGTATCATAGATCAAAAATGTGATATTTTAATCATTCTAAATATGTTTTGATTGACAATTGTTTTAGCATTTTTTTGGTTGTTCCTACAACATGATTGTGTATTGTATTTTTTAACTAATTACTTATACAATTTGGATATCCAAGATTTAAACTGCAATGTAATGTTTAAATGAAATGATATGCAGGTTCCTATGCCCCAAGTGATTGTGTACTTTAAAAGAATGACGATTATTTTATTATAAATTTATATGGATGCATGTTTTAACAGTCTTATTTGTAATGAAATCATTAGTTTGTAAACACTCTCAGAAATAAAAACTTCTTTTTACCTGTGTGAAAATAATTTTACTTTAATGTTTATTATCCTTCCTATACCTTCCCATGAATACACAATTACATACACATACCCAACAATTTAGTCGAAATAACACTTCAGTTTGGTTTTCATAATTTCCAACAGTCATGCTTTGATTTTGATAATCTCTAGGAATACTAATAGTGAAGTGCCAGTTTGACATTCATGGCATTAAAATAATAATTCGGTGATGCTGCTCAACAGCTTTCATTTTATTAAAACCCTAAGACAGGTTTCCAAAGTATATAGAACCACACCCTCATTTTTCTCCAAATCTGTCGATTTCAATGTTTTTCTTTACAAACCAGACTGCATGGAAACTGACCATTACTGACTGTTTCATTTTTCTTTAGCTCGATACCGTGTTTACTAGATGTTCATGTACCTGGAGCCGTCTCAAATGAGCGTTTTTGTAAAGGGATGTTTGGCTGGGCATTTTTAGCACTGTGACCGTCTATAATGGTTAACCAATTCATGGCCAATGACGCGCGTGGTGCGTCATAAGTAAACATCTCGGGTGGCCCATGACGCGCGTGGTGCGTCATTTTTAAATTAACTTAAAACAAGCTTAAAAATTATGAGATTACGAAAACCACCATTGTTTATCCTACATTGAACATTAAAGTAGTAAGTGCGCCTGGCAATTAAGTTTTAATATTTAATTTACCAATCAGGGATAGCAAACCTTTGGTAACAATATAAAAACTTAATTTATAATAGAGTTATATTACATATGTATACATACAGAATTTCAATAAGGTGAGCTGCGGAAATATTGCGTCTTGGTATTCTTATTAGGGGCGTAACTGAATTAAATCAGTGGAAATACTGCCCCAACAGACTTTTAAGTTTTCTACCCATGGTAGGAGTAGTAATATTATAAAATACCTGCTTCATAATACTAAGGCCTCATTTACGGAGACGCGGGGCGTCACGCGTCGCGTGCAGCGTGGCGTCACGCGGCGCGTCATACGATTTTTCTGTTTACGGAGCAGCGGCGCGTCAAGCGGCACTTATCATCGCACGCGTAAACACAAACGTATGGCAATATAAGACGTTGTTCATAGAGACGCGTGGCAGTGCACGCCGCTGCGCCCGCGGCGAATCCTCAAGATTTCCATTTGTCCATGATTTCCTCAATGCTGGTGTCTGTATCATACTCATAACTTTTATCTTGACTATAAGAAGAACTTGCTAATTTAACCTTTTTTGAAATATTTTGCAAAATAGATTGACTACATTCAGAAAAACTTTCGTTCTCTTTATTATTATCTTGCTCACAATGTTTATACTCGTCAGTAAACAATGCCTGGCTACATTCAGAAAATATCTTGTCTTCTTGCTGATTATCTACAAAAAACACTTTTATCAATACAAATAAATGACCTATACAACAAAAGTTTCCAATATGTTTACTACCCCTGTAGCATTTTAGTAAAATCAATAAATCCTACCTTGAAACGTCATATTTCCTTCGTAATATCAACGAATACGAATCTAAGAACACCAAACAACTGTTTCCTCCTCAAACAGACACAAGATAACGGAGAAATACGTACAAAACATCACAAGGGGCCCGTGACGCACCAGGCGCGTCATCCTTTAAAGAGGCCCACGACGCACCTGGCGCGTCATAGACAAATCGTATGGGGCCTGGCTAATGTGTTGGTGAAAATGAAGGTGGCAATGAATCGGTTAAAGCTTACTAAGTGTTGTATGATGAGCGTGTTAAAATGCATAAAAGCCAAGTCGTTCCTTTCCAAAGCTGCGTTAAAGCACATCAGCACCATTATTCGTACGTTTTAAGATGTTGCGTAGGTACTCTTAAAACGTTTTTGCTGTACATTTCGTTCACGAATTGAATAGTTATAACTTAACATTATTGCGATTTTTTGATGTGTGATGTGACTCATTACACAACGTCTAAAAAATCGCACCTACCAAAAATGTTGCTTAGGTCTCAGAGTAGGTAGGCATGCATTTAATCAATTTAAATTAGTATACCTAATATTGAAAAGACATCTAGTTAAGAAGCTACCATTTCATTTTAAAAACAATATCGGTATCTCGTCAAACTGGCACAAAATTAAATTGTCCCTAGGCCCACTTGTGGCGCTATCGAAAAGAGGTAAAGAAATATTGTTGTTTCCATTTTTTTTTAACATAACTTTGATAACATATCGTTTGATTAATCTTTTTAAAAATAGGAGCTAATACCTACCTAATGTTTATTTTTTTTGTTATTTCTCAGTTAATCTGTATTTTTTTAAACTCTATGATTGTTTGATGCTGAGGTACCTATTTTTTATTCTAGAAACATGTTTAAATCGGTACATCCCTCAACTTTTACCGAGACGCGAGACGTGGGTTGTCTGAAAATAAACATCGATAGTGCACCCTTCGATGCGCGGAGACCCTGCGCGTTGAGACGTTTTTATGGGATATAATCGGACCACACCTGTCTAAAGATATAAATTGGTATGCTATCAAATAAACACTAAACACATAACTGGCGAAATGTGCGTGTACTAATGGGTACACCTCAGCCTAACCCTTCGGGGATTACAGGCGTGATGTTATGATGTTTTTTATCAAATAAAGGTAGATACGAGATACCTATACATTGAAACTTATTTTTATCGTAAGTAGTGGCAAATCTGCCGAGATCAGTTGTGAAAACTTCCAGTCATGATATTTAACGAGGTAGCTATATAATTAATTTTAGCCTCTTAGGTACTTCATAAATCGCTTAAGACCTACGTAATATGATGAGAGAACATGAAGACATGATGACAAGTTCACGCAAATATAATACAATGTCTCTAATCAATCCGTATAATTTAGTACACATTTCTTTAAAGAAAGCAACTAGAAGGTGAAATAATTTATTATTAGCTCGTTATCGGATAGTTTGCTGTTTGTTTGAAAGGCTGCATTGTATATCTAATTGAGAGGTGGTTCTTAGGTTAAATTAAATCTGTTTAGCTATTTTGAAGATAATCAGCTTTTTTCTAATTATGTAATGATACAGCTTTACATTGGATAGGTATACAGGGTGATTGTTAATTTTCGAAAAACCTGAAAAAGGGGCCATTGTACTTATCATTATGAATTACCTACCTATTATAATCAACTTTTACGAAACCAGCCCTAAAATAAAAAATTCTGCTGTTCCATAGGTACCTACTCTGTACGACAAACTTACCCTGAAACGGTGAAAAAAACAGCAGCATACATTTATGTTAGTTAACTACTTATAACTCGACAAGATCAACTGATTTACATTTAGTACCTACCTAGTTATTCGTACTTACCTACCTCAACAATAATCAAAGTCAAATAAATAATTAATAAAAAATGAAGGTTTTGGTGGCAAAAGTTATATTTGGTAGGGTTTAGGATTTTATGGCTCACCGGGGGCGCTTGACCCCGCCAAGGGTAGGCCCACAATTTTATTTGAAGACATAAAACCATAGGTAGGGTACCTGTAGGCTGTAATGCTTGCAATAATGTTTAATGGGAATAATATCCAGTTCCCTTTAAGATTTTCCACGGAAGAACCACAGACGGTTAGGCGGCTTGAGTACCTTAGCCCCCCCTCCCCCTGCAACCGCCACTGGTACGTAGGTGTGTTATCATAGGTTTTAACGATCCAGTGCAATTCTAATTTAGGGTGTTGACGCGAGGGGAAACTGCGCAGTGCGCTTGTGCGCAGAATGCATCCAATTGAATCAATTGATCCACTCTCAGTCGGGATGCTACCAATTTATGCTCTATCCTAAACGATGATTATGTTACGTTGAGTTTGAGGCTGGACAATAGGAACTAGGTACGGACTAGAGTTGGTAGGTAACTATCCTAAATGTGTAAGTATTATCTATACTAATATGTATTATAAATGAACTTTGTCTGTTACGCTTTCACGACTAAACCGAATTCGATGAAATTTGGTACGGTGTAGGGTTGAACCTTGAGGAAGAATATAAGCTAGTTTTAAACGTCCTCCACGTAAATGTCGGAAGATTCCGATGAATTGAGAACCTCTTGCTTTTTTGAGTAAAAAAAAAGTAGCCTATGTCTGTCCGTGGGTTCTAATTTACCCCGTATGTAGGTACCACAGATTAACTAATAGTCCCGTACCAAACTTTTCAACCGACTTCAAAAAGGAGGAGGTTCTCAATTCGACGCGTATGTTTTTTTTTTTTGTGTTTGTTCAACGATTACTCCGCCAATTACGAATCGATTTGGATGATTCTTTTTTTGTTTGAAAGAGTATAGTCCCGAATAGGTCCCATAGGAATATTGTCATGATCTGATGATGAACTTTGGAGATATGGAACGGAACTCCTTGTAAAATCACAGCAGAACCGCCGTAACAAGAAAAATTGCTTTGTTTATACGTGTAGTCGATGACTGACTAAAGGAAGTGGGGAGGGGGTACGTCCACCCCCCTCCTACCACTTTCCAAAATTAAATATATCGTGTGTGGTATTGTTTGAAAAGGCTTTATGTAAGGATTTCAAACATTAACAAACAAGCACTAAAAAGTGAAAAATAAAAAGCTTTTTTACAAAAAAATATCACCGCCTTCAAAAATCACAAAATTATAAATAACTTTAGCTTGGAAGTCGGTGGCAATACCCACATAACAAGAAACAAAACCAAAGCCGCCGACTTCCAAGCTAAAGTTATTTTTTATTTTGTGATTTTTGAAGGCGGTGATATTTTTTTGTAAAAAAGCATTTTTATAGATCAGTTCGGTGGTTTTAGTCGTGAAAGCGACAGACAAACAGGCAGAGTTACTTTCGCATTAACAATATTAGTATGAATTTAGTTTACATCATTGATGTTATTATTTTTTTAATTTATTTACTACTTACATTTTATCAACCTTACGTCTACCATTACAGTTGAAACTACTACGGGTTCACTGCTAGAGTTAGAACATATTAATGTATCGATCGAACGATGAAGTATAAAAGACTGCTGATGCATCGTCTGAAGTAGGTACCTAAATACCTACATGTGTTAATCCGATAAGGCGCGGTACACTTTTATGATAGGCGATGAGGCGAGGGAAGAGTAGTGAAAGGCTTATTTGGTAAGGTGCACTGGACTGGGGTAATTACGACAACCGGGTAAATTTCTATTTCTATCGGGTGCCCTCTATCTGGCAGAAACTGAATACTCCGAAACCTATTTGGTATAACTTGGCATGAACTTCATTAAACGAACATTTTTAAGGCATAAAACATATTTAATATAATTATTTTTTGGCCTTTTTTGTTTTTATGTCCGAATTTAAAATGGTATACGCTTAACATGGCAGATTTTTTTTGGCATAATTACCATTCGCAGTTAAAATTTTGCATAATTTCGTTTAGCCTAACGTTTATATATAGCGTAGATTATTTGGTATAATTTTTACTTGGCATACTAAAAGACTTTTTGAGAGTTTTTTGCAAATTCTTCTCTATACGAAACCACGTTTTGGAAGGGAGCTCGTGATTTGGCGCACCCTGACTTGGACAGGTTAGGTTAGATGGAGATGGAGGGGTCTAGAAGACCCAGCCCTCCCCTTCGTGGCTATTATTTTTTAAACCACTCAGAAGTAGGAGACCCGCGTAGCGGGGCTCCGTCGACCCACCGCGGTCCCGGTTCCGTCGCCTGCGCTAAAATTAGATTGTCTGGGTACCTATTGTATTGTATTTATGTTACCGGCAATCTGTATAATTCAGGTATTATAGGTATACAATGCCTAGGCAGCCTAGGTAATGTATAGAATACCTGGGGCGTACTGGCAATGTATGAAATATTATGAATATTATTCTCCATTACATACTTTACCAATTAATATATAAAAAATGTATGTATACAATGCAACCGGGCACCCTGTATATGCTATACTGAGGTGTTATTGGAAGCATCGTAATGTATCGCTGGTTATATGAATACAACATAATAATAGGTTTTAATAAATTACTTAATATAAAAATGATAACGTAGACTCAAAAACAACAAAAAAAGGCTTTTACCAAAAACTTTTTTTAACTGTTATAAACGGATGTACTAAACTAATATTTAAATAATTTTCACGAATTTTATCATAGCTACACTACTTTTTTTTTTTTTTTTTGGTGGTAAGTCATCAAATGTCTCCTTCCACCCTGGGTGGGGCGGAAGGGACTGTCAGACTTATACTGACTAAAAAACCACCCTGTTCCTTCTGTTGCCCTTTACGTTCCGGGGCCACGGTTTCCTGTTAAGACGTCCCGCAACCCCGGCAGGCGTTGGCCCCGTTCGGGGCCCCGTCCGGGGCGGTGCTCTGCCCAAGCGGGGCAGTCTTGCACTGTATGCTCCACCGTGTCCTCCGGGCGATCCACACAGTGGTGACACCCGGGCGATTCCTCCCGCCCGCGCCCTATCCGACACAGGAACCTCCCGAAACAACCGTGTCCGGTGAGGACCTGCGTCAGGCGGTAGGTGAGGACGCCGCCGTAGCGCCTCTCCAGCTACTCCTCAAAGAGGGGTCTTGCCCGATCATAGCTACACTAATATTATAGAGAGGACAAAATTGTATTTTATTTATTTGTAATGGATTTGTGTTTGTTCGTAATGGATAAATTCAAAAACTACTGGACCGATTAAAAAAGAATAAAAATACTTTCACCATTAGAAAAATAGAAAGCTGCATTATCTGCGAGTAACATAGGCTATATTTATTTTATTTTTGCGCGGACGAAGTCGCGGGCAAAAGCTAGTATTTTATTTATTTTTAACATTATTTTTATTATATTTTTTTTTAATAAAAATAATGTTGAATAGTCAGAGCCATCTAGTATGCTACTAATGAACTGCCATCTGGTATTAGCTAACTGAACTGCATAAGTGCGAGGGAAAACGAAGAACAAAATTATCTTTAACTCGGTCATTCCTTCCTAGATGTAGCTGTCAGTAATTTAAAACGAACAAACATAGGATGCGGTCATGGCAATCATAGCATGGCGTTGTTGGCTAGTTTGACTAACGTAACACAAGAAAGATTATAATAAAATGTTAAGTTACAATAGGTACTTACTTACTAATTTTCATTTAAAAACATCAGCAGGCCTTGTGCTAGAACAGTAACTGCAAGAATCGAAAAGAGTTCTAGGTATCTACTCGTAGTTGGATAGTACATTATAAAATATTAAAGGTATTCTTATCATAGTTATTTCTTGTTAAAAATAGCCGTGGAACTCTTGCCCTTGGCAACCAAAAGTATTGATGAAGGCCGCTAGGTAGATACCACTCTGATAGTAGGTAGGTACCTAGAAAGTTAAATATAATACCTAATTATCACAATATAATGTGATAGCTTGATTGATACCAAATAATCGAAGAATAATATGAAAAAATAATATTTACTTCAGTTTCTGTTTTCTGATATTTTTTCAGGTTTTATTTAATCATATGATAACATTTCATATCACGACACGAGGTCTGCAGCTGATGACACCATGTATCGGAATTTCGGCAAGCAGTAGGTAGGTACTAGCGTATTAAAATTTTATATCCGAACACGCACTATTCGTGCATTATTGTTCCGATTCGATAAAACTAAATGATGTTATAAAATATCCAAAAATCTTAGTATATTATTTTGCCTTGGTAAGGTACTCCTAGCGCCACTAGTGGTGAAACTTAGCATTATAGCTTTGCTTTCAGTCTTTGAGTCCAGTGACTTTGTCATCGTATCGAAAGTCAGACTGGGAGAAATTATGAGGGCCACAGATTGCCACACTTGCTTACTAAATATGTCTAAAAGTATTTTAACGTAGTTATACTTAAAGTATTGAATACTTAAAAATATATTTCATTTTTTTTTACCGTTTATTTAATTTTATAGTATACTATAGACAATAGTTACAGTTGTGCAGCGTGGCGTGGAAGCAATAAGTATACCTCTATGGAAAGCAAGAAAGAGGCCACCTGTTGCAACAGGTGGCATTGTACTAGCAACGTGACATGAATGGCACAGACTATACAAAATAAACTACTCGTTTTAGTCGAGTATTGACGGACAAGAATAAAAATAACTATCAGTAGTTAAGTATTATCGATGCATGTTATAGACATGGTTAAGTTAAATAAATATTACTTATAATAAATGTTAAAATGTAATTGATTTCCAATTATCACACGACTGCCCCAAAAAAAGGAGTGTTATGTGTTTAGGGTTAATGTATGTATGTATGTATTATATGTATGTATGTGAGATTCTTTATTCTTAGTTATGTTCTTAACATTACCGTTACACATAACATACCATAATCGCACTATAGATACAACTTTATTTAAAAAAACTTGTTGCATCTCGTGCAACTAGAGATGGGTTTTTGCCTGGGCATTTACGGACGTATTGAGTAAATGCCCAATAAACGTCCATTTACGCCCAATAAATGTCCAAAAACAGGGCATTTATTTTAATTGTAAAATATCATAAATTATTACATCATAATAAGTTCAAATAACTTTAAAGTGTTTTATTTTTGTAAAATAAAACTATACTTAATTCCAAATTTAAATACCTAGTTTTGTAGACACATACCTATTTCTTATGCTCACCTAGATGTGGATACCTATTTTGTGTTCCAATTTAAAAAATAAATATATTTTGATTACCACCAGCTTGCACCACCAGCTTTAGAAGGTAAATATGTAATTAAGTTTACATAGTACCTAAACACACTAAGACGTGGACACGTGTAGTGAAAAAAATATAATTTCCAAATTTCTCTCCAAACAAGACAGGAGACAGAACAGTACGAGGCCAGTAGGCACAAAGGGATGTTTGTAACTAGGAGAAGCATTACTATTAGACGAATTATTATTAAATTAATGGGTCCTAATGTGAGCTGTTACTTTTGATTCCAGTAATAGGTAGGTATGGCATAAACGCTTGAACGCACAGAAATTAGTTCTAGTTTCTACAAGGTCCGCATAATAATCAACACCGGATGTAACCTGTACACTATCTAGCATAATATTGCGTTCGTTCTGCCAAAGAATACACTCCCATAAGATGTGATGAGCAGATTGTCCATATTCACAGTCGGATGTAGAACATTGACACAAAGGAGAAGCAACAAGCTTGAAAGAAAATAATTTAATCTTAAAGTTGCCATGACCTGTGAGAAATTGGGCAACACAGTGGCCCACCTCCAGCCATGTTCTGGCCAGCCGCTCACAAACTGATGGAAAGAACTGAGGAAGGCCCTTGATAGAATTATCCCACAGACCTACATTGATTAAAAGTTCTTCCCAGACGTCAGCCTGCGATTTAAATAATCTGGAGATCTTAGCTCGGTCACGTTGTGTTAGAAAGTTTGCGTCCATGGTCTCTCGCGTGGAATAGTACATTGCAGCACGTCGCTGCACCTTGAGATCGACTGGAAGTACACCTGCAAGTACTGGTAGGGCTTCAGTATCAGTACTGACGGTCCTATACGCTTTATTTACTTAAAAATATTAAAGCTAACCGTTGACTTTGAAGCAATTTACGTCGTACCGCCCCTATGGTGGCCCTATCGGCCCAAACAGGTGCACCGTGCTCCGGTGCGATCTCATGGCGGGATGGGAGATGCGACTGTCGCAACCCAAGTTCGGGCACGCCGCATTCGCGGCAGACCCCTCTTTGAGGAGTGGCTGGAGAGGCGCTACGGCGTACTCACCTACCGCCTGACGCAGGTCCTCACCGGACACGATTGTTTCGGGAAGTTCCTGTGTCGGATAGGGCGGGAGGAAACGCCCGGGTGTCACCACTGTGTGGATCGCCCGGAGGACACGGTGGAGCATACGGTGAAGGACTGCCCCGCTTGGGCAGAGCACCGCCGTGTCCTCACGGAGGCGATAGGCGGCGGCGACCTCTCGCGTCCGGACCTGGTTCAGGCTATGCTCCGGGGCGAGAGGGAATGGGATGCAGTCACCTCCTTCTGCGAAGCAGTAATGCTAGCGAAGGAGGAGGCGGGCCGCGTGAGGGAGAGAATCACCTCACGCTCCAGCCGCCGCGGGAAACGCCCAGGGCGTCGGACGTCGCGAGGCGACATCCGGCCACCGTAGGCGCGGGCTTGCGGATGGCGAGTAATGGGTAGCTCGCCGTCCGAGCCAGCGCCTGCCGGGGTTGCGGGACGTTTTAACAGGATACCGTGGACCCGGAACGTAAAGGGCAACAGAAGGAACAGGGTAGTTTTTAGTCTGTAAAAGTCTGACAGTCCCTTCCGCCCCACCCAGGGCGGAAGTAGTCATTTGATGATTTTTACCACCTAAAAATAAAAAGATAAGATCGCGTCGCCCGCTGTTTTACACGCTTCTATAATCATTCAATTTGAAATTATCTTCACCCGATGATTTGTCAAGTGGTAGTCTCTTGATAACATTTATGAACACGTCAGTGGATGGTAAATCTGACGCTGGTGATTCAGGAGGCACAGCAGCCCACACTCTGATCTGCTGGTGGTAATCGTTATCGTTGACCGCTGAATCATCGAGTATATGAGTATTAAATAGAACCTTTTTGGTCAATACAATTGTTTTTAATATTATACTTAACTAGCAGACCCGTGCCCACTTCGTTGGGCGGTAACCATTTAAACTTGTGATGAGATTATGAGTGTGGTTCGAGATTATGAGTGTACTGAGTGCTATGATTTATTTCCTGCCTAAAGACGCTGCGCACGTTCAGCGCCAGATTCCCGAGCACGGGCCTGCGATGTTCTCGCACTCTGGCTAGCGAGCCTCTGCGAGCGCTCAGCGCTAGACTCCCTATTCCTTGTTGCAGAGACATGCTGCCTTAAATCACTGAGACGCTGCGCATGTTCAGCGCTTGATTCCCGAGCACGGGCCTGCGATGTTCTCTCTGGTTAGTAAGCCGCTGTGAACGCTCGGAGCTAGATTCCCCAGAGCGTGCTTGCGAAATATTTTCTCTATTCCTCAAGAGGCGCTGATGCTTTTCAAAAGCAGACTCTTCCGTACGGCGTACTCGAGCTGCTCTGGGATGTCTGACGGGAAAGCTGTGATTTCCTTTTAGGCATGTGTCCTTACAAAGCATGTTCTAATGTGGTTCGGCATTTTGCGATTTAGTAATTTTATATTATCTTCGAAACTGTTTAACCAATTCACATACTGTTTTGGGCAAATCGTATATCTATGATGTTCTTGTGATGATAATAATATTTTTTTCGATAAGGTTTAATATTTTGTTGTTTAAAAAATCGTCCAAATGTAAGTACATCGAAAAATACTTTTTTTAACACATACAAGCTACTTTAACTGCTAAAATATAAAAGATAGAAATATGGTGTCGCGGACTTTTTTGTAGAACTATTAAAGGCGGACCAGGTTGCCATACATTGTTTTCAATTATATACAACCGTTAAGGCAGCGCATGCAAAAAACTTTGTTGTAAGAGCTATTTTTTTCCACCTGGCTAGACAAAAATTGAGATAGTTCGGCTATTTTGCATGATATCTTTATAATTTATAGCCTATAGCACTCACGAATAATGTAGCTTTATACCAGTGAAACAATTTTTAAAATCGGTTCATTACTTCCGGAGATTACCCCTACAAACAAACTTACAAACAAATGTTACCTCTTTATAATATTAATTATTATAGTATAGATAATATAATATTTATCTTATATTAATCTTACCACTACTTAATGAAAAAGTCCTAATAACTATGAAATTTAACTAATTATAGTTTCCGCCCTGTTTTTGGGCATTTAAAAGGACGTCAATTCGTTTTTGCCCTATTTGCCTAGTTTATGCCCTTTTTGCCCAGTTGGGTTTAAACCCACTGCCCATCTCTACGTGCAACAGGTTTGGCCATTTTTGTCTTCTTTAAAAGTACCCCGCGAAATTTAAAATGCAATCTGTTATACCTCAGCATCAAAGTGTATGGTGATCAAATTATTGGTGACATTATGGAACATAATTAGGTAGGTACTTATTTACTTAATTATAGAATAATAATAATTAAAATCCTAACTAATATTATAAATGCGAAAGTAAGTTTGTTTGTTTGTTTGTTACCATTTTACGCCGAACATAGGGTACCTTTAATCCCGAAAAAAAGTACTGTTTCCGAGGGAAATCACAATAACGTTCTTATGATCATAGATGGCGCCACATGTCGTTTCGAGTCATGATTTTAACTAAATAATTAAAATGACAGGACACGGATAATTTAATTCGCGACTTCGTCTGTGTCCACGATAACCGAAATTTACGCGGACGAAGTCGCGGGCAAAAGCTAGTCTTCAATAATATTAATGATATTATTGCATGGACAGCATAGGTAGGTAAATCTTTGTGTGACAGGACAAATCTTTGTGTGATGAGCACGATGATTTGTTCTGTGTCTGGGTGTAATTTATCTATAATATGTATGTATTTAGAAATATATAAGTATATTTATCAGTTGTCTGGTTACCATAGTACAGGCTCTGCCTAGTTTGGGATCAGATGGCGATGTGTTGGTTGTCCTAAGATATTATTTTATTATTATTAGCTATTCTTAAGTAAGCTTTGAATTTCGTTATTTTCATTGGTCACTGAAGTCATTGATTTAGAAAATGTTATATTTTAAAGACTTGCTACACAAATAAAGGGTATTAAATTTATTATTCGGTATTCGGTCTTTCGGCTACTTTTATTCTATTCTATTTTGAATAGGTCTTTTAGGTTTTTTTTTTCGTTAAATAATGAAAATGTTGATTTATTTTCTATGACTTATTTTTATTACATTAATAAAGAAGTCATTGGTTCATCTACATGCCTGCCGGGGTTGCGGGACGTCTTAACAGGATACCGTGGCCCCGGAACGTAAATGGCAACAGAAGGAACAGGGTGGATTTTTAGTCAGTAAAAGTCCGACAGTCCCTTCCGCCCAACCCAGGGCGGTAGCTGAGTCATTTGATGATTTTAACCACCTAAAAAAAAAATACATCTACATACATATTTAACTGAAGTTGAAAAGAAAAAGCTATCAAGAAAATGACTATGCTCCTGAAAATATCGTAGGTAATTTAAAAGTGAAAGATACTTTTTTTTAACAAAAAAAAAAGATAAATCTTATCCGATGAATTCGATTCATAAGTGCCTACATCTGAATTCTGTTTGTTTGTTCCGGCTAATTTCCGAAACGGCTGGACCGATTTTGACGAAACTTTTGCTGGCAGATAGCAGATGTTATAAGGATAGTTACGTAGGAACCTACGTGGCTTTTTGTGTCCAAAAATCACCACCGAGTTACTTTACCTTAAACTGCGTTGCTTTCCTATTTCAAACAAAATCAAAACAGTAGCTTAATTTCAGACTAACTTAGAAGCGATAAAAAGCAATATCCTCAGCAGTGCGAGGCAGTGGATCAACTATTTGGTTTTGTCCAACTAGTTGAATTACGGGCTTTCGGTAGGGGCAGTTGTCCAAGTCCTCCACCCGACTAGATGTAGGCGCACACTTGAGGATTCGGCAGGCTTAGACCGAGGACGTTGACCGGACCCACCCATACATATCTGGCGCGGTAGAATGTGCGAGCTAATCCCGTACGTCTTGTCCTGCCCCCGTGCCCTAAGGTCTGTATAGGAACACCGCGGTTGCTTTAGCCGGTAAGAGACGGGCACACCCCCCGGCTTCCCCTAGACGGTGTATAGTCCATGAGGATTTCCCCACGATTAAAAATAGGGGGCAGTTATCCAATTACTATTTTTAGTGTGGATAATCACATCATAGACCAGTAGTTCAAGTGATATTTTAATTTACTTTTTTAATTTATTTTATCAGACTCAATCAAATCAAAAATGTAATTATGTAGTTATTAATTTATAAAGGTAATTTCATCTACATCCGTCCAGCCGTTCTGGCGTGATAGAGTAACAAACATCCATCCATCCCAACTTTTGCATTGATAGGTAATATCTAGTATACCTAGTAGGTAATAAGAAGTAAGATGGAATCTGTAGAAAGAGGTAATGTGAAATTAAAATCTTATCTTCTACAGTCTACCTACACATCAGGATTGTATTAGCAAGCAATTTGATTAGTTGAAAATGTACCTACATTAAATAAGTAGGTACCTACTCTACAAAGATCAAAGTCAGGGTTTATCAGTAGATTAAAATGAACTAGCGGCCCAACCCAGCTTCGTTCGGGTTGTAGGTATTTTATCACAGTTGCAACGTGTGAATTAAGTAATCTAATATTTTCTAGGGGCCTATTTTTATTAACTGGAGAAACTTCATCTTCATATGAGCTGAAAGACGTCCACTGCATTACATAGGCCTCCCATAAAAATGACCAGCATGACCAGGGTTGCGCTGCTCGCATCCAGACCAGAAAAGAAAAACTTCCTATTTATACTACCACCAAGGAAGATTTTGAACTAAATGGGTAGTTTTAGAAAAATAAAAGATTAATCTGTTTTTCCGTTTTTTTTTTATAAACTAGAAATTAATTGGTTTAATAATGTTTTTAGAATTTAAAATAAGGCTAACAACTAACAACCCTACCTCAAACAATTTAATTACATCAAGTTTCGGTTTGAAGTTAGTCGTAAATCCTGTAAAATTGATTGCTTAATAAGATTAAGGATTAATTAATTAGAATAAGATTTTTTATACAATCGAAACAACAACCACGGGATGTATTTTTGAAAATTCTAGATTTTTTCACCCTTAATTTATATAAGTACTCCAGAAGTTTCAGCGCAACGTTTTCCTTCCTACCTCCACTTTTTGCAGGTATGCATTTATTTCTAAGAAACAGACTTATTTATAATAACAGTACAGACTGTCGACTGTCGACTAGATTAGATTTTGAGTAGGTAGTGGAGAAGACTACTTAGATATCATTTTTAGAAATCATCGTATAACCTCTGAGTAGAATTTTCTATTGCAGAACTAAATAAATTACCAAGTAAGATTTACTCGGTTTATTTACCTTGCACTAGCGTGTACATGAGGAACTATGTCGGTAGTCAGAAGACTAGATTTTGTTATCATTAATAATGTTAAGGTCTAGGCCAACAAGTAACTACCTCACAAATAGACTTAAGAAGCTATAGCTGTTGAGATAAAGTCAAGTCTCATAAGATGAAATTTTAAGCATGTTCATCATCTAAAAATGTTATAAACCAAATGATCAGCTGTTCATTTCATTGCAAATAATTACCGAAAAAAAAATCTAATTTGATTAGATTTTTTTTTTCGGTTCTACTTTAAACCTTATTTTTAAGAAATCAATAAAAAATACCTACTTAGATGTGTGTTTATTTTTATATAATCCTATCGTTTTTGATAGGTCAGCCTGATAAGGTCCAGTTTGAGTTGCTTAAAACTTGAATAATTAATACGGCGACCTTTGATAGTGAAACCACGCACGCGCTAGAATGATATCCGTGTCCAGCTCGTAAAAAAAAATGTTTGAGGTCAAAATAACAAAACTAAAGCCGCTGAGATGGGTCGAAGCGCTCGCAGCGATGCCTCTCACCAGACTGCAGCGAGAGGTGCCTTGACACAATAGTAGTGGCGACTGGAAAGCTATTCATGCTACAACTGCGGATGCAAACTCAGTGTAGTGTCAACAACCAGCGAGTGTTGCAGCACACGTCGCGGCCGCTTGCAAAAGCCTCTGGATATTCGTCAAACGTCGGAGTGAACACCATCCAAGTAAGTTTAGTGAATGTTTATTTTGTTTGTCATGTTTTATTTATTTCCTGCTCTGCGCTATTGCTGCTTTGCACACTGAATACCTTTTTTTTTGTTTAGTTAAGACAGGAGTCCTTCAGTATTTAACAAAACAATGTAATAATTATTTCGATGTTTTAATGGTTGTACACCTACCTACTTTGATGGAAAAATTCATGGTTTGATTCAAAGTGTTCTTGTTTCTTTAAAGAATAGTTTTGCCGAGGTACCTACAGAATTTGTGTTTACGAATGATTGCGTTATTTCATGGATGTGCTAACTTGTTGTTTTTGTACAGTAACAAAGTGCTTTTTTTAATAATATCCTGTTACCTTTATTTGATGATTGATTAAGCACACTAGTAATTGAGTGTTACGTATTTTATATTATGAATATTAAAAAAACGCATGCGATTCGCAGCAGACATTGTGTACGTTTATAATCGTTCGTCCTCGACAGTCAGAAACGTCCAATTTTAAATATTATGACTTAATACTTAAGTTGGTACGGTAGGTAAAATACTCACATGACCAGTAAAAAAGATACACCTATTACTTTTATGATTATTTTCATGCCAAGTACCTACTTACCTATGTTTCTAGGATTTCTATATTTACAGGAAGCAATTACTTACCTGAGTAATTATTAGACTAAATATTTTATTATCTCTTATGGAGATTTATCTTACGCTGGTCATTACTGAAAAAATATTTTTAGCTAGGTAGGTACTTACCCTAGTCTGTTTTTTGTGCAATGAATTGATGACGAATTTTGGGTTGTAAAAAAAAAGGGTTTAAAGAGACTGTACCGACAGCGCATTACATACAAAAGTAGTCTTGTCGATATTTAAGTCAACTAATTGATTAAAACTACACGTAATGAATTTAACTTGACTTTTTTTCCAATAGGATATGGGCATTATTAAAGCTAGGACTTGTGGTAGGTAAGTTATCCGTTAAAAAACACTTAACATATATCATGCCCCTAATCCCAAAAGGGTTAGGCAGAGGTGTACCCATTGGTACACCCATATTATTATAGCCGCTTAAGTCCCATGTATCTAATAGGGGGCGAGCCTGTGAAAAACTAAAATAATTATGTTCCGTTCGGGAATCGAAACCGCGACATTGTGTGTCATAATATTTTTTCAAAAATATAATAATCGTTGCATAGAATGTTGGTATTGTCACTCTGATTATTTTGTAATTACTTTATTATGAAGCCAAAATTTTTTTTATTGGTATTTTTCAATACATGACAGGTACATTGACATCCACTGAATTCTAAGAAAACTTCAACTATATCTAACGACCCTCGATACAGCTATCTCTTTTGTTGATTGTACTTAACTTACTTAGCAGAGGTTGTGTGTTTAATGGGATGTCCGTTTGTTTGTTTGTATTTGACATTTTAAAGGACAAGCACCGTTTGCTCAGTTTTTAACGCGCTTATTATTTGTTCGGAATCCGAACAATTTTTGAAGAGGAGCTGTTCTTGTTCACACTTTTAAATACTGGTTGAAAAACGTTTGAACTACTCAACTCTTGAAAAATTACAGAAATAATAATATAATTGGAACTAAGAAAATAAGTCGAAAAGAAGGTTTATTGTCATTCAAGAGGCGGGGGTTCTTGTCAAACGTTTTTTTCAGTTCTTAGCTAATGTTTCCGTATAGGGCTAAATTAACCCGCATTGACCCGGTATCAGTATCTACATCTAAATGGCGTTTCGGTATGTTACGATTTTCCGCATTATCGGTAGTAAAATTCATTCATGCGTATCGTAATTAGTTTCATTTGATAAGTTTCTCATAATATTAAATACGGGCCACTAGAACTACTAACCCATCATACATCTCTGCATGATAAACTACGAATCAAGGTCGTAGTCATGAAAAGAATGTGATTCTTCCAACATTCTAGCACTAAGAATGTTATAATACTTATTATATGTATTGATAAAACATGGTTATAATGTTTAGTACCTCCATGAAGTGCTTAGCTTATATCAACATAAAAAAACATCACAAAGAATGTGATTGGACACACAAATTGTTGTGTGAAGTCCAGGCCCGCCTCGAGCTTGCGTGCAATGCGTGCATAGAACGCTAAACTGAGCAATCGAAATAATATGACAAAACATAGCTATGTTTAAAAGTAACTGGTAAAAAAAATTAAAGAAATACCTACTTACTGAAACAAGTTTTTATTAGTTTCGCAAGGATTAAAAAAAATTGGCCCTCAATTCAGAATTCCAGATGCACTTAACCCGTGAGCCGAATCCAAACTCAGCGCGGAGTTGTACATGGGGCGGCATAATTGGTACCTACTTCACGCTAGCGGCGGGCCTGGTGAAGCCCTGTTCTCCTAACTAGATCACACAAACAATTTCCACTCCCTACGATGCGTACAATTATACTCGTAACACCAATGCGTTCATGTTTGTGAAGCCTACTGTAAATAAATACCTACAATAAATATGCCACGCGTGAAAAAAAGTATATTTTTTTTGCCATTTTATAACCCTAAAAAGAGCTTTTTTCCTCCCCTCGTTTTGAATTTCACAAATTAATAGCATTTGTAACCACGATCAATGGTTCCATCGATCATCGGAAAGGCTTGGCAAACTACGAGTAAACACAATTTGACTGGCCACAAATAGCAACGATTTATAAGTCCGCATCAATCAATTAGGTTGATGCACTGATTCTGTTTTGTCCGTCTCTTTGCCCTTTTGTAGATCAGTCACACTTAGTAACAAATTCGATTTTTTGGTCAATTTTCCATTTTGTCGATCATTTTTTTTAAAGGCCAAAGTAACTTTCAATTTAAGATTCAGCCTGTCCCCTAGTTGTCCTTCCCCAGCGTCGCTCAAAGCCGTGGCCCGAACCCCACGGCCCCACGGGGAGTGCCTTTGATGTGCAGTCTCTTAGTATATAATTTTTAAGGCACTACAGGAAAGTCGGGCGACGGCGACGGGTGACCCGTGAATTCCGAAAAAAGTAAAATTTATACGATCCCTTTACAAGAATTTTATACATATTATTACGGGTTAATAAATTACCAATGTTATCGCAGATCGTCGACCAAATCGTCAAGGGTGCATCGACATTATATTACAGTAGGTAGGTATCGCTATTAGCAAGCTACATTAAAAAATAAAAGAAATGTTCCCTGCAGATCATAATTATTTTTTATTTATGTATTGTTGTTTATGTTACTTACATCTGTACTTATATCTTTACACTGTAATAACTCTATATTACAGTGTTATTTATTATTAAAAAGTTGCTTTTATTAATTTTCTCACAAGTGTGTTGATAATTGTAGTTTGAAACGAATAAGCACTTTATAATAAGCTACACTCTCGGCGTCATTACGTCCTCGCTTTCGGTTGTAGCAGCTGCCAGCTCGAGTGTAATGACAAACTTAGCTTACTTGTATTTTAATGTACTATAGGCAGGTATACCTATAGTTTTTTTACCTACCTACTGTACTGTTTGGTTTGTTTGTATGGTAGTAATAAATTAAAGTCACTAACCCAACTTAACAAGTTAAATAAAAAAAAAAAACAGTAGTAAGATATCACAGATTTAATAACATAGTTGCTGTATTTGTAATAATATAACATTATGACTTTTCGACATCTGCATTACCATCTCCGCCGGTAAACGACGAGCGTATAATATTTCCGCGTCCTGTCACGGATCGAATCGTTCGTTGGATTTTCGCCGTCATAGACTTCATCGTCGACTTCCGTTTCACACCTTGCTGCTGGTCCTAAAATATGATATTATATAAAATACTTATATTATTATATACCTACTCGTATTATGTATAAAATGGTGTGCTCGCAAGTTGCAATTAATTACCTACATACTTACATCAGACTAGCTTTTGCCCGCGACTCTGCCTTTGTCAAAGTTGATAAATTATCCCACGGAAACTGTACATTTCTCCGGGATAAAAAGTAGCCTATGTGCTTTTCCAAACTATCACCCTAGGCTAATCAAATTTTAGATTTTCCTAAATATGTTGAAATCAGTGTTTTTAGGTCGGCTTCCCCTAACCTAAATCCTAATCCATCTCTGTGAAAAATTTATATCTATATTAAAATTTTCAAGTATAATAACTACAGATTACGGGGTCAACCTTTATCTTCTTCGTGGGGTCAATGGCCGCGGATAGTAGGTACCTACATGTAATTAATTGATTGAAAAAAAAAAACGTAGGGCCTGGAATTAAATACGATCTGAAATGACCATAATAATCAATACTCGTGCCTGTTGTGTATGAGAAGAAAATTTTGTACAGCAGTAGAATCTATGTAGGTCTGTATTTTTACCCTTTTATTTCATTTTATACTTTCTTATCTGCATTTACAATATCAGTACTAAGAATAGGTTTATTAACATCACAGAACTAAACAAACATTTAAAAAGTTGTATCCCATCGGTATCGGGAACAGAGCCCGAGCTATCGGCGCTGGTCAAGTCCCAGAGATAGGAACGTCATTAACGACCAGAGCCTAGAAATACCAATGTCGGAATCAGACCACCTGTGGGGGTGGTAAACTGAGCCTTGAGCCTCTATTCTTTACGCCTCTGTCTGTAACGATTCAAGCCACAATGATCGGCAACTCCACATCCCACGTATCGACTTTGCGAGGCAAGTAAAAATCAACATTTGCTTATCTATTTTTTCGGCTTTCACGCGGTTTCCGCCATGCGAAACTGTTATGTTAACAATCATGCCGCGCAGCTCTAATCAAAGCTCAATCCATCACGATGCTAAATACCTTTCTGGCGTATTGGCAACAATAGTCCTGACCTGTCAGTGTTGATCGATGTATCTCGAGTACAATGTGACATTGTTATGTTTGAGAAGTGGTTTGTGTGCATACCTAGTAGGTACTATTGCACTCTTGATTGTACTTGATGACTGTTTTTATGCCGCAAATTGCTGATAGCGAATCCTGGCTACAAGATTGAGCCACAAACTTATTCTTTATTGCTAGACGAGAATACGCAAGATAATTAAATGTGTCAGATTGATTCCTTTGGTAACAGGTACATATGTTGGATGAATCTGTTTCTTCACAATAAATCTATGCTAGTTATTCGTCTAAATACCTTCGTCAATAATTGCTCAGACAAAATCTTCGTTTAACCAAAGATGTCACTGCTCCATTCAGTGCTTGGGAAGTACGTCTATGAAGATCTAATAGAGCAAGAGCCCATGCACGCCAGACAAAAGGACAGGTCTAGCGTGCATGGGCTCTAAGGCTATAATTCTGCCATAAGTGCTTGCGATCGTTCGTCTCAAGCTCTGAGTTGTAGGGTGATCATTGCGATCACGTCTTGTATTATAATTATTTAACACCTAAATAAACAGTGACTTACGTTTGTAGATACGCTTGACGATGGCACCTCTTCAATTACTGCTTGCACGACTTCGATCATTTCTGATTGTTCGCTAGACGATGAACTGGAGACCTGTGATGTTATTACGTTTAAATAAAACATCGTGTCGCACCTGTCGTCATTATGCACCATAATGAACCATACCGGAATGAGCGATGTCCTTTTAGCTTTATCCATTTCGAATGGTACATGTGCAGGTGATTTGAACACAGGATCGATGCACAGTCTGTTGTCCTCGTTGGCATTAAATATGAAGAATGAATTGGCTAAAGGTGGAAGACATCGTAAGAGGATGTGGCCACCGGCCAGCAGTGCGCAGACGAGCGCTGCAACCACAGCTATGACAGGTGCATAGCCCAGATATTCTATAGGCAAACTGCACTCGGACTTCCGTTCATCAAACCTAAGAAAAAAAATCGTTCATAAATTAAACACTTTATCTCCACTTGGTACAAGTAGTGGATGTAAAATGAGGACAAGACAATAATGTTGTATGTAAGTAGGCTGTATTTACGGAAGACACATTACGACGGATATCAACTTATTTTTATACAAATACCTATTTCTTGTTGAATCGGGAAGTTATGTGGTCGGCAAGTGAGCGGCGGTTTGTGTATGATTAAATGATTTGAACGTGGTTACTATTCTATTTATTAGCAAAATGGTCCATATTTATTCGATAATCAATAATATTCAATAATATTTTTTTATATCCTTAAGCCTCAGTGATTGGTTTTCGCGAAGTAAATGTACCGTTAGGTACATGGTGTTTAGTGTACATACATGATGTGATCTGTATTTTTAGCACACGGAAGTAAAACAAAGGTACCTGCCTACCCGTTCAAGAAAAAGTGGGCATTGTAGAGCGTCGTCACTGTCACACACACGTTTTAAATAAATACCTACTGCACTGATGGTTCGTGTTCAGATTGCTACGAACTACTAAATTAGTCAAATAATAGAAGTAGAAATTAAGTACCCCTAGAGTTAAAGGCAGTCACGTGACATACGGGTTCATTGAACGTATGTGCGCAGACGAAACGGTTATGGGTCTACGCGCACTACGTAGACTACGCACTACGTAGACTACGTACTACGTAGACTACGTACTACGTAGACTACGTACTGCGTAGACTACGTACTACGACGTAAGGCTTACGCCAGCGTGGGCCCACGCAGCGCCGCAGACGTTTCGACAACGCCTACGCAGCTCGCAGCCACGAATGGCGTACTCCGAAATTCATAGCGTAGGTTGGCTTTGCACTATTCTTTACGAGGTTACTGTTACCATTATTTTGCACTACTTATGTAGTTCGTTTTGTGATGTGATGTTTGTACACATTTTTATAATAAACGTCTGATTTTTGAACGGGCTCAATTTTATTTGACTAGGTACTATTGACTCGACGCCACGCAGCCCGCCGGACCCGACCCGGCAAACCGTAAACGTAGCAAACTAGCAACCCGCGGAACGATGTAGATACCGAGTTGAGTATTTACTGACTCGGACGGATGACGCGGCGACGCGCATACCTTATGGCAGACTGAGTCGAGTCAACTCGAGTTGCAACCCGAGTTGGTAAGCGAGTCAACACGAGTTACCCGAGTTACCAATAAGTCGACTCGGCCCATCGCTAGTAAAGGGTCCAGTGAATCAGTTTTTTATATAGGTACCTACTCTGATGTGAGGGATACAAGCTTCACGAGTTAGATTCCTGAACGGAACAAATATTTGTGTGGCCTAAAGATCGTTGTTTCGGGTCTGACTGTTTGTGTGTGTAAGTTTTTATACCTATTATGTTTGTTAACGCACCTACAATAACTAGCAATTAGAGAAATTACTAGTAAGGGGCAAACATTAAAAAAAAATGATTAGGCACCCTTATTCTAACGCTCTTCTATTGATTAAATATTGGTCTAAATGCAGTCAGTACCTATAGCTATTCCATCGATAAATAGTTTCATAAGAATCGCCGCCAAGTGCGTTTTGTCACATCCTACGTACCTATATCAACACAGCGCACGACTACAAACGTAATAGCTTTGGCACAGCTCATGATTGAAAAATAGCCCAATTATTGAATTGTCATGCATCAAATTACGGTGCTTAACCTAAATGCAAACATGGCGACAAAATAATAAAGAATTTTGCTTAAATACATAGGTACCTATAGTTATTATCTATGCTTCCTTAGGCACTGAATGAGATTGTACACAGGAAAATGTCAAAGCAGGATTAAGTTAACACTGTTCAAGAAAACCAGACTGGCGTTTATAAAGTAATTACGGTCAAAGTCAGATATATAATACATATCAATGCCAATACAATTCTAAATTGTTAGCACTTTAGCAGATACGTCTTTTGCTTATAAATACCTTCCTAAGAAAAGTGCTGTAACCTATATTTAAACCTTAATACGTAGAATTAATAATAAAGAGTTCTTTTTAGGTTCTTCCTGCCCGCGACTTCGTTTGCGTCAAAGTTGATTGCTCCATACAAACTTTGGACCCTCGGTTCATCCCCTTAGGTGGTATTTAAAAAAAATCTTCCTTAGTTGACGTCTACTAACTGTAAACTACCTCCCTGCCAAATTTCATTTTTATACGTCAAGCATTTTTCGTTATTTTTTTGATGAGTGAGTGACCTTTCTCTTTTATATATTTATTTAGATTTTATGCCATTAGTATTATGAATATGGGCTTAAAAGTGCTTCGGCTAGCACGAATGAAGCTCAATCGTAAAGTTCTATATCTAGCAACTGGGGCCGTACCTATATCAGCAATAACACAGAGAATGTTGACTTCCAAATTAATGGTCCAACGTCCCTGGTTTATCAGCATACACCAGTAACTTGACATACCCCCAAAGCAAGTACTTACCTAATCTAAAAGTGTGAGATCATACGATCTTGGAGGCCAGTTCACAGATCCAGGTCCAAGCTCACACTAATGGCATAAAATTATATATTAAATAAAGCCAACAACATAATGGACATTGACTTTATTTGAATGCTTGTTATAACTTTATTTGAATGCTTGTTACTTCATTTTGAATGCGTCCTACCTCTAAAAAAACCTCTTTTTAATATTTAATCGGATAGTCTCACTGTAGATATATACATACCTACCAGGCAAAAACTTCATTGTATTTTAAATTTCAATAAAGTTTACTAACCAATCAGAGACGCCGCAGTTTTTGATGCCATCACATACTACGCCACTAGTGAAACAGAAATTTTGTTTGTCTATTACACAAAGTGTTTCGTTCCGCAAGTTGCATTTAGTTGCAGGTTGCAACCGGGCAGAGGTTGCGGTCACTTGATACAAATCCGCCTGAAAGCAATTTTGTAAGTTTAAATATCGTACTCTGAACATACAATTAATCACGCTGATTTTGATAAGGAGTTCGTAACTATTATGGTGCTTTCAAATCAGCTAAGCGAGCAGTGGATTGGAATGGTCGAAAATTAAAATCATGCTGACCTTTTCACACTGAAATATGTAGAAACCGCGGCGACTAGCGTGAGCCCTCGCCTGCTCGCACGCTCTATTTCTACATGAATATAGTTCAATTTTGTACGAAGGTGAACAAATAATTCAATTTTCGCCTCGCCACGCCACGCCGCGCAGGTTTAAAAAACCACTTTTAGGGCGTACGCTACAAATAGTGCGGCGGTGGGATCCTCGCGTGACTGTATTGAAAAATAGTATGAACAGCGCTAACGGGTCGCGTGTTTGCAGTGACATACGAAATCCCATAGCTCAAACAATTTTTCAAATTTACACGCGAGCGTGCTCCTGCACATGTTTTAGCCAACGCCCCATAAATTAGTGACCGATCAATCTACTATTAGCCAAGTGCAATTAGCTTTTTACCGGGAACTAAGTTTATAGTGGACGAATATTTATGGGACTTTTTTGGCAGTTCAAAAATATCGAAGCTAACGAATTTCTTTTGTCTTATAACTTTCTTAGAAAGTTATTTTTAAATCAACGAATTCATTTTAAGGCATTGGTCTATTAACAACCAATTACTGAAATATAGTCACTCTCAGTAATAGTCTATTCGAGAAATAGCGATTTTTTTAAAGTTAGATAATAGAATGTAGACATTTGGATGACAATTAAAAAAAATACTTACTAGTATTGTGTTTACATTGTGCCAAGTCAAAATTGATAAATTTTGAGTTGATGTTTTGAGTTATAACGGCTGCTTTCGGCAGCATAAAGCTATTCACGGGCATTCACGGCAGGGACAGCAATAGACAACAAGAAATTTGATGAGTGTTGCGTAATTAATAGGCAGGCACTCCACAAATAAATACATTGGCTGATGATTAAAAAAAAAACGTCTTTCTATACCTCCTAAAGCACGTGACTCTGGCATTATAGAAAAAAACCGGTATTTAATATTATATAATTTTTCCGAGAGAAACTCCTTGCGGCATTAAGTGGAACTGTCTCATAAAATTAAGAACCTGATTTTTATACGTTTAACTTTTGTTGTGGTGCATAGACGCAGCAGGAGCAAAAAGTGTGACTAGATGAGTCATGGAACCACGTGAATTGAAATAACATACCGATAACGCATAGGTACAAGTGTGTGTTTTATGTTTTAAACAGGCTAGAAGTCAGTCATAACCGTACGTTCTTAACTAACGTAATCCTACCTACATGAAAATTTTATCTTCATAAGTCAAGTAGTTTTCTTTGCTTTTATTGATAACCAGCGTACGGCTCGGCACGGCGCGGTATCAACGACGGTTCCAAAAAAAAAAAGCCTTATGTGGGAAATTACGAACACAACAAATAAAAAAAGAATTAACACATTTAGCCATTGATTTTTTTATATAAATAGGAGATTGATAGGTATGTAAGCGTAGTATTTTTCACCCATGTTAAGTTACATCTTGGGTAATTGCGCTGCTCTCGTGTGTCGTGGCGTGATGTTATATAGCCTATACTATTCCTCATAAATCTGGCTATCATATACAAAAAGGACTATGTATTTTCAATCGAACTGGTAGCCGGTCGATAGAGATTAGCGCATACAAACAAAAATAAATAAAAAATCTTTTTAGCTTTATTACATTAGTATAGATTCATATATAGATATGAAAAACGAGTTTTGCTTAGAAGTTTTTTAATATTCTCACACTGTATCCGCAGTAAAAACAAGGATTTCATGTTAATGCTCCGCTCCGGTCACTGAGTTACTGTATAAATGTACCCTGTGATTTACTATCTACAGTTTATTTTGCTATCATTTCAATAGTGTGTACCTACATAGCATTACTGATAGGAAGAAGGTAATTAATTTACAACGTGGATGGTCAAATTAAAACCAACAAAAAGTGCATGCAAAAGTGAATGCCTGTTTTTTTTTTTTGCATCCTGTATTCATAATTATGCTAGTTTGATAGTGATAATTTTAAATCAATACTCCGTAATCCCCGAAGGGTTAGGTCGAGGTGTACCCACCTTTCGCCAGTTATGTTCAAGTCCCATGTAATAGGAGGCGAGCGTATTGTCATCAACCGGGCACAAATCTAGACTCCGAGGCTGCCACAAAGAAATTCCTGATGGAAAACCCAATAACACTTCCCGCCCTGGGAATCGAACTAAAGACCTCATGCTCAGCATTCACGCACTAGACCAACGCGCAACGAGGCAGTCAATCCAATAATAAATTACTAATAGTATAAGACTGGCATCGCCAATCCGCCTTGAGCCAGCGTGGTGATCATTGCTCGTACCTTCTCTGTATGAGAAGAGGCCCTGGACAATGATAGGCTGATGATAATATTTAGTAAAATTAATCTCGTCAAAAAGTTTGCTTACGTCTATATCAGAGTTGATGCTGCTATTACTCAAAAATCTAAATCGAATTCTTCCTCTGACTGTAATGACGAAATACGATGATAACATGTCTCTGGATCCTATTAAATCGCAGAGACGTAGGCATTTGTTCTTCTGCATCACGTTAAAGGCGTCTCCATTTGCATGGCAGTTCTTGGAGATGCTTGTGGGGAACTTTATGACGACTACGAGAAATACGTTCAGTTCACTCTGAGTGACTATTTCAATGTTGCACGCGTAGTCTATTTCATTTAATGTACGAAATACCTGCAAACAAACTGATTTACTATATCTGTGATAAAATAGTGACGCTCTTGAATACATTGTGTGGTGAGGGATTATAGATAGAGTACAGCCGTATGAATATGATTCACAATGTGCAGCTGATTAAATACAGACAGTCTACAATATTGTACCTACTAAGAAAAATTACAATCCGAATCCAAGTGGGTAGGTACCTAAATCTGACACGAAGACTAGCTAAAACTGGCTTTTTGTTTATTAACAAAAATAATAATGATCCTGTTAATGACAGTCAGTTCATTGGCATCTTCTATGTCGTAGTAACCTTTCGATAGCTCGACACATCGCCGTGCGTCATAGGTACCTAACCTACGTCCTATAGGTACTCATAGAAATTGCATAGGGGCAAGTCTAGTATAAAATATTCTACGGGGTCAACCATAACATTCGGTCATTTACCTATTGGTACCTTCCTCGCTAGGTTAAATGGGTACATACCTAACAAACTAATTTAGTTTGTTAAAGGTAGGTAGCTGTATTCAGCTACCTACCTTTTTCAAGTAGCACTTAATAATAGTTGCAAATATAAACCTAATGCAAGATTTAATACAACAAATAAATAAATTGTTGGTAGGTGTTTAAGTTTTTAGTAGCTGGTATTTAGGTGCCTCTTTGACATACCATGGTGATCGTGTCTGACATCCCCATGCCGAATGATAGATCGTAGCGAAGACGGCCAGAAAACGCGCACTCGTTGCTGACGTCGACCGGCCGGTATAGGAGAAGCAAGCCGTGCATTGCCCCATAAACTACCGAAAATAAACATATTATAACAACAATTAATGGCGACTGTGACATTTTGAGCTAGTTAAAAATCTAGATGGCCATGTGGTTTTTGAATACGGTACCTATTACAAGTACCTGGATTATCCATATTTTCCACATGCTTAGGCGAATGTAAAGTTTTTTAGTTTTGTTGAATGATTTCCGCGTTCAATTTTTTTTACCGTATTTTATGGTCTCTGTACCCTAGCTTTTTTTGTTGGATCTTTATATTTTTCTGACATTTCTATGATGAAAAACAATAACAAAGGTGTATACAGTAACTTGTAGTTTATAAATAATAATAACTAACAAAGTTTATATAAAAAAGTATATACAGCTAAAAAGGCTAACAGTTATTTTAGGGTAAACCATATTAAACACGCAAATAACAACCAGGTACTTAAAGATAGCACAGAAAGGAAGGAAAAAATAATTACTTAGAATGTTAAAGATGCATTTATTTCCCTGTATAAGGTAAAGATCGTACCTAAAGGTACATTAACAAATAACTAAGTCTTATTAATCTCCATATTGACATTTATTCTCGTCTTATCTTTTCTTTTGTCTAGAGTTTATGATGTAAATAAAGTTCTATACATTTGCTTCAGATGTCAGGTGAAAAAGCCACGGCATTTGCCGATGGAGAGCATATGATCGGTGACGAGTATACATACAAGAAAGATTTCCGGACTGCTTTACCACAGTTTCTGGCTATCAGCGCAAAGAACCTGCTTCTTTTAGGTAAGATCTTTTTATTTCACTTATCCGCGGTCAATTTTTAGCCAGAACTTGAAATTGAAACCGGGTGATTTAAGGCATTGAGTGTGATCACGCTCTGTATATCAACTACCGAAATTGATACCCTATTCGGCGTATTTTATTCGGCATTCATATCCTTTGATAACATTGTATATCCTTGTTCACAAACTAGACTAAAATGAGAGAATTGCCGTCTCTTACTGACTTACAGCGAAAGACAAGGAAGGTGACAACTGCTTAGAACTAAGTTAGAGATGTCAAATTAATTTTCCCTTGAACTTCTCCGTGTTTTTAATCTAAACATTCTGGCATGTCATCTATAATTGCATTGAAGTTTTCCTACAAATTGTTTAGATTTCGTGCAATTTTTAAAAGTTGTCAGTAGAACTTTTTGACATCAAATCGAAAGAGTAGTCCCCACAAAAAATCTGACCTAGCCCACTGTTGTTTCAGGATATGGAATGACACTTGGCTTCTCCACTATTCTCATGCCAGCTGTGCAAGACCCTAAAGATGGCGAAATACTACACTTAAATAAGTCAGAGATTTCATGGATTAGTAAGTATGATATTTATAATATTTACATAAGAATACCCTACACCAATTACCTTTGTAATAACATTGACATCATTCTTCTATTCACGATATTTTTTGCATAATAATGAGTGTCGTGTGTGCCTTGCTTCATGTTTTCTGAATAAACTAACCATGGTAATACAAGTAGCTTCATAGGTTGGCTTAAGTAGGGACCTACCTACCTTCTAAATTATTTTAACAAGCTTATTAAGCGTGTGTTGAAATACCTACTTGCTTGCTTATTTATTTTGTGTGTCAAAGATAATTATGTTCTCTACTAATATAATTTTTGAGATTTTTTGTTTGTTTGTTTAAACGCGCTAATCTCTGGAACTTCCAGTCGTATTGGAAAAATCTTTTTGTAAAAGATAGCCAGATTCATGGAGAATAATAAAAGCTAAATAACAGCACGCTACGACTACCGGGTTCGGGGCAGTAACCAAAGACGTAACGCGGGAGAAAAAAACCCTCATGGTAAAAAAACCATTTGGACGAAGCCGCGGGTAGAAGCTAGTCTGGCAATATAAGTAGTTGATTTGATGCGGTGATTTCGTTACCTCTCATTTCTTGACCTTGTATAGCCCTTGAGCTGGTAGTACATATACCTTCGATTCGACGCACAGATGTTTCAATAGGTAAGAATATGATAAACATCAATGTTTGGTTTGTATATTCGAAACAGTACGTCTACTATTGTCATAAACTTGAATAACTACCTTTGAATAAGTTGGTTTAGTTGTTGAAAAGATTTTTATTTTAGTTTATTGGAACCTATAACAGTCACATACACGTTACATATTATAAAGTACGTACTAGCTGCCGCCTGCGACTTCGTCCTGGTCAAAGTTAATATTTATGATTCCACGGTAATCGTACATTTTTCTCAGATAAAAGTAGCCTATGTTAGCACATCGGCTACTTGTAATAGCTTACAGACTATATTCGTCTAGTTCCGTTCGCTAGAATGGCTGAACGGATCTGGATAAAATTTTATACAGGATCCGGGGATAATATTTATAATATTTCTGACGCGGAAAAAGTTGCAGTTTATATTTCAACGAGTTGTAAGAAACCAACTTCTGCGGGCGACTCCAGGTTCAATGATACCTGCAGTAGTGAGGGTACTATGTACTTTCCTTGACACATCATGAAGCTTAACTTCACCTAGTCATATGCTCATATTGTGTAGGAAACGATGTCCTTCGCGCATAGGGTTACCAACTCTTTGTCTGTCAAATATAGTAGTTCTAAAATTCTTACCCATAAAAATACAGTAGGTAAGGAAAATGTTTAAAAAAATATAGTAAACCTACTATCTATACTACTAGAACCTATTTTTTGGAACCCCAAAATAGGTTCTTTATTTCTTAATTCAATGAATATTATTGCTTAAGAGTTGGATGCCTTTAAAATATAGTTTTTATAGTTTCGCCTACTATATCTTTTTCTGAAAAATATAGTAGGCGGGGGCTCTAATATAGTAGGATACTATATTATATAGTAGGGTTGGCAACCCTATTCGCGCAACGCTTGACAGATAGTCTTGATAGTCTTCTAGACTATACACATACACATATTATACGAGTGCATCCACCTTTAGCGCACCGTTGGCCCTGCATTAATTAATTTATCTTGCGAGTTTTTTTTTCTTCACTATACGACCATATTACATGCGCTAAAATTCAAATTGTATTTCCATTAAATGCTCGTGATGTCCAAGCTATACCTATATGAATTTATATGCTAAACCTAAAACATTATGCCTTTACATGAATACAAAACTATTTACTTACACTTAAAGCATTATTGCAGCGTGATGTTATATAGCCTAGCCTACTACTCCTCATGAATCTGGCTATCATTTACAAAATATCTATTCAAATCCGACTGGTAAGTAGTTTCAGAAATAAGCGGATTCAAACAAACCACCAAAAAAATCTCTTTAGCTTTATTATGTTAAATACAGAAGTATAGATTGGTGTCTTTGATATAAATTCTCTTTTTTTTGCAGGTTCTATTAACCTCATTATAGTACCTCTAGGATGCGCCCTATCAGGGGTAGTAACATCACCGATAGGCCGTCGGAGAGCAATGCAAATGGTTAACATACCTTTCTTCATAGCCTGGCTGATGTTCCACTTCTCGACAACAACGGGGCATTTATACGGAGCCCTATTCTTAACCGGTCTAGCTGGAGGATTACTAGAAGCACCTGTGAGTAACTGCCTTAAAGTTGAATGAGTTTCCGCTCCATAATATCCTGCCAGCATGCAAGTCTTGTGTACTTTGCTGCCGGCTGAATGTCGCCACATTCAGCCGGAAACAAACTCAACAGCCGCCGTCGCAAACAGCTGCCTAGGGCTCGTCAATGTTACTGAACGTCAATGTACCTTTAAAAACGTCTGAATAGTCTTCTAAGACATAACAGTAACCAAAAGTTAATGAGGTAAATAACGACGTGGAATTGTGGCGAGTAACAAGTTAAATAAAAAAATATATACCTTATTGTCCTTATTAGCATTCCTAAAAGTAGTTCTAGTTCCCTAATCGCCATCCAAGAAGAAGAGTGAAGTCGGTAGTAAATTGTCGTTGTTTACTTACTATTGTTGTTTACCTACTTTACCGACCCAGATGATTGAACGACGTTCAAATGTCATGGACCCGGCCCCATTTTTTACAATTATTAATTATTTCATTTCCAATGTAAGATTAAACATCCTCAACTGGTCCGCTCACTTAATTAATGAGCTTGTCACATGGTGTAGATACATTGTGTTTTATCAGTTTTTTTATAATAATATGAAATAATAAGCATGACTTTATTAGATCGTATTATTAATGGACGTAATCGCATAAAAAACCGGCTAAAACAGACTGAAGTCAGACTGGAAGGCGGAGACTCAAATGTTGTGCCGCAACTACAACCTGCGATAGCACGAGTTGATTATTTTCGAGTCGATTATTTTATTTACAACTCACATGTGCCCGTGACTTTGTTCAAATGATTGTCGGTTCTCATGGGGTGTCATTATTTTGTGCGGTACCTACCCTCTAATTCTCATTTCATTCATTTGTAAAGATTTTTTTGACATAACACCGCTAAGTAACGTTCACAACTTCACACGCTAATCATTCCAGGTGCTGACATACGTAGCAGAGGTCACGCAGCCGCATCTACGAGGAGCTTTCACTGCCACCAGCTCGCTTTGCATCATACTTGGCGTATTCACCCAGTTCCTCTTCGGAATATTTATGTACTGGAGAACTGTCGCGTTAGTCAACATTGTGTTTACGGTATGTTCCAATTCTTAGCCTATTTCTTCTTTTCGTGGGTATATCTTAATGGATATCCTCTGTGTAGGGAACATGTAAGGTTGTCGGACTCTTACCGACTATAACCCCAAGGTTCCTCCTGTCACTACAAGTCAGGAGCCCGGCTTTCGCATAATCCGCGCCCCTGATTGGTAAGTATAGGACCACCATTGGCTTCACCATGTGCGGCCAGTCCCATGATCGCTCATTCCACTAAAGCGACGGACTGGTTTTGTTCAGCCCTGAACTACTCCACACGTAAAGCTATTTTTCAAAAATCGAGAAGAATCTTCAACTCTATTGAGGCAGCACCTACACCTTCCGACTAAAAAAGTATCTACCAGGTCATAATTAGACACTTATTCTGTCCTTATGTCAGTACATCCTATGGAGTGCCATAGGATGTATTTACTGATAGAATGCTACACGAATTGAAAGATTTTTTGTAATCAGATTAGTACTTCCGGAGTTTACCTTTTTAAAACAAACAAACCATTTAACCTCTTAAACGCTACGTGATTGTCATTGAATGGATGTGCATTCGTGACAACCGATCATTTACGACTTTGAGTCAAGGATAGTCACGAATAATTCCATACGTACCTGTGCTCTGACCGGTTCCATCCCGCTAGTTCTACTGAACAGTTCTACGGTAGAACTAATGAGATTTTTTTTTCTCACTAGTTCTACGATATTAGGTAGGTATAATAAAATAGTAGAACTATTGGGATTCTCTATTGCCACTTGTTCTACTGAACAGTTCCACGGTAGAACTAATGGGAGTTTTTGTGATCTCACTAGTACTACGATATACTAAATTACAAATAGTACAACGAGTGGGAGTCTCCACTCCCACTTGTTCTACCTGTTCGATCGATAGAATTAATGGGATATTTTGTTCTCAATAGTACTACGTTTTGATAGGTTCTAGAAATGGAAGTAAAGTAAGAACCAAATATGGTAGTCGTATCTTAGTCGCTAGGTTATTAACCGACATTAGGTTATTGGGTTTGAATTTCAGTTAATAAGTTACTAACCCACTGAAATTTTGTAGATGGGTTAATTCTTAAGGACCCAAATTCATCAATGATATTTTAAGAACCTAATTCAAAATCTTTTATAAGATTTAGGTAAAAGTCAATATCATTTTTATTAAAATAAAAATCGTAATGACTAATGACATGGCAAATTGAAATATAAGAGATGTATGTGTGTTTTAACCAAAGTCTTCTTATCTTGTTTATTTATACAAAATGCTATACTTACATAATGAACTCTCGAAAAATAACCAATGCTTTTTACTGTTTGAAGCTACTAGCAGTGATCGCCTTGTGCTTCGTACCAGAGTCTCCACACTGGCTGGTCTCAAAAAAACGCTATGATGATGCTAGGAAGGTAGGTACGATTAACTTATATGTATCATACACGTAATAGGTACTACCCTAGTATACAAAAACTAATAGGTTATAGTCTCCTAATGAAATAATAAGGAAACAGCTCAAGTGACAAATAATGGAATTCTCGTGTAGTCTTGGCTCCTCGCAATGGGTCGGGGCGCTGCTTAAAAATTTGCTCTAATAACTTGTATACTCATATCATAATTATGAATAATAAATAGTAGCACACTATAATTATTGGTTTGAGCGGGTCGCATAAGTCGCATTATTGCATGGCCGCCCCGCCCCGCTGCGCCAGTGTAACCCACAGCGTACATTGTTTACTGAGAGTGTTACTAAGCGTTCATATTAGAATGCACGCGCGCTCGTGTTATACAATTTTTCAATCCTCAACGTCCGGCAGTGTATTGTCAAGTACTTTATCCGTCAATGTGCTGGTCCGTAACTAATCTGCCAAGTACGCATTTTGCACTGCGATGCGGCCAGCCCTAACATAGTTTGCTCGTATTTTCAATCGACTTCAAAAAGGAGGAGGTTCTCAATTCCACGCGTATGTTTTTTTTTTCTTTTTTTTTTTAATAGGTACAGTCAAAGAATAATTCAGATCACCAAGCTGGCTTGGTGATCTGAATTCGTCCTTCGTTTTACTAATTTATCATTTAATTATGTCGGTTATATCTAAAATAACAATATTGAGTTTTGATCAACATGATCATTTTAGTACCTACCTAAGTATTTCTAAACTGTTCAGTAGTCGACTCAGATAACATGTATTAATTAATATTTCAGAGCTTGCAATGGCTTCGTGGTTGGACAACCCCGAACGACGTGGAACATGAACTGCGAGACATACAAGATCTATTTAAAAGGGAACGGAAAGGTTAGTAACATTTTGTTCAGATTCTTATTATCTAGGTACTTGATTGTACTGCATTTCTTTTTTAACCCCTGACGCAAAAAGAGGGGTGATATAAGTTTTAACTTTATACTTAAGAGTCTAAAGTATTGGTTTTCCGTTTCAGATCTAACTGACGTTGAAGAGACAATGTCTGAAAAATTATCATATTATACGAGAAAAAGTTTTATATTGCCATTCTTCCTGGTGACTACTACTTTTTTCGTGGGCAATTTTAGTGGCATGACCACCTTACAGGTAAGTAAATAACAAACACGGGTGCCTGTTGTTATAGGCTTAACAAGAGAGCAAGAGCGCTAAGTATGTTCGAGTACATGAGGAGGAAATACATTATGTCGATGAGTACTTGTCGTTGTTATGTTTCACAAAGAATGTTGCAACTTGATCGCTAACCGAGTAGTATATATTAGATCTGCCCTGGAGCTTACCAAAGTGAGCATAATTTTGGTCGTGAAGGAAAACCTTGCATTCTGAGGATAGCATGTTCTATCCTAGAACCGAAAATCATAAAAATATTTGATATTCAAGTCTCCGCACAATGGGTGCTATATTAAGATAAGTGCCGCCTACGCCTAGGCTGCTCCAGAAAAAGGAATCGAAATAACAACGTGTATCGCGAGTTCGGCTTTCTGGGAATTCTTTGCTTTTCAGAAAAATCTTAAACTAAAACACAATTCTACAACTATTAAGTATGTTCCTTGCAGCGTCTTTTTCTAGAATTTTATGATACTCAACCAATGAGGAAGAAAGTTATAAAAATATTTTTGTATTGCAGACCTACATGTTCCTTGCAGTGCCTTTTTTCTAGAATTTTATGATACTCAACCAATGAGGAAGAAAGTTATAAAAATATTTTTGTATTGCAGACCTACGCAGTGTCAATATTCCAAATGCTGAAAGCACCTATCGACAAGTATTACGCCACATTGATTCTTGGCGTCCTACAGATAGTTGGTGCTAGTGCATGTGTGTTGCTGGTACATTACACTGGCAAACGACCCCTGACTCTCGTCTCCACCGCCGGTGCTGGGGTCTGCTGTATACTCGTCGCAAGTTACGACATTTATATCAAAATGGTAAGAATATACGGCTAGAATTAAACAAAATAAAACTTTTATTTAACCTATTTCTAACACGTAAGACGTTAAAAAATCCTTCAAAGAAACAATGTTGTATACCTAGGTACTTTGTAAAATTTTGTACTAAGTTCAAGTTCATAAGGTAACATTTATGTTGTTTAGATTGTAGGATTTAGTACAAATTTGAAGTTCAAAAAAGGGGATACTTTTAAAACAAGTTTCAAAATAATCTATCTATCTTTATAATTATTGTTTTAAAAGTTTATGAACTTCCACCTAAATAATACGAATTTAAAAAGTGGGGATACCTACCTACTTTTGAAACAATAAAAGAACATTTTTCATTTTATGTTCTGCGGCCTAATTCAACTTTGGCGACCGTGGTAAACTAGTAATTTTTAATAAAATTATATATATGGCCAACTTTAAAAGAAACTTGAGTTTCGAAAGAAACGGAGGGAAATGAATTTATTAAAACTTTAAAGCCTGTTTACTATTTAGGAAAGGGTTATGTTTTTCGCGCCTATCTTTTTTTTGTTTATTTAAATAATAGAAAAGGTTGATGTAAATTCTGCTGTTGCATATTAGATTCGATCAACTAGACCTATTTGACAAATATTGCCGTGCCCGTACCAAGTGGCATGCACATCATGTTATTATTTTTTTTATTGGTTCGCCATCCCTGCCGTATTCCATCCCTTATTGGTATGTTGAATAATATAATACAACCAAATATGTACAACTTATTCTCATAAATTCAAGTTGCTGTTGTAGGTACTGTAAACGACAATTGTTGATTGTTTTTCTTTTTTTAAATTTCAGAACGGTTATTCTGATACGATGGAAGTTACAAATGCTACTTTGACTGCCATGAATGCTTCGTCAGCAGACGTACACGAGGAAATGGTAAGGTTCTACCAAAGAAGGCAGACTGGACCGATTAGGCTATTGTTATGTTACGTTTTTGCGAAGAATATCACAATAAAACTTTTAACAGTTTATTTTTAACCCGCGACGCAAAAAAGAGGGGCTTATTGCGCAGGGGATTAAAAATAAACTAAGTATTTTGTTTACCGAACCTATTTGTAAATGTGAAGGTACCTGGAACTTCTTTAACAAACTTATTGGGGTTGGCATATGGAATTCTTACACATTTTGTTTTTTTTTTTATTTCTCCAGAGGAACCCGTACTCGTGGATGCCTACGACCCTGCTGATGCTTTTAGCTTTTATATCACACACGGGTTTAAGATTGCTCCCATGGATTCTCATCGGAGAGGTAAATAATAATTATTAATTAGCATAGTATAATGCAGATCTATATACACATATCTTGAAAATTATGTCCTGGAAAGAAATGACGGTTTCATAATTATTCTGACAGTGCTAATCAGAAAAATTGTTCAAAGTCATGTACAGGCATGGGCCAGTTGTACCCTAGTGGCATTGATAAGCCCATTTAATGAAATGCCTATGATATTTAATAACTTCACTAATTTCTGGACTGTCCTTTGTAGGTTTTCAGTGCGAAGACCCGTGCGGGAGGCGCAGGCGTCTCTAGTGCAATAGGCTACTTATTCGGATTCCTATCGAATAAAATGTACATAAACATGGTCGATACCTTGTCGATATGGGGCACCTATGGTTTCTACGGCATAATTTGGTGAGTCACTCGTAATCTTCTTTATACTTTGCAACAACCGTACCGTCGCGCGTCATATCGAAATGGTAAAAAGAAACCTTTATGGCGTGACTTCGTCTGTCCATTATGTCTGTCACAGTTACTCCAGCAGCTACTACAGCTATTGACTTCTATAACACCTAATTATATTAATCCTTATTCACATAAATTACAAATAAAAGATTTGAAAACGATCGCAAGACTACCCATTAACCCAGAGGCGGATTAAACGTTGAGAGCGCCATAGGCAAGTTTCTCAATGGCGTCCCTATATTGAAAATTAAATTACTCGCGCCCCTGTATTGAACGTAACGAACTTACTGGCGCGATTCATTTTATGCTATATTTTTTTATTTTATTTTTGCAATTCCGTCCGCGCGCCCCATTGTACCCTCGCGCCTCTAGGCACATGCCTAATTTGCCCTAAGGGTAATTCGCCTCTGCACTGACCGCATTTTTATTGGAACGAGTTGAAATTTTAAAGTTTAACCTTCCATCAAGGGTTGTTAAGTCTAGTCTAGTAGCACCTAGTAGGGTATCATATCAATGGGCATTAGGTACACATTGTGGTACACATTTTAAAATATATTTTTTATTTTATTACGTGTATAAATTGACACATTGTTTTTGACTTTTGAGGTTTAGGTTAATGCAAATATTACTAACACAAAAAATATAATAAAAAGTCTCTAAACTGATATAGTTTTTTTTTAGAAAAGTATCTTTAACTATGCAACTATTTATGTAGTCCCAAATAACTTTTGACAATGTGAAAACATTTTTTCCTTCCAAGGTTAAGAAAACCTCGGCGAGGGAGGGAGTCCAACACACATTCTGATGCTTTTTTTTTGAAAATATTCTTTGTTTCAGTTTTATTGGTGTCATCGTATTTTACTTCATTTTACCTGAGACCGAAGGCAAAAGGCTGAATGATATCGAAAGCCATTATGCTGGAAAAACAAAACTTACAAATCAAGTGTACAAATCTCAGGTTTGTATATACTATTATACCAATGTACCTAAATGTAGATACCTAACTACCAACCTACCTAAGATAGATGCTTAATTACTTGCCTAAAAAATAACGCAAATTTTCGAAAAATATCCTTGTTTTATTTTTGACTGGTAGGTAGGTCTATTTCTTACAATACTCTATAGAGTGAGTATAACCCACCCAGCTAATTGGCGTCATCCTTCAGGAGGCCTGTGTTGCTCTATGCGTCAACCCCAAGCAATAGCATGCTTGCTTTGGCTTTGGTCCCGTACAAAGCAGTGCTAACAAAAAAATAAAAAAAATACTAAACTAATTATCGTCTTATTGCAGAAAAAACAGCAGAGAGCTGATGTGTCAAGAATGCATGAACTGAAAGGCACTTCAAATCCTACATTCGAGGGAGATACTTCAAAATTATAGTCAAAGCTATCAATGTACGGCATCCTGTCGATTGTGATTGAGTACAGTTGCCAGACCAAATATCGAAACACTTTAAATACAGAATACTGTAATACCTTCCGTAATACTCCTACCTATGTCAATGTTACAGGAGCGATACATGGTAGCGATATTGTCACCCACCTACTGGAAACTTTAAATTACGCAGGAAACTATGAAAATACATTATTTAGATACTAGATCAGTCGAATGTATGTAATGTACTTGCCATAATATGCCATAAACAAAGGTCACCAATATCCGAAACTGACCGAATTTGGGTCGGGCATACCTACTTCATTTCGCCGACACCATAATAATTATGCAATTTTCGAGTGCTCCATAATTTCGGCAGGAAAGTCGATCGCTTCTACTGTCAGTCTGAAGAGGCGTATACGTGTTTTGAATATAAATAAAGCAATTAATACTGTGATCATTAATAATTTATATAATAAGTACCTTATTAAGCATCTTATCGGGCAGAAATAAATTAAAACTAAGCTTTAAATATCTGTGTGTTTTTTTTTTTAATTAATTAATTTTAATTATTCCCTCACAAAAAAAGTACATGGTATCTACCTACTTACATAAATCTTTAACTCTGTTCCAAAACAATTTAAGATGTTTTAGAAAACGTACCCGACCCGTGCATGGTCCTATTATAGGTACAAATTGAAAAAAATATTCTTAGTATAATTACTCTAATTACCTATTCTAATTTATGGGTCATATTCAAAAAAATTGTAAGTTACGGATTTGAAACAGATAGGAAAATCATTTGATTGCAACAGAAAAATAACAGAAAGGAATTATTAGGGCAAGTCAAAATAGCCACGTTAAAAAAAAAAACTTTCTAATTATTTAAATCTAAATCTGGATTCATCATTTCACTCACTGCTGCACATAGGCCTATCCTAATGTTGAATCTATATCGTATGCATTAGGATATATATAAGAAAAATCGTAATCGGTGATAATAATTTATTTCAATTGTACTGATAATCATACCACAGTTAATGTAGGTACGATTTCAACTGACAATTCAATCCGCTTTGAGCAAGCGTGGTGATCAATGCTCATGCCGTCTTTGTATGAGAAGAGGTCTTTGCCTTGCAGTGGGATAGTAATAGGCTGGTATTATCATTATTCTTCCCGAAAATAAAATCCTTCCTTTATCCCAAAACATACTTTGTTTACTCGACTACGGCAGGTTACGAATTTAGCAGTCTATGAATGTAATGTCGTGCTCACACTTCATTTGTATGATCGGCCTACCATAAAGTAATATTATGACTTGTTTTATATAATATTATTATTTTATTTTTATATTATTTAAATAATATTATTATTTAAAACAAGTGAGTGCGCTTGTGTGGTTGATAAAATTATCATAAATGTACCAATTTCATATCTGTTTATAATTTTTCAGTGAACGTTGTGTTAAACAGTTATTTTTTTATTTGGTACCTACCTACTTTTTTAAAGTTAGTCTGGCCTACTATTTGATGAGAATTTTTATAGTTTGTAATCCTACTGATCCTATATCCTAAATTCCGTTATAAATAATTTTGATAAATTCCAGTTTCCCTACCTTTGTCCCTTGCACTAAAATTTAAATATTACTTGACATTGGCTAAATGCACAATCCGTGCGAAGCCTGACAAGAAAAAAAATATATTTTATGTGTACCATAGATTACATTTTTTGGAGAAAATCTCTTTGACTACAAATTATTTTCCAAAATAAGAGGGTATTAGATAATATTGGCAGATTTCTTGCTTACTTTGGTTGGATATCTTACTTGTGGTTTTATTACATTCTTTTGTACATCCATTGCCAGTAATGTGGTATAAAAAATTGATTATTTTAATTATTTTAATTATTTTAACTGTTAATTTTATTTTATTTAATTCATCATGGATGATCGTTGTTATTTTACAAATTATTTATTTGATTTCGATGATTTTAATGATTTTGGATTGTATAATACATCTGAGGGTCGCGCATATTTTACGTCCAGTCCTAGTCCCATGTTTAGTGACTTGGGTTTTTTTCTGAGTTCGTCCAATAGTTCGCTTTCAACCGAAAACAGTGATGGCGACCCACGTGGTACTAGGTATCGCAGACGTGCTGCACCAAGTCCTGTTTATAGAGGTAAGTCACACGAGTTCATTACTTTACGTATTAAGTGAACGCATGTACAGCTAAATAATAGTCCAGAAAAAATATTAATCAAATTAGAGCAAGAATCTCGGAATTAGAAATAGTCGGCTATAAATGTGTATAAATCTTTATTTTGACACCTTAAAACTTGTCTCAATACCTACTTATCGTTGGGTGTCCGCGACCTTAGATATTTCAAGGTCAAAGGTAAAAAAATCTTTTTTTATACATTTATTCCAAATATATCTCGTTTCCTATGGGTTTTATGCTATTTGTTAGATTATAAATATTGTAGAGGATTAAATTCTCTACAACTTTAGACTCTACAACTAGACTTTTTTTATATGTCGAACCATTTTCGAGATAGAGGGTATTTATTTTTTGTTAGCCTATTCTGTCCCACTCCTGGGCAAAGGCCTCCCTCCACTCCTTCCATCCTTCACGATTCGGTGCCTCATCCCTCCAGTTTTGGAGAAATCCATCCAGTTCGTCCCGCCATCTACTTCGTGGCCTGCCGCGGCCCCGACTTCCTGTTTCAGGGCACCAGTTCTGCGCTATTTGGGCCCACCGTTTGTCCGACATGCAGCAGACATGTCCTGCCTAGTCCCATTTTAGTTGAGCAACCTTTTGAGCCACGTCAGCTATCCCTGTTTTAGAGCGCAGTATAGTGTTTCGAACTCGGTCCGTTAATTTAACACCTAGTAGGTATACTGCGCTCCATTGCTCTTTGGCAAACCTTGATTTTGGACTTCTGAGAATAAGTCAAAGACCAAGTCTGTGCGCCATATGTCAAGACGGGGAGAATGCTTGCGTTGCGTCCATGAGCTTGCGTTTTAATGTTTTAATAGAGGGTATTATTGATGAATATATAATTCTAAATAATTTGCAGTTATTATGAACTATTATGTTATAATTATTATTTTTTCAATAATTCGGTATCTATTTATTTAATAACACTTACCTACTCGTGTAATTATAAAATTATTAAGAGCTTTTACGCCTTACGGCATTTCATACAAACTTTCAAGTCCTTATTTCTCGAAATGAATGAACCGATTTTAATGAAATTTCCTAGATTTATGCAGGATACGTAGATCTGAAAAGTCAGCTGTCTTAACATAACATAACATCACGCCTGTAATCCCCGAAGGGTTAGGCAGAGGTGTACCCATTAGCACACCCACATTTCGCCAGTTATGTTTTCAGCCGACTTCAAGAAGGAGGAGGTTCTCAATTCGACGCGTATGTTTTTTTTTTTTTTTGTGTGTTTGTTCAACGATTACTCCGCCAATTACGAATCGATTTGGATGATTCTTTTTTGTTTGAAAGAGTATAGTCGCGAATAGGTCCCATAGGAATATTGTCATGATCTGATGATGAACTTTGGAGATATGGAACGGAACTCCTTGTAAAATCACAGCAGAACCGCCGTAACAAGAAAAATTGCTTTGTTTATACGTGTAGTCGATGACTGACTAAAGGAAGTGGGGAGGGGGTACGTCAACCCCCTACCACTACCCCTACCCCTCCTACCACTTTCCAAAATTAAATATATCGTGTGTGGTATTGTTTGAAAGGGCTTTATGTAAGGATTTCAAACATTAACAAACAAGCATTAAAACTGAAAAATAAAAAGCTTTTTTACAAAAAAATATCACCGCCTTCCAAAATCACAAAATAAAAAATAACTTTAGCTTGGAAGTCGGTGGCAATACCTACATAACAAGAAACAAAACCAAAGCCGCCGACTTCCAAGCTAAAGTTATTTTTTATTTTGTGATTTTTGAAGGCGGTGATATTTTTTTGTAAAAAAGCTTTTTCACATTTACGGCTTTGTTGGGATTATATACATTTTTAAAAACTATATAGGGTGACTTAGCCGGTTTTCGGCTAGTTAAGCGAACTTCTGACTTCATGGCGATTTTTTTCTTTGATAATGAGGTCACAGATTAGGTTCTCCATAGTTTTTAACTCGAAAGATAATGTAGTTTTAATATTTGCAGACGTTTTACTTGTCAATTTCATAATAAAATTCCAAAAATAAAAATCTTTGAAAATAGCGATTTCGCCGGTTTTGGCCGCCTGCGTCAGTTCCCGGCCGTTATTTTTGCTAGTTTTCGGCCACTTTTCTACTGTTGAAAAATGATCACTGTTTTTCTTTAATAGATCAAAAAGTAAATAGAACCTATGAATCAGCGATTTTAAATAAAACCTTTAAAATATTACTTAAACAGGAGCATTTATGTTGAAAATCACAGAAAAATTGTCTTTAAAAAATACAATATGGAAAAATAAGAAGAATTACGATTATACAAAATATCTCATTCGTGATGAACATCCAAATCTTCTTCAAAAATTAAGTTTTTTTCGAATTTTGTCTCAAAAGACGATATCAGTTTCTTTCACAAATTCTTAATATCAGTTTCTCTTCCATATCCATCTTGTTTCCTTATTTATTTGTACAATGTTGTGGAGTCAGTCTCTGTAATATATTTAATGTTGCTCAACTTGTAAAATTTTCTTACTGGCTGATAACACCAATTTTAGGGAAGACACTTAAGGTTTTTATTATTCGTCGGAATGAAGATTTCGATTTAAATAGTTTAATTATTGTCATTAACTACCGTTATTTTTTACTAGCCGAAAATCGGTTACCAAATTATTAGCTTTCGGCCTCTGAATTAGCTTAGGCCGAAAAGTAAATCTCTTATTTTCTGCCGTCAAAAACTAGATGACTTAAAAGTGTTATTACTACGTAATTAGCTCGATAACATGCGGCAGAAATCTAAACACTCAAATGAGAAGGGGCTGTACTTTGATTAAAAATAGTTTTTTTTTTTCAAATTAATCTTTGTTTACTATTCAAAATTATCAATTAAAATCGCAGAAAGATTTGGTTAAGATTTGGTAAGGTTTGGTTTGGAGAGATGAGTTGAATTAGTGTAAATTCAACTCATCTCTCATACACAGAACAGCAATTAATATCTATAAAACGATAAATAACTTTGTATTTTACCTTGCAAAAATAACGCGCGCACTATTTTTTCGTTGATTTCGACACATGCGTGCTCTATAAAACTTTCGGAGGCTTATAGACTTATTAATTAGATCGATAAAAATCTTCAAAATTCATAAGTTGTAGGGTTTTATACCAATAAAATAAGTAGTCATTGTTTTGTAAATGTGAACCGTATAGTTTTCTTATTATATTAATATAACTAAGAACTGGCCGAAAACTAGAGGTGGCCGGCAAACCGGCTAAGTCACCCTATTAGGTTATTTTCATAATATGACGCAAATAATGAAAAAGTGTTAAAATGATAGTTTTGCATTTCTTTTTTTTCTTCTTGCGTTGACATTCCGCTACCCATAATAGATCGGTCAAACACGACGCTAGCGCGGTCAGAGTGACAATCCATCAACAACAGTACCTACCTAGTCAAAATGGACTGTTGTCAAAACTTAACTGCAACGCAACTGGTGGTTTTCCATTCGTATTGGCAGCATTTTTTTTTCTACCTTTTTTCCAGTTTAATGTATAGCACATAAGAGCAGGTACCTTTTTTCTTTTTTTTTAGGTTGTAAAAATCATCAAATGACTCCTTCCGCCCTGGGTGGGGCGGAAGGGAATGTCAGACTTTTACTGACTAAAAAACCAATCAGTTCCTTCTGTTGCCCTTTACGTTGCCGGGCCACGGTATCCTGTTAAGACGTCCCGCAACCCGAAGGTTAAGTTTTTATTTTAATTATTTATGGTTTATTAAATACATACCTACATACATAAACTCACGCCTTTTTCCCATGGGGGTAGGCAGAAACTACAGAACGCCACCTGCTACGATCCCTACATACTCCCTTCGCCTCAACTACGTTCATACATCTCGTCATACAAGCACGCCGGTTACGAGTACTCCGCACCTGACCTTTCTGAAGGACCTCACCAATAAGGTCAGTGTAGGTCTTCCTAGGGCGACCCCTCCCGGCGTTGCCACTCACCTCTGCCATATAAATACCTTTTGTCAATCGTCTTTCACTCATCCTCTCAACATGACCGAACCATCTAAGCATACCCTTTTCTATCTTTGTCACTACATCTTCTTTTAATCCGCAACGGTCCCGTATAACCTCATTCCTCACTCTATCGTTCAATGTTACACCACACATACTCCGCAAGGAACGCATTTCCACAGCATTAATCCTACTCTCATGCCTCGTTTGCCATACCCAACATTCACTTCCATACATAAGCGTAGGCACCAGCACACCGTTGTGAACAGCCAGTCGAGCCTTTTGTGACATGGACTGGTTGGTCACAACCGCATGTATAGCACCATTCACTTTATTTCCCGCAGTTACTCTCCTTTCCACATCAGCATCAATCTTTCCATCTCTAGTAAACATACTGCCCAAGTATACAAACTCATTCATTTGCTATGATTTATTAGGTATGAAGAATTACTTAAGTTTTCAGAAGTTGTGACGATTAGATACCTACTTTAGACTGGTGTACTGAAACTTTTAAAATTCTCCTCTTTTATCAAAACCACCCTATACATAGACTAACTTAGATATTTCAGGTAGGTAGGTACTCCTATATTTTTTGTTATAATTTCTAAACGGGGGTTAAATACAAAAAGTATTATTTTTATTACCTACTTCAATCTGACATTAAGCTAGCATAGCGTTTTCTGTAATACTTACCTATTTCATATCTACGAATTGCTAACATCCTTTAATATTGGTTAGATTGATCTTTTACTTGCGCGTAATAGGTACTCATATAATAAATCAATAGTTAATCCACGTACCTACCTACTCGACGATTGTTTGTTAAAACGCGCGTTAGCATAATAAAATTAATTTATCTTCCTACGGCTATCCCCGACTGTAAAGGGTTATTATTGGATGCGCAGTCTATGTACATCCTAAACTGCTAAAATCATTACCCATGTGTGCGTGTTCATCTTTAAGAGCTTATCTCCCACAATTTTAATATCGTCGTATTTAAATGAACGGCAACGTAAGGAAGAAGGAAAGTATAATATTAAACTGTTGGAAGCGTCATAATGTTCTACTGGCTTTAGTACCTAGGCTATAGAATACGACGTCACAAAATGGCGACTTGCAGCTGACATAAGATACGAATTAAAAAATTAAATTCAAATAATAATATTATAATATTTGGTGTCTCATGAAAGGTCACAACGAGCACATTTCAAAAATGTATATAAGCAATACCCAAAATTAATTAAAATTACAGATAATAATTTATTTACGTACTTTACTGTATTATTATTTCGTAGAGCGGTAGGTAGATCATAAAAATGACGTGTGGTGTGACTATACGTCAGTACTTATACTTATCTATGACGACTACTAATACACAGTTGCAACATTTTTCTTTAGTCTATTATTATAACATAATATTTCTTACTATTTGTGATTTATAAAATTTTAACAGATTTTGGTGAACGTTTTTGTCTTAATTGGGTAATAGTTTTTCAATTTTAAAATTTAAACTTCGTTTTGTTTACTCTTTTCACTCTACCTAAAACTATAATAAAAAATACTTAATGTAGTTAATTAGAATAATTAATTATGTTCGTATTGGTCAGACAGTTTAGCATCAAGAAGCTATTAATATTATTTGTTTTTTAATCAACACTATCAACTGTCCGCCGCCGTCCTTGTCTAAACACAACTTTACGAGAACTCTATAGAGTTCTGTTAATTAAATTAATTTTAGCAGTTAGCAATATATTGCTAACTGCTAAAATTAATTAAAATTACAGATAATAATTTAATTAGGTACTTTACTGTATTATTATTTCGTAGAGCGGTAGATCATACAAATGACGTGTGGTGTGACTATACGTCAGTACTTATACTTATCTATGACGACTACTAATACACAGTTGCAACATTTTTCTTTAGTCTGTTATTATAACATAATATTTCTTACTATTTGTGATTTATAAAATTTTAACAGATTTTGGTGAACGTTTTTGTCATAATTAGGTAATAGTTTTTCAAATTTAAAATTTAAACTTCGTTTTGTTTACTCTTTTCACTCTACCTAAAACTATAATAAAAAATAGTGTAGTTAATTAGAATAATTAATTATGTTCGTATTGGTCAGACAGTTTAGCATCAAGAAGCTATTATTTGTTTTTTAATCAACAATATGAACTATCCGCCGCCGTCCTTGTCTGAACACAATTTTACGAGAACTCTATATTGCTAACTGCTATGTAGTGCAGACTCGTGCGTACTCTACTAAGATTTTTTTTCAAAGATTTTTCTCAGCACTATGTCATGCTATCACTTTAAATAAAAAAAATGACATGCTAGCGGAGCATTGCATGCGTGACGTGAGTAGACGTGAACGATCGAATGACAGTTTTAAGATTTCAAAAAATACGTGATAATATTCATATTGAAAATAAATATTTTTACATTTTTTATCTTTATTTAAACGAAATAAATACATCGGCACCAACGCTAAAATTAAGTGATTAGCAATATTTTTTGACTCTACCAGTGACAGTCACGTTTGTTTATTGGTTAACATCCGCCATTTTGTACTGTCGTTTGTTTAGTGACTGGGGCTCTATCCTAGTGATGCCAATAGCATTATCCAGGAAATATATATCGTGATTTCACAAGTGGTGTACAATGTTTTTGCTAGAAACGTTGCTTTCAAAGGGTATAAATTAAATCGTGTGACTTGTCAACTGACATCGGTATATCTACCTATGTGCCGGATGTGTCCTACAATCGGTTAGGGCGATTTTACGTGCCACCTTGAGTGGTGTACGTGTCCCGATACCTATGCTGCCAAGAATATGAGTAGCAACGGGAATCAGGTGCCGTTAGCGCCAAGTCAGCGAGGGCCCGGACCGTATCCTTTTCATAAATGTGTTTATTAAAGTTTGTATCATTTTATTTACGTAATATTTATGCCACTTCAGCAGTCGGTAGTGCCGCAATTGCGAATAATTTCAAATGTTGTTATTATTGCCACTCATGTAAGTAAGTTAGGAGCCGTATATTATGGCTGCAGTCAGTTCAAATCTGGCTATGAACCAATTTAAAGGTAGTTTACACTGTATTCAGGCAGGCTTTATTTATTTACTGCAACATGACTTGTAGTAAGTACTTAACCATTGTTTTGTGACAATTGTGCAATATTGTGCCTAAAATTTTTTAAGTATCTTTTTGCAATTTTGAACCTAGCATAATGTGATGTTTTAAGCAATTAATTATTCATAATTTTCAAGACAATATTGTGTGTTTTGTCAGTTAAAAATAATATACTTACCAAGTCAATTTGTAGACATTCAAATTAGTCATCTTTATTTAATCTCTAGAGAAAAGCGAATGTCCCTTTATTTATATCTTTTTGCGAAGTGGAATTTCCTAATGTGCTTTTAACTTTTTGCTTAATGTTAAGAAAAAAGTAACTTGAATTCCTTCATCACCATTTCTCATACTGAACGTACAATCAATTAGTAACATAACTAATTCTTTAAAAATTTTGCTATAGTAGGTACCTACTTACAAACATACTGGGTTGGTGTAAGTGATTTGGGCTATTGCCATTAAGAAAGAAATTAATAATCTCATGGTCTATAAAGGTAAAGATTGTGATCAATAATACTTTTATTGTTACGGTTGGTTTGCTTTTACATTTAACATTTTTTGGTTACTCTTCTTTTGTTTCATTTTTTTGTGTATACTAACTTATATATTTGCAGTTAACTCAAATGTGTGAAGGGTAAACCACTTCACATTTAACAGAAAAGTATAAATATTGAATCATAAATGTCTGAAAATACAATGAAGGTAAAACTTGAATTTCGACCTATCAACTGTAAGTAAATAATGTTATTTGTGGTTTTCAACCCAAAGCCAGGTTTTAGTGCACATTAATATTTATCATTGTAGAAGAATATTTCATGTTTTGGTTTGCAAAATGCTAATTATCACGTTGCAGAATATGTTGTTCTTATTATGTTTCGTTCTTTCTTGGAAAGATATTCTTTTCTTTCTTAATGTAATTAACCATTTTATTATGACATTGGTTTGCAAAAGTAAACCTACTAATGAAAAGAAAAATAAGACCTAAACAAAACATCCTCTGTTAACTGATAAAAACCATATTTCTTTTATACCAAATATTGTTTTCTAGCTCTACTTGCCTAATTTTTAGCTTGAGACATTACCTATTTTTAAATAGGTTTAATTAGTTATTGATATATGACATAATAAGTTAGTACATTAATTTGAGCATTGATTTTATTAAATTGCTTGATGTTATTATATTCCGTGAGATTTACTTAATACTACTTATTATTATCACCCTTTTGTCTTGGTTACTCCAAAATTACTTAATGATGCTATGTGTTATTTTAATTTACAAGTTATAAAGAAATGGAGTATTCACTTGCTGTATTTCTTAGAATCACCTCGTAATGATAATTAAAATGTTATAATGTGTTTTTGTTGTATATTGTCATAACTCTAATTTAACAGCAAAACAAACTGTACTCTCCTGTTATGGATGAATGGTACTATGAAGTAGAGTCAACATGGAAAATAAATAAAAAGATAACTATCTGCCATAATTTAAGATTAGTTCTTTGTTGATTGTGGTGTGCACTGATTTAATTACCTACATATTTTCTATTTTATTTTGTAACAAGTAATTCGAATGCATATGCAACAAGTGGTTGTTACAATTCAAATCCTTACGATTTGAGAAGGCCAATTCTTCTAATTCAAAACATTTAAAATCTAGTTACAACATCATCTCAACGAAAATCAAAAGCAATAAATGTAGATAAATTAGAGACATTTTAATCATTTTGGATTCTGATTGCTCCTAAAATTTAGTAGCATTGCCCCCTTGATTATGATTGTTTCTAAAAGTTTGTAGAATAGCCCCCCTGAGCTTAACACTACATAATGTCAATGTTGCCAAGACAACCACCAACTTTCTAGCTAATTTCCAAAATTGTGACATAATCAGATATGCTTGAATGCTAACATATTATTGAGTAACTAGGTGTTATTTATAACCTAGAGAAATAATAAAGCAATCCTTACCAATAAAACCTAGCTAGATGTGTTTGGTTATAACTAAAATTATTTTAGTCTTAGATATATTATGTTCGATTATAAGAATACAGTCAGTCAAAATAAACCAGGAAAAAAATCCATTGCCATGAAATTAAAACCACTTATGCCCGTTTTCACTAACACTTGGTGACATCTAAATGTAATACCTAAAGCTCAATATTTGATCTTCTACGTTCTTCTGAGCGCAGAGGGTTTAAAATCGTGCTGAAATCCTATTTAGACACAAGCGTATGCCTTCGACTTCGTTCGCGTCGGATATTACTAGGTTCTTTTTCGCACGGATCCCAAATTCTTTTTCTAATATCAAAGTAGCTTAAGTAACTTCTCATAACATCAGCCATCTGCATGTGAAAGCTCGTCCAAGTCGGTCCAGCTGTTTGAGACACTAATTTCAAAATTGTTATTTCCATCCGTGAAAATATTTATAAATACCTATTTATTTTGTAAAATGCTGTTATTGACATTATCACTAGACACTTCAATTTTATTCATTTGTTGGATGTTGGATTATATTTAGGTGTTTCCTATTATTAGTGAAAACTGACATTAGTTGATTTGAAAAATACAAGCTGTAACTGCATAAATTGAAAATTAAAAATAAACTGCTATGCCAAACATTATGTTCACGTAGCTCAACATAATGTATGAATTCAGAGTTGGTCCTGTTGAAAAAGTTGTTTAAAATGACCTGAGGTTTAAGTTAGTTCAAAATTACAACTTGTATATTTCTAGCAGATTAACTCAACTCTTTTTTTTTTAATCTTGCTCAGCCTGTGATTACTGGCAAACCGCATGTCTCTTAGTTATTGTTAAGCATGTTGACAATACCATTTACAAATCTGTTAGTGTAGATCCACTCATCAATTGCTGAAGCGTGTATCTACGCTCAAATTCGATAAGAATGCATTTGCGAGCGCATACAGATACTATATTAAACATAAATGCGCGATACGCAGAACTACAGGAAATACTCAATTGCCCAGTATTGAGAAACCGAAATAAGTTGTCCACGTAATATTTTTCATGTGTGAATTGTACGCAGCAAATCGGGATTCATTTTATAAAAGCAGGATATAATAAGACGCATAAATAATGAGTTAATAAATTTATTTTTTACTAGCTTCTGCCCGCGACTTCTTTCGCGTCAAAGTTGATGTATTATCCCACGGGAACTGTACATTTTTCCGGGTTAAAAATAGCGGGAATTGTACTATTCCAGACTATAATCTCTTTGTGCCTAATATTTTTCAGAACCGTTTAGCCCCTCTGCTGTGGTTGAATATTAAAACATCCATCCATACAAACATTCGTATTTTTAATAGTAGTAAGATGTTTTTCCTGCTTTATGATTCCTTGTTTTGTTGATAAAGTTATAAAAAACTCAGCATATGAAATTTCCCGCTGCGCCGTCAAAACACCACAAAAAACCAGTGTTGAGACGATTTAAATCACCTGAATTTTATTAGAGATTCAAATCGCGATTAAAGTCAAGTGATTTTTGAAAACAAATCGTTGATTTAAATCAACGATTTGTTTTCAAAAGCACAAATCACTCAACTTTTTTAATGCAACAAAGTGTCAAGGGCTTTCCCCGATATAAACAACATCAATCACATACGTGCAATGCTATGCTTATTATGTTTCGGTAAGCAATATTTATTGAAAATTATTAATTATTATATGTCAATATTAATAATTACTGAAAATCGAGGAAAAAGAAAGAAGTCAATCATTTAACAAACATTTATCGGTGATTATCAATAATGTAACCTTAGTACCAATAAATGAAATATATTGTCATGCAAATAATGTAGGCTAAAAAACAGTTTGAAGGGGCTTAAAGGCGTAGCCGTATCTAAAAAAAAATAACAAAAAATTAGTATCAGACTTCAATCAAATTATTTTGATTTAGGGCAAATTTTTCAAACGTCAGGTAACTCTAACGGATGGATAAATCATATGGCGGCTTGCCATTTTTTCTATAGAAAAATGAAAACTTAAACGCAAAGGGCATAATTAGTAACACGGATAAGTTTTTAGAGTTGATACTATATTCCGCTCCGCCGTGAGCAGAAGAATTCATTTGATGATTTCCCATCCTAAAATTCGGGACATTACGCTAAAATCAGAACGTCTGGCAAAGCTGATTGTATGTCACCATTTTAATCTCTGCTAATTGACATTATAAACCTTGCATAGGTACCGCTCTAAATTCAGTTTTCGTAAATGTAGTCCTTATTTGACTACCTAATTGTGATTTAAGCCGAGACACGTACTCAGTTTCATACAATAGGTATCTTGCTAGCGCCTATTTTAAATGCCTTTTTGTATTACTGCAAATTTTCATAGTCATAGAACCTATTCATACGCTCTGACTTGGGTGACCTGCACTCCGGTGGCAATTGTATGAGGAAACCAGGTGAAGAGTATTTATGTTTAAATTTGCATACTTACCTATACATATACCTGGCGCCAATTATCCGGTAGCCGGAGTATTTGGAAATATGATTACAGACACGAGTATAAATAAAATACATAATATATATATTTATATTTGAAGTATATTTTTATGGAGTACAGTACAGTTATGTAGTATTTAAATACATTAACGAATTAGGAATCTTGTCCGCATGCTTTAGCGGACTCGGCGAAAAGTACTTGTTGTAATAGGTACATAATGTCATTTACATGACGTTATATGATGCTCGAAATGATATATGATATGTCATGTCATGTACAAATGCGACATAGTTTCGCCATATTGTTTTAGAATTGTCAATAATATTTTTTTTTTTTTTTTTTTTTTTTACCGATGGGAAATCATCAAATGACTTCCCCCGCCCTGGGCGGGGCGGGAGGGAGTGTCAGACTTTTACTGACTAAAACCCATCCATGTTCCTTCTTGTGCCCTTTGCGTTCCGGGGGCGCGGTATCTCTTTCGAACAACCCGCAGCCCCGGCAGGTCAATAATATTTAAGGCATAAATTACGCTGCGTAAATTCGCCATAATCTTTTAGAAGCTCAAACAATATTTTAGGCAACATAAATGTGTCGTTTAATTTCAACTTGCACGTATCAGCTCTACACTGGATCAGCACTTCTTAGATGAAACTCCATACTGCAACACACGGTTAGTAGGTCTGTAACAGTAGGCCTCATAATCGGCTGTCACAGGGCTTAGGTTCGGCGCAGCGTCGCAAACTGGTCCGGATTCGCAATGAAGTGGATATTCATTTGAGAAATGACATTTTAGTATCGGAAAGATTTGATTCGATAGGACTATGTATAAAAAAAAATGGTATTTATTGTAAAAAAGGCATTGATTATATTTCATAGTTACTCATGCAAAAGGCTATCTCATGTATATTTTTTCGATGCCTAAATGTGAGTTTTCATGAATGTTCACTACATTGTAAATCTGGACCAGTGTGTGTCGTCACGACTGAGCCACGTTTACGGAGAGCGAGGCGTCGCGGTGGTGTCGCCACGCTTACGTCTCGTCGGATAATTCATCGTCAGATAGGTAGTGAGTATTTTACTAAATACTCGGAAAGATCTCGTGATCTCGTGACGACGACTTTCTAGTCATCGCCACGAGATCACCTCGGCGATATTTCGGGGGTGCTGAGCTGATCCCGTTACGTTCCTACGTGTATTGCACTGGCTCACACAGTACTTACACAGGAGTAGTAGAGTCGCACACATGAGTGGTCGTTTACAATAAATTCCAATATTTGTAAACACGTAAACACTATGTATCTTTAAACACAATTTAATCATCAATTCTTAATTAGTAATACTTTGTACGTTTGATTTATAAGATATTAGTAGTTTAAACGCAAGGTACCTATCTCGCGTCCGCGTGAAATTAATGTAAAATATTTATTTTAAAAGAGTATGTATGGAGTGCCTTTCCCATTTTTCTACATACGAAACTACCTTTTCAAAATGGCAACTAGAATCAATTCTTCATTTTTCTTGTTTATGATGTTCAAAAGTGCTTTTTAATGGTTTAACTTGTGTTGATAACGAGCAGATTAGGTGAGATGATGTCGATCCGATACATAGCTTATGTACGTGTGCTTTGACCTATATTCAGCATTTATTTATGGCCTGTAGATCCTAACTTAAGAGTTAAGTCGTTGAAAGGGTAAAGGTTAAAGGGCACCAACAGAATCTTGCACACAATTGTTATTCTATTTTTGTTACGTTTTTAATATTAAAATGTATTTATTCGTTTTAACAACTTCTAAAATAACAATTAACCTGAACATAAAAATTACAAAATATTAAACAATTTATAAAACTTTAAGTTAAACAATGATATTATGTTTCAGTTCATTATCAATTAACCCATGAAAATAGCTTGAGCATATTGCTGCTCTGTCAGCGATGGCCCTTAACAGCTCATTCGGTAACAGTTACGGAGCACGTAACATCATTACTCTTTTAATCACAACGGTAACACTTTGAATGCGTTAGTGCCTTAGTAGTGCCTTTTCAGACGTTCAGGAGTATACTAGGCATCCGGCCGCCGAATGCGCGCCGATCCAATCCCTGTTAGTCTGGTCGCCGCCTACCGGTTAGCCGACGACCGGACTCACTGTGGTGTATGAACACACAACAGGCTTTCACTTATAACACTTGTCTCTCACCCTCGAATTTTGTATTTTTCCTTAGCACCCTAAACTATTACATTGTGTATAATAATTATGTATCCATGTAAAACATGCCCAAATTGACACACCTACAAAATGGACAAACAAAGTATAATTTCATTATTAGAACTCACAAAAAATACTATCATGATTACCATGATCCAAATATTCATAATAATCATAATCTACATTATTTTAAATAATTTTTTAATCGCCGTTTAGAATGTTTAGCCATATGGTGCTCGCTCACTGGGACCATTTGCTAGTATTTAGACAGTTTCAAATTAGACAGTATAAACTTTAAAGATTTCTTCTGTTGTTGCCTGCGAAATCAAAATTTCTAGCGTTGTTAATAAAAGGTTGAAACAAATTTGGTAACCTAATAAAAAATGTTTTACACGTTATAATTGGCTTTGAGGTATTCCTTTCATGTAGCTGGCGAATTATAAAATTACTATCATATTTTAACGATATAATATATGTTGATTTTAAATCTCTTTTTAAATCTCAATACATTGCAAGTATAATGATATATTTATTAAATTATGAACATTTAAAACATCTATGTAGATCTCAAAATTATAATATATTTGACGGAAACTGACATTTCCACAGAGTAGTCTAATTTTCAGCAAGTATAATTTACAACATTTTTCATCACAAGTCAAATCAATGTGTAATATAAATATTATAATATTCTGAAAATGAAGCCCTTTGAGATAAAGTACCATTTGTAACGTCCACTCGTCTCAGGGGTTCGTAAAAAGTTAGTTAATAAAATACAACACATATTTAACGATAGTAGCGACACCGCACGTCTGCTCGACCTGGCGGACCGCTCATAAGTGTCCCCACAACTCCTTACGCGTCCGGCGCCCACTACTATAATATTTATTTCACCTTTCCCTTTTTTTCAAATTCTGATTTCTTTATATACATTAAATTAATAGTTTGTTATCCATATGATGGTACCAATAATATCCATGCAAGATTATCATCAATACAAAATCGAATTAATGCCAAAATTATAATAATCAGACATTTATACACTCAGCTTTATAGAAATCTTGTGTTTTATTGCGTAACTATCTTTTAACATATTTCAATATTGTTTTAAACCATTATTAATGAAACTCAGTAGGTAGGTATCGGTAGATTATGAAATAAAGTATTGTTAATCATAAAGTTTTGTTTTGTTTAGGGTATAAAATAATCAGGTTGACTTAGAAAGGAAAAATAACCATTAACCCAAATTATTAAAAATATTAATTAAATTAAACATTAACAAAATTATATTTAAATAAAAATGCCATAAAATTAACACTTAACAGTATTTTATACCTCTTTTAGATAGCACTACTAGTGAGCCTCAAGACAGTTTCTTTTCAACGTCGCTTTTACAGAAGATCATAATTGTTTCTAAAATTAAATGGTAGTTTATTTCAAGTTAGTCAAATGACAATTCAATTAATATATACCAGTTTCAATTGAATCAAATGCATACTTTGAGACGAAACAACATTATTGAGAGGTGCGATATTTTTGACATTGAGAGTTGTAAGTAAATATTAAATTTTTTACACCTTCTTTAAATAAAAATAATAAATAATTAAGTAAGGCCAGATTTTAAAATAGTTAGGTAACCATTATCTAAGGAATAAATATGGCAGTTTTGTATATTTTCTATATAAAAGCTGTCAAATCGCCATATTTATACCTCCGTGAAAAGTTATCTGACGATTGAAAAAATAAATCAAGTAATATATAAAACTTCCTAGAGTGCTATGATTACATATTTGTTCATTTTATTATATTGATCACTACCAGAAAAATAAATCAAGTAATATATAAAACTTCCTAGAGTGCTATGATTACATATTTGTTCATTTTATTATATTGATCACTACCAGCACTACAGTCACAAGTAGGTACCCGAGTGATATTTTATTAAAAGTTCTCAGCTTACACCAGTCCTTTTCCAATGATTTCGGCTGTTCCTTTATCCATTGCTGTTGTGTCGTGTTATTGACTTTTTTTTAAAAAGTTTGACAAGCGCTTGACCTCTCTCCTCAATAGAAAATTGAGTAACAAAAATAAAACAGCCGCTGTAATTTAATTTAGTTACTTAATTATGCATTTTTCAAACAAAACTAATCAACTTCTACGACTAGTATAAATAGTATAAATATTGTTTCATAAATCTTTTAACCGTTTGGAGAGCGCGCGTGTGCTCGCCTTTGGGGTAATGGATTCATGCGCTTTGCAAAAATAATTCTTTTCTTTTAGAAAGTTGGTATCTTAAGTGCTTACAATAGTTTTGACGTATCGATCACAAATTACCAGTTACCCTATGTACAAGATTATAAGAAGAGGTTTAGTCCTTAAACTGCCTACCAAAATATAACTGGAGTTTTGCCAGTGGTCGAGAAAGAAATATTATTTGTTGTTAATGTTTAGATACAACAATGGATCATCATAACAATCAGAAGTTTGATTTTGACTTATCCAGAGGTGTTTTAAAATGTCCCAATTCTGTCGCTCGTTATTCAGAACCTACGAAGGCAAAGAGGCAAAGATAGATCTATAGTTGTGTGAAATCAGCACAGAACCTCGTCATGATGATAGGTAAGGAGATTTCCACCAAGAGCATTTTCTCGCATCGCATCGAATCGGAAAAGATACGAACGGATGCGGCGAGAGCCGATCACGTCCGGCAGGATGTCAACGAGCTCGTTCGTCTCTGTAGCGTCGCTTGCGAACGTATTCATTTCTGCTTCAGTCAAATAGTTTCAAACCTACCGTGACACCTAGTTCTATTTTTTAAATGATTGAAGTTTACGTAGAATTGTTTGATATTGCATTTGAAAAAAAAGAAGAAGAAAGTAATAATGAAAAGCAGAAAAGGAAATTAAAAAATTAGACTGATCCTCGACCTCGAGTATGAGTACACACGACGACAGCCGAAAGGATCCGATCGGATACCACGACAAGCGAACGGAGACCGCGCGTCGCAGCATACTTTCTGCTATGATCGCGTGTCACGAAAGATGCCCGCGGTCAAGCTGCTGAGCGCGGCTTGGTCATATAGTCTTTAAAAACTGTGTACATGGTTTAATATCGTTTAATGATTGTAAAATCCGTTCTGATCCGATGCGATGCGAGCCATTTGATTGAAATCATCCTTATATTTGTTTAGAATTAAATAGTGATTGTGTTTCCTCTTTTTTTCCTTCTTTCTCCTTTAACCAAGGTGCAGATTTACACTCGCGTCTAAATTAAGGAGGTGCTACTGATTTTCAACACGAATCAATAATAAAATATTTAGGATTTTATTATTGTTAATTTACTAGGTGATTTCGAATTCGAACTAGCCATCTTACGCTGTGTTAGGTTAGGCAGGCGGCGCGATGAATTCGCATGCACACAGTCGCACGATACTGCCTACCGCATTTCTATTACCACGATTCTGTCTTCGAAAGAGGTGTGTGACATGTTGTCAAAAATAAACAACAAAAAAAGAACAATTTTATCAATTATAGACCAGGTGTCGTAATTTTATTAGATGCTTTATGTATTTGGTGACAATCTCCTGAAATTTGTCGTGGATGCAAAAATGCACCTTGTATGGAAATATAAACTTATTACTTACCCATAGACTAGTCGTTACTTGCGAAGCTCACTTGTCACAGGGGTAAGTTTGTATGTAATAAAAATAGTACCGGCCGCACGTTTGCTCGGCCCGGCTGACAGTTCACAACTGCCCCCTACATTGCGTGACCGGCGCCCATTACTATAACTTATTTAGTTCACGTCACACCGTATGACCGAGTAACCCCACTTTAAAATTTTAACCCCCCATTGCAGTGAAAATAACTATATTTTTTCATCCATTTGCTGTGTAGATGTTTAAGTTGATGATTAGTACCCATGTAGTTGCTAAAAGTAATCAACTGTGACAGATAGACGGACAGATGAAGTCTAATAAAACTCTCTAATTACAAATCTCTTTAATTTTTATAAGTTACAAACTGTAGATCAATAATATTATTTATGAGAAGAGGCCTGTGCCCTGCAGTGGGACAGCAATAGGCCGGTATTTTTATTTAAAGTTGGTAATTTATAAAATTATTGCTCATAAATAACCAGACTGGAATCTTGCTTTAAAGTTTGTTTTATCGTTTTGTCGTAGTTTTCAACTTTATTTTACTAACAATTATTTTGGGGTTAAATATATACATTTTTGAAACTTGCTCATCAAGAGCTTTTATTAGATACCAAACATGATATAATGAATCACTTCTTTTGCCGCAGACGAGTAAATAAATATTAGGCGCGTACTTGTAGCATATTATAGTGCAGGAAAATTAGTCAAATTGAAGCAAGTATGTAAGACGACCACATAAGGTTTGCTCTGTGAAAAAGATATCAGATCTCATTTAGAGCCAAGCTTCTGGATCTGCACGGCCTAACTCTACCGACCCTAACTTCACAAATTCTACATATTAGTAAAATGTATGGCTTCGCCGTTTCGCTACTGTCGTGGAGGTGATGCGAATATTTAGTTTCTGAACTAAGTAACGAAACAGTAACAAACCTTGTGTGGTAGTCTTGGCAACATTTTACATGAAATGTTTTTGGTGGGATTTCAGTTCTTTTTGTAAGTTGCTACGCAGTTAGTACGGTTTTTAGTTACTGTCTACAGTCCCTCCCGTGTAAACTTTCAGGTCCTAATGCATAAAATTGGTGAAAGTCTCATTCAAACATAAGTTTATGAATTTTTTTGTTGGTTGTATACTAAACTTAGATTACATACCAAATTTCAGCTTTCTAGCACTTCAGGAAGTAGCCAAACATTTTGATGATCATCAGTATGTCAGTGACGAAATCGATGTATTTTAGGTATCAATAAAATCTAGTAGTATTAGAGCTATTCAATTGAGACTTTGTATGTTTAATTAGTCTATTATTGACATCATATCCTGAGAATATGAACTATCTGGTACATCGAAAACCAACTCCATGAGGCTTTAAAAAAAACGACGCTACACTTCTAGGCAAGGTAGGTAGTGCCCTTGCGCTTCGCTTCGCTCGTCTTGGCGGGGGCACTGCCGTGCCCCCAGACCCAGATCTTGGAATTAGAGATAGTCAGCTATAAATTTGTATAAACCTAGTCATCTTAAAACTTGTTTCAAAACCTACTTATCGTAGGGTGTCTGCGACCTCAGATATTTCAAGGTCACAGGTCACGATTTTTTACACATTTATTGAAAATATCTCGTTTCCTATGGGTTTTATGCTATTTGTATGATCACAAATATTGTAGAGGATTAAATTCTCTACAACACTTTTTTTATATGTTGAACCATTTTCATCTCATTTTTCATTTCATTTTTAATAATTTGCATTTTTTCTCAACTATTAGGTACGTTATAATTAATATTTTTTTTTCAATAATTCGGTATCTATTTACTTATTTCAAAAAAGGTAATTGAAAATGGCAGTTTCTATGGAAAACTTAAATTTGCTCGAATTTATCTGTAACACAATTTTATCAAAATGTTCGCAACTTACTTTTTAGACTTATGTACCCTGCTTATATGTAGGAAGTTTCATTGAAATCGGTTCATTCATCCGAAAAATAAGGACTTGGAAGTTTGTATGAAATGCCGTAAGGCGTAAACGCTCTTAATAATTTTATAATTACATGAGTAGGTAAGTGTTATTAACTATCTCTCATTCCTCATTCGTAAAACTCTAATTTTCCTGGGCTAATAGTTATATCGCGTAGAAAAAATATCGGGTATCGAATATCGACCTACTATTTCCTTATGTGAAGGCATGCTACAATACAGAAGGAATACTGTAATCCCGTCAACAATGTGTAGTTACCTATTTCCGAAACTTTACATTGTTATTGTAATGTTTTGAAACCAATCATATTTTTAGAAATAATCGTTTCGACCGTTTGCGATTCTAAAAGGCGTCTCGCTAGCTCGAGTAACTTTTGAAATAGCGACCTTGACGAAGCCCTTACAAAAATACACCCTTGCCGCTCTGACGTCCATGTATTTTTAAAATAATCGTGTCAAGTTTTTGGCGATTCTATAAGGCTTCTCACTAGTTCGTTCGAGTAATTTTATAAATAGCAACCCTGACGAACTCCTTACAAAAACACGCTTGCCACTTTGACGTCCCCCTCTCGCACGAGCAGAGTTGTAGAATCCTTTTAGTTTCTCATTCATTACACTGCTGTAGTTCTATACAACACTCGCGTCGTTTAGTAACATGAACTGCAATGGACGCCGTATGATCCGTTTTGTTGCTAACTTCACAATGAACATATTACTGGGGTAACTAGGGGCGCCTGGGAACGCCCCAAATTTTTAAGCAGTGGTTGTAGATACCCTTGTCTCTTTCTTTCGCGGTGTCGTGACACATTATAAAATGTTCATTGGTGCGATATCTCATCAGACGATTTTGCGACATTGATTACTACTGATATTATTGAAAACGTTTTAATAATTAAATCACAGTTTGGTTAGTCAGAACTTTCGTAAATCATTGAAGTTAACGCGAAAGTAGCACGTTTATGTGAATATTTGAGTGCGGGTGTAGTGCGATGTAGCATGGAGCGCGCCGTTTGCTTATCGATTTTCTCTATGCTGCATTAAATTATATTTAAATTGTGAATGCGGACTGCATTAAATAATACGATTTCGAATATGCGTTTTATATTGTCTAAAATTGAAGTAATGAAATTGGTGCAGTGATTGATATATTGGTTCACAGCTGGCGTAACTATAACTAATCACAACAACACAGAAAGCGGTACTCCTACATGCAAGTAAATGTAGTACTGACACCTCTCGTGTCGTTGTATTACGAAATGATACAATAAATTATTATATAGCCTTATGCCGATGATTGTGTCTCCATTATTTTGGGAATGGTTCAACATTTGGCTTATCCAATTTCTGAAAGATTTATATCATGAAATTAAAATGGTGGCGTTAAGAGGAACAAATAGTTCTTTAAATACTTTGTCACATTCGTGTTTCAACCATGGAAATCAGTCACAACAGAGTGCGATTGATGTGGCGCAAAGTTTACAAACATCATTGAATATGCCACAATCGGCAGTGGCACAGCACATCAATGCGAATCAAATCAATTTGCAACCCCTGAACAATGTTTCAATGCAGTTTATACCGCAGCATACGAACGCAAACTCTATCAAACATGAACAATCGTCTTCTCGGTATTCCAACTCTAATTGCATGCTGCCTTCGCATCATTACCGACTATTAACTCAAACTAGTAAGTATGCACTAATGACGCCGGTATCATTCATATCGAGCATTTACGAAAATATTTGCTTTAATCGTTTTTCGTTGCTCTTTATAGACGATTGTTTTGTTATGTTTACTTAATCTCAAGTATCGATTGTATTTAATGTGCTATTGTTATAACTTCCATCATAATTTTACTTTATAGATAGTACCTACTTACTTTATTTTCAAAATAAATGGCAACTAATGAAATGCTACCTGGGTCTTTCACATATTGTCACGAATATTTTGTTCAAACAACGTTGAAACATTGAGTATTAACTTACAATAAGCTATAGTTTTAGCATAAAGCTACCACATTGTTTCCTTAGCGCAGTACAGTTATCCACGGGCGTCAACACCACACAGTGAGTACGAAAGACTTCAAAGCGGACATAATATCGCAGGCCGTATTCAGAAGTAATAGTAAGTAAATTTTTGTGACAGCTTAAATTGAGTTGTGCATTGTGTTTATAGGACCGGTGGAATGTTACCACCCTTCAGGCGCCGCCGGGGCCTCATACATGCCGAGTACAGCCGGTGGCGCGCAGCCCTCGGCGCAATCTTCGCTGAGAGTTCAGCCGACACCGCAGCCGTCGGCACCGCCGGCACCTCAGCAGGACATGTCTAAGACTACCATGGTAATGATAATTTTACTATTTGTGGGTATGGCAAAGAGGTGCGTGATGAAAACCTAGGATTGTAAAGATGACATTTTGTTCAGCTTTCATATCAGCACGAGCTACCTACGTAAAATAGCTCATGTAGTATAATATTAGTCAGCAAAGTGGTAGCGGGGCTCGCTGCCCACGTTGGACCATGATCACCGCGGTAATATTAATTTGTAAGTACTTACCTACTTGTTTTTTAGACCACATCGGGGATGGCGCCTTGACTTGGCTGTCTTTCTTACAAATTAGCGAGAAGTAGCGTAGACAGGGACTTATGGAAAGAGTCGAGAAAGAACTTTGCTAAGCAGGTTAACAGAAGAGAATATATGAATAAATACTTGAGAACAACACCATTTTGACAGTTCAGAAACATGTAGTTGATAAATTTATTTTTCATACTAGATATGTGATCATTTCCAGGCTGGCCATAGTTATGTATCTCAGAACCAGACGCCGCAGCCTCGACCGCAGTTCGCCAATTACAACCAATATAGAGCAGCGCAACACGGAACGAGGCCCAATACACATCCCAGGTACTTTATCATTTCGTTGGAATACTTAACATATTTTTTTTAAAAGGTTGTACGATAAAAAACATCCACTGGGGTCGAGCGATCCAGGTTTAGAAGCTTTTGCCGCGATCGGTCCGTGGATGGGTTACTTCATTTCACACTGAGGGGCAGTCCTCAGTGGCTTGGATAGCACACCAAGCCGTCGATTTTGGCTGACATTCGAAAAAAATTATTGGCAGAAATTTAGTATTTAGAAAGCTACAAGTCTGACAACCAGTCGTACCAAAAGGTATCTTATCCCATATTTAATATATGCATTTGGTTAGACTGAAAGCGGACTTCAACGAAGTTGGAGAAATAGCGAATTATTGATTAATATCAATAATCATCGACTCGCTGGATCACTGAACCGATTCTGATGAAATTTGGTAAGTGTGCACTTCAAGAAAGGACATAACTTTTTATTCCGCGACTTCGTCTGCGTCCGCGATAGCCGACATTTACCTACATTTAGTTTCAATAATATAATACAATGTTAAACCACTTGTTTCAGCAGACAACAACAGTCGTACATTCCTAGCGCTGCTGCCACTGCTACTGGACCCGTGATGTATCCGACTCTAGTGTTCCAGTCTACGCCTATGGGAATGCAAACTTACCAGCAGCCTCGTTCCAGTACACCAGGGTGAGTGTTAAACAACTATTACATTTAAAATTTTAGGCATGAACACTGTTCTTCCTCAAATTTCTTGAATTCTCCTTATAATCAGCATATAGCATCAGCCATCCCATCAACAACCGGGCCTTTTTAGTACTCTTGATTAAGTAAACGCCTAGTGTAATCAGAACCTGATTTTGCAATCGAAATCTCACTTAAGACGGCGGCACTTCAATGATGAGCGATTCTATTTAAAGTCCTGTCTGTTAACATAATTATGGCTTTATATCAAATTATAAATTTCTCTGTACTAATCAAGAATACAAGGTTAAATGAACTGGTGTAGACCTTTGTTTTATTATAAATATACCTAGGTATTGATACTAATTAACACGAGTTTACACTGGTATCGATCTAATGATAGTAAAGCGAAAAAAGCTTCTACTTTATTAAAAGAACTAGATCTGATTGAGGAGCTAATGGCCGCTGGTCATCATTGAGTAGCAACACTCATAACGTATGTAAAATTATGCCAGTTAAAAGTTGATCTTTAAATGAAATAAAATAAAGAGTTTCATTCATTAGGTAATTGTTCCAGAATCGACCTAATTGATTTTCGTAAAGCGATGGCATTTAAATGTGATCTTTTTTATCGTCATCAAAAATCAAGAAAACGGTCGGGATGCTACGCGACTTACTACTACAAATAAAGGTCGCTATCCACTAGCGTACGTAAAAAGCATGCAAAAAATACTATTGTGCATAAAATACTACGTGTGGACATCCACTAAACCGTCACGTTTCGGGCCGGCTCGACACAGGCTTCGTACTGTACACGACGTTCAGGTCTGGAGACGTGGTCGTGCCAGGCCCGGGCAAATAGGGGGTGGCCCCGGCCAGATACGTTACGATCTAGTTACAGGGTAGCGGGAAGACCTAATTGCCATTATTAAATACGTGTTTACTTTGAGAGAACATCAGTGTTCTGATAATGTAAACGTATTTATAAGAGGACTATGTCTAGCTTGTGGGATATTTATTTAGTGATACGATAAAAAAGATCGCTGACGTAATATCGTCCCTGTTTAGCAAGACTTTAAATAAATTAAATAAGATTTTTCAGCAGGTTGAATTGACAAGTATTCGGAAAGAGGGCTATGTTTAATATTAACTTTTAATAATCGTATATCATTTCTTTCGCAGGTACTATCCATATATGGGACATTACATAGGTTATAATCCACCTCCGAGCCACACCCCACCATGTATGTAGTTCAGTTAAAATATTATTTTTCTGTAGAGTATGTTTTGTACACCAGACTATGGTGTACTACAGTGTCTGGCATTATAATGAAGTACCGGTATAGGTAATTGCGGTAACAGTTGTGCACTACTAAAGAAGATATTGCTATCTTCTATTCATGAAAATAAGACAGAGAAAAACTGATTTTTTTGAATAAAATATGTTCAGGAAAAATGGTGCATGGATATGTCTTGATACGATTATGCTACATGTTTATTATAGAGCTGTGGGGAAATATGTAACAGAAGTTGTTAATTCGATTATTGATTATTTTCAGTGGTTCCTTCACCTATGGGAAAGGTTTATGGTGAAAAGAGAGAGATGTTTCAGACATCATTTTAAATAACAATACGCAGCGTTACGATACACGCTTTGAATGTGTCATGCAAACCATCCTTTCCTGAATTTCAACCACATTTCACCCTGTTTTTGCCCATCTAAGTACTAAGATTAACATGGTTTTAAATTAAGTTTCCGTAGAAATAGGCTCAAACTAACTAGTCGTAATTATCTACTTGGATTTTATTACAATGTTTAATTATATGAAATGAATACTGGAGTGCAGTTTATACGATGCACGAAATGTAACTTGATAAATCGAATTTGATATTGTATTATTCTCATATTTTCTCGTAAATGTTTTCTTTAATTGATGCTCAAGAAAGTCGGAGCCCTAGTAGCTATTTAGAGTTTTTGCATTTTTTTTTAACCTGGCTTAAAAACACGTATTTAATCGAATTTCTATATTTGAATTGCAATGAAAACAGACTTCAAGTTTATTTAAAATTTGTAGTTAATGTTGGCACTAAAAACCTCACCTCCTGTATAAACATACTTCTATCTGTCTTCAATACCTGTTGTTACCCTAGAAAGTGTTTTAGTACTATCTATTTTAGTATTTTATTTTATAATATACAACTACTTTGGACAATGTACACTTACTATGATGTTCAAACGACATAACGTCATAGAGAGAGTCAACCCCTTAACTACCCCTCGTTGCCTTCCTAACAGGTTAATATTTATTTTACATTAGGAGTTGTTTTCCATACATATGAACATACATCTCTACGAAATTAAAAAGAAATATAAGAAAGGTTTAGCTAGAATTATGCCTAAAACACTTTCTATGATTTCAGACTGATAGTAATTTAAAGTAATTTTATTTTGTAGTTATGTTCAATTAGTGGACAACATTTTATACTTAATATATGATTTTGTTTTATCCCGCAGATTACTACACTTCAAATAGTCCCCAGCTGCCAACGCCAAACTTACAAGCCAACGCCCAAGGTGGTAGAAGTAATCCCACTACATTGGTGGGGCCACAGGGTACACCCGCAACCCCCACTGCGCCCACTGCCACGCTTCCTCACCCACAAGCTTCTACACTCATGCACCAAACTATGCCTGGTAATCATTGACTTCTATTATTAATTAAATATTTTACTACGATTCCAGGGTGAATTAAAAAGGTGAATCTATGACACAAACTATACCACTTAGCTTTGTCATAATAATGTGTAATAATTTACCAGCTGGCTTATTTCATATGTGACGTCTGACTTGAATGTCCCAATTCAGCTTATGGCTAGATGCGGACTGATGCTGTCAACACTCGACCACAACCCGGCCGCATGCGGCCAGCCGGATCGTAGTCTTGGCTGTGATTGCATCAGTGCGCGTCTAGTCTAAGCCAAACCGAGAAAACCGTAATCCTTTATAATTCACAAATTTTCTCTTAATACTTCACTGTGCTGCAACTTCCAGAATTATTTCCTTTTAAGATCAACCTGTTCGTCTTCTCTCTATACAATCAAAATATTCCTTATTTAAGAAAACATATGTCCCTACATACACATTCTATTTTAATACAAAGGTTGAATTTTTCGGAGGGTGTTTTTTTTTAACAGGATCCATCGCGGCAAGTAAGCAACAATTACAAATGGAAAAAATACGTACGAATCCATCTAGAAGTTTCTAAGCGTAATAAATGCATTTATTTGTAAAACGCATTTTTTGATGTATAATAAATTGCAGAAATGGAAATTGCTGATTATAACGAACGAAAAGTAGTGTCGACAGATGTTATGTAAAGTAGCTGCAAACTGATAAGAATTTACATTTTGATTATCATACCTCGTGTGATTAGCTTACAGTGAATAAAGATATCCATCTGCTTTCTTTACATGTATTATAAAATGTGAAAGTAGTTTTTGCTATAAAAAGTTAGATTAGCAAAAACACTATTCAATGTATGTATTATATTCTTATTTTTTGATTGCTTATTTACACTTTGGCGCGATTGGCGAGGTAAGCGTGTGGTCGGTTCGCTAGCCATTCGCGTCGGCTTTTGTGTCCAAGCGCAGATAATCATAATCACTATGTTTACACACATAATTGTAAGTAAATTAACTTCTTATAAAGGTGAATTGCGTTTTTAACAAGGTGATAATTGTTATAAGGGTAACAATCGTGTTTAACCCAAATAAGAATTATCACTTGTATGAGGTTTTAATACGCTTGTAGAGTCTAGATGGATTCCCACAACAATGTTATTTGTCTGTGTTTTTAGCGGCAAATTGTGTGATAAGAGCTAATTTAAAAAGGAAAATTATAATATACGAAAAAAGGCTTTGATAACGTCGTTTTTACTGATATCGGAATGTGTAAGCTCTTGCGCTGATTCTTTTACTTACGCGTTGTGTTGTGCCAGTCAGGCAAAATAAGTAAGGCGTTTTAGTCAAAAAAATGTCGATTATGTTGAGTTCATACCATTTTGTACAAAATAAGTAAAAAAAAAGCAGAAAATAAAATTATCATATTTTTATGTGACATAGCGTCCCGAAAATATTACTTACAGCATAAGTGTACGAACCCTCACGTTCTCATTGGGAGTTAAAATTTGGAATACTTTATAGTTGATTTATATCGGCTACTTCATATTTAATAGTAGGAAATAGGGAGTTTTGTTAAAAACGTAGAACTTTCATAAACGTGATTCCGAAGGTTGTCTGGAAGAAATTTGATAAGAAGAACGTCCATTATAAATATTGTGTGTCATGTATTCAAAGTTATGGTTGGTTAGGTTTTCAAAGTCATTGTTACTAACTACTTATCTAATGAACGATTATATTCAACGACTACTTTGGAAGGAGTTATTTATATTTTATGAATCTATTTCATTCGGAGGGAGAGCGACCAGTCTCAGGCGAGCTCTACAGGGCTGTGCGGATACGGCGGAGCACAGCCCCTTCCCCTCAGGGGAAGCTGATCGTAACCTAACCTAATTCCACACTGATTTGGGAAAACAAATTCAATTTAGCCTGGAGGTTTAGGGTTTAGGATATTTTTTTTATGAAACTTATCTTTTTTGCTTCACGCAATATCTGCCCGTCCTTGACGTGACAGAACTCAGGCAGATCAGAGCCTGAAAGGACATATTATCACAGACTGCATGAGAGCGCGGTATATGAACACTTTCAAGGCGTGCGTCAATGAGAATTAACGTGCGTTCGTGTGGGCCGTATGGCTGATGAGAGGGATATTCGCACATACACTTCTAAAGCGCTCTGATTAGATATTTTGTCATGGATAATGAACTCTATCCGAGTTGAAATTATACCAAACTATTGAAATAATGAAATGTAGATATTGTAGAGGTAAAAAGTCTGTACACACAGGAAAACATAAGTAAGGCAATTAAATGCGAATGAATTGAACTCTGTCTGTTTGTTAAAGCAACACGAGAATGGCTGGACAGATTTTATGAAACTTTCACAGTTAAATAGCTGCTAGCTATCTTAAAAACTGGGAATATATATATCTCTCTCTTCTGATATTGAATCGGTTGCGTGGTTCTTGAGAAACTATTTACCATCGCTATTACGGGTATGCGATACCTTACAAAACAGAATTCGTAATTAATCTAGTTATATTTTCGTTTCTCGGAAAAGATGTAGTTGACTTCTGAGTATCTATTATTTTGTTAAATGTTGTTCGGAAAGATACGTTTATGTTAGTCACAATTAATTGAATGTTGTTATTCGACATCCGAGAGTAGACAGCTTAAGACTCGGAGTCGAGAGGCACAGCTTAAGTGTGCAATCGGAGGGGCAATGCCCGTATATTTATGAACGAACGCATTCTAATCTGAGTCTCAATCTATTTATTTTTCTGATTTACACACACTTTTGACATATTTTAGACATTGATTGTCGCTGAGATGAGATTGCGAGTAGATTTTGAATGTTTTTAATGACGGGGATTGGCCTTCAGAGGTCGGTCGATCGACGATATTGTGATATGTTTTGAAACAGATGATTTATGAGGTGATATATTTTGAGGGAAGGTCGACGTCGATCGACCGGTATCTGGTTGCACCCTTATTGGTGTTATGATCGTAATTGTGCTGTTTTCAGACTTCATGTGAACTAAGTCCAGGGCACAGAGTCACGAATAATGTACTTAGTGCATGATTAGGATGTTATTATCTATAAAAGCATGATATTTTAATTTTCTGTTTTTTTTTACAAAATGAATCCTTACTTATATCAGTAAAGTTGTTTTATAATCTATGCAGTGTCTGCTCAAACCAACGCTTTTGTTTTGAATATTAACAGTGTTTAGTATAGTTTCGACATAGTTTTAGCTTGATGCAGACGGTTACATTTATTTTTAACCAACTGCAATCGGCGAAAACTAGGTCTAGCCGCACTTCGGCTTTTAATCGTTCCGTTTCAGCGTGTATTATAATGCAATGAAAAAGGTGACAAAATATAAACAAACTCTCTCTCTTTTTTATTATTAACGCTTTCAATGAAATAAAATGTGTATGTTTGCAAATTTAAGCTATAATTTGTATTGAGTAATGACGAAATGCATCGCCTTATTAATAATTACTAAAAATAAAACTTTAAACTAATACATAGGAAGGTTCCAGTATTTAATAGAATAAAATTAAATAAATAACCTAAAACATTCAGTTAAATTTCTGTAGGGAGATAAATATAGCTACTTATGTTACAAGGGACAACTTTTATTTCCCATGTCGAATAATTGCTCTTTCCAAAACTGTGAGCTGTAGCTAAATCAATAGATTTATCTCAAAAGTTTGACTGTATAATTAAAACAGTTACATTAAAACACCTAGGTGTTATTAAAACAGTCTTAAATTAATTTTGCTCTTAGGTATACGCCCATCCGCTCCAAAAAGAAGTCATAGAGTACCAATCATCGACCCTAAAACACGTGAGTAGCAAAGACTGACATTTAAAATAAATACGTCATTGATTGAGCCATTATTATTTACGATTTTATTTTATTACAGAACAAGAGATTTTCTCAGATTCATATACCAACGATAATAATTTTTTAAGCAGCGAAGCTAATGATCGACACACCCCACAACCACCCGTAAGTATATTCATATCGCATTTATTAAAAAAAACAACATTTCATTGTGCTAGAAACGTATCGAGTCATATGTTTGATGATGGAACGTCAACGTATTGTGATTCATTCAGAAAAAAATAATATAAATACTGAATTTTCATAATATCTTGTTTTGCACAATATACAGTAGTAAGTAGAACGAGTAACTGTCTACTTTTAAACCGTCTTTATAGGACGACAATAACGCGATGTTTTTATAAAATTTTACTACAAGTATTACTTAATACAATTACTAATACTCTGTACGTGTACTAAAATGGTGTACGATACCAATCCTTTGTAGCAACACATTGAAACTATGTTTCATAGAACATGAGCATGCAGAAATTTCGTCGCTTAATTTGCGCTAGGCGTGTTGCTACGCTAACTATATTTATTCAAATTTATTAATTCCTAATTCAAATACTTAATGATTTTTATGTAAGCGGCAAGGACAGCTGCTATGGCGATCTCTGTTAAAAAATTACTATGGTTATGAAACGTTTCAGTTATTTCCATTATTTGTTATCTACCACGTTATTTTTTGTTTACGCTATACCCGAAAAGAGCGTCAAACTTATCATTATGAACGATGTTTATTATGACCATGAATTTACAAAAAAGCTCATCCGTTCCATACATTTTCTGGATTAATGTTAACAAAAATAGTCATTTATTTTGTATGTACAAGACGAGTCGTCTCCGCTTAGCCCATTTCCACCAGATCGGCGCTGTGCGGGGATATGAAATCGGAAACGGAAACAGAAATCGTACATTTCCCTTACTACACAATCCCGCACAGATCTCTTTGAAACGCACTCTGGCCGTTTTTGCTCAAGAAATGCAAAATTTAGGCACTAAATATTCCTACTGTTGTCGATTAGCAAGGAGTGACTTTAGGTAGAATCTAGTAACGAATTGCCTTTTAGCGAATATGTATGATTTATCAAGAGAAAACGTCTTGTTTTGTCGCTTTGACATAACACTCGCTAAATCGTTACTAGTTCTTTGCTCAACTAGCCCCTCTCTAATTATCAGTGAAACAGGTTTATACTGCCATAGCGATAAAAGCTAATTATCAAAGGTAAAATCCGCTCTACTAAGCTTTCTTGGCGGTCCCAACACTAGTTTTTTTTTTGAATTATAAGCTATATGTCCATCTTTGTACTGAATTCTATTTCAACGAGCTTGTTGCTTTATAATTAGTGGATCGGGTGTAAAGCGGAGTCTGTTTGTACCTACATTTTAAATTTTGACTCATTCAAATATAATAAAATTCATAAATAGAACAATAAGCCACCAGTCGCAGCCACTTGAAACATGGCCGATCTGTAGATCACCTGTAGTGAAACGTATATGCCACGTTTTGCCGAGGTTTTCTTTTTTATAATTCAATTCTCCGCGACGCGCAGAGTCAAACGAAATTGACACAAAATATTTATGAGAGATTGCTAGGTGGAGATGGCTACTTGCAGTCATTAGTGATCAAAGGAGGATGACCAAAAATATGAAAGTTGGTCTACACCCCTACTCTAGCAATGAATGATAATATCAATATAAAAGTTTTCTCAGCAAAACATTTGGTACAGTCAATGGTACGTTGATGGTTACAGTTTGGCTTTGAGTCTCAAAAGAATAAAAGGGCACCTTATATTGGTTTTGATACTACTATATTATTTTCTGTTTGTTATTTTTTTTATTTCCTGTCTGCGAAAATTAAATTAGTAATTAAATCCGCAATTATTATAAAGGTATGACGACAGATGCATATAAGAATAATAGAGCAAGAGCCCATAAACGCCAGACCTTCCTTATTTTATAAAAGCTAAAAGTTTGTCAGCGCATGCTCCTAACACAGGTAAGAACGACGCACGAACAATGAAGTTTGGGTAACGGTTGCTTTGGCAGGTACACGGTTCTAAAAGTGTGAAAAATCTGCAACGAAATTTACAAAACAACATTTTAGACTTAGAACTAAGTTTTTTTTTAATTTCGGGTGACAATAAGACAGACGGTTTTCGATTCATTATCAATAAAAATATTTCCAAAAAATTCGATAAAAAAAGAGAAAATCTACAAAACCTGATGTAAAGAAGAATATCCCAAAAGAATATTAAAATGTCGTCTAGCTTCTAAACCGCAAAAAATCGTAGAACATACATGGGGGTGGTTTGGATAGCCCAAGAAGAGAGGAGTCCAAAATTTTCGTTTGAACGTCCTAAGCTTGGCCACCCTGTAATTTCATGAACATTAAGGGTGTCTGGCAAGGGGTTTCAACCATGATAAGTGTCTGGCAATGAATGACGTGAATTTTAATAATATTCTGAAGGTAATACCAAAAAATCAGCCTTTATAAAATGACGAAAGTAGATGTTCATTTTTCACACTTTTAGAACCGTGTACCTGCCAAAGCAACCGTTACCCAAACTTCATTGTTCGTGCATCGTTCTTACCTGTGTTGGTAGCATGCACTGACAAACTTTCAGCTTTTATAAAATAAGGAAGGTCTGGCGTTCAAGGGCTCTTAGGCTATAATAAACGTACCTCGTTTGATTTTAGAACCATGTAAAACAAATAAACATCAACTGAATGAACGCAAACGTAGTACATAAAATGTTTAAATGAGCTGGTTAAAATATTATATAATAGCATAAGTTGTAACTTGTAAAACATGTTCTAGAGTATAGATATATTCATTGCCGTATAGGGGTAGACCAAAGACCATTCTCCTATGTCAGCTGCGACTGGACTATCGTGCGGTGGCGCTTACATCAAGTATTAAATAAACATCATTAACATGACCAATACCGAAACTAATATAGATTGTTATTAGATAATAAACTACTTTAAATTATTTTTATTCAGGAGCCAACACACAGTATCGCAGAAGAATTCAATAGAATGGTCAATGAAGTCGCCAATCAACCTTCTTGTGATAACTCAATTAAATCGAATTATGTATCAAAGAACGTGGATGTAACCGTGGCATCTACCGCAAGCTCTGTCCAAACTCAACCAAATGCAATAAGCTCTATTAATAATAATTTAGTAAAGTCTGAAATATTAACTGTTAACGAAAGTAAACATTTAGGACCTGATGTTGCTGTAGAATCAAACGAAACGCCAATAGTATCAGCAATATCAGACAGTCCTGTTATAGTGCCTAAAATGCCTATGAATATTAAGCAACTACAAAAGAATAGTGAACAGACAGTTCAGTCTTTAGTCCTAGATACAAATAAGAATATACCACCTAATAAGCAATTAAAACAAAGCAAAAATGTGCCTCAAGTCGAAGAATTAGAAAAGCCCCCAGCAAATATAAGCGTTGCACAAGTAGCAATAGCAACAATAGCTCCAATTACGACCTCGACAGCGATAACGTCTACCGTCACACCAGTGCCTGCTTCAACACAAACCATTTCCTCAACCATAACCCCGACACCAGTCCCTGTTCCTACCCCTGCCCCTCAGCCCCAGAGAATACGAGAACCCAGAGAAAGAGTCAAATCAGAAGATAAAGAAAAACTTAAAGAAAGGGAATCGCAAGAAAAAGAAATCGTGTCTGCATCCAATAAACCTAATGGTCCGGTACCTGTAGGTAAGTAAAACCGTCTTCATAATTTGTATATATATTCATCAAACATGAAAGGACCATTTTGGCTTCCATGTTGCATTCAAAATGGTAGTTTCGTAACATTCATTGCCGCCGTGCCGCTGCTGCTGGTGCTAAGTAAACACTTATTATTTCATTTGCTAAGGCCGGCCTTACACCTGAAAGCTCACGTTAGTCTTTTACGTAATTAACTTACGATACCTTTGCAAATGTTAAGCTACTTGTTTACGTGAAAACTTGAGGTGTAAGGCCGATCTATAATATTTTTTTTACTTTTTCTGTGTTCAGTTGCGTTGATAAACCTATCGCTTTCGATGTCAAGTAGTATCATTCCACCAATAAAAACAAACTTAAAGTTATTCTTGGAATGATTTTGCACAATTATTGTTATACATAGTTATGTTTGAGAGCAGATTACTGCGGGGGCCTCTTTGTACATTTACCCCTTTCACGCTGACGATTGTGCTTCCGTGAAACCGTTGAACGTATGTTGTAGAAATAGAACACGATGCAATTACAACTAGCAACGCTTTGATGCCTTTTTTAATAACTGTTTATTTTTATCTATTGCGTTATTCATAGTACCGACGTGATGTTTGTTTTTAATCTATAAAACAATGGAATATTTTATATTGTTTTCAAAATGAAAAAGAATCTCAGTGCGTTACCTAATGGGGACGCTGTTCAAAAGGTTGAGGCAGCAACCGGTAAAAATTTACGAGTCCTTCCTTAATAATCAAAAGACAGTCAAAATCGGCATCCAGGCGTTGCTTGAAATAGGCTGCCGGTTAAAATTTTATGTTATTAGGCTTAGTCGCAAGTTTTTTGTATTTTTATACTGTGACATGTACCGTTACTATCATCCCTTAAAATGTTCCTGTTCTCATGATCTGATAGATTACTTGCTATTTATTCAATTAAAACATACAACACAAATAAATGTCATGTAATGAGCGTAATACTTGAATATGATTAATTAATATTTCCTTATTGATTTATAAAGTGATAGCTGTAACCTGTCAGATTCAGACAGTGAACTATTTATCCAATAATATAATCAATTTCAAAATAATTAGGTATAATTATGAAGGATTATATATCTTTCAAGATAGTCTTTCTATACTTACCCATAGACTTTGATTCGATGCTTTCGTTGTGACAGGTAAATAGGGACATTCCCTTTACGGGGTAGGTAGGTAATTTGACAAATTGTGATGGGTAAACTTATAAGGACATTCGCTGCAAACGCTTACGCGTAGGTATCTTCTAATAGATCATTAAATTATATTTTACACCAAATGTCACGTCAACCGGCTCAAGACTAGCTTTCTAGTGTCTATCCTTCATATTTAACGTTTTCGTGATCACATTACATTTTCAAAATACTTATTAATTTCTTTTTTTAATCATATAACTTTCACAACCGACAACCAGCTAATGCTGAACTCGGCTAAAGTAGTATTAGTATTAGCCTATACTTAACATAATATTTAGAATACGACAGCAATAAAACACCGTTATATTGCGTGTTAATTGGAAACATGTTTCTCGAACAACGGCTCAACTGTTGTTTCCCAATGCATACGAGGCATTATGATCAGAGATATAATGTGGCAAAGCCGCAAAGGTAAAGGCGTTTTGCACACGGAGCAACTTAAGTTGAGGCAACTGGCAACTTTTTAAAAGTTTCCTGTAAAAGTTGCTAGTTGCCATAACGTTACCGGTTGCCGCAACTTTTTGGCAATTTGTGAGCATCTTTTTTGCCTAGTTGCTCAATTTAGGCAGTGTTGCAAACTTAGTGGTTTTATCACTAGATCTGGTGGATTGGGACCCCCTTCTGGTGGGCAGAATTTGTATCTGATGACTTGTGGATTTTTTAGTGGGCAAGTTTTAGGTTGATGTTTTTAAAAAGAAAATTGAAATAAATTTAAAATTTACAATACTAACGCTTTCTTCAGTGTACTTATTCGTTAGATGACTGTGGTATGTAAAAAAAGAAAAAGTAATCGTACTGATAACGGTACAAGTTATTCAGGCCGACAAAAAAGAGGGTAAGAAACATCATTCTCTTATAAAACAATCCTATTTAGTGGGCCCGAGTGGCTGTGAAGCAGGACTAGCATTTAGCCAAGCATTTTTGTCTGTGATATAATCTAACTTATAATAATGCTTGACTACATAGTGTGCGTTTTTTTGCATGGTTTAAATTTCCTCTCATTTAGTATAAAGAGAAAATATCAAGAGGTATTTTATTATAGCATTTTACACAGTATCCCAAAAAGAAGTGTTTACTTTGTGGGAAAAACCACTAAGTTAATGGCAACACTATGCCGGGCACAGGGCGAGGGAGGGAGGGTGTGAAATCGCCTGACGCGTTGCGATTGATGGTTGAGGAAACCGGCAACTTTAAAAACTGGTATAATATTTGACAGTTGCTAGTTGCGGCAACTGGCAACTAAATTAGTTGCTAGTTGCAGAAACTGAAAACTGTTGACGATTGCCGCAACTCGAAACTCGAGTTGCTATGTGTGCGCAGTCCAATTGAATTATATGTAAACAGCTAGTGGCCAGCAAGTTGCCAGTTGCTGCAATAGTTGCTCTGTGTGCAAAGCGCCAAAGGTAAAGCAAAGGACACTGACCGTTTTCCATACAGCAGGGGAAAAATACTCAGAATCCTCTGTTCAAAGGATAACCGAATCAAAGCCCAAGTACCTAAGTTATGCGATTATTATGGCTTAATTGCTATGATTGGGCCACTTCTAGCCGTTCTCATGGAATGACACAAACAGACAGGTATAGAAAAAAAAACCGCTCGATTTCTGTTATGTTTCACATTTCTACCTTACACAGAAGGCGGTTCTCGTTAAAAAAACTGCAAAACTTAAAAAAAATTGCAATGTACAGACTTTTTAGCCTATACAGTTTTGTAAGGCCTGTTTCTACCAGCCAAAGTTATATTTTAACCCCAAATTAGTTGCTAACACAGGCCATTTTATGTATGACATTACAACAACTATATTTAAGCTTTTAGCACAAACGGAACAAATAGTGACAATCTTTTTAATAAGTCTTTTCTTGTGTTTGAACGGTTTTGTCTCTTTCGGGGTCAAACGTCGCTTCTGTTTCATTGTTTTTCGGTGACAATATGAGAAACGCTCGTCTTAAGGTGACTTACCACGGTACTAGATTGTGCATCAAAGAATTATTTATTTTAGTCATCAGAAAACCAAAACAAATCATAACTAAATTCAACATGCATAGTTTGTTTTGAGAAAGTTTTACATATTATTATAGTGTTCATATTAAATCTGTTAATTTTGTTTAAATCCAATGTAAAGTTTCAATGGCTGTGCGTTTAGAACAAAGCAGCGAGCGTGAAAGACCATTTTTATTAAAAAACATTTTTCTCTCAGAATTTAATCAAAAATGTTTCTGTATAGTCACTGAGTGCATCTTCAAAATGATTTAATATTACCTTCTTTAAACTTATAAACATAAAACCATCTTCAAAAGTACTTACTTACATTCTTTTGCTTTCGCATTTTTCTGCGAAACTTAAATAGGTACTTTTATTGAATTATTCATGTTACTATCAATATCTCAGTCAGACTTAAAAAGATATACTTACCTAAACTTGGACAGGAGTAAGCCATTATAAGTACTTTGTAGTATTGTCGTATGTCTACATCTACAACCTTCGTTCCATAATTTTGTATCATCTAGGTCTCTATCTATAGCTGTAAAAGATAAATCAACTATGCGCTGATATTAAAAAATTACCAATTAGGCTATGCTATATCACAATGCATTCAAATTGAACAACTCTGGTCGTGTCTCCAACAGCAAGCAATAATTTCTTAAGTAATAAAATTGACAATTATCTTTATGTATAGCGTACGCAAAGATACATTTTGGATATCTATACATTTTTTATGTTTAATAGGAAACACAAAAAATGTAGATATAGATTCTCAAAATGTATCTTATCGCACATCGCATAGGTACCTGGACATAGGTCCAGGCATGCAACAGCAATATTGTGGGGCACACCAAAAATTCATTAAACCTCATTATTTGTTCAGGTAAAGTTTTTTTTTATTGCATGTACCTACTGTAAAGTATAATAATGGTACATTTATTCTTGTATAAAACATTTTTTTTAATAGGTAGGTACCTACTTTACAATAGCTTGACCAGGGAGTATCACACTCGTGTCTGTCCTCTTCTTCTGCTAATAATAATATAATAATTACTATAATAGCCCAGTCTGCCATCGTTCTAACGAACTAGCATTACGCTTCTACTTAAATATTCGTATATTAATAATCTAAAGTGACGATCCGTGAGAGAGGTAGCGCGCATATCCATCGTGTTAACGCGGCGGATTTTGCCCGAGAATACTCGAGCAGTTAGGTACTGCTCTGTATGTACTGACTCTTACTTTGCAAATAAAATTTAGCAGAGTTACTAGTATCCGTTTCCGATCATGTTTAATAGTAGTTTCTTAAAATTGACTATTTTCTACGTGTCTCGTGCATGATTATTTAAAACTCATTTAAATACATCTTTTGATTGGTTTGGACTAGGGTTTTTCCTAGTCTACTAGAATATACTCGGTAGAATTGTACGACTTCTGTATCGTGCGTGGCCAAAGGTCATACCAAAAAGTAGCTAATTGAGTCGGAACTCGGAATGAGTTCGTAGTGGTGTAGTGTTTCTTAGAATCGATTATCAAATCGATACTTGTGACACAAATGATTTTTGTGTCCCGTCTCCTTGTTTGTCGTTTATCGAGAAAATGTGATTTAGATTTACGATTTACGTTATGGTAATAAACAGTTAAATCATAGTATTCCCGAAGAAAATTAATACCTACTATGAACTAACTGTAAAGTGTATCTTGTTAATACAGGCAGTTCTAAGGTATAACATGTATCTATTTTACCACGTGTTTGGTATGACAAGGTATTCTTGGCGCAATGTACTACAGCGCGATACTATGGCCACACAATACTGGTAATGTGATAAGTCAACAAATATCGGTGATCGGCATGTACAACACCAACTACACACGCCAATATTACAAAATTCGGTGAAGTTTCACAAAAATAATCTTTATTAAAAATTCAACCGTTAACTGTCTGCACGCTTTCCCCGAGTTGTCACCGTTTTTGTTAAGTCATTATACAAATTATTTAACGCACATGATTTTAAAAGCCCTAACTTGAATGGTAAAGTTTAGTCGAGAAATGACTAATTCTCGAAATGACTACATTGTCTATAAATGACCAATTCTTGAAATGTCCAATTCTATGAATGACTGATTCTACAAATGACCAAATCTACAAATGATCGATTCTGTAAATGACCGAATCTATAAATGACCGATTCTACAAAGGACAGATTTTTTATTTACTCTATTTATGAACAGTGGTACTTTTGTTAGGTATATAGTAAATTAAAAAACAATGTAAGATGTCGGTATCTATTAAAATATAACCGTGAATGAATCAATGACGTGGTTTTGCGATACGCTTACAGATGGCGCTGTTGCTGTTGAACACCAAAATTTTTTCAGTATCACCATCTTCCGAAACTAGAAAGTTACAAAATACACGACTTAGTTATTTTATCATTTTTATTAACATCAAACATCAATCCTTTAAATCAATTTGTTTTTAGTATTTTTAGTTTCGTTGTCTGCAATGTATTTTAAGTAATACTATTTGTGGCGAGAAACGTTTTTAAATCGATTAACTGTGCACGTGCGCACAACACTAGCGGCTCTGAACCGCCCGTCTGTCCGCATGGAACGATCCAAGATGGCGACTTTTACCTTACAGTCACTTTGAGCATGGCTGCGTTTTAATATTTTGTATCTTTTTTATCCAATAACTTTTTAACAAATTGACTTCAATAATTTATCGTCTTTAGAATAAAATATTAAGTTTTAACAATAAGTAATGTGTTTCAAGTGCAAAGTGTGTTAAAAAGTCTGACAATATTCTAGATCCTTGAGTGACCTTTTGAATTGACTTTCTTTTACCATATTGTTACATTATCGTATCTTAATTTAATTGTGTGAAGATTAACTAGAAAGTTTAACAGATTATTGTACTGTGATATAATTTAGGTATCAGTGCCACATAAAGTCTGATATTCAGGTACTGTGCAAGAACTCCCACGTGGAAATATCTCACGTCTCTATTTATAGACTACGAACTTGGTTCTTAAAAAGTGATAGGATAGATTAAAAGTCGATATACAGCAAGGTATTTTACTAAATTTAAATGTGTCTGTGCATATAAATTAGCTACATACAAATTTTAGGCACATATGTAAACTACACCGACATTTTATTAGCAATCCGACAAACTCTATTGTCTCTCCATATTTTATGTGATGTGTACATTACATCCTAGTACTTATAATTTTATCGTTCAATATGTTGTCTCGTGTTCAATTTCTCAGTAATGGCCTTGATTTTAGTAACTTGTTCTAAAGCAACACATTATTCCAAAGTACTCGTAATATCCATGTTCAGAAATCCATATTCTCTACATAAAAAATACCTACATACAAATTATAGGTATTTGCTGTAAACTACAACGAATTTTTTTTTAGGCATCGGATAAATTCGATTGTCTCGCGATTTTATGTGAGGTGTACATTAAATCCTTCACTTCATATAAACTTATCGTCCTATATGTTGTCTCGTGTTCGATTTCTCAGTAATGGCCTTGGTATAAGTAACTTTTTGTTCTAAAGCAGCCAATAATTATAAAGTGCTAGTAATATCCAAGTTCAGAAATTCATCATCAGAATAAATTACAACCATGACTGTATTTTTTGTGACTTTGTACTAAAACTTACTATTTTATTTTTTACAGTGATTAGTGCAGTTGATAGCTTGGCAGAAGCTATCATCCTTCCAACTAGTCAAAGTAATCCAGGATTAGGTGCAGAGCCAACAAAGAAACAAACAAAGCAATTTTCTCCAGCCCCAGAGGCTGAAGCTGCTGTAGTATCAAATGTTGAACTTATATTTAAGAGTCAGCCTGTCATTGAAACACCTCCCACTGCCACACAACTGTTATCTGCTAGCATTGAAAAAGTTGCCAAGGAGCAGCTGACAAAAGCTTCTGAGCTAAAAGAAGGATCAAGTGCAATAGAAGCCCAAGCTAAATTAACACAGAGTATATCTAGTGTACTGCGGACTAATCAATCTGAGTTTAAAATGAAAGATATTAACCTTAATAATAAAACTACAGGTTTGTTCTTTGTTTCCTAACTGTGTAATTGACATCACATTACAGCTTGTTATAAATCATTCAGTACCTATATTTTGGAATCATTTTTTGGTAGAGACTGAACAAAAAAAAACATATTTAGTTATTATCATATTCTGATTTTGGTTTTTTTATCTAGCAATAGCACAGATTTGAGAAGTGAGATAAATGATGTCAGCTGTATCAGATAATACTCTATATCAAATTAAGCATTTATCAATGTTTATACTTTTCATCTAGAGCAAGAGCAAAGGGTGCTTGCATGACTAATTGCTGTGGACTTAGTAATGAGCTTCTAGAAATAGTTCTTAATTAATAAGCTGGCCCCTTGAACATTAATTATCTGACCATTGTGACATTCAAACTAGTAGGGGTTGGTATTGAATGATTTTATTTATTTGTGAATATTGTACATTTAACTTGGTTTTGAATTATCCATCTTAACCAGTAACAACTAATACTAGAGTTCCTATGCTTTTTTAATGTTTATGGAAAAAGTGTGTTTCTTTTTCCTTTTCACACATTGTTTAAGAGAACTTTAGATCTTTGCTGTGGCATCTTCCAAGCCTATCTATCTTTGGGGAATTCAGGGCATGTCTTCTCTGCAAGCATGTCGAAATAATGGTAATAAGATCTTCACCACTGTTGAGTTCTGTGGTGATGTCCTTTATTCAGGTGTTCAGTTAATGATGTTTGACCATCTGTTCAGGTGCATTAAACAGATGTGGTCAGCTTGCTGCCGGTGAACTGTATTTATCCAATACCTGCTTCTTGAAGTTCAGAGTGCAGGCCGGTTAATGCCGTGGGCAGCTATCAATGGTTATGCCAAGCCGGGGTACACATGTTAATGAGTTTTTTTTATTGGCATTTTTTTATATTTTAATATTCAAGGGCTGTGAAGTTCTTCTAAGCATTTTGAATTTCTTTTGATTTATTCTTCTGCATTAATGTCATCATTTACTAGGGCTTGCTCAGTTTTATATACTTTATATTAACATTATATGAATTACTAGCATTCTCCCCGCGACGTCGATCGCGTGAATTTCCTTACGTATCCTTAACTTTTTTGAAAATATAATATAGCCGTTACTTAGGGTGAATGTAGCTTTAGTGATTTTTTTTTTATTATCAGCACAATTAATTTATAGAATTTGTGATTTAAACTAATTCTATAAAGGGGAAAGATTTGTATATTGAGGAAAGTTTTGAAAGTGTAAATAAATTACATTGTCAAAAAACCCACTATACAAACTAAAGTCAATAAAAAGCATTTGAATTTCAGCAATGTTCACAGATAAATAACATGATTGGTTAGCTTAGTAGAATGGACTATATTGAGATAAAAAAAAATATTATCAATATATCTGGAGACTTGTTTTTTGAACAATGCCTACTGAGAGAGTTTGGGAGTTGCTTGCCTTTTATCTATACATATCATATTTTCGAAAAAAATATCTCATCATTCTTTGTTTTCTTGTGTTAGATCCTGATACTGCCAATGGAAACACAACTGATATGACTAAAACTGAGACTGTTAAAGAAGATATCAATAAAAATGAAAAAGTTTTAAAGAATACTAAAAATTCGAATAAAAAATCTACAAATAAAATGGCTAATAATGAGTCAAATGCTAAAGAAGCCGAGTCATATGAAAATGGTAAAAATGAGACTGATAAAATAGTTACTGTAGAGCAAGAGACAACCCAGCCTGCTGATGATGTGGCTACACCTGATAAGCCTGTCCAAGAGGACACTTCAAAAATTGAGCAACCAACAACGCAACAAATATTTGTGCCCAAGTACAAATATAATGATGGTTTGTTAAGTTTTACTTTGTTTGTAGATTATTACACCCAAATCTTTTAACGGTTATTGTAAAGACATTATATTTTCAGATCAATGGTCTCCACTTAATACTGCTGGCAAAAAGTGCTATGATATCGATTTGCTCAAGCAAATAAAGGAAGATCCACTTTCGAAGAACAAGCCTAATGTTCCTTTATTGGAACAGTGCAATGTCATTAGGGTACTGTCATTACTTAATTCTGTTCAGTTATATAAATATTTGTAATGTATAAAGATTGTAATGTTATTTTGTCCTTCATTGTTTTCTAGACTACACCTATGCAGGAACCGCAGCCTTTCACGCCTATTTCGAGACCTATGAATGATTCTCTATTTCCTCCATTTGCTAAAACTCCTGGTATGGGATCCAGGAATAACACACCACGTGAGACTAAGAAAGATACAAGAAATACTGCACCAACTGGTAACATTTTTCATTTTGTATCTTAGAGATAGTCTGAATTTTTTATATCAATCTAATCATATTTGATAAAAAAGATCACAAGCTGCAAAAAGTTCAATTAACATCTTTTAAATTAGAATGTTAATAGTCCCTTTGCATGTTTTATACTGGTCTTGTAGTAGTTAAACTGAATAATAGATATTATTATATTGTATGTATTGCTATTGGAAACCTAAATAAATTATATTATTCTTTTCACACAGGCAAAGGAGGAAGTGGCAAACTGACCCCAAGTCCTAGTGGTAACAGCCCACATAAACCAGTAATTCATGTATCATTGTCTCTGAGGGAGGAAGTCAAACTAAATGAAGTAGATTCAGCATGGAAGCCTACTAGATTCCGTAAAGATTCAATCAATGAAGAAGAATTCAGAACACAGGTAAACCTTTGATATTTATAAGAGTTAGGCCCGGATTCCACCAAAGCGGGGAGAAGAAGAGATGTCTTGTAAACAACCAATAGGATACTGTGTTGTGTTGATGCTAAGCGGTGAGATGTGTAAATAACGCAAGCCGATTGGTTAAAATTATGAGACATCTCCTCTCGTCTCCACTTTGGTGGAAACGGTCCTGAATGCTGCAAGTAATGAGTATAGCCGAAGTTCAACAATGTTCACTCACTATTATGTTAGATGAAATCAAAGCTGTAGTATTTAGTGGAGCTACAACTTATATAAAACTTGGGTTACATCCTCAAAATTTACTGTGTCTAACTATCTCTACCTCTGATGATATAAAAGTAGTGGAACTTCACCTCTTGATTTTTTCGTGTGAATGTCGCGATTCAAGGTCGTAAGACTATATTTGGTATATTATTATGGCAGGTTTAGTTAATAGTACTGTAGTTGACTCATTAAATAATATCACAAGAATTTTTTTTTTGTGAAAAGTTAATGCGTCTACCTTTATGACTTTAAATTGTTATGCATATAATAAACAGGACTTGAACATAACAAGTAAGCTGGAGCTCTTTTGCCACCTTGGGAATCGAGGCTTATGAGGGTTATTATTAACTTCACTTGGAAGTGTAGTTAATAATAAAATAAATCAGTGTTCATATTGTTATTCCTAACACAGAAGAAGTGCCACTTCCCTGTTAGTCTGGGCTGAGCCTCTTACATACCCATTCTTCTTCAATTAATTCTTGTAATTCAATGCTTTCAGGAACTCTACAAGAAGTTCAGGGGTATTTTGAACAAGTTAACTCCACAGAAGTTCGACACTCTTTTGGACAGAGTAAAAACTTTAGATATCAACAATCAGAAACGTCTAGAAGGTGTTATTGATTTAGTATTTGAAAAAGCCATTGATGAGCCTAACTTTTCTGAAGCCTATGCCGCCATGTGTAACAAGTTGTCTGTCCTAAAGGTAAATAAACATGGTTGCAGTTGATCATTGACTGAAAAAGTCCTGGACCGTGTAGCATTAATATTTATATATAATTATTTCACAGGTACCTGCTGATAATCCAACATCACCTGACAAATGTGTCAATTTTAGAGCGCTTATTATCAACAAATGCCAAAATCAATTTGAGACTCATAAAGTAGATGAGCAAATATTGAAATTAGAAAGTGAGCTTGCTGCCTGCCCTGATCCTGTGAGTTATAATGACAATATCAAAAATATTGTAGTTAATTATGTATCTAAACATTAATAAATTAACTTAAAAAATTATTTCAGGCTAGGAAGAAGGAATTGACTCTAATGATTGATGAAGAAAACAGACGTGTAAGAATGAGGTCTGTGGGAAATGTTAGATTTATTGGTGAGTTTCATTATGATTATTCCTTTTGTTCACTTTAGTTATTTTAAATTTTATTTTGTTTTAATATGTATTTGGAATTGTTACGATTGGCAATGTTTGAGAACTCGTGGAGCGTTATTTACTCGCACCCGCTGCGGTTACTCGACCGCAACTCGCGTACAATGCAGACGTGTAGGTGAAAAGCAGTAGTCAATTTCAGGAACCAATTTACACTTGCGTGAGGGGAAGTTGTTTTTTGGCTCCTGCTGGCGATCGTTGCCTTGCAACAGTGGCGGGCGCAGTTAGACATCGCTTCGTCAGTGTCCTAGTCTTATTGATAATATTTTTGAAATAAAAAATGCACTTTGTTTATTTGTTTTTATGTTATTATTTTTTGTTAAGCAGTTTATGAGCTACTGTACCTATATTTTTTATGTAAATTACGATGCCTTTCTGCCCAACAGCATCAGCGAAAGCTTTTAATTTCATGTGTTTTTAATGGTTGCGAATAATCTTAAATAAATAAGCTTTAAAATTATTACTAAAAGAAAATATTGCGCCTTTTTACCTTGACGAATTAGTCACGAGTTCAATAGCGAGGGTAGTAGTACTATATAAATACTGAAACTACTACCTATCCTTGTTAATTTAAATATTGATTTGAATTTTAATGAAAAAATAGCTTAGCTAATTGTTCTATTGTAACTGAACAGTAAAGTAGATGAACCTGTTATTAAACAACAAACAGTGTTCTTGCCAATGCGACATTCTTTATTTTTTACTTATTTTTTTAATTCGTTATTATTTACTGCGCGAATTTATTTATTACGAACGCATTTTGTTTTTGACAACTAATACTGAGCCAGTGGTCATATGTTCTTAAAATTTAATGTCTTTATATGATTGTTACAGGGGAGCTGTATAAATTGAAAATGTTGACATCCAAAATAATGGATTATTGCATGAAATATCTCATAGAAAAGGTTGAAGAAGAAAAGCTTGAATGTTTGTGCAAGTTACTTACTACGATTGGCGAGCAAGTTGAAAATGAAGTCCATGGTCAATTGGATAACATTTTCAAAAAAATGCAAGATATTGTCGATCGCAAGTCCAATAAGATTAGCAGCCGTGTTAGGTTAGTTTTGATAGAAATAATTCAAATTATGGTCATGGATATCTTTGTAGTAATTATCCATATATGTTAATGTTATTAGTCATTGTAATAAACACGTATGTTTTGAACAGGTTCATGCTTCAGGATGTAATTGAGCTCAGGAAACGCAAATGGGTAGCTAAGACTGTTATTGATTCGCAACCTAAAATGATGGATCAAATTCAGAAAGAAGCTGAGCAACAGCAACGTCATATTGAGGTAATTAAAAATAAAACGTCAGTGATAATATTCTTATAATATAAGTATATATTTTATTTCAACTACAAAAGATAGCTTAGCCTTATGTAGTCAATGAAGTAATGTAAGTGTATAATTATATTTAAACAGTAAGGACTTAACAAGTATTCACAACAAATATTTTTCTATCACAAACAAACACTCCCTAAGATAGGTACTTTATTAAATGCAATAAGATTGTGCTCGTCTTTGACGATCAATTGCGGTACGTAACAAAAAATTGTATGGCCTACAAATAGTTGTTCTGGGTTCGGGTGTTTGTGTATGTGAGTTTGTTTGTAAACAAACCCAAGATGCAGGGGAAATTACTAGAGAGGGGCAACGTTTTTCTTAAAAAATCAAATTATAACTACTGCTACATGTTGAAATCACATGCAGAGGATGCTGGCACCATAAACACAACCCTGTTAAGTCTTAACAAATTTACATTCTCTTTTAGATAATGAACGCCAGCCCCGGATTCCGCCGCGACGAAGGTGGTCGCGGTAAGCGTGGCGACAGCCGTAGACAGAGTTCAAACAATTCATTTAATGAAAATACTTGGAAATCATCCAGGGCTAACTACCCGGTGGACACATTAAAACTTAAGGCTGTTACACAAAAGGTAAATTGTCGGCTCTTATTTAAACAACTAACGATTTAAACGCGACTTTGTCCCGCGGATTTCATACTTTTACCTACAAATCGAACTCTCGCTAATCTCTTTCGGCAGTTTTGATTTCCAGTGCATTATTTCTTCCTTTATTTCATCCCCTTAAAACTACTCTTTTTTTTTAAAGCAATGGTTGCCATAAGTATCCGTTATATGAATTTTGGCATCTACTCAAATATATTCAGTACATTGTTGATAAGTTGCTTCGTTTTAGAATATGAACAACATCAAATTGGCTCCGCATATTTCTGCATGGAATCATGGTTCAGGTACAAAGAATACTGCACAGGCAAGTAGTAATTCCATGATCAGCATCACTAAAAATATGTACAGTGTTCTGGAAAATGTACAAACTGATCCTACATCACTAAGAGGTAAGTGCATACAATTTTTAGAACCTAATGTGACAAAAGGTAACTGACTAGATTGTAAAAATCATATTTTGCATTGCTTTTATTAATTTACTCGGATCTGCCAAACTTGAATTAAAGTGGTTATGAGTTGGACACCGAATGAGAAGCTTTACATTTATGGGAACATAAATGAAGGAAGTATCTATGATTGTTCCAATGCGAATATTAGATTATCTGTTGAAATCTAAAATTGGTAAACACAATTTTTGTTACTGTATAAAATTATTATTGGGGCTAAATATTCAATTCTGTTAACTCATGTTGTAATAATTATTAAAAATTGCACCAATAATCGTTTCCTAATTGGTATATGGGCATTTGGCTATTAATTTTAATGTTTGGCCGAATATCGAATAAAAAACAAAACATTGCCAAACAACAGTTTTTGTATACAAATTATACTAAACTTTCAAATTGATTCTTCAGATAAAAGTTATTGCAGTTCCGAAAATTTTGCTTTTGATGTTATAAATTATAAAGTAAAGAAGTTTTTGAAGTATTTATTGTTTTTCAGCCAACAGAGATATGACCCCTAATTATTCCAAGGGGGCGTCCATTGAAAGATCGACTTTCAACTCCAGAGGTGACTTCAGTAAGTTTTAAGATAATATTACGTTGTCCTTTAGTATTTCCGTCGTTTGCTGGTCATTCATAGACATGATAACGATGACCTGCATTGTCCTTGACACCACCAATCCATTTACATACTAATTATGAGCTATCAAAACGCGATTCCTCCATACATTTTGTATGGCAACTGTAAAATGTGATATGGCTTATTTCCCAACTTAATTGATTAACTCTATTGATTTCAAAGCAACTGAAAATCTACTTTCATGTAAATTGAAGATTAATCGCGTTTTCAGGTCTAAAATTAAGGTTTTCTTATTATTACGTTGTGTTATTGGTTAATGGTGTCAAGTACCCAATTGATCATTTTAGTGCTGTGTCGTATTTATAACGTGTCCCTCAATGGTTGTATTACAACAATCATGATGTCATCATCAATATATCATCACTGCATATTATGAACTAATGTCTCCATGCCCCCATATAGGATGTCCCACACAGGTGGGGGTGGCCGCACGAAAGGGTTGAAAATGAAAGAAAAAATTATGACATTAAAAAAATTAATATACAGACATGTGGACAATCCCTTACGTACAGGGACATCTTCAATCTGAAGTTTTGAAAAAATAAAATCCGCTGCCCTAGACGCGCGGCCCTATAAGTATATGGTGGAGGAACTTAACAGGGTGCAAGGTGTCCCCCCTTATATTAATCTGCCACGCTCGAGTAAATTCAAAAATCATTTAGTGGGCTCCCCTACTATATAGTTTGACCGCAAGAGCTGTACCGCGCCTTGGTTATGTGCGCGGCGAGACGCGGGGGAATACCGGCCGCTCCGTTCCGCCAGTCTACCGCCGACGCTCACGGCGGTAGCTAGCATTTGTATATTACCTATCATTTGCATCGCATATTACTTTTAGGAATAGAAAGTGCGAAATTTATCTTTACTATTTCTTTAACAAAACTCGTATTTGGCGTCATTTTTATAAATGCGGAACACGCGGCCTGTTGGAAAAATTCACAACAGGCCGCGTGGCAGAAGGGGCGGGGCATGGGGGCGGGGCTTGCTGCTGCGGTATGTTCCCATGCGGTACGCGGCCTGTTGTAAAAATTCACAACTGTTCGCGCATTGGCCGCCGCCAGTGCGCACGCTCGCTCACGCATGCGTGCTGTAGGAGGGGGCGGGGCTTACGGCCGCGGCCAGCCGCGCGCAGGCCGCGTCGTGACCGCGCCTGTGTGAAGTCTCCCATACATTGCTATCAAATACAACTGGCCGCCACCGCAGGGCGCGCCTGTATGGGACACACTTAATGCAGTATGCAATTTTTAAAATCGGTCAACTATCGTCAAATAAATTTATACTTACATAAAAAATGCTAATATGCGAACATAGAAGCTCCTCCTTTTTTGAAGTTAGGTTGAAAATGGTTGACATAATGAGTGTTATAACAGCCTTAATTAATAACCCAAATCTCCATAATCGATAACCATGAAGATTTTTATAAATCAAATGGGTGAAACATTCATAATGACTTCCCCCTGGAATCTAAAAATGATGACAATTGGAATTTATTCATTCAGAACCTACATGCACTTGATAAATTTTTATCCATCTTGAAACAGTATTTTCTAATTATTTATTCAATACATGTGCTCAAGAACCCCAAGAACCTAAATAGGATGGTGATGTATGTAGTTGTGATGTCCAATTTTGTTACACAATGTATACAGATAGTGTTGGTAGTTTGTATAGTTTGTATTTCTAGTTGCTTGTAGTGTACCGCAGTGTTATGCACTTGAGCCGGTAGATGGAGTCTTGTTACAGACAACAAAATAACAATTAACTGTAATTTTAAAAACAGCAGCAAGTGGAAGTAGCAGCCGCTCCGGTTCAGTAGGCGTGGCTCGCTCCAACTCCGGTACTCGCAGCACAAGCGCAGCGCCGACCACGCCACCGGTGTCCAATGAGGCGCCGGCATCTGCTCCGATACCCGCACCGACACCAGTCGCCCTTCCTCAGGAACCACTACCAGAGCCGAAGAAGAAATCGATCAAGTCTATGATAGATCTCTGCATCATAAACTCTGATGATGTTGAGATGGTAGCTGAAGTCAAACAACTGTACACAGCCCAGTACCATGCTGCTGTAGTTAATGAAATACTCAATATTGCTGTAGAAAAGTAAGAAAAGTATATGCCAAACTTTGTATATTTAGATATTTACAGACATAGTAACATAACAATTTTTGTTTCAGGTCAGCAAATCAGATTGCACTTATTTCAAAGGCATTGCTCAGTTTAGTGGCATCTAACACTATCTCCTCTGATAATTTTGTAGCAGGCATCAAAGAGATTTTAGAATTTGCACCTGATCTGTTCATTGATATTCCTATGTTATATGATAATTTAGGAAAGATCATTTCACCGCAACTTGAAAAGAAGGTAAATAGACTAATTTGTCGTACGACATTTTGTGTAATACTTATTAATGAGATCTTTATCATAATCATAATATTTATTTTCAGCATATCACATTTGTACAGCTATTTAGGCTTTCTGAAAGTATAATTTCTGCAAATCATGGACATCTGTTTCTGAAAGCAGTGATTAGAGACCTAAAAGAAAGTATGGGACCATCCTTCGTAAAAAGCAAATGGCTCGAGTCTGGCCTTCAAATTAAACAATGGATGGATGAAAAACTCGTAAGCACCTCTTTGTTGATTTATCTCTTATTTTTAGTTAACTTAATAAATCTTATTAATCTAATCTTATTCTAACTATTGTTTAAAAATAGCATTCATTTAAATTTCAGGTGACAATGTGGTTAGAAGATAATAAGTTCGAATTTTTGGAAGGAGACACGAAGGTTCCTGAAGAAACAAAGAAAATTTTGACGCCAGCTCAATCTCAAAGCAAACTAATTCAACTTATGAATGCCGACGAAAGTTGTGATTGTATAAAGGGATGGATACAGGTAAGATATGTCGATGCATAAAGTTGAGCTGAGTTAGGTCATGATTTCTATAATATCTGTTTAATTTTAATTGTAAAAATTCTCGTGGATGTTCAGAAAGATTAACAAATCATTAATACCTTGACTTGCTTGATATCGTATGCGAGGATGTCATGCTGCGCTTAGAAATAATTCTTGTGTACGAACCATTTGCAAAAAAGAAGTTTACTTTCGAAGTTATGATCATTTCCCATTTTATATGTTTCCACAGGATAAGATTGGTAACTCTACGAATGAAGAATGGTTTATGCGAGCACTAATTCAAGCGATATGCGAACATGCGTTTTTCGGCCCAGAAGGACGCGATGTGCCACACTTCAACCAAGACCGCATGAATAAGTATGCGAGTCTCATACATGACTTCGGCGAGACAAAACAGTCTAGAGAGGCAAGCTGCTTGTTCGGCATACAGCAGCTTATACATAAACTCGAACATCCACAAGGTTAATATAAATATTAATTATATTATAGTAGTTAGCAGGTACGATTAGACGCGTAGTGTAAGGTGCTAGAACGAGCTTAAACGCAAATAATACGCCTAATTTGTAACCTGTTAGCGTGTATAAAAAATACATCTGTCAGACAATAAATTGCCGATTGATAATTTCGATCAGGTGTAGAAATATTTTTTTAATACATAATAAGCTTGTCTACTACTCTAAATACTACACTGTCACAGACAGTCTGACAAATCGAGTCCTAAATTTAGTTCAAGCCAAAGGTTTACTTCAAGCCCATTTAAAATTCTTTATACAAAAACTGTGTGCTCAGTTATAAGAACTATGCCTGAGTAGACCAACTACACAAATAAACGTGTTTTTGACAGATTGAATATTATGCCGTAAATTCATAAAACTAGGTATTGTCCTGCTGGTGTTGCATACCTGTAATGGAGAAACACCTTTAGCCAAAAAAACTTGTGTGTTAACTAATTTTATTGTTTCTTGTTACAGGTTTAACTTTAGAGATTTTCCAATATCTTCATGAACAATATTTAATTTCATTAGATGGGTTTATTGCATGGGAGGAGTCTGAAAAGGAGCCAGAGGGAAAAGGTATGTTTTGAATTTTTTATTTGTACTATCAGTTTAAGGCCGCATGTACACTTGCTTGCAAGTTGCTTCCGTGAAATGTATGTAAGTTACTTAGGGCTGCATTCGAAAGTATTAGGAAATGACGCTAAGCGACTTACAATATATTGTAAGTCAATTACGGTAGTAACTGACGCGAGTAAAACTTACGAGTATGAAGGCGGCCTTACGAAATATAGGCGATAGACCCACAACTACATTTACATATAAGACAGATAAGTGCTAAATAATTAATTTTGATGAACACACAAAATCTATTGAAACAAAAACAAAACTTAAATTAAAACTGACTTCAACAACCTCCAAACACTGCATAAATATGTTTTGAGGTTTATCGAAATACTAATTATTTATTTGCAGTGCTTAAATGATCGATTTGAGATTGCGGTTTATGGCATAGTGCTTGATGCTTGAATCGCAGTTCGGAATCGTAGCATAAATAGTGCGTGTAAGTTCTAATTTTCAACGCATTGAGTTGATGAACTTAAAATTATGTAAATCGATTATTTGCACAACACACAGCACGCACACACGGCACTTTGTGCAGTTAAAGACGGTGCTACGAAAGCGTGATGTCTCAAAATGTTTAAATCCCTGGTGTTTTATTCTTATTATTATGTAAACTCTATCGGTCATAGTTAAAAAGCTGGGCTCTTTTGTATTTATTTTATGTTTATCGTAAAATAACAGATCTTATTCACCTACCTTGAAATAACGAAAGTGTTATTTACAGCTGTGATGTTACAAAAAAGTTGATGATTTTTTGGTTGCAGGTGTTATGATGAAGGCGTTGGTTTCGTTCTTTACGAACATAAAGGAGGCCGACAACGAGGATTCGTGCAGCGAGGACTGACGAGCGGCGCGACACGCGGTCGCGCTGCCGCCGCTGTTCGCGCCGGTAATCGCGCCCGTGTTGATCGCAGCCACGCCTGACGCAACATCTGCATTCAATGTCTTCTATATTTTTATATATTAGAATCATCCTAAATGGAACTCATAGATTATATTATTATTATTATGATAATGCTTAACCTAACAGAAGCTAGAAAAAAGTTGTATAATATTTTTTAATGCGATAGTTATTTATCAAGATCTTAAATTGAATTTGCTTCTAAATTTTAATGCGTAATTGTGTAGTACCTACAATAAATTATGGAAATTCGTCACGTTGATTTTGCATTGGTGTAATTTTCGAGGTACACTATAATCATTATTGTACTTTTTAAATATTTTAAAAAGTATTTATGTAAATCACGGAATTGTGTATTCTGATTTTATCGATTGACATGTCCCAATAATATAAACATAATTATTATTAAAAAATGCCTATTCAAAACGATAACTCTTACGCAAGTGCATCATTCTCTGTTTACAAGATTCGCAATGACATCTTTAAGATTCGTTTTAATACATATTTATTTAAATGTTTGTACTGTTTTTAATATTAATTCTTGAAATACAATTATACATGATTACAAATTGACTTTTAAAGTCAATTAATGGTTTTACCTACTCTGACGATTATTTTATTTTTTAAATGTATTATATAAAATGCATGCATGATTTTGTCAGCAAAGAAAATATTTAATCTCTGGCATAATCAACAGTTAATAGTTTCTTTTCGAGTTTTTCCTACCTAGAGCTCTTGATACATAACTTGTACGCTTTGACTATCTTCAGAAAATTACTTAATGAAATTAACTGTATATTCTGGTCTAATAGAAAGATACTTTTGGATGCTTTCATTGGGTTAAGGCTTATAATAGTCTTTAACTAGAGAAGTCACTGTTTAGAAAAATATGTAATCCAGTTAAAGTTTTTGTTTTTAAACATAAAACTAATAGTTAATTATATGAATCCAATTATTTACTTAAATCATATAGTTCTATAGGTAATTAAATAGATAATTTTGGCGATGAAAGAGCTGAATGCAGTAGCGAATTTTCTAATGGGCGTCCCAGACGTCAGATTGTTGGTGTCTTGTTAATCATGAACGTTATTTTAGTGTGATCATGTTTTATGGCGATGGGTTGTTTGATTCGTCTGTGTTAAAATTCGCCACTGCAAACAGATTATACAATTTTAAACAACACAACGCCACTTCCACTTTCAATGAAATTGTTAATAATGATACTTAATTACTGAAATAATAGATTGCGATTATTATATACACAATTGCTTCTATTGGCATATATTAAGAATTTTAATAATGTTGTAAAAATTGATTAGCTTCAATTTTTAAAGCCATCGCTCTCAATTTTATTATTTTAGTTTCCTTTTTTAATATTCAATAAGTTTTAATTTCTCATGTTAATTTATCATTTTTTATCATTTTAAAAGCCCCAAGTAACAATATACTTCTTTTACCATGTGACTTTTAATTTAATAGATATTTTTATTTAGTTTTAATTTGAATAGTTAGCTGTGACTCAGTAAGCAGTGATATCAGTCTCAAATCTATCGTGAATTCAGTTGGGCCCGAGGTGCGCGGTGGGCATTGCAGGTGAATGCGCGCCGTCGCTTTCGCCTTGAATGGCACGCTTCGCACTCGGTCCTTTGCATGTTACTTTCTCTTACTTTACTGTCTCCGCTGCTGAGTTTTTATTACTTATTAGCTACTCTTGTCAGTTACTATGTATGTTATGTAAATAAACTTTTAAAAAAAAGCTAATCTTTACTGAGTATTCCTATTAATGAACACCACTGTAAAATTAAAATTATGAGCAATAACGTTTAAATTCCCAGCCTTCAAAATAAATTAAAAATAGAAAAAATAGTACTTTTATATTCTATAGAAATGTATATTCAACAAGATATATTAGTTCAACACGTTATTTATTATTAAATTTTATAAAAAAAATATAAAATAAATCTCTGTTGTGAGGTTTTTGTAAATAAACGTGGTTTTAATTTGTAGTTAAAAGGTTTATAAAGGTTACCCATAGCAGTAGAATTAACTATGTATACCCACATCGATTCAAATGAACACCAACCGAGTTATTATTATATAAGATATACATATTTTAGTAGGAACTATTACCTACAGTACTTATACAGCAATAAATAGTTATATATTTGCATGCGGTTATTAATATTAAGTACTAATTAAAATTTGTTGTACAATTGCAGTGACAAGTGTGCTCTAAGTTTAAAAAAAATATATCGCTGTAACCTTGCATATAATTATTTTATCTATATAAAAAGACGTGAGTAGGTAAATAAATCAAATATTTTAAATTACGTAGAACTAAAACCTCTCTATAAATATGTATATCTCTTCTATATATCTTATTCTATTGTGTTAGTGGAACGTGGCATTTGTTGCTAAAAGGGTGAAAATTATTGTCGATCAAAACAATTACGCAACTGGGTCGCACATCTGGTATCGAATTGGTCTTATTAGTATTCAATCCAGAAATAAACATACAATAAACAATAAATATCAGATAACGTCTTAATAGTTTGATGCGCGATTTAAGGGCTCTTTCTGTTTAAGTGTTTGTTGCCGGATTGTTGCGGCGCCGGCGCAATGCGAATGTTGTTACTGCACACAGACTTTTCTTTTTACCCGACTACGGCAAAGCCAAAAGAAGGGTTATAGTTTTTAGCAATACGTAGATTGCTAAAATAAATATGACGGATGTTAATCTGTGTGCGCAAATTGCCTACACTATTCATCGTCTATTAACGAATGAGGTAGCGTTGTAGGCATCATGATCCACTGGTTATAGTATAGTACCAGTGGATCAGTCACCATTTTGAATATTATAGCGTCACAAAAAATTCAAAATGGCGGCTTACAGCAGACAAAATGTTTGGTATCTAATACAAGGTCCTGACCACTTTTCAAAAAAGTTAGAAAATGCAAAAGTGATGCCACGCAATAATTTAAATAAAAATAAAATTACAAAAAAAACCCGACTACGATAAAAACTTCCATCAAAAAGCAATGAACTGGTATTCAAGATAGTACATTTACGGGTTTTAATAATTTTATAAATCACAGACTTAACTAAAACTTAAACTTATTTTAGAAAAATAATATTAGACCAGGAATATTGTATTTTTTTAATCGTAGTCACGCGTCATTAATTCATATTATTTTTTAAGGGGTCATACTTAATGTTTAGTGACTACTTATTAAAAAAAGCAATATTTTTGATAGTTAATAAAATTATTATAACGTAAATGTACCAATTTGATGACTTGTTTATAGTCTTAGACGTTTTGTTGTAGCCGGGCTTTATTTTTTTTATTTCATACCGTTGACACGTGGCATTTGTTGTTTTAAAGTGCGGTACCGGTGTTAGACGGTGCTCAAGCCATGCGTCAACTATTTTGAAAAAGTAGTGTCCGTGTGCAGTGCCAAGCCAAACTCATAAATTGAAAAAGCCTCTTGGCTCGTCTGAAGAAAGAACGCCGAATTTTCAAATTACTTTCTCTTTGCGTGCTAGAAAAAAGCGTTAAGTCCGACCTCGCTGGGAAACCATGGCGACCATGTTATCGGAAACATTCCAAGTTATTGGCAATGTTCCCTGAAATCCCCGAGAGGTATTTCTTATTTTAAACTATGTTTTTTAAATTTGCTTTGACATACTAACATGGTAAAAAGAAATCTTTATGTTACAACTTCGTCTGTCTCTCTATCACTGCTCCTTCTTTCAGAAACTACTATCTTATTAATATGTTATGAATGCTAATAAACAATGCTTGTCTAAATATATTATGTGAATGATTAATTAAATATTGCTATTTTAATTGCAACTGTAGTCTAAACAGGGGCTGTAATATTAAAGTGGGGTATCATATAAAAAGGCTTCGTTTGCACATTATAAAATATGTACATATTTATTTTTATGCTATATAGTTTTTTATTGTATAATGACAATTCCTCTTTATTTCCGAATTCAATCCTGTAATCAGTTTATGTAAATACGTGATGTTGATTATCAGCTTATTATTGGACTAGGCGGTTTTAATTTGCGCGGAACCCTAGTTCTATTGCTATAATAATAGCCTGAGTTACTTCTTTTAACATCTAGCTATCTGCCAGTGAAAGTCAAAATCGGTCCAGCCGTTTCAAAGATTAGGTACCTACTCTAATAAAACTATGTAACTAACAAGCATACATTTTCAGAAATCGTCTAACTTATGGACAATCTTCGTTATGCGATCTGAATGAAAATAATTGACCTATGAAAAAGGAAAAGTATTTTTCCTTCCAAGGTCGAGGAACCCTTGGAGTGAGAGTCCAACTCGCGCTTTAGTTTTAATTGTATATGGTGCTTTGCGAATTGCGACTTCTCGCGACTCCATCCTGTTCCCCGCCGTTTTATGCGAGCATACGGCATACCAATAAATAAGGATCTGCTGGACGGATTTGTGACCGAAGGTGTGTCAGTAGGCGCGTCAGCAGTGCCGCTCACTGCCGCACAAATCCCTTTTTAAATGATGCCCACACTGGAATCAACACCCTGTTCAAATTGTCATGTGCCAATTTTCTTCCTCAAGTTTCTCTATAAAGCCCATGTACGAAACTATACTGTTTTTTTTTTCTACCTGACTCACGTCACGTGTGTTTATACCTGTTTTCTTTTTAAAAGGAGCATCCATCCTCATGCATATATAAGATTTACACCCGTTACATCGTACTAACTCAAGTCCATTGTCTGCGCAGAAATGACGTACAACGAAACTATATAAAAATGTTATCATTAATTATGTACTTACAACAGATGGATTACTCCTTTACTTATCTTAACATTGTGGTTATTGTTAAAAAAATCCGTTGCTTGTTCACACAACATTGACAATATTGGTTGAGTTTGTGATAATTGGTTAAAACTATATTGTTAAATTATTTTATTTCTTAAAAATACCGTAAGTACTCTTTGAAAAGGTGCTCAAAAGAATGATTACAATATTACAAATAGTCACATAAAAAATATACAATAGTGTCAACTTTTACCCGACTGACAGACCCCCAACAGGAGGGTAATGGTTTTAGTTAGTAGTCAATATTTTTTTGTTTGTCTCATGTCCAAGAGGCTAAACGAGTAACCGATAATTACGAATAAGGTGTCAATAAATTCATTTTAATGACGCGAGAGTGACACATACGGCGTGTAAGAAGACACATCACATAGCCGCACATCTATGGTAGTGCGAAATTTAACGCAAATCATTGGGCTCACGTGCGCATTTAATAGTACAGGGGCCGTGGGGGTATTTACAAGTTTGGTTGAACATTTAAAACTCGATTTCGTTTAAAAAACGCTAGTAAAAGTTGGAACTGTGACCGACAATACCTCTGTAAACTAAATAGGTATAGCCCAAAACAAAAAAAAAATTCAATGATGGGACGAACATGTATAACTTTTGGCTTCGTTAAGTGTCTTTTTACACCTGATATTTAAAATATATTAACATAATGGAATTTAGAAGTCAATATGTAATGGAATAATAAAATGTTATAGGTACTTATTATAATCATGTAGGGTGTTAAATTAAAAGATTGGAGAACAATTCAAAAATTTAGCTCACTAAAAGGCTTGTCAGGCGATTTTTCGCATCCATGTTTAAATTTATTATAAGTAACCATCTTTGACACGAAGAGTGAGTGTACTAAACAGTGCGATAAATCGCCTGTATAGGCAGGCTAATCTCGCCTCTTTTTTGATGATAAGAAACTCTTCGTATAACAAAGACATGAGGTTTAAATACGTCTACACACCGAAACTGGCAGAGGACCCTTCGTAAAGGATTGCGCAAAGTAAGCGTCAAGCTTTTATAAACCAGTCGAGCTGGGCAGAAACACGACGGCCGTCTGGCCGCGGAACCCGCACCTTGTGGCATGTCGGAGGCTTGTGAGCGCTCTCAGACTTTCGAGTAGTGCTACATTGTTTTTTTAAACTAACTAACTAACTAACGGCGGATGCCTGCGGCTCTTATAGCTGCCCCGACACAGGTGTCCTGCGGTGTGTAGACGCAAAATAATTTATAATTTTAGTATAGGTAAGTAGGTACCTACGTTAGATGATTCATTGTATCTAAATTACTTTAAAACATTTTATATATCTATTTATAGTAAAAATGTACCTACCTATAGGTACATAATATTTTAAAATATATACCTACTTGTGTATTGTGTGATAGAACATAGACTTGATTACTACAGGACCTACAGTGTAACAGATAAACTCATTGTCGTCAAATTATTTTTATTTACTACCGAAAGATCGACTATAGTGCTCTCCAGAATACAGATAATAAAATATATAGCTTTTATATGTAATATGCTTATTTTATTAGCCGATCCCAATCTAACAGTTGAAGTATGAGTGGGTACATAATCAACTTTTATAAATGCTTACGCAGAATTTGATGTCAAACAACTCCATAATATCAGAATATTCTTCAGTTATAGATTCTACAACATCTTTCCAATAGTTCATTTTCTTGTCGTCGTCTTGTATTTGAATTTTTATTTGTTTTAAATCTGAAAATAACAATGGTAGTTTTGTCTCAATAAAATCAGGAAAATTTAGAACTAAAATAGGTAGGTTATACTAGCTTAAACGTTATAAAATCTGGCAGCCTAGTTACATCGAAATCCGTTCCACGGTTTATGCGTAATCGTGTGACAAACATCTTCGCAAACTCACATAATTATGAAAATAGGAAGTAGGTAGGTACTTAGTCAGTTTTTTGGTATTTATAACACCCAAGGTGAATTTTCAAAGTAGGTATGTGTCTAATCTGAAACTAAGCCCGGTTTCTGCAACGAAAATAAATACGTTTTTTTTGTTAAAAAACCGTGCCAAGTACGGTTCTGACGCAGAATGCCAATTTCTCAAAATGTCAACTCGACGCAAAACGCCAACTTCGCAGAACGCCAACTTCGCAGAATGCCAACTTCGCAAAATGCCAACTTCTCAAAACGTCAACTTCGCAGAACGTCAACTTCGCAGAATGCCAATTTCTCATAATGACAACTTTTCAAAAAAGTCAAATGTTAGTGTAATAGAAAATATATAGATTTTTTTGTATTTTCTAATAGTAATAAACATTACTTTATAATATGCCGTCTGTATTAATTAACATAAAAACACAAATACGCAAACAATTACGTAATCAACAAATAAAATCAAAATACTGTGAAATATATTAATCTAAATTCACAAAATATTAAAAACTAAACAGTTTTAGTCACTATTTTATAGAAAAAAACTTATTTTAATACACTTGCAACACATAGAACAACTAGTTTTCCTAAGTGGGTAGATTTAAAAAGTAAAGACTTAAATTATTTGTCACACAAGGAAACTTGCGGGTAAATTATCAATTACAATAATTCGATTCGAAGGTACTGTATGCGTAGTTCGGCAGAAATTATATTCTACGATTTGGAGTTTTTATGAGTTTTTTTTTTTAGATCGTTTTTTTTTTCTATAAAATAGTGACTAAAACTGTTTAGTTTTTAATATTTTGTAAATTTAGATTAATATATTTCACAGTATTTTGATTTTATTTGTTGATTACGTAATTGTTTGCGTATTTGTGTTTTTACTATTGTTTATTACTATTAGAAAATACAAAAAATTCTATATATTTTCTATTACACGAAAATTTGACTTTTTTGAAAAGTTGTCATTATGAGAAGTTGGCATTCTGCGAAGTTGACGTTCTGCGAAGTTGACGTTTTGAGAAGTTGGCATTTTGCGAAGTTGGCATTCTGCGAAGTTGGCGTTCTGCGAAGTTGGCGTTTTGCGTCGAGTTGACATTTTGAGAAGTTGGCATTCTGCGTCAGAACCCCAAGTACGTGTGTAGGGTTCCATAGTTGCCTGTATTATCCGTGTATACCTATGCCAGATTACAGCTTTCTGAGCTAAGTCGTGGACAGACAGGTGGACGAGCGAACGGGCATGGTAAAACTAAAGGATAAAATAACATAACATCACGCCTCTAGTCCTCAAAGGGTTAGGCAGAGGTGTACCCATTAGTACCTACACCCACATTTTTCCAGTTATGTTTAAGTCTCATGTAATAGGGGGCGAGCCAATTGCCATCAACCGGGCACAAATCCAGACTCCGAGGCTGCTACTAAGAAATTCCTGATGGAAAAACCTAACTATACATTGGTCTACCTGAGAATCTAACCTAAGACCAACAACACTGACAACTGAGGGATCTTTGTCAATAACCGGATCCAAAGACTTTTATATTTTTTTAGTATTTTAGGATACAGTTTGGTACTATACCATTGGTACCTACCTACTTGTAGCTTTGATATTTCCGATATTTATGAAAGACAATAAGGTAGATAACACCACTAATCAATAATAATTGACGTAGGTCTTTTTAAGACCTGTTAAAACGCGATTCTTCCATGCAACAAAATGGAATATAAAAGTAGGTAGGTAGTTAATTAAATGTATTAAAAACTTACTTTTGAAAACCCCACAAGCAATCATATGGAATAATCTCCTTAGATCGATGTCATCTTCAACTTTGCCGATGTATAAGAGACGCACCAGCTTGGGCATTAGCTCCATGATACGACGCAACGGAATCATAGCAAACCTCCATTGATGCATGCTCAATGTTACTGCAAATAAAACGTAAGTGGGTAAATAGGTCGGGCACGCCGCAATCGCGGCGATAAGACCCCTCTTTGAGGAGTGGCTGGAGAGGCGCTACGGCGTCCTCACCTACCGCCTGACGCAGGTCCTCACCGGACACGGTAGTTTCGGGAGGTTCCTGTGTCGGATAGGGCGGGAGGAAACGCCCGGGTGTCACCACTGTGTGGATCGCCCGGAGGACACGGTGGAGCATACGGTGCAGGACTGCCCCGCTTGGGCAGAGCACCGCCGTGTCCTCACGGAGGCGATAGGCGGCGGCGACCTCTCGCGTCCGGACCTGGTTCAGGCCATGCTCCGGGGCGAGAGGGAATGGGATGCAGTCACCTCCTTCTGCGAAGCAGTAATGCTAGCGAAGGAGGAGGCGGGCCGCGTGAGGGAGAGAACCACCTCACGCCCCAGCCGCCGCGGGAGACGCCCAGGGCGTCGGACGTCGCGAGGCGACATCCGGCCACCGTAGGCGCGGGCTTGCGGACGGCGAGTAATGGGTAGCTCGCCGTCCGATCAAGGACCAAGCCCGGGTCGACGGCGCGTTCTGTTCGCGCGCGCCTCAAAGAGCTGTCAGCACAGGGACGGGGCCCCCAACGTGGCCAGCGCCTGCCGGGGTTGCGGGACGTCTTAACAGGATACCGTGGCCCCGGAACGTAAAGGGCAACAGAAGGAACAGGGTGGTTTTTTAGTCAGTAAAAGTCTGACAGTCCCTTCCGCCCCACCCAGGGCGGAAGGAGTCATTTGATGATTTTTACCACCTCAAAAAAAAAAAAAAAAAGTGGGTAAATAGGTACCTACTGTAATTAAGTATTTAGGTAGGCCGTACATACAAAGGTACGTAGGTACCTACATGAAAAAAATACTATCTTTAATGTTTTTTCAACACAGTTGCTCGTCAAGTGGCTCTTATTGCTACTTTTATGTAGGTGTATTAAATCCATACTACTGTGTTGAAAAACGTATAACAAGCGTAAGCATTTATCATTACGCTACAAACTTACCTTACTAGTATTATAATGTACCTACCTATGAACGTAGATCATACTTTGCTTATAGACGGCAGTTTGTCAAGACAGATCGTCTTATTTAAAATTTCATGCCCCTTCACATAAATATATTATGTAGGTTCCTAAGTTACTAAAACGTTAGGTACCTACTTAGATTTAGTAAATATGGGTTTTTTAATTTTTGTGCCACTGTATGTTCGTCACAGCTTCATATTTCATCAGCTAAGTAGTTACTAACACTATCGACTTCTTAGAATATTATAATAAATAATAACATGACACCTGTAATCCTGAAAAGGTTAGGAAGTTACTTAAACATAATTGGCGAATGTTTACTAATGGGTACAATTAGTAAACATTCGCCAATTATGTTTAAGTAGCATGTAACAGGGGGCGAGCCTATTGGCATCAACCGGGTACAATTCCAGACTGAGGCTGCTACTGAGAAATAATGGAATCGAACCCGAGACCTCATGCTCAGCTTTGCAACCACTAGGCCAACGAGGCAGTTGTAAATACCTAATGCTTGTCTTAATAATAATCGGAAGTGAAAGAACTGAGAAAATACACCAATTTTAATGCAACGGGTGGAAGTAGGAGGTGTCAGTAGATACCTACTGCATTTCAAGCTATGGTGCACTTACATTATATTAGGGTCAAATCAAAATGTTCGACTTACCCAACGTATGGGCATAGCGGTACGCTATATGCCGAACGAAGCAGCTTATGTCGGAATCCTGTCGTTGTCGCATTTTTATGTCGACACCCAACTGTAGATGCACTTCGCGTAGAGGTAAACTTGGTGTCAGAAAGCGCCTCACATTATCGTAGTCACGAATACGAACTGCATAAAAACTTTGACTATTAGCCTACCTAAATATAGAGTTGCATCGTTTGAGTATATACTCAAACGATGCAACTCTATATTTAGTAGCGATGTAACTCTATTTTTAATCTTTATATTTATTGCCATATGGCAATAACGTTCATCTAAACTATTACTTACAAAAATCTTTAATAGTTACAGTCAACAAAACCTTTAAGTATGCAGGGTCTTCAAACATTAAGTTTTCTTAGAAACCGATGAATGTTTTGAAATGTAATTTAAGTTAAAACGTAGATAATAAACAGTTCATTAATTAAACTAAGTTTCAATCAAACACATCTATCGGTTCTTAAGAAAACTTCAACTATATCTGACGACCCTGTATACCTGTTTTGCTGACTGTACGTGTACATGAAGGTGTACGTGTAAATGTACCTGGATACTCTTGTACCTAGGTACATGTAAATGACGTTAACGATCTATGTAAGTCTATAGTTACCTACTAAGTATAAGTTTTACTTGATAAACAATAGGTTGTTTTTTTGTTCGTTCCTACGGAAAGAAATTAGGGAAATGGTACCTGATGACCGCCATTACCGTGCTAAAACGTCGCAATTATCGAAAAGTAGTAATTAAACAATTGCTAGGTACCCTCCGTCCGGATTTTACCGGATATGTCTAGGTTTTGACCCTCTTTGGACGTTGTACGATCTACTTAATTAGAGTTAAAGGAATTTATAAAGACTGAATAAGTAATAATTCTCAAAATAAAACTGACAGAATGCCAAGAGTAGATAGAGATTAGGGCAGGCAATAGCAACCCGTCGCCAGGCGGTGTCTGGTATGTCATAGCCTCCTACACCGAGAGCGGCGTCGGCGCGGCCGGGGATCTGGTCTTCTCTGCATATCAGCTAGAATTCGGAGAAATAGGTCATTAAAAACTTGGAATCCATATAGCTAGAAAATATATGAGGTAATTATATATTTGTCTTCTTATTAAATAGGCAGCTACGGACTTACCGGTGCTCAATTAAAGTCAATTTTATTATTGTCATAAAGCGGGAGTCGAAAAGGCGGTAATTTTCACAGAGCATGTTTGTCATGGGTACCATAGTATTTTCATAAGGCAATGGTGCCGATTCCCTTGTTCACAAACTAGATTAAATTTAGAGAATTGACATCTCTTACTAACATACAGCGAAAGGAAAGGACGGTGACATTAAAACATTAAGTTAGCGATGTCGTTTTTCCTTGAACTTTTCCGTATTTTTAATCCATACGTTTTAAGATGTCAACTATAACATTACATTACATTAGTCTCTTTCTTGTTTTATTAAACAGAAAAAGATGGAAATAGTCTAATTTTAGTTTAGTTTGTGACCAAGAGAATCGGCACCAATGTCACTTGACACCTGACTAAAAACGCGTTATAGAGTTGACTGGTAAGTTGGACTAAGTCATTTAGATAGTTTTAGTTTGAATCATTTTTATTACATAAGTAATTGTAATTTATTTCAAGGAGTTTCCAGTATCTATACCTATACGCCGAATTATAAGTAAGGGCACATCGAAATACGATGTATTTTCCACGCGCGGTGAAGGAGAATGAAGAAGAAAATCAATTTGAAAAGTTTTGATTTAGAGTTGATTAGGAATAAAGTAAGAGAATGACTTACATGTTGGAATAAATACCTCTTAATTTTCATCATACTCTTCATTTAATAAAAAGAGCATGTAATGCAAAGGACTTTTTAGAATCGTTTTCTAGTTAAGAATGAGGTTTTATGTTTTTTTATGATTTTAACGATATATTTAATAAATTAGTATGTAAACAATTAAATTATTTTTTAAGGTTTATTCATGTCCGATAATACTTGTGTATCCAGATCGTATAATCCAATTTCCCGGTACCTATTCCGTGATATTCACTACAAATTCTGATTTTCTCATTTGCCAAGAGATTCTGCTATACCTACCTATGAAATTACCCTTACTCCTGCTGCTACTGCTATAAAAAAGGCACTACCAAAGTCTAATAGTTTCCATGGACGTGTGATAACTGTACCTACCTACGTTATACACAGTGCAATGCTACGATTCTATTTAATTTTAACATGTTAGAGAAGGTAATCTAAAAATTCGAACACTATGCGACTCACGACTTACAAAAAACATAATTTAACATTAGTTTTTGAGTCGTGTACCATTTTCAAACCATAGCCTCGAAAATGGTCATAACCTATCTACAAAATATCATTGAGTTTAATTACTTCTTAATAAAAATGAAATCAGACTACGTTTTCTATGAAAAGCGCTGTGGGTACAGTTCTGCTAAGTCGTACCTGCAAGCGAAAATTTGGTCTTTTTATCACCGGTAGCAAAGATAACAATGCTCCGCCACTTCCATCGGCTATATGCGCATATTCTAGAGCAAGAATACGTAGATTTCTTAACTCCCCAAGACTTCGAAGAAAGGCGTTTTTAGTATCAGGTCTTGGTATGTATTGACCACTTCCTGTAATTAGGTAAAATTCATCTATTGACGTATGTATAGTACCTATAGCAAACTTATCTGGCCCGGTGGCTATAATTGAATATAATATCGAAATCACTATGAAATATGACAAGTACTTACCTACTGTATTTTTTGTTCTCCATTAGCGACACAGTCACCGACCAAATAAGCTTGCTGTACTTTATGTTTCTCTAAAATCGGTTAGTTTAGAGTCTAGCTAGGTACGATAATGTGGGATGCGTGATTGCCACATCCTTTTTGAGGGCTGGACTGGATCCGCGCCTGTCTGTGCAGGTAAATGTAATAAAACCCGCCAATACATTCGCGCGATATTATTGTGTCATCATTTGAATCAAACCATTCCAATTCAATATTTTTAAAAATAGTTGATTGGCCTATTTTGCCCCACACCTGAGTAAATGCCTCTCTCCACTTCTTACTCTTAAATCGACTCCGTCTCAATGTCTCAGGGCTCTGTGCTACTTGGGCCCACAATTTATACGACATGTGGCGGACATGTTCTGCCTAGTTATTTAAAAGTTTGCTATTCTTTTAGCTATCCCTGTTTTGGAGCGTTGTAATAATCTTCTAGAGTCTAAAATAAAAAGGGTAGGTTGGACCTACCCCCTTTTATTTTTATCCAATTATGTGTCTGTTGTTAATTAATGGTACGTAGATTTACAATAGGAATATATATCATAAAAAATTTTCGTTATTTTTTTCAATTTCATTTATTTCGCTTCAAGTAAAACATTAGGAAACATCGTGTAAGTACCTTAATCGACCTATCTTTGGTACATTGTAGTCATTACCCAGCACCAGCAGATCTATTGCCTCACCTCATAAATCAATTAATTGCCCAGACTCCTTTATTTATAATCTTATATTTTAAGATGTAAAAATTAAATGCCACGCGTTAGTCTTGCAAAATATCGAAAATTTTAAAATCATTTTCTAGTTTAGAATGAGGTTTCATGTTTTTGTATGATTTTAACGATACATTTAATACATTAGTAGGTATGTAAATATTTAAATTATTTTTTAAGGTGTAAAATCTTTCTACCGATTTGATCATTTTTTTGTTTGCGTTGTGGATAGGAATACTAAAATACTATTTTTTTACAGCACAATGTGGACGGGGTCAACTTTATTGATATTGTTTTTCTTTTGCTGAACAGACCGTATTTTCCCAGCAATCGCAATGTGTGTCTGCAATACATTTCCAGAAATGATTTAGTAACGCCGCCGTGCTATACTTCAAAATGTTGTATATTCCTGCATTGCTGTAAAATTATTACCCGTTTTGGGGCACCTTTATTACAAAAAGAACGTAGTCACTGACTGACTTCAATTAAAACTATTTTCACATTTTGTGTCTGTGCTACATTTTTAAAAAGCTTATGTACTTTGACGTTTTTGAAGGATAATGTCTTTCCGTCAGGAATAAAAAATAAAATTTCACATTTTTTATAGAAAATTTAGAAAGCAGTAAAAAATAGAAAAAACCTCAAATCAATTTATAAAATATCACTTCATGTTTGCAGAAAATAACAAGTATGTTTAACTGTGTGCCTTTTCTATTATTGTGTCCTAGTTTCAAACTGTTTTGTTTTTTGATACCATGTGCAACATTATTGGGTATGATGGGAGTTTATCTCGGCGGAATATTTTCATACTTTTCTGATGTGGCATACGTAAAACTGAATACGATAGTTAACACAACTTCAATCTAAACAATATTAAAGATTTCATGTAATAGTAGTCCCCGGTTTGGTCACCAAGACAACCATTCATTGAAACCTTAATGTGGCCTACGTTGCCAAGGTGACAAACATTTATTATTGACAATATTTATTGTACGAACTTGAAAATGGCAACTGATGAAGAAAAGATTAAAATTGGTAAACTCTTGCAAAGTTTAGAAGTGCCTGAAGTAAAGTTAACGGAACGGTGTTCTGAACTTGTGAAAAATTTTCACCAGAGATTTGGTGGCGAGGTTGAAGCAGAAAGTCGTCAGGAGGAAGATATGGAAGACAATCAATTGGGTGAAAATCCATACAAAGTTGACCGACGCTTGCTCGAAGAAAACGAAAAGAAATTGCGAGAATTGTTAGCTGAAAGTAAACGGTTCGATTTTTTTATTTTATTGTTTTGGTAGAGCACGCAGCCAGCGTCGGTCGCCACCTTAAATGCTAACATTTAAGGTGGCGCTTGATGACAAAATAGGTAGGTTTCATCTACCGCGGATGTAGCAGTGATTTTACTAACCTAGCTAGAATGCAAGGACTAGAGCTTTTGATTATTTTTAACAAAAATAGGAACTCCGTAGAATACGATACAGTTTGGTTACCAAACTATTGATTAAGGTGAAGGAAAATTAGTACAACAATTAACAACAAGAGTGAGATAGATTATTTATATTCTTTTACTTTGTTAAATTAGCAAAATATCTCAATCTTTGTTCTGATTTGTTTCAGAGCCAAAAAAGCAAATTCCGAAAATGTGCTTCTAACTGGTGCAGATCCTAAGAGACCATGGCGAACCAATTCTAACAAAGAGAAGCTTCTTCGTGTAGACAGCGAGCTGAAGCGGCACGTGGAGAAATCAGGCCAAATAATTGTGCCTCTAGCTGAACAAGAGATGCAGAACCTTGTCAAGGAATGTAGAGATGAAGGACAAGTGGCGCCAGCTGTGGGCACCAACCGGCTCAGAGACACTGTTGACGCAGCCAAGAAGAATCTTCCTCATTTCCAGTATAAAAAGATTAACAACACCACGGCCACCTCGATCCTGGCGCAAGCTCATGAATTACAACCCAAACCCGTGCTCATGGATGAACCTAAGTAATCTTCTACCATTTTGTACTGTCAATTCCTTGAAGAATGATTTTAATACAATTTCATTATGAACATTATTTCGTTACGTTTTATTTCAACTCACTTCACGTCTAGGGCACAGGCAGAAACCATGGTAGATACATGAAACACCATCGGTGGAACTATTGTTGCCAACCCTGTCGCACAGAGAAATTGTAGACGATCGTAAAAAAAAAACATGTAGAAAACTCTAAATTTAAACAAAGTTTTCGGCATTGAGAAGATTAATCATGTCACACAGGTGTTTTATTATTATTCTTCCATCGGCTACTTATCTTGAAATATTGCGCATTCTAGTTCAAGGAAAAAGATATCAACTATGAAAGATATACCTAATCAACTATAAAGTAGGTACTTTATATCAAAACAATGAACATAACGTCGGCAAAATAATAAATGATCCAGATGTTCACCTCTTTTCGTGAAATCGAACATATTAAAGAAAATATGGCTAAATAAAATACAAATAGATAATTATTTTGAATTAAATTAAGCATTTGGGTGAGTTGTTTAGTCCTTTGATTGATAACATCATAGTTTATGATGCAGGAAGTTTGAGCGTGCTTTATGGAGAAAATCTGTAGATTTCAGGTATTCCACCATGTCTTCTCTTGTGTGGCAGGTCGGTAAATGATAAAACTCGTTAGGCTTAATTTTAGTACCCAACAGTTATGTAGGCATTGATCATGGCTGGGTGAAGATGCTATTTCGCTGTTTGTTTCTTCAAGTGACCCTATAAGAATGTCGCTTGATGAATAAAACCGAGTAGCGGCAATGGTAAGGGTTTCTTTTGGACTTGAGTGCCGAGTAATTTTTGCATTAGCGGTTGTGATGGCCTAGTGGTTAAGGTGCAAGTTTCTTGGGAATGAGGTTGCGGATTCAATACCTACCAGTGTCTTTTTTAATTCATATGTAGTTTCTAAGTATTTCGGTATAGGAAACGTGAGAACATCTGGACTTTCTAATGTGCATAAAGTCTGAAATTTCAAATCCGCCATAATTATGAGAAGAGGCATTTGCTCTGCAGTTGGTATTTTATTATTTATTACTAACTTCCGCCCGCGACTCCAGGTTAATATCTCTGTGCAAAATTTCATCCAGGTCCGTTCAGCAGTTCTGACGTGATTGAACAAACATCCATCTATCTAAACTTTCGCTTTTATAATAGTAGTAAGATTACGAGCTAAAGGACTAACCAGTGATGTAACTGTAGTTGATAAGAATAGGATTCTCGTTGGGCAACACAAATCTCCACAAGAACAGATACTTGAGAGTGTGTGCATTGAAACAAGCCAGCTGTTGTATGAGACTGACTCCTTCGACTCTCTTGCAGCACATATTTTCGAACGACACCAATTGAAGGTGATCCTGTACACTACGGTAGAAAATGACTTTTATTTATGATCGGTAGATATGCGGGTATGCTGTGTCTAATAGAATAGAGCACGTTATTACTAGCAATAGAAAAAAATAAAATAATGCTGGAGGTATAATACGCACCACGAAAGATGAGACTTGACAATCTAGAGTACCTAATGGTGACCTTGGGCAGGAATGGATGTACGAAATAATTATCAATAATTTGTGCATCTATTCAGGGATATTTCGATGACATTTAGATTAAAATTCTTAACAATATTATAATATTTATTACGAAATAATAAAGTTCGTGTGATGAGTCAAGTCTAATATTTCGTGGCGAGTATTGTACAAGTAACTGTCTATACTATTGCTAAGTAGTTTCTTTTTTCATCATTGTTTGGACCTTGCTGTGGCACTGCCGTACACCACTCAGCTCATTACCTCGTCTGACTAAGGGATTTTTTTTGTGACGGTTTGTAATACTTTTTGTTGAATGTCACCTGGAAGTTATACCTACATATACTTATATATTTTCTATTTTTTTTACATAGTCCCGACATTGCCTACTCGGCTACCAAAAGTTGTCGTAAATTTCCCTTGGACTAGATTGCACTTCAACTTGCCAGAGTCACAGTTATAAGTTTACTACAACAACATAATGTCTGGTTCCAATAATTTGATAAATATGAGAAAATTTATTTCGCACTGGGGGCCTAATCCTATCTCTTAAAACCGTATCATTTTATTATCTTTGTAATTTCTGTTTTTGGATTTTCAACTCTCGGCGCTGAGCTGGGCGTAGAAAATCAAATAGTGCGCAAGGCAAAGTAATTTTAAAATATACTGTTTTAAGAGACGCTAGACGGTAGGAAGATATTATGATGAATAGTAGTGCATTTTATTGTGACTAAACTATAATAAAATAATATTAATATATTAATGAGATTTGTGACTGCCTCGTTGGTCTAGTGGTCGCAAGCGCGACTGCTGTGCATGAGGTCTTGGGTTCGATTCCCAGGTCAGGCAAAGTGTTATTGGGTTTTTCCATCAGGAATTTCTCAGTAGCAGCCTCGGAGTCTGGATCTGTGCCCGGTTGATGGCAATAGGCTCGCCCCCTATTAGGTACATGGGACTAAAAACATAACTGGCGAAATGTGGGTGTACTAATGGGTACACCTCTGCCTAACCCTTCAGGGATTACAGGCGTGATGTTATGTTATGTATATTAATGATAAGTCTACATAATGCAAGCTTTACTTTTCACTTATACCTTATAATGTTGTGCAGGTGTTCGAAAAATGATAGTCTTTTAAAATAATCGAGGCGATCAAGCTTGATGATGATGTCAGGTATTATCAGGCGGTCCATTTGGACCTGGGCCATATCCATTTTCTGTTGCACAAAATATAAGAATATTTAATTTATTAGACTCCCTGAATGCCTGCATGGGGTCTTGGGTTCGATTCCCAAGTCGGGCAGTGTTATTGGGTTTTTTCATTAGGAATTTCTCAGTAGCAGCCTCGGAGTCCAACACCCTTCGTATGCGAGTCCGACTCGCACTTGACCTGTTTTCTTGTACGTAGCTGTAAATCTCGATGACGACTAGCACCTGTGAGCTGTGACTGTCTTTTCTACTGCTATTTTAATACGCCTAGCTTAATCTCAATCTTATCGAAATTATTACTTTCTAATACGTGAGCATTTTTCTGTGCAATGCTTCTATGTATTTACGGACTACCAAACCTAAAAGAAATGCAACCTTGAGTAGGCACGAGTTTGCTTGTCTTTTTGTATGGGCGCGCTAATCTTCGGAACTACTGTTTCGATTCTGAATATTCTTACAATGTTAGGAAGCCACGTTATCCTGGTATCATACGAGTAGTAAGTGATATTAAGGGCTAAATTGTTTGATTTGTCAGCGTATCTGCATTGCCTCTTAAGACTTTCTTACCTTGATCGTTGTTTCTATTGAGTTATGCAATTCGCGTTGATATTGATTGGATTGCGTCTTTAATGCAACGTTTGATCTCCACAGTTGGTTGGCCAGGGGAGTACGCATCCTCGGATACGGGTAGGAGTACACAAACAATACTTGATCACAATGACGGTCACCCGTGAAGTAACGCTGCACCTCACTTATTTCCCAATATTCAGTTTCCTTCGACCTGTTGTCATATAAGCAAGTATTTTTAGCATTTAATTCAAAATATTAAATTATCTTTGATTGAAATCTATCTACCTTACTTCTTGTTTCTTACCTTTTTTCTTTAATCTACCATTAATGTCAACTAGTTACTGCCCGCGTCAAAGTTGTGATAGCATTCCACGGAAACCGTAGATATTTTCGGGTTAAAAACTATATTGCTATCTTAGACTATAATCTATCTCTGTGCGTAATTGAGTAACATTTATAATAGTGTCTAGTGTAGTGTAGTAGCGCGACTGCTGTGCATGAGGTCTTGGGTTCGATTCCCAGGTCGGGAAAAGTATTATTGGGTTTTCTATTACATGGGACTTAAACATAACTGGCGAAATGTGGGGGTACTAATGGGTACGCCTCTGCCTAACCCTTCGGGGATTACAGGCGTGATGTTATGTTACCTATGTTAGTATAGTGTGTACGTTGTAGGTACTTACAGGAGGACGTCATCTTCAGCTAGTATACCATCAGATCTTTGTATGTAATTCATCCATATGTAAGGGTTCCTAGTCCAGTCGTCCCAGGCAAGCGTCCCCGGACTGGCGCGATAGTGCCGAGGGTCCTTAAAGTTGACACTTTCCAAGTGGCCCATAAGTTTAATACACTTGCAATCCGCTGCAGAAAAAGAAAATGTAGATAGATATTTTAGATTAAGTATTTATCATTTTATAATGGGCGATGGCGCCATCTATCTTCTTATAATAAAAATGAGTCGCTAAATGTGTTGCTAAGCGCAAACCTCAAGAACGGCTGGACCGACTTGTCTGATTTTTTTTGCTGTATTCTTAATTTTCCGGACAAGGTTTTTATGCAAGATTTTTTTTTTTAAATCCCCTTTGTTCATCGGTAATTTGCGCCCGGGCGAAGGCGGGGCGGTCCACTAGTTGGTTATAAATACTAGTCAGTTGTCAAATACTGAAATGAATATTCACGTTTTAGAAAGTAACACCTTTCGATGAGATTGAGATAAAGTTCAGGCGTATTTAAATGGTAGTAGACAGTCACACAGGTGCTAGTCCGTGCTATAAACAGAATCGAGATCAAGATTTACAGCTTATCATCAAGATTTGCAGCGTATCATACAAAAATTAGCTTGTAGGATTGCAGTAACTAAAGACGTAATTAATTGAACGCAGGAAAAACCGCGGGTAATCAATAAAACATAAACATAACATCACGCCTGTAATCCCCGGAGGGTTAGGCAGAGGTGTACCCATTAGTACACCCACATTTCGCCAGTTATGTTTTTAGTCCCATGTAATAGGGGGTGAGCCTATTGCCATCAACCGGGCACAAATCCTGACTCCGAGGCTGCTACTGAGAAATTCCTGATGGAAAAACCCAATAACACTTTGCCCAACCTGGGAATCGAACCCAAGGCCAGCAGTCGCGCTCGCGACCACTAGACTAACGAGGCAGTCTGATTAATAAAAGAGTTTAGAAACCGACAAATCTATCGCGTTGCAACGTATATTATCTGTCATGTTGAGAAAGCTGTCTACATAAATAGTCCGTAAGAGATTTTTAGGCTGTATAAGCTTTTTCCCGCGACTTCGTCCGTGCGCAAATCAATGTTAAAGTTTCAGCCATTATTACCAGTCGTCTTCTACCTTTAAACTGCCTACCAAAATTTCAGCTTTATAGGTCAAGTAGTTTTCGAAATTAAACACCTATTAGTAAGTTTGTGAATGACTGTAATACATATCATTTAATTGCCTCGTTGGTCTCGTCGTCGTAAGCACAACTGCTGAGCGTAGGTCCTGGGTTCGAATGCCAGGACGGGCAAAAACTGTCAGTGGGTTTTTTCCATTAGGGATTTCTCGGCAGCAGCCCGGAGTTTGGATATTGGTAGTGTACCACGCCCGTGCCTCGGAAAGAACATATAACCGTTGGTCCTGCGCCTAATCTCTCTCCGGCCGCGTTGGAATGCCGTCCCATCGGACTATGAGAGTAAGGGAAGAGGGAATGCACCTGTGTTTGCACACGCACTTGTGCACTATCTCCGGCCATCGTAATTGAAGATGGTCTTGAATATGTTATAAGGTATAATTATTGATTTTAGTTCAAGAAATCTACCTAACGTCGATCAACGACCTGAAAGGAAATAATTGAAAAAGGACCTTCAGTTTTTGTTTCATCTGGCTTTTCTTCATCCGAAGATGTCCCTTTGGTTTTTCTTTTAAGTAAAGATCCCTTTCTAGTAGCCATACTAGTGCTATGCAACCCTCTTTTACTTGCGTACGGGTTTGATAAAAGACTCTTTACAAGTTCTGGCTTTTCCATCTTATTTCCTTATTTATCCCAAGTCACAGTATTAGTTTAAAGAGACATTTTCAAAACAAAAACATTAAGAAAATAATCTATAAAAAAACTTCGGAAAATATTAAATAAATAAATTACAAAGTAAACAATGAATATCTTCTTTTCGTTTTATATGTCATGTCAGGTGATCTCATAGATTTTTCCGTTTTTTTTAGCTCCTGTCAACAGTAAATAAATAGTATTTATGTTAAGTACTTAGGTGCAATCTTACTAAAAAAAGTGTTACAAACATTTTAGTTTTTATATTGTATGGGGTAGTGTATGGGGTATTGCGATTTCTCGAAGATTGGCAAGATTTAGCGCAACATCGCGATAGATGAAAGAAATGGAGGGAGGCCTTTGCCCAGCAGTGGGGCAGTACGGGCTAGTTATCATTATATAATAATATTGTATGGGTATCCAAGTGCTGTATATAACCATGTGTAGTGTAACCCGGAACCGTACCGGAATGTATCTCTTATAAGTCTACAGTATTTAAGGGTAGTTTTACTATCTGTGAAACCATCAAAATTTGAAGTGTGTCAGTTCCCTCTTTGGTTCAGTTTCACACTTCAAATAGAAACACAGTTTTAGTAATTTGTCATACCATGACGTAATTGACGGACTGACTTTATTAAACGAAGTATCCTTGGTTCACTCGATCTGAGTCATTTACATATTTACAGCATCATACTATGACGTTGTCAGACTTGATAAGCATAGCTTCTGCCCGCTACTTCATGCGCGTCAATGTTGATATATTATCTCATTTATCTCACGGAAGCCGTACATTTTTCTGGTGTAACAAGTAGCCTACGTCCTATTCCAGAATATAATCTAACTCTACGCCGAATTTCATGCAGATTTGTTTAGCCGTTCATGCGGGATTGAGTAACAAACATCCATCTGGTACGGTTCTTAAATTTGGTGAAATAGATTTATTTATTTTTAGATACAGCATCAATACCTCGTTTCTCACATATTATGTGCTAGATATACTTACAAGAGCGGCAACAAATAGATCATTGTTTATCTCGACGATTCATTAATCTAGGCTTGATCTTGGCTAAAGTATCTTGTAATCTATGTATAAGGGAGGCCTATGTTCAGGCCTTACGGCTGATATGATGATGATGATGAATGTATCTTAGTTTGAGTAGGTATCTAACTTATGGCCTGTTTCACCATATCTCAGTAGACAAATAGCGAAGGTCCAGTGCAGAACTTGCACACATGACCTTGTCACTTTTCAGTGCGTTTCACAGTTATTTCGTAAGTTCAGTCAGGTAAGTTTATTGTAGATAGTTTAATAGGGATTCCAGGGCACACAATACGCACCTTCTTTTTTAGGTTTCTCCTAAAGGATGAAAAATCTTTAATAAAAAACATAGTTCTTGGAATTTCATTATATTTGAAAAAATATACAAAGAATTAATGTTATAATTAATTTGTTCTGTACAATTTAATTAAGAATACTAATAAATGCGTTATATAAAAGTGATTAGGTAAATCATTTTCAAATACATCATTAGGTAGGTATGCGTCGAAATAATGAGAATACAACCCGTATGTAACTATTAGTTAGCTGTAAACAATGTTTAATTTAGAACTAATGCAGGTATCAGATATTATATACAACATTAAAGAACAGTTAGTGCTTATATATTTACGATTATTTTCGATATTTTAAAGTCCCGTTTGAGACTTACGGCACATCAGAGTAATAAGAATATACTTACATAATAATATAAGTATTCTTAAAATCCACCACATTGCACTTATGAGATTGTCATCATGCATCGTATTCTCTTAGTGTTGGTAGGTATACAAATAAAATCACAATACATCTATGTTCTTATTACAATATAAAAGAGATAACTACTTACAAACAAACATTTATTATGTAGTTGAATTTACTATAGGTAGTACAATAATTATTAAAATTACCTTCACTTGAAAAACATCGATAGCAAAAAAGACGAGGTGACTACTTATATTTTCGTCTTTGTACATCAAAATATTGCTAATTATGACAAACGTATATAAGTTGTATACATTGTATCTGATCGATATTTTGAGTTCCGTACATTTACTAAGTATTTTATACTAACCAGCAGTCTTACACTTAAAATACTCGTAAATAAAATTATGAAGTTTAATTTTCATATTTTTGCTAAAAATATCGATAAGATATAACAGAATATTGGACGTGTGAGAATATTTATTAATAAATTGCATGAAATGTATAAACGGCCGTCTGAAACACTGAATAGCATTCCATAAGGTGCATTTTTGCGTCGATTGTAATGAGGATTGAAGATGCCATGTTCTTTATAAGTGCATTAGGACAGCTATAATATTCGATCACAATAATAATAGTGAGTATAGACACTAAAGCACATTTCATTAAGGCGGTGTGCAGTGTCTTTCTTCGATTCTTTCATACGATTCCGGTTTAATTTGGACGTAAGTTTATTGTCAATATCGGATTTTTATTTCATATTTTCAGTCTTTGTAATCCGAATTTGAAATTGGATGGACTTTCATTGATGTCATGTTGGTATAAAATAAAATCCAGTATAAACGCGGTCATGCATGGTATCCTCTATCAAACGTACACTGGTAACACCCGTATTTACTGCGAATAAGTGATTCTTGACACAGTTATCTAATCAAAAGTGATTAAGCTAAAAGTACAAATTGTTGTATAGGAAAAGCTCACTTTTCTTTAGTTTACGCTATTTGTTACCTCCCAATGTTATTAAATAATAAATGTACCTATAATTGTTTGTTGCAATTATTGCAACAAAATTCAAAGGAATGCAAGATTTTAGTGATGAAACAGCATCTATAAATAAGGCAGTTTATATCAATGATAACTAGTCTACTGCGAGCGGAGACGGAGATGCGTTATACCCAGTAAATGAATGGCGTAAGGTGAACAAAATGAAATAAATAAAGGAATTGGGGTTTATATGCCAGTAAACCTAATTTATTTCATTTTATTCGCCCTACAATGATCCTGTTGCTGAAACTACGATGATTTGTTAGAAATTAGTGACGGGCGTTGCATACGAAGCCAAAATATTTTGCGTAATTATTATCTAGATAAGTATTTGATGCAAATATTGCATTAAATCAAACACATTTATTAAGGCCTCGTAGCGCTTATCAAGTAATCATGTGTCCTAAGTCTCCGCTCAACAGTTTCAACGAACTATAATAAAAAAAATCCGTTCGTAATTTATCGTTAAATAATTAAATCTAGTCAGGTATTCGAAGCTTAATTCATTAGCTAATTAGCTACACAAGGACAGAGTTCCAGTGCTGTAGTGTTCCGTTAAAAAATACACATAAAACAATTTACACAATATTATTTTATCAGCTTTTAATATACAACGATGGAAATATAATTAAAATATTTATCAATCAATACAGTTCGCCTTTATAAGTACGGTATATTTTCAGTTATTTAAGTTTAGATAGGTACATTGTTACCTATTGGGAATAAAACATCTTAATTATTTTGCCACGTCATCGTATATTTAAACTGTATTCAGAAAATAAATCAGACACGACAAAATCACAGCCCAAACATAATAATAACGCTTACTGATGGTACAGTGAGATCAGACACATTGGAGTTCTGTATATTTTTCATTTTGTCCCTCCCTACACCTTCATGTTTATACCTAATACCCAAGTCAGTATTAATTTATGGTAATGCTTGTAAACAGACGCACCTGCACATATTTTATGATGGCTTATCACAATTAGACAAAATTCGAACTTAACGTCGTACACTGCTGCGCTCGCGCTGCCGCCCACGGCTACAATCACGTGATTGAAAAGGTGTAAGCAATTGGTTAGTTTAAAATAGTTTACTTAGTACTTAACGTATTATTGTGCCCTTACGTGATCTAAAAAAAAAATGCTGTTTCTCAGAATTTTATTAGATCGATATTCTAGGGGAAAATTGCTACTGTAATTTTTATAAGTCGGTATTTGTGCACAGTTTTTGAAGGTGACTGTCGAAGCTAGTTCAGAACGATGACTGTTTGTCAATATTTCGAAAAAACTATCCATAAAGTAGGTAATAAAAAATGAATTTATGGCACACACGAGGAATATATACGACTACACGCATCACTACTTTCTGACTTACAATATTATGTTGAGCGATATATGGACATCCAAAGCTTTTGCATAGTATACCCATATACACATTCACTAAAAATGTATTTATTTACTGAAGCTCTTCGCGTATGGAACAGTTAATTAAATTATTATTTTCTATATAGCCGTTATACCATAATATCGTAATAAAAGAACGATATTCAATTGCTGTTAAAAATCAACCTACTCTTAGATGTAAACTGCCCGTGTTTATAATAAAACATAATTTATATAATAATTATCTAGGAACATAACATAAAATTGACAAAACTCCAACGCAATAAATATATTTTGCAAGTTCACTGCAAGTAACAACTACCTATCGATGCACAGTGTGCACACCATTTATAAAGTCAGTAGGTATAACTTGTATTATTTTCTAAATTCTAATTTTATTAAATAATATATATTTTTTTACAACACTTGCCTAAATTATGAATTTTACGAAAGTTAAATTCATTTTACTCTCCATTGCAAGTGAACTTGCAAAAAAGCCAACCTACATACCTTAGTATACCTTTCCAAAATAGCACCCCATTCTGATTATTTTTTTTTAAACTGCGTTCAAAATGATAACAATTTATCGAGATTGGTCATTTTTTTAAAAAACACGCTTTACAATAATTTTGCGTGAACATACTTTTTTCATGTTTCGTAACTAAGTTTCAAGTTAAATACGTCGCTTTCACCTAACTTCAGAGAGCTTGGTTTTATTATTAGAAAAACTTAAAGTTACATATTTAGAACTATCCGCTACGTTTCACTCTTTAGCGAATTATGGGACACAGATCTCGTAACAGTGATTCAATGCCTAATAACATAGAGTGTACAAATAACATGATTTAGCAATGAACATTTAAGTTGTTCCAGTAGGTACACGGCGATTTCTATGTTTCTATTTGCTAGAGAAGCATGTGAAGCGCCTGTATTATCAATGACCTATACAATGTTCGGCAGTGGTGCTCAGACAGTGGGTTGCGCCGGCGCCGGGTGCGTGGACAGGTGCGTGGATTCGCTGCGACGCGGTGGCGCGGGCGGCGGGCGCTTTTTGATGGGTTTCGGCTCCTCCCGGCGTGGTGGAGGCTCCCCCCGACTGAATACATTTTCATAGAATGGGTCTTCGACTCCCCCGCCATAATGCTCCTGAACCCACATTGATACGCTCGTCTCTTTATAGTCCTCCGATAAAGGATATTCTCTAAAGCCCAGAACCTCGTGTGGTGTAGTTGCAGGTTCCAATTTACATTTTTGTGCCACTTGCCACTTTTTTCTCATCACCCTTTGCAAATCTCGAAGAAATTCCTTCGGGGGATTGCTATTGGAATCAGCTAGTTTCTTTGGCGACGATAACCTGGTGCTTTCGTTTCGTTTCGGTGGCGGAGGCTTCCTGGGTGATAACGGAGGTTGCTCTTTTAAATTAAATGATATTTTCTTAGTCTTTTTACTATCGGAGCAAGTCGGTAAGTCATCTGCAAAATTTACTTTTTTCATTGAGCCTGTGCGTTCCTTAGAAGGTTCAGCAGTAATTTTTCTTTGAATGGAGGGACTGCCATTACTTATTTTCTTCGTCTGAAGTTCGGCGAGACAAGCGCCATAAGCCACGTTTTGCTGACCAAAGATACTTTTATCTGAATGTAGGGATGATGTGCGGGACGTTTCTGAGGTAACGCTGTCGAGTGAAGGCTGTCGCGGGAACGTGCGACTCTGTTCGGAGTTTCGCGCAGTGACTCTTGACTGGCCGGCGCGGGCTGCCTGCTCCACTTGTTGCGCCGTGAGTTGGTTCACTATGTCGTGGACGCGTCCAGCAGCCGTGTGCGCTTCCATTGTATGTTCTGGAGGAGGCGGAGGCAGGCTGAGTTGTGAGCCAGTGAGGTCCTCGATGGGCTCGAGTGGAGGCGGCGGCGGGGGCAGCGAGTCGAGGCTCAGGGTAGAGCTGAACATTCCGTCGGGTATGTCTTCAGTTGGAGGTGGAGGCGGAGGCAAGTCCTCCATGGTACTTACAGTTGGTGGTCTCTGGACTTTGTCGTAGATAGCGGTGTACCCGTATAAGGCGGAGCCGCTATCGGAACTGTTTCGGAACACGCTGTCACGGGGAATGCTCTCATAGTGTCCGTACGTCGGTGAAGGCGGGTCTTGCCGGACTGGACTGCTGGTGCTACTCAGCCGACTGTTTGATGTGTTGCTAAATACAGTTGCCTCTGCAGTATCTGTTGAATAAGACAGAATATAATTAGTACTCATTGCTTATGGAATTGTGGATGGCAATCCCGTGTTCCGTCGACTTCGCATAAGAACTGACCGGTGTGGTGTCGTTTCAGTGTGGAGTCGTCGGTGCGCGATGGGCGGGGACGCCTCGTCAGCGTGCCGGAGTCGCCGCCCCCCTCGTCCTCCACACCACAGTCTCCGCCTTTCTCAACCATCTCCTTGAGTTGGCGAGTCATCCACGTTAACGGAATGTTAGGCTTCATCGATGGCTTGCGCTTTATTGTACCTGGAGTATTTAAAACACTTGTATGAATAAAAAATATGAATGGCTGAAATTTATATTACATTCGATTAATAACAATAACTTAAAAAATTTACTAATTAAACTTTCTTATACTGATATATGAAGGTGTTATAGTAGTAATTTCTAATTACCCATAGGAAATTCGCAGTCGAAAGCACTTTCGGAAGCGGTGCCGCCGTCGGACAGGCATCCGCTCGAACTGGACGACGATGCGCGTGAGTGTCTGCATACGTCAAAATGTTAAAATCTTTTTTATTTACAAACAAAGCGCTGGTACTTAATAATAAATAGAGCCAAAATTATATAAACTTGATAATTTTGAAGCAATCGCGACGGTAGGTAACTATATTTAAAACAGGAGGCATTCGCATTACATTACTAGGGAGTACACAGTAGGTATAAATATACGCACACATTTTGAAAATATCTGAAACACCATCAAATCAAAATGGGAGATAAATAATTAGTACAATCGCTTTAGAAAACATAAGTTAGCAAACACAAAATATCACAATAAGAAACACAGGATCTAAAAGGGATGACAAAATTACCTACCAGCGTGGTCTACAAAGCAGTACTTATTTAAAAATGTCATGCCCGTTCCTGTAGATTCATCATCATGAGTGAGATACTAACCTGCCACTACTGATGTCGGAGTTGGCCACGCTGGCATTGCTCGACGTGGACTGTGCTGGGCTGCTGATGCCCAGTGCCGGCATACCGTTCGTCTTTGTTGGTATCGAAGTGATCTGTGTACGGAAGACTACGTTATTCTTGTACGGATGACAGCGCTTTAGGCTGCGTTTCCACCAGAGATGTTCGAGGATGTGTACCGAGGGATGTTTCTGAAACTATTAACCAATTACAGCGCTAGCTTATGCTCAAGTTATGAAAACGAAGCGCTGTAATTGATTAGTTCATCCCTCGCTACGCATCCTCGCACATCTCTGGTGGAAATGCAGCCTTAAGGTAAACTTTGTGGCGTCTTATGCGGTTGTAATAAGAGTGATTTGGCGGATGTACAATACTTCTCGAACATTTCGTTTAACAACGGTTTACTGGCAAATTTTCTAAAACTTAGATACTTTAAAAAGTGCTTTTACTGGTGAGATTAACCCGCTCACTTTATTGATTATTATTGTAACACTTTGCTACCAAACTACTATACCGGAATAGTTCGAATCTATGTTCAACGCGTGTGTCTCCACTACGTTGTCCGACTCCTACCAGTCATCAACGCCTCAACAATTCCTCAACATTTAAATAGTAAGCATACCGAAAGAGACTGATACTAAAAACCTGTTACTAAAAATAAGACACTTATCGAAAAAAATTAAGGCTGATTTTTGCATAAAGTTAATTCGGAGCTCTTTAGTGTGGACTTGAATAATTATATTGACCAGCGCAATGTTAAGGAGTGTGTCGACATTCTTTACATATAATTACGCTCACTTATAGACTCACACGTTTCAAAAGTAAGAAGTGTCAGAACGTTTCCGATTCCCGAAATGGGCTACCATTCCGGGCGATCACTGATACGGGACGGTGCCGGAACTGTGGCTTTACTGATATGTGTGAATCAGCCTTTACAGTTCCTCAAATCATTGCGATCTTTTATTTAGTCTAGACCATACCTGGAAACCTTCTGGTCATGAAGATATTGGTGGCCAAAGGAACTTATTTCTTATATTCCTATTTTTAATTTCAGAAAAAGCTTTATTTAATAGGTAGACAGGCAAGCAATATTTTACGAGTGATAAAAGATTGATTTTTTACGTCAAAAAAATAAAATATTTTTTTTTGGCTCAACGTTACTTAGTTTGATAGTCAAACAAAATAGTTACGAAGTTCAAGGCTAAATAATGTGTATTTTTACACGACTGCCCCAAAAAAAGGAGTGTGTTATGTGTTCAGGGTTTATGTATGTATGTATGTACTTGAGATTCTTTATTAACTGATTTAGATGTATGGGGTATCATTACAATCCTTGCATCGTTCCGAGTATCATAGGCTAGATAAAAAGAATCCAGTGTGGTCACTTTAAAACGTTAATTAATACCAGCCTTAATTTTTTTTTTTTATGATTCTGTTCGTGTCTATGTTTGTCGTCTAGAATTTGACAAGTAGATTTAAAAATATATAACACTGTAAATAAAAACCGTCGTAAAAAAAACTGACGAATAAACAAAGTACAAATATGTGCAATTTCTGCAGTCGTGTTTTTTAATTGTTTAATTATATTAGCTTGTTCCACCCTGTATGTCTTTAAAACATAAGGTTGTGGGTTCAAATCCGGGATCAATATTTATTTTTCAATGAATATATTATGTACTTTTTAAGTTTATCTTGGACATCACTGACACCGGTGCGAATCTCCAATCCGCTTTGAGCAAGCGTGGTGATTACTGCTCGTGCCTTCTCTGTGTGAGAAGAGGCCTTCGCCCAGCAGTGGGACAATAATAGACTGATATGATTATTATTTATTAAGTTTTTAACACTTACTGAACAGGAACGGGCATGGGCGAGATGGTCTAAATCCTCTTGAGTGAGCTCCTCTACTAATGAGCGATAGTTTTCTAGCAGCTGCCGTCCGTGCTGTAAAAGTAATTATCGAATTAATAGATCACAATAATCTATTCTAATATTATATTGATTGTTTATGATTTGACAAATAATTGATTTGACTTTGGCAACTTTTTTTAACTTCGTCTTCGCCGGTTTTCGTTAAGCTGTAGGTATAGATAAGGTATACTAATTAATTTAAAACAGTTTCCAAACGGAGTAGTATTTCTGCTTCCGTACCTTTGCTATGCGCATCGCTGTAACCCATCTCTCGAGAGTTCGCTGATCGTCAGCGCACAGGAACTTAATAAACTTAACACTCTTTGGTTGCTGCAGCCTCGGGTGCTTGATTGCGAAGCAGTGGTCAGTTGGTGACTTGTATTTCTTCTTCCAGTTCAACCCTATGTACACTTCGTTAGTGTCAAACGTAGCTAGACACACCAGCTCCTTCAGAGTCTTCACCTTATCCTTTGGCGAGTAGTACAGTCCTAGATAATAACAAATTGAAAATTAATTCAAGAAACATGCTATTCATTCTAAAAGCAAAGAAAGATTCGCATAGGCTTATTCGCTTTGCATAAAAAAAAATGGTTTGGGGTGTGGCCACACAGCGCAGCTCGTCGTATTTAGTTACTAACCAGACGGTCGCAATACGCAGTATATTTTCTTCCATCCTTTTTTAGCATCATTTTTCAAATATAATGGTCCCTCCATCGGAGGCACTGGGTGGCCTGACACGGACGGTATTGTGCTCGTAGTTCCTCCACTCTGTCCGAAAAACTCTTCTGTGATTACTTGTCTCGAATGCTCGTCATGTTCGCTGGACCAACCTTAACATTTGCAATTAAATATTAGCAATAGTTCATATGTAGTTTTGGTATGCTTACATCAGGTTGCAGTCGCATCGTGAATTTACCTCTGTCGTCTTCAGTCAACAGGAACTTTTCTGGTGTTTGGAAAAGAGATATTTTATCAGGTCGCTCGGCGAATAGAATTTTGTTTTTTGATTCTCTCGTCCACAACATTAAATTGTCGACTAGCATCTCATGGTCTTCGTACACTCGTTCTAAAATTTAGGACAATTTTGAATTAGGAAACTGTTTAACTTGCCACATGTATGTAATGGATTCTAGATTATGATCTTCTTACCCATGTGGAGGTCAGGCAGGTGTTCGACAATGGCCCACTTAGGTTCCATAGTGACATGGTTCTTATCCGCAAGTAGTCGTGCTACGTATCCACAAGTCATCTTTTCGTCGACCAGCAGACTCTTGGACGATCCATCCATAGAGAATGCTTTGATGAAGAGTTTCTTAATGTTAGCTTCGCGCATTCGTTCCAATGCTAACTTTATTTTATCAGCTTTAAGTTGGAAACTTGCATCCTGAAATGGTTACCGCATAAAGTTGAACGGGGAGTAAATTCGAAAAGGATCATTTAAAGCAGAACATTTTGTTTAAGATCATTTAAAGCAGAACATTTTGTTTTTGTTTAAGTAACTGAGTGGCATTAAAAGCTACGGAGCTTTTAATGCCACTCAGTTACTTAAACAAATAAAATAAATGAAGTATCAGGTGCAAATGTTTTTCAAGAATTACCTTTTGAGTTTGATGGAGATTCAGTTTTAAGGATTTACATTTCGTGCTAGTACTACTGGATGCAGATGATTCGCTGGACAGCATGGAAACCTAATAGACAAAAGTTTCATAAGGATTAATATTAATAAGGTGTAACAAAAAGCCTCCACGATGACGAAAGCGAAGAAGTTCACAAGGCGAATCCTGCGTCGTCAACCGCGTTACCACAGCTCATCTACTAATAACTACAGGCATTTGTTCAACTATAAATTTCCCTAAGTTTACATAAGTAGTATAAGTTATAAGTCTTTGCTACCTGAAATGAATGATACATTATTGTTCTTATAAATAGAGAAAGTTGGTAACTTACAGTGTCGCTGAAGGCCGAGTCATTGTCGGGGGAGTCAGTGCGCGCGATGATGGATGCACCGTCGGCGCACTCTTTATCTTGCCTCGGTGAGCCTTCCGCGGCGCTATCGGCCCTCGACTTAGATACCGATGACAATGCTGTAACATGATATTTTGATCAGCACACGGTGAACGTGCATATCTATGCAATGATGCATTTAGATGTCTGATGGGCGACGAAGCTGGATGAATCTGTCTAAATGCGGGTGCACTCCACGTCGTCGTCGTTAAGAATTCTAAATCATTTAAAGACATAAAAAGGGATGATAATAAATTGTAAACCAATAAATGTAGTTGCACCATATTGGGAAATAAGTATCTACGGTTTTACAAGGACTTAAAAAACTTTATACAAAGTTTGTTTACCTGAAGACACCCTAGATATTTCCTCATCGTACTCGGAGTCTAGAGCACAGAGTTCTCCCAGTATGGCGTCTAAGTCAGCATCCTGCGTCTCTTCCAGGTTGGCCATCGAGAACCTGTACGTATCAATGCGAGGCGCCACGATCTCCAGTGGCCTCATCGCAGACGTTGCATCATTAGAGTTCAGGCCCTGCAAATAAAATAGCACAAACTAAATAACAATTATAATTATCAACCATGTCTATCTAAGTAATTAGTAAAACTACGAGTATTCGCAGCTATTCCTACAACATCTATGATAGCCTTAGTAACTAATCCCGCACCATGAGGCAACAGGACGCAATGAATACAAATGATGGACCCTATACATGGCCCTATAAGTCCAGGAATTAATTATCCAGGCACATACAAATTGACATCCCAAAACATAGTTAGGAATGCATTGTCTTCAAACAATGAACTTGGTTAGTTTTGATGTCTGTCCTATTATTATAACAATACCTACCTACCTAGTGTCAACAATCTATTAAAATTTCTGATACAGTGATATTTAAGTAGGTAATATGAGATTACACTACTATGTATTGTGTAAACATTTCGACAGAGTTCTCATATCATAAGAGTCGTCAAATAAGCAAGTATATAGATTATGTAGACTAACACAACATAGAGCACTAACTTAAACATTACTTAGGTAGGTACAAGTAATTTCATAAAGTAAGTAGGTAGGTACCTAACCATTAAGTAAACATAATGCTCATAAACAAAACGATAGGTAGGTAAGTCTATTTAAATTATTTTCAACCGGCTTTATGTCATAAAATAAACATTTAAGTAAACAATTGAAGATTTGGTTATCAGCAGAGTCATTAGTCACCACGTACCGTCGATGTCATATTCAAAGTTTGTTCAAAGCTTTTATTTTCTGTAGGAGAGTTGTTAACACTTCTTGCTCTGCCGCTCGCTAACCGAAAGCTTCTGTTAAGAGTTGACAGAAACCCTCCGCGCTGCCACTTACTCGATTCGTTTAGTTGCACATCCATCATTACGTCTACATCGCAACGTGCAATGACTCACAAACCAACACTTCACACTATTAGCAAAGCGTGCCAAAAGCCGGCGCTACGTCGCGCGGGACCGGGACATGCTCCCGAACTGTACAGCGTCAGTATACAGCTTAGGGACGGCACAGACTTAAATAAGACGCTGTTTAATTAATAGCATTCTATAGTTTTGCATAAGTTATAAGTTAAGTAAGATGTATAAGTGTGCACTTATAATGATTGGTATGTATGGAAACGAGTTTGTTATTTCAACGGAGCACAGAACACGGAGGCTGCGCGGTACTGCACCACAACTTTGCCGCACTACAGTTAGGTATTATATCGCTCCCAGAGTAGTGACCTCGCCCGTTCACTTCACCCAAAACAAACTTTTCGCGCCAGCCACGATACGTGTTTAGTAAAATCACAGAACAAAGAACACTAACGAGGAACTGAAAACGCGTTCGACGTCCGCGGGCACAAACCACAACTAGGCAGCGTAGAGCAAAGTGAAGTGAGTAGTATTACAAAATGAAGCATGAGCGCTCGCTGAGTCGGCCGGTCGGAGGCAGGCACAGCGCAGGGGGGAGGCAAGTAGACAAGCGGCAACCGTGTTTTGTGACTTGCGCACGTGTGCGCGGCCCGCTACGCTACGTTGTTTGATTCCAGAATAAGTGCTCGAGGCTGGTGTGGTAGTGTGCGTGAGTCCCCTCGGCGCGAGCCCCCGGCCCGAGCCAGCGCCCGCACGCACGCCTTGCGCGCCCTAACCACGCCGACCCGATGCGCTCTGCCTACACTCATGTCATTACAAACAATGTTATAACATTGTACTATCCACCCAAAAAAAAAATTGTAAATAGCTGTGACTATTCTTTATATTTATTTTCTCGTTAGAGATATTTACCAAAATTTCTTAAGGTCAAAAAAAAATGCATATCCTTTATGATAAAAACTGCAATTTACCAAACTATAAATTGGACAAATAAAGCAATATATATGTCTATTTTTTTTTATTAAAGAAATATAACGATAATGTATTAAATCTCACGTGATAATGAAAGAAGAAATCGGCAGAATGACCTAGTTTTATTTGTCCTACTTTTGTTTAAGTAATGGCCGCACCCTGCACATTATTATATAAAACGTAAATTTGTCCAAAATATCGTGCACAATAATAAAAAATATTAATTATATACGGAGTACAATTACAATTCATAAATATAAGTATTAAGTGGTAGCGGTTTGCGGTTGCATTCAGATCAGCTTACCCACTTAGTGCACTATTAAAAATGTCAATTTTGGTAATCGCTTAAAGCAAATTTCAATATTATTAACTTAGGCGGAGAAGTTGTAATGAGTTTTGTGAATTGTACGGGACTATACCAGAAGTTGTATGAAAAAGATGGACAAAAAATGGGAAACAGGTGTTGTGATGTGAGCACCTGCTTGTGCTCGGCCGGCACACACGACAGATGCGCAGGATCCACTTTTATCGATCTCTAACTTACACAGAATATGCGAATAATAATTTCAGCTTATTGCCTTTGCGTGTTGTGGGAGTCCCTTTTAGACACACACGTTTTAGGATTAATGTATTATGTACCTACCAATCTAGTCAATAAAATCTATGTTAAATATTACATTATGCAGGAAAATAGAGGATCAAAAGGTTCATTCTTATTTATATTAAACTCAGAATACATTTATCTATATTTATTTTAATTCATCCTAATTAAAATATTATATGAATTAAAGAAAATGATTAGAGCTTTACAATTGTCACAGTTGGACACCCCAAATGAAGCATTTTAAATGAACGCACATCTGTCGCGGTGTAACTATTGATTATACTTAGTGACGAGTTGGTATTGTGCCGGGGCGCCATACATTATAATCAATATCAATAAGTATTGGCGACACTATTCAATGAGTTTTATCAAATATGATGCAAAAAGAAACAGTAATCATGTCACGAAAAGGTTAATAAAGAAACAGCTAAAGGTCTGTTGAAAATCAAGTTATCGCAAGTTCGTAGCCAACTCGAGGCGATGCAAAATCATGGTAAAAGCGCATATGCGCGCGCACCTGTCCCGCGGCGTCAGCCAGCGCCTGCGCCCGCGCCAGCTGCAAACCACACGTGCGCTTGTGATCCAGCATCAATCATCCCTTTTAAACTCAAGCAGCCTCTCCGTTTTTATTTATTTAATTAATGAAGGTATACTTATCTTTCGACTAAAATACGATTCTGAGTTTAGGCCAGATGCCTCTATTTATGGCGCACGATTGGGTTCAGTCAGGCAACGTGGCATTTTTCAACGAGTGATGTTATAGGTATCCATATCACCTTTTGGTTATTATGTTGGGAAGTTTAGATATCAATATTTGTAAGTAACCAGGGCTCGGAGAAAGAAGATTCTTGCTACTATAAGTATATACTGACCTGGCCCAGAAATTGTCGAAACAGCGTGTAAGTTGCTGTAGCATCTAGTAGCTTTTCAAGATTTTAGCCGATGTAACAAAAGGAATTAGCGTGATTGACTTACCGCAGTGAGCACGGTGAGCTCGCCGAGCCATTCGTTGAGCAAGGCTTCTGGGTCGTCGGCGGCGGCGCCCGCGCCTTGTTCCTCTACCAACGCCATCTGGAAACAAGAAATTTTAATATTAATAAAATAAAAGGTACCAAAATCCTTGAAAATTGTTGAATATTCCCTTATCTCAGGTCTACATAAAGTAACCACAAAGGAAAATAGTCTGTACTGAGACACAATACATAGATAGAGATATTTTCTCATTCATTAAGTACTAATACTACCTCCGCTATATTTTCTAATTATAATGACGTACTTTACAAAAGCTCCGCAACATTAGGATGCAATGTTGTAATAGTTTTTTTTTTATATGTTTAAGATTGTTACCTACATTGGTCCAAAAAAGTAATTGCCGCAATTGGTATAATTCAGTTAATAGGAATTAGAAATATCAGGGGGACAAAATTAGGTAGTTGACACTTTAGTAGTTTATTTATTTCTTTTATTCATAAACAACTAACCTATACTAACAGTTTGCAACTGTTACAGACAGACATACAAGTTATTGACCAATAATCATAAAACTTAATAACTAACACAAAAAAACATAAAAAAGAGAAATATAAAACAAAAAATTTAACATAATTACAGTAGATGAAACGAAAATAGTAAAGTAGTAGCAACATAAAAAGGAAATGAATTTATTTATTTATTATTGTGCTGGGGGTGGCAATAGACTCGAGGTATCGATTATTCCAAGACAACTACTAGGCAACTACTTCAAAAAAAGCATTTCATTTTAGCCTTGAAAATACAATTATTTTTTAATTAACAGTAAAATTACATTTAATGTTGTTTTTAAATCAATAAATAGTTATTAAATTGAGGTGACAAAAATGAAAGTATGTCGATTGATTGGTGGTGTCAATTTAAGTATCCAATTTTAATACCTTTTTTGAACATTAACGTCCTAATCTCAAACTGTCAAAATTTTGACATTAATTGTCATAGTGACTAGATTTTGCCCGTTTTTAATAACAAGAAGTATTTATTTACGTTTCAAAAACCTTTCAAATCATACCTTAGTTCAGGCTCGAAAAAGCCAAAACAACCATTTTACTATATTCTTATTGAACCCTGCATTGATTGCACTTTTTCCAAGCCAGCTTCAGCAAAATAAATTATGTTAATCATCCTGTTCTTGAGACCTTTATCGACTCTCGTGTCTAGCCGACGGCTAAAGGCTAACATGCTTTTCATTAAGTCTATCTTTCTGAATCTGTAAACTAATTAATTTCATCCGCGTCGTCGTGCTCCTACAGCGAACAACTTGTAAAATTTTCCTAGACACGAGTTGCAAGCGGCTTCCAAGATATTATATTCTGCGAAATTATCATTTCTTGGCCGAGCTAGTTACGAAGACGTGAAACTATTTCAACGTCGAAATAATTTAATGTTTTAATACTATCTTGGTTTTATTCTTTCTGTTTCAGATTTAAAAACCAGTCAAATGTGCACACGAAGGGTTCTATACCACCGCTTACAATATTTAAAACGACATACAAATAAACAAGTTTCGTGTAAAATTAAAGGGGCTTTTAATTGTTTTACTTTACTTTATTTTTATTATTTGCTGAGAGACAGACGAACAGCGGAGGCTTAGTAATAGGGTCCCGCTGGCACCATTCAGGTACGGAACCCTAAAAAATAAATCAGATATTTTGTAGACTTTGACAATTACAAATTAAAGAGTCGATATTGACGATTGCATTTATGAATATTCCAATCCTTGCTAATATTATATAATAAATGCGAAAGTAACTCTGTTTGTCTGTCTATGAAGCTTTCACGACTAAACCACTGAACCGATTTTGATGAAATTTGGTACGGGGTAAGTTTGAACCCCAAGGAAAGGTATAGGCTACTTTTTATTCCATGACTTGGCGTCCGTGATAACCGAAATTTATGCGGACGATATTGCGGACAAAAGCTTAGTACCTATGACTTAAATATCGTGCTACAAACACTTCAAGTCTATAACACAAACCCCAATACCCTGTATCGAAGCTAAAGTGTCACCTAGGAGGCTAGGACCCTTTATTTCGAAAGGGATTTCATTGTCAATACTGTGGGGCTTTAGACAAAGGCCGAGTGGCATTTGTCAGTAAATTGTAAACAATCGGTTGCCATTCATATTGTGCCGAACATTTATTCCCCAGTCAGTCGAAAAGGTACCTGCTCACTCTTTTGTGTATAGTGCTATTAGTTAACGGATTCAAAGCTAGTTGCTAACTAATAAGTAGGAGCAAGTAATACTTTAGTTATTTATATTAAGTTTTTAAACATTAGTGAAGTTTCCATATTTTTTTATTCTTGTCAATTTATATGTGTTGAGAATCATTGTTTGACTATTGTTTAGTTGAACATTGTATGCTATTAATAAAGTTGATAGCCACCAAAGTTATAGGTACCTAACTAATTCGCATGTGTCGCCGCGTAGAGGCCGCGGCACATGTTCAATTATTAGCAAATAAAAAGTATGATACAGAAATAAATGACACTATTTTGTGAAACAGTTTAATTTTGTAGGAGTATTACTTAGAAGGAATCTATTTTGAAATAAAATATGGTAATACTACGGAAACTAAAGTATTTTTAGAATACTTGACGGAGCGATTCTGTTTCTACGCAATGTTACGTGCCTTTGACGCTGCTTCTACGAATTGCTTCGTGCATTCGACCCCTCTTGTATGCGGTGCTACGCAGCTCCGACGCGGCTTGTACGCAGTGCTACGCCGCTTCTACGCCGCTTCTACGCAGTGCTACGCGGCATCGTCAATCAATGCGAAATCGAATCAGAGCACAGGAACAGAGTCATTAAATCCCTAATGTAATACAATATTCTCCTTTTTGCAATTTTATAAATGATAATAAAAATCCAGTTAAGTTTCGACAAAAACAAAAAAACAATCTACGTGAGCTTTTTTCTGTTTTCGAAGTCAATTCAATTAAGGTTTTGGGTGTATAACCCAAAACTTTACTTGTGTGTTACATTACTGTCCAGACAGTAATGTAACACATTTGGCATGTTCAGTTAATTTCATGTAATTGATTGAATTATTGAGAGATTGTAAGGTTGGCCCGCTTTGATCGAACGAAGATTATTTATTTATCGTAAAATAAACAGTTTTTCCTCCCCCTCTCGGAGTGTGTTATATAATTGTATTGTTATTATGGTGTCGGCTAAAATTAAACTTTATATAAGAAAACACGAGGTTATTATCTACAAAATGAATCAAGAGTAAAGGTACGTAGTGTAAGTAGAGCGCTCGTGGGCCACGGCTCGCCCTAGCGCATTATGTTTTTGTTGTCCTAACTTCCATAACCGGGAAGGAAAGTTGGATTGATGTAACTTTTACGTAATAATACTTACAACAATAACACATAATAAAAGAGATATTTTCGTAACTTTACCACAATAGAGTATCTCTAGACGTTGTCGTGGTTCTTGATTTTACGGATTGATACGTACGGGTACACAGCAACGTGTAAAAACTGTAAGTTACTATCGGTACATCTTAATTCTTATAAACATTATATTGTCTAGTCTGTACTGTACTTTATTTCAACAATGCTCAAAACGCCCGAGTTCTATTTGCAATAAAAAACTAAATTCAGGCATAAAAATCACCATTTCATTCATAAATTTTTTGTTTCGTAATTACCTGTAAAACCAACGCAGGGTGGTTTGAAATTGAGGGGGTGGGGGGAGAGGAGGGAGGCGTTAGTCAGTTTACGGGAAATTGCCGTACAAACAAGCCCTTTGGCTATTTGTTTGACAATATAAATTTAATATCCCGTAAACTGGCCGTGTGTATTTAATAATATGATGTCGTCTGGCCGGGCGGCTTCGCATCAAAATTCGCGAGCAAATTTATCAATTTATTGAACCGGTACAGTGTTTGTTTGTTAACCATGTCTAGTATGCGTATCATAGCTTCGTCATCAATATAATTTTATACAAGGACCTATTCTATTTTGTAGTGAATACATTAATGATATTGAGCTAGTTACATTGTTTTATGTTCTGTACTCTTCGACACCTTTTTTTTTAGTAATCTTCTATATAAATAAAATGAATGGCTAATGACCGATATGGCTGATTCTATTTTGTTGTTTACGTTAATTTTCGAACAAAGTTAATAAAAATATTGAAGATTTTTTTTGGTAATTCCGCCGTAAATGACGGAAATTTTCATCCACGAAGCTGCACAGGTTCATAAAAATAAAAAGATAGAGAAAAAAATTGCCTTGATAGGTAAATAAAAATTGCCTGTAAGTTGCTCTTAAAATTACAGTACTATCGAAGATATACATATATTTCGTTAATACCCTGAAAATAAGCAGAAATGTCGGCTTGCAAACTAGTTACTAATCTAGCTCGTACATTAGCTATAGAGTTTGTATGCTATAACAGTCTAAGCGTAATGAATAGAGCGAGCTTTCTCCTAAAATATATTAGACGCACTGACTTAGGGGAAAGTGTAGCACTTGTTAAGATAAATTAACGGCGTCAATTTGACGTTAGTGGTCGTCAATGAAGAGAGATGCGGGTCGGTCAAACTCACCGATATTAATACGAAAACAACACAATAGAAACAGTTCAAAAATAACATAACGTCACTATTTCTTTAAAAACCTACACACATTTTACTACGTGAATTTTGCCTGTAAGATAACAATAATTTTATGGTTAATACTTTTTCGCTTATAGCTCACTAGGTATATGGACGAATAAGTAAAATCATACGTTACGAATGAATTTAATTACATCTGCTACGATGCGAGTTACGTCTGTGTTTCTTTTTTAATACTTCAAGTTAAAAGTTACACCTGTTGGGTCGCAGGCTGGACAGCTTGACAATCGTGTTTCTTTTTGTGGCCTCGAAAAATACAAACCCTTTTTTTTCATTTTGCTTTAAGTAGGGAATGCTTTAAGAAATTAACTGTCAATTAAAATTATCCGTAAATTCAAATCACTCGTAAACATTTCACAGCGTCTTTCAAACAATAACTATTATGAAATGGCACTGCTAATTGGCGTACAGTGTGAAACAACAATTATTTCCCTGACTTTACATGATATATTGGCTATGCGTACCTATAATAAGCTAGATGGTAGGGGTGGCACAGATTCTCTCCTGTCGCTGGGTAAGGAAAATCGCTTGAAACTTCGAATGACACGTCAGTTCGTGTAAGGTTGACCCTGATTATTTCCAAAAATAGTAGGCACCAGATAACGTATCGATTGTTCGAGTGTGGGTATAGGTATCTACCTATAAATAAAACTGTTAACCCTTCCCCTACGCCACCCCTAACACCGCAAATTATTTTTCTCTCCCGGTCGAGCGAGCATACCTTCACCGGTTTATAATTATTTTTGGCAACAACCCTACCTCTGAATCATGCAGAAATGCTCATTGGGTTTGAAAACGTCGATGTAGAGGTGTGGTCGATTTGCAAAACAATGCATCATCACGTATTATTGAAACTCCGTCAGAGAAGATTTTAAAACAAGGTTTAAATGTTACAATTAGTAAGGATTTTTTAACGATTCTCCCTTGGTATTAGAATTCCTTATCGTTGTTACGTCGACCTAATCTGGTGGAAGGGACCACACATGATCTTAGACACGTTAAGATTTCTCATTCGTTTTTAAAAATAAAGTCTGCATTTCCATACATTTTGACCGTGTAGGTGTTGCACTTTTTACCTATGGGAAAGAAGTTCTTTTTTAAATAAATGACGGAAAATTTCCTCTCTGTGGAGTCTAGTTAGCGTTATAATGTAATTTCCTCGTAGCTAGCTACGGGAAACCGCTGGATGCGGGCAGCGCATGACCGGTCATTGTGGTTATCTTTAGGGGAGGGCTATATTCAGCAGTGGACGTGGTTCGGCTGATATGATGATGATAGTTACGGGTGTTTTATCATGAAATGACTGCGTGTTATATACCTATAAGTACTTATTTTTTATTTTCCTTAATTATTTACAACAGCAACCTCGTTGGTGCTGTGTTCGGTCGGTAGTTGATGGTCATAGGTTCGATTTCCAGGTTTGGCAAAGTGCCTACCAATTATTGGGTTTTTATATCAGCTTCACTGTAGAAGCACGGAGCCTGGGTTTATGTTGGGTCGTGGCAATAGGTTCCTATTTAATGGAACATTAAAGAGTTGAAGACATAACTGGTGTACGGGGAGTTATAGGCGTGATGTTGTGTGTGTTATTTAAATCGGGCGCGGATGTCGGCAAGTGATATTGATGATTGATCAATTAATCTGTCATTGTACAAGGTACCTACCCAAGATCGCTGAGAAATACTGAAAGTTGCTCAAACAATTAATTACTTTTGCTCAGAATTAAACTTTTGCAATCAACCGTTTTGCTAATAAATAAAGATTGCGCTACACGAAACAACACAATTACCTTGAAGAATTCAAATATGACGCCTTTGTCGATGTTCTACGGTTCGGTATGGCACAGGAAAGTCCTCGATACGCCCGGCAGTAATAACCGGGAAAGTTTAAAGTGAACAAACAATACAATCCAATTTCTTCAATGCTGCACTTAGCCCCGCCGGCCTGCACAATAATATGTTCAACAATAACCCCGAGCCGTTCTGCAATTCGTTTTGCTCACAATCGCTTGCTCGCGACCAGTCCAAAGTGCGAGCCACATAAATGATATTGCGGCATAACATGCGTACCGGCTGACCACTACTAAATGAATGAATACTCTATGAGGTCGTGTGAGTGACGCGAGCCATGATCATTATACTAAAAACGTGTGTTACGTCATTCATATCAAACGCAAACACGCTCAAGGGAAAAGTAAGAAATAGTTCGCAGAAACAAGTTCTCGGTCACACCGCTTATCGGTTATCATTCCTCGCTATGAATACATGCTCGTTGTACTATATTCTAGTGCAATAAAGTTGAAAGAGTTGTGTAACATTCTTGACTAGTACCTACTGGCTTGCAGGACAATGATAGATTGTACCTTTATTATAATAATATAAGCTACTTAACAGATATTTCATAAACAGTCATTAGTTTCAGCGTTCATTGTATCGTGCAAAACCCTGTTCATAGTTCTATTATTGAGGTTATTAAAACTTAACATTTATAAAATTTTATTTATAGTCTTGCTAAAATCTCTGCCCACGGTCTCACCTTGTTTACATCAGCAGAGCCGAGTCGATGACTGTTCTTCCGTTGAAGCTGGTTCATACCATGAATCATGCATCACAAATTCACAATCATTGTTTGTACAATCCGATTAGTTTATCGTCGCATAAACAAAACTAGCAAAAAATATTACGAAATTTCTATCTATGGTATTATGATTAAATTGAAAAGCTGTAATTAGTAAAATTTGCAAGGACCTGTAACGACCAGGTTAGCATTATTTTCTTATCACCGATTCTAATTCATAAATCATAACTAGCTTTTGCCCGTGACTTCGTCTGCATAAATGGCGTTAAAAAGTAGCTTATGTCCTTTCTTAGGGTTGAAACTAACTACGTACCAATTTTCATCAAAATCGGTTTAATGGATTAGCCGTGAAAGCGTAACAAACAGACAGTGTTAATTTCGCATTCTTCCTTTATTCGCGTTATTATTATAGAATTATATATATTATTTTTTAGAATTATATATATCACCTTTGGCCAACCCTTTCGCAAATACAGGTGTGATCTTGTTTTATGTCACGTTTATGTTATTATAATACTCAGTAGGTACTTAAATAATCTATAACATTTTCCTCAATGTTTCTGAATGGGACTATTCATAAAACCGGCGTAGTACGAATCAGACTTGCACACGAAAGGTTCTGTACTATCGTACCTGCAATATTTAACACATACAAACGAACAGGTTCCTAGCGGCAATAGAAATACACACTCTATGAAAAGTTCAACTCTGTACCTGACTGACAACGGAGGTTTAGTTATGGGGTTCCATTTGCACATTTTGAGTACTGAACCCTTGTAATGAAACAGGATAAAATTAGAACTAAATGGGCTTAGCGTTCCATAATAATCGAATTAATTTTATGACGTTGATAATAAATTCCGATTTCATTTTAATACCTCAGACTTTTTGATCGGGAAGACCGCACATGTTTGCTTCACAAGTAAATAAATGTAAAGTAAATACTGTCGCATTTAACAATATTCGGTAACCCTTCTGGAGTTATCTCATTTCCCGCGGCCATAGCAGATTGCAGAGTTAAAATAAAAATAAAAACGGAAAACGTTGGTACACTCGTACTTTACTGGAGTACATTTGTGCGGTTTCAGGATTCTAAAGCATTAAGAATCGTTTTAAAATGTATTTTGCTTTTAGTTTATTATACTACTAGCTTCTTCCCGCAACTTCGTGTGCGTAGATTTCAGAATTATTAAAAGTTCTAAATAATCCCATGGGAACCATATATTTTTAAGGATAAAAGAAGCCTGTTCCAGACTATAATCCATCTCTGTGCCAAATTTCATCAAAATTCGTTCAGCTGTTCTGGCGTGATTTAGTAACAAACATTCATCCATCCAAGCCTTCGCATTTATAGTATAAGCAAGATAACTTTATTCGCATGGATGTCAGATTCTCCAATACAAAATTCAAACTCGTTTTTCGCGCTAATCTCAGGAACTACTAGCCCGACTGGTCTTGGATCTTTGTAGGTATATGATAGCCAGATTTATGAAGAATAGTAGCCCACGACCCACAGAGGCGGAGCAATATGTATAACTAAAGACGTAACTTAAAGGCTGATTCGCACATATCAGTGAAGCTACAGTTCCGGCACCGTCCCGTATCAGTGATAATATTTCATATTCTGTATGAGGGATATGTGTGAATCAAGCTATACGCGGGTAAAAAAATACCATGCGGTCCAAGTCGATGGCAGAAGTTAGTACAATGTTAGGTAGGCGTTTTTTATGGAACATTCAGTAATTTAAATAGGACAGAATAATAACTCAGCGTAGACCTATATTCGTTACCGTAAAAATAACATGTTTATTTTGCAGCCTACGTTTTCTGTGAAATGAGTAGGTAGTAGCATTAAGGCGGTGTAGAATTGTAGATCAATGGGACGATTCTACGTTCTTTTCTAGCAATCGGTTTACATGTGTGAGTTTCACATCATATCACGTGTTGAATGAATATTTTTATCTCTGTATCTATCAAAGGTTTGCCATGTTATATTTTTTATTATTACGCCTTTGAGCTTTGTGCTCTTTTGAAATTACTTTTAGGTATTATTTACTTGATATTTTCAAATAACACCGTCGTAGGTTATTTATTTTAGCTATGAGCTCACTTTTAGAAGACGAAAGGAAAAATAATTTCTCTTAGTCACTATGTTACCCTCTTATTTAGTACATTGGTCTTAAACATAACTAGCGAAAAGTAGATGTGCTATACATAGGTACATCTCTGACTAACGCTTCAGAGAAAACATTTTATGGGATGGAATGAAAACTTTTAATATAGATTCAGTACACGATTCTAGCCCGAAACAAACATATTCTATTAATATAATACCTAAATGAACATATTCATATAAACTTTCAGCTCATTCTTTTTCGAAAACAATTAAACGATTTTTATGAGACTTCAAACGCGTAATCAGGATACGTAGGTCTAAAAAGTAATAAGAGAACATTTTCGAATTGTCTTATTTAAAAAAACATAATTGGGAATCTCGGTTAACATGGAATGCTTAAAATCGGTCCAATTTAGCTGTAACATAATTTTTCGAAAATGTTCTCGAATAGGATCATGTAACGTATTGGATCCCTAATAAAAGTTTTCATTATATATTGCTATTGATTAATAAAGTTAAGTTTGTCGTTTTGTATGAGTATTGTATTAAAATATGTTTTGTACAGTCAACAAAACAGAAAGGAAAATTGAATACTGAACATTTTACCTACAGTAAGCATCTCTGAAAAGGCACGTGAATGCCTAGCAAGATTAATCGGTAGGTCAGTCAACAAAAGATACATAACCAGGGTCGTCAGATATAGTTAAAGTTTTCTCAGAAACCGATGGATGTTTTCAAATGTAATTCAATTTAAAAAGTAGAAAACAAACATATTATTAATTAAGTTTCAATCGAAGAGATCCATCGGTTTCTAACAAATTTTCAACTATACCTGACTGATGTCTAGCAGTAGGTACTGATCCGATTTGAAAAAATCCTTTTGAGTTTTATTATCGTTGAATATAGCTAGTAATAATATATAAATATATTCCCATATTTATACTAAAGATATCATATACTCAATTGACATGATTAACGATCATTGTCTTAACTTAAATCATCGCGTAATGCAAGTAATGCAACGGAATAAACCAGAACTTTGTGTTCATACACTGAAGGTCAATAATGCCAGTTACAATAATATTACATCAGTATAATAAATACTGCTACATAACACCTATTAAGTAGGCGAATAAAATGACACGTCCCTTGCTACGGATTGATTTTCAACAAGGTATTGTGAAATTCTAGAGTAGCTTGTGCAGTAATTGGTAATGTTTAGTATCGTGTTAAATTGTCAAGTCATAATTATTTTATTTAAAGTATGCTGATTATAATAATTCAGCCGCGTCATGTTTCTTTGATTACTGCGCCCGTGTGTAGTAGCGTAATATTATATAGAAACTTTCCTTGAAAAACGCGTTTTTTTTTTCAAATCGAGCCTTCCTTCCTGAGATTAACGCAAACAAACAACTTTTTAGCTTTACTATACAAGTATTGATTCGTGCATGTGTTCGTTTAATGTTCATTGGCATGCTGATCACGATGTGTCGTTTATGTAGTATAGAGTATATGTAATAATAATTATAAATCCCTCTAAGATGGTCAATGCCAAAAGTTAAACAACCATGTACTTGTATGGTGGTCAAATATTAGGCTATCATATTTTTATGCCAACCGCAGACGATCGATAGACGTTTTCTGATATAGCCTCTTAAATAATTCAAGAAGTGGTTAACTTTGGACCGGATTGAGCTAATCTAACGTCTGCGAGACGGCGGCGGCAAGCGAAACGTTTCCTGCCCTACACCTTTTAAGCGATATTACGACTCGCTCATACTTAAAGGTTGGACATTATTAAACAGTAATGGTATTCTAGCTCACAGGTAGTACAAGTACTTACCATAAATCTGGGTTAAATACGTTGTATGCAGTTGAACAGTTTTTTTTCCATAAAAATGTGTTCAAGTCGTAAACTGGCCACGGTTTGCCCGTAAACTGCATGAATGTAAACACTAAATAGTGCGCATGGCTGCATACCTACCTCGTTATGCGCGCGCGCAATTTCGTTTTAGTGCGTTCAAAATAGTTTAGTGTGCTGGTTTCCGTACCATACAGGTAACTGCATGAATAACACCAACGTTGGTAAATGTTGTTGTTGGAACCATATTTTTTACCATTAGACGTCATTGTAGGCCTCCTAAGAAAGCTTTTCAGATTCTCAAGTATTTTAGCTAAACCTAGGTCCTGATACCTACGACCACTAATGGTACAGTAGTCGTATTGTGTGTTTAGTAACAAACATACATCCAAACTACGAATCCATAATTAACATAGCATTGGTACGTTCCAACCTACTCAGGTAAACATAAGAGGTTCATGACGCGTACTGGTGGTGCTCGCCGTGCCCAAATATAGAGCAAATTCCAGCCTGTTGAGGCGACTATTAACATCACCCCCCCCTTCCTCCCCGCTGGTCCGTGCAGACTCGAGCCCGCATCAAACGGCGCGGCGCCGCGGAGCCCACACCGCACGGACGTTGCCCCGCACATACTTCCAGCCCGTATGTCCAGACAACCATTACATTCTCCTAAAGAGTTACGCGACTTCACGCATCACTCGATTCCTTAGGCAGGAGGAGTATCACTAGCTCGTTATCAAAAGCGAAATGCTCAACTGGAGATTTGTTACGTCTATGGTTGCGTCATTCTATCCCCCTTTGATAACAGCATATCATACAGCACCGCGACTTCACAGACGCTGCAATGTTTGACGGAATAAAGGCGTGCTTGTAAGTATTTATTATCGCAACATTTTATTTGAATGTAACAAGCGGTTTAGAAGACATTAATGCTGCGAGACAATGGGCCCGTGTTCGTACTTCATAGGCAATACGTCTGTACGTTCATGCGAAAGCTTTTAGCTGCGTTTGCGCCCCAGCTGCGTGACACTGCATATTTTAGACACTTGAGAGACGCCTTCCCCCTTAATGCATGCGGCTCGCACGTATGTAACATACGCCTTGACGACGTGAACACTGATTTTGCGGAAACCTATGTCTGGAGCGAAGGGCTTATAGGCTTGTGGAGTTTGGGAGGAACGCTACCACGTATACGCTACCGTATGTCTTCTAATACGAAAATACGTAATGACTCATTTGTAAAAAAAATACGTTTGAATGACAATTTTTTTCCCGTTTGTAAACTGATCATAAAGTCAAAGTCAAATCATTTATTTCAATTAGGCCAATAAGGCACTTTTGAACGTCAAACACAAAAAACAAAATAGAATTGAATCTAGTTGCCCCTTCCAAAAGGTAGTTTTGTATGGAGAAGAATGGGCAAGAAACTCCATACGTACTCTTTTAAAATCAATGTTTACAATATTTGTTTACAGAATCATACACGACATGGCACGTGAAAGCAATGTATGTACCCTATAAAAAAAAAAAAGACATAATAATTAAAAGGCACAAATTAAGAATTTAAAAGTTAAAATATGTTCATAGATGTAACTTGCTTTGCTTCTTACCTGTGTTTATGTAGTCATAAATATTTGTGTTTTTTTTACTTACTAGCTTCTGGTCCCGACTCACAGAAACTCAAAATAGTATCAAAACAATATTGTACTATGCTAGATCTAATCTATATGTACCAAATTTTCGAATTCCGTGTAGGTCTTTAAGCGTGTAAGAGTAACAAAGATCTATCAAAATACACAAACATGAAATGTAATGCGAAAAAGTACGATGGATAATAAAAAACATGACTGAAGATGAAAATCCGGATTAAAACATATAGGTATTGAATCTTGGACCTGCACATCTGTAACCACAATAATTATTTATATCTATCATGATACGAAATGACATGCTGCAAAAGTTCCTTTATTCACTCACGCCCTATTAAAAACCGCGGAATAAACTAAGACCAGTTTGACTTCGGCTTAATCATACGTCAGGTTTTTTGAACTCAGAATATGATTCGGATGAAAAAGTTTACTAGGTTTACATCATCAATTTGTCAATAAATTTAGGGTCGGTTAGATAGGTGGAATATATTTATTCCTATATTGTTCCGAGTACTGAATAACAAAGAATGTCATAACGCGGGGAGAGTGGGGTCTTAATTAAAATGAATTCCTGTGAGGAGCGAGTAGCGGCGTAACGAGCCATTTGTGGCTATTAGCAGAGAACAATTGAACGAACACGAGAGTGCAAGCCAGTTTACTGAAGATCAGGAAGCCATTTATTAACGTTTAAGAAAGAAATTCATTGTTTCAACAGCAACGGCCGTGTTTTCATAATATTTCAATGTAATTATCGTTTATCTGTATTGCTTTCACGACTTTAATATGGTTCAAGATCCCAAAGTCGCCATTTCCATTCGACTTTACGTCATCTTAATAGGGCTTAAATTATCAAAATGTATAAGAAAGGATGGAAGGATTTGTGGGAGGCTTTTGACAAGGAGAGGGACAGAAGATGCTAACAAAAAAAAAGGTGTATGTTCTTAAGAAGATATGCCAACTTGCTTCAATTTCATTGCTAGGCTTTTTTAAGGTAAGTATGTATAGGTATGGTTTAAAAGGAGGAAGGAGCCGCACGGGTCGATCCACCAGGTTAAGCTATGCTTGCCGGGGTTGGTTCGTGGATGAGTGACCATCTTTACACACGTCCGTGCCTTGGTCCCGGCTGTCATATGTAGATCTTTGACAGTCGTTACGGGTCGTCATAAGCCGGAAAGTCTGACAACCAGTCTTACCAAGGTGTTACCCAGGTTCTGGGTTGTGGGGGTCAGATAGGCAGTCGCTCCATGTAAAATGCTGGTATTCAGCTTCATCGGAAGCCGACCCCAACACAGTTGGGAAAAGGCTAGGCAGATTTTGGTACAAAAAGTACCTTATTCACTTACGTTTAAGTACGATGGCTGGTTTTGATAGGAAATTTAAAAAACCATTATTCGTTATTGCCCACGAGTGCCTGGCAATAAGGTATGTTAGTTTTTTAGCCATATTTTGTGAAGCATAACTAGTAATTTCCTAAGAATAAACTAATAGCCGTCATATTTGAATGTATGTACAAAGTGTCTAAAGTTACTTTTTATATATAACCCTGAGAGCAGGCTCAGTATTGAAATAAAAAGGACGCTTCCCTTTTATACATATAGGATAATACAAACATCTATAATCCTCCAACTTGGTCATGCTTAAATGACGTAGAACTGGATATTCTCGGATCTCGGGTCATCAGGTAGATATTGCTGCTATTTCCATCTCACAAATCGGATATTGGGATGTTCCGGCGTTATTTCCTGTCTCACCGTGCCAGCAGCTCACAATCTGAGGTCGAGCTGTCTATTTCCGTATACGCTTCCTGGCTCGATTTCAATTAATATTGATACCTGGACTCTAATTCTACTAATTAGAAACGTTCAATATCTGGACGCAATCTGATTTCAGCGATAATATATTTGAAAAAAGTAAGTAGGTAAATTAGCGGCAGTTTTGATTGAGACTGAGATTAGAATGCGATCGTTTCTAAAAGTTAGTTTTGTTCCCCTGTGAGTAAATTGGGTTGCTGGATTGTTTACGATTAACTTTCACCTTATAGTAAGCTGTATGGTCGTAATGTCACACACAGTAAAATAGTTTTAACACATTACTTAGGTACTGTGATCCGCCCACGCTTGCACTGGTGCAATTTACTAAACGCTCATTTTTTTTTTAAATTTATATTTTCATACAAAAATACCCTCCTTTTTGACGTAACCGGGGAAATGTTTTAAATTTCATAAACACATTGTCCTGACCAAGTGATGATCATTCACATGTCTTGTTCTCACACTAAAACATACCTATGTTATATAATATTCTATATTCATTTATTATTAATTATATTATATACCTACATATTATATATTTTTTACATTTAAATATTGCGTCTAACTTTTATGCATCATCTCGAGATAACTTTTAACGAATTAATTCTTAGTGTCCTTCCAAGTGAGATGTTCGCGTAATTATAGGTACTATAATCAAGTAGTCGTTATAAAGTCGAGTCCTTCCATTTATTATTAGAGCAAAAACAATCGAAAAGCAATACTTACTACGAGCTTAATAAAACTGACGCGTTGTCATGAAACATAAATGAACAAATTGCTGGACGATTATCGCTATCAAAAGCACTTCGCTAACTGCACGCGTGGGAAAACGATCAATTATTCAAAAATGGAGGAGTCTATTGACTGCAGTCTTTAAGGTGGTTAAGTATAGCAAGAAAGAGAGAGGGCAGCCCCCCTCGGGATTGCAAAGTAACAGTGTTTAGTCCATCACGTGTGGCTACGAACAGTACGAACCAACTTTCTAAATATTCTATCATTACTTTAGCTAAGTTTAAAATCGCTCAGCACCGCGAGGGTTGAACGCAAAAATAGTAATGTTGAACTAACCCCGTACTACGGGAATGCAGACAGCTTATAAATAAAATAATAATACTAGCCTATTATAAAATGTATCTTCTCATACAAAAGAAGCCATGAACATTGATCACCACGTTTAAGACCGTTTTTCGATGTTTATGGTGACGCATGCAGCAGTACAGGGGCTGTGCGTGTAATTAAAGCTTAGTAATATGTTGCTATAAAACAACTTTTTTTATTAAAAAATAATAAAATCTATAAATTATTCGAAGTTTGACTTGTACCTAATACAGAACAAAAAATATTGTAATGTTGGAAAGAACAAATGTAAGTTTTGGCTTTGTTAAGTGTCTATTTACACCCTTTACGTCAACATCACGCCCGTAATCCTCCAAGGATTAGGCAAAGGTGTCCCCATTAGTACACCAAAATTTCGCCAATTATGTTTTTAAGTCCCATGTAATAGGGGGCGCGCCTACTGCCTTCAATCGGGCACAAATCCAGACTCCGAGGCTGCTACTGAGAAATTCATGATGGAAAACCCAATAACGCTTTGCCCGACCAGGGAATCGAACTCAAGACCTCATGCACAGCAGTCGCGCTTGCGACCACTAGACCAACGAGGCAGTCGACAGATAAAAATATTGATGAGCAAACTTGGAAAATTTAATTTAAAAAGTACCTTGCATTTCTACACAAATCAATGCTCACTTGTTCAATTTTATTTCCATTAAAATCGACCTAGCGCACTGTCGAGTTAAGTAAATACTAACACGAACGAAGTGAGAGAACTGAGCGAACGCAGCAAAAAGTGGGAAACTGAAAATTATTGCCGGTTTTATGCTAACTGAATCTCAATTACATATTGGATTTCAGCTCGAGATAGGATAATTGGCTTGGAAATAAGGGTTGTTTATGCAGGAATTAATTACTCGTCTGCAGTAGCTAACTGTGAAATGAAAACAAAACACAAACTTGTTCGGAGACTCTTCAGTGAATATCCAACAAGAGTCGCTGCAAAAATCAGAAACAATAAAAGATTACCTAGGTAAGTACATGTATCGAATTTTCACTCTTTAGAACTTGGTTCAAAGATGAATTGCATTGCAATCAGACAAAAATAACATTGAAAATATGACGATGATCGATTCGACAGCTGCACGTGGTTCAAAGCTCAAAAGAAATAAACAAAATTTTTCCATCTCACTTTGGATTGATGGTGTTTATTTTGTGGAATAGGCTGGGCAGGGGTCAAAGGCTATATTTTTACTTTTAGGTTACAAATATTTCTGTTTTGTATATGTACTGGTCGCGAATTCATCTGGGTAGACTTCGGAACTAAAGCCCTAAACATTATTCTACCGCAACACAAAAACGAGATAAACATAAAGGGTATGATTATCCCGTGTTTGCGTTTCCGTGGGATTATTTAGGACTTTGTGTTAACCTAGCACTGTGTGCCAAATTTCAGTTAATTCTGTTAAACCGTAACAAACAACCATTCATCCATCCATCCACCATAGTTGTACGATATATTAAATTGGCTGATAGCTGATTTTTCAATCGTCAGGCCACTTTTATCTGAATGTTTTGATACATATTATTTAATATACAACAGTTTTGAAAGCAAACTATGTAGGTCTATATTTTATCCGGTGATTACAGGAAATCTAATTACACGGTGAGAAGAAATGCTAAAATCAATTCAATGGTTTGAAGTCCAAACATTTGTTATTTCTAATAATATGTGATGATGAGGAAATCAATAAAAACTAAATTACCATACTTATAGCACTTATTATTTCAATAAGATCGAACCTGCCCTTTGTCCTATCCTGATAGTGTGCTAACACGTGTAAATTAGTCAACGTACACAACGTCAGCTCATATCCGAATTTACTTATATTACCTACCATCAGCAATTTAGGCAACCCATTGGAAAAACTGCCGTATCAATAGAATTAGAAGACCATGTATGTAAAACAATGGCCCACACATGTTCGCAATAATAAAATACTTTATGTGTTATTGATAATGTGTTTGTGTACATGAACAATTAATGGAAAGCTGGTACTGTTATGTGAGTGGTGGGTGCATGCGAGTGTGTCGCTGGCAGCGATGGCGGGCGCTTATAGCGGTGTGGGGTGGCAGAGGGTGCAGTATTGATCGACCCGGACGACTGCATCACCTGCTACTGCAACTTGGGAAATTCACTTTTCTCACAATACAATCTGACAATACCGATACCGCTCACGCGCACTAGACTTGATCCATTTCTTACGCAATCAACTTGTACTGCGACACCCGCCCTCACAATTACTTCTTTTTTTCCATTCAATTATCGCTAGCTTGCGGCTGATAGGATTCTGATTCGTTTACTTTAAGCTCGGATTCATTGATTTCAGTTCAACAAGATAGCGATTTTTTTTTGAATTTAATCTAAGAACCTGTTGTTTGAAAGATGTGGCAAACAACTACTTGTATGATTCAAGGTAGGTACCAATTTTTTTTTGTAAGACTGTTTTTCTTATTGGTGAGCCTATAAAGTATAAGTCGTTTCCTAGATTATTTTAGTAACGTTGAAATATTGAGAATAGAATATTTATTAAAGTAATATTTCAGGTAGGTATCAGGTGTAAACAATACTTTAGTTGCTTACCTAAAAGAATTTTATATTTGTATATTATATGTAAATAAATAAATAAATATCTTGGGACAACTCACACACGGCTATCTGATCCCAAGCTAAGCAGAGCTTGTGTTATGGTAACCAGACAACTGATAAACATACTTATATAATTTATAAATACATACATATTATAGATAAATCACACCCAGACACAGAACTAATAATCATGCTCATCACACAAAGTTTGTCCTGGGTGGGAATCGAACCCACGACCTCCGGCTTAGCAGTCAGGGCCGCTAACCACTAGAAATGTGTGTTTGTATATTACTAAAAACCAACTTAAATTATTGTCAAGCACTTTGCGCGTGACGTAACTTCCGCCAGACGCTTTAAAGTTCTGACCTTTGCGGACCTCGCAACGAAAACTTTAACCATGGCTTCAGTACATGAATCTACACCCCCGAGCAATTTAAAAGAGTGTGTATCTAGTTTCTTGCCCATTCTTCTCCATACAAAACTACAACTAGTGGCTACAACTAATGGGCAACTAGATCCAATATTATATATTTTTTTCTCTTGTAAATGACGTCCAAAAGTTCCTTATAATGGTCTAATTTAAATAAATTTAATGATTTATTTGACATACTTGATTTTAAATTTTACAGTGAATTTTTTCGCAATTGATTAAAAAATATCTGACAAAAAATCTGCGAAAGTTTAACAATAAATCTGGCCAAAGTTTTTCGACATCCATTCCACCCCTTATACTTGTGTGCATAACGTCAGTTCAACATCCGTACGTACTGCAGTAAGCCAAAGAAACTAGTTAGTTCAATGCGTAGGCGACGCGCTGCCGACTTCAAGTGAACTACATCACGATTGCAATCTTTTACAAACACGTTTTTACTTAACGTGGCTGGCTTTTGATTGAAACACTATCAACTCTCTCTCAAAGTTATGCTAGTTCAGTTAACGTGAACATTCGCACTGAGATAAAACGAGGATTTGATGAAAGGAAACGCTCCGCACTTACTGTGCTATGTAGTTAGAATTAAAAAAAACTGGTAAAATGCGAGTCCGACTTACACGAAGGGTTCCGTACTATCGTAAAAGATAATAACAGTATTGCCATTATGTATCGAGCAAAAACGCATAAAATATTATATAATAATATTGTCCCTTTCATTTTCTTTTTATTTTGTTGGTACGGAATCCTAAAAAATCACTTGTGTGCGAGTTCCACCCGTACAATATTTTTATATAAATAATAAACAACTTCAACAAACTGTTTTAGAATTTTTTAAGTATTTTATTATCCGCAGATAAAATATATAAAAAAGACAGTGGTAGACGAACATTACCAATATTCACACCAGATACATACAAAAAACACGATTCTTCAATTTTAATATTTTTGTATTTATATTTTTTTAGCAGCACTAGAAATAAATACTAAAAATTTTAACTCTATTACGGTTCATGAAATATAGCCCTCTGTCAAACAGACAGACGGATAAACAGACGGACGGCGGAGGATTAGTGATAGGGTTCCGTCGCAACCCTTCGAGTACGGAACCCTAGGAGCAACAAACATCAGTGCCATGCGCCACATGGCACATAAGCCGCTATTCAATAAGCATGACATGCCTATCTAGTACTAAACGCGGTATATCATCAACTTGGTGCATTAATTACGCTCGAGCAGTAAATACACAGGATGTAACTCAAAGGGTGTTTACCTACATATGTACATATCAAGGGCACGGATTCTATTGGTGATAACAACACACAGTCAACAAAGGAGATAGGTATGCAGACACGTCAAATATAGTTGAAGTTTACTTAGAAACCGATGGATGTTTTCAAATATTATTTAATTTAAAAAGTAGATAATAAACGGTACATTAATAAAGTTATGTTTCAATCGAAGATATTCATCGGTTTCTAAGAAAACTTCACCTATATCTGAGGACCCCTTTTTACCGCCATGTTCCGCCTCTGCCTATATCCGGGAATACGGGATTCGCATAAGCATAACCCTGGGTACCTATCTCTTTTATTGACAGTACATGTTAACATTTTTTTAATACCTATGCCACATCATTAGTTGACACCATCAATCAATTGACGTACTTTTTATGAGCTGTCAAAACACTATTTCCCCGTGGACTTTGGCAATAGTAAACTGTGACATGAATTGTTTATATTACTTTATTTAAATCATTACAATAAACAATAATTAACCTAAACAAGAAAACTTAAAGTAAATGTAAAATATGTACAATTAACAAAAAAAAGGCAGAATAGAGAAACCTCTTATGGCATCAAACTCAATTGATTAACTATTTATTGATATAAGTTACAAAAAATCTAATTTTACTGTTGATTGGAAATTAATCGGGATCTGAGAGCTAAAATAAACGACCCTGGAACGCGGATGGGTTTTAGTCAGCAAGAGTCTGACACTCCCTTCCGCTCCGCCCGGAAGAAGTCATTTGGGGATTTCCATACCTAAAAAATGGGCATAAACTTTTTTAAGATATTTTTTTAAGAAGTTGTGTTTCTGAATTGTAAGAAAAAACAAATGTTTCTAATTGAAAACTACTAGGCGCACAGACTCCGGGAAAAACACCGGTATCAAAATCTTTAATTTTTTTAAAGGACAGGACGCCCGTATTAATTTGTGGAATTAAAAAAAATAACATATAGATTTTCAAAGTTAATAGTACTTTTGAGCTGAAATTTTGAAAATACACTAACACTTTTCACCTCTTTTGTATGGATACACCCCTTACGTCAACACGCTGAATAACAGCACAATGTACATACGTGGTTACTCAAATTCATCGCTCACATGTGTATATCGAGCTTGTTTGATACCTGATAGTGTTGCTAACTTGTAATTAACCCACCCAATCTCCCGTAACTGTGCGAGCTGTTATCAACGCATGCACTAACTTTGATAGAGGCTAAACAAGATGGATCATGGACGGCCGGCAGTGGACCCAGTGTAGTATACACCTATATCAGCATTGCACGCTGCAGATAATGGATTACAAAAGGCTTCCGAGTACGGTATGGATACCAGGTAAATCTGGTCGGAATACATAATCCGTAATTAACGTTGCACATAGCAGATTATGGGTTCTCATGTAATTACAATACGAAACAATGAACTGGGCAGTAGTATATTTAGATATAGCCCGGTATTTAGTAGCAAGATATAGTATGCTTAGATTATTAAGTTCAGGTTGGCTTTATGTAGTTAAGTCAAATAATTAATTAAAACACGTATGGTTATTTTAAATTGTACTAGAATTGGCAATGTTAAATCTGATCAGTCTTAATAGGAATACACCAAAATATTTTTGTATAACATAGTGGGTATGTTGCTTCTTTATATTTTCAAAACATAAGCTAACAAGCAGTGCTTTAGTCCACTCTTAGCAGAAGACTTCAATTAAACTCACCATCCCATCTTTAAAAGTCATTGCGATTAGTTATTCATAGATAATGTGTAGTTAACCTATGTTTTGTACGTAACAGCTATTTACATAATGATCAGGTCTAAATATACTGGCTGGAGGTTAGTAATTGATTATTGTAATGTATACCATCATTATCCTCCGGCTTTATCCTAATTAATTTTGCGTCGGCGCGGTAGGTATGTTATCTAATTACCATCATTGATGTCATCATTAATATTCTGTATATTCTTGTTCAATAATCTACGTCGATTTCGAATATAATTTAGTTTTGCAATGATCATTATCTAGAGTCACATTGTCATGGGGTCTGAAGGGGTTCATTTTTAAGGTTTACTTTATGGGCAGCTATTCCATCCTTTAAATAAATTTGCAAAACAGATCACTGTTAAATTAATTTCTTCCATATTTTTTTCTAATGGGAGCCACATTACTCAAGCACGTTAATTTCAAACAAAAAGCTTTAAAAAAATCAGTAATTGCATATTATTCTTTTGAAAAATTGTCCCGCGTTGTAACTTTACGTTTATTATTCACGTGGCACCGACGAGGTGGAGGGTGGCTGTCGAAGGAAGAGGGAAGAGGCGCGAGGAGGTGGCGGCCAAGACCTTCAACTAGCGGTGCTATTGACCTGCAAATGGATTTTGTAACGTCATGTGAACGTAATCGAGTGTTAACGAGTGCCTTCGTTTTCGGCGTGTACTCACACCAGTGCGCAATAACTTGCTGGCCATACTGAGCAATGACGAGCGACACACCGTCACATTCTAGTCGTTTGCCACTCGGGGGTATCTGCGCATATTGTTCTAAATTGCTTTATCCTGGTCAGCTGGCTGTTAAGTGAATTCACATCCTGCGTCACAGAACAAATCTTGTCAATTGAATGTTATATAACAATCGCTAAAGAGAATAGAGGTCGAACAAGTGCGTTCAATTTAGTGCAACTGTTCTATAAGTTGTCTGGGAACCGAGGAGGAACAACTTTTTCTCTCGGCAGAGGTTGTGACTTTGTAACAGGCGACAAACACAATGTAAGCCAGGACAATAGTGCAAATTTGGTGGCATCATTCCTTCCGGCAATGCGCACAAGGTCTGGGTTGATCGGGTCGACGTCCTGCGCCCCGCGCCGCCACCCCCGCGCCCCGCCAGCTGTCTCCGCCCGGTTATATTTAGACCGGATGGCGGAGTTCTCACTGAAACAGATTCTCCCCTCTGTTTGCATAACGCACCAAATTGTGTGACGTACTGACTCCTTTATTGCAAGACAATGATAGCCACCGAGACCGGGTCGCCGTTGAGCATGATTCGTTTGCATATTTTTAGGCAAAATTAAACTCGATTGTTATATCAGCAGGGTATTCATCTGAGTTGAATGGATTTTCGAAACTCCTAAATCAGGAATTCTCAACCGCCGCCGTCCGAACTTCATGACTGTCAAGACACAATGCTTGCAACACATATGGCCGTGGATGTATACTTGACTAAGATAGTAAATCAAATGGACGATCGATCCCAAAAAGGGCAATGTACCGTTAGCCGACTAATGCAGTAAGATGCAAACGGCTGTTGCGCTTGCACAGTTAAGCATACAACGCCGCATGACATATCGACGCGATTCTCAGCACTAATACCGGCCAGCGCATTATAGAAAGTAAATATGTCTCGACAGTAATGACTATGTTAATTTCGCCGCTCATGCGTGTTAGTCGGCCTAAACGATACTTGAAAAAACAGAGCCGTAGTCAAACAGTCACATGTCGAAATGGTGTCTTGTTGAACTTCAATGTTTATTGATCGAATGAAAAAAATACTTGCTTTTTCTCGAACTATTAGGAAGGTACAGTCCCACTCTTAAAGTCGTGTCACAAAACATGACAGACCAGTAGGCTTACTCTTGAACAAAATCGAGAATGAGATTGGAATCGACTGCATGTTTGTCTACAGCGATTGACATGAGGTTGCCATACAAATGAAAACGTAAATTACCAAATTTTAAAATATTAAATAACTCGTTAATTCTATAAATAAATGACTTCTTATATTTATTGGAATTGAAACTGGATCGGATGTACATATAATGTCGATTCCAATCTCATTCTCGATTTTTTTCAAGAGTAAGCCTACTGGTCACTTTTCTACAGATTTCGTCTGTTAAGTAAGTTTGTAGTTCTATAAGCACAGTCAACAAAATAGATAGGTAAGCAGGTTCGTCAGATATAGTTGAAGTTATCTTGGAAACCGATGGATGTTTACAAATGTTATTTAATTAAAAAAGAGATAATAAACTGTTATTTTATTATGTTACAATCGAAGACTTCCATCGGTTTCTAAGAAAACTTCAACTATATCTGACGACTCTGGATACGTATCTTTTTGTTGCTAAACCTAGTACCTATTTGTTCATTCATAACAAGCACACCAACACCACTGTCACAAACAATTCAAATTAAACTAAAATCTATATTAGCGATTGTTGCTCATTATAAATTAAATAACCTTCAAGTAGGGAATGCCGATATTTCCAGTAGGTTCGCATGCTGTCAAGGAGAATTTATGTATTCATAGCTCTATTATAAGGTCTGTTGACATCATTGCCTTTATTATGTTGGTCATGTTGACGAGATGCCGCTGGATATAATTATGTCTCACGATTAGCTACGATCTTATAAACAAGTCAGTTAATATTTGCAATGCTACGTTCCTGATTTCTAATAAGTTGAACTAATTAGGTTTGAATTACTTTCTAAAACTTGCTAACAATTTATTTTTAATTTCAAAAGTATATCTATTTTTATACCGGTTACGGAAAAAGGGTGTCGTACTGAAAGTAGTAGGTATGTCATTACCCATAAAGACATTGTTTTATGTTTTATGAATTACGTATATACTCGGTTTTGAAACTAACAGTTAAAACTAAAGCTTGCCAATAATCGATGAAATCGAAACGAGTTTAAAAAATGGTAAGTAACGACAAAGTACCGATGAAATCGTCAAATTTTACACGTGAAATATGTTCTCGCGCAAAGTTAAATGGAGCCATCACAGTCACACATCCCTTTGTGCTTTGGAGTCCAGCAGTCCCCTGGCGCGCGGCGTACACGTCTCGTTACACCCTAATGGGTTCGTATACATTCCAGATTCACATTGCACACACAAGCTCGTGTCCTAATTGGACTTTCAAATACCATTAATGTGTGATTAACTGGACTTTCTCGTGTTTATTTGTGAATCCTAATTGGCAATACTACCGTTATTTGAGAACACGTGGAGGCGAAATCCTGAATGTGCAATCATCTGTATTTACATTTTAATTCGCCTTTTGGGTCAAACTACGCGACTGTAAACGTAATTGTCATAGCGCACCTGTTTACGTTAACTTTCTTAAAGGAATTATGATTACAGACAAAAATTGGAGTTGACTGCAGCCTTACCCACCTAAGTGTGGGTTGAGTGAGTAGGATGCACGAACGAGTTCAAAATTGTTACTTACCCGCTCCTATTTGATGATTAACGAAGCTGCATTTTATCCAAGGTTGGTAATGGAATCTGAAACAAAAATGTTTTTTTAGAACAGCAGAAAAAAAGCGCACAACACGCGCAAAAACTTTACAGACACAGGAAACACAGACAGCTACATTTTGGTTAACCCATTGTTCATTCGTACATAAAATTACACCAAAAAACTACGAACTTTTACCTGAAAACTGCGTGTGCGAGTAAAAATATTTTTAAATGAATAACGAAGCTTCGAATGCGGAGAAAATGAAATAAAAGTGGACGTGGGAAACAAACCGCGAGGCCGCCGTCAAAGCCTGGTCTAAAATGAATAAAAACTCGGTTCGTACTGCCGCTGTCATCATGGTAAAACAAGTGAAGTCTGCCATAAAGAGAACATGTAAAAACGTCCACAGAGACCGACTAGTTTTTGAACCACAAGATACATGAAAAATATAACAACTTATTTGTGTTAAAATTATAGCTTTTAGGGTAGAGTGTAATTTTACGTCCAGTGAATATAGCGTGATTTATAAACATTCAAACTTCCACATTAATTTAGTACAAAGTAGAATTTCTAAAATTCTCGGAACATTCAGTACTCTTCTCGTTTTCGAATAGCCGCTTCACTTTGAGCGGCTTTGTAACACGTTGTAATTAGAGTTCAGTCCAACTGGATGCGTTGCGCCTGAATTTTGGTCCGTCCCTATAGAATCCGGAGTGGCTCGTAACAAGAGCTACGGCTCTTGTTACGGCCTACCTGCGTTTGACAAGCTCGCTGCATTTTAGCTTTACCCTTTTGAGCTACCCGTATTTCGAGTCATCGTTATTACACGGTGTCTCTTTTAGGTAATGTTGATTGCATTTTCAAAGTGAAAAAGTAGGCGTAGAATACAAAACACGAGAGAATCTTAGTTTGATTGTTTTTAGAGCAAAACTTCAAAAGACTCAATTGTTACATAAAATATATCATATATTTAGTTATTATTCTGTTTTATTGTATGTTTAATTTCATGGACATTAAAACCAGGATGGGTAGGTATTTATGATAATAAATTGTAGCAGACATTATTTTTATACACTGCGCATGTTTATTATGAAGGTCGAACCACAGTGTACAATCCGTTTGCTAAACTATCATATTATGATATCCGTTTAGAGATACATATTAATGTGTTTCCGTTTGGAGATACGTTTATTTAAATAAAAGATAGTGAGACAGGGAGGAACACTTTGGTACACCTACATTAGATTATTACTTTTATCCTTTAAAATCAGGTCTCGTCTATCAGAGCCGGTTCACAATAGACCCGAGGTCGTTTTACTAAGCGGAAATGCCAGGCCTACACAACCTGCGCCCGCAAATTTCGTACATAAATTCACCACCTACTATCTGCCTAATAGTATTAGCTAACAGACTAACAGTATACGCAAGTTTTGTAGATGATACATTTATTTACAATACGAAAATAAGTCCATCAATCTTCATTGCTTCACATGAGGTAAACGTACATGTTCTTCATTGTTGCTCCATTAATTTTTACAACAGGTTTTAAATTTTTGTACCCTAAAAGCGTAATAATTTGAAAACATTACAAACCACAGTTAAACCAATAAAATTAGACTCGCATAAAGATTTTGCTAACATTTCGGAATTGATTAGAGATCCGTCGCGGCCATATTGCAACTCGCAGAACGAAACTAATTTGTACGAGTACCTCGTTAACTCCAACCCATGATTCCTTGTTACGGATAATTGAAACGTCAAAACAGTAAGTAACTTGTAACACCGACTCTTTAAAATTAACGATAACTCAAATGTTCGCTGCCTTCGTATCGATCAGATAAGATTTAACTTTTAATGTTAATTAAATAAAGACATGTAGGTACTTAACGTAAACTTAAATGTGTGCACAGCATGTTAAATAGTTATCAGGTTTATAGAAAACATTAAAAAGAAATTGTTAAGAGTTTCCAAACATGAGTGAGTGCGCCCACAGTATTACCAAATTGTGTTACGTTAACGATATTCGTGAGCGTGGGTCGTTAGTGAGATATCAGACAATAGAGCTGTGTGTCACGGACGCTGAGGACAGTTCCACGGAACCCACGAGACACAAACACGTTACGTATAAATGGTATGGCACTTGACCCACTTCAACGTTCAGACTAAAAAGTTCAAAAACGTGATGATTTTGTCAATAGCTCCTAAATTATTTATTTTTACGTTTTAAATATTCCGTGGGAAGATTGGAATCATTAAAATACAACAGATTTATTTTTGTGGTTTCGACGTAAAAATGTAGGTTCAAGGAATACACATTGCCTGACCGGCAGTAACGTTTCTTCGTGCATACGTGGATGCCGTGATTGCCATGTGGCTATGTAGGAGCGTGTACATGCACGTTTTCAATAGCTTCCTAGCACTTCTGTTAATCGAAATCGAAGCCAGTCAATCAGGATTGATTACGTGCTCTAGTAAATTATTCTGCAGCGGACTGAGCCGGGTGATAAAAATGCTCGATTGCCATTTTGACTATTTTATCTATATCAGCCATATTGACGCATGGATTACCGGAACTACGCGTTGGCTTATAGCTTATCCTGTACACTTTTATTCTACCATAAAATAAAATGATAGCCTAAAATTCCACTTCCTGTCCTATTAATATTATAAACGTGTTTTACGAGGATGGATGAATGAATGTATGTTACTCTTTTACGCCTTAACAGCTGAACGGAAACACAAGTCTGCTCAGACGAAGTCCAAGAACCTGGTAGCAATATGATAAAAAAGTTCGTATATTTAAGTGTGCAATGCATTGGTATACCTATTTGTTCAAATCAATTTCAATACCTGCTCAATATCTTTATTCTTTATTGCCATATGCATTTTTAGGTGTATTTAATAGTGAAAAGAGGTACAATCCTTTAAGATTTTCCTCAATACTGGCGCTTTTGACGTTACCCATTTAGGAATAAGAACAGCGTGTCTACGTAGTGTGCTCGACAGGTGATAGGCACCGCGGTATCAAGTATCGACGCTATAATCAGTACACGTAGGAGTCTTGCACCACAGTTAAAGAAACAGATAGTTTAGGCACTATGTTTTATTAACTCCGTAATCGGGAAATGCGTAGGCTATCTACATATTTCCGCCCACATTTTACGAAATAGTGCTGTCAGTTTTTGAAATAACGGCTACAGAGATAAATTATATTTTGAATTCATAATCATAGCGCTCTGATTACTTGTATGCTATTTGTAATTAGTTCTTGGTAGTGATAAGAATATTATCATAAGTGTTAGCATACCCGGCTGAGTTGAATACATAGCAATTATAATTATGCGTTGTCTTTCTTGAGAAATTCCTGATGGAAAACTAAAAAACACTTTGCCCGACCTTTCAATCCTTTCGACCTTATGTTTAGCAGTCGCACTTTGCAGCCATAAGGCCAACGAGACAGTTAAAGGATTTCTTTTAAATTGTTAAAAAATACGAGACTATCGTTATATTACTGTTTTAAATAATATTATAATAATAAGTTCGTCCATCAAAAGTTTTACGAAACAGTTTTGCTGCCAAAATTAACAAGATAGACATTTAACAAAAAACGTGCAGTCTCTAAACTGGGTCAAGTTGACTAAAGGCGAGGATACAAGCCAAGCATAAGGAAACATCTGTCAAGTTTCAAGTTAATTCACAGGGAATTGTTATGTTTGAACAAAATTTACAAAATACACCGTTGGATGACCCAGTTTTAATAAAAAAAAATCTCAACAGGCTGCTTTATGTAATCGATCGTCGATAAGCTTAGAATTTTGCGATAAACATTTACGTCGGTAACAGTGTTTATACATAATTGCACGTTTGATACATATGTGTGTATGCGTGTTATACTAACAACAACGGTCTGTGCAGACGGAGCAGCACTATGTACACTCTCGCAGTTTTCATTTGTTAAATCTACAATGTTATAAAAATGAATTGCTGTACGTTAGTCTCGCTAAAACTTAAATACGGATTGACCGATTTCATTAATTGCTTTTGGTTTTGTTCACATCAATACTGGGGAGGTATAAAAGAAAAAGAAACCCTAAAAATAGGGAAAAAGTTAAAAAGAATAAAGAAAATTGGTGCGGAAAATCGTCTAACTGACGTGCGATACAATGACAATAAATTAATGAATGAATGTTGATGGATGATATGAGTCTTCCATCAACATTTCGGAGTATTTTATTCTGAGCCAGTACGAAGTTTAAGTGAATGTTTGTGAAACATTGATAGGTATTTTTACGTAAGCCCGCGAATTTCCTGACCGAAAAAAAAGAAAATGCTTATGTTGCGTTGAATTGTACACAATTTCTACTCTATTGGTGATATATTTAGTTCGAATAAATAAAAACTACTGGCGGACGTCACTGCTCTGTTTGCGGTAACCCTAAGGCGGTAAATAACGCGCGATATAAATTCTGATCACACCTTTATTTGCATTATGCTAGCCGGCACGACTCAGATACCGCAACTGATAAGTCGTATTTCAGGGTTCCTTACTTTTAAAATTGCTCTTTTTGTGACATCTGCACCGACAGCGGGTTCTGTAAAGCCGAAGATTTTTTTATTTGTTTTGAAATGTTGATTTGTCTAATCGCGCTAATCTCTGGACCTACTAGTAGGATCAGATTTTTTTTTTTTTGTATGATAGATTCATAAAGAATAGTATAGGCTTTACATATAACATTACGCTACGACCCGGGGGCGGAATAGTAACCAAAGACACACACCCGTGGACAAAGTCGCGGGCAGAAGCTATAACAAAAACAATATACCTACGGAAATCATTAACGCATTGATCAATCAGCACTGCCTTAATGCGTGCAAATGCTGTCAGCATTTTGGGCACTTGCGGTTCAACTACGATGCAAATGATTTTTTTGATGCCCTAAAGGTTCCACCCTTTTTTTATAAATTATACATACTTACTTTGTAATTTTATTATTATTCATAACATACATAACATCACGCCTGTAATCCCCGAAGGGTTAGGCAGAGGTGTACCCATTAGTAGACCCACATTTCGCCAATTATGTTTACGTCCCATGTAATAGGGGGCGAGCCTATTGCCATCAACCGGGCACAAATCCAGACTCCGAGGCTGCTACTGAGAAATTCCTGATGGAAAAACCCAATAACACTTTGGTAGGGACCTGGGAATCAAACCCAAGACCTCATGCTCAGCAGTCGCGCTTTGCGACCACTAGACCAACGAGGCAGTATTATTCATAAGTTTTGTATTCAGGTTAATTATCTGTGCTTGTAAAGTTAATCTAAAAGGGTAATCTCTGGATCTACTGAATCGATTTTGAAAATTCTTATTATCAAATATGGGATCCATTGGAAAAATCACGACTAATAACTGACTAACCACAAGTCTAGACACAAGTACCTACCCTTATCCTATCTACAAAATCTTGAGACAAGTTACTGCTCTACTAAAGTTTGTGTAACTATGTTTGCATGGAGCGCGCAGCAGCGCCTCACAACTCACAACTCGCCATACAAACGGTCTCCGAGAAAGTTCTGTATATAATTGTATTATGCGTTCTGATATGTTGTACTAGGTACTGCATTTTTGAACTAGCTTCTTCTCTCGACTTCGTCTGCGTAAATGTCGGTTATTGACGAACTAATCTTGTTTCTCCATACAAACTTTGAATCCCCATTTCATCTTCTTAGGACGTGAATATTGGAAAATTTGTACCACATCCCTGCTAAATTTCATCTTTAACCGTCAAGCGGTTTTTAATATTTCGTGATGAGTCAATGAGTGAGTGACGTTTCGCTTTTATATATGTATTTAGATGTACCTACTTGTAACTATGCTGATAAGGTTTTTATAGAAAAAGACGTATGTTAATAGTACGGTATAGGTTTTTGAATAAGTTCAATTTTGGACTTAATGAGATCATTTTTCATTTTTGCAAGTTCTTTGGTTTGATTGAAATCTTGATATCCTTAAAGGTTAAAATGTAATAAACCCAACAGTCGTTTACTTTCATGGTCATTTGAAGTAATAGGTATAATTTTATTGTGTATTTACACTACTGTATACTAAGCTAGTACTTAATGTAATGCTATTATGGTTAAATACTAGCTTAAGGCCGCGACTTCGTGCGCATGAATAATAATAATATTTTATTAGATAAAAACATTTGATACAAATTATAGGTTACAAAAGCATTGATACAGACAATACAAAATTTGAGCCCTGCCTCCTAAACTAGGAAAATCCTGTATCTTAAGAGGCAGTGTCTTCGCAAAGTAGTGCAATACAGTGATTGAGACCCGACTAAATATACAGAGTTTTTACTTTAAGGAAATAAAATATAAAATGTTATTAAAAAGAAAAGGGAAAAAAATAAATTAAAAAAAATATATACTCAGAAAAACAATTTTGATTTGAATGAATTTGAATGCCAGTAGGTACCTACTATTTTTTATTTATTTTGTGCGGTCCCCCTTTTTTATTCTTTCTATATTTAAATTAGCTTGAGTTGATCCTTATAACACTAGATATTAAGCCAGTAAGAGACCGACCTAAATCGGTCCAGGCTTTTCGGAGATAGACAGGATCAAATAATCGACAGACAATTTTTTTTTTTTTACTGGTATCGTATACACATTCTTATGCATTTACTAAACAGATGTTATTTTGATATTACAACCAGACTTTTTCATTTCATTTATTTGTATAGATTAAGAAAAACAAAGTTAAGAAACATCTTATTGTAAGAGCATTTCATACAAACTTTTAAGTCAATATTTTTCGAATTTAATGTACCGACTTGAAAGGTTGTCTAAAATGCTGTACGACGTAAACGCTCTTAATGTCACTGAATGGCGGACAAGCCCACCCGATGGTAAGTGGTAAACGACGTCAAAGAGCTTCTGCAATACCGGAGGCATTGCAGGCACGACGCTGAAATGTCCCGAGGGGCTGTAATTACATCGGAAACGATATTCTTCAAAGCGGAACACGGCACAGGTACACTAGGCACCGTAGTGTGACAAGGTATTTTAGAAATTGCTCGGAACTAAAGAGCTTATGTCTACTATTAGATATTGCACGGAACTAAAGAGCTTATGTCTACTATCGCAAAGAGCTACTCAAGTCAAATCATTTCGGTAATGCATTTAGGCCATTTAAAGAACTTTTAAACGTCATATACAAGAAAAAAGGAACTGAATCTAGTTGCCCCTTACAAAAGGTAGTTTTGTATGGAGAAGAATAGGCAAGGAACTTCATAAAACCGATTTATTTTATTATAGTAACAGACATTTTGAATAAGGCGAAGGGATGACACCGCGCTGCAACCTTAAAAAAAAACACGAATGCGCTCCAAGCGACCGACCTCCAACCTTTCTTGGATAGGTACACTTAACTTCTAATAATAGCAATGTTCAAAGAAATATTACAGCATTTACTCAATATAACAATATATAAGTTGACAAAACTTTGATTTATATTGAGTGTAATTAATGTTGACGTAATCATTGTTTTCACACTATGAGTAACGCGCGTGTTTTGGATCTTACCTGTTTCATCTCGATGTTTTGAAATGACAAACGAAAAGCAGCCAATTAATTGGTGAACAAATCTAACTGGACTGCGACTGTCATGTTGTCTATTTGGGTGAATTAATATCAACGAGTTCTAAGTTTAGTTTTATTTATAGGATATCGGCATGAATTAATGAAAAGAGAAATAAAACTGAAATTGCTTACTTACTTACACAGGGTAATTGAAAATTTGGAACTGAAAAGGGGTCATTGTACTCATCATTATGAACAACTTTTACTAAGGGACCAACCCTGAAATCATGAAAAAAATATCTGCTGAACCATACATTACGATCTTGTTAATTGTAGCCTTTTTGTAGGGAACAGCTGTTTTTTTTTTTGTAAAAGTTGTTCATAATGATTAGAACAATGACCCCTTTTCAGGTTTTGGGTAAATTTTTAATGAACCTGTATTATTGTGAATTTAAAAAAAAAAAACGATCTTTCAGTTTAAATATTCAATTTTATCATTCTCTCTAGGTATAGTCAGTAGGTATAGTCCTAATTATGTTTCGATTCTAATAATCCTTATTAATTATATTACGTAGATACTCGTGTTTATTAGGCGACAAATGTGCCGCAAATGGAAGACGGCGCAGACGCAGTCGGTTGAATGGCGAAATGCGGCGTAGAGCAAGCGAGTCGTGACGTCCTGACACAATAATATGTTCTTAACAAATCCGAAACAACGCTTAAATTGCCAAGTTACTGTTCGCATAAGCACCTTCTTATAGAATAAAGTGTGACACAAGAGATTTCAGTTGTGCAGCCTAAAAGAAACGACGGGCACGAGATTATGACTCCACATAGTATGTCTGAGACGTGAGCCTGCACTTTGCGTGAATCCTGTGATTACTTTCTAAGAGTTTTTATTTTTCCATTGCTTATTGCTTTTTCAAGTTCGCCAGCTGTGTTGGGCAATGAATATGTTGAATGCGCGCTCTACTCAAACCCATTCTTATAGTTCCCGAGGACAATTACCGAGGCCCGGCGGCGCGGCGGCGCGGGCGGCGGCGGCGCGGCGGGCGTGTAGATGAACCCAGTACATAATTAAAGTTGTTACACGATTATTTCGTGTGTGTCGTCCTTGTAACGAATACTAGCTCGATGAATCAATTGAGAGCGAGCGCTTGCGATTATCACCATAAACTTAAAACTGTTGTCGCTACTGTGCGCCGGCGCATCATTTGTACCGAAAGTAACAGCTCTTCCCGCTTTACACATAGTTTGTATTAGCATGTTTTGAAGTAATGTGATTGACAAATAAAATTATGTAAATTGCAATGGCTACTTGTTGTTTAAATAAGGAATCGATGTAAACGCGTGAGTGTTTGTTTCCGTCTTCACGACAGGATTGTACACCCGATGACATATTATGTGACGATGTTATTATAACGCACAGTCCAGGCACGTTCCGAGTGATTGTTGGGCGCCGAAACCAACGCCGGAAGGATGTCCCAGGAGGTGGCGCGTGCGCTGCATACGGCGCAGCTTTATTAATAACAGTTCGATATGACCCGCAGTCCGCACTAACATAAAACCATGAATTTATATTCTTCCGATGTCAAGTAACAGGATTGTATGACATCAGGCTCTTATAAATGATAACACTTGTAAAGTTAACTCCGACATGTTGCTTCTGATACAGATTTATTCATAAACATTTGAGTGGATGATAAAGAATTTTTAACCAAACAACATGGGACAATGGGATGGGTCTGACAAAGTATAAAATAATAACTTACGTTCAGGCTGTAATTCCTTCATCAATTTTAGCGGTGTATATATATTATAGGCTTTTTTGGCCTAGGGCCCCGTCGATATAAATGGGCCCCAGCCCTCAAAAAATACAAAACTCAAATTTTAAAAATATCTCTATACTACGTTCTCGACTGTAATGACAGTAGTGACTTAGCCCACTGGTATTTATAATGGTACTGTTGTATTCCTTACTATAGTTTCTCATAAGTACCGTATTTATATGTCATTATAGCAAACAGATGTATGACAAAATGGCAATGAGTCTGATTAATTAGTTACCCAAGTAGCGTTACTCCAGGGCCCCATAAATTTTTGGTCCGCCTTTTAACGAATACTAATGAAACAAATATAATTATGACAAACATCAATTGTAGATAATAATATTACCCGCCATTTAGTCCGCGGAAAAGTTGACATATTATCCCACGGGAACTGTTCATTGTTCCGGGATAAAAGTAGTACTAATAAAATTAGCCTATGTGCTATTCCAGACTATAATCTATCTCTGTGCCAAATTTCATCCAGATCTGTTCAGCCTTTCTGGCGTGATTGAGCAACAAACATCCATCCATCCATTGTTCAATAGCATGACTTTTTTTTGAAGGATGGATAGAGAAATATGGGTATCAGACGGCTAGCTAGCTTTTTTACTGGGCCCTTTTTCAGTTACCTCGGTACCCAAGTACTTGGAACGTAACTGAATAAAATACCTTTCATACTTGTATAAAAGGTATTTTATTCACTTACGTTTAAGTGTGAAGGCTGGGTTTTTTTATATCTTTGACAGGATGTAGGAAGCAAGCAAATAGGCTTACCTTTTTAATTATATATTCCTCTATATTAAAATTTCAGCTGTGATCAAATGACGAAGGTCTGAAGACACTACGAGTTCAGTTTATAGGTAGGGTGTGTACCAATCTAGATAGTTTAACTGATAATTAGTAACCGATATTTAAACACATAGTAATTGACAAAACACATAGCATGATGATTTGAATACTCATGTGTTCAAATCATCATGCTTCATGTATTTTGTGGGCGTAGTATCGGCAACAAAATGAGTTTCGGCCTAATTTGGGTTTCGGCTGCCATCCGGCCGAAACTACGCCCGAAACTAACTATTTCAGGAGGTTTCGTGCTGCGATCGGCGATATTTACTGCAATGAGCTCTGAGCGACCTTTCATGACTTACTTTGCTTGTTTTGTTTGCGTTAATTTGAGACTGATTATGTCAATGTTTTGTTTATATTTCCCACGAAAACATGACCTTGTATTGAAGATTCGGTTTCGGCCTAAACTGAGACCAAAGCCGAAGTTCGGTTCCAGTTTCGCCCGTAAAAATTAGTTTCGGTCAAACACTAGATGTTATTTTACACCATGCATTAAACTTCACTATGCAACTACTTTATGCAATCAAAATATTCATAAATTAATCAAAACAAATTAAGTTTGACTGGTAAACTATTTCAATTGTATATTTGTTCCACCTACAATATTAGATTCACAATAGGTAATAACTTTTATTGTAGGAGCATACGATAGCCGACTCCACTTCGATGGGCTGGGTTCAGTGACTATGTCTAGACTAATACCTTCGTGCTCGGTTCTCATGATAGAGATAAATGGAGTTCCTCATATCAAGAGACATTTTTACTTCTTTAGTCTTTCAACATGGCTTAATTTATTAGATTTTACCGAAGATATTGTACTAAAAGCCAGTTTGGTTCAAAATGTATAATATATTCATTGGTAAGTTAGTAGTTGGTATTTTTATAGATATATATACAAATAAATTAAATTGAAGTGTCTGTATGTAATGTCAAAATAACAGCTACAAAATAAAAATAATTATACACAGGTACATAAAAAAATATACGAAAAAAAATTTTTTTACATGTTCTATCTGTTTGTTTTGGCTAATCTCCGAAACGCCTGGACCGATTTTGACGGAACTTTCATTGGCAGCAAACTAGTGTAATAAGGAGTAATTTAGGTTGCTTTTATTTTCAAATGCACTTTCATGCGATCGAAGTCGCCAGGAAATAGTAAAAGCAAGCAAATTCTTTCATACTAATATTATAAATACGAAAGCAACACTGTCTGTCTGTTACGCTTTCACCACTAAACCACTGAACCGATTTTGATGCAGTTTAGTCCGTACAAAATTCAAACTTACCCCGTGGTAAGGTTGAACCCCAAACTTTTTATTCAGCGACTTTGGCTGCGTCCGCGATAACCGATATTTACGCAGACCAAGTCGCGGGCAAAAGCTATTTGGAAATAAATTCAATTATTGAATTTTTCCTCAGTAGCCCACCTACTGAAGTGTGATTGATCTTTTGTACTCTTAGCTACTCAGCTGCATTCACTAAAGCACTAACACAATCAAGATATTTCTTTGCCTTCTCGCAGAGTATTGCAAGCGTTATTGTTATGATAATGCCGACGTTTCCATCTGACACTCCATAAAGCTCGGCCGAGTACGGGAATCGAGGCCGTGCGAATCGTAAGCGGAGATTCTTTCAATATTTGGACGTGTCATATGCGGAATGCAACGCTCTGTCGATATGGCGCAGCTCGTAGTGTGGCATAGATAAATTATTTTATTAGATGCGACCACACGCAGCCTGACAGTTCGGCGAACCCACTCGCCGAGCGACGCGTGAGTGTTTCATGTGCACGAATATCTAGCAAATAGTTATCTCGACATAAAAATATGGATACCTAGCTCTGCCTGTGACTTCGTCCACGTCGAAGTTTTATTATCCCACGGGAACCGTATATTTTTACCCGACTGCCCAAAATAAAGGTGTGTTATGTTTTCAGGGTTCATGTATGTATGTGAGTTTCTTTATTCCCCCTTATATAATGTTGTATTTTATTATTTTTCCCATGTTGTATTAGTTTTCTATTAGGAGTTGAGACAAATCCAACAAATCAAAGTTCATGAAAATCGTTGCAGCCGTTCTTGACTTAGGTATATGTGATGGCATACGATGGCTATAAAAACAGTCATATTAACCAGACTTACTTTACATGTCACCAATTCAAACTATCACTATGACAGATAGTAGCGGATGCGGGGGGGGGGGGGGGCTAAAGGGCTAAGTGGCTCAAGCCTCTAAAAGCATCTAGAAGTTAACCTGAAATTATTTTAATAAACCTTTTTTTGCAAATATTTCCCTAGCTAGGGTAACATAGTCATCAATTAAAAAGTGTGAATAATAAAAAAAAATCGGTGTCAAACCCTCCCAAAAGACAATCCTGGATCCTCCACTGATTTCAGACGAAAAGGATGCTATTCCATTCATTTATAATATGTTAGTAAAATTCGTCTAAGAAAGAAGATGTAGTACCTAGAGCTCGTTTATCTTGTCATTCATCGTTAGTTATAAAACTAGATTGCACACTCAAGAAAGAAGCTTTAAGTGAACTTGCGCTGTTTGATCTTAATTAAGACCGATGTGGTTTACTTTTATCCTAGAGAAGTACTAAGTCATTCCAGCATGGCTGAAATTTTCAGTTCAGGTGTACTTGCTGGCTGTTCTGGATTAGCTCATAAGCAAATTAAGCAATTGTTTAGCTTGGGGCATCACATTTTGGGAGGCAAAAGAAACAGCACCAAAAAAAAAATTACGAGTACTTGAAAGGTAGGCAAGCTGTTAAAAAAATCCGCGCGTTGACTTCACGTAAATCTTCGTCCTTCATACATATTCTAAGGTACGTCATAATCTATCTAATACGTATTGTTTTTTAAGATCTCATTTTTTTCAGACCGCTTAACAATTCAAAATTCAAATTTTATTCTAGTAATTAAAAACATTCAAAATCTATTCGCAATCTCATCTCAGCGACGATCAATGTCAAAAATGTAAGTAAATAAGTATTTTTGACTGATTAAGACTGATTGTGATCTATTTTTACATAGGATATAAAATGCTTTGCCGTGAATGACTGACTGACGGATCAACGCACAGCGTAAACAGCGAATCGTACAGATTTGAAACTAGGAGGGTATGTATTGGCATCCGACATGAAAAGATTTTCCAAAATTCTACTCCTTTGGTGGTGAAAAAGGGGCGCAAATTTTGTATAGGACAAGTTGATTGAACCAAGGATCAATCTATTTCAAATTTTCTGTAATAACGTAAAAATACAATTAAAAATCCTTATTCCTACGCGGACGAAGTCGCGAGCAAAAGCTATAAACAAATCTACGAACAACCACAAACCTGGGGGGCCTACAGACCCCCCAGGTTTGTTCGTAGATTACTTAGACCTTACGTTAGGTATATGGCATTGATGTATGTAACTATACTCATCTGGGATCTTTAAACCTACCTACAAATTGTTTTGTTACAAGCTTCTCAGAATATCATCCGATCTAGGATCACACATAATCTATAAGTACCTTTACATAGTATCTACCTTCGCATGAGACACGATAAAATGTGAGATCGTGATAAAGCATGTTTGCAAACTGTGCGGAGCATGCACCACTATGCTGGTGTCCACGTACACATAATATGTATGCAGATGACTTATGACGTGACAAAATTATAATAGTAGGTAGGTAGTTACCTCTTGTATCTATCTCTTATGTAGATAGAGTTGTATTAAAATCTGCCTTGCGAAACTAATATTACGTTTCACACAAACATGTTTGTTTAGTGCCTTAATTACACTAAAATATTAAACATTGCTTGTGTATTGGGAGGAACTCGTGGCTAAGTAATAGCAGCCGCACGGGTCGATCCATTAGGATAAGATACGCTTGCTGGGTTTGATCCGTGGCCGTGGATGGGATTATCTTCACACACTGAGACTCCTCCGTGCCTCGGAAAGCACGTTAAGCCGTTGGTCTTGGCTGTCATACGTGGATCTGTGACAGCCGTTATGAGTTGTCAGAAGCCCGAAAGTATGACAACCAGTCTCACCTAGGGGTATCGTATTACCTAGTTACTGGGTTGTGGAGGTCAGATAGGCAGTCACTCCATGTAAAAACACTGGTATTCAGATGCATACGTTGGGATAAGGCTAGCCAGATTGATTGATTGAACATTACTTATAACCACCTAAACGCAGTGATCTCATGGTACTGTAGTAACTACTTAGTTTAAAACAAAATCGCTTTCCGCTGTCTGTACGCATTTTTCATCAATAGATAAAATGATTCAAGAGGAAGGTTTATGTATCTTCATTGCACCCGTGAGAAGCCGGGACAGTTTGCTAGTAACTATTCAAATAAACTTAATGTTAAATTCGTATGAAAATAGTAACAAAAGTATTAAAGGTCGTAAAACGTTTTAGTTGCGATGGGAGCTGAGTTGCGTATTAATTGATAATAATAAGGTTTTCATGTTGTAGAAAAAGGTACATTCACGGACAGTTGTAGTGAATCAGTTTTCACCCTTACATCGTTAGTAATAAGGTTGAAAAGTGGTCCACCGCCTTTGTTCTCCGTTGCCTATAAATTTGTCTACATACGAAACTACCATTTGGAATGGGCAACTAGATTCAATATTTGTTTTTTATTTCTTGTAAATGTCATTAAAACGTGCCTTTTAATGGTCTAAATGAAATAAATTATTTGACTTTGTATCTTATATCCGAAGAGTTGATACAAAAAATCGCGCGCGCGTTCCTTCAACACTTAACAGCCTGGCCGACGCTTTCTCGGATTGCGACTTCTTTGCTGACTTCTTAAGAACCATGTTTTTAACCTGTTGAATAAGTTTAAAGGTTGGTATTGGTGGCTTTATAAAACCCTATAATATGATAAATGCGAAAGTTTGAATGGATCGATGTTTGTTATTCTATCACACCAGAACGGTTGAACGGATCTAAATCAAAGGCACAGAGATAGCTTATAATCTGGAATAGCTCAAAGATTACTTATTATTCCGGACAAAAATAATATAAATACATTGACGCGGACAAAGTCGCGGGCGGAAGCTAGTACCTAAATAATAATTAGTAGGTTCAAATGTTTCTTGATCACTATAGGTAACTGTAGCAAGTCACAGTGACATGGTAGTTTCAGTTCATTAAAACTTTCGAATTCAGTAACCTTGGCGATACTTCTTACCGAATTCAACTTCGCCTGGCAAAAAACAAATTCAATAAAATATTTAAAATGTTCCAATAACCTTTTTTTTTCTATTCTTTGTCAGCGAAACCAATTTTAATTTCGTTCATTAAAATGAGAAAAAACTTACAATACGTTGGCATGAAAATCAAAAGTGCTTACGAATACTTTTTTATTCATTAGACACATTAGATTTACATAATTAATAAAGCCGAAAGTCGTGTAGATAGCAAGATGTTTGTAAGTACTGACGTACTGTAAAAGAGTAGCTATGGGTAGGTATTGCAGAACTGGATAGGGTAGCGTTTGGCCCGAGCGACGCCATCGTGGCCGTGGGAGCATGCTGGGACCGTCCGAGACAATCCAGCGGGATAAATGGCGCTTGTTCTTGTCGTTTAACTTTCTGTTAAGTCAAAGTCCATTGGCGCCTCAGTCACCCTCCTGCGAGGAGCGAGTCCTCCCACGCCATCGTAACGATCGGTGCACTACTGCCCACATGCGCCGGCGCAGCCGCTTCACTCATATATCATGAACGAACGCTCTAATCATGTTTTCTAGGAAAAAGTTTTGTAGGTGTACGTAATAATGTATGCTCAATATTTACATAAACAGATATTTACAACTCAATGGATATTTGTACAGCTTCTAGCTGCTTTAACGAAATATCGATTTCATAAATTTCCTGCTGGTTGTTGTTGCATTTTGAGACTTAAAACTATAAACAGGATAACCTCCATTTAGTTTACATTAAAGTATATTTCACTTTCATACTACCGGAATTTTGTGTTTTTGGATGTAGATAAACGATTTTTAAATTAATAAGACAGACTTACGATATTTATATTGCTACCTACCTTATTTTAGAATGTTATTAAAAAGGCAACCGCTTGTGATTAAACTCTCAACATACACAAACCACTGAACGGATTGCGCTGAAATCTGGCACGCAGATAATTATTATGACGTAGGCATGCGCTAATGCCTCGTTGGTCTAGTGGTCGCAAAGCGCGACTGCTGAGCACGAGGTCTTGGGTTCGATTCCCAGGTCGGGCAAAGTGTTATTGGGTTTTTCCATCAGGAATTTCTCAGTAGCAGCCTCGGAGTCTGGATTTGTGCCCGGTTGATGGCAATAGGCTCGCCCCCTATTACATGGGACTTAAACATAACTGGCGAAATGTGGGTGTACTAATGGGTACACCTCTGCCTAACCCTTGGGGGATAACAGGCGTGATGTTATGTTATGTATGTTATGAATGCGCTAATTTGGCATGGATAATTCACCCCCAAAGGGGATGAAGCGGGGTCAGAATAGACATTTACGCGGAAGCTAGTTACTAAATAAAATATCGTAACTTAGGTAAAAAAATATTTGTAATAGTGCGAGCGAAGTCCTGAAGCGAATCTTCACGTATTTTGCAAACATTTGCTGCAGACTGTTTTTCACGGGATCAAACACAAAAACTCGCGAACAAATGTTCACTCCGCAAATGAATGTTCGTTGCGTAACAAAAGTTAGCACAACGAATGTTTGCAAAACAAATTCGCAAAGTGAATGCTCGCGATGAGTAAGTACGGTCGATTACAAAAGGATTGTTTTGTTGACTTAAATTATTTTCTATTTTGTTGTATTGGATTGACTTGCGCAATTTACAAACAACGCAAACCACATCCGATGTTGTTGATTATTTTTAATTACAAAATAAACGTTCAAGATGAAACAATGGTTTATTATGTCTCTCATTATGTTTATTCAGGAGATACTATTTGAATACTAGTAGATATTGGTAGAATGTTTTCTAAACGTTTAGTTATGTAAGTCATTAATTTCTTGTAGTCTTTAGTTTTTTTTTCTTTTCAATTAATTGCTGAAGTAATTTTTAATCACTTTATTAAACCGGCCTATTAATGTCCCATTGCAGGGCAAAGGCCCCTTTTCGTAAAAAAAAAGCATGAACATTAATCACCACGCTTGTTTAAAGCGGATTTACGATTATAGATTTAGTTTCCTCACGATGTCCAAGATAAACTTAGAAAGGACATAATATGAATTGAAAATGTTGCATTGGTACTTTTGGGCGAGGATTTGGACAACCTCATGTAAGAGAGGCCTTTGACCACAGGGTCATCACGAAGTCATTGTTTACTTTGCCTTGCCGATAAGGGTATGAACCTCATACATCCTAAGCTGAGTATTCTTGTTATAATGCAATAAATAAATGGGAATAGAAATGCATCGGCCAATAAGAGATGAATAAATAAATGTATTTATTCATCACTAAAGATGAATAAATAAATGTATTTATTCATCACTTATTTACCCGCGTACAGTTACGCCATAGGTTACTGCTCCGCTCCCGTGGGTAGTAGCGTGATGTTATATTGCTTATACTATTCCTCGTTAATGTGGTTATCATAAACAAAAAATATATTTTTTTCAATCCGAGTGTTATTTCAACGCATCAGGGCGTTTAAAGAAACAAAAAAAAAAATCGTCAGCTTTATTTATCTTGTTTATTTGTATTTAAAAAAAAAATACAATACATTTAAAATGATGCAAACATAAACTCATTAGGGATAGTTCACGGTGGTTTGTATGGTTATATTTTGTTGCTAATTATGAGGCAAATACGTTTATTTCAATTGGAAACTAATTCAATTGGTATTTATAGTCGTAACCACAATGATTAATTCTCGGATAATGTTTACAAAAGCAATTTTCGCGCTAATGCAATGTGATTCCAGCTAAACTTTCAGTGTTTAGGTTAAAAGTAATGAATAATAATGTTATAAACGTAATTGTTTTCAAAACATGGCAGATTTCAGAGCTCCAAAATCTCTTGTTTATTCAGAAAGAATTCTTATTAGTCATAGTCAAATCAATTATTTCAATTAGACCATTAAAACGAACGGTTGAACGTCACTTACAAAAGAGAAAAAAGTATGGAATCTAGTCGACACTTTCAAAAGTTTTGCATGGAAAAGAGTGGGCAAGAAACTCCATACATACTCTTTAAAAAATATACGTTTTATTATAAGTACTTAGTGAGTACCTTAATTCAACAACAATACGAATGTGAAGACGATGTACTCGTATCTAAAATAAAAATCATTAAAAGTACTACAATACGTACGAAGTGCTACAAATTTAGAAATGAGAGCTATTTTAATTTTTATGATTATATATTATATTAGATACACAGTACTCACATGTTTACAATATTGTAATCGATAAATGTGTGTTAGCTTTCATTTATAGATCTCATTGTTGATAATAACACTTCCGATTGTTGCAGCGTTGCGAAATGAACACTAACTTCGTACGTAAGATCTAAACGCGATCCCTTTCATTACCTACCACTCTGCAACCAGCTACATACAATATGATTACCGAACCAATCAGAATTAAATCGATATGATAAATTACTTATCGCTTCATTTGAAATTTCATTTCCGGTACCTAGTGAGAATGGAGTATGCAAATGAGATATCGATTTTCTGTCTCGTTGCGGATTTTCGACTGCAATATAGCAAAATAGGTGTTTTAAAATACTCAAAAAGCTTAAAACGTTTCTCAAAATAAACATTGAACTTGTAACTTAATGAGTACGTTTTGAAAGTTAAAAATACAATTTCCTATTACTAAATCTATTACAGTAATACTCTATTGGATTTAGAAACTAACTAATCTTTTTAACGCGAAAGTGAATTTGTTTGTTACGCTTTCACGGCTTAGGTAACCCCTGAGTCGACTTTGATAAAATTTGGTGAAGACCATAGGCTGCTTTTTAATCCGTAGACTTTCATGCAGTCGAAGTAGTGGCAAAAGGTAGTAGATAGTACAAAATCGTAGTCTCTGATTTTTTAGCAAAAGAAAGTGCGAAAAGCGAAGCGTTAAGATTTCAATAACACACTAACCAACAAAAACATAGCACCCTAGCACAAAGCATTATTTAAGTTTGCACAATTATTTTCTGTTTACCTACCACATAAATAATACTAGCCTATTATTGTCCTAAAATAATAGGCTGGTAAAATTTGCCCTCGGCCTCTTCTCATACAAAGAAGGCACTAGCATTGATCAACACACTTGATTAATGCAAATTGGCCGTTTCAGACTTATTAATAATAACTACTAGCTTTTGTCTGCGACTACGTCCGCGTAAATGTCGAACCCCGTTTCATTCTCTTAGGAGGTGAATTTCGGTAAATCCTTTGTTAGCGGTCGTCTACTAACTACAAAATACCTCCTGGCAAATTTCATGTTTATACGTCCAGCGGTTTTCGATATTTCGTGATGAGTGAGTGACCTTTCGCTTTTATATATTTAGACAAGTTTAGGTTTCCTCACGATGTTTTTCTTCAGACTAAAACCATCTAATCTAGTTAAAAGCTCGCAGGATATTTTTCTACAAAAAAAAACTATTTCTTACCGACTAAAGTGGACGTAAACAGGCTGTAGGTACTAATTTCGTCTATTCGTATGATTCAAGGTAACTAGGTATAATTCGTATCAATGTTTACGTTAGGTATCTTAAAGAGAAACTACTTCATCCTGTAGTTTCTATAAAGCCAGTTAGAGGGTGCCCAACTGCCCACTTACATTGATTGAATGTAAATAACGTGAATGTTGTTATTTATAGCTCTGTAAGCAGGTTTACTTGTACCGTGGACTGTAGTCTAATTAGGTATCAACACAATAACCACGCATTTGCGTCCAATTTCCTTATTATTAAAATGATAAAAAGTTTGATAATAATTACCTACGTTATGATTCGAGTGAGGTAAGATTGTCATTACGGTCGAGGCTGAAGGAGAACGAGGGCGAAATGGGTCCGACAGTGTAATATAACGCTGAAATTTATTACATAAACTACAATTTTTTTTTTGGAGGATGATTTGAGGAAAATTGTGGCGCCGATTTCTTTATTCAAACCTCAAACGGACGCTCGCCCCCGTGGTTGACTAACGTAGCCCCGAAAGAGCCTGCTTTAAAAATATAATCATCATCATCATCTGCCTAGCCTTTTCCTAACTGAATAAAGAATAAATATATATAATAAAAATAAATTTCTGAATATTTTTTTTTGGTCTTGGGTTCGATTCCCAGGTCGGGCAAAGTGTTATTGGGTTTTTCCATCAGGAATTTCTCAATAGCAGCCTCGGATTCTGGATTTGTGCCCAGTTGATGGCAATAGGCTCGCCCCCTATTACATGGGACTAAAAACATAACTGGCGAAATGTGGGTGTACTAATGGGTACACCTCTGCCTAACCCTTCGGGGATTACAGGCGTGATGTTATGTTATGTTATGTTTTTTACCTAAATAGAACACAAAATATTATACATTTCTTAACAAAAACAGGTATACTTAAGGTGAAGAGACATGTTTATATTTATTTAACATAATTTTATTATTGACTGATTGACTTACCTACTTAGTTCATTTGTTCATAAAATGTTTAGGCATAAAAACAATCAAAAGCTTTCCGAAATTTAAACCCTAAAAACTAAACTACATTGCGATCCTAAAAGCGGTGCAATAAGAGTCACTTTACCAGCAAGTGTGTTGAAAAGAAAATTATAAACTTCCACGGCTTCCCTTAACTGGTTGTGGAAATCAGTTGAATCTTCAAGTAGTAGAGCAAACTAAAACTTAATTAATTAATAATGATTGGTTCTTAAGGAGAGTCGGTTGCAGACTTTTCAGCAGCGTCCGAGTAGTTTGAAGCGGACAGACAACAATCTAGAATTTTGTTTAATTAAATTTGAAGTTAGAAGTTTCCGGTTATATATAAATTTAATTAGTTTTGTGCTAGCTGAACCCGGCTTGCCTGAAAGTCATTTATATTTTACTGCAGGAAGACACTTAGTATGCCCTTTTATTCAGAAGCACGGTTACCTGAGACGGGACCGGATTACGCTGCAATATACCTTCCTATTGCAGGCGAGATGCAGCTCCTTTTCAGGTCTTCAGTAAAATACTAATTATGGCATACTTTGTAGGTACCAAACGATTAAAGATTCCTTTGTTAGTATTTTTTGTTTGAAGTTAGAAGAATAATAAATATTACTAAGTACTACATTAATTATAGTCATCAAACTTCTCAATAATTATTATAACATTTGTTTGGTTTAGGGCTGCCATCACCTTAATTTTTGTCCGGAACATTTGTGTTAAATTGAATTTTTAGTCCCGGACATCCCAGAAAAAATATTTTAACTACAAAAATAAAAACGCAATATACCTATAGGTATACATTTTCATTTTTTATACATTTAAACGCCATGTTTTCCAGAAAAACAATGTTTGTAAAATCGACTTTTAACTAAGATTTCTTTTGATCTATCACTTAACTTCGATTAATCGGGATTCGCCTGATTGGCACTAAAAGTGTCCGGGATTGGGACACTTTTTGTCAAGAACTTCCGGACGTCCCCCGGACGCTTACTAAACTAGAACAAATCCGGGGAAACCCGGACGGATGGCAGCCCTAGGCTGGTCTCACTATCGGTGCTATCTCTGTACTGTAAACGTTGTGCCACTTTAGGTAAATATAGGCACCAAATAGACAGTGTTATCTTCCACGAGGAATATCTGGCTAGCCTCGTTCCACGGTCGACGCCCTTGGGCAACGTGGGACGCGTACTGGCATGCATTCATTATTATAATTGATATAGATTGCTTAGAAATCTACAAATTATGTGAAAATAAACAGAGTTAATAGATAACCTTACAATCGACATAGCTGTAATTGTAGCCAAGTGATAACTGAGGTTGGATTGGTCCGCAAGCGATAACTTTCTTTTTAATGAATATATTATCTTTGTTTGTTTGTCATTTATTTCTATTGAAAATAATTATGTTTTCTTATTTAAAAAGACAATAAACTAAAATTTAAAGTAAGCTCGTTACTCTGTTTAAAAAGTTAAATAAACGTAAAAATTATATGAATGCGAGTTTTTCATTCAGCGCGGAGTACCATTTGTTTGAAGCACCATCGTAAAAGGACTAAACGAGTGAGTGACAAAGCGAACGCGTTGCATTCTCGACGCGTGAGCCACTCGCAGCGGCGAGAGCGAGCCGCGCTCTATAAATAGTTCTCTATAAAAATACAACATCTTCTGGGAACTTCCGCATAAAGCAAGGGGCTTACAATTTATTGAATTTTTTGCGTGCATCCGTGCATTCTGATAAAACTAGTTTCTTTCATATGAGTGTAAGATAGGGGAGATGAACGACGATATTGCTCGAAGTCTGTTTGATAATAATTAACATTTATTTTTATTAGCCTATTTTTCCACTGCTGCACAAATACCTCCCCTTGCAAGTTCCAAATTTTTCTATCTTTTGCGGTTCCTGGTTCATCTTTGTTTAGAATCATCTATAGTACTTACTGTTTTTTTAACTGTTAGTGTTAGTCAAGATTTATTCACACTTTCATCATCAGGTATTGTTTCTTTCTATTCAATTTCATAACAGATCTATTGATGAGCTGTGTAACGATGGGTCAGTGCGGCGTGAGTCATCGGGCCGCGAGGTTTGCGCGCCGGAAGTCCCTTCCGGCAACGAACATGCTTCACGAAGACGATAAGACTACGTGTTGTGTCGTTGTTTGACATATACTACACAGCCTAGGTCCCCGCAATCGGATGTACGACGGAAAATGAAAAGCGGTGAACCTTTCCAGTCGGCAAACTTTCCTCAATTTTCCGCTTTCCTCCACGCCGCTTGGCCTGACAGTTAAGTTTCTTATCTAACCCCACTGCAAAGTACTGAACTTTTGGAGTGTTTTGTTGGACTTAGTTCGAACTAGTCGTAACTGCGGTATTTTTTTTTACAATGCAATGTAAACAAGAGAAACGGAATTGGAAATCATTTTGTTTTTGGTAGAGAAACCGAAAATCTAAGAAAGTAATTCAGGCTTAGTGCATTAGAGCAATTTCCTATAATTTATTATAATATTATCAGTCGTTTTGTTACAAAAAAGCTCACCTAAATCACAGACTGATGAGTCGTGGCATGACATGCATCTCATATACACTTACGCTGGCATATGAACACACTTTATTTATTGGCATGGTAACATGACATCGGAAATTAACCGCTTGTGCTTGGTATGATGGCAAATTCAGTGATCCATCATCTGAGCTGACGTTTTAAGTCTCGTTTAATGGAACATTTCCGGCGAAGTGTGCGCGGACGCATTGCTCTGATTGTCGACACTCGGGTCAAGGGTTGACCTTTATTGTTCGGCTATCGATAAGCGTGGCGCCGCTGTCAACACATCACTAATGTAAGGCTATTACGCTTGAAAGCTATTACACTCTCGGCACTAAAATGGAAAGTTGCAAACAAACTGATCGGTCGCAAAAAATATACCTACCTGCTTGAAGTAGACCTATTTATATACATATATTACTTTTAACGTGTGGTCGCTTAGCTTTTATAGTTTCTGGTATAGCTTTCGGAATCAACAATAGAAAATCGGTTAAGTTTTTGAATTTATAACCTATTAAGTTCCGTTAAGGGCTCATTAGGCCTCATTAGATGAGATTATGCCATCCCTCATAATAGATTACAGGTTTTTCCTGTGGACATACATCTACTCCAATCTAATGCGTAAGGCATAGCAGGGCGCCGGAAGCTCGTCGCGTGGTTCGGTGCCATATACTGGGAGCGAGCCACCCCCCGCGAACCCCGCGGCCGCACCCCCCGCCGCACCCGACCATCTCCCTCGAGGTGAATGAACGTCTTACAGCGGATTTCTATTATGTATATTAGGTATGCTTAGCAATGTTACTCACAATTATATTAAAATACGAGGCCTATAGATGAATTTTTGTTAATCCAGTTGGGTGGAATCCGCTAAGCCCTTTTCAGTCTCTGAATTTTTGCAAAATATTATAGTATTTGAGTTCGTTAAGTAAGTACCTGTGTTATTAAGTAACTGTAACTATCATGGTGCCATTTTGGTTAAAATATTTTCCAGTAAAAAGCTCGTTTTTTGTTTCAAGTCTAAAATAAACTTAGTGTGTCGTTGTTATGGCAACATAAGTGTTATTTGTTTTCGGCTTAGTGCCGAGCGAGGCAGGCGAGGGGGGCCAGGGGCGCTCCCTAGTCGCGGCCCGTAGCGGGCAGGGCAGTGACTCATCCAAATGTCAGCTGTACTAGCACATTTTGACAATCAATCCCTAGTTTTTATACATGTACTAAAAACCTTTTTTTTCTAATTAAAATTAACAGACTATGTAAAATAATTCTGTAAATAATTGCATAATATACGCATAACAACGTACGTTTGTACGTTTATTGTACATAATTTGCGAAATGTGGGTGTACTAATGGGTACACCTCTGCCTTACTCTTCGGGGATTACAGGCGAGATGTTATGTTATGATAGTATTGTTTTAAATTAATTTGATAAAATACTGTAATAGTCTAATGTTCCGAATAAGTATTTATATAAGTTATTGATTGAAGAGTCTCGGTCATAGCGCGAGTCATCAATACTTGGCCAAACGTCAACTTTTACGTTGATAAAATAAATAATATATATAAAGGAAGCAGTAGCCTGTATGACGAAGTGCGTTATGGTGTGTTCGCACTCACAATTTGACTACTTGTAATTAGATAATATAGGTTTAATTTTTATAAAATAATAATACCGCCACTCCTTCCTCGTTGGTCTAGTGGTCGTGAAGCGCGACTGCTAAGCATGGGTCTAGGGTTCGATCCCCAGGTCGGGCAGTGTTATTGGATTTCTCCATCAGGAGTTTCTCAGTAGCAGCCTTGGAGTCTGGATTTGTGCCCGGTTGATGGCAATAGGCTCGCTCCCTATTACATGGAATTTAAACATAACTGGCGAAATGTGGGTGTACTAATAGGTAAATCTCTGCATAGCCCTTCGGGGATTACAGGCGTGATGGTATGTTATATTATGTTTAATAATAATATCCGGCCTATTACTCTCCCGCTATGGAAGCCACGAGCTTTAATGAGCTTTGATGCTTTGAGCTTTAATGAGCTTGAGCCTTGCGCATGGCGGATTGGCGAATTTAAACTTATACATATTGTGTTGTTGTGTTTGTGGAGGAAATCGGGCTAAGTAATAACAGCCGTACGGGTCGATCCATCAGGTTAAGCTTGCCGGGGTTGGTCCGTGGATGGGTGACCATCTTTACGCACCGAGACTCCTCTGTACCCCGGAACGCAGGTTAAGCCGTTGTTTTTGTCTTACGTGGATCTTTAAAAGTCTTACTAAGGGGTATCGCAATTACCCAGTTACTGGGTTGAAGTGGTTATATAGGCAGTCGCTTCATGCAAAATACTGGTATTCAGCTGCATCCGGTTAGACTGGAAGCCGACCCCAACATAGTTGAGAGAAGGCTAGGCAGATTGATTGAATGACATATTGTGTTCGATTTTTCTTAAGATAGCAAAATATATCTTTACTCTGTATCATTACCTACCCCCAAATTTCGCCAATAACTAGTAGAGTATAAACTTATCACACCAATAATTAAAGGTCGTTTCACAGTAAAGGTTTTTGCCTAATAATATTTAGTTACATGAGCAGTATGCGGTTGTTTTACACCTCGAATAATTAAGATATAAAGGAACCGTATAATTAAGAAGTAAAAGGGAAAAAAGGGACAACTAAGGTTTAATTTTCCCTTTTTTTGTGCGCTGTGGAAGTTCTCCTACGTCGTAAACTTCCTCCGTCGTCGGGTGATGGGCATGCCAGTCTCTTAAACCACCACAGTGTTCTACCTCTGCCAATGGGCAGTACTGCGGGATTCGCATAAGCATTCACCCAACGGTCAAAACCTTAAAGATACATATGTCATTTCGTTGCTTGCCAGCGGCTATAGTAGGTACCTACTTAGCTAAAGGATCTAGATAAATATAAGTACCTAAGTATTATTAAGTATAGTTTTGCGCGACGAGACAATATCGTGAGGGAAGGCAATTTCCTGCGTAGTGTCACTCAAAATTGAATCAGTGTAGCGTCGACGATGCTATTTCATTTGTCTCGAATATACCTAATGGTAAGCTTTGAAAACTCATTGAATTTAGTTCCTTTTGATATTAGGTAAGCACAAGCAACGTCGTTTTGCGTACGTTTCCGAAATTAGTTTATAAAACATTTCAGGCATTATTTTGTGTTTTCTTTACTAGAACAGTTAATATTATAAAGCTGAAGAGTTTGTTGGTTTGTTTGAAAGCGCTATTTGCATGTTCGGAACTAGGTACAGGTTCTACGATAAAATTATTTTGCAAACAGGACGCTATGTTATCCCTGAATGCTCTAGACTCCATTTGATTATTAGATCCGAAAGAAAATTTAAGCAGACTAAAGTCGCGAGTGAAGGCTCACTGAGCGATTCTCTTCTGTGTTGCGTGTCGCAGGTTCTATTCCCGCATAGATAAAATATGTGTACGGCCTACTTGCAGTAGATTCGGATTTCGCACTTACGATCCAGGAGAAATAACGAGTGTGGGGCAATGTTTAAGAAAAATACCTAGGCACTTGCGCAATATATTTAAAACACAGAAAAAAATACTTTTACATTATTATAGGTGAACTATAGCGATTCTATCTGATAGAAAAACTATTCCGTACAACATTCAAGTATCTACCTATATCCATTATAAAAGCACGAAAGAAGTCAGGCTAGTCCACTTAATAGTGTATGCCGGAAATTGATTAAAAACACATATTTTAGCAACGATATACCTTAGTTATAGGTGTACTGAAAGGAATACTAACAATGCTAACCGCGGCCGCGGTCTGCATTGCCGACAAACTACGGCCGTATCGAGTTGCAGATTGAATAACATAGGTTTTTCACGGACAACCGATATTAAAACCATTCAATATGTTTTATGTCGCTGTCCTGCTTGTACAAATTGATAATTATCCACGTTTCTGCCACTGGTTTGTGGCTTAATATTGTAAACGGTTATAACCGATACGAATACATGACGTTGCGGGTTTGGAAATTGGATAATCGAACAAGTTTTGTGGGAAATTATGAAATGATGTGGTTTGCAAAATACAATTTAACATATGAAAACAAGTACATGCTATGCAATACTTGCATTATTTTGTTATTAATTAAATGTATGTACCTATTTAGACCTCCGGTGAAGCTTTGTGTGTGAGCTTGAAGTGAGTTATCAAATCCTATAGCATCAGACGATTTATTAGACAAAGCAATAAACTATTTACAGGCACTTTAGAATTGTCAAGTAATCGGATCAGTTACTCAGAAAGTTGAAGCTAGTTGCTCGTTCTAAAACGTAAGTAGGTCTCTATGGAGAAGAATGAGCGGGAAACTCCACCGATACACTTTTCAATTAAGTTTTACAAAATCCTAGTTACAGAATTCTGGTTGCTTCTATATGAGAAACAATTTTTCTGATAGCAATATAAAACCAATGACCAATTCCATCGTAGGATGATAGCTAAATTTACTGAGGGTTTTATATTAGACCAGCTGGAGTCAAAAAACCCAACTTGTAGTAGCCATGCAAGTGGTCAATAAGTAACCTAATCCTCATCTGGATGAACATAGGCTTTTACCCTGCAGTGAAACAAGATCAGGTATCATAAATTATTTTACCTTTGATTTATTTTTACCTAAATATTAGGTAGATATATTACATATGCTAAACTAAAACAAAAAAGAAAAATGTTTCGCTGTGAAAAAAAAAAAAAAACACGATGTGTTAACTGTCATGGTGATTGGTCAAACTATAATTGGTTATCTATTAAAATGCTTTGTCCTGAATGACTGACTGACGGCACAGCATAAACCGCTGATCGTATAGACCTGAAACGTTGAGGGTGTATTCTTTGTATGACGTAGGCATCCGATAAGAAAGGATTTTCCAATATTCTGTCCCTCAGTGGGTGAAAAGGGGGGGGGGGGGAATTTGTATGGGACAACGTGATTCCTTGGTTCAATCTACTTAAAATGTTGCATAAACATTCTTTAACAGAATAGATGGAAGACGCGCTTCGTATTTTACTGAAATTCATTCCCTAATGCAGTTAAAAAGTGGTAGAAAGTTATTAAACTTTTCATGTTTTTTGTTTATTTTCGACTTCTACGCGGACGAAGTCGCGAGAATAAGCTAGTATATTTATAATTATACAAGGTGTACCTTATTGCAATAAGGGATACCTTGAATGACTATTTTACTAACTCTATTCCATTCAATCTATGCTCCATTTATGCTGGAAAATTACGCGATACATTTTAATGGAGTATATAATTTCTGTTTTCGCAGATAAGTGATCGGTTCGTTCTGATTTGGACCAATTAAATAAAGACAGATTGCGAATCTGCCGACGGTACCGTGTTTTTGTCGATGGCACGCTACGATCGACTGACCGCAATTACAATTGTCGGGGATATCGACAACCGCCTGTCAAACACATTTACGTCTCGGGTGGAAGGTATTAAAAAGAATGAAAACCACAGCATTTTGTATATTATTTATGTATAAAGAGCCACTTTTATGAAGTAAAAAGCTTCGTATTCATTCATCCGAATTGACAACAGATGGTGCGGTCTATTTATTCGACGCGTAACAAAACAAGCTTGAGTGCATGTTCTGGTATAATTTTGAACTGTCACGAAGTTGTTAATTTTGCGGTAAGAAAAAAAAGGCCTTACATTACTTTTATGATCCCTGTAAAAATTGCTGTTCATTACTTTGGACGCTTTATTCGGGATCGTCAGAAAATCGACCGAAACCGCAGATCTTAATTATTGCAATATGTTTTCTGCGATGCCAGTTGCTGGTTAATTTTTAAAAGGTTTTGTGATCACCATGGTTCAAATTGAAGAGACTATGTGATTTTCAAAATTGAGTGACGTTGATTTCAAAATGCTATACCTATTCGTTAACCCACACTAACCAAGTTTGTTAATTACTGTCACTATATTCTCAGAGGCTCAGAAGAACTCAATCACGAGCCAATATTCGAAGGTAAAATGCAAATGTAGAGGCAGCCCTCTATTACTGCGACAGGAGAAAACCATTTCAGACTGGCTAACTTACAGTGGACCCACTTTACCCGATCCAGCGGCGACCAAAAGGGAACCGTAATTAACTTTAGCAGTTAGTAGTGGCTGTGTATGACGTCACATAGGGAAGTCAATCTAAAAAAGCGTTTTAAAAATGAAATCGCATTTCATCGAGATTGTTGGTACTAGTATCAAACTCAGTCGTAAATAGGTAGGTAGATACTTTTAAAATATTAACTTCAGTCACGAAAGTAGCGTAACTGATGAGGCAAGACAATCGATGATAATTTATAATCGATGATGCAACTTACGTAACAAGAATAGTGACGTGGTATTAAATAAAAACAACTTTGTTTTTATTTTAATTTCCGAAGTGAGGGACGGAGAACGTTGTTTTAAATTAATTGCTATGCTTGATATTCCTGTGGTTGATAAAAATATGACAGGCCGATGGTTTTAATGTATTATGTTTAATTTGTAATAGCGTATGTGATATTATACGTATGGTACAGGTATGGTATGTTTGTTTATAGGTATTCAAAGGTATTTTTACATAGTTTTATTCACAAGGATCAGACTGAAATAAAAAGAAAAACGTATAACTTTGCATGTGTATCTGTCTGTTTGTTACTCCATCCTGACCATACAACAGAACCGAACGTAATTTGACAAAGATTGACTCTGGGACCTGCAGCAGGACATAGGCTATTTTTAATACTGAATATTTATTATGTGATTATTTGAATAATTTAATCTTTTAAAATTCTAAATTGATTTTGCAAATGTTATTTTTTGGCATTAATGTTTTTACGATGTATTAATTATAATTTAATAATATTATAAAAATAATATTGCAACCAAATCGTGAGTTTTGGAACAGTGCGTACTTACAGCTTTAAACGTGTCAAAATCGTGCATACTTTAAAGACTACAACCCAGTAAAATCTTTCGTAACTGAAAATGAAATGCAAAGCTATTTTTTTTATTTAATTTTTCCGTCCCAGTGCTGTAATACTCGATCGACGACGAGCAGATCGACGTTAGGTACTCATTTTATTGCATATTGGATATCGTGCATTTCTCGTAGTGTTCCCGATGAGATGCGAAAAGTGCAACACGAGTCGGGAAACGTAAACCAATAAACTGTCAATTGAGTTGTAAACGCGACGTGTTATTTCCGTTTTGTTTTTTTTATATTACAACTGTTTTTGTAGGGATAAAATTTCGTTCGATTTCGTCATTTTGAACAAAGGTTCGGGTGTTTTATAATAATTTGGTACATCTGACGTGCTTGTCAATTGGTCACGCGGCCTAACTGGGTACATTAACTGAGCAAGAACATTGCGCCATCTTAGTTATAACAGCTGTTTTATTCATAAGCAACCAAATGTTTATTATATCCGTGTCGACCGGCTTTCGCGCAGTTTCAGACGGCTCTATTGAAATAGGTCTGACGGAAACTCTTTTGACAAAAGGAAATTCCTTTCTTAGCGTCAGTGATTTTGTAACCAGAAAATACGAGTATACACCCTCGGGCATCCGACGCTTAGAGAGTTGCAAGAATACCATTTGAATAAACGAGACACCCACGGAATAGTTAAAATGTGATTGGATAGCGAAATAAAGGCTAGTCTAGGAGAATGCTACGCTTAGTATGGTGCGTGAAGTATGTCTGTATGTCATATTTTAAAATAATTACAGTGACGACAAGACAAGGTTGGTATTTCTAGGAATATGTTAGTCAGTACAGAATATAGATAGGTAAGTACCTATTATACATACAGTCTTCTAATATAAGTACATAATATTGCATACTTCCTGTGTTTGGAGTAATTACGTACAGACTGACATGATGCATTTTTTTTATTTTTATTACTGGTTCTCTATGAGAATTGGTAATATACACAGGTTGTTGTACAATGACGTTTTTAATTCATTAAATCATTGTATTTCATAATACATTTATACGTATTTCAGAATAAGACCAACATTGAAAACTACACTATCATGCTAAAACTGTGCTACAATATTATACATAAACGTTTTAATGATCTATTAGCTAATTAAGCATACGTACATAGGACATTTAAATTACACGCTCCGTCCGTGAGTTCTCAAATTATCGAGGGTACCTGTTAAATTTTATTTGAGAACATCCTGTGCAATCACTCATAACAACATAAGCAGATTAAGGCCAAAATTAAAAATATAAATAATCTTAGACTTATCACAATAACAAATGGAACACTTACCAGTTCCCAGATGCCGCTCCAAGATTGTGAGTAACAAACATTCCCAGTCTATTGGCACATACTATTCATAATTTGTAACAGAGAAAATGTCCAGTATTTATTGTTCACTTTTAAAATGTTCACGAAGTATTGGTGGGTCGTCGAGCGAACGTGCACATTCCGTCGATACTAGTCGGTGTGGATCTGTCCGTACGTCCGTAGCGTGACTCGGCCGCCGGTATCATACCAGTCCGATACCTAACTCACTCGCGGCGTGTAGGCGGAAGCGTGACTTTGTATACCACGCATTTTGTACGATAGCTGCTGCGCATTAGATTTCCGTGGCCAGAGCCATCTGGTGGTAGCATCCTGTGGTATATCAGTAGCATACTGGCTTCATTAGTTGCCCTTACTTACGACGGCAGCGCCATCTGTGTTCGAATAGCCAAACTTCCTTAGGAGGTTTAACGGCGGCTGATGGGAAAGTTTCATGTCGGACATTCGAGTGCCGTGAACAGACACTAGATGGTGCTAGTTACTACCCTGTATTAGAAAACCATAATTATCTGCAGAAGAAAGTTGTTAACTATTTATTAATGTTAATTGTGCGCCAGTTTCATAATGAAAAGATCAATTTTACCATAAATTGATTTTCAACCGACTTCAAAAAGGAGGAGGTTCTCAATTCGAAGCGTATGTTTTTTTTTTTTTTTGTTTTTTTTTGTGTGTTTGTTCTACGATTACTCCGCCAATTATGAATCGATTTGGATGATTATTTTTTTGTTTGAAAGAGTATAGTTCCGAATAGGTCCCATAGGAATATTGTCATGATCTGATGATGAACTTTGGAGATACGGAACGGAACTCCTTATAAAATCACAGCAGAACCGCCGTAACAAGACAAATTGCTTTGTTTATACGTGTAGTCGATGACTGACTGAAGGAAGTGGGGAGGGGGTACGTCAACCCCCCTCCTACTACTTTCCAAAATTTAATATATCGTGTGAGGTATTGTTTGAAAGGGCTTTATGTAAGGATTTCAAACATTAAGACACAAGCACTAAAAAGTGAAAAATAAAAAGCTAAAGTTATTTTTTTTATTTTGTAGTTTTTGAAGGCGGTCATATTTTTTTGTAAAAAAGCTTTTTTATCAGACCAATTCATTGGTCTGATGCGAGCGCGCCAGTAAACACAGTTCTACTTATTTATAGATTTTTACTTTCTTAGGTTAGTTAGTGACTTAGTGGCGAGCCTAGGGGGAAATGTACATTCAAGGTTGCGGATTTTGTTGGAAAAAGTTACCGCGACCCTGGAACACAAAGTGCATTAGGAGGAACACGGATGCCGATGGGTTTTAGTCAGTAAGCCCATAGCGGAAGAAGTCATTTGATGATTTCCCAAAACGTAGGGGTCAAGATGACCCCTCTAAAATTAGAGCATGTCAAACTGACAAATGTACTAGAAAAGGTCCAATTCCAAAAAATCATCGACGTACCCCTTCCTCCTTCAGTCAGTCATCGACTACATGTATAACAAAGCAAATTTTACTTGTTACGACAGTTCTGCTATGGTCCTAATAGGAAGAGGTCCGTTGCACTTCTCCGAAGTTGATACTATGAAGAGCTCCCTTCCTTATCTCCGAAGATCATAATCAGATTTCATGTCAATATTTCTATGGGACCACATTAAAAGTATCACCTTTCGAAAAAAAAACTAAAACGGTTCAACTCGGTTCAAGCGTCTTCGAGAAGGTAATCGGGGTAATAATAAAAAAAAATACATGCATAAAAAATAAAGATTCCGAGGAATTGAGAACCTCCTCCTTTTTTGAAGTCGTTAAAAAAAGAGATTAGGTCTAAGCTCGAATAAACTGTAATTCAGGTAAGTTCCATTGTTTCTTATGGTAAAAGCAGACCCACAGCTTTCGTGTCTCTTTTACTATAAAATATTATGAGTTTGCCTTATAAATAATTCAAATACTTCCTCGTTGGTCTATTGGGTTCGATTCCCAGGTCGGGCGAAGTGTTATTGAGTTTTTCCATCGGAGTTTCTCAGTAGCAGCCTCGGAATCTGGGTTTGTGCCCGGTTGTTGGCAATAGGCTCGCCTTACTTAAACATCACTGGCGAAATGTGTGTGTACTAATGGGTACACCACTGCCTAACCTTTCGGGGATAACAGGTGTGGTGTTATGTTATAATTCAAATATAAGTAATATATGCCACTACTCCATGGTACTGTGGTACCAGTACAACCTAAAAGTTATTATATAGTATAGACTTTGTCCACTTCGCCATGTCGCATGAATGCTTTTATCGACGCATAGTCCCTGTAGTAGAGGCTGGCATAGCGTAGATGTTTGCGTTGACATTGACCTAGACTTAGTGTAGGCGAGAGGGTTCCGCTGCGCAATACTTGATACCCCGTTCGTCAAACTCAAACTATTTACTGTAATTATAAAGGCCTCTTCTCATCCAAAGAACAGAACGATCATCGCGCTCATTCAAGGCGGATTGGCGATTTAAGACTTATATTAATTAAATGTTCAGGTTTCCTTAAGATGTTTTTCTTCACCGAAATTAACAAGCTAAAAGGCTAAGGCTTTATATTTATTTATTGTGGGTGGAACACCGGCATGATCTACACTAGAATATCGTGTCGCAAATGTAGCCAGGGCCCTTTATCCCCCCCCCCCCATTAAAATATTTGCATATTTATTAACAAATTATAAAGGAAATCAGAAAAGGAAACTTTTGTACTTTCTAGTCAGCCAAAAAGTTATCGTTACATAGTGTAGTTTTCTGTTATATGGAGAACAGGCAAGACCCCCGCGGATACCCACGAAGTTCTGACTTTTAAAGTTCTTATGTTTACTACATGTCATGTTTTTACTTCAAAGGGCTAATCAGATGTGTATTAGTATAGATTCCTGTAATAGCGCAAATCTACCCCCCGGACCGCCGTGGAAACCTTGATGGAAATTCCCAATAACAATTTGCACAACCTAGACATCGTCTCAAGGACGTAAAGGTTGATTCATACCAGCGACAATCAATGTCAAAGTCAAAGGTAAATAAGAGGCATTCTTGACAGATTGAGATTGAGATTAGATTGCGATGGTTCTTACAAGTTTATAGGTACAATTGCCTCCATGACATCTTGCTACTATTACAACATCGAGATAATCAAATACATTAGAACATATTATGTTAAACCTATCATCATATCAGCCTATGGCCGTCCACTGCTGAACGTAGGCCTCCCCCAAAGAGCGCCAACCATCCTGGTCTTGGGCAGCCCGCGTCCATCCGCTGCCCGCCACTTTCATTAAATCGTCTATTAAACCTATATTTATGTTTAACAGTTACATTATCTAAAACTAACTGTACCATAATACAAAGATACTTATCTTATTTATGGAACCGTTCATATAAACTGGATTGCTGCACAGTGGACAGGGCCATGGGAGCACAATACACAGTGTGGGTGTCATCTTGTAGACGGTGGTGTCATTCTTGGGGGCAATGCTCCTTTACAGAAGAAAATAATGCATTGTCTCCATCGAAGTAGTTACTATATGCCAATCAACGATTATTCTCAAAATGATTCACTTTTATTACAACGGTAAGCCAAATATAAAATGTCAATGACGTGTTATGTTTTTTCAGGCTTTTGCATTCTGATTATTCTCGTTTTAATGACTTGTGCGCCCCACTTCTTTTGACTTTGTGTACCTGTCATATAAAGTATAAGACAAAATTACCCTGGTTATACTACCTCCAAATAACTAAAATCAGAAGTCCAATTCTACTAATTATAAACGACAAAACCTAGTCGCAATCACATCTTAGTGACAATTAATGTTAAAAAATGTTGGTGAATTAGAAGCATTATTGACACTGTAATTAGATTGCGATCGTTCCTAAAAGTTAGTAGAATTGCCCCTCTGGTACACTATGAAATATGCGGAATTAAAAAATATACTTTTCTTGTGTTTTGTACAGGAAAAAATCATCAAATAGCAGTGTCTATAAAGCTCCTGTCGAGACAGCCCTATCAAATCCGCAATATTTAAATTATAGTTTTTCAATTATGTTTTCCGTAAACATCAATATAAAAACATCTCAAAATGTTTTTTTGGAGCGTTACTGTTACCCACTCATTTAGTTTATATGTTTTTAATATCAAACTAGCAAACCTGGCGAAGTTCTTACTGCTTCAGTATCAATCAATAATGTATCTTTTCCCGTGATGTATGATTTTAATAGATTTTCTGCTGAAACTTATCCAACGTCAAAATTCATTCTAATCGGTCCACTCGATCTTGACGAATAAATGGTGTTACTAACCCGACTTTGATTTATTTAAATAGATTGTAGACAGATCGACTAGTCCTACTTTCTAGAATCTAGATACCTTATTAAAATAAGTGCCCATTAGTGTTCACGACAGTCATCATCTGCCTAGCCTATACCCAACTAAAAAAAAAAAAAAATATATACAACTATGTTGGGGTCGGCGTATAACTAGATGCAGCTAAAATACCAGTGTTTTACATGGAAAGGAACTGCCTATCTGACTTTCATAATCCAATTATTGGGAAACACGATACCCCTTGATAAGTCTGGTTGCCAAAATGTTGGGCAAAAATCTACTAATGACAACAGTACACAACCAATAATATTAGTGTATACAACTAAGGATACTTGCTGGTGTTCCCTCACTGGTCAAAAATCGACTGCAATAAAATGTGTTTCATAATATATATTTTTAAGGTACCTATCCTCCATTGAAACTTCAACTACGTCAAATTTCAGTGTCCTCGGAGCGTACAATATTAACTAATAAAAAAGGGTACAAAGCATTCTATTTACGTAAATAAAATGTATTGTCTACTTCCAAGTTGTTCCCTTTTGTTTGCATTACATTGGCGGCCTTGTGGGACACGTCAAGTTCAATGCTATACTGGCAGCGCAGCGCAGCGCAGTGAAGGTAACATGACGTCAGGAAATGAAGAGCCTCTCGGAATGACCATTCTGCGGCGCTAGCACACAACACAAAATAAAAGACCTGTTATGCATGTTACGCCTATTCATGCGAAGGCCTACTCGTGTATTTTCATTGCCAATGACACACTCTCATATCAGCAGGAAACGAAGCTATGAAAGAAGAACTAAGGGCCCTTCCACGAGCGGGCGGCGAGAATGTAACATTAATTCGATAGAATTTGTAACTATTGGAAATACCTTAAAAGACTACGATGAAGCAAAACGGAGGGTTATGATTTTGGCAGGTATTAATCTGTTTTCCTCTTAACCTCCAAACTGCTTGTCATAATTCGACAAATGAGGTATCGTTAGAAGCGTTTTGATCGTCCGCTGGTAGACCACGGCTATCCTCTGAACATTACTAACAATATTAATTTCAGATGAGGATATTTTATTAATTCATATTTTTTCGAGCGTGGACTTACTTTTTTTAATACAAGTTTGAAAGCTTTATTCATATGAAAAGGTTAAACTAATTTAGCATGTCGTACAATGATCAATGAAAACGCTACTATTTCCAAACGACTCGCTTCGAATATTTTTATATTAGCGCGCTCGTGCTGGGCCTACTCAACTAGCCATTTTCCGCGTCGGCGTCGAAGTGACAGCTACGAAATAACGTTGAACTTGTGAAGCATTCAGGAAATCGAAAATATTTCCTTTTAAGTATTTTCACTGGTTTTTGAGGTCACACTATTAGAGTTATGTGTATAATACGAAGGTACGATTTAGTAGCAGTAAAGCTCATTATGAAGGACTACGTGTTGTTATACTCTTACTATGTCAGTGAATGGCTGACTACCAATCAGATATGCTACATCAGTAATAAGGGTCTTTACGGCTTCAGGCGTCAAGGCTTGCGGCAGTTTGGTCTAATCCTCGGTACGGGTCGGAAGTAATTCTTTATGCTAGCCCAATCATTACAATATGTTTCTTACAACAATCTACTATTTCTAATTCTATGTGCCAAATTTCATCCAAATCCGTTCAGCCGTTCTGGCGTGATTGAGTAACAAACATCCATCCAAACTTTCTCATTTATGATAGTAGTAAGATTCTAGTTGATCTTTTAATAAGGAAAAATTAAGAGATCCAAGTATAGTTTAAGTTTTGTAGGTATAGGTAGTATATAGGCGCTGCTGGAAGTGGTTTGCGGAAACGTTAAAGGTGTGCTCATTGGCATGCATAGACTGCGCTGACCAATGACCTTTACGATAGTTTACTATGCTGCCAGCAACAAGGATGGATCTCATGTACTTACGTTAAATAGAAAACTGATTGCTGGCAACTGACAGCGGGACTTTTATTATCTACATTCGATGGTTTATTCACCGAGCTTTGCTTTATAAAAAGCCTAAAATCTTCTTGATTATTTAATGATGTACGTCACTGAATACATGCTATTATATTTTCTGTAGGTTGCACCTAAGAGTCGAGATATGAAAACTAGGTATATTATTCTTGTGAATGTTTTTTTGAAACTATGTTGGTAGGTATCTACATAGTTAAAAACATTTGTTATTTGAGTTTGCATTGAAATGCCCGCATTTCGTAAAAAAACTCGTAATTTATTTTGTTTTCCCAAGCTATTATTTATTTGTTTGTTTAGTGCTGTCTTACTTAGTTAATTTTTATATTACATACATAGGTACATGAATGGCTAAATGTGCGCTAAACTCGAGAACGGCTGGATCGAATTGGCTGTTTTTTTTTTGTTTGTTTGGGTTAGGCGTATATAAAAGATTTGTTTTTGGAAAAGCCCCCGTAAAAGTCAGAGCACAAGAGGATCGCTAGTTTCAGAATAAAATGTTCTGATTACCACCGTAGTAGATATAGTAGAAAGTTTAAGATATTATAATTGGCTGTAATTCCAGCAAGTGTCATCATTAATTCGATCTAATTGTCATATATGTAGAAAATAAACCCGCGCATTGAAGCAATAAATTGGCTATCGGGAACATGTGTAGGATTTGAAAAAGCTTTCAGTTATCCTACTTGCTTCCAGCATTCATTTATATAGAAGGATTACTGTTGCAAATGCCAGTTTGTGTCGAATTCTACCGTACTATTCAACCCCAGTTCAGTTTAATCCGTTTAAACTGAAAACCGACAGTAGCATTTGAAATGGGGAAATCCTAAGCCAATCAAGTTTTATTTATTTTGTTTAGCTAACTGAATATTTGTTAAAGGAACGGACTAGGTATTTATAGCTTTTTATTATGTGAAAATAAGAACACAAAAGTAATCATGCAACTGTTATAGTTACTTACGTTCAAAATTAACGATATCAATATTCTGATCTACATTAACATACGTAACATCACGCCTGTAATCCCCGAAGGGTTAGGCAGAGGTGTACCCATTAGCACACCCACATTTCGCCAGTTATGTTTTTAGTCCCATGAAATAGGGGGCGAGCCTATTGCCATCAACCAGGCACAAATCCAGACTCCGAGGCTGCTACTGAGAAATCCTTGATGGAAAAACCCAATAACACTTTGCCCGACCTTGGAATCGATCCCAAGACCTCATGCACAGCAGTCGCGCTTGCGACCACTAGACTAGCGAGGCAGTCAAATATTCTGATCTAATTGTTGTCAATTCAGTTTTTGGTTCAAGTTTGCCTATAATCAAACCATACAATCAGTTAGCCATCTTTAAATGTTTTGACAATGCAAATCACGCAAAAATAAAAATTAGAATATATTAGTTTGAGATAGTTCAAAATGATGTTCAAAATTAGGCAAATCTCTCACTCACCACGCGCAACGCTCCGGTACGCGGGGTTGCAATTTTAACGATGACTGTATTTATAATTCAGTGTAAACACACTGAAAATGCAACGACGCGCCGCAGCGTCGCGTGGCGTCCTGCAAAGTATTACACACTGGGATCTGCAGTATTTTTACAAATAATAAACCTGTCTACGATGGGACCCGATGTGGTCAACTTCATTTTAAAAATTGGAAAATCCGTCTATATGTGTGTTGCCCCGCGCACCAAAACGTGACGCATGGTAGTGTGAGATCTGCCTTAGGATTTAAATGCATTATTAATTTCGGACCTTATTGGTGACGTTCTTCAAAAAGGTCAGGTGAGCAGCACTCGTAACCGGCGTGCTTGTATGACGAGATGTATGAACGTGGATGACGCGAAAGGAGTATGTAAGGATTGTAGCAGGTGGCGTTCTGTGATTTCTGCCTACCCCCATTAGAAAAAGGCGTGAGTTTATGTATGTATGTAATTTCGGAAATCTATGAGTCAAACGTAGTTATACACTAAAATGTTTAGCACACACTAGCCACTAGGTACCTACTTCAGTAGTTGCGTGATACCTTGATGCTACAATGAGTGTCCGGTGTCTGCAGGTAACAAAGGGCGGAGTAGACCTGGTGTCATCATTAGTATGACAGAATACTTGCAGTAATGAAGCAAGCGAGACAATACGATGCAACTTTGCAAGTGTTGTTGCGACCCTATTATTTGCTACACCGGTAACTACATTAAGCACCAATATATTGTTAAAACCGGAAGTTATTACGTGATTAGTGTCATATGGTGGATATGTACTAGAAATTGTTTACGTGGTCATTCTGATGTACTGTCAACAAAAGAGATAAGTAAGCAGGTTCGACCGGTTTAGGCGTAGTTTTCTTAGAAATCGATGGATGTCTTGATTAAAACTTAATTTAATTAAAAAACTGTTTATTATTTACATCTTAAATTAAATTACATTTGAAGACTTCCATCGGTTTCTAAGAAAATTTTAACTATATCTGACGACCTTGGTTACTTGTATTTTTTGTTGACTGTACCTATTGATTAATCTCGCTATTCATTCACGTGCCTTTTCATTGCAAGGTAACAGATGCTTACTGTAGGTAAAATGTTCAGTTTTCAATTTTGCTGATAATTGGAAAGGCATGTAGATAATAGATACCAACACGTAACACGTGTGAGTTTGGTTATATATCTTCCGTCTATCTTTCATGTAATTAATTTCTACTGATTCAAAGTGTAATATTAACAATACAAATAAATAGGCTCTCCCCCTATTAAATGGGATTTAAACATAACTGGCGAAATGTGGGTGTACTGGGTACACCTCTGCCTAACCCTTTGGGGATTACAGGCGTGATGTTTTATGTTATATTAACAATACCAATAATAATGTTGAAAAATGTACCGGTATATAAATCTGACTAGCTTCTGCCCGCGACTTCGGCTGCGTGGTTTTTTCCCCACGTCAAGGTTACTGCTTCCCTCCCTTGGGTTATGTAATATACCTACTATTCCTCATGAATCTGGCTATTATGTGTATAGAAATAACTAATCTAATCCGTCTAGTAGTTTCCGCGATTAGCGCGTTTAAACCGCTAGTATAGATTTAATTAGTGTTCGATACACAATAATTGATGAACATAATATTAAAGAACATGACTTTTTGTTGTAATATGGTTACATTTTTTCCTAATTCATTAACATGGAGATTTAATTAACACTGACACGGACTCAGAAGATGGTAGGTTTTCTTTTGAATTTACTCATCGTGGTTCAGTATTACGATCAATATTAGTATCATGTTATTGAACCCTGTCCTATTGAGCTCATGACTAATATTAATCTAACAATGCAGGTCAATTGCATAAGCCACGACATAAAGTTCAATAATGCAAATAATAAGGTCACTGATCCGTCTGTATCCATAGTTGATTTACAAAACTGTAATCAATAGGATATGAGTATCCTGCCCATCTTAACTTACGGTGCGGCGACACCTTTGTGAGTCTATGAGCGACCAGCCAGTCTGGAGCTGGTCGCTCACAAAGCCACAAAGAATACAGATCACCACCCTGCGCTCCGGGAAAACCGGGAACGGTCGTGGGCAAAAAGGCTGCCAGGCTCAAATAGGATTGGGCGGGTCGAATCAACTGGTTGCATGGCGACCACCGGCCAAAGGTCTCTAGAACGCAATGGGTGCCTGGTGCCTGAGGATGGTAGGAGTCGCTGAGGCCGGCCCTAGAATCCGTGGCGAGATAACACCGAAACGGCTGGTTCGAGGTGTCGCAAGAAAAGAAAACCTGGAAGGAGTTGGGGAAGGCTTTTGCCCAGAAGCAAAAAAAATGGGTTTATTGATTACAGCTAATCAATAGTATAAATGATAGTCACTGAGATCATTTACAATTACAGAAAAACTTAATTACCTTATGGAGTAAACAAATTAGAGCAATGAACCAAATGGCGAACCAGCCACCACTATAACTGCTGTCTGCAGTAGGTACCTAAAGTGTAACTATGTAGACCTGCAAAGAATATTCGTACTCGACTGAACACAATTCGTAAGCTAACTTAGGCCGATATCACAGAATGGAACTCAAGACAAGCATAACTTCAAACTAGTTTCAACCAATCAAATGGCTTGGAACTAGTTTTGAGTACTTAAGTAATGTTCGAGTTTTAAGTTAGGCTTTGATACACTAAAGTGTCTTCGCTCTGTGTGTTTCTCTTGCATAGTCACTGCGTAGATGCCGCTTAGACATCGCGGAGCCCCTACGTGGACGCTTCGTAATCAATGAGTTTTTATATTTGGATGGATTCTATATTTATGGATGAAACATACAATACTTCCTTCGCGTTCAAAAGTGCTACAGTTTTGTGTAAACTTCCTACCATTCAAACAACGCTGTTTAGAACAAAAATTAATGTCGTTGACATTATATTTGTCGTTACTTTACAGTAAAGACATTTTGCATCATGTTTTAGTGAGTTAGAGTTCTCCAAAAAATATGAAATTCTTAAACAAAAATTATTTCGTTTTTCCCTTGTGCTGGTCCAAACGAGCTGATAACCGAAGACCTCCTGGTTTTTCCTAATGGAGATTTTACTTCAACTGATACTTATTTGCGTTGGCTCAGATCTAGATTTCCAAGCAGCTAACATCTCGTACTAAAACTTACTGGATAGGATAACTAGCTAGACGACACGTGGGAATGGCCGAAGGAGAATGTCTTTGTGGTTGGTAAGTAATATTGTTGAATAGACGATTCTACCATTGTTAAAAGCAAGTAAAGATAACTCTGTTCAAGGCTTACTTTCAGTCGTTCTACACAAGTCAATTCTGGTACAAGTATAAGTACATGTCTATCAATTATCGGAGTGCATTTGTTTTGACTCTTCTAGTGTGACATAGGAGTTTATATTATGATAAATTAATGGAATTCCCGTTTTTAAATTAAGCAGATAAAATTTTAAAATTCTAATGCCTGTAATTTTTTTTGTTAGCCTATTCGGTCCCTCTCCTGGGCAAAGGCCTCCCTCCACTCCTTCCATCCTTCCCATTTTAGTGCCTCATTCCTTCAGTTTTAGAGAAATCCATCCAGTTCGTACATGCCTGTCATCATCTGCCTAGCCTTTTCCCAACTATGTTGGGGTCGGCTTCCAGTCTAACCGGATGCAGCTAAATATTTTATTTTACATGGAGCGACTGCCTATCTGACCTCCACAACCCAGTAACTGGGTAATATGATACCCCAGTATGTAGTTCGTACATGCCTGTATTAAACAACTATTTTTTAAAATCAGATCAAAGACATATGGAGATTGTCTCAAAGGGAAAGTCCTACCTATAGGTGCTAGCGCGCAGTCACCCTACTCAACTAACAATTAAATTCAATTATTTCGTAATTCTCTTATAGCATTTGATTGTAAAACTTGAATCACCGGCGTATTATTTTTTCTATTCATCAACATGGATTTAAAAGCAACATGATTCACAAATTGACTGGCGACATTAGTGCTGTAATTGATTTTTGTAAAGCGAGTGATAAGTCAATTTGTGGTAAATTGAATATTGCTATAGGGAAACGGCACAATCTCATAAATGAGTTATTAAGAAAAATTACTCATGGAAAATTCGTTATAGACAAATTTGTATCATAAATATAGCTTTTAGATGATGCCATTTTGGGCTCTTGCCCCATTGACAGCGATGTGGACGAGTTTTTTGATGCCCTTTAAGGTTTCCTGTTTTATAAATTAGACATAACTTGTAATTTTATTACAATACATTATACATAAAGTTTTCTGTTTTGGTCAATATCTATGGTTTTTTAACAACCTTGGAAAGAGGTCTTGTATCGTAGATGCGTTTACAAACATACCTATTGACTCACACACACAAACAGTTAGAGATGGAACAGCAAACTATCAACAAACTATCTGTAGGCCATACAAATTCTATTACATTGGTGAGGGAAGAGCACCCAGCATTACAGTGCGCAACCTCATGATACAATTTGTAATATTTTGATACAATTTGTAACGTCGATGCTCACCACTTCTAATAGATCGTTTTCTTTTTTCGTAAATAAAATGGCTGCTCCCAGCACAGCGTCCGTTTTGTCTGACATTGTGGAATCAACTAAATGCGCAAAATCGAATGCAATACATAACAGGCGACATGCTCGTCAGTCAGGGAGGCAGTATTTTATTTAATGCTCAATATTGAATATGAAATGTTACAGTACAGGCAAACGCTCCAGATGAGGGAGCACCTTTACCCTTAATTCGTGATTGGCTAGCTAGATCATCTAACTGAGCCGTTTGAAGTGCGTTATCTAGAAAGTGCGTTGGCAGTCTCAGGCTCGTGCATTTGTGATTGTAAGGTATGTAGGCACGATTTGCTAATTAGTAGGTAATTAACGAACATCGGAATCGATAACATCGATAATGCACAATGGAGATAATCTGAAGCGATATTTTTTTTTTGTAATTAGGTAATTGTTTCTTTTAATTAGGTCATAAGGTTACTCTCACTTTAACTGTGCAGATGTAATCGAAATGTAGACCTTAAAACATTTTCTACAGCGTCACAAAATTTGGTTTTTATCTGTCAATGTCAATACATTTATTTCAATTAGACCAATTACATGCACTTTTGAATTGTCAGTGAATCGGAAAGTTAAAGCTAGTTGCTCCTTCCAAAAAAGAATCTCTGGAGAGGAACGAGCATGAAACTCTACGGACACTCTTTTCAATTAGGTTTTTACAATATTCTGGTTAGAATATTCATGTTGCTTTTACATGTGACAACAATAAAGATGAATACAATACAATAATAAAAATAAAATATAATAAGAATAAAGATATAAGCTATGGCAGTTCAGACTAATTCCAACTGACAGCGCTCGTTAACGACCATGAAGCGTAGAACAGCACTACATAGCTCAACCATCTTAAGGGGAACCAAATGATCCAACACACGCATCAGCATCAGCGAGACATTTGAGAAAAAAGGAACTAACACAACATAACGTCACGCCTGTAATCCCTAAAGGGTTAGGCAGAGGTGTACCCATTAGTACACCCGCATTTCGCCAGTTATGTTTTTAGTCCCATGTAATAGGGCGCGAGCCTATCGCCATTAACCGGGTACAAATCCAGACTCCGAGGCTGCTACTGAGAAATTTCTGATGGAAAACCAAATTACAAGACACAAGACCTCATACACAGCAGTCGCTCAAAAAAGGAACTATCTACATAAATACAAATAGCAGTCTTGTGCTATGATAGCATAAAAGTTTAATGGCTTTTTCAAGAAAACAGTAATGTACAAACAATTAATTATTATTGCTAGTGCATTTTACTGTTAATAATCATTTATTGCTAGTGCTAATGCTGCTATAAAGATCCAACATGAAATCCCTTTGCTGTCTAAATACGTAATTGTATTAGTGAGTAAATTTATATTTTAATTAGTTACACAATCCTGTTGAGTTCCGCCTCAATCAAGCATCTCATAATTTGATGAATGTTTTCATTCAGCAAGTCGGGTTGCAATTCGTTGTCATTTTTACTTTGTTATTTTTTATTGGGATTTTAAGAGACTATTTTGTTTTATATTGTAAGTAGAGGTTACGTACCTCAAGCGGTAAAAACAGAACCCTTAAAGGATGACTTAGTTATTCGTCCGTCTGTCTGTCTGTCCGTTCGTCAAGACGAATTCTCAGGAACGTGTGGAGGTATCAAGCTGTAATTAGTATAAAATACTCAGGCTACCCTTTAGAGCAGCGCAAAAATTTAACTTCTAGATCATCGCAATCTGCAGAAAAGGTCGTTTATGGCGCATATTTTGACGCTCGCTAGGCAATCTAAACCTAAAGGGGACTTCCTGTTGACCTAAAATCATGAAGTTTGGCAAGAAGCAATGCCATATAGACGAAGTAAAGGAAGGAATCTGTAAATCACTTTGTAGTTACATCACAAAGTAATTACTTTGTTGCGTTTATAAACTAATTTATAGTAGATATGTTGTGTTAAACATTGTATGTTGAACCCTTCGTGTGCGAGTCCCACTCGCACTTGGCCGGTATTTTTTTTGTGTAGGTACTATGAAGTTTGTATGCCAATGCAACCTGGCTGAAAATTTTAACCTTATCGAAACACACAACCGAATTCCATACGGGATTCGCATTTAAAAATAATAGGCAATTAGGATTTTTTTATAGTTATTTTAGGCAGTTGTTTGCCGCGGCTCAAAATGAGAGCACGCTATTTAAAAACTAATTTATATTTATTTATTCAAGAAAAGTATTTCTTTCCATTCAAGTGTAAAAGTTGGAGCCACGCACACACACACACAGATAAGCCTGGTACCTGGGTCACCAGTAAACTAGGCTGACTACTGTTTTAGGGTTGTTCAATAAGCATGACGCATGGATATATAGTCCTGTTATAGAAGAAGGCGGCCAGTCTCAGTAACCGCTGTAATGTGGTGCCTTGTGGTGCCACAGATTTAAGTAATATGTCATCTTGTTGTTGGATGATGTATGATAGTATAAAAAATAAAAGAAATTAAAAAGGCGTGGGTGTCAACGGAAAAGTTGACCAGCGTGCATCTATGACCAGGGGACCTAATCGCATTTTTTTACTGTTTTAAGAGATGTTGAGATCCCCAGAAGGCAAATATTATTCTGCTAATTAAATATGTTCTAGTCAAAATCTCATCTCAGCGACAATCGATGTCAAAAAATGTTGTAAATTAGTAGCATTTTTGACAGATTGAGACTGGGATTAAAATGTGAATGTTACTTAAAGTTAGTAAAATTACTCTCTGATGTGGTTAATGTGGAAGGAAGCGGACAGAATCCCAGCAAGTGTTGATCTGTAATTTTTAACAAAACCCGTGAAAAAAGGACAGCGCTTTCTAGCGCTTCAGCGATATTTCTAAATAAAATACACGGTCAAAGCTAAGTATCTATACATATAAAATGCTTTGTCCTGAATGAATGTATAACTCACGGATCAACGCACAGCCTTAAACCTCTGATCGTAGAGACCTGAAACTTCAAAAATCCTTGCTTATCGGATGCCTCCGTTATACAAAGAGCACACCCCCGTGTGTTCTTTGTATAACGTAGGCATCCGAAAAGTAAGGATTTTCCGAAATTCTACTCCTTAGGTAGAGAAAAAGAGGGCAAAGTTTGTATGGACAGTGTGATTCCTTGGTCCAATCTACTTCGCATAAACATTCTTTCCACCTAAGGGGATGAAACGAGGATCCGACATTTACGCAGACGAAGTCCTGGCAAAGCTAGTTTAAAAATAAATCTACATTTCTTGGCTAAAAGTATTGCCTTGTGGGGATTGCAAACGATCTCAAAATTCTTACGCGCGTAAAATTTTACATTTTCAAAAAAATACCTACTACATTTCGCAAAAAAGAGGGTCACCGTGCTTCAATCTAAAAATACAAAAGTACAGTTCTAGAATGAATCCAAATATTAACATACTAATAATTTTCTATTCTTCACTACTTTCCGAAGTTGTTATACCTAAATATTCAAATCTGTTTATAGTAAAAATATACAAAATTCACACATAACAAGTTCGTTTTTAAATAAAAAAGAATACCTACTTTAAACACTTTCTAAAACCAGAAAAAAAACTGTGTTTATAGGTAGACTATCTAACACATCCTTATATGCTATAAATCATAGTTTATTTTTTATTTAAAACAACGTGTTTTGGTCGCGAAAAGAAAACATTTAAATTTTACGTTTTAGCTGTCCTACCTGGCCTAGGATCAACTTACGGTTCTCCTAAATAAAGCGCTAGATAAAGTATTTTGTAAACCGACTAATTTTTAACAGCACTTAGGTAGGTACCTCCTCCCCATTATATTAACCAAACAAACCATTCTCTTCTTTGTGTTAGAAATAGCGCTAACGGTTCTCTTAATATTCAATAAGATGCTTCCACAGATACCCTAAACCGAAAGTACAGAGTTTGTTGTTTAAGTAACCAGTTTATCGTCGTCTTACACAGCAAGGAACCGTTCGATAACCTGTATATTAAGTTTTGTTATTTGTTTTTTCATAATATATTCACGTTGCTGTAGACGCGTCACGCGATGCAAGTGCAGGGCGCTCAACCTTGGCTGTAGAGGTATCTGCTTACCTAAGCATGTAAAACTGTTAGGTTCAAGCAAAGAGAACAGCAAATAATCAATACTAATATAATAAAGCTGAAGAATGTTTTTGTTTGTTTATACGCGCTAATCTCTGGATTTGCTGGTCGGGTTGTAATAATTCTTTGTATAGTAAGGGAATATATAGTACAGGCTATATACCATCTCTACGATACATGGGAGTGGAGCAGTAACCAAAGACGTAACTTAATGCGGGTGGATAAAACAATGCGGACCGAGTCGCGGGTAGAAGCTAGTAGATAAATAAAAAGATAATAATTACTTATATATAGATAGAATAAGGCCAATTTTTTCAATCGCTGGATAACTTTTAACGGAGGATAAATATGACGTAATGAATATAACAGCTTTTGTATGGAAAATATGTCATCATATTAAATTTATTCCTTGGATATCTGACTATTGAAAAATTAGCCCTAAAACTTATATATTATAGTCAATTTCCATCCAGTAAGTAAATAAAGATTCATAAACCACAAATCACAGATTAATAGGAAAGAAAGTAATAAATATAAAAGCGAAAGTGATTTGTTTCTTATTGGTCGCGAATTGGAACTGAATAAACAGATTCGTATTAATTAATCCTCCACTCTAATCGGAAGTGGTTTCGAGTTTCATAGAAACCTGAAGCTCAATAATAATTGTCGTAATTAAATCGTTCAAAATCTTGTCGCAATCTCATCTCAGCGACAATCAATGTCAAAATTTTGACAAAAATGTGGGTAAAGGCATTTTTAACAAACTGAGATTAAAACGTGAACGTTACTATAAGATACTTAGGTACTATAGTTAGTTACAATTCTCCCCTGGTCTAGTTCAGCCAAAGGCCACAATATTACATACTATATAGATTTTTAATTTTAAAAATGTTTTGGAGGTTATAACGCGTGTACGCGATTTAAAAAAAAACATAGAAATTGAGGAAGTTTTTTATCAAATTGTAATATCACCTGGGCAAAGATCCCTGTATATAGTATTTGACTAGTTCATTCTAAACCTTGATAACTAATATGAACGAGCGAGCACTCAAGGAGTTCAACTTGTCTTACATTTTTAGCCTTCCGTCATCGTTATATAATAGTTCATTCAACTGCATTTATAGTACTCGTATGACGATTAAAATCAAGAATTGTTTGTAGAATAAATCTTATAATGAAAATATCGTAGATCGTTTATTGAATATCAATCTAAAGTACTTATTAACTAAATCAAGTTACTAAGTTATTTTATCTCATATTTAAGACGATAAACTAGTTACAATACAATTAGTTTTCGAAATGAAGCTGAATAATCAAAATGAACTGAAAAGAAAACCAAACGACTTAAAGCTGAAGAGTTTTGTTGTTTGTTTAAACGCGCATATCTTTGGAACTACTAAACTGATCGGAAAATTCCTCTAAATATATCATAGCCAGATCATAAAATCTAGTATAGACTTTAAAACATCACGCTACGGCCCAAGAGCGCGGAGCAGTAACCAAAGACGTAACTTAAAGCAGGTGAAAAGAACCTTGAAGCTGCTTGAACTGCTACCAACCTTTCCAGGGAATACGGGCGTGATGTTATATTTTGGAATTGATATTATACAAAATTTCAGATAACAGACACATAAATATTATTTTTCTAAAATACAGATAGCACAATAATAAATTATACTTCATATTTGGTAATATGATTACTTTACATAATAAAGGTAGATTAGATTAGTACCGAGGGGTGTCATATTACCCACTTACTGGGTTGTGGAAGTCAGATAGGCAGTCGCTCCACGTAAAATACTGATATTCAGCTGCATCTAGTAAGACTGGAAGCCGACCCCAATATAGTTTAGAAAAGGTTAGGCAAATTGATTGAAGTATACAAACCAGTTTACCGTAAAATGAATGTACCCAATGTTTTATGAAAGACAAAATAATTATGACAATGTACACACATTGTCTTCTAAAGTCATAATCGTTTTGGCTAAACATTGACTGTCCAATCCATTATCCGTTCAACAGAACAACAAATACATTTAACGACTCTGTAATTAAGATTATAGTCTAAAGGTAAACCATACAATTTATAGCGCAATGGACATTAATATAATCTTAAAGGGATTTCCCAAGTTTATGTAAACAGAAATAAATTGGATTCTCGAAAAATAGTTGTGGTGATGGATGCTAAGCTTTTTTTTTGTCTGTAAATTGAAATCGTAATTGTTTTTTCTCTGTTGAGTTTTAATTGGAACTGAACTGACCACACAATCCCGTCTCTGTTAGTTTGGTTAGCCATGGCCTGTTGCGGCCACCGACCAGCCACTGTGTATTTTTCCTTACATCTCTTATTTGGTAAACTACGGAACTTTCGGAAATAATGAGCATTTTCATCAATAACACATTTTATTTTATAAGACACATTACAGTATCATTTAAAACAAAAGGCAAATAAATTACAGGTTATTTTTTTGGCTTTTTTGTTTACCAATTATGATAAGTAAACAAAAAACACTTTTTTTTAAAAGAAACTTTCTAATCCAAAATCTTGGAAACTATGGAAAGATTTTATTGTTTTTTAAAAACGTGTCGTCGAAACATTAGAGATTCGATAGATCTGAATGAACTGGAACGATTGCTAAATATTTAAAATATATTATACCTACCTACATTACTTTTAAAGTTCGATGTCTATAACTAATAATGATATGCAAATGAATGCAAAAATAATCATGATATCGTATAGAAAAACTTAAAAATAGAATTGATTGTTTACTTTCAAAACAGTTGTGCATCTTTTACTAGTTTAAATTTCATTAATAAAATGTTGGTTGGTATTGGTAACTATTGAATGTCGCGATGGCCCAGTGGTTAAGACCTCTCATATAAACTATTGGTAATTGTAAGCGTCGCGGGTTCGATACCAGGCAAGTACCAATGAAACTTTCAATTTATAAATGTTCTCTAAGTTATTTTTCTAACATCGTTAAAAGAAAACCTGGACTTATAATCTATTTAAGTCTGAAATCACCAATCAGCCGCAGCGCAGTCAAGGCTCGTGCCTTCTCCTTGTGAGAAGAGTCCTTTGCTATGCAGCAGGATAGTAAGGCTGCATGGTATTATTATGTGAGTAAGCTTTTTCAAAGATAACTCGCACAAACTGGGGATGCATCAGCACATAGGGGTGGGCAGAACATGACTGACAGTGATGAAGACGAATATTTTGTATTTTCCGTTTATGCAACACGCATAATTCGTTTGTTGCGTTGACGTTAGTCTAACTATACTTCCGTCAAACAGTTCAAAATTATCAGATAACCTCAACAAATAAAAAAATTATAAGACAGCACGACACAGGCTACCTTGCCATCCAACGTGGCAATGCCGCCATTCTTTTGGGCACATTTCTAGTTCACGACGATGCGGAGGAAATTTGATGCCATTTACTTTAGTTTCTTTTTTATTATTATTGTTTTTTATAGTTTACTTTACATAATAAGTCAGTAATTTTACATATTATTTTCCGCCTGTAAAAGGTTTTAATTCAAATGATAATAGCAATTGATAATTATATAAATTGCAAATAAATTGGATCTAGGCTCCAACAAGTACAAGAAAATAATTTGCATCCCAAGTACCAAGTCATATTATATAGCATGCAAATTTGAAAGGATATTGACCCGGCCCAAATGCTAATACGATAAACAAAACGCATGTGTTTCGAAAATTCTGTGTATCGATAACATTTTGACTTTTTGGGTTCAAGACTAAAATAATACACGGAAAACTTTTAATACCTACATGGAAACCAATGTTCTTTCTCTCCTGGGCAGCATTAAAATTTGGACCTGTTATATTAACTTGGTGATTTAGACCCAATTTCATATAAATCATACAAACCTGCCACTCTAAGCTGTCAGTGATTTCGACCGATGTTTGTCAATTAATCTGGAGTAACTCACAAACCTTTAAGAAAAGCTTTATTGTTCCCCAATTTTTGTATATTTTACGTTGTAACTTTGTAATTTTATTATTATTTATATGTTTTGACTGCCTCATTGGTCTAGTGGTCGCAAAGCGCGACTGCTGAGCATGAGGTCTTGGGTTCGATTTCCAGGTCGGTCTAAGTGTGACTGGGATTTGCCATAATGAATTTCTCAATAGCTGCCTCGGAGTCTGGATTTGTGCCGGTTGCTGGCAATAGGCTCGCCCCCTATTACATGAGACTTCAACATAACTGGCAAAATGTGGGTGTACTATTGGGTACACATCTGCCTTCGAGGATTACAAACGTGATGTTATGTTGACGATATTATGTTTATAAGCTTTGTGTTTAGATTAATTATTATAATGTTATCTATACTTTTGATTAAAATAAGAACAATCATCTAGATTTTCATGAAGGTTTTCCTTGTTATGCAGGTAGGCAAATGGTTGTTTCCCTGGGATAAAGTCGGTAAACCATCGAGCAGCAGCCAGTGCTAATTAAACATGGTGAAAATCTATAGAAAACAGCGATTCGTTCAAAGTGCATTTACATAGACCAGTCTATTTCACCGACCGATTGAATGCAAAAAGGCAATGAACATCTGCCCTGAACTGTGAAGTGAATTGCTTTCAACAACTGGCAAAGGCATATAGGTATGATTCAAACACGGAGGTGTACATATGTATGCACAACTGCAATACACTTTGATAATTTGCCTCGTAATTAAAAATTCATAAGCTCTATTTCCTATTCATCTAGGTCGCACTGCATTTTTAATAACTTGCTACGAATTTGGTTATTTGGGTTATTCAAGTTGCTCATGGAGAAATTAGCGATATCAGACTTATATTAATTACTTGCTGACCCAGCGCAGTTCGTCCCGCCATTTTTTTCTTCTTTTTTTTATTTTCTTTCATAGAACCTTCTCCCTATTGTAAGGAGAAGGTACCTTATGAAACCTTATGAAGGTACTTATGAAACAGAACAAAAAAATAATTAGTGAAATTGGTCCAGCCGTTCACGCGTGATGACGTCACCAAGGGAAATAGGGATTACTTTTAATGTATAAGTCCCGGTTCCGTCATGATGTTTCCCTCAGTTCCTTCACAGATGACAGTGACATCGAAGATTAACTTAGAATGTAGTCACATGTTAATGAAATAGTCACATTGGTACTCGCTCGGTAATGTACTACCTACCGTAACCGAATGCATGAGAGGCGGCCGACCAACCACCGGGCTATTACGACTAATAAACCTCAAGCATACTTCAGTTAAATGCATAGAGGGGGATTTTTACAGGATACAGCGACCGTCCATTTCATCAGCTTGTAAAATTAACACTTCAATTTACAGCCTACAATTGAAGTCATTACTTTTGATTAGCGTTGCAGCTGAATCTATGACATGAGGCAGGAAATTTTCAATACTTCAATATGAAAACTCCTGTTTTGGCCTGTTGTTCACATCCGAGGTTACAGGAAAGATCTTGCTTTCAGTAATATATTGATTACAAAAACACATGAACTTGACACAATTTCACTTGGCAAATGAACACGTAATGTAAAATGTTCCCTAGCTCCGGGAGAAATTGATAATAACAACCAGCCTACTTTATGCATACACCCTTCTCATATAGAGAAGGCACGAGCGGAAGCACTGGCGATAATTGGCGATTGGAGGAAGAAATTACATAATCAAAAATTATAACCTTTATAAAACTGCTACGCCGTAGCACTCCTGTAGGCAAATATATTTTTTTTTCGTAGCAGTTCCTTAAATTACTTTTTATTGGAGTTTTAAGTACTAACTTGATTTAATATATTCACGGAAATAAAAATAACTTTTTTTATATATTCGCAATCTAATCTCAGACTCGATCTGCCACAATTTTGACACTGATTATAATATTGCTGAGATGTCAAAGTCAAAATTAAAGTCACACTATTTTTATTTCAATTAGGCCATTCAAAGACATGAAGGATTGAATTTAGGTACCCCTTTCAAAAGGTATTTTTGTATGGAGAAGAATGGCAATGGAGTTTGATGAGATTGTGACTAGATTTTGAATGTTTATAATTAAACTAAATTGTAAACTGTAGTTGTTATTGTTGTTATTGTGTGTAATTGTTGTTGTATTGCTGTTGTTGTTGCTGTTGTATTTAATTGTTATTGTTTCGCGTTGTTTTTAATTGTTGTATTGTGTTTTTGTTGTTGATTTCAATTGTAGATTGATTGCTGTAATTTTGTTACAAAGGTAGTAATTTGTGTAAACTGTACTACCGGGGGATTACCATGCACTCAATCTCTCACTATGTCATAAAACAGGGCCTTATACAAGTGCGGAGTAAACCGAAAATATCCGTTTCGAATATTACATTATAATTTGATATCTCTAACTTAGTTCTAAAATGTCACCGTCCTTTTGTTTCACTGTATATTAGTAAGAGATGCCAATTCTCAAATGTTAGTTTAATTTGTGAACAAAGGAATCGGCACCATTGCTTGTCGCTGAGATGAGATTGTGACTAAATTTAAAACATTTTAACTAATAAAATAATTACTCTGTTTCTTTCCAGGATAAAGTAAAATAAAATTTCATGTTATAAAAGAGTCTTACTTTTTAATGCTAAAACTGATGGATGTTTGTTGTTGACTCAATCACGCCAAACCACGACACGATTGGCGCAGTGGCTGAGTGTCGCGGGTTCAATTCCCGCACGGAACAAATATTTGTATAGCCTACAGATAGTGGTTCTGTGTCTGGCCGTTTGTGTATGTGACCGGGGACAATAAATAAATAAATTTCTTTTTTTTTATAAAAATCCTCACTGCTGAACGGATATGGATGAAATTAGACAAAGATAGATTATACCCTGATATAGCACATAGGTTTCTTTTTATCCCGGAAAAATGTACGATTCTCTTTAGTTAATATATCTACAAGGATGCTTGCGAAGTGGCGGGCAGAGGCTAAATTCTAAAAAAAAAATAGTTCCTAATATTTATGTACTTACGCTAATGGATTAGGAACGGTACCTATCTAGTTTACACAACGATAAATCCCGTCGTGGTCAAAGATCAGTCAGATCGGAAGTCTTACGGTACCTTACAATTCATAAAGAATTCAAAACGTGTTTTTAGGGTACCTAAGTGGTGCTAACGCTTATTACAAAACATGCGCTGTCTACTAGTCTGTATATATTTTCTTAACAGTAGATATCTAATAGCCATTTAGCCAGTCGATATCTCAGAATTCTAAATACTGTTAAGTTAGAGGCCAATGTCATAGCTATTATGGCAAACTATAGCTTTTCCCCGCGTAAATGTCGGCTATCGTGGATGCGGACAAAATCTTTGAAAATATACTAGCTTATGTCCTTTCTAGTAGTTCAAACTTACCCTTAACCATATTTCATCTAAATCGGTTCAGTGATTAAGTCGTGAAAGTGTAACTGACACACAGAGTTACTTTCCCATTTTAAATATTAGTAGGGATAATAAAACGGTTCTAGTTTTGGTGGTACGGAACCCTTTTTACGCAAAATGTCTAGTGTAAAGTTTCTGACTTTAACATTTTTATAAACTATAATGAAGCCTGTGACTATGCTCGAGCACAAACTTAACCCTTAACATGTAAAGGGTACGTTCTAGGTTAGAGTTAATTACCCGTTTTAGTTGATACACTTTTAAAACTTTTATGGAACATGAGGGTGTTGTTTGTGCACCAACTAAACTTAATTTAACTTAACTAGATACTTATTCTTTTTTCTCTGATAGAACAGAGTTAGAACTGTCATACTAATTTACGCTTTAACTTTCACTATGTTTTTAGGCCGTCGGGATCGTAAGGCTCTTCAGTGGCGACCACGTGCTGTAAGGCGCAGTATGAGAAGGCTCCCTACGAGGTGGACCGAGCTGGTAAAGGTAGCGGGAAACCGCTGAAAGCGGCCAGCTCAGGACCGGTCATTGTGGCTATCTTCAGAGAGGCTTATGTCCAGCAGTGGACATCGTTCGGCTGTTATGATGAAGATGATGCTTTAAGGCGAAATGGTAAGACACCCTTTAATACGCACAAGTAGGTACTATACAGGTTCTGGCTACTTTAACCATTTCAATAGCTTGTTACGTTACGTCATCACGAGGCAACCGGACACGGTTAAGTACCAATGTAACTTTTTCTATTTCATCTGTTCTCACAAAATTTATCTAGCACATCACGGACATCGGTTAAGGAAAACATCGTAAGGAAACCTGGAATTAAAATGTGAGTCTGAAATTACCAATTCGTCTTAAGCAAGCGTAATGATTAATGCTCCGAGTGCCTTCTCTGAATGGGAAGAGGCCTTTGCCCTGCACTGAGACGATAATAGACTGGTATTATTACGTCTGTCATTCATTACCTATTTAAGTATGTCTTGTACTTGCGTAAGTTCTTACGCTCATTCGATAGGAAGGAAGTACGCGATGTGACTTTACGAATAATTGCTACTTTGAGACGCTAAGTATTAGACGCTAAGGTTAGTGATTGCTTCATAGAATCAGTATTACCTACACGGTATCGACAGAAGGAATTATTTCATTAAAATATCTTAAAATTGCAAACTTAGGAAAATCTTTAATGCACTTAGGTATTATATATTTACTTGCTTTGTTCTACATTATTGTTTTAAATTCTTTACTTTATTTACGTAGCTCCCTACGATCAACCCAGGCAATTCAGGACAGACCACTTAAAGAAAGAAGCAGATTGTGGGAAGAGAGACTTCCAACATCTCACAGCTACTTGAAACCCCAAGAACACCTGCCTCCTGGTCCTAACTGCAGTGGTCTATTTGAAAAGCACTGAATCGACTGCATACCCAAGTAGGCCGCTGTAAATATAATTTGGCAAAATGAAGTATCATAGACCCGTCCGACACCCAGTGTGATTGCGTAGCTCCAGTTCAGACTATGTCCCAAATGCTGAAGTGTCCCGTTCACCCTTGTCGATCTGTGCAACGCCTCTGTCGCGGCAGAAAACGTGGCGACCTATTGGGCTCAAATAATTTAATTCATTAAAGACGTATCATCGATACGAAAAGTAGAAGAAGGGAAGAAGAATTTATATTGAAATAGCTATCAAATTATTAAAGTATAATTCGGTTTCTAAGTAAACTGTATTTAATTTTTTTTTTTTAGGAATTGTCCATCCTAAACCCTTGATTTTTATATTGATCGCTAACAAAATTAAACAAACACACTAACTTAAATATGTTTCTGTGCCTACAGTTGGTATAACAGACGAGATATGTGTGAAAGCATTATTTAAATGGCCTATCAACAAATTAATACGGAGCAAAATTGTGTCGTGTTCAAATTGCTTAGGTAGAAGAAACGAAGGTAGTAACGTTGTAAAGGTCCCTAAAGTGGCCTTGTTTCGCCAAATTGTCTATGGAAATGAAGACATTAATAAAGCTTAAATAAATGCTGATTTTCCGGAACGTGCAAGTAGTAGACATTTGTTGAGAAAATGAGACGCGATATGAGATTAACATAAAATTATAAGTAAAAAGATTAATAAACTAAAGTAAAATAATAACACTTGTACATGGATGAACCAAAGTGAATTCACGTAGGTGATTTCTAGTGTACACTTCATGAGTTTTTACCTACCGTGTTCCAGAAACAGACAAATTAGTAATGGTCAATGTAGTGATAATATGAGAAGACACCTCCTAGATTTTTCTTAAAGATAATGCTGTTACTTAAACATAAAGGTAATCTACATCAAATGTGGACATTAGCCATAAATAACAGTCGTAACTGACAGCCACATTCTTACGATATTTGGATACCTACATTCGAAAGAAAACGTGAAGTTATGTGAGACTTCTACAACGAATAAAAATTGTTAAGTATATAGAAAATATACAAGAGAATAAAATTTCTGCTCTTCGCCTTAAGCAGTTAAAAATGAAATTATATTAACTAATGTTACTTATAAACTTAAAGAGTTACGTTAATACTATTCGGGATTCCACTTTCTGCAAATTACGGGCTAAATTCAATTTGAAAAAGTTTTTATAGCCTACTTAAATAGCTATTAGTCGTAAGTAGGTAGCTAAAAAGTTTACGCTACTATTTTACAAAACTTCCAAACAACAATGTTCTTTCTTGTACTGTATTAATTGTCATAGACATTTATGTAGCACGTCGAGCGCACTTGACCTGCCAAATTCGAGACAATAATGTTTTTTACAAGGATAGGCTCGGCGAGTATGCCGGCGACGTCGTCACGGGTCAACGGTACCCAGGACCTGCAGGTCTTTCACAGAAAAGAAAAATGTTGCGGAGTCCTCCGAGAAGGGGAAGTGTATAAAAGAGAATGGCGGGTGGGCGCGCGACTCAGTCGCACCGCGGTCGAGAACGTAGCAGTGGCCGACTGGACACCACCGTCGACAACTCAGGTGAGCGTTACCCGCCGCCGTATAACACCACCTCCTAAACCACTCGTGTCCTACGAGTAGAAGGCAATTCGCGCCTTCGTAATTAGTGGTGGTGTTCCTGGCTGGCCGCGCAGTCACAACACGGAGGGCCGCGTACCGCCGCGACTTCTCGCTCGCCTGTTGCCCGCGACGCCCGCGCCCGCGACGCTCCGCCGTGCCGCTGCATGCAGCTCGCGTAAGTCACTCGCTAACACAACACAACAAGTTACCCGGTTCAATGAGGTGAGTCCGCCACTAACATCACTAACTTGCTAAATATTCTTTATTTGTTGTGTTTGTGCTTTGCGATGTGCTGCGACCTTGATTTTATTTTTTTAATTTCAAAAGTGAACCGCAAATCAATCATTATTTTTTTAATGCTGAGTTATCAATGTGCAGTAAAAGTTTATGAGATGTAATCTACTAATAAATCATTGTTTGTAGCTTGTTCTATTACGTCAAAGAAAACAAATGAACGTAAACTTAGATAAGCGCCGATGACAAAGTGTAATAAGTAATAATTACTAATCAAGTTTTATGGTTTTGTGTTGCAACAAGTGTTAAACTCTTAACGGAGGATGGACTCCAAATATATGTAATAATGTCAAGTCAAAACGTTTTCATTAAATGACGGTAGGTAGGTACGGCTACTGTGCAATGCTTACACGTTTGATAAAACTTGTAATTTAATAAACAAGGCAGAAAATAATCGGAGGTTAGTGTAATTTTACGTTTAATTTAGAAAGAAGTAAGCAAGTGTGCGCGAAGCCAGGTTAGGCCGGGTATTTAACATTTTGTATAGTTTTCCGATGTGCTAAATACACCGCGCATTTTGAATACGGGCCATTTTTCCTACCACGTGCTAAGTATACGAAGAATGAATAAAAAATAGAGAATTATAAAAATAAAAACGGTTTTGGAAAACAGTAGACACCATTTTACTTTGAATAATTAAATAAAACTTTTGTTTTGAATAAAAAAAGACACTTACTAAATCTAGTACAGAAATTCGTATTAAATAAATCTGCCACTAGTAAGTGCGTTATGTGGGTAGGTAGTTCTATATAAAAAATCGTTAAGCTGTGTTTTCGTTCAATTTCCGTGCGGACTATTGAACATTGCAATTTTACTTAACACTAACATCCCGAAATCTACATCGCTACACATAATATTTGGCTTATTGGCGTCAAATGAACTTAGGTATTTTATTATCAAGTTCCTAGAATTTTAAATTTTTTTTTAAAGTGGGTAAATGTAGTACAAAAAATCCGATTACTTGGCAAAGATGACATTGAAAAATAATTAGGTATGTTTAATATTTAAATAAGTCGCAAAATTTCCTTTATTTAAGATGTTATCGCCATTATTACCAAACAAAACAGCTCGAGTTTGACCCACTTCGATATAATCTAACAAAACATAGCTGTTTACTGTTCAATTATATAAAAACGGATTTAAGATAAAATTGGATTTTGCAAGTAAATAGTTTACGGATCTTTAGACTATGATGGCATTCGATTTAATTATAATTAAATCGTCAACAATAATTAGATGTCAAAACAGAGGTTTGTTTGCCTTTTGTGTTTAATACCGACATAAAAACAGCGCTAATAATGTACGCACACTGTGTTTCTCAGATACATCGCTTTGTTCGTTTATACGTTTGTCAACAGGCAGAATAGAGACACAGAAAATAGAACACGCTTTTTTTTTATTTGCATTTTGCTTGATTCATGTAGATAAGTAAAATAAGCATGTTTAGTTTTTTCTTCTTCTTTAGTATCTGGACCAGCAACAAAAGTCGTTATTAATAAGATCTATACAAACATATAACATTCTCGTGTCTCAGTGTTTGTTACCAAACTACTCCGAAACGGCTGGACAGATTTTTATGAAATTTTGTGAGAATATCGGGTTGGTCTGAGAATCGGCTAACATCTATGTTTCATATCAAAATAATTTTAAGTTTGCTGGGTTAGCTAGTGTTATATAAAAAGGTAAAGTTTGTGAGGTCAATCTTTGGATTTACTGAACCGATTTTAAACATTCTTTCGCAAATTGGGAGCTACGTTTTTACTAAGTGCTATAGGCTTTATTTTTAAGAAAAATCATGCGCTCGAAGCTGCATTGACAGTGTTACTTTTTAAATACTGATTATTGAATACAATATAAAAAATACCTATATTGGAATGGTTGAAAAATCAACATAAAATGCTGAAAAGTAGTACATGGTATTAATTCGTGTCTATTTAAATGAAAATGTAAAAGTAAAAGTGTTACACGACTTTTGACGCTGACCATTTTAAATGTTAAATTCTAAAATAGAAGCCTCTTAACTATGCGAGCCACTATTAAAAATGCGAAAGTTTGGATGGTTGGATTTCTGTCACTCAATCACACCAGAACGGATGAACGGATCTGGATAAAATTTAACACAGTAGCACATAGTAACTTTAACGAGGACGAAGTCGCGGATGTAAGCTAGTTACACATATATAAACGTCGGTGAAGTGCGAATCGGACTCGCATACGAAGGGTTCCGTCACATGGTAGAAAATATATAATAATACTATGTCCTTTTAAAATACTTTCGTAAAAAAAACAGGACTCTTGTTTGGAGACCTAATTAATTTTTTATTATTTGTTGGTATAGCGGGAATACAAATACAGATTCTGTAAAAAATAAACTGTCTAGGTATTACGGTTTATGAGATAAAGTCCGCTGACAGACGGACGGACTGACGGACAGCATAGGCTTAGTGATAGGGTCCTGTTAGCACCCTTCACGTACGAAACCCTATAAAACACAGATTTAACTTAGTTAACAATTTATATTTTTTGTCCATTTTGATTTCCATATTACCAATTAACGTTTGAGCTAATAATCAAGGTACATAGGTACATAGTAAGTAGCCACGTTTACTCAGGTGTGTACTAATATAATAGTAGATATTTATAATAGAAACTAATAATACTGACAACAATAATCAATAAAATACATCTAATAAAAATATTGTAAACCATTTCATTTCATTGTTGTCTTGTTATTCACTTGTAACACATGTTCTTTTGAGAGACAAATGAAAGAATGTTTTTAAATGAAAGTAGGTAACAAGTGGTATTTTATAATGTAATGAATGCCTTCGTATAAACACACAAATGAATCATAAATACGTACATGGCACATGACATTGTTATTGCCACGTAAAACCATTGACAACCTTTTGAAAAGTATACCTAACCTTTTGGAGGTGAGCTTGTGTCAAAAAGTCAAACCAATTATTTCAGAACGTCATTTACATGTCAAAAAAAAATATAAATATTGAATATAGTTGCCATTCTAAAAGGTAGTTACATATGAAAAAAGAATGGGCAATCGATGGATGTTTTCGATTTATATTTAACTTTTTAAATGAACTGTTTATTACCTACTTTTTAAATTATATTACATTTGAAAACATCCATCGGTTTCTAAGAAAACTTCAGCTATATCTGACGACCCTGCATACCTATCTCTTTTGTTTACTGTATCTAAAATAAAGGAATGAAGTGCACTATACAAAGGTTTGATGCACAGGTATCACGTTTTATATCTCTCTCCATTACACACGCTAGACAACATTTTAAAAGCAAAAGACTTAACGTTTTCCCTTTTTGCAGTCGGCCGACATTAAGCTATATCTAAAGGTAGTATTTGGGTGCCAAGTATAAAATATTATTGAGTTTTTATTTATATTTTGCCACTTGAGAAAAGTAACGCGCGTCCTTGTGTATGTAGACATCTCCCGAATCGTCTGCGTCATCACTAATACCTCCCATAAAAATGTCTATATTTTCAGAGAGTAATCTATCCCATCATCGTAAAATTGACGCCGGTAGTAAAAGCATCCGTGTCCTATATAGCATCACCTTCAGAATGCATTATACACTGTACGCTTTTTAACAATTTATTGATGTTTCTATGAAGTTAGTTGTTACTCCCAAGCTTGAAACTCGGCTTGCCTCGGTGACTTTTCACGGGTCCTCGTTGACGTAGACAGACTACCTACTACTAATTCTTATTTCTATTGAATGTATTTAATGGACTTTTTATAAGAAAACTAGGACTTTTCCTCTTTCAATTATGTACTCAATATAAAATACTTATGCAATTATGGTACGGAAGCAATTTATAAAAGTAATTTTCTTATTACCAACATTCCACAATCTTCTTTTCAATATGTCTAACGAGTTTGTTTTGAATTAGAAATAAGACTTAATTTTATGAGACACGAGTACGTTGTATATTATTATCAAGTATGATAATCCGATTTATTATACCACATGTCAAGATATAGCTTCGGTATGATGCGCAATACCAATTAGTAAGTGCGTTTGCATTTGGTACATGAACAGTGCAGGTGCATCTGCGCTAGGCTTTAGTACTTTAGTTTTATAGCCTTTTTGCGTGATAGTCGACCGCTAAAGTGAGAGTTAGCATTATATTCTAAACTTTGGGAAAAGAGAAAACGATGTTGTGATGTAATAAGATATTACGTTTTAGTAACGTGAATTAGCGTCGTGCACTAAGCGATTACATATTGAAAATTGCTACTACATTAATCGAGTCGATTATACAAGGTCTATAATTAAATGCACCTCAAGCACTCATTCGACACGAAATCTCTAAAGTTAGTTAAGAAGTCTTTTTCTTGGAATTTGGACCTTAGAGGCGATGTTAAGGAGTTAAACACAATGGGTATCTTAATTAGTACCAGTACAGTGGCTATGTTTCTCAAAATCGCATCAATCATTTAAATCTTTTAAAACAATGACATAAAAGTCACATGAATTATGAATATTGTGAAGGTAATATACTAAAATATGCACATATACTGAATGACTTTATAAACTGTCTGAAAAATAAAATGGTGTGTTATGTTTGAATAGAATTCATACACGTATACATTTTCTTTGACAATTGATATTGTAAATGTTCTAAATATAATAAAAAAACCGGCCAAGTGCGAGTCGGACCCACACACCAAGGGCTCCGTACTACCATACAATATTTAACTCAGCATTCAAAAAATAAGTAATTATTTTGTGGTGTAACTAAAAACGAATTCCGGATTTCTTTCTTTACTTGTACTTTTAATTTCTTCTTGAAGAATTTCATGATTCTAGGTCAACGGGAAGTCCTCTATAGGTTTGAATTCCTTAGCTAGCGTCAAATTATGCGCCATAAACGACCTCGTCTTTAGATTGCGTTGGCTTAGAAGTTTGATATTTTCACTGCTCCAAGGGGTAGCAGATTTGAGTATTTGATATTTTTCTAAGCTTGATATCTCCCCACTGACAAAAAAAGGTCAGTCTGAAAGACAGACGGATCCACAACAAAGTGATCTTATAAACATTCCGTTTTTGCCGCCTGAGATACAGAACCCTAAAAATACATGAAAACAATCTTTCCTGCGGCTCGCGCATAAAAATAATAATATCTAACAGCGAGTATCTATCGGTGAGCTTCAAAGGGTAGAATCGTGAATAACTTCCGCACATAAAATAGATTGATGTTTTAATTTCAATAGTTTATCCTTTTTTATTTTCGTGTTATGAAAAAATTACCTCTGTAGTTTATGTTGATAGATAAAACCGAAAAATATCTTTTCAAGTAACTTTGTATTTTTTTTTCTGTATGGAAAATCGTGTATACATTCAAGTTTCACATAACATCACGGCTATAATCCCCAAAGGGTTAGGCAGAGGTATACCCATTAATACATTCACGTTTCGCCAGTTATGTTTGAGTCACTAGTAATAGTGAGCCTATTACCATCAACCGATCAGAATTCCAGACTCCGAGATTGTTTCTAAGAAATTCCTTATAGAAAAACCCAATAACACTTAGCCCGACCGAATCGAACACAAGACCTCATGGTCAGCAGTCGCGCTTTGAGGCTACTTCATTAGGCCAACGTGGCAGTCACATAAAAGTTTCGTGATACAAAACCATTCAACCTGCAGTAGAGAGCTAATAAATATAACATTACAAAAGCGGCTACAATAGTTGTTGTTTCTTGTTTCGATGATCGTTTCAATACGTCACTAACAATTCGGCCGGCCATCTGGGCCAATTGAGCGATATTGCATATCTATTGATTTACACGCTCCCAAATCGAGACATCAAAAAGGCCAATCTAGATACACATTCTGCTTCTAGATTTATTTACATTTAGACTAGTATTAATACAATTGCATTGAATACAATCATTGTGGGTAATGTACAGCTTGTGGAAAACCGGATTGCTTTCAGCGGCATTCCTCGAAACCTAGTTCAAGCTTTTAGAGCTAAAGAATACTATTGAACTAGCTAGCTCATCTTAACAGCAAATGCTGACCCTTTATTAATCATCTATTAAATTAAAACATCCAATATTTTAGAAGTTGAGCAATCAGACTGAATTATTACGGATATGATTTAAAAAATTAATTATTGAGAGTTCAAGTTCGATATCTTTTAACCTATGTAACCTTTATATTAATAAAACGATAAGGTAATTAAATCAGAGTTCAATAGAGAAACGGTTGAAATATTTGTTGTCAATTTATGAATACTTTTCCCGAATATTTTATGTATTTTAAGCGAAAGGTCGTCGCTTGATTATTAAAATACTTACCTTTTAGGTTTGTTTTAAATGTACATGCTGGCACGTGCTTAATACCTACTGGCACGTGAATTGGTATTTTTAAAATAATTTCTGGTAGTCACAGAATAATAATAAAAAAATAATATCCTGATAATTTAAAGTAAGGATTTTTATTTTATCTGTCATCGGAAATGATTAAAACTGCTCGTTAATGATAACGTTTTTAAATAGGTGGGTAACTGTGTAACGTTTAGTAAACCCTTAACAATATATACAACTTTCGGTTTTAAAATAGACCTTTTTTTAACAAAATTAATCCACTTTTTTCCTTATAAAAAAATATACTTCGCTCCAATCTTACCTACTACATAATATTTGCACTTCTCTTTATTGGTCAGCCAAATAATTTCATATTTTAGATTTCTTATTTAAACATTGGCTATATGCATAAGTAATCTTAGACGTTAAACTAAATCGAATTCGGTTGTGAACAACTTTACAACTAGATTGAAATCATTTCTCTAAGTTAGCCGGCCATGTAATGAAATGTTGCCTTGTCGAACTACCTTCATCGGGAAAGTTTATAAGTTGGTCTGTCTACTGAGTCCGCCGCACTATTTAAACCAGCTTGATCTAATCTACATTAGAGTAGAAAACTAGACTTGTATCTACCATTAATAGTTTCTCTTCACGTCGATGATGATGTATCCAGTCTACTTAGTATGTGTATTGGTATAAATTACAGTTTCTTATATTTTATGTTATGAATATCCTAGTCGATCTAGATATTTATGATCATTATTATTCTGTTTCCGAAAGGATTATGTTTTTCTGCTAGATCTTTTTTTTTTTTTTGAGCTTGGGACTCTGGGTTCGATTCCCAAGTCAGGCAAAAATTGGTAGAGGGTTTTTCTATTAGGCATTTCTCAGTAGCTCAGAGGTTGGAAGTAGGTAGTGTGACAGGTATGGGGGGTACCTGGGAAAGCATGTCCTGCGCCTGATGCGAACCCCGATCATGCCGACCGATCATAACTTTATTTTAGTGCACATATTTGTGCACTAAAATATTTCCTGCGCCAATAAGATAGGCTGCCGTAACCGAATTTCGGTAGGATATTATTATAATTAGAAATAACTGATATGATTATAGTGGTTAGACTTTATTAATTAAAAGTCGGTTGATCAAAAGTCGAATTTATAAAACCCTAATAGTACCTATATCCGCAGCTAAAGTCATGGATTCATGGTACTCCCTCAGTAATCGTTTTCCTCGCTTCCACTGTGTAGCAGCACATTCCCGTTGTGATTATCGTGTGCAACATTTCACTATTATGCATTGCTTTCTAGAAATATGTTACGCACAATTTGTTATCAACATACTTACAAATTGTAGCGTAGGATCCGAGATACACGCACGATGAGTATCATTGACTTAATTATCTAGTAGCCGAGTGTTGTATACAAACGGCGTTAATAACTTATGTGGTTCGTTACCAAGTTTTGATTTGATGAAACTCTCTGATTTGCCTAATTTAGGAGGTGCCGAGTTGTGTGGCGCACGATGGTTCAGCACAAATTGTGCGCATCCTACTTCATTGAGGGTAAAACTAATTTACTCGTAGTTTTATTAGTGCATTAGTCATTGGAGTCACCTAGAAAACGGTGGCCTAGGTTTAGCTAGGCAACCACTTAAATCTGTACTTTACTGACTCAGTGAACTTTGTACCAACATATTTTTTTTTTTGGTATGAAAAATTGATGTCTCCCCATTCTCAGACTTAACCGACATATGTAAACAAAATTTCATAAAAATCGGTCCAGCCGTTTCGAAAGAGTTTGGTAACAAACACGAGACACGAGAATAAATTATAATATAGTTAATAAAGCTGAAGGGGTTTGTTCTTTTGTTTTATTAAACACGCTAATCTCAGGAACTACCAATCGAATTGCAAAAAATATTTTAGTTTATAATACCTAGCTTCATTAGGAATACTATAGATTATATAACATCACGATACAACCCCGGGAACACTGCAGTAAACAAAGACGTATGTAACATAACACGATTGTAAAAACTACAAGTACGAAGTTCCAGGGAGCAACTAGTTAGTTGTAATAGTTTAAACGTGAACATGAGTTAGAGCACTTATAGCCAGTTATAGTGTTATGATACGTGCACGTGTTCTATGAAGGACTGCATTTACATAGGATCGTAGAGATACTCTTAATGTTTTATGAATCGATACGAGCCATTAGTGGCAGGAGAAAACTGTCAACCTTGTCTGAGAGCACTTTGTATATATACCAGGTGTTAGGTACGAGTAACGTACTTAAAGGGAGTATAATACTTATACAAGCTACTATAATTTAAAAAATCAAAAAGCTCGACTGCAAAAATTGTACATATTTGTAGGTACTTTGTTTACTCGTCAGTTTTGTTTTACGACGTTTTTCATTTACAGTGATATATATTTTTTAAATCTTCTTGTCAAATTCTAGACGATAAACATAGACACCACCAGATTCATTAAAAAAATAATTGAGGCTGGTATTAATTTACGTTTTAAAGTGACTACACAGGATTCTTTTTATGCCTATGTTACTCGGAACGATGCAAGGATTGTAACGATACCCCATACATCTACATCGGTTCAGGCGTTTAAAAGTTATGGTGGAATAAAGAATTTCACATACATACATTAACCCTGTACTCATAACACTCCTTTTTTTTAGGCAGTCGTGTAAATATTGATGAACTTTTAATAAGGAACCAATCTTGAAATCGCAAACACAAAATCAGCTCTTCCCTAGATTAGGTTGAGATAAGGAAACATAAATTGTACTGAACAGATGTTTTTCTTTCTGCGGCCTTACTACGTACTATACTTCTTCAAAGTATGTCACTTGTTCAACCTAACACCCTGTATATTGGAGAAAACTGACAGTGTAGCCACGGTTTTATACTGTTTATGAGCCACTTAGGAAAACGTGTTTTCAAAGTGTGTAAATAATTTCTAACTGCCTTATCACAGACGCCTGCGGTAACACTGACTTTGGGTAATTTGTTTTATAAGCAAACTTTGGAGAAACATTACAAAATTATAGCAATAATCGGTGATGATAACACAATTTTATTCTATACTAGTACTACAGCTCTTCCCGCGACGGATCCCTAATTTTTCGATAATAAAATATAATATAGCCTATGTCACCAGGGAATAGTGTAGTTTCCCAACAGTGAAAGGATTTATCAAATCGGTTCAGTAGTTTCGGGGCCTATTCAATGCAAAGAAACAGACAATCAAATCTTTCCTTTTTATAATATTATAATACATAACATAACACAACATCACGCCTGTTATCCCCGAAGGGTTGGACGAGGTGTACCCATTAGTACACCCACATTTCGCCAGTTATGTTTTCAGTATATTATAATATACCTACCTATTATTAGTATAGACAGGCAGCTCTCTGCGACCTCGTACGTGTGGTTTTTTCACTCGTGTTAAGTTACGTCTTAGCTTACTGCTCCACTCCTGTCAGTCGTATTGTGATGTTATATAGCCTGTAATATTCCTTATGAATCTGGCTATCATATACAAAAATATATTTCCAGTATGACTGATAGTTCCATAAATTACTGTGTTAACAACAAAAAAAAAATCTCTTCAGCTTTATTCGTATAATTTGTTAGTACCTATAAAAGTTTCAATGGTTAAGAAACATATTAAAATATTGATTGGAACATCACGCAACCCTTTTGGTACTATGAATTCCATAGAGGGCAACGAAAAATTAAACTAAAATATGCCTCATTAGCCACGGTGATTAAAATTCGGACCTTGAAAGGCGAATATTAAGCTCGGGTGGTCATTTAATCTAAACTTTAGACATGTTTGTTTAGTTTTGTTTGATTTTATTTAACACTAGCTTCTGTCAGCGACTTTGTCTGCATGTTTTTTTTGCGTGATGTTATATAGTCTATAGTATTCCTAAGCTAAAATTTTATTATATTAATATAGATAATAGTTAACTAACTAGCTTATACCCCCGATTTTGTCTGCATGTCAAATATACTCTTAAATCCAAATATGGCACTCAGAATAGTTTTCTAGATTTCTATCAGTGAAAGAATTTTTGTAATCGCACTAGCCGTCGCAGACATTACAAACAAACAAACGTTACCTTTTTATGTTATTACTAACATTAGTATTTTGAGTTCAAAACTGTTATTAACAAAATTATAGGTCCCTATGGAATTCGTAAAAAAATATATTACAGGTATATTTATTTTTAACACACTACTTTGTATTATTCGTTTTTGATATAACTCCCAGTAAAATGATACTTCACTGAAGAAGAAAATAACTGTTTCATTCGTTTTAAAGTTTCGGCCTTTTACGTGCAAGTAACAATTGACTTGAGGGTTTCCTTTAAGTGCAAGTGTAAAGGTAGATACCTACCTTAAAGAATTACTTACCTTATATAAAATCGTAAGTTGATTTTCAGACATGATTACGATAAAAAGTTTTTCTATTATCTGCCATGTGGCGTACAGCTACGTAACTACAATAAAGTTTGTAAATTATATAATCCTAACTAATATTATAAATGCGAAAGTAAGTTTGTTTGTTTGTTTGTTACCATTTTACGCCTAAGCCACTGAACCGATCATCCTGAAATTTTGCATATACGTTGCCAGGTATACAGGAACGAACATAGGGTACCTTTAATCCCGAAAAAAGGTACTGTTTCCGAGGAAAATCACAATAACGTTCTTATGATCATAGATGGCGCCACGTGTCGTTTCGAATCATGATTTTATGACATGGGTAATTTTTTCCACGACTTCGTGTGTGTCCGCGATAACCGAAATTTACGCGGACGAAGTCGCGGGCAAAAGCTAGTAATACATAACATAAACAAAGTCTAACTCGAAAGCTATTTTGTGAATGGCGTAAAAATGTTGTACTATTTTTTCCAATTTGTTTTTACCTAACATAATCGTAATTTTACGGTTAACTCTATACGTAAGAACCTTATTTGTGAAAATATTTACGTTATTCAAGAGTGGTGCCTAAGTAGGTACTGTAGAGGCTCTGGCTGGATGAACCGTAAAAATCTATTTCATTTATAAGATAAAGACAATTTTTCAAAATAAGGAGGGAAAAGACAGACCAACTAAATACAATTCTTTTTCTTGTAAAATAACAGCATAATTGAAATAAATAATTTGACTTTGACTAGTGTCGATGGCTGTCAAGCCTAATAAATAGAACTCGAAATAAAATATATTTATATTAATTAATTTAAAGTTACTCACATCCGAAGTCGGAAATATACGTGTTTCTATCCAAGTAGACTGAATGTCCCGTTATATCCCGATACAGTAATGACCCACGCCCCAGGGTCGGTATAGTACCTACCTATAAACAAATAATGACGTTGCAAGACCATGAAGTAAATCTACCGGAAAAGTGCATTCAATTGCACCTTGTAGTAGCAATGAGTAGAAACTGCAATTTATAAGTTGGATCATTTACAACGAGATTACGTAGTCTCTCCGCATGTCAAAGTAAAGTAGGAAGCGGTTCATTGAGTATCGTGTTAATGCTGATATTAGTGAACCTGACTAGTCTAGCTCACGGCAACTTATGTATGTCGTGGAGCTTCCTGACCAGGCAGATTGATGCGCGCAATACGAGGTAATGCATTGAAATTGCCGAGGACGATTTCTTATTCCTCCCACTGCTAGGAAAACGATTTCTATAGAAGATTATATTGTCTGTTTACTAAATTACTGTCGGCAGTAGCTAAGACCACCTGTTCTATAATAACATTAATAGAAACTGTGACAGTATAGACACGGCGGTCGCCGCGGCGTGTCAATCGTGTCCCGCGCGCCCATTGTCTTCGCCATATAATAATTAGTGGATATTGCACCCTGATTCACAACCACAATGACCGAGAAACACGATTCTTTCAAGGACCCACAGTTCGTACACACTTCCTATAGAGTTGACGGACATTTAAACATTTATCAGACCGCGGTGAAACTTACGAATCGCTTTGAAACTTTCTAAAAGTTTAATTTGTATTTAAAAATAACATTAAGCTACAGTTTGTTGCACGGGTGGATGAATAAAATGGTTGTCTCTTTTTGTTCTAGTGGGGAAGCAGGATACATTCCAACAAGCTACGATATGAGGAACAACGTTAAGTGAGTACCTACCTTCTTGTTTACTAAATATTGACTATCTCTTATTTAAATTTCATTTTAAATATTCACAATATTGTTGGTCTGATAACAACCAACGGTATCGTATTGAAAGTCACTTCTGTTTAATTCTTAAAAACGTGATACAAAATGAGTATTGCGCAATGGTCTGGAACTACATCGTCGATAGATGAACTGTTTATCTCGTATATACGTATGATAGTCAACACAATCTTCATTAAAATCGTTCGTTGTTAAACCACACGTGCTTATTACTGTTGGGAATGGAATCTAGCTGTACCTAGGTACGTACACTTACTATCTCCAAAAGACTTCAAGCTTCGCCAGGCGACGGCCTTTAGATAAAATTCAAGAACAAAGTACTAATATAAAAATATAATTCAACAATAAGCACGTACATGATTTTTATTATCGTTCTAAATATGTTTAGTGCACCTTTTATCAGTTATTAACGACAGCTAAAAGACGAGTATTTAATACCTATTTTTCAAGCCGAGCACGTCGTACCGTGACGCTTGATACATAGAAAGAGGTGCAATCTCTTCTTATAACAGCGACACAACATGATAATAATATGTAAATTACCTATTAAAACATTGTTATCTAACGAGAATTCACCCACTTATCTTAAAGTTCCCACAATTTATAAATGTAATAGCTTGTCCGCGGCGTTTCTCTCTTCTGCCTACTTAGACTTTCATAAAAACATCTTTAATTACCTACATGAATTTTCATAATAATTTCATGTGTAACTTGACAACAATGGCAGCCTAGCCCTTGATTTTTGCCTATGTTCATCTTCTTTCTTTTATAATACTTAAGTTCTTAACTTTTCTTAACTTCAAGAGCTGACAAAATTATTGGTCCTTTGAGACGACTGTCTTAAAACATCAGCCTCTTGAACCAAAGTTTTTGCAATTGCGGAACATACATACCTACATACATTTACACTTAAGAGTTGGGTTAGTAAATTTTGTGACGGTTAAGTTATTGTTCAAATATTTCGAAGCTTGGTGTTAACAGCCCACCTAATGTTGACCATATCGGAGCTGTGTTCGCACTAGAAACGGATTTTACGTGATATGATGTGTTAGAAAACAAATAAACCAACTTGGGTTCTCGAACAAGTATTTACACAATCACCATTTACGTTCTCATTGCGCAAAACAAAACTGAGATTAACTTGCGAGTTTACTAACAATCAAACATTGAATTTTTATCAGAAAAACATAATTCATATAAGGCTAAGAACATCACAATCGTGGTTAGAATTGAGTAGGTACATAATTATATAATGTACACGAATGCACGATTACGTGAAACTAGAACACGTAAGAATTCATTAACTATGTTTGAAATTAAATTTGATTTGATGGGTACCGACCACAACAACTCCGCGATGTAGCACTAATTTACTTCACATAAGTGCTTTAATTTGTGAACATATTAATTGATAATCAAAATATCACCAATAAAATACCCTGATAATTATCGTCTTTAAATGATGCATCACATATAATTTTTGACGAGTCGTCGAGTACCAATTCGTATAAAACACTTCTGGTTTTTATTATAACATGGTTGAATGATTAGCACCTTTTTCTTCCAAGTGTTAACAGAATAGAGTGTCTTTACGTCATTGTTTTTGTCGTCTACGTCCCACCGGCACCTAATTTTAATACTTTATAAATAATTCACATTGCTCTTATTAACGTAATTTTTGTGGCGCGAAAACATTTCCGTTGTAGGCAGGCAGTTATCAATTTCCTGAACGGATATTTACAGGCGCATTTTCAATCTAAAAATTGGGGTGGAATTTTGACATCAAACATTTTTATAGACGAACGTTTATTTTTAGGTATTAAGTAAGAAGTTAGTTTATTTTTGAGATATGCCGTATATGTAGTTGACTATTGTAATCAAATAATTCTACAGTTTGAGAATAATTACTAATTACTTAAGCGAAAATATATTATCTGTCGGTCTTAGAGTTATCCGCTAATCATGAATGCAAAAAGAAAATACAACCAAAATGATGACCTCCTCCTTTTTTGAAGTCTGTTATAAAAAGGACGATCAGAAACAGCTCTAGTGACGTCACTGTTATGTTTGTCAAACATACGTCAAGTCGGTACCTACTGCAAAATGTACTCGTGATGATCCGCCGACTCTTCAGGGCAATGCCAGCCTATGCTAATAGGTGATATTAGAAAAATAAACAATCTTGTTGAGTCAAATCAAACGTTTCAGATAGTAGTTTTCCTCCTTTGCATGCGATTTTTTTTTGTCATAATCCGTATGTAAATTTGTTAAGTTATTAAATAGAAATGCTTAATTATTTTTAAGATTTAAAAGCTTATCAACATATTAAAATATATATATTTTTAATGTACTTACACAGCTTTAATCCATTCCAAAAGGCATTTTGTAATAATAATATTTTAGGCACAATTATTTTAGTCTAAAAGTTAAACAAGGAAACAATGGAGTCAAACAAGTTAAAAATATTCATTACTTAAAATACGCACGTCCTGTGAAAGGGAAATAAGGAATGAAAAAACACTCCATCTATAGACATACGTTGATGTTTAAGTGATGATGTTTAAGTCCCATGTAATAGCAGAAGAAGTCTATATTAGAAGTCGGAAAACATACCTATTAGTTACACTTACGGCTAACAACATTTTCAAAATGTCTTATTTAAAAAAAATATATTAGGAAATCTCTGTTTCTATGGAAAACTTAAAGTCGGTCTTATTTAGGGGTAACACATTTTTTTTTAAGTTCTATAGATTATGAATACTTATCGAATTACATCAATGAATAACTTCACTATTATCAGGCTGTATATTGCATCCATTGAAACAGATCTAGTCATACAAGTAAAATAATATTATTATAACTACAATGGTATTTAGACGCTATGCTTTCACATTATATTTTTATATATTATTAATTTTATGTAAGTTAGGACTTTAACTAGCGTGGGAAACAGTATGGTAGCACCCAAGTTTGTAGGTACTTAATTTAAGCGATAATTGGCAGTCTCTGAAGTTCATTGTTAAGAAACGTTTTGTAACTAATTAGTACCTATATACTTATTAAAGGCAAATCTACGTACTGCAAAGAAAATTAGTCATAAATTCTAAATTAATAAAGTTATCGATATTTCATTTAGATGCTATGAACTGATGATTTTTTTACGTACACTACCTACGCTTTTTAAATAGCTAACCCACACGTAGTATTAACTAATTACTGTTCATAAGTTATAGGATTCCAGAACTATTCATCTTATGTTTAATTGAGGACAATTTCGAATAAGCGAAGGCTTTTTATAAAACCACAAGCCAGCCACGTAGAATTTGATTGTTTGACATATAAATATGAGAGAATAATATTTTTATATGCATGATTTACCAAAGGTCGTGCATGTTCAAGGTCATGTCCGTGTAATTGAAGGTTAGTACCCCAGTAAGCGTTTATAACTACATAGCTTAGTTAACCACATACTTTTAACTGCTATATCAAGATGGCGTTAAGGAATTATTTTTTGTAAGAATTAAACAGACGAGTAAAAACTGTGCAGCTATTTTTTTTATTAAGAAAAATAACAACAATGCCGCGTTACGTTAATGTAACCTTGAAAGCCTCAACGACAAGAAGCTTGACTAATTAATTAGTACCTACGATGGGTCTATGGTAAACACATCAATTGTTATTCATAAAACTGATGTGATAGTTCATTCAACTCTTGAACTTATGCAGCCGTAAGTAACGGTCGATCTCCATACAATCGTCCTGGCACCACGCATGGCACGAGCCACTCCTGGGCCGCACCGTTACCCACATAACCAATCACATGTACAATTTATTTTCGAGTTTTATTTGGTCCTTTCACTTGAAGTCATTGTGTTAACGTTTGGATTAGCTCCAAGCATTGTGTGTGCAATCGAGAAAGCGGTTTCACTACTCGTAACATGGAATATTGAATAGGTAATCATGCTTTTGAACTATGGAAAATATTAATCACACTCCATGCATTCAGACTAACAAATCCTTTATTATGAACAAAAGTAAGAGTGATCGTTATAATTTACCTTGACAGAAGCCTAGTTTCGCCAAGATTAAGACGGTTAAAAAGGTTTATTGACCTCACTGAAGACAATGAACTTGTCAAACCGGTCTACGAGTGGCAGATAAAAAATCTCAATACGGTAATATCCAATGACATCGGATCTGTTAGTTGCATAACAAGTATCGCGCTGGTTGCGAGACAGGTTGTTACTCCCGCTGGGCACAAGCTCGACCAGCCCGGGATTCCGCCATACCGCCTCCTCCTACGTATCATTTTATTCTCCATATACCGCTTTCCGTTATAGAGCAGCACATAATCAATCTCTGTGAACTAATATCACCCGACACGACTTTATTTATTCGCCCTTGGAGAGCAGAGAATAAACGTAAATAAAGTCGAAACGGAGACAATTAACCTGTCTACTTTATCCATATAAAACGGTGGAGTCTCTGTAGCTAGGAGGCACTTAATTGCCTCACTGTTTAATTTCCTCGAGTGATTTCTTTACCTTGAACGCTACCCTGTTGAACATTTTGTGCTCTATTGTACCAAAAAACCAATGACATCGTCACGGTCACGATCAAATATTTTTAGTTATTTGTTAGGTACCAAAGTTGTAAGAAAGATAATTAATAACAAACATATCGATTTACCTTTTTAAAATATTTAAGGAAATATAAAGACAATGCAATATTGAATAAAGATGGGAAAACATTGACACCGGTGTTTATGTTTCCATGTAGCGGTTATCTCAAGAATATACCTAACAATAATGAGCTGGGTAGCCTTCAGTCATCACGACGATTTTATTGTAAACAATCGGAACTGCATGCCGGCTGCGTGTTAAACAGTGCCTAGGGTATACCTGCTTACTATGTAAAGAGAAGAAATGATCGCGTCATTTTATCTAGCAGCTAAAGCCCGCAACTTCACCTCTAACAAAAAGACTTAGGTATCCATTATAATGGTAACAAAATATAACCTGAGCACGCACGGGGCGAAAGCCTATTATCGAAAGAATTTTTTATAATGGGGCCAGTAGTTCCGGAGATTAATCCGTTCAAACACAAAACAAACAAACTCTTCAGCTTTTAGCAGCAGCTTTAGTAGATTAATTAAAATAATAAATTGAAATTTTAAAACTATGCCGATAATAAGTAGTAATAAGACAAGTATTTAGTTTTGTTTTATTTTTTTAAGGATTTATAAGGATTAGAGTTTATAATATTAATTTAGTTGTACCTAAGTTAGGTACTAAATTATGGTTAGGTACCCTAACAATAATTAAAATTTAACAACAAGTTAAATTTACCATTGGCAGGTTACTCAGCAAGTTATTTTTACCATTGAACTTAGCAAGTTTCATGATTATACAAGTCCAGTGTTTTATTAATTCACTGCTAGGAGTACAGGCGTAGGCCCCACCAATCAACTGGCATACTTTTTATGACCTGTCAAAATTTATTTAGATTCCACCATAAATTATGTGGCAATACGGGACTGTGGCGTCGTTTATTTGCCAACTCAATTGACTTACTATTTATAGATTTCAAAACAACTGAAAATCGAATTACAGTTAATTGGAAATTAATCGGGTTTTCAGGACTTAAAATGAAGTGTTTTTGTTAGAGAAGTTGTGTCTTGGAATTACTGTTTAGTGGTACACCAGTATTGGGTTCCTGTACCTTGTGAGACACAGTACCATAATAACTTTCATGTACTTGTGCTTTATAGCTGGACTGGCTTTATAAAAGCGAGTAACTTGAACGAATAACATTAATATAAGTGTACTTCAATTGGTGCTAAAATGTTAAATGTGCATACATAATGAAATATTGTTTAGTTACATATACATTGCAGTACAGTAGGTAATCTAGACACTCAGGCGCCGAAACTTAACGTAACGTAAAAAACAAAGCAGTTGCTCCAAGCAAATGTTCAATTCTTAAGAAGACAAAATGTATGAAACAGATAATGTTTATTAATATGCGACGAAACCTTTCAACGTGAGGGGGTATCGTCTTAAATCAGATACTGAATTAGTTTCAACCAAAAGGCAATTATATAAACTCTATTCATATAAAAAATCGTGCGTCTATTCTGTCGTGATTAGTATTAAATACTATTCGGCCATTGAAATTTATATAGCTGGTACACTCGATACTATTCAAAGACAACTCAAAACATAACTAACAAAATAACTATAAAACAGCTTTTGTATTATCAAAATATAGGTACACTTACTAATGTTATTTAAACAGCAATTCGAGTCGATATCGCCTATCCGTGTTTTTATGCAAATGGGAAAGACGCCGCCATTGTTTTGGCAAACAAAGTCCTGCAAACTATAAACCATAACGGTGGAGAACTGTGCAATTTGGTGAAACAATACAAAACGGTTAGTATTACTGACTAATGTCTCAGCCGCTATGGACGCATTTCTTCATTTTGTCCTAACAATTGCTATGACTAGGTTAGGCAATAACTGCTGCCGACCCAACCACAATGCTGGGGAGAATAGACAATAGAAGATACAGTTATGGAAATTACTTGCTGTATTTTTTCTTTCAACAAAAGCTTAATTTTTTTGAGGAATGTAATGAAACTCTTTTGGTTAAGTCCCTTTGCCACAAAAAGTAATTATTGTCTGTATTTTTATAAAATAAAATATAGACAAAGGGATAATTATAAACTTTTAAAAATATTATTATTTTAACCATCACTGTATCTGACATAGTTACTAACTCAGAAAGACAGAGGCATATTGTAGAAAGGCCATCTACCACATCACGATTTCGTGAAGCCCCAAGAAAGCTTGCCTCTCAGTCGTGAACTGGCCTTAAAAAAGCACTAAATCGACTGCGTACCCACGTGGGCCGCTGTAAACATAATTTGGCGAAATGACGTATTAGGTATAAACCCGTTCGACACCCAATACGAGAACAAAGCTTTTGATCAGACTATTTCCCATTTGATGGAGTGTCTCTTATCTGCATCCTTGACGAACTAGGGGATGATTCTACTAATAATAAAATTCCTCAAAAATGCCTCTTATTTACCTTAGTTTCTTATCGTTTTTTGTAAGTAGCTTTCTGAAGAATCCGCCAAGCCGTAGCAATAAACGCGGCTACTTACTGGGCCCGAATAGTACCTATCAAATTAGTACAAATGTATCTTCGATACGAATAAAAAGCCAACTTAGAATCCACGCCAAGTGTTTTCCTTTTCTTACTTATTTATCAACAATATTTCCCAAGGGACCAGATTTTCCATTTTACACACGATTATATTTTGAAGCTTATTTATGCAGTTTTATTACGGAAACAAGCATCAGTACTGCCCTAGGTAGTAGTTAAAATGACTCCTCGTCTAACCAGAAATAACACAATATTTTTAGGCAATTATTCTTGCACTGTGCGTTTATCAAATCAACGATGTCAAGAGCTGCTTCCCTATTTAGAAACAAACGTTCTCGAAAACGTTTACCGCAAAGGATGTGGCTGGAATTAAATCACAGCAGAGTGGCAGAGACAACAGTGCGGCGTGAGGTGCCAATTGGTATTCCTAATTCACTTTATTGCCTAATGAACTAAAACGTCGACTACCGAGGTCGTTTCTACCAGGGTCCTATGGTTAAAATGGCAATTTACGTTCAATCAATCGACCTCGACTGTAGCTGTTAGTCTTCTAAGACTATTAAAACCCACAACTTTTAACAAGCAATAAACAATGTTGCTATACGTACATTAACAACGCAGGGAATCACAGAATCAGATTTATCTACGCACTGTTATAAAAAGCCTATTTTATTGAGTACGAATTGTTTGAAACTGTCATTTGGAAAACATCCAAAAATATTTGTTCTGTGCTATGCGTGATATGGGCTCAGCTTAACAACTGGCGCTATTTGTTGACACTATTAGTTTAATTGTTAGAGATTCTTTCTTTTTACAATGTCAGGGTTATAAAACGTCCGGTTGCCATAATAACATTTTCGTTAATTACTAGAAAATGTTATTCAACTTTGTTTGAGTAAAAGCGGGGAATTGCCCACAATGTGTATTCAAATCTTAATAATCTGTGGCTCAGTAGTCCGGATCGTGTTGTTACAGTGATATCGACATAATGTGTATTAACTTTTTGTGTCAATATTCCCCTTTGAAAATTCTAATTGAAAATTTTACAAAAGTTGTAAGCGTCTCCTACAAAATCGTTTCAAGTTTCAGATAATACTCAAAGTAAATTAATTATGAAGTCGGTATTAATTATAAGCTCAATATTGGGTTTATCAAGCCTTTATTAAACACGATGCTTGTCTTTTTCGAACTGCACCCCATTCATAAAGTGGTCTTCATTTTTAAGGTTTCGTTATCAATTTATAGGTACTAAGCACATTAATAGTCCAAAGCTTTTACTGTTTACTGAGTAACTTGACAAATTATTATTATTTTTTTCTTAATAGTTGACGTTACACTAGGAATTTCGAGGTTACAAACTTATAAACATACATACACAACCAACCATACCTGAAACAACTACCTGTAGGCCTTGTAAATATTAACTAGTAACTAGGTGTCACTGGTTATAACTATTTTGAGATCAAATCACAACTATTTCATAAACTAGTGTTTTCCTGATTACAAAATGGTAATTTGAGTTTTTTTGTAGGTATAGGTCTTGGATGTACAGTATTGTACATTACTGGAAAATATTCAAAACATTTGGCATAATTAATTAGTTTGACTTAAGTAATTACTTTAATTAGTGAGAGATTCTAGATTGGCTCGTCCACATTAAGCTAATTTTGTTGTTGAGTATTGTTCTGTAATTATATTGGCCACCATTGTTAATATACTATACAAACTTATAACTGATTAGTATAGATATAAGTATGTATATCAGTTTCAATTATAATATAATAAAGCTGATGAGTTTGTTTGTTTGACTAAACGCGATAAACAGTACGATTGAAAAAAAAAAATATCTGATAACCATATTTATGAGTAATTGTATGGGCTACAAAACATCACGCTACGAACCTCAGGAGCGGGGTTGAGCGGGGTTGGAGCGGGGGTTTGTGCATTAACCAAAGACGTAACTTAACGCGGGAGCAAAAAACAACGTGGACCAAGTCGTGAGCAGATTAATCAAGCAGATACCTACTTGCGTACCCATCCGGGTTGATAAGCACATCTTATAGAGTTGCATTAATATGACCTTAACGAGAGACACTTCATGAAGAGCACTCTAGCGCACTTTGTCCGCTACCACCTTACTGACTGACTAATTTAAAGTAGGTACGGTCAGCGACAAAACTCGATGAACGCTGTTAATTTTATATTGTCATGTAAATAGATACGAAATAACACAATGCCCTTCTTCTCAGCATTTCAGGCTATTATAAACTGGGCCTTTTTTGTTGCTGTAACTGGCAACATTTAACATAAACTTCAAAACATCGCGCTTGTAATCCCCGAAAGGATAGGCAGAGGTGTACCCATTACATCCACATTTCGCCAGTTATGTTAATAGGAGGCGAGCCTATTGCTATCAACTGAGCCCAAATCCAGACTCCGAGGCTGCCACTGAGAAATTCCTGATGGAAAAACCCAATAACACTTTGCCCGACCTGGGAACCGAACCTAAGACCTCATGTTCAGCAGTCGCGCTTTGCTGGCACTAGACGGACGAGGCAGTCAATAGTTTCTTCTATTTTTGCTCTGTCTACGGATTGCTTTAATATTAGGATAAAGAACGTCACAGCCACTCAAATGGATCTTGATATGCCTTAAATCCTGGCGATGAGCAGTGGCGGATCCAGGATTGTCGTTAGAGGGGAGTTTGACCTTGTTTGGTTTTTAGCAAAATCAACACTAAAACGCACACATTTAATTTGAAAACATAATACCTTAGGTAGGGTAATGCTTGCAAAATTTTAATTGGAATAACATCAATTACGGAAGAACTTAGATGCTTTTGGGAGGGGGCTTGAGCCCCTTAGCCCCTTACCCCCCCCCCCCCCTCATCGGATCCGCTACTGGCAAACAGATTTACCGGAATAAACAAATAACTACAATAGCCATTACAACATTTCTTGTTTGCCGGAGTTGTTGCTTTAATTTATTTATTCGATTGGAAGTCTTTGAAGCTGTGTGATTAAAAATAAACTCAGTCGGAGCTCTGTAAGTGATGACAGAATAAGTGGAGCCTGTAATTATGTAGGTGTATAACAAGCGTCAGCCCGCGACTTCGTCCGCGTGATTTTATTCACCCACGATAAGTTACGTCTGTGCCTGCTCCGCTCCTGTGATGTTATAAAGCGGAGGCAATGGCTGTATTATGTATAATTAGCATACTGTCCGCCACTTGGTTCGCGTTGCGTTTAAAATAATAGTGCTTCATATAACATTAGCTATCTGCCAGTGAAAGATCCATCAAAGTCGGTCCAGCTGTTTCGTAGATAAGCCGGAACAAACAGATAGATAAAAAAAAACAATTGTTGACTTTTTCGTATAAGCACCGTGTAAACATTCATATTTATTTTGTAGAAAACTGTTATTTTGACATAACAAACAGACACTTCAATTTTAAATTGATATAGATAACCGGATTCTGTTTACATTTTTAGTAACTAGAAAAAAAGGAAAATATAGTGAATAAAAGGAATAAAGGAGGTAATGAAATGAACGACGTGAATAATTTTATTTTTCCGCATATTTCTTTCGATTTCTACGCTAATAGAGTAGCGTGCAAAACTAGTGGACTTTATTATTATTTTTAGGAATGTAAGGGTTAGAAAGATTTTAAAATGATAAGGCGTATAAAAACCGGTGCGAGCCTGGCGGCACTGTTGGCACAGCAGCTTTAAGCGATCGGCTGCCGCGCTGTGTGCCACGGGTTTAATCGACCAATATTTTTATAGCCAACAGATAGTTGTTGTGGGTCTGGCTGTTTGTGCATGTGAGTTTATATAATTGTAAACGAACTAATGATACATGAGAAGTTCTTAGGGCAACGTTTTGTCCAAAAATAAGACTACTAAAAGCGAGACGGAGCTCCGTAGGACACATGTGAAGTTCCCTTTAAATGTGTTGCTTCTATTTTTAACTTTTTTTCTTATTTTTATAATTGTTTGTTACTACTGCAAACATTCTGTAAAAAATTAACCTAATACAGTGCATGGGAGCGGAGGGCACCCTTCGTGTACGGAACCATAAAACTGAGGGTTTGATAAATGCTAGCCGTAATTGGCATACATAAAAGGCTGGCCTGTCGTTGTATGAAAGCATTCAGTACCTATAGTTAGGTAAAAATAGAAATAGTCAACGAGAGTCTTAAAGTTGAGTTATAAGGTTTTTTATAATGGATCTACTACTGTCTTTTTAAAAAAGGTGTGGTTTTACTCCGTAAATGCAGTTTAATGATTACTTTAGTAGAAAGTAGTGTGTTGTTACATAAATTTTGTTGTCCCAAGATATTTATTTAATGTCAAGGAGACATTTTATACGAAAAATGACAAAGAAATTAAAAATTCAGTTGATAATCGATAAAGTTTTGAAATTCCCAATTTTATTTCTAGGTGTTTGCGTTGAATTTTCGCTCATCGTGGCGGACACGTGAGTGCGTTTATAGTCTGGCGTACAAAAGGTTAAGTGAACTGTGACAAGTTCTGAAAGGGTCAGTCAGGGTTGCACCTGCCTTAGGTACGCCAAGCTACCTCTGTTATGCTAAGATTCAATTCGATAACTAATTTAATCTAAAGTAATATTTAGGTGTGTAAATTAATGTTCAAATTACTAATTGAATCTTAACATATTCATGTTGTATTAGATTGATTCCTTGAATTAATTAGTTTCTCCTTGAGACGGTTATAATGTATGATTTCTTCATAATTCGTGTAAAGTTACCCAAGTTTATTATATAATAGAACAGTTAGAGGTTACTAATTAATATGCATTTATAAGGATTCTTTGTGTTTGACCTCTAGTCACAGAGGACGAATTCTCTATAACATTAGTTCCCAAAGTTGACAGGACAGCGACTCACCTAACTAAAACTTCCAAATTTGGGACTCACCTCTGTGTTTTCATGAAAGAAAACGGGGCATAACTGTGTAAATAAAGCAGTGCTCAGGGTTCACCCAATATTCGCTGTTAACCCACAAGTGGACAATAAGATTTGCTGTGTGAATGTATTTATAACTAAACTTGCTTTTGTCCGCGACTTCGTGCACGTAAATGTCGGTTATAAATAAAGTAGCCTATTTCCTTTCTTAGGGTTCAAACGTTCAATTCAGGGGTTCAGTCGTGCAAGCGTAACACACAAACAAACAGAGTTACTTTCGCTTTTATGATATTTTAAAAATGGATTGTTCAATCGAATAGGTAGGTATATTGTATAAAAGGGAGGTACTTTTACATAAAAATGCTGTTATTTAAAGGCACTTTCCTTCTTCGTTGCCCTTCAGTGTCAATATAAAAACGTAGTAGCAGGTAACGAGAAAAACAAAACTTGTTACGTTTTTCCTTCTAAAAATGTTAAAGTTTTCTTTAAATCCCCATAAGATCACAAGAAAGGTTCAAGTGGGATCTCCAGCGACTTCTTTTCGTTTAGCACCAAGGAAAATTACGGTTACACGAAAATTGGGTTACCAAACAAATTGAAAATTTGGAGGCAATTTTCTCCCTCAAAGAACAACCATTCTCAATTTTTTTTATTACCATTTTTTACACGACTTTGGTTAATTTAAGCAATAAAATCTTTTGCAGGTTTAGGCTGGATAGCCAACAATAAGGATTACTCGAAAAATGTCTACATATTTTACGTAGTAGCTATCTACATTTATTTTTGGATAATCATGTAATATCGTAACCATTACTCTCGTTAGACTTTCGGTTTGGATAAAACAAAACACTGCAAACAATGAAGCCCATGTATCACCCCTTTAAAAAAAATAATAATATGTAGAATAGAATAGAACAGTATTTATTTGTTTGTTAACATGGGTAAAGAAACACAGATCTTGTTAAAAATGTATTTAAATGTATTTGATGTAATGTATGTAATGTAAAATAAATTCAAGTTATATTATCTTACTGCTACTATTTCAAATATTTAAACGTTCCTCAAACGCACCAGAACGGCTGAACGGATTTCGATGAAGTTTGGCACAGAGATATTAATAGCAGCTTGCCCATTTTGTTAAAAATGCATGGTTTCCGTGGGATAATTTAACAATTTTGACTCGATTGAAGTCGCGCGTAGATGCTAGTATTCACATAAAGTTCATCTAATCAGCGCATAATATGCGCGCTTAGTTAGTGTAGAATTTAATTAACATTTCGACTTGGGACGAACGCTAGTCATTTTGCATCTGTTAGCTTTATACCAACTTTCACTATTGTATTTTGATATACAAGTGCTTAAAAATAATAGATTGTCTCTGCAACCTTTAATTAATACTACAATAATTTTCCTTCGTTGATCAGTTTTTTATAGTTTACCGTTTTTGAAGTAAAGAATATTGACGACCGGCTTATATTGTCAAAAATATCCAAGTCAGCAATAATGGTGTGATCTCCATTTAAAACATTAACAAACAGTTTCAAAGAATCTGCATTGAAGTGCAGTTCACTGGGCTTCACCTGGCACGTGGTCAGCTTCCCTGTTCCCTAGGATGTCGTATCCGAACGTGCTGTGGTGGTGCCTCTCAGTTTGATATCCTACTTCATGTTTTGGGTTCACTCGATCGATCATAATCAGTTGTTTACCTTTATCAAAAGCGGTAGCGATTCTTCTTTGAAGTGGATCTTTTTTGTAATGTATTCCATTAATATCAATATAGGCTGGCCCACCGGCATTTATAGCCTTTTCACAGAAGCTGTTTAGCAGGTACCTATAGCTGTAAGTAATTTTTAAAATAGAAAATTTTAAAAGTATTGCATGACGATGATTATCCTCTTTCGAATTTATCAGGTATTATCTTATTAAATGTATCAATAGTTGTAAATATTATTCTAGACTTGTATTGTTGACTGCCTCATTGGTCTAGTGGTCGCAAGCGCGACTGCTGTGCATGTGGTCTTGGGTTCGATTCCCAGGTTGGGCAAAGTGTTATTGGGTTTTTCCATCAGGAATTTCTCAGTAGCAGCCTCGGAGTCTGGATTTGTGCCCGGTTGATGGCAATAGGCTTGCCCCCTATTACATGGGACTTAAAACATAACTGGTGAAATGTGGGTGTACTAATGGGTACACCTCTGGCTAACCCTTAGGAGATTACAGGCGTTATATTATGATGTTATGTAAAATTATTTATTAATTTTTAACTTTATATTAAAGTACGTAAGTATTATTGTAAGAGGGCTACGCGGTAGAAGTCATGAGCAGAACCTAGTCGGACATGAAAGCTTTATCTAAATAATCTACCATTAACTTACACGCACGCTTACTTTGATTAAGTTTAGATTAGAAATATCAAACACGCCACACTTCCGGAAATTAAAAGTAGACGTGCGTTTGCTACAAGAGTGGTGCTAGATAATCAGTACTGGCCTTGTTCAAGTAGGTACATAATGTCTTAACTAAATTAGTAACACTATTCCATCTCCAAAGACTGATCAACGTTTGATTCGCAATAAATAAGCAATCTTTGAATTAGACATGCCGATAATTGAATAAGCAGGTAGAAAGCTGCAAGTATTTGCACTTTAGGAGGTAGTAAGGCGATGCTTAGGTATTATACAATTGATCGTGTTTATCAAAAAATAAAATGAACTAGAAAACTGCCTGACTTACTGGCAGCTTCAGGCACAGTACTTTATGGGAGTACCTACGTCTATAAATATGAATCATTTTATCTTCTTGAAGTATAGAACAGAATAAAAATACTTCTTTTTATACCGATGTTAAAAATATTTAAGCAAGAATATTAACTATCGACGATGGACTACTTGAACGGCTTCCTTGACAAGACATAGCGCAAAGTCACAACCGATTGAAGTAATGAAGCCTTTGCCCAGCTGTGGGACAGTATAGGCTAATTATAATATAATATTAATAACTGATTTTCATTTGTTACAGGCCATCGTTTTGGGGTCAGAGGACGCAGATGGAGAAGAGGTTGATGCTTGCGGCTGGCGTGACGTCAGTTCTCGCCATTGCCTTCCTTGCCGCATTCATCGCCACGCTTCTCGTCCGCTCGTCCACTGACATCAGCGGTAAGTACTTCAGTACAACAGCCCAGCAGCTTGTACTTAACTGAGTTCTTGCGGAGGATGGATAGGATGCCTTCAAGATCTTAGGAGCTTTGTACGGTGTCTGATAGCAGCAGGATAACAGTTAAAGATCGATTTGTGAGGCATATGCCCAGCAGTGGACTGCTAAAGGCTGATGAATATGAATAGCCTAGCAAGGTGAGGCGTCGAACTTGTAATCTATTTGCGTTGAGATATTTCTCTCCACCTTAAGTAGTTCATCATCTGCCCAGCCTTTTCCCAACTGGTCGGCTTCCAGTCTAATCGAATACAGCTGAATACCATTTTACATGGAGCAACTGCCTATCTGACCTCCAAAATACAGTTTCTGGGTAACACTCGTCGTCAGACTTTCGGGCTTGACTACTCGGTAACTCTACGTGCTTTCCGAGGCACAGGCACTTTACGCCAGTAGTAACTCGATTAAATAATTAAGATCACTATACCTACATAGTTAATTAAATACACTTTAGACACTAGCATCCTCAAAACATAATGAACAATTTTTTTGATGTAGGTATAATGTTCCCACGCATAAAATCCTTGTTTTTATTTTTATTTTGCTGCAATAAAAACGAATTCGCCTTTTTTGTAAATTTTGCTAATAATAGTTGCGTTATTCTATAATTAGAAATCAGGCAAAAACTTGGTATGACGAGAATAGAAATAAAGGTACCTAGATAAAAACACAAACATTATAGTTTTTGGTATAATTAAAATCACACATTACCAAAATTTAACAAATCTCCCGTACCTACCTAGTGTTATTTCTAAGGCTTACTCTTTTGTTTTATATATTTTGAAAATACTGGAACATAAAATGAATGTAAGTCACAGGAAGAAAATACTATTCAAGTTCGGATGTCGACGGAATTAATAATTAGAGAAAATTTTATTTTGTGTTTAATGATTCAGTCCCTTTGTCTCTTTTTATAATATGGTCACAAGTTCTGTGACGTAAGGTCGTTCCACGAATACAATCGACCTCACTGACATCAAGGTGAATTTTCAAACACTTGGATGTAGAATATTGGCCGCCATTTCCTGTGATAGTGCACTTTTTTGCGACCTTAGTCATGAGTAGTCATAGCCTACAGGTACTTCCCTAAATGATTTTTAGACGGCACTAAAGCTATTCCTTTTAAAATTGTGACCGTCGATCGTGGGTAGATCGTATCGATGCTGATTGCTTTTCGTTACATCTTAGTGCTTTCACTTAAATTTCCGGTATTATATGAAATGGAACTGCTGGAAACGTCTCTTTATAATACCAATATTATCCGAACTGTATTTTAAAGAACCGTTTCATAGAAATTTTGATAAGACTTCTTGCAATGAAATAAACAACCTTGATACAAATAAAGACGAACAATACCTATTTTATTGAATAAAACACAATTAAAGAAGAAGAGCCACATCAAGTGCAAAATGGTAAAAACATTAAACATTAACAACAAAGATAATAAAATATACGATATTACGCATTATGTACTGATTGTGGTTATTTTAAAAAGAAGTTTTGCTCCTTTGTTATTCAATAGCTAGATAAAAGAGGGCAGGTCACGATATTAACCGAATTTTGTTGGTGGTTATCCCCACGAACAAACACAAATTAATTACGTTGAAAGTGACACACGGGAAAATCTACGTGATAAATAATATTTTTATGCCACATGGATGTCACGATGCGGAAGTGCGGAAGTGGATGGGAAGGCGACGTGATTTAAATTGCACATCACTGCGCAAGATTTATCTTGCGGAAACTTTTAGAAATCAATCTTGTGGCTTAAGAAAAAAAGTTAACGTAAGAGACATTGGACAATATTCTGAAAGGACCGGTGAGGGTTGCCAATCGCTAGAGTTGGACCACGTTATGTGTCGCAAGCGCAACCTAGCCACGCTCGGGCGCACGCACTCGTGTCGCTGACATTACACTGAATAATAACAATATTACAATACAGAGGTCAGTTTTCACACAAAATTGGGCAAGCTCAATTGAGAAACGTCAACAATAGAACTTTATAATGACAAATATCGATCTAGGCAAGTTTTTTGTCATCGTCTGCAACAGTGGCCGGAGCAATAAACTTTATCCTTGCTGTATGTCCGTTTTATCACCCATAGGTACTTTACAGTTTACTCGAATTTATGTTCTTCACATCATAAATCTATGGCCGGTTAGATGTCCAAAAATGAATTGCGTTGCCTCGTCGTTATGAAAACAACTGCATAATGAGGGCCGATTAAGGAAAACTATTGGATTTAGGTTTCGTTATTGTTTATTGAGTTTATATTAATAATAACTAATAAGCCATCCACACTTACAATAGTAATTTATAAAATGATTCCTTAGCCTTTTTCACAGTTACCTACCTATAGTAGTTGATCGAAACAAAAAGTAATGTGATTCAAAAAAAGATTCTAAGTAAAAATAAATGAATCAGCAAATATAACTTATATACCGGAAAACGAAACACATAAAAGTAATCAAAGCACGTAGATGTTTCTGTGAAGGAAAATACTGCAACCTCAGTAGATAGAATAGTATCTGTAACCTACCTACTTCACTACAAACAATGGTCAGCGATGGTAGGTTCACAGAGCTCCATTAATGATTTCTTACGGAATGACTGTATCTATAATTAAATATGAGCAGTGTGTAATTTATTAAAACCATTATATGATTTTAGACAATAAAGCAATAAGTACCTACATGGTAATTAAAGACATTTTGCTGTTCTGTACATAATATTATTTCTTCTTCAAAGATATTTAGGTACATGAAATTCAATCAACAAAATTACTCGGTTCAAAATTATCCTAAAAAAACTCGACTAAGTGGTACCTACATGATATTTTTGGATTCTGTACAGAAATGTATTGTACTTTTAAAAATGGCGACGAGGCCAAGTTCAAAATACGAAATTCGGTCAATACCAACAAGCATATCCGAAAGGTGTACCTATTACGTTGGACACTTAGGGTTAGTTCACACCAAACATGACGCCAAAACTACATTTTTTTTTTTATGATAGCGAGACACTATGTATAAAATATATTTTTTACTATAAAGTACCCTTTTAGGTGAGAAAATGCTTTAATGACCAGGCCAGTGGATTAGGTCACACAAAGGCAATTTTACATTCCAAGCAAAAATAACTAAATTACCATTTTCGAATGCTACGCGCAATGCCGTTTTAAGTAGCGCGGTAGGTACTTTTACCTGTTTTTTTTTTCTAATGAATATTCGCACAGCGTCGCATCGCGTCTCTATGTGAACTGTCCCTCAAACCAAAACATTGTAGTTCCGAAAAAGCTTTTTTGCAACAATACTTGCGACATAGCAATAAATGTTTTGAGCAAGGTCAAATAATAACATACGTGTGCCAGTGTTAGTTCGTTTTCCTGGAAATCCAAAGGGGAAAACATTCCCGGAAAATAAATGGTTAACTCACAAAGCCTATTCCCGTAATACTACCGGTACCTAGTTAATTAGACGGTATTACTTGCATTGTCAAAATGGAATAGCGCAACCACTAATCTGTTTGTTTATCGTATTTGACATGATTAACGCATAACAGTTTGAAGGTCTTTTGTATCGTGTGGGCAGTAAGGTCTTACGACCCCACACACCCTAGTGACAGAGTTACTAAACCGCCTCAAGGGCCTCTGATATGGTTTGAGTGGGACAGTAAAAGGCTGGTATAAGTCCAGGTTTTCTCACGATGTTTTTCCTTCACCGATGTCAGTGATGTCCAAGGTAAACTTAAGAAAGTATATACGGATTGAAAAAGTCACATAGGTACTTGCCCGGATTTGAACCCACAATCAAGCATGAGAGGCGGACGTAGGGTTTGAAGGTGTTATTATTTTCTAACAATGATTAATTTTGTTTTTAAAGATTGCTTTATTCTTTGTTATAAAAATTAAATGACTATAGAAAAAGCAGCCCTAAGATAGATAATTTATCATAAAAGAAACATACCTTTCTATTTAAAAAGAAACAATGACATTCACAGGTTTCTCGCCTCGAGACTTCAAAAAATAAACACAACATTTTATTTTAAATAGTCTACAGTCAATGCAAAGATAAATTTGTCTAAGAAACAAAAGGTCTGTCGTACAAGATATCCATGAAAATTAATTCAGTGTTTTGTAAAAGTACAAATACAAATGTTTTCGTGATGAACATGGTGTAGAAGCTACATCCCGGAGATCGTAAAACAAGATTAGGGTTCTGTCTGAATATTCCAAAAGAAATAGCCCGCAACCCAATTAACTGTAGGTATATTAAATTCATATTATTAACAAAAGTCCATAAATATCCAAAAAACATATTTTTAACATAAGATCGACAAAATATAAAGGAAAGTAACCAATCTTCCTACTATTATAAATGCGGAAGTTTGGTTGTATGGATTTTTGTTATTCAATCACGCCAGAACCGCTTAACGGGTCTCAATGTACGTAGTACATAGTGTATGTAGGCTACTTTTTATCCGGGAAAAATTAAGGGTTCCCTTTGGATAATATTTTGACTTCACCGAGGACGAAGGCGCGAACAGAAGCTTTTTTTTTTGCTAGCCTATTCTGTCCCTCTCCTGGGCAAAGGCCTCCCTCCACTCCTTCCATCCTTCACGATTCAGTACCTCATCCCTCCAGTGCTGGAGAAATCCATCCAGTTCGTCCCGCCATCTCCTTCGTAGCCTGCCGAGGCCCCGACTCCCTGTTTTAGGGCACCAGTTCTGCGCTATTTGAGCCTAACGTTTGTCCGACATGCGGCAGACATGTCCTGCCCAGTCCTATTTTAGTTGAGCAACCTTTGAAAATAGTAAGCTTCTGCTATGACGAGCAGAAGCTTATTATTTTCAAATATGTATACGGTAAATGAAGCACAATTCCTACAAAGTGAAAACTTAGCTGCTTCACAGATAGCTGTTCCAAGTTATAAAATTCAGTCGTAGCAAGTAACAGTAATTGTATCATAGTTAAAAGGAAACCACGTTATAAAACGTTATGCGATTATCAAGAAAACTAGACAGTGCTTCAGGTTGTACGGTCAGCAACGAAAGTCGATTAATATCTTAGTATTTCTATAATATGGATAACATCTGAATTGATAAAAAAAGATTGCTTTAATTTGGTATGGTAACTTTTTATCAAAAAATGCATTGCTGTTTTTTTTTTTTCAACATTGTGTTCAATTAATTATAAACTGATGTATTAACGATTAATCGACTTAAATTGATAACTGTACTTGTCAGGTATCGTATTACCTAGGCATTGCTAATAACTGTGGGACATTCGCAATGTGCGACCGATTTTACAGGCGATTGGATACATATTTTATATCAATTCCTCGGAAATAACTGGATCGAAATTACTAACTACTTGTACTAAGTATACCCTTGCCTCCTGTAGATAATTACTTATAATTTGGTCGTACCGTACCCGTTTAGTTTCCCACATTGGCAAATTATGTGAGAGCGAACAGCAGTTAGTCGTTTATTGAATGTACTAGTTTCTGTCTGCAACTTCGTCCGCGTGGTTTTATTCACTCGTGTTAATTTACGTCTTTGGTTAGTGCTCCGATTCCGTGGGTCGTAGTGTAAAATATCACTTATACATGAGGACAAACAAAAAGGTTTTTCCAATCCTACTGGTTAGCGCGTTTAAATAAACAAACAAACTTTTCGACTTTAATTTTAATGTCCGTAAATGTGTGTGTGTCCTTTTATTTCATTCTTTTTTTCTTCTGTTTTAAATATTTGTCTTTAATTACAATAATTGGAACAGCTGTAACCATTATAACTAATATTAATAAATATTTGTAAAGATTATATAGGTAGGTATTGTTTGCGAGTTGTCGTTTTTTAATCACGTATTTTTTTATTGCAGCAAATAAGTAACTTTAATAAAAAAATGTTACTCTTTAAAAATATCTTCACATCTCAAAAGACGGTATCAAAAGCTTTTGCCAAGTCAAGAAAAATAGGCAATTCCTTCTACCCACCATTTAAGCTAGTAACGATGTGATTTGCCAAGTCGTACACTGCGTCTGAAATTGACTTTAGACCATACTAGATACACATTTGGGGTGTAAAAAAACACATCAGATACCCGTCAACGCAAGCGAAAGTACAATGTTATGCGTGAGTTACATTGCGCACTCTGCCCATTAAACTAAGTAACATTGAGCAAATTTTTTTTGCTTCAAAACGACTTTTTTTTGGTGTAAAAAATAACTTTATGGTTAGTCCAGTTGGTCCCGGCTATCATACGTAGATCTTCGATCTTCGAACAGTCGTTACGGGTCGTCAGAAACTCGAAAATCTAACAAGCAGCCTTAAAAAGGAGTATTGTTTTACCCAGTTGTGGAGGTCAGATAGGCAGTCGCTCCATAAAAAATACTGGTGTTCAGCTGCATCCGGTTAGACTGGAAGCCGTAACCAACATAGTTGGGAAAAGGCTCATGTCAAAGGTTACAACTTTAATACCTCCGTAACCTAAAAGTTCCCAGGTATGGTCTAGAACAAATAAAAGATCGCACTGATGGGAAGATATTGTCACTTTCGGCTACGTATAGCGTCCTTCACACCCGTTTAAAAAAAAAGTCCTGTCCACTACTACCTGCTATTATAAATGCAAAAGCTTACGAGAAGGAATGGTTAGTCTTCCACGTTTGAACGTCTGAACGGACGAGCCTATGGCGCGCATATAGATATTGATCTAGCTTAATACAAAAGATAATTTCTATCCCGTTTATGTGTTCCCGGGGGATAATTTAGAACTTGTCTTAATTCTAAAGGCTGTGCAATTGATGTCGCTGGTAGAAGCTACTTTCTAGCTTAGTAGCGCTGTGGATACAGAGAAGGAGTAATTGTAATTAGTTACTTGTTTTCTATCCCTACCCTTTTAAACAGGAGTGTTATTGAGTTTCTGACTGAAAATTGGGGAATTTACTGATGGTGTAAATCTGAGTCGAGATCAAGTCAGTGTTACAGTGCTAATACTTATTTATATCTTCCCAATCCATTTTTAAGTTAGCACAAAGGCATATTATATCCTTCAATTTATCTCTGGTCAATAAGTAGCAGTACCATTGAGTGCGTAGTTTTGGCGTTGATTTGTTTGCGTACTTTATATTTCTTCAGCTAGCATTTTATCAATAGTAGCAACATAGTAATTCACTAGTTCGACTGATTGGTCGGATCATCGTTTGTGTTCCAATTCACCCTTTCATTAAGCATGTTCTATTTGCATTTTAGACATACCTCAGACTAGTGAACTGAGAATTTCTTCGTCCATTCCACCGGCAGTCGTCATCAAAGGAGCTCCAGAAAATGTTGAGTTGTGCAACAGCCCTGGATGTATCCACACAGGTACGTGCATATTTCATTCATTGTAAACTACATTTTATAAGTAGAAGGTAGCCAGCTCCATTACATACACATTAAATCGAACCCGTTCCGCAATCCTGGGCATTAACAGAAGTATACCTAACGTACCACCTTTCTCTACGCTATTACCCCGTATAAGAGCGAGCCTGTTACCATCAACTGGCTATAAGCCGAGACTCAAGGATGCTAGCAAAAAAAATCTAATGAACTATCAGTTATGTAACCATTTTATTAATGTGTTTATAGCGTCCAAACTGCTGCAGAACATGGATGAGAAGATAGACCCTTGCGATGACTTCTACGACTTCGCTTGCGGTTCGTTTGTGAAGAACACTCGCATACCTGATGACAAGACTTCAGTCAACACCTTCTCGATAATTACGGACCAGCTGCAAGAACAGATACGAGCTCTATTGGATGAGCCTATCATTGAGAACGAGCCTAGGCCTTTTGTTCTGGCTAAAACCTTGTACCAGGCCTGCATGAACAGAAGTAAGTCACACGATACTTTTTTGAATTATTTATCCCTGAATGAAAAGCCTTGGAGGGAAAGAAAGGTGCAAATCTTATTATACAGCACGATATCCCTCAGTTGGACAATTACTTATAGACCGTTATAATAACACTGTTAAGTCGTACTGCTCGTAGTAGGTAGGTATCCAATTCCACGTTACGAATACGTGAATTATTAAGTTTCCAAGACATTGTGTGTAGCATTATAGTCTAGCTACTCATTGAAACGAGTCGATAGATAGAAAACCTTAAGAAAACAAAAACTACATATCAAGGTTCCAACATTTGGTATATATCCTTACTAATATTATAAATGCGTATTTAAGTTTTTCTGTTTGTCTGTCTGTCTGTCTCACTGAACCCATTTTAATGAAATTTGGTACGGAGTAAAGTTGAACTCCGAGGAAGGATATAGGCTACTTTTTCATCCGCGACCACCAACATATACGCGGACGAAGACGCGGGCAAAAGCTAATTTGGTATATTATAAAAAAATTACATGAGCACGTGAGCATTTAGCGCAGCATCTAACTGGCACAATAGAAGCTTGTAACCACAACAGGTAATTTTCGACAACAAAGCCACAGAACAGACAATAGTGCGGTGCAGGTGCACTCAACTTTTAATTATATTTCACGACCATCCTATCGCACGACACGAGTTTCATTACTCACTCTACACGACTAGATAGACACTTATATATATTTGATTTTAGATTAAAACTTCCGCGAGATTGTTTTAAAATAATTGCTATTTAACTTTTACAAACTATTTTCGCATAAAGACAACAAACTTTGAGCCCCAACAAGATAACCGCAAATTGGAAGGCAAAGTAAACAAACTTAATTCACTGTCGGTAAACAGTTGGCGGCTTGCTCGATTGTTATTACATTTTGAATAAAATGCTCCTAAAGTAGTGTTGAAAGAATTTTTCCAATATAAAAGCTTACGGAACTTTTTATGAATTTGTTTTTGCTGTTGTTGTTCTAATATATTTTTTAGGGCATCAGAAATAACTCAAATAACGATCTGCGTACTTTCATGCGATATTTTGAATATTATTTTACATTTTGACCAATTTACAACACATACTATTACGGGGCACAAGATACTAAAATAAGCAAGTTTAGTAATCCAAATTAGGTTTTCATCTCAAATGAACATTGATCTACAAATAATAATAGGTTCGAAGACAAATAAGAAACAAATGAACGCAATAGCTTAGTTGCATCGCGTGTTTGAACCTAGCGCAGGATATAATGAAGTTAATTACGACAATTATTATTTAACAGTTGCTTAAACCTGTTGTTGAATAAAATGAGAGTGAAAGTGAACTAAGTGATGTTGCTTCCGCTATTTGCACAATCAGTGACGTAAGTGAGAAATGACTGAGCTGGAATCAACTGGAAGTGGACGATAAAATGGATCCAAACAAGGATAGCAAAAGTTTGAATGCGAATTGTAGGTACTTAGGTTGCATACTAAGTGAATGTTGGTACAGTGACCGTTTGCTGTATAGGAGCACGCGAAATGTTTTGACTTTGCTTGAATATTTTTAACTCAAACATCAACAGCTTTGTTCTTGAAAACATGTCTGATGGGTTACCAACTCAAGCGAAATAAAATAAAGCTTACTTATTGTTATAATCAACCATCACACCAATTTTGGTAATTAAACAGTTTTGATCCGGATTGAACACCTGAGACACTTTCAGCTTGTTCCTTATTGTCATCTCTAAGAAAGTTTAAAATTTAAAAAACCCCCGCGACGGTCATCTTGGATCGATTTTCATCAAACATAGCTTATGTAGAATACTACCGACTAATTCACCTTCAAACCAAAATAAACAAAATCAAAATCGGTTCACTCATTCGGAAGCTACGATGCCACAGACAGACACCCTCAGACAAGTCAGACTTATAACACCCCGTCGATTATGCGTTGGGGATCAAAAATATCTAAAATATCTCATGTGGTTTACGCAGCTAGATTATAGTAATATGTTTATGCATTAACGTCGATAACCACTTACCATCGGTAGGTTTTCTGCTTGTTGGCTTTTATTTATAAGATAAAAATCCTCTCATAGCCAAATTATTCTGTTCCGTCTTTAATCTGAATGTTGTTGACGCCATTAGCTGCTATCGAGGCTCGCGGTGTGCAGCCACTCCTCGACATGCTGAAGAGGCTTGGCGGCTGGCCAGTGCTTGACGGCGAATCATGGGATGAGAAATCCTTCTCCTGGGAAAAGTCAGTCTACAACTTCAGAGGTGCTGGATACTCAGTCGATTACTTCCTCGATTTCTCCATCAGCGTTGATGTGAAGAACTCCACGAAGCGCATCATTGATGTAAGAACACATTAACGTAACTGCTTCCATGTTACTTCTTTTAGATTTTTGTTTTCTGAACCGGTCGGCCGACCTTGCAATTGGAGTAGGTGCATTTTTTTGTAAGTGCTTGTTATGTGTGACCACATAGGTAAGCACTATAACGTGCTCGCTTGTTAACTTTACTTAAGACTAAGGCTACATTTACAGCGAATGGAATTTCCTTAGCGAATTGTTCTTCATCACGCGAATGTTTCCAATGAATTTAATAATGTAATACAACTGCTATGTGAATGTTTTCTAACAGCTGGACCAGGCGTCTCTAGGTCTGAGCCGGGAGTACCTGAACCGTGGATTTAGCGATAAGCTCGTGCAAGCCTACTACGAGTACATGGTTGATATCGCCACTTTACTGGGAGCAGACCGCGCCCGCGCCGAGGTTGATCTCAAGGAGTCGCTGCAGTTCGAAATGAAACTTGCCAACGTAAGTCACAGAAACATCCATTGAACTAAACCACTTGTATCGGTTACTAGAAGGACGAGAAGCTTTAGGTCAAGCTATTAGACCATTCTAATTAGCTTTAATTACTTTTTTTCATAATAACTTAGGCCTATGAACTATTTTATAATGAACGTCCAATTGACCATGGCGGTTATCGTCCAAGGTCTCGAGATATTTGTCGCATTTGACCTAATTCCGTTGGCGCCTTGGCCAAAGATGTCAATCGAAAGGTATTGCGGGTATTTCAATATTAAATTGTGTATTACAGATTAACAAGTCGACATAGAGGAGAAAAGAATGGAGTGCTATTTTCTAAAGCATCAATTACTTTTACAGATTTCCTTGCCATTGGAAAAACGTCGTAATGCCACTAGCCTGTACAATCCGATGACCATTTCTGAGCTAACACAAAAGTTCCCTAAGTACGTATAGCTAAATATTATTCAATAATGCGTGGTGCATCCTTAGTAAGAATTGAAGTTAAAGACATTGAGCGAACTTAATGGACAGGAAAAGCAATTTTTTTCAGCCTCTTTCATCTACCATATTCCATGGTGTCATTGTTTTAGTAGATACCTACTTGCATGACCAGTTGACCATATCTTCCATTGTTCCGAATGACGGGCTTTGAGAATCTGGTTCGGGTTTCTTGTTAAAACACAGATTATGATGGCTCTACCGATGGACATTAACTATGTTGCATATATTAAATTATACATTACGGCTACCCATATTGTTAAAAGCAGCCAGCACAGTATTGTTGTAACTTAGTCTTTATTTTTAACAAAAATAAAGATTCTCCTTTAACGAAGGTCGGCTCTAACGGGAATTGTGGATCCGGAGCGAGGTCATCTCCACTATGTATATTGTATCCTTGAGAAACGACTATACTGCCTTCTATATCAGACTCACGACCCAAAAACTACATACTATGCCTTCGCCAATTACAGATGTTTTTCATAGCAATATTTTATCTCAGGATCCCGTGGCTGGAGTACATCAACCGCCTTCTTGCCCCCCATGTGGAAATTGACCTGAACGAAGTGACCATCGTCAGCGTACCTAAATACATTTCTGATCTTGAGGTTTGTATTTGATTTATTTTTACTGTATCTACTTTGTTTCCAGAACTTTTTTGCTTCATCATCTGTCTAGCCTTTTCCCAATTAAAATTTTGTGCTTATGTAGTGAAATATAACAGATGTAAAAAGACTCTTATCGAAGCCGAAAGTGTCACATTAGAGTTCCATCATTGCAATATTTTTTCTTTTGTTCTGGGCCATACCTGGGAACCTTCTAATTATGGAGATATTGAAGGTCAAAGTAACTAAGTTTTTATATGAAAACTAGTTTGAAATATTCTAACTAAACTTTAAATACCCCCATGACCACATTACTGTTGGATGTACCCGAAAGCACAATTTATTTCGGGTACCAAAGGGGAAGTCATTTCCCAGCAATACATTTTTCTCACCGTTGTTTAGTTTGATGGTCAGTAAGCGTAGTTAAAAGTTAGATAGGTATATTATGTGATGTATCTTTTTATACCCTGTAAACTTGTTAAAACAGTTTTACTATCGAAACTGTTACGGTGTGAGCACGATCAATGTTTTTTTATAATGATGGCCATGGGCAATGACAAAGTAGTCGGTTGATGAAGAACTTAGTTGTCTTATCAACCTAAACCGTATTTAAATACTATCTTAAAATATCTATTAGGTAGTATTTATTTTACTTGCTTCACTAGCCTCGGCTGCTGGGTATTCGATGGTTAATAAAATGTGGGGAAGCTGGGTAGGCGAATGTAACGTGTGTGTGAAAACTTTCATACTGTCTTACACTGGGTACGTCGATGACTACCAAAAAAGAAGATTAAACAAGGGGGTGTAAGAATTTAAAACTCAGTTTAATTAATTACAACGTATTAATAAAGAGCCACAGCTATCAAGAGACGTGATACTTCAGGATCTAACCATGTTACGAAGGTTAAGGTCAAGGGGAGGTAGAAGTAATCATATTTCTTAACAGAAATAAGTACTTAAGTAATTGAATTAGCAACTAATCCTGTGAGAGTCACCTGTAATTAAGTTTTCTCGAGCTCGAGGCGACTGTCCGTGTTATACTTATGAAGCTTCGTTAATTGACTTTCGATCTATTGAAGAAGGCTTTACGTTCCGTGTCTACTTGTACATCGTGTGAAAATAACATAATTATATGTGGTGACTGGTATTAGTTGACCCACACATATCCATATGATTGTACTCATGATAAGAAACAACTTTCCCAAAGAATAAAAAGCGCGATGTCATGCGCTTTGTATATTAAAAAAGAAACGGTGTGATGATTGACGTCTATCTGTTAACCGTGCGTAAAGTGCGCGTGCGCACGTCTTTGGGATGACTGGATCATGCTCGTTTTACCCGAGATACCTACCTCCTACTTTAAATTAAATATACTGAGACTTAAACGATTTAAAATCAGAACTTGAGATCCGTTTCTGAAAGTAAAACATTATCTCAAAGGTGCTCTTGGAAAAAACGCCGAAGCGTGTGCAAGCGAACTACGTGATGTGGCGCGTGGCGGGTGCGTCAGTGTCGTACCTGACCGATAACCTGCGCAGGCGTCAACTGGCCTACGTCACCGCACTCTCTGGCAAGACCGAAAGGGAGAGCCGCTGGAAGGAGTGCGCGGATACTACCAGCGTCAGGTATGATACTATAGCACTATCTTACGTTGTTGATTCTGTTAGTTAATCACATCAGTATCTTAGCATGGCTAAGATACTGATGTGTTTGGCTTATTTTTTTTAACTAATTCAATCCTAATTTATTTTTAATTTACGTACTACTTAATAATGTTGGTTATTGGTATTTTTCAGTCCTGGGTAAGTAAAATTAATTTTGCTAACAAACAAAAGTACCTTTTGGTAGGTACCTATCGGGTTTTTCACTGTTAGACTTAAGATGATAACAAAAGACTTTAACGATTGATACTTTAGCGTGGTGATTGATAATTCGATAAACAAAACTAATTTGCAACATAGACTCTTAAATCTTAGGGTCAAAACTGGTGTGATTTTGAGATGTTTAAAAAGGAATTTAACTCAAAATCGACACATCCTTTTTTAAACCGAATGTTTCGGAATTGCAAATCAGCTCTAGTTATGTTTTAATGAATGTATCAAATTACCAATCACAGGTGTATAGATACTTGACTGCCACTTGCGGTAAATAAGAAATAATGGGATCCCGGTTGATGTCATCATATCAAATGCCAGATAAAAATTTACACAAGCCACATAGTTATTATAATAAATTGTAACATAGAAATTACTTCCTCATACAATTTTTGGGACTAGTCCCAGGATCTCGGGATTGAAGTCGCTTTACTCCCGAAATTCCGAGATTGATGCAAAGGTCCGGGATTTTATTCCCTAGGACCTAGCTATTTACTTTATCTCTAACTATGTAAAGCGAAGGGACTCATCTTTACTACTAGCATTCCGACCCAACATATCGACAAAATCCGAGTTACCTATGCACCACAGACCACATACCTACGTTGGTAGGTAGGTATGCAATCTAACTTTCCCGCGACACGTGTATTGTCAATTGTATTGAAAAACAAATGAGGTAGCTCAATTTGTATTTCCATTACAGTGCAACATGTAACTATACTCAATAAACTATGTTTGCACGTGTCTATGGTTTGACACAACTTGATAAGCACGTGTTAGAAAATCATTTTCGAAGATAAGTTGGTAGGTTCTTTTTAAACATCTAGGTACCTAAAACTGGACTTTAAACGATAGAAATTACCTGCTAATTAACAAATACTAATTTTTTTAATTGTTTATTTTTGACAGTAGGTATTTTATAATTTACGTAGGTATTTCAAAGAATATGATCTGCCAGTTACGTATGCGGTAGGCCGTGTCACGACTTTATCACTGTATGTGTGCGGGTTTATCGCCCCACCTGCCTAAACCCAGCGGCAAGATGTCTAGATCCAATTCGAAAATAAACAAACAACAAAAAAATCCTGTTTATTTATCTATTAATTCGTGTTGAATCATTAGCATTGTTATCTTCTTGAATTTAACGAGGATACAAAACTGCACGTTGTATACCTACCTACCTTCAGTACTTATCAATAATATTCTTGGCAAATTAAAAAAAAAAAAACATTTAAAACAGTTGCAACCAATACCAATTCTAGGTTCATAGGTTAACCATGATTAATATGTAAGTACCTACCTATTGCCATAGATCTATATCCAGGTTTGAGGCATGAATGCAGGTAAGCATTCTTGCATTAATATTTTCTAGAATAGACATTCTTAAATACAACGTTAATCGAATGTTCCTAACGTGTACGTGCCAATTGTAAAATATCTACGGACACAAAAAACATAATGTGTTTATTATTTCAGTATGTCAATTGCTGTGGGCGCCCTCTACATAAGGAAGTATTTCAATGAAAACTCAAAAGCTAATGCATTGGAAATGGTGAACGATATCAGGTATAGTACAAATAAAATTTTGTTTTATACTAGCTTTTCCCCCGACTAGGTCAGAGTGAGTCGGTTATAGACTTATCTTGGATGCAGACGAAATCGCTGCTTGTAACGCTGTGTACTTACCTAGGTACAAGACGTGTACCATGTAGGTACTTATAAATCTGCGATTATCACAAAAACGACTAAACCATTTTAAATGACCACTTGCCTGCTAGGTTATTCAGATTATGATTAGATGAAAATGACACATATTTTTCTCCTTAGACAACAGTTCCGCAAGACTCTAAACCAAGTGGACTGGATGGACGAGAAGACACGTAAAGCTGCGCTGGAGAAAGCGGACTCTATGGCCTCACACATCGCTTACCCTGCTGAGATGTTGGACAATGATAAGCTTACCAAGTTCTACGACGGGGTGAGTTTCTTGTAGTTGCCGGGTTTCTGAGACCCTACCCGGGTACCAACAAAAAGCTAAAAGACTATAAAACTGACATTGAAACAACCAATCCAATCAATTGACATTTATTTTGCCAGTCTGACGAAGTAGTAGGTTCTACATCACCAGGTATTTAGGATCACTAAAAGAGTGGCTTTCAAAAACATTATTTAAGGAATCCACCTATATAACCCGCGTCCTATTAAAATGAAAAAAGATTTCAGTAACAAAAAACAACAATGTCCTTTCAGCTGGAAATGTCATCGGAGAAACTGATGGAGTCTGTCCTCAACCTGACGCTGTTTGGAACCGAGTACCTGTTCGGCAAACTTCGGGAGCCAGTGAACAAGACCGACTGGGTGACCCACGGCCGCCCTGCTATCGTCAACGCTTTCTACTCGTCTATTGAGAACAGTATCCGTAAGTTATTTTTATTGATGAACATGATGATATTTTGCAAAAAAAAATATTCTTCTCGTATGTTGGTAGTAGAAAATGAATATAAGCCAGACAGCATGAGGTAGCAGAGAGCTGTGCAGCTCGAAGTGCACATTTATTAAATAAAGCATCAGCACTCATGTTCTAACCTTTTCGAAAACCTACCTTTACTAGGAATAGCCAAAATTCGTCACCATCAGGGTGGCTGGATATTCTCACATAGCCGATATCACATTTTGTAATCTTATTTGCACAGAGTTCCCCGCTGGTATCCTGCAAGGAGCGTTCTTCTCCGCCAAACGTCCCGCCTACATGAACTATGGAGCTATCGGATTTGTCATCGGACACGAAATCACCCATGGTTTTGATGACCAGGCAAGTATCAACCACTACTTTTCAGACCTTGAATATGAAAAAATATGGAATTTGCTTCTAAGGTTGTCTCGTTAAGGTATATATTTCCTTTGTAGGTATCAATTTTACCCCTATTTTAACCTTGTTATGTTTTCAGGGTCGTCAATTCGACAGGAACGGAAACTTAGTAGACTGGTGGCAGGAGTCGACCAAGCAGAAGTACCTAGAGAAAGCTAAATGTATTATTGATCAGTATTCTAACTACACCGTCAGTGAAGTTGGGCTCAAGGTAATAGAACTTAACACTGTTTGGGAGTTTCCAGCTTTACTTCTTCGCAGCAAAAACACTGATTTTTTGACTATGTAGACATCTTCTGAATTTATTAAATTTTACAGCTGAACGGAGTGAACACCCAGGGTGAGAACATTGCGGACAACGGCGGTATCAAGGAAGCTTACTATGCATACCAGGCGTGGACCCAACGACATGGTGACGAGGCGCGACTGCCCGGTCTTGAAAAATACACACCTAAACAGGTACGCCATATATTTCCAGTCTATCTTACTCGATTTCAATTGTCTTGTAACCATTCGTAAAATTAATTTACCGTAACAAATACAATGCTAAAATGTGTAACCGATATGGTTCACCAGTCCACTGCAAACTAATTTAAATCTTTAAAATAGTTTTTACTGAATATTAGTTAACTCAACATTACCTAAAAGCCAGTCATGGATATCACAACGCAATGGCGGTTAGATAAGTGTAACTATTGGTTGTTTGCAGCTGTTCTGGCTGAGTGCGGCCAACACCTGGTGCGCGGTGTACCGGAACGAGGCGATCAAGCTGCGCATCACAACTGGCTTCCACGCGCCCGGCCGCTTCCGCGTCGTTGGCCCCATGTCCAACATGGAAGAGTTCGCCGACGACTTCAAGTGCCCTGCCGGCTCACCCATGAACCCACTCAACAAGTGCAAAGTGTGGTAGTACCCACGTGCCACTGCCCGCCTCTCGAACACTCCATGCACCACATGGAAGACACGCTACGCCTACCTGACGAGCTACTTCAGCTACTCACACACGACAAAATGAATATTTTAAATTTCTGTACTTAAGCCTAGAAACTTTGATAACGTTCATACATGCGAATTATTAGACGTATTTTTCGGTCACTATTTATATAAACAATTTGATTCTATAGTACTACTTACGTACCTGTAGCTCGACAGTGCTAGGTCGATTAACCACACCTAGCCTACGGTTAGTGCAAGTTTGTGGGTGTTAAGTTAAATGTTTAGATGTCACCTGATAGTTCGATGTTGTTAAACTTGTAAATAGCTTAGCTGAATTGTGTTTATAGATAGTTTTATACTCCTCAATCACATGCTACGTCACGATACCTTAGACTTCGGTGAGATTTTAGACTGAGCACAAAACATTAGATATTGGATGAGTAAATTAAACAGTGTATAAGTATTACGCAATCTTGTACAACAGAGCTCCCCTTATATTAATTTGAATTTTCTGCATGTAACACAGTTGAATTGTTACACTTTAGTCTTTCATATTTATTCTAAGCCGCAGTTACAGGTCGCCAAGCAGAAATGATTTTTATTAATAATATTACTAAACAATTGTATTATTATCTGTAGGAACTATTACTGCGGCTGTTAATGTATTAATGTACTAATACTGTATCGAATCTCACTTAGATGTGACTATGAAACGAACAGTGATAATTTAATTTAAATGATAATTTAATTATGATAATTATGATAATAATTATGATAATTTAAATATGATAATTTAATTTAATGTACCTAGTTAGTAGCGTTTTTGGATACAATCGTATTGTTGTAAATCATTGAAACATCAATATAAGATCATTTTTATCATCTACTGCTTTTCATTTTAACCTGCTGCACGACATTTAAATGATTCCCATTTTATTTACAATCAGTTAACTTTTATTTAAACAATAATTATGACAGTCTGTCAATGCTTCTTCTATACCACAGAATATGCTTACGTCACTGGATAATTGCAAAAATCGCCAGTTTATAATAAAACTTGCGAGATTGTAAGCTTTCGGAAAATTGTAAACAGATAATTTTATATACGATAAAACGCATCAAAATTACTTAGTTTACCAATATACATATGTAAAAAACATTTATTTTATTTTATTTTCTGCGATATAAGTTACCTCCCGATTGAAAAAAATCTCCAAACCTACAAAAATAACTAAAGGAATGATTACCTAGGAGTACGATGACTAGATACTGACCTACGATAAAGTAAAAAATAAGTAAATTAGAGTTAACTGTATCTGTCAATTGAATAAGATGAGATTATCTGGAAAGGGAGGCTAAGCTAGAAGTCATCTAATGAATAGACACCATTCACCAAGAATTCCGAAACATTTCTCTATAAAAATCCTGTATTTTAGTGCAGAAACTTTGATAATTTTTTAATTACATTAACATAACATAACATCACGCCTGTAATCCCCGAAGGGTTAGGCAGAGGTGTACCCATTAGTAGACCCACATTTCGCCAGTTATGTTTTTAGTCCCATGTAATAGGGGGCGAGCCTCTTGCCATCAACCGGGCACAAATCCAGACTCCGAGGCTGCTACTGAGAAATTCCTGATGGAAAAACCCAATAACACTTTGCCCGACCTGGGAATCGAACCCAAGACCTCATGCACAGCAGTCGCGCTTGCGACCATTAGACCCACGAGGCAGTCAAATTAAATTAAGTTGCTTTGAAATCAATTAATATGTAGTTAGTTAATCGAGTTGACAAATAAATGACGTCACAGTTTGCTATTGCCATAAAAAAACTTTGGTATCGCAATTCATAAAAAAGTAGGTATGCCAAGTGGTTGATGCTGTCTACTATTATCCTATTCTCAACAGTTAGTGATGGAAAAAACTTCGTTTCTATTATCAATTTTTTATCGGCATGAAAATTGAAAGACGTAGAACAAAAGACTACCATGAACGCATAGATTGGATAGTTGACACTATTAACCAATCTTCTTCAAGACATAACTTCTTTAGGAAAGACTTTATTTTTGCCCTGAAAACCCTGTAAAATTTTATTTTTAATTGCTTTCAAATTAATTTAGAGTTAATCAATTGAGTTGGCACAAAAATGACGTCACAGTTGTCTTTTGCCATACAAAATCTAAGAGAGAATCACATTTTGATTGGTAGTGGCATCTACCCTATGGGCCAGGCCACACGGTGCGGTGCGGCTCCGGCGCGGCGCCTGAGCGGTGCCGCAACGGTTTCCTCCATATAAGAATGTATGCCATACGGTACGTCCGGCACCGGCTCAGGTGTTATATTGTGTCTACAATAAAACACCTGAGCGGCGCCGCTCACGCTGAGTTGACGACAGTCTTGTCGTCAACTGGGCAAGCCAAATCGAGCCTGTTGCGGTGCCGCACTGCTCGTGTGGCTGTCAGTGCGGTGCGGAGTAACGCGGTGCGGTGCGGTGCCGCACTGTGTGGCCTGGCCCTATTAGGCTTTCGACTCCTTTCCGACTCAGATTATATAACTAAAATAAATAAGACTGATTTGAGATGATACTTTATTCCACCAGAAAATAAAATTACATGCAGAAATAGTGATTGAATACAAATGCATTGCTCACCGTGAAGGGTGACATAGTAGAGTATTTGACGGTTTTCACAAAGTATGAGCAATGTTAGGATATTGAAACTACGATCTATCGGACAAGCGTGGATAAATCTACTGAATGTTTCTTAATACTTCAATGAGTCTCTAATAATGAATTGTAACATTAAATGATTGTGCGAATATTCGCCCACTACCTAATATGATTATGTAGACACGTAGTAAGTAGAATCTTAAAATACCTGCTTTAATAGCTGCAAATAAATTAATTCATGTACTAAATCTAATAAAACTATCTTTTAAAGCATGACTTAAATAGATCCATGTGACTTGAAAATAGGAGCTTCTTATTTTTGTTCGAAGAAATCCATAAAAAATAAGGGAGGAGCCACAGTTGATCAGTCTCTTCACTCACTATCACGCAATATCACGTACTTAACGCGTATTAAAACATCATCGGAAGCCAATGATTGTGTTCCTATCGCCGCCTAACTACTGTGAATGCATCCTTAAAAATAATAATAATATCTAAAATGCGCTAAAGAAATAGCTGCAAGAATAAATAAATAAAAAGTTAAAATATCTGAGATCACGAAACTAATGTGCTTAGACTGCAAGATTAAAAATAGCCTGTGGAGGATAAATTCCATAAGGTGTTACAATATCAAGTGACTAGCTGTTGTAGACTCCTGCAGTGTATTTTGACCTTAAAGTAAGTACTCATTTCAATACCAATCGAACCCACACACGCCAGTAAAGTTCGAATATTGAACTAACTGATAATACTGCAGTTACACCGCCCTAAATATTTAAATTGAATTCGCTCGCAAAAGCCCTCCCAATAATTTTAATTATGAATCAGTCATCAAAATGGGTGTTAGCAATTTTTTTTATTGTCATATCTACCAACAATACTCTAGAACTATGTTCTCATTTATTTATTTTTTATTTTGCTTCTCTTAAGCCGGTATCTACACCACATTTTTTATCTACCAAATTACGTGCGGAACCGACACTAAGGGCGTATTTAATCACGACACGATGTAAAGGGAAATATCCATTTTTTTTTTGGATATATGAGAAGTTTGGTTTTTACATTACACTTCTACAGCGTAATGTCGCCATAATTATAAACTTCGCCTACATAGTATATAAGTACTTCTGAATACGGTGTCCCTTCCACCGTACCGAGTATAATTGCCCGAAGTCCGATATTGCCAAAGCCACTCCAGCCCAGCATTTGCAAGTAAATGGTGACTATTCTAACCATTACAACGCACACCGGCTATTCCTATCGCCTATGAGCACCACAATAACACACTTCCCTTTGTTTACACTAATACTTGCAATTTGAAAAGCTGAAATACTCTATGCTCACTTTCCATTTAAGATTACACTTTAACCACACATTCAACCCTTTCAATTAAATCATGGCTGATATGGTATCGTACCTGATAAACACCGAGACATGTAACACAAAAAGAAGAAAGGAGACCGACCTCAAAATTAGTCATAATTATGTAAATAAAAATGAATAGCCCAAATTTACGCGCTTATCTTCCGAATGACTTACCAAATCGCATAATATTTTTTCTGGGATCCTAAACCATATAATACAATTTGATTTTTTTTTCAATGAGAATTTAGTTATTTGGCCAAATACAATTTGAGTTTTAACCTATACGTCCGCGATGTTTAAAAAGTTAACCATGACTATCTTAAAGTACTCGAAGTACAAAGATAAAACTTTAAGGTCAAAAAACACTGCAATGAAAATGCCTAATTAACGGCAAATGACTACGATTAAATACTATAGTCTATAAGTAAGTAATACTTATAACAACCGTCTTGTATCCCTTAATGTCTAACATTTATAATAATATCAATTTCGACAATGTTGCACCGCGAATAGTAATAATACCTGTATTTTGGACAACACTTTAACCGAAAGATTATTATATTTCTATAATAAATACGTTCACGGTGCTGCCGAGGAGTATAGATAGTAGATATTCAAAAATGATTACACATGAATAATAACATAATATGGGGACTTAATCACTCCAGTCCTCTTCGTGGCGCGTCATGTGCGGCTCTAGAAAGATCAAGAGCGCCAGGAGACGGTCGTTGTTGGCTTCAGTTGTTCTGTTCAAAAGAAAGACCATAGATTATTGGTTTATCGGTCCTACAGAAGCGTGCTAGGACTACGGCACAAGATGAACATTGACCATTAAAACGTTTTTCGTTCTGGAAATCCGTTTTTTGTTCTGGACCATACTATGAACCTTCCGAGATATTTATGGTCACAGATCTCACTTTCTTTTACATTTGTATACGAAAATGGTTTCAAATGTTGCTAGTTTCATAGAGTATGTCAGGGCCGCGCCATTTACTAATAATAATGAGTAATTTATGACGCCGCAAGTCGAGCAACAAATCGATGATTTGTTTTTGTTTCGAGAGCCGTCTCAGCAAGCATACAGGCGTTGTGACTCTTGTAAATACAGGTACTTTCACAAATACATTTGTACATTTTTGATCTCGAATTCCAATTCTGGGTATAGTTAACAATTCCTGGATAAAATTGTTCGTATCTGTATGCATTAAAAGAGCCTGTGTGTGTCGGCTGTGTACTTACTCAACATCGATTTCCGCACACAGCACGATGTGGTGCGGCTTCCCTTCCTCGTCGAACCATCTGGAAATATACCAAAGATAAGTTAGACGAGTAACTTTGAATAGATACGTGTCTTGGATCTATCTAAGTTTTTCTTGAAACTGGATACTAATACTAGACTGACTTTCAAGGACATTAAACATTGCTTGGCACCATCGTGGTTAGGATAAAGGACTGCTCTTAGCCAATCAAGTCCATGGCTTGACATAGTCTCATCCAGCAACAAACCACTACTCTAAAATTTAAAATCCCGGTGGACTCTAAAATATAAAATTACTAAAAGACTATAAATTACTTTCATGCAACCCGCTTATATTGTCGCTTCTTGATGACAACATTATCAAACGTCGTCAAATAGTTTAATTCAATTAAACCATACTTTTGAACCTCATTTAAAAGAATATGTTGGGTTCTTAAATTGGACTTTATTATAAAAGCAGTGAACTGTAAAACAGACAACTTATATCCTAAGTTAAATACAGTTTTAGACGATAAAAAGGAGCTCGTGTGTCGGTTGTTCTCGCTATTGAAGTGCGGTGGACCAGCGGCCCCTCTTCGTACCCCGAGCAGCCGCCCGTGCCGTCGCCCGCGCATCCACTCGACGTCTGGCGAAGATAGCCGATGGCGCCCAAACAGGATATATAGTCTCGTTTGGAGAAGAATGGGCAAAAATCGAGAAATCTATAAGATGCAGAAACTAATGGACGCTCTAACGCTATGAGAACCGAAATATCTGGTACTTACATATCAGTATATGGCGGAGCGCGGCACGGACCGTTGGCTAGAAATCGAGGGCGCTGCGGAGTGCCGGGCTCCCCGCTAAGGACCTGTGCCGCGTATAGGGTGGTACGCACGACGTGCCAGAAACGACGCTGTACAACCCTCACGCCGTCTACACGCTCGATGCGGACCCAATCTGTAATAACAAACCGATGCTTAGAATTGAGTAGCTATACGACTTTAATTAACCATTACTTATTTACGAATAATTCTAAGATCCAACTTCTTTAAAAAAAACACTATTTTAGCCATGCAAACCCGCGTGAATAGCAGTAAAATTTGATTTTTAGTTGCTTTAAAATTATAAATAAAGTTAGCCAATAAGTTTATTATTGTCATACCAAAAACATATGAGGGAATCAGGTTTTGACAGCTCATAAAAAGTATTAATTGGTGGCGTCAAGTAACCAACCCGCTTACAGCAGTGTACTACTGGTCATATATTTCCCACAAGCATCGCCGCAAGAAAAGATTGATTCCTCAACTGGACCACCTTGTACCGATTCACGCAGAAAATATCTCGGAGTGTGTTCATTTCTCTCTAAAAAAATTTTTCGCCAAAAACGGCCATCCCAGGCCTTCATGAGTACACAAACAGAACCAAATTAGCCCATAATAATCCCAGCTCTGACTTTGGTCTTCTATACAAAAGCGTAGGTTATTGTCATTCCTGGCCGATTTTATCTTTATATATTTATATTATTATATATTCTACCATATAATCGAAGATTGGCCACAAAATAAATTTAACATTATGTCATGTGTTATGAAAAAAATCTAAATCTTTATATTTATGTAAATTATAAGATATTTTATTAACTAAATCATACGAACTTACCTTGGAATTTCCGTGGACTGTCAGGTTGTCGGCAGTTGGAGCAGAAGCATTGCACCTGTCCCCACGCCACAGCCCGGCGAAGCTCCGGGTACGGCGTCACTAAGTAGTTCCAGTACTTCAACACAAGGTGCAGATGTTCGCAACCATCAGTCGTCCCCCACTCAGGCTCCAGGTTTTGAGCCTCACTATCGTCTTGATTGGTGAGAATGCGGTTGAGATAGTGCAAATACTCCGGCGACAGTGTAAGAGGCCAGTAGTCGTCGTGGACGTTACGTGTCGATTCATTCGATGAAGACTGTTCCTCAGTAAGATCGGGCAAGTTCCCAGTCTCCATGGTCAGCGCGTCCATGATCTCGTTGTCTAGGTTGTCGACATCGTTCGCCTCTGGGTAGCGATCGTTGTGACGGATGTTAGTGTCACAGAACTGTTCGTGCACCGCCTGATCGTCGGGGCCGTCGCCCACTCGCGACCCAACACTGTACGTCTGGCGAAGAGCGGTCACAATCACTTGATCATCAGTCGTGTGACTAAAGTTGTGCGTCGACTGGCTCTTCTGAATACAACGGTTCACCATCTCATTCCTAATACCAGGAAGGCTGTAATCTGACCAACTGATTGGCAGATCCAGACTTCGTGCCATAAGGGCGTTGTTATCTGGAATGTCACTTGCGTTCTTTCTCTTGGTTTTACCTTTTTTAATCTTTTTCTTAGTAGGAGTATCTGGCATTGCTGCAGGGATTGCGTGAGGATGCATAACTTGCTGGGGCATTGGTGTAGGAGTGCGGAATGGACGAGGGGTTGGCAGACTATAGGGTACGAAGCTTAGACCAGGGCTGGGTCCAGCCGCCATGGGCAGCGGTTCCAAATGGGCATTCATGAGATTGTCTTGACTGTAAGCTTTCTTTTTCTTGTTCATCGTCGATTCTGGATCGACAGAATCATCATCAGCTTCTTCAAATTGTACGTCATAAAGTGCCTCGTCGCAGTTTTCAGTGATGACTGGCAGATCTAATGATGCACCGCTCGCAATGACAAAAGGGTGTAACAACACCGATATCTGAAATTAATAACATTGAATGTAGTTAATTGAGTGAGAATTATGTTAAAATAAACATGACAAACGTTTTTGAAATGAGTGCAGTCAATTTTAATTGAATCGGTTTAACCTGTTGTGCGATTAAATTCTATTGTCATGCATTACAAAGAAACTGCCGTTCGAAGTTCATTTTACTTTGCTAGCTTGTTTTCCTTTTTTTATATTACCTATAAATATACCTAGCGTAAATTCACTTAAACCGATGCAATAATAGATACCTGACAAATCCTGCCGTATAGGTCGATAGTCGGGTATATGTGACTGAACCGGCGCGGTACGGTGGCGATGCAGCCGATCAACTTGCCGTTGACCTGCAGTATCAGCTCGCTGTTGAAGCGGAAGTGGATCGTCAAGACTGACTGCTCGGTCAGGTCATTCAGAGCCGTACCCATGTTAGAATGGAACTGCGAATAATAATAGATGGTTAAGAGCCTTTCCGCTGTACGGAACTCATACAAACTTTCAAGTATAAAATCTTGGAATTGAATGAAACAATTTTAATTAAATATATATTTGCAAGACACATAAATCTGACGAACGAGCAATGAACTTTTGAAAAAATAGTTTTAAAGGGAGATTTAAAAAGAGATTTCAGTTTTCTATAGAAAACTTTAACCACACTACATTAACTATAACATTATATTTCAAAAATTGTCTCTACACATAATTAAGGGCTGATTTTCAGTAGTCCGATAACTTTTATCCAAAGAATAAATTTGACAGTTTGACAAAATTTTTACACAAAAGCTGTCAATTCGACATATTTATTGCTCCGTTAAGAGTTATCTGACATTTCAAAATTTGCCCTCATACTTTCATAATTATGTTACATTCATATTAAATTAAATTGTTTCATCAATTTCCACGATTGGGGCTTGATGTAGTGACAGACTTTTGAATACGGCGCGTATAATGAGGAATACGACGCCACATGCTGCCAATAACCATTATAGCCTATAGGACTGCAATAACGTTTCAATACTCTACTAAAGAATACTTACAAATGACCCATTATCATTAACCACCTCGCTGGATATGATCCAGCAGGGTGGTTCGAGGTGCAGTCCGATGGGCGGGGTTTTGAGTGGTAGCACCCCCACCGCGCCTATGGCCACGGTGCCGTTCCAATCATCGCAGATCTTGTCAACGCGGAACTGGAACGAATAACGATTTATGTGTAGATCTATATGTGCGGATAGATCTATCTTACATACGTATAAAACAGATTCGTGATAAACAGACTGACGTCATAATATCACATTCGAATTAATGTGCGTCTATACAAACTATTATTATAAAAATATTACAGGAATAACACAAAGCTCACACCACTTCATCGTTTATTATTAAAATGTTGACAGTGGTCGTCTAGAATTCCAATATTCAAAAGAATCAGTCAAATCGGTCCAGCCGTTCTCGAGTTTTGTGCTTAGCAACACATTTAGACATTCATTTTTATTTATATAGATTATATAGTCCTGTATACAAAATATTGTAAAACATTCATTGCAAAAGAGTGAGAACTTATGGGAGTTTCTTTCTTAGCGGATCAAAAAAGGTTTGATCTGTTATAGTTGAGTAGGCCAAGATGCTAAATGTGGATTTACTCGAGCGTGGTAGGGACCTTTTCGATTGTGAAGATTAGATGCTAAAAAGAAGAAAATGTTAGAGATGTATGCACTTTCACAGGTGGGGGGAGCGTGTAGAGATTTTCAAATATGAAAAAGTAATCGTGACCTTGACATACTCGAGCGTGTCAGATATTAATAGTGTATACGCCCCACATGTTTCTAATAACGGAGGAATATTAATCGCCGGTTTGCATGATGGGGTGACCGTAGAAAGGGGTTGAAGATGGGAAAACAAAATTAACTCGAGCGCGTCCGATTTTCAGAAGGGATGTTAAGTACACCCTAAAGAACTCAAGGCCAATTTTTGAAAATGCAAAAAAATATCGTGACCTTGACATATTCGAGCGCGTCAGATTATTATACAGATGGTTCAGCTTGATGTCCTCATCGTGCTGACCCATAATCTGACAATTACGTGGAGGTATTTCCTGAATCTGACGGCTTTAATTATTTTTTTAAGTATCTGCCAAATGTAATAGAAATAAGATACATAATTAAGAGAGAGATTACTGGACAATTAAGAGAAGCACAGAGTGAAAACTACATAGTTCTTGGTGCGCAGCTGCTAGTACAACACTTTATTGATTATTTAACCACTTCGGCTTGTGGAAATCGGCAGATTATTTTAGTAATCCTTGAAAGATTCCCTTCAATAAAATTGAAAATTAACCGCGCTCGAGAATGTCCAGGTGACATTTTTTTTTGCAACTTTGTGATTTTACTATTTCCTTACGTCACAAACAAATCGTCAGATTATTGAAATGCACACTTTTCTGCATGTAATTAACTTACCCTGCCTTAATCTGACACGCTCGAGTAAATCCACAAATCCCATTGTGGGCTCCCCAACTATTAAGCGTTGAATAATAACATTAATAATATATTCTATTGAAACTGATGGCGACGCCCAGCAATACGAATTATTTTACAATCCGGTGATCATGCTGCCGGAATAGTATCTTATTTAAGCTCAGTTATTATTACTTTTGACTACATACTACGTTTTTCACCCGACTACGCTTAGCCTGAACTACTAATGATACCTACTATTGATACTGAAAACAAACAGGTCAGGTTTTTTGAAACAGCGCTCCTGACCGGATCAAAGGGAATCTGTCACATAACATCACGCTTATTACGTTTATGTCCTATGTAATAATAAGGGGGCGAGCCTATTGCCATCAACCGGGCACAAACCCAGACTCAAAAAGGCTACAACTGATAACAATGCCCGACTTGGGAATCGAACCCAAGACCTCATGTTTAGCAGTCGCAGTTAGCGCCCACTAGAACAACGAGGGAGTCGAAATCGGCAGGGAATTTGTAAAGAGATGAAATAAAGGGCAACATATATAACATGAAAATTATAATTGTCTACCTATTCTATCTTCCTATTTTATTCAGCTACGCTACGATATTTAACTTTGGCAAACTTTAACATTATTTATTTTGGCGCGTTACATTGGCTATGCTCATTATGCGTGGTGGAAAGTTGCTACGGAAATATTCGCTAATACTGTCGTATTAAATGCAATTAGCTTTTTATCGCGCTTTATATGCATTTCATAAAATTGCAGCGCTTTCGCCAGCAAAAAGGTGAGAAGACGAGTTAATCGTGTCGGTTTTTAAATGGTATCCTAAATCTATTCCACGACAAAACCTTAGCCGGTTGTTACACTACCCAATGGGTAGGGCCTTATTTATAGGGTGCGCGTCGCTTGGAAGTGCGGGAACACCCGATCGACCTAGCAGTAGGCTCTATCTCTCTATCTATTATCCCCTGGGTAGGGTACCCAGGGGATAGGGAACCTGCCAATGAGGTAGTGTAATAAGCGCTTTAGCTACGCATTTAACGCTTTCTCATTATTTATATAACGCGTTTGGATCGCGATTGTTGCAATCTGCACCTTATAATAAAAGTATACTTTTGCATCGGCACAAATTAAACACAAATGTTAAATTGAATTTGCTCGTGCTTCTTATGCTTTGTAACTTACCCTAAAGCTATGGCCGCGACGCAGTGGCTGACTGATGATAGCAATGCCATCCTGATATCCCCGGAAACGCGTCGCCACCGTATCTGAAAATAAAAGTACATAAGGTGATTATTTTAATACTAGCCTTTGTGCACGACATACATAAAACTAAATAATTGTTTTTTTTAAATTACTTTTTTGCTTTAAATACAAATATTATTAATAATAAAGTTTTTAAATACATAATAAAAACTTTTTTGTTTTTTTCAAAATTCCAATTACCTGAGCTGCATAGCTTTATGTTCTTCCCGTGTATGCAGTAGAAAGTGTAGGGCAGTGCAGGGCGGTCGTCCGGTTCAGGCGAATCAATGTCGTGCGGTTCAGAAAGCTCTGCAGCGGGAGGCTCGTCCTGCACTGGAGCTTCCTCGTTAACGCTAGTGCTATGGCCTGCTTCGGGGGTTGGGCTAGCGTCGACATCGTTCACCGCAGAAGTAGACGGTTCAGCAGAAGTAGACGGTTCGGCAGTTGCAGACGGTTCGGCAGTTGTAGACGGTTCGGCAGAAGTAGACGGTTCGGCAGAAGTAGACGGTCTGGCAGAAGTAGACGGTTCGGCAGAAGTCGAAGCCACTGGGTCTATATTCGCCGGAGCGGCAGTTCCACGTTTGCCTTTACCCTTACCCTTCGGTTTCCTGGCTTTAGCCCTAGCTTCAGCGCGAGCGGCAGCTTGAGCCTCGGCGGCGGCTTCGGCTGCCCGAGCGGCGGCTTTGGCTGCCTGGGCGGCTATCTTAGCGTACTTGTCCTTTCGGATGGGCTGCTTGATCTTGCAAACCATTGCGTCCTCTTCAGCGGATGCATCCTCTTCAATAACTCCCGGGTCTTCAGGCACCGGAGATTCGTCACTGAAGGAATCTTCGTCCGGGTCGTGCGCTATCAGCGCAACAGACCGCTTGTTTCTAACTGAACGAACTTGGGCATTCCCTAAACTGATGGCGTTGAGATCAAACACTTCCTCTGTATGATCCATAGTAGCATGACTTAACGTGAAGAGGTGTGGTGCTACCAGGTGCCTCGGGTAGTCGTCGCTGTCGTTGGGAACTGAAACAATACAAGTTACAAAATTACCATCTCACCATCCACTATTAATAGTGAATATCAGACGTATAATTATTATTATCTAGAATGTATCCAGTTCTTTTGATATATAAGATTAAGAGACCAGCTTCTGCCATTATTATTATAAAACGAAAGAAGCGCCTCGACTACTGAACGCGGGGTTTATCCCCAGGTCAGCGAGTTTTACCGGGCGTATCCAATAGGAAAGACACAGTACCAGCTAGATCGAAGCCTTAATTGGGACTGATACATGTCGAACCTCATAACGTTTGAGAAATGCAGTATGCATGATGGCCTGAAGGGCTACTGCGCAGTACAATCGACCGGCCGCTGACTGGGGCAAGATAATGCATAAATAAACCACCCTCGGTCAGTCACTGAGACAAAAATTGACATGGCCGGACGCGCCTAGATCTACTACAGGCCGATGGTGATTGAAAATTAATAATTTATAACGAACCGAAAAAAAAAAATATTTTACTTACTTGTCTGTTGATTCAGGCCAATGTTTCCCTGGGAGAGAGCTTGTATCTTTGTGATGTGACCGTAGATTTCAATGACCACGTACACTTTCTGTTTAAACAAATAGAAACATAACGATCATTTTGTGTTCAATTTACAAGTAACTGGAATCAACGTGAAATTTACCTTTTTTGTGATCGAGTGATTTTTACAACATAACCTTACTATTTGCTGTCGGTTAAGTTAACGGGCTGTGTGCGTGTAATTTATGACAGCACTTGGAAGATGAAAGACGCACAATCGACGCTTGCTGTAAGAAACATCGGAATAACTCGACTCAACTCACGAGTTTTTCAAAAAGGTAAATTTTCCATTAATACCACAACAACTATACTTAATGAATTTATTTGCCGTCTAAAACTTAAACTGAACGCAAATAATATGCATACCAAATATATTTAAGCAAAACGCCATGCTCCTTTTACAGCAGGATATACTCCATGCACATGCTCCATACTTACACAAAATAAAATGGAATTACAGTTACAGTAATCATCGCGGGGAAAGTGAATATTTTAGTAAGAAAAAGTTTAACAAGCACCCGCAGCGTGCCAATTATACAATTATTATTTTAAAACATCACGTCTTTTTAAAATATTTCTCAGTAACTGTATTTCATAATGTTTTGTATAACAAGAAGTAAAGTTTGCGTTACACACCGCATGAAAAAAAATCTAAGTCTCTGGTTGACACAGCAATTTAAATTAAAAGCGCGTACGTGACATTTTTGTAATTCTCTTGCCTTGAATTTTAACAGAGTGTTAGATTTTAATAATGGGTACATATCGCAAGAACCAGCAGCATTTCATATCGCAGCATTGCTATATGAAATGTGCGTCGTTAAAAATATTTTTAAAATAGCTTGATGAATTTTAATTATGTTTTTTCTATTCCCATTCAATACAACTTATGTTCGGTCTATTGAATGGCTGAAGCTACCGCCGGTTCGGAGGATGAGTTAATGTCTACTGAAATGAATCGGCGACGTTCAGTAGCGACTAATTTGACAGTTATACCCCGACTTACGTGTATATATTCGGCCTCGACCAATCTGTCACTTCTGCCGGTCCGTTTCATGTCTTCGCATCCTTTACGTGACCCATCTCTATTCTATGCCTATCCTAAATTTCATACTCATAGTATTTTCGTGGCATGACTGTATAAATACTTATAATTCATTGTATTGACCAGCATTTCATCAATAATATTTTAATAAGAATAAATAATAAAAACAAACAGTACATAATATTCCTACATGAGTATTTACAATAATTCCATTCTACACGAAAATCCTTACAAATATTATGAATGCCAAAGTAACTGTCTGTCTATCTGCATGACCACCGATTTTGATGAAATTTAGTACGGGGTAAGTTTAAACCTCAATGGTGAACATAAGCTACTTATTTGTCTGCGAGGGCAAAAGTATTTAATAAAAGTAAATATCTGTTACCGTTAAACTCCTTTATGCAAGATGGTACATAATTAATAAACCGATAGTTATTATTTTGTTGGTAAATTTATTTATTTAAGTATTTAACTATACTTAATAAATCCCTCACTTCGTCTAATATGATTAGTGCTGTAATTCAGTTTGATACCCGTCATGGTCATCTAGCGAACACAATCCGAAGTGATAATGAGTCCACAATTGGATTAATTCCGCCCACGACCTACATTAAAGGTTGCTTTACAGTCCAAATTAGTTCAATTACAGTCCACTAACAATATTGCAAGTTCGGCCTTGGCATTATGAACATGTATGTGTGTGACGGATATGATCGCAGCACGCTATCCATACATTATTAACTGAACTACCTGTGTTTCTTGCTTTTATTTTTTTATCGACTGGCCGGTCGTATATTTTCTTTGAACTCGCTATTTCTTTGGGTAAAATAGTTGAGATAACAAATAGTAAAGTTCACTTCTAAAGCGCCTACATAAATTATTTTAAAATATTATAATTTAAATCGCAAATTAAATTTAAAAAAATCATCTATAAATTTTCAGAAAGCTATAATGATGTACCTATATTTTGTAGTATCTAATAAATTATATTGACATAAAAAAATGCGATCTAGTAGATTAAATCCGAGCAAGCAATGAATGAGGTGATTGTAATATTGAATGACTGTAACCACCAAAAATAAGTTTATGATTGTATCGATCACAAGTTAGCTATTACAAGCTTGATATAAAACAGAGCGCTAAAGACGTTCGCGGCAATAGTTTTAAGTTGGTTATTGCAATATCGAGCAGCGATTTTTCTTTTTCTTTAAAGAGAAAAAGATATCAACTTTCATAAGCTTTTTCGGAAGTTTAGCGATTGGGTACAGGGGAAAACCATGATTTTATATGCTAGTTAGTTCAAGCGCTGTTAACTCTGCTACATGTTTTAATTTAACTTTTTCCGAATTAGCATCTCCGTTCTCTGAGCGCGTAAACTGTACTGGTTGAAATGTGAATAGATGGAATGTTCAATTCATGGTCTAGCCCCGTAGCAGCAGGGTTGCAAGCACATAGCGTAGAAGCATAAGGTTCGTATAAGCGTGTTATAAGATTGTAAACCACCGAAAAAGCTTAGTCAAGTAATTCGCTGGATCCTAAATCATATCCTATGATTTATTTTAAAGACATAAATCAGATCTTATTTAATTATATAAAACAAAAAATACTATTTTTTTTAGTTTATCTATCTTTGTCGCGTGCCAGTCAGCTAATGGCTGTTTTTTTTTTCAGAATATTGTAGATACCTTTATTCGATAAAAAAAATGCTCTGTAGATTTTAAAGCACTGTAACATCGAAACGATTCGTATCAAACCGAAAAACTACTAGATTTTCTATTCCAAACTCAACTCAGTTTCACCTACGAGCCCACCAATATTGCCCTGCAAAGATCTTATTAATTACTTATGCGACTCTGGTAGTAAAGTTAAATTATATACCGCTCCCATTTTGCCTAGAAACGACCCAAAAGAAGTTTTTAAATTCATAGGCTAACGACTCCAGAACATTTGGTAAAAAATGGACATTGACAAATAAAATACAAGGACGTTTTTTTCATACTTATTTTGTTTATCACGTATCAATATAAACAAAGAATCCTCACTACCATTGAAATGGTAAAGATTTTGAACATTCTGTTATTACACCGTGGCAAAAAAAAATTGTCACGTGGCTGTTAAAACCTTAGCAAAATGAGTAGTAAGGATTTGAATACCTTTTTCCTCTTGCGACAAATTTTCCGCTACGAAGTAATTACGTAACAAAAAAAAATGTTGAGCATTTTTATGGTTGTAAGGATTCATTGTTTGCCCTGAAGGCCGACCAGAGAGAGCTTAGATTTTTCCTTATGAAAATGAAATCAAATATTTTCTTGTTTCACTATCATAAGAAAAAGAATGCGCAACTTTTAACGAAACGCTTTTAACGATATTTCAAGCTATTTTAAAAACATTGTAGGTTTTTTTAGTCTCAGTTATCGTGGTATGTTAGTCTGGTCAACATGTTCTGTTTTTGCCGTGATCTATATAGGTATAGTAGTTATATAATACATAAATGCTAATTATTTTATAAGGCTTGAACATAATAATATAAATACACACATACACGACAAAACTGTGGACAGATAGGATGACCCAGCCGACAAAACACATCAATAAAATAGATTATTTCTACATTAAATTTGTGACAAATAATAAAATTATTAAAAAAAGAAAGAAGAATGCCACCACCACCATTTTCCTATTTGATTATATTTGTTTGAGGAGAGGTGTCGTGTCTTAAAGGATTGAAACCCACATCCATTTGCTTATCCGCTTTACAACTTCTCACCACGGCAAAAAGAAAACAGGGAGCCAGTGTTGCAAGATTAGTATCAGTCAGAGGCCAGGTTGAATGTCAGTAATCGCGGACTGTTTGCAAAGCTTCCACAGCTAGACTCAGGATCGCGTCGTAGTATGCTGCACGGCACGTCCTGGGTCTAGGTGTCCGGGCTGGTTATCCCGCCACCCGTCGGTCGCCAGGTGCCTCGTTGGTATTAGCAGGGTGCACCGCGTGCAGGTGAGGTTGGCTTTCGGACAGACGTTCCTTTACACCCCTCTATTTTTTTACTTGACTTCAAACCTTTATTTCGATTAAACATTTAAAATACATTTCATAAGTGATTAAATTGATTGAATGATTTTACAATTTCAAAGACAACAACTACTAAATTCTACAAAGCGGATTACAATGTCAAGTATTACATAATTTCTACAGCTCAAACTGTCACCCAACCCTAGGCCTTCCGGATTACATAACAGGAGAAACGCGTACTAGACAATTCCCGTTAACAATACTAACGTCGGGAACTTTCTCGAAAGCCGTGTCAAGTTGTTCAGAGTTGTAGTAGACGACAACGCGCGAGTCGCTGACTTTCTTCAGACCGATTCTGTCTCCGGTACGCAGCCACTCTAAAGATGGAACGAATGAGACCATCTCTTGTACCCGTGTGCCAGGTTGCGAATATTTCATGTAGCACCCTAAAAAAAAAACATATTCGAAATTTGATGATATTAAGTAAAGCAGGTACAGACTAAAGCATTGTAAACGTTCCTCTTTTGGTATACTTGCAAAATTATACAAGTATATACAGTAAAATTTACCACAGGGGATAAAAAGCCAGTTTCATGTAGGTACAATAGTGAACAAATATTTCATAATTTCATATAAGCGTTTAGCCTGGACTAATTGTTGTTGCATAATTTCGATGACGTTTGTATTCGCATGATCTCATCCCCCTACTACTTTCTGGGGTTCAAACACATATGAGCCCATTTTCTTAAAAGACCTCTACCATGCAAATTTTACATGGAAATAGAGCACTGCGGGTCCTCAATGACACCAGGTTGCTATTATTCGAAATCCATGCGAAAATCCATAATTTCCACAAAATATTTTTTTTTTAGAGGTTTAGTAAGTACACATCTTTATAATTATGCGACTTCATTAAAACGAGGGTTGACAATTTTATATTAACAACTGCTAATGTGTTACCGTCAATATACGCCGTGAAATGGGGCAGGCAGGACACGCTAGGAGGAAGACGGCGGTTCACGTGCGCGTTCAATATGTTGATGTCCGTAATCCCTATGCGGAAGCTGCCAGCGTGAGATGTTTTGCAATCCACGATCTTTATCTGTCAAACGTTTTTTATTATTAGCTTTAATACAAAATTACCCCGTAGTCTCACGTAACCTGGGGCCCAATTGCACCAGAAATAAATACAAGCTTATTAAAAACCGCATTCTGTTACTGACAGTCGTTTGAAGCTGACTGATACAGAATGATAATTTTTTTAAACGATGTTTAGTTTTGATTGTATTTAGACCTTCGCCCAAAGCTGGGTAGTTGATACCATTAACCAATAATTCCAAGACACAACTTTTCTAAAGAAATACTTTTATTTTAGCCCTGAAAAGCCGATTGATTTTAAATGAACTGTAAAATTATTTTTTTATTGCTTTCCAATTAATAAATAGTTACTCAATTTTATTGAGTCGGCCGAAAAGTGATGGCACAGCTGTCTTTTGCCATACAAAATCTTAGAGAGAATCGCGTTTTGACCGGTCATAAAAGGTACGTCAATTGATTAGTAGTGTCATCTAGCAACCAATCAACTAACAACCAATCGATTCTATGTATATTTAAATGGTAAATTATTAGAGACCCCGGGCCTTAGTAGGTCATTAAGCCCTGGTGACAATGCATTACCTCGAAAAGCTCCCCCATGGCGAGATGAGCCGAACTGAATACAAGAGCTGCCATCGGGTCAGCCAACATCAAACGACGTGCGACTGTGTAGTCGTGCATCAAACAAACGTTGTCGCCGGAATATTCAGAGAAACTCCTAGAAAACAATACAAACGATACCGGTGATTGTCTATTATTTATTTTAAAATAACCCTTATTATACAGGAGCGCGGAAATAATTTGAAGCGACCGGTGTACTAGAATATACGTCACTTACCAATATGGCGGAGGTGGCGACGACAAAGCCCTCGAGTTACTCAGCATTGAGTTGTCAGAATTAGTACAACCATTGTAATTGAACGCTCTCTCTTCGTTTTGCAGTATGGTCACCTGATAAAATGGCATAAACTTTATATTCTTCTCACTAAACACAACTAATGAGTTTTTATTATCTTTCATTACCTGTGTGCACTGTCCGTACAAGTCGACAACGGCGTATATGTTAAGATGGGGCACGTACCACGCCTTGCCCATATCCATCCCGTCCAGATAGTAATGTAGGCTACGATCAGCGTGCCACATCATACCTAGCGACATACACCATGTGTTAGACGAGAAATAGAAGAGAGAGAAGACAAAAAAAAGACCACCACCTGACCCACCATAGCATCTTTAAACTCTAGTTTTACTTACCAACGCGGCTTCCAACAGTGAGCGTGTCCAGATCAAGCGGATACCCGCTGCGCACGCACTCTCCATCTTTCATCATAGCGGCTCCACTAAGGATGTACGTGTCCCAGTTGAGATCGGTGGCTGTTCCCGCGATCGCACCCACTCCACCGCTAGCCTCCAAGTCATCAGGACGTATTGCCGTCACACCTGCGTCATATGTCGAGGTTAGACAAATTAAGAGACGTGGCAAAGAACAATTATAAATGTTACAGTTCGTTAATCAAGAATTTTCCACACAAGTGGATCATGTCTTAGGCTGACACAGAATTTGTCTATTCGAGTACATGAAGTACCTGGGAGCAAGAAAAACCGCGGGTATTTTATAATTACTTATATAAAATCTCAATATTAAATGACGTAACAGGAGAAACTTACCAATTTCAAGGCTTCCAATCCAGCAGTCAACCATTTTGTCGATGCGTAGTTCGAACATGTCACATTCGCGGAGAGGTCGCGAGCTGAAGAGCACTGCGTCATTGAACTCCGAATAAACGGTGGCGCGCCAAGCCGTCAAGCGGTTGCGACTGAGGCGCGCGTTGCGACCGTGCACGCGATGGAAGCACATCTCACTGGAGAAACATGCGATTATTTATCATCTGTAGTATGTAGGTACTTCTAAGGCAAGTCAAATGGATAAAGCCATTAAAATTTTATAAACAAATCTCAGTCTCAGTAAGAGTCTATATTAATTACCAAGTTACTTTTGTCCTGAAAATAATACGCTACCAACTGAATACTTACGGAAATATAGTAGCATTAGATTCAGTTGACAATGGAGATTCGGGAGAATATATTGGCGGTGGTGTATATTCATCCACGATTGTCGCCTGTGCCGCGCGTCCGTACAAATCTAAATAGACGAGAAAATATTGTTAAAGGACTTTATATTTTAGTAAAATGACGTAAAACTAATAGTCCAAATGTTATAAGTTTCTTTTAAGATTAGGTTTTGCAAGTTTGTTTACAAGGATACAAAACATCTTATTACTCCCACCCTTTCTCTCTTTTATATTACGTTGTCAAAAAAACGAAAATATTACCTACCTATTATGCCAAAGACATGTTCAGGTACATTAAACGCGGCCGGCCCCTGATCCGCGCCGTTCACGAAAAAATGTAGGATGCCCAACTCTTTACGCATCACACCCACTGTGTCCCCTTCCTATGACGTCACATAAAGATATAGCAACAAACATAACAGGTACACATAGAAATATTAAAGGTTAAAGGGATACATACCGCAAGTTTGTTAAGGTTTCTGATGTACTGCGGAATTACAATGGAACCATCGCGGATAACGTCTTCTCCGGTCACAGCCCACGTGCCGGATCTAACGAGAAATAATAAATCAATTAGACTTTTGGTGAAACTAATTGAGCCTAAAAAATAATTAATATAGATAGGTATCTAAACAAAGCGAGAAAGCTTGGTACTTACTTTGCATTGCTCATTTTGAATGGAAACTTTATATCATTAGAAGAATGCTGCGTGACTCCAATTTCAATGCTTCCAGCCCACTTCGGAATAACGAGATCGAGACGTACTTGGAACAGTTCGTTGGTCCTCAAAGTACGGTTCGTCATTACGATTCCGTTGTTGAAGTACTTGAAAGCACTGAAAAATGTAGAAAGCTTTAGTGAAATTCTGCTGCAAAGTTACATATTTGTAGTAAATCATAAATAAAATGGATACTTACTTAGGCCTATGAGCAGTCTTACCATCGTTAATAATAATAACATTCGAATCACGCAGCGTATGAAATAAAAGGCTCTCTTCGTCTATTCTTGGTCTAAACCTGCCTGGAAAGTCGAGAATAAATTATAAATCACCCTGAATACCACCGTAATGTTCTGTGCCATACAGTGCAAGTAGCTGTATAAGGACTTACTTGGTGCAGGGATTTCAGGCGAAGCGAGCATGAGTGGTTGATTGTTGATGTTGCTCTCTAAATCTTCGCATGGATCAACTATTGATACCTGACAAAATAAAATGTAATGGTGTAACACTATCCATGATTTAAACAATAGCATATTAAACCCAAATCACTGATAGTCTGGTCTCCGATGAAAAATTATGACATTCATACCAGTTTTTGAAGTCCAAAGATAAACTATAAGTTTTGATAGATATTGATTCGATAACTTGGACACGCGATATTGGACCAAAATCAGTACCGAACACAATAAACTGTGGTTTATAAAACATGTCGGAAACCACACAATCACAATGGTTAAAAAAAAAACTAACTTTGACGGTCATGCCGTACAGATCCACCACTCCCCAGACTTGCTGGTCTACTTTATCAGTAGCAACTCCTTGGTCGACACCATTGATGAAATAGTGCAATTTACCATCGCTCTTTCTCATCATACCTACGGTATCACCTTCCTGTGAAGAAAATACATACATTCATAATTTAATTCTAGACGATAAACATAGACACGGCCAGATTCATTAAAAAAAATAATTGAGGCTGGTATTAATTTACGTTTTAAAGTGACCACACAGGATTCATTTTATTTTTAACTAGCCTATGTTACTCGGAGCGATGCCAGGATTGTAACGATACCCCATACATCTAATTCGGTTCAGGCGTTCAAAAGTTATGGTGGAATAAAGAATCTCACATACATACATACATTAACTCTGAACACATAACACTCCTTTTTTTGGGGCAGTCGTGTAATAAGTATGTAGCTTACCCTAAGTTCATCAAGGTTGAAGTTCCCATATTCCATGCAAGTGCCATGCCCGTTGAGAAGCACCTTGCATCCGGACATCATGATAGTCCCGGTGTCCATGTTAGTCATCGTGGATGGGAACCGTATGGTTAATGGATTGTGTGTTGTTACACCAACCTACAACATCAACCATACATTAGTCAACCAGAAAAGGATAACAAGTACCTGTGGTATGTAGATGTTCTAACCGACCAAGATAGTTAGAAATCTGGGTGTAACAGAACCCAGCTCATTTAGAACCTCAGATCAGGTTCAGGCTTGTCTTTCAAACCCCCGAAGGCAAATGAAGTAACGCTTGGCAGTTATTTTAACTTGGTCAGCTAGTCTAAGTGTATGGAAGTACATAGTATAATTTATAAAAGCCCCACCTCAATGCTGCCGCTCCACTTGTCAACGAGTCTATCTATGCGTATCTCAAACAACTCGTTGTCGAAGAGCGGGCGATGTGTCATCACCACACCATTGTTATAGTCGTCCAGTGGACGAGCACGCTCTGCAGTCCTATCATCATAAACACACAAGTTTGAATCAGTGCAAATCGTGACAGATCGTATATCATTTCCATAAGAAAATCTCGAGGTAGGCGATCGTAAGAAAGTTCATTTTAGTAAGCTGAATTGAATTTATGAAATGGGTGATAAAACCCAAATTGAAGACTTACTTGTTATTACATGACAGTTTCACCAAGATACCACATCTTGGAAAAAACCGCAAGCGGTCTTGTGCAACTGTAAACAAAACATTTGTAAAGTAGGTACAATCTAAAAAAACAAATTGGATACGGAATATGATTGTTTAATACTAACCAAGGGCACAAGCACCTTCGGAAGTCATTGGAATGTAAACATTACCAGTCTCTTTTGGCAATTGGCTTGACTCGGGTGGAAGACCAGCACCGTCGATTTCACTTGACGTAAGTGTATCATCATTGTTTGGATCCTCTTCAATCTAAAATATTAACATCATCATAACTACAAGCTCATTTTACACTGAATAAGTTAAAACCATAAACAATAATATAGCTGACCTGATCCATGCTACTGTCCATGATTGATCTTATGTCATTAGGGCGCAATATGGACACTTGAACACACTGACCGTACAAATCAATAACAGCAAACAATCTTGCAGGTAGATCTCTTGCAGCTATACCAAGACAACGACCATTCAGATAAAACGTTAACTCTCCCTGAGAAGGAAAAGTAACAGACATGAAGTACATGAAAAATAAGGAGTAGATATGAACTGAGATCTTCAAACAATAAATATAATAAAAAAAGCATTAATTCAGAATTTTTGAAAAAAATGAAGAAACAAGTACATATCAAATTGTCTTTCAAAAACATTAAACCTCTTTTGATGCAATCGAATATACCGTAATTGAACTAATCCATAGCCAAATGTTTAAATTCCAGGATAACTACCTTACTAGTTTTCATAACACCAATGCAGTCTCCTTCCCGCAATGTGTCCAACTCGGGTCCATAAGAATTGACCAAAGTGACACCATCTTTCACAATGGAGCTGCCTGACATAATCTAAAAACACATCAACCATATTTCCTTGCTCTTGTTTCTCTCTCTTGCATTTTTACTTATGAACATTAAAAAAGAAACACCAAATGGTTTCAGGGCTCCATTTATTATAAGAAAAATAGGTTACATGCAATCAAACCTGTTTTTTTTAGGTTAATTAATTATGGCTGAATTTACTGTCTTGGTTTTATAATATTGAAATGAAATAATAGCAATATTTACTTGCTTTATTTTAATCAAGAAATAACAGAGCTTATCATGTAAAACTAACATTGAAATAACATAACATAACATAACATCACGCCTGTAATCCCCGAAGGGTTAGGCAGAGGTGTACCCATTAGTAGACCCACATTTCGCCAGTTATGTTTTTAGTCCCATGTAATAGGGGGCGAGCCTATTGCCATCAACCGGGCAGAAATCCAGATTCCGAGGCTGCTACTGAGAAATTCCTGATGGAAAAACCCAATAACACTTTGCTCGACCTGGGAATCGAACCCAAGACCTCATCCACAGCAGTCGCGTTTGCGACCACTAGACCAACGAGGCAGTCTAACAGGCAGAAATAACATAAGTGTTATTAAATTATTCTTCTAATGATATAATGAATGAAGTGTGAACACTATAACTACCGAAAATATGAACTAAACTCACCCATGCTGTATTCCTGAGTTTAGTTGCCGTAGCAGGAAGTTCCATAAACTCAGGGTCTAATGTTGTAACACCTATTTCCAGGCTGCCATTCCAAACATTTACCTATAAAAAAATACAAAGATGTCTAAGAATGTATATTGCAGTTTGATGTTACATGGTTACAGATCCTAATGGTCAGCATTACATACATACAAAACATCACGCCTGTAATCCCCGAAGGGTTAGGCAGAGGTGTACCCATTAGTACACCCACATTTCGCCAGTTATGTTTTTAGTCCCATGTAATAGGTGGTGAGCCTATTGCCATCAACCGGGCACATATCCAGACTCCGAGGCTGCTACAGAGAAATTCCTGATGGAAAAACCCAATAACACTTTGCCCGACCTGGGAATCGAACCCAAGACCTCATGCACAGCAGTCGCGCTTGCAACCACTAGACCAATGAAACACCAGCAGCAGCATGGTCAGCATTGTACCCTAATAAGTATAACATGAGTTGTGGCATGAAGTTCATAAGTTGAGGCTGGTCTACTGAGTTCATTTTTCTAAGTATTGAGCCCATCACAGGTGTAGCTATCATAATTATATAAACTAATACCTATACTGTACTATAATATATAAAATAGCAAGCCACCATACACTATATTTTGCCTTCATTTCTTTGATGGTTGGCCGAATAGCAAAATGTATATTAATATGTCTTGCTATAACCATCTACATATTTTGGTGGCATAATAAAGATATTTTTACAGCTGGGTCTGAAGTCACTAGAATATTACAATTGAAAATATATTATAATTATGCTTTGCTATGACTTATATTATTATATATATTATAGCTATAACTGTGGATTAATGCATAAATTAAATCCCTGTGTTTTTTCAGATTTTGGATAGAATAATTATTTAAATTCTTATTTGCAAATGACAGTATTAAGAGTTATATAATGATTTGACATGGGGGTAAAGGTTCATATTTTCTAATGCTCTTGAAGCTTATTTAAACTACTTAAATGTTTTGTATGGTGGTTTATGTAACCATGCATAAATTACAATTGAATATTAAGCTTTTAACTCCATATTTAGATAACCATTATTGTTTCTATGACTTCTTTCAGATGTTTTATAATTTATTACACTAGACATAGAAGATATAAAATCTTTACAATTTGTTTAAAAAAATGAGAAACTTGTGGTTGTTGTTGTGTATTTCTTTAATATTTTCTAATTAAATGATGTTGACTGCAAAAAAAAATTGAATAAAAAAAACCTTTAGCTTTTTATTTAAATATTTAACTCTTTATTTTCACTAATATGATTATGTTGGCTTAGGGTATAAATTCTGATAATAAATAATAATGGTGCACTTTTTTGATGTCTAAGTCTTGCACAAAGATATTTTTATTCATTAAGTACAATAATAATATAAAATTGGCTGTTAAGCCATGTTGCTGTTAAGACACTGATCATGAATACAAATATTGAGGCAATATTTGTGAATATATTAATATGTTGTAAAAATTATTCATACAATATGGTACTCGATGAAAGGGCGGAGTCAGGTAGGATATGATTTTTATGCTATTAATATACAAAAGAAATCCACCCACTTCTGGTGACTATCTACCCCTTATTCCATACTTGCCGTTTTTACCCTAAACAAAAAAAAGTGAAGCTATAATTCAGGAATTTATGTCCAGATAATGGAGTCCACAATACATTAAAATAAGAAAAAAAAAACAAAATAGGACCAAATAGAAGCTATTTATGATTATTTCTTTGATATGGAGCAAATGGAATAGAAAATATTGAAAGTAGGTATGTAGGTATCTCAAAAATAATCTATGTTCTTTGTCTTACCTTTCTATCAACAGACACTTCAAATATAACATCATCTTTTAAAGGTTCCGAGCTTAATATCAAGCCATGATTAAACTCTACAAAATTTCTAACAGCTGTGGAGTTTTCATTCAAGAGTGTGACCCGGTCGCCACACCTTCTATGAAACCTCATCGTTTTCTTATACTAAACTATGGACAGCTTATAAAGTAATTTAGAATCTTTCTGTACATAATATCAGTTTAAAATCTTACTTTGATGTACTTTATTATTCACATTATTTACATGAACATTACGAACAAAAAGTAGCACCCATTTGGCGTTAATTTTATTAATTAGTTTTCCGATCGCTCAAGTTCAACAACGTCAATTGAATGCAAACTAGTAAAAATTATTATTTTGTAAAATGAAATAATTCCTGCCGCACTCATTATTAAAGTAAATTGAAAAATATAAAATCTTATCACGAATAAGCGAAAAATAACACAAGAAAAATATCATATTGATTTTCCCAGGCATGACATGACTAACTTTTTCTAAATCCCCGGGTTAAAACAGGATCGGGATACCTGCTGTTTAGGCCAAGTGGTAAAGTGGTATGTTATCTATGGTTTAAATTTTATCATAATTTTTAAATTGAGATGAAAGCTGTTTTTGACTTAAATGTTTTTTATTTATGGAGAAATCACAAAAAGAGCAGCTTATGTTTATTTTAAGAAAATTGTTTTTTGTTTGGCTATTTGTAAAAGTTAGCTTCGAACCGAGGTTTGGTGCATCGTTCATCAGCCAGTACGTACTCATAATGCTATGAATACAAAGGTTTTGTTCATCGCATAGTAAACTGACAGAACTTTACCATATCATTTTACAGACATAGGTCTGGCCTCGCCTTTATCTAATCGCAGATTTCATTTCCTCGCCGCTAGGTGGCATGCGTGAACTTATTTTTTTCAAATGCCTAGGGGATCAGCTACCTAATTTGTTTTTTAGCCCGCACTTATAATATATAAGATAAGTAGATACTTGAAATCCCATCAAAACACGTAATCGTAGGTAACTACTTAGTAGTTATGGGCCCCTAGTAGAGGTGTTACTTATGCGCATCTCTGCTTTTTGAACTGGTTAATTGCTACTTTCTTTTCATTCAAGTAAGAGACACCGAGCTATATAATTTGAATGCAGCAATCTGTACAACGAGAAATACTAATTATGTAGCTATTAGATAGCATCCTGTGGGTCATATGGTCATTTTACCAGCCAATAATTAGGTATCTATTGAATGACAATCTTTTATTCACCACAATTTTTTCTTTTTTACAAATCATTTAATCATGTAAAATGCTTTATCCATAATGATTGACTGACTGACAGATCAACGCACAGCGTAGAAAAATGGTTGATCGTACAGACCTGTCTTGGAGGGTGTGTTCTTTGTATGACGTATGCATCCGATAAGAAAGTGTTTTCCAAAAGTATCCCCATATGGGGAAGAAACGGGGGTCCAAAGTTTGTATGAAAAAAACAACTTAGATGTGGACGAAGTAGCGGGCAGAAGCTAGTCTAAATAAAAAAAAAACTTAAGACAGATATTACTTCGGTTATCTACGATTAGGTACCATATTGTGATGGAGCTAAAGATTTTTTCAGACATGAGACAATAGATTATGAATGTCCTCGAAATAATTGAGATTTTATGTGACTTACCTACGCAATTGGGGTGCAGGATTCAAATCTCCATAACTACCTTCATAATTAATTAAGTTCCATTAGGTAAAACCGCCGCGCCTGTGACCTCCGGCGTACCCAGATGTTTCGACTACGTGTGATAACAGAGACTTTAACCATACTACTTACTAAATACATATATGTATGTTGTACCTACTAAGGATCCGCAGAATATATTGTAGGCAATGTATACAATTACCACGTCGATTGTGGATCGTCTCAATCCGTAGGTCTCTATCTACCTACTTAGTATGCATGTCACTTGCCATGCGAACCAAAACATTATCGTCACCACGAAGCTAGCAGCTCACGAACTTACAGTACACCGAAGCTCCTTTGGGCACGCGAACGTGAGTGAACAAACGCCGGGCATAATTCCAACCGGATAAAATAATCCGAAATTATCTACCATAGGCTTAAACCTCACGCCTATTATCTAGTACGAAATAAAACAAATTGTTAATATTTTTTAAGTAAGTATCTGATTATTTTATTTAAGTGTTTTTTTTTTACTTAATTCGAGAAAATTCTGTCCTAAACATTTAATTTCGAGTGAATACTTGTGTAGAGTTCTATGCGGAATTGTGCCGTCCGGCCGACGGCGATGGCGGGCGCCGCTTCGCGCGTCGTCGCAGTTTTCCGAACAACCCGAACCCTATTTTCTCGGATAATAAAATGACGAGCCGCGCCCGCCTAAATGTCGCATTCACCCTAGGTATTGACTTATCTGCAGTACTGTCGAAATTACTGTGTCGGTATCACAGAATGGGATAAATTAAAGTTTATCGTTGGATAGAGATTGTTATAGGTATCAATTTTCATGTCTACTAAAAGTGTTTGGAATTGTTTGTGTAACATACCTATTTTTTTACCTACAAGTACAAATAGTTATTTTATTACTTATCTTTGCTAAAGCACAGCAATTGTAATACCAACCTAAACTTATGAAATACTTCGTTAACAAACAAAAAAGGTACAAAGTACTTACAATTTTATAATGCGGTAGCCTCTTGGCCGGCACTATGGTAGCAGGCACTGGGCAGCGCCTTGCATCCTCCAGCCGTATATTTTCAAACTTAGCTTTGAGTCTAGCAACGTTATGACCCCTATAAAAAAAAAAATTTAAGGTCACCTATTGCTAAAGAAATCACAACATATTTTCGTACTTATATTTTACATAAAACGATGAAACGACGTCCAAAATATTTTTTGAAAGCCTGAAAATGCATGTGTGTTCTGGGGTTATTTTAATAGTTTTCTAATTTACAAGGTAGAAAATAGTCTTAATATTTTTTTTTAATTTCCTTGTCACTTAACGTACCTACTGTTAAGACAGACAGTACTTTTTATCGATCGTAGTACCAACCTCCAAAAATCTTGATACATAAAGCGGAAAATAGAAAAATCTAAGTCCGTACAAAAAATTATGTGGCGGTGTTTCGGGAGGCCCATGGATAGAGACGTATAAAATGTTCTTTTAGACGTCGTTTAACAGGCCGCGCTAAAGGTGGTGGGTAGGTAAGGTAGTGGTGGCAGGGGTGGTGTAAGTGTACCTACAGGTGGTTTTCTTCAGATTGGGCATAACCAGGTTGTAGGTATAAGGCCTAACAACCTGTAAGATTGAACACAGTCGGTCAACATTTAGTGGTTTCTGAGAACTTATGAATGACTTAATGTGTTGCTAAGCGCAAAAGAGAGAACGCTTTATCGATTTGACTTATTATTTTTGTGTTGTGTTCGTAATTCCCTGAAAAAGGTTTAATTAAAAGATTTTTTGTTTCGTGCGAATCGGGGGCGGTTCGCTAGTTATAAGTAAATCCTAAATACCTATATATATTTTTATATTATTTCATCTGCCTTTTCCAGAATCGGTCTATAAAACAAACAATAGAAATCTATGCCTTATCTTTTTTTATTGGCCCTAGTTTCTGTGATTCGATTTTGCAGAAAAATGTACTCCAGTAACTAGCTACTTAGTAGCTATGTGCCTATGCCGTGCTAATTAACAGAAAAATAATGGATGGGTTTAAATAATTGCAGAACAGTTACGTAGGCGTTGTTCCAATGGCGACGTAATTTACCCGAATTTATGAGTCTTATGCATTACATAATTTAATTAAACATCGAAAAGAACAATAATCTGAAATTAATATAATTGGCCTATTCTCGATTGAGAGTATCTACCTAATCTACCTAGATAAGTATATTAAATGTGAGATAATAGGTACCTACCAAAAACTAAGTACATCAATCATCTAATCTAAATCTATTGAGAAAATGCCAAATGTAATAATTCTTGCTAATCTAAAGTCACAAATGTGTATTAAAACAAAATTTAAAGCGTTTAAACCAGAATAAGATACCAAAAGACACAATTTTATTACTAATCTTACCTGCACGTCTCCCGAGTGCCACGTACTGTACTAAAACTACCTTTCAATCAATACCCGTAGCCATTAATTTATTTTGGTTGGCAATACCTATGTACTATAAAGCACAGTGGCGCTGGCTATTCAGGTGCATCAAAAGTATCACAGCCTCCGTATCGATCGGCGAATGCTGTTTGACCCCTAACATCATATACACACTCCAAATAACGTTGACCCGCTGGTTTACCTAAGCTACAAGCTGCCAATTTTTTATTAAAAAGGACCTGTTGAAAGCACTCTGTATCTTTCGATACATAAAACCCGCCTATGGTGGCCTTTTATGCAATTGAAACCGACATAACTTTGGTACAAACAACTTGAAGTTGCCTCACATTCCTAATAAAAGTAAACAAAGATAGCTTACCTACCTGATTTTGGAAAAATATGACTTCATTCTTCAATTATTTAGTGGGACACTGCACGTTACACCTGCTGCTCAATAAAAACACTTTTTATCTAGATATTTTACGAGCGACATCGCTGCAAACTATCTTGTTAATTGAGAATCTGTCTGCGCAGGTTTTCAGTCATAGATAGACTGGTCTATATTGAATAACGTGATATTGCCGCCCAAACTTCACTTTTATGTAAAATCCACCTGTTTGAATGCTTGCATTTTGGCAAGTCTCTCAGGATTTTTTAAATATTCATTTGAACTAGGTACCTGTTTGATTACTATATCTTCTTTATGTAAATACTTTAAAGAAACCGCCAACCGGATGCGAGTATTTGTTGAAACGTAAAGAGACACATAAATTCAAATGGGTTACGTTGGTGCACTGTACGTAAACCATGTTGTGTAGCCATTTACAAAAATATAACATAAATCAGAAAAAAAAGCTTTCCTGAATTATCTTTCAACCATAGCAAAATAATGAACGAGATATAAGAATTCAGTAATTACCTAAGCAAGTCATGCACTTTCGTTTGAATTTTTGAAATTGCACGTTTACTTGTTGAGCTTCTGAGAGTGAACTGGTAAGCAGGCTTTCTATCCTTAAAAAAATGTCGATGTCTCTGTGTATAGGTATATAGAGGTAGGTGTGTCAATTTAAGTGAAGTAAACTAACTTATTTTTGATAAATTTATTCGAATCGTACAATCACCTATCAACAGGTCCTCTCCTCCATTGGGCTATCTGGCCAAATGCTTTTACCTAGCCGCGTTGTAAATATAAAACACACTATATTTACCACATGATTATTGTTTAATAGTTAGGTACAACTTTTATTGGTTAATATTATCATAATAATATTAATTGATGACGTGTGACAGCGGTTTAAAAGAAGAAAATTCTTTTTTTAATTAAATAATTTTCTTTGTCAGCCTAATATGATTTTTTTATAGTTTATAATTAAAAGTAAAAATATAAAGTCGTGTGTGTCGCTTTTTGGTGGACATTTGGTTTTAGTTTTTACCCGACTACGGCGAATCCAAAAGGAGGGTTACAATTCTGAGATTGACCGTTATGTATGTATGTCTAACTGTTCCCTCCCAACTTCTGAACTACTTCTTTTAATTTATTTCTTTGTGAAAATGTTTTGTTGTTTATATTTGTTTAATGTGTTGTTGAAATTTTTTTGTTTCTATTTATTTCTAGTGCACAATGAACACAACATCGTTTAAACGCTAGGCTTAAAACTAGTGAGTACCTACATTACCCTGATAGGGCGCAGCAAGATAACTTAAGACTAATAATATTGCAGTGAGTATTTACTATCTAATATCATCACATAATATATAAGTAATTTATTTATTATATATTTCTTAAGGAACTTTTACTTCATAATATATCTAATAATAATTCGACATATTATGAGGTTTTATACTTTTTTTTTCGTTTTTCAATTTCCAATGAAATATGAAGTCAATAAAATAAAAGTAAGCTTACTTTTATTGACTTCATATTTCATTGGTTAAATTGTTTTGGATTCATTGGATCACTTAGTTGGCGTTGTGAATCAGGTCATACCTGAGAATGCGGGCTCGGTGCGCATAACTCCAACAATCTCCGCTGGGCAGACAACTGTAGAGCCGGGAGACGTTAGGTGATGTAAATACTCACTACATACTTGGGCACCGCACATCACATTCAAGAAATATTTTATCGTTTGGCGGTAAAAGAAAAGTTAATCGCATGACCGCGTAAGTTTTCTTACGGATCCCTAATCTGGTTGAAAATAAAACTTAGGTTAGGTTAGGTTACTTACGTTACACTAAGGGGTAACCTAGCTTTTTAGTAGCGAAATAATCTTTATCGAATTTTACGAATCAATTAAAAAAAAAAAAAGATATTTTTTTACATTTTGCCACTGGGTTTTAGGCAGTACAATGAACCCGCACGCACACTTGAATATATTCGTGCGACACTGATGCCTACCCTATAGGCAACAGGGCGATTCTGTTCTTTAAAAGAGGTGTATTCTCAAATTCTCAAGGTCCGGCCGTCATACCTGTATGACAGAACAATAGAAACGTGGGGCTTGAGTAAATAATAATAATACTGAAAAATATAAACAATAAAAAAAAAACTATTATTTATTAGTTGGGTAGTGCAGTTGTATAATGCCCAATATTTCTGATATCGATGGCTGACCTCAAATTCAATTCTCGGATTAAAGTTTAAAACAACTAAGTATAAAACTTTACTATACCTTATCGACGAGGGCTGACCTCATATTGAAATCTCAAAAATAGAATAGTGCCGTAATTTTATTGTTTGTATTTTATGACAACCTCCTGACTGACGAGGATGCAAAATAGCACCTTGACATACTTCATTATTGGATTACCTTTAAAAAACTAAGAATACACCACTTTTTTAAAATATTCTAATATTACACTAATATTATAATTCTACACTAAAAATATTAAAAGATTTGTATTTGTGTGTGTGAGTAATGAATAAACTTAAAAATTACTGGACCGATTTCAAATATTCTTTCACTATTAGAATGCTACGTTATCCCTGAGTAACTTAGGCTATATTTATTATTAGAAAAAACTGTATCTACATTGTACCCGTGCGAAGCCGGGGAAGAAGAAAAGGAATCCTTAATAAAACTTTAGAAACGTAACCCAAGGTGTAAAAAACGCCATAAAACATCTTACGTCGTATGCGCTGCGCCAACTATTGATGATAGAACAAAAGAATGTTCTACAATATTAAAGAACATATCAATAACTACAAAAAACTCGCGACACTATATCTCCAACTATTATCGTTATGTCGCTGTAACCAATTTTTACATACTTATTAAAAGTTTATAGAAAAACCGACCAACCAAAATTGTATATTATGTTATTCATACTTCTGTTTAAATCCTTATCCAAATAAATCATATTGTTTTCAAGACTTACAATTCATGTTGATAACTTTTTGAATTGTTCAAATCGGCTATTCCAATCAATAGATATTACGAATATATTATACAGAAAAGAAAGATTTATATTTTTGTATGTTTGTAACGAAATTGCTCAAAAACAACTGGACCGATTTCAAAAATCACTATTCACCCTGAGTAACAGCTATATTTATTACTAGTAAAACTGTATCACATTGTAAACGTGCGAACCCGGGGCGGGTCGCTAGTTTTCTATAAATTTTATTAATATAGGTATGTTTGTATCTTTGTATATATGTACAGCAACTTTAAAGTGCTTATAATACCTCATACCCACGATACACTATCTGATTCATGACTCATTGAACCGCATGCATCGGGTAGATTAGGTCACCTATATGCAATGGACCGCTTGTGGACTTATGAAAAGACAGCCTGGCTTCACACAATATCAGCTTTGTCACCTGAAAGCCAATTCTACTAATTAAAAACGTCTATCATGTAAAAATATCTACTCACAACCTCATTTGACACTCAATATAGATAAATAAGAACCATTTTTGATAGATTGAGACTGAGATTTGATTGCGATCGTTCCCAAAAGTTAGTAGGATTGCCCCGCTATCATCCTAAGTCCTTTAACAACTCCTTTGTCACATATACTATATATTTCTTTCAGGTTACATAGCCCAACCTCTCATTGCATTTCTTTCATCGTTGTACCACAAGTCTTTTAAATACTTCTTTATATCCATTTTCTTCTAATCGTTCTTTGTCAATATGCCACACACTTTTAAATTATTGTTTCTGTGATTGAGAATCCACTTTCAACACTTTGCATCCTTTTCTCATTATAATTCCTGCTGATAAAACATTTCTGCTCACATAAACATATCTATACCAGATTGCGCTGTTCCGTTAACTCTTCTTTTAATTTATCATGTTGCATTTATCACATATCTATATTTCTTACTATATTATATAGGTTTTTATTTATTCTCTATGGAACATCAAGTAGGCTCTCACAGCACTGACGATAACAATGACGTCTTCTGTTGCATTTCCGCATTCAATGTTTCCGCTGGTCCATCCACTGTAACCCTCAAAGGGGTTTTCTCGGAGCGCGGCATTGTCTTGCAAAATGTCTTCGTTCATTACAATAGTAACAAACGATGTTTGCTTCTGCTATCGTATTCATTGCTCTTTCTCGGCATGTCTCGGGTCGCTCGATATACATTATGTTGAGTTATATTATCGGTCGACGACATCTTATATTGATAAAGTCTTTCATGAGAAATTAACATATAATATGATAAGATAATTTATTAAGCAATTAACACACGGCTCCGCACACCGCCGCGGTAGGCAGTGTACGTGTGAAATGAAACGACGGATTTCATAGAGGCCAATGCGACATGAGATCCGCTTCGCGTACCTACGCGGCGGTGCGCGGTGCCGTGTTTTAATTGCCTAATCACCTGATTAATTACCTGTGTTAATTGCCTCAGTGATATTAGTTTGTGCATTCTGTATAATATTAGGATATCCTGTGCCGTGAGGGCCAGATAATATAATTTATATAACTTCTCTGATCATATATGTATTCCAGCTTCAGCAAAAGTTTCTAGGCCATTTCACAGCGCTCAATAAGGGCGGAAGCTAAAACTCGCGCGGATGCATGGAGCGGGTTTCCGCTCCGGACGTGGTGTGTGTGACGATGTGTGAAAACCCTAGTTAGCGCTGCTCATGCTGCCTATTATTCAATTATTCAGGCACGCGTTTACCCGTGCTAGTTTTAACGTACCTACCTACTATTTTATACGAGAGTAGATTGTTGTTTAAAAAAAACGACTTATTAATCTGGATGCAGAGCTTTTTGATTTTAAGAGACTTGGAATATATAGGTATAAATAGTCTGTACTTCTGACCCATACCGAGTTTAAACCGAACTGGCGTGAAAATCAAATTAATTGCTCAAAGCGATCAGCTTCGATTCCATTATTGACGCCATTATGTACTTAACCAAGCCACCGTTTTTCATCCAATGACAGTATTTCTCACCTTTTCGTGAAATTGCTACCGACATTTCGTTTCCTCGTGCCCTAAAACCACCTTTCACTAAAAATTTCCACTGCCGAAAATTATTTCCATTAAATTTTTCGACGTGTCTGATCTGTTCACGTCATTCATTTTGTAAGTCGACATAATACTAAGTACTATGGCCGAATTTCTTACATCTTTTTCTTGAATAGGTTTGCTCTTTTATAAATTTTGACGCTACTCTAAACCCATGTTCTGTTGAAAATGTGAGATTTATAAAAAAAACTTTGTTTTTTTATTAGGTATAGTAGCAAATTTACAGTAACGGATGGGCGTTTGGGGCTTGACAACATTGTTATTTTTGCACACATTTTAATTGATGAGAATGGTGCTCAATTTGAATAATATAAAGTTCACTTTAAGATTTGTCACGAATGAACTCAGATGCTTTTGGGGGGGATTGAGCCCCGTAGCCCCCAAGGATCCACTAAAGCTAATTTATTTGTACACATCACTGTACTATTTTAAAGAAAAACTATTTTTTTTAATTTGCTTTTAAGAAAACCACGTCCTAAAAACAACAAAGCTTAAAAAAAGAATTATACAATTTGGTGCAGTCGTTCGGAAGTTATGTGCGCACATACATTTATCGGCAATAAATTTATTTTACTTTAAAATAGAATCTTTACTTATCTTAAAAACATACATATAAAATCAAAGTCTAGACGCAGCTATGACGCCATATTGGCAAATCTATATTGCAAGCGTCTTGCTAACCCTAGCTAACGTTACAGAAAGCGGAAACAGTCCCCAGGGGAATTACAGAGTGAACGGGACACGTGTCTGCCTAACACCGCTCTGATTACGAACGAAGTCGATTTCTTGAAGTTATTGGGGTTTAGTTTTATTTTGCACTAGCTACTTTGTCCGCATAAATGTAATAGTCAAATAAAAAAGTAGCCTATGTCCTTTGTTGGTGTTCAAGCTTACTCTGTACTAAGTTTCATCAAATTGGTTCAGTTGTTTAGGTAGTCGTGAAAGCGTAACGAACAGAGAGACAGAGTTTCTTTTGCATTTATAATATTAGTATGGATAAAACTCAGCTTGTAGGTGTATATGAATGCTTATAGGTGTATCTGAATGTATTTATCGCGGGGTTTTATTATTTTTGCGTGGAGCAATAATTCTTACATACATAACATCACGCTTGTAATCCCCGAACGGTTAAGCAAAGGTGTGTTAGATATTAGTACACCCACATTTCGCCAGTTATGTTTTAAGGCCAATGTAATAAGAAGCGAGTCTATTGCCATAATCCTTTTTATTTTAATAAAATGCTTTTGTTATAAAATCAGCTACGTGGCAGTGAAAGTCCATCAAAATCTGTCTAGATATTTAGAGGTTCCCTAAACAATAGACAGACAACAATTTTACATTTTTTTTTGGTATAAGTGGGTACCGTGTATATTGATATGCATTAAGTTATTTAGCTATTATATTATTAGCTATTGAAGTTACTAAAAGACATTTTAATTTAATTAATTTGTATCCACGATATGAGTTACAATGTAGGTCAAGTGTACACAGATAGGTAACAGCTGGGTATTCTATAAATTAAAAACCGTGAATGATTGTCGCCGGTGATGGATAATGTGGGTATGTATAATCAACAAAAGAGATTACTCAATTAATGAAATGTTAATTTTTCACTTTTAAAATTAAATTATATTTTAAAAAAGCCATCGGTTTTTAAAAATCTATGACTATGTCTGACTTTGTCCTTTTGTGTTGACTGTGTTACAAAATTTGTATGTGTTTCTCCGGGGTATTCTATTTGTCTTCACGGTCAAATAGCTCTTTCCTGACCATAGCAATAAACGGTTTCGGTAACTTTAATGTCTAATCTATTAAAGTCGGTACCACCCCAAACAAAACTTTTTTTTGTACGATAAGCGGTTTTTATATATCCTACATCAAAAGTTAATTTATTTTTCAACAGACATCTATCATTATACTATTGCGATAGTATACATAGGTATCTAATCTCTTATCCCTTACTAACCATAATCTCACCTTAATACAACTCAGGCCTTGAAATCTAAGAGTCCTTTTGTAACTTACGAACAATGCATTCTTTGTGAACTCATTCGAGAACAACAGAATAGGACCATGTCACTTGCTATGATGTTGAGAGTGCTAAGTGCACGCGTCAACGGCAAACATTTCTCTTATAAACTCGTAGTCAAGCATTCTTCAAGTATTTCTTCTATAATGTAATTCTTTTTACATTATAACTTTCTGTGATATTATTGGGTCTATCCTTGGGTATCAATAAATTGAAATCCTCTAGAAAGGACAGTCCTCAGAAATGCATAAAAATTACACTGGCAATTACTTCATTTAAGTTACAGATTTAATCTAGCATGCTGCCAATTAATAACTAATATTAATTTGGGGCAATTTCACAAACATGTAAATTTTACCTTTATTAATTATTAGTTCTCTTACATCATCGCATATTTTAGTTATTGTCAAAGTCAAAGAGCGGAGTCTCCTAACACAAGCAACTCTTTGCTTAAAAGGGGATCTCCTCTGAATTTTTTGTTACTGTAATATGTTTAAGCAATAAAAAAAACTTTTTTTTATGATAAAAAAATACAATAATAATAATAATAAACCTTTATTTCAGGCAACTAAGGCCCATAAAACACAAATACATAAATAAGTACAATAACTACAAACTAATACATATTTTATCAATAAACTCACAATGTTCACAATTAACAATTTAACCAAGCGTGGCTATGTAAGTTTCGCAAAATTAAGGACTAGTTTTACTGCTCTGCTCCTATAGATCATAGTATGTTAATGATAGCCAATACTATTCCCCATTAATCTGGCTATCATCTACAATAACTTTTTCTCCAATCCGACTGGCAACTCCAGAGATAATCGCTTTAAAACAAATAAAAGCTCTTCAGCTTTATTATACTAGGTATCGATAGCGTAAAAGCAATAAAACCGTCTGATATATGGAACTAAAGTTAGGAAGCGCATTTTAGCATACGTGTGACCCACAAGCCAACGGTAAAAAAAAAACATTTTGAACAAAGTAGATTTTTTAGAAAAGCACTTATTTTGAGTGCCGCTCAAAATTGTTCACCGTTCAGTTGCAGCCTTTGTGTGAAAGTGACATTTGCGCGCGCACTTCTTCTATCTCGCTTCCACTAAAAATGTGTGGGCGTGACAGCATGAGCCAGACGAAAAGAAGTATTTAGACATGGAATAACCTGTTGCGACAATATGATTGTTCAAAGTACCCGGATACGACTTAGATTAATTAATGAAAAAAAAAGCCGTAGAGTACTTAATTAGAAATATAGTTACCTGTGAGGTCGTTTGTAAGGTCGTTTCATTAGAGCTGGCTTTTCTCGTTATTAATGAAGTACCAGATTCTGCCTGCATCCGCAACTTCGTTTGCGTAAATAACAACTTAAACAAAAAAAAAAACTAGTAGATAAGTATTCCAGACTTTTAAAGTAGGTACTGTAGTCCAGGCTTTCACAGCTGAGACCCATTAATGAGAAACCGGTGAAGTTTTTTAAAGTCTAAACTACAGTACTTAAAGAATAGATTACTTCCTTGTTTATTTCTTTTAAGTTTTAAGGTGGAGATTTTTGTTTTTTTTTTTTAATTTACTTTTTAGTTTTGTCCCTAAGACGGTAAATTTCGCAATCTGGTCATTTCATTGAAGGAGTTTTAATATTGTGTGTTGTCTATGTCATGTCACATTTCTCATTCCAAATTACATTTAAAAACACATTAGTTGTTTCAATTTTTGTAAGCCATTTATAAAACCCTTTATTTAAATAACGCACTCGATAGGATTTGAGAAAAAAAAATTTTTTGAATATAAATTAACATAACATCACGCCTGTAATCCCCGAAGGGTTAGGCAGAGGTGTACCCATTAGTACACCCACATTAAAAAAAAAAAAAAAAAAAAAAAAAAAAAAAAAAAAAAAAAAATTAAAAAAAAAATTAATAAATAAAAATTAATTAATTATTAATTATTTTATTAATTAATTAAAATTATGGCGCCAAAAATTTGCCACTCAATTAAAAAATATATATATTTATCCAGTTTTATTCACAAAACTTAGACGAATGTCGACACCTCTAAAGCTAAAATACATCAAGCCGTTTAGGCTACAGACGTGCCAAAGAAATATAACATACAAACTCGAAAAACATAACCCTGGCGCAGTCAGATACAAGCGTAGCTTATGGCACTCGGCTACAGTGTTGATTTCTATCGGTGAAATTGTTTCTGTTACCCAACTACTACTTCCAGAAATTACCTGTTAGAAACAATAAAACAACAACAAACTTTAGCCTTGTATTATATTAAAATCAATACCAATAAATGAAAAAGTCTGTTTGTCATGTCAAAATAACAGCTTTTTCCAAAAAAAAAATATGAATATTTACACAAAAACCAATTCTTAATATTTTTGTCTGTCCATCGGTTTGTTCCGGGTAATCTCAGAAACGACTGGACCGATTTTAACAAGAACTTTTACTAGCAATTAACTGATGTTATAATGAGGATTATTATTTCTAAGAAAGCAATTATAGATTAATAGGTAACATAATAAATAATATTTTATAGTCCGACACATTCCCGAATATGGCACTAAAAAAATCAATATTCTTTGTCTGATTTTATTTAACTAAGTTTGATTTTTCATGCAATTATTTTAGGGTACAATTTTAAACTTATATAATGAGTATTACTGAAATGTGTTCTTTTTTTTTAAATAAACAAAAAGAAAATAAAACTTTACCATGTTTGATGTCCCAAACATGACATAATTAATTTCATTTCGTTTTATCATAATATTTACGGATATTAAGTGCGCTGTAGCTGTAAACTGCCATTATTTCTGTGACGTCAGTCTATAACCAGTGGAGTTCTACTAGTCATGACGCTTTTACAGATACCTCATTAGTTATTATTTGACGAATAGTTCAAGATATATGCGCACACAGATGAACATACACAAACATAGACTGCCAAACTCATAACCGCCCTTTTTGTTTCGACTTAATTAGGTAAATTGTAATTAATTTATAAGTCAAATCCAGCAAATGCAAATAACGTTCCTATTAAGTTCAAATAATGTTATCTAATGATAACTCCCTTGGTAACACAATACCGTTTTAAGGGTTACGTAATCAACAAGCCATCATGTCCGTCCGTTTATCCGCAGCTTAATTCAGAGACTGTTTGTACTAGAGAGCTGTATTTTGACATGAATATACATAGCCAGGCAGGTAAAATAAAACCTTGAAATATTTTTCTTCTTTACACGTAAGTGGTCAGATGATATAAATTTCGTTAGATAGAGCTTTTAAAAATATTGCGGACAGTACGGTATATGAAATACCTACAAATAAACGAAAACAAAATACAAATAAAAACGTATACAAATACCATTGAAAATTACTTATTCGTTACTTAGCGTTGTTAGTTGTGTACAACCGGTAATGAATATAAGTTTATGAACTAAGTAAAAAAAAAAAAAAAAAAAACATAATATCCATAATAATAATTCCAGTAAAAAACGTCGGTTGGTGTTTCATTTCATCTGAAGCTAGCTAAGAGGCCTTTGCGAGGTTGGCTTCGGCCTTTGTAAGGCATACGTGGGCCTTACAAAGGCCCGGGACTTTTGGGGTCCCAAGATAATATAATAAAATATTGAGTAATTCCTAAATTAAACTGAAACCCTATTTCTTAGTCCGTATTATTGTGATTGGCAACTATAGAAGGGTATACGGTATTTTTGTTTCAGTTGTTTACTGTACCTAACTGGTACGAATATACTTTTCATAACTATTTTTACTTCAGGTAAAAATACTTATAAAAAGGTATACTTGTTCGCCTTACGTCAATTAATTAAACTTTAATAAAACTATTATTTATTAAACCACACCCTGTTACAAACAATTTTAGAGACTAACAATGACTAGGGACCACGAATTTATATATTAATAGACTAATGTTACCCGTTTGGGAAAAATAACTTAAAGGCTTCCACGACCAGGCTTGGCCACTAAACAGCTCAGTGCGATTCTCTAAGGCATCGCAGCAGCAAAATACAAATATGTGTGTTGCACTATATGCCTTCTGGTAAGGAAAAATCACACATAAGGGACGTTATGCCTATGTGTGCAAGAAACAAAAAGGAAGAAAAAGTTTTGTAACTAGTTTTCATCTATTCTGTATAGTCTAATCTATATTTCGTAGACCTCCGTAGCGGCGTAGCACCTTGCTACGGACCTTGCTACGACGGGTCGTAGCACAATGCTTTGCACTTTTATTTTTTATTTATTTATTCTATAAAGTACACCAACAGCATATATCTATATATCAAGCATTGACAGTACAGTATAAAGTACTTATAGTTTTGTATAAGCCAATTATATATAAACATTCAAAAAAATAATTAGATAAAAAAATGTTCTCGTATGACATACCTATTTATACATCATGGTCATTTGTTATATTATTGTTAAATAGTGAATTCTATAAAATTCGAACTTCGTACCGCCTCAGAATAAAATAATCCGAAGTGGTGATGGAAGAAATGAAAGAATTGTATCAGGCAGACGATTTTCCATACCAATTTTATTCTTTTCTTTTTACGTTTTTCTTTAGGAAGTCATTTTTATATATAATACATAAATAGATTAATCTTTTCATCTTTGAAAGTAGAATTACTCATTCGCAATTCTATAAATAGTTCCCTGCACCCGGGGCACCCGACTGAAATATTCAACTCTACTGTGAGATTGAAACATTGTAAGTTCTTTGACAACTGGCTTAGCAGCTTTAGCGTCCCCGCGATTGTAATTAAACTGAACGAACTTTGGAAAACAACTGAGCCATTAATTCTTCAATATCGTGAAAATGACAATCAATGAACGATTTCAATTATAAGGTCTCTAGAGTTGAATTGGAAAAAGATTATACCAGATAAACTATTCACGTATTACTTATCGGATTTGTGTAGAACCGACGTGGTTCAGCCAAGTGGAAGTGGTTGATAATACCCATATAATAGCTCGATCTTGCTCGCTTCTTCAATCTCGGGAAAATTGTTTGTAGGACGTGAATTCCGGGCGCGAGCGATACAAGGAATTCTCAACTGCATTGCAAGAATTCTTTAAAGTAGAAGTTACACCATTTGTAGTCCGTTTTACACAAAATTTTATTAAATGGAAACCATATGATATATTCGGATTTGTTTTTCCGAAGAGAATGCTTGTCTTTAAGAAACGTGTTCCTTTGTCTACAAAAAAACCGTTTTGTTATACAAATACTTCGCCTTGAACATATTTTTATTAACATACATACATATACCCATCAATCCCCGAAGGGTTAGGCAGAGGAGTACCCATTAGTACACCCACATTTCTCCAGTTATGTTCTAAGTCCCATGTAACGGGCGAGTATTGCTACCAACCGGGCACAAATCCAAAATCTGAGGCTACTACTTAAAAATTCCTGATGGAAAAACCAAATAACACTTTTCCCGACTTGGGAATCGAATCCAAGCCCTCACGCTCAGCAGTCGCGCAGTGAGACCACTAGAGCAACGACTCCGTGTTTTTATTAATTAAATAATTAATAGTTAAACAGTGAACAATACATGTAACGGCTGCTCGGTTGAGTGGAAGGAAAGACACGATTAACAAAAAAAAAAATTAGCTAGCTGTTGAGCGTTAATTAACTATAGGTATGTAATTAGTTGTATGGAAGGTGCAGCTCTCGGTTGAATTCCTGCTCCATTTTTCTTTTTGCGATTGCCACAAACAGGGTTTACTTTGCTGTTGTATTTTATTTTTATCCGACCACGGTTTTAGCAGTATTAATATTTATATGTATAATATATTCATTTTTAAGCGCATATCTCCTAAACTTTTGATAACCTAATAATGAAATGTCATGATATTCCGTTGACGCCACAGAATATTTAATATATTAAAATAACACTGTTTAAGAAGTAGGGGTATGCCTCAATATAAACCTTCCACAGATTATATGGAACAAAACTATATAGGTAGGTACTCGTATTTCACTTGATGTATTTCCACTTCACTTAACTAATGGATGCTAATGAGGTATCGCTTTGGCGCGGTTAAAATGTGACCTTAACACAAAGTAAATGACAAATAATAATAAACAATTCAATTTTAATGAGAGTGCAATATGCAATGTGCGGTCACATCAAACTGAAACTTTTTGACATGATGCCTACAGATTAAAGATAATAAATCGAGTACAATAAATATTAAAGATAAGTCTTACTATTGCCATATTTGCCTATAAATAATAAGAATACCTATAATTCTCTCAATGTAGGGTAAAGCAATCTTCTCATACAGAGATGGTTCAAGCATTGATCACCAAGCTTGCTCAAGGCGGATTGGCAATTTCAGACTTATATTTACTATAAGTCCACGTTACCTCACGATATTTTCCTCTACCGATGTCAGTGGTATTCATAAGATAACATAGACAGTACATATTATTATGTCATAGTCAATGCATTAACTTAAATTAGAATAGTTACAGGCACTTTTAAATCGTCAAGAAATCGGTCAGTTTGTCGGACAAAAAACTTGTTGCTCGTTTCAAAATGTAGGTAGGCTTCTACGGAGATTAACGTACACTCTTTTCACTTAGGTTTTTTTTTTAGTTCTGGTAACAATATTCTTGATTCTTCTATAAGTAAAAACGATGAAGGTGAATATAAAACAAAACAAAAATAATAATCTAGATGTAAGCCCTGGCAGTTAAGAGATTACCAATCCCAAGTAATAGCACTGGCACACAGATACCTATAACGGGTGGTTCAAACAAGAAAAATAAAAAAATGAATTCGAAAAATCATATTGGGTTCATGCCTTTATGTAATTTGAAAATATTCGAAACAAGCAACGTTCTGCTAAAGCGAGTCGTGTCATTAATTTACGTCGAACATAACGAGTTCGAAGTTACGGGCAATTAAACCTTTTTTCATACTTCTTTGTTTAAAACGATGCGCCGTCCTTTGATTTACGAACGAATGCAGGTAAAAACGGAAGTGAAAGCTTTTTGTATGCATAAATCTTTTTTTTTGTTTGTATATTCCCTAGGCATCTAGGTTAATGATTTATTTAAGTTTTAAGACATTTATTTCTCAAATGCAGAACTGAGGTTTGCCAATAGCTTCTGTATATGAATTAGATCTTAAAAGTACAACATATTTTCAGGCAGCGACTTATACAGTCGCTAATAACACAAGTTTCCAAAAAAAAATTTTTTTCTTCATGTTATGAAGCATTAATATTATAGGCTATAGAAGGTAGTTAGGAAATATATATATATATGTTTTCGTATGGCGTCGATATTCTGAAAATTTAAATTTAAAAATTTAAAAAAAAAATTATTTCAGTGTCAAATCAGATAAATAATTGGGTTTCTCATGTGACTTGACTGTAGATTGGTCTACAACTTCTGGTTTTCAGGTACCTACTAATATCAAAGAATCTTTTCAGATTACTGATATTTAGGGAACCAATGATATGGAAAGAACCAACTAATCTCGTAACCGGTATATTCCAATTAAGATAAATATAAAATGTAAATTTTAGTTGACCCAAAAAAAAAAATATTACCACCGCCTCACATTAAGTTGGGCTTGATGAAAATTTTTAATCAAAGTTTTAGATAAGTCCAAGCAGCTTTTTTCCTGCTCTGTATTCACGAATATTTATACATTTGTGGGTCATGAAATTAGGAAAATATCGGACGATACAAAATTCAACAGCCTGAAACTCTTTCAAAAGTATAGTCGGAAGGTTTTTAGGCTATAAAAAAGGGATAATTATAAAGAGATCGTTGAAAATTTATGAGCGTATGTGTGTATTATTTATATTTCTTGTCTATTGTTTATTTAGGTGCAGTTTTGTGTAAACATCTTAATATATTCATATTTCAGAAAACTGACGTTCTTGATTTTTTTATATATATTTTCTTAAATGTGGAGAACCAAAGAAACACATATGTTTCATTTCAATAATAATAGTCATGTAAACTAGTGTCATAGAACAACCAACAATTGTCTAGAAATTAGAAAACAAAAGTAATGTTTTACTAGCATACAAACCGTCAATAAAGTCTATACTGGCATATTTCTTGCTGAGAGACGCGAGGCCGAACTCGTCATGGAAGCGTCACCAGCACACTCCAAACTGTTACTGTAACATACATATATATGTACATATAGGTAGGTACTGTGTTCACAGGGCCGTGACCGCGGTACCGGACGTATGTGTGTGTGCGCGGAGGCTCTAAATTACAATTGATTGAAAGGCAATCTTCTCTCAATTTGAACTATTAAAACTAGCTTCCGTTCGAAACTTCGTCGGTGTGGTTTTAGTCTGCTCCTGTGGCGTTACATAGACTATGCCAGGGATGGCGAATCTATATTTGTGAACGTGCCATTTTTAATGAAATCACAAATCAGAAATATTTATATTTGTGATACATAGGTAGGTACATTAGTTGGACATTTTTTTTTTGTTTTTTTTTTCTTACTCCTCCGCTATTTTTTTCTGATTAATTTCGTTGCGGGACACAATACACTTAAACGTTTCTCTGGGACTCGTCGAGCTTCATTGCCTCGACGCTTTTCTGGTGGCCTCCATTGTTGATTCTGGCTTTCAGGAGTTGCAGTGGGTGGGAGCAGTGTGGCGGGCTTGTCCCAAATACATTAGTTGGACATGTTTTAGGTTGATGTGCGCTATGATCAGCTTCTTATAGGCATACAAAAAAAAAACATAATTCAACTATTACTTACATGCGATCAAAGAATCTTGACTAGTGATTTTAATGGAGAAATATAAAACTAAATGCTATTGACTAATTTTATGTAACTTTATATTTGTAAAAAAATCGTCATAAACGTGAAATGGTACAATTTTATTTTATTCAAATTATAGGATAATAATTATGCTTCCTGCTGTTGCAAATTAGTTTCGATAAAATACATAGATTTGTTAATTATAATTATACAAAAAAGAGTTCTAGAGATTAGCGTGTTTAAGTAAACAAAGAAACTCTTCAGCTTTATTTTAACTATTAGTTTAGATAACGTGCTCACTGTATGAGCCAAAACAGAAAAATGCACCAATATAAAAAAACACCAATTATTACTTAAATTCCTTCTGGAAATCAGTTAAGCCTTTAATAAAACTAATAAAACTATTCGACCAGTTTGTATTGGAAATATTTTCAGTGCCGAGTAAATGAAAACAAGCGGTAAGGATGCCATGGTTGACTTGTCAAATATGTTATTACTGGCAATTTGCCCGCCACCTCGACCATAATTTCACCATTTATAAACACCTTTTGAACTCTCACCATTTGCTCCCCTAACACGTTATAGGCGTCGTCGTTTAAAAGCAAAAACAAATAACTGTATCGATTTATATATACCTTATTAGTACTATTTCACCTTATTAAAAACCATGTTTTCTTTGATAAAACGGTGTACAACAAAAAAAGTTAAATTCAAGCATAATTTAACGTAAACTAATTAGTAAGAGTCTTCCAAATATTTTTTTATTTAGGTTTTGACCTAATTATTTTTATGTAACGATTAATGTCGTTACATAAAATACAGTCACTGAAATTAAAATAATTCTGAATGAAGTAGTTCCAACGTATCTGGTACAGCACAGCTAGGTTTTTTACATCTCTTTAATATTAATATTATACTGCAAAAATCTAGTTTTCTCTATGAGAATGAGGTCAAAAGTTTCGCTTCACGCAGAATCAAAGCGATAACAGTGTCACAACTATGTTGGAGCTTCGTAGTTAGCGAGTGTACAGTAAAAACATATGTAAAAAAGAAATAGGTCGGCACAGGTTGCCAGGTATCTGTCATCTTTGTCTGTGAGCAAGGTTAAATGTTTTGCTTTACTGATTGCACGTAGTTAATAAGGGAGAAACGAGCCGCATTAAGTTTGTACAACAACACAATTTATATGACTAGCTGTCCCGGTGATTGTCGTACGGCCTGAAAATCAATAAATGTTGTACTGTATTTAGTGTTTTTTTCCTTGTTTAATAGCAATATGTAACCACGTACCGGGTCCAATTGTGTTTTCAAAACATCCAGGAACCCATTGAAATATACACATACAATTTCATCCAAATCGGTAATAAACACGTACAGGAGAATTTTATAATATGTGTATATAAAATAAGATATTTGACATATTAAAGTTTTATTCCTTATTACTATACTATTGATCATTACAATATTAGGTTAAGGTGGAAGATCCACGGTAGCCCGCGAAATTCAAATTTTCTTACGTTTTTTGCTATTTGCAAGTCGGTATTAGGTTTAATGTTGATTAAAGTAGGTATTATTCGCGGGCGTAAGAAGTATGTATTTTCAGAATTATAACCATTAACAATTAACCGGGCTACCGTGGAGCTTGCACCTTTATTCAGGTGTATTAGTGCGAAAGCTAAATATCAAAAATCTAATTGATATGAATCAATCGATCACAACATCTTAAAAGTGACGCGGTCTAGTCTTACAAAGCTATAATAAATATCCCGACGAGAATAGTGGAAACAATAAATAAAACTAAAAGGAAATAAAAAGCTTGTTAAATAAACATTAAAGTCCTGCAAAGTACGGCTCAAGTTAGCAATTCTTGGCTTTAGAATCCCTTCAAGTAGTGGAAGTAATATTTTCCATCGGTGTATAAAGAATTCGTAGAACCGCTACCTTTTGAGGCGCGCTGTATAAAAGATTTTCCAACAAAAAGGGTGAACGTGCTTATGGCTAGGGTATATTTAAGAGCAAAGTTGTTGTCCAAGAATAAACTAAGTTAGTTTATATTTTATTTTAAGCGATGAATGGATACATTAAACATCTCAAAGGTTATTAAGAAATGGATCATGAGTGTTATATGTTTTACATGAAAGCACTTAGGTACACAAAAGATTTAAGTTGCTTGTTTTTCGCAGCACCCACCTGTTGAAAGGCGGAGCTCGATTCAATAGGCTAATACAACCTATTATTAAGTCCAAGATGGTGGCTATTAGTGCAAACAATTCCAAGACTTAAAAGATTGAAAGAATGTTTTCAAAAACTGAATAAAACAATATGGCTCTCGCGCTATTATTTTATTAAAAGTGGTTGAACGTGTTCGTACTATTTTTTATAAAAAAAAATATAATTTTTAAACTTTATACCTACTACCTCAGGTATAAAGTTTAAACAAAAATTATATATTTTTTTATACTTAGGTATTTATAATATAATTTCAATACCTAAGTAGAAAAAAATATATGATTTTTGTTTAATTTTTATACCTACTATCTCAGGTAAAAAGTTTAAACAAAAATTATATATTTTTTATACTTAAGTATTTATAATATTAAATTGCTAAAACAAATGTATTGTTTATGAAGAACAAAATAATAATATAACTTGCATAAAACCACGCGCGCCAAAGTCAACTAGTTTCAAAATCTCTAACAATAAATATAGAGAAACATTGAACGAGATAAACAAGCGATAATAATGTCGATAAAGTAAACGTACTCGTTCATTTATGAGTACCCTTCATGATGAACATCATCGAGAGCCGGCAGACAGTTTTCAATTTAAACTTTAATTACAATGACTCTTTGACAGGTAAAAGTTTTGGAAATAGACCCTATTCCAAGCGACACAGGAATCGTAATTGAAAAGGATAACGCGAGATGGGGTGCACGCGCCCAAATATTTGTTCCACAAGGGATTAAGTTGTCGATCCAAGTGCTGAAGTTACGGCGTTTCGTTCATGGTGATAAGAAGTTTTGATGTGGGCGGGGTATCGATCGGCGCCGAGCGAGTGCGCGACCACAGCTCCTGGCAGTAAACAGAAAGCACGCCGTCAGCAGAGAACATTATCAGTGGAGCGCTGAAGCGGGATGCACACGCTCAACGTTCTGTTGTTAGCCGCCGCCGCGGCGTGCGCTGTTCCTCGCCCTCTCGGTAAGTTTTTAACTAAATGTTCACTTAAACTGACAATTCATAATTATTCTCAAATCATTCTAGCGTTATTTATCTACCGCTGATAAGCATTTCCCGTATACTTTTGTGTTACCGCCGCGAATGTGCGCGCGTAATCATTGTCGTTAAAATATTTATTTTTTCTGCTTTGACAGTTTAATAGTAGATCCTCTGTAACATGTTGCGCTCTTTTGATTTTTTTCCTCAACTATTTTTTGTTTTCTTGTCTATAAAAAAATCAGCGTGTAGTTTTAACTTTACCGTCAGAAATAATTCAAGGGTATGTTAGTTAGTTAGTTAATGTGTAAAGTATTAAGTGTTTAGATTAATTGAGAAAGCTAGTGGAAAGCTTATTTTTGCATTCAGAATGTGTACTTTCAGTGTGGATTAGTGCTCAGTTTAAGTGTTGTGTCAAAGCTAAATTGATGTTGTGGGTAACGTTTTTGAAAGCCTCGTGTAGGCTTTCGAAAACGTTGCGAATTAGTTAGGTTAGACAAAAAATAAAGGAACATCAAATATTATTTTGATTTTCGCTTATTTTCACAAACTTTAGATACAGTAAAATAGTTTTTAGAAATTGGAGTAGCGTATTTTTTTTTTCTAACATCACTTTTTTCGTTCCGCTTCCTGGCTGTAACTGTAATTATTTTTAAGTGGGTGTTGCTTACATTATTGTTGTAATTAGTTAGACATTTTATTGTGACTTTTTTGACTTTTGTTGAATTTTGAAAAGCTTTTATTCTTTTATTTCAATTATGATTTTTATTCGTATTAGATACCCATCTAATACGAATAAAAATCTTAATCATAATAGGTATACCTACCCAGGTATTCCTATTATTTATGTATGTATTAATATAATATATTTACTTTATTAAGTGCAGTTTACATTTCCGACTAATACAAACGTTTGAAAGTTTTTATCATAAATATGCAATTAATATAAAGTTCAGCGCTATAAATGAAGATTATAATTCAATAAAAAAAATCTTCAATTTAGAAGAATTATCTATAAAAAAAAATATCTTTATTATTATCTTCAATTTATATATGAATGGATTATTTTGTAACTATATTATATATTATGTAAAATTCAAACACAATGTACATTGTTTATGAATAAATAAATGAAATGAAATTAATAAGCCATGTAACATAAATACATACCTTCTCGTTCTTACAACTTTTTATACTTAGTTTAAATTTGGAAAACAATAATCATTACACGTTTGCTGAGACAGGCTCGGCAAAATTATAAAAAAAACCTTGCTTGCCAGTATTAGCATAAAAGGTCTTTACAGTTTTAAAAAATACAAGTCATTAAAACTATATTTAATGTACTCAGAGATTTTATTAAGATTTTCAAAAGTTTTTTTGCTGATACTGCTCCTATTACCTCCTCGAATTTACACTTTCCACAAAAATCGCCATACACAAAGTATAAAGAAATAATGTCTAAATAACTTTGAAGGAATGATATTATACATTCATAATATTAATATTTAAATATTCTAATCAAAAACCACAATAAAATACAAGTTATATAACGTAGCTTTTGACATTTAAAAAAAAGAATGTAGTCACGATGTAGTGAATATGTAATGCGCGATCGTGCAGTTTGTCGTCGAGTCACATGTAAAGAGAAAATAAATCTAAGGAAAATCTCTTCGGAAAACGTGCAAGAAAAGATAAAGTTGAATGAATCAGTTTAATTTTGGGGAAAATAAAACTTTACGATTAAATTAAATGATATGATCAGAATAACACAGTGTAATCTGTATAAAACTTTTACTTGGTTTGAAAGTCGAAAGTCAAATCATTTATTTCAATTAGCCCATAGAGATAAAACACAATTACCAAAACTAGTGCCTACCTGGGTTTTGGAGGCGCCTTAAAAAGTCCTTATAGATTAAGTATAAATAACGTAACAAACGAAATGTCGTAGTTTGGAAAAGCTTAAAAGTTAATGTGAATTAATTTGAAGTTAAAGAAAAATGCAATTTACTTTTCCTTCAAAATCGAGAACACGGTTTCGCTGACCACTAATAAGTACAATCAAAATAGGGTTGTCCTATCTGTAAAATGGCCTTATAATAAACTAATAAAACCTTTAAATTAACTGTCAGAAAATAGGAAAAAATCATTCGAATTTCAAATATACAGATACTTTTTTTACCAATCCAAAATCTTCAAATTTAAATAAACAACAACTCACTGTGTAACGCTAGTCATGTAAAAGTGAAAAATGCAATACTTACCAACGTTTATTTGATTAAAAAATACGTTGATTAATTGACGCGGCGCCTGAAGTGGAAATAAACAGCTACATGTAAATAAAACTAAGTGTATGTACTAGAAGCAGCGGCTAAGCAGTGCGCGCTAACTTATTGCTCAGATTGCTACAAATGGAAGCACTTTCCTACCGCAATAAATTACCAGTAGATACGATTAGCGAGTCAGGCGCAATAAGATGCTGCTAAGTACGTGCAAAAGTGGTTAGCGCTCTCCACCACTAACTGTATTTCATTAGATTAAATTATATAACGTCTCTTACCGCTCTTAAACCATATTTTCCTACGAGAGAGACTTCACTGAATTATGACGTAATTTTACTGTGATACTGATATTATGTCCAAATATTTGCCACACCATCAATATTTGTTAGTAGACACACAGATGTAGGTAGGTAGGCTTACTATTATTAAGAGAGATACTTGCTGCTTATCCCTCTTAATAATATAAGTAAGGGTATTATAATAAAAGTAAAAATGTATAGGTACTGTAATTTTGGTAAGATCAAAATGGATAAGCCGGACCGTAGAGCAAACCATCTTACTAAAAGAGGCAAAGGAAATAATGTGTTACTAGGTACCTAATCCTTTGTTCGTTCAGGATCATAAGGACGGCTGAAATTGTTTGTCTATGGAAAATGCAAAGTACGCAATTTAAAGGGATTCCATCAAATTATAGAGCTATTATAATAGAGGAAGTGGAAGTCTCCAAGAGTCTTGAACTCAATACGAAGTATCTTACCCTTTGTACTCCATTGTAAGCATCAGGTTACACAAAGCAATAGAAAGAATCCGATACAGCGCCGCACTGCATTTACATAATGATACCTATCTAGAACTGAGGGATATATTACAAAAATAACTTGTTACTTACCTTTATGATAACTTCAACATAAGTATTTATGCCAACCAAAGAAAATAGCGTTAGTGTATATATATACATGTAGGTACACATAACTTTACAAAATAAGTTTACTTTAATACTGTCTTTATGTACGTTTTCGTTTATCTACATAGATATTTTAGCTTTTTTCCATTTTAATATTTTAATAATTAGAATTAAATATATTTAGTTATTACAACTTAGTTTTATTTATATCATAAACAATATATTTCGCAACGAACGCCATTTGAGTATTTAATGTATTAATAAGTGAGTATATGAGAACAATATAAGTGAATTTAACTTACTAAAGAAGTAAGTACTAGATAATTGTGCGAAAGTTTTTAAGTCCAGGCAACATTTTTCTTTCTTCTTTTTCTGGATTATAATAGCTAAGAAAGTATACTCAGTTGTCTTCTTTTAATCCGACTTCGAATTGCCGCAAAGTAAAACAAAAAGATGACGTTCCAAGCAGTCTGAGCCAGCCCGTGGGATTAGTCTTAGTTAAATCACGATTTACGACCTATCTCGGTTGAATAATTGGTGTCGAATTAATAGACATTTGACACCAATTCGAGAACTAAACAAGAAACTGATAGGTTGATGAGTTCTAAAACGATAAAAATTTGCCTAACTCGTCTGTTTGTAGATATTATATGTTCACAGCCTTTTACTCAAGTCTCAAAATAGGTACTTACGTTAAAACTAAGATTTGGCGTGATCATGAATAATGATGACGTGCCCTGTTTTATAAAAATACAAGCGTTTGCCTCAAGCTTAGTCCGCATAAATGTTGGTTATAGCGGACGCGGACGAAGTCGCGAAATAAAAAGTACTTTCTTAGGGTGTAAACTTTCCCCGTACCAAGTTTCATCAAAATCGGTTTAGTGGTTTAGTCGTGAAAGCGTAACAGATACACAGACACACAGATAGACATACAGACAGCGTTACTTTTGCATCTTTAATATTAGTATGGATACCTAATGGTCTACCTAATGCCTACCCACTTTGGTAGTTAATTTAATCAACACATCACGGTGCTTAAGTAGTACCTAATACCTATACAATAAAATTGATGTAAAAAAAAACAAAAGCCAAACAAAACCAACTTTGCGAGCTTGAAAACAATGAAGTCAAAACAAACTCCCACAAGTCACATTATTTCTTGAAAACTAATCCTGAACTTGACTCCTACTTTAGTAAATGTAATCTTATGTTTGTAAATATCATGTGTAAAAGAAACCAATCACATTTCCGAAAACCACATATTCTACATAATTGCTATTTTTTTTCTACTAAATTGAATCATACCTGGGTATCCACTGGTTCTGGAGATATTAAAAGTCAAAGTTACAACTTTTTACTACGTTTTGTTACGAAAATAAGTTTTAAAATTTTCCAAATATTCTTTAAATACTCCTACGACCGCCGTACGGCATGCACCTATAAGCACAATAATTTGCATGTTACAATACACGGTATCACAAATAATGATTTTTTACACCAAAAATAAAAGTTGTTGCAGCAATATTTTCCGTTAAAAGTCACTTAGTTTCATGGGCAGTGTGTGTAGCTAACGAGTATGAGATTTGTATTTTTACACCCCGTATAATCACTGGTGTACACTTTTATAAAAATAAAATACATAGTGTGACTAGTAATTATAGTGACCGATACTTTTACATATGATTGTACTCATGATAACAAACAACTTTCCCAAAGAAACATTTTTTTCGTCATCATTGTAATGCACATGACGTAATTCACCCCTATAGAATACGCCCTAGTAAAAAGAATTCACAATCAGTTGTAATTTAATTTTGTTTCTTATTAATCCTTTTTTATAAACAAAATTATTCAACTTTAACCTTGTATTCATTTTTTTAACACACCATTTTTTTTTATTTAACTATCAACCGCACGGAAAGCAACTAGTTTCAGATGAATTTCTACTAATTTCTTTATATTCGGAAAGTTATTACCTGTCATGAGTACAATACAAACATGTTTATTAAATATCGTTCACTAATTTATTACCAGTTACCCTATAAAGTAATAACAGTAGAAATAAAACATTATAACATATCTCAGATGATCGATACTGTAAGATCTACGTTCTCAAATAAGCTTTTAAACAATTTAGTTATTCTGTCCTAATGTCTAGATTTATCCAGGCCTATCTTTAGCGCTATTAACAAGGCCCGTCGATACAATAAATATCTTTCAGCCTAGTTTTTCGAGCTAAGTTTGAAACGACTGTGTTAAGAGAAATCAGGTTATTTCTTTATTCAATCACGATCGATATTAGGAATGCAGATAAATGGTCATACCTATATACTAAACTGTATATCGGCACTTACCTATTTAAATCTAAAACAATGTGATTGTTACAACAGAATGTACAGTTACATTGAATGGAGAATATACAATTAAATTTGACGTGTCTGTGACAATTGAAATGTCTGTTTGTAATGACAAAATAGGTATAATAGCTTTTTACTATTGTAAATGCATTAAGGCGCGGCCTGCGGTGGCGGCCGCAGTGGCGGCCTGTTGTATTCGCTAGCAATGTAAATGAGACTTCACATACGCGCGGTCACGACGCGGCCTGCGCGCGGTTGGCCGCGGCCAACCCCGAATTAGGGTACCGCGCAAATAAACTAAATTCACGCAGACCAAATTGCGGGCATAACCTCGTATGTAATATAGGCAATATAGGTAGTAAGTATATTTTTTATTGATATAAAAGAATCGGACTGGTTTTACGAAAATATCTATGAGCTTTAAGGAAAATATCAAAATAATGTGAAGCTGATCATATAAGATTGACATTTCTCATACGCAGTAAATTAGTATGGTTATCAATTTCAGTTGAACCAATTAGAAAGATATTCGATAACTAAAGAATCTGCTTAGATTACTTAACAAATATGCAGTTAAACAATAACTAAAATAAATTTAATGCAGACTCTGGTTTTTACAAGAATCTGAAACAACAGAATCAACAAAACATTATTAATTGAAAAGTCAATTAATTTTAATTAATCATAAAGTACATTGTATCATTAAAGCTGGCGATCAGTTAATGTCGATTGTTAATAGTCACAATTCGACATGTTAATTTATACCTGAAATTTCAGTAGTTACGTTCGTTTTGAAATGATAATTTAATATATTTGGCTAGGCCGGCCGTGCCGTCGCTTGCACGCTGTTTCACGTCACAATTTATCATTCATATAGCAACGAACTGAACTTAAATTTAAAGCCGTTTTTTTTCAGACTTTACTTATTTTCCAAGTACTGTAATTCAATATGATTAAATGCGTTTTTTATTTCATTCACGAAGACGTACCATGTTGAACATGCAGCCGTCATATAATTTTCATAGGAAGATAATCAGAGATCGGAATAAGTGGAATATTATATACATAAAGTTCGAGGTAGGAGAGTAATATAGAGTTGTAATACCTCCTCTGAAATCCCGGAATCATAAACATGACGATTAAAACCCGGGATTATAAAAACATGGAACACACAACTGGACTTTGAGTTTATTTACAAATTATTTATTTTAAGAATCATAGCTATTCCAATTTTTAGAGTACAGTAGTAAAATTGTATCAGATTCTAATGTTTTATTAAAATGGGTAAATTAAAACTAAGTTTCTTTTTTATAGTGGATATTAGATTTTTAACTCATGCCTCAAATACTCTACAATTTAACAGTTTTTGTACGGAACCCTAAAATCATAATAAGATTCTTCAGTGTAATAATTTAGCTCGAAATTCCTTCAAAAGTCCTTTGCAATTTCTTAATCCCGCGATGTAATGGTCATGTTTGTGATTTCGGGATTTTAGCGTGGGAATTATCAACTCTATGTTACTTACTCTCTCGAACTTTAGATACTCTTCCTATTCCGATCTCTGAAGATAATACTTGATATATTCTTGTTCATACTCTAATAGAGACAATATTGTAAACGTGTGAGTTGAAGGAAGATAGTTGATTTTCCGATGAGCAAAATCATGTGTGTCATCATCCAATGACCTAGTAAAACGCTAACCCGCATAGGACACTTCTCACAAAGAGGAGGACAAGTCCTAGCGATGGAAACATTAAAGTGAAGGGCACGTTATTGTCGCCAAGTTGAGAATCCAGGTAGCCAAGTCTTAAGTGTAGCGAAAACGCAATTGGATATGTTGGCAAACTTGGCAGACGAACGTCAGCAGTCCTCTCTTTCAGCACCTGAACAGCACCTAAAGTAGCATAACAAAAGCATAACGTTGTTTATGTTGAGGTCACATACTTAAGTAGTTATTTATATACCGCTTAATGTCAAATATTATAGGAAAAAAATAAAAAAATATATAGAGTACTTCCCTATTAATTTATTTAGTTATTTGTTTAGCTTAAACTTAGAGCAACACGGATCACCGGCCCTCCGGTGGCCTGTGTTGCTCTATGAGCTCAAAGTACTTCTAAATTCGTTTTTAAAATTTTGCTTATAATTAATATGCTAAATTGCTATCCAAGTGTAAAATGGCGATAACATACAAAGACATACATAGAGAATAGACACAAAAAGAAAACAAACAAAAAGATAAAACAAAAACTGGGTTCACAATACGGCCGCGGAAAACGCGGCTACAGTGATCTAAGTTGTTAGGCTCTGTTCCAAGGTCGAACGAGGTGTTGTACAAAAAAAATATGTGACCAAAAACTTTAGACGCTGACTAGCCAACTAAAGCTGGTTAATAAAACATTAGAGGATTTTACAGGTACCCTGTAAATGTTTTTTACTACTAAAACACCTCCACCAACTACTCAGAAAGTCGTGGGACTAAGTTAATAGCAATACCTCTTTAGGCAAACAAAATTTGTACCATACCTGTCTTATGCCTGATATTTGACACGGAATTTGTGTAATCTTGTAAGGTCTCTATTAGTATAACACCGAGCGTGGGTGAAATTTTTCGTGTTTAATTGGGCCAAATATTTTGTTTCGAAATTCAGGTAACACCAAAAATACTTCATAGCCTTTACTGCTGTTAACAAACGTAGGTTGATCTTTACCCATTATTAAATAGAAAATCAACTGGAAAATTTATTATCTAGATGACATTAATAAGTACAACACGTTTACACGTGTTGTACGAAATTATTTCACCTAGATAATAATTCTTCTCTAAACATATATTTATCTACCTACAAACTTATCCAAGTTTGTAGGTAGGCAAATATATGTTTAGAGAAGGATTAGGTTAAGGAAAAAGCACGTTCATAGATCTAGCGCGCCCTCTAGATGGTAAGTAGAGGTTCTAAGTTAAGATTAGTTTAGGTAAAATGTTCATATTTCTGGTCACATCTATGCTTGTAAAAACTGGTCCTCACTGTGTCGTCACGACGGAATGTTAAAAAAAGAGTTGATATAATAAGTACCTCAGTACCATAAAATAACTACAGTCCAAAGTAATTTTACTGTGCGATTTACAGTCTGTCGTCATTACATTATGAGAACCACTATAGTTTCAGAAAATAGGTAAAGCGAGCTAGCTATCTATTATGTACTCAGCGTCCCTGCAACACAGCGACTGATAATCGCACTGCAATCTTTTAGAATTTATCTGCATTCACAATGTTTGTTTCGTGAAGTGATAGAATTAGTTGTATTTGTATGTCCAATTGTCGTGTCCATCAATATCGGTGCACACGTGTCCACAGAGCTCATTCATAAGATTTCTAGGCCCGTCAGCTGCGCCATCATTGTCGCAGCTGCCGCACCGAATGGGTCGGCAACCAAGACCTTTCCGCAGCGATTACATAATGCCTCGGATGCTGCTGCCAAACCAATTGTATGGGTATGAAGACAGGCTACGCGCAGTTGCACCTACTGAACGAGACTGGCTGAGCAAGGTACGTTTTCAAGGCAAAATTCACTACTAACTACGAGACTAACTAAAAGATGACAACATCAACACAAATGTGGAATACACGGAAGTTAGGCGTGAATCATGAGCAATACCACAACAGTTTTATCTTTACCGGCGATATCCGACGATGCATCGCACACTACATGTAGCAGTTCAATATCTCACAATTCAATGTTGTTAGGTCACAATTACTCAACGCCGTATTCATTGATCATAGAACTATTGTTCTGTGATGAAACCATATCAATGCGAACTAACACGGCGAACTTTACAAACTTGAGGAGTGAAAGGTCGAAAAACTTTCGGCCAGAACTATGTATGTTGTAACATAACATCACGCCCCAAAGGGTTAGGCAGGGTGTACCGATCAGTACACCCACATTTCGCCAATCCTATGTAATAGGGGCGAGCCATGAGTGATACGTTAATTCGAATGACGCTAATTCGAAACACGCTAATTCGAAAAATATTGAGAGTGGTACGCTAGTTCGAAAACTCATGAGGTCGAAAACCGCTATTTCGAAAAACATTTTGAATGGTAGGAACGCTGTAGTATTCTATTTCTGTTAACCTGTACATAGTTTTTAAAACAATAAATAATTAATTTTTAAACCTGTATTTTAACCATTATCGAGCTAAGTAGTAAGTAAGTCGCTTAAACACCTAGTTCCGCTAATTTCTGCAATCCTGGTAGTAACGTGTATTGTATCGATATTCCATTATTACCATATCATTCAAAATGTTTTTCGAAATAGCGTGCTTCGAAATAGCGGTTTTCGACCTCATGAGTTTTCGAACTAGCGTACCACTCTAATTTTTTTCAAATTAGCGTCCTTCGAATTATCCTTACACTCGCGGGCGAGCCTACTGCCATCAACCGAGCACAAATCCAGACTCTGAGGCGGACTGAGAAATTCTTAATGGAAAATCTCAATAACACTAAATAATAAAATTATTATATTACTATGTTGTAATTAAATTATTATTAATTTAATACATATTTTTCATTTCTCTCCAGCGGTTAGATAGGTACCTCGTCATATATTTATATTGGTTTAGATTTCTACAGTTAATTTATTGTTACACGGTAACAAAAAAAGAACGATTTGATATTTGCTGAAAAAATAGGTAGTGTAAGTAATAGTTAGGAAAGAAATAAACTAGACTTCGTTTGAGTGTGGTTTCGCAAAAAGGACAGTGTTGTACTAAAGCAAGGAAAAGACCAACATATACAGCAATTGTCTTGCGAAACTCATCTAAATAAATCTTTCCACATTTTGATTGTTGGCTCTGTCTCTCTTTTTAATAATAATATTGATAATAATAATATATTCCCATCCATCTTTCTTTTAGGTTATAATACTGTCAAGCTAGTCACGCCACAGGAAGCATGTGGTGCGGTCGGTAATTGAAACTAAATGCATTTTATAGGCTGGCAACAGGTACTTACGCTAGATGATTGTAGTATGAAAGGATAATAAAATGACTAAGGGTAAAAGTATAATACCTACCTATTTTGCAACAGACAGGTATTTAAGTAATTTAAAGTATTTGGCATATCCGAAACTATTTAATAACTTGAGCAATTGGTTCAGATATTAAGTAAGAGTAGAATAATTCTCACTCATGGTTGAGATATTGCGATTGCCAGTCTCATAGTCAATCTAGCTCATAAAGGTTTTAGGTTTTTTATTTCCACTAACTAACTAATGAACTAATATATAAAAGAACGAATTATACGAGTACGAATACGATTATTGTTTTCTACTCGTTCGAATCAAATTAAAAACTGCAGAAGAAATTGCTAGACTTTTTTTTACAGGAATGGAATGCAATTAGGTATTCAAATCTGACATTTATATTTTATTCTTACCACGTCAGTTAATACAATTGCTAGCGGACACGTAATCGAATCAAATCGAATGAAGAACCTCGCCATATGTTGCCAAGGTTCTGTAATCAATTTATCCTCGACATGTAGGAATATCTAGACTGGCAACTCAAGGTTGATGCAATTGGAGGCTACCTATAACACAGGGGGTGGGTCTAAGTAGATAAGTGATAGGGGGAGGCCTTGCCGGTAAAGGTAGACTCAATCGATATTGACTATATTACTATTAAAATTTCAATAGATTTTAATGTACTAACTAGATTGCAGGTTTTCCTCTCGTATTATCTACATATAACTGCTAAAATCTGTAAATAAAAGCACGAGTGTTAACGTAACCATTGAAGGTTATAAAAACATAACCTATCTGCACTTTACGACCCATGCCAAAGGGAACTGAGTTAGACTACATTATTAATAGTGACGGATGATAAACAAGTTTTTTACGTGCATATATGGACTGATAGATCTTGAAGTTATCAATTTCCTAGGACTACATAATTTAATGAGTTTTTAAAGCCTCGACCATGTGATACGGTGACAGAAGGGAGGCACCACCCCAATGCTTTTCATTGACCATCTCCCCTTCACCTGCCAAGGAGGGTGGAAAGAGCGAAACTGAGTTGCCAGGCCATAATATCGATAACTTATATTCACGTACGAAGGTTGCACGAATACGACTACGTGAACGCATCGCTCGACCATAGATTTCAGTATGAAACTGGGTCTGTTGAGAATATCTGCTCAAATGTTATTGGTTCTGGAACAGATAAATCAACTAAATGTTATAGATAGAAGTTAGAACTATTTGTCTATGAAGTAGCTGGCAGGTTATAAAAATATTAATAAAACCCGTATTTATTTATTTTTTGAGGAATAAAACGTTATTAATAGAGTTATGCATTTGTTTTTGAAATAGATACACTCAGTGTCCTTGGTACAGGTAAATTGTAGGCTTTGAAGATTTTACTTGCCAGATGAATTAAAAGAAGATTCATAGCGTAAATGCAGGATTTTTCTCATCTTCTTGCAACAAATATAGTTGCATAATGATGTTGCCAGCTCGTGGTGCACAAAGAGAATAGGACTGTATTATGCCTTAGTCTTTTTTGAGCGCTGCTTTAGTATTCAAAGTTTATCCGAGAAACTTTATCTCGTGTTTTTGCAATCGTCACAGCGCAACGCTTTCAAACTGTAGATCAAAGCTGTTACTCTTTGTTCTTATATAAAATTAAAGTACAATTTAAGCAAAGTAGTGAAATGTGTATCTCATAAATGTGTATCTCTATATTCAATAAATAAAATCACGAGTTTACGACAGTTATATTACCGATATATACGAGACTATAGGCAAAAAATATTAAAAAGAAAGTAATTAGTCACCTCGGACGATTTAAAAGCAACAGAAGGCTCTGAGAAGCTCTAAATAAGGCTAAGACTTTCTCAAGACAAAACAACCCATAGCTTATAGTGTCCAAAATGCAGTAAGTAAGTAAAGCAAGAATAACACCCGTAAAAGTTATGGCAACACTTGACCTATTTACATGATTTAATATAAATAGGGTCAGTTGCAGCTTGCACAGTGAACTGGAAAATATGTTTATTAATGTACTTAGCAAGACATTAACGTTGTCTTGCTTATAAAAATATCCAGTATTATCTTCTATATTTTGATATAAAAAATCAGCTACAGTGTTTAGATGGATTAACTTGAAATTTTTACACAATATTGCATTTTAATAAATGAGTCTTTTCATATTATAAACCATAAAAAGTCACCAAGTTACAGATTTTAGTAACTTCAGTATTTTTTTCTTGGCAAGGTTGCTTCAATTCCAATTGTCAGTAGCCAAATATTCAAAAAAAAAATAACAAAGGAAAAAAAAGAAAACAAGCTCACGGTCTACAAATTGAAATTATCCTTAAATCGTGTGAAATTTGGACCATCTCCCAGGTTATCTATCAGCCTTAACAAAATTAATAATCGAAGATATTAATGCAATTTTAAAGATGGTTGAGCACAAGAAATTTTCACAAGAGAATATAGCGCTACGAGCTACGAAGACTATTAAATTAATTTCCGTAGTCACTGCTACGAGAGTGCTACGAAAATTCACGTTGAATATTTTGCATGGCTACGAGGGTGAATATGGTTAAGGTAATAAACTGTGACGAGCAAAATCATGTCTATGCGTCAATATTATGTTCGGAAAAACACCCGAATTTTGAAACGATATCAACAAATTGTTAGGAATAAGTGATCATATTGGTTGAAAATGCAGTTGCCCAAGGCAGTTGACATGCGTTTGTCAATTATTTTTAGCCAGTTTTAATGTTAATCTTCAATTTATAAACTGGGCCTTAACCTCAAAATGGAGAACTTGTTTTGAATTTTCATCAAAATCCTTTGTTTTTTACAAAAAAATGCTTGGGTTTATCAATTCGTGCTAGTCAATAAAAATAAAATCGTCTGCACAGGTACAAAGAGCTTTGTGCTACGGTGATCCATCAAATATTTGTAAACACAGATACGACAGAACAACAATACATTCCCGTGATTGAGAACAAAAGGTTAACGAAGAGCTCCAAACCTCGGGAACGACTATCGAAATGGATCGAACAAAAATAAAATCAGTGTTTTTCACATCACTTTGAACTAGAAAATTATTCGTAATTCAGTTAATATTGGATGCCAATCATCATGGATTTTCTAGTTCTACCGTATGGACGATCATTATTATAATGGCTGCGATTTACGTAATGCATCGTCCCCTTTTGCTATGTATCATACTAGTATAATTATGCGTTTAAAAGTCGCCGGTATCGACTGTAGGCAGAAAGTTGCAGGGGTCATTATAGGCACGACCGCTCGTTAATAAATTATGAACTAATTCAGACACAGTTGAACTTATGACATTTAATGACGAAAGTTTCCAATAACAGATTGTCAAGAAAAGCTCCATCCATATTCAATATTTTATAGTTCCGTCTTGTCGGAAGCGAGTATTAGCAATCAACAGTTTTGGCTGCCATTACACTCCCTTCTTAGTACTAAACTTACAATTTAGGCGCTCAATAAAGAAGTAGTAGGTATATAGTCTTCTTGCGCCTATCAAGACACCAAAATTGGTTTATTATATTATCTGATATCTACTAACTAATCCGATTAGAAGTCAACCGTCCGACGAACTAACAATTACACGATCGAATACGTCCGCTGATCTTGTTATCTTAAATAAATTAGTAAATAATTGCAATGATATATTGCTATTTAAAAAAATATTCTGTCATAACTTCTTACATAGAAAACATTGGAATAATCAACCGAAGGTTCCAGTCCTTCTTGTTAAACTATTAAATGTAATTTTCCGTCATGAGCAGATATCCGCCACGACATTAACGAACGAGGCGATAGCCTACGGCCGTTTATCGTATTATTGACTCTTCAAAGAAACGATAACTGTCAGTAAATACAGGCCAGGAATACGACGTATCAATCAACCTGGTTTGTAGCCTGTAATTGTCTATCTAGGTTTCTTGTTGGATTTAACCTCGAAACTTCAGTCCGCAACAAACGAAGGCTAAATACATTTCATTTGGAAAATGTCGCGCCGTGCATTTAGCGTGAACTTACTGGGGAACTGTCACTTATCAATGACATTTTAATGAATGTTTCAGAAACACACCACGCCACTTATAACAGTTCGAGGTATAACCAATTATTTTAAATACACTATTACGGTACTATTACAATAGTTCGATCACATCACGTCATTATTATAATGATATCATAATATATGATAGCAGTAGTAAATAGACACATTGCAGCTAGGACTTACAAAATATCGCTCAAAACACATTACGCATTGACATTGATTTAATTTACAAGTTGATACGTCATTTTACGTTTCGTTTATTTCGGCGCAGGAAATCGATCGCATTAACCATATGGATAATGATGTGGACTTTACTCCATTCGAAGAGGAATTTTCTCGTTTGATTTCTCGAGAACCCTACATTACCAAACCTTATGGACCACAAAGAGGAAGAGAATCGGCCTATGTTCCTGATACCATGGCTCCTATATCGGAAGATGTAAGGCCTCTGCCACCACCGCGGGAAATTATTCCACCAGAGTCTATGCCAGCACCTGAGTCGGTGATTCGGCAACGTAAGACCTCTACACCAGCACCATCAGTGGCTACGAATAATGAAGAGAAGAAAAAGACTTTCGCACTGACACCTCTAGATAAAGAATATTACGAACCCGAAGATAAAATTGTGACGCAAAGTAAGTTGAAAAACTTTCACGAAAACTTTTACTTTCAGCACGAGTCCAATTTGAAGAGTATAATATTATGATTTAATGTGTTTGCTATAACCGTGTGACTATGGACCTAGTTTCTAGTGTAAACACGGAGCTGCCGCAAGCTGGCCTCGGAAGCCACAACCGACGACGAAGTAATGTTATCAGCGCAACATGAGCGGAAGCTGCAGCTTTTCCGCCTGATGTAATCTTATAAGCCATCTTTTACGTAGCGCCGTCGACAGGAAATGAGCGAGATGTGCTGCCGGTTCTAAACCGGGGCATGATTTGCGTTCAGATATCAAATTCGAACTAGATTTATTATAGAATGTTTACTTGCTTTCATTTTGCAAACTCTCAATAAGTTATTTTATATTTTCAAGTTATATGTACCGCAATCCAATGTAGGTATTTTTGGCAAGAAACATAAAAAATGAGCATCATTTTTTTTAACTTCAGTTAACAATAATTGTTTGAATATTTCGCGATTGTTGCAGAATCTGACGGGCCCCACGAAGGCGGTGAATCGGAGGTTCATCACAAAGCGGTAAACGTTATAGCATTCCAACCACCACGTCAGATACGTCAGAACCCCAACCTGGGCAGAACGAAAAATCTAGTTGCTGAAAACTTGGACCGCCTTAGAATTGGACTGTAAGTATTTTATAATTTCTGTATAAAATTCATCTCATCCACAATTTTGATACATTTCGACGGCTTTAAGTTATACCTACAATGATTTTGAAGTGTCATCTTTATTCGTTAACAGGTATCCTTGCTACAGGTCTTGATTTAAGCCAATAGGTGTTAAAGATTCCGCACAGATTTTCTTCGTGTATCTATCATTTGTTGGTTTAGCATTTGTAATTAAAATTACTACAATCATCTACTACTAATAGGTCCAGTCAATAAAAGAGATAGGTCGGCACATATAGTTGAAGTTTTGAGAAACCGGTGGATGTCTACGATTATAATTTAATTGATTAACTGGTTATATACAAAAATAATCTTGGAAATAGACTAAAAAACATATTCTAATAACAATCCACGTACTTATGAAAAAAAAATGTATTCACACTTTTTTTGTTATTAAGGTACAGAAAGATTAGTTAAAAGTTAAACTAACTAAAAGAATATTGTATGAAAGTAAAAAGTTTATAACTTCGAAAAACATAACTATATAGTCCGGTTTACGAGACGGTAATAGTGAAAAAGTGACGGTTTCTTTCATTTTCATAGAAAAGAATACACCATAATGTGCTGAATTGAAAGGCGTGGTGCTTTAAATTACCTTCATTGAATAATCTTGACAATAGAAAAAAGAAATAGTATAGAATCACAATCGTACCTTCTGCAACGGAAGCAAATTATAATTAATTATTTGATTAGGAAACTAGGGATTAAACGATTAGTTTTATCTTCATCTTCTATGAAAAGCTAATAAGTAGCTTTTATGCAATGCTATTTATTATTCATCAAGGATTCTGCACAGCCATTAATTAAATTTATTCTTACTTGATTAATCATAGGCAATTAAATCTTGGCAAGTCGGTACAGTTTTCCAACTACGGAGTAATAGATATTTTTACTTATAAAGAATAGTACATTTATAGACATACGTCTTAGTCGGCAGAACACGTAATAGCACTTTGATTTAATCAGCGGGAGGTAAACACTAAAGCGACAGGAAGCGGGACTTGTAAGAACGGGGTTCGTTCTGGACTGTTGACCTTCAACTTTGCAATGTAAATAGGTTCCTACACGTTTATGTAAACGTTTGTGCCTTAAACCCGGTTATTACATTTTCCATATATATACCCTAAGAACCATTTATGAGGATTTATGAGGAAATAGCCATGGAGCAAAACGCCATGTCTAATTTTGCTGCATTATCTATTCAACGTACTAGGTATGTACAAAAAAAAGCTTTCGCAGTTCAGAGCAATAATTACAGACTGTTGAACAAAAGCTAAGTATAATAATATAAATGTCACGAATTCCCGAGACAACATAGGTTATTTACCCGTCTCCTCGGAGTGCATAGAACTCAATGTCCTTTCGGGTCACAGGTCTGCCTTTCGATCCACAATACCTAAATGAATTATAGTTTTTTTGAAAACAATTAAATAGTTATTAAAAAATACCCTGCGTGTTAGATAATCTGCAAGTAATTATGCTGCTTCTAAGAAAATGTTGAGAAGCATCCATTTCACTTTATTATTCAAGATTTCTAGAGTGACATTTACAAATGGAAAGCTTAAGTTTTTTTTTTTAAGTCTCAGAAACTCTATTAAGAGTAAATTTTCCGTGAAAAATATGGCTGCGTGTATGTTTTTAAATATTCTTTAACTATGTCCTTGTATATCATTTGGTAGATATGATTGAACTGTTGTCAGCTCAGCGTCTTTAATTAATGACACATGCAAATATACATACACATTTTATTTTTATTGGTACCTGGAATTGTATTATTATTTACCTATAATAAGTAAATGTACATTTGAAAACCCTAAGTATTTAGTTCCTACATATTCACTGCCCCCACGAGAGTTACTTCTATACCTACCTACATATATAATTAATATACATTATACATACTCATAATTTGAATAATTATTGTTAGAGGTGCATCGTTGTCTTTCATGGTGATATATTAGCATAGGATAGTCATGATAATACTAGGTAAAGTACATAGAATTTCGATTGAACGAAAATAATGAAGTTAGCAGTAACGATAACTTTTACAAAATCGACAATATAGTATTTTTTTAGGGCAAATAAGGACTACCGTATACCTGTCTCCTTACTGCCAACCAACCTGCGCTGGTTGAGAGTAAACCCAACCGATGTTCCGGAGACGAGGTGAAACTAATACGTATTAAACACTTAGAGATTTCCTTAGCCTCCACTCCTTAAAGTCCTTAGTTGCGCATGGAAATAAAGTTCGTTCTGAATAACACTTTTGTTGAAAGCAGCCTTCACTTGTGAACGTTCTCTCAGACAATGCTACGAATACAAGCAATGAGTCACGTGTGCAGACGACATTAAAAGCACCTGAAAATACACACTTGTTAGAATCGCTCATACTTGGACCAAAATTTAACATTATTGACATGATTTTCGAGTGATACCGTACCAAAATTTAATTTAGGCGTTTTAGAGACACTAAGAGACAGTCCTTTTAATGTCTGTGATGTCAGCTGTTTTGATACGATCCCATAGTTTCGGTAAATCTGCCATTTATGTATCCGGCCTCAGTTAGCTTTGTTTGCAAATGCACGGTAATACTGCTGCCGTTTGTGGACTGTAACAAAACAAGTTGATTGATCGATGTGAAATAGAATTACCTTTAAAATAAACAAAGTAGACGTTAAGAGGACTTGGCTTTGTGTCATTTAATTTTAAACATTTTATTTTTATGTTTCTTGTAAACCAATTGGCAATATCGGAACATCAACTTCGACTCATAAAGCATAATAATGATCATAACCATTATGTATTACTAGATATACCATTATCATATCCCAGGGCAGTATTGAATAACAGCACTTTTGTTTTTTCCGGCTCTCGGACTTAAATACCTAACTGACCTGTAGAAAAGTAATTCTACTAGGTATATTTAGATACCGTTTCAAATATATGGCAATTACCTAAAATTATTTTTTGAATTTTCACCAAGTTACATTAAAAATGTGAAAAATGAATGCGTGTGAAGAGTATGTTTGGTCGGGAGCATCCAAAAGTCACTCGGAGTCTTAAAGACTCTTGTATTGGAACGGATTGTTACAACGTTAGTGCCGAGACGGTGCAACGGTGTTTAGTTACAAATAATAGAAACAGCAAATAACTTATTATGATTTAGATAATTATTGTGATGGGTCTTAACATCAGAGAATAGAACTTCGGGTTCAAATACGAATCTGAGTATTTAAACATGAATACAAAATACACGCAACCCATATATTTGGCCGTTGTGGATAACTGAAAATTAATAAATCAAATTATTGACCCAATTTTATCATACAACGAGCATGGCATTGCTTACTCATCTCATTTCGCTATATCAAGCCAGAACTACCAGCATGTGATCCCATGTATGCTTATCTCAGTCACCCGAGCATATTATGTAAAACGAGTGTATTTACAAAATAATGAGCCATTTAGTATTTTGTGTTAGCGTAGATATAGTAGTATGCATTGTGCACCTCTCACGGCTACGCTAAAGGTGCCAGTCGTAGCGGATGTATGTGGAGTAGAACTACAACATTTTAATCTGATTGCTATATCTAGTACCCAAGAAAACCCCGCGGGCACTGATAAACCTCGCCACATCCATGTGCTGGAATCCACGGCTGACCCTGCAGACTCGATCTATGGAATAGCTCTCATTGCGGCCGTGGGCACTGCACTCACCATGGCCATCATCGGGTTCGCAGTCGGCTGGTATACGTAAGTGGTTGTTCCAACCGTCTCATACAGCACTTCACACATCTTAGTGACATTTATCACTCGCAATCACCCACAGGCTCAGTAAAAAAGCTAAAGCTGCAGCAGACGTGGACTACCCTGCCTACGGAGTAACCGGACCTAACATAGATACCTCAGGCGACAGGAAACTGGCACATTCGGCCCACATGTATCACTACCAGCATCAAAAACAACAAATAATAGCTATGGAGAGGTAATTAATAACTAAAAACAATTGTTCAGCTGTTTTCCTTTCAGCTTTGTTAAAACAAATGGAAAATTGCAGAAAATTCCTGTTGGTTTACTTAACAGAAATATAAACGGTAAATAAATAATGTTCAGAACGAAATGAAAAAGCTCAGCTTTGTATGAATTGCAGTTTGTTCTTGACAAATAGAAGCCTTACAGTGGTTCAATCGGAACAACAATTATGACGAACAAGTTGAAACCACTGGACTTGAAAACTAACATTTCCTTTTTAATTATTTCATGAATACTTCGGTAAAACCTTTCGCTTGAAACTAAGGTCATTGAGAATTTATAACTTAATTTGAATAACTTAACCGTTGGTTTTACAATTTTTTAAGCCAATATTCTGCCTCGTCTTTTTCGGAATCAAAGTTATTTTTAGTATAGCTCAAAGCCAAAAGTAGTTTGTTTAGATTTAGTGGTTTGGCTTTTTTATACTAAAAATAAAGTTTTTTTTAATTGAAGTGGGCTTAAGGCTTTCGCTGAATTAAGAACCTAGAATAATAAATAGAATATGCTTTATTAGGCACTATTCTGGCTTAACACAGCATACCTATACGGTATACTGCGCAGTCTAGTTTTATTTTGGCCGATAAGTTATTACACTCGATGAAATTTTGTAGACTTTAAAATATAAAATGTAGCCTATAATTTAAAATCATTTTAGAATCATTCCCATTTTGATTAACAAAATAACTACAAGCCTAAAAATAGTACCCTTATCTTATCTGAATATCATCGAGTTTAATTACAGTTTGGCCAATATGTAACTAGACCACTTTTACGAGGGGCGCACTGTCGGTACAGGGGACTTAGACAAAGTAACAATTTCAAAACGATAACGAAGTTAGAAGAGACTAAAATGTATGGGATTGACATAAGCAGCGTTAAGTCACGTGGTCAATCGACATCGTCATCGCAATTTGGTAGACAATGTTATAATTCATAACGAAACCATAAATTAACTAATCGTTATCGTTTTTATCCCATACAAATGCGTAGACAAGCAGCGCTTTCAGTGTTCGCCTTCGCCTCGATCGTGATCGCGACCATAGTGTTACATTGGCTATGAAATGTTTGTCGTTATCTCAGAGACGATGACGAATTTAGAAATCGTTTCACTACGAAGCGATATTACTTCGTCTAAGCCCCCAGTCCCCTTAACGGCAGTCTATTGTGTTAATATTGTGTATGTGCCGTAAATACACGGTCGGTAGAAGAACGTTCGTCTTTGTCACTCCTAACTGTAAGACAGTGTTATTCTATGTATTGTACGATCGAGCCTTTTACCTTTATATATTAAAATAAGTTCGTCGCCACATTTCAGGAACGGATGTGAGCACCGTAACGGCTCCGTGTCTGACCCCGAATCTGAGGAGGAGAATGAGGAAGGAGATTACACCGTGTATGAATGCCCCGGATTCGCTACAGTACGTAATCCAAAACTTTTTATCATATCGTAACAAAACTTAGGAAATATAGCCGTTTACAAACTTAAATAGGAGAATTGGATATAGAAGTTGACAATAAACGACTATAGGAACTTAAATGGAATAAAAAAGAAACTTATTAGGCTATAAAAAAAATAAGGCTAGGTATAAGTAATTAGAATGCTATATCAACGTAAAGGGCGACGGGATTACATAAAAGGCTAAACAAAATGAAAAGACCGAAGTTATTGTGGTTTTATTTACATCAAACAACTCTTGTAGCCAATACATTCAATGCTATTCCACAACGAAAATATTGTCATCAATGACTTTGGAATACATAACTTATAAAAAATTAACATACAAGAAAATTTTCGTTTAGTTTGCACATCAATAATATAGCACACCTGAATATTTGAAATAATTTACAGATAGTGCTTAAACTATAACGATGCCTAAAATTATCTAATGACAGAGAAAATAGGAAGCCTGGACCCTGTCATCTGGAAACTGTTCAACCTCCATTGGACCGCCACAGGCTGAGTAGTGAAGCCTTAAATAAAAGACTTCTTAGTTCGAAAATTTAATTAATGCACTTTAATGCTCTTTCTTTCTAGGACGCTTTATTTTTCATGCACGATCATTTTGTGTGAATGAAATATTCTTCAAAAAATTCCTTCAACCTTGTACTGAATATCGGGCTACGTATCCACAGACGGGCGAGATGGAAGTTAAGAACCCTCTATTCTCCGAGGACCCGACCCCGGCTACCCCTGGCAAGTGTGAGATAGTGAAGCCCCAGCCCAAGGAATAAGTGACGCACGCGCACCGTTTGCGCACCCACACGTACGCCTGGCGATCGATCTTCATACTCTGCAATTTCTTCTTTCTCTGGCTGTTGCCCAGTATCGAACTACGCCAAGGTTACGTAGATAATTAGCAGGATCACAATAACACAGTAGAGTCAATAATTCTAGATGAATGTATACGTACTTATTTTTAGTATTAAAGTGATTTTATAGTGCATTTAAAAGTGGCTAACTAAACATAGCCAGCTCATGCCATCGTGCAATCTGTAAAGTTGCCACATTATAAATGCACCGTTTGGATTTAATAGTTTACTTTTAGATTTTATCTAGACAGTGTTTCAATAGAAAAATATTTAAGTAATGTACACAAAATAAAAATATTTTAAAATTCTTTAGAATTGCACTTTGAGATGTTTCTCATTTTAATTATATACCACAAAAGTATAGACTATTTTTAATTGCAACACATAGATCTATTATAATATGTACCTACATTAAACCTAACGAATTTAATGTTTTTATTTATACAATGTACTACAATCAATTATATATATCTGCGTACTAGGTAACAATACTAAAAATATTGGAGTAAATTGTAATCCCTTGTTAAAAAATATACATTCTTAATAATTCGAATGCCGTATCTTTGAATCTCTTTTTTCTTTGTGGCGGTTCGTCGAAAGAGTCTAGAATACGGCAAACGAATAGACACTAAATGTATGTACTATTAAAGGCCCCATTTTAACAACCGATATATTAAATCGGCCTAATTATAAGTAATAATAGCTTTTATTGATTGTACAAGGTTTTAAAAATATTGAAGATAATCCCGGTTTTTGGAATGGTACATTTTAAAAGCCAAATTGTGCATGAATATAAATTGTTGCCTAAAACATTGTACCCCGAACTAAGAGAAATTTTAAACTGGAAAAATGACCTATTTATTTTAAATTATTTACGTGGCTCAGGTTTGTGAGAACATCCCAAAGAAATATTCATTAATCCATCTACAGGCAGTCATTTTTTGTGGTGGATGACATTATGTTTGTATGAAGTTATGATCGATGCCACGCCTAACTATTGACGATACAGGAATAATTGTATTTACATAATAGTGATTATTATAAAACCCTTTGCATTGTAAATAAAGTCAATTTCCTTTAATATATATGTATGTATATTATATTACATATTCAAATTCCTAATATATTTCAACAAGTATTCACTTGAGAAACATTATAGTATTAATATTATTATAATACAATATCATTTCTAGTCACACAATTACAAAAAGAACATGAATTTAAAATCAAATTGTAATCTTAACAATTTCTTTGCATATACCTGAGCAAGTTGCATACCTACATATCTTCTACATTTTACCTTTGGACTATTTCCTAGATGTTTATCAGTACAATATGAAATAAGTAATTACTAAATATTGTTAAAAGAATCATGGTTATTATGGCTAATAATAGAACACAAAATCCTCACAGTAGGACTTGACTACTGTTGTAATAATATAATACTACATCATAAGATATTATTAAATATATTTATGAACTAGATATCACTGTGTAATCTAAAGTAGAAATCTTACAGATTCGTATTTTCGTATTGTTGTTATATATATTTATGGAAAAGCCTGGCAAAGTCTCAACATCGTAAGTCAGAGTGCGCTATATACGTAGACCATGCGCACGCGCCGCGTTGCGGTGAGACAAAAAAATAGAGCTCAATCAGGAAATCGCTCACATGTGTTCAAATCTATGAACCTACCACCATCCCGAACTTCACCATCTAGGTAGCAACAGCTCAAATCTCTATAAGAGAATGTAACATCAAGTAGATAGGAAATTGAATTGCCCCGGATGATTGTACTTTTTAGAACTCTTGTAATGCAATACAATATAATATTTTCGGTCATTTACTAAAAAATCGTAATGTTCTTAGTTGTATTTTGTTAGGTATTACATGAGAGAGATAAATTTATTTATTTTCCCATTCAATGGATCTATATTCGTTAGAATAGTCAAAATATATTAAATATTATACCTATGATATAAAATGAATGTTAAATTAATTGGCGTTATCATATTAATCACTTTACTCTTGTAGCAAGTCAAATATTGCGTATTTATTATAAAATTATATCGAGCAGGTATGACCTGAATGTATGGAGTTATTTTTCGAGTATTTTATGTACCTACGTATTGTTCTGTCAATTGTAATTGACTGAATATCTCACCGTGCCATGCACCTAGTGTTGTCAGGATAACATAATACGCAGTATGATAAGTAATTCAGTTTTAAAATTAAATTGTTTCAAATAATATTTAGTCAATTTACAATTTATCGGCTCGATTTTATTTACACAGGACTACCAAGTTTATTTCTTTTAAAATGTACTGAATATCAAATTAGGTAGATATAGTAATGTACTGAATGTTGTTCCCCTGAAATGTATCAATCTTTGAAAAGCTATATATATATATATATAGATATCATATTCATATGTAATAAGAAATAATAAGAATATATATCTGTCTGTAGCTCAGCAAAAATGTATGGACACTTAAAAACTGTAGTAGCATCGTGTTATTCACTATTTAATCAATAATTTAAACAATAGAGATTACATTATCACAGATTATATCACAAAATATATAAACGTATGTATTTTATAATATGTATAATTTAGTTTCGAAAATATAATTAGCTGAAAATGGATTAATGTGATATATTTCATTAAATATATGTATACAATGCAAGTGTTGTTATTCATTTATCCCAATAAACCCACCAGTTTTAAATTCTATTTGGTTATGAAGAGGTATGTAGATATGTATGTACCAGGGCCGATTCTACAAAGTATTTACGTTTAAATCGCTGTCTATTCTCAATGACAATCAATATCCATCAATCAATTTACATATATTTTTTCCACTCAATCAATCTCAATTCGAGATTAGATCGCGATCGTTCCTCAAGAATTTTCTCCAAAGTATATACAAGCTAAGGATCTCCGCCAACGCCGGAATTTTTGTAGGACCGACTATCGGACCATTCAGTAGTTTTGTAGGTCCGTAGGACGGACTTTTTGTGGGATATCTGCGTTGGTATATCATATGTTACAATTCTTTCCGACAAAAAATCGGTCACCGATTATCGCACGTGGGCGGAGGCTGATACTAACGGTCTAGTAATAACAACAAAGTATTACTGCAGGTTACTGTAAGAGCTATTTGTTAAAACCATGTTGAGCTGCAAACTAAAGTACATTAAGTATGGCAGGATGCCTCCTACTACATGGATATGATAACGACCAGCTACAATAGTAGGGAAGGGGTTTTGTACTGCTGAGATACGCTTCTAGGGGACTATCGTTCGTATTGAAGATCGCAATATTTATCATCATCACCATTTTGCAAATGTCGTGATAGCCCAATGGTTGAGGCGCCCACCTCTCATGCATGTGGTTGTTGTTTCGAATCTGGGCAAGTACCCAGTGACTTTTTCAATTCATATGTACTTTCTAAGTTTATCTTAGACATCACTGACATCGTTTCGTGCCTCGGAAAGATCCGTTGGTCCGGGCAGTCATTCATAGATCTTTAACAGTCGTTACGGATCGTCAGAATCCCGAAAGTCTGACAACCAGTCGTACCGTATTACCCAGTTACTGGGCAGATGGTTTAGATGGGCAGTCTCTCCATGTAAAATACTGGTATTCAGCTGCATTTGGTTAGGCTGGAAGCCGAACCCAACATAATTGAGAAAAGGCTAGGCAAATGATGATCACTCCAGGTATACGCTGTTCTCTGCTGGACATATGCCTCCCCTGAAGATAGTCAAAAATCTATACTAATAAAATAAAGCTGAAGAGCTTGTTTGTTTGAATCATATTGCGTCATTTTAGCCGTTTATCCATGTAAGTTATATGTATATAGATAACATTACGCTACGGCCCTCGAAAGCGGAGCAGTAATCAAAGACATTAATTTGCACCTACCATGCTATCTCTTCACCAACCTTTGGTTGTCTTTTAGAGAATGCCTAAGGCAACCCGTAGACTGCGGGCGAACATTCGCTACGCCAAACGCAAGTGCGGCTAGCTACCAATGTACGCGTGTTCGCCATAGAAAAACACATACTGTGTGTGTGCGCCGCACTCGCGTTTTTTAGTCGATACACAACGTGTTTGTTTTCCCGCAGTGAATGAGCCTTTGTACTTTTGTAGCATAAGGTTTAAATAAAGTCGTAACCTAATCCCTAGTGAAACCGCTGTGTACCTATAGCTAGTTTAAAAAGAAAATCCTATTATTGTTCCACAACGTAGGGTCCTAACCACTAGTTGATCACGGCTATCGCGCTGGATGCAAGCCGCTTCCAACCGGTCTACTGGAAATCTATAGGGGAGGCCTATGTTCAATAGACATCCTACGGCTGATATGATGATAATTGTCCCACTGCATAATAAACGTTTGTTCAAGGTGGATTAGAAATGCCAGACGGTCCAGGTTTTTTCTCACGATGTTTTTTCTTTAGCGATGTCAGTAATGTCAAAAGAAAACTTGGAAAAAATCTCCAAATATCTAAATTAAAATAAAAATAAAAAAAATATTCCCAAGTATGGAGCAAGACAATGCACAGTTAATTATTTATCTGTATGATAATTGTGTTTCTCTCAATATTGTAAATACACTTTTAGATGAAGAAAAATAAACTTACTTCTCTAGAGAATTAAAGAAAATAAATGTTAGAGTTAACCCCATTGAAACTTGAACCCATTTTTCTATATCTTCACAGTTCAAGAGGACTTACTCGTGAATAATTGATGAAGTAACTCTGCATACACTACTCACTTCTCTCAGACTAAGGCAACAAGTATCTAGGTTTACTAATATTAGCTTCTGCCCGCGACACCGTCCGCGTGAAAGTTGATCCCTATCACCTAGACGAAATACACTTTACAACCAAATATTTTTTTTTTAAATACATTAAAAATTTCATAAAAATCGGTCGAGCCGATTCGAAGAAATCGACCACAAACCCCATGATACGATATTTTTATATGTAGATAATAAAACTGAAGAACTCTTCAGCTTTTTGTTAGGTTTTAACGCGCTAATCTCTAAACATACCAGTCAGACTGAATCCAATCCGACTAGTATTCCTGGAGATTAGTGCGATCCACCCAATTGGGTGTATAGCCAGAATAATGAGGAATAGTATAGACTATATAACATCACGCTACGACATACGAAACAGGAGCAGTAACCAAAGACGTAACAGGCGAAAAAGGCTATTTATTGGTCTATCCCAATTCTTATTCTTCAATAAAAGCAGACCATCAGCTAGTTTCCAGTAAATGTCCCGTTAAAACGCTCCAACCGTTTCTGAGATTAACTGTAACTAACAGACATACAGGCAAAAATTTTAAAAATATATATCATTTTTATATTTTGTAAAAAGATGTTATTTTTAAATGATAGAACGAGACTTCAATTTTATTGATTTGTATTTTTACTTTTTCATGGGGTGCTACGTTCTGGCGTAGCAAACTGCTACGAGCGTCTACGAGGACGACCTCAAGCAGCTACGAGAGACTAAAACATGCTACGAAAGGCTATGATTCAGTTGCATTTTGTTTTGGGCCGTGAAGTTCTTGAATGGAGAATTTTGTTTTTAAAGAGCTTGCCTACTTTACCTGTACATAGTGCATAAAAAAGTTAAGTACCCTTTTCTTATTCTTATTTTGTGCGCAGTGGAAATCCGCATGGACTTCCTGCGTCGTCGTCGTGCAGTTCTATGTAAGGTAAGGTAAACATCTGCCGATTTTAGATTAACTTATGCAATCCTATTTAAATAAACACTAGCGCACACCTGAACATTATTTTTCCATAAATAAATATAACAAGGCGGAATTTCCAAAGTTTTTTTGGATAAAATTAAAAAAAGCAATGTATTGATGACTAGTGGTGTCTGGTGTATAATCATGTGTATCTCTCAGGGCTTCACATTTTTTTTTATATTACTTTTGTCATTAAAGTAATGAATGGATGGAACACCATTTATAATAATTCAAATCTAAGCCGAAAACGAGAAACAGATAAGTAGAAATCTTTAATTCCGTCCATTACAACGCTTGCAATAAATGAATTAATCATGTTTTTCAGTTAAGTCTATCTTTCTATACTAATAATAATAACGTCATTTTCAAGTGAACGATTCTTTGTTTGATTGTTTAAACGCGCTAATCTCTAAAACTACCAATCGGATTGGAAAAAATAATTTATTAATAAGTTGTGGTAAATATTAATAGGTTTTGGGTTGGAAACGGAGCTGGTACTAATGTGAGAGTTTTTATTTAGTTTATCTTGAACATCACTGACATCGGTGAAGGAAAACATCGTGAGGAAATCTGGACTTGTAATAAATAAGGCGGTGATCAATGCTTCATGCCTTCTCTGAAGAGAAGTGGCTTAGCCATGCAGCAGGATAGTAATAGGCTGGTAATATTATTTAATTTTTATAATGAATAGTTAATCATCATCTGCATAGCCTTTTTCCCAACTATGTTGCGGCCGGCCTCCAGTCTAACCGGATGCAGCTGAATCTCAGTATTTTACTTATACGATAATACTGTAATACGATACTTCTGCCAAAGATCCACGATTGACAGCTGGGACCAACAGCTTAACGTGCTTTCCGAGGCACGGAACGATAAGTGATGTCTAAGACAAACTTAGAAAGTACATATGATTTGAATTTCATTATTATTAGTTATATACATATAATTAAGGCAAGTACCTAACTTAGTGCCACCCGCTTTGTATGCAAATTTATGCACCCCTAGAGTAAACTGTTATTAGGGAATAAAGGATGTCAAGCTTTAATTATCAGCACGACTATAATTACGCCTGCTTCATGACTTTGTGACGCGAAACTCAATTATGATCGACCGAGTTCGATAGCCATGTAGTAAACTTAATTATTTATTTAAACTTTATGCAACAAAAGTACAAAGGCGCACTTAATGTCATAGGCATTCTGTAACAGTCAACCAAAAGTGGTGAAGAGATAACATGGTAGGTGCAAGTTATTGTACGAGCGAAAAAACAACAAAATACGTACTTACTTTTAATTATAAATACTGTGCTTATTTTATGATAGGTATGTACTTAATATGACACAATCTCGTTAAATGCTTAGTTCAGAGCCATAGGCAGCATGTGGTATATTAAAAGGTTAATCGATTGCAGATTCTTGTAAATTGACTAAATTACTAATTAATTATTTTTATTTAACTGCTTCGTTGATCTGTTAGTCGCAAAGCGCGATTGCTGAGCACGAGGTCTTGGGTACGATTCCTAGGTCGAGCAGTGTCATTGGGCTTTCCATCAGGAATTTCTCAGTAGCAGTCTCGAAGTCTGGATTTGTGCCCGGTTAAATGGCAATAGGCTCGCCCACTATTTTATGGGACTTAAACATGACTGGTAAAATGTGGGTGTAATAATCCTATGCTTAACTCTTCGGGGATTACAGGCGTGATGGTGCGGCCAAACACAAGCGTCCGATCGTGATTTAATCTATATATCATATCAATGTATTCCAGTATATATCAAGTGTATTCCGGCTCCTGACTGGTGGCAGAAGGAACCGTATGGGTTTAGTCGGCAAGAGTGTGACATAATGCCCCCAGATGGAGGATTTTCAAGAAAGAAGGAATAGGGGTAAGCAGGGATACGTATACAATAAAACATCAAACTTGAGCTAAACATTTTAATAGTGACCAACACGATAGAGAATCTTGATTTCAATCAAAACTATTTAACGATTTCTAAGTAAATAGTATAATACCTCTGCTTGACATTAATAGTTTTACAATTGGGATTTTAGACATTGAAATATCTATGTACAAGAACATACATTTCATTACATCATATAATTTCCTTAACTCGAATTGCTCTCAACCGTGTCTTATTATTCCTTATACAGTAGGTATTTGAAAAATATATGACAATCGATCATTTTATCTTGTGTCACATTAACAAAACTACAAAAAATAAACATCTAATATTCCTATAACGGTATTAATAGACAATGTACCTATGTACAGTACCTAATTTAAATATATTTGACATGTTGTTCTTTACACATTTAAGCCATATATAAAATTCTTCATACCTATTTAATAACAGGTAAAATAAATGCTGCAAACTGTTTTATACTTTAAAACAGAAAATATAATATTTGAGTTGAAAACTGGAACTAATTCGGACCACACACACAAACGTGGTAACAAATGCTTGCAATAACGACAAACATTTACGAACGCTATTGTAAATACTCTTAGCAAACGAACCTGGCGACGTATTTTTAAACGGTGCTTTTTGGTGCGATTTATAGCGTTGTTCTAATCTCGCAAAGCTAGCTTTTATAAGAGGGAAGGCTTTTTAAACTGCAGTTTATTACACAAATTAGTTTTGTTCTTCGTTTATTTGCACATGACAAGTTTTAATACTTAATAGAACATAGTTTTTAATCTCTTTCGAGTTATTTTAATTAAAAACATCACTTTCTATGACACTAGTTTGGTACATCAAACCTATCAAGTATTAATTACTAGTGTGATATACAAAGCTTGTATGTTATCAGTTATTAACTAATTAATATCGGATAGAACCTGGATTAGTTACCTGTGCTGTGAGGCCTAGATAATACGCTATTGTTATTACTATGTACACAGGTAGGAAACTATAAATTATCTTGTCATATTCCAACTGACGTAACTGGTACGTACGCTAAACGTAATTGTCTTAGTAGTAGATTTTAAACAAGAAAGTGTTTCATTTCTTTCTCTTAGAAAGTAAGTATATAATAATTTATTTAAGATTCTGTGATACCAAATTATGTTACAAGAGGATTTTATTTAAATTATATACGTAATTTATTTATTAATAATTTAAAATGTAATTCAATTATTTGTTTCAATATTTTTTTTTGTAACCACACACATTATAATGAGATTATCTACTAACTCTTGTTTTTTATGATCGGTTATATTTATTGATGATCACACAAAAACCTTATAGAAAAAAGGACGTCCTGTTATTCCCGAATCAGAAAGTTATCCGGATTTTTCCATTTTTTTCCTATAAAAACCTAATTCGGACTATTACTAACATTAAACAATACCCAATCGGTGCAGCCGTTCTCCAGTGATGCGCTTACCAACGAACATAATTTTTATTTACGCAACGTTATTTTTTGTTTACATGATACCTGAAAAGGGGTCATTGTCCCCATTGTTATGACCATCTTTTACTATGAGAACAACACTGAAATCGGACAAAAATCTGTTTATTCATGCGTTTGTGTTCGCAAAACTAGAGATACATAATGATGAGCACAATGTCCCTTTTTCGGTTTTGTGGTAAACAAAAAATAAGGTTGTATAAATAGATTCTTGATTCCTATCAAAAGTGCAAATCTGAACAAACGAGATTTTTCTGCATTAACTACTTTGAACTTAATGTTAAATTAAGTCAACACGAATATGTATAGTTTGATTAATTAAATAAAAACATTGGCAGCATTTATGGACGAATTGATATATCATCAGATCTTATCATCTTATAATTTTTAAAATAAAATATTATATTTACACCGGCCGTCCGAATATAGCTCCAGTTAAAGTAATGAATTAAATACATTGTTAAAAATATCCCTAAACACCTATTTACGTACGATACAATTTGGGCACTATTTGTAGGTACATATGATGTGTTTTGCAATGCACTCCTAAAAAGCACAGATACTTAAATACTAATAGAGCACTTTTACCTACTAAACGAAGATGAATTTAATATCGTAAGAAAAATATTAAATACTCAAAAGAAGCACAACTCCATATCTACAAAATGCAATATTATTGTATTTTTTTTTGTTATCTTCCGTACCTACATGAGTTAAGTGTACCTACTATTACTTTAATTAACTAATTTACGAAAGTTTTAAAAGTTTATAAAACCTTCTCACAATTTACAGTATTACATACTTAGATGAATAAAAACTCTGACGATTCTTGCACTCTGTCGTTTCATATCCTATTATTTTCCGAAACATCTAGGTACTAAGCCTAATGTTGCAAGTTACTTAGAAATGCTATTTAATTTCGCTATCATAAAGAGTTCAACCAGTCAGGATGACCACTGACTGTCGTACGTTTAATAACTTTACCTACAAATTTAATATTAAAAACATGTCACACCCTGTGTATCTACTGCCCTTTTCGCGTCTTATATAGTGAGCAAACCCATCTGGCCCGACGACGCTAATAGACCAAAAATTACAGAACTTTTACATAGTACCCTAAGAACTGCGTGAAAGGCCTATCATTTTAGGTCTGTTTTGTTATTTTCGTTAATTCCAATTTCAGTAACAGTGCCAGATAAAGTTGCATATAAAATATACATAGGTATTCGCGTCATGCGCTAAAGTGATACATTACCCGACACTCATATGAAAAATCCTTAAACTTTAATACAGCCCATATCGTAAATAAAACAAAAAACGCCCTTTGACACATTATGCACCTACTCACATGCAATGATGACATCTTATTATAGACAAAGCTTAATGATTATGTAAAATAAATTGACCGCAATATGAGTAAGCACATCTAATACCTAACTATAGGAACTCACTTGTTTTGTAAATGAAAACTGTGACAGTCGTAAACCCCGAATATCTAACAACCACTCTTACCAAAGGATATTGTGTTACCTAGTAACTGGGTTGTGGAATTCAGAGTGGCTGTCGCTCTTTGTAATAGTGGACTGGATCCAATTAAACTGGAAGCCGACCCCAACAAAGTGGGAAGAATTAGAAACGCAATCATTCACTTTAGAAAACAAATGAGTTCGCTTTCAAATTGTGTGCGTTCACTTTAGTGAGGATCGGATTGAATTATACAGAAAATCACAACACAAGGTGCGTACATACTGATGCCTGAATACAATAGAATTTCTAACGCAAGTCAGTAATACTCATATAATTTGATAAACCACGACTAAAACAGATTCTCATGTAAATGACCTCTACTTAATTAATTTTTATTCCTATTTATGAAACAAATATGTATTAATTACTCTGCAGTGCAAACAAAGCTACTAAACAATACATTAAGGGCTTTTTGTTAAAATTAACAATATTATTGTTTTAATTGTTAGTTAAATGTTTAGCTTACAAAGGCCGTAAACATGTTTCGGGTTTGTAGTTACTAATATTAATAGTTGCCTGTATTTGAATCTCACTTTTCTTACAACTGCTTATTTATCTCGTAAGAAAACCTAATGTTATTTTAAAATATGTACTGCGTACCTAACTAAAACACATACCTACACACAAAGATTTTTAACTTTTTTATAAATAATTTATTATGATAAGTCGGTAGCTTACTTAAGCACAATAAAACGAGGCAAATAAGACTAGTTCAAAACCTTATTCTTTAATTTCTACATACACTTGTGTGATAACTTAATGACCGCAAATATACTGATAGGTACTGTCTAATACAATCGATATATAGGTCATCAAGCTCAGCGGGCTCCCTGATTAGCAATTAGTGCCTATCAAACAAGCGCGTTATACTGTGCCCTATATTACTGAATGCCATTACACTGAATCTCACCGAACAAGCACTTTACAACTCAAGCAATTTGAAAGCACATTATGTAGGTAGGTGACTGGTAATTAGTGATATAGGATCACTTTTATATGATTACAGAACTCATGACAATTAACAACTTTCTCAAATAAATATTTTCTTTTAATTTGCAAAGCGCATGACTGGGATCATCCCAATAATTGTGGTGGTATATGGATATCGATTTTTTTACAAAATATCTTTATTTTTTAAAAGACGTTTGTTCTGGAAGTCGGCGGCTATGGTTTTTTTTTATTGTTACGTACTACCACCGACTCCACTATATGATTCTGACGAATTGAGAACCTCCTCCTTTCTTTGAACTCGGTTAAAAAGGGATAAGTAACTAAATTAAACTACAGTTGATTGTTTGTTATTTTTGCTACGCAATATTCTATTGGGGTGATTAGGATCTAGCTATTAGCAAATTTAGGAAAAAGTTTCTTTGGGAAAGTTGTTTGCTATCATCAGCACAATCATGTGCACAAGTATAGATCACAGTTACCTGCAGTCACCCTTTATACATAGGTTCCTAATTAACTACACATGTTTGAAACAGATATAAATAGCCATATTCGATTATACATCTACAAAAATCTTACTAACTATTAAGAAAAAGTACCTAATGTAGGTACTGTAACATACACTTAGACATGAAAAACAATACAATCTCAATTAAAATGACTGACTACAAAACATTTGCGTTTCAACAGATTAACTATTGACGAAAATTGTAAACGAAATCACCACACACACATTATGTCTAGTATTAAAATATCTAAAGGCTTATGGAGAAATACATTAGAAAAGGCAGTGAATATAGATAGACAGTAGATGGTAAATAACTGCTAATATTACAACCTAAAAACTACTATGAAATAAAAGAAATCAATGATAGTCTAAGCACAGCCTTTAATTTGAGAAAAAGTTAAAATTAACCGATGGGCGAGTGTCAAATATTAAATATGTATAAATTTAATTAATATATTGTTTGGCAGTCACGTAGGATCAAACAATCAGCCCAAATATAAATAATGGCTAAATTCTACAAAGTACTGGATTCTTAAAAACTAAACTAAAGCTAAACCTCTTAATTAAGTCCTCGCCTGATGACATGGTTCACGTCACATTTCTTAAGAAGTGTCCAGTGCATTTTTCGCCTCTTGTGTATCACGCTACGACAGCCCACCGCCCACACCTCTCCCGGTCCCCGTACTCGTCGTACCCCCGCGCTCCTGTACCCCGCAGGCGAAGGCTCAATTAAGCGACTTAGCTATAAGTTATCTTACGAAATTTACGTTTAATGGGAAGAAAAATCGATGCACTCGCCCCTCGATTTCATAATTAGTTAATATTATAATGAACACGAATAGCATAAATGTTATTTAATAATTATGTTGTTAAGCCTAGTAATGTATGACTTGATATTGACAAATCGGTTAGTAATTATTATAATCAGAGTATTTCGATACAAAACACACATTTACGCGGTTTCAGAGTGTGCGTTTAACTAAAACAAACATAACTTAAACGAGTTTCAAATAAATAATTATAAAAATTATCTTCGAGATAATTATTACAGTTTTCGGACACCACAATAACTTATGTGTTACATTATAAATACATTTGCCTTTGTTTAAATACAATTAAAATGTTACTAAACGTAATTGAAACACACTTCTTGTATATTTCATACGACGCAAATAATAAAACAAAATCACATAACAGGGCTAGTGTTATTTGCACTGCTATCAATTTTATAAATTAAAAGGTAACATCGATGTTTGGTTATTTCAATTTCCAATACCAACAAGTTTGTGAAACATTAATTTAGAAAAGATGTGTTTCTACTGCCTATTTGTACTTATTACATGTCTGCGTACTTACTAACTAATAAATATCGATACGTCTGAGCAATTCTTAAGGGACACAAGGACACAACACACAAAGTGGACACAACACACGACCTTTGACCCCAGAGGTATCAATATTTATAATTCAACTTGGGTAACAAATAAAAATTTTAATCGACTTGGGATATTCATACTCCTACGATGTATTTAAAATCTACATAGACAAAGATAACACTCTTTTATAGCATTATTGAAAAAAAATATATTTACAAAGTGATTACAACATGTTTAGTTTGAATACAAAATACCATCCCAGCCACATATTAATACATGTCATTACATAACTATGTACCTATACCTAATATACGAAAAAGCATTCACACATCGTTAAATGATTTTAAATGCTGTGACAATATAAAATGCTACATTAAATTCACATCTAATAAGTACATAGTAGATACTATATCATTGCGAAATAACCCCATTATTTTCTTCCCTAACACGATCTAACAATATTGAGTTGATTAAACACTACGTAATGCTTAGAACTAACAAGTATTCATTGATAAAATGATATGAACTTTATTGCACAGAGCAAAGTGTTTTAACTTAAACACATTATTGTCAAATATTATTGACTACACAATTTTTTAGACTGAATGTTTTCATTGTATGATCTATCTATATATAGATACTGATCACTTTGAAATATGCGGAGTCAATATTCATGTTAACATTAAATTACAGGAATGATCAGTAGTGATTAATACATTGTCAAAAAACCTCAAGACATTCTAATAAACAGCAATATTAAGACAATAAAATGGCCTTTGCCACAGAACATTAAATTCAAGAACAGCATAACTACAACATGATTTACAAATTTTAATGGGAAGATACGAGTAGGTATCTAAAATCCGTAAGACTGTACGACAATAGTTTGTATTATACGTGCAAGTGTTAGGGTCTTCAACTGATCAGGTATTCACATACCCGCCAGAAGGTGGACTCAGTCATCATTATCGAGGCCCAGCAGTTCCGCTGCCAAACGCCCTTTGGAGCGACAACACGCCGTCAGGCATAATATTCTAAGCGCGAGTCTGAACTGCGGGCTGAATGTCAGCAATATAACAATCTTCCAGAATGAATTCATAATGCCCATCCATACTACTCCGAAATGCAGCATGGGTACTTTTATTTCCTGATCAGTGCAATATTCGTACAGTTTAACGACCACGTACGGGGTCCAGCTCAGCCAGAACGTACACACCATAATGAAGCTCATCCAGTGGCTCGGGTTCGACAGATTCTCGGCAAGAGCAGTCGCGTACTCCTTGTCGTGGATGGGCACGCCGCTGTTTAGTCTTCGCTTCATTGAGAATATGTAGTAGTAGTTGTAGACGATTGAGATGACACTCGGGCCCAGCACGAGGATACCTAACGTGGCCGTGTACGCATACGTAGTGCCCCAGTCCAACATACAAATAAACGTTTCCTTGTCAAAATTCGCCTCCTCTTTGTAACCTAGTAACGGTGGACAGCAGAGCATTGCAGCTGAAATCCATGTGAAAACCATCCAACATTGGCTCCTAGTGCGCGTTTGTACCTGGTCCATTGACATTGTTATTAATAATTAGCCTAGAACAGGCGCGGCCTAACTAAACTAACGTTTCTGAGATTTTATTGGAATAGGGGCAAAATCATTTAAAATTCTAGAAATATTACCATTACAAAATAATTTTACATGCTAATGATTAAGTTCGACTAAAAATGTATATATGTAAAATGTTATTTATAAAGGAACTATTCAAAAGACAGAAAAATTAAATCGTAATCTACTATTATTTGATTTATCTATTATTATTGTAATAATTATTATCAAAAGAAGAATCGACTTCATATGATAAGGAAAAAGTGATTTTAATCAATTATGTTTGTCAAAGTATTCAGAATGATCAATTACTAGATGCGAAATGCATAAAAGATGCAAGCTAGCTAGCTAATAAAAAAAATATTGAAAGGGATAACTACCGTCGCACTAACCGTCTCATAACGGAGAGGCTTCCGTACTGCGAGATAACGGTCAACGGAGATCCACATGAAGGTATAGACGGAGACGGACCAGAGGGTGACTTCGACGTAGCCTGCCAGGCGGCACATTAGGTCTCCGAACATCCAGCGGCCCGTGATAGCTGGGTACACCGATAGCGGCACCACAAGCACGCCGATTAACAGATCCGCCACCGCCAGTGACAGCAGATAGTAGTTGATCACTTCGGTTGAAAGACCTGCATTGAAACAAAACAAGAACTGGATCAATATCATTCAATACAATATCTGTAAAAAAATAAAGGAGTTTTTTTATTTTATCAACCAATGACCAAGGTTTGTTCTCTCCTTTAATTTTCTTCCTAAAACATACAATTCCATTACTATACCAACTCTAATTATACAAAACCTAGGTATCTTCATACACATTCAATGTACCTAATATAAACCGTTTGAAGGAAACCTGACTAATTCACTAGATTATCCACTTCAGCACGGATTAAATTTCCCAAGGGATAATAGAGACTAAAAGCGATTACGAATCGGTATTCTATTCTAGTATTTAGTACAAGGACTAACAAAAATTTTTAACATGTTCTACTATGTAACAAGGGAAAATAGTACAGGTTGTATCTACAAATATCTATAGGTATATATAAAAATCTCGTGTCACAGTATTTGTGGTCGCAATCCTCCGAAAAGGCTCGACCGATGTTCTTTTTTTTTGCATTATGAGATTTGGTCGTAAAGTATATTACATACCTCTAAATGATAAGGATCAACTTTGACGCGGACGAAGTCGCGGACAGAAGCTAGTTTTATTTTTATTAGTTTCCTATACAACCTGTATTATTTCTATAATAATGTATTGATATTTATCAAAACAAAATAAATAGAACAATAAAATCACCTTTCAGTTTTGTGAACAATAAAATTAACGTGGCAAGCGCTCGTAAATTGCTGTGATTGATTGATTGAATAACAATCAAGCCATCAACCAATTGGTTAGACTCCATTAACCAATAACTCCAATACACAACATAACTTCACGACATAACTTCTTTAAACAATCACATTCTTTTCAATTTACTTGTATACTTTGATTTTTAATTGCTTTCAAATAATTAGTCAATTAAGTCGATACAAATGAAACGTCATAGTTAGTTTTGGCCATTCAAAATCTATGAATGGCATTTTGATAGGTCATAAAAAGTACGTCAGTTGATTGGTGGTGTAGATTACCCTAATAATTTCTTATATAAAGTTTGCGTCGGTTTTCGATCGAGAAACTGATGGTGAATGTATTAAAGTATTTTCTAATAATAATCTCCTATAATAATATATTTCCTGAAGCAGAAAATCTGTGCATGGGCAAACCGTATTCGTCGGTACAAGCGGCGAGTGGAACGATACACTCAGAATCGCATATTCCAGAGTGATGAGAGGTGGGTATACAGAGCTTGGGAGCGACCAGGCCAAGGTGTGATTGATACGCGCCTACCGGATGATGACGCCATGTGTTCGTTCTGGCGCAGCATCTGGTCGGTGCCTGTCAGTCACACTGAGAGCGATTGGACACGGGAGGTTGAGCGAGCGTGCGACCTGATACCAGAAATGGGGGCAATTACCATCAGCCCCCAAGATGTGGCTCGTGCGGTCCGTTCATTGCCTAATTGGAAATCTCCAGGGCCGGACGGGCTGCATAACTTCTGGATCAAATGGTTCAGAAGCTCGCACGTTTGCTTGGCGTCCCAGTTCCAGTCAGCTTTAGTGTCTGGATCGTTGCCCCAGTTCTTAACAACTGGAATAACCCACCTGCTCCACAAATCGGGTAGCACTGCGGAACCCAAAAATTATAGACCGATCACTTGTCTGCCGACGGTCTATAAAGTTCTTACATCCATTTTGAGAGCGAAAATTAACAAACATATTGAAGACAATTCTATCATGTCTGCCTCTCAGAATGGATGTAGGAATGGGTCCCGTGGTACTAAGGAGCTGCTCCTCATTGATATGGCCATTAACCAGCAGGTTCGACGTTCTCGAAAGGATCTATCAACATGTTGGATAGATTATAAGAAGGCCTATGACTCGGTGCCACATACATGGCTTATGAGGGTGTTGGAGTTGTACAAAGTAGATGCAACTTTACGCACCTTCCTAATGTCATGTATGGGGCAATGGAGGACGGTACTTCGCTATCCTGGATGTAGGCAGATTCCAGAGAGCAGCGAACCGATAAGGATAGAGCGTGGTATATTTCAGGGTGATAGTCTGAGTCCTCTGTGGTTTTGTTTAGCCTTGAACCCTCTAAGCACACTGCTGGAGGGTTCGGGTCTGGGCTATCGGTTGAGAAGAGGTGGTCAGGTCATATCTCACCTTCTTTACATGGATGATCTGAAACTCTTTGCCCCCAACAATTCGCGACTGATGGAGCTACTGAAGGTAACGGAAACTTTCAGTAGTGCCATCAGGATGGAATTTGGTGTGGACAAATGTGCAGTCATGCATGTGAAGCGAGGGGAGATTATGGAATCTGTGGGAACCCAACTCTCAGATTCCATAAACCTTAGATCCCTTTCCTCAACTGAAACCTACAAATATTTGGGTATGTCGGAAGCGTTAGGCATCAATGCTGCCGATATGAAACAATCGTTGAGGGAGCGCTTCTTTGGCCGAATGAATAAAGTATTAAATAGTCTTTTGTCAGGCGGAAACAAGGTGCGCGCCTTCAACGGTTGAGTCATGCCGGTTTTGATGTACTCTTTCGGCATACTCAAATGGACTCAGACGGAACTTGATGCCCTGGATAGGAGGGTCCGCACATTGTTGACCGCAAATCGGATGCATCACCCACGGTCATCGGTAATGAGACTGTATGTCCCGCGGAAGTGTGGAGGTCGAGGCTTTTTAAATGCTAAGACCTTGCACAACCGTGAGATATGCAGTCTCAGGGAGTATTTCCTAAAAGCCGACGTGGGTATGCACCGAGATGTGGTCTTAGTGGACAAGGGCCTCACCCCGCTCTCCTTAGCGAACGAGAACTGGCGCAAACCTGTAGTATTGGATACTAATGATCGCATGGAGGTATGGAAGAGCAAGGAGCTTCACGGGCGCTACTACCAGGCCCTACATGGGCCTGATGTAGACTTTATGGCGTCCGTATCCTGGCTGCGCTTTGGTGACCTCTTTGGGGAAACCGAAGGTTTTGTCTGTGCAATTATGGACGAAGTTATAATGACGAACAACTACCGGAGATATATTGTGAAGGACGGTACGGTTGACATTTGTCGGGCATGCCACCGTCCCGGGGAATCAATCCGGCACATTATATCTGGGTGTTCTCGTCTGGCTAACGGAGACTACTTGCATAGGCATAACCTAGTAGCCAGGATTATCCACCAGCAGCTTGCCCTTAAATACAGTCTTGTGGAATCGGAAGTACCCTACTACAGGTATGTGCCCGACCCAGTTCTTGAAAATGGCAATATCACATTATATTGGGATCGATCTATCATCACTGACAGGACTATTGTTGCCAATAAGCCTGACATAGTGGTGATAGATCGATTAGAGCGTCGCGCAGTGATTGTGGATATAACAGTCCCGCATGACGAGAACCTCGTGAAGGCTGAGAAAGATAAACAAATGAAGTATCTTGATTTAGCTCGCGAGGTTGTCGACATGTGGGATGTGAGTACAGCAATCACTGTGCCGATAGTCGTGACGGCCAATGGCATAATAGCCAAGAGCCTCGACCAACACCTTAGGAGGCTCTCGTTGGGCGGTTGGATCAAGGGCTTGATTCAGAAAGCGGTACTCCTGGACACGGCGCGTATTGTTAGGAGATTCCTTTCTCAGGAGCCCTGACCACCGGTGGCTTGGACCCTGTTCCCGACGCCGGTGGGATACTATTTTTTATATTTTTAAATGTTTTTATATCTTTTTCATAATAATATTTAAAAATGTAATTATATATGTATACAAAATAAATAAATGATCTAAATGATACTCTCCAGACCGATTTCGGTCACGGCGAATTGTAATGGAGACTAACCATGTACATAGGAGAAATTATAGTGCACAAGTTTGTGCGCAAACACAGGTCTCCCTTCCCACACTCTCATAGTCCGATGGGACAGCTACCCGACACGACCGGGGAGAGATCAGGCACAGAACCAACCGCTATACGTGGTTTCCGAGGCACGGGGGAGTCACACCACCTACTTCCATACTCCGGGTTGCTACTTATAAATTAATTCAAAAACCCAATAACACTTTTTGTCCGACCTGGGCATCGAATCCAGGAGCCCACGTTCAGCAGTAGCTCTTGCGACAACGAGACCAAGGGGGTAATCAAATAATAGGTAGTCTAAAAGAGTTTGTAAAGTTGTGATAAAAAAAATACTAAGACTTAAATGTTTAGTATTTGAATACTTACATCTTCCTTTTAGGTTGAGAAAAGAGGCTATGATGAGAATGTTGGAGACAACTATAGCGATACCCATGACGGCGATGATGGCGGCCTGTGTCAGCGTCTCGAAGGAGGCGAGAGGGCTGTCTGCGACGCTGACGTCACCCATGGCCGCAGCACCCCGCGCACTCATCATCTTGGCAGGCATAGCTACGAACAAAACACTTCATCGGCGTCGTCTAACATCGGCACTTGGCACTTGATCATCAATGCTTTCATTGTGTCATTGTTTATGATAAAAATAATAGAGACACGCTAAATTCTGTCAGACTAGCGTCTGCACACCCACAACTTGAATTAATAACGTATCTACACAGTGTCAATACAAATTATTGCAACTTCATTAGTGCCGCATTACCTGCTTAAATTAACTGTTAACACGTTCGCTATTACCTGCAGACGAATATTAATAGACATCGTTAATTTTCAATTAGTTTCTGGGTCGCTAAGTTTTGATCGCTGCAGTAACTTGTTGAACTCTTCACCTGCGCCGAGGCCTCTCCTGGGAGTAAAGTGCCGTCTATTTTTGAGAAGACCCCATTTTGAGATGCAGGTCAGTTTTGACGGAATAGGTCCAGTTCAGTGATCTAACTTTAGATAAGCACCTAGTGGACACAGATGTCCAAGTCGCCTGACCTATGTTATTTTAACATGGCCGTAATTTTGAGAATAGATTGACGAATATGTTGTTAAAAAAGGACCATTTTTAATTATCTGCTACAAAGAGTATTTTATAGACTACTATTAAATTTTTGACTGGTACCCATTGTAACTGACACATAAAATACTGCCCAGCATTAGAGCTAGCAAGTACCTACGCATAAATTACAACTACACTAAAATGACGGAAGTGTGGTGTCTTAGGGATAGTAGCATTAAATTGGTAGTTCAACACGTGACCGACGATATTATGGGGTACAATACGCGCTACAAAAGATGAGTCTTGACAAGCGTCCGTTATGGGGAGCTTGCACAGGTATGGATATATGAAATAGTTATCCATAATTTGTGTATCTAATCAGGGATTTTTCGACGACATATGAATTTAAAAATTCTTACGAAATATTAAAGTTTGTGTGGTGTGTCATGTCTCATCTTTCGTGGCGCGTATTGTACCTACATAATAATATGCGTATTCATTGAAGAAACAGTTTGAACTTTGTTTTTCCTACGTAGGCTACCAAAAGTAGTTACTTTAATGATTAAAATTGATCGGTACATCCACTATTATTATTATTATCGGTTTGTTACTCTATTATGCCCACGACTTCCCTCGTTCGCGAAGTTTAATTCACTCGCGTTAAGTTACGTCTTTGATAACTGCTCGGCCCCCGTGGGTCGTAGCGTGATATTATATAGCTTATACTATTTCTCATGAACCTAGCTATCACTTACAACAACAAATTTTACAATTGGACTGAACGTTCTAGAGATATGGACGTTTAAACAAACTAACAAAAATCTCTTCAGCTTTATTACAAAAAAATATAGTAATAGTGTTTATATTTATGACTAAACTTACCGCTAACGTTTGTTGAAGGTAATTTCAATACTAGAACGGACCATTCATAGTCCTGACATCAGATCTGTAAGAAATTTTAAACGATAAGTGAAGGATTCAACAATAATCAGTCTTTACATTTCGTTGTCTTGACTGTGTAAATTATTTTGTATTGTGTATCCTTTTATAGTAGGAGAGCCTAAGAGGGCATTTTGATATTTACTCAAATACCGCAGATTAATATAGGGTTCCCCTCCCCCTTGCACCCTATTAAGTACCTCCATCATTTAAACCATGTATATAGAGCCGAGTGGATTTTATTTTTCAAACCTACAGATTGAAGAATTTTCTACATGTAATTGTCAGATTATAGGTCAGCACGACAAGGACATGAAGCTGAACTGTCTGAATATTAATCTGACGCGCTTGAGTATTTCAATGTCATTATTGTATTTCCCATTTTAATCCCCTTCGTACGGCCACCCCCATCATGCAAACTGACAGATTAAAAATATTCCTCCGTTATCAGAAACACGTGGGGCGCATACTATGAATATCTGATAAGCTCGAGTATTTCTTTGTGATTTATTTTTTCATTTTTGATAATCTGTACCTACACGCTCCCCCCACCAGTGAAAAGATCCCATCAGTAACCGTTGTCTCTTATTAGCATCTAATCACACTCCAAAAGGTCCCCATCACGCTCTAGTAAAACCACATTTAGCGTCTTGGGCTCCCCTATTATTATTAGAATAGAATACAAGCGCCACAGCATAATTCAAGTTTCATGATAAGAATAAAATTTGGTGATAAGATACAAATTAAATAAATGCAAAAGTAACGCCAATTATTATGTTTAGGGGCTAATTTTTCAATCGTCGATAGCTAAGGCGGTTTGACAGCTTTTATATATTATAGAAAATATGACAAAATGCCATATTTATTCTTTGGATAAAAGATATCCGAATATTGAAAAAATCACCCCTAAATCGAACAAAAAGATGAAAATAAACATTATAAAAAGTAAAATAGTAATCGCTTAGCGAAAAAAAAAGAAAATAACTTAGGTAAGTGAAACGTTTTAGAAGGAGCAAAGTGGGATAAGGAATCAGTAGTCTCCCCCATCTCTTAAAAAAGTATTATTTCAATATTACTTTGCCGTGCGCACTGTTGAATTTTCAAGTCTCTGCTCAGCGCTGAGATTTGACAATCTAACAACAGAAATTACAGAGTAAATGCAATCACAAAGTAAAATGTCGTGATGGAAACCACTGAGCGGTTTAGAGCGCCCGCCTCTCATGCATGAGGATGTGGGTGTGAATCAAGCAAATACAAATGTGCCTTTTTCAATTCATACCGATGTACTTTCTAAGTTTATCATAGGCATCACTGACATCATTCCGTGCCTCGAAAAAACAGTCGTTACACGTCATCAGAAGCCCGAAAGTCTGACCATCAGTGTTACCAAGGAATATCACACGTCCAAAAGTTCTTTGTAATGACCTAATTGAAATAAATGATTTGACTTTGACTTTATCGTATTACCCATTTACTGGGTTGTGGAGGACAGATAGGCAGTCGCACCACGTAAAATACTGGTGCTCAGCTGCATTCTGTTAGCATAGTTGGGAAAAGGCTTGGCAGATGATGATGAGAAATTACAAAGTAATATTAAAGTGCTTTGTTTTAAGAGATGGCGGTAGGCCTCCAGGTTGCTCTTAACATGGATGAGGTGATAACGCAGTCATATTTGCTTATTGCTTAGAATCATATTTTTTTAAATATCGCAGTGGCTGAGATTTTAAGTAGAAAATTTCTTAAATACGGCTCTTAGTGTCACAAAAAAAAGACAGAGAGTGACAGAGGAAAGGTCACCTGGAGGCCCATAATGCTTTTGCCTTACGTGACGATTTCTTCCAGTTCTTCTGCAGCAAGCCGCGTTAAGGAACGTCGTGCCAAAGAGTAGTTACTGTCTCGTTGGTCTAGTGTTCGCAAAACGCGACTGCTGAGCATGAGGTCATGGGTTTGATTACCAGGTCGGGCAAAGTATTATTGGGTTTTTCCAGTAGAAGCAGCTCTGGAGTCTGGTTTTGTGCCCGGTTGATGGCAAAGGGCTCGCTCCCTATTACAAGGGACTTGTACATAATTGGCGAAATGTGGGTTTACTAATGGGTCGACCACTGCCTAACCCTTCGGGGAATGCAGGCGTGATGTTATTTAAGTAAGTATTAAATTTAGCTCAATCAGAATATCTTACCAGACCACCCAACCAAAGTTGAAAAGTACTAAAATACATGAAGACCAATTATAAATCGAGTTCGAACTTTTCCAAAATATCTGGCCTATTTTGCTGGCACCGGTCATTGGCTTCATTTTTTCACCTTTGTCTGACCGCAATTCTGACTTTGCCTGTATTTTGTCAGAAAATAATAACTCTGGTAATTTATATACTTATTAGGTCTTTATCTATGAAAATTTCATAGATAAACTGCTACTTGCCCAATTTCAAATCAAATATGGTAAGAATTCTAATTTCATTTTTTTTTTAAATATCGAATTATTTATCCATCGAATTTGTTTATTGATAATGATTAGTGTTATTATTTCATCGCATTTAAATCTTTTTCGTCATCATGGATATATGTGGTCGTCCCAAAACATTGGTCAATAAATTAAAGGCGATCGTGGAAGCCAATACGCAATCTGAGACTGAATAAGGAGCAGCTGTCGACGTTAGCATCAAACCAATATTGGTCCACGAGCTCAGACGTGCCTTGCAGTAGTGCGGCTCAAAACGCGGTACGCGGTAGTGCGGTTCCTTTGTTTGTATGCCTGTTGAGTAGTCAACAGGCTTACAAACAAAGGAATTTTGTACCGCATTGTTACCTGCGACAAAAAATTGATTCTGTTTCACAATCGCAAGCGCTCAGCAAGTTAGTTGGTTCCTGGTTCAGCACCTAAACAATGCCTTGACCGAAAACTTACCCCTAGAAAAGTGATGGTCACTGTTTGGTGGCCTAGCTCAGCTTCATACCAAACGGATTGAGCATTACTGCACATGTGTACTATGAAGAGCTGAACACAATGATGGAGAAGCTCGCACATCTCCAACCAGCTTTAGTCAATCGTATCCGTTTCTCCTGCACGTTAACGCGCGACCTCTCATCGACATCCTCTTATCGACCTCTACATATCAAACGGTCTCAAAGTTGCAAGAGCTGGGGTTGGAACCACTCCGTCATCCGCCGTACTCACCAAATCCTGCGCTTACAGACTTCTACTTTTTCCATTTCGAAACTTCTTGGCGAGAAAGAAGTTCAATACCCGAGAGAAAAAAATTGTTGCCTCCCGTCCAGCTGATTTCTTCAAGAAGCGCATCAACAAACTGCCACTGCGTTGGCTAAGAGGCGTCGATTGTATGGTTGATTACTTTGATCAAAAGAAATAAAACATATAAAAAATAAAACGACAATTTTATAGGTAATGACCTATTACGATAATGTCGCACAACAAAAATATCGCAAAGCGGTTGATTGCCATTTCGCGAGACCATTTCGCGTAGTAATCATTATTTTGCTTCGATCGAGTCTACTTTGGTTAAAGAATAAAGTTTGCCATATAAATTCAGGATAACCTACCTATTTAGTACATTGTTTAAAAAAACATGTAGGTATTAGGTAGGCACTAGGTAAAAAACTAACATTGATCTAATTGCCGCATTTTTTCACCACCCCTCACGTACGTGAATCTATTATGCCGATTTTTCTACAATGAAAGATGTAATTTTTTCGGAAAAACCACAGTAAAATAAATAAGTTTTGTGTTTAGATTAATAATTCCATATTTTAGAAGTTGTAAAATGAATTCATAAAATTAATTCACAATAAAATAATGATACGTTTTTAAAAATCTATAAATATTGTGTATAAAACACAAATATATGCATATTATTCACAAATTAAATAAAAAGCAGTTTGATGATTAGTTAATATTTAAAAATGTAATTTATATGAATTTTTAATGAATAAATAAGAATAACAAAATAAAGTAACTAATAAAGATTCTATCATTATTTAATTTAGTCGCTTCTAGAAACAAAGCTGGACATTGTAATTAGATCATGGCCTAAATAAGGGTAAGTAAAATAACTTACATAGTGGAATCACAAGGACGCCGACATAATCGGCCTTGCTATTGGTTACGACAAGGCCTTCTGTAATTTATTTCATGTCTGCTATTGACAAGTTTTCATGAAAATGTCAAACGTTTTACTCTGAAGAGAGAATAAAAGACAATGATATAATTATTATTTTCTGATTAAATGATTAATTTCTCTCATTACGTAACATAGATTTATGTAATATTTACCGGTCCCCATGGCATATATCAGAACTCTGATCCCCAAGGTACAGGTACTGTTTGGGGACCACCGTTGTAAACAAGATGCAAACCGCCAAATATTACTGAATTATTTTATGTTAATCTTAAACGTAATTAATGTTACAATGGTTAATAAACTTTATTCAAATCTGCCTAACCTTTTCCAACTATGTTAGGGTCGGTTTCCATTCTAACCGGAGGCAGCTGAATACCATGGATTTTGCATGAAGCGACTGCTCTGACCTCCACCACCCAGAAGCTAGGTAATACGATACCCCTTGGTATAACTGGTTGTCAGACGACTGGTAGCTACTGTTTAAGACGTGTTTTCCTTTTCTTTCCGAGTCTCAGTATGTAAAGATGGTCACCCATCCACGGTCGCACCCCGGCAAGCGTAACTTAACCTGATAGATCGGCCCGTGCGGCTGTTATAACTTAGCCACGATCTCCTATTTATTTATGTATCTAATTTGTCCTGAATAAAGTAGCTGTACTTAGCGTAAACTAATTATAAATTAAACTTGCCGGAGCGCTCCTAGTTCTATCAATAATCTACAGTACCTACTTAGATTGTCTGAGTAGATGTGTAATTCACTCAAGCTCCACTAGTAGTAAGTACAATACGCGCCACAAAAGAGGAGACAAGCGTCAGTAATGGGGAGCTTGCGCAGGTATGGATGTACTAAATAGTTATCCATAATTTGTGTATCTATACTGGGAATTTTCGATGACATTTAAATTAATATTCTTAACAATATTACAATATTTATTACGAAATAACAAAGTTTTTGTGTTGTATCAAGTCTAATCTTTCGTGGCGCGTATTGTACGACGCGATAAATACTTGCTATGTGTAGCTAATATATTTAAAACTGATGCTTCCGATAAAAGAGCATTGTTGGCGCAACAATCGCGACTACTTTCAAACAATATTTCGAGTGTGTTAATTATTTTAATCACTATAAATTGGTATAAAAATTATTAGACACTATAAGCTTAAAAAGTGAACACAAAATAACAAAATAGCAGAAAGATAATGTTGTCTGTACACCAAATAGCTTGTTCGACTTTTAATTATTTCGAACTTTTCCAAAAGTAATGTTGTATACCTATGAACTGTGCCATCTACAATGGTATGTAGGTATCGGCTTATCGTATAGTTTGTATCGTGACCCACTGAAAGTTTCTGAACACAGTTCGAAACTCTTCGAACTAGAACGCGTTAATTTGTCAATACCAGTTCTATTTGACTTTACTTTCACTTTTCCGCTGAAGTACAATAGTAGTTTGAAGGACGCCATGTTAGAGTACGTAGTACGTACGTAGTAGAGTGAACAAGAAAAAACTAAGTAGGGTCGCCAGATAATATTGAAGTTTTCTTAGAAACCGATGGATATTTTTAAATATTATTTAATTTAAAAAGTAGATAATAAACAGTTTATTAATTAAATTAAGTTTAAATCGAAGAAAACCATCGATTTCGAAGAAAATTTTACCTATATCAGACTGTTAAAATGCATGCATGGCACCGGTAATATAGCATTGTGCAATAATTGTTGCCTATATATATTCAATTTATTATGCCGTAAAACATAACTGTTATTTCAATTTACTTATTTTAATGATTTGTTTAGGCAAACCTAGTGTGGGACGCCTTGCTGCAAGGTGGAGGTGGCGATGGGATGGATGCGGGCTGCCCAAGACCAGGATGGTTGACGCTCTTTGGGAGAGGCCTACGGTCAGCAGTGGATGGCCATAGGCTAATATGATGATGAATGATTTGTTAAAATTATTTTACAACTTCTAAAATAATTATTAATCTAAACACAAAACCTATGAAATTAAACATACCTTTTTTTTTAATTCGTGCGTTTTTCTTTAGCTATAAATGTCGGTCGTGCGGTTATGTACCTATGCGGTGACATACTGCACTCGATAAATCACCATAATGTACATACAAGTTGAACTCATAATAGGTAAACGTTTTTAAACACTACCGCACTTGGAAATATTATTCGATCGATACTTACTGGATAGGCAATAAAGCCTATCCATGCATGGTAATTCCAACCCAATTAATATTCTATGCATAGACTAGCACACCCGACACACTATGTTCTGCCCGAACGTTGATCGCGCCTCCGACCGGGTGCCATTTGCGAATCTAAATCATCCAGGTACCCAATCAAACACGCACAAAATAAAAACTATTCAAATCGGTCCTAATACCGTTAGAGGTTAGTGAGACAGACAACTTATGTACAAAAATTTTTATACCGAAAGGGCAAATAAAAAAATTGCTAAAGGTGTCCCAGGTTTCCTTTAGCCTAATACCTTTATCTGCCTATTATTACAATATTTTAATTTTTCTTAATGTTCCTCATAATGAATACAAAACATACATAACATCCCAGAGTCTGAAGCTGCTACAGAGAAATTCCTGATGGAAAAACTCAATAATACTTTTCCCCAACTGGGAATCGAACCCAAGACAAAGCGCGCCTGTTGAGCACATGCTCAACAGTAGCGCTTTGTGACCACTAGAGCAATGAATTAATCCATAATGAAAATAAAAATACTAATTAAAACGATGGCACGTAGGTGCAGTGGCTGAGCGATTGGCTGCCGCGCTGCGTGTCGCGGCTTCAATTCCCGCATGGATCACTCTCGACACAACAAAATTTGTAAGCTATAAAAATATTTGTTCTGTGAAGAAATAAAACCCGCGACACGCAGCGCCTGCTGCGCTGCGTGTCGTATCCATTTGCTCAACCACTGCGCCAGACATGTCGTCAAATCAACCCCTTTTTCGCGGTCGTCGTAAGTGCTGAATGTGTGTTATCCTAGCTTTTATTACATTAAACATTTTAAAAACAAACCCACATATATTTTATGCAAAATCTTAAGAATTTAATAAAATAATACATTATCCTCGACGTATAAAGTTAGCAAATTAATAACAAGTCGTTATGAATAATGAATTTATTATTACTCAAGGCGCGATCAAATATTACTGCGCAAATATACAACAATTGCACTTTTATACTAAACCACTGCACTAGTACATCGGCTCGTGCATATCAATCTGATATGCATACACGTAATAATAGCCTGGCGAGGACTAAGACGCGCTACATCTCACACGACATTCAAAAAAATCTATATCATCCTTTCACCTTCATTAGTACACAGGACACAGCCTCCGCGCACGCAGTGAAAACGACCCTGACCGGACGACTGAAGGCCTTAAATGGATGCTGCGATCCCAGAAACAATGAGTTCTAAGTAGAATTGATATAGGTATAAGAACTCGTATTATATAACGAAAATAAAAAGCAGGGCTCGGAAACCGGTTGAAATTCTTAACCGGTAACGGTCATTGACCCCAAACCGAAATCAATTTAGGTTAAAGGTTGCACTTTACCGGTTTTTACCGGTTTATGCGATTTATCGGTTTTCCACGAATTTCGGTTTTGATACTGAAAATTAACCGGTTAAAACCAAGATAACAACGAAAGTCGATTACCAATGTTACTTTTTTGATATAATTTAAACAGACACTGAACACGTAATGAATTGGCTTTCAGAATTTCAGGCAATAGCTAAGGGTTTAATATATCTTAATTTTATATTCGTTGCGTTTTACCGGTTAATTTGGGTGTCAAAACCGTTTGTGCTTATGTTACCGGTAACCTTTATCGTTTGGGTTAGATAAAACAGTTCACTTGATTAACCGGTAAATTAAGGAACGATATTTTTACCGGTATTTGATCGAAATTAACCGCTCTTTTGAAACCGGTTCCGAGCCCTGATAAAAAGTATCACTTCATGATGTTTTAGTTAAATCACTGATAATACTACAACGAATCTTATAATCTAATGCATTTACTTTCGTAGCCAGAGCAAGTACTTATGCGTCGTTGATGCGCTACGCCGCAAGCTACGAAGCGACTCCACGATCGTAGCGCTACGCAAGATTAATTCGTAAACTTGAATGCATTCTTTGCCGAAATAATTCGCAGTTCTTCCAATTATTACACCCTTGAATTCAAGGCCGAACGTAAAATAAAAATGTTAATAATTCCTAGTGTCAACACATAAGACCACAGGCACTAATTAAAATGACGTCGCTACGACGTCAGCGAGCCAATCAACTGCACCACACACATATTTTATAACGATATAGTTATGGATATTTATACGCGTTGGCACTAAACATTTTCACATCTCGATGCGTGGGACGTAATCTCATCCTAACTGTGTTTTTACGTTTGAAGACACGAATCACAATTTCTAATGGCTTCGTGCCAAAACCGTAACTATTGTACTTACCGAAATACTCCAAATTGTAGTATTTATTCGCGCAAAGCAGGATTATTTTTCGTTATTACGCAATACGTTATTAGTAAACACCACTGGCATGAACATCTTGTTAGAAGTTGCAATTAAAACATTTTGAGGACCCTGCTACGTACCATTTATAGAGTTCGACGTCACTCCGCGACGCAATGCAATGACCAAATAGTCTGGGCGCCGGGGTGCAAGGTCACGTACGCTCACGCGATGGATAAACGACTTATGTAACATTATGCACTTACGTAATTGAGTAAACACGACGAGATGTGAGATCACGGATTGAGAAAAAAATATGTAGATTTCAAATAGCTTTAACACTCTGAAATTCGCGAATTTTTCGCGAATCTATCGTTTTAACCAGCAAGTATCGCGCAAAAGTGACGCACCGGCACGAGGCGACGAGTAGGGGCGGTGTTGTTGTTCGGGAGGGAAGCGTGGGGCGCACGCGGCGTTGAAGTCAAGGTCGGCTCGTGGGAGCTCCTCTGGCAGCTGAGCGCTCCAAGGTTACGCGCTCGGCTCGCACCCCGACGCAATCAATACTCAATTATAACGAAATACCTGCGTGTTTACTCTCCAGACTGAGCATTCATTATTTTTAAACAAGTGCCTCATTGATAACAAAATTACTACCTACCACCCTACTACATTTTTTAACCACAATGGATTTTTTTTTTGTATGTACCAAATACTTAAGAAAAATTTTCAGCCTTACGTTTCTTTCTGTACCTAATTACACCCCACCTGTTCACCAGTGAAACCGAATTGGAATTAGGAAGGATATGAAAACAGTTTTCTGATCAGTTTCTTTTTTAAATATTTTATTATTACTTATACAAATAAAATAATATGTCAGCAACATTATTGTTGTACCTATTTATATTGCGTTCGCGTTTGGTATAGCAATTAACTAAATATTACTTGTTACTTATTTTCAGTTACCCTCATCAAACATAGGTATAATAAGGGAAGAAAGTACCCCCGCGCTCCACTCAGAAACACAGATTGAAAAGAACTCTCTCTGTCTCTCTCTCTCTCAATCGGTCTCGCTCCTCTCACAACTTTGTCGCAATTCTAACATGAGAAGTGGCGAAACGCCTCTCGGCGAGCATTGCTAAAAATGCTGATTGTTGTAGATTTTTTTGCAAACAATCAGCGTCGTCAGCTATTCCTATCAACGGCGCGTCATCGTCGTTGCGCGCGTATTCTTGGCATGACGGCGAACTATGTAACGTATCACTTTCAGAGTTTTTTCTCATATTATTGGGTGTATTTCGCATTTGTTCTTACCTTGCTTTGTAAAAAACAAATATATAGATACTTATCTCTGACTCTGAGGCAGCTTTTGCGCGCAAACTAAGTAAAGACAAGTTTAGATATTTGTTTAGTATGAACATACCTACGAAGCATTATTTTTCCTTGGCAATTAAGTGCAAACTAATAGGATGTCTGTATTGGGTTCTGCATAATAAACTGATGGTAATTAAATAAAAATATCAGAAACCACAATTATTCATCGATCATTTAAAAAACCATTCCCTGTTTCACTATTAAAAGCTTTTTGAAAGCTTTTTATTAATTATCAAAAGCTTTTATTAAACTTCATTTGTATGTATGTCCTGGAATTCTGCAACCAATATTTCACCCACTTCCACCAATGCTTTTGGGCTGAAATTATCACACACGTTTGGTCCTGTCCTCGTCGTCGAAAAATTTAGTTTCACGAATATGCCCATTTAATTTGAGAACAAATGCAAATCACTAGCGGCTAAGTTCAGAGAATAATTATAGCGGATGAACAATAAGATTAACACTTTTCTAAACTTTTCTTGCCGACACTTTTCTAAACCCCGATAAATCAATTAAAATTAATTGTATGCCACTAAAAGATATCTTTAGATACTCAGATTATTATGTTTTGTGGTTATTCTTCTGTCTTCCAAGACCAGATTCTATTAGATTTTATAGGTCGGTCAGAACGCGTCTCATCTTTACAGCTTAATCTACCTCTTTTACATTCAGCCACCCAGTATGCAACCATAGATTAGCGAACTGCATCGTACCCTAATATCTTCTGAATGCCCTAAATTCCCGTCGTGGATATATTTTTTAAAGCAGAAATAATCACCACACGTAACTTACTTTATTTCGTTGTACAAAACAATTCATTACGTGCAAACGAACTGATGAAATCAAGGGACACTTGGCATTAATATTTTGTGATTAACCTCTTTAAAAGGAATTTCGAACTACATCCAAAACTAAACAAGCTACTATAATTAAAAACATTAAAAAACACGACTGCAAAATTGCACATATTTGTACTTTGTTTACTCGTCAGTTTTTTTTTAAGAACTTTTTTATTTACAGTGTTATATATTTTTTAAATCTACTTGTCAAATTCTAGACGATAAATATAGACACGACCAGATTCATTAAAAAAAAAATTGAGGCTGGTATTAAAATAGATACGTTTTAATGTGACCACACAGGATTCTTTTTATTTTTAACTAGCCTATGTTACTCGGAACGATGCAAGGACTGTAACGATACCCCATACATCTAAATCGGTTCAGGCGTTTAAAAGTTATGGTGGAATAAAGAATCTCACATACATACATACATACATTAACCCTGAACACATAACACTCCTTTTTTTGGGGCAGTCGTGTAATAATATACGCTTCTATGAACTTTTTGGATCACCTAGGTATAGATTAAACTATGACCATAGATAATGGATATAATCTATTTGATTCACCTCATTCACCTAGCTATAGATTACCTACACAATGACCATGGATAATGGATTGTGAGTTGTGTGATGAGTGCACCAGGTACACCAGAATGCTATGCTGCTTGGCGAGACGGCACATCATGTGTGGTTGAATGTTGTCTGTCTCACCATAATTACCTATGACAATATAATGATTAGGTACCGTTATATGAGGTTCGGGGAACTTTTTATTTAATTACCTTTTCACATGATATTTCCTTACTTGATGGTAGTGATGACTTAGTGGTTAAGGTGCCCGCCTCTCATGCACTTGGTTGTGGGTTCGCAACTGGGCACAGGCTAGTGCCAATATGGTTCTTTCTGTTTCATATGTACCTACTTTCTAAATTAATCTTGAATATCACGAACATCGGTGACAGAAAACATCATGAGGAATCTGGGACTTATAATTAATACGAGTATGGAATCGCCAATCCGCCATGAGCAAGCGTCGTGATCAATGGTCGTGCCTTCTCTGGAGAAGAGGCCTTTGCCCTGCAGTGGGACAATAATACGCTGGTATTGGTATTATTTTATATCAATCACATTTCAAATAAAACATCAACTGTTTAGTAGATTGTTGCAGACTTCTTGTATAAACTCACTTTTACTGAATTACTTGTAGTCCGTTCTCATATTGATAAAATCCATCATCCATCATCTTTCTACAACCAAGGCCCAAGATCCTATGAAAGCGTATCCGTCTCTTTTTAATATTCAACCGTCTTGTAGACAGAAAGATGTGTAATTTTCAGTAACAACGCACAAAAGAAATGCATATCAGGTTGGTAGGTTCTGTTTATAAGCGCCTATTGTTATTTTTGCTAGTCTCTTACGCAATGATGTCGAATCAAACGACATCTAGGCGAGCTTCGATACATTGGACAAAAATCCAGGCTGACGGCAGGTCACAGCCTCGTTTCTGAAAGGGTGTAGCTAAAATCAGCTGCAGGGGTTTCTTGACACAAAAACTTTATTCAAGACAGTCGCAGCTATTTTAAGGTGTGAATAGTTTAGCTAGATGCCTGCCTACTTAATATCATCAGACTACAAATCAATAAGTGTAAAGGTAATAACGGAGCTAAGAAGATGAACGTGTAATCCTGTGTACAAATATTGTGATACATTTAGTACAAGAAGTGCATATGGCATTATTTACCTATTCTTATCTATACGAATCTACTTTTTGGAAGGGGTAACTAGATTAAAATCATTTTTTTTTTGTAGATTTCAATCAAATGTGCGTTTAAAGGGTCTAATTGGAATGAGTTATTTGACTTTGATGAGATCATATTCAAGTAGTTGTGATCTCGGACTTTCAACCAAATAAATTGAATTAGATCAGTTTCATTTTTCAAATTTAATCAATTTTTTCTCTTTTCTTATGTCAGTCTGTGTTAATCAGATAACGAGAAAGTGGATTTTTAAAATTGTCTCCCTTTCATTTGGTCAGTTTTCGTAGGCCAGACCGCCAGACACTACAGGACTAATATTTTTATATCTTCTTAACCTTGTTATGGGCAGATTTATGTAATCCTTTCTTAATTTAGTACGGTACCTATGTGTACTCTATAAGAGCCAAGTAAAGAAATAGGTATACCTTACCAACAACCTATTAGCTATTGCTAGAAATGACAAAAAAAAAGGTAGAAACATCTTTTATTTATATATCATTTTATTCAGTAGCATATAAATCTATTGCATTTCTTATGAGTTTTGTGAAAACGAGACAGTAATTAGCCCCCTTGTAGGTTAACTACCCACTTGTAGGTTATTAAGTGATTGAGGACTCATTATCAAATTGCATACAGCCCCATGACGTCTCATAATGACATGTTGTTCTAGCGAGCCTGCTGAAAGAGCGCCATTGAAATAAGCACTACCAAACACTTGACAACACATTCGTTTTCTTATCATCATTTTTAGCATCACGGATCATCAAGTTCCAAAGTTGTACCACTGACCTGCGGCATCATTATTCATCAATGATTTCAGGGGGGCCTACCCCATCTCTTATGTAACAATATTATTTTGATATTACTTTGCCTTCCGCACTGTTAGATTTTGAACGCTCCGCTAAGTGCCGAGAGTTGAAAATCCATCAACAGAAATTACAAAGTAATATTGTTTTTAAGAGATGGCGGTAGGCCCCCAGGTCAGTAGAAAAACATTGAAACTTCAAAAACCGCTATTCACACGTAGCAACAACAATCACATCACATCACATCGCTGCGCAAATAATCTGTGAATAATCTCGCTTACATTTTATGATTCTGTTGTGGTAATGTGTCTTTTCGATACATAACTACGCACCTAATTGGTTTCTCGCAAGCAATACCAGTCGTGCGCGATGTCGTTGGTGGCTGCAATGTGGTTCATATCGTCCTCATTTCTCGAGTACTGATGCCTTCAATGGTCACTTCCGAAATTGAACTATGCGAGAGCGGATTTGGCTTACACAACAGCTGCCAAAATTGTATCTGAGCTGTATACAGCAACTTGGGACATACCAAAACTGAAAGAGAGAGGCAAGTGGGTCGCCACTTACCAACCCCTCTCTTTCTTGTTGACCGACTTCAAATGTCACATGTTTTAGTTGCCGGGTAGTTTGGAAACTACCTAGTAGGAATATTATTTATGACTCACGTCCTAGATTTCAAGTCTTTCTATGGCTACAATCACGGACAGAAGTATTGGAAATACGAATACTTGATTAATTTCATTGAGTCGACTGTAAAAGACTATGGCAGTTATACTTTCTTGTTTTATTATTTTTAGTTCAATTAACATAAACATAATATCACGCCTGTACTTAATCCCTGAAGGGTAAGGCAGAGGTGTACCCATTAGTACACCTCTGCATTCGTTTTTAGTCCAATTAGGTGGTTTTTGTATATTTTGTCGATTTTTAACTGTTCAAATAAAAACCTTTATTTGAATACCTAACGCAATACATTTAATTTTCTGTTTAATCCTCTTGAGGGCGCCATTTTTTAATTTAGTGTCACGTCCCACTGCCTATAGTATCGAATATGATAGGGAGTTTAGAATAAGTACATATAATACATGCCGAAAACTTAAACCCTCCTTTTGACTTCGCCAAAGTCGGGTAGTAAACGCAAACATTTGTAGGCTCTGTGTCTTACTCTCAGTGTCTTACACCGGCGTAAACATAAATATAATGATTAAAACAAATACATGTAGATAGGACTACGATTACATGGCGCACTGCATTACTATTTCAATGTGTGTTGTCACACCCTTACGAGATTGTATGTAGTTGTAAGTAGGTATTCGTCTTCAGTAGGAGTCCGACACCGACAGATTTGTGGGATAACTAATCATAACTAGCAGACCGCGCCAGACAACGCACGTGTCCTTTTTATAGAGCATGTCAGTGCAGCGTCATACTAATAATAATGAGTAGTAGTATTTGATACGCTTCATACGATTACCTAATAATAAATACCTACGTACCTACTCTTAAATTAAGTAGATACTTTAGAACTGAGACCATCTATTCTCTTTTTTCATAAGTATGCTGGTAAGTAACTGCTTACTAAGTACCTATTCATTAGGAACGTAAAAAAAAAATGCTTCGTCTTTGTCTACATTCTACAGCGACCGTAAATATTCGAAAACGTGTCTCCCCTGAAAGAGGGTTCATAAATTTTGACGAAATATCACAGGGTGGGCGGGAATCGGAGGTGTCGTGAAAAATCACGTGTATATTATTTTTCGCTAAACGCGCAAATATTAAGAAAGAATAATTAATTTTCCAGAATCATATTTTATTATACCAGTATCTATAGAACAGAAAAAAACTTTGTATCAAAAAATTACACGTGATTTAGGTAGAGGTTGGGGTTAGTCTCAAAATCTAAACACGTAACGCCAAAGGGGAGCAGAGGCTAAATACCTACCTACTTTCCAAAAACATCACGTGTTTAATGGATGACTCCCTAATGACTCCGTAACCTACCCGTCTCTTTCTATCCAAAGTATAGATCAAGAACAAAATTATAGCGCGTTTAATTCATTATACACATAAGGGGACGTTACATAATAGATGCTTATCTAAGCTCTATAATGTCAAGTCTGTATACACCCCACACGAGTAAAGGCTCATCTTGACACTGAATTATAAGCATAGTTTATGATCTAGACCCGTCTAGCATTAAATTTTTACGCCGGTTATTAACCCTACGCGGTTTTAGCTGACGAAAAAGTAAACGCTGATTGCCTAAAAGTACTGAAACCGCAGCTAAAGTTTATGTGAGGAATTCCCGTCCGTGTATCATTTAATTCATTATCGCACTAGAGAATAAAAGAAAATTAATTGATAATTTTGCCACGCGTTCGGTTCCCATATTAATTTTTCTGACACCGGTACCTACTTAAGTATCGTTTTTTATTATTTTCAGAGGTAAGGCGGCTGTTACATATTAGACCAGTAAATATTGGATCGATAGAAGGATAAGTCACCGTAGGATGTAAACAAAAACGCCAAACCCTGCCCAAAAGAACCAAGCGCAAGCGTAATTTCACTCGAATTTGTCGTGACCTAGCCGAATTTTTTCATCGATTGAAGCCAACAACGACACCGTACAAAGTTTACTTAGAATTAACGTTGCTTACGGCATAGAGTAACAAGGATTTTGTTGAATATTATGTAGCAAGCCTTTTAGCGAAACTAACTACAGCTGTTATTATAAACTTTTTAACCTAGCTTAAGTTTAAATCTTACCTACCTATTAAGTATGTCGCATGGTGTGTTCGATGTTTTCTGCAAGCCCCTGTGTTTAAAGTTGTTTTTCGCGCGAACTCAGCACCCTCTAAGATCTTATCGAATAGCTTAGGGTCGCGTTTCACCCGCTTGTGCCAAGCGCGGCAACTATCACACGACTGTAGGCAACTCGCACATTATGGGGCGTGATGCGCGCGCAACGCCCTTTACTTTCCGACGTATAGCCTTAAGCGATGTTTTCACCATCGCACCAAAACACATAAGTAGAGGGATTTATACCACCAAATTCAAACCTCAGGCTTGAGGAGAATTGGGGATAAATCCGTAGCAAGTGTAGAGGGCGACGCGATGTGGTAACATCGTCGCAATGCAGAAGCAGCACCGCCCCTCTCCCGCAACGTCCAGCATAATTTTGTATTCATCACGTACGAGTTGCCAACCTACACTCCAACCAAGCAGTATAATGTTGAGTAAATAATATAATTTTTGTAATATATTTTTTGTTAACGTGTCAACTAAAATATATATATATATGCCATCAATGAAAGGCAAAGGACTTAGGACGAAACAAAAAATAAAATCCAAAAACAATACGACATTATGTCCATATGTATACAAAAAGTTAAGGCCACACAAAGAAATTTGAATAGTCCTTGCCAAAACCCTTTCCGCTCTGAAGACGAGGCATGTCGCTGCGCAATGAGTAGCAGTAAGATGTGCGCAGGAACATTAAAGTAATGTCTTCATAACGCAGTGATGTGAATGTGTCGGCAAACCGAACGTATAGATCTCCATTTTAAAAACTTTAGTATCTAGAGAAGGAAAATGGAAAACCAAATGTAAATTTCGTAGGAATTTTATTGAACACAAGAGCACACAAGTGCTAGTAAATACACTTAAGAGTAATGTCGTACAAAGCTTAATTACAATGATATTCGTTCCTCGAGTTGAAATAGCAAAAAAATATAATTAAGAGATTAACACAGTTATGATAACAATCATGAATATAGTGCAAGATATGCAACACTTAAATAACGTACAGTAGCAGTTCATATATTGAAAATAATCATGAAGAAGTAGGCACACACACAGTCCTCTTCATCATTTCATTACGTAAGAGAACAAAATGTAGTATTGACAGAAAAAATAAAATGGTACACACTTTCAGTATCAGTCAAATATCATAGCCTTTCTATAACTATACTTAAACTAGAATACAAAAGATAGATTTACGTAGCTTTGGTAATATAAAGAAAAAACATTTTGTTTTTTAATACAAAATATTGATTAACATTGTGCATACAATATTTTATAAGTACCTAACATTCGAAGAAAAGTTAGTGCTCGATCCTTACTATGCTGTAGATATTTGACTCCTTTCATGATATTTAAAATTAAAGTAGGTATAACTAATGACTTACACATAACATTCGAGTGCGTCTAGCGCGGGCGTTCACTCGGCCACATCAAAGACTTAGCATGCAGCGTATTATGGGTCAATGCACGACTGTAATGCAACGGTTACTATATTGCAACACAGACAAGAAAAACATGATACAGAAGGTCAGCTCAACACGATGATTGAAAACGCATTGAAACATAATACACGCGTTCAAGTACAGCGTGAGCTAGCGCAATCCCGACTGACATTTCGTTTGAAATCGCCCACGTACGTATTTGTCCATGTATTTTCGGTCTTTGTACGGAGCCAACCTTCTGTACTTCTACCTACTCCGTGACACGGGCGCTGCGCAGCACTGATTGCGGGGTGAACACCGACCTATTTCCAAGTACCATTATACACGAGGCGAGGCCACGCGTTACACAAAAAGGCGAACTGCTACTTGCAAAATTCACAAAATTCTATAAACGCAGTAACAAGGATGCGTAATGTTAAAACATTACAGATTCTATAATAAATATCATCATCATTTATATCATTCATTCATATTTTTTTCCATTACATATTATCAAGTTTTGATTTTCTAATTATTAATGAGATATTGCATAGTTACGGAACAGACAGAATGCTAGATAACATAGAGCATAACAACAATCTAATAATAGTAGTTTACTATTGTAACAATATGCTAGGACTTGAATTATTGCTTACTATTTTCACATTCTAGGCACCAAAGTCTAAATTCATTTATATTTGAACAATTATCAGTTATCACTAACGTTTGAAAGTGAGTTAATTAAAAAAGGAACATTTATTTAGGAGTTAATTACGAGATTCAGTGATATGAATTTCTTTGGCTTACGTATTCATAATCGTATTTTTAAAAAATCTGAATATTGACACTAAAGCCTCGTATTCATGGTAAACATTTGTTTAGCAACATGGTTGCATAAACATGTTGCCGAGTTGCTGTTAACATACTGCTAGCAACACTGGTGTTGCGGAGTTGATCACGCCATGTTACAGAGTTAACGCCCGGCGAGTGAAAACATCAGTTCATCAACAAATGTTGACGTGTATGGACAACCCATATTGATTTAAACAAAGTTTCTAGCAGCATTCTCGCCGTTCATAAACAACTTTGTGCAACTGTTGCTAAAAAAATGTTTACCTTAAATACGATGCTTAATTATGCTAATCTGCATCCTCGTTATATTTATTGTACAAGAAAATACCTAAAATGATATTTGTCGAAACAAAATTATTTAAAACATGTATGGTGAATATTTTGTTTAATTTTATTTTTTTACTGCAGGAGAGAACAGCAAGAAGAGTATCCACCAGTCAGTGAAAACAGAACGCGGTGTATCAATAGTGTGTAACAAATGCTAGCGAATAATGAAATATTTTAATTGATTGCCTACTATGAATAATAAGAGGGTGCAGAAGAATAACCTGGATATTACAAAAAATCTTTTTTTATTTTATTTTAGGTTTACGTCACGTTTATGAAAACACAACTCAATGAATGAAATACACTAATTAATCAATAATGCAGGAGTGATTGAGTGTTTGATATATATTTATATGTATGCTAAGATATTGGAGTTACTAGTGATTGATGACTAGGTTTCGGTAGGCCGGAGTCTTAAAGGAATGACACAAACAAGCATAGAAAGTCGATGAGAATAGAACATTGACAATCAACGCAATTATTCCGTAAATAGCAGAGTACAATTAGCTTTTTATCTGAACGAAGTTTTAAGTGGACTTATTATCATGGGATTTTATTAGTGCGCTCTAAGAGGCGAGAAAAAAAAAAGAAAAAAAAAAGATGATCTGTCAGAACACTCAAGTAGATAGACAGATATTTACCTAAACGTGTTGACGCTGCCATATGATAAATAATTAGGCAAGAACAATCCGGGCACCGAATGATTTTAGATAAACAAATTGAATAAGTAAGTTTGTAGATTGAACAAAAAAAATACCTTTAGGTACAAACATAATTTGAACTAGGACTTGAACGTTAGTACCTACCAACAGTTAACTTGTATATTCACAGTAAAAATTGAGACCTAAGTGTTTCTAAGCGCAAAATTCTAAAATGTCCGTAATTTCCGTAATTTCTCGGATAAGGACAAAAAAATATTTTACGTAAAATAAAATGTTTTTTTTTTTGAATAGGAAATTTGCACCCTTGCGAAGCCGGGGTAGTTCGCTAGTTTTTAATAAAAACGTTTTATCCATATTGACGACTTTTATTTTCTTTCTCATCTTTTCTTTCCTTTTCCTCCTTTTTTGTAAAGAATTTTTAATCCTTTATTTTAAAATTGCACATTATAACATCAAAAACAAATCTTTCTTAACTTTTTTCTTGTCACATCTAGTAACACAAAAAAGAAGATCTCATAAAAATCCGTCAACCATAAACTTCGTTCAATTTGGGAGATACTTTTGGTCTAATTGAACTCTGCTAAAAGATCGGTCATGCAAAAACCGTGTTTGTAAATCTGATCACCGAGACAAACTGAACATTGCATTCTCACAAAATATTAGCACAAACAATCCAGTTTGCGAAGATACCGTTCAAATCGTATAAATTAGAATCATTATGAGAAAGTTAAAATAACACTTATTGATACGCTCATAGGCAGAACACGATAGTAGGTAAGTGAAAAGCATCTATTACAGATCTGAAAATTCCGGGCCCGAAAAATTAAGCGACAGTTTAGCAAGAAAATTTTACGTAGCTAGTCGGTACGTAGAAGGAACATAGAAGGTACGTAAAGTACTGATGAAATTCAGGCTGCCACATAAACCACTAATCAAGACAGTAATTTATAACTCAATGTGATGTGTGAATGTAGCTTTACGTTTTACGAAAAAGGGCCGATATCTATACGATTACTTATAATATAAAAAGTGTCTGGCTGCATACGGGCCACTCGCGACAGTCACAAACGCCGACACAGACGCCGCCACTTAAAGTTAGAAGCGGCGTTGTGGCGACCAATACGTGTGTGTCGAGTCCATATAAAATGTATGATAACTATAGGAAATAGGTGGCGGCGTTTCGTGGTTGTGGTTGGTGGCCCGTGTGCAGCCAGGCTAAGAATCTTCTGTGCGATTTATGAGAATGTAGTAATTAATATTTCATGTTGAATGTGATTTTTTTATGTGAATCGTATGCACACTAACTTTACAGAATAATGTATTAATGTACCGCAGATTCGGCGCTTACAGCGCAATGTGTCCAACTAAATATTTTGATAGGTACTTTGTGTTTAGTAGGCAGTAGTAGTAAGTTAAAAACATTTATTATATTTGACAAAAATGGCACAATATCTGTTTACCTATATTTACTTCTATTTTACTCATTACTTGTTTATATTTTATAATAAAATATTTATTTTTGCTATTGTTAATTTAATATTTTTGTACGTAACTATGTGTTGATGTGAAACTATACACTGAAAGCATTTTATTTTAAAGTTTCAATAAAATATGCACATTCATTTATATTATTAGGAAAGTACTGATATCATTTGTCAAACTGTACTTAAATATCAGTTCAATTACAAGGTCTACAGTCGAGCATAGTTTTCGTTACAGACTAATCACTACGTTATAGCACCAAGCTAAAAATAACTTTGAGTGAACGCGATAAAAAGACGTTAGCACTTTAAATAACATTACACGTATGATATCTTTACAATAACCAACAAACTTCTCTTTGACTGAATGTAGATACATTATTTTTAAACTTTCGTAACATTCCTAATTCTCATTATCATTTACGGTTAAAAATCGATGTCACTTATGCGGCCGGCTTTGTCTAAAGGCTGCTTCAGCAGTAAGCTTAAACGCGAACAATATTATTTGAGCAACGCGGATTAGTGAGCACAAGAAACTAACGTTTAAAAGCGACTCTAAAATATTTTGTTTCCTATTGAAAGCCTGTTGTTGCGACTTAGGGATGATTCTCATTAGAGCGTGCCGTGCCCGGGGCGGGGCCCGGACGGGGCACGGTTTTAAATCTGTTTCATATAAGTATTTTGTATGAATCAATTTATATTACACAGTGCATTTTCCGAGTCCCGTCCGGGCCCTCTCGACGCACTTCAATACCACGTCGGCTCGTCCACGCCCCGGCCCGGGCACGGCACGCTCTAATGAGAATCATCCCTTATTTTAGTTCACAATAACTGTTAAATAAAATCCTGAAATGGTTATCGCTCATTATGACCGCACTTCTCCAACACGGCAACGGCCAGGTCGAAACCACTTCGAAAAATCCAACCGTTAGCTGCCAGCGCGCCGCCTGCGAGCTGTCGCCTTTTTTATTTCATTATAAAAAGTATTTTAACGCACACAATTTAAAGCCCTAACTTGAATAGCAAATTAAGTGCTGTGTCGGAGCCGTGCTATTATAATAAGCGATGACCCATACTTCCATAAGCACAGAAGTAAAAAGTTTTTACAAACGATCTGGTTTTTTTTTGCATCACTTTTCAGTACCTAATGATTGTTTTGTAGTTCGTGATATTTCTCAACAATCGAGCGACGCGTACCGTATTCGAGAAGTTTAAATTGAGCGCCTTTATTGGCAAGAAAATCTTATTTTTTAATAATTTAGTAAGGATGAGCTAATTGGCAAGTAAATAGCCTCAAGCCATATCACATTAATTTGTTCATGTTTATTGGAAAGTTCTTCGCAAAATAACTTACCGGCTCTTAGAGTATTCTTTTTAGAGTAAAATATATTTTAATTGGCAACATTTCAAAATGTATTAGCTACTTTAACAAAAAATAACATTACTAAAAAAATGTGTGTATTTGTTGCAACATTTCTACAAATATGAAATGTTGTCAATTTTATTATACATTGGGTCTTAATAAAAAAAAGCAATTTACATAACGTGGGATAAGCTCTCTAGCTCTAGCTACCTAAAACAGCATCATATTTTTAATACATAAATAAATCCAATATTTAAACACATTTTTTTTATGATAATCCAAAAAACATCGTAGCTAAGTATCATAAATAATATGATATGATATGTTTCTTTGCTAAAAAGAGTCCCTTATTACTTTTAAAATGGTAAAATTTTTACTGCATTTGCAAAAAAATAACAATAATTTGGCTGCCCGATACCTAAACTATGAACTTTATTTATCTGTACAAATCTCTCAAATGCCTAACATTATTAAATGATTTAACAAAAAAAAAAGAGGCAATAAAAACTGTGTACTGTTTTTTTTATCATTTAAAATCTAACGCGTTTGCATCTTAAATATTTATGTAAAACATTGCATTATAATTTCACAGAAAGTACAAAGATCTTGCTAAAAATGTTTATACTTCAATTGAAAACGTCATCACTGCACAGTTCCGTATATTTTATTAACTTTAATTTATATCAAGTGATTATGGGTATATCATAAGTACAATTTGAAATGTCATAGACTGCACAAACATTTTGACGTTTCTCTTTATTTGTGCATGTTTGATATATCATAAAGACAAAGATATGAAACCCTCGCACGAGGAAAGGTCTTTGTATATTTATTTGTCCATCGTCCCTATTCACTTGAAGCATTGTGTCAAGCCTGTTGGGAATAAGTCAGTCGAAATTCAGATCAAAACGATTGAACTGAAACTAAGCACATTCCGGACGGACACGCGTTGATGACGGAACTCTAAACTGACAAACATTATAGAATTATGATTACAATAAATGGCGTCTTATTTAGATGAGTACAAAAACAAAAGCTCGTAATAATGCACACATAATCAAAAGCTTTTAAGAACTTAAATAAGTATAACTTGTTCATAAAAGGCGTAATTACTTACGTAGTACAATAACACGATACTTGAATAAAGTGATGGCGAGACAATCACCAAACAACTTGCGAGTAGATACATCACTTATTCGAAGGACATGAGATTAGCCGGCAAAGGCTTTTTAGTTGTAACATCCTCTATCACCCTTACCCACATCTTCGCTGCAGATTCTGAAGCGGCCCTAAAACAAAAAGAATTATTAGACATTCATTCAGCCCAAGATTAGCGTCCCGAAATGGCGCGACGGGGACGCGGCGGCCCAAGGAGATGGCGGGACGACTTGTTAGACTACCTCGAGATGGAAATATGGAGCGAGGCCTTTGCCCATCAGTGGGACAATACAGGCTAGTTATAAATAAGTAAGACATTCATTATTTAAAGAGTCGTGATAGTAAACTCTTTAAGGCGCCCGTCTACCCAGATCGAGGCGTGAGTTCGCGACCGACCACAGGCAAGTACCAATGAAACTTTTTCTATTTCATTAGATAACTAAGTTTATCTTGGACATCACTGAAATCAGTGAAGGAAAACATCTCGAGGAAACCGGGACTAAATCTATAATAATATAAAAGAGCTAAAAAGTATTTTTGTTTGTTTGTTCAAACACGCTAATCTCTGGAACGGATTGGAAAAAATCTTGTTGTGTTTGATAGATACATGAGGCTATATAATATCACGCTACGACACACGGGAGCAGAGCAATAACTAAAGTGTGGTAAGGGATGACATTGTTTTATTTTTAAATGTATATTTGTGTTTTATTTTTTATTTTTATCAGTGTCTTTAATTATTTTAATTGGTTCTGTAACCGTTATAATTAAAGTAAATAATTAAATAAATTAATAATCTACGTACTTGAACTTGTAAAGCGTGCCGGTATGCTGGTTGATCAGCTGGAATGCGTCAGCGCTGTCACCGTCTGCCATCTTAGCGAACCACCCGACCAAACATAGCACCTTGCACTTCTCCTCCCGGAAATCACTCCGGGTCATTCTGTGAAGAACAACGTACACACAATCAACGATCGCCCTGTATATCAGAGCTTGCCTTGGAAAGTACTGCATTCATTTTTTAGCAGTATTTCCGTGTTCCAGTTAGATACGACAAGTTTGTGTTAGAGTCGGGTGTCTCGGTGCACAAAGTAAGTCTACAGCTCCGATGCTATTTCAATTAGACTTCCGTAAAATATGATAAAAAGCAAACTAAGACCGATTTTTTTTCTATAGCCAGCTTACCACGCACTGGTACGACGTTGGGCACTGTAGTATAAAAAGAAAGTGCTTAAATATAAAGAATAATTTGTATGTACTTTTTTATATTCTTCTCCCTTTTAGGCCTGATAGACGCAATCGATTCTTCATTCTAATCGAACAATCACGAAGGGCTATAACTTCCTTGTAGTCTGCGCTACCCTACGATTCAAAGTTGCCCTAAACACCTGAGTTTGCTGGAGAAGCTGAACTGATTCTTAACTTCAAAAAAGAGTTCTTCTTTGGCTCGTGACGGCTCTCGAAATTACGGTATTCGTACAAGCTTCTTTTTACAATAAAATGCCATTTTGTCACCGTATCAATATTGAGCTGGCTGACCGCGGATAAGTGTCGGTCGCACACGCTGTTGTCGGTAGCGTAAGTGACACACATTGTCACAAGCTACTACAATTAAAAAATTAAAATACACGACTGCCAAAATTGCACATATTTGTACTTTGTTTACTCGTTAGTTTTTTTTTTACGACGTTTTTTATTTACAGTGTTATATATTTTTAAATCTATTTGTCAAATTCTAGACGATAAACATAGACACGGCCAGATTCATTAAAAAAAATAATTGAGGCTGGTATTAATTTACGTTTTAAAGTGACCACACAGGATTCATTTTATTTTTAACTAGCCTATGTTACTCGGAACGATGCCAGGATTGTAACGATACCCCATACATCTAATTCGGTTCAGGCGTTCAAAAGTTATGGTGGAATAAAGAATCTCACATACATACATATATTAACTCTGAACACATAACACTCCTTTTTTTGGGGCAGTCGTGTAAAAATTGCTACATTTTAAAATTCTTACCCTTTAAAGGATTTCGAAGCATAAAACACTAGGATGTTTCCAGAAAGCTGTAGCCAGTACCGCTGCCAAGATGACAAAGATATTTTTCGGCCATCCTTTAAAATTGTCTTCCTTCTCACAAAGCCTTGAAAATCACACTGGATAACGTCGGCCTTCGATATATCACTAAAACATAACATAACAAATTCTAGATTTATTCCTTTTCACGATAGAAGCAGAATAAAATGTAGGTCAGCGGAAAATATGGAATTGCATTGACAAGTACAAGATTGGAAAAGAATATGTTATTTCCGATGTCACACTTGCGATGGTAGAATAACCTACTAGAAATATCTGTACGTAGTGACGTATTCAAGATCCATAAATGCAATTCTTCATTTTTCTTGTATTTGGTATAAAAGCTTTTTTTTTTTTTAAATAACATAACGTTTTGGAATGTTCGGAATCTAATCAGTCTCAATATGTAGAAACGACCCTAATGTGCCTGAGTTTTAAAAATTGATTGTCTTTGATTTGACCTTTTTGGGCATAAAGGCAGCAAGGTATCATGAATACCATATTATTATTTTCCCATTGCAGAGCTAAGGCCCTTTCCCAAACATATGCGAGCGCTAAAAAGTTCCTATGTCCAACATGATCGAAGCTCTTACAATTTGGTAAAATTTTACAAGATGTTAGTAATTTTTTGTTCTCCAAAATCTGTCTCGAGTGTCATATATCTTATCATAACATTCGTTTGGTTTAGTGAGTTGTCCAAGTCATCCATTTTCAGTATAATTTGGTTTCTCATTGGTTTTCAAACATGCCTAAAAAATACACAAACCGACAACGAAATGTTCAACAAAATAATGTTCATTTGTAGCTTAATTTGATACTAAACTATTATTTTGCAGTTTCAACTGGATTATTGCATTAGGTACTCAAGTTTCACGTTATATTTTAACGAAAAGAAATGCTTTTCTTCGTTTGAAAATATAAAATACTATCACTCACAATAAGCAGCTTAAATATTTTTTTTCCAAGACTGCTACCCTTATTAGTAAGAAAGGTCTTGAGATAAGAAGTGGAAGCTAATAAAATACTTTGTAGAAACTTGTTTTTACTCGCAATTTCTAGACCGCAAACTTTACGTAAGCTTATTTTTTCTCTCAAGAGAGTCCCAGCAAATGCATAGTTTGACTTAGGCATTTTTATGTTATTCTTTTTAGAGAAAGACTAATAAGGGTTTTTCTAAGAAGACGATGCGGAGACTTAAGCCAAGATCAATAAACGTTACTTGGCACAAATGTTTTATCTTAGACACTTATGTTCTCATCTCTATCTTGAACATGTAGTTTGTCAATTGTGCGACAGTGTCAGGAGTAATAAATACCAAAGCGCACGTTTAAGAGAGTTTGCAATGGGCGAGTGATTTGAAATATAGGTATTGGACAACACATATTACTCTATTACTCTTATGTATTACAGATCGAGCTACGTGATGTGCGTAAGAAAATTTTTATTTATGCCGACAGATTTATTTACTCGACATTAATGTGGGGCCGTTTCAGTTTATCCAAAAAAACAAAACGGCACGTCATGGCCAAGACTGATATCTATATCGGGTAAAAACGTTCTTTATTTTAGATACGTTTTGAAAACAAATATAAATCGATTAAATTATGGTGTATAAACGAATTTATATGAACGAAACTTTGAAACCTACGAAACCTTGGACAAAACGAAAGCATTTATAGTAAACGCTATGAATGCTCTCGTTTTGTCCAGTTCATATTCCTGTTATACTTAATAAACTTTTGACGCCGTATTTTTAATAAAACAAACCGCACAAAACATAACAATAAACAGGAAAAGATCTACGACAACAAATCATGATATTCGATGCAAATACTTAATCATAACGTGTTCTTACCTGTGTGGCAGTGACTGAGACATTTTCCCACCTGATACAGAACTGGGTGACTCCAGCAACGTGTCATCGAGTAAGTTTACTGATCCAGCAGGCGTCTTATTCTCCATTTTCTCGTCTGTATGACTTTTTCCAAATATGCTGAAAGTTATGCATGAACTTAATGCATGCTCAGGTAATACGAGCACTAACTATGGGCTCAAAGATAAAAAGCATACGACTTTCTGCAAATTATTTTCAAGCATTGTTATTTCAAGAGTAAACGCGGCACTTTCATTCATGTTACAGTGCGAATATATACTACACTACCCCGGATACTTTTTGCTGTTTAAAGAACATTAATCATAGAAGTAACGTGAACTTTTATGGGCGCTGTAGTTTATAGCTACATATTTTTTAAAGGATTTATGCGAAAAAAAGAGTATAAAGCAGAATATAGTGACCTGTCAGACCTCTATTGATTGTTAAATAATTTCTGTACGGCCAGAATCGAAGGCTAAAATAAAAAAATAAGTTTATGAGAAGCCACGACCTCAATTTCTTTTAACGTAATAGAAAGCTGGATTTCCATCACGAGAGCGTTAAGCATAATGCAGGCTATAGAATTTTCAATGCATTTTCACGTAAGGATAGTCATGACAGAGACATCATACGGAAATTGCTGGTCGGTTAGCAGTATCTGAGATGCAAACTCGATCGCATAAAAAATATGTGGCCTGCGTAAATAATAGAACTCCAGTTGTACGCTAGATACTAATAAAGTTAACAAAAAACTAGCTAATGGGGGAAAACGTATCGGAAGTAGGATTAATTGTTAATGAAATGAAATATTTAGGAACCAGAACAGCGTAAAATCAATTATTTACGCATGATTCGACTGCTACAAAGTTTTAAAATGAAAGGAAGCTAATGAACCTGTTTCACAATGAATGATACTTACTATCTGGTAGATACATTTAACACATAAAACATAAAACAATTATCTGCTCGATAAGTGCATTCACAGGAACTTATTCAGTCATGGTGAAACATGCTATAAGTGTATTACATAGTAGTGGGAACAGGATTAATACGAACACAAAGCATCACAAATGTAAGCACAATCAAAAACATCACAACATTGACAAACACGAAGACACAGAGGGAATGGAAAAAATGTTAAAATACAGAATAGCAATGACATGCAAGCTTAAAAATAATTACATAATGGTTTTCGCCGGCGTCCAATAGACATAATCATCTTTAAAATTGTATTTTTGAACAATGTACAGCCCGCACAGCAAAGCAGTAGTGCCGACAAACTTGAAAGAGATGCAATGTCGCAACGCAAAAACTTGGGCATTGCCATAAAATACTCATGACATCGCCTTTTTTTTGCGATTCAACGTTGCAACGCTTATGTCAAACTTAGGCTTAGCGTATATGTGTGTGCGATTTAAATGGTACATGCGGAAAATCGGACGCTCACTCACACAATCGCCAAGCTTTTGTTGCTTAAGCTTATATGCAAGCTGTACACACCTTTCATTTTAAGTTATGGACACTCCTGAACGAGAAAATATCTTTAGATATTATCAGGTTTTAAGTTTGCAGAAAGCTTAACGGAAAACGAACGAGATACGAGACCGTGTCAGATTATTGTCCAACGTCTTATCTACGACTCTTCGCTAACAGTAAGAAAAGCGAAAATATGCTCTATTTAGTTTAGCTTTGTCCACTACATTTCATATAGGAAAGTGAGTGGTTCTTTTAGTGGTCATACAGATATTCAATTTTAAATAAGCAAAACACCTACTGTAGTCCTAATTCGTAACAGTGCTACATTAATTTTAATTCGGCAACTTGTCCCATTTACGTAATACACCCAAATCCTCATATGACCTGACCACAATTTGATAATTTTGTCGACAACAGTACACGACTCCTGATTAAACAAACAGACAGTTCAGGTGTTCAAATATGCAATCAAGTAAGTAAACATTAAGCCGTTCGTACATACGAACAAACAAAACATGGTGAACACGAACATCGATCACGGAATATTTGATTCACGTGTGAATGTAAATTAGCAAAGTGAACATGAACGCCTTGCGGACACAGTTCTACTTGTGTTCGCGCTCAACCCCCCAGTAACCATGGATTCACCGTTAAGAAGTAGTCGACAGTGAATTTCTCCGCACACTGTCCGCACAGAACTACCAAATTGTATCGCCCCGAAAATTTTTGACGAACACAGTGGTTGATGTCATTGGTACGCGCGTACGAGCAAAGTGTTCGGTATTCGTGTTTACCATGTTTTGGTTCGTATCTGTGTACACGGCTTTATCCTACTGCAGGGTAGCTTTATTTAACATGCCTCATATTGCCTAGTGCCTAAATATTTTACAAATGCCACTATGCATTTACGCGTAATTATTTTAACAAGTCTGTTTTAAAACTGATTAGTAAGATAAACTAAGTCCTCATACTTGTTACTTTATGTGTTGTTTATCAAATTTACGCTACGATAAGTAGACGTACCTTCCTTGCTACAAATTTTGCTAAAAACATTTTGATAGCATACTTTTTTTACAAGAAATTAATCAACAAATAGCTAATTGCACTTTACATAGAGGCGCAAAATAAAATAAAAACTTTTTTATGAAACTTTACAATATTGCAATTGGCCAATATATTTAATTTTTAATTACAGACTACGCTCCTTTTAAAATGAAGAAGGCACATTGAAGTTATAAAATGTTATTTTATGAAGGAGTTATGGGAGCTTGGTTTCGTGTTATTATTAAAAAAATAAGGAAAGTTATATTGTTTTTGTGTTTATTTATTCAATTCATCCATTATATTCTTTTCAATCCAATTAGCAAAGTAGTGTTCCAAGATGCCTTCTTATGAAAATGCTAGACACAAAGACCGAAATTACCAATTCTATGGAAATCAACAAAGCGCTTGGTACATACCTATTAAAAGTGTGATGCGAAGATGTATTAGGTACTGGGTAAATAAACTAAAAAAATGATTTTACTTCTACTAGTAAAACTATAGCTACCATGTAGCTACTTTTATTATGATATGATTATAAGTATGTGAACGTCAATAAAAAGAATGTGATGCAATTAATCTGGAATCAGGCTCTGCGTTCTACACTTGAAATGAATGGTTGCGGTGATAATGGAACGCTTTAATATCGGGACTACGGGCCTGAGGTTCATAGTTTGACACGACTCGGATTCCTAACTGGTAGACGCAGCAGTAAATCTTTTCTGCGATTGGTTTAAATCAACGATTTATCATCCTATCCGGCCCTTGAGATTGCCATTTTTAACTACATTTCCATAAAAAAAAATCAACTGTCCAATTAAAATATAGCAGGTTTGTTATGAAATATGATTTTTAAATAAGTAATACACAATTAGTGATTTATGCCTCAACACCTTAAGTTTGATTTTCCATTCGAATTCCGAACTTTGTGCCAGCAAACACAAGAAAGTACGAAAAGTAAACATGCTTTATATAACTTCTTATTTCTACAATAATTTTAATAAAATATACATATCATAATACAATCGTTGTCTACAAAACATTACAACGCAAGCCTCGGATTTCTGTCCATAACTAGGAAAAGACTCACCCAATACCAAAATTGACCTTGTGAAAATTTCTTGGCAAGCTCGCGCTACGAAACCTAGGTGCCAATCGCAAGAGGAAAAATACACTGTAGGTACATAATTATAATTTTACTCATAAAACATGATTATGTCTCAGGCTTGTAAGTTAAAAACGTCCTTAAATTTTGATTTCAATACATAATTTCGTGCCAATGTGTTCCGGAATATTTTCCTCCAAAATTTCAAAATCAAAAATAATGAGTGGAAAGTGAAAAGAAATAGAGCACTGAAAAATTAATATATAAGAAAATTAATACATTATATTTCGGTATTACAATGAAAAGCTTGCTACCAACGCTCGAATACGGATCGATCACCGTAAATAAATATTTAGGAAATGTTACAAAAAATGTAGTAAAATGTACCGTAGTGAAGATACCTGTTCTTTTCATAAAATCTAAACTTCTAGCGTAGAACCATGCCGTGCTGTTCGGCCAATGGGTACCAACCTTAAGCGTAAAGGACGCGCCACAAACCTTTGTGTCTGTCGGATTTCCCCTTTATTTAATAAAGAGAAGCGTTCTTTGCGCCGGACACCGTTGTCTCTGATTGTTTTGTAATTTATTTTCACTTCTAAAGATTTTACCTCATACACTACTGGCAGCTAACTTCACATTCGCAAAGATCCGTAGGTAAGTAATACGTATAGGACATTTAGGTCAAGTGAAATACCATCAGATCAAATCGTACCGATCGTCGGAGGCCTACGCGAAGAACCGGTTGACGAAGAATGTAAATGTTTAATAAGTCTGTTTAAATGTGTGTTTAACTTTTTAATACGGTTAAGTACCAGTCTTACCTAGGGGTATCGTATTACCCAGTTACTGGGTTGTGGAGGTCAGATAGGCAGTCGCTCCATTTAAAATACTAGTAGGTAGGTATTCAGCTGCATCCGGTTGGACTGAAAGCCGACCCCAACATAGTTGGGAAAAACTAGGCAGATGATGATGCGGTTAAGTACACCGACTCCCTAAGTGGACACATAGCCTTTTCATACACTAAACACACCATGGCGTGTAGACCGTGTAGAGAGACACTTCACATAGCGGTGACCTACGCACGCTACCATAACAGACCATCAAACTAAGTAACTTTGAACAAAAAATATTGCTGTGGAACGACTTTCGTTTCTGTTACTTTCGGGTGCATTCAACAGTACAGGCAGTACCAATAACAATTAAAACTGTATTGGTAATTAAAACTTCACAAAAAGATGTAGCATTGACTTTCAATATATTCGTAGAGACAAAACTACTATAACTTGACGCTCCCCTCCATATTCCCATTTCAATGTGTGTAGTCACATTCGTATGAAAGAGTTTGTATGTAGTTTAATCGTCTTCAGTAGCAGGCTAGAATATTTGTTTGTCAACTAATCATAAATAGCCGACCGCACAAGACAACGCACCTGTCATTTTCATAGAGAATGTCAGTGCGGCGCCATACTTATAAAAATGAGTAGTTTTTGACGCCGCTAGTTGAGCAACAAATCGCTGCTTTGTTTTGTTATGAGAGCCGACTCAATACGCACACATGCGTTGCGAGTCTTTTTAATACTATTACCAAAAGTTTTGAATTGTGGAAGGGCGCGTCATGTTACTGTAGTTTATCTCTAACTGAAGGTTTTCTAGATATGGTCCAGAACAAAAAACGATCGCAATGATGGAACATGTAACTTTCGGGTGTGCTGTTTTATTTTATACCCGTTATATTAGAACGTTATAGTCGTTTGCCTAAGCGTTATTTGCAACAAGTACTGCCAACCGAGTACTGCAGTAATTTATCAATCACTCTCAATTGTAGCGGTACAGAATCACAATACCACTGAGGACAAGATTATGTCTACAGATACAAGTATTATGTAGATCTTTACCGTCAAAAGGATTCACGGTTGATTTAGCCTTATCAAATGTTACAATGTTAATTAAGTTAAGAACACATAACGCATTTAATCCCCGAAGGGTTACGCAGAGGTGTACCCAGTAGCACCTACACCCACATTTTGCACGTTATGTGTAAGTCCCATGTCCCACTGACGGACAAGCTAAGAAATATTCACTTTGACGGTATCCATATTCGAACATTTTTGGTAACAATATCTACAAATAGACCCCGGACAGATATATATACTTAAAAATAAAATTCAAAAGGTACTACACCACTGCTGTAGTCAAAAAATCTCCACACACATAAAAATACATACATACAAATCCGGGCCCTAAATGCAAATCATTTGACCTTTAGTTGGTTGTGACGCAATAATCAAACGCAAACTATTGTATCTAACATAAAATACTACCACAAAACAAACATTAAACAAGAAAAGCAAATAAAAATTGGTGCATAAATTATGATTTAATTTAATTATATATTCATTTAAATTGAATACTTTACGGAAGCTGTCCATTGTACTCGTCCTAGAGAGAGCAATTTCAAAGCTCTTAGATTCTAGTTATAGATGTAGGTAATCGATGTTCAACGTTAAGGTTTGCCAAACGTCCCGATCTTGGCGAAACGTCACGATTTTTAGCTTAAAATTGACTCGCGCGTTACACTGTTGCGTTTGTTGTTTTTCGACGGTTCAACGGAAATTTAGAGTTTTATTGTGCAAAATTTTATCCACACTAATAATTATGATAAAGCTGAAGAGATGTTCTGTTTGTTTCTTTGTTTAAACGACCGACGCGTTAGCGGAACAGTAACCAATGACGTTACTTAACACAGGTGAAAAAAGCCACGCGTACAAAGTCACAGGGCGCAGATAGTAACTTCATTTTTTTATTTTTTATAGGTGGTAAAAATCATCATATGACTCCTTCCGCCTTGGGTGGGGCGGAAGGGACTGTCAGACTTTTACTGATCAAAAAACCACCCTGTTCCTTCTGTTGCCCTTTACGTTCCGGGGCCACGGTATCCTGTTAAGACGTCCCGCAACCCCGGCACTGGTGTTGCCCTTTAGGTAATGTAACTTTCATAGCAAGGTCGAGCATGTGACGCTTGACCTGGCTCATACGCAGGTTGTACTATATTATAGGTAACGTCTTTAGGTACCAATAGATTTAACAATCACACAATATTTTAACAAAAAATCACGCCAGTATTCTCTGAAGTGTTTGACAGAGGTGTACAGGATGCACAAAGACATACCTACTGACCATCAAACTAAGTAACTTTTAGCAAAAATATTGGTCGAAAACGACTTTTATTTTTGGTGTGAACAGTTACCGTTTATGATAGTGCGCAATGTCACGCGATGTCATATCCAACCACAGGCTTAGCAGTCACCTTTGCTGTCATTGGGCTAACAAGGCCGTCATACCACAAACTCCTCCGTCAACAACTCATAAACACTCTTAGCTCTGAACTAACTCTGGTGAAGAACTGTTGAGCTGATGTTTGAGATATAACTGTTCTATTCTAAAATTATAAAGCGAAAGGTTAACGTTATAGGCTTAACCCAGGAGCGGAACAGTAACCAAGGACGTAACTTAATACGGGTGAAAAAAACCACTCAGACTAACTAAGTCGGGCAGAAGATAGTAAATAATAATCTGAGAACGGTTTTATTTTATTCGATCAGCTTGATGTTTTACCCAAAAGGTGAACATGAAGGGTTAGGCAGAGGTGTACCCAATAGTACCTACACCCACATTTCGCCATTACGCTTAAGTCCCATGTAATAGGGGGCGAGCCTATTGCCATCAACCGGGTACAAATTCAGACTCCGAAGCTGATACTGAGAAATTCCTGATAGAAAAACCCAATTACACTTAGATTACATATTGTTTAAAAGCAAAACAGGCGCCTTAGGAAGATTATTTAAAATTTATGAGAGCGTATTTACAAAAGCAAACGCTCGCAGATTCTAACAATGGAATTAATTAAAACAACGGCTACATATTTCATTGTTTATGCTGTATCTGATCAAACCGTCTATTTTATGAGTGACAGAACATAATAATAGTGCTTACACATTAAGATGAAACCAACAGACTCCCATATCAAATCGTTACGCTGTCATTGGCTTCAACGAAGCTGGTTACAAGAATCACTACGTTAATGGGTGAAGACCCCGACGCTAAAGAGATCAAAACCTGATTTAGTATTTAATAAAAAGTATAAAATACTTTTTGAAGGTAAGTTCCAAAAATAAACGTAATTATTTTTAAGCTGTGTTCAGTGCCAATAATTGTAAACGATATGGAATCGATATGGAGGTGTAAGTAGAACCAGCATGATAGCAATAGGCTAGCGGTTTACGGACCTAATGAAAGCTACATGTTCGATAGTTCAAAGCAAACCATAGGCGGTTATTTTTGGAGTACTGGCGGATTCTTAGCTTTGCTTTAACGGTGATAAGAAAATAAAAAGGCAAGAAAAAAATCATTTTACTAATTTTACCTAATACCGAATATAATGTATATGTTTAAAAAATATTTAATCAGAAATTAATTTTTCAGCATACCAAGTTAAAACAGGACTCTACAAGGTAGCAATGAGTGTTAATCGGAAATATGAAATATTAGACACACAATTATAATGTTTTGAATTAATACATTCAACGTACTTGGAGCCAAGGGATCGGCACTTCCGATGTGTCGGGATGAACTTGCCCTGATGACAGGAGCCTTGCAGACGTAGCGACCCGGAACCTAGCTTATGAGATGGCGATATGTTAGTAGTATTGGATGCTCCAAGTGTAATCACTTCTTTCACAGATTCCTTGGAACCAGCGCAGCTTCCCACGGGTGATGGAGGCTCCAATTTTAGCGATAATCTGAAAATAATTTACAGTTTAGCATATTTCAAATAGAAAACGCTTATTTATAAATATGAGTACAGCCAAAACATAAATGTAAATATAATAGACAACAGTAAACACTTAGTCCCAGTATACTTAACCATTCGGTAAGCAAATTCTAGGTAAATAGTAAATACAAGGAGAAAAGAACTTAGTTTTAGACAAAATCCTAAAGATAAAATCTCGTTTTTGTGTCCTGATAAGACAATTTAAGACTGCCTTAATTCTGAAGTCTGCACAAACGAAGACGCACGCAGTAGCTAGTTTACTATGAAGTTTATAAATATCTACAGCTCTTCCAAATAAAAACTGAAACTGTTGAAAAATGGACTGTGATGTAGTCGAATGAGGCAGAGAGATATGAAATTTGTTGGAAGAAAAGACACAGATCAAACAAAAGACGGATGGATTGTGTGAAAGATTGTTATGGCTTAGAAGGAAGAAATGAAGAAACGCGCGCTGCGTCAACCAATAATAAATCAAAATAAAGGTAAGTATGAGAATAATTATAGTAAAAAATACTAAAGAGTTTCGCAGTGCGACCTTACCCTTTAAAACTATAAATCAACGCGCAAAGAACTTATCTGTCTCGAGATCAAACAGTAACTGGTTGGAGATATAGGTCGTGATTACAGTTGAAGTTATCTTTAATAGAATTACATTCATTCTAGAGTATGAAGATTGACGGATGCATCGCCCCGCCGCAACGGTAATTGGGATACGTGGCCTGACCGCGTACACCACAAAGCTTATTGAGTATCTATATACTTTCGTATGCTGTGCTAGACGCACTAGTAGTCGAGTGGATCGTTGGAGATTTTAGAAAGTTATTTTACCGATTATAAAGTGACAAAGCATATCGTTACAAAGTTAGTAATAACTGAAAATATTCAATTAGCTTCTACGATTGCTTAGGTAATTATAGGCGTACTCAGCTTTTAGCTTAGGGTGGAATCAACTCATTGGGAGAAATACTAGATCCTTGTCCTCGGTACATATTTAATTGGATGAAACTAGTTTTAAGAACATAAATAAATAAATAAATATCTCACACATATGTCACAAACTAAACTAAAATTAGACTATTTCCATCTTTTTCTGTCCAATAAAATAAGAAAGAGACTAATAAGAGATAAGAGCTGTCAAATTTAGTCAATCTGACACATCCATACAGTTATAGTTGACATCTTAAAACGTATGAATTAAAAATACGGAGAAGTTTAAGGCAAAACTAATTTGACATCGCTAACTTAGTTCTTTAATGTCACCGTCCTTTCCTTTCGCTATATTATGTTAGTAAGAGATGTAAATTCTCTAAATTTAGTCTAGTTTGTGAATTAGAGAATCGGCAACAATACCGGACTAAATTGTTTCAGCTTAGATTTTAGATACGAATAATCTTATAAGTTTTATTACTTGCATCTATAAAGTCCTGCGGACAAGGATATAGGCACGAATTGCAGGGTGTCAAGTGCCCTATCGAATACGTTATATCGATGCAATTCTGAGGCCCATTGAATTATTGTCCCACTGCAGGGCAAAGGCCTCTTCTCATACAGAGAAGGCACGAACATTGATCACCACGTTTGCTCAAGGTGGATTAGCGATTTCAGACTTATATTAATTTTAGGTCCAGGTTTCCTCACGATGTTTTCCTTCACCTATATCCATGATCTACAACGGGGTGTAAAAAGGCACATCACATAGCTGTTAACTACGCATACAGTGTAACAAACTAAGACACATTGAGCATAATAATTGCTGAGAAACTTACGACTTCACTTTTGGTATTAAAAATCACTGTTTCTGAACGCATGCAAAATATGGAGTATACTTACGGGTGCAAACAACAGTATAGTCAAGGGAGTGTTAATCTAGTTATAATAATTATAAATTGAAAAACGAATAAAATGTTACACTTTGACCTTCAATATCTCCTTAACCAGGTTTCCAGGTCAAAAACAATAAAAAATATAGAAAGAGCTTATGGCTTCGATGAGTTTCTTTTCACATCTGTCAAAATACTTACTTATACTGATCGTCTTCCAGAAACTTCTGCAGCTCTTCAATATAACGGACACTGTTCAAGTAGTTCGAGACGTGGGGCAACGGAGCGATATCGTATTCCGATGTTTGGTACTTCTCCAGAGCTCTCAGCACAACTGCCATCTTTGCGACGCGGTGGGGCGAATCCGGGGGATGTGCGATGTCGATGTACACAAGATCCGTCAGGAATATACCTGTAGAACAATATTATGATTAGTAAGCAAATCTTTGAAAATATAATGAAAAATAAGAGAAATCTTTGTGTTGTGTGGTTCATGTGAGAGACCTTTTCCATCACATTCTCAACAACAATTATCAATAATGAGTCAAAAGAATCGTGAATTACAAAAGAATCGAAAACGATTGAAGTTGACAGTTTTATATTCCAAATAAGTTAGGGGCTAAATGTATTTAGTGGTTATTGGTGCAAGCAGGCATTCATGAGTTTAAAAGTATTTTAATTTATACACGATACTGTTAACATAATAAACAGTACAGTTTTTCCTTTCCATTATTAATGAAAGAGCAACAAGTTTATTGTAAGAATATTTCTTTCTTTATAACTATACTAAACTTTTATACATAGTTTGTGGTTTTTTTATCCGTTGAATTGACGTCTGTCAGTTATGCAATACAAAAACTGCGAAAAATATTTAAATTTATTCGCAGACCAAGACTAATTCTATAAAAGTTAGGTGAAGTTCACCCTCCATCATTTCATTGTTTGTTTAAACGCGCTTATATCTGGAAATACCGGTCGGCTTAAAAAAACCTTTTTGTAAGTAGAAGAACTAAGGGAGCGGAGCAGTAACCAAACACATAACTGAACGCGGGTAAAACTGCGGGGTTATAGCTATTATATTATATTATACACTACAAACATATCATAATATCATGTTTTATTAAATGCGCGCCAAGGCAACCTTGTGATATTTATTCTAACAGACTGCATCTATTATGCGTCCATTAAGGGTACTCTATGCCGCATTTATCGTCAAGTAAAGATGTGGCGCGTCATTTATTTTTAGAATACAGTAAACTGCAGCTGTTGTTGGAGAAATAGCTAACATTGCGTTACCTTCAATTAATTATGTTAACCATAACATGCTGTTTGAATTAAAACTAACTGCTCCTAATTTGTAAGGAAAAGAAAAATTTAATGATGAAAATTTTTACAGGCAGACATTTCCGATCTTTCCAATTATTCCCTGCTCAGTGCTGCCCGCGAAAGGTCAACCGAACACTGGGAAGTGGATCAAAATTAACTTATAAGATTTGACCACCCACAGAGACCGAGACAGGTGAAAGAAAAACTTTAGAAGACATCAGCCATTGTATGTTGCTGAACAACTGATTAAAACAAAAACCCAATTGAAACCTTATTGCTAGGAGGTTTATAATTACGTAATTTATCCATAGTAAAAGTTTGTGTTACGATTTTCCTTCCACAGTGTATACATATATTGCCTGTCGTACATAAAACAAATTAAAGCCATAGAAGGCATAACGCCTACACACACATACTTGGTTCAAGGCTTTCAATTTGACTATTCGACAAAACGTGATACACAACTGTTGCGTACAATGCTTGAATATACTGTTGTATGTTGTTAACTATGTACTACATCCGGGGATGAAGCTTTGCGATAAGAGAATGCACGCAATACTCTTATGTTTCGGCTATACTGTCATTACTTTCCCTTATCGCCTTGACACCTGAAAGCTGAAAATGTCTCGAACTACCAATACGATCGCGCTAAATTGATATATTTACAGTTTTACTTCAACATTAAACTATATCCTATGGGTTATGTCGAACGTTTGCCTCGACTGAAACCTACTCGACCTCAAAGCGGTACAGTCGTAACGGCTCTAAATGCGTCTCTCATTGAATAAACAACTTCAAAAGACAATACAAACAATATGTATTAATGAACTTCATTCACACATTGTCCAGTCATGGTATTTCCTGAATCTTATAGTTGATTGTTTGAGTAATAGCTATTTGTTGCAATATACCCACATTACTTACCAAGATATGGAATACATGGCAAAGGAATACATCTTAAATATTCCCTCAATGCAGTCCAGTTGTCCTTCTCACCAAACAGTTCTGCGAGTTTATCAAACTGTTGTTTATCCTTTTTAGATAAGCACGCCCATGTTTTTGTCAGCCTGTAAATGAGAAAATATTTCAATCATTAACTTTTTAATGATGTATATTCGTTCACTACAATGTACAATGATTACTCATCTATCTAATTAATAATAATTAGCAACGATTTCGATGATTCAAACTGAATCGCACCAGTGTAAGTTTGTGGCACACATTATCGTGAAAGAAATCTATAGAGGTTTTTTTTTTAATTCGTGTCTTTTTAATAATTTAATTATTTCCTCACCTGTATATACTGGCACTGTGCAACGCCGAGATAACAGCAAAAAGAGAATGCAGATTGTTTAGGTCATGCAATTTTTTTCCTACTTTGATAAAATGTGCCAATATTTCAGCTCGTGCCTTAGGCGATTGACCATTCAATATTTCCTGTACTGTCCAAAAACTGACCTGAAAAATAAAAATAAACAATAAAGTACCATCATTGTATTTTTTAACTTTAAAATTATTGTTTCAGTGTCATGACTTCATATAGGAAGTTGTGCGTTTTATCACAACTGATTCCGGGATATTACTGGTACTCAATTAATACCGCTTTTTACGCTGAACAGTAAAGTAATACAATTATGCTTACTACTTATTCAGTCTACAGACACAGATAGCTCATGTCGTTAGATAATTAAGAGGACAGATCTGAGATAAGAGCGAAAGATATCTTCAGTTGCGTAATTACACATTCAGTTTGCACAAATTACAATCACTACCTAAGTCTTCTTATGATAACTTTGTTTAACGAACGGATGTTTTTATAAGTGTCGGAAATAGCAATCATAAATTACTGGGAATTGCAGCCTCTTAAGAACACCCCCAGATGAGGTCACTTGCCATTATCATCTACAATGATCAAGTACTGACATTATTGTGTGACACGACAATTCAAGTCATTATTTATGTCCTTACGCCTGAGTAAGTTCTAAAATTATACCTACATTGAATTACGACATACTGACAATTTATTGCTAACAAACATAGTCTTACGCGACTTCCACTAGCAAAATCATCTTTAATCTACTCACCCTGTTAAATCTCTTCGTAAAAGCTACCACGTTAGGCGCCACAGTTAACTTGTTCAGCTTATTCCATCCACAAGTAGTCAATTCCTCTGGTCTGATAGATTTAAAACATGGTAAGTCGAGCAGAGTTAGCTGATTAGCAATATCTTCAGGGGTAATGCGTAGTGCTGAGCACACGATCTCGTCCCAGGACTGGTTGATGGATGAAGCTGGCGGCAGGCTGCTTGTTTTGTATTGGTAAACAGGATCATTTTGCCTACCATTTCCGTTGTCGCCATGGCTGTACAAAGAAAAATGTAATTAGCAATAGTAGTTAGTAGTTAGTGGAATGAGTTTTGGATCAACATATGTGTCGGTTATGTCAAGGGTATGTAATAATAATTGACCCATAAAGGAGCAAAATACGAACAGTATAAGGCTACAAAAGATAAGCACTTTCAGCCCATTAGCAGTAAGTACTGTATTTTCAAACCGGTTTCAGTAAACTTGTTTAGTTTGGTGATAGTGCATTGAAAATATATACTAACTCAAACAAAACTAGTTTAGCAAAGAATAAATTAGAAAGTAGCCTAATACATCATGTCACATCAATGCAACTCTAATAGTATAAAACAGGCAGCTAATAATAAAATCCTTTGAAATGTAATGACAGTACATTCCATTTAAAAATATCAGAAGTTTTGTACAAATAAATTGTGAACTATAGTAACATAATAGATAACATTATCTCAAGTGACCTCTTGTATTGTATGCAATAACAATCAGTTGTTAAAGAACAGTATATCCCTTATTTATAAACATCCTCTAAGGTGTTATGACTAAAACAATATCATCAAGTCACTTTCTAAGAAGATAACAAATGCAATATAATTTTAGCTGTGTCCACTATTATTCGTGTTACTAGCAGTTTCAGCAATATTGTTTGTGACTCCACTATTGCATTCCTGCACATCGGAGAAACCATGCAAAAAGATATTGTTCCATCGGATCTTTAAATATAAGAAATAGTGCAACAAGTAAAGATCAAATAAATAAGAGGAACAAGTATGAATCATACCCATAGTTGTAATAACAAGCACAGTCATCCTTAGCTATAGACTTCTGGCTGCTCACAGGAATGTTAGAGGATTTCTTATTACTCTGTTTACATGATGGCTTGCTTTCAAGTGGCCAGTTCTCCTCATCCTCATGCTGAAACATCATTCTTATACTAGAAATATGTTCCGAAATGTTATTCAAACGCTTTGTTCAATCGGGGAACTAAATTGTTGAGCAGATGAAGACACTACATCAATTTGGTATTTTATACTCATATCTTACGAATAACAAATAATATCAGTTGCAATTTCAATATATCAATATATAAGAGTAGTTATCTATTTGCTTATCAATAAAGTTCCTTGACATTATATGCGTTTTCAGTTGGACAAAGTGTGAAGCTGACTATGTAACAGGCTATGACTATAATATGCAGTGTAAATAATATATTTGAAATGGCAAAGTATCATGGTCAAAATGGTATCAAATAAATTCTTTACGTAATATTAAATTACTGATAAAATCACAGACATACTCATACCTGTCTATGCAGAAGAACATTTCAATAAAATCAATATGAAGTTTGTATTATTGTAAAAAAATCGTTTAAAATAGTATTTTGTTACCTCCTAGCATAATTTAATTAATAATATAATTGTGAAATCAAATGGTGAGAATAATTATAATTACATGACCATGACTCTTTGACCAGGACAGTTTGCAAAGCCTAGACAATAGTGCTTGCATGCAACAATGTCAGAAAAATAAGATTAAAAAGATGATTTCTACATATGAACATGCTTTATTTTAATGTGCACACTTAGTATATTAATAATCTTAAAACAAACAATACAAAGCTTCTGTACACTCACTAAGAACAAAGCCATCAAAGTTTATTAGTTTACTAAACACAATGTGATTTACATTGTAATTAGTAATGAAGTGACATTAAGATATAATTATTTAAAAGCTAAATTGATGCCTTGTATGTAATGAAGTTTGCAGTAATGTTTTCGTATTGTATGCACTCAATTCAATAATACTCAATCACTTAAAAAGCTTACAGATTAAAAGATTGCAGATAGGTTCATTCTTAGATAAATAGAAAACAATAAGGGGTGTAAAGAGACATCACATTAACTATGCATGCTGCACATAAAACCAAGTAACATTCCAGCCAAGTAGCAAATATTCTGGGAAACAACTATTATTATTTCTGGTGTGAAAAAATTACTGTTTATTTTTACTAGCACATAGTCATTTATTGAACTGTACAGGGGTTGTACATTTAAACTTTAGTTATAAGATTTAAAACAACATGAATAGCAATTAAAACTTTGATCTTTATATCTCTGTAACAAGAAGGTTCCTAAGTACAGTCCAGAACCAAAAAAAAAAATTGCAATGGAAAATGTAACTGTAACTAACTGTAACTGTAACTTTCAACTTCAATAAATGTCTTTTTACACCCATTATGATAAAGTAATAAAAGTTAAGGCAAAGACAGACACAGCTTAACTCATTGACTGCGGGAAAACACACACGTTGTGTTTCGACTAAAAACCGCGAGTGCGGCACACACACACCGTATGTGTTTTTCTATGGCGAACACACGAACATTGGTAGCTAGCCGCACTGGCGTTTGGCGTAGCGAATGTTCACCCGCAGTCATCAGGTGAATTGAAAGTAAAATAAAATAAAAGATCACTTAAAATACACATCATGCCAGTGGTAATAGTCAATTAAATGTGAGTAGTACACACTCACGTTCAATTGACTATAGTTATCATCCTATTGGTCTTATGTAATTGGTAGCAGTCCCATTACCATTTAACATGCATGCTGCAATAGGCTGCTACTGATAATTTTTTAACAATAGGTGAGCCAATCTGGTTATGTTGGAAGCCAATATTTGCAATTAGTTAGACCAACCAAACCAACATTTATATCCAATGCATAATTTATATTTTGCTACATTATTATTTAAAAATTATTTCCAATTAATGCAAAACTTGTTGAGCTTTTTTGTTCATTTACTATTTTTGACAGATGCATAGATAGTTCAAACTAGTCCTACCTAAAAAAATCTTTTTTATTACATGTTCATGCAAATTTTCCCATTTATGCAAAAATTCAGTTCAATCGAACATTGAGAAGTGACTTAACTTGCATAATTTGATAGACCACAAACACTGAAACAGGTGCTAGTAAATAAAAGCTTATAAAATAGCATCTCTTCAAAAGCAAGGTTTTGTAATGCAGCACTTTAAGCATAAAACAACATAAATATGACCATTCCAAATAGGTAACATTCACCACTTTGAATTATAAAATATTTTCAGGATATCACCAAAAATCACAGTAAAATATAACTACATAAGTGAAATGGGAAGTCATAAGACTGTTATTTCAATGGGATTTTTTAAACCCAACTTACATTGAAAATAATGAAAGAAACAAAAATAATACCTCAACTATCCGCAGGACAGCTAAACTATCACTCAAAATATCACGGGGCATGATGGCCTTCTTACAGCATGTACCTACTGTGATAAAAAGTATTGATGACAAAAAAAGAGTAAACACACCAGACACACTATCTTATTGCAAAACAAATAGGAATAAGTTTCAACCATGGAACCAATTTTTTGTATTTAGAACCCTATACATAATAAAGTCCAGCTACATTTATCGTGCAATGTAATCAACTCATTTATAATTATATTACACAGAAACATTGTCTAAAACAAAAGTCTTTTCATAATTTTATCAACAAACTAATTGTATTGCAAGATAGCAAATAGTACCATTTTTTACAAATTGCGGTATCTTCTTATTCGATATTTTCAATGGGTAAAAGGTACGTTAATCTTCACCAGGAAGGAACTATTAAATATGTATTGATATGTAAATACAAAGGCAGAAATTTATAAATTAAATTAGCGCCTCTTACACAGAACACTAAAGTCTGACCTTTCTAACGTTATGATGTTTCTGTCCTTCATGAAACTTGGGAAAAAAAATATTTGGAATTATATGTAAATATGACTACTTACCATCGCATAAATGGATTAATAACTTAAATGCAGACACTAAAATAACTAATTTTCATTAGCGATTGAATGAAATGAAAAAGTAAGGTTTCACAAATTTAACTACTGGGTTACAAGAGAGAAAATTGCAATGCATTTCTTGCGAAGAAGTGAAGCATGAAAGAAGTGTTGCCAATAAAATATATTACAAATCAAAGACAATAAACAATAAAGCCATGTATTCACCATTTTATTTATTTTTTTACCACACTTACTATTTCACCACTGAATTCCATGCGCGTGAACCTTAGAGGCGTGAACTGACCTATCTGGGTCTGTCCGGCCAACTTGCTTATTTTTACCGCACGGACGCGACTAACCAGCTACAAAGCGCGAATGTACTCATGTTTTAATCCATATTATCCACCTAGGTACTTATTTTAGATATTTAGATGGGCAGTTAGGTATACATAGGTATAAAGTAATAACATAACATAACATCACGCCTGTGCCTGTAATCCCCGAAGGGTTAGGCAGAGGTGTACCCATTAGTACACCCACATTTCGCTATGTTTTATTACTATATTTACTTTACGTTATGTTTTTAGTCCCATGTAATAGGAGGCAAGCCTATTGCCATCAACCGGGCACAAATCTAAAGTAATAATTGTTATAATTAACCGCTACTAGCCTATTAGACCTACTGCTGGGTAAAGGCCTCTCCCCATACATAGAAGGCAAGAGCATTGATCACCACACTTGCTCAAAGTGGATTGGCAATTTCACTTATATTCATCATAAATCCAGGTTTCCTTACGATTTTTCCTTCGCCGATTAAGTACATATGAAATAGAAAAAATCGAATTGGTACTTGCACGTGCCCTGTTGCGAATCCACAACCACGTGCATGGGAGGCGGGCGCCTTAACTAAACATTACATAAACATCACTGCTATCACTGAAGGGTTAGGCAGTAGTGTACCCATTAGAACACCCACATTTCACCAGTTATGTTTTAAATCGCATGTAATAGGGGGCAAGCCTATGGCCATTAACCGAGCACACATTTAGAATCAGAGGCTGCTACTGAGAAATTTCAAAAAAAAAATGATGGAAAAACCTAATTACACTTTGCCCGACCTGGGAATCGAACCCAAGACCTCATCCTCAGCAGTCGCGCTTTGCAACCACTAGACCAACGAGGCTGTCTTAGTAATATTAAAACAAAATATTTGAAGCAAAGAAATACTATAATATAGGTAAACAAAATACCTATTCAGAACATGATTGTGTGATGTGTGCTCAATTTAGAGTCATATGCATTTCAAATATTATTCGTAATAATATAATTTGATTTCATTTCATATTCGTAGAAAACGCGTGGAAGTATGCACTTTTCGGTGGTGTATACACTATTTCTGGCATTTGCTAGATAGGCGGTAGAAAGGAACAAAGGATAGAAGGCTCGTATGTGTTATTCGTAGACACAAATGTCAATGCCAATAAGTTATTTTGACACTTGATGGTTGCTCTTTGGCTCTTTGACAGACAAAGGGACAAATAACCTCCCTTCCCTCAAGAAATCCGTCGATCTCCGTAGACTCACTAGTGCAAGAAACGTTTGCTACTCTTTGTCATCTATACTCTTTGCTTTTGGACATTATTCCGGAGACGAGATCCATTCCATCGAAGTCGGAGTAACAAACATGGCTAAACCAGTGGATTTGGAGCTGAAAAAAGCCTTTATTGAACTGCACCTGAAAATGGTAGAAACCAGTGAAAAAATTCAGATCATAGATTCTCAAATAGATGTACTGAAGCGTGTCATGCAACATGTAGATATTACTCAGAGAGAGATCAGTACATTCCCACCTGCTACTAAAACTTATGAATCCGTTGGCAGAATGTTTCTTCTCACAAATCTAGACGAAGTCAAAAGCAACCTCAAAATACGCGAGTCTCAATTGACGGCTCGTACAACAGAATTAGCAAACAATAAACAGTATTTAGAGAAGAATCTGAAAGAAAGCGAAGATAACATCAGAGAAATGGTACAGCAAAGGAAGGAGCAGAGTACAACTAAAACTAATTAATGCCCAACTATGATTTCTTGAAACAAGCCCACAGCTTGCTCACAATGCTAATAATTTACTTGAATATTTTTAACCTGCTTGTCATATTGAGTTGTAATATTAATTAATTTTAATTAAGCTTTTTATTGATTCTTCCAGAATAGGATTTAAATAAATACTTTTCTACTTCACTCAAGTTTTATTTATTTGGGAGACGGCAGGCTGGCAAAATTTGTGTATAAATTATATTATTTCCATGTCACAGTAATAATAACTTTACTTTTCTCATATAGTTCCTGGAATTTGTACTAATGAAGAATGCTTTGATGGTTTGGTCCTGTTGACGAGGGTGAGTGAAAGGCGATTAACAAAGAAATTAATTTGGCAGAGGGGATTGGCAATGCAGGGAGGAGAATCAATAGGAAGACCTACACTAGAAGGTCGAGTGCACAGTGTACCATAAAACAGGGTGAATAGGAACAAAAATTTTTAAAAGAGATTTTGTTAAAATAACTTAGTTTGTTGGCAAAGAAGACTACTGTTTTTACTGTATTATAATTTACAAATTGGTCTCCTTGTTGGCGACAAACTTTATTAGTTTAACGTTAAAAGCCCTTTTATAGTTCTTTCTGTATTCACCCCTGCCTCTGTATTCAACCCGTTTTACCCAATAGGGGTTTGTTCGCATTTGGTGCACTTCTCAACTTGTACACCATGCTCAAATGGTGAACTTAGCAACTGGTGCACTTCTCATATGGTACACTTCGCAACTGGTGCACTTCTCAATTGGTGCACTTCGCAAAAGGAGCACTTTTTAAGATGAGTGGAGATTTGGAAAAATTGTCTAATAATGACAGAATCTTTGGTTTTGCGTAGGTAATTTTCTTAAAAAATACATATAATATCAACAATATAATAATATCATAATAGGGTTGAGTAGTTGGGTAGGGTTGGGTTGATATAATATCATTTAATATCAATAACCTTTATAATTTTGATTAAACTCTACTTCTCTAAAAAAATAAAAACATGGCACTCGGAAATAACAAAAATATAATTATGTAAGAAAAAAACAGATTTACAGCAAAAAGTTATCATAATAAAGACATGATATTTTTATTGAAAGCAGAATGAAATGTAAAAAAAAAATGAAAAAGTTAAGCTTTTATTTAATTAAAATCCTAACTAATATTATAAATGCGAAAGTAAGTTTGTTTGTTTGTTTGTTACCATTTCACGCCTAAGCCACTGAACCGATCATCCTGAAATTTTGCATATACATTGCCAGGTACAGTAACAAACATAGGGTACCTTTTATCCCGAAAAAAAGTACTGTTCCAGAGGGAAATCACAATAACCTACTTTTGGTGATAGATGGCGCCACATGTCTTTCGAAATCATGTTCGAATTTTAAATTTAAGTACCTAATATATTTTGTGATTTTTGAGTGCCGATGGACTAGCTTCAACTAGGGTGTCATAAAATCGATTATTGATAATTCGGGGTTACTACAACCAATTTACGATTACCTAAGAAAAAAAGTACTAGGGTGATATAAAAAGGTATATCTCTATGGCAGTATAAATAAGAAGTTTTAGTCAGTCAGAGTGAGGTCAACATTCTGGGTTTATCAAAAAAAGTACTGGGGTGTCAGAAAATGAAGGGTTCACTCAAGCAGAGTACAACCCGAATTGATTAGCAAATCCTAAATTAACGTGAGCGAAGCCGCGGGCGAAAGCTAGTAATTACTATAACTAAAAGAAGTACAGTTTAAATTATAATATTATAAAGGTTATTGATATTATATCAACCCAACCCTACCCAACTACTCAACCCTATTATATGATATTATTATATTGTTGATATTATATGTATTTTTTAAGAAAATTACCTACGCAAAACCAAAGATTCTTTCATTATTAGACAATTTTTCCAAATCTCCACTCATCTTAAAAAGTGCTCCTTTTGCGAAGTGCACCAATTGAGAAGTGCACCAGTTGCGAAGTGTACCATATGAGAAGTGCACCAGTTGCTAAGTTCACCATTCGAGCATGGTGTACAAGTTGAGAAGTGCACCAAATGCGTCAAACCCCCCAATAGGTACTAGTAACCGGCGTGCTTGTATGACCAAATGTATGAATGTGGATGAGGTGAAAGGATTATGTATGGATCATGACATGGCATTTCATGGTTTCTGCCCATGGGAAAAGGCATAACTTTATATACGTATGAATGTATGGTAATAATATATAGCTAAGGGGCAAAAATGTACATACTTTAAAATAAATTGTACTGTTGGATTTGTGTTTATATCCAGATTACATGTAGGCGTTGCTTAATATTGGTGAAAACAAGTGTTACCTATTTAGGAGAGATCTTGCCCAATGGCGCCATTACGACGCCTACACTCATCGTCTGTCACAAGGCTGCATCTATAAAACCTCAGGAACTAGCAATAATGATTTCTGATTACACAACCCAAAAATTTTGTTCTAAATTGCAAATAATCTCAAGTTTGTAAGATAAATCATTTGTTTTTGTTTAACTTTCAAACTGGCCATTTATTTGTAAAATTTTGACTTTTGTTTCCAATCACCCTGTATAAGAAAGCTAAAGAGTTTTTTTGTTTGTTTTTATGAACTAATCTTTGGAAGTACCAGTCAGATTGTAAAAAATATTTAGATTTATGATGCTAAACATCACGTTACGCCCCACTTATTTACACAAATTATACGAATGTTGAGAACACCATCATAAACAAGACTTGAAAAATCGTCAACGATAAGTGTACAAAAAAAAAACGATATGGGTTTTTTTTGCATTTTTTAGGCAAACGGTCTATTTTATGATAGAACTGATGGTTTAACTGAAAAATGTAAAAAACACATTTTACTAATTTTGACCTCGAACTTTTTTCTTTGCACATGTGCGATCGATAGCGATTTTTCACATATTATTTATAATGATAACTTAACATTCGTACAAAAATTTAACTTGTTGCGAATTACTGTAAGTTTACAACTATTTTTCGAGCTAATTTGACCAGAATAAAATGGTTGATCGCTGCACAAGTCAATGCTACGAAATTTAGTTAGCTTAACTTTTACAAAAATAATACTCTAGTTTTGGTTTCAGGTTTTGTTCAGGCTATTTTGTTGCCCTGAAATAATGGCGACTGTGATGCATAATTTGTCATGGATATGCTATGGATGCGTAAGAACACCGTAGTTGTTGATCATTATGAAGTCTGTTTGTTTAGATATTTTGCCTCTGACTATACCAGTTTACAATATTATAAAGGAAACGTAGTGATTGTAACCTTATATTGGATGTGTTGCAAAACAAAAGCAGGATTTAAAATAATAACACACACACCAAACATATGTTCACAGGGTAGAGTAAAGAATACTAAGGCTATCTTGATCAACACGTCAATTATTTTCAAATCTTTATTTTTACACAAGAAGAATTCTTTTCAATAATTCTTATATGAATTTTTTAATACTAGGTTCATGAATTTTATTTAAACTAAATTATTTCTTAACGAAAAATACTTAAAATTGCTAAATAAAACGTTGATCGTAAATAAAATAGTGAAATATTTACACAACAATCTAAATTAAGTAGTATAACGTAAAATTTAAATTTATTAATTAACAAATATTACTTCATGTGACCTTATAAAATGGTAATAATGTTCAGTAAATTAAAGCTAAAAAAGCTTAAAAAGCATTGTATATTAATGAATATAATTAAATAATGTTAACATTAAAATATTTATATGAGTATAAAACACCTAGTGATATTGCAAAGACTGCTTCTTTTATAATCAATAACCATTTAATTAATATAAAGATTTCATGTAAAATTTTAACATTTACTATTTTATAAAATATTTGAGTATATAATATGGAATGGGCAATACAATAATTGTACTAATAAAGCGTATTCTTCCATATGAGGATAACATATAAACCTTGAGGACATAGCCTACGCATCTAGGGGCATATAATAACAATGTATCCCTTCAACAAATAGGAAAGACAAAGATTCTTCACTATGTGTATATTATATTGACACAGTTTGTAAGAAGCAGTCTTTCCCTCAAGTCATCACAGGTTATGTAAATACTATTATAAAATAAGTATAATAATAATTCATTAAAGATTAACTTGTCATGATATAAAATAAAAATTGCCATTACAATAAATGTAAATAAGATTTAAGAATTAATCATAAAATATCTTCACAAAAATGCTACATTAAACCTACAAACAATATAAATTACAATTTCCTATAACAATAGTCACATTTATGATCATTTATTTAGGATTCCACATTATGAAGCTATGCTACTGTCAACTTCTCTAGAGCCATGAAGGTCGATTGATGTCATAAGGTTGTCTGACGCCAAGGGTCGGCGGGTAGCCTCCGGGATACAAGCTCATAATCTGTGCACCTGTTTGCCTCAATAACTCTTCCTGATGGCGCTGAAGATACTGTTGATACAAGGGTGACGTCGGGTCGGTTGCAACAAAGGGATAACCAGCTCTTACTTGAGAATGGCCAATAAACGGAAAGGTGCTTGCACTATGAGCCGAGTTTTGATGAGCAGGTTTTACTAATTTGTCTGCATTAGCTTCGGCATTATTCCGCTGCTGATGAGCAACTGCTGCAACCATATAGTTTGCTGCCATGAGCTGATTAGCGGTACTGTTGCGGAAATCGTCAATTGTAAAGCTGCCATTATCTCCGTACAGTCCACTACTTAAAGCCATGTTTGTCGATGTTCCGAAATTAAATGCATTCCCAGGCATCATGCTCGACTTCACTGATGATAACACATCAGTGCCACATGAACTAGGGTGGTAAGCTTGGCTAATCTGTGCTGTTTGTTTAGTGTCAGAAGTTCTCTTCCTTTTAGTTTTTGGTTTTGTGTCTATTTGTGAAGCTGCAACACTGGGCGTTTTGTAAATACCATTGTCCTTACTCATTGACATGGATGGTTGTGAATATATACTAACAGATGTGCTGACTGGATGAATTTCCGAAGAAATACTTTTGTTGAACATTTGCGCCATTTGAAATGATTTATCGTGATATAATGAAGCTGCTTGGCTACTTGCAAAACTGGACAAATACCTCTCGTCATTAGTATATCTTTCGAGCATTTGAGGAATATTAGGCAAGTTACGCAAAGTATCGAGGGGGAGTGGAGCAGGATTACTATATGGTGTTTTATACGGATTTGAACTTACTAATGGATGATTTTGTACAAGTTTTTCAGTTTTCTGAGATTTGGCAAGTGTGTCTATATTTTTGGCAATTACATCAGTATCACTTATCGAGGATGCTGTGGTCATATGATCATTTTTAAGATGACTTCTTGGATTGGGTATCCTTAACTCTCCAGGAAGATTTTGTTGCAATTCCTGAGCTCTTTGCAAAGTTGGTCTGGCCACATAGGAATTATACTGCTGATGCTGAAGGCTTTTATTGTAAGCAATTGTATTAGCGCTTATTGAACTCATTTCATTTTTCATTTTTTCTGCATTATTGGCACTGTAAGATGTAGAATAATCAGAAGGTAACAATTCTGGTTTGCGCATATGACTTGTCATTTTCCAATTGCCATAATCTATGGCAGCAGATGGAGAGGTAGTGTTACAGGAGTACAATTTCTTGTTTGCCAGATCTATGTCACTTATTGAAAAGTTGCTAACACTTTGTCCACCTGTAATACTTTCGTATTGATTGTGGTGTGCGTGAATAATATTTTGGTTCAAATTCATTTCATTGTGGGACTGACTATGCGCTGGCGGTATATTTCCTGAATTAATGTTAGCTTTAGCAATACTTTTTTGCAGATGTTGGCTATTTAATCCTAAATTAATAGCAATAGCATCAACATCATACCCCTTTTGTTGTGGGTTCATATTCGTTTTAGATATGTCTCGTGGCAAATACTCAACTTCGTGTGCATGTGTGTCATTACTACTTCTCCGATCAATCTCAGGATTTAAATAACCCATGTTTACCATATCCACATTATCTTTTTTAATGATGGCAACTGGCTTATCTAAATCGATATTTATGGGATTCTTGTTGTTCTGTAATGATTCATTCATTTCATATTTTACTTCTCTGTTTTCAGTGGCAAACTCAATAGTAGCTTTTTCCCGTATGCTATTAATTTTGGCCAATTCCGATTTTTCACTTAATGCCAATGCTATATCGTCTACTGATGCCGGAGTCATTGAATGCAAAGATGATGAAATTTTCTGGTAATCGTTCTTGGTAGGTACTGTTCCAGTAACTTCTTTGTTTTCTGTTTTTAAACTTGGGGGTACTGCTGAGGAATGATCCGGTTCATTGTAAGTCCGTTTTTTAACAGGAAACAAAGCAGTTTTAAGGTCTGCAATTATTTGTGTAGAGTTAGTGGGCACAGGAGTATTTGATATTGATGTTTGTGGTGAATGTTGTACTTGGGAATAATTCACTGAGTTTTGAGTGTATGGCGGGTAAGCGGGCGAGAACGGACCTGTATATTGATTTTGTTGATATGAATCTGGTGGCAGTGGAGTGTAATCATCATGGGCACGCGCGGGTTTGTTAGTTACTGGAGTTTTTGCGTTTTCAAAGTAAGGAGGTGGGTTCTGGTTGTATGCAGGAAGTGGACTCTTACTGTGGTCCACGAAATAATTCGGAGTTGCTGGTCCCGTAACATTGTTTGATACGTAAACATGTTGGGAATAAGGTGAATAAGGGGACTGCGGAGCCTCACGTGGACTACAGCTTTTCTCTGGGCTGCTTTTCATTGATGTTGTATCTTGATAAAATCCGGCTCTGACGGTCCCATTTATTATAGGATATGTAATCTTTTGGAAATCATCCGTTCTAGGAGATGCGGGCGACCGCAACAACGGGGACGTGTGTGACATTTGATGTCGAGGTGAGTCAAGGTCTTGACTGAATGATGATCTCTCTGACACTGAACTGCCAGTACTCGTTCTTCTTTGCCTCGGTGTTGTTCCCACATTAGCCAGTGGACTATCTCTGCCTTCAGGATTGGGTGTATCAGGCGCTGTCGGAGAGTCATTTTTAACTGGATTCTTAGGACTGTTGACCTTGGTATCAGTGGTGACATTTTCCGCTACTTTTTCTTCAGATTCTGCTTCATCAGGTTTCTTCTTAGCAGTAGTCGCAGTCGCAGTTGAACCAGTACTTTTGGGAGCACCAAAGGCCTTAAACCACGCGCTAAGGTTAGGAGTAGCTTTTTCTTGGTTTGGTTTTGTTATCATTTGTGGTTCAGTTTCGACTTCAGCGTCTTTTTTGTTTGGCTGAACAATAACTTCCTCTGGCTTCTTCTCAACAGGATTATCTTCAATTTTCTCATCCTTCTGAATTTCTGTTGTCTTACTACCATCTTTCTGATCTTCTGTTTTATTTTCATCATTATTTCCAAAGTTGTGATCATTACCTAAAGCAAACTCAACTGCTGGTAGAACAGAGCCAAGGCTAAGTTTAGGGCTAGATTCTTCTGCCTTTTGAGCATCACGAATCTTGTTTTGAGGACCAATAGGTAGAACTTCCTCTGTCTTTTCTGTATTTTTATTACTCAAATTAGTAAGCAAGTTACCTTTACTCTTTCCAGGTTGAAGTCTCTCAATAGTTCTTTGAATTTCTCTTCTTTTAAGCAACTTTGGCTCCCGCGACGAAGGTCGTTTTCTGGAAATTTCTTTTCTAGTTTGTTGAGGCTTTTCTCCTTGCGAAAGCTCGTCGTCTAACCGGCTGTTTTCGTGGTCTTCGGTAGAAATTGTTTGAGCTGGACTATCGCATGGAGAACTCAAATTCGATCCTTTTGGAGCATCATCAAGCCATTTGCTTATATCTTTTACAGCCTGCTCTAAAGCTTCAGAAGCAGATTCATTCTTAGCTGAATTCTTCTTACTACCTTTTTTAGATGCAGACTTAGTCTTTATATTTTCTATAGATTCATCTTCAGAGTCATCCTTGACAGTAAAATCATTTGTGTTGCTCGATTCAGAATTCTCTAAATTGCTTTGACTTGAAGAGAACAAAGTGTTAAACAGTGAACTTTCTTTATACTTTTCATTTTTAGCTTTCAGCTTTTCAATAGTTTCTCTAAGCTTTTGATTCTTTTCCTTTTCGGGTAAATGGAGATTTTGCTTTTGTTTATCAACAGATTTTTGTTTATAGTCAAATAGTGAATCCCATGCATCCTTGGCAGCATGTCGTCTTCTTTCTTTTATTTTATCGTATTTATCTTTGACAAAATCAGGATCAGCAAGTTGATCAGGAGGATCTGTCTGATCCAGTTCAGTCGGTGAAGGTGACGGTGTGTGAATAGAAGGTAATGGGCTGGCACTCCTACTTCTATTAGAACTCTCTAAAGATTCATGTGAGACACTACGTTTCAAAACTTCAGTAACTTCAGGTTCGTGATGTTTGCTCTTTTTCTTCTTTTGTTTCGACTTCTTGCCATCCTTGTCTTTGTTTTTACCATGTTTTTGTTTTTTGCTGTGTCTTGATTTAGATTCGGAGTGGTCGGATTTATGAGAGTCCTTTCTATGATTTTTGGAATGTTTACCATGTCGATGATGTCCTTTGCGTTTCTTCTTGCCCTTGCTTTGTTTATTTTTATGAGATTCTTTAATCTTTTTTGTTGGTTCAGGTTCTTCCTCTGCGGGCTTTTCCTCATGAATAATGTCTGACGAACTGGACTTAGGTTCACCTGAAAACAAAAACAAAATCAAGATTTTAAATCTTTATTGCAATTCATAATATAAAACATACAGGTAGGTGTCAATAATTAAAAACAACTATGGACCTTGTTGGTAATTGTTTTTGTTTTGATTAATTTGTTTTGTTTTGATGTTATCTGGTAATTTATTATATTTTCTTATTAATAGCGTATTGACAAAAAGATTAACTCATTTTTGTGGTGCAAAAATATTTTGTTTGTATGTTTTCACATGTGTTGTATGAATGTCGGTATTTACGGACTACGTACTATACTTATTAATATACATTATACTAAGATGAGAATTTTGCGTTTCTGGAAGTAGTTCTATGCTGGTTATTATTCGTATCAGCTCTTTTTGTAAGGTAAATGGGAAAGTAACGTCTACGTCTATACTATATCCTCATAAGCAGTAGGCTTACTCTTGAACAAAATCAAGAATGAGATTGGAATCGACTGTATGTTTGACTACAGCGATTGACATGAGGTTGCCATACAAATGAAAACGTAAAGTACCAAATTTTAAAATATTAAATAACTCGTTAATTCTATAAATAAATGTCTTCTTATATTTATTGGAATTGAAACTAGATCGGATGTACATGTAATGTCGATTCCAATCTCATTCTCGATTTTGTTCAAGAGTAAGCCTACTGATGCCACAGCTAAGTCGAGGCTGCGCATACGCATAGTATGTGACTAGTGCAGTTTGTAGGTTAGTAGTCTTTTTTATTTGCAGAGGGTGTATAAAAATTTTGAATTTAAATATCTTTATGTGTGCTTTCCAGTTTATATGTATATCTAAAACCTATCCGAAATCGTTAACTAATTCCAGTTTTCGGCAGGTAAAATATAGATTCTTTACAATAACATGTTGATGTGCCAGCGCATTGTGCTGTGTGAAAACGATTCGAATTTAAAATCTGATAAACATTTATTTTTAAGTTGATCTAATTGATCTACACTGTTAACAGTCGGGCTGTTAACAGTGTAGATCAATTATTTTATTCAGCGATGAAGACATTACAGTTAAATAGCCTTATAATGTTTAATGCTTACCTTCGTCAGAATGAGACTTTCGCTTTTTCCTCTTATGGTGACTTGGAGATTCATTCGTTTTAAGTTTGTGTTTTCTTGATGGAGTTGGTAACTGATATTCAACAGCAATTTCTTCATCAGATGATGAAAGTCTATGTATATATTTTTCAGTCAGTCGATCAAATGCAGCTTGTAAATTATCTACCATCACAGTATATTCTGAAAAAGAAAACGATTAATGAAAACCGAACAACAATCATATTATTATATGAAATTATAATCTTTTTTATAATACTAACCATTATCCTGGCCATTATACAAACGACAGTTGTTAACAATTAGTTTAAAATCCGCTTTAAACATAGAAAAGTCAGTGTAATAGCTACTGTCTAGGCGTTCTTCCATTTTCCGCAAATCCATGGGTCGCCTAATAACAGCGTAATAATTAGGTGCATATTCCTCTTCCACAGGATCCATGAAAGGCCATGCATCGTCATGAGCAGTCAATTGTTTCAGAACTTTATACATGTCAGTCTGGATGTCCTCGTCGGTTTGGCCAAATCTGCAAAACGGAAACATGGTTAGCAAGTAGCTCGAAGTAACCAAATAAAAGCAATAAGACCTGCCAAATAACAATGAAATATAGATACATTTGCGATGTTTTGAGCTTTTTTCGTGTACTGCTGACGGGTTCGTCATTGTCAGGTATTACAATTTGCCCTGTTGCAGACGCTAACGAATTGTTTGTTTTTCTTCCCGTTTTTATGAGTGGCTCTGGTGGTGGTTCGCCTTTGTGTGTAGCAGACGAGTTTTTTGATCGCTTGTCATGGCTTTTTGACGACTTTGCTACTTTCTGGGGCATTTCTTCTAATTCACTGGATGAACTTTCCGATGTATCCGACGAATCCGATTTGGACCTGAAATCAAAGTTTAGGTTAATAAAGTACTATTACGGAATTTAAAAAATCGATTTGATATATCGATGGCCATAAGATAATAATAACATAAAAGTATTTAGAATGAATTATTGATTGATTAATGAATGATTTAGATAGAAAAAGGTAGTCGGGAATCATATGGTATAATGACAAAAGGGTTGACTTGAAAATAGGTAAATACTCGTACTAAATGCAAATATTTTTTTTATAGTACGTACTACGTAGACTAACAGTAACTAAACTATGGACAAGGTTTCAAGTTTTGGACAAGTCTTTTTGGGGGCATAATGTAGTATTAGTGACTACTGGTCTACTGAAGTCACGCAATGTCTTTGTACTGCAAGAATTGTACTTGTATAACAACTTTTATGTCTCTAGAGGCCTTTGGGCACATGGGGTAATTCAAGACTGGGCAACAATGATCAAATAAGCAAGCTAAAACTGATCAAACCTCTGGGTCTTTAAAATATATATTTGGCAGCTAAGTGCTATCACTACGGCTTATTGTGATACAGTGACTCACAGCCAATAATATAGGAGTCCACTAGGCATACGGAAATTCGAAACAACAGCTCCTCTACATTAGACTCACCCACTTTTACATGGGACTTACGTAACTGGCTAAATGTGGATCTAATATACACATAGTACCTGTGTGAGAACCTTAGAGAGTTGCAGTATACGGCCCTAAAAATAATCTGTCTGTGAAGCCAATTTAACTCGAATCGATAACAACTCGGAATATCAGTATCCACAGCACAGGATCTACAATGTGACGCCCTAGTTTTCCGTCTTACGTCACAGGTACAGCTAGCTGATTTACCGATACGTCTACTGCTACGCTCATCAGTTCCCACGATAATTTGGTTGTTCGCTAGGCAGACAGATATGGGCTGTCTATTGCCAATTAGGGCCTGAACGAAACCGCCAGGTCGTGTTTACTAACTTGTTCGTTTTTACCTGACTGCGCGACGCAGAGGATAATGTGTTTATCAGCCTATGTATGTATGTTTCTTTATGGCGCTCTAAAGACCAAACGCGTAGGTCGATTTTAATGATTCTTACGAAAATAGATTTGTCTTAATCTTGCAAGTGTCACTAAAGACATGACAGTTGTCAAAATTCTATAGTAACATGACGCGCCCTTCCACAATTTAAAACGTTTGAAAGTGTTTGTAATAGTATTAAAAAGACTCACAACCGACCGACAACCTAATAGCCGACCGCGCTAAAGCGCGGTCGTCTATTTATGATTAGTTGACAAACAAATATCCTAGCCTGCTACTGAAGACGATCACTCATAACTACATACACACCCTTTCATACGAATGTGACTACACACATTGAAATGGTAATATGGAGGGGAGCGTCAAATCATAATAGTTTATCTCTGTGTATCATTGAATAGGTACATAGCTGTACTGGAAATATAAAATAACTTATGGGAAATTTCGAACTTTAACTTTAACTTTAAAACTTATCGATATTTGAAAACTATACTACATATCTCTTATCATTCTGTATTTCGAATAACAATTTGGGATCTATAACGAATTAAAGATGGTTAGCAATAACAGTCGGAACCCATTAAAAATCTCGGCCTGCTCAAATCTTCCCAAGAATGAATCCTGACTGTTACTGCTCTTTGCTTGCTTTTGCTCTTTTTTGTTTAGTTTGATGGGCAGTATGCGTTTAGTAAACGGGTTTGTGATGTGTTTTTAACGCCTCGTATACATAGTACATGCACAAGGTCACCCATAATTGGCGTTTTGAACACAATTGTCCCGGTGTCTCCGAGTACCTAATGCTTCGAGACACAGAATCTTCCCATTTTTTCTTAAAGGTCAACACTGACAAAAACCTCACGTCTTTAACAAATAATGTCTTACTAACAATTAAATACTTGTTTAAAGTGTATCACAAATAACTAAAACAAAAAGACATAATCTTACATTCATAATTATGGTTTTTATTGTATTACTTGATATTCTTAAAGAAATGGTTCCAACAGATTTATTTAACAATACGGATTAACTGCCTCCAATATTTTGTCAATATCCCGTTTTAAGTAAAAATAAAAATAGTCACGTTAAGTGTACAGAAGTCTACAGCAGATAAGTACACAGTTTACACACCTATCGGCCGCTAACTCCATTGCTTGCACAGAATGTTTCTGGGTTCTTCACCACACTGGTCACGCAACCAGTCTAATGCTCTACGGCGTCTCACACACTTGACTAAGTATTTTCTAGGGGATATGAAGACGTCTGTTTTAGTTGTTCTAGGTGTAAAATGAATTTATATTAAAATAAATAGTTGGCATCACGAGCACTTAATAAGAATAAGTATAAAATTAAAGAAATTAAATTAAGTACGCTACGATGCGAGGTCTAACTAGTTACGACGCAAGAAAGACACTGTCGTGTCCCTATCAATGTTCCTATTGTTTGTAAGTAGGAGTTGGTGAATTTTACCACAACGTGACAAGGTAGGTATCCTCGATAAATATACCACTTATTCCCCCGAATAAGCCACGTGAACAAAGTCGCAGGCAAAAGCTTACGCAACCACTCCCAAGAATTATTCCTGGCTGCTTTTATTCATTGTATATATTTTTCCTTACCCCAACAAAAGCGCGAAGCCCACCTATGGCCTCTAGCCAGCTTTGAAAAAGTTTTACAGGCTTCACGGACTTTGTCGAACATTCACAATGCCAACGTGATCATTGTTTTCTATGTTGGAAAATAAACGTTTAAAATGTCGAAAGGGGGAGGTTCTACCGACTTCAAAAAGGAGGAGAGTCTCATTCGGTATATTTTTTTTTTTGTATATAATTATGTTCCGCGATTACTCCGCCAATTATGAATTGATTTGGATGATTCTTTTTTTGCTTGAAACAATATAGTTCCAAATAGGTCCCATAGAAGTCTCATTAACAACGATTCATCCATTTCATAAATAAGGACGTGACAGTTTGTATGAAATGCCGTGCGGCGTTAACGCTCTTATTAGGACACTTGCGTACTTCTCTGGCTAATCTATCCATCAACGCACACCCCAAACCACTGGACAGATCGGGCTGAAATTTGGCATGCAGGTAGATGTTATGACGTAGGCTAAGCAAGGATTTTTATCCTTCTCAATTTTAAACCGATCGGGCTGAGACTTTCCATGCATAAAGCTACTATGACGTAGGCATCCCCTTAAGAAAGGATTTTGATCAATTCTAGGGATGATGGAGGAATGGTGATAAATACGTAACACATGACGAATATTTTGCTGATATGATGAAAAATGCTACTTAGGTACTAACGCGAGCGAAGCCGCGGGCAAAAGCTATAAAAGCGAAAGGTCACTCACTCACTCCTTACGAAATATCGAAAACGGGCGAAATTTTTCGAATTTGACTGTTGAAATTTGGCAGGGAGGCAGTTTATAGTTAGTAGACGTCTGCTAAGTAAGGACTTTCCAAAATTCACCCCCTAAGTATGAAACGGGAGTCAAAAGTTTGTATGAAAAAACTTAGTAGAAACGTAAGAGTAAACTATGATAGGTACTTGAATTAATCGCTAGCGAAGCCGCGGGCTAAAGCTAGTCTATCCATATAATATAATATAAAAGAGAGTCGCAACTACTGATCTATCAGCACACAGCTGAAACCACTGAACGGATTACGCCAAAATTTGGCACGCAGATAGTTATTATGAAGTAGGCATGCGCTAAGAAAGGATTTTCCAAAATTCACCCCCTAAGGAGATGAAACGGAGATCCAAAGCTTGTATGGAGAAACAAGAATAGATCGCAAATAACCGACATTCATGCGGACGAACTCGCTGGCAGAAGCTAGCACATTTATATTACTTGAAATCTGCAGCGTTAAACTTCGAGAAAAAATTTGAATGAAGGTGTGAAAGCAGTTTCAAAATCTATGATGACATAAAATTATGATCCGGACACAAACTGATGCGATTGGGTTGACTTATTTTTTACACTGTTAATGTTTAAGCCTTAGGGAGGCGTTTGCAAATCGGGCAAAATAAGCTGATTTCTGGGAGAGGTTTTACGATAAAATTAAACCAAAGTCATCTCCAAACCGTGGTTATTTGGTATTGAAATGATAGTTATTACACGACTGCCCCAAAAAAGGAGTTATGTTCAGGGTTAATGTGTATATGTGAGTTTCTTTATTCCACCATAACTTTAAAACGCCTGAACCGATTTAGATGAATGGGGTATCGTTACAATCCTTGCATCGTTCCGAGACCGTAACATAGGCTAGTAAAAAATAAAAAGTAAATTAAAACGTAAATTAATACCAGCCTCAATTTATTTTTTTAATGAATCTGGTCGCGTCTGCCTATGTTTATCGTCTAGAATTTGACGAGTAGATTAAAAAAATATATAACACTAAATAAAAAACGTCTTTTAAAAAACTGTTGAGTTAATAAAGTACAAACATGTGCAAGTTTTGTAGTCGTATTATTATTATTTTTTTTATTATAGTAGCTTGTTTATTATTGTAAATGCGATTTTCCAAAGCCTCTTGACACAAAATTGATGATTCGAGGCTGAGTTAGAAACATTTTTTATACTATTCTGTTCATCATTTTGTTTCCCAAAAAATCCCAAGAAGAGCAGATATAGCCATCTCAAAAAGTATGATAAAATATTTATAAAAATATTATAAATAGTCTCAGAAATAAAGAAAACGTTCCGTCTTTCACATATTTTGCTGTGAGGAATGAATCTTAATGGGTGGCATTAAGGGTTACATTATTAGGTCACAGTCTAGATTTATTTCATAAAAAAAATCATAAGAACTCAGTTAACGATGGAGCGCCGTCATGAGTGGTCACTATATCGCCTGTCAACAGCCGCTCGTGTCGAAAAAGATCGCTGTACGAAAACAATAAAACTGCAATATAAAATTCTTGATACTTTACGGGTTTACGCGGGAAAAAATTAAAATCCAAGATGGCGTCGACGAAAACTACTAACTTTTTGTCATGGGTGCCTTTTCGGGTGCTTTACGTAAGTAATAAGATCTAACTTTTGGGTTTAGTCAATAGTAACAAATCAACATAAAGTTAGCATAAAATTTTACATTTATAATACTGGTATTAGTAGGATTAATTGCATTCGTGCCTTCGTCGGCAATTGCTTTATACTTGTGAGTTCGTGGTTGAGTTATTCGAAATTATATGACTTCGGCAATAAAGTTTTCGTGGTTTGCATTCGTTGTCATAATATTTGTTAAAGTAAACATTCGGCTTTATAATATTTGGTGAGTTTTCTAAGTCACATAAGACACCCGTCATTTTCATGTTGTGATATTTAATCGGTTATTCCGTCAAGTCGTCGGAATGACTTGCGACTAGAACTTTTACATGAGAGCTAACTGATCAAAATATGTAGTGTATAACTTTTAAAAATTAATTTTTGTTTTACTTGCTAAAGCTAAAGACGTTTAAAAAAGCGTTAAAAACTTTATGCAAATAGGCATAACGCAGAGAGCATAAGGCAGAGAAAACGGTTATTATATGATTGTTTTATTTTAAATTTTAATTAACATTTATCATCCTTTATTATATAACATTTATTTATCATCCTTATAGAAACTGGGTATTTTAAAATAAGATAACATATTTTAATTTAATAGTCTGTTGGAATTTCTTGACCATTCTTCTCCATACGAAATTAACTTTTGGAAGGGACAACCAGATTCAATTTTTTTTTTCTTGTTTAAAATTGCCCATTATTGGTCTAATTGGAATAAAATATTTGACTCTATAATTTGCTTTTATGGATTTTTTTAATGTCATAAATATTGTTTAATAACCGGGCTCTTGTCTAATAACATCTGATCATAATACAAATTTGACATTAATGACTCTGAAAAGCAAAAAATTACACCCATGACTAAAGTTAACAAACTTCGTCAACGATATCTTAAATTTTGATGTGGGCCTATTGTATTATATTTGTTATTGACAACCCAAAAAAGCCGCGAAAACAATACCCACCAAAGAAAACGAGCTTAAACTTAGCACATTTAGCTCTTGTCGTTTAGAAGGTTCAGTAGCAGTCACCGAAGAACACCTTCAGGTCACCTTCGGATTGGGTGAAGTGATCCGAAGGTGTGACTCATCATAACTAAGAAAATAGGTAAGCCCAAACTCGGCACATCTAACTAAAGTTACCTAGAAGTCAATAAAGTAAACCTTACTCCATCAAGCCCAAAGCATCAGACAATACAGAAAAAGAAGAGTAACATTTACATAAGAACTAAAAAATATAGAATTTAAAAAAAAAAAAAATGAAGTATCAAAATCAGTTTAGTTAGTCATTATTCCCGCAGTATCCTTGCGTATGTGTATGTGCGTGCACTGTGTCAATGTAGTGTTGCGATGTTGTGTTGTCTATTTTGTAAACGCGTCTTTAATCAGTGTAACGGAGATATTGTCTGCTGAAGAAATAAGAATGCATACCTCAAAAGATTTCTCCTCTTGGCTCGATTCTCCCGTGCAAGATCAGGTGTTTCTTTCCGCTCCTCCTCTTCTTTAACGTCATGCGGAGTATGTTTTGTTTCTTCCTCCTTCTGTTTTATTTTTTGTAAAACCCGACTTGATGTTCTTCTCGGCGCTAGCTCTAACAACCTTAAAAATATATAGAGAGGCTTTTATTATTACAGACTAAAGGAATTTACATGATTTAGTGTAATTTTCGTAATGGAACCGACATAAGACGATTAGTATCAACTAACATGTGTGTACATTTGAGAGAAGAGCTCATAAATAGTTTTTAATAGAATTCATTTTTCGCATGGCAGGCACATGCTATATGTTTTTTTACTTGTAAATTTAATTCAAAACGTTAGTAGTATGTAACAGTAAGTGTATAAGGGGGAAAAAGGCCAGGTGCGTAAACATTCCAATACACAACTAACCGTCCCATCCTTAATAAGCAAACGAATGAGTTTGCTTAATAAGTTATATTGTGTTTTATTTTTTTTGCCATTATGAGTAACAATACATAATACATTTTGACAAATGCCAATTTAAATCAGTAATAGAATGCAATATTGCTCTGGAACGACAATTAATATCAATCATCTCGATATCAATTTAACCTAACCTAACCTCACAGACCTAGCTGCGGGAGGTTGCTACGTTCTGAGAATCTGGACGAGCTAAAATTAATACATTATATTCGTTAAAAAATAAATAGCTGGAAAATAAATTTAAAAAACGATTAGGTACTAAGTATGTTTACTTATATTATTTACTAGTAAATACGTTTACTTATTAGAACGACCACTACTCGCATTAGTTAAAATACTTATGAAATTGCGCGCGTAGCACACAGAACAAAATTAAGCGTATCATCAGCGCCCTGAAGACGTCTGATAATTTTGTAATCTGATGATTTTGCACGCATTTGTAGTAAAGTTTTGTGTCTTTATGAGTTAATGTATTTTGCTTTTTAACTTAACTGACGCGAAGCTTCGCAATAGCTAAATTATGTTCTCTCGCAACGAAATACTCCATATTTGTATATGAATAGCTTTTGCCCGCGCTTTCACCCGCATGGATGTCGAAAAATGTTTTATGGAATGTTAAAATTTTCCCATAGAAATTCACTATTGGGTTAATAACTATTGCATTTCCTATCTAAGTCGTGACCTAAGCCAAATTTCACCTAAACCCGGTCAGCCGTGATTGACTAAAAAGCATCGAAAATCACACATATCGACTTAGTATTTACCCATAATACTACACGATACTCAAAAAATGCATACAACTGCATCGTTCACGTAAATTTTAAATTACATCGCTTATAAATCTATCGCGAAGCTTTCCTCTAGTATTATTTAGGGTTGATTTTACCAAAGTCGTTGACGTCGTCGTTGTCGTGGTTGATTTCGTTTAACTGTAGTGTATATAAAAATGGTTTAATATTTTAACAAAATCAGTTTTCAGAGCCTACCCAAAATTAAATAAGTTACTAGGTAATACACCAGAAAGGCGTTATGCTAGCTTAAACTGCCAATAGTGAACATAAAGTTTGGTAGTGTAAAGATTTATAAAATAAAATACTGGCTAACGCCCGCGACTTCGTCCGCGTCAAAGTAAATATATTTAATCCAAAGTCAAAGTCAAAGTCAATACATTTATTTCAATTAGACCATTTACAGGCACTTTTGAATTGTCACTTTTGTCCCACGGGAACCGTACATTCTTTCGGAATAAAAATAACGTATGCACTATTCCATCTTTTTCTGTGCTAAATTTCAACTAGATACAGTCAGTCAGTCAGTCGTTCTGGCGTGATTGTGTAACAAATATCCATCTTAACTTTCGCATTTATAATAGTAGTACGGTAAACTAAGAGTTAGACTTCTTTTCACAAACGACAGATGATGTTAAGTTGCAGTAACGTTTCAATACTACTTATTGGAAAATTATTTGATTAATAAAATTGTTATATTGAAGTACAATTTGTTTAAATTATATTTTTTTGAGTAATCATAAATCTTATGTACTTAATTTAGTTAAACAATTGACCTAATTTGCTGAGTATTGTTTAATCTGTGGCTAATTGTTCACTTGTTGGCAATAAATTCTGTAAAATCGGTAATCCAATAATTAAACAACTCTAAAATAAGCATAATATGTATGTACCATATCGATCATCATAAAAAAGAAAATCTTTTTTTATGTAGGTACTGCCACCGACTTCCAAAACTAAAGTTATTTTTTTATTTTGTAGTTTTTGAAGGTGGTTGTCTTTTTTTATTAAAAGATTTTTATTTTTCACTTTTTAGTGCTTGTCGTTAATATTTGAAATCTTTACAAAAAACCCTTTCAAATGATACCTCACATGATATATAATATTTAATTTTGGAAAATGTTAAGAGGAGGGTTGACGTACCCCTCCCCTCTTTCTTCAGTCAGTCATCGACTACACGTATAAACAAAGCAGTTTTACTTGTTACGACAGTTCTGTGATCCTATGAGGAGTTCCGTTCTATATCTCCGAAGTTCGTCATCAGATCATGACAATATTTCTATGGGACCATTTCGGAAGTATATATGGAAGTATATTTGTTTGAAAGAGTTCAAACAAAAAAAGAATCATCCAAATCAATTCATAATTGGCGGAGTAATCGCGTAACATAAACAAAAAAAAGACAACATACCGTCGACTTGAGAACCTCCTCCTTTTTGAAGTCGGTTATTAAATGCATCACTACTACGGTAATTTGTTTTAAATCTAGAAGCACGCACAAGCAAAAAAAAAAAGACAATTCACGTTTTTTTAAAGCGCCAGAGCATTGTTGCTTCAATCGATACCGTAGAAATAATAATCATTTTCAGGATCCACTGTAGCTTTGGTATACGTGACATTTCCATAAAATCGATATGGACTCTAAAATTAGTATCTCCCACGATCTAGTGTGACGCGCGCTATATTGCATTCATAAATTATGTATTCAGATTCGGTGGCGACAAGGGAATTGTTATGCTATATTCTACCAAATATCGGCCATATTTTGCAACATTGTGCAACATAGCAATATTTATACTCATACAATTTCTTACTTCTTACCTAATAAAACTCTTCTAAAGAGAAAAAAGGAATGACAAATTACAAGAGATTGACCGATATGAGAAGACCGTATGTAAACCCAGACCAATTTTAACGTCTTCATATGAGCGCGATAATTTCGTGGCGCGACAACGCTGGCGCATCTTTCTTTTATCAAAGACTCTAGAATGCATACTTTATGCAATCAGTCATAGCGTCCATATTGTTAATGATAAAAGCACGCGACGCTCAGCACCTAAATTAAAATGCGCACGCAACGTCTGCCCCCGTTTAAAGAGGTCTCTCAGGCCAGGCACATTCAGCCCACGCTTATTAGAGCTAGTTTTTATTGGGGATTCGAAACTTTATTCCGACGGCCGTAAAAATCACATACTAGGACTACATTATTTTAAACCTGGTGTAAAGAAAAATTTGTTTACGCTTTTGGCTCTTGCTTTTTTTTTCTAAAAACTTTTGTCTAACCTACACTGTGATCAACGCATTTAATATTATTATTGTTAATTATTTAGTCAATTATGTTGGAAGCTTTGGTAAATCCAACAAAAACGCTACCTATACTAAAAATAACATTAAAACCATAATAATAGTGATACAGAGATCCTTTAGGAATCAAGCAAACCAGCTCAGCCATGCTAACCACTGGCATATTCTAGCAAACTAGCACCAATCTATCTTTTAAATATATAAGAGCGAAAAGTCACTCACTCGCTCGTTTAGAAATATCGAAAACCTCCTGACTTATATCGATGTGACGTATGACGTGTAAAGAGGACGTAGAAATTTGGCAGGGATTAGTTTTTAGTTAGTAATCGTTTGCAAGGAAAGGATTTTACAAAATTCGCCCCCAAAGGGGGCCAAAACGGGGGTCTAAAGTTTATATGGAGTAACAAGATTAAATTGCTAATAACCGACATTTACGCGGACGAAGACGCGAACAGAAGCTAGGATAAGTTACTAAACATACTCAGTCGTTACGAAATATTGGAAACCTCTAGACGTATAAAGATGATATTTGGCAGGGAGGTAGTTTTTAGTTAGTAATCGTCTGCTTAGAAAGGATTGTCCAAAATTCACCCCCTAAGGGGATGAAACGGGGGTTCAAAGTTTGTATGGAGAAACAAGATTATCGCCAATAACCGACAATTACTCGGACGAAGTCGCGGGCTGTAGCTAGTATAACTACATAATTAAGTTTAATGCAAGTGCACAAAAAGGAATTTAGCTTGTTGCTGTTCTTTTCGACACTAGATTTTAGATTATATAATTTATATTGATAAGTTTCAAATACCCGGCCCATACCATCTACCAATGTGCACTGGAGTTTATTAAATTTTAGATGCCAGCATAGCAACATAGTATATAATATGAAACCTTGCATTTCTTTAATGTTCTTTACTAATAACATGGCATATCTACTATTCGCATTGCAGGATTGAGCATTAAATTGCAAATGCTTATACATATAATAATAATACAATAACTTTTATTGTGACTCAACCAAAAAAAAAACACTTTCTGAACATACTTAATTATGATTTCCTTTTTGAATATCATGTGTTATTGATAGCTATTGTTAGATTGAAAATTATAATTTGATGAGATTAGATGTCTGATATTAATGTTATCACAATTTTATTTACATGGTGGATATATAATTTAACTTAAAGGGATTGCTTGCTGAACATTAACTAATCATATTTAAAAGTTATGTTAGGATGGTTTTACAAAAAAAAGATGTATGATTGTTACAACTTATCATTGCATCAATTTTATTAATATTTAAAAATCAATAAAATTACGAAATATAAAGTGCTGTTCAACAAGCAAATGGTCAAATAAATTTTTATTGGTTGAAGACCATTATAAGTTAAAATTGTTCTTTCCTAGGACACATTCTTGTTCTTTTGTCTAAGGCGCATCGCAAACTGTAACGTGTTCTCGCGCGTGTTATATGTGTCCGTTTTGGGTTTAGCTGCGTATCGCCAAACAATGTTATATTAAATATTACTTATGTCAATAACTACAGAACTACTTGATTGATAACATAAAGATGTCAGTGAAAGTAAAATAATAAGAATTTGTAAAAAAATAAATAAATACAAATCATTACTGTCATTACCAGTGATCAGAATAAGTAGGGCTATTTTACCCCAATGTTGACACTACATAGAGTGCTTAAAACCACTATTTTTTATCCTGGTAAGGTTGAATCTTGGTATGTTTTATTATACATAAGATAATAGACATTTTTGGATTTAGTAGCTTTGAATTCTGTTGAAAATCATGTTCCATAAAACAATTCAACAGAAAATCTGTCATACCTACAATCTAATCTGACAGGTATCATTCTAAATTTATAGCTACTCACTTTTCGTTTTTTGTCTTTAACCATATTAAGGTCATATGCGAAGATGGTATTAGCACCCAAACATTTACTTGGGAATGCTGGTTGATTTTGCTACAAAATCTAACAATTAGAGTATTCTCATGTGTATTAAGTAATAACCAGGGCCCGATATAAGCGGAAGCCGGCCAGGCAAATACCGAGAGCGGCAAAAATTAGGGCAGGCAAAATTGAGAATGTCGGGCGATTGCACGAAGTCCAATATACTCTGGACAAATTTTTGAAATTTGTTAAAAAACATTAGTAAACTAATGTATTTGAATATTTATCATCCCATCTGTGGAATATGGTGTAAAGGGCGCCGAATATTATTTTGCACAGGGCGGCTAAATAGCTAGATCGGCTCTGGTAATAACTGTTTATGGGATGTTAGGATTTAAATTGAAATAAATTTAATTATGGTGGTTTTAACCGCTCTATGTTGTATTGTCACTCCAACTTTATCTAAACTAGCCCGTCCTACAACAATCACTGCTCATAAACATTTTAATTAATAATAACATCATAAAACTAGAGAGAAACTAGAGAAGCAAAAATATTTTTTTTTTCTAAATATAACTAGGACAGAGCTATGAAATAATAATTAAATAAACCAGTGTGAAAAATATGGATTAATATGTAATAAAAACAACTCTTGAAGTACTTAAGTACTTAATATTTTTAGAATTTTTCTGTCAATAATATTTAAGGTTTACCGTTATCAGTACCAGATTGTATCAATCAAGCATCCTGTAACAGGTTAATTGATAAATAAACTCACCTCTTTCTTTGTAATCGTTCTTTTTCTTGAAAAAGCCTAGGTATTTCTGGCAAAAAGTTTTGTGATAATGAACGGTACAACTCTTTCTCAACCTTGCTAGTCGCCTTGCTGAACTTCTCTGTCAGGTGGGTCCAGTCTTCTTCAGTAAAACAAACCACTTGCCAGACACGTTCAGTATCCTCATCATCAAGCCAATCATCACCATAAAACCAACCACGCTTCTTGCTCTCTTTATTCTTTTTCTTTTTATTTTTGCCTTTTTGTTTTTTTACTATGTCTTCACGATATAATCTTGTACCATAGAAGTACCAATATGCAGAGTAATTATCATCCCACCTAAAGTGAAAAAAGTGAAATTAATTTGAGCTGGCTTTAGTAAATTGTGTATACATTCAATGTGCTGTATTTAGTGATACAGAATCAGTCCAAATAATATAAGCTCAATAAACAAATATTAGAAAAACTCACCCAAGTGGCTCAACTCTTAGACTTTCAGCTTCAAGGTTTTTAAATAGATCAAAAACATCATCAGCATCTAATCGAAAATCACATAGTGCATACAATATCTCAACCTTGGTACGTAGAGGCAAAAACTGGAAGTCAATGTCTGTGTTGAACGGGTTATATCTACCCGTGTCTGTACATTTTCTTCTAAACAAACGCCTCAAGTACATCTAAAAATAATAAAAACAATTTGTCAGTTCAACAGTAAGGACTACCCAAATAAACATACCGAACAGTTTAGAATACCTGATAATTAAAGGCAGAGATGTCATTGTTGCCCAAACAGCCATTCAAAAGACGTACTATCAACTCAGTCAGGAGGGAACTGGCCGATTCTTCCGTGCCATCAGTCAAAAGAGCTTCTTCTAGTTCCTAAAACACAAGAAAGGACATTGAACGCAACTTGGTTTAATTGCATCAGCAAGTATTCCATCAACTAAATCGTAGCTACTTACTTCAATGTCAAAATCCAAAAGGTTGAATGCAGTTCTGAATAAAGAACAAAAGTACGCGATGCTGGGCACTTCCCACCATGACTGAATATCTAGAAACCGTGAGAAATTCATTCAGACATCACTTTTAGGGCTCCTGTCTTCGAAAAAATCATGCAATTGATATCCCGTCTGAACCCACCTAAAATACCAATGAAAGATGGAAACATAACCTAAAAACGATACGCTTTCACTGTTTGCTTCTAAAAGATTACAAAAACTTCATTTTTAAGTTATTAGCACATTATAATTACGATTACTCGTCAGTACAATACTTTAAATGAGACAGTAGAGAAGAGATACGAATATGCGTTGTGTATATCGAGACACAAACGCCATAACAGTTTACAAGTTGTACTAGACAAGTGAATCACTCTTAAATTAAAGTTTTTTTTTTAGAGTTAATATTGATCGGAGAATATTATGTGAGCGTATTTATTTACCTTTCATTTTTTTTGCCTATAATTAAGTTTATTATGTACCGTTACCCATTAATGAATAAAAATAGAACTGAAACGTTCTTAACTTTAACGGAAGTTTGTATTTTTTTTTAATCTGTGACTTGGCTGTGGACTTGACTTCTAGATTTTCAACATCATGAATAGAATCGACTCCTTGAATTTATTATGCTGGGGCTACATTAGCGTGTGTCTTGGTGCGCTAAAATTTCTTGTATACGCGATATTCTTGTCTACATTAGTTGACCGAAGATTCATGGTGATTGTGTTGTTCTCTTTTGTGTGGCGTAACGTAGGTGTACTACCCAAGCTAATATTATTGCGACAAATTTCTTTGAGGCTTGGCAGTTTACCGACAGTGCCCCGATAGTACATAGTACGCATTGCAACGATCTACTAGGTTACATTCATCGCGTTAACACGAATATTCACTGTAGCCCGCTTATGTAGCCCCAGTATTAGAAACTTATATGAATGTGGTTGTTGCATGCTAATGTAAGATAGATTTAGAACGGATGTTGACTGTAGTTTGGCTTGTCGTTCAAATTGTCGATGCGAAAACGAAAAATATTTCATTATGTCGTAATTTTGGTCACGGCTGCCAAACTCAATGAAGGAGATACTAAATAGCTTAGCTGGTGCATCTGCAAATTCAGTCTAACATTATATAATGGGACTCAGCCAGCTGGCCGACTGTTAGACCCTTTGATGTTAGATCAATCTGATAGATCAATGGTCAATCGTATATTATACTTTGCTTTTTTGGCAAATAATACACAAAAGTGGGTGAACAAAATATCAGGTCGGGGTCGGTCGGGGTTTCGGTTATACATTTCGGTTTCTGCGACGACAGCTAGGTATCGGTTTCTGGAGATTCCGATAGTCTTTGCAATTTTTTCGATTCATAGTCGGAAACAAGGTGCAAGCAAAAATTTGGTGCTTCTCATTTTTATTCCTTGACTGTACAGCCCAACAAAATATTATAAACCAGACTTTGATGTAATGTATGTCGGTCCGACAAGTGTGCAGCGGCATTAGACACAACATTGAACTGTCAACTGTCCAAAATCGCACTCAGCAACAAAGCAGGAGAGAGAAAAATGGGTTTATCTAATTACACACTATTATAAACAAATTATTATAATCTATTACGGTTCGATAATATAATAGAAATAGTATTAATCAAGATTCAAAGAAATTATTACTAACCATAGACACTTCAAAACCTCTGTCATCATCAAGCGTCGATCATCGACATATTTTTTATCTCACTCGTTTCTCGACTGACTCTCTCTTGCTTGAGTGTCTTGAATGTGACATGGCGTCCATCAAGATATATCACGGCCTTCTGTAAAACTGTTTTTAATGACAGTGGTTTCATTTTGCATTTTATTACTGAGGCCGTAATAAATCGTACATTTGCATTGATGGTAATGCATGCAAGGAAACCTCAGCGAATAAGTGATGGGTATGATATGGTTTTGAATGCTTCGGCTTTACAGTCTGTAGATGGCGGTCGCCGATTTGAGTTTTGCTGTAATTTAGGTGAATTTAATAAATATTTTTATCTGTTTTCAGGTACTTTGAGAAGCATCAGTCCCATCCGTATCAGGTAAGATCCATCGTTATGCTTTAAACTGATGCAGAAGCATTTCTAAAGATGATGGTTAAACCTTGCTTGAATTATGTACTCCACTCTACGTAATATACCTAATTGATCCTGAGTATTCTTTTCCTGTTTTTATCAACCACGTTTGACCTATGGAAATTAATAATAAGTTGACAAAAGTTTCATAGAGCAAAACATTTCTCCTAAATACTTAATTATTTCTTCGTCATTCTTCACATAATCGAATTATAGGTATGTTATGTAGGTACATGTAAAGAGGACAATATTCCATATAATGTACTTTCTTTTATGAAATGACTAACAATATTTTACTTGTTTGGTTTTCATAACAATGACAATGACACTTCAACATGTAACTTGGCCTGTTTACTAATCTAAACCAGCAGCTACATGGCACAAATTGATATTTCTCACTATTTTGTAGATAGCTCCTCAACTTATAAACAAACATTTAATGTTTATGCCAAATATTAATTTTGTTAGCTTAATTTTGTCATTGTTTACCTTTGAGTTGTTTAACACATATGAATACAAAAGTAGGTTATAATGAAACCTGGGCAAATATCAGATAATTAGTTTAGCATAGAACAAAAAAATTAACAATCTAATATTGTTTTTAATCATAACGTTAAAAATGTGTTTTCTTTAAACAGAAATACAATTCAAAAAGTGAAAGAAGGACAGCCAATGATTATGTCTCTTCTGAAAACCGATACACTCCTCTTCGATCCCCTAATGGTAATGTGTCAGCACATGGTCACAACACACACTCCAGTCAGTCAGGCCATGGACACCACCACTACAGTCATGTGGCTGATGACAGAGGATATCCATCATCCAGAAATGCCTACCTGCAGAAGGGTTCTGAAAAGGAGAGAGATAGAGACTACAAATCCTCTAGGAATAAGTATACAGGTAAGAATTCTTTAATACTCTCATATTACGTCAGTAAGTAAAATAAAGCTGCTTTAAAAAAAATACAAACATGGTTTAGTAATTCTATTCAACCAAGGATATATATTTCTTTTTCAACCGACTTCAAAAAGGAGGAGGTTCTCAATTCGACGCGTATGTTTTTTTTTTTTTTTTTTTTGTTTTTTTTTTTTTGTATATTTGTTCTACGATTACTCAGCCAATTATAAATCGATTTGGATGATTCTTTTTTAGTTTGAAAGAGTGTAGTTCCGAATAGGTCCCATAGGAATATTGTCATGATCTGATAGTGAACTTTGGAGATATGGAATGGAACTCCTTATAAAATTACAGCAGAACCTCCGTAACAAGAAAAATTGCTTTGGTTATATGTGTAGTCGATGACTGACTGAAGGAAGTGGGGAGGGGGTACGTCAGTCCCCCACCTACCACTTTCCAAAATTAAATATATCGTGTGGGGTATTGTTTGAAAGGGCTTAATGTAAGGATTTCAAACATTAACACACAAGCACTAAAAAGTGAAAAATAAAAAGCTTTTTTACAAAAAAATATGACCGCCTTCAAAAACTACAAAATAAAAAATAACTTTAGCTTGGAAGTCGGTGGCAATACCTACATAACAAGAAACAAAACCAAAGCCGCCGACTTTCAAGCTAAAGTTATTTTTTATTTTGTAGTTTTTGAAGGCGGTCATATTTTTTTGTAAAAAAGCTTTTTATTAAATAATAAAGGTAAATATATTGCAGAATAAGATGGTAATTACAGTTCATTGCTTTTACTATGTTCATAGTCAGTCATGATAGTTAAATGCTTGCCCATGGAATTTGTATGCTTGTATGTTATTTGAAAGAAGTTTAAATCTTATAACCAAGTATAATTCATCAAGAGTAATTTTAATTTTCAATTCTTTAAACATAATGGAGTCCACTTTTTTATTAAGCATAAGCATTGTTTAGGTGAAGATTTTCTACAAAGCTGGGCTATTTACAAGTTAATATCAGTTGTGTTCCTTTTTGTTTAAATAAATTCTACTTGGATTTATTTAAACAAATAAATTATAGGATTGACTTGGAAAATTATTATAAAATAACAAAATCAAATTTTATTTTACTTTTTAAACTTCTCACATTCTAATTAAATATAAAAGAATGGTACCTACTTCAGTTACTACTAAAGTTACTAAAAATAAAAAACATTTTTGACACTGAATGTGGCATTGCACTGCGATGAATGCGCTAGAATAATGTTATTATTGTGTGACAGAGCGAATGAATCCTATAATATACATGAAAAACATATACAATACAAGAGCTGTACATATATAAAAGTTAAAATACAACAGCTTATAAAATAAAAATTCAGTAAAGTATAACTCTTGCACAAAGGGTTCCATAAACATGGGAGAAGAAACATTATTCCATTTTTAAAGGTCAATTTACGTTTTTTTGGGACATAGCTCACAATGTTTATTAGGGTTTGGTGATTTCTGAAAAATTATGCTAATTAGAGATTTTGTTCAATTTTACATATATAATATTTTCATAAACCTCCATCAAATCCATTTATTTCTGATTTTCATCTGTGCAAACTAGAAAAGAAGTTTTCACAAACATTTCTCATCATGACATTTTGGCACAATTTTGGCTCCTGCTTTAGGCAAAATATCATCTTTTTTAATTAGTTAATTTGCAATATAAAATATCAAGTATTCTATATGTTCTAAATTTCAAGTTGATAGCCTTAGTTTATTTGCTGAAATAAGTAGCTATGACAGACAGATGGACAAAGTCGCATTATGAGGTTTCCCTTTTTACTATTTTAATACAAATCCCTAAAACTGATTGAATAAAACTATTGTTTATTTTGAATTTAATTAAATCTTGGTTTTGTATTATTTCAGATAGTGTCAGATCACCGAAGGAACGTAGCAAAGACAGTGAAAGAGAAAGAAGTAATCATGAGCGAAATGAACCTGATAAAAAGAATAGGACTAGTGGCATGAACATTAGTGTTAGTAGGAGTAGTAAATATGACAAGAGAAGTGCGCCTTCAGCAAGCGTTTCTTCTGGCCGTGAGTGGTCAGAACATATTAGTTCATCAGGGAAGAAGTATTATTATAACTGTATCAGTGAAGTGTCACAGTGGGAGAAGCCTAGAGAATGGGACTCAAGGAGAACGTCATCCAAAGATTCAACATATTCGTCCAGAAGCAGTGAGTGTTTTTTTTTTCTTTTTGTTTTAAGCTCTGTTTAACACTTAGATTGTTAGCAAAGTCATCACACTTTATTCTATCCCACATACATAATACATATTGCAGGTATTTAAGTGTATTTAATACATTATTTAAATAGTAAAAAATACTAAATTAAATACACTAACCAAAGTATGCTAATAGAAATCTTTGGTAACATATTGGGAAACTGATCAAGGTAGGATAAAACGGATAAAGAAGCTTTATTAATAAAAAACGTAAATTTTTAGGTACTGTAGTACATATTGCAAAGTAGCATTACAAGCCAAGACGTTAAATAACTCCATTTTTAATTTGTACTACTGTACCGGATGAGATGGACACATCTATGTTACAATACGAAGATCTTCTTTGGTTTGAGTCATCATTGAAAGTAGTATTCAAAACTTAAGTAATTACTAGACACTTTTAAACTGAAAGTTAACATCAAATATTACATTGCCCATGTAATACTGAAAATCTATTCACTACATGAATGCTTCTCTGTGATTGATAATATCTACTAAATTATCAATGTTGCAGGCTCGAGATATTCCTAGGTTTTTTTATATCCATGATTTAAAATCGTCCCTTCCACAAACAAAAAAAAAAACAAAAATGATGAGATGGTTCTAATTATTTTTGTTGTTTTTGGTTTATTAAAAAAAATATTTTTGGTAAATTAAATCATCACCCGTATTATTTGGTATACCTGGTGTTGTAGCCAGCATTGCTTTGGTACACAAACAATCTTGTATGATAGAATTGCGAACTGGCCCCATATCTGGAGGCCTTTAACATAATGGACAGAGGCAGCAAAATGGTACTCAGTTTTAACTTGATTCTACATTAGTAGAATCAACATAACATAACACAAACATCACGCCTGTAATCCCCGAAGGGTTAGGCAGAGGTGTACACATTAGTACACCCACATTTCGCCATGAATCCATTTCGCCATTTTTGGTAGAATCAATGTAGAAATAAAAGTAAGTAGTAAATGTAGAATAAATCAAGATAGTCATTGGACTATCTTGATGATTCTATAATTATTATTATCAATACTTAACTAAACTTTATAACTATTACAAGCATATAACTATTAGAATTTGTGGAAGCCACTGGGCATATTATATCTATTTTTTTTTATTGTATGTCTTGTAGCTCTAATATTTTTATTTTTTATTATTTTATTATAATATGATAATAAAAGCTTTATTATTATTAGAACTACATAATGATAACTAAAATATAAAAAAACATCCAACCAATATGTCTTAAAGCCATTGAGGACCTATTGGTTTTTGAAAACACATTTATTGTATCTACCTATAGTATGTACCTAATTTGTATGTACATGTTATTATATTCTATACATCTTATCTTTTTATCAACGCCCAAGTGCATCTGAATTCATTGAATGCACTTATTTAATTCTATAAAGGGGAAGAAGAATGCACTGCCATTATTTAATAAAGGTTGAATCTTGGTCATCTTGATCTGTGCAAAATGCTATCATTTTAGTGTTGTCTCTTATATCGCGCTATGAACACAGGATCAGATGACCCTAATTGAGTTAGTGAGTGTAAACTCTTCTATGCTTTAGATATCTCCAAAGCATACTGCTTCTAGAGCTAGTGATAAATAACTTTTATAATATTTGTGCATCCAACTTGTTTTAAGTTTCCCATTACTAGGAATTTCTCCTGTATCTTTTACAAACATACACAGACAACAAACAACCAGACCCGAAATAACAACCGCTCCATGCGGGAACCGAACACGCGACACGCAGTGTAGCAACCACTCGCTCAGCCACCATGCCAACCATGTCGGCGCTATTAATGTAATGATATTTTCTGAGCATCATGGCTGGCTCATGTTTTGTGTCTTTTAACATCTTTAGATAAACGGTGTTCTTTCACATAATCTTAGATCATTTTAGACACTTGAAAAACCAACGGCGCCACGCCGTCTGTATTGTTAGAGCAATTATAGCTGATACAAATATTTTCTGAATTATTCAGATAATGTGTATCTGTGTGTGGCCACCACCATGCTAAATAAAGGTAACAATAACAACCACACATGTCATCCTAATATTATTATGTTGAAAAAACTAGTAGGACTGTTAATTTAAAATATTTGTGTGAAATAAGGTTGGAGCAGGTTTTGTTTGGTTAGGTAGCCGTCTTCATAACCAATATAACTCACAGATATGTCTATCCCTAAACAATACATGTACTTCACTAAGTAATTTTTGCTATGTAAAGTTTTTTTTATTACTTGTTTCTTTAAGTCAAACATCACTAGATTTTTTCTTTTTGTCTGAAAACTATTTATCAACCTGTCCAAAGAGTAAGGCTGATTTCATTTGACCACCTATGTTCCTGTTCTATCATTAGATTATATCTCTCACCGTCTCTAAGTCAACTACTCATCGAGATCAATAAATGTTGTGATTCTGCAGACTTTTCTGGCTGCAGCATCAGGTCAAGGCTGACATACCAAAACTGCCAAATACTAAAACGCCCATTTCATACGGGCCCCAAATAAACGTCAAGTAGGTACAAAACGTGCTACAAAACATGAGACTTGACAAGCTTGCGTAGGTATGGATGTATGATATCGTTGTCCATAATTTGTGTATCTATTTATGTATGGATTTTTCGATATCAATAACTAACAATGGTGCCGATTCTCTTGTTCACAAACTAGACTAAATTTAGAGAATTGACATCTCTTACTAACATGCAGCGAAAGGAAAGGACTACACATTTAATATTATAATGAGAGAGTGTGGGTAATATTTGAAACCACTCTTGTTTGAAAACATATTTCACCAATTGGTAGTTCCCAAATCTAGCGTGATTAAACAAACAACCAAAAAAAAGCTCTTCAGCTTTATTAAACAATAAGTATATAATATTAATAATTGACGCTCCGATGTCCTGTAATTCCACAAAGTTCTCACGAACTCGCTTACCAACATACGAATGTGTTCATTATTGCGAGGAGACAAAGGTTATTATAGGATTATTTTAAAAAAAATGAATATTTTTTATTTATTGGATTTTGACCTCGTTTTCGGCATCAGTGTCCCCAAAAATCATGGAAATGACACCGATGACTCGTATTTTATATAATGTTACGCCCGCCAAGTTCGATTTTGACCTTATTTTCGGCATCAGCGCCCCCGAACACCGTGGAAAGTACACCCATGACGCACATTTCGTAAAATTTTGTAAACGCCATCTTGAATTTTTAATTCCAGCATTTTCGATATCGCCCCATCTAGAAACTACCAAAACGACATCCGTTGGGTAAAAAATCGCGTTACTGTCTTGTCGCAGTAATGTCCATTCAAACAAGTGTCTGTTCGCGGAAGTGTATTCGCGCAAACGTCCATTCGTGCAAGTGTCTTTCGCGCAGATGTGCCAGATCCCTGTGTTCTAGTTATTTGTAAATCGCTTTCATTGGATACCAATATTGGGAGGATTGACAAAAAAAATGTAATCCGCCATTTTGTGGCGACGGCCATCTTGGATTTACAATGATACTGAATATACATACTAGCTGTTAAGTTCGGGATGGCCGCCGTTGACCGTTACAAAACGGAATTGTAGTTTTAAACTGGAAACATTTTGTAATTGTATTTCTAAAATATCCTCATGAATCCAAAAAAAAAACAATCGGACTGGTAGTTCCAGAGATTAGCGCGTTTCAATAAACATACAAACAAACAAAACAATTCATCTTCCGCTTAATTAGTATCAACACCCGACATTTCTCCTGTATAAATTATGTTAGCGTCACTTGATATACTTTCACTTGATTCGCTCTCAGCCCTGAAACTTACTTTACTGAAATAGAAAGTTCGCGTTAAATCAAAACTAAAGGTGTGTATCAAATTTCAGATCAACCGGTCAACGGGCAGGGGGTAGTAAAATTTCAATAACTATATTTAATCACCACATAACTCAAAGCAAGCTAAATAAAACCACGTAAAAATAAATAATTTAGTGAAATGTTAATATTTGTTTATCACATTTTATATAATTACTTGACCAATATTTATAAAAAAATAAATATATTTAAATTATTCTAAATATTTAAAATAAAATGTTTAAATAGTTTAAATAGGTAATCCTAAGCAATGGTAAAAAGAAATCTATAGAAACAAAAACAAACACCGCCTGATTCATTCACACTATACGCACACATACACGCTCCAAGCACACAACGTGTGGTAGCTGTGTCCGGGGCCAGGCTTTTGTCAAATCACTCGCCAGGTGCAATTCCTCTCAACCACAAATCTTACTACTATTATAAATGCTAAAGTTTAGATGGATGGATGTTTCTTACTCAATCAGGCCAGAACGGCTGAACGGATCTGGATGAAATTTGGCATAGAGATATATTATAGTCCGGAATAGCATGTAGGCTAGTTTTGTATAGATATAAAGCAAAGACCAAACAACCGCTATTGCCGTGCTAAAACGCTCCAAGTTCATACTATTAATTTAGTTTTGTTATAACAAGACTGCAACTGCAAGACAAGCAAGCAAGACTGCCTTCTAAGACTGTTGTTGCGGTTGAAGTAATGTGGTTGTTGTACTAAGCAAGGCATTGTTTTTTTTTTGCATACAGTTGAAGCGACGAGAGAGCAGTGCGACGCCCGGACCACGCATACAAGACATCAGTACAGCGACGGCAACGCTGGCAGCGTTTCCGGTGCGGCAACAGAACGGCATCACTCGTCTGAATTGAAAGCACCCTATGACTTGCATTTGGCTGGTAATTTTTATTCAGATTAGAGAAATTCAATAAAACCTTATCAAACAGTAATTGTATTAAAGGAATTTAATAATACTGGTATTTATTGGTTTTTAGGTCGGGATAAGAGATCTAGTTCCAGATCAGGGAGGCGAGAAGTCGAAAAATCTAGTAAAAGAACGAATAGTGCCTCTGAGAGGTACTGGAATAGCAGTCGAGATGAAGAAGTGCACGATCGAACTAGACCAAAACATTCGGCTACTCCACACGACGGGAAAGGTGAAACATTCATTTAAGTTTTTATATGTAGGTATTGCATAAGCAACAATTGGTTAAAAGGGTTTGCTAACAATTTTTTTTGTCAATAGATGGACAGTCATTACAAGACATGGATATCTCCCCGGATAGGAGTACGCCACTCTCTGAGAATTCCTATGGAGCAAGAGAAGCATCTGCTGCCGTACGGAATAGCACAGAGAATAATGCAGTTCCGCCTGTTGTTGTACTAGATAACTCTAATCAACCGGTAAGGTTTTTCACCATATAGTTACTTCTGAATGTTAATCTTAAGTTTTTGTCTAAGGTTTTTTTTTAATGTTACAGAGTGGATCGTTACTAGCAGCGGCTTTACCACGTATCGTGGCAGTTCTGCCGCCAGTGACGATACCGCCTGCCAGTAATAATAATAATAACAATGGCGCGACGGCATCTCCCATCTGTGATGGTAACCGCAGCGGGTCGGGCACGCCGCATCGCGACCCGGGGCCACCCACGCCGACACACTCGGAAAATACAGATCCACATGCGCCACCTTTGCATCTAGATACAGCATTACCTAGAAAAAGTAAGTACTAAATAGCAAATTAAAGTATTATTGTTGTTAATTTGAGTATTCTATATATATATTGTGTATTCGATACCTCAAATATTTCTAGATATTATAATGAATATTATATATTGATAAAGTGCATTTGCGTTTCAGTGGAATGCCTAGGAAGTTATTCACAAGTTGTAGGCGGTACTCTCCATCACGCGCCTCCGATGTTGACGCCGTCACTCGTCAATTATGTGCGGTCGGACCTCACGTCACACGTTTCTGGCTGGCCTGCAGACATCCTAGAAAAACAGGTAACTTGAAATTATTCCAGTCACAGCAGTCGCGCTTGTCTGCACAAAACTAAAGACGCTAAATAAGCGATACAAGCAAATCTCTATGGCCTGTTATGTAGTCCTCATGCAGCTACCAAGATTTTGAGTTGCTCGGCGAAATCGTGAAGGACTAATATTTCGGCAACACATAAAATAGGTCTGATAAAATACCTTTTCCGTGATAGCTGGGGCAAGTATATGATTGTTTAATGTTGCCAATAGATTTTACGAACTTTTAAGAAGATGAGGATGATGATGATCTTTCTTTCTATTGTGCCAGGCAAATAAGTTCACTGAAGAAGCATATCAGCTGGGATGCCTGCAGTGCACGCGGGTATCCGCTGAGCTCAAGTGCTCTCGGTCACTTGTCCGCCACACGGAAATACGGGCCACGTTACAGGAACAAAAGTAAGTATTTGAATACTTGTATTCTACTTAAATTGAAATTTATAGTATTTCTGCTGGCTGGAAAGCGTACAGCAATGTGCGAATGTGGATGCATCGCAACAGCATGCATACTTAAGCCATTTAGATACTGTCACATATGCATTGTCAAAGAATTGGTCATGCACAAAATTGAAGCTGGTTGCCTTTTCCAACGCAGGTATCTATAGAGAAGAATGTGCAAGAAACTCTATGAGTACCTACTATTTTAAATCAAAATATGTTACAATATTTTGGTTAAATCATTCACGTTTAATCGTTATATTGTCTGAGAACGATTTGAAAGACGTACATATTTAGAGCTCAGGGTGTCCAGAGTAAACCAGTTAGTAAATTGCAAAGATCATTCAGACGTCGGACATTTTGTATACATAATTGGAAGTGGCGTAAAAAATGTTTACTTCTCATAAGAAAACAGTATTTTTGTTTTCGGCTTTAAATGTGCTCGAGTGATTTATTTTTAAATTTTATTCAGTAAAAGTAACAAAGGAGAACAACAAAAATGCCCAGTCCAGGCATTAGACATTATTAAATGTGTCGGAGATATAATATGGATATGGCGGTGCAAGTAATCGCAAAACTATATTTGGAAATAAAAAGAAATCTCTAAATAAAGTGAAATGTAGGACACAAGTACAATTTTATATACTTATTTTAGTGATTTTTGATTGATTTTGGAATCAATCAAAAGTAGTCGCGAATATATAACGTGGCGGGCACTTTAATAACGTCATATTATATATTCGCGACAAATCTAACACCATGACAATCATTAAAATATATTCAGCTGTTTGAATACTATAAAGTAAAGAATTTCACATACATAATATATAACGATACGCTCAAATAGCGTAGGTACTTCACTGTTTTTGGCATTGGAATAAGAAGTCATCAAAATTAACGGTCGTATTTCTAGTAATTTTTACACTCCAAGCTTAAAAAATATAAAATTAAAAAGAAAAACATCCATGAAAACAACATTGATTAAAATGACCGATTTAACCTAATTACGAGTATAAAAAATCTATCTAACTATCCGATCCGGAGCTACGATGCAATGTAGGGATATACTACAGTAACATGACGCGCCCTTCCACGATTGAAAACGTTTGAAACTGTTTGTAATAGTATTAAAAAGACAGTATAGTAAAAAGACTCGCTACGCATTTTATTTTATTTTATTTTGGAAAAGCAAACAATTGTACAATGTGTGTTACAATAAAACATAGTTATAATTATACGCATGTGTGCGTATTGAGACGGCTCTCGAAACAAAACCAAATCAGCGATTTGTTGCTCGACTAGCGGCGTCAAAAGTTACTCATTATTAATAGTATGGGGCTGCGCTGACATTCTCTATGAAAATGACAGTTGCGGTGTCTTGCGCGGCCGGCTATTTATGATTAGTTGACAAACAAATATGCCTGCCTGCTACTGAAGACGTTTACTTACAACTACATACAAACTCTTTCATACGAATGTGACTACACACGTTGAAATGGTAATATGGAGCGTCAAGTTATAGTAGTTTATCTCTACCACAGTGAGACAGAACCGTCAAACTTATGACACCCCTCACTATACGATTAAAAATAAATTTTAACTATTCAGAACGAAAATGAAATTAAAAATTAACTGCCAGGTTAGTCACACCCGTCCCAATCGTTCAGTAACACGACGACGCAGAGACGAGCATATATTTTGTATCGGTATCAAGCGTTTTCTGGTTATGTGGGTGGTAGTGGGTGCTAATGTAAATAGTTATTTTGCGGTGGTGTTGAAGTAAATACACGAGGGACTCACAAGAAGGTAAGTGCTCCTTTATTTCTTTCACATTGTGTGTTCATTTACCTTATAAATCGCTCTTAAAATGTAATTATTCTCTCAAAAAATTGCTTAAATAATATAAAGTGGGAGCAATGTGCAGTTGGCATGTGCATGTGTGGGAGGCTCAGACATACGCCACGCAACCAATACAGTGCACACAGAGAAAAGTGTATGTTTTATGTTACCTGTTATATCTATAAATAATTTATTGTTTGACTTGCAGGAATATGCCCGTCGTATTTAAAAAGGGACTCGAATTCCAAACGCCAAACGTGGTAAAATAAAAGCAGCTGCTATTTTGTTTATGTATAATATAAAAATAAAATTTATGTGTGAATTATTGTTGTTAAGTTATGTGTTGATTATTTTCAAGATTCTTTATTTATTTAAGTTTATTTTAAGTATGTAATGATATGTTATTGGGTATTTTAAATGCCATACCCAACTCTCCCACTAGCGATGCCTAAATAACCCCACCATTGGGAGTCTTGGTCTAACTGGAATGCACTAATTGATCTCTTGGGAGACTTGTTCCCGAATAAGTACAGAACAGTTTTTTTTTTAAGTTCATGAAAAAAGCTGTTTGTGTATTTTAAAAATAAAAATAGACACATCAACTTCACTTATTTGTACAGATTAGATGTGAAAAGAGTAAAAAAGAGTATCAAGTGTCCCCCCAGTTTTCTTATTTGTAGATTGTCAATCTATCATGTGAGAAATAAAAAAAGAACTTTTTAAATACCTATGTCTTTTAATTATTGACCAAGGTCGTAGACGCACCGTGTGCCATGCCCTTAAAACATGGTTGAAAAAAGAATAAATAGAGCAATTTTAGTCAAGAACGTATGCGTCACACAAATCGGTAAGGCCTACTTCCACCAAAATCTTAACTCGGAGCTAGTTGCTATCATAGAAATACCGTCGGCTGCGGGTAAACACGCCTAGCGTGATTCTACTGACAAACGCGAGTGCGACCCACACGCAACCATTATGTGTATGGCAAATCGTACCCTGCGTGTGAACTACGAGTTGTTATATTATTCTATATTCGTATTAGGTATCGTTATTCTAGTTCTGATAATATAAATAAATATGGACGTCAAGAACTCTAAAACACACGTTAGACTTTTTGACTTCTGGTAATAGTAAATCTCACGTAGCGCGTAACCCGCACTGGCGTAGCAACGAAAAAAAAATACACCAAGTGTGTTTTCCAGCACTCTTCGAGGGGAACACGCGTGCCGCGTAAACCTGCTCTGACGTAACATCCGACCGCCACGTGAGAAGCGTGTGTGGTCGCACTCTCGTATCGTTTTTCAAAATGCTCTTCAACTGTGACGACCAACATACCAGGTGTGTAGTCGGCCGCGCTTTGGGTTTAGTGTAGCGAGTGTTTGCCTACAGGCAACGTGTTATAAATATGTCATTGAATACGTAATGGACCCATGTTAGCAACTAACTTGGAGTTAGTTAGATATTCCTGGCTGGCGTAAGCGGGTCATAATAAAATATGCAAACTTTATTTTTAATCACTATAGCTGTACAGTAAATTTTATTACCCTTTAGTAGCAAGGCAAAAATGCTAACTATGAAGTTTACTGGCATACGAGGCTATTTAATAGAATACTTTTACTAAAATACTATTACTCTAACATTCTGAAAACAGTTTATTTCAAACATATATTCCACCATACATAATGACCCCTTATAAGAAAAAGTGTAATATTCTAATGGAATGTTACTTTTGATTGGCCGCCACTTCCATAACCGAATTCAATTACGTCCGCAAGTGACACAGCGATGTATTAACTTATTTTTATTAATTAGTGTTGTAAAATGCCCCACAGAATAATGTACCTGCGGCAGCAGATCTCACGGCTAGAGGAGCTCAAGTCGCAGAACTCCTTCATGTCGGAGGACTAGGACAAGTGGCGGGGACGCCGCGCCCCCCCGCCGCTCTCCTCGCGCCGCCGCCTCACCCGCGCGCTGCATTTCCCACCCTCCCGGGGGAACTTTCACATGTCAATGCTACACATTGTTCATTCCGTTCACTTTCTATGTAATTTATAGACGAATGATTACTCCTGTGTTGTGTGATTTGATGTTGTTAAACTATGAGCAATGACTTGAAATTCGGCAGACTTTTTAAAATTTTCATGAATTGCATATAATTTGGACATTTCAATCGAAGTTCCAAATTCTTTGGCTTCAATTTAATTTGTAAAATGCTGAATTAATCAATATAATTATGTAATTGTAATACAAAGGAAGTATGTTTTGATGAAACTATTGTTTATGTAGATAGGTTAAGTAGGTACGACTGGACAAACGACGCAGCGCGCGTTAAGAAGCTGACATCACTGTAATATGACTTTCATTCTATGAATATAACAAATAAAAACCACTTATTTTTCAAAAATAATTCAACAATTGATTATTCAGTTTTCCTTCAGTAATGAAAATCTTAATAGAAGTAATTCATAGTATATTATTGTATTATCCGTTGATTCATTCTTAGATTATAATGATTATTTGTCAATGTAAGGGTACTACAGTCTTTTGTAATGTGTTTACTGTAAAAATTAAATTATTGAAATAATGTATTTGGTAGAGAATGATTTCAATAGTTCATACGCACGATCGTTGGATAAGACGTCACGGTTAGTGGCCACTCCGCGTAACATTCGGTCTCGTTGCGCACGGAACTTGTCGCTGCTGCTGTTCAGTTCTGACCAACAAACGTTTAAAGAACCAAGTATTTTTTAGTAATAATACCAAACTGATTTTCAAACCGTAATATTAATTTACTTGATTGGAAAATCTTTAAGCTTAAATAATTTGAGTAAGAAAAGTAACATTGCAAGCTTTGAATTTAAAGTTCAACTCACGGTGAAGTGAAGGAATAATTGCAGTACATTATAATACTAGTGAGGTGAGTTTGTCATTACGGTCGAGGCTAGATTGCAGCCGGAGCCGAAGACGAGAGCATAATGTATCCGAGAGCGTAATGATACAATGCTCAGCATTTCATATGACGTTTCTCAACAGACGTGTGAGGAATTAACAATTTAACACAGACACAATAATAAAATTACAATTTAATTTGTCATGAGCGACATTCACACAATATCTTCTCTGTCAAGTTACTTTTACAAGCGGCCAGTAGGAACCACAGAGGTGAGTCGGAGAAGGTATGCGTGAATGTTACTCATGATAAATTAAATTGTAATTTTATTTTCGTAACAATGTACATTCCTCACTAGTGTGTTGAAAAACGTAGTATGACACGTGTGAGCATTTATCATTCACGCTCTCAGCTCCATTACGCCCTCTCTTTCGGTTCGGGCTGAAATTCAGCCTCGACCGTAATGACAAATTCACGTCACTTGTATCAATGTGTAGTTACTATTCCACTTCCATGAGTAACTTAGTGAATTATTTAGGTAAAAAAAAACTCCGGTCTAGGTCTTTTTATTTTTCTAATATTATAGGGCTAATATATTATGTTTGAACTGCTGAAATTAAAACATCAATACCAAAAGCGCATATAATTAATAAATCAAAGGCAAATACTACTGTGATATTCATTATTTCACACGTATTAATAGAAGTTGATATTTATGTATAAAAGGCCTGTGTGGAGTTGTAATTAGGTGCACGCTGTTTATAAATCACTTAATTTATATTTTTAGGGCTTCTGGAATCAGGTCTCTGACAAATTCTAATAGAAACCCGAAAACGTCGTACTTCAGCCGTCGTCCTTTACTGTATTTTAGTGTTAACTAGGGACCTGACAAATCGCCCGCCGTAAACTTAGGATAGTAATAATTGAAGTTATGCGACTTTGGAACGTCGCCTCCACGCAGGACTTCTTTAGAAAAATAATTCTTTCTACATTCTGTTGAGAGCTTGCGCAGGCAGAGGGCACCCAACCGCCTCGCGATCTCCTAGTGGAATTGGTCCCGTTTTGGCGGGACAGACAGATCGCGGGACGCTTGACCGCCTATTTGTCTGTGCGAGCCATAATATTGTTGCGACATTTATTTCACATAGAAATATGACAATTTAAAACCGGATTTCAAATAAATCAGTTTCTGATAAAAATGTCTATTTATTGCCTATTATCCTTTCAATTCCAATAAAATCAATCCCTATAGCAAGGCAGCCTCATAACTTGATATATATATATTCGAGTACAGACAGCAACAAAGTCGAATAATATTTCTGATTAAATCTTAATTATTGAGCATAATATCAAATGAAATGGCTGTAAAATAAAGAAAATCTTAGCTATTTCTCACTTTCTGTAATGTTGAGAAGAAGTAAATTGTTTTCATTCGTATCCATTCAAATGATATGTAAAATTAAGTGTTAATCGATTTTTAATCGCTGTCCGTACATACCTAATTTATTGCGACATCCTCTGCTTCTTTTTTTTGGGTCAAAGCGCTCCCAAAAAAAAATCGCGTTCGATAATCAGTTACCGATTTTATAGGAAAGGTATGAAACATGAATAACGCACATGTCCTTCAAAAAATTGGTCCTACACAGTACTAAGAAATAATCATCCGATCCGATCCGATAATTCGCCGTAGAAAAAAACATACGGGCAGTGCGCGCCGCACTTGCGTTTTTAGTCGAAACACGTGTGTGTTTTCCGCAGTCAACGAGTCTACCGCGCTCGAGTAAATCCAAAAATTCCCCCATGGTCTCTCCAACTATAGGTAAAAGGAGTTACCTAGCTAATGATTTTTTTTTCAGATGTCGAATGTGCCTATCTGTGTTGTTGGTGAAGCTTAGCAAGATATTGATTAGGTACTTACTTAAATATGTTTATAATTATTAGTAAAAACACGTAGCACACTAAACTACTTTATTGCAAAGATACGTCATAATTCTCAATAATACAATGATTATCGACAGATATACAACATAATAAAACATTTAAAAGTAAAACTTTATAACAATAAAAGTATAAAAACTTAAACATACAGTACCTACCTACTTACAATCGCAATGATTTCGATAGTTCTCTCTTTTAGGCACGAGTTGCCGCTTGTGCGCTAAACATTGCAAGATATATTATTTCACCAAATTGGATAGCACCGCCTCATTAGTAAATGTGCTAGTAAAGCTATTGTTACAATAACACCTACTCAAAATAAAAAATTCTTGCATTCGGTAACATATTGCTTCTCAGTAGTTTGCAGTTTAATAAATAAAACCTATACCTATACAAACAAATCAATAAGTAGGTACTTACCTATTACATATACATCTAATATAATAATTAAGAACATCCACTAAACCAGGGGTGGGCATCCTGCGGCTCTTTTAATATAAAATTGGGTCTCTTCAGTTCCATACGTACAATAAATTAGTTTACTATTAAAACCCGTCAAATCGTGCAATTTATCCCTATTTAAATACCTACTATAATATTGTATGACTGAGGTCATTTACCTATTTCCATTTCTCACCCGCACCGCCCTCGTTGTGGCATCGGTTATTCGTTTTTTTTTTGTAGCTCAATAACAGAAATTTAGATAATTGAAACTTTTAGCTCTTCCGTCTCAAAAGGTTGCCGACCCCTGCACTAGACTATGTATATAATAAAAATACATAATCTCCAATCTTCGACAATATAAAAACATGTATTAGAAAGTTTCAATCGGTTATCTGTGTAAGTAGAGCCGTGCCACGTATAATCCAAAAGCTTTGTGTTTTCTGGGATGGCAATAGTACGGGCAGGACAAAATTGGTGCTGTGTCCAGTTGTGGACAATATTCCCGCTCGTTCTGCGGTCTTGTATAACGGTGCTTCATATCGAGGATCGGGCTTCGGCAGTGAAAGCACAGGCCTAAACCATACCACCGGTAGTGGTGGATTCATTTGACCTGTCACAAAACAATGTGGATTATCGATTCGTTATTATTATGATATACAGTGATGATAACAATAATCATAAAGTTAATAGAAAATGCAAATCAAAACCGACGTTTCTAAGGCAGCTAATTTTGTCGCAGATTCGTAAGACCAGTAGGCGAATTTGATTGATAGCAAACTTGACTGACCTGGCAAAGCATCTACAAGTAGATTGGCCTTCGCGTCCCAGCGACCAGCGTCAATAAATAAACCATGAATATTTACACCGTCTTCAGGTTTTAGTAAGCCACTATAAACATCCATCTCCTCTTCGACCTGAAAAAATTAGGAAGCTAACTTATGAAATTATTTGTTAGCCTTAGCCTACAAGTCGCAATAATTTAGGTACTGCCGGCGGAGAAAAATACAACGGCTAAGTACGAGTCGGACTTGCACAACGAGGGTTCCGTATTCTTGAAAGAAAAAATATTTTCCCACTTTCAAAGCTTAATTCACAGGTACTTTGGAACCATTAATTTACCAAAGATTTTTTTGCTGATATCTGAAAAACTCGTAACTGCCTCGTTGGTCTAGTAGGTACCTAGTCGCAAAGCGCGACTGCTGAGCATGAGGTCTTGGACTCAATTCCCAGGTCGAGCAAAGTGTAATTGGATTTTTCCACCAGGATTTTCTTGGTAGCAGCCTCGAAGTCTGGATTTCTTCTTCTGATGGCAATAAGCCCGCGTGTGGGGACAAGGGACTTAAATATAACTGGTGAAATGTGGGTGTATTTACTAATGGGTACACCTCGGCCTAACCCTTCGGGGATTATGGGCGTGATGTTGTGTTCTGTGTACTGTAAAAACTATACTAGATACCTACAGACATCACATTTAGCTCTCATGCGTGTTTACATATACATCAATTGTATTTCTCCTATTGTAATTTTTTTCGTATTCAAGTGATATAAAATGAATTAATGTCATATTTTATCTTATCTAAAAGGTACTGACCTTCTTCCTAGTATTGTACTTATATATGTCTTCCTGCGACAGGAACATCCGCAAGGGTGTGAAGTCAAACATGAGCGCGTCTATAGGTACGCGATACCGCCGCGCGTACGACTGAAGCGACCCCGTGAGTAAGCCTTGTGGAAAGAAAAGCCCAGACACCCAACTACTTGGCTGGAGGCCTCCTATCAACCATTTCTAAAACAAATAAAACAACATTCATATTTCATACATATGAAATGATGAAATCCATGATACATAATTTAAAAATTCAAGGTTACAAATTCTGTTCTACAAAGGGCTAGCCAAAAAGTAGTGTAAGAACTGCTTTATAATAATTAAGTTAGATTATATTTAGACGCGGTATATTTTAGGACGGTTACCTCCATGAAATCAATTCTTAAAGTGAGATCGAATATCCAACTGCCAAGTGACTTCAACGAATTGTAGCCTTTTTTGTGCCACATATTGGGAACTCTGTTGTTTATGAAAGCTGTGAAAACTTCTTCAAAAGCTTCTGACATCACCACAATGCCCTGAAACAAACAATAAACATTTTTAGCAGCTCGGAAAAAACACTGGCGCAGTTTGATCACCGTCATTTATAGATAGTCAGCCCATTGGCGTAGCGTGGGTCTTCGCCGCCCGGGGCTGGATTGAATTTTTATCTCAACGTCATTTTCGGCAATTTAACGCCCTCGAAAAACATAGAATATATATATGGCCTCATGATAAATATTTTAATAGTCGCCATCTCGGGATTAATTTCCGTTTTTTTCGGCCTGAGCGCCCTCGAAACCTATACAAAACCGACAGAGAGAACATGACAAATATTTGCATTGTATTTGCCATCTTTGTTAAAAGATGTTACAGATGATTTGTTGGTCGTACAGGCACTAGAATAATAAAAAAAAATATCGTATTTTATAGTAGTTGAGTTTTTGAGTCAGGTAATTTTGTTTCTGCTGTTTAGCAACTTTTGTTGTAAGTATAAGATGTTAACGATAATGTGGAACTTTTTTTATGCTAAATAGGTATGATTAAAACGTCATTTGTACAGGTAACTACGTATATACAAAGACCTTTCGGTGGTATTAACTGACCAGTGGACCTGATAAGTCAATCATTATGCACTCGGCTTGCAAGTAGGAGCGTAATTAGCTCCAGCAGTTACGTTTCTCTTTACTGAGGGATAGTAAATGGATCTAACTGGCTGACATTTTCGGCTAAACATTACTGAACTTACTTTGATTGCTTTTTGTAGCTCATTGAGTGAATTGTGTAGTAGCGCTAGTAATGTGTTGAACCTGTCGGTTTCGTGTATCAACACGGTAGTAAGTGAATTAAGCTGGCCCATGTCATCGGGTATCATAAGATCAGGGTTCATGAGACCTCTATCGATTCCCTTGGCAATCCTGTTTCTTGTCTGATCACAGATTCGCCACACGATTTGGTCGGGAGTGTCTCCGTCACCTCCGCCACCAGCTCGCGGCTGCACGTCAACTATTGTTTGAATTAAAGAAACCGTTTCTTTGTTCTGTGAAAAACATTAAATACTTTGAACAACACTGTAAATCCCATGTTCTTAATTACCTACTTAAATACTGAGCTTGCAGGTAGGTACTGATAGCAAGTAGGTAGGAACATTCAACAACAAAAGTATTTGAACATGTACAACGTTCCACAAGTCGTTCACTTGAACTTGATTTTCACTTTGACACCTTAATTTTATAAAAGTTAACCGAATTTTGTTCTATTGACCAAGTACATATAAAATAATATTGATTCAGGACGATTACCCATTACCTATGTATATTACGTATTGTAATTTACATTTGGCCTTGAACTATTCAGTGACATTTGCTGCATAGGTAAGTGTTCACATCAATATGGAACAGTGACATGCTCTAGTTTTGTCGCTGACTGTAGGTACATTCAAAGGCAAATATATGAAAGTAGGTACCTCAAATGCTATATTAGCGTTCTCGTGCATACCAAAAACTTCCGGTCTTTCAATACTTGGCCAACTATCTATATAATCACGATAGACTTCCAATTTCTCAGCTCTGGGACAATAGTAAGTGCCGGATTCTGAGTACGTGTATCCCTCCTCCAGAGTGGGGGGTGAAAAGAAGAGTTTTAAAATAGTCGTCAAGCAACGCTGATCCCACATATCTGTTACCCTGCCACCATACGTTATAAGACCTGTAAGAATTTTGTTGTTATTAAATAAGACAAGGGCAAAAACCTAGGCCGAGAAGGTTGGTACTAGAAAAGGAGACGTTTATTTTTGCTGTGTAAGTTCTTACTGGTAATATATTCTAAAGCGTCCCATGGCATGTATCCATTCTCACAAAACATTTGTAAGTTCATCATGGCGCACTCGCGGTCGCTGTTATTGAACTCGTACGTGATGTTCCATCCCAGAGGACCAAACTTTTTGCGTTCCTGGATGATAGCGTGGAACATACAAATGCCGACTAACATGGTGCGCCAATCTTGACCCAAAACTGTAAAACATTAATATATGTAGAGATTATAGGTATAAAAAGTACTGAGGGCACTATAGACACTATGTGACATATGTACCGTTTGTAGCTTCTATTCGTGTTAGGGCTTCAACTACGTTTAACTGGAACAATCGGTTACTTTTTATGACGAGCGATGGCCGAAAAATTGTCTCATTTTGTTTTTAAATCCTAGTCGTCCCTTTTTCTGATTTGGAATACTAAATGGAAAATCGACTGAGGGTTTGGAATAATAACGTTTCAACCAGGTTGCTTTGGCAGGCACCCTAGCTAGTACTACCTGCTTATAGCACCTATAAATAGGTAACTCTATGGAAACTGAAATGTATGAATACTGCAGATGAACATTAAATATTTATGATGAATCGTAAGTAGGTTACTAACAATGTACCTATTGATCGGTTGCCGAAGGGGCCCACCCACAGCTAAATAAATATTTAGTAGTTGCATTCTGCATAGGCAACCTACTCCTTGACCGAGCCACAGAGATGTAATAATAGGATAAAATTTCAGATTTGTCTAGGAGCTCGTAAGTAAGAGCGGAGAGAACGGAGCGGCTAAGTAATAACAGCCGCATGGGTCGCTCCATCAGGTAAATCTACGCTTGCCGGGCTGGTCCGTGGATGGTGGACCGTCTTTAACACCGAGACTCCTGCGTACCTCGGAAAGTACGTTAAATACTGGTAATAAGCTGCATCCAGTTAGACTGGAAGCCGACCCCAACATAGTTGGGAAAAGACTAGGCAGGATGATGGTCAAGAGGTAAAAAAAGTTCAATTTTTATCTTTAATCTTTCAATTTTTATCTTTAATATTATTACCTCCTTGATAAATGGGCTAGTTTAAGGACCAACGTAAAAATATTTTTTTCAAATCGGTAGTCGTTCTTGAGATTAGCGTGTTCTAATGAATAAACAGACTCTTCCGACTCTTCATAACGCTGAGGGGTACTAATTCCAAGGAAAAAGTTTTCCAGTGCCATCCCGTACCTAACTATAGACTTTTGTACTTTACAGTACCTGTAATGAAAATAAATGTACCTGTCTCTACAGACAATGAGATACCAATAATGCTAATACAAAACTCCCTGATCCTGACAGACCACGCCACAAAATATTTCGTAAAGTTTTTAGCTTCCTGGACATAGACCAATGCGTACACTCTAAAGACATTCAAATATCGTATAGCTATAGAAATTATAGGTGCTTGAAACCGTTAGATCTTTTACTGGGTAGGTATACCTACCTAACTACGTGAAAGAATTATTAGGTATAGCTAAATTACAAGAACCAATAAGTCAATGTGGATGAGTAAAAATCCAAATTGAGGCGTAATTATCGAGCAGTTCGACCATAACAAGATAAGAAAATCAACAGGCTATGAAATTAAGCCGCATCCTGATCCACTAGGCATCAATTGACCCGCACCTCGTGACGCTCAACATGTCATGTCCAGCCAGCAAGTAGGTACATAAAATAACGGTAAGTACATTGAGAAACATGTGTTATATGTAGGTACCGTATAATATGCAGTTTACTTTAGCCCTGCAGAGAAACTTTGACTCAAAACGAAAAAACGTTTGAGCTTCTCACCTCATGAAAAATATAAATAAAGATTGTGGGTGCAGGTGCGGTCCGAAGCCTCCCCCCCCCCTTCGGACCGCACCTGCACCGGTCACAGGGGACATGACCTCCCCAGTCAAAACGTAGACGTCAAATTAAAAATCTTCTAAAAGTTTACAAAATACAAAAAAGGAAGACTGAAAGGGTTTACTCTTTTAATATTCATCCAGAGATAGCCACAGACGTCTTAAATAGTATCAACCGATTTGCCAATAAAAAGAGAAGACTACCATTTGTTGTATAATGTGTGCAATAAAATACGACACATTATTGTATTAATATTAGTGTACAAACAAGCTGCGACCGCGCCTGAGTGGATAAGTAGTACGAAGCAGGGCATTTAGCTACACTAAGTAGGTACATTGGGTACGATACCATGCTTCTCGAAGAAATCTTCTTCCATTTCTATAAGAGCTCTTTTCACATTCGCTTTTAAACCTTTGGGCGGTTCATTTGTAACTTTAACAGAATTCTGTAATACAGATACAGGGAATTTGGGAGTGGGCATTGAGCTCAGGAAGAGGCGGAAATCCGGTGAAGGCCAGCCTGATTCAGAAGCCAAGTTAGCTACTATTACTTCTAGACTCAGCATCCATGAAGCAGCCAAGTGACAATTCTGAAAATAATAAATAGTAATTATTCTATGCAGTGCCAAATGGTCTTGATGAAGGTCGGCGAGTGGCAAACCATGGAGCAGTTCGTCGCTCGACCAGACAAAGGCCTGTGATGGCAGCGCGCAGTGTTCCGTGCACGCCTCTCTAGGGGAATGTGCGGTCGCACATGGTGAATCCCGGGCTCCCGACTAATGGTAGGTAGTAGGAGAAACCGTGGGGTTTTAGTCGTAAAGATTCCGACATAACTCTCCTAACGCCCGCCTAACGAAGGGCGTAAATGAGGAATTAACCACGAAAAAAAAACCTGTTCATCATGCTCAAATGCTAAATGAAAAAAAATTGGTTATCCATACTTGTAAGAATATCCAATCGCCTTTGGGTTTAGCATTCATTATCATCTTCTCAGCGACAGGCCCCTGTCCCTGACCCAGCGAGATGGAGCCCACACGTTCACGCATGCCCATTTCTGTCGCAAACTTCTGGAAAGCTCCAAAAGGATCTGAACCGGTGCTTAACACAAACACGAGCGGTATTGTTTCAGTTGTGTCCGCATATCTGCAACAAAGTTATGAAATACTAGCTTTTGCCCGCGACTTCGTCCGCATTTATATTCTTGCCATGGGCGTTGCCAGCCATGAGTTCAAGGTGTGGCAGCAGTCTAAAATAATATGTAACTAGCAAATTAAGTATACCCGCGGTCTTACCTCGGTTATTTTTTTCCTACAAAAAGGTTACACCCTATAGCATCCTGTATCTGTATGTCTAAATCGAATTATCCCAAACACTTTCTTATTGTTAATCTACATTGACCCACGAAATCTTTAATTCAAAAATGTGTCTCTAACTTCAGCCGTTTGGGCTCTGGGCGTATGACAATTTGTTAATCAGACAATTTAGGGGTTTATTTCTATCTTTACCTATTAATTTCAGGTACATTAAGTAAACAATTACACATAGTTATTATAGGTAGTTTATTTATTTAGGTATTAATTAACTTCATAATAATACTTAAGAGAAGCCGGCGTGGGTTCTGGCAGAACCTCTTTAGCACTTCGAACTTTCTTACGGATATTATAAATTGTAGTTAGTAACTAGATAAATATTTTATTTTTTATATATTTGGTTAGGTACCCTTCTGGTCTGAGCCTGGGTGGGCAAATCGTCCCACCCTGCTCCATCGTGGCTTCACCGTGTAGGTAGTTTATTCGGCGCTCTTGGCCAAATAGTCGCTGACTACGAAAGTTGCCTGATAGTTGGCCTTACTGACTAGCCGGTGACTCTAGTAATATCCCTATTACTAGAGTTGTTATTAAAATACACGAACTTGTCTTAACAGCTCCTTAAAATATACTGATTCGGCTTGGTACTGGTGGGCAGAAACAATTTTCGGCAATAAAAACATAAAAGTTTGAAATCTTCGATGTTTATGTTGTCTATGAAGGACGATTTTCAGTCTATTGTGCTCCACCGTCGTCAGGTATTGTAGTGTGGTACAGTACTTTAGTAACTTGCAAGTTCAAATATGTCAACTGCCAGCTTTAACGTTTGGTGCTGTCATCTGTCATTGTCATTGATCGTGACGTGTGACTGTCGTCGTAATCGGTGGGGAAACGGATCTAGGCGGACGGTGATAGCTGAGCTAGCTACCTATCACCGTCCGCCTAGTGAGCTATCATAGTAATATAGCTCACTTGTTGGCGAGTGGTCGACGCGAGTTCTTGTTATTGCGTGGTATTGTACAATAATATTATTAGAGACAGCAACAAGTCAAAATCTTAGAAATTCAATTTGAAATTGCCTAATCAGTGTAATGTTGAATGTGGACAACCTAAATTTATTATATTGTTCATTCGTTATTTATTAAGTGTTAAGCTACGAACTTTACCAAAAACTTTTTGAGACAAAGTTTCAAGTTAACTTTACCTAACAGGAAGTTTTCAATAGAAAAAATGGCTGCAGCATCAGATCCAGATTATGTGGTGAAAAAATTTGCCTTGAATAATGGCACCTATATGCCTGCAGTTGGCTGTAAGTACAATTGATGGGTTATAAATAAAAATGTAAAAAAAAAAATTGCTAAAATTTCATCTTAGTTTAGAAATACAGAACATTGAATTTTCTGGTTTAGAATGATTATGGTTTAAGATATTTATTTCTCATTTCTCAAAAGATTACAATAATCATTTAATGAGAAAATTCAATATTAAGTTAACAAATAACTGATTAGTGTTTTTAGTAGGGTAGAAAACAAAATCTTTTTTCTCAGATTAGTCTCAAATTTCAAATTAGGCTCTCATTCTTGAGCTTAAAGCTGGTGATTAAAATGACAATGTTCTGCTCCATCTTCAGCTCTTACAATGTAAGCATCCCAATTTGCATGAATTTAACATGATATAAAACTAATACCTGGCATGAAAGCAATGTTTTGCTATGGTGCAAGGTAAATTTTGCTAGTGTGTCACAAAAAAGTAAATGAAACAATTACAAACTACTTGAGAAAAGCACTTGTTTAATTAAATCTGCATTTTGAAAATGTTGTACCCGTGCTAACGTTTTATGTTTATTTTTTTTTGTAGTGGGTACATACCGTATCCGTGATGCTGATGTAATTATGGAAGTTGTTGACCAGGCTTTATCAGCAGGATATAGAATGTTCGGTAAGTTCTTCTGGCCACATTATATAGTGTGTATCAACACATCACATAGCTGTTAGCTACACATCAAACTAAGGAAAATTTTACTTAAATGGTTTTTTCCCAGCAATAATTTTTGCCTTATTAATTTTTGGGGTAAAACATCACTGTTTATTCTAGCACTCAATGTAACACATGAATAACAATGTACTTATAGGTGCAACAGTACAGGAATGTTGGGGTATTCAAACATAACATAACATCACACCTGTAATCCCGGCACCAACATTTTGCCAGTTATGTTTTTAGTCCCATGAAATAGGCCTATTGCCATCAACCCGGCACAAATCCAGACTCCGAGGCTGCTACTGAGAAATTCCTGATGGAAAAACCCAATAACACTTTGCCCAACCTGGGAATAGAACCCAGGACAAAGTAGCAGTAGCAGCAGCAGCAGTAGTAGTAGCAGTAGTAGTAGTAGTAATCAAAGTTTAATAAAATAAAATATAATCTTGTTCTCATAGTAAAATAACAAAAAATATTGAATTAATGGGAAAAACAAATTTTAGCTTTGATCAGTGTATTTTGCACCTTAATATGTACCATCAACAACAACAGTTGTGGAACACGTACAACATTCCAGAAGTCATTAATATCGACGTCCCCGAGGAATAAACCGGTAATCGCAAAAATCAAATTTTACAGGAAAAATGTTTTAGTGTTTTTGGCGTATATCTCTTCAACAAAAGGTAATTATGAGAACATTGTTATATGACGGAAAAGCTAATTTTTACCCGAAAAGTTTAAAGTATTAAGTGTAACTATTAAATATACACAGAATAAGTTATTCACCAAAGTACATATTACCGAAAATGGTTTCATAAAATTTTTAGGGTATTGATATCTTACGATCCTGACTTATCAATATTATTCCAGTAATGTTTACTTACCGATTTATTCGTGTAAATTTCTTAAAACTTATTGGCATAATATTGCTTTACTGGATTATTGAACGTTTTTTTTCATTACAGAGAGAGAGAGAGATTGATACTCAATTACTTTTGAGGTGTTTTTAAATTCTATCTATGCATTGGGAATCTCCTCTATGACCCGAAAATGTACTTGATTCGCCGAGCGCGACCAAGTTACCGCCAATACGCGAAAATGTGTACCACAAAATTTACGATAATAAACCTGTAATCGCATTAACCAAGATTTTTTTTTAAATATTTTACAGTAATATTACTTTACCGAAATGTAGCCACAGAACTTAAATTGTAATAATGTATAACGTTATTTTTCTAGTAAATAAAAAATGGAAAATTTACAAAGAACAAAAGTGTTATAAGGAAAATCGTTGGAAATTACCGCAGAAAAAATACGAAAAAAATTGCATAGATGTATCCCGATCCATAGATTACGAAAATGGAATAACAGTAAAAAGTCAGTAATAGTATAATACAGGTTTATTCCTTGGGGGCGTCGATATGCTAAGTACCTGACAAATATTGGTGCAGGGCTTACATAACAATAAATACACATTACACAAATAAATCGGTTAAATACGAAATTAATATTTTTGTTGACTACCTCATTGGTCTAGTGGTCGTAAAGCGCGACTGCTGAGCATGAGGTCTTGGGTTCGATTCCCATGTTGGGCAAAGTGTTATTGGGTTTTTCCTCAGCCTGGTTTTGTGCTTGGTTGATGGCAATAGGCTCGCCCCCTATTACATGGGCCTTGAACATAACTGGCGAAATGTAGTTGTACTAATGGGTACACGGAGTACACCTCTGCCTAAGGCTTCAGGGATTACAGGCGTGACGTTAGGTAATATTTTTGTTTTTGACACTTTTAATGAGGAGACATGTTCTGGTCCTTTTGATGGCCTGTTTTATACCATCTTTACATTAAAAACCAAGATGGCGGCTACGATGGAAATATTTGTCATGGGTATCATATCCATGGTTTTCGAGGGTGCTGATGCCAAAATGAAAATCGAAGATGCGGCGGCTACAATATTTTACCAAATATGTGCCACAGGTGTCATGTTCATTGTTTTGGAGGGTATTGCTGTCAAAAATTAGCAGGAAGTCAAAATTCAAGATGGCGGCTGCGGAATTTTTCATAGCATCATCTGCGTTATGGGTATCGTTTTCATAGACGGGGAAATTTTGCAGCCACTATCATGGCGATCCTATTAGTATGTTCTGTATGGACGGTTGTTGAATAGCTTTAACAAATGTTATGTAACATAACTGTTTGTATAGATAGTATCAAATATATCCAACGGCGCCGCCACACAGTGGACTGAAATCGCGAAATGTGGACTTAAAGATTGATATGCAGATTTTTGGATTCTATATACTAATACAATATTTTTATGGTCGACGACTTTTTCGTTAAGTCATTACTTACAGAGTTATAATGCTTTCAATATTGTATGAAAAGTATATTAAAATAATAGATGTTTTTGTATGTACTTGCAAAGATGTTCCACACCACTCCAGTGACGTCACTTCTCTGTGTCCAAAACACGGCCAAACCGGTTTTCTAATCAGTAGATGCGTAGTCATGAAGTGCACCAATCAGAAGGTAGTAAATATGCGGGTAACGGTCACCAAGAGGAAATAACTGACTATAATGATCAGGAAAACATGTTACATTTAAGTTTAGACCCATTACTGTACAATGAACCTGATTATAATCAATTATTGGTGCCTGTGTCTAAGAACAAACATCGTTACTGGGGACACAGTGTTAAAAAAAAACACCAATTTCCACTGGCCAAAAGTCACTAACTCACGTGTCATATTGCCCTAGCCTCGATTGGTGGACCAATAAGGACAACAATGTTCTTTTACTACCAAGTAGAAGAAAACATTGTTTTACCATACCGATTCACTGTTAGTTATCTCAAAATTGACTAAAATTATATAGATACTGCTGCGGTGTATCGAAACGAAGCTCACCTGAGAGAAGCGTTTAAGACATTGCTGCCCAAACACGACTTGACCCGCGAAGATATTTTTGTAACGACCAAACTCTGTAAGTACTATTATGTATAATATGTTTTGATGTGTATAATTTTATTTTTGTAATGATATTAGACACAAAATAATACGAGCACTTACTGATTAATGTAGAGTTACTATTATAGAAACATTAACTATTCTGTACCTACTAACGGACTCGGTTATCATAGCTATATTATAGTCAGTTTTAGTAGGTACTACTTCTGTACGAATTTGTATTTTATGTGTTCGTTTCACTTATCCTATGTTTATATAGATGAGATTTTACGTAAGTGTTTTTTTAGAAACTTGTTCCTTTAATATGTGCTTGTCTTGAAATAGTTTTTTTATTGCAGCACCTGCCGACCATGGAAAGCCCGACATTGTTAAGCGTGCCTACAAGAATTCATTGAACAACTTGGGATTAGACTATGCCGACTTGTACCTAATTCACTTTCCTGGTTCTCCCAGGATACCATGTGAGGACAAGAGGAACACTGAGTTTCGGCATGCTACTTGGGCCAGTATGGTAGAGTTATATGACGATGGCCATGTCAATGCCATTGGTGTATCCAATTTTACAATTTATCACCTACAGCTCCTCATGGAAAGGAACCATGGTGTAGTTCCAGCTGTCAATCAGGTATATTTTATTTATTAATTCATAACATAAAAACATAGCAATTGAATCATTTCTAATTTTGTATTATTTTTTTGTTCAAAGGTTGAGTGGCACCCTTACTGCTACCAAACTGATTTACTGGACTATTGTAAGGCAAATGACATTGTCTTACAAGCATATAGTTCACTTGGGGGAAAATCTGTTGAAGATAATGAAGTATTAACCCGTTCTGAAGTTACAAAAATTGCGAAAGACCTAGAGGTTACTAATGCTCAGGTGCTATTAAAGTGGGCACTGCAAAGAGATATTGCTGTAATACCTAAATCGACGAATCCCTTACACATAAAACAAAATATTGCCCTTAATTTTGACATATCTCCTGAAGATATGCACTCACTGGACCATATGCAGATGCACAAAGTGAAGTATGCGTGGGATCCAAGTAATGTTGTTTAACAAAAGCGTGCTAAAGGCACCAAATGTAAAAAAGGTGCTCGAAAGCACAAATAAATTCAAAACTTTTTTTGGTAGAATATGTAGGTATTAACATCAAGAGGGTGTCGCTTTTAACTACTTGATATTAATCAAGTAGATAAAAGCGTCATAATGCAAGTGTGTTTACGTTTTCGCAACTAAATCTGCATCCATCTTGCATGTAGGCTACTTGCACCATGGAAGACTAGGTCCGGGACACATCAAAACTCACAGCTTGTTTTAACGGAATGCGGAACGCAAGAACGGAAAGTGGACAGTTGTAAATCGGAATTGATGCTTATATTAAAAAGTGTGGTGGTACATTGCATTCCAATAAAGTGAACGTTAGAAAAAGTGAACATTAGAATAAAGTGAACATTAGAAAAAGTGAACATTTGAATAAGATAAACATATTAGAACAAAAACTTGTTTTAAGTGAATGCGGGCCACGCGGCACGCAAAGTGGACGATTATTAAATCAGAACTGCTTTTATATTACAAAAAAGCGTGGAAGGACATTATATTCCATCATTTTAAAACAAAGATTACATTATTAGGGTAAAGTGAGCATAGTGTAAAGTGGACATTTGAATAAAATGAACGTATCAAAACTACAACTTGCTTTCATTGAATGCGGGCCAGGCGGCACGCAAAGTGGACAGTAAATTATAAATCAGAACTGGTATTTTTATATTAAAAAGTGTGGAAGGACATTGCATTCCATCATTTAAAATGAAGTGAACATGTAAAAAAATGAACGTATCAAAACTACTACCTACTTATTTTAACTTAATGCGGGCCACGCGGTACTCATTGTGGATAGTTATAAATAAGTGGGTACTGCTGTATTAAAATGTGTGGAAGAACATTACATTTCACCATTTCGAATAAAGGGAACATAAGAATAAAGTGATTATAAGTAAAGAAGTGTTACAAATTTTACATGTTTAGTTAAGGACGCTGTTACATTTTCCCGCGAATATCGATGATTTTCAAGTACCATTTTAATATATCGAGAAATTTATATGTGAGGATGTCATGGTATCAAAGTAAAGAAAATTATTTGTCTCAACACATCATAACAACAATACAAATTGTAGTCTCGTAAAAAAAAATAAACAAATACGTCTTTACCATACTAATAATAACACAAATTTGCAAAAAAAACACAACTATCTTATCCACCGCATATTTTAACTTAAAAATAATAAGAAATTATATCTTAGATACTCCTCTAGAAAATGATATCACCACGTATAGTCGTGATATAATTTTATACTTTTATAAAAACATTTATTTATGAGTTGAGAGATTCAAGAGACTTATGAGATTATGAGAGCACTCTATCGCTTTAATATGGGTAACAGTTTAGGGAATAATCGTATTATATCATTTCAATTAGGCCATTAAAAGGCACATCTGAACGTCATACAAAAGAAAAAAAAAAGAATTGAATCTTGTTTCCTCTTCAAAAATATAGTTTCGTAATTTTCCAAAAATATTAAATATACAAAGATATTCTAACTGTATTCAATCAAAACTACTAAAAATAAAATAATACCTTCAAGTACCAAGAATAGTTAAGAATTGAATACAATCGAGTGGACCAAGATACCTGAATTTGAATACGTCAAAGATGTAGCAGCGTCTTTAGCATTTATTGTTGTCTCAAGACAGTGGTCTTGGTAAAGAGGAGGTCAAGATAAAGAAACGTTACTTAGCACGTAATTTGGCTTAGGTTTATTACTATCACTGTCAAACTACAAGACCAAGGTAAAGGCGGGGGCTACGGCTTGCCTTAACTGTCGGGGACCAATACGGGTCTTTTCAAACAAACCAAATAAAAAAGACGAAATCAAAGCTTTTATTTGAATAATAGTACTACTAGTCCGGTCAAATTAGGCCAAAAAATAGGTGTGAGGTTACAATAATTCACACCACGCTGAAAATTGGGAGGATTGTTCAGAACACCATCATAAACGAACCCTAAAAAGTCCTATCGATCCGACCCCTGGAATTTTTTTTATTAAGGGTCAAAGGTCACAAAAATGGGTTTTTCGAGATTTTTAGCAAAACGGTAAGTTTTATCATAAAATTACTTCAGACATAAATTGTAGTTCAGATAATTATCTATAAAAATATATATACTTTTTTCCTAAGAGCCACTGTTCCCGAGATATGCCGATTCAAAAAGTTGGAAGAGTTGTAATTGTCATAATATGTGCAATAGTGATATAGTATACTTAACGCGTTTTTTTTGACGTGGTTGTCCGGTAGGCCTATCCCACGGATATTAGCAAGGGCTCGGATGTCTAAATTGACCGGACTATACCAACTTATAACAATTTTTAACTTGAATTGACACGTTTATTTTTTGCCCCAGTTACATTTTGAGCTTGTTTACATTTTTAATTAATGACCTTGATTTCGATTCAGTTTTCGAATTTTGTCAAATACGGTGACAGTGTCGTACGGGATTTACGGGATTTATTATACTGCAACCCTAAGCATAGCTGAGCCAAAGTACATGTTAGATAACGTTTATTTATATGAGTTTTGAATGTATTTATCTACACATATATTATAAATATATAAAATTTATTGTTGAATGTGTGGCACTGTTGCCGATGTTGTAAGATTAATTATAAGATTGCTTTAAATGTTAAATTATATGAAATGTTTCGGATGACATTGTATAAAAATATACGCAGAAGCCAAATCTGGCTATACCTGCAAAGCTATCATATAATGATGATTACAAGACTTGTGTAATGTTCTGGGGTTTGAAACGTGATTTACTATATTATAAAATAGGTGCGGGTTGTGCTTATCTAAACCCAAGTATATAGTTTTTTCTTACATTTATACTAGATGTACAAGGAAAGGACATTTTAATGTATGTAAGTATGGGTCTTCATTTCGTGTAAGACGTGCTAATGATAAATATCATAGAACTAGCTATACACCGTTAGTTTCACCCGTGTTTAGTTACGTCTTTAATTACTGCTTCACTCTCGTCACACTCATGTTATATAACCCGTACTCTTTATGATCTGGCTATCATACAAAATATTTTCCAATTCGACTGGCAGGCAGTTCCAGAGATTAGAACTTTCAAACAAACAAACAAACAACAAGAAAACTCTTGAGCTTTATTATATTAGTGCATATATAGAAAGTCTCAAATATCAAGACCCACATGGTGTCAGCCAAGGTCATCTTATCTCTGATTGGGTAGTCGCTAACAAGGGGATGGTAGATACTAACTCGTGATTTAATATTTTCTTGCAGTTTTTAATGCAAATGGGCCTAAGCCGCAGGCTTTATCTTAAACATAGTTAAATGTAAATACCTACACAAAAGTATAATAATTAACGTTGTTGTAATTAAGGTCTGAGTCTTGTGATAATGGTCAACGAGTACAGTAGCACAAAACATATTTGAAAAATATGTTTCAGTGTTTATTTGAAGAAGTAGCATTAAAATTAAAATGCACAAGTTGCAAGCGAGTAGTCAATAATTTATTAAATGTTACAGTAAACATAATATTCTGTGTTTAAATGTTATAGTTATCACAAAGCTGCTTTATAAACAGTGTTTTTTTAATACATATTGAAGATCAGTCATTGATGAGTAGTATCATAATATTATATTATATACCTATTTATTATAAAGGGGCCTCTTTAACTCGAACTTCATGGGAAAGCTTTGACCTTTTCAAGATTATCCATTCATTACCGGTTATATTATGGGTGGTCCACTATTGAATGAGCTTATGAAAATTAGGAGAGTGAACATACACATGAACTGATTAAACTAAACTGCATTGTGAGTATGCTTTACTTATCTAGGAGTTAAAAAGATTTACAAAATCTACTTGCGCTATTTTAATTATTGTGTATCCGTCTGTAGGCGATAATGGTGTTTGATATTAGGCGTGCGCGCCAAATTACTGCAGTTTTGATATATTATAACTTAATAATAAGGCGCAAATATCTGCGTAAGCGATTGTTTGCTTTAGTGCTTTAAGATTGTGTTGTATTCCTGCTTGCTTGCGTACTATATGCGACTTAGCAGGGTGTATTATTAACTAGTTTTTTTGTTAGTTTTTATGGCCGTTTTCACTAACTCTTGGCAACACCTAACTGTAATGCCTAAATATTATTGCAAAGTTAGTTTATTATATATATACAGGGTGGCCCAGGCCAGATGGATATAAAATTTTTTTTAGGTAGTGGGCAATATGTTTTTTTTTTTTTTAATTTTTGAAATATTACAACTTTAAATATTTTAATATTTTTGTATTTACTTTTAAAATTAAAAAATATATTATTTTTTTATTTTTAGTGCTAACTTAGACAATGTAGGTACTCTGTCAAAAAAAAAATCTGACTGATCTGCAAATTTTAAGTGCATTTCATTTCTGACCAATGTAAGAAAAATTACTCTTCTCCAAATCGACCGATTTTTCATAAACTCAAAAAAAAACTGAATCGAGCGATTTTTTTCCTGGCAGGTACAAATAGGCACGTAAGCCGACTACCTAAAAAAAAATTATATCCATCTGGCCTGGACCACCCTGTATATTTATTATTATATTATATTGAATACTATTTTTGCCGACTTCCACGCAGACGAAGTCTCGGGCAGAAGCTAGTAAGTAAAACTAAGCTTAAATATCATCAAATAATCAAAACAATTTTGTTTCATCAAAAAACGTATCGCGCTCTTCAGTAATGTACCTTCCTATAAGTTAAATAATCGGATCAGTACTTAAAGAGATTACTATTTTTATTCCTTATAAACAAACCAAATACTTTATCCCTTTAAATTTTTTGTTGAGATTACATTTAGGTGTTGCCTAGTGTTTTGCCAAATATCTAAGATACTGTTTTTAAGTACCTAATACAAAGTTTATAAAAGTCCAAATTGTCGTTTATAAGGTTTTGTGATAAAATCGCCGCTATTTTGTTTAAAACAAAGCGGTGCTATCGAATACTCTATCAGTTCTACTAATATATTATATTTAAAAAAATCAACTTAATCTTTGGTACCTACCCAAGCAATGGTTAAATATCATTGATCTTCACTATACATGGAAGTGTGTATTATCTAAATAAAAACTATTAATGTATCTGAGCGTTTTTCTGTCTACATTTATACCTTTCTCAAAACTGAAAAATAACAAGATGATATATACGTACAAGGTGTTCAGTTGGACGGTGGGACTTTCTATAAACACAGATCCTAGTTCAGTGGACACATATTCCGAGATTGCATATACTAGCTTCTCTTCCCTAAGGCACTTCATTAACATAATTTTTTCAATTGACGTCAGCGTCTTGTTCCAATCTATATTCAGTGGCGGAGAGCTTGTTTTGTCCACGTGGATGTCCTGGAAATATGAACACAGGTATAGTCTATAGGTATATAGTTCCAGGTTCCTATAGATTTAATAAATTATGCACATATAGGTACACATTTGTTGCCGACTGGTACTAACTTAAAGAAACACTTACAATACTGAAAGCTCCAATTGAAATGGGTATTTTCTTTAGACAATCTGCAACTAGGCCACGGAATCGTGGGTCAGTTTCATTCAGGTGATTAACAGCTAACCACATATGTTCAGTGAGCGCTTCAACTAGAGGCTTCTTAGGCGGCACCTGCGATTATTTAATTTTACACAATCCGTCTCATTACAAAACAAGTTCTTAATTTAGTCCAAGCCTAACTTCCAGTAAAGTTAGAACTTGTTTTTTAATGAGACGGAAAAGTATTGTAACCTGCAGTCACTAGAATTAATGATTATAGTTACTGAGATCATTCATTCTCGGGACGGCAAATGACTGGTTTTTTAATGAACCTTCACGCTACGAAGGTCTTGGAAGAGTCGGCGACAAAAGAAGCTGAGCACGTCAACGTTCCACAATGACGTTTACAAGCCTTATGCTTTTATGTAGCTAAATACACACTACGGCGAACATGCTACGGCGCGTTCCCATCCCACTACATCGTGACGATTATGTAATTTATCATTGGACGACTGTCGCCTCTAGGTTTGTCCATACTTGATAATCTGTCCTCACTGTAAAAAAGATTTGGACGGCCGTTAATCACCTCGGTCGTTCCTATATGAACACCTCCATTTAATTTATAATACATAAGCTACGATGCTTTAAACAACACGATGATCTGTCGTCACAACATAGTGGGAACGCGCCCTTACTTTAACAAAAATCGGTGATCGGCTTCTAACAATATTAACTGCACACGTCAATACTACAGAATTCGGTAAACTTTTACAACATAGTATTCTGGTTCTAGTTTCGGGAGTTTTGTTGAATTGATGTGTTCAGGTAATTTGTTGGCCTATTTTCTAGCATCTTAGCATTAAAAACCAAGATGGCGGCTGCTATGCAAATATTCATCATGCGTATAATTATCATGGTTTTCGAGGGTGTTGATGCTCAGAATGAGGGCGAAATGCAAATTAAATATGCTCTTTGTTCACGACATGCGGAACATTGTAAATGTTTAACGACTTTTGTTGCTGACTGTACCACAGTATAGTACTCAAGCGATTAAATAGGGCTTAACAGTTATAGCAATTTTGTGACTGAAGATTCTCTCTGTGGTAATAATAGACGATTTCATAATGTACTAACCACTCCGGTACCCGCTGGGCCTCGTAGAACAAAGTTCCACTGTTCTGGCGTGACTACTCCGATGTTCAAATAAACAGCCATGTTTAGAAGGAAACTGAAAACCAGTTTATGTCGTTCAAACAGTCCTCTGGACACATTCCGATATACAGCCAGAGTGATTTCACGACGTAGGATTTCCAGTCGTTTTTCCAGGATATCGCATTTTTCGCTCTTTTCTATGACTTGGTTGAAAATCTGCAAGGATGAGCTGCTGGTAAGTAACGCGCTGCAGATAAAGTCTTTTGAGTTTTTGGTAACACATACTAAAAAAAATATTAACTTCCAAGATCTTTTGACCCGTGGCAAATTTTGTGGCTCATTTCTACTAGGTAAGTTTTATGAACGATCGCAATCTAATCTCAATCTCAGGGTCGTGGGGATTTTGGGACCAGGACCACGCCACCGGAGTCCACCTGTAGATATGTTACCGGCAATCTATATAATTCAAATATTCTATTCAATACCTAGGCAATGTATAAAATATTTGTGGCGTACAGGCAATGTATGAAACATAATGAATATATCCATTTCATTCTCCATTTCATACTTTACCTAGTTAATGAATACAATTCCAATTCCATTGGTCTGTCGGCAATGTGTAAATAAATAGATTTTGGTCTTTGTGTAACTGTAAATAATAGGTTGTACAAATAAATCTTAGAATTGGTATTAGCCAAGGAACTGTAACCAACTTGGCTGTGGAATGGTTTAAGTCACAATCCTACCCTTTTTTTGGTTCGTGTCTCAAATTTTTACATTTGTCTCACGGCTAATTTTTCAGTCGTCAGATAACTCCTATGGGAGGGATGAACATATTTTGTATAGAAAATATGTCATCAATATGTGGTTCATCTTAAGCTCGGACAGGTTAGGTTAGAAGGGAATCATCCTCTTCATGGTTATTTTTTTTAAACCTCCTAGTAATAGAAGCCCCGCGCAGCGGGGCTCCGTTGGACGGGCCCTTTCTGCTCCTTTCATGCTCTTTTACACACATTGCCGGCTGCGCTTTCGGTATGGTATAGAATACGTAGACAAAGTATAAAATAAATAATACTTCATACATTAAGTACCTGTCCGTTTTAAAAAGGTATGCTATACATAGATATTGTATAGAATACCAGATTATACAGATTGCCGGTAACAAATATATTTTACTAGGTACCTACCTACTAGACTATTAGATTGTGTATAATGCATACATATATTGTCCAAAATTTTAAATTATTTTGCCCTGGACACTGCAACTGTCTTTTCTTAACATGTCTATTCATTTTTTTTCTTAAGAACTGTCATCTATTGCAACTGTACATTATTAATATAAATGAATACTTGAATAGATATATAGCTATGTATCTATTCAATAAAGTGTTGCGATCTGTATTGCTTATTTCAATTGTTATTATGCTCTGCCAGTTCAATACTCAATATACCTACCTTCTACACATCTACTGTCTAAACTTACGCGTATAAAAAATACGAGTACACACTTTATAACTGAATTAAAGAAAAGAAGGCTATACAATCGAGCTGTATCTTCTTTTTTTTGTATTTATGTTCGCCTATTTCTCCAAGATTTGTTGGCCAAATGCGTTATTCTTATTTTGTTTGATACGGTATAGGTACTCCTACTGTGGTTCCACATTTTATTGTGAAGGTCTGATGTAGAACTTCGTTAGTAAATAGTAGAACTCCTTCGCTAATATTTATTTTAGTTATTTATATAGGTTATTTTAGTAAAGATCAAAGATAATTGCTGGTTAGTTACCTAACCGTGGTTAACTATTAATCATGGACTTCAAATAACAACCATATGGAATTCCTCATCGCCGAATATCATGTGAAAGGGGGGTATCGTGCGGAAGATGAAACACTTTTGCTGGTAAGGTTATTAAGTGTTACCGTTTCTTTAATAGATTTGGATGATGATTTTTAGTACAGTAACATTAGCTGACCCACGCTAAAAACAAACGAATTTGGACCCTCTGTGTATAACATTAAGGTTTATTCAATTTATATGAGCTTATTAGACAAGTGCTCGAGGACTCGATGAATAAATACAATAACAATACAAACACACAAAGACACGTAACTTAAGGTAAACCCACCCAACATTGTCGGAGTCATCAGCATTTTGATATAATTTTGTTGAGCTATTTTAATCATTATCTCGCTGTCATTAAAGTTGAAAAGCTTTTAATCACACTACAAAATAACAACTCAATCTTTAATTTCGCGTAAATTCTGGAGTTCTAAGTGGCTTAGCTATTTGATGCTGGATTGGCGACGATCAACGTGTGGGTTCTAAAATACAGTCAACCTTTTATCATTTTCTTTTTAATTTGTTTTCATTTTCTACAATATTGCTTGCATTATTAAAGAACGACAAATATGATTGACGCCTAATAACTTATCTTGTAAACAGGTGGGTAAATTAAAAACTTATTGTTTTTTAATTTACCCATATTTTTTGTCACAGAATTTATAATGAATACGAATATTTATTTTTCCTACCTTTATATTACAAGTTACGCGAAAATATTACCATTTTAGAAAGTTTATATTTGGAGATTATCTGTCTATAGTTCTTTACAATAGTACAAGAAATAGTTTTAGAATAAATTCTAAATTGAAAGCAAAATAATATCTTCGTCGGATTTGATCACAACTTGATTTTCTCACTAATTCTGGTGTCGTGGTCTGTGTATAAATACACAGAATTACTTGAACACAAGCATTAAAATAAGCTATTACACTAATGATATTATAACAAGTAGTTATAACATAATAACCTAAACACAATGCCTAGTAATAAGATAGATTGCAGCCCGAGCCAAAACTGAGGATGTCATTGTAATGGAGCCGAGACTATTATTATAAAATGTTGAGGTGTTTTATACGACGCGTTTAAACACACTAGTGAGGTAAATTAAATAAGATTTCATAAACTTCAGTATTTTGGACATAAAGTATTGAAAGTCGCGCGGATTTTTTATTTTAAGCTTTTAACCCTGACGGTCACTTACTTATCTTTGTGATTGACTGATGAAATCGCCAAAAAACCTCATTTTAAATCAGTATAATAACTCCAGTCGGTATAATCCTAAAATGTCAAGATTTCATGAAATAGTCATTCTTTCGAGTTACCTGGCCCTATGGCCAGGCCTTTTATTGCCGACTTCAATGGTTATAATTCTGAAAATACATATTTGTAACGCCCGCGAATCATACATTAATCAACATTAAACGTAATACTGACTTGCAAATTGCAAAAAAACGTAATTTTTGGCAACATTCGTTTTTGGCGGGCTACCGTGGATCTTTCACCCTAAATTATTTAGTCGATAATTTTGATATGCACGATAAAACTCATAATTAGTGTTTAAATGCATTATTTTAATGAAGAACCAAATAAATTATGAAAATAAGTATCTACTTGAGTTAAGGAAGTCGTATAATTCGAATAATTATTTCGTATTGCCATCGGAATTTTAGACATCCACAGCAGTACCTACAGCACATAACAAGGGGGTCTGTCGCCATCTCTTAAACAGTTAGATTTTCAACTGTCGGCGCCTTGCCGAGTGCTGAATGTACAGTACAACGACACGTAACGACCTTACGGGTCGATAACAATGAGAAAATGATAAGGCAGTACTGACCTGGTTAAAGTACTTCAACGAGAACTGGTACATAGGGTCGATGTCTGCTAGTTGCGCTACAGCAAAGTACAAGACTGCACCCCGCGTCGCCACTGTTCGGTACTTTTCACGAGCTGCCGATATGTTCAATTCCGTCGCTTCCGTTTCTTCTAAACGAGCATTTATTATTTCTGATGTTTCCTATAATTGTTTTTAAATGTTAATTAATCTGAATAAAAGTTCCTAAAAAAAGGAACTAAATCTCTTTCTCTCACTGGTCCATGTTTATGATAGGTGTAGGGGGGTAGGGGTATCTAGGGGGGTAGGGGTATGTAGGGGGCCTACCGCCATCTCTTAAAACATAAATTTTATTATCTGTCTATTACCTATCATCTCAGTGTTCGTAATGTTCCCTTCCTACCCATTGTTTTTACACAATCCACATCGCTCAGTCAAAGTATTTAAATCCTGACCCATTTATCTCATTCTTCTTATACCTACTTCTTACTACTATTATTATAAACACGAAAGTTTGGATTGATGGATGTTTGGTAGTCAATCACGTCAGAACGGCTGAATAGATCTAGATGGAATTTGGAACAGTTATAGATTATAGCCTAGAATAGCACATAGGCTACTTTATATTAAAAAGAAAACCGTGTTTAGAAGTTTTGGCTTTTAATAAGCTGGGAATATTATTGAAACTGTAAACACGGGTGAAGTTTTGACCTTGGTGATAGTAAACAATAAAAAAAAAAATTATAAAGCAAGTAGGTATTACTTCTTATGTGTATCAGTGTGTCATCAGCATCAGCTGATGAATTTGATATTATACACCAAGACTGGAACCTAGCTAGGCCAACTGATTGTTGAAGAGTATTAGGTTTACGCTTCGAGGAGCTCTTGGCTAAGTAATAACAGCCGCACGGGTCAATCCATCAGGTTAAGCTACGCTTGCCGGGGATAGTTCGTGGATGGGTGACCATCTTTACGCACCGAGACTCCTCCGTGTCTCAGAAAGCACGTTAAGCGGTTGGTCCCGGCTGTCATATGAGGATCTTTGATAGTCGTTACGGTTCGTCAGAAGCCCGAAAGTTTGGCAGCTAGTCTTACTAAAAGGTATCGTATTATCCAGATACCTGGTTGTGGAAGTCAGACAGGCAGTCGTTCCATGTAAAATACTAGTAGGTATTTAGCTGTATCCGGTTAGACTGGAAGCCAACCCTAACATAGTTAGGAAAAGGCTAGGAAGATTGATTGATTAGGTTTACGTTTCTACGATCCATTAAGGGTTATTTTCCAGCGAAATAAACAAACGTCAATTTATTAAAATGGTGACATATTGTTACGAAGGGCTAAGCACTTATTGGCCTGTGTTATAATTGATAATAAGGTTGATGTAAGGGAAAGTAAGCTTACAGCGGGTCAGGATTCAGTTTTGCTGATACCAGTAGTATAAAAATATCAGTAGTCATATAAATTTTATCCTAGGAATAAATATGACAGTTTGACATATTTTCTATACGAAAGCTGATAAATCGCCATATTTATCCGTCTCTTAGAAGTTATCTGACGATTGAAAAATTAGCCCTAAGTGATCCAAAATACGCCTTAACTTACTACTCATATTCATAATAGAATCTCATAATGTGTATAAAAAAATATGGCTTGAAGCATATAGGTGCATGTTCCTATACTTATATTGTATAAAATAACGTGGTCATTAATGTATTCTTACTTTACTCTCGTTGAGGGTTTCTATCAGTTCCTCGTCATCCAGAATGTTTCCAGTCGAGTTGTATAGCAATCTCAGAATCTTATCTTCAATTTCAAGTAGACTGGCTTTGTCGGCGTTTATTCGCACTATAAGCTCTGTACGCAAAATCTCCAAATCTGGGCGTTCCAATCTTACTACGTCGCTAATAACAGGAAATAGTAGGTTTAAGGGACTACCTCTAAAGAAACATTGTAAAACGCCTAGATGTTTATAATGAACGGTATAAGAAACTATTTTTTTTTTATTTACATATACATTAAAAAAATATAGTTCCTTATCCCAATAAATATCTATATATTTATAATATAAACATTACGCTAAAACGGTTGGGTATTTTTAACATAATACACAACATCACAGCTATATTCTGCGAATGGTCAAGCAGATTCGAGGTTGTATAATGACACACCTGCATTTTACCAGTGGTTAGAGGTACAGAAAAAAAATATGTTGGAAAAAAATCTATAACGATCCGTTAACCTAAAATATTTTAAATAAAAGAAAAAGACATCTATATCCTGATTACAATAACAATCGAACTGAAAAGCAGCCATGACGGGAAAGCTTTTTAATCGGTTCTAAATTTAAACTAGACTCATCGATTTTCCTTTTCTATCTAGGCAACATGTCACCCGAATTCGGCAAACACTGGAGTGTGTAATTGAGTAGCTGACACCATTAAGCTTTAATTTCAAGACAAAACTTCTAAAAAAACACTTTAATTCAGCACAAATCCGATTAATATTCAGCTTACTGTATTTTTGTGGCTTTAAAATCAATAAATAGTAAGTCAATTGAGTTGGCAAATAAGTGACGTTACATCGATATTGCCATACAAAATGTATGGGAAATAGCGTTTTAGAAGTCCATAAAAAGTATGTCAATTGATGTCACCTACCCAATTGTATTTGACATTGGAAGGAGTGTTTGTACGTATAGGTAAACCAGAATCTTATGACAATGAGGATTCAAAATTTGTAAGGTGCAAATACCAGGAAAGTTGGATAAATTGATTCTAATACTGTTTAATTTATATTTGTCTTTAGTACTAACCACTATACGATTCGCCGTATACTTAGTGGTACTAGAAACTTATTAAAAGAAGTTACAATTATGTAGAAAAGAATTAAAAAAAAAAAAACGAAAAGTATCTAGATAGCTTAGTCCAATATAACGGTCAACTTTTCAATGGGCCCTAAAATTGAAAATTGAGTTTAGTTTACACCTTCTTTATTTAAAGATATACATGGACTTCAACAAACTTGATGTTTGAACTAACCAACATATAAAAATAATAAATGAATAAATGGCCTTTTCCCCTTAAAACTTTTCTAATTAGTATCCAGCCTAGTTAAATTCCCTATAATTATGTCGGTACAGATAAGTTCGTAAACAATGTCACGTGTTACCACGCACAGTGACTCCCAGGGGAGGCCTCTTTGCAGTCTTTCTAGGGGTTTCCTTCCCCTGCGCCCAGAGCGTCCATGTGCCCAGAGCGTTGCGAAGGGGGTCCTGATGCTGTCTTTAAAGATGGAACAAAACCCTCGCGATGTGTTCATGGTGACTACCGGGGTAGATTTGGTAAAGAAAAGGTCAGCAACAAAAGTCAGAGATTGCATGATTAATAAGCACAAAGATTTCTGATTTTTAATACGTACTAATTATTGAGCATAATATTAAAGGAAATAGGCACATAAGATTTAATTCTTCGCTCTTAACTGAAATGCTAAAAAGCAATACGAAATAATAATACGACTATTACCTGTCGTGGAATTAGATGATCGGTAAAGGTAACAGTGTCAATCGACTTTTGTAGCAGACGGCTGAACGTATCTGCGTCAGTAATTTTTTTAAATTATTAAAATATTAACTTACGCTAGTAGCTGATCCTCAAGGCCAGATAAAGTTACGGTGAAGTTGACTAGGGTCACTTGGATGCAGATTTCCGGTAGATAGTGAGGATTCGCTAGTTTAGTCGTGAGGTAGAGGCGAAAGTTCGTGTCATACTCTATGTCGCTGTCTCCCAAGTGGATGAGGAGTCTGCCTGCCTGATAAGTTAGTATTTATTAACTTGTTTTTATTAATGTTTCGTTTTAATTTAAGGGTAGGCATATATATATATATTCTAAGCATGCCAAGACAAAGCATTGCATCATTGCAATAATGAAGGGATATTGCGGTGTCCAAGTAAGCAAGTAGATACAGTCAACAACAAAATTCGCTGATAGCTCTTTATACCAGCCTTTTATTGTCCCACTGTAGGGCAAAGCTTCTTCTCATATTGAGAAGGCACGAGTCGAGAATTTATCACCACTCCTGTTCAAGGCGGATTGGCGATTTTAAACATACATAAGTCCGGGTTCCCTCATGAAGTCATGATGTTTCTCGCTTCATTTTATTGGCAATGGTATTTCGAGTATTCAAAGCTACCTGCAGAAAAGTTTGCTTGAGAAGCACAGGTGCTAAAGTGGCGTCGAGCGTCTCTCCAAGGTCCTCGATTAGCATTGGCCATCCAAGACGGATGCTATTCTCAAGATGGCGCAGGTAGTTTGGATCGATCAGTTTCGTTATGACGAGGCCACTCTCCTTTTCCATATTCCGTATCCATCTGTTAGCCTGCAGTTATAAATATATAAAATGAATCCTACTGGTGTCAAAATTGAAATGGGACCGTAAGGAGAAAAATTGTTTTTAGATTAGTAAACTTTCTTTAGAGTAACTTTAAATTTGACGAATTCGTTTTAAAACATCATAGGGTGGCGCATTTACAATCAATTTCAAGATTAAGTAATTGTCTATCATTTTTTATTTACCAGGCAAGTAAATAGAAAATTAAATATTAGGACAGATGAAAAGGTAAAGAATATTGTTAAAACTTTATCACGCGTAGTTAACCTTTTAAAAGCCATTGTCACTTATATGTGACAAACGAAATCTTACCCTGAACGCCAACGTCACAAATACATGACAAAATACACGTCGCATCATATTATTAAATAAAAAAAATAATTTTAAGTTAAGATTGGAATCCCTATTTTTTATGAAGGTCATTTGACAGTAAAAGTGGCCTGGCGTCAGGGGTACGGCGATACGTTTATACTCTGGCGTTCAAAAAGTTAAGTAATAGAGACAATTATAGAAGGAAATACTATAGCTATTTGTATATATAACAATAGCAGTGTATTTTTCCCTCACAAATATGACTCGATGTATAAATCGTTAATGGGCCTAGGACGACTGTTATACCACAGGGCCCTGTTTAATAAATGGCACAAAATAAATTGTAATTGTATTTTACAAATTACAAATTTACAAGTTTCTGTTTAATAAAGAATACAAATTAACAATTGTTGATATCGTAACAAAATTATAAAATTGTACCTACCTATGTAATGATACATATTATTATTTCAAAATTATGGGATTATAATGTTTATTAAACAGGGCCCCGGAAAGTGCACTTTCTTTTTCACTTGATCTAATTTAGTGTACTTAGTTAAATAGGTTATTTTAGTAGAGTTATACGTATTGACCTGTTCCTGTGGATCTATAGTGAGCGGCCACCGTCCAGCTCGTGTCACCAGGATGCCGTTCTGGGTAGATATAGCATCGCGTGGAAGTCCTTGCGAATTCCATGTCCGAACAGTGTAAGAGTCGGCCATAACTTCGATCAAACTAATGACAAAAATATATTTATAACTAGCGAAGTGCCCCGGTTTCACACGGGTGTTTTACAACTTTCCCGGTGGATTTACCAATAATTTTATTTCATGTTTAATGGAGAGCGCCGTAAGACATAAAAAAGTAAAACCGGCAAAGTATGTTTCTGGCTACGCGCAATGTAGGGCTCCGAAGTTGCCCATCACAATAATGCGGACTAATAATAAGAAGAGGGCTTTAAATGGAATTTGTACGATATTTTTACTTCTCCAAGTACATTTTACAAATTGTTCGACTATAACTCTTTATGTTGTAAATCCTACTTAGCTGTGGTATTTTTTCTTTTAAATCTTATATTTTTTTTAAACAACCGTTAAGCTGGCAGAGAGTATACTAGACACTCAACTCGAACAAAAATTAGCCCTTTGTAACCTAATATTTTACATACGAATCCCTGAATCGAAAACTGGTGTTTACACACCCACGACATTTGAAATATCTATCTAATGACACCCCTCTGCATGGGACCCACCATCCGGTTACGCAAAAAATATAGCAGTTGCATATATACTTCTCCTAAGAATAAACATTTCTGAGATTATAGCTTTTCAAAAATTTTTATTCTCCTAAAGACTCCTCTACATGCCTGCAGATGCGACCGCGGACGTCATCTGCGGATGCCTCCGCAGACGTATAGAGGGGGTAATTTGTGCATCTGTTGTAGGTATTAAACGTCCGCAGACGCATGCAGACGCGTCCGCCTCGAATCCGATTGTTGTCGGTTTTTGTGGCACAGATCAAAGGGTTTCGGCGCGGACGTCCGGCGTCTATCCACACGTATGGCGACGCATCAGTTTAATCGGAGTTGCGATTGAGACATTTGAGAGTACACGCGTGCTTTTTGCGGTTTAATTCTTGTTGAAATGGCTAATAAGGTAGTAAATAGGTTTAGTTTCCATTTTTAAACGTGCGTGTTGCATCTGTCGATAATGAACCTAGACTGATCGACCTGCAGACGTGTGGACAGCTCGTGGTGATCCATCTACGGATGCATCTGTGGGCGTCGTGGAAGCATCTACAGACGTGTAGAGGAGGCTTTAGGAGCGTTTACGCCATTGCATACAAACTTTAAAGTAAAAAAAATTGAAAATAAATGAACCGATTTTAATAAAACTTCCTACACATAAGCAAGATACATAGGTCTAAAATGTTAGTTGAGAACATTTTCGCTGTCTGCAGTTTAGCTCAGAGCCTTTTAGTACTAGAAAACTATAAGGCATATCCGTACTTTTACCAATTTGTAACGAAGTGGTAAAACAAATACTGGACAAAAAAAACAAAGTATTATACGACAGATGGGCTTTCCTTTAAACTGCCTATACTAGGTACCACTTTCAAGCTCTGTACCAAAAATCAATTAAACAGTAGCAGTAGTTTAGTCGCAAATGATTTTTTAAGTTTTTGCCCCTTTTGAACGCGATATCTTTCCTTACAGCTGATTATGTCTATACGCATAGGCCATGCAACTACGGTGCCGCTTTAATACCTTAGTATCTTATAGGCCAGTTAAATTTATTTACAAAGGGTGTTTGCGTTTTACTCTGATTTGTAAGCTATTTAGTATGTTTGAAAAAAAAATCTCATTTACTCATTTATATTTTATTTGACACCGTATCGAATTAATACAAATCACGTATACGTATTGTAATTTAATGCCCCTATGTCATATCAACTCTGTTTACGGTACCTTTCTATTGTCTCGTCTTTCCCATGGTGAGTCGTTGGACAGGTCTTCCAAAAATATGGAAGGTGATAAATATTGGTCGGTAGATAGGTACCTACTTGGCTTGTGGCTAAGAAATCTGTCACTGTTTCTATACAATCAAACGAAACTTATCAAGCTGTAAAGTAAAGCTAGGAAATTAATACACGAGTGGAGATAAAAAAAATTCTCTCCTCGTATTTCATGGGACATTTATGGTGAAATTAGGGAACACTATATAAAAGTGTAAAGATATTAATGATTAATATCTTTTCAAATTAGACTTAGCCTACCACGAAATACTAAATTTTAAAATGGTTTCCTTACAAGCAGCACCGTTGCTTACTCTTTTGACTTCCTTTACTTCTATCGAAGCCAGTTCAAAGTTCGATTTTTTTTCGAAACATTCATTTATGGCGAAATTAGGGAACACCTTATTAATATCTTTCAAATTAGACTCGGCCTACCATGAAATACTTAATAATGTATGTTTATACAACTAGAACTGGTTCAGCTACGACGCCGCACACAACTGTACGTATCAGCACAAACCAGACTACACATACGAGTATAATAAATAAAATATGTTAACGCAATTCAATATTAACACAGATATCTGAATACGTATATCCTACACGGATGACTGCCCCCATCGCTGATTTGACACCACTACAGACGCAACTAGGGTGGCTTGTAGGGATGGCATCGATCGAGGGGTGTTGCTACCGAACTTGCAAAGAGAGTGTTGCATAGCAACAATTAGCTGTGTGCGTAACCTAAGTACTAATACTGGCGAATGTGGGAGCGTAGCGCCTCGAGGCCCACGTCCGGCCTTTGTCCGTAGTTAACCATCTAATTTTAGTCATAAAATCAGCGGTGCTATCTATTCCTAAAAGTCAAACTTTTAAAGTTGGCTATCTGAAATACTTAAAAGTCACTCAATCCACTCCGAGCCTAAGTAGGAAAATGTAATTCTGAATGAGTGGTTACCTAAGGAGTGACTACATGAAATTATGTCTCAACAACTGCTGCCGTCTGCTGCCAATGCAAGCCAAGTGACGACAATGCCTTATAGTAGAAACGGAAAAGTTTTAGGCCTACTGCAAACGCAACGGGGCTATTTGGTTTCTAAAAGAGATGTAAATACTAAAATACTCTTATAAAAATCAAGTATTTATTAATTTATTGACCAGATGTCGTAATTTAATTTGAATATTTGTGTCTTTTATGACAACCTCCTATTAAACGACGAAGCAAAACAGCACCTTGTGTACAAGAAAAGCCCCAAACATCCCGATCCTAAAAACGGATATATCAAATGCATACTTACTTGAAAGTCGGGGAAGCCGGTATCTCCAACTTCTTGCATTGGTCTATCCACTTGAGGACGAGCTCGAGCCTGTAGCTTGAGGGGAAAGCTCCAAAGTACGCTATGCAACCGGCTGCTATTATGATGTCCCCCGTCGTACAAATCAACGCCTCAGACGCAGCCTGTGGGATGTACAATGATACTGGTCACTGTCAAATTGTATCGTCTCACTGCTGGACGCAGGCCTCCGTCATAGCTTTCAGCGTTCGGTCCAGGATTTACGTCGTTATAATAAGCATTCAATCATAGTAAAAATTATAATAAAAATTGAAATTGTTTATTGAAATAATTGTTTTACAAAAATATTTAAAAGGGGTATTAAAAATTTGCTTCGCAAAAGGAGGTGACTGCTTCCCATTCCTTTTCGCTCCGGAACATGGCCTGAACTAGGGCCGGATGCGAGAGGTCGCTACCGCCTATCGCCTCCGTGAGGACACGGCGGTCGGGCGAAGCAGACCTGCACCATATACTCCACCGTGTCCTCCGGGCTGTCCACAAAGTGGTGACATAGGGACCTCCCGAAACAACCGTGTCCAGTGAGGACCTGCGTCTGGCGGAAGGTGAGGACGCCGTGGCGCCTCTCCAACCACTCCTCAAAGAGGGGTCTTATCGCCGCGATTGCGGTGTACTTTAACTTGGGATTTGACAGTCACATCTTCCATGCCGCCATGAGATCGCAGCGGAGCTCAATCCGCAGTACCGCGATTTGCCGCAGCAGCGGAGTTTCGCCTCACACGCCACTCGTAGACGTGCTGGGGGGCTGTTGCCTCCAGATCCCACGGTAGCAATCCGGCAAGGAGGCTTGCCGCTTACCGGAGATCGTGTGTTATCCCCGAATTATCCGGATGGCCATGACCCTTTGGCATGCTTCCAGCTCGGCTAGTGGCTTACTGATGGTGGGAGGCCCACACAGGGGCCCCGTAAAGGGCGATGGACCGAGATGGAGAAAAACTACTTGAAGTCATAAAAATTGAGACTTAAAATTGCTTATTGGACCCACCCTTCACCCGACCTCCGCGCTCGGTGTCCACTCGTTGTCGGCAGCTGGTTCACGGTAGGATGGCGCTATGACAACCATTGAACGTCGCGTAGCGACTAGATGAGTACTTTGTCAAGGATCTTAACTATGAATCCATTCGGGACCTGCGCGTGAGCAACGCAAGGCAAGCGTGTGAGCAACGGGTGGTCACCCAGTCGTTCAAGCGTAGGTATAACCATAGTACTCCATACTAAGAATGCTTACTGCTCGGTGAAAGACGATGCTGGGCGGGTGTCGGGTGGCTCTAACGAGCTATGGCTTTAAATAAATGTTTTTTCGAGAATTTGGACAGTTATTGAAAAAACGCTTAAATCCGTAAAAACTGACTTATTCGACAGTAAGTCAGCGATGTGGTTACCTTGACGCTGTCCTCCCAGCGTGTTTGCTCATCGGCCAGTGCTTGTGTTAGCCTTCCGGCACGGGACAGCCGCGCCGCAGCCAAGTCTACATCACCTTGCAACTTGATGCGCTCTTCTTCAACCACCTAGTATTGGCATTTCAATTTTAACGTTGAAATATTATGATATTAAATACGCCTCATATTAGATAATATAAGAGTTCATTAAGCTCATTCTTTCATTTACACACACATGTGATACAAATGAGAGGTAGAAAGTACAGTGAGTAAATTTGTATATAAACCCTTTTTTTGCCATTGTAAGTGTTTTGAGAATATCTCTCATGCATTAAATACTTATAAAGTTGTAGAGTAAAAACATTCTACAAATTTCTCTTATATTTACCCGAATAATCGTTTTTTAAATATAGCGAGAATGCGGCGGCGGAGGAAAAAACATAAAAAAATTCAAAATTATATTTTATCTTGCAATGGTTTCTAAATAGCTAATTAAAGTACAACCCAAGTTGAAGTTTGGGATTTTCTTTACGTTTATTTTAGTCCACACTGTTTATTATTACATATTATTATTATTATTTAATAAATAAATAAATAAATATTTTTACATACACATTTTAAAAAGCACATTACAAATAAAAATATTTTTATTTTTTTTAAATGGCTTCGCCCGCAACGATGTACCTTACCATGATACCTGTTTAAAATCGCACTCTGTATAGTAAAACGATAAAAATAAACATTCGTTTTCTGAAAGTTTGATTAACACAAAAATGTATTAACGTGCTTAAACTAACAGTCACTATTTAGGTAGATGTAAAGTACCTACTTTGTAATGAATGCGGATTTAGACAGAATGTTTCAAATGTTTTGGACACTGGGCAGGAAGCTAGCTAGTCTGGAATTCCTATAAATGTTTATGTTGACAAGGTGGTATTATCGATTACTCACCTTCCCTTGGGTTGGGGTGGTAGTGAGTTTGTTCATCTGTTACAGTCAGCTCAAATAGAGCAGCAATACCAAACATACAGTTGATAATAGCGTAACTAGTGCAATATTGCACGAAACGCCGTACGGAATTATATCCTACTCCCAATTTTTAACTTTATTTGTGATGCATTTTAGTTTATTATCAAATAATAAACTGAAACCGCTCAAGCAGGTGCTCTGTTTGTGCTAAACTTTAATGTACGGATGCTGTCATATTGCATCTCGCTTGTGCGTAAATAAATCAAATTTGCGTGACAAAGATAGATGGAGTAATCGATCAGGTGCCCTGGCCTTTCTTGGTCCCGCCCTGATCGATGGCTATATGCGGTGCAATGTATGTATCAGGTTTATTACTCGAACAATTAAAAATAGTATTATTTAAAGACAACATACTTTGAGTTCATTGAACATCTTAGCGAGCATAGCCTCGATAGCCTCTACCTCTTTCTGCTTGGCTCTGAGCACTGCCAATACGTTCCTTAGTATACCAGCTGCTTCTTTATGCCTGTTTAACAAAACATTTTACATGTTATCTCCGCACGAACTTTTAAACCTTAGCTAGGTACATTATAAAACATTCATAATAACATGAAAAAAGTAGCTGAATAGGTACATTTAACCTCCTCTTCGTTTGTAGTTGGTAAAAATGCAAAACTTTACGAAACAACGTGGAAATCTTACTAATACGGCACGTGGCAACAATCAAAAATAACCTACTTGTTTTCAAAGTAACAAAACCTCGTAAAAGACATAAAGCAATATTTACTTACCTACCTAAAATTGTACCATAACTAAGCGGAGTTATTACTTAGAAGTAGACATGGTACATGTCATAATGTAAGATCTACCTACCTAATTAGTCTTCTACCTAGTTTATTGGTGATATAGATAATTAAGATTGTCATCCACACGCTAAACATAAAATTGGTGATTACCGACAATGTCATATTTCCTTAACAGCGAAATTGGCGTAGATTTAACAAAAAAAACTGCACCTAGACGCCCACGGGTGCAGCGGTAGTGGCGTGGTGGGCGTCGCCGCGTCTGCTAATATTTATCAGTGCCGTTCGACGCGTGGTCCGTACAACACTTAGTACCCTGCGCTAGGGGATTTTATTCAGTCGAATCTACATAGTGTGATTGCATCAGCTGCTCCAGCGAAGCCCGCTTATCGTGATCATGACTGAACATTATGTCGTAAACGAGTTGTTGACGGTTCTACAGTGTGAAAATGAAACCAAAAGCGAATCCAGGATGGTGTCTGTAATATTTAAATGTGTGGCATTTTATAATGAGGAGGATATTATAGAAGCAAGAAGAACACTATATAAATATCTAAATCTCGAACTGGACTATCACCTATATGGAAACGATAAACTATTAAATTTACTTGACATAGTTGACTGTTTTGAAAATACTGATAAGAGTATCATGCCCATTTTTGTGGCCCGAAATTGGCGTAAGCTTCCGCAGACTATGAATCATCCCTTAACAGAAAGATTTGGGACACATATCGACGCGCTAGCGGAATTTGTGGCACCTTCGAAGAACTATGATGCAGTGCCGCCTAACTTTTTTAAACAAAAAACTGCTTGTGAACTGTTAACCGAAAATTTCACAGTAACTGAAGAATCCAGCAAATATCGATTACCTTACCGCTACAAATCGTCAGTACACAGGTATAAATGTATCCTGAAGCAGCGGGAATGTTTAGAGCAGTTCCTTGAGCAGCAGCACAGTACCTTCAATGTAGCGGAAGATTCTGACGGAGGAAATTCCTCGCGAGCAACGTCATATTCGCCTCGCCAGTTTTAAAGAGGGTTCGGACGAGGACGCAACTTGGCACCTTAGGGCAAGAAGATGTCAACACGTCTCGAACCACGTGCAACTGATTTAATCGGTGACCTCGTGACCTCGTCGAATTACTGAACTTACATAATGTGTTAGTTAAGGTTTACCTAATTGTCTAATATTCGTGTTTTAAATGTGATTTTTGATGACGTGCAATCAAGGTTGCATTGTAGGTAATGTACCTAGTCAACCGATTTTTATTCTATAAACTACTACGAATTAGTTACATATATTACTACGATTTTTTAAGAAGTGTATTGGGGGTCCATTCCCTCCGAACCTTTGAAAGACGTATATTTAAATTATCAATAAATAGAAATCCTTCTTTTCTTCACATACATTTTACCGGCCTATTTTCTTTTAAAAAAAGGCATGTGAACAAAAGCTTTTTATCATTTAAGGATAAGGGGCCTGTTTAAGTAAACTGAAAATGTAATACCAATTTTTTTTTTATGTAATTCGTTCATAATACTTATAAGTTATTAAGAGGTATACGTTAGCTATTAGAATTAACCTGAATTAAAATGAAATACCGTACGTGCGGTAATCGCACTTTTTTAATATTTATAATAAGTAGATTTCATTATACGTTTTAACTTTCTTTTATATTTAGACACACCTGCAGCATGGATCAGTAAATTTATTTAGCGCTAAACTTATATAAAATGTCATTGCAAATTATTTAAAGTTGTCAGAAACAGAATTTGACAAGTATGACTTGATGATTAATCAATTAATAATAAAGATTTTAATGGAACCCTACGTCCGTCTCAGAATTAAGATAAAAATATTTCGACCAAATTTAAGATGTACGTTATCTTAAGTTAAAAATAAGTTAATAGAGTTAAACTCATCACTAATCGTCAATGGATATCCACGGTAATGTGTTGTGAGCTTTGTGTTTAAACCTAGTCTATACTGTCCTAGTACCTTGCAAAAAATATGACCAGCTGTTAATTTAAATTCTAAGATTAATTGATTTTTTTTTGTCGAGTGGTGCAAAGGTTAATCTATGTTAGAGTTAGGATAGGTACATATAGGTTTACCTATGAACAATAGGTTAATTGTGTATTTTATAAACCCTATAAACCTTATACACTTTTTATAAACCTTTTATATGTGATGTATGAAACTTTAATTATGTATCGTGATTTTTATATAGACACCTATAGTATCGTGTGAAGTTGTCTTATTTATAAATACATAAGAATGTATCCGTAAAGGTTTTCACTTGTAAATGTTTTACTCCAATAAACATTTTTTCATCTATTCCTTTGTTTATTTATCCTTACAATTCGAGAACGCAACATCACACTGTTGCCATTTAAAAAATCTCTAATGCCTATATAGTATTGTATACGTACCTATTGGTATAGGAGCTAGACAGAGAAACATTAATAAATATGACTCAACACGCTTGCTCGTAAAGTAGCTCATATAGCATCGGTTTAAGGTTCCTACATAATGCAGCGTAGGGAATGCATGCTTTACAGCAATAGGCCAGAAATAGAGGAGATGGAAAGGAAAATTAAGTCAAAAATGGACGACTATCCGAAAAACCTAATACTTGCAGTTGCAGTTACATTAATTCACCCTTTTTGTTACCTAGTACATAGGTTAATTATCCCCGGGTCTGTCCAGGAATACAATTAATTAATACACAACATGTGTGTGTTATGTATTACAATTAACTTTATTAAAAAGGAAAAAGAAAATTAATTTACTATTTATATCTCAACGCAGAAGTTTAATAAAAACACAATTCAACGTATTTTTCTCTTTAAAGAATAGTACAATTAGGGGTGTGATTTAAAAATACCATTCTTCTATTCAATAAATCAAAGGTGCAGGCTTCTCAGCAGTCTTGGACAAAAGTTATGAAGGTTTAAAAAGTCGATTTCATCACCTGTCCCTTCTACCCTGTATAAGGAACACTATTTTTGCATTATTTATAGGTATATAATTTTTTATAGAAATTAAACTAATTTTGTTTTTCATTTCCACTTTCTTTCTTTCTTTTTCAACAACCAGAATCTAAAATAATTAGATTAAGGAGATGATCCCATAAAAAAACCTAAGCCGGCAATGGTTTTAAATTAGAAAATGAGTGGTGGTTTTTTTTCTAAATCATCCTTTTGGTGTCTTGACGGCCAAGAGGTTGGCCAAGGGTTTGGTACCAAGTAAGTGCTAACGCGCCTTTTTCAATTAATATGATGTATGTACTTTATAATTATGTAAATCTTGACATTGGTGAAAGAAAAAACGTAAGGAAACCGGAGTTGTCTATCTCCTAAGTAAATAAAAATAAATAGATACATGTAATAAAGCTCAAAACTCAAGAACAGATAGACCCATTTGGCTGATTTTTTTGTGGTGTGTTCGTAATTTCCTGGACAAGGTCTGAACGAAAGATGAAGATATTTTTTAAAAATCCTTCTTGACGGTCGGCAATTTGCACTCGTGCAAAGCCAGGGCGGTTCGCTAGTAAATAATAATTCTGTAATCACCAATCCGCCTTGAGCATGTGTGGTGATCTTTATATGAGAAGAGGCCCCCGCGGTGTGTGCTCGAGTGCTCGCTGAAGTTATAGGCAAAAAGGAAAGTAATACCTATGTACCATGTTTCCACTAGTCTGATTCTACGTTCCTAATAATACGTACCTACTCCCAGTATTTGCTGTGCACAGGGTAGGTATCTTTTTACTAACATCATGTATGGGCTACAGGATTGCATCATTGTATCCCATTCGCCGTTCCAGTGATATGGTCGATATTAAGAATAAATCTAAACACACTGTAAACAAGCGCGGATCTACAGTTGTGAGCACGGTGGGCATGCCCACAATCCATTTTTGCTAAATAAACTTAGTTTGAATTTGTTATTTTAAAGAAAGCATATAAATATCATAATTAAGTGTAAAATATTTACTATTTTTTATCATTACATCTGATATGCTTTGAAACTGTATAAGGTTCATTAAAATCGGTTCAGTAGTTTAGAGTCAAGACGCGTTAATGTGAAACGTGTGGTTGAGTACATCTCGCACTTGGTCGATTTCTGGTGGCCGTGACCACATCCTTTTTTGAGGGCTGGATCCGCGATCCTGACTGTAAACATCACTTTGTAAAACAGATGTACAATCTGCTCAAAGGCCTACACTACGTTAAGTTAAAAAAAAAAAAGTCATATTCTTAAATATTCATAGGTAGGTACAAACTATTTTAATACCCCAGTATTATTATTAAGTTTTTATAAGTTAGTAAGATTATTCATTAAACTTTAACATGTTTTTTTTTTCAAGTTACATTTATAGGTTTCGATACCTACATACATTTATTTGCAATATTTTTTTAAGCATTGAATTTGTTATTTTTTTAAATCTCGATTTTGAAATCCGTCAACATTAAAAATATAAGTATTTCTTCTATTTCTTCTTGCCCTAACCCGCTAACCAAGTTGGCAACTCTGCACAAACAACAGAAAGAATTTAGGAGAATTCGATAAAAGTATGAATTTCTTTCAACATAGTTGCCATGGTTAAAGCCACTGTCCAAACTATTATATTACTAGCTTTTATCCGCGACTTCGTCCGCGTAAATTTCGGGTTCGCGGACACAGACAAAGTCACGGAAAAAAATACCCATGTCCTGTCATTTCAATTATTTAGTTAAAATCATGATCCTAAACGACACGTGGCGCCATCTATGATCATCAGAACGTTATTGTGATTTCCCTTGGAAACAGTACTTTTTTTTGGGATTAAAGGTACCCTATGTTCGTTCCTGTACACCTGGCAACGGATATACAAAATTTCAGGATGATCGGTTCAGAGGCTTAGGCGTAAAATGGTAACAAACAAACAAACAAACTTACTTTCGCATTTATAATATTAGTTAGGATTTTATATGCTGAAGGCGGAGACATTTTCGCCAGCTTAGTTTGAGGTTTACAGGTCAGTGCCTGAGCTTGAAGGGCCCAGGGCACGGCATCGCTTAGCCCCCCGATAGATACTTAGATACAAATTATTAGCAAATGAGGGAATGGCGTTTTTTGTTCCATACCTTTGAAATTACCATAGTTTGGATGTAGTTCATTATTTAGATTTAGTTTTAGAGATTATACTTTTAAATGTTTTAGGAATAAGAGCCAAAAACTGGTAAAAAAGAGACCTTTCACCCCCTCTCTTATTCGAGCTCAGTCTCAGCTATCGGGGACTTGTAGTATGTTCATTTTTAGTATGAGGACGCTTCAAGGAATAACTGTATCAAATTTCAAGACTACATATAATATTTCGGTTGATGTTATTACGAGTGATTTTCTTAAGCATTCATAATAAACACGGTAGTTTTTGAATTATATCGACGGAGACCGGGCCACTATTTCTCTCTTTAAGGTTTACAAACGAAAGGATTGGCGTAGTGGCAGAGTGATTAGCTACGTCTCAACGGTTCGATTTTCGCATGGAATTAATATTTGTATGGCTTACATCTAGCATCCTAAATCTTCTAAATGACGAATGTTCACCTAACGGGGCTTCAATAAGGATATGAATAGTCAAAAGGTTCTTTCGTTACACTATTGCTAAGTGCCACGTGCCCATGTATTAGGGTATACTTGATTTCCACGTCGATTAAGTCGCGGGCAAAAAGTGATATGATACATATCTGTAGTTATATATCACTAAATTATTATTTATTACTGTCAAAGTAACATAATATATAACATAACATAAAACTATTGCACAACGCCTCATCACGGAAATGTGGCGTTCCGTTACGAGGCGTCGCGGCCACGCGGCGATTCCGTTGCGAGTTGCGACGATACGCTGGCGAAATAATCGCTCGTTCGTGGACTACCCGACGATAGAAGTGTGGACTCGCCACGATTTTTTCGCTCTTGGAGGCAGTCCCTAAACAGCACCCCGCTATACAAATGATATTTAAATTGCTTGTCGGCTTTGTCCATGCCTATTGTACTACCTGCGGTTGCTGGGAGCGGGCGAGCTTACATCAATAAATCTGCTCGCTATCCATACTAATAATATAAATGCTATGTAAACTCTATCTGTTTACCCATTTTGATGAAAGTTGGTACGGGGTAAGTTTAAACCCCAAGAAAGGACATAGGCTACTTTTTATTCCGCGACTTCGTCTGCGGCCGCGATAACAGACAACAGTTTTTCATATATATTTTCTGTGTGCTGAAAAACCTCGTATGAAACTTCGGAGTACCTGACTATTTAGGTATTTACCATAACATAATATTCTCGTCTCCATAGAAACACGGTACCATCGGCTCCGTCACGCCCTCGCTTTCGGCTCGGATTGCCGCCTCAAGGAAAATGAGAAACTTAACTCACAAATATCATAATCAATGATATCATTAGTACTAATTGGTTGACCTTTCCTTGTTTATTAGTTGCTCTATCTACGAAGGTTAATAACCAATTATTAGATATTAGATATACCTTCTTAGAATAACAAATAAAAAAATGCTAGGTAAAATGGAAACTATGCGGGACTTACTTGAGTATCTTCGGCTCTACGACCCTGAATACTTTGGCATACATATCGATCGCTTGCACCCATAGCACCATGGATCGGCATACCTAAGGAAACGGGTAAGGAGTTATGGTTATTGCTCCATTTATACAACACAAATAAATAAAATTGAAGTGCCTGTTTGTAATACGAAAACAATCGACGAAAACACGAATTGTAGTGCGTGTTTGTTACGAATTTAAATTTGGTAAGATGCTATCGACTTATTAATTTAAATAAATTTCATACAGTTTTCGATAATCGCTAACACGTCGTTGTTGTAGAATTATTATGATTGTGCTCAATCTGTTTTAAGAAAATAACAAGTAAATAATTATAATGAAATAATGAATAATTGCGCGAAAGGAGTATGTAAGGATCGCAGCAGGTGGCGTTCTGTGGTTTCTGCCTACCCCCAAGGGAAAAAGGCGTGAGTTTATGTATGTATGTGTAACATGGAACGCGGTCCTGCCTCTTAATATTTGAGATAAATCTGAGACACTTGACAGCTGAAATTGTGTCAATTTTCCTAATGTTTAAGGCGCACCATGTTTCTGCACCATAGAGAAGAACCAGTAGGATATTTTTTGTAGACTTATGGCCTTGTAGACATAATTTCTTGTCTCTAACTTCAGGTCATCGAAGTTCTAGACACGATCATTAGGTTTGTTTTCGTGTTGAACCTGCGTTTCTGTACCAACATTAAATACTTGTAAGGTTGATGAAATTCGATTGAAATGCAGACTTTTGCGAAATAAGTATATACCTAGACCAAAAGAATTGGAGCAAAGGTTATCCCTATATCTATTTGTAGACCCCAATCGACGGCGGAAGTAGATAGAAATATAATGCGCTGGGCTAATGTGATTGTTGTTAAGGTGACGCAAGAAAGTAAGCTTTTCTTTAATATTAAAATAAAATATTTTTGATAAAAATGATGGCCCTATAAATATCAATATTTCTCGGCGCTACGGAAGGCTAAAATATTAATATTAGACAGTGATTAAATTATTGTAATTATTTAACGTTATTGGACCAATTAACTTTAAACTTTTCTTGTAAACTTCGATACGTTACCTAACAATTTATTTGTAATGTAAGCTTACATAAAAATATTGTTAAATGATTTTCCTTCAATAACAATGTAAATTGCCTATAGGTACTAGTACTGTGTCTTTATCAACTACCACAATAACACAGTAATCAATTACCTTCGTAGGTATCATCATTATGATAAAAAATGACGTTGGGAAATTCCGTAATGTAATGTTACGGATGAACATATTTTTTTTTAAATTACTGCCCTAATGGCGTAACTGACTATTACTGAAACAATTTACCTGTCAAAGGTAACCTATGTTTGTGATACCTATATAGGTATCACAAACATTTTTTTCAAAAACATCTTTGATAAGCCTGCAATTTAAAAAAGAAATATTTCTTTTTTAAATTGCAGGCTTATCAAAGTCAAATCATTTATTTCAAAGGCACTTTTGAACGTGACATTGAATTTACAAGAGAAAAATTATATCTTTTTGCTCCATCCAAAAGGTAGATTCGTATGGAGAAGAATAAGCAAGAAACTCCATGTCTACATACTATTAAAAAATAAAGGAACGGGTACACAAATTAATATTTATATCGAATTAAGTTAAAATTTCATTTATGAATTTTAATTGTATTTTAGAGTTACTCGTACCTATTCTCCTTACCTACGGTTTCTTTTGTTTTTTTTCTGTTCTCTTCATATGATTTTTATGATTTTCTTATAGTCGGGTTCGCATTGTCTGAATAGTGGTTACTACCTACCGGATTCTGTCTCTAAGTAGATATTTGTATGAAATTATCTGCTAAATAAATACAAGATAAAGAAAGCAGTGATCTATCAAGGCAGTGATGATTTTTTTCGAAAATAAGTTTTAAGTGTATTTAGACTTTAAATACCTCGCGATCCCTGTACTGTTGCTGGCACTTATAAGCACAGTATTTTACGTGCCATATATTACGCGCTACTATAAACAGTGATTGTTCTTACTAAAAAAAGCTTTTTTACAAAAAAAGATCACCGCCTTCAAAAACCACAAAATAAAAAAATAACTTTAGCTAGGAAGTCGGCGGCTTTGGTTTTATTTCTTGTTATGTAGGTATTGCCACCGTTTTTGAAGGCGGTGATCTTTTTTGTAAAAAAGCTTTTTATTTTTCACTTTTTAGTGCTTGTGTGTTAATGTTTGAAATCCTTACATAAAGCCCTTTCAAACAATACCTCACACGATATATTTAATTTTGGAAAGTGGTAAGAGGGGGGTTGACGTACCTCGTCCCCACTTCCTTCAGTCAGTCATCGACTACACGTATAAACAAAGCAATTTTTCTTGTTACGGCGGTTCTGCTGTGATTTTATAAGGAGTTCCGTTCCATATCTCCAAAGTTCATCATCAGATCATGACAATATTCCTATGGGACCTATTCGCGACTATACTCTTTCAAACATAAAAAGAATCATCCAAATCGATTCATAATTGGCGGAGTAATCGTTGAACAAACACACAAAAAAAAAAAAACATACGCGTCGAATTGAGAACCTCCTCCTTTTTGAAGTCGGTTGAAAATAAAAGTAGTTACCCAGCAATAATTTTTGCTTAATATGTTTGATAGACGAGTAACATAATAATATGATGTGTCTTCTTATATCTTTTAATATGTTAGTTTGTAAGGTGCTATACTTAGATTTCCGGCCCGATAATAAAGAGATTATTAAAATACGCCTTCTTGCTTACCCCCGTGGAGGGTAAGCAAGGCGAGATGATTACCTTAGAGACTTTAACGACAGTGTCCGGGTTAAAGTCCTTGTGAGTGAGATATGCTTTTAGCTTCTTCAGTGTTGCTTCCGGTATGTGATCTTTGTCATAGTCAGCAAGCTTGCCAATAAAATTCACATCGGCTAACAGTTTCTTTGTAGAGTCCCAGTCGGGCCTATAACACAAAGTAAACAAAACAAGATCATAGGTACAAATCGGTAGTTGACATGACATCATTGACCAATAATTCTGAAATTCTAAAAAAGAACCATATCCCTAAAACCTTATCAATTTTCAATTAACAGCAAAAATAGATTTTTAATCGCTTTGAAATAAATAAAAAGTTAGTCAATTAAATTGGCAAAGACATGAAGTCATAATTTATTATTACCATACATAATCTATGGAAAACTCGCGTTATATCTCATAAAAAGAATGTCTGTTGATTGGTGGTATCTAATAAATACCACCAATCACACACAATTCTCGAAATCTATCAATCTCAGTCTCAATTTGTCAAAAATACCTCTAATTTGCTCACATCTTTGATAAGTTTTTGACATTAATTGTGAGATGAGATTGCGACTATAGATTTTGATCGTGTTTTATTAAAGAGCCTTCAGATGAGAGAACGTAGACGAAGCCAAATGTGAAAAGAAACGTGCTGTTTTTATTCCCTACTCTCATGAGAAAAAGGCAAAGTTTTTCCTATTAGAAGACTTACAAAGTTTAATAAAATAAAATGTTTGATTGCAAAGAGTTTGTTAATAAAGCGGTCACGTTGCAGTGTGCTCCCCCCTAGCTTCGCCACGTGACTGCTTCACTCCTTAATGTGCGTTTAGCTGAGCTACGTTGAATTATGATGAAATCATCAACATCTTTTATTTATTTTTACCTGACTGCGGCGGAGCTTAGAAAGAGGGTAATATTTTCTTCTAGGTACTACGGACATTTTCCAATTACATTAGTCAAAGTTATATATTTAACGATATTCACGCGCTTATTTCACAACACTTCAATAATACTGACTGTTTCGTGAACCCCCAAAGACTCAAAAGAAGAAATTTTGGTTTTATGAAACATCTTTTAATTTATAAGTAAAAATAAAAATGTTTTTCTAATTTTATAAGAGCCTCTTAGTACTTACAGTAAAAGGTAGGAACTATGGCTCTACAACCTTAAAACATTGAGCCGTTCTAAATTGACGTAGGTAGGTGTGGCAGTTGTAGGATCCTAATGTAATTATTCCATTCATTACTTAATCAAGAATAACTGAACATTCTAAGGCCTAATTAACATTATTCTAGTAGCTCATCAGTCCAGCGAATCAAACCAGGGCCAAACTGGAATGGGCAATGGCGATTATTCCAGCAGTTTAAATTCTAAAAATACATACTATTACGACAATGATATCATGTCACTGGGTTGGCCGTCTTCAGTATTCCACAGGCGATGCAATGAACAAATATATATATACCTATTTATAGAAAACAAACCAAAATACGCAGTCAACATCAGACAACATAGATACGCAAATATTTCCTTTTATTGATTTAACGAGCTCCGGACAGGCAGGTAGATATTTATAGAGAGATTCATTAGAAGCCCCCGTTCCTTTAATGTGTAGGGGGGTAGACAGTGCTATACCAATTGATAAATGTAAGCAGCTTATTGCCTCCCCTTTGACGTGGGAGGCTATGTGAATTTATCTTTATATTGATATCAAACAAGGGTGGTAAACTGAACCCCCTAGAGGTAGTCAAGGGTGGTCCACCAACACAGACTCACAGTACATTAAGTTGGCAGCGCTGGACCTACCTATGATATACGCATGAAATCTATGGTCCACCCACACCCTGACAACCATAAATATATTTAGGTATAGCATACACCGTGTAGCGTATGGTTCTACGCTACACCCTAAACTGCAGTTTTCGGGGTGAAAACACACGTTTGTTTGTTTGTGTCTTATCTAAATATTTGTGTTTTTTAATTAATTCTTAACGTAATTAAAGTTGACACAAAAGTATCATAAAATAATAATAAAACATTACCAAAACCTTTTAAATTAAACTTTAAACCAAACTACGAACAAAGCCCAGAAACCTAAAATAGCTTTTAGGGTTTCGTACCATAATGAAAAAAAAAAAAAAAAATTTTAGGTAAAATAAAAACACTCGATTGTGTAAGATGGCGTAACTGCAGTCATAAGAAAAAAATGATTGCCTACATACTGACAGTAATTATTCGTTCAGTGATGTTCACTTGTTTCTATCTTTTTAGCTCCTTTTAAGCGTCAAATTAATTGATTTTTTAATTCATATTTTATTGGAGACTCTTTTATCATTGAAACTAAAACGGTTACCTAATTCATTCTTCGAGCCTAAGGCTGTAAAATATTCTAGAAAACATAATCTTGATTTTGAAAGAAGTATTCAGTGACAATATGCCATTTAACATTTTTTCCTTTGTCTTTAGCACCATTTCGTACTTGTGTCAAGTAGATTTTGTGATAACATGAGATGCCTGAGATGCTGAAAAATAAACCTACACACAAAATTATTTATAAACACGACACGCCCGAATAACATACTGTCTTTGCTGTCGAATAGGTCAGTTAAAAATAGATTCTACATGATAAGATTGATATCGATCTGCCTGTGAAGTTTCGCCAACTAATTAAGAGAGTACCGACTAGTAGAGACTGTATTGATTAATTTATCTTTAGATACTAACTTAGCACCAAGAAGTATACAGACAGGCTCCATGACGAATCGTACAAGCGCAGGAGGTTTCTGAAAGGCCTTCAGTTCATTGATGTCTGCTTTATTGAGCGCCTTTAAGGCACTTTGCGCGGCATCCATAGCGGGCATCGCGAGTGCTAAGTCCGCTTTAGCTTCATCTGCTATTTGTCTTACCTCTTCTGCTTTTATCTAGGAATAAAGATTATGTACAATAAGAAAACAAAAAAAAAAGTATTATTAATCTATTTCTTGTCTTTACGTGCTGCGTAAGCCAAACAAGAGATAATTAATTTAATTTTATTACCTTGGCTGCAGCTTCGTCTTTGATGACCGCACTTTTGACTTCGTCAGCGGCTTTCTGTTCCACTTTGAGCCTGCTAATCAGAGCTTGACTTTCATCTGCTTTCTTCGCAAGTATCGGCTCCATTTCACGAACCTTCTGTTCCATAACACCTACAACTTCGTATGTTTCGTATAGTTTCTGGGTGCATTGAAAACAAAGCATATATTATATATGTTTTGTAGGTAGATAATGTTACTTATCTGTCCACTCGCCTAAACCTACCTACTTCTCTTAATTAAATTAGATACTAGTTATACCCTCAGAGACACAAGTATTTTGTCTTTTGACATATTTCATTATTTATGTTTTTATTTGAGTAATAGTCTACGAAATATAAACTCGATTTTACTGTATTTAAGAAATACCTTATATTATTATTAATATTATTTTCTCCTTTACTCAATACAAATAAATATTTTTTTTAGAATACCTAGATATTAATATAGATATATCTACAAACATTTGAACGGTTTCTTCTATCTCCTAACGATAAGGACCATATCCAGAAGTAGCTTTCTGAATCAAGTTCTTGATTCAGCCGCCTAACGAAAACCTGCTTAGATGTTGATAGAAGCTCTTGGCTATTAAAGCATTAGCTGTGATATCTATCGGCACAATGATCGTCGAGTCTACATCCCACATGTCGATAACCAAGTCCAGATACTTTATTCATAACATAAACATCACGCCTGTAATCCCCGAAGGGTTAGGCAAAGGTGTACCCATTTGTACACCCACATTCGCCCGTTATTTTTTAGTCCCATGTAATAGGGGGCGAGCCTATTGCCATCAACCGGGCACAAATCCAGACTCGGGGGCTGCTACTGAGAAATTCCTGATGGAAAAACCCAATAACACTTTGCCCGACCTGGGAATCGAACCCAAAACTTGAACTTGCGACCACTAGACTAACGAGGCAGTCTACTACTACTGCCTCGTTACTAGGCATACTTTATTCAAGCTAGTTTATCTATTTATCTTTTTCGACATTCACGAGGTTCACGTCTTGTGGGAATTCTATGTTTTCAATCAGTGCGCGCCGATTTAATAATTTTATTATTGTAAACAAATAAAAACCTATAAAACACCACCAGAAATACCGTTCAATTAAGTTTACATTAATTTCTATCTGTATCAGATTTTTACAAAACTGTGCTCTTGCACCTTGAGAAGGTGAACACTTGTTAATTTGAGAAGTCAGATAATAAGTAGATAATAACGTTGGATGAACAAAATTATTGGTACAAAGCCACCCTTATATCATTAAAAGCGGATTATAATATATACAAAATCTCACATGACAAGTTTGACCTTGGTTACTCGTTTCCCCAATAGGGTGACTTAGCCGGTTTGCCGGCCACTTCTGGTATTCAGCCTGTTCGTAGTAAGATTTATTATATTGATAATGACCGATATTTAAACAGATGGTTATACTCATGATAACAAACAACTTTTCTAAAGAAACAATTTGTTAATTTACAAAGCGCCGTTGCCTAAACCAGCCCAATAGAACATTGATTAACATTTGTAATTCAATTGAGTTACTAGTACTATTCAACTTTTACCATGCATTATTATTTTTTTAACTATCAACCTATCCGAACGCACGCGTGTTCACGCCTTTATTGGCGATATGCGTTTTGCAAATAAAAAAAAAAAAAAAACAGTAGGTAAATGACAAAAATTGAATTATTTGGATCAAAATCTCAGTCAGACGAACAAAAAAATTGCCATGAAGTCAGACATTAATTTAACTGGCCGAAAAACGGCTGAGTCACCCTACTTGTTTTGATGTGGGTGCCGAGGCACCCCTATCCCTGGGCTTGTTTCAAGGTCTTCATCTTCCCCCATTCTGTGACATTGAAAGCCGTTCCCATGGGAACAGCTTTTTGAATCTCACCCTTCCATTAAGGGGAAACGAAGGTAGATTTTTTTACATCGACTTCAAAGCATTGATTTTTTTACAGTAAAGTACTATATCAACTATTTGTATGGTCCTAGAACCCACTAAAATTTCAAAATTGCCTATTTATATCACTGTTGAAAGAGGCCTAGCGTAAAAATTGGAAAGCTTTTAATGGAAAAAGTCAAACAGGAACACAGTATGTGTATATTTTTAATGAAATTATTAAATGGTCTCCTTTTTCTTTTCTTTACTTTGACTTTTACTTAGGCTATTCATTTCGATCTGCAGTTGTCCTTTTTCGCATGCCGAGTACTCGCAGAGCGACAGCGATAGTTATAACTAATATCAAATTATTAAAACTATCCGTCCGCATTTCTTTATAAGCGTTGTTATACCAATGTATCACAATAGTTTGCTCCCAACACTGTACACAGTACCAACTGTGAGCAAGTATTGACTGTTGTAACAAGTTTCATTAGAAGTTAGAGTAAATATCAATATTTATATACTTGTGTAGTTTGTGATATGATTGGTTCTACTTTGATCTCTAAGGGAATCGAGTTTTCACAGAGTAAAAATGTTCGTCTCGAAGATTTCCAGACAGAGCGTTTACACTGCCAGACTAATAAATCTAAAAACACAATTGTCAATATACTTACATGCAATCCACAGGCTATTCTGTCCCTGCCGCGAATGATTTGCTGTTGTTTGTTGTCCAACAGCACCATGTAAAGTTTCAGCAAATCTAAGTAACTGCTTGGCGTTGTGTAGAAATATCGCCTCATCTCTTGATACAATCTGTCCGTCATTATGTCCACATCCTATGCATGACAAGTACAAAAGCTTAATTTATTTTCGTGAGGTCTCTATTAAAGCTTTTACCACCGCCTTATTTTCTCTTGTGTACAAGTTATCTAAATACTTAATTAAAAATGCCCTGATTGATAAAATACTGTAATTCGAGAGCTTATAAATTATGCGTAACGAGCGAAAGTGATGTAGGGAAGTCTGACGTTGAGCTTACTAGCATCGCTGCAGGGGCTGAAAGTTTAAATAGGTACTTAGGAATTTGAATTTACAATGGAATAAAGCGACTATCTATAATATCTAATGTATTGCAGTTATGTATGAAACCGCACATATTTCCGACAGGATAATTTAGTAAAAGTTGTTTGAAATTAAGATTATTTTCTGCAGCCAAAGAACGCGAAATCAACTAGTGATAAAGTGTCGATCTGAATATAATTAAATAAAAATAACAACCAACTCTATAGAAATGATAGGCTGAAACTGAAGTTACCTGATGCATACTGACACACATTGTTGATATTAGCCCAATGATATCTTGGTTCCCGAGCGGCTGAAGACATTGCTGGGCTACCGAGAGCAAAGCCTCCGGCGGCCATTTTGTGAACCAGTCAATGGTGCAGCAGTTTACCAGAGATGGGAACATTCTGCAGCGACGTCTACGGAGATGACGAAAAATAAACGATATAATTACGTGGGTAATGAATCTTTACGTGAAACATAATTTACATAACAGGTCAGGTCAAATCAATCATATTTATTTTAAATGAAAATGTATGTATGATAAACACATGTTTTTTTTTTTTATTTAATCAAAACAATTAATTTATTATATTATACAAGGTGCAGTCTGTATCCTCGTCAACTTCAAGACGGTAATAGTGCTAGTGATTTTCCATACGATTTATAATGAAATACCTAAATAGGAAATTATCTTTTATTTAGTCCTTGTGGAATTCGTATGGTTTGCCGTTGGATTTAGGCGGGCGGGCGCTGAATCCGCTCGCATACAGTGATATTATTATAGTAGCGCGACACTGCCTACCTCATACGCAATGCTTATTCTAAAATACTATCAAACATAAACAACAACTAGTATTATTGAATTATTAGCCAGGTGTGGTAATTTTATTCGATTATTTGTGTATTATATGGCAACGTCCTATAATTTGACGTGGATACAAAACTGAACTTTGCTATATCGACATTGCATGGCAATCTTTTGTATTGTGCATACTTATTTCCAAATAAATACGATGTGCCTATTTTATTGGCTTTTATTTTATCATTAACAACATATATTTTAAGCTTTAAATATAACATTCATAGCTTATACAAAATGTAGAAGTAATTCAATAGTATAATTCACATAATAAGCAGTGCTTATTATGCACAAGATTAACTTGGTTTAAGTAAGCATTGCTTATGTCGTGATCTAAGTTCATGCATTGTTTTAAGCCATATTGGCCCGGCACAGCTAGGCCTATGACCTACCTACGTAAAGCTTCTCGGCGTCTTATAACGTTCGTCGTCTTATATACCGGACTGAGTTTAAATGCATCAAAATCAATTGCTAGTTAACATAAAACCGTCTCCATGTCTACCTAGCCCCAAATACCATAATTATCAGTATGACACGAGCACAACTACAAATGGTGCGTTTACTCGTGATACATCTACAATAATGATAATGAATAATGTCTTTGATACTTAACAAAAATCTTTCTAAATCAGAATATAAATGCCTATGTGTTGATTTTTAATTTTGTCAAATAAAAGCAATAAGTTTATAATCCTAGCTACTGATTGAAAGAAAATATTTAAAATAAAAACTGAAAATAAGAACTGTAACTAAAAATCGTATGAAATCACCATAAGTGTTGGATAATGTTTGTAAGCGAAGCCTGGGTTCACAGAAACTTTATATTTTTCGTATAATATAAATATTTAATGTTTACAAAATCACCATTTTCGCGCTGTATTTGAACTTAGCTGCCAATAAATAAAATGAAGTACACCCTAAGAGCTTTCATAAGACATGGGTCTTATTTTACTAACAATGTATAAAAGAAGGCCCAAAATTTTCCTTTTCAATTTCAAGACTTGTCAACAACTAACATTTGCATATCACCATATATCATATCAGTCGTGAAAATGACAACTTTACCTATTGCTAAAGTAAGCTTTATTACTTTTTTGAGAGGATTTCCCAGTCGAGGAGCCAAAGGAATTTTTGATATAATAACAGTAATTACTGAACGAACATGTTACTTTTAGGTCTCATTTAGCTTTCCGGAAAATAACCCTTTATTGACGGTAGCTAAAACAGGATCGTACCCTTTTTATTTGGGCCTCGATTTGAGTCATAGCATAACACAAGAATACAGTAGTGTACCCGGGTACTAGGGACGTTACAGATGTGGGGTCAATGGATCCGGAATCGGAATCGGAGTTTTTAAATTAGACTTATCGGTTTCGGAATCGGTATTGTAAAAATACTTTTTAAATGCAAAAAACTTTTGATTATGTTTTGGTTTTACCTTTGGCTTTGAGATGTAAATAGTTTTCTTAATTCAGATAATAACTAATTGTAATTTATTGTAATATAAAAAAAATAACTGTAATATTTTTATTCCTGGACTGATCCGAGGCACAATAATTGTCCATCTCCTCTATATCTCAAAACAATGATAATAGCCTAGCGACTCTAAAGCTTCGCAACTTTATCTCCGTCGAATCTAGGAGTTCTTCGCAACGGGTCATAGATTAGGACAACACCACTAAAGACTTGTTCAATTGAGCTTGGTGAACATGAAAATAGAAATTAAATAGTAATCGGCATTGGTGCCGATTCCCTTGTTCACAAACTACACTCAAATGAGAGAAATGGCATCTCTTACTAAAATACAGTGCAAGAATAGGACGGTGATATTTAAGAACTAAGTTAGAGATGTCAAATTAGTTTGACCTTGAACTTTTTCGTGTTTTTATCAATGCGTTCTGATATGTCATCTAAAATAGCATGGAAGTTTCAGATTACTTAAACTGACAGGCTGGTCTGATTTATTTCCGTACCTTTCTTGTTTTATTGGACAGAAAAAGATAGAAATAGTCTAATTTTAGTTTAGTTTGTGAACAACGGAATTCGCACCATTATCCGCTTGACAAGTAAAAACAAGTTTGTATTCTATAACATCATTAACATCTGTATAATATCCCTAGTAGGTGCTGCATCACGGGTTGCAAAGCGAGCAGGGGTAGGGTTGCGCAGCGCAACCGTAAGCCCCGCGCGCCCTCACCGCTGCTCCAATTGCAATTTATTGATCCATCAAATGAAACTAGCTGCAGTTGGACTAGCCCTCACATGTTAACTTTATCTGAATATTTTATAATGCGTTCTATTTTGACTACTTGCTAGTTGCTACTTTCTTTTATAAAGGCTGGGACCAAAACTCGGTTCACGTTCGTTTTCTGCGCGCTGAATGCCGAGTAATGTTCAATTGCAAGTGTTGGCAACGCTCCAAACTAACATAACTCATGTAAAAAGGGGAAAGTGGGTGAAAGTTCAGAGTCAGGGTTTCAACAAACTAAGAAGGTTCAAGATAGGTTCACTTGTGCACAAAGCGAATCTTTGTGATTGAAAATTTTATAATAATTATTTTTAATTTTATATCGTTATGTGTACGTGTCTGTGGTATTGCAGATCCAAAACAAAAATATATGAAAATCTGAGCCGATTTGAAGATAATGAGCTTTTTTCTGGTTATAATGTTTTATTCCACTTTGAATCGTCTTATTAACTCATCAACCCTTTATTTACAGCAGCAGGCATATTGCATTTTTGGGCTGATTCTATTGCTCACGATGAGTACCTGCCTCTTTGACCTAAGAGATGGTGAACATGAAGGAAGACATCGTGAGGAAACCTGGAATTGTACCAGCCTATTTCCACAGCTATTACTGTCTCACTCAAAACCATGTTAGAGGCCTTTGAGGCGGTTTAGAAACTCTGACACTAGGTTGTAGGGTCGTAAAACCTTACTGCCCACACGATAAAGAAAGAAAGATCTTTTTATATATATTTTTTTGTGTTTAGCTGTAAGTTATCCTAAAAAATTAAATTAAATTGTCCGATCGAAACTGAATATTCGGCATGTAATAAATTCTATAAATATGCTGAAATCATGTGTGTTTTACACATATAAATATAGTTAAATAAACAAAGTACCTAACACTGCTATAAAAATAATATCTGTAGTGTGTAACCAAAATAATACCTTATTTGTTATGCAGTCGACTCTTGTTAATTAAATAATTCGAACATCTCTATAAATTAAAAAAAGTTATGAGGCTCCTAGATAAACTCACGATAAATTAAAACAAGTCAATGGGTCTTTGGTACATTCAGTAATTCGAAGTAGAAAAATATTCTCATCCTGAAGTATCAGAATTTCTTAGTAATTCGAAGTTCTATCATCCAAACACTCGACAATTAAAAATAATCCAAACATGAAAAAGTTAAATCTGATACAAACAAGAATGATCAGCTGTGCAAATTGCAGTTGACATTAGCTTTCGTTTCTATTTTTAATGATTTCTATATAGTTTAAGTTTGCTTACGTATTCAATGTATGTTTGTACATTTTCGATAAATATTAATATATATTATGTATGTACTGGGTATATTATGTTCGAAATTTCAACAAATAAAGGGAGGAGGAAGGCGTTCTCGCTGCCTATAAATCGAACCTATTATTTCTCCTGTTGTTATTACGAAACTCTCATTATTTTATTTTTAGTATTTCAAGGTATTTTATAAGTCCCTTGAATATTATCGAGAGTAGACTGTATTAACAATTTACGACATGGCCGAAGTTTCAGCCGCTGTCGGCTAAAACCAAGACTGTGTGCCGTCAAACAGAAATCGAATGTTCGATCGGTCTCTATTAATAACTATCGGGATAGCTTAGGTCTGGCTGGCAACTAAATAAATGTGTATATAAAAGATTTAAGTTCACCTGAATGCCTCTCCTACTGGACTCATGCATATACAAAGGTGGAGCTTTCCTCGGACCTTGTTGATGAAGTAGTAGTAAACAGCGTCTCGGTCAGCAGGGTTGATGTTATTCTTTGCGGCCTCGCCGCGACATCCAGTTTGCACCTGTTCGTAGGTATCATCTTCGAAAAGGTTCGGTACTTCACCTATGAGATAGAGAAAACAGAGTGTCATATAGCCTTCAGCTTGAACCTACACTATAAATGCCATAACACAGCATTGCTCGTGCACATAGTTATGTCATGAAATAAGCTTTGCCTTCTCTGAAATTTTACTAACTACTACTACCTACTAGAAGCCAATTACCAGAGTTGAGCATATTATTAATGTCTTCGAGGAATTCCTCTTTTGTGATCTGTGTATCGGTGAAGAGGAACACTGTATCATCATTATATACTCCCGCCCGCATATACATATTGCGAAGATCATCGTGGAATTCTGGCGTATCGTAATTTCTTTTGATTTCCATTCCCATGCACCTGCGGTCGAAATATAAAAGCTGACAATAATAGCTACAACCTACAAGCGTACAACACATAAAAATAAAATGTTATAACCCACTCAATAATTCATAATAAAAGGGCCCTTTATAATATGAAAAATGAACAAAACTAATTTTGCCAGGCACATTTTTTATTCATTTGAGGGGATTGTAATATATTTATCGATCCAAGGCCAAACTTTCAAGATTTATTATCATTAAAGATGTTGTAAAATGCAACAAATATCATATAATTTTCTTACAAATATTTTAAGGGTTTCTTTAAAAGAAGTTGCGTAAGTTTTTTGTTTCGAGTGTTATGGGTACCCGGTATCGGTAAAGAGAAAAACGTTATATTCATAAATAGTAGGTTAGGTCGACAAGTTAGGCCGTCGCCATGACGGTTGCCGCCGTTTGTACAATGTCTAATTATACAATAGGTAGGTAGCTGTCGCAGGAAGCGACAACTACCGAAATAGAAAGACCGGAAAAGTCATGGAAAATATTTTGTATGAAGATGGTGAAGGTAAAATATAAATTTCATAATAATTCTTTAAGTGAAGGAGTACATTTGCATTATACCTTTTGTTGACTATTATTACTGGGTATTATTATGTCATGATTTGTATCTTTATTGGACATCCTAAATAAATAAATATCATAATATCACTCCTGTAATCCCCGAAGGGCTAGGCAGAGGTGTAATTAGTACAAACACATTTCGCCAGTTATGTTTAAGTCCCATGTAATAGGGAGCGAGTCTTTTGCCATCAACCGGGTACAAATTCAAACTCCGAGGCTGCTACTGAGAAACTCCGGATGGAAAAACCCAATAACACTTTGCCTGACCTGGGAATCGAACCCAAGACCTCATGCTCAGCAGTAGTGCTTTGCAACCACTAGACCAACGAGGCAGAAAATAAATAAATATTGAGATATCGGCTGATAAAAGTGTATGGATAAAGTCACGCTGTATAACCCATGTAAGTATGATGCATGTCAAACTTCAGCCAGTTCAGTTTATGAGCTAACTGAACAGTTTGACATGCTACATGTCTTAAAAAAAAAGCTTACAGTGACCTCAGTCACTTTAAGCCGTTTTTCATATACTATGGGTTTCTTTCAGTATAACTTTTCGTGTACAAATATATTTAAAGTCAGATCTAGCTTCTCATCCGATCGATTCAGAGTAGAGGTTAAAGACGAAAGTACGTACTTGCACTCATTGATGTGTCCAGCAAGGGTAGCGACACTCCTCCGGCCGGAGCCTCCGGGCCCCACCATGAGGCAGTGGCCCCGCTCGGCCCGCAGCACTCGGGCTATCCTCACTACGTGCTCTATAGCGTCTTGAAACAACACTAGGTGCATCTCCGCGCGCGCCGTTGCATTGTACTCGTCTAAGTATTCCTGTGTTATAAATAAGAAAACTAAAAAAACTACAATTTTAAATAAACTTAAGAACAGTTCAACTGAACAGCATGAAACAAGAAAATTCCTACGATTACGCCCGTAATCCCCGAAGTGTTAGGTATGGTGTACCCATCAGTAAAAGTTATGTTAAGTCCCATGTAATAGAGGGCAAGCCTATTTCCATCAACCGGGCACAAATCAGACTTCAAGGCTGCTAATGTTAAATACCTGTAAGAAATTTTCTAACTTGACTTTTTTTCATTGTGTAACCAACTTAAAACTTAATTGATTTGTATCTATTATTTAAATTTGCACACCTTAAATAGGTTATAATACAGTGTACTTCCTATTCTTTTGTAACATCTTTTATACATGTATTATGCAAATAAATGATTTGATTTGATTTTGATATGATTTGAAACCCCAATAACACTTTACCCGACCTGGGCATCGAACCCAACTCATGCTCAGCAGTCGCACTATGCGACCACTGCACCGACGAGGCAGTGTTTTTAAGTCTAATTCATGCGTATTTTAAAGGAAATACGAAAGGGGTGTAAAATTAAGATATAAATAATCATTGTATTGTTTCGTAGTGCTGACCGATATTCAAAGTCAAAGTCAAATCATTTATTACAATTAGGCCATTATAAAGCACTTTTGAATGTCATGTAAAAAAACGAAAAAATAAATGGGATAAAATTTATTTTATTTTATTTTTCCCAAATTAAATAAAATACTTGCCCCTTTCAAAAGGTAGTTTTGTATGGAAACGAATGGGCAAGAAACTCCATACGTACTCTTTTAAAATCAACGTTTTACAATATTATTATTTGTATACAGAGTCATACGTATTATATCGCCAACCGTATCTACAACCATCACTTGCCTTCGTTATCACCAATAGCTTATCAAATTCAGCTATCTCAGCGTAGTTCCTCATATCCTTCGGAACAGAGGAGTTCATAAAATCACCAAACAGCAGAAGAGGTGGACGTAAGATGATAGCCTCGTCAGGAACGTTAAGTATTGGATTTTGGAAGTTCTTCTCACATACGGCGGTCATGAGGTGGTAGAAGTAACTCTTATCTTGGACGTTGATCAGCCGATCGTGGAACACACGAAGACACTCATGATAAAACAATCTGAAATGACGTACAGAATCTAACGCTTGTACGAGTATAAAATAAACTACATAAGCGACTATAACCAAATGTGAAGTATATATTTATTCAAACTGATGTTCTCTTCTGAAATCTTTACATGTAGTAGAAAGTAATCGAGGGTTTTTTTACCCCTGTAACCTTGGCTCAAAACAGAACAACGATGGAACTTCTTATCTCGTGAAAAATGACAGTACAATTCAATATTGGAATTAAAATAAAAGAATATCGTCTCTGACGCAGAAGGGAACTTGACCAGTGACCTGTACAATACCAAGCCTATCCTGTTTAAATTGCGACGGTTTATTAAAAGAAACTTACTAATTTCATTGTCTGGTAGCAAAGATACATCTTCTAGATACAGGCCTCACCATCAACTATATTCTAGTTGACAGATTTCTAGTTATCACATATCCGTACTAATTTTTGGTGCGGATATGTGACATCCGAATTAAGCAAGGCGTCCATTTAAAAATGTATAATACTTAGTACCTACTAATAAGATACCACCTTGTCTAAAACAACAGTGTTGTTTTTCAAACACGTGTTGAATCTGAACACTGTTTTACAATTTTTGGGAGCTAATGAAACAAAGACATCGTCGAAAAACTAGTATGGTTTCATAAACATGAACATTACAAACATTTATTACAAATAAACATTTTCAGAAATTCAATAGGCTTAGTAACACACAGAGTTGATACAAAATAAAATATGGGGTGGTTACCAATAATAAAATATAACATAATAGGTATAAGTGGTTCTCTTGACCTCAATCTCGTTAGATGAAAATCAATGTATGAGGTCCATCTACGAAGGACCACGCATGATCAGAAGAGTTATGTTCGCTCTCTTTGTTAACAAAGGCCAGGTGGGCGGATAGCAACTCGGTTGCGAACAGCAACGGTAATACAAAAATAAATACAAATTGTTTTATTTCGTATCCAAGTAAGTATTTTCTAACAATAGTTGTTATAGGCCTCCTAATCTTAGGAGAGGGCGGAGGGAGATACTTATTATGGTTCTGATTTTATACGCGTTAATTATACGTTTAATTATAGCGTGAGGCGTATATATACGCCTCACGCTATGTTATTATATATCAAACAAAAGACTACCCTCAAAAGTGGGTTTTAATGAGGAATTAAGTGTTGTTTTTTAAAATAAAAAAATTATGATGTGTTAAGTAATAATTAAGTTTCAGATTGAAGTTGTCAGATTTTCGGGCTTCTGACGACGCGTAATGGCCGTCAAAGATCCACGTATGACGCTTGATGATGCTTAACGTGCTTTCGAGGCATGAACGATGTCAGTGATGTCTAAGATAAACCTAGCAAGTCCCTACATATGAATTGAAAAAGGCACTTGGTACTTGCCCGGATTCGAACCCACAACCTTCCCATCACGACAAATCTGAAAACTGAAACAAGCGAAAACCCATAAATACCTGAGCATTGCTTGCGGTGCCCTCATAATTGCAGCATCAGATTGCAAGACTCCTTGCATACACTTGGACAAGTCTCTCAGATTGAACACATAGTGAGACTTGGCCGGCGTTGGCAGCAACTCTGCGCAAATCTTCAGGTACACGTCTACGGCTGCATTCACTATGGGAGGCCCGAGAACTGAGACTTCGCTCACGAAATCCTCCATATGACCTCCCAAGATTGCCTAGGTAATGATGTAATTAGTTAACTTGATGAAGAATCTGCACACATATTATAAAGTTAATGAGTTTATTTGTTATTTCAATGCGCTAATCTCTGCGTTAATAACCCGTTTATCGAGAAAAGTAATAGGCCATATAACATCACGCAACACCCCTCGGGAGCAGAGAAATATTCAAATACGTAACTTACGCGGCTGAAACGGGGGTATTACCTACTAGTAAGTTTTTATAACTTAAGAAATTAGGCTGCCGCAACACCGCGAAAAGCGCTGACTACTTAGAACATTTTTTAATGATTTTCGCTACACCTAACAAGTAAAAAGTAGGCTTTGCGTCAAAAGAAGATGTTCCTATAAGAGGAACAGGGTTTTATAAGAAAAAAGCCACACGAGGGTGACAGTGCCATTAATCAACAAAAATGATAATGACTTACCTTAAATATAGTCTTCATAGCCTCAGCATTAGGCGCTGAAATATAGAACATGGCGAAGTGTCTAACGAATCGTCCGGTGAGCGGGTTACGACCACCGCCTGGCGGAGCGCACGAGCACGCCAGCACCACATCAAGGATATCTTTCCAGTACAACTTGTCACGGTCGTAAAGACCTCCGTAATCTAAGAATTGCCTGGTGAATTGATAATGTTTATTTTATAAATGATGCCTAGAATAATAATATTATAAAGTCTAGACGAGACTTTTTTCTTAAAAGTCTCCGTTTCTCATAGAATCATTTGCTAGATTTTCCAAATTATCCTTTAGTTTTTTAAGGTAATAAGTGTCCGCGCTTCTACGGCGGCGTGAGTATGTCTGCGGGGACTGCGAGGAGGGAAGGGGTCAATATGGTCGAGGGCCTTGCTATTCGCTCCAACACCGCGCACCGCACTCGCCGATAGATCGCCTTCGTTTTAACAGCCAATTTGTTAAGCTTTAATTTTTAATATATTGTTTGTTCTATCGTCGTCTATAATATTATTTCTTATGTTTCTGTACTGAACACTAAGTACTTAACGCGAATTAAAAAGACAAAATCAAAATCGCTTAGACCGTTCGGGAGGTACGACGCTACAGACAGATACACCATCACATAGACACGTCAAACTTACGACACCCCGTCGTTTTTGCCTAGGGGGTTAAAAATGATAAAAATATTAAGTGTACCTTAGCAGTTCTATAGTCGGTTGTGCACCATATATGTCCAAGCGAGGCATGTTCACGTCATCTATGAACACGACCACTTTCTTCCCCAAAGGAGCTCCGATAGCCTTGCGTGGTCTCTTGTCTAAACGTAACTCTAACACTGCCTGCAAAATAATGATGAAAATATCCAAATTAAATCTATTAAGATTTTTTTTTAAATATAAATGTTGCCCCACACTAGGATTTTTTCCTGTATCGTCGGTGAGGTTACAAACATATAAATTGACATACACAAACAAGACCCGAAAAAGCTATCCGAGGCCATACCTACAAACATTTGTACCGTGCGGGAATCGAACCCGCGTCACGCAGAGCAGCAGCCATTTGTTAATCAATTACCTAATTGGTGGTGTCAAGTACCAGTACCCAATTGATAATAAGCAGTTAGGTAAAGCAATCAAATCACTTTTTTTTCGATCAGTAAAAGCCTTTGCCTTACAGTGTGACAATAATAGGCCGGTACCATTTGTATTATAGTAGTATCTGTCCCGGGAAACTTCGTACCGTCTCAGAATCAATAAATGTCGTATTTTCTCCTCGTTTTAATAGCAAATTTAGTGACACACCGACAGCAGCGCCACTTACTGGGTCCATTTGTGTTTTCAAACTATCCAGGAAATTTCATCCAATATGGTCCAGCCGTTTAGGAGGAGTTAAATTACAAACAGATGTACAGCAGAATTATATATATTAATATAAATAATGAATATTTTACCTGTGTTCGGCCACTGCTAGTTTGGGCTGAGAAGTTCATTACGAACGGTATGAAAACTCCACCAAGAGCCATTTTGTTAAGAATCTCTATCGCAACAACCGTTTTACCGACACCTGAAAGGTAGACAGTTCATGAATAAAGGCTCCCTACGTGTTGACAGGATATATAAAAAAAAAAACAGAGCCTGTGGTTCCTTAGGTTGTTGTCACCATGTGTTCTGGAGTAGAAAGAGTATTTCGTTTTATTTGAGATTCATTCAATTATTGTAGTAAGTTATATTAACAAACATTCCTAAAAAGGGCACAATTCCATTCTACTTTAAGTCGTCTAAAAATATACAAGGTAATAATAATTGTACTGCCTCTTTGAGCAAACTGGAGGTGATAACCACCGGAACTCACAGGAAGGGAACCATACCCTATTATTTTAAAAAATCTACACCGTGTTTGGGGGCACAGTCTGATACAATATTGCCATCACAAGCGAATAAATGTTTTCGCCCCTAATCCAGAATTCAACTTTAGAATATTTCACCAAAACATTGCCGGCGCTATAAACAAAACCGAGGAATTAACGTTTGCAATTAACGAACTGTCGAAAAATGGTAGAAGAATAGATGTGGTGTGTTTGACTGAAACTTTCATGAAAAAAGGTACAGAAATGCTTTTGAAAATTCCTGGTTATAATTTAGTTGCATCATATTCACGGGACACTAAACGAGGAGGGGTATGCATATTGATTAATAATAATTTAAAATATAAAACTTTGACTAATATTAATGACTTGGGATGTAAATTCAATTTTGAATGTTGTGGCATCGAAATTAATAAAATCATGATTATTTGCTTATATAGAACTCCAAACAGTATCCCACAAATATTCCTTGAGAAACTTGAACAGTTACTAGTAAGCCTTACTAGGAAACATAGAAAAATTATTCTATGTGGGGACTGGAACTTGGACATTTTAAAACCAAACAAGAGTAGCGAAGACTTGAAGAGTATGTTAAAAAATTTTAAAATTGAAATGCATATCAAAACACCAACGAGACAATTGTCATGTCTTGATCAGTTAGCTAGCAATATTAAGCATGTTAAAGCGGAGGTACATCACCTTGCCCTGTCTGACCACGAAACAGGTCAAACGCTATCGCTTAAAACTACAAAATCATTCGAAATATTCAGCTGGTATGAGAATGTCAGAGATTATAGTAGAGAAAATATGGACAAGTTCAAAAGTTGTATGTCATCGCTTACATTCTCAGACGTATACGAAAAAAAAAACCTACAAGAAGCGTTTGCTGAATTTCATGATTTATTTAAATTATTATTCAATCTGTGTTTCCCAATAAACATAATAAAGAAATCTAATAAAAAAGGGAACCATAATTGGTTGACGAAGGGCATAAAAAGATCCTGTATAAGGAAACGGTCGCTCTATCTCATCCAACTACACAAGAAAACAAACAGAAAAAAAACAAACAAACACTATAAATCATACAGTTACATACTCAAAAAGTGCATTTATAAATCTAGACAACTACAGAATAAGAAATATCTTGACACTAATAAAAATAGATGTAAAGCCACATGGACAGTGATTAATGAAAACATTGGTGACGTTAGTAAATTAACACAAATTGACAAAATAATCAACAATAATCGGACATATGATGACCCTAAGGAGATAAGTGACAAATTTAATCAGTTTTATATACAATTGACAAATAGCAAGAATTTTAAATATAATAAAGACGAGATAAACAAAACTATCCAGACTAATAGCGAACATACAATATTTCTAAAACCAACTGATGCAATGGAAATAGTTCAAACAATTAAAAGTCTTAATAACACAAATGCAGCAGGAGTGGATGACATAACAACCAAAGTTATTAAATTATGCGCACCATACATATGTCAACCACTGTGTTATCTAATAAATTTATCATTTGAGGAAGGTGCATTTCCTCACATATTGAAAAATTCAGTTATTAAGCCGCTTTTCAAAAAAGGAGAAAGAACGGACATGAATAATTATAGGCCAGTGACGCTTATACCAATCATGTCAAAAATCTTTGAAAAAATTATGCTCAAAAGGCTTCAAGACTTTACATCAAGTTTTCGGATACTTAAAGATGAGCAATTTGGGTTTAGACGGAATAGTACCACTTCATTGGCATGTTTCAATTTGATCAAAATTGTCACCCAGGCTATAAATGATGGTTTACCAATCGTGGCGATTTTCTTGGACATGAGTAAGGCGTTCGATTTTGTAGACCACGACTTGCTCTTACATAAGCTAGAAAAATACGGAATACGAGGCAAAGCAAACGACTGGTTGAGAGATTACCTAATTGACAGAAAACAATGTGTGGAAATTTCTAAAATACATAATACTAAGAAGATCTTACATAGAAGTGAATATCGATTAAATAATTTTGGAGTGCCACAGGGTAGTGTATTGGGACCTTTTTTATTCCTCTTATATATTAACGATCTCCCAAATACGATTTGCCATAATACAATCTTGTTTGCCGATGATACAACTCTCATTGTGAAATGTGAAAATGCAGACACGTATGAGCAAGACATAAACAAAGCAATAGACAAAATAATACACTGGTTACATTCTAACAACTTACAAATTAATATGGAAAAAACTAAAATGATCCAATTCCAAACCCATAAAAGAAAGCCATTCACGTTAAAGGTTAAATATAATGACACTATGATTGAACAAGTGGCAAGTACTAAATTTCTAGGGATAATGTTGGATCAGAATTGCGACTGGAAAACACACGTCGATTACGTCTGTGATAAACTCGACAGATTTGTCTACGCAATAAAAAGATTAAGAGTCACGGTATCAACAGAAGCTGCTCTTTGTGCTTATCACGGATACGTTTCGTCCGTACTCGCTTATGGTCTCTTGTTGTGGGGTAATTCGGTGGAAATTACAAAAGCGTTCAGAGTACAAAAAAAATGTATACGTGCAATCTGTGGGGCCTGGTATACGGATAGTTGTAAGCCCTTGTTTAAAAAGTGCAATATTCTGCCATTGCCGTGTATGTACATTAGAGAATTATGCCTATTTGTAAAACAACATCCGGAATATTTTATTAAACACAAAGATGTAACCAAACGAAATGTAGTTCCTAGAAATAAAAATAAATTTAAACATGAGCTCTGTATACCGCAATGTAGGCTCGAATTGTATAAAAGGAACTCGTACATAAATGCTGTAAAGGTATATAACAAATTACCGGACGTTTTTAAAGACCTACCTTTGCCCATGTTTAAAAAGAAAGTAACGCAATGGTTAAAAGACAAATGCTTTTATAATCTTAAGGAATACATGTCAGATGAGGGAAATAGGAATTAATAATATTGGTATATACCTTATAATAATTTATGGATGTTCGAATTAATTTTTATGACATTATCAATTACAATTTAGCTATTTTTTATACTTAAATTATTAATCTGACATTTTATTAAACTTTATCTCTGACGAAAATTAAATTTTTGCACACCATATGTAATGGTAGAATGTAAAGGGCCCATTATAGTTAAGATCATACTTTGTAAACCTACATTCTGGCAAATAAATAGATTTTGATTTTGATTTGATTTTGATTGCGTTGGTACAGTAACGACCTCGTCATCATCTGCCTAGCCTTTTCCCAACTATGTTGGGGTCGGCCTCCAGTCTAACCGGATGCAGCTGAATATCAGTATTTTACATGGAGCGACTGCCTATCTGACCTCCACAACCCAGTAACTGGGTGATACGATACCCCTAGGTAAGACTGGTTGACAGACTTTCCAGCTTCTGACGACTCGTAACGACTGTCAAAGATGTTACGTATGACAGCGGGACCAACGGCTTAACGTGCTTTCCGAGGCACGGAATGATGTCAGTAATGTCAGTAAGATAAACTTGAGAAAGTACATATGAATTGAAAAAGTCATATTGGTACTTGCCCGGATTCGAACCCACAGTACAGTACAGTTACGACCTAATTAAGTAAAAAGCAACTTAAAATCTTCTATGTTGATGGGACAGTCACAAGCATAAACATTTATGTTACAATTGGTGTACGATATGATATAACCGGTGTCACCCAAAGAAAAAATATTTAGTAACGATTTAGGCACTTACCTGTATTTCCAGTAAACATGACAGGTTTTCCACAGGCTAGAAGTTTTTCAAACAAATATCCATAACGAAGAGTGTCTATAGTTGGTACAAGAGTCTCAAAGAACGGCTTATCGGAGTCGTATATAAACTCAGGAATTACTTCTGACCAAATTTTTAGTCTGCGCTGTTTTGTATCCATGTACATATTGAAGAAATTGAAACCCTGCGGCATGCTACAAACAGAAATTTTGTTTAGGCTTTCATCCAACAGGGATAGACCGATCTTTAAATAGCCGTGCCCAATTTCCGAGGTGTTATAACTAGTGTGTTTTTATTCGATAGTGGCAATGATTTGACATTTCGTTTATGAGTGCTCATTTAGGAAAGTAACTAGCTCAAATAGTTTGCCAAACTTTCAAGTTTGTCGGGCATGTCTAGGCTTGTTCACTAGGAAGAATAGGACTTATAAATAATTACTCCAGAATATAACAAAACATATTGAAGGCTAAACAACTAACAATTCAGATTCCTCGAATGTTTCAAACTGTCTCTTGATGACCTCTTCAAAGAGTTTCCGTCCGTCTTCGAGGATGTTGCCGCCGATGCACCAAACGTAGCAGAATATGAAGCAGTGAGCGATGTACACTTTGACAAACGCCTTGTCCGGAAACCGATCACCCGGCTCCGCAAGCAGCGCTCCCAGAAGATAGCAGACTGCGGACACTTTGCTTATGTCTACCTGCATGACGTAACATTAGAACAATTACATTTACTATTGATTATGTAAGTTATTGTCTCTACTTAAATGTTTATCGATATCGTGCACGGGATCCTGATGGTTAGCGAGACGGCGAGTTTGCACAGACATAGACGGCATTTCGATGGCCCCACCGAATAAACGTGCAAGAGTTCTTACACGTTTTTTTTTTTTTTTCATTTTTCAGTTCTTTTGCCTATCCTGCACCTACTTAATTTTTTTTATGAATTTTAGACTCAAAACACGCCTATTATAATAGTGAATTTCTTTATTCTAGGGAAATAATTAATTTTAAAATTATAGGAATAATAGTTTATGCTTTTATTACATGCTTTCTGAGTCGCCAAGTACACAAGAATAAACATGCTAAAACCTACAGACGTTTGAGAAGATTTGTGATTGTTTTCGCATTTGGGTAATATCTTCTTACACGTTTATTCGTGTAGAAATGTATGCAAATTTCATTACTGATGTTTTACTCCACAAAATGGAAGTTAGAATATAAATAGATTATTAAAATTAAAGTATTGCATTGTCTCTTACTATAATATTTTTTTTTTCTAACAATTGTGTTAAAGAGTCAAACTTTAATATTCTTTGCATATTAGTTTAAGTTTATAGGCAGTAATGGTAAATAAACAAATGTTTACGCGATAAACTCTATTGCAATCGACTTACAAAAATAAGGTTGCTTCTATTTACATGGGTGAAGATCTGATGGAGATCTCTGGATATACACAGCGGATATATACTTTTCAATGGATTACTACAAATCACTCGTTATTGCTGTAATAGCTTGTGTATGTGTTTTTTGTACCAATAAAAATGTAAAAATAAAAATATAATATTATTTTTATTTTTACATTTTTATTGGTAACATTGGATTGGAAACATTAAATATATCAAAAATGCATCGACTGTACTTAGAATGGATGGACACAAACACGCAGTATAATAAAACATGCAAACCAACTAAACGCCAGTACGAAATCATATTTAACACCAAATTTAATATTTCCTTCTATAAACCTAGAAAAGATTTATGTAAAGTATGTTCGATTTACAAAACGTATTATAGTACAAGAAAAGAACAGCTAAAAGTTGATGATGAAAAGCATTTGAGAGAAAAGGAATTGGTAAGGCAGTTAAAGGAACAAGAAAAAGAAAAATTTGATAGACAGAACAGTGTGATACATGTTTTGATCTCGAAAAAGTGTTAAGTATCCCCCAAAGTAAAAATTTTAGAGAAAAAAGGATACTGTTACGTTTGGCATTTTCAGATTGCGAAGAGAGGAAATAGGGAGTTGCCTGTGGTTATTTATCCAAGCTCACGTTGAGTTAGGAATTAAAAATATATCTTTTTACTCCGATTCATGCTCTGGGTAAAATTGTAACCGATTTGTGTTTGCCATGTTCTCTTTAGCGTCGAAGAAATTTAACTTCAAAATAACTCACCGATTTCTAGAAAAGGGTCACAGCCAATCGGAGGGTGATTCTATGCATACTGCTATCGAGCGTTCAAAGAAAAGACATACTATATACACTCCCGATCAAATGTATTACTTGATAGAGAATGCTAAAGTTACTGGGCACAAGTACCAAGTAAAACAAATGACACAAAATGATTTTATGGATTTTAAAGAGTTAATAAAGGGGAAGAATTGGTTAAAGGACACAAACGGCGATAAAATTTACTGGAGCAAAATAAAAAAAAGAAGTACTCTCATGATCATCCTCATACAATTTTCTTCAGGTATAGTTTGGAAGACAAATTACTTGTAATTTGTCTTCCAAACTATACCTGTAATTATATATACTTACTATAATTTTATATACCTGTAATTTGCATCTCTTGAGATGCAAATTATGATAAGGACTAACGATGATAACGACTAATGATCCTGAAAGCTTAAAACTAACGTACACTGGAATGTTACCTATACCACTTCCGTTATTTAAGGACTTGATAAGTCTGTGTGATTCAGGAGCAATACCAAACCATAATCAAAGTTTTTATAAAAATCTACTGCCATTGGAAAACTCCATCTCGGTCTCCAATGACAGCGAGGAGGAGGATTAGTGTGTCTAATATTGCGATTCATTATTATTTTTTATTAAGAAGACTAGTACTTTGTTTTCACGTAGATAAATACATAATTATATTTTTTAATTCTGTGACATGATGGCCTAGTGGTTAAGGCGCCCGCCTCTCATGCTTGAGTTTGTGGGTTCAAATCCGGGCAAGTACCAATGTGACTATTTCAATTCATATGTACTTTCTAAAGTTTATCTTGGACATCACTGACATCGGTGAAGGAAAACATCGTGAGGAAACCTGGACTACTGTTCCACTCAAACCATGTCAGAGGCCCTTGAGGCGGTTTAGAAACTCTGACACTAGGGTGTGTGGGGTCGTAAGACCTTACTGCCCACACGATAAGAAGAAGAAGAATTCTATATATAGCTGTATTTTATTTCATCCTTTTACCAAATTATTTATATTATTATACCATGTATTAAATAAGATGTATTACATAAATGAAAACTGATCTTATTAACACTAATATAAATGCATACGGTCTTTCTAATCATATAATAGCCGATCAATGTACTGTAAACAAGCGTGTAAATAGTTATAGCTGGGTTAAAAAATAAACTTAATATACAGACAATAATAGTGTAACATTACAGTACGTTTTATTCGTTGTATATTATTACATGAATAAACGTGTAATGATATATTGCTGTGACCTAGTCATGCAAATTTCACAATAGTAAAAATATTAAATAGTTTTTCATGAATTTCCTGAATCTCGTTGATGTTTGAAAAAAAGTAAATATACTAGTCTATAGTTTTTTTTCTTACCTATAATTCGATAATACATTATCTATACCTATTTACAATGAAATGAGCGTTATTGAAGTTTAAACGTTTTTATTTTTTACTGAAAAGTTGTCATTTTTCTCTTACACGTTTATTCGGTGGGGCCATCGATTTATAGGACAATGCTTAAATATATTTACCGATCAATCTACGTCTATTATTGCAACATTTTTTTGTGTTTTGTTGACCATTTGGATAAATAAATAAACTCCCTGTACATGTCAGCGTAACTTCGATCAATTATTCGATCTTTTTCCGAGTTTGTGCTTATCTTTATCAATTTACTAGCTGTTATTCGGCTATTGCTCGGCCACGCGTGCAGTCGGGTAAAAATATTTACCTGTCTGATTCCAAAGCGGCATTTGGTATTAACATGTTGTAATCCAATGTCCAACAACAGGAACAAATCATGAACGAATTCGGCATTTTCCAAAGTGAAGAGGTTTTTTTCCACTGCCATATCTATCCAGGAGCGCACCAGCGGCATGTAGCCTATCTCGTTCGGATCCACGTACACCATACCGCAACGGGAAACCGTGGCTGGTGAAGCTTGAGCTAGATCTGCCACCTAATATTAAGCCTTTATAAGTAGGGATTGAATTTGCCAATAAAAGTCTACGTCCTACTTGTCGGAACAACAAAATAATGTTCTTCAATATCAAAATAGCGAACAGCACATTATTTTTGTGGTTCAAGGTTGTCGAATGTATAAAAGCCATTGCCAAAGTAATTATTTTGTTAACATTGCTTTGCTGATAAACTACGCAGTATAAAATGACATAACCAAAGGTTAGTGAAAGTTAAAACGATTTCTGGTCAGGGTTTATCTAAGCAAAAAAATAATTAATTGAAAGGTAACATTTCTAGCAACGACATTGAGTTTGACATTGAATTTGTGACAGACACGCAGGGTCCGAGAGAATCATATTTTACTTGAACTCTTTGATATTTCATTACTTTGATATTAGTTTTGATTGCCCATGAGTCAATAAGGGTGGGACAAGTGCACCACTCTGCCTCACCGTGGCTACGCCCAAGCGTCCAGCACTGATATAAATGGGAATCAAAATATTTAACAATAACACAGTTGATTATAATATATAATAATAATGGCGCAAGATATAACTTATTTAAAGAAACACTTTATTTTAACCCTGAAAACCCTTTTAGTTTTCAATTTCCTGTAAAATTAGATTTTTTGTGGCTTTGAAATCAATAAGTAATTAGTTAATTGAGTTATCAAATAAGTGATGTCACAGTTAGATAATGGTGCCGATTCCCTTGTTCACAAACTAGACTAAAAGAGAATTTACATCTCTTCTAACATACAGCGAAAGGAAAGGACGGTGACATTAAAGAACTAAGTTAGAGATGTCAAATTAGTTTTGCCTTGAACTTCTCCGTATTTTTAATCCATACGTTTTAAGATGTCAACTATAACTGTATGAATGTGTCAGATTGACTTAATTTGACAGCTCTTATTTACATTAGTCTCTTTCTTATTTTATTAGACAGAAAAAGATGGAAATAGTCTAATTTTAGTTTAGTTTGTGACCAAGGGAATCGGCGCCATTGCCGTACAAAATCTATGGAAGAAAAGCGTTTTGACAGGTCATAAAAAGTACGTCAATTGATTGTTGGTGTCAACTAGCCTATTGCAAAAGTTACGTACCTCAAACATCATGTGCACATAGGGCGTGAGCTTGATCCTCTCAGAGTTGGACAGACACAACATCTTGTTGTCATCCAGTACTGTGTTCATATTCTCAATCCACACGGCGTCCACAGGGCCGTCGCATATCAACCACTGGTGGTCCGGATTCTCACACTAAACAGAATGATGGTTCACGTTGCGTCAGTCGTTTTACATACTTGTCAAATTATAGGAGGTAGTCATTAACGACAAAAATAATAAAATAATCAATTAAAATTACGACACCTGGTGAATAATTAACAAACACTTCTTTTTATTTGTTTATGTTTGACAGTATTTCAGAATGCACCTGTTTCAAAGAACAGAATAGCCGCGTTGCGTATGCGGTAGACAGTGGCAGTGTCGAGCGACAATAACACGGTGTAAGTGCAGGTTGCCTAAACCCAGCGGCAATTTGACTAGTAAGTATGAATTTAAGTACCTAATCCTAAATATCCGGAAAAACCTATTTATTGTATTATATTGATTCGTGTTGAGAATCACTAGGACCTCCTTGAATTTGATGATGATGTAAAACTGCACCTTGTATAATCAGACCATTTAGCTGATTTTACTTATTAACTAAATGTGAATGTGTGTGTGAGGTCTTGGGTTCGATTCCCAGGTCGGGTAAAGTGTCATTGGTTTTTTCCATCACGAATTTTGCAGTAGCAGCCTCGGAGTCTGTATTGGTGCCCTGTTGATGGCAATTGGCTCGCCCCCTATTACATGGAACTTAAACATAACTGGCGAACTGGTTGTACTAATGGGTACACCTCTGCCTAACCCTTCGGGAATCACAGGCGTGATGTTACGTTATGTAACTAAATTTACCGCTATTAGAAGCTGTCTATTTTGTAGTTACACTTAGTATAACGCTGTAGAGATTAAACTTACTTGTACAGCAGTACGTAAACTGAGAGGTAAGATACCATCGTGCCATTCTAGTGTTTGCAGATTGACCTCACCATACAATTCTCCTATAGTGAGACTCTTCGGGTTCATTATGTACTTATGTACTACTTGATATTGTGGACCTTGTACTCCCATTTCACAAAGCTTTTCATAAGTATCTCCCAACACCTGTAAATGTTAGGTTATACTTAATTATTGCACAAAAATAAAAGCACGCGTAAGCTGCTATGACTAGCTTATTGAAATATCAACAACCAATCATAAATAGGCTCTAGGTTAATATTGAATGACGATAGGATATGAAATGAATCGCTAAAAGTGTTGCTAAGCACGAAACTCGAGAACGGCTGGACCGATTTGGCTAAATTTTATTGTGCGTTCGTAGTTTCCCGGGCAACGTTTATATGATTTTTTGGAAAATTCACCGGTAAAGTCAGAAATATACACCCGTGCAAAGACGGGGCGGTTCGTGAGTTGATAATAATAATTGTCTCTTACATTTAAGATAACAGTTTTGCCGCCACCTGTTGGGCCGACTGTCATGACGCCCCATCGCACAATCATGGTCTCATGCAACTGGATCACTTTATTTATCTGACGATCTTCGACTTGAAGTTTCCTCCCAAGGATCATTAATTCTGGAAAACGTCTTACTTTGTTACCACGATAACCAATAAGTAAGCTATACCATTTTTATAAATCATTTTAAGCCATTTTTTAAACACACACAACAAACAAACAAACATACATACACTGCCCAGACTAGCAATAATATTATGTAAATATCTCGGGCAGACCACCTCGGTCAGACTGTACAACTAAATACCTTACAGCGTTTACGTTCAGGTAGCGGCTGAGTACTTACTGATGACTTCAAACATGACGCCGTAGTCTCTGATAGGCAGAGACACGCCGGGGAACAGATCCGACAATATGCCTTCAAACAGTATCGCGTCAGCAGCCAGGAACTTTGGTAGATTGCTGTCGTTGAGGGCACACAAGAGAGTCATCTCCTCACGCTGGTCTGGACTCGCGCGCTTTAGGGCACCAGCCATCACCTAAATACAATTGTGGGTACTCAGGAATGTACGTCAAATTCAAGAATTATAAAAAACCATTTGCTGCTATTATAAAAATTTTGGTGTTTGGCGGGTAAGTCAAAATGATAGCATACATTTTTCAATTCGTTAAAATCATATACCTAAGATACTGCAAATAATCAAAAATTATAATATTATTTACCTTGGAGACTTTACTTATTTAAATGATATCTTGCTTGTAATATTATAAAACAAAATACTAAGTAGGTATGGGTTAATGCTAAGAATGGGCTAATTATATTCTCGATTTAAAAATACAATCGTATAAGTACTTAAAAATTGTGAAAACTGAGGGTATCTGACTGCAGTGATATTAATGGATTATTAATCGTAATCGCAATTACATAATAATGCATTATTATTTTATCTTCTTTCCGAAGGCACAGGAAACTAAAAGTATTAGAATGTTTTAAGAGCCTACCAGCACACTCTTCACAGCTCTCATGCCGAAATCATAGTGGTCCTGTTTAGACAGTTGTTCACTTGACAACTTGTACATTTGCACCATCTTTTTCGCTAAAATTCTCGAAGATTCGAAACCTTCGGAGTACAGGATCACTTCAGCGATCAACGCTTTAAAAAGATTATAATTGTATGATTAATCGTCTACCTATATTAATAATACTCTAAGTAAGGTCAAGTTATTGTTAGATACATTTGCTTACCATAATCCGGTACCATCATAGAGATAGGACGAAACAGAGCTTTCAGATTGTCAGGTAGTTCAGTTCTCCCAGCATAACCAGGATTCATTGTAATAAAAGCAGCACAACTGCGCACTAATTTGATCTCGCGCCCTTCAAACATGAACCTGTGAAAAGGAAAATTATGAGCTAGTGCAGAAATATCCTTACATTAGTTACACTAGACTAATGCACTTTTGAAATTAATTTCTGAGCATAATATAAAGTAAGATTTAATTAGATAAAAATATAATATAACAGCTTATTAATTCAACTTACGAAGATAATTAAATAATGTCTTTGAATTATTGTAGAATGATATTATTACCGTTACCAGTAGTATATTCTCACGTCTTGTCTTCGTCGTACAGTTGTTAGGTAAGGTCGAACTAAACTGCTGTATGTAAATGTAAGATATGAATACCAACCTGCTCGCTCTTGCCACCTTCGCATTCCTGATAGTGATGAGTTGTTGTGCGATAACGGACAACACCTCAATGTCGATACGATTGAATTCGTCGAAACAACACCATGCTCCAGAAGTTGCCAGCCCCGAGAAGAAACGTCCCATCATCTTGTAATCCAATCCTGATAAGAACATTAAAATGAATAATGGATGTAAAAAGATCGAAAGATACAACGAAGCAGAAAGATACATGTTTGTTTCCATAATTGCGATCTTTTCTTGTTTCAGACCATACCTGGGAACCTTCTAGTTACGGAGATGTTGCAGGTTAAAGTTACAACTTGTTGTTTAGTACGTAGTGTTACGAAAACCAATTTTAACACTTGCTAACTCAACTTTAAATTCCCCCACAATCCCTGTACTGTTACACTGTTGCCCATAAGTACAATGTTTTGCTTCCATTACATTGCGCACTATAAAAAACTGTAATTTTTCACATTAAAAAGAGACGTTTCCCAGCAATAAGTTATGCTATGTCACAGAGTAAGTACTTAGTTTCGGAATTGGCGTCTGTGCTGTTTTCTACTTAGTTATTTTCTATTATTCATTTTTCAGCCATTCCTTTCAGTAATCTGTGTGACTTCCTGCCAAAATAGGAACATTTACCTTCAGAGCAGTTGAACACGACGCACTGAATAGCCAAAGATTTGGCCAAGTCTTTGGTAGTCTCAGTTTTACCGGTGCCCGCTGGGCCGGCTGGGGCGCCTCCCAAATCCAATTGTAAAGCTCCCATGAGGCATAGGTAGCACCGATCCGTCAGCGGCGTTATTACAAGTACACCTGTAAATTAATATTGTATTGTATTGTATTGTATAAACTACAAATTATTTTTTGAAGGCGGTTCTCTTTTTTGTAAATAAGATTTTTATTTTTCACTTTTTTGTGCAATATTACTTGTCGTTAATATTCGAAATCCTTACAAAAAAGTCATTTCAAACAATACCTCACACGAAATATTTAATTTTAGATAGTGGTAGGAGGGGGTTTAATATGGTATTTTTGGGAGATTTAACGATATTGTTGTCAGTAAATTAAAAAAGACTTTAAATACCTCCAGCACCCAAATATTCATGACCATAAACGTACAGTGCACTTGACATTCTGGCTACACAGTTGTCGACGTCTTCCTCCCAATAGTAACGAATCATCTTCAACCATTCGAAGTCTTGCCTAGAAAAGTAAACGATTTATCTATTGATCCAGCGATTTCTTTTAAAGGGGGTAAGCAATTACAGTATGAGCACCAAAACCGAGTACAAAGTACAGCAAGGTGTAAAGATTTGAAAGTAAGATAACTTTTGTTTCTCAAAATCATTCACATGATTGTCAATAGTTTTCCTACATACATACATACATAACATCACGCCTGTAATCCCCGAAGGGTTAGGCAGAGGTGTACCCATTAGTACACCCACATTTCGCCAGTTATGTTTTTAGTCCCATGTAATAGGGGGCGAGCCTATTGCCATCAACCGGGCACAAATCCAGACTCCGAGGCTGCTACTGAGAAATTTGTGATGGAAAAACCCAATAACACTTTGCCCGACCTGGGAATCGAACCCAAGACCTCATGCACAGCAGTCGCGTTTGCGACCACTAGACCAACGAGGCAGTTTTCCTACATACATCACAGATATCAAATAAAACCAGGAGCGAATGCGAAATCCATTTTTTTATTTGATCTATAAGCGGCTCAGCTAGGTATTAAAAAACCCTTGGTCCCGGAACCAGGGTGATCTGCAAGCACGCAATGCTTTGTAACTTTATTTGTCCTGAAACCAAAGCGTGGCGTGGTACAGACAGTTCTGTAAAGCACAGGGGTTTTGGGCGAATATCGTCAATTATGTGGCCTTGATTCCTTGCAAAGCACAGATTTTCCACATACCAATAGATGTGTCCACGAAACAAACAGAGCAGTTCCTAATCACGATTGAAAATTCATTAATTTACTCTGTAAATGAGTACTTACGGTTTCTGAACGTGTTTATCCACCATTTGTGATATAGTATCTCTTGCATGCACATCTATAGTGATAAGGGCACAAAGAACCTTCCTGAACAATGAACTGATATCGGCGCGTGTAAGTGCTGCCAAGTCATTTAGATCTGATATACACTTCTTCTCATAATCAATCAGTGCTGTGTCGATGCGAAGAGCTATACCCAAATCGAATATTTCGTGCACACCTTTGGCCCACATTATTTGGGATACTGACAGAATGACCTGTTATCGAAAAAAATATTTGAAAGGTAAGTATGTCAACTTTTATAAGCAATTAGTATTTGACCTCGGAATCAGGTGACTCTTTCTGAATGAATTTGTGTAAAATCTTCTAAATTTGCATTTCTTACATGAAACAAGTAATGAAAAGTTTACCATTTATGTTGCTATTTAATAACATGAATTTCCATTACCATTGAGGGTAAAATAAATAGATTTTCGTCTAAAAAGCATAATACTATAAAAGTTTTTAATCGACTTCAAAAACAGTAAGATGTTCAGAATTCGACACGTACTTACCTATATTTCTTTTCTAAGTTTGTTACCTCGACATTATTCAATCGATTTGAATGATTCTTGTTTTACTTAAGTAGGGATAGGCCCATATTAATTTTGTGATAATCTAATGTAAGCCTTCGGAGATAGACTATAAATATTCAATAAAGACAGTAACAATATTCAATGTATACAGTAGAACCTACACGAATAAATAGTGATTTGATTATTGTACTAAAGATCAAAAATAATTAACGGTTAATAACCTATTCATGATCAACATATTTATCACGAATTTTGAAGATATCCCATGGAACTCCTCATCGACGAACAGTGCAAATAAAATGAAAAGGGACTATTAAACACATTTTTTAGAAGACACTAAGAATACTATTCGAAAATCCTACATTAAGTAGTATGCTTCGTATCTATGATTATTATATTTCTGTATGATTTTGTAAAATACATTTTTATTACATATTCAGAGTCATCTGATTTCAAAGTTGTCAGTTACACAAGGGGACTGGGCTAAATATAATATGTTACTTGATTAGGATGCAACTGGACCCATTGCACTCGTGGGCGTAGTGAGAAATCCCTTAGCGCGTATTTCATGCACCGTTTTACGGACGCGAACATTGCTTCCTCCACTTTTCCAAGCCAGTCCTCTACGTTGCCACGCGCTTTAAGACCCTGATAAATTCAAAACAGGTACTTATAATAAGTGCTGTCTAGTATAGCTAAAGGTCCTTATGCATGGTTATTTTTTAACTGGCCCTTATTTAGTGAAACAAAACAGTGGAATATGTCTGCGGTACTAACATAAAGTTTGATTTTAGTAATTTATAGTGATCCTTACCTTTCCTAAATTGACCCTCTCTCCTTCAGGCGATAGCATGGCAATGATATCAGTCGTCAGATCCTCTTGTTTGGCTGTCTTGGCTAGTTTAGCTTGTAGCATATCCCTCGACAGGAAGGACATTTCTCGTTCCACCAGAGTGCCCTCTTCAGTTAATATCATCTCACTTTCAGGCAGTTTCACGCCAAATTCTAATTTGGCAATGGCATCGAAACATTTGCGCAAATGTGGTTGTACTGCATGAGGGTTTCGTGTCTAGATTCGAAATAATCAATGCTTAAAATTAATAAAGCCAAACAGAGAAGATACCTTAATAACCTCAGCAGTAATTATCATATTACGGCAATGTATTACCTGGGCTAATATCTCCAAAAGTTCATCGTTAGACAAAAAGAAGAACCTTGGGAACGCAACTCGTTTAGTTTCTAGATAGGCCTCCAAACATTTCATGATTTGATCCAACATCTCATTATTTTTCACGAATTCTTCATAAAGCTTAGGTTGAGTCGCCGCCGGCATCGCCAAAGGTACCTGAGCAGAAGTGTTTTTATCCATAATTAATATTATAAAGAGGTTTGCTAGGTATTTTATTTTTTTTAAAGAGGTTTGCTATTTAGGTTTTTAATGTTAATCCATTCATATTAGGGACGAAATTTTATAAGACTTTTAGAACGCTAAAAATAAGTTGCACACGAATGTTTATCTCTCATTTCGAGGTTGACCTCTTTTTCTTGCGTAACAGCATTAATGTATCATCTATGTTTGTATTTACGTACGTAAATAAGTTTTACAGTACCAGTAAATTTACAATCCGATTTTAATGGATGGGGTAACATAGGCTACCCACATTTGAGAAGAATAAAATCAATTTGACGTCCAAAAAGTTTTAATTATAACAATTTGTAGTCTTTGAGTTTGTTGGCTTCTCGAAATCAAACATCAAGTTTAGGAAAAGGTCAAAATTTCCTCTGACATAACACTCGCTGCTTACGCCACTAACTCGCTAACAACAGTTTACGTAAACTCTGTTTATGATTTTAATTATTTATGTGTATTTGTTTGAAATCTGACGAAATAAAGGAAAAAAGTATTTTTTACATTAGTATATTTTTAATTTCAACTACGTAACCCTTACAATTAAGGTTGTTTAAAGTTGTCAGATTTAAAAGCTTAATTAAGCTTATGAACTTTTATCTATAGGCACTAATATTAAGTATATAGAGATAAAGTTAAAGATGTAATGTCTAGATGTACTGTTCCGATTTAAAAAAACCTTCCATTGGTAGAATGGTAACCCCACTATTGCCGAGTGCCATAGGCCGTTTTTATGGTACACATGACGTCATGGGCAGGAGCTCAAATCAAATCAAATCGTTTATGGCAATCCATGATGTACACTTATAGGCTAATAGTAAGACTAGCAAGTTACCTTAGCTAGTCTACGCATGACATCCTTCCAAGACTTGTCTACAAGACTGAATAGTCTCGTTTCATTCGGCAACTGCCTTTGAATGTCTGGCGCACTAAATATGACCTCCAAATAAATCCAAGTTTGTTGGCAAGCTTGCCACTCTTCCTGTAAAAAGAAAATGTCAGTTAAAATCTTCTATGAACATAGGTGACGGTGCCCGTTACTGAAACTATGAAATCGCTATGAAAATTGGCAAAGTAAGATGTGTTTGTTTGACTGTTTAGCATGACGATCCCGCCATATCTCATAAAATATATGAAAAATTATTTCTCATATACCTACCCTTATACGAATACATACCATTATATACCTATTCCTTAAAAAAAAGACACCACATATTTAAAAAATTGTTTGGTGTGAAAAATCACTGTTTGTTCAGCGCGCTAACTAACGCACGCAAATTGAGCTTTCGGGTGATTTTTACAGTCATGAGAATATTAATTTTTTAGATTTAACATTTAAAACTTGTTTAAGCGGACCCTGGGTTCTCCCGCGCTAGGCGGGACGAGCAACCGGGAGACACGCTAGGTTGATGATGATTTAAAACTTGTTTTCGAAAAAGCGAAAAAAAGGCTCCGATATCGCACATTTTGCCAAATTATGTTTACAGCGGCCTACTTGGGTGCGCAGTCGATTCAATGCATCATAATAACGTTACCAAAGTTTTAGCGAAAAGCTCCAAGTTTCTCTCCCATTCCTCCACCCTGCTCTTGATTGGTCCGCAGCTGCGGGAGCTGAGTATTGTGCTAACGTGAATGTTAGCCTCATCGAGACATGTCTGGACTTCTTCAAGTCCACCAAGAACATATACATCTTTTGCATCTTTGTGTAATACCACAGGAAACTCCAGGGCGGCCCACATTTCTTCCACCTATGAAAAGTGATTATAAAAACTCGGTCCACCAGTTCTCGTTCATTTAGCCATTCATTTTTACTTTTAAAGATAGATTGAAGACTTTTATTTTATTGAGAGAATTTATTTACTTACCTAACCCTTAATTTTCCGTTTGTAGAACCAGTTGAATAAGTATTTATTCAACTGGTTCTACAAACGGAAAAATACAGATATCAGTTCTTGCATCAGCTTACAATAATATCAAGTTACTTAGTATTGTTTAAGCAGTCAGAACTTTTTCATTTCAAAAGTAACCTAATAATATTTACCTTTTTCAGGAGCGCTTCTAGACCAGCCTCTGAACTAGCTTGTCCTGCCACCTCCATCAGTTCCTCAGCATGTTGGAAGGCTTGGAGGTCCTCAAACGCTTTGAGCGTAAGCTGACTGTCAGGTGTGAAACGTGATTTCAGAATTTCTTCAATTTTAACCCAGTGTCGTGGTTTCAATGCTGGGTTTCGAAGATATGACATTACAGGCAGCTAAAATATTCAAAGATATCAAAATGTGTTTTCAAGGCATAGGTTTGATAAATATATAGGTTGGATTTTTGTTAAAGACTTCATTGCAAATGCATTTCATTGAGTAAAAAAGGACATGCTATTTCATTCTTTGTCTAAAAATAGGATATAATAGTTTTTACATAAATATATTTTGAAGTCATCTGAATTCTTGGTTTAAAAGTAAAAAGCACTTAACTTTCTACAAAATAAACAAAATTAAAGTGTCTAAGTAGGTATTTGTAATTGCAAAATAATACGTTATTACAAAATAAATATGAAGGTTTACACGGTACATACTACATACCTACACGATAAACTAACTTTCAACAATTTAGTAAGTCTGTCTTTGTTTCAGCTAATCTCCGAAACGGGTGTACCGATTTATTTACTGTTACAGGACTTTCACTGACATATATAGCCGATGTCATAAGGAGTAACTTAAGGTTTTATTTCAAAGTACCACCCAAAAAGAAAACCCCCATGGTTACCGATATTCTGGCGAACGCAGTCGCAAGCATAAGCTAGTAATGACATATATCTGACCTTTTCCTTGATGATGTCAATAGTCGCCTTGCATTTCGGCACGATCTTATTAGGAGGTACTCCTTTGTCAAGTTGATTGAATATCTTGCCGAAGTTAATCGTCGTTGCTTGTATTTCATCGATGTCCAACGTGTTGAATGGAGCTTCGTTCCTGGACAAAACAAATAATACATGTGTAAGTAAATAGACAGAAGAGTAAATAGTAAATTTTATTTTTTATTTGAGTTTGATTTGCTCTTGACTCTAGTCTAGGTCAGCGGCGACAGAGACAACGTCGACGATGGAGTGAATTTACCCAGATGAAGTTTGTTCACTCGAAGATTCAAGAGATTAGGGTTGAATGCGTTTGGAAATACAGAGTTCCACTACTTTCTCCATTACTGCACGCATTATAAAAGACGTTTGGAAGCTTAATAGCAACAGGGTAGGGATTATAACATGCAGTTCGTCTAGATGTCGTAGAGTTTTTGGACACGCTCACCGAAGTACAATCTGAAGTAATGAAGAACGACAAGCCGGCAACTTTGCGGTGATAAGCCAAGCTGTGAAGCTTTGTATCCACTTGTTTTATGTCGCCAATGAGCCTCTTAGCTCTGCGTTCCACTGAGTCATCCCAAAGCTGGCTGCAATACTCCATGCAGAATCGGACAACTATAGCTTTGCTTTATCTTTGATACTAAATGCTTACCAGTAGTCATACATATCCATCCATTCTTTAGCAGATGTCCATAGCATCTTCCTGAGTCTAACGTCGTTTATTGTTTCGTCTAATTGTTCTAAACGTGCCGGTGGTATCTGAAAGATTTTTATATTGATATTTTATGTTGACCCAAAGGTTACGACGCCTACCTGTCATACTCAAGGTCGTGGGTTCGCAACCAGGCACGGGCAAGTACCATTGTGACTTTATTAATTCATATATGTACGTTCTAAGTTTATCTTGGATTTTATACTTAATATAAGTCTGAAATCGCCAATCCGCCTTAAGCAAGCGTGGTGATCAATGTTTGTGCCTTCTCTCTGTGAGAAGAGACCTTTGCTTTGCAGTGGGACACTAATAGGCTGGAATTTTTTTTTTTAGGATTACCTACCAACAATGATAATCAGCTATGATTTCTTTTCAAAAATTGCATTATTTAAGTACCTTAAATATTTTCTGCCATTCTCGTATTTGCTTCTCCCTTACGGTACAAGCACTAAGTTTCTCCTGTAAGTCATCCAAGGTTTCCAATACTTTCTCTATGTCAGACTTGTCATCGTATAACCAGGGTTGCTAAATAATAACAAACATAAAAAAGATTAAGTTAAACATTTATGACTTCTGAGATACAAACATGAATAACTATTGAAATATGAATAAAAGATTCAAGAAAAATGTTCTACAGCATGATCAAAATGATCATGATCACGGGGTCACGTTGGGGTCGGCTTCCAGTCTAACCGGATGTCGCTGAATACCCGTATTTTACATGGAGCGACTGCCTATCTGACCGTCACAACTCAGTAACCGGGTAATACGATACCCCTTGGTAAGACTGGTTGTCAGATTTTCGGGCTTCTGACGACCCGCAACGACTCAAACATTCACGTATGACAGCCGAGACCAACAGCTTAACGTGCTGTTCGAGGCACCGTAAAGTGCTTTAACGTGCTTTTCGGTGTGTAAAGATGGTCACCCATCCACAGACCAACCCAGCTAGCGTAGCTTAACCTGATGGATCGATCCCTGCGACTTTTATTACTGAGCCACGAGACCCAGCAGCCCCTTGTTGGAGCAGACTTCAACAAGGGTAGAAAAAAGAATAAGATTCAGAGCACAATACGATTGGTGCAGTGGCTGAGCTATTGGTTGTTTTGCTGTGTGGGAAGCGCGTTCGATTTCCGCACGGAACAATTGTGTGGTTTACAGATATCTTGTTCCAGGTCCAGCTGCTTGTGTATGTGAATTTATATGTTTGTAAACGCACCCACGATGCAGGAGAAGCTCCTAGTAATGCAACGTTTTCTTTATTAAAAAGTGCTAGGATGCTTTTCATAGTACCTACATTAAATAAGTAATGAAAGCATTATCGTATTTTTACCACAACTTCGTCCCTTAGTTTGTTGACGTCGAACATCAGCTCCATGATATCCTTCCCGATCTGGCTTGCGAACAATCCTGCTAGTTTGCTTCGAGTCTCTAGTCTGGCGTCCACATTAGACCGAAGAGTTCCCAGAGCCACACTCAAACCTTACGTAGGTAGCAATAAGAACCATCATTATTGACAATTCCAAGTAACAACAAACAGTTGGTTAAAATGTGGTCGAAAAGAAAAACCTTTCTTTTCCTAATATAATCCATTTTAAATGAGTCGTGTCTAAGAGTACTCCTATGAATAATTGAGTATTTATGCCCATTCAGCTTATAAATGTAGATACTGAAATTAAATGTCTCTATTTTCCTGATTCCAAGAATGTTTACAAATTTTTAAAAAAAGCTTTATTTATAATGTTAGCTGTTTTAAGTACCTAGGAAGTCAGTCATGTCATCTGGTGATATCGGTATGTTGAATTCTCCCATTAGATCGTAAAGCTCTCGAAGATACTCCAGCCTTTCTTCCAAGGCTACTACTCGTGGCTCAAGTCCGTCCAACATGAAGTTAAACGCGACCAGTTCCCCTGCAGTTTCTGGTTCTTTTATTATATCCTCGTTGATTATATCAATGCCACGGACAATTTCTTCAATGACGTTGTGCCCGACCCTGCACATGATGATAATAGTGTTAATTAATATTAGATTACGCACCATCAAGGTGATAATTACACAGTGTCTAACGGAAACACAATAAAGGATTTCGTACTAATTTTCTTTGTTGTTCAGTATGTGTATACTCTCGAGACCGATTCCGATAACGGCGCCCAATATAGTATTAGTACAGGAGACGTGGAAAATCGTCGTTCACCCATCAGATAACTTGAGGAGGCATGATTTTTTAACAAATATAACATACTAACAAACATGCCTATGATAACTTGCCTATCGAAAAGTTTTCACAGCTATTTTTAGTTTAATTAATCTAAAAGGTAAGAAATGGCATGAAACGAAGTGTAAAGAAAAAAACCCGCTATAAATCTAAAAGCGGTGCAATATGAGCCACTTTACACGAGTGTGTTAAAAATAATGTCAGATATGTATAAATTCCAAAACTAAAAATCAAATGTGTACCAACTTTACCTATGTAAGTAGAAATGCATTACCCAATTAAAAAAAATAACTTACTCGGGTGTTACATTTGCCACGACATCAAATAGTTTCCTCGGCTGCGGTCTAAACAGCTCTTGGAAAGGAAGCAGGCACAAGAACATCACGCCCAAAGGCTGGTAGCTCACAATTTCTTCAATAGATTCAATTTGTTTCATGAACGTAGTACACAAGTCTCTGAACTTATAAACATCCCTTTCTTGTTTAATTATGTTAATATCCATTGCGCAAGACTCACGGAAGTTTTCCATGAATGATCCGAAACGTTTTAAGAACAGCCATATGCATTCATAGCCATATTTAATTGAATAAGGAATAAACGCTATATCATCTAACAATGCAGTGTCCTGGTTCATCAAAAAATATAGATTCGGTGCTGCTCCCGCGGACCATTCGACAGGTTTGCCCATTATTGTGGGTTGCACAAACATTTGCAATGTATCTTCGTTTAGAAAGTTGTGAAATTTGCGCACTAATTGCTCCCAGTAACCAGTAATTTTTTCAAAGTGCGTTGCAATCACTTCCTCGCTGGGAATTAGTTTCATATCACCATTAATTAATATATAGGCATCGACTTGGAATAAGGCCCACTGCAAAACGTATACTTTATTAATAAATTATACTAGATATCGGACGCGGCTTCGCTCGCAAATTAAATTTAAAATTTGATCATGATTCGAAAGACATGTGGCGCCATCTATCATCAAAGGAACGTTATTGTGATTTCTCTCGGGAACAGTACTTTTATTCGGGATGACGGAGAGGCAGAGAGACGGGCTTAATAATGAATTAATGTATGTTCTGACTGCGGAAATACAACAAATAACGAGAGTTACGCATGACTAATCTTGTGATGTTATTTTCAGCTTATCTGTTTTGGGACTCCACACTTTGAATCTTATTTCCTAAAAAATAAGTACATAATAGAAGTTCATATATTTCAGTACCTTGCAAGTTTCGGTTGGACGAGGCACCTTTTCCAACACCGATTCCAACTCATTACCAGCCAGATCTTTGTGGCTGGGTGTAAATTCATAATGATTACGAAGCATGTTGGCCATCATGAAATTTGTCTTTTTCGTTAATCGATACAACATGTAGTTGGTCATATAATCAGTCAACTTTATGAAACTGCAAGAAAATAAATCAAATCTTTGATAAATAGGTTTTATCAAATATTGTAATTAAGCACATTTTTGACCTCACCATTAAGAAACATTTTAATTGACTTTATGATAATAATATCATTATCTACTTATTACTGTCATTAGCGACCGGCCCATGCTTCGCACTGGTCTGATCTGCTGATGTAACATCATTCCAAAACATCGACATTTCATTTTTGAATCAAATACAGCTATGACGAACCTTTATTGGTGAACGTGAAAACATAATGTGACTATGACGTGCCGACAAAGAATCTTGACACAGTCATAATTATTATTATAATGAAGAAAAATAAAATTAAAGGCATTTTTATGTTTATATATAAATAAAAAGGTTAGTGTGATTTCTTCTGTCGTGAATTAGATTCGATCGAATAAATACATAGATTTGTTAATTATTGGCGTGACCGAATTATTTTGTCGCGTGCCACCATGAGCACGCGTGCCATTGGTTCGCCATCCCTGCCCTAGGTTAATTATTGATGTATAGCTTCTGCCCGCGTATAATTTTCAACCGCGTTTAGGTACGTCTTTGGTTACTGCTTCGCTATCGTGAGTCGAAGCGTGAAGTTATGTAGCCTTTATTATTCCTCATGAATCTGGCTATATACAAAAATGTTTTGTATTTGTTTCGCCAAGCAGTTCGATAGATTCGCGCGTTTAAACAAAGAAACTAAAAATTTCATCAGCTTTGTAGTTTTAGTATAGACATTTACCATGCCAATCTTTCGCAATACTTCCTCTTGTTCGCTTTCTCCGTGTAAGACATGCCTCCTGTTGGTACGCCTCTAATGATTTGAAAAGGCGGTATATTTCTGTCGTCATACACAAATCCCTGTTGATACAGAGCCGTGTGACATGATTGAGTAATCACATCCAATACCACGGTGCGGAATTCTAACAACTTGTCCCTTACGTATTCTATACGTTTCATCTGTAATATAACATTACTTTTTACTTTGAAACAACTAACAATTAACATGTCGTAATGGCCCAGTGGGTTCGAAACCGGGAAAGTACCAATGTGTCAAACTTTTAAATTCACATGAACCTTCTAACTTTATCTTGGACATCACTGATATCTGTAAAGGAAAATATCGTAGGGCAACCAGGACGTATAATTAATATGAGTATAAGTATGAAGTCGTGAATCCGCCTTGATCAAGCATGGTGATTAATGCTCGTACCTTCTCTGTATGAGAAGAGGCCTTTATCCTGCATTGTATCAATTTTAGGCTGATGTTTGGTGGTGTATCCCCAGACATCTTTTTTTTTAAGTATATTAATTATAGAACTTTTATCAACTCTATTTATTTCAAATTCACTTTGTAAACTTCGGAGATAAAAGAGTTTTTAATAGATTATGTAGTTACCAATTAATCTACAGGTAAATTTTACGAGTACCTACCCTATGAAGACTTACCTGATCTTCCATAAAGTAGAAAAATGAAGTATCCATGTCCCTGCTTACATCAGCAAATGATTTCATATACATTTCACAGCACATCGCCTGTATACTTAGCAATGCCTTTCCTAATACCGGCGTCAAAATAAAAAGGTGCTTTGCTAACTTTGTACGAATTTTCGTATATTTTCTGTACATTATAGATTTTTTCCAGACATAAAATGCTTTCCAATATCTATACAATTTGAAAAATTTGATCTGAAAACGTTTGCCATAATTATTTACAGAAAAAGTTTATTGTCTTAGTGGTATATATAACAAAAATAATTTTCAATATTCTTACATCTGTGAGTTTAACAAATATGTTATACTCTTGTTCCCAAGCTGGAAGTTTCGTAAAGACCATCTCGTTGGAATAGTGGGTTACTCCACATGCACTTATTGTAAAAAAATTACGTTTGTCAATGTTTTCGTATGGTACCACCCTGGAAAATGAATTAGGTTATAGGCAGTGAATCATGTTTGGAGACCAAATACCGAAAATTATTTGCCTATTATTGCGTAGTTTTAAGCCGGACTAGATTTTTAAATAAGTCCCGACTGTTACTTTACGGAATTCTAGACTACTGGACTTGCTTTTCTCTTTTCAGCTTTTATTTTAAGTAACTTTTGATTACTGCCATGTCTGTAGTGACACTCGCAAGTTTAAGGCAACTAGATTGACGTCATAATCATCAAAATCGGCTCATGCGCTTGGAACAAACATACATAATGCTCGTGCCACCTGAGATGATGGCGGCGCAATCCAAGCTAGTCTACCAGGTGAACAAGTACTACAACGAGCGGGTCGCTAATCGGAAGGCGCAGATCACCAAGACAATACACGAAGTGTGCAGGATAGTTCAGGATATTCTCAAAGAGGTGGAACTTCAGGAGCCGAGGTTCATCAATATCCTCACCAACGGGCTCGTACAAAGGTTGTTAAACGCATTACCCATTGCGTTACACAGTCGGGTAAAAATAACATTACACATCAGACACAGGGAACATAAGCTGACGGCACAGTTAGGGTTCTACAAAATGGAACCTTCTAGTTCAGTTTATTATGTCGAACAGCTATAAAATAAGGTTACCCAGTTGATAGTTAAGACTCTTGACCATACGCTATTAGCTGCACCGACTGTCAGCATTATGATAGCCGATTCTAAATCACACAACTCACAAACTTCGCAATAATTCAAGACATTATTTGATCACAATATATATATTTTTTGTTAACTACATGCAATTTGACAAATAAGTAATAAACCTAATAAACCTAGTTACCTAATAAACTTTTTTTCACCTCCAAAGAACTTGGCATATATCTCAATCTTGATTCTATTATTGGCGAACATGTGGCGTCTTTCACATTTATGTTTTGGATAAAAATATCATTTTTATTATTTTTGTGAATTGCAATCTAAATTGGGGAGTGGTGGTACTCACTTGAGGTAATATGGAGTAAAATATACATTTTGAGGATGTACGGCATAAATCATGTATAAGAAGCCGACGGCCGGGTCACTTCTTACGTGATCAATCACGTCTGTTTGAGATGCTACCAAAGGCTTCACTTTTAGAGGGTCTGTGGTTTGATATTCCTCTTCTGATTTTTCTTTGGAGTCTTCAATCATTAATTTCTTTCTCTTTTCACCTAAATGAAACGTAATATAATTATTAGGTATACATTATATACACATAGGCGGTCATTCATAACAGTACTGAAATTGGAAAGTCAAAAAAGGGATTTTCATATTCCAAAGGCTGCCACTTACTTGGAGCTTCTAAAGGTTCTAAAATTAGAGGCTTTCTTTCTTTTCTGAACCTTTCCGCCTGGGCCTCTGTAAATCCCGTCTGCAATAAATAAATTAATATAAACTCAAATCAATTTAAGTTAAATAATAAATTTGGTAAACATCCTGACATCTTAACGGAAACTTTTATTCAGTGCATGATTCTGGACACGCCATGGATAACATATTTCGTCGGTCATTTAATAAATACAGTTGTTCCATTTTGACTGTGTAGGTTCCTATTGCACTATAAGAGACAGCTGTTTTTTTTTTTTGTAAATAACCGATTTATTTTTTATTTTTGTGGAGTTTAGGATCACGTGCTAATTTCTTTATTTAAAGCTTTCGTTACGCTGCACATTCCACCTATAATAATGACGATTTGTCCTAACTAAACCAACCAACCTATAGCTAATATGTGTCAAATGTTCGAGTACTACACAATTTATGAAATGTGTATAGTATACCAGAGGTTCAGGCGCTTTCTTCACATATTCAATTTTTTCCAGCAATTTTTTATGCGGTATATGAAAAGGAACCTCCCGGGACTTTCTGAAATTTAACAAACAGTTAAAGCAATAAGTTCTCATAAATACTAGGTAATGAATGCTTAGGTGTAGTATTTAAAGCTGCTGCGAATAAGTAGGTATTTTGGACAAACATTTTATTCTAACATCATTTCTAAATTCAAACATCGAACCGTAACAAATACAAAAATACATGGTTGCCGACTGATTAAAAAAAAATAGAAATTGTGTAGGTAGAAGGTAAAACACAAAATAATGTATTTTTTGCAAACAATAAATTAATTTATAAAACAAGTGCGCAATCAATAACGTCTCCTCGGTCCTCTGCAAAAGTTTAAGGTTATAAGTATGATAATTGTAAAACGATAATTCAAAAAAATAACGAGAACACTATTAAGTATAAGAGCGTTACTTTACTGATATTAGTACATCTGAACTTTTTATGTGGTACCAATGTTTATTTGTGTTGAAAGCGTTCAATACTCGGAGAATTCTCCAAAATGATTTTGAAAATGGTAAACACTAATGAAATGAAAAAAATGTTAAATGTTACTTTATTTGAAATAATATTTATTTTTTAACTGACTTCAAAAAATGAGGAGGTTCTCAACTCGGCCGGTATTTTTTTTATGGATGTACACCGATTACTCCTAGGTTTCTAGTCCGATTAGTGTGATTCTTTTTTTTTCGATGCAATATACTTGCCATTTGGTCCCATAAAAATTTCATCCAATTTGGTATAGTGCTTTTTATTTTGTGAGCATTTTTGTACATGTGTACCGCGATTACTCCGCCAATTATGAATGGATTTGGATGATTTTTTTCTTGTTAGAAAGAATATTGTTTCGGACAGGTCCCATAGAAATATTGTCATGATCTGATGATGACATTCGGAGATATGGAACGGAAGTTCTTATAGGATCACAGCAGAACCGTCGTAACACGAAAAATTACTTTGTTTATACGTGTAGTCGATGATTGACTGAAGGAAGTGGAGGACGGTACGTCAACCTCCCTCCTACCACTTTCCAAAATTAAATATATCGTGAAGGTATTGTTTGAAAGGGCTTTTTGTAATGATTTCAAACATTAATACACAAGAACTAAAAAGTGAAAAATAAAAAGATTTTATATAATAAAAAAAAAGCGAACGATGCCGCGGCATAAACTACTCATACTTCAATGGAAACGTGCATTTACCTCCTTTCGGCGTATATTCCTAGTAGCACAATTTCGAAAGCGGGCTCGCTGCAGCGATAACCCATAGTGAGGGAATGAAAAAGTACTAGGAGAGCAGACACGGACAAGAGTAGTCAACGGAAAATCAATACTAGACCTGCGCACTCTGAAAGTGGAAGGGGGCGGCACTCTGTATCTGTGTCCACTGTACATGCATTATTTCGTACGGCACGAGATTTTTCACATTTGTTTTCTAAGGGTACGAAGGTGAACCTAAAACTAAAGATGTGTTGATTTATTTCTTTTATGAAATGATTTTACAAAATGTAATTCGTTCATGTTATGTCTGAAATGATTGTCGCTTTGTATATGATTTTTTTGTGTTTTTCAGGAAATTCCTCATTACCACGTACTTCCGGCTGCCTGTAGAGCTTCGGGAATGCAGGTGATTTAACATTAGCGCCTACCCTCTACTGCAGGCTTTACTGCGCCTGCTAAAAAGTATAATATGTAGTAGGGTAATTTATTTCATGATTCTAGACTTCCAAGGGACGAAATTTGTCTTCGGTAGTATTGGACATTGTATTGTCACCAGAAATAAAGGTGAATGTAAAATTTCAGCTCAATCGGATACCAACAAATGGTTTGCAAATTTTGAAAGAACAACTTACTTACTTATACGAGTAGTGCAAATTAAATAAAAGAGTCTTGACAGATAGACGGACAACTAAGTGATCCTATAAGGGTTTCGTTTTTGCCAACTAAGATACAGAACCCTAAAAAAGGCTGATACCTCATAGTTTTTACTTAGTTGGTAATAAATAAGTTGTGCCAGTTTTATCATTTCTGAAGTGCTACTTAGTATGTTGAGGTACATTTAATTTGTTAATATTTGCCAATATGCCAACGAAAAATGGCGAATTATCTCTTTGCACTTAATAAGTATTGTTACGTACATGTAGCATCCCTGTATCTATCACAATTTAGGCAAATTAATGGTTTTGATTTTTAATGTTATTAACAAGATATCATGTATTCTAGATAGCTGGCACTGAAGCTGGAAACTAGTATTTTATTAACAAGTAGTCTCGTTAGTTTTTTAGCCTTAAACCTGGGACATCGCCTGCATCAGATGGCGCTGATTTAAGCGGAATACTTCAAAGTCTATATTTCTAGACTTTGAAGTATTCATCTTAGATTTCAATATGCAATGTATTCTTCTGTTTTTTGGCCGACGGGTGCGGAGAGGTATGATTTAGGGAGACTTTGTATGTATGTTTAGAAGTGTACGCATATTGCCTACATTATTCGCATATTAACGAATGAGGTATCGTTGGAAGCGTCGTGATGTTCTGCTGGATACAGGCTATAGAATATTGTAGTTTTAAGTTGTAACTACGTGTCAAGAATATGAACTACCATGTTACGACCACATCATAACATCACGCCTGTAATCCCCGAAGGGTTAGACAGAGGTGTACCCATTAGTACACCCACATTTTGCCGGGTATGTTTAAGTCCCATGTAAACTGTTATTGGGTTTTCCATCAGGAAGTAGTAGCAGCCTCAGAGTCTGAATTTCTGCCCGTTAATGGCAATAGGCATGTTACGAAATATTTCATACGATTTTTAATGAAGTGTGAATAAAGTTAAAAATATTCTTTATACAGTCTTATACTACTTTCTGAGTAAGGGCTGATTTTTCAATAATCACATAACTTTTATCCGAAGAATAAATTTGTCAGTTTGATATATTTTCTATATAAAAGCAGTCAAACCGCCATATTTATCCCTCCTAAGAGTTATCTGACGATTAAAATACCGGCCGAATTGAGAACCTCCTTCTTTTTTTGAAGTCGGATAAAAAGACTAGCCCTACAAAAAATAATTCTGAGCTGTTTTGATTATTGAACTAACAAGTTTTGCACACAGAGATAACCAGCTCGTTTTCTTTGTAGCTTCAGCTCTAGGGTACCTACCTAACTTATAAATTCAGATTATGTGCAATAAAATAACACGTACAAAGAAAAGACGTAACAACCTCAGTGGGAAATTTATTATTATTATTATATTATTTATTATTATTACTGCCTAATATACGTACCTGCCTACCTGCCACAGTATAGAAATGCGGATCCTTAAAAACTGTGACGTTTGTCTTAAACCAGGATCATAACGAGAATTAAAAAAAAACAAGGATTTTTTTTTATCTATCGTCGTCAAAGTGACAAATTTTTGCAAAATCTGCTCTATAAATACATTAATAACGTCTAAGACCCTGGGAGTGGCTCATTAAATTTTTCCGCCCCGGGCCTTCGACAGGCTTAAACCGCCCCTGACTAGCTTCCGCCCGCGACGTCGCCCGCGCTTTATTTTTCACCCTCGTTATGTTATCTGCGTCTTTGGTAACTGCTCCGTTTTCCCCAGACAAACTGTATCTTAATATATTATATATATATGTATTGTGTCGTGGATAATAATAAATAAATAAATAAGAATTTTACGTGGAAACAAAAAAATTATAAGTAGTGGATAATTGTTTTCTTTTTGATCTAGGTACCGCCCAAAGACAATAAAATATACTCTAATTTTTTTACGGCCGTCAATCTGGTTTTATTAAAATAAAATCTTTATTTATTATAAGTCTGTAGGTACTTAGCTTATCTATGTTACTAACTTTTGCTCCCGATTTCGCACGGGTGGTTTTTTTTCAGCATTAAGTAACATTATTATGGGTTATTGATCCGCTCCCATGGCTCGCAGCGTAATTTTATAGCCTATATTATTTCTCATGAAATGGCTATCAAATAAAAATTCCTTATATTTATTTAATTTTTCAATCCGTCGATTATAAAAAGCGACCGTTAGACGTAAGTAATCAACAGACACCACATTGATCAACATTCATCTAGCCATTGGGATGCTTCGAAGTTCGAAAGTAGGTAGGGAATCACGTATACAAAGACAGGCGAACCAAATGAAAAACATAATCTCTCTTTGTATAGTCGCGCAGTCGGGTAAAATGCGTTACATATTAGTGACAGTTAAAACTACCACAGATTTTTGAAAATTTCTGTTAGTTGAATCAATATATTCCGGGATCCTGGGCTTTTAGAAGGCATTCGAGGGGCCAAAGGCAGTGGCCCCTTAGGTTATTTGTTAATTGATAAAAGTATTATTTACACGGCACGGTGACCATGCCGTGAAAAGGCTTTAGTGTATTTTTTTTTTATGTGTGTGTTTTGTAGCGACTGACGATTGATTTTGTGTGGGAATCTGAGAATGTGTGCGTGACGCAGAATTCCCCTTGCAAAAAAAAACAGACAGTTCTGTATAAAAAAAAATACGCTATGGCGAGTCCCCTCCAGTCCGCCGTTGGTCCGTGTTGCTCTATGTAGTAGGGATGTAAGGGATGAAAAGGCTTTAACGGTGTGAGTGACGTAACCAAGGTAACTACCTCATACTCCTCCTATCCTATCCGCCATTGCTGCCATCGCCGATCGAAAGATGAGACAACTATATGTGATGAGAGAGACTATCACAAACAATAACATCCTCTTTCTTTTCAAGAGACCTAAGTATGTTATTGTAGTATGGGGCGGTGCATGATGGATGATGAATAATTACATTCTCAACTAGTGTACCGCCCTGGCTTCACACGGGTGCAAAATTACAATTTTAATTCGGTGAAATTTCCGTTTATTTTTTCATAAAAACTTTGTGCGGAAAATTACAGATACTTACAACAACGACAAAAAACGATCCTACAAAAGAGCCAAATCGATTCAACCGTTCTCGAGTTTTGTGCTTAGCAACGCATCTATTCATTGATTTTTATGTAAGTAAATAGATAGATAGATAGGCTAAATAGATATAAAATTATTATGATCTAATTCACATAGGCAAAGATTATTTGTTCAATATCGAATATAGTACCAACATGTACCTACCATCACCATTACATTACCAAGATCTGGTAGACAGGTTACCAACTTGTGACTTTCAACGGAAACTTAATTAAATATTAGGTACATTCATTTACTCGATTACTTGCCACTTCAGCTTCGCGGTTGGGTCCACATCTTACTATCTAGGAACGCTATAACATCGTCAAAAGTACGACCGAAAAACGGAGTAAATAGAGAGGCAGGGATGATTTTTTTTTTTTTAAAAGCTATTTACCTAGTGTAGTATATAGGTGCCTCCTTGGTGTTTCTCTGCAATATCTCTATAGCTGGCAACGTCGTAGATATTGTCCTGCGTTTCATACGCTTCTCGATGCTCGTCGACGTAAAAGGCATTTTAAACGATTATTAGTTATACCTTTTCGTACATAATAAATTGAAATATGCTCTCTAACAATTTTAACTCAATCGATGATAGCTTAGCAGCCGTAAATATATTTTTATTTCCATGGAAACCAGAATAAGCATATTCAAAAAAAATACAGTTTAGGCATAGAGTGCCACTGGCCATAAGCAGAGATTTTTTTTTGGAAATGTTAAGTACTTACGTATTAACTATGTAATTAATTATTCGTTGGCTGTAAACTTTGAAATACCGTTAGCTATAAATGAAGTAGCCACAGACATACCTACCTACTTTATACCTAGTAGCCAAAATTTTGAGATACCTACTGCAGTGAGCTGTGAGAGAGTAGATTAATTCCTAAAATTCCATCCCAGAGAAAATACTTTAAATTGTTTTGCAATATAAATAATTATTATATTTATTAAATCATATACATATAGGTTACACAGAATGCAATAATAGCATTTCTTTTTTCGTAGGGAAATCCTCATGGATGCCCAGTGGCGGATTACCCTTAAGGCAAACTAGGCATGTGCCTAAGAGCGCGAGGGTACAAAGGGGCGCGCGGGCAGAATTGCAAAAGAATAATATATAATATAGCATAAAATTAATTGCGCCAGTATGTTAGTTATTTTCAATCAGTACTAACCGAACCACACTCATAATTTCATCACAAGTTAAATGGTTACAGCCCAACGAAGTGGGCACGGGGGTCAGCTAGTATATAATATAGCAATAAATCAATTGCGCCAGTAAGTTAGTTATTTTCAATACAGGGGCGCGAGTTATTAACAAATTAGGGGCGCCGATGAGAAACTTGCCTATGGCGCTCTCAATGTTTAATCCGCCTCTGTGGATGCCTCCGTCTGGGGATAACGGAGGGCTATGTCGGACTCATACCGACTAAAACCCTACGGTTCCTCCTGTTACCATAAGTCAGAAGCCATAAGTAAGAATTCGTATGACGCATACCAAATCATCATCATCATCTTATCAGCCTATGGCCGTCCACTGCAGAACGTAGGCCAAATAATAATAAATAATCACCTTTAATAATTAGGCTTTGTGTAAGGTTATAAACTATTCAGTCGGTATATCTTCGGACTTTGGGGTCCTCGGCCTTCGGAAGGCGTACGACGGGCCGAAACCAATTCGCAGAGCCACTTTGTGCCCTTTGCATGCATACAGGGTTAATTGTCCATAAGTGCACCCAGGGACAAACCCCCGGTTGGCGCAGGATACGTCAGGAGGCCTGTTGCTTTATGCGCAGGATTATATTGCAGGACATGAAACTAGAGATGTAACGGAGGTGGTTTTACCGGAACCGAAATCAGAATCGGAAGTTTTTTTTGACTTATCGAAATCGCAACAGGTATCTATCTACAGAAAAGAGATGTGTTTTAAGGACAACCTAATGAAATAATACAAACGCAAACATTATTGGGTATCTTTAATAATTCAGTTAATAATATAGGTACCTAGTAAATAAAAAATTCAATTTTCATTAAAATAATAAAACATTCTTGAATTTGAAACATTACTAATAAGCGACTCTAAAAGAAGTAAATTGCACAGTTTCGCAGCTTTATCTCCGTCCATTCTACTTCGCAACGGGTCATAATTAGGCCAGCACCACAAAAAAATTGCCCTCTTACCACTGAGTTTGTTGGACTTGACAAATAGAAATGAAATAGTAATTTGGATTCGCCGCGCGACGTTCAAGTACCTATCATGTTGGACGCGCTGGCAGCGGCCGCCGTGAAATTCGACCTCCGATTTAAGAGTATTGGAACCAAAATCGGATTCGGAAGTGTAATTTCAATCGAAAGTTCCGACTTATTGGAATCGGAATCGAATCTTCGTGACATCCCATGAGAACTAAATTACTGAACTATGGGTATGGGTAAATAGTAAATAAATAATAATAGTAAAAACAAAGTAAATTGGTTGCCTTAGTCTATGAAGTGACAATGGCCCCTGCCTGACCAATGTTGTATGTACGATGTACCCGAATAAAATGGCAGGGAGCGATCTGCACACTAAATAAATGGGCCCCATAAAGCGGCCGCTAGCACTCAGTGACGTAGGTAACAAAGGGAAATGAAAAATAAGGGCAAGAAAGAGACAGGAGCTCTCTTCCTTAACTTCTAAATTAATTAAATTAAATGTGATGATTTTCCCTGTATGCCTATTATAATAAACCCGTACTGTCCCACTGGGAAAGGCTTTTATTCTCGCCATGGCATCGATTTCGGTTTTGCGGTACGACTTGCCAAGTCTCAAAAAAGTCGTCCAAGTTGTTTTGCATAATTATTAAAATATTTCAATTCTTTGTAAAAGAATATTAATAACTTTATTTTTTAGTATGAGCTGTGTTAGAAAACATTTTAGGCTGTATATTTTTTCCAAAGCGCTATGCCGTTTGACTCAAAAGCCGTGTGCGCGTCGCAGAATAGACCGCTGTACCGAATGGAAAAAAAATTGTCTATGATTTGATTGTGATTGTGTGATTGGCGCTATTTTGCGTTTTTATTTTATATTACCTATTAACAGTATTTATTGTGTTATGTATGAAAATACTAGTTAAAATATATATTGGTAAGCGTGCCATGCATCATTAAAAAAGCTTCTTACAAGGTACGTTTCCAAACAATTGAATTTAGAAAGCAACTTTCTCCTTTCGCTACTGTCAATTTTGTCGATATGTTTTAGTAGGGACAAAAAAAAGAATCTCTATCCACTGTATTGTAAGTATTACTACACTAAGTAGTACGACGCTCAAATAGTATTTCGTTTGTTATTGTAAATCAAATCTATTTCCCATTTATTTCCGTAGGACATAAGGACTCGTAACGTTATTTTATTAGGTACATATGCCTTGATACAAGACGCAGATTGCAGGTACCTACCAAATCTAGTATTTTGGAAAGCATTAGTTTTATGCGATATTATGTAATAAAAAATAAAAATTTTAAATTGGTAAACAAAAATTGTATTCAATTGTAACTGATTATATTATGATTTCAATATCAAAAAAATTTAGGTAGGTATAAATTATAACAGTATGCAAACAGATTTATAATTATGCATCTTTTCTCAGTCTACAGACGATTTTGGTTTCAATAGTCCTTTTACTTCCTTTGTAGGTACAGGAGAACAAACATAATTGTAGTTTTTTTTTTAAGTTAGAGAATTGTAGTACATACTTTATTTTTATTTATATTATACAAACATTTTGTTATTTACTGAAACTACATAAATATATACACAAATGAAATACCTATTAAAATATTAAGATGTTGTGTTCAGTCAACTTCTCCACGTCACTTTCATCTGTTAATATGCCCAAAAAGCTGGCAGCATTGACACTTTTAATGGCAATCCTAATTCTTTATCCAAAGTATTAGCTAACCGTTGACTATGATTGTGTTCCCCGCCCACAAGAAGTTTTCTTTGTAAGGATTTTCTTTTTGAAGAAACTTCAACTCATTTGGGACCCATGATCCATGTGTACCCATACACATGAGTCATGGGTCCCAAATGAATCCTCAAACTATAATTCTCGATAAGGTAGCAGTATTTGCACCTCTTGAGTATCTACAGCACCACACCAACAGAACTAGCACTGACTTTTGCCTGCAGAAGGGTATACCCAGTACTAAATGACATAATTATATAGGTTGATTATAGTAAAAATAAATGTTACAAAATCAAACAAAAAAACAATTAAAATCTTCATTTATCTGACAAATAGCTTAAATATTGTTTAGTTTAGAAGTACCTAAGTAATTGTTCATATTTTATTACTCAAGTCCCACATAAGGAGACACAATTGATTTTCTATTGTTCTGTCATATGGGTAAGTCAGCCGTGGCTTGACTGGTTAAAAATAGTGCAAAAGTAATTCTTTTTCTATTCTTTCTCAAAATATTAATGTTATAATAACATAGTGTTATGCATAAGAGTAAGCTGAAGTTGAATTTTTTATTTTAAATAAGCCTAAGCACCTAAACAAAATTATTCTTTGTAAACTGTGTACTAGCTGTTAAATTAAATCTGACTTGCTCGCAAACTGAAAATTCCATGTATATCGGTTCAGTAGTAGTCTAGATGTGAAAATGTAATTTAGAGTGGCCGTGACCACATCCTTTTATGTTGCTGGATCTGTGCCTGTGCATAGCAACATTAAACAGTATAAAAATCACACAGAATACTAAAAACAATTGCCATTATAATATTAAGAACCTAATAAATGTTTAGATACTTAATCCATTCTAATATAATAGTCCTATCTATGTTGCAGTGTTTGTTACCAAACTCCTCCGAAATGGTTGGACCGATTTTTATGAAATTTTGTGTGCATTGGGTAGGAGAATTAGCCAAAAACTATATTTCATACCAAAAACCAAATGGCCATACGAAATTTACTGGGTCAGCTAGTATTTATAAAACAAGTGGAGAATTGTGATTGACAAGGATTGCTTTAATTTAGTTTATTAAATGAAAACCATTATAGAATACTAAAAATATTTCAGTGTACTAAAATTATACAATCAAACTCTAAACTTAAATATTCCTTATGACTTCACAGATTGTTCAATGGGTTCCTTAACATAAAACCTGCCAGAAGCTTCATTTGAAGCCTTTACTGTTAGTTGTCATTGAGGAATTGAATGGCTATGTATTATTACGCAAGTAAATTAAATGAAGCCTCATGTAGTGGGTGCAACATAAAAGTGCCCCCAGCCCCATCAGAGCCAGCCCCTGTGCCTCCACCACCCACCGATCTTGCTCCACTACCACCAGACCCATCTCTCCTGCACGGCACTGGTCTTTCTTATTATGATGTAAGTTAATTTTTGAAGTCTATTTATATTTTAATCAGTCAAATGTTGTTGTTCCTTATGTTAAATGCAGAATGTGTCAAATTAATTGAAAATTAAATGTTAGTTTTATTCATTTGAGTTTTGCACCATTTTTGTTGTAATACTTTTCCTATTGGGATCCCTTTGTAGATAAGTGACTAAGTAAAACTGCTTGTCCAGACTATTTAAGCTAGCTGGGTTATTTGCTAATGGTAATCACTAAGCTGTTGTTATAATTATTTTTTACCATTTGTTTCTGTTGCATTACTATGCAATACTGTACTTTATACTAAGCTATGAATATTTTTCCAGAATGATGATTACTACTCAATGGTAAGAGGAAACAAATTCATGTCGGAATCTACCTGTAAACATATTGTAATGAATGGAGGAATCAATTATGTTGCATCACAGAAAGTAGATACACCACAGGTATCTTATTATATACCTTTGTAAAGCAAATTACTGAAAATAATGAACTGTTTTATTAAAGAATAACACTGTTTTTCTTAACTTTAGCTTTCAACAGGAGTACCTTCTGGGGCCAAGACAACAAGTCTGCCTTATGGTAATTGTCCTGCGGACAAGCCAGAGGTTGAGTACAGGGATGCTCAGATTGTGAGTGCAACTTTAGAAGCCCTGGTAGACATGCTGCGACCGGGGGCCAGCAAAGCATTCACTTTCACATTCCTATTATGCTCACGGTTGTTTGTCAAACCACATGAGCTGCTGAACAAGCTCTGCAAACGCTACTTTAAAAGCTATGAGAAAATTGTAAGTTGGATTTAATTTTTATTATTTATTGTAAAAGTAAATGTAGTGTAGTATAGGAAAATATAGAACAATACAATTGTCTACTTGTATATTTGTCATAAATATCTTGGTTGTAGGGAAAAACTGAAGTAAAGGACTTAGTAGAGAAAGAACTCAGTGATATGATTTCCCTAGTGAGGGTTTTAAGCCAATGGACCAGTATGTTTCCGTACGATTTTCGTGACGACAGGGTCATGGCTCTTGTCCGCAGTATAACTCAGAGGTAACTAACCTTTCCTTCTTAATTTTTTTTTTACATCTTTCTCAAAATTTATTGTTTTTATAATAAATTTGTGACATTGAATGCAAATGCCAATTATAATTAAAGAAAACAACACTTTTGTGTCACTAGATGTGCAGCAGATCATATGACTTCAGTAAGAGTGCAAATGTCAACTACATTAGAAAAACTGCTTGATAAACTAACAGCACTTGAACAATATGAAGAGACCTTGGCAGAGCCACCTCAGGTGGCATCGGTGGACCAGTTGGCACAGGTGTGGGACAGTATAAATATATTGCTATTTTTTACATTTAACATGCGTGATTGGTGGTATGTTTGTTTGAGTATTTTAAAAATAGGTGTAAAAACTCAGCTTTCCAAATATTCCATGTTTCAAAAAACATACTCTGTATTAAAAATCTTGCCTATATTGTTAACAATTGTAAAATTGTTGTTAAACAAACTGGCTGTAGTGTAATTTATTGTATAACAATAGTTTAACAACAACAAACATTGTTGTTTTGGGTTTCAGGGTGACATACTTACACTCGGTCTTACACCAGTCGAATTGGCTAATCAGTTGACCATTGTAGAGCTGCATAGGCTATCGTTCGTTGGCCCAGAGGAGTTTGTGCAAACATTTGCGCCAACACAGCCATCTCAATCTACTTCGTCGTGCGGCAAGGCCTCTATCAGCTTACATCACATAGAAACTAAAAGTACGCGAAATTTGGAAGCATACGCTGATTGGTTTAACAGACTCAGTTATTTAGTGGCCACCGACATTTTGAAGGTAATATATGTTTTTATACTTTTACACATAATATTATTAATGAGACACAATTGATTTTCTATTGTTCTGTCATTCCGGGAAGACGACCGGGCCTTGAGCAGTTAATTGAATAAGATTTCTAATGTCTATCCGTTACAGGCTGTTAAGAGCAAATACCGCGCTCGAGTCATCGAACAGTGGGTGATGACAGCCAGAGAATGCTTCAATCTTGGGAACTTCAATTCCCTCATGGCCATTATAAGCGCTTTGAATATGTCACCAGTGACACGACTTAAAAAAACGGTAAGTGATTTTTCTACATAATAATTATATTATTATCAGGTATAAATAAGAGGATTATTTTTTTATGGTTTATTATATTTTTAGTGGAGCCGAACATCAGCCGTGTGTGGTCAACAGCTGAGGCAGCTTGAATTATGCGTTGAGCCTAGTGGGAATCATGCCAGGTAAACTTGTTCATTTAAGTCACATATCCTTCTAACATTCTATATTCTTTTTTGATTAATATTTTAGAACCTTGATTATCCTGCAATTATAGAGAATCTCGCAGAAGCAATTTGAGTGGATTAAAAAAAAAATTGTTTAATATTCACCAACATTGTTTTCGCATATAGAAGCAACAAGAATATTGTAATGAGGAAAAACCAATATTTTTTATTATTTGATTATTATCTTAAAATGTGTTTGGCGCGCCACAGCTACAGTCTTGCGCTTAAAATATTAACATATCCAATCCACAATTCACAATATAATATAAAATAATAATGATATTTTTAGATACCGTGCAGCATTGGCAGCCGCACCTACTGAGACGGCTGTGCCGTTGCTGTCTGTGACATGCAGGGATTTACATTTTGCCAATCAGGGCTCTCCGTCGAAGTAAGTTAAACAAACTTTAAGTGATACCTGAGATGTTTTCTTGCAACGAATAACGAAAACTTTTATAAATATGTATTTTCGTAATTCTTTACAGGTTACCGGGTAATAGGGTGAATTTCGAGAAGTGTACGCTGCTGGGCCGCCATGTCAGTATGCAGCTGGCCAGTCGACGGCTCACAAGCGAAGAAAATCCTGTGACGTCACACCCTACCCCCCACCTGTCGGTATGGCGGTTCCTTAACGACAGACCTACACTCACTGAGATCGGTAAGTAACACATTATTAAGTTTTTCCACGGTATTTATACCAGTAGTCATGGGCAACGTTTATGGGTGGACATTATCCAAAGTCAATGTTCAAGTTATTAACTAAAGTCAGCAAAACTCGTTTTAAAGCTCAGTATTGTTTAATTACTCAGTAACCTGCTGTAACTCTGGTATTTTCATAATATAAAGCAACCTCTGTTTAATTATGAGGTAAATTCCACTGTCAGGGAATGACACCTATAGACTTCCACGTCGAATGAACAGATGCAGATATTCTAGTTAGTCGTAGTTCCAAGTATAGACTGTGGAGAGTGTAGACAAAGTTGGCGAACCACTAACGGTGTCAACTGTGAAACCGAAAATTAAATGAGGCAAGCCTAATGAATACTTAAATTGTTTCTTATTTATCTTTTTAGCTTTGGAAATTATATCTTTCGAGCGTGAGCCACCAGTGGACCATCAGGAAAAGGAGCGCTTGAAGCGCTTACGAGGTGCAAGTTAAATTCGCTACGAAGAAAAAAAAAGAAGTATCGTTTTTGCGGTCGGAATCCTGATACCCAATGATGGGTAAACGCCCACAAGGCATTATGATGTGTTCCAATTTTAATCTCATTACTAAATTCATCGTCGAATCATCTCTTTTCTTCGAGGAATAGGTACATATGTACTTAATTTTATTGAAGCCACGTTATACTTTAAAAAATACGTTAGCAGTTATGCAAACATACACTATCTGAGTTTCAGATGTGGGAATGATCTTACCGTAGTTGGAGGAAAATAACGTATTACGTTACTCAAACATTTTGTTAATTGCATTATTTTTTTTATAAACAAACCAAAAGATTCTTCGAAGCAACCTATTTTTTTAATAATAAAATGCAGCTTGTAATTAATATTCTCTATGAAAATAATTATGTGACAATACTTTATTGCATACCACATATTATTTTTTGCTCTTTCTAAAGCATGTGGTAACCGACCAACGATAGGCATATCAACAAACTGCTCAATAAGTTTCAATAACATTTTAATTTTATACAATTTGCTGCCACCGAAACATTCTGGAGAACATTTAAATATTTATCCTCGTGTGTATAGACATGTATGGTATAGATTATAATGTGATTATGAAAGTTCGCATTAATTGAATATTGTAATTCATAATATTACGTACTTATTATAACTAGCCGGAGCACCGGATAGTAGAAGATAATTATGTTATAAATGTAACTATGGAATTTACTACATTGACTTTAATTATGAAAAACGTGTGATTTTAAAATTGTTTCCATGACTTCTTCATTTATGAGGCCATTTAAATCCAAGTTCCTTACGCATCAGTATTTAGCTACCTGTTAAATCTCGCCATTATGATGAATCTCGTAATGTAAGTAGGTACTTAATATTTATTTAAACTTTTTGCATTCTGAAAATTGATCTCATTTGTGATTGAATTGATATTTTTGTGTAATTTGTGTTCAAGTGGTAAACGTGTATTGGAATGTGTATATGTGTGACGGATAATATAATGTATATTATGGTGTAGTATTACGCATTTATTGTGCACACGTTCCTTTTTTATGGATCGAAACCGAAAGTAGCTATTCTATGGTTTTTATTTCACTATTATTTAGAAAAATAGACATTAATTGATGTTTTATATTTAAAATAGGATTAAAGCATTAAGTTGTGGTGTTAAACTATGCATAAGATGTTTAGTTGGCCGTTAATATTTAAATAAATGTCTACTTAAAATCTCGAACCCAAGTCAACTGAAATATATTGTCAGCGTGGGGAATAGATACTAACAATTAAAATATTTAAAACAAAAAGATTCTTATATGCATCTATGTGTGAAGTACGTAGTGACTATATACCTATTTAAAATCTATGTGTCATATCACATATATTATTATATTATAGCATTAGAACTAATTTACGACGCGGTAAACATTCTCTTTAATTATCTTTTACGTAAAAACATGTGTTCACGATTATACCTTTATGTAACATTTGTACTTAATTATTTATGTACTTAATACTCATATTTTTAAGGTCGCAAACGATTTCAGTAATTTGTATGTGTACAAATATAAGTTGCCATGTTAGAATTAGAATTCACTTCTGATTAATTTATATATGGCCCTTTTCTTGTTATGATTTAGGTTCTTAGGTGATTTGTTTTAACCTCATGATGACTGGATCTAGGTTTATGAAATAGGTAACATATATGTCGAACATATGAAGTATTGTCCCCACTTCAAAATACTAATAGTGTATAATAATATTTGTTTATATATAGGTACTATAAATAACTATGACAACCTTAATATTTCGTATCGTTTTTTACTTAATTACTCTGATCGAATATAACTGTAGTCTTTTGCATACATTCACCCTTACCCAGTGTTTCGGAGTTATAAAAAAACAGTATTGCTTTTGCTTTAAATTTTGTTTTTATGTGATGTAAGTAGTAGGAGATTAAATATTTTTTCAATCAGCGGTATATGTAAGTACTAGAGAAGGTTATGTCCGTATAGTATGCCACTTTTGATGCTGATCACAAAAATAATTTTAGGAGTGTCATACTGCTCCAGTTTCTTAATCATATTTTAGAAGCCTTTGTTTAAACTTTTGATTATAAATGCGCTTTATATTCTACTAAACTGGAATAGTTAATCTTATTGCCTCCTAAATCTCTATTTTTTATATTTGGACTGAAAATTAGTAAAATACATTTGCCCTGTGATACGTGATCTATCATACCTACTTGTATTTTACATTCCTTTTATTATATCCAGCATAACTCAGTTAGTTACTTATAATCTTCTCATACATACTATGTAAGAACATGTATGGGCAGGTTATGGTATGGATAATAACTTAATACTTATAGAAAATGTATGTAGTTTCAAGTTACCTGTTTAAAAATTTACTTGTTACTATCATAAATTATCTAAATGTCACAGATTCTAAAATTATAAATTAAATCATAAGATAAAATATATAATAAATAAAATGTCATCATTGTAATAAACAAATATTGCGTTTTTATAATACCCTGTCAAAAATTATACCATTTCAGAAAGGATTTTCGAGAATACCAACCTTATAAATAGGCATGTTGTATTTAAACCTTTATCGCCTTTCATAAGTCTACTTTAGCCTAACATTTTGCTTAGTACATAAAGTTTTTGGCTCGAGTGGGCCAAGGAACAGACAGCTGGTCTAAAAATAGATACAATATATTGTTATATGTAATTTTAAACAAAGACTAGGACATATAGTTATTATTTATTTTCTATTTTAATTAATTTATCAATTACTGTTTATCAAAGTACAATACTATAAAGACTTAATTTTAATGTTATAATGGTGTAATCTAAATCACTAGCACCAATTTAACTTAACACAAGAAATGAACTGTACAATAGTATTTAAATAGTAAAATAATATTACTATCTAATTCATACTAATTACACCTCATGGGTGTTCCATCTGGGTTGGTTGGCATTTTGGGTTTGCAAACCTTTGTTCTACCCTTAGCGCTGCTCACCATGGTACATGTGAATGTAAAATAGCCACACGAGGATGATTTAGTGTAATATGTATGAGAATATTGTTTGCGAACGTTGTTTTCACCGTCAAAATCGCGTGTGACCGATTTAGACACTGAGACATATCTGTTACCATCGTCCGGTTTGGAATTATACAAGGATCTTAGATTTTTGGGATTAACGTTTCTAGGGAATGGTGGGTATTTGTATTTCACTCTGCCATTTCCAGGAGTAAGTGAGACTGTTTGAGCTTGTGATGGAGATTCTTTAGACCCGACCACGTAAGTTTTCTCCTTGGACGCCACGGATTTGACACTACCTGTGAATCCGATAGGTATGGTATAGCCGCCAGTACCAGGTACGCGCTCTCCAGGTTGGTAAACTCTACTTTCATCAGGACGTTCCGAGTTCCTCTGTGTAATTTCTGCATCGTGGTCTGTTAAGGAGCCTAACAATATGTGTTGTGTGTTACCACCTGTCGTCTGTCTTACTTCTACACCTTTTCTTTTTGGGCTGTGGAGAGATTGGTGTGTTGTTTCGGGATCTCTAGGGAAATCATTATAACCTGTATTAATGTAGCCTTGTTCGGTATCAGCAGGATCAGCTCCTTCAGAGCCGTATCCGTCGTCATAGTCTTCTGGTTGGTCATCTTTGTCTGGAGGATACTCGTTATAGTCTCCCTCATTATTATACGATGGTTGGAATGACCGCCTGCTTTCAACAGGCGGCGAACGAGTAGGCGCCAATGAAGGTTCATTTGATGTATGGTGATCTTCATGTCTATGATTACCGTATAAATCGTCACCGGGCTGGTTAAATGGTTCTTCTTTGTTAGATTCTGTGACGACCTCTGTTTCATACGGTATTTCCGAGGTTGACTGATCTATCTGGGGCATTGCAGATGTATACTCTATTGTTTCTGTGATGTTATAATTTTCGTCATTAATATTAACATTTTTATTGTTTTCGTCGTTAACGTCAATTTTTTCAAAAGGTAGTCTATTTGGGAAGACGGCGTCTTTGTCTAAACTAGATCCAGCCTGTGCTGCTCCGTTGTATGTTATTCCATATTTAAAGGTTCCATGTAGTTGCGATTGTGACATGCCAGTTCTACCGCTAGACTGAGCCGAGGCTATTCCACCTCCGACAAACGGAGTTTTCTGAGAGTCATGTGATTTATCCCCTTCTTTATATGGTGTAAATCCTATTTGAGCTTGTGAAGACGTGCTACCAGGCCCTCGTGCTTGCGCGTCAGCCATACCTCCTTTGACACTGCCTTGGACTTGTGAATTAGACGAGTGTAGTATGCCTTCGCTCTGCGATCCAGTTACAACCGAACCGGTCTCTAAACCAAGTTCAACATTTGCTTGTGATTTGTTATTTTTTCCACTTCCTTGGGCTGTGCTGGAAGCACTTTTTTTATTTCCAGTTACTTGACTGTTGGCGGCTTTGTTTTCTCCAGTAATTTCAGCTTGAGCCGAAAACGATCCGCTGCCGGTATATGTACCATGCACATGGGTTTGAGCTCGACCTTTATCATTGCCACCTTTAGATGATGCTGACGCCACGGTACCGTTAGCAGCTTGGTTCACACTCGCTTCGGCTTCTGAGTCATCTCCATCAGCAATTGAATTGGGATCCACGAAGTTTTGCGGTGGACCTAAACATTAAAATAATTATTGGTACTTTTGAAAAACGCCCAAGTTGTCACTTTCTAATTAAGTGGTAGACAATATTTTTGGAAGTTGCAGTTATAGCATAATGCGTCACGTTTTGCCGAAGCTAGTATGTGCATTCGGAGGGTTGACCAAAAGATATTTAATAGCGGTTTTCGGGCTAAACTTTTTTTTCTGACAAAATAGTCTATAGAATGTGAATGTGCACGCAAGCATTAGGTATAACTTCTTATAGTCATAATGTTCTCTAAAGCCAGAAAGGAAAGACTTCTGGAACTACTTATTGAATTAAAATAGATTCTATCTATAAATGGCATAAAAAAGTTGCTTCTTCTATATTTCTTTTTAGTCACTTATCTAAACTACAAAATGAATCTTGATGCGTTTTTTACCATCATTTAAACGTCTTATCTCGGAAGGGCTATATGTATAATATTTAAATTAATAAAAGTATTTATGTAATTTGAATATAGCACTGAGATTTTGATACACTTACACGCAGCAAGTGCGGTCTCATAATAATATGAAGAAAGAAAAACATAATATCTTTAGCACATTTTAATTATATTATTTCCGAAGTCGAATAACGAGGGTAAAATCTGCCGTAATCTCAAAATTTGGTCTTCGTGAAGCAGGGGTGTCTTTTTCCCGGTATCTAGATAATGGGCTAAATGACAGCACCAATTAGTTGACTATAACATGTCAAAACGCGATTCTCCTATATATTTTGTATGGGAAAAATAGCTGTGACGTCACTTTTGTGCCGATTCAATTGACTATTTATTCATTTGAAAACCATGAAAGATCAAAGTTAGAGTTATTTGAAAGTGAATCGGGTTTTTAAGTGAAATAAAGTGTATCTCTAAAGAAGTTACATCTTAGAATTATTGGAGTAAACTACACATATAATCAAAAAGTTAGAAAAAGTAACTGCTTCTATTTTCATTTTTCAGTGTTGGTGAAAGTTTATCTTTGTAAGTATTTTATTTGAGCCAGCTGTCGCATTTGTATTTCTGCTGTTTGTTTATAATCAATAGGAAATATTAGTTAAGCTTTCCATTATTACCTACAATATTTAAGTACTAAATACTATCTTCTATCAGAATAAAATAATAACTTACCAAGAGTACCGCCCGAACCCTGAAATTAAGAACAGATAATGAATACTTATATAATTAAAAAAAAAATGCGAGGTAGGATGCAACACTTGACCAGTGACTACAACTTGCTCATTAATTTCTTCAGAGTGTACTAGTCACTGCTCACTCAAATAACAAATAATCAATAGTGAAACTACGTAGAGATAAACTACAGTAACATGACGCGCCTTTCCACAATTCAAAAAGTTGGAAAGTGTTTGTAATAGTATTAAAAAGACGCACAACGCATGTGTTCGTATTGAGAGGACTCTCTAAACAAAAACAAATCGGCGATTTGTTGCTCGCCAAGTTAGTGGCGTCAAAACTTACTCAATATTATTAGTATGTGGCTGCACTGATGTTCTCTATGAAAATGTCAGGTGCGTCGTCTTGCGCGGTCGACACCATAAGATTAGTTTACAAACAAATATCCTAGCCTGCTACTGAAAACGATTACTCACAACTACATACAAACTCTTTCATACGAATGTGACTACACACATTGAAATTGTAATATGGAGGGGAGCGTCAAGTTATAGTAGTTTATCTCTACTACTCAAACATGATTCTTGTAAGTGCCTTAATATTACATAATCTATGTATACTAATAAAGTCGATGAGTGTGTTTTAACGAGCAAATTTCGGAATTACTGTTCCGATCCTGTAAATTCTATGGGTAGTATGAAGCTACATTACTCCTGACTGAACTGACTTAAATAAAAAAAAATGTATTAGGTATCCGTAACAAAATTTATGCGGTCTAAGTCACGGGCAATGGTTAGGAAAAGTCTTAACTTACCCCTTGAGTATCAGTCCCGGTCCCAGTGCCACCCGGGCCATATTGCCCGCCAGTGCCGCCTGGACCATATTGCCCGCCGGTACCTCCCGTTCCAGTACCACCTGGTCCATATTGCCCGCCGGTACCTCCCGTGCCAGTACCACCTGGTCCGTATTGCCCGCCGGTACCTCCCGTGCCAGTACCACCTGGTCCATATTGCCCGCCGGTACCACCTCCAGTACCAGGCCCATATTGGCCACCAGTACCTCCCCCAGTGCCTTGACCACCAGGCCCATATTGTCCACCAGTGCCCTGACCACCAGGACCATATTGTCCACCGGTACCTCCAGTGCCCTGACCACCAGGACCATATTGTCCACCGGTACCACCTCCAGTGCCAGGACCATATTGCCCACCGGTACCCCCGCCGGTACCAGGACCATATTGGCCTCCAGTACCACCTCCCGTACCAGGACCATAGTTTCCGCCGGTACCTCCTCCAGTGCCTGGGCCACCAGGACCATAGTTCCCGCCGGTACCTCCTCCAGTGCCTGGGCCACCAGGACCATATTGTCCACCGGCACCCCCCCCAGAGCCTGGGCCACCAGGACCATATTGTCCACCTGTACCTCCTCCAGTGCCCGGCCCACCAGGACCATAGTTTCCGCCGGTACCTCCTCCAGTGCCTGGGCCACCAGGACCATAGTTCCCGCCGGTACCTCCTCCAGTGCCTGGGCCACCAGGACCATATTGTCCACCGGTTCCTCCTCCAGTGCCAGTACCACCAGGGCCATATTGTCCACCGGTACCCCCTCCAGAGCCTGGCCCACCAGGACCATATTGTCCACCAGTACCTCCTCCGGAGCCCTGACCACCAGGTCCATACTGTCCACCTGTCCCAGGACCATTAGGACCATATTGTCCTCCAGTACCACCACCTGTGCCCGGCCCACCAGGACCATATTGTCCACCGGTACCTCCTCCAGTGCCTGGGCCACCAGGACCATATTGTCCACCTGTGCCTCCTCCTGTGCTTGGGCCACCAGGCCCATATTGTCCACCCGTACCTCCTCCAGTGCCTGGGCCACCAGGACCATATTGTCCACCTGTGCCTCCTCCTGTGCTTGGGCCACCAGGACCATATTGTCCACCGGTACCTCCAGCGCCTGGGCCACCAGGACCATATTGTCCACCGGTACCTCCAGCGCCTGGGCCACCAGGACCATATTGTCCACCGGTACCTCCAGTGCCTGGGCCACCAGGACCATATTGTCCACCGGTACTGCCTCCGGAGCCTGGGCCATATTGTCCACCAGTGCCTCCTCCGATCCCGGGACCGTATTGTCCACCAGTGCCCCCTCCGGCCCCGGGACCATATTGTCCACCAGTACCTCCTCCTGTGCCCGGACCATATTGACCACCGGTACCTCCTCCAGTGCCAGGCCCATATTGTCCACCAGCACCTCCTCCAGTGCCCTGCCCACCAGGACCATATTGTCCACCGGTACCACCTCCAGTACCTGGACCATATTGACCACCAGTACCACCACCAGTACCTTGGCCACCAGGACCATATTGTCCCCCGGTTCCACCTCCAGTGCCAGTACCACCAGGACCATACTGTCCACCGGTACCTCCTCCTGAGCCAGGACCATATTGTCCACCGGTACCACCACCAGTGCCAGTTCCACTAGGACCATATTGTCCACCTGTACCTCCTCCTGTGCCTGGGCCATACTGGCCACCAGTACCACCTCCAGTGCCAGGACCATGTTGCCCACCTCCAGTTCCGGGTCCATATTGTCCTCCTGTACCTGGACCACCCGGTCCATATTGTCCACCAGTGCCACCTCCTGTTCCTGGACCATACTGGCCACCAGTTCCACCTCCAGTGCCAGGACCATATTGCCCACCTCCAGTTCCTGGACCATAGTTTCCACCAGTACCGCCACCTGTCCCAGGACCGTTAGGACCATATTGTCCACCAGTACCACCGCCTGTCCCAGGACCGTTAGGACCATATTGTCCACCAGTACCACCGCCTGTGCCAGGACCATTAGGGCCGTATTGTCCACCGGTTCCTCCTCCAGTACCAGTACCACCAGGACCATATTGTCCACCGGTACCTCCTCCTGTGCCAGGACCATATTGTCCACCGGTACCTCCTGTGCCAGGACCATATTGTCCACCGGTACCTCCTGTGCCAGGACCATATTGTCCACCGGTACCTCCACCAATGCCAGTTCCACCAGGACCAAATTGCCCACCTGTACCTCCTCCAGTGCCTGGACCATTAGGACCATATTGACCACCAGTGCCACCTCCAGTGCCTCCAGTTCCTTGAGCTACACCACAGCAGTAATAGTTATTACCATCAGCACCTAGAATGGGTCCAGGTAGTAATGGCCAATTTGATCCTCCAGGACGCCCTGATTGTCCTGGATAACCCGTCTGGGTGCTAATCGGATACATTCCTGTGCTACCTGGCCTGCCGATTTGATTTGGATTGTAACTTCCAACTCCATTTTGAGGGTTAGTCAAAGAACCTGGTGGCATACTGCCGCCACCGGTTTGGCTGCCTGGAGTATATCCATACCCTTGGTTACCTGGAATGTTACCATTTCCACCTGGTGCCCCACCGTTAGTACCAGTGTACGACCCAGGAATCCCAGGTACAGAACCACCTTGTGGGCCACCTGAAGTACCCGTGTAGGATCCAGGAATCCCAGATACTGAACCGCCTTGTGGTCCACCTGAAGTACCCGTGTAGGATCCAGGAATCCCAGATACTGAACCGCCTTGTGGTCCACCTAAGGTACCCGTGTAGGATCCAGGCATCCCAGATACTGAACCACCTTGTGGTCCACCTGAATTACCCGTGTAGGATCCAGGAATCCCAGATACTGAACCGCCTTGTGGTCCACCTGAAGTACCCGTGTAGGATCCAGGAATCCCAGATACTGAACCACCTTGTGGTCCACCTGAAGTACCCGTGTAGGATCCAGGAATCCCAGATACTGAACCGCCTTGTGGTCCACCTGAAGTACCCGTGTAGGATCCAGGAATCCCAGATACTGAACCGCCTTGTGGTCCACCCGAAGTACCCGTGTAAGATCCAGGAATCCCAGGTACTGAACTTCCTTGAGGTCCACCATTTGTACCTGTATACGAGCCAGGTATCCCAGATATAGGACCACCTTGTGGTCCACCCGCACTACCAGTGTATGAGCCAAGACTTCCAGGTCTAGAACCACCGTGTGTACCATCGCCTGTTGTGCCAGGTTGGCCTGTTCCATACGTTATACCAGGTATGCCTCCAGGCCGATTTCCCAGGTTACCCCCTTGACCTCCATTGTTATTTCCATTTGGCATTCCAGTCGAACCTTGCATAATTGGCGGTCTCATTCCAAATGGTGTGCCGTCTGGATTGGTCCCAAAACCTGATTGACCGTTGGGCCCCAATGCTCCATTATGGACTCCTCCTGGTTGGTTACCTTGTGAAGGGTATAAATTTGAGCCTCCTTGTGTTCCATCTTTACCAGGCCCATAGCCTCCGGTAACACCAGGATGACCATATCGACCATAATTTCCGCCAGGTGCTCCGCCTTGATTATTCACTCCATAGCCACCAGGACCCACCCCTCCATGTCCATTAGGGCCATTTCCATAACCAGTACTTCCTGGCAAGCCACCCTGATTCGATCTGCAATAATTATATTAGTATGTTATCATTACAATAGGTATTTACACAATCAGTCTTAGCCCACAATTATCTATTTTTTTTTTTGTATCCAATATTCATGATGTATCTACATTCGTAAAAATGTGTAGGAGCTGCATACATGTTTATATAATTGACCAGTACAATAATTAAGTCAATTATTTTTATACATATTTATGTATTTTCTTTTTTTTTAGTTTATTTAAAAATATGTAGTAATAAAGAATGTAGAGATCAAATAAGTCAAATTATAGGCATACCTACTGGACTAACAACAACTTAAGCGGCATTAAGCATAGACAATACTGGACACACATTAAACTTGGCAAGTTATGACGTTAATAAAAAAGTAGTTTAAGTATCTATGACCCTGGTCATGTGGTCAAACCAAAGATTCTTATTCTTAAATCAAACCATTGCTATTAACAGAAATCAATAAAGCAATACGCTTGCGAAATATGGGTGTACTGATGGGTAGACCTTGCGGGGATTACTGATTCACAGATTCATTTACTCACAATCATTACTACAAACGGAAGCAATTAGTAAAAAGTTAACGTTGACAAATATATCCTTAAATCTTAGATTTATCCCCAGCAAACAAAAGACATTTAAGAAAAACATACATACATATCATTTGGTCCGCGTTTTAAACTTTCAGCTCCTAAATCTGTGCGACCCAAACAGTCCTCGCAGCTTGGGTCATACATTGATTGACTCTGGGCTTGTCCCATGCCGCTGTTCCCAACTGAAATAGGTTTGATTTAATTTAATTTGAAAAAAATTCTGACGTCACTACCACAATACCTATGTTATTTTATGAATGTAAATTGTTTCGGCACTGTACTCACTAACGGTCGCCCTAGATGAATCGGCGGCTGAATGAGCCTCGGCCTTTCCTTCATCTTTCCCGCCACCACGGTCTATCGCTAGGTATTGCGACTGAGTTTGGCCTCTGTATCGCCCTCGGGGGGAATATGAAGCATCACGGCGATTCCTTTGGAATCCTTCTGATAATTTTTCATAAGTTCTTCTATCCAACACGCCAACAACTAAGGATTCACAGAACATGCGCCTTGTTGATCCATTACCAAAAGGTATGACCTGATTAAAAAAATAATACACTAAATATTCATGTAATATAACGCATTCTGTGTTAGATCGCCTTGACATAATAAGACGTTTTCTTTGTTCCATTTACGATAATGTAATTGTGAAACATAGGCCAAGGAAACACGGTCAACCTTGACAAAAATAAGTTATCTCCTAATATACATGCGTGATAAATAAAAATACCTACGCTTAGAACTCAAGCTCGATCATTCATAATAAATATCGTAGTTAAGGCTGTAATAACTTGCAACTATAATATAATCAGTTATTATAATTGCTACGGAAATTATTTTGCATACACCAAGATAATAGTGTCACCAGTGATCACCTAATACGGGCTACCCCTCATTAGCCCGTATTAGGTGGGCACTGTGTGTCACTGTGTCTCAATAACAATAAAAGTATAAGGGTAACTAACTTTTATTGAAAATGGTTTACACGCGTGTCCTATTGGATACCTACTTTACATGTACCCACATGAAAGTACCTGTCCTATGCAGTGATCGCGTATATCTGTGTGATCCTTTCAGTCGTCAAAGCCTGATAAAGTCGCAGACTAAGCTCGCATACTGTCACATTTATAAAACCTACCTGTTAGATACTAATCAGTTTGTTATCACTTTATTGTCCCACTTCTGGTCAAAAGTCTCCCCGATTAAATTGTCAGTGTGGCCCTCACTGGCCAATGTTCTCTAAATTGTTTAAAACAGTTTCCGTAGTTTGTACGCCTAACCTTTTAACCTACGCAACGGATTTTAATGTGGTTTCATCAAGATAAAGTGATTCGAGAAGAAGGTCTACATGGATCGCCAGTACCTATACTACTCATAAAAGTCAAAGGCTTTTCATCTGACCTACATATGAATCCTGTTTGGCAGGTAGGAATGTCAGCTAATCACGAATTAATCTTTCTTTGATTTTGACTTTGATTTCCACGCAGGCTAAGTTACGGGAAAAAGCTAGTAGTAGTAAACATTTCTGACACTCTGTATTTCATACAATAAAATCTCGATTAGAATACGATAATATTAGAGAGATACCGATAAAAAGTTTAAAATTAAAAATGTGAATAGCTTTTACTAATTGACCGCGTCTTAAAAAAGAGCCTCACTGATCGCCGATGTTAAAATAGTTCAAAAATACTGTAACGACTTCGTACAAACAGGAATCTAAAAAGGACGAAACAAGAAAATTATTCAAATAGAAATCAAAAATGCATAGGTACAAAAATGGAAACCTAGGTTTAAATTCCGTCATACATTTTTTTTTATTAAACATAAATAGCATATGTAACCCGGTTCATATAACGAATCTATTCACACCTCATTCATTAAAATCGGTTCAGTAGTTTAGGCGCTGCGGGGTGGCACTTACAATAGACTGCCAAATTCTTTGGCTTCACTGTAGTCGGTTAAGCCAAACATTTAAGTCAGATAAGACTTGAAAGTTTTAACATCGTCGATCAGTGATCTAATTGGTTTTCGGAAGGTCGATGAAATCACTGAGCTCTGAATACCGCTCACTTAGTATCAGTGACAAGATCACAAGACTGACAAGCCATAATCGTTTTTCGGTAAAAACAGCGACATAACGCTAAACTCCTCAGTCTGCGGAATGCCACATGGTGCTAATTTCTTTCTTACCGCCCTCTGAAGGCCATTTATTGATACCTCCTTATCAAAAATGTTCTAGTCCCAACAATATCGATCGTCGATAACGTTGTGGCTACAGAACATTTGTAAAATAATACAACAATTTAAAATAATGTAGATTAATAGAGGCATTTCTGATAGATTGAGACTAAGATTAGATTGCGATCGTTCCTAAAAGTTAGTAAAAGTGCCCGGGAATGCAGCGACTCTTTAAAATTTTATGGGTCGTCGTGAAATTCAAGACTGGACGCTAAAGTTACTAAAATTAATAGTCATAAAATCACCATAACATCTGCTTTGGACACTTAGAACTCGAGAACATTATTGAAAAAAAAATGACTGACTCCTTGTGGGTTTTTCTAAAAGCTATGCCACGATAACCGAATACACTAGTTTTCTTTGAAATTGTAATGAAATTAACTGAATAAAGTATCAGAATGTAAAGAAAAACATTCCGTGTCTACATTCAGATATTTAGGTATCTAGTTTTTCCCATTAGATAATTATTATTTTGCGTTATATTATATTATTATATTATATTATATTAATATAATGCGTGTAGTCACACACTCGACACCTCTGCCTATCTCAGGAAATGCAGCCGTTATAATAAAACACTAAGTGCCATGCTAAGTTTCAGGGAATAAATCTTTTCATGATCGAACGACGGCTTTGGATAACTGACAAGATTTTTCAATCCACACGCACTTAGAATCAGAAAACGTCATGCCTATTTCGTTTTGCCTCTTTAAGTAGATAGGTAGGTATTCTCTAATTTGAGAGATATCTACTTCTGCTTTTATCATTCCTTATTCTGCTAACCTACATTCAAATGAATATCGGCAGATTTGTTTTTATGTTTCCGCAGAAGTAATCTTCTCGAGAAACAAAACCGTTACGTTTGAACAGAACTGATAAGTTATTACTGAAGCTCCTAATTTATGTTAACTGGGTCACAAGCTAGTCGTCGCCTGACTCAGGGCATCTGATAGTATTTGTTGCTATTTATGACTTCATTACTGTAAGATTTATTAGTTACATAATTCATAAAACAGTATCTACATGCAAGAAATACACATCTTTATATTTACGAGTTCTATTTGGAGCGCAAAGAACAATAAAATATCGCAAAGCTGTATGTGCTTCTACCGCTTTATCATAATGCATAATGAGATAATTCATTTCGTCGCAAAGCAATGAGATAGTTACTTACATCAGTTAATGAAATATACGAATAAAAACTGTTAAAGTTACCGTAATAGTCTGTTTTAATCCTAGGTGAGGTTTCGTTTTGCTGATAAAGCAGTTGTCCGGTAAATGAGTGTTTGAGTAGAGTTCTCTCGCGCCAGCCACATCTAGTTTGAACTCAGTTTGCAATGTAAAACACCGGTGGGAGTTAAAATCTTTGCACACTATATAATGCTGAAAATAAATATATATTTTAAATATCACTCTTGTTGCAATTGATTCGATCAAATCCACCTGACTATTATAATTTATCACAATTTAAATCACTTGTGTCTCTGAGAACAGTTAAAATAAAAAATAAAAAATCTTACTTGCGGCGTCGCCGTGATAATTGTGCAATACAATGATAGCAGAAGAAAATTGGCGACGAGGAAATGGGTGCGCTTGGGCCGCAGCCGGGCGAGCTGCGTGACTCGACGCATGCCTGCGGTGGTGCGCGCCGACGCTCTGCGGCTCCGCCGGCGGCGCAAGCGCACTGTCCGCCACCTGACCCTTGGCCTAACCCACAACCCGCGCTAGATATAAGTTCACCCACCTAATTTCGGTGATAGCAAGCGAATTTGCCACAGTTTAGTTTGAAGATTGAGGAAGTACGACTCTCAAAAAAAGATAATATTACAACCTAATTAATTGGATGTCATACATAATCATGAACTACGTAACTACACAATAAACTTTATTTAGCTGGCCTTAAAGCAAGTATTGCTCTCTATTTCTTCTCTATTGTTATTGACTATAATGTCATACGCAAGACAATAAAGGTTAACAGTAACAGTAACAGTGTCATTCTGATAGGATTTCTATCAAGGTAGCAGAGAGCACTAGTTACGTGCTGCCGAGGGTAATTTATGAGATGACAGCAAACTAGAGACATCATCCACGGGTTCTCTCTTAACATTGCGAAATCCTCTCGTTGAAAATACCTGTATTACAAAGAGTCGTTGCTAACCATGATAATGATCGTTAAAAATTTACTCAATTCGACAGAGGCATAAACATGTTTAGAGTATGCAAGTGCTTACAAGTATATGATACCCACAATATAATAATTTTTTAACATAGCGGAGTCTATATTAATCGCTAGCAGTAGGTTCAACCCCGAGGATCAACTCGGTAATTAATAGTAAGTAGGTATTACTCGTTTATGTAAAGTTAATGTACCAGTATGTTATGATTAACGTTACCGAATCGAAAGTTCATGATCATTCGCTTTGATTTTACTGTTATGATGTTTTGTGTGTGTGGTAATAAATAAATATATGTAACAAAGAAACAAAGGAATTTGTGGATAATCATTTATTATAAAAAACTATTATTCATTAGGTAAAAAGCGGTTAATGATGGACTTGGTAAAATTACAGTTAACATCTAAATACAATAAAATGACAAATTGGCTCTAATTTATCTTCACAGACTTATTGTTGAGCAGTGATGTTTACATTCGATTATTACTCCTTGACAATCTCTCTCTTTTTAAAGTCTTGTTATTTCCGAACTTATGTTGGGATCCTTCTTCTTGTACGAGTGCGTGGGGTAGATGAAGTGCTGCGTGTAGTAAGCAGCCGACTGCTGGTCACCGGGACTCTTACTGTTGCCCACTCTGCGGTAGTAGTCGATGGACTCAACGCATTCACAAGCGAGCCTGCTCTCAGATCCGCTACTCTCCAACTGGTACTTGGGTACCATAATGAGACTCTCAGTGGACTTCGTGGGAGGGCAGTGGCTGTGACTCCTCGTGTACACGGAGCAGTGGTGCGGGGCACTCTGGCGGTGAGAATGTTTCTCTTGTGAATGCTGTTGATATTCATGGTGACTCTGTGTGCTGCGGCTACTATGGTTACGTCCGTGACTTTTAGATCTGTTCGATTGTTTCGTGGATGTATCTAAGTAGCCGTACCCAAATCCATAACCGCCAAATGCTTTAGTTGTTAAATTATCCCATGACTTCGGCTTCACGTGTTGATGACTGCTTTGGTATTGAATTTTAGGCGATGACTTAGTTTCAGTTCTATCATTATCCCAAAAGAGTGTGTCGCTGCTTAAGGAAGTGCTGTAGCTGGACGCTGAATTATCACATGGCACGGTGGCATTACTCGTTGCGTACGACTGAAGGCTGCACTGGCTTGTCTGTGTGGACTCTGTTGTTAAATATCGATAGCGGTTGGAGCAGTGTCCCGACTGACAAACTTTCTTAGTCCGCATGTGAGAACCACTGTCTGGTTTCTGGGTGGATTTGTCAACTTGTTGGCATTTCTCTTTTCTTTTGTGTTCCTTGGAACATTCTCTCTTTCTTCGCATTTTCTTCCTAGTATTGGGCACGCAGTGCGGATCGCAACAAGGACTGGCGAGATCGTAAGCCTCAAGACTGTTGGCATCTTGATTGTTGTATGCAGGCATGCATGGAGCGCATCCGTGGCTGTGACTACTCCTATGGGCTTTGTTGTGTTTGCCACTACTTGTTTTGTAATTTTCTGAGGCCCTGTGACATTCTTGGCCTGGTGTTTTCACAACAAAGTGATGGCATTCACGCCTGTTCCTCGGGGAGCCCACAGTTATGACAAAGCTCCCGGTGCGCAGGTTGGGTTGTATGAGGCAGGCTCCGTAGCGCGGGTCGAGGTACTGATACATGAACACGTTCGGCTGCGGAGGCTTTGCAGCTGTCACGTTCTCGCTGGAGAGTGTTGGTCTACAATACGTGTTGTTGATATTTTCTCCAATGTTATTCTCCTCATTATCGGAAATCACATCAGATGGGGACGTTTTCTTCTTTTGGGATGGCAAACTGTGCGTCTTCCAGTTACAATCAAACAGTTGTCTTTCGCGAACTGTGAGTTGTTCCAGTTCCCTCATTTTAGATTGTAGGGTTCGCTGGAGGTTTATGTATTTGAGATGGAGCTCTACTTTCCTCACGCAGTCTTCAAAGATGACGACCATACGCATTCTGGAGTCGCAGCGGTTGATAGCGTCGACGATGGCGGCGTGATCAGCGCGCTCCACATCCGTGCCGTTGATGGACAGGATGACGTCACCCTCGCGCATCCCCGCCGCAGCAGCTGGACCATCCATTTCAACGTGATCTACGTATGTGATTACTTCGATTTCTTGTTCCTGTAGAAGAACAGACAATCGATGAAAATAATAGCCCGTAGTATTTTGGCCATCATTATTTACATGCTAATGTACGCTAAAATGCAAGTATGAAGGTAAAGTTTATCGCTTAATGTCTACGCAATCGTCCCTTAGCTAGCGCAAAAGCTTGTTTCATGAAATCTGACAGACTAAATTACAATTCTAATATTTCCTAGATTTATTTTTTATGCCTATACTTTCTTAGCAAACAAAGATATATTCTATTCTGTTCTATTCTTATCCAGTCGCAGTGGAACTTTGCTACACACGCTTGTACACGTAACTGTTATAATAGATGTGGCCTGTGAAAACAACTTTAAGGAGTTAATAAACAAGAAAGACGTACTTTTTTGTAATGGATTCCATAGCTCTGCAGCGTGAACCCGTAACTGCCATTCTTCTTTTCGATGATGATTGTGCGTCTTCTCCAATCCTCCTCATTCTTCCCAGGTCTCTCTGATTTCAAAGATTCTCTTATCTGAAATAATAACTTAAATGTTAATATTGGAATATGCTTCTTTATAATCTAAACCTTTGGATATAGGTCTCAAAACTAGTACACCATAACGAATACATATTGTTGATATTTGATTACACAATTAAATATTTTTTATTTATCAACTTTATTATTGAATATCAACTACCTTATTTCGACTAAGGCGGACAAAGTTCGTTCACCCCACCTGACCCTATCAATGTAGCAAAACCTCAAGAATAGTTTTTTCGACTTTCAAGATTATGGAAACATCTTTCATGGATCATATTTTTTACATGGTACATATTTAGATCCCTACCTATTGGTAAATTAAAGGCACAATTTTCCATAAATATTTTTAAGGATGCAAGTACTCACAGAATTGTCTAAGGAATCCTCCTTCGAGTCACTGGTGAGGAGTTTTTTTCCGTTGCTCATATTGCTGGGGCATCGTTCATTCAGTTTGGGTGAGCTCATCCCGCCACCAAAATGTCTTCACGGCTTCCGAGCCTCGTGTGTTGTTGGTGTTATAAAGGCGATAATTGAAGCGGCATGGTTGCTTTGTTGTATTAACTTTAAAGGTTCCTAGCTACTGGCGAGAGGCAAGGTGTTCGGTTGAGGTGCGACAAATCATTAAATCCGTCCGCGCATGCGTCAAGTTGGCGCGTGCGTACCGCGTGGCTACTACACCTCCCAAACTTTACGACTTGCAAAAACTTTGTTTTAGAATATTTTCGTGATAATTATGTTTCATTAATTATATTAGATATTAATAAATATAGGCTAGAAATGTATTTTTTAATCCCGAATATTGTTAATAATAAAAGGTAATGAAAAAAATGTTTTTTTAACTTTTTCGAAGCCAAGATGATGTGCCAAGTTTTGTTAAAATTTTAATCAGTTTCCTTTCATCTACATTTATAAATGATTATGTTAATGATAAAATCTGTCGAAAAGGTAACTTGGGACATGAATAAGGGCTAGTATGCTACTTTTAAATCGGCGACATTGTTTTCGTCCGCGATAACCGACATTCCCGCGGACCAATTCACCGAGCAAAAGCTATAGTTTAAAACAGTTTTAAAGTTAAATATTGTTGCCAAACCAAGCCAAAAATTAATGAATAATTTTCTGTATGGATCAACTAAATAACATCCTCAAAAAATTACAAATCTAAATAAATAAAAAACGATCGCCGCCGAGCACCACCAGTTGGATAATATTTTTTTTTTGTATTCGTTATTTCCAGGACAAGGTTTGTGTATAGAAAATTAATAATAATCGTAATTTACTACACATTAAAACAGATGAAATATACCACGCGAATAATGATGTCGCAGCTAGTATTTAATAAATACTAGCTGCGTAAACACTTAAACTTTTAAACCTTACTGAAAATCAATAATTTATATAATTTATAACTATTCCTATAAATTATATGAATAAAATTTCTTCCCCTAGGGTTTGGTCACAAGAGTATTAATCTTAGAGTAATGCACGACTGAAGTGTTAGGTATCGGTACTGGTATGTCAGACATATTATTGTTGAGGGTGAGCAGAGGTGGAATGCCAATGGACTGCACCCCGGCTGACTGTGGTATGACCGCTGCGCCGCTGTTTATAGCCACCGGCGTCTTGCCGACAGGCACATCTCTTTTAAATAAGCTCCTAAAGAACTGATTAAAAGGCGTCTCCCTATCGTCTGCGTCTGAATCCGTTATGTCAATACTTCTGATAGATCTCATTGAAAGTTTCTGTGGTTCAGAACCTGAAATAGAAAACATGTTACTCTTAATAGGTACTTACCTAAATCGTTTTTTTTTACACTACTGCCCCAAAAAAGGAGTGTTATGTGTTCAGGGTTAATGTATGTATGTGTCTATGTGAGTTTATTTATTCCACCATAACTTTTAAACGCCTGAACCGATTTCGATGTATGGGGTATCGTTACAATCCTTGCATCGTTCCGAGTAACTAATAGGCTACTAAAAAATAAAAAGAAACCGCTGTGGTCACTTTAAAACGAAAATTAATACCAGCCTCAATTTATTTTTTTAATTAATCTGGTCGTGTCTATGTTTATCGTCTAGAATTTCACGAGTAGATTTAAAATATATAACGAGTAAAATATATAACACTGTAAAGAAAAATCGTCGACGAGTAAACAAAGTACAAATATGTGCAATTTTGGAAGTCGTGTTTTTTATTTACAGTACCTAGCTTGTTTATATCTTTATAAATAACAGTCATCTTTACTATTTTCAGCGTTCCTGTAGGTACAGTCCGATCTAACAAGGCCCCTTATAAAATATTTATTTAAAAATATATTGTGTTATCTTGCAATAAACGGTCAAAAACTGGCTGAATATGCAAAAAAAAAAATGTATTCCTGCCATTTGTCACAAAAAGAAAAATTTTAATTTAATGGCATCTTCTATTATTTTGGGCCTCTATTGCCAGTTTAAGTTTTTAAAAAGAGTTATGTCTCTAAAGAGTTCGCAGTTCAATAGGATTTACCTACTTCGTACTAGGTACTAGACACCACCAAATCATCAATCAATTGACATTCTTTTTATATGCTGTCAAAATGTGATTCCTAGATTTTGTATGTTATTAATTAACTGTGAAGTCATTTATTTGCCAACTCAATGGACTAAATAGCTATTGATTTCAAAGCCACTTTGAATTTAATTGTACTGCTAATTGAAAATTAATCGAGTTTTCATGGCTAAATAAATAGTTTTTTTTTTAAAGTTGTGTCTTGGATTTTTCGTTAATGATGTGATCTACCCAATTTTTACCTTACGAGAACGCTTGCCATTATTAACTAACACATTTTAAAGACAGTCATCTTCTTTAAGTGTCTACTAGAATACAAAATCACATCGAAAATGAGAAATAAACCTTGTTACTAAGTAAGTACCTACCTACCAGCTTTGCGAATAGTGATAATGCGATCCTCAAACTAATGCTAACTAGGTATTCAGGTTAAACGATCTGCAACACGATAAGAAGTTCCTATTCCCGATTGATTTGCACCAATCGCAACCTTTTAAGGATCACTATTTTTTGTAAAATACTCTTCCATAAAGAACGGCAAGTCTACAGGAATTTCTATTACAAAACAGAGATTACGTTTACACAAATTCTTCGGAAAAACTGAGTAGGTACTTAACGTACTACGTACTGTCTAGAAAACTTATTCTATATCATCATCTGCCTAGCCTTTTCCCAACTATGTTGGGGTCGGCCTCCAGTCTAACCGGATGCAGCTGAATACCAGTATTTTACATGGAGCGACTGCCTATCTGACCTCCACAACCCAGTAACTGGGTAATATGATACCCCTAGGTAAGACTGGTTATCAGACTTTCGGGCTTCTGACGACCCGTAACGACTGTCAAAGATCCACGTATGACAGCCGGGACCAACGGCTTAACGTGCTTTCCGAGGCACGGAGGAGTCTCAGTGTGTAAAGATGGTCACCCATCCACGGACCAACCCCGGCAAGCGTAGCTTAACCTGACGGATCGACCCGTGCGGCTGTTATTACTTAGCCACGAGCTCCTCAAAAACTTATTCTATATCACCAGAGTTTATACTGGGACACATGTTAACTCCATGATGTGTATTAGGCACATGCCAACATCATTGTTGTAATTAAGTTATTTCCAACATCTATCTCTGTGTTGAATGAAGCCATCACCAGGAGACCCGTAAAAGCCATGTGCCATGTTGACTGGTACCAACAAATCAACTATGTTACAGGTTTAATATTTATAAATTATACGTGAACACTTAATATTTGATACCTCTGTAATATAGTATACCTTATATAATATAGTAGTATTATCTATGTATCTTTTAAAAGGGGCAACTAGAATCAAGGATATCTTTTTGCAAATGACGTTCAAGATTGTCAGGGTTAAGACCTCTTCCCATACAGAGAAGGCACGTGCACATCACCACGCTTGCTTGAGGCGGATTGGCGATTTCAGACTCTTATAAGTCCAGGTTTCCTCACGATGTTTATCTTTACTGATGTGAGTGATGTCTAAGATAAACTTAGAAATTAAATAAGAATTAGACAAAGTCACATAGGTGATGTGTGACATAGGTGTGAAGTAGTCCGTGCCCGGTTACGAACCCGCAGTCTCGTGCTTGAGAGCCGGGCGCCTTAACCACTAGGCCATCATCATCTGCCTGGCCTTTTCCCAACTATTTTGGGGTCGGCCTCCAGTCGAACCGGATGCAGCTGAGTACCAGTATTATTTTACATGGAGCGACTGCCTATCTGACCTCCAAAACCCAGTAACTGGGTAATACGGTACTCCTAGGTAAGACTGGTTGTCAGACTTTCAAGCTTCTGACGACTCGTAACAACTGTCAAAGATCCACGTATGACAGCCGCGACCAACAGCTTAACGTGCTTTCCGAGGCACGGAATGATGTCAGTACCTAATGTCTAAGATAAAATAAAAAGTACATATTAACCACTAGGTCATAAGAATAAAAACATTTACCTGCCAAAGAAGAAGGAGGTGATATCTCGGTTAAATGGTTCAGACTGCTCCAGGGTAGCTGGTTCTGCGCGTTTTCTGAGTTGACAGGCATCGGCGCTACTCCCACCATACTTTGAGCCGTCACATTAGTAAGGAGAGGGGCCGGGATCTTACTCAAGTCCAGCCCCTTGGAGCCATTGGAGTGGAAGAATGTCACAGCCTCTTGGTTTCCACTAAGGAAATAAAATTAATTTCATGAATTCTCTTTCTTGCAAAAACATGAACTTACATATTTACAAGGTCATAGGGGTTTAGTTTGACGCGGACGAAGTTGCGGGCAGAAGTTAGTATATAAAACTAATGTCGATGAGACTAAACTTTAAACAATTGCCAGGAGAGAGAGGTGTGAAAGTTTTGTAGGTATAAAAGCATAAGGGATGAGATGGGAATAAACCTTTAACGAGCGTGGGTGACCGCAAAGATCTCAAAATCTGTAAGCTGTAATCTTTACCCCAAAGTAATAAGATTCTACAAAATGTACCGCATATGAAGAAAACAGTCACCATCCGGGGCACTGCATTTAGGGACAGATTCTGCATTTTTATGACATGCAGAATCTATCAGGGTTACAGAACCGTAATAATAAATTATAAATATAAAGTTAAAAACTAAATGGGACCATGGCTGTCTCTTTTTGTTTTTAACTTTATTTCATTTCATACTAAAAACGTGTTTTTTTGTATGTAGTAATTTTGTCTACCGTATAATATCAAATACATGTACTTTCTTACTTATTATCACTTATACTTTCTTTCTTATAATTCTTGGTAGCCGCCTCGGAGATTTGTGCCCGTTTGATGGCTGTAGGCTCGCTCCCTACTACATGGGCAATTGTATAATTAAAACATATTTTTCGAAATGTACTAACGGGTACACCTCTGCCAAACCCTTCGGGGATTACAGGCGTGATGTAATGTTATACGAAATCATTAATGTTGGAGTCAGACTAGCATGTGTCTACAATACGTTGAATAGATCGTAGTTTCAACTGATCTTCTTCTTCTTATCGTGTGGGTAGTAAGGCTTTACGACCCTAAACACCGTAGTGTCAGAGTTTCTAAACCGCCTCAAGGGCCTCTGACATGGTTTGAGTGGAACAGTAAGTCCAGGTTTCCTCACGATGTTTTCCTTCACCGATGCCAGTGATGTCCAAGATAAACTTAAGAAAGTACATATGAATTGAAAAATTCACATTGGTAATTGCCCGGATTTGAACCCACAGCCTCATGCATGAGAGGCGGGCGCCTTAACCACTGGGCCATCACGACACAAATCATCGTTTCAACTGATCATTCAGTATTATTGTCACCTATGTTGCAAGTACTTTTGTGGCTTCAATCTGTGTACATTATAAACTGGACGCGTGTCGTCGTCAGGCAGTTACACTATCTATTTCTTAAGTTAATTTACGGCATACGGCGATCAATACAAGTTTATATTTAGAATTTGCTTAGCTTGGTAACTGTCGTTAGCAGAAACACCCCATCCACCACCCTCGAGTAACTATTTTAAGACTGAGAATGGCAGGATTGTTTTGTTATCGGGTTCTTTTGTTTTCCTTTAAAGTGAACAAATATTTCTAAGTAGCCTGTCGTAAACATTGATAGTTAATAACGCTCAATAGGATAGCATTTGCTCAGAACATGACGTCCCTGACAAATCTATAAATTATGTTTAAAAGGACAACCTACTGGAACGTGAAATTCTGCACACGACTTCTTTTTATCATGGAGACTGCTACTGAGAAAGGATTTTTGGAAATTTATGCCCTAAGGGATGGGAATTGGTGGAGTTCGATTATACATGTAAAAAGTATTTTTGGGTTAATCAACTTTAACAATGGAATGCGAATTTATGTAAATAGTAATAATTGGCATTATTTATTTATATTTTAAAACTACTAAGGGCTAATTTTTCAGTAGTCAGATAACTTTTACCCAAAGAATAAATATGACAGTTTGACATATTTTCTATACAAAAGCGGTCAAACTGCCATATTTATCCCTCCGAGTTAACAGACGATGAGATATGATTGAGGAGGAAAAAGAAGGAGTGTTGAGTTTGTTGAGCATGGACGACATCTACGCTGACTATGAAAATAAGTTTAGCTTTCATATCAACTTACGTATTATTAAAATTAGCCGTTTCATTATCTGTTTTGTTGGTAACGATGCCGACTTGATACACCATAGCGTGAATAACGTACCTGTAAAATCATATTTTCACTCTAAGTAATAAGATACAATACATACCTACTCAAATAAAAATCTAGTTGCATTTTGCAATGCGAAAGCCTGCCTTATCTTCTAGCAAATAGCTAAACCGCACTTTGGAACATTTAAATGCGCTTTGTATAAACGCTAGCCATTACGTGTTACCACGTCATGATGTCATCATGTGCAAGATTAATAATCAAAATGTCTAACCTGACCTAAACCTAAGTGATGTACCTAGTGTTAAAATATTCTGTTCATAGTCGCATAAAATAAAACCTAAAAGCGCTCCCTCACATGGGGTACTCGCCTGTTCTGAAACGGTTTAGAAGATTTTACATCAGTGAGTGAGGAAAACTGAGCATTACCATACGCAATCTGATATGATACAATTTGTAATCATAAGCTAGGGTCACACCCGGAGCATTCGCCTGTAAATCAAACCTGTAAAACAATCTCCGATTGTTCGCTGTAATGGTCTGTCAATTACAGGCAAAAGCTCGTCAGTTAGTAAAGCAGAATTGTAACGTAATGCTCAAAACCGAAGCTTGAATTATTATATGCTCTCAGTGACGGAGGGAGTGCATCTTTAGAAAGCATCGTTTTGAATTGTCAAGACGTAATTAAAATATAAATAGGTAATATCTTAATGTTCAGCAATGTGTTTTACTCACATGTCTTTGTTTGGATCCGAAGAGTTTGTCGGCAGACCTGTGTCGTTAACAGCATCTTCAGCCACGGCACATGTGAGCCATGGTAAGACCAGCAGGATCAGCATCTGGGGAACAAATCGTTAGCTATTGGAAAACGAAAGAAAAACGTGGCTAAGAAATCGCAGGTGATGCACCAAAAAAATTCTCAAAAATAGATTTTCACACATAACATAAAACATACAAATAAACACAGAATTAAAATGATGTTTTCGTTTATTGATTTTGTATCATTGGATACACTAACCAACTTTTCCATTTTCTTGTAACAATGAAGCGCGTATACAGTGGGAAATTTCTAGAGATCCTTCTATATAAATAGCCACCGTTAATTAGCTCCTGTATGACATTTCAGACGCCCCTTGTGTTAATTAGAACAGGCGTAATTAACAAGCTTATGATATTCGCTATGGAAACAGTATTTAAGTATTTATAACATGTGGCTGTGCAGTACCAACACGTACCTACCTTACCTACCTACCTACCTTAGCAGATAAAAATGAAATCTAGAGGAATGGAATTTCGAAGATAAAATTAAAATTCCCTAAACGAGGCATTATGAACACCATAAAATAAGTGGCAATATTTAATTCCAGATACTTCCAGAGTTCAGGAAGTTCCAGCCCGTTTGCTTCTTCTAAACCACGCAACAAAATTGTATACGATTAATCACTATCACGTAGAGAATTTCTTTGAGAAGATTTATAATTATGAATAATAATTTCTAAGATTTGTAATGATGTCGTAAAAATCATTTGTTTTTGCGGGCACACATTGCTAACGCTGGCTTACGAGATAGATCAAAATACTTAATTAAATGTTTTTTTTTTAAATTAAATTGGCAATACCTACACAAAATATTCTAACTGTTTCAAATAATATAGGATGCGACATTAACGTATTGTCCCTATGATAAGAAAGATACCAATGTGAATCTCAAAGATGTTTGGCCAAATTTTTACCCTGTAACGCGTCTTTGGTCTGATGTAATAACGAATTCTTTCCGATTGAGATACCTACGATGACGTTCGTCTATCAACTTGTAGATGTGGAGTATCTACAATATTGGTCTGTTATCAGTTGAGAAAGACACAATTTTGGGCTATCAGCCCTATCAGTGTGATGCTGGGCCGTGGCGGAGTGCGCCGACCTACATGAGGCGTCCTGCCTTGCTTCTCATGAACGATCACACTCCTGTACTTCACCTATCAAGCCGCGACTGAGAATTTGTTGTTAAGACCTGGTTCTATAAGTACACTTGATACGATGGCAGTGAACAAGATTATGGTTACCTCTGGAATCATCACATTGGTAAGTGATTTTATTTTTGTTTTCACGTTGCATACCTGTGCTTAATAGAAAATAGTTTGTTCTTCGTATTATTAATGGTAGGTACCTATTAATAATACGAAGAACAAAGTGTGTTGAATGTGAATGCTGGCGAAATTTTATTGGCTGTGCGTTAATAAACCTATTTAATATTATAATTAGGCACCTAGGTAGGTACAGTCAAACAATCTGTTTGGTATACAGGCAGCTAACTTGTAACGACTTTTAAACAATGTTTCGAGTGTGTCAATTCTTTTAAATCACTGTAAATAGGTTCTAAAATAAAGACATTACAAACTTAAAAAGTGAACACAAAGTAACAATAAATGGTAATGTAGAAAGATAATTATTATTGTCTGTAAACCAAATAACTTGTTCGACCGTACTATAACGGCAGTATGAAAAGGTCTTATTTGTACAACAGTAAATAAATACATACAGCAAGCTTGCTTTCGACATCAATTACATGTGTTCACAAAAAATCTTGTACTCACTATTTTGTGTACTAGATACTCCTGGGAAACACGATACTAGTATCATGTTCTTCTATTATATTACCTACTGTAATTAAGTTATAATGTACATATTACTTAAATATTTTTATTTATCTGTAATTAATAAGCATAACCTAATGCTTTGGATGTGGGTCTGCCGGAGAGATTTTTTGTTTTTTTGTTTAAATGCGTTAATCTCAGACACTACTGTCGAATTGGAAAACATCTTATTTTATATGATAGCCAAATGCATGAGGAATAATATAGGTCATATAAAATCACGCTGCATTTCGCGGAAGCAGAACAGTAACCAAAGACGTAACTTAACATGGTTATAATAAAATAAATGTATGTATATATAATTAATAAATATATAAAGATAGAACCGGGTTGAACCGGGTTGGACCGAGTTGTGCCCGGTTGATGGCAATAGGCTCGCCCCCTATTACATGGAACTAAAAACATAACTGGCGAAATGTGGGTGTACCTACTAATGGGTACACCTCTGCCTAACCCTTCGGGGATTATAGGCGTGATGTTATGTAAAGATAGATAAAAAGACAGTTAAGCATTGAGACACAGTAGTTCTTGATTATATTTTCCTTGTTCTGTGCAGAGTTCCTGCGACCGCTGTGTTCACTATCTCTAATGCTCATACTCATCGAGACCAATTAAATAAGCCCAAATACGATATGCTGTCTGTAAGTTGTTGAGGAGTTGGTTAGTCTGTAAACTTTCCTAGCTACAGTATCAGGTCAAATCTGCCACACAATCACGATGTCATCAATTTGTAAAGAATACCAGATGTTATGTCGATCGGACAAGTTAAAGTAGAATGTGTTAACAATATGTGACTGGGATCTCTACATCAGACAGAAAAGAGTTGCTCATCTCTGAGCTTCAAAATGGCTTAACATATCTTAATTAAACATAACTAAGACCCGATTTAAGCAGTCATCTAATGAACCTCATCGAAATAGGATTATCCGTTTTGGAGCTAAGATTCGAGACTGAGTAGTAACTTGCGATATTGGAGCAGAGCGGTAAAGAGGATACGATGATGACTCTGGAAGGAAGTTATTTAAAAAGATAACATGATGTAATGTTATTACATACTTCCATTTCTCCACACCTAGCGACTAACAGAGTATTTAAAATTTCCCTTAGCACATAACATAACATCACGCCTGTAAGCACCGAAGGGTTTAGCAAAGGTGATCCCATTGGTACATATAAACCCACATTTCGCTAGTTATGTTTTTAAGCCCCATGTAATAGAAGTCCAATCTAGACTCACAGATGGAAAAACCCAATAAACACTTTGCCGACCTGGGAATCAGACCCAAGATCTATGCTGAGCAGTCGCGCGTGAAAATTCAATATATTAAAAGTTATTATTATCAATCATATACATACAATACTTACTTACATAGGTCTATATAGATATGAGCTAGGTAAGTATAGATATAGATATTTTAAATACTTATGAAAACCTTATGTTGCTAGCTTTAAATGAATCAAATATGTATATTTTTTTGTTTTTTGTTTAGTGACTTACTTAATCAACAACTAAACTAATCATTAAATACCCAACCTCAGCTACATCATCACTCGTCTAACGTGTAAATACCCAGGGGAAGGGAAAGGAGGAAGGGGAAAATCATCAATAAAATTCTCAGTATCATAAAATAGTCCACTTGAAAAGTAAAAGTCCCATATCTTTCCAATGAGTAAAAGGAAATGGCATGCATGGCAATAATGTAATAGATAGTGATTCGTACGATGATAGTAAGAATATCAGTGAGCTTATCAGTCGAGAGTCCCTGTCAGCGATACCGATAGGGCACCAAACGTTTAGACAGGGGACGCCATTGCAACAACAGCGCGGCGTGAGAACGTTCTGATGCTAAAGATCATATCATCATCATAATATTCATAATCATAATATTATAATAACAGAAAATAACACCTGTAATCCCCGAAGGGTTAGGCAGTGATGTACCCATTAGTACACCCAGATTTCGCCAGTTATGTTTAAGTCCCATGTAATAGGGGGCGAGCCTATTGCCATCAACCGGGTACAAATCCCGACTCCGCTACTGAAATATTCCTGATGGAAAATCTCAATAATTTTACAATACCATAATTTTATCATCTCATCTGCCTAGCTTTTTCCCAACTATATTGGGGACGGCATCCAGTCTAACCAGATGCAACTGAATACCAGTGTTTTACATGGAGCGACTGCCTATCTGACCTCCACAATCCAGTGACTGGGTAATTACGATATCCCTTGGTAACACTGGTTGTCAGACTTCGGGCTTTTCACGACGAATATCGAATGTTATACTATAATAATACTAAAATTATTTCCAAAAAAAAAAAAAAACATCCGCGCCGTATTAAGAACTTCCTCCTTTTTGAAGTCGGTTGAAAACAGTAGTCGAACTAAGATCAAAACCTGTATTTCAACATTTGGCGCCATTTACCGCAGGAAAATCACCCTAGCCTTCCCAATACAAGTAAGGGAAGTAATACCTACTGGACAATCAAATGATATCAGCATAAAAAGATATAAGAAATATTTGTTCGGCCTAAATATGTATAAAAAGATATTACGTATTTCTATAATATTCTATTGTTTTATATAGCTGTAACTGGTAGACATCTAAATGATCCTATATCCCAGAGTTACCTGCAGACCGCTACTTTACAAAGGCTATTTTTTTTACCAAGTGTAACGGCTGTTTTGCTTTACAGAATATTGTTTTTGATTTTAATATTTTTTTTATGCATGAGCGTCAGTTTCACTTAAATAAACAGTTTTTCTTTCTTTCTTTCTAATCAAGTCACTTTCCGTAAAGCACAACTACTGCCAGACGTGAAAAGATAGGTTAAAGTTCGTCGGAATTTTATATAGTAGCCATAGTAGGTGCCTACCTCGCAATTATTAAATAACCTATCTTTATAAAATGAACTCGAGCTTCTTTACTTGGTTCATTTTACGTCTTTGGTCACTGCTCCGCTCCCGTAGGCTGTAGTGTGATGTTATATACCTACTGATGTTATATAGATTCTAAAAAGAGTCCTCAATTGCCTGATAATTAACAATTAAAAAATAGATTAACAATAGTAATTGTATCCATTATTTGTGTCGCCTAATGAGTTATTCATGATTTCACTGGTGACTACGGAGGTCGCCTGCAATTGCGTAGATACCTATATTTCCTACTTAGTATTCCTCGTATTCATGTGTCATCATATATGTTTATGTACATATTGTGATTTATTTATAGTAGATACAATTTCATTCATCACATACATACTTGTATTATATATTAGTCTTTTATGTAGATACATCATATAGGCAAATAGATTCTTCCAATCACTCCCTATAAAGGTCACCACTGAGCAACAATATGCTGTTGAAAATTGATTTCAAGATGCAGTCCGAATTATTTATTTGACGCAATGTAGCTTGCTCGTTGTTCTCAATGCATGGCAATGTCTGGCATTTATGAACACTGCAACATTATAGGTCTGTTTGACAAACTTAAGGGTACCTAACTCCGGGGTTGCGGGACGTCATTACAGGATACCGTGGCCCCGGAACGTAAAGAGCAACAGAAGGAACAGGGTGGTTTTTAATTCAGTAGAAGTCCGACAGTCCCTTCAGCCCCACCAGAGCGAAAGGACGGAAGGAATCATTTGATGTCTTTTACCACCTAAAAAAAAAAGCGTACCTGAGTAATTGGATTATTTAAGTAAAAATACATACCTACTTAGGTCCTACTTACATTATAATTTGAAATGTTACATTAATCATTAATACGTAGTATCAGTTTAGTCATAAAATAATATCATTTGTTCGATGTCTTTATTACACATCCTCATTCCACAACGCTAAGTAGGTACAAGACTTATTAATAATAATATCATTAGATAAAGAATATTATTTTGATAGATGTTATCTTATCGTCTTGCTCTCGTCATAATGTGGCACGGAAATTCTCTAAGTATTATTACAGCAAATACACACAGAGATCGATTTACGAAATTCCCTACGTGCCAATGAAAGATAAGTCTTGGGTTCTGTACAACCATGGAGAGTGAAACACACGCATGAACTAGCTACTGGAGTATCTAAGTACCTCTTTTTCAAGTTTCAGCACAGAATATACGAGTATGTTAGAACGGTTTTAATAAGAATTAGGTATCAATGTTTTTGGGGAATTCGATTCGATAGCTCCTCACTGACTAATTTAGCAAAAGCCGTTGATCAAAAACCAATTAGGTGCTTACTGGTTATCTTCTTGCAAATATGTAAGTTATTTTATAAGTATGAAAAGTGCCTACAACACATGTGTTTCTGTAACCTACTTAATGAATGTAATCATGTGTAAATTCTTTCTCAAACTCCAGCTTCAAGCAACAGGACAAATGGTCTTCACATCACTGGGCATAGCGCACTATTTCTGCGTGATAGACTTTTTGAGAGGACTGCCCGTTCTTGTTTACATCAGAGTTCTATATTTTCACAGTAAGTATAGCAATGACTTCTACGAACTTTTTGTAGCAATCCTAAAGTTATTAATTATAGTATTTGTACTTTGTGCATTAGTTTTTAAATTTTGGACATTTTGTATTATCAAACTTGTCTAAATTTAGTTCCCATCGTCTATTTTAACCCTTAGGTATCTAATATTTTAGGCTGGTTGTTTCAGACCCCGACAGTTGCGGCAATTCAATCAACATTGGTGGGATCATCGACAGTCTTCAGAATCAAGCGTTAATTATATTTACAAGGGAACCATTCACAGCATTCAGAACCTTCATAATCAATTGTACGAGCCTCGGTCTGAGTGTGTTTTGGTTGATAAGCAGTGTGATTATCATAAGTAAGTTAAATTCTCCGCTTATAAGTCATTGGTGAAGGATTTAAAATTGGCGATCAACATACCTATATAAAAAGAGTCTTCTTCTTTGTCCTGGCTGTCCCAATTTATATTATTTGCAGTTAGCCCTCCTAGTATTCTTTCGCCTCAACGTTTTAAGGTTGCCTTTTGTTCGTGTTTGCTGAGCTTAGGTTTTATTTTATGGTTTTCAATCAGGTCACTGGTGGTCGTCCACGGCCCTTCTTTTCCCTCCCGTGAAACTTGTAAAAAAAGTATAAAAATAAAAGTCAGATGAAAAATTTTATCACCAGATCCGAGTAGTTACTTCCTTATCGTGTTTCTGATGCTGTTTAGTAAGATTATACTTAGTAGTACTTGTAAAATATAAAATACTTGATACATCCAATTCATTAACTCTTTGTAACATTCACTTCTTTCGATTATCTTAATCAAATATTGCCTGGTATTTTAACACCTATTTGCTCTGAGTGGCCAAGTGGTGAAGAGCAAGCACTCATTGTTTCGGAACCTTAGCTTACCAAAAGGTAACCTAACAAAACCTAATCTCATATATCTTTACAGTATAGGTACCTATAATATGAGAGCATACTATATAAGGTTCCATAAGTTTATATTAATGTCGTAATGGCCTAGCGGTTAAGGGCTAGGGGTTCGCAATCGGGCACGGGCAGGTACCATATTGATTTTTTCTATTTCATATGTACTTTCTAACTTTACCTTTAATCACTAATATCGTGAAAAAAACATCAACACTTATAAAGAATATAAGTCTGAAATCGCCAATCCACATTGAGCAAGCGTGGTGATACGATATCCGTGGTGGTGATCAATGCATGCCTTCTCTTTATAGGAAGGGGACTTTGCCCTGCAATGAGACAATAATAGGCTGGTAGTATTATTATTATATTTAAGTTTATTTAAGTAAATAACTACTAGGTGGATGCTAGTTTCTACTTAAAAGTAGAAATCTATTTATTGGATGTTTTTCAGCGTTCCTATATACCTACCCGCGGTTAGAAGGTACCTGCATAATATTATTAGGTAAATGAATTATAATGAAGTTGTTCTTATATGTGCAGTGGGTGGAGCCAGGGACAAGCAGACGAAGTGCATGCGGTGGCCCTGGATTATAACCAGCGCAGCAGTGTGTGGTCTGGACCTGGTAGCAACAGTAACTTATGCTAACGACTCATTTCATACAAGGGTAAGGATATGAACATAAGGATATAATTTTTCCTATTAATTCTTTTGTTGTATGTACCTTTACTTATATTAACGGTAAGTAACGAAAGTTAACTTTTCAGAAACAAACAATATACGAGGTAGAATAGAAAGGGTATAAAAGTTAAGTTTTTATGGAAAAGTCCCATTCAAATGAAGTGCTAGTATAGATTAAGAGGCAGCAATGTTTGTCTTACATATTCGTGTCAAGGTACTACATATTGTGTACAACTTACCATGTTGATAAATTACCTTTCGTTACTGACCATATCCAGGCCTTAAATCACACATACCGAGCTTAAGAATGACTGCCATTATGAGCAGTTATTATGATGAGAGTATCGTTGGAGTTCACTAGGTATTTCTCCTGTTTCATGGATGCGGTTACAAACAATTACAGACTGTTAGTGTAAACACCGTTGTCACTAAAACCATAGGTACTTGATTTATTATAAAAATGTTTATCCGAATTGAAAAATAAATAAACAAAGTTTTCTTTCAAAAATTAAAAAAAAAAACATCTGTCCGACACCGTGCGTAAATTCATGGATAAAGGACGTTGACCTGCTGCACTGGCCGTCCGTTATAACTATTATAACTATTTGTTCCGTGCGTAATAAAACCCGCGACAGGCAACGCATCCAATCGCTCAGTCACTGAGAAACAAAAACTCGGTTGTGTTATAGTTTACAGCCAGCTGAAGTAGATTAGTTATTTGAACATGAAATAAAAATTAAAATGTTGATGTTACTAAAAATAATTACAGACGCTTCGCGACATGATGGACTTCATTGGTGGTCAGGTCAGAGGAATCGGAACTGAGGATCTTGACACTGCGTGGACTTCCTGGATAATGGTCCTACTGTACTCTCGCTTGGTCTTACTGTTCGTCGTCAATATTATCCTTATAGTTATCGTTATCGTGGATTGCAATATTAAAAAGGAACCACAAACTGAGAGTGATGTAAGTATTGTTTGTATTGGAAAATGGTTTCAAAGGTCTCTTAAATCAATATTTAGTGAAATCCTTGCAGGTACGGTCAGTGCCCAGCATTACTTGACCTGCTATTAAAAAGAAGATATAGAGAAGATGGGTCAGGTAATTCTAGGTGCTGACTGAACCTGTTAACGTGAAAACCATAATTATATTATGTTATGGCGTATATTATGTTTTGTTACAAACAAATCCTTTGCCGTGCGCCGCCACTGGGTGCTGGACCTTCAGCGAACCTTTTATACATGGGCTAACCACAATACTCTAAAACCTCAAGTCATCAATTACTAAATCTGATCTCAAAAGGCTTGACATTCGCTATCCAAAATAATGACATCCATTACTAAATATAAGTTGGGGTGGATTTGGTTGATGACTTCCTATGGCTAGAATAGTCATAATATAAATCTTCTGTACTGTCCTTTCAGAATATAGAAGCACCGGCGCCAGTTGAGGCTGAAGCTGTTCCTCAAGTACCGGTTCCTGTCCGAGTGTCCACTGCCGTGCAAGCATCCCCTCCTCAGGAGCCAGCCCCTCCCACTATCATCACCACTGATGAAGTCAGCGACAGAGATGAAGAGCTCGCCAGTTTACCCAGCGAAAGAATTACTACCAGGATACCACGCGCTGGATTTAGCCGTTCCTTTCGACGGATGAAAGCCTTCCTCTTCAGAAAGTCACCTTCGCCAGAAGTCCATACTAGAATTATTAGATCCGATCCAAACTCGTTGCAAGCATCGCCTGAGAGGTAAGTGTTGTTTTTTTTCACATAGCAGTAGACCGTAAGAGAACGACTGTGATCTTTTCTCTTAGTCTTAGGTATAAAGAAATTATAGTATTAATTCACATAGTATCACGCCTGTAATCCCCGAAGGGTTAGGCAGAGGTGTGCCTATTAGTACACCCATATTTCGCCAGTTGTGTGTCTCATTCATCATAATATTTTTATCGTTGTTAATCCAATTATCAGCAGGAAACTATGTACTACCTATCTACGTATGACAGGTAGGTAAATAGAGGAATAATGAGGGATATGATTAATGCGTTGTTCCGGCTCTCCAATAACGAGTTTATCCAACGGCTAGGGCCACGAAGTCCATGCACTTAAAGTAACCAATCGAATAATAGTTAAAAATAAAACTTTTAGATCGCCACGCTCACATCACGTCGACGTAGACCTAGACAAGAAACGGACGGTGAACTTTCCAGAGAGTCTGATGTCTCTCCCGCAGCGCTTGGAGAACATCATAGCGGAGCAGCAGCGGCGGCTGGACCGGGCCGTCATCGACACGGCGGGTCGGACCAGTCCGCCGCGCGCGTCTCAATCCATGCCGCACCTAGCCACCACCTCCAGCCAACCAGAGGGACGAGGGTATGTCTCTACAGCCTACAAGAACTTATGAAGACATTAAAAAAAATCTATAACCACAAGAGCACGACGATTTTTTTTTTTTGGAAAATTGGCACTAGTGTGAGCTGTTCAAATTAATTAGGTTCTGAGAATGAATGATTACAAATTAATTACTACATAAACTAATAGTAAAATCTTATAGTATACCCACTACCTTCTATGTATAAATGATTTATAGGTAAAATATTTTCCTTGGAATTCATTATCTAGTTTCGAAAAAGAAACTGTCTAATGTAAAACCCAGGAGGTCTTAACCCTTACTCAAATATTAAACAAAATCCCTTACTTTGGTTCATCTTAAATATCAAAAATCGTTATTATTTCAGTCACAATGAGTCTTCTGTCTCGCTTCGAGACTTCTTTGGTAAGAATTTTACTTGTAATAACGGGTCACATACATCTGCTGTATCATGTTTCTCAATATTTTATTGACTTTTTCATGAGACAGACCAGTCTGTTGCTATTTCTCTTCTCAAACCCAACCAAATATGATCGTATTCAAATGCTCATCCCTGACATGTAAGATGCTGCGTGATTTTTAATGCATATCTAATTATCTTTATTATTTTGTTGTATTCACATCGTAGCCTGATATCATTTTTCAAATTAATTGCATCCTTAAACATTTGGTGCCGGGGTCATTCGGTTATTGCTGTTGGTAGGTGATATCCTATAGAAGAGGAATATTAGGGTTCAACCAGACTGCAGTCGAGCTCGACAGTTGCTTCAAAATATTGGGAGTGTAAAAAGACACAACTCATAGCCGTTAACTACTGACTATCAAACCGGGAAACGACTTTTGGTGTGATTTTTGGTGAAAAATTACTGTTTATTGTGTTAATGTAACGCTAAATATTGCACTTTCGGGAATATACAGAGGTACAGAGGTCGTGAGGGAGTTAAAGTTTTTTTTCTGGTTTTCAGAAAAAACGTGACGAGAATTTGGAACTTAAACCTTTAATATCTACGTAAAAACGCAGTAATGGGAATACAATGTAATTTTCGGCTTCGATAAGTGTCTTATTACACTCGTTACGTCACCGACAATCATACTTTCGCTTGACAATATTATACATGTATAGGTAGCTAGGTAGCTATGTCATGACGTTGGCGATCGACCGCAATCTGGTTGTACTCTCACGAGTTGGTGAAGTATAGTGGAAAATGGTGTGATTGTCCAGAAGGCGCGGAACCACGGCCGAGCTCCAGGGGCAGCTTCCCTGGGCGTATATACCGGCGTCCTCGCACCGCATGCGGGACCAACTCCCTCCGGACGAGGACCTCCCGCCTGTCCCCCTACCGGACTACACCGCCCTCCAGTCCGTTAGAAAAGCATGTAAGTGTACATTAAGTAATATAGAATTTAAACGTTTTTACAAGTGGTTGCTAGTGGTTCTCTTTCTCAACGTATCGACATCGACAAGATGGTAGTACGGCTGACTACCTAGGGTGCGTGAGCGTAGGGTTCAATTAAATCTACAGTGAAATTCATCGTAAACGCAAAAAAACTGATCTCTCATCTTCCGACGAACTTTCACGGATTCCGGAGGATTGAATCCAATAGATTCACGTGCAACAAAGATTTCGTTCCGCTCAGCGGTGGTGTGACGGAATTGAGCCTAGATATCGCATGCTTAATAATACACTGACCTAACTCAAAAAAACAGTTTTTAGGGAAATCGCAAAAAACGTTTTGCAATTACGACTTCGGCTGCTTATTTGGACATAAATGTTGCAAAATGTTAGTTGAACAGTTCAATTTTTTTTTTAATGATAAAATGATAACCACGTATTTGATTGAAACTTAAATTTTAATTGAATACTAATTATTTTGTTTATTGTAGGCCGTCAAAATTATTTTTGTAGTTTTAAATCTGCGCTAAAATATTAAGACCTAATTAGTTTTAGGTTAGTTTATTATTAAATTCAAATACTTCTTGGCTGTATATTTAAGATTTAAGTCACATTACTACAAAAAATGATAAAACATATTAGTAGTTAGGATTTTTAATTTCAATCCTAAATATTAATAAGTCACTTTTCAAACAAATTAACTTCACAGCGGTTGAACGAATATTGAATGTGTCAGTGTTATGTTAAAATGGCATCTTCAAACTCCTGGGTGTGAAAGAGACCGAAAATTAGTAACAGCACTTTAACACTAACTTTTTAAGACTTTCATATTTTATGTGGATTTAAGGCGCTGTATTAGGGGTGTCGGTCAGAATACCTCCCCGCGTGCCTATCGGCTGCTTGTCCTTCTGGACTCGTCTGGAGGGAACGGCAACTGATAGACTGGTGCACCCTGGGCGCGGGTAGTGATCTTCCCTGAGGAATGTGAAGCGATTCCTATCCTCTGGGGAATGTCACTGCCCGTGGCAAAAGTTCTGACGGGAGGGGTCCATTTTGGACCATGGGCGTTTCTCCGCGTGTCCCTCTGATAAGCAGAGGGCACAGCGGAGTAGTGAGGACGGGCGCGGCGTGCACTTACCCTGCCACCGAGCAGACAGAGAGGGATGTCGCCCCTTTCTGTCACCGTCGTAATATCGTAACCCATGTTGGAGTGTCGTGGATCACGTCTCGCGGCTTCAACTGGGACCGAGGGTCTTGGCTTAACCGCCCGGACCGCGAGGTAGAAAACCTCTATAAAAAGTCACCCCGAATCCCAAGCGGCGGCGCACCGTGAGGGGATGTATGGCTGACGGGTGTTCCTATGGAACAATCAGTCATTAGTGCGAACCACTTGTTTTTGGTTGGTTGGTTGGATAATATTTATACTCGTGGGAACAGCAATGGAAAATAATATTAAAACAAATAAAGACGTAGATGGGAGGAAGGGGGATGCTGGGTCGGAGTCCGACTCGGCCCCCAGCGTGGTGAGCGTGGGTAGCTCAGGGAGCTCACGCCGCGCGATGGATGGGCACGGGAAGTTCTTCCGCAAGCGGCCCAGACCGGAGGACGACCGGGCGTCGCTCTCCGAGGAAGAGTCGGCCTCGTCTCGCAAGATCCCCACCAGCAAACGCGGTGGGGTCCAAGAGCGAGGCCTAGGAAGGGGAATTGCCCGGAGGGGCAGCGCTGCCGGGCGACCAGCGACGCCTGCTGCGGAAGGTCGTCACCTGGGCGAGACCGGTGTCGACATGGCCCATTCTGGGTCATCTTGCGACGAGGTAGGCGCAACTGGCGGCTCCGATGGTGAGCGTAAGGCCAGGTTTGTGGAGGCTGTGGAAGCAGCCGTTGCAAGTGTGGCCCGGAAAAAGGTGAAGGGGTCGAAGTCCAAAGCCATGGACGCGGCTTCGGCCACCATAATGGCGGCGGCGGAGGCCAACTTCACGGGCGCAGCAGGGGAGGTCCCCAAACTTCGGGCGGAGGTGGCTCGCCTGTCGGCCGCCATGGAGCTCCTAGTTGAGGAGAATAGGAGGCTCCAGGCGGACCTGGCCGAGCTTCGCGGGTCCAGCCCCCGCCAGGCGCCCAAATCGGGGGGCCAGCGAAGCCAGCCCTTGCCAGTTGAAAACCAGGTTCTGGACCTGGTACGGCAGGAGCTGGCGGCCTTCAAGGCACGGTTCTCCGTCCTGGAGGGTATCGTGCTGCGCCCCCCTCTGGCGGCGAGTGGGACGGCCCCGGGCGGTGGCAAAAGGGTCACCTATGCGGCCGCCGCCTCAGTGCCGAAGCCGGGTAACCAGCCCCCCAGTAGGGCTGGGCCGGCCCCTGCGAAACCGGCTCCGGCAAAGCCGGCGCCGGCACAAAATGTGGCGTGCCAAAAGAGGGGCAAGGCGGCGCCCCAGCCGCCGCCTCCCCCTCCGCCCTCTAACCCTCCCGCCACTGAAGCCGAATGGCAGGTGGCCGGAGCGAAGGAGAAGGGCCGAAAGGCAGCCAGATCGGCCAGAGCGGCCACGAAAAGAGCGGAGGAGCGGCGGCGACGCAAGGAGCGAAGCGCCGCGGCAAAACTTCGCGCCCCTAAGACCGCGGCTGTAGTAATAACGCTACAGCCGGAGGCGGCCAATAGGGGCGTGACGTACGGGGAGGTTCTCACCAGGGCCAAAGCGGCGGTGAACCTCTCCGAGCTCGGGATCACCGGGGGACTCAAGCTCAGGGTTACCGCAACAGGGGCCCGAATGTTGGAGATCCCCGGTGCCACCAGCGGCCCATCTGCTGACGCTCTGGCCGAAAAGCTCAGAGCGTCCCTAGACGAGAACGAAGCCCGAGTGTCCAGACCCGTCAGATGCGCAGACCTGCGCATCCTAGGGCTGGACGATTCGGTCACCGTGGAGGAGGTGGTGGCCGCCGTCGCCAGGACGGGTGGATGCCCTGCCGAGCAGGTGAAGGCAGGCACCATCCGTCCGGGGCGCGCGGGCATGCAGACCATCACGGTCAGCTGCCCCGTGACGGCGGCCAGAGCTATTGTTGGTGGCCGAAGGCTGCTGGTGGGTTGGGTCGCGGCGCAGGTCAAACTGCTGGAGCCCAGACCCCTGAGGTGCTTCCGCTGCCACGTGGGGAATCACGTGGCATGCCGGTGCGCCTCGGAGGTGGACCGCAGCGCTCTCTGCTTCCGCTGCGGTCAGCCCGGTCATAAGGCCGCGACATGCGATGCCCCGCCGCACTGCGACGCATGTGCGGGAGCTAGCAAGCCCGCGGATCACCGGGCTGGGGGCAAGGCCTGCGCCGTACCTGCCAGGGCCCGGGGAGGGCCCCGCGCCGCCGTCCCCGCCGCTGTCGCCGCCGCCGCCACCGCGGTCGCACCCACGGCCTCTGTCGCCGCCGTCGCCGCAAAGGCCGTACAAGGGCCCTCACAAGGGGCCCTCGAGGGGGCTGCAATGGATTGCCAATAACGGCTCCATTGCGCCTCCTCCAGGCGAACATCAACCACTGCGCCTGCGCTCAGGATCTGCTGCTCCAGAGCATGGCGCAGTGGTCGATAAATATCGCCGTGGTCGCTGAGCCGTACTTCGTCCCGCCCAGGGAAGACTGGGTGGAGGACCTTAGCGGCTCGGTGACCATAATTGCGTCGGCCGCCGCCGGCACCCCGTCCCTTGAGGGAGTCAAGAAAGGACAGGGGTGCGTAGCAGCCCGGTTCGGGGGGATTGTTGTAGTTGGTGTCTACTTCTCCCCGAACCGAACTCTCGCCGAGTTCCACAACTCCCTCGTGGAGTTGAGTGTCGTCGTCGGAAGCCATTCCCTCCCCGTGCTAGTGCTCGGGGACTTCAATGCCAAGAACGTGGCTTGGGGTTCTCGCTGCACGGATGTGCGGGGCAGGATGCTGGAGGACTGGGCCCTGGAGAGGGGCCTAGTCGTCCTGAATCGGGGTTCTGTAGCAACGTGCGTGCGGATGCGGGGCGAGTCGGTGGTGGACATTTCGTTTGCCAGCCCCGCTCTGTCACCGCGGGTGCTTGACTGGCGCGTTATGGAGGGGGTGGAGACTTACTCCGATCACCGGTACATCCGGTTTGACGTCTCCGCCCAGAACTCCAGCGCGCCGGTCATACAGGCCCCGAGTGGTCCGCGGTGGGCGCTGAAGCAGCTGGACCGGGAGCTTCTCCTGGAGGCCTCGATCGTGCAGGCCTGGGTGTCATCACCGGTCAGGCCTGCCGATATCGACAGTGAGGTGGAGTGGTTCCAGGAGGCCATGTCCGAGATATGCGACGTGGCAATGCCCCGAGTTCGGGCAGTAAGCGCCCGCCGGCAGGTGTACTGGTGGTCGCGAGAGCTGACGTCTCTGCGCGAGGCATGCGTCGCTGCGCGGCACCCGTACGCCAGGCATCGCAGACTCCGCATTCGGCCACCGAATGCGGCAGTCATTGAGGCGGAGCTGTACGAGGGATACAGAGAGGCGAAGACCGCCCTCAACGAGGCCATCCTGCGGGCAAGAGCTCAGGCCCGCGAGGAGTTGTTGGAGACTCTCAACGGAGATCCGTGGGGGCGCCCTTACAAGACGGTGCGGGGCAAACTCCGCACCTGGGCCCCCCCGCTGACGCAGAGTCTCCGGCCGGAGCTCGTTGAGGACGTGGTGAGCGCTCTGTTCCCCTCGCGGGGGGAACATCCTCCCCCGCCCATGGCTCCGCCGCTCGCGATGCCGGAAGCGGACCACACCGACGACGACATTCCAGAGGTGACTGGGGTAGACCTGAGGGTGGCGGTACGCCGGCTGAAGGCCAAAAATACCGCTCCGGGACCCGATGGCTTGCCTGGGAAAGCCTGGGTCCTGGCCTCAGAGGCTCTAGGGCCCCGACTGGAGGGGCTCCTAAGCGCATGCATGGAGAGGGGCCAGTTCCCACTTCGTTGGAAGACGGGGAAACTGGTCCTCATTCGGAAGCCGGGGCGCCCTGCGGACTCGCCGTCTGCATACCGGCCCATCGTGCTGCTCGACGAGGTGGGCAAGCTCTTCGAAAGAGTCATTGCGGGCCGCCTCGTCGGGCACCTGTCTGGGATGGGGCCGGACCTTGCGGACAACCAGTTTGGTTTCCGCAGGGGGCGCTCTACGGTGGACGCCATCATGCGCGTGAGAGCTCTCACGACGGGGGATGCTGTGTCCCGGGGTGGGGTTGTGCTGGCGGTGTCGTTGGACATCGCCAACGCGTTTAACACCCTGCCCTGGACCTGCATTAGGGAGGCACTCCGGTATCACCGGGTGCCGAACTACCTCCGTCAAGTGGTCGGGGCCTATCTGACGGATAGAGCCGTGATCTACCCTGGTCGAACTGGAGAATGGAACCGGCGGGAGATGTCGTGCGGTGTTCCACAGGGATCGGTGCTGGGGCCGCTCCTGTGGAACATCGGTTACGACTGGGTGCTGCGTGCTGACCTCCCCGAGGGCGCCAGTGTTGTCTGCTACGCGGACGACACACTGGTCCTGGCGCAGGGGAGGTCGCACGAGGCGGCGGCCGACGTCATGACACGCGGGGTTGCGATAGTCGTAGAGAGGATCCGGCAATTGGGACTCGAGGTGGCTTTGCACAAGTCCGAGGTCATGTGCTTTCATGGGCCTCGGAACGCGCCACCGTTGGGATCCCAAATCACGATGGGAGGGGTTCACATCGGCGTCGGGTCAACGATGAAGTACTTGGGACTCGTCCTCGACAGCCGGTGGAACTTCGTTGAGCATTTCCGACGTTTGGCTCCCAAGTTGGAACGGGCTGGGGCCGCCTTCAAGCGGCTCTTACCCAACCTGAGGGGTCCAAACGCCTCCTGCCGGAGGCTCTACGCGGGGGTCGTGCGGTCGATGGCCCTTTACGGGGCCCCGGTGTGGGCGCGGGGTTTGAGGCGACGTGCCGCCCACTACCTAAACGCGTCCCAACGGGTGATCGCCATAAGGGTCATCCGAGGATACCGCACGATCTCCGGTGAGGCGGCGAGCCTCCTTGCCGGATTGCCGCCGTGGGATCTGGAGGCGCTGGTCCTCGCGCGCCTGCACGAGTGGCGCGTAGAGGTACTAGGCCGGGGGGAAACTCCGCTGCCGCGGCAAATCGCCGCTCAGCGGACAGACCTCCGGCTTGATCTCATGGTGACATGGAGAGAGCGACTGTCGCAACCCCGTGCAGGGCACGCCTCTATCGAGGCGGTAAGTCCCCTCTTTGAGGAGTGGCTTGAGCGGCGCCACGGCGCCCTCACCTTCCGCCTGACGCAGGTCCTCACCGGACACGGATGCTTCGGGAGGTTCCTGCACATCATCGGGCGGGAGGAAACGCCCGGGTGTCATCACTGCGAGGATCGCCCCGAGGACACGGTGGAGCATACCGTGGCGGTGTGCCCCGCTTGGGCGGAGCACCGCGACGTCCTCGTGGCGGCCATCGGCGGCGGCGAACTCTCGCGTTCGGCCCTGGTGCAAGCCATGGTCCGGAGCGAGAGGGAATGGGATGCAGTCGCCTCCTTCTGCGAAGCAGTAATGCTAGCGAAGGAGGAGGCGGGCCGCGTGAGGGAAAGAACCACCTCACGCCCCAGCCGCCGCGGGAGACGCTCCGGGCGTCGGGAGCCGCGAGACGACTCCCGGCCACCGTAGACGCGGGTCTGTGGGCGGTGAGCAATGGGTAGCTCACCGTCCGTTCGTTGATAACGACAGACCGTGTCGACGGCGCGTTCGTGTTCCACGCGCGCCTCAAAGAGATGTCAGCAAACAATTGAAGGGGCCACTAAGGGCCGATGCCTGCCGGGGCTGCGGGTTGTTCGAAAGAGATACCGCGCCCCCGGAACGCAAAGGGCACAAGAAGGAACATGGATGGGTTTTAGTCAGTAAAAGTCTGACACTCCCTCCCGCCCCGCCCAGGGCGGGGGAAGTCATTTGATGATTTCCCATCGGTAAAAAAAAAAAAAAAAAAGGCGCTGTATTAAGGATTATAGTGCATCTAACTCATTTTAGACCTATTTTGATTTAGGTCACTTTAATATTAAGCATGCGATATGTCCATTTCAGAATAGTAAGCACTTAGAAAAGCTGATATTCGTTTATTTCAATTGCTTTTAACACCCCAGTTAAAAACAACAATTTATTGTTATTACAAACACTGAATATTTTAAAGTTAGAAAAAACAGGGTCAAAGCTAACAGTGGTCCTGACCATCAGAGGCTGGCACCTGAGGGGAATTTCCTAATAATATGCGCCGTGTTTAGGAGTACCTCTCTGATTCAAGCTCGCTTTAGGTTTGGGTAGAAGCTCTTAGCAATTTTACAATAAGCCGCCACAACTATTGACACTTAACTGCTAACAAATGAACAAATACACGCGAGGCAGAACATACGCGTGCGATAGCGAGCGAGTATCCTCGCTATAAAACTGCATTTATGTACCTAGGATTCAGTTTCAATTGCTTAACGAAAAAAGCACCGTGTAATGAAGATGAATCTACCGGCACTATATAATACCAACGTGCATAATATTTCCAAATAAACACCAGTTTTAAATTTCTTTCAGCCGTCCATCGAGCCGCATCCAGTTTAAGTTCTCTAACACAAAAGAAAGATTATGTGACGTCATCACGGTCTGTGCGTAGTGAGTATTACACATACAAGAAGACTTAACCATCAGTATATCCCCATCTTTGGCAAGTAAGCCCCATCAAACCTTTTGCTATCTTTCAATATTGGTTGAAATTGAAATCATTGGCATCTTACAAGAGGTGAAAATATGTACTTGATCAAATTTCTAACAGACCAACTCTGAAATCAGATCAGTAACATAATCATAGGGTAATTTGTAAGCTAGTGTTTAATCATAATGTCAGGTGAAGTTAATACATGCACCAATCACGGTACAAATTCGCTTAACCTTACTGTGTTAAATATTGAGCTGATTTGTAAGAGACCTCGCGCATTATGTGGCCTCAAATTCAGTCAGTGGCCATAAGACCAAACGGGCAATTCCACTTACTTAAAACTAAAAAAAATCGCTACCTATTAATAACGACTGCAATACAATCCCAGTCTCAATCTGCCAAAAATACCTCTTCTTCTTCTTATCGTCTTCTAGTCGACGAGATTCCGACTAGATTTTGAACGTTATTAATTAGTATAATTGGCCTTCAGGTTATAAGTTGTCTGTTGTAACCAACTGGACGCACAACATGCCATCCGAATACTTGCACCCATACGACACAGAGGTTTGTTAAAGTTTATGATCCCATAGAATAGAAAACTACTAATATTCAAAAGCTATGCATAGATTTATACGCTATTTCAGAGTTGGTCGCATTTTTATAGCGGCTACCTAGTTGTTTATCTAAATTGAATTTTGATTCTTACTTTTATTTTATCTAAATTAGTATTTTGACCCCTAGAACGATACTACCTAATGTATTCAAATTCAGCCAGTACTTACGCGAACATTTAGTTTATGATAATTATTATAAGCACAACATATAATTAACTACATCTATAAAAATAGTAAAAAAGGTAAAATGATTCGCAACAAGCTAAAAATTATGTCGGAAGTTGAGAACACCATCATAAACAAATTATGTGAAAAATCGCCATCGATCGCACAGTACAAAAAAGTTTTCAAGGTTCGCGAATCGAATATGGTTTCGTTTGGCATTTTTTAGCCAAACGATTAGTTTTATCATATAAAATAGGTTAGACAAAAAATATATAAAATTACTTTACTTTTTCTTAATACTTGGCTTTTCCGAGAAATAGCGTTAAGTATGTTACCCACAAATTCACAATTGGGCCCCTGATGGGCCCTGATCCTGTTGCTCTCTTAATAACCTGTAGTTTATAATAGACTATACGCCCACGTAGAGAGAAGGGATCTCTGCCAGCAACATGACAAAATCAGTAAAAATCATACTAACACGTTTTATTTTTCCTTTTCAGCAGCGTTAAATCATTCCGACGTTCTATACTAAAAGAGTAATATCAACAGCAGATATTGAAATAAAAGGACTGCAATAATAAATATAGGTGCCTGGTAAAATAATCATATAGTTACGAGTTTATAATATCTCTACCAGACATGCATGCCTCTTATAAAAGGAAAATTGTTTGTATATACGATACGAGTGATTGTTATGGTGCATTTGCATATTTAAATTATCTATTCTGTAAAGCACCCACATTGTTTGTAATCCCATGATTACAAACAATGTGGTTACATTTGATGTAGATAAACGTAGGTTTTGTCCATACAAAACCTACGTTTTTCCACATTACGAAATGGGCAACTTAGGTACCTCTTACATTTCATTAAAAAAAACTTCCTAAGAGCAATTTTACTCGTTCACTTGCTCAATAAGAATACCTAAAAATGGTCAAGTATAGTCAACAAAAGAGATAAAACTTACACCTTTTTTAAATTAAGTATTATTGTCGTACGTGGGATTGGTAATGAAGTGACTTCCAGACTAGCTTTTGCCCGCGACTTCGTCCGCGGTAATGTGAATAAAAAGTAACTTTATGTCCTTTCTTGGGATTCAAAATTACCCCGCACCTTTGATGAAAATCGGTTCAGTGATTTAGTCGTGAAAGTGTTACAGACAGACAGACAAAGTTACTTTTGAATTTATAATACCTATTAGTTTAAAATATATTGGATAATATGAATTACAAGTTTCTCGAATTATTTCAATCAGCTGGTTTACAAGGATTCAATATTACCTTATCGGTCAATTACTGAATCTAAAACTCTCTGGTGTCATTAACTAAGTAACTATATTCCTGGCGAAATGTGGGTGTACTAATGGCTACACCTCTGCCTAACCCTTCGGGGATTACAGGCGTGATGTTATGTTATGTTATGTAACTATATTCCTATATGCTGAATTTGTAATTAGCTTTAAGTAGGTCCTACCTGCATAATAATATTCTGTATTAAAATAGATTCCTAGCCGAACTTACTGAATAAGGAATTATTTATTGTAAATATATAGATTACATATAGATAAGTTATTTTTAAGTAACTTTAAATTAGAATAAGTAGGATTTGGTATTGTCTGTTTTAATTTATAAGTATGTAAGTAAACAAGTTCTTTTTTTAATTAAATATTGTGTTACAATAATTCAAGCTTCAAGTTGAGGTCGGAAGCGATGTAAAATGAAAATTGAAATACTTTGTTAGAAAACACATAATAACTGATCTTGTACATAGTTCAATATCAGATTATTATATTAGGTATGTGTAGGTACAGCGACACAAATCTGGTTGAGTTCTTAATCTCAATCTTTTTGAGATGAAATGAAGCTCTTTTGATTATTAAGAAATAATATTAGTGAAGATTTTTGTATAGGTACGGTCAACCGCACGTCAGTCTGTAGCAGAGATAAACTACAATAACATGGCGCGCCCCTCCACAATTCAAAACGTTTGAAAGTGTTTAGTTTGTGTTTGTTTGTCGGCTATTTATGATTAGTAGACAAACAAATCTGCCGGCCTACTACTGAAGACAATTACTTACAACTACATACAAACTCTTTCATACGGATGTGACTACACACTTTGAAATTGTAATATGGAGGGGCGCGCCATGTTAGTAGTTTATCTATAACCCTTGAACCACAAAAACCACCCCTACTGCCACGGAATTAAATCGGTTTCAAAGTTAGATTTATGTAACGAATGAACGTGCGGTTAATTGTACATTGTGTCAATCAATGTGACGATGTACCTTTTAGATTTTATAATTATAATAAATAAATAAATTTTGTACGAAATTCATTTTTTTTTTCTTTATTTGTAGGTATAATTTCTATAATCTTTTATGACAATCTAGCTGTGGACATGGGTAATGTCCTACATGAATCTCTTTTTAAGTGAAAAGTGTATAAATTAATCATGATTTAAGATAAGCATCGTAATAAGTAATATTAAAGATTTCACTTCATTCTATCGAAGTCTACAAAAATTAAATAGGCGGTTTGCACGATAGACAATAAAGAAATCATGTATATGACGATACTACATTGAATGCTATTAAATATTGGCTCTACGTATTGATGAATAAAGAAAATTGTATACATTTGCGAAGGTATACCGATTACGGTCCTTGCGAGGCTGATGCGAGGGAACTCCTCCAGAGGTAACGAATGCAGGACCGTGGACACGACCATTAGTACCAGCATAACAAAAGCTTTAATTTTGGAGCTCGTATTTTGAGGGGTCATAGTCTCCGAGTACATTGAGTAGCAGGAGTACACGAAGCTTCCAATACGCCATGTCCAATACAAGTAGAACAGACTTGTTACTATCTTGTCAAAGTCCTGCATAACATTTCAGCGCTCAGCATCGATATACCTGAATGGACGGCCCATGGGAGCTAGCGCCTTTTACGAACCCTTTTTTTTTCATTTGTTACTATTTTCCCCATTCACTCAGCGACTCTCATTTTAGAAGAATATATCCGTCGGTACCCGACATGACTGTAAAATTGTGGATTTAAACCGTTAGTTTACGCGCCCTTCCGTACCGCATGAAAATATGGTGATGCTGTCATCCGTGTGACGTACCTACATTATGACGCATTGACTTGTCGACGACGCGTCGAAAGCATAGAGCAACACGGGCCACGGGCCACTGACGGAAGCTCTATGTTTAATACCGACATTCACACTATTTCCATAAGTATATTTCCTCTATACCAAAGTCTTTAACCTACCAAGGAAACAAGAAGTGCCTAATTACCTACTTACATTTTTACAAAACTATAATGAGCAGGAGAACCAAGGTAATCAGCGAAGGCCGGAAAATTGCCAAAACTAAGTACTCGTAGTTGTGGACGGAGCACATTGATCGCAAAACGTTGATAACCGATAGATATGGCCGAAAGGTTCTAGAGTGGCGAGTGTTGCGACCACGTCGTACCGGGAGGCGCAGCGGGAGTGGGGCCCCAATACTGTGATCAGATGATTCGACTGGGCGGATGCGAGAAGCTAGGGACCGTCCGACGTGGCGACACTTGGTTTAGCCCGATGTAATGGTAATCGAATTGAGAATCTACACAACTACAAAATAAAAAAAAACATTAGCTTGGAAGTCGGTGGCAATACCTACATAACAAGAAACAAAACCAAAGCTACCGACTTCCAAGCTAAAGTTTTTCATTTTGTAGTTTTTGAAGGCGCTTGTCTTTTTAAGCTTTTTTATAATAAAAAAAAAGCGAGCGATGCCGCGGCATAAACTAGTTAAACTACTCCTACTTCAATGGAAACGCGCATTTACCTCCTTTTGGCGTATATTCCTAGTAGCACAATTTCGAAAGCGGGCTCGCTGCAGCGATAACCCATAGTGAGGGAATGAAAAAGTACTAGGAGAGCAGACACGGACAGGAGTAGTCAACGGAAAATCAATACTAGACCTGCGCACTCTGAAAGTGGAAGGGGGCGGCACTCTGTATCTGTGTCCACTGTACATGCATTATTTCTTACGGCACGAGATTTTTCACATTTGTTTTATAGGGGTATGAAGGTGAACCTAAAACTAAAGATGTGTTGATTTATTTATTTTATGAAATGATTTTAGAAAACGTAATTCGTTCATGTTATGTCTGAAATGATTGTCGCTTTGTTCGGAGTTTTTCAGGAGAATCCTCATTACCACGTGCTTTCGGCTGCCTGTAGAGCTTCGGGAATGCAGGTGATTTAACATTAGCGCCTACCCTCTACTGTAGGCTTTACTGCGCCTGCTAAAAAGTATAATATTATATGTAGTAGGGTAATTCAGTTCATGATTCTAGACTCCCAAGGGACGAAATTTGTCTTCGGTAGTATTGGACATTGTATTGTCACCAGAAATAAAGGTGAATGTAAAATTTCAGCTCAATCGGATACCAACAAATGGTTTGCAAATTTTTAAAGAACAACTTACATATACGAGCAGTGCAAGTTAAATAAAAAAGTCTTGACAGACAGACGGACGACAAAGTGATCCTATAAGGGTTCCGTTTTGCCAACTAAGGTACATAACCCTAAAAAAGGCTGATGGTAATAAATAAGTTGTGTCAGTTTTATCATTTCTGAAGTGCTTTGTACTTAGTGAATTTAGTTACTTCGTTGCTACTTTCTTGATTATTTATGAGAATTGTGTGTGTTTGTGTTAATGTAAAATTATACATGGCCATTAAAAATTTACCCGAAACCTGAAAAGGGGTCATTGTACTCATCATTATAAACAACTTTAACTATGGGACTAAACCTGAAAACATGAAAAAAAATCTGCTGTTCCTTACAAAAGATGTTGAGGTACATTTAATTTGTTAATAGATATTTGCCAACATGCCAACGCCAAATGGCGAAATATCTCTTTGCACTTAATAAGTATTGTTAAGTAGCATCCCTGTATCTATCACATTTTAGGCAAATTAATGGTTTTGATTTTTAATGTTATTAACAAGATATCATGTATTCTAGATAGCTGGCACTGAAGCTGGAAACTAGTATTTTATTAACAAATAGTCTCCACAGTTTTTTACCCGTAAACCTGGAACTTCGCCTGCATCAGATGGCGCTGTTGAAATATAGACTTTGAAGTATTCATCTTAGATTTCAATATGCAATGTAATCTTCTGTTTTTTGGGCGACGGGTACGGAGAGGTATGATTTAGGGAGACTTTGTATATATGTTTAGAAGTGTACGCATATTGCCTACATTATTCGTCGCATATTAACGAATGAGGTATCGTTGGAAGCGTCGTGATGTTCTGCTGGATACAGGTTATTGAATTGTATTTTTAAGTTGTAACTACGTGTCAAGAATATGAGCTACCATGTTACGACCAAATCATAACATCACACCTGTAATCCCCGATGGGTTAGGCAGTGATGTACCCATTAGTACCCATGACCATACCTACATTTTGCCGGTTATGTATAAGTCCCATGTAAGCTGTTATTAGGTTTTCCATCAGGAAGTAGTATCAGCCTCGGAGTCTGAATTTCTGCCTAGTTGATGGCAATAGGCATGTTACGACATATTTAATGAAGTGTAATTAAAGTTTAAAAAATTCTTTGTACAGTCTTATACTGTTTTCTGACTAAGGGCTAATTTTTCAATAGTCACATAACTTTTATCCAAAGAATAAATTTGATAGTTTGACATATTTTCTATATTAAAGCAGTCAAACCGCCATATTTATCCCTCATAAAAGTTATCTGACGATTAAAATAACGGACGAATTGAGAACCTCCTCCATTTTTTGAAATCGGATAAAAAAGATTTGAATGTCCGCCATAAAGGCTTACAAGGCGTAAGTATTTAGATATTAAAATAATAATATTATCTTCAAATATATATTTCTAATATATTAGAAGATAATTCAAACAACATAAGTAAGGTTTATGTTTATGTTTATGTTTAAGGTTTATGTTTCAGAGGTTAAGCATTGCCATTCAACGTGGCAATGCGGCCAGTCTTTTGGGCACATTTCCAGTAGACAGCGATGCGGATGAATTTTTTGATGCCATTTAATTTTAACAACATAAGAAATAATGATTTAGAAAGTGTTTAAATCACGTAGATTGACCCACCCAGGTATATCGATCACTTAGTGATTACAGTTCCTTGGTGGTCTCAATAAGTCAACATGACTATGCCCATGAGTATTGAAGTGATCGGAAAAACATTGAAGTGTGGAGGTAGCTCGTCCATATGTAGATAGTGGGCGTTATTATTACCGATAACAATTATCGTGGCGCGATTAATACTGATATCTTGTTCAATTCCTTCACTAACGAACACTAACTCGACATGACGCGTGTTTAACAAAGCGGGTGAAAAAAAAAATCAAAATGGATAATCCAAAGTATAAAAAATTCTCTTCGCACCTGGTCCTGACGACTGTGTTGTCGGGAGGGATCACCATAGTAAGTCCAAGTTTACCTGTATGTTTACTGTCATCATCGATCGATTCATGCGTACGTGTGTGACTCATTCATTGCATACAAAATTCCCCTTACGCGCCATAGATGCAAAAAAATGTCTGTCTATGTGTGTTCAATTTACTTTTGCGTCTAAATAATATACTGATTATTTTTATTAATATAGTTTGTTTTTCTTTTTGGTGCATTAATAATAATTGCAATTGTACTGTATTTTTACTTATTTACTTGGTTGTACTTAGTTCTAAAGTAACTTTATAAGCTTAATAAATACAAGGTTATTCACTGCCTACTATTTTCTAATCATTTCCTACATAGTATTAGTCTATAATTCCGTTAATGATAACCACTTAAATCCAGTATTATTAGGTTCCATATCCACATTATCTGCCTTGCGATTTTTATCTCTATTGGCTATGCGAAATTCATAATAACCTTTGTTTGTATTTAAATAAGCTTAAGGATATTGTTGCACTGCCCTCCAACAGCCATTACAATTGTCTACAATATGATAGACATAAATTAGTTCATGTCTCACTCATTAGTCAGTAACAAGCTAATTTTAAATTTCAATTCTAGAATAACATGTAATATAATGGAACATAATTCTATCTTATCAACCTATCCTATGCTTAAATATCTCCTTTTTCCTTTTGTATGAAATAGCAGACTTTTTCTTTTCACTTTCATTACATAACATGACATAACATCAAACCTGTAATTCCCTAAGGGTTAGGCAGAGGTGTACCAATTTAGTACACCCACATTTCGCCAGTTATGTTTAAGTCCCATGTAATAGGGAGCGAGCCTATTGCCATCAACCGGCCACAAATCATCATTCATTTTCTATTGCATTATTTCACATTCGTAATGCCTTTTTATAACACGTTTAACGTAAATATAAAAATCGCAAGATTTCAGAAAACCCGGTCGCGGCTTCGTCCCGTTGTTGTTTTTGACGGACTTGTAATTTTTTTGATAATTTAATACAGAAATAACGGAGATTTCCATTAGCAAAAGAATTTTCAAAATTCTGCAGATTAGCACGTTCAAACAAATAAACTCTAGATAGAGAAGATTTGTGTACAATCATGGCGCGTACGCGTACCGGTCCTTGTCTTGTATGAAAACTCGCCCCTGCCTCCTCAAATGACATCGTATGATATGCGCAAACATGAGGCATGAGGTCTTGGGTTCAAGTCCCAGGTCGGGCAAAGTGTTATTGGGTTATTCCATCAGGAATTTCTTAGTAGCAGCCTCGCAGCCTGGATTCGTGCCCGGTTGATGGCAATAAACTCGCCCCCGTACCTACACATCTGCCTAACTCTTCGGGTATTACTGGCGTGTTTTTGCTATGTACCTATGGCTAAACAGATGAGCAGATAAACCAGCAATGTTTTCTTGAATAGAGTAATTTACTTGCAATAAATTTGCCTCGAATGAATCGTAAAAACCCATAATAAAAAACGTAGTCATTTTTTGGTGTTGATTATTTTTTTATTTTTCAGACTTTATCTCTAATCTACATATTACTGAGTATAGCGGCAATGATATTTAAGTTTACGGATTGCGATGCAAACCCAAGCCGCGGCAGTCAATATTTTTGGACTCTCGTCACCACTGCTTATATTAGAGATGGTACACTTTATTTTATTAAGACATAGTACATTATTTACGGGGTGAATATGATGCGGAGTGTATCTGGACCAATTAAAAGGGACTTTACCGTTGAATTTATTGGTTCAAATTAGTTTTTTTCTAAACTATATTTTACTTAAATAGATTTACTAGCTTTTGGCCGCGACTACTTCCGCGTAGGATAAGGACTTGAAAGTTGTATGAAATGCCGTTCACGCAATAAAAGCATAAGGCATCTAGGTTGCTCCCCAATTAACTTAATGGACTAACATACAAGTATAATTAAATAATCTATGATATATTTTATTAGTTAATAGTTTTAGTGTGTCGATGCAGTGTGGCGCCCATGCAATAATATTTTTATTCAGATGCTATAAGCTTGGCCGCACTCGGGCCACAGGCTACGGCCACAAACGCCGCCACCTAAAGCTAGGCGTTGTGGCGACCACCGACGTCAACCGTATGCGGCAAGTCCATATCAAATGTATGAAAACTACACTAAGGCGATCAACACACAGCACCGCGCACCGCTGCGGTAGGCGATGAAACGCCGATTATCACACCGCCCGACCGCGCGTTCGTGCGGTGTACGCCTAAATACGTCGGTGGTGGCGTTTTGTGGTTGTGGCCGGTGGCCCGTGTGCGGCCAGGCTAAATGTGAAGCGTATTTCTAAGTAACATCATACTAATTTTTGTTTCAATTTTAGGTGATTCATGCCTCGTGCCTCTTAATATTACTAGTGCATATACTGTGTTCGTGTTAGCTACAATCACCTTAACAGTTTCTGTGCTCAGCCTAATATCTGCTAGCCTCCTCATCGCATGTAAGTATTAGTACAATGAGTAGGTACCTACAAGTTATCCCCCTAATTATACAGTATATCCCCAAATACAATACGGTTGACATAGGGCTAAGCGGTTTACTGCTGTGCTGCGTGTCGCAGGTTCGATTCCCGCACGAATCAAATATTAATTGTATGGCCTACAAGTATTGGTTTCGGCAGGTCTGGCAGTTTGATTACCTATGTGAATGTAATATTTATAGACACATCCACAATACAGGAGAAATTCCTAGTGGCATCACTACCGTCTGGTAATAAGTTCCAGAGATTAGCACGCTTAAACAAACAAAAAACCTATTCAGCTTTAATAAACATATTAGTATAAATAATTTTTATTTTTCTGGTTGCCACATTCTATCTTTAACCGAAACATCATTATAATATCTAACTGTGGTAAGGATTTTTAAAAAGAAATAGAATATTTCTTTAGAAACACCACTTATTTATTTTTTCGTATTTGCAGGTATACAAGATGAGAAAGCTGCACGCTATCTCTTTATGGCCATGGTGGGTTACTTAGGCACCAGCTTTGCCTCCTTAGTAGTAGATTTGACTACAGCCGCACATTTTGGAATAGACCACAGCACCCTAACTTCTTTAATGGTAAGTTAAATTCCAGATCACACAAATGCCTATTGATAGTAGATACGTAAGCGTACTAGTACCTATTGAGCAAAAGCTGCTTATTAGCAAAAGCATGACCATTCCTTTCACTGCTGGTAAGCAGGCCTCTGCTCTGTTGAATTTAATTAAGTTAAATTTTCGAGCGCGGTACTTATCTTTATGCCTTTCCAATTATTGCACCTACACTTGACTTTTTTCCTCTATGTCCTATCCTACCCCTATTAAGTTTTGCTAATATCAAAATCAATTTGATGTGTTTACTAACTAAAGTAAGTTTTCTGTACACTTACTATATTTAAGTATATAAAATTGTTTCATAGGACACAGTGTCTGTAACCGAAATGGGTCAACTGTACACATTTGAAGTGTTACGCCAGGGAGCATTCCTATTGATGTCCATAGGGCTGAAGGGCTACGTCGGTCTGCTAATAAACTGGATACTGATAATATTACTGATTGTTTATATGTTGGAACATCGGAGACTGTTGAAGAGTGCCGAGGTAAGATTTACCTACATAATACAATAATATTTTATTATTGTTGCTACATGTTTTATTTAAAAGTCGTAACTTCAATTAGTCAGTCTACGTGCATCTGGTGTGACTTATCACACAATTGAATACATTAAAGATATCGGCATAGGTATTATTTATAATGTTATCGTGATCATTAATTTCCTTTTCAGCATTCTATTCATAAAATGGGGGTTCTGACTGCATTCGAGTAAGTGTACTTTTCTTTGTTTTGATGGGATGGTACTAAACGATATTAATCAGGTTATTCCAATTAATAGCAGCCCGGATTGTGGATTAGTTCCTGGTTCGTGGAAATAAGCACAAATACATAGTATAGGAGTTGGACTTCAAGATATCTAGTGAAATGTCAATGTAACAGCTACCTATGTAGGTACTAGGCGTGATGTTTTGTTTATGATATAATATAGTAACGAAGTTATTATTAACAGCCAGCCGAGGAAGCCTGATGACAATAATTGGGCGACGCACCCGAACGCACGCGAACCAGAAGTATTTTCACCATTTGCAAGAGGGTAAGACTTGGTTATTGTTATTTTAGGCTGTGAAGATGGGAGGCACAGATTAGATAGTAGTGTCTAAGCTTGCTTGCGCGTCTGTAGGTACACAATCACTCACTAGTGGGAATTAGTAGCTAGGTACCGAACACATTATCTTTCATTCATTCGGTTTATTTTTTTTATATAGATACTTAAGTTTTTTTTTTCAAAAGTTACATCAGGTAACGGTCACCTTCTAGTTGTTGCGGTTCTGGCTATGTATGTAAGTTTAAATGTTTGTAAATTTACCCACGATACAGGAAAAATTAGGTACCTACTAGATTTAAATGAATTAAAACATGATTGGATAACATTTTAATTCATTTTAAGTAACTAGGTCATTGAAACTCGTTGACGTAAAAACGTTATAAAAATATTTTCCATTCTTGAATGATTACGTACGTATTGTTAGTGTTTAACCTTTTGACCGCCACGTCAGAAAAGAAAAAACGTAACCTCCAAGCCACGAATTCGAAACTTTATAATTCATATTAGTTTTTGTAATCTTATGTTAGATAAAATATAAACAAAGAAGTTGAACCAATATAAATCAGGGTGAGTCAAGGATCATTATTAGCAAAAATAATCTCAGTAGCAGCCTGCCTCCGGAAAGCACGTTAAGCTGTTGGTCACGGCTGTCATACGTGGATCTTTGACGGTTGTTACGAGTCATCAGAAGCTTGAAAGTCTGACAACCAGTCTTACCTAGGAGTATTGTTACACAGTTACTGGGTTGTGGAGGTCAGATAGGCAGTCGCTCCATGTAAAATACTGGTATTCAGCTGCATTCGGTTAGACTGGAAGCCGACCCCAACATAGTTGGGAAAGGGCTAGGCAGATGATGATGAATCTCATTAGCAGCTTCGGAGTCTAGATTTGTGCCCGGTTGATGACTATAGGCTCGCCCCCAGCTGTTATATGGGACTAAAAAAAGCATTACTGGCGAAATGTAGGGGTACTAATGGGTACACGTCTGCCTAACCCTTCAGGGATTACAGGCGTGATGTTATGTTATGTTATAATAAAATAATTTTGTTTTATGAGCTTTATTTGAGTATTTAGCATGTCATGTAGTCGTGACCCGGTGATTTGTCATCTATACATGACTGCGGCGGTCAGAATTTTAAATAATCTAATCGTCACCTAATTTGTCATCAACAGGTAACTACTCGTATTCTGACCCATTTATTTACATTTTCAACAAATGTTTTGGAACAAAGTAGGTATACATACATAGTCAAGTGTATATTAGGATGTACTATAGATATAGTATTTACTACTTCCTTGACGATAGAAAAGCAATTTAACTACTTATTAGCACTTTCCCACCGAATACACGGCATTTATTAAAAAAAAGCTCCTGTAACATCTAGTTCTAGTACTTACTTACACAAAAGCCTTATAAATTAATTAGGAATATTTGTGTTTTAAGGGCACATGTGAATAATGGCTACAACGACGATGACTCCGACCGTGGACCCAGACGAATTATACGACCTGATGATACGAACTATTCCAAGTTAGTATTTACTCAATAATTTATTTACTTTTAATTATTGAAACCGCCTATGTAATATTATTCATTTTATTTCTTCCACTACTTTGTTTCTTATTTTATTAGAAGGTAGATATACTTATGACGGGATTGCCAGCGATGGCCAACCAATCGATCGTGGCTTTGATCCAGTCGATTGCGGCAAGGCAAAAAATATAGATACGTAGACTGCGCACCGTAATGCGTAATTTAATGTTTTTCATCATAATAAAATAAAAATAAACGAAACTGAACTATATCCATTTAAATTTTTCATTCTCGTCATTTGTTTTTGCTGCTAATTTTCAGTCAATCCTACGACCGTTCGGATTCGTGGCATCGCAGTCAGCCGAACCTGGCCCAAAGCTCCCGTCCATTCTCGTACCTAGAGGATATCAAACGACCGGGGCCCGTTAGGCCTCCGCCCTCGCCTGCGGTGGAGGCCCCGTGGTCGCACCGCGATCCTTGGCCACAAGGCCCCCCCGTGCCCGTGCCAGATTACAGCCCGCAGCCCCGACGACTCAAGTCTGCACTGAAACCAGGAGGTTACATGTAAAACGTACGAGTATTATGAATCAATGAAATATTATGCCAGTAATTGATTTATTGAGTTTATATAAACTTTGTGAAGTTACCCACATATTGTACCTACTTATTTCATTAAAATTATTCTTTGTATTTTCTGTTTTAATTTTATCTACGAAAAACTACAGGCACGCAGACCAAGTCATCGCATGTCTTTTCAAATCAAGAGGAAATCAGAATTTCCCAACTCGGTTTGTCCAGTAATAGGTCAATTCATATAGAATAATCCGTTGAATACGGAAAAAAAAACACTAACTTAATATGTTTTTTTCTTAAAGCTGTTATAAACTTAATACCAAACCAAATAGCTTTTTTAACCGATTCATTGCCACCTTCATTTTCACCAACACATTAGCCAGGCCCCATACGATTTGTCTATGACGCGCCAGGTGCGTCGTGGGCCTCTTTAAAGGATGACGCGCCTGGTGCGTCACGGGCCCCTTGTGATGTTTTGTACGTATTTCTCCGTTATCTTGTGTCTGTTTGAGGAGGAAACAGTTGTTTGGTGTTCTTAGATTCGTATTCGTTGATATTACGAAGGAAATATGACGTTTCAAGGTAGGATTTATTGATTTTACTAAAATGCTACAGGGGTAGTAAACATATTGGAAACTTTTGTTGTATAGGTCATTTATTTGTATTGATAAAAGTGTTTTTTGTAGATAATCAGCAAGAAGACAAGATATTTTCTGAATGTAGCCAGGCATTGTTTACTGACGAGTATAAACATTGTGAGCAAGATAATAATAAAGAGAACGAAAGTTTTTCTGAATGTAGTCAATCTATTTTGCAAAATATTTCAAAAAAGGTTAAATTAGCAAGTTCTTCTTATAGTCAAGATAAAAGTTATGAGTATGATACAGACACCAGCATTGAGGAAATCATGGACAAATGGAAATCTTGAGGATTCGCCGCGGGCGCAGCGGCGTGCACTGCCACGCGTCTCTATGAACAACGTCTTATATTGCCATACGTTTGTGTTTACGCGTGCGATGATAAGTGCCGCTTGACGCGCCGCTGCTCCGTAAACAGAAAAATCGTATGACGCGCCGCGTGACGCCACGCTGCACGCGACGCGTGACGCCCCGCGTCTCCGTAAATGAGGCCTTAGTATTATGAAGCAGGTATTTTATAATATTACTACTCCTACCATGGGTAGAAAACTTAAAAGTCTGTTGGGGCAGTATTTCCACTGATTTAATTCAGTTACGCCCCTAATAAGAATACCAAGACGCAATATTTCCGCAGCTCACCTTATTGAAATTCTGTATGTATACATATGTAATATAACTCTATTATAAATTAAGTTTTTATATTGTTACCAAAGGTTTGCTATCCCTGATTGGTAAATTAAATATTAAAACTTAATTGCCAGGCGCACTTACTACTTTAATGTTCAATGTAGGATAAACAATGGTGGTTTTCGTAATCTCATAATTTTTAAGCTTGTTTTAAGTTAATTTAAAAATGACGCACCACGCGCGTCATGGGCCACCCGAGATGTTTACTTATGACGCACCACGCGCGTCATTGGCCATGAATTGGCTAAGAAGCTATACGCAGTTGTTTAAATAATGTTATAACTTAAAAAATCACATGCATATTATTTTTTATAGCAAATAAAAAAATTATTGATGCAGAAAGAACATTATTTTGAAGTCGCACACGTCATACAAATAACGTGTGCGACATGCAAATTAAAAGATTGAAAGCTGATTAACTTGTTCACAAACTAAACTAAAATTAAACTATTTCTATCTTTTTCTGTCCAACAAAACATAGGGGCGGAAATAAATTAGACCTGTCAATTTGAGTTAATCTGAAACTTCCATGCAATAGTTGACATGTCAGAACGCATTGATCAAAAACAGAACAATGCAAGGCGTAACTAATTTGACATCTCGTAACTTATTTCTAGTTCTAAAATGTCCCCGTCCTTTTCTTTCGCTATATGTATAAAGATGTAAGAGATGCCAATTTTCTAATTATAGTGTAGTTTGTAACAAGGGAATTGGCAACATTTTCTCATTTGTTAAATTCCGGTCATTCGTACAAACATACCAACCAGGAATATTACCCTCCTTTTGGGTTCCACTACAGTCGGGTGAAAATAAAGGGTTGATCGTTTGTTTAAAAAAGTTGTGTGGCTGACTCTGGCTTGGCCACCATCAGGGATTTTAATTTTGATAACACAAATATTTAGTCGCTAATTAGTCGAAATTAGTCGCCAAATATCAGATTTAGTCGGTCACTGGTTCAAAAGTTAGAAGGGTTTATAGGTGGCCGATCTGGAGAGAGTCTCCCCAGCTTGGCCACATTTATATCTCAAAAACTAGGATACCTAACGAAGATCTGTTTTCTCCCAGATTTAGTCGCTAATTAGTCAAAATTAGTCGCCAAAAATCAGAATCAGTCGATCACTGGTTCAAAAGTTAGAAGGATTTATAGGTGGCCGATCTGGAGGGACTCTCCCCGGCTTGGCCACATTTATATCTCAAAAACTGGGGCACCTAATGAAGATCTGTTTTCTCCCAGATTTACTCGCTAATTGGTCGAATTTAGTCGCCGAGTCACAGATTTAGTCGGTGTGTTATTAAAAAGATATTAAAGTAATAAATTTCTCCATACATTGGTACAAGCATGTACAAAACACTTTAAGTAGTTTCTAGACAATACGTATTATGTCTTAAGACGCTACCCCGACCAAACGACCTTGAGTATTCGGTCCTTCTCTGTCCCGTTGATAAGTCTCGCTCTGTCTCGCTCACTCCGCCCGCGCATTTATCTCAAAATCCACAAAAAAAATATATTTCGACAACAGAAGTTTTATTATACTAACCTTAATTAGAGCCAAATGGTGTCATATTAGGTATTAGATACCTAATATATATATACAGATAGGTATATACATCTTTGATTTAAGAGCGCTGGGTTCCCGTGCTAGCATAGTATTAGGTAGATACATCATATATTCTTATTTGGAAACAGAAGTTTTATTATTCTAACGTAATTTAGGCCTTAACATTATAATTTGGTAAAACAGTTGTATGCGACTGTACATCTTGACACCAAATAGGCCAAGAGCCAGGTGTAATGTTTTCAAAGAAAATTAACCTACTCTAACATAGCAATTTATAACATAAACAAAATTATTTAATTGAGAATTTATATCTCTCTGACATTTCTAATGACTTAAGACCGATAAAACGAGAAGTATATTACACATATTAACAGAAATATTTTTATCTTGGCAATTTTTCGTTATCTTTTCGATCTAGCTCTTGGACTATACCTTAAAAGTTGAACTCATTTTATCTTCTAAACTAAGACCCGACTAAATCTGTTACTCGGCGACTAATTTCGACCAATTAGCGAGTAAATCTGGGAGAAAACAGATCTTCGTTAGGTGCCCCAGTTTTTGAGATATAAATGTGGCCAAGCCGGGGAGAGTCCCTCCAGATCGGCCACCTATAAATCCTTCTAACTTTTGAACCAGTGATCGACTAATTCTGATTTTTGGCGACTAATTTCGACTAATTAGCGACTAAATCTGGGAGAAAACAGATCTTCGTTAGGTGCCCCAGTTTTTGAGATATAAATGTGGCCAAGCCGGGGAGAGTCCCTCCAGATCGGCCACCTATAAACCCTTCTAACTTTTGAACCAGTGACCGACTAAATCTGATATTTGGCGACTAATTTCGACTAATTAGCGACTAAATATTTGTGTTATCAAAATTAAAATCCCTGATGGTGGCCAAGCCAGAGTCAGCCACACAAAAAAGTTGTTTCTTAACCCCCGACGAAAACAAAGTGGTGGCATAAGTTTATCGTGTGGATTTGTGTGTTTGTCTGTGGCATCGCAGCTCCCAAACGGCTGAATCGGTTTTAATTAGTTTTTTTGATTTCTTAATCGAGAGTAGGCATTCTTAGCTGTTTAAAGAAACTTTGTTCAGCCGTTGGAAGATTATCAGGTCTTTTCCAGTGGATGTGAACATCCATATGACTGACAGTTTTGTTTGTGTTGGGGGTTTTCTATTAGAGTTAAACTATAACGATAACATGGCGCGCCCCTCCACAATTCAAAACGTTTGAAAGTAAGTATTTGTGAAAGTATAATAATTACAAGACTCACATCGCATGAGACGGCTCTCGAAACAAAAACAAATAAAAAGGCCCAAAAATTATTTATAATTTTATATCTTACTAACAATATTTTTATGTACAGAAGTTTTATACATTGTAGTAGGTACAATTTTAGACTATTCACATTTACACAATAATGATGTTTTAAAATGTGATATACAATTCATGCACATGTATTTTACAATAATTGTACAGCCAGTGTCATTTAGGACAGCGAATATTATAAAATCTTAATAGGTACAGTAAATAAAAAAACAATAGTACATTATGATACAAGTGAGATGAGTGACATAAAACACAACTTCTCTGTCAAAGTGTCAACAAGTTACTTTTATAAGCGTTCAGTATGAACCAAAGAGGTGAATAGGGGATGATTCTCATTAGAGCGGCCCGTGCCCGGGCCGGGGCGTGGACGAGCCGACGTGGTATTGAAGTGCGTCGAGAGGGCCCGGACGGGACACGGATAATGCACTGTGTAATATAAATTTGATTCATACAAAATATATGTAACAGATTTAAATCCGTGCCCCGTCTGGGCCCCGCCCCGGGCACGGCCCGCTCTAATGAGAATCATCCCTAAGTTGGTTAATAGGCGGCACTAACTAACTTTTTTTTTCGTTTAAATAGCACAAATAAATGTTGATTTATTTACAAAAATAAATAATTTGTTGAAATATAAAGTTTATTTATTTTAAATTATTTTTAATTAACATACTTAGTTCATTTAATCAAAAATATTTAGGCGTAAAACAATTATTTTTTTAAAACAATTCATGCGTTAAAAGCACACCGCATTGTAACCCTAAACGCGGTGCAGTAAGAGCCACTTTTCGGGCGGGGTGAAAATAATTTTAAAACAGTTGTCTGTGTTGACTTCCCTACGTCATATCAAGTGGAAGTGAATTTTGCAACTATGTTGCATGCTTAAAATCTTACGAGGGTTGGTTTTAAAGTCTGCTTATATAAATAACTACGTGCTTTATTTCTGATAAAATGCGTGTTGCACCTCTTGCACACGATGTATGATTTAATAAAAAATATGTAAGTAGAAATAAAATATGCATTAAAATCTAAAGTACAGTCGCGGAGCAGGAAGAATCTCGGACCAAACCAAATACTGACGTTCCAACCAACTATCGTTCTGTCTCAATTACCCCGAAGCGGCATCATTGCGCAAGCAGGTTGTAAAACTTTCAGCCCCTGGCAGTAGACACTAAGGTCATGGTTCAATGGGTCTTCTTGCTCCGCGATCGCACTATACCAATTTATAATTTGTCAATTTAAGCCAGGCTCCAAATAATACTAAGAAGCTAAAAAAACAAAGAATGCGTTTAGTTCAGAATACACCGGTAACAATAAAATATCGAAAAAAAAAATCTGAATCCCAGAGGGTGTTAAAATATGAAAAAAAGCTTTTTAAATCCATGTAAAAGAAGAAGTGCAATTATCTTTCTAACAAACAGCTTTAAACAGCATAAAACAAAGTCAATTTTCATATCTGTTTGTTCCGTTCTTCAAAAATGTACAATGAGTTTTTATCGTATCGTGCAATTTGTTCTAGAATGTTTTTTATACATACAATATTAGTATTCAACTTGGATATAACACAGAAATCACGATGTTTTGAGACCTCAGAAGTTCGCACGGTCGCTAGATAGTTTATATTTATAGTATAAAGTCTTATTTTGTTCCAGAAGATACATTAAGTTCATTATACAATGCTAACTAAACTGATCATGAAGACAATTTGGCGATTGAAGCCGTCCGGTATATGCTTTGCATTACTTATCTAAAAGAAAAATATTATAAAAAATATTTAATCCAAAATAACTAAGCTTAATTTCTCAGTTGTTCAGTAATTACACACGTAATATGTACTGTGTACGTAAACTTCAATCGAATTATAAATAAAATTATGATACATTGATTTATTTTCGAAATCTAACCTATGGTACTAAGCGACGATACCTAGAAAGTCGCACACGGAGAAAGAGAACTTTGTGGCTTCGGTCATATTTTGAGAGTTCGCGGACTTCTTGGCCGAGGCGACACAATCAATTTACTTAAGACTGGATTATATTGCATAATTACCCTAAAGATCCTGTAAATCAGGTATAACTGTTATAATAAGTTGTTGATTAAACCCGTTTGTGAATAAACAGATTTTCAAACACACATTTAAGAATTAGATTTTCCGACTTACTAAATAATCTGCGGACTGAGTTTAAGATGGACCTAGATATGGATACGGATACCTATAAGATGGCCTCACAAACTATACTATAACCACATACACAATGTCTGAGCCTCCATTACATTCGTTTCTCACTGAATAGCATCACATAACTCAAAGGCAAGGTCAAAAAAAGTTCGGAATCCTGTATTCACTGCATTTTACGTATTTGCAATGGTCAGAATCTGTCCTGTTCCTTCTTAGACCCTGTCTCCTCCACAACGTTCTCGACGGTGCCTGTGGTTCCTTCATTGGGTAGTTTAGCGTCAGTCTTTGTCGTGCAGACATCGGGTGGACCTTCTAAGTTACCGTCCTCACTTGTACTTTTCGATATAATTACTTTATCTCCATCGCCAGTTTTCTGTTCGTCGTTAGATAGAGACAACTCAAACTGCGCTGCCAGTTGGCTAAGCACTTTTTTCAGGTGGTCGAAAGATTCTTTATCATTAGAAACGTTAGGAGTCTCCAAAACTGTCTCACAATTGCCATCGTCGCAGGTGTTTTCATATTGTGCTTTCATTGCTTTTAGCTCGCCGATGGTCACTGTTAAATCTGGTTTTGCCAAGAAGGTATCTGTCAAGAAACGACCTTCTTGAGAGAATAAGAAAACGGCTGGTATATCAATATCATCCTTACCGTCACCAGACATCGCGAACAAGGCGGTACTTTCGTGTGTCGAATCTGGTATATTATCAAGGATGATTGCCAGGGTAACGCCAGCAGTTTGCATGTGGCGTACTTTTTGAGCAAACGTGCACTGACCTCGTTTGGCTATGCCAAACTTGCCTTCAACATCGTTTTTGTTTTCGATGGGTGTGCAGGCGTCTAGTGGGATGACGAAGGCGACAGTGTTGGTGTACTGGTTGCTCGCAGAGATCTCCTTGCCGAAGTGTCCTGGTCCAGCGGGGAAGATCTTGTCATTGATCTTCACTCCAGCGGGTACCACGCCGTTTTCCATATCACTTAGTGAATTCCACTTGGACATCTCACGCATGAACGTGAGGCCCTCGGCGGCATCTTTTGCCGATTTCGCCTGAAAATACGAAAACAGGGTTACATAAATATTAGCATTTTAATTTATAAATATTACCTGCTATTGATAAATAATCAAATTCAGCGACTCACCGTGGACGTAGTGTAGAGCAGTTGTACCCTGCCATCTGGTAGTGTGAGCACAGATATGCCCATGTCTGACAGCGTGTGTATCTGTCGCGGGTCGTTCAAAGGGCGCAGGCGTGCGGGCGGCCGCGCCGATGTAGAGCCGAGCAGCTGACGCATCGGACGACGCACCTTCTCCGCCACCAAAGACGCCGTATTCGGGCAAGTCCTACGAACACCACAAAAATAATGCACCTATTATTATACAAGGTCAAATTAAACTACGTACCTACGTATTAAACGTGAAGTAAAGGATGTCGATATCAAATCTACAGCTGAGAAATAATGTGTTTTTATAATATACTTTTTTTTTTAACATGATTTGATATCGGTAATGATTACGACTATAGGTACTGATTTAATTTGACCCAGTAATAAGTACAGGGTCAAATTAAATCAGTAACGATAATCGGAATACAGTCAATAAGTGCGAGCTCAATGTTACTTACTTCCTATACTTGTCTTCGTCTTCATCGTCAATTTTTAGAGTGAAGTATGAAGTATTTTTGCCATCGGTGGCCAATGAGAGCGGCAGGAAATGAGCTTCTGTGGTTAACACGTAGTCTTCTAACTTCACGGGCACGTCTTTATCTTCGCCAAAGAGCATATAGAGATACTTAAAGGTCTCTGCAAGCACGAAGGAATCCATTCTGTCTTCGTGAATGCGTGTGCGCACATCGTTGACGGCCGCGTATCCACAAGGTACTCGTGTATACTGCTGCAATGCTTTAAGTACCGCTTTCCCCACTTGAAGGTAGTGGTCGTCCTCAGTGGCACGATGAAGGAAGTAAGTAGATTCTAAGAACTCTGGCCGAAGTGGATGTTGACCCCAATGTACCTAGTAATTGATTTTAAAATATATATTGATATATAGAGATTAGTTTGAAGAGTGAGTGAATTTATTAGTGTTTGATGTTCACCTGAAAATCTGAAGTGAACGCCTCTGGAATGAACGTGTGTCGCTGCATAACTTGGTAAAGCATCTCGTGCGTCTCGACCGCTGGCCGCACGTCGCCAAGCAACACTTGCAGCCCCGGCCAGAACGCAAGCACGGCGTCCATGAAGTTACGGGACTGCAAATGTGGCCTAGAACACAAAAAAACACGGGTTTTTAGAAGATATGCAACTTTTAGTTTTAACCTTACTACGGCTAAATTAAAGGAGAGTTATGATTTTTGCAGTCTATGTATGTGTGCTCATATTTGTGCGCATAAATATCTCCTTAACCTATTGGTCGTGTGTCAACGAATGAGGTATTGTTAGAGCTGTCATAATGTTCAGCTGGTTAGAGGCTATATGACGTCACAGAAGATTTAAAATGGCGGCTTACAGCGGACATAAAACACGTAATTAATTTGATGTCTAATGAATCATTGAGCATATTTTTAAAACGTATACACATAATTATGTTATACCTTAAATAATTTATAAAAATAAAGTTATAAAATACTAAAGAATCGGAAATCGGCGACTTCACTAAGGTTGCACCTCGTTTCGGCAACTGTATTTGTTCGATCGCCGCACCATATTTCGTATAAATTTGTGAGATTATTTCAACGCTGCATCGCTATTTGAATACTCGTGTTACAGACTGGCGTTGAGTGCGGTAAAAAAGTTTCACGATCTTGATCAATTGCGTCAGTAACTGTATCAATGCGACTATATCGTTAGAGTACATTTCATCTCTTTTTAAGGGATGAAATGTACCTAGCGTTCACTTTTGTAAATCACATAATAATAATGCATAATTAAGAAACACTAGCGCAAATTTTATTGCTTCTAATTAAAGTGGTTAAGCTGTGCGATGTCTCTTAGTAAATTTAAGTTTGAATAGGAATTTGATAGACTTAAAAATTTTCTGCAAAAATATCGCAGAAAATTTCAGAAGCAAACCGGTTTATATGTTGATTGTTTATGTACACCGAGGCGCCTACACAGTAATGGTATTTGTAGAACCTAATTGTTTATAAACTTACCTGTGCATATGAACTGCTAACATAACGGGGCCTCTGCTGATGTACTTCATGACCGCGTTGTAATGCCTGTTGAACCTGGCTAAGTACTTCTCATCGCCGAGTAAGATGTAAGCCTTGAGACAGTATTCGTAGTAAGAGTCGATGCCTGCGCCGACGCCGGCGTCCTTCCGCACCCAGTCGCCCGAATGGATGTTGATGACAGTGCCCATCAGATCTGACGTCCTGCGAACAAGGTTTTTATACTTAGTACTATATTATCTGTGGTTTTTAGGTAAGTTTCCGGAACCGTTGTTATCGCAGAGCCGACACGTCAAAGCAATTCCAATTAAGCGATGTACGACACCTTAAACAAGAAGTCGGTCAGTTAGTCAGAAAGTTGAAGTTTACTCGCTCTAAAATGTAGGTAGGTCTCTATGGAGGTTTTACAATAGCCTAGTTATACTTATTATACTTGTTGCTTCTACATGTGAAAATAATGTAGGTGAAGACAAATAAAAAACAATTAAAAAATATAAGCCATAACGTCACCATCAGCGACACATTTGAGTGAGCATGACAATGCTCTCGACCGCCATGCTCATTAATGTCAAACAAATCTTAATAAACGGCTTCTTGGTAAGTGGAGAACCTTTCTATTCGATGATCTCCTTACATGACGAGACTTACCTATGTCTAATCTTCCAGAGCCTGTCCATAGCCTTGTGTGCTTTCTGTTCGTAGACCGGGTTGCCAGTGAGCCGGGACAGTGCTGCCATCTCGAGGATCATAGTGCCGGCACAGGCGGTGCACGTCTCGCGAGACTCAGACATGCCGCGCATGCCGTGGCGCAGGTTTATCTGTAAGACAATATTTTGATGTTGTATTGTGTACTTATTCGATAGTCCCGACGACAATCTTTTACAATAAATATAACTGCTTATACAGGATAATTAGCTGATACAGGTACATAAAAACGATCTTAGGAGACAGTCCTTAGCTTTTTCTTGAAGCTACAATGTAAAAGATCATTTGTTTAGCTATCACACCCGTATTTCCAACGATACCTTAAATGGCAATGATTTGAGACTGAGTACGTCTTAGCCACAAGGCTTGACAGACAGGCAGGACCACAATGTCCTAACTTTGTGTTGGGACATATCCACAATGTACTTACCCTTCCGTGAGGAATTCCAGTTGATGTATTGAAGGAAGGCAGCAGTCTTTTGCCCAGATTCTCGGCCATTGTTAGTAGTTCTCCATTATACCACTGCAAAGCTGGCACGTCGTTCTTCAGGTTTGCAGCCAGCACATGAGCTGATAGCAGACCTCTGTAACAATACAGTAGTAATATAACCCTTCTGACCTAATTCGGTTACGGCGGTCAAACTCAACGTGCACAAGTGATTGTGCAAACGCAGATAGACTCTATTTTCTCTCTCTCGTAGCCCGATGGGACAACAATCCAACAGCGGATTGCACCAGAAAAATATCCCGAATATCCCAAAAGAAGAACAAAAAGTATAATTACATTATGCAAACAATAATATCTTCTTGACTTGGCTCGCGAGGTTGTCGACATGTAGGGTATGAGTACAGCAGTCATTGTGTCCATGACTGTTGTACTCCAAAGTATAATAGCCTAAAGCCTCGACCAACATCTGAGGAGACTCTCGTTGGGCGGTTGAATTTAGGACTTGATTTTGAATGCGGTACTTCTGGACACGGTGCGTATTGTTAGGAGAGGAGCCCACCGGTAGCTTGGACCCTGTGTCCGTTGCCGGTGAGCTTCTATATTTAAATAAATGTTTTTATTTTTAAACAAATATTTGAAAATGGTTTTAAATATGTATTTAAAACTTATAAAATATGTGAACATACATAGACCCATGTGATAAAAAGTATCCAAAATTTGATAACGTGCCCTTGCCAATGTCGTAAATCTTGACCCAAAAAAAATATATTTATAAAATCGAAAGTTTACAAGAACTTTTTACATGAGGACTAAAAAACTTTTGTTGCATTGCATGATTTCTGCTGCTGACATTTCGTACGTTGGAGTTGAATGTAACGACTAACGACCTTAGATTACAATATCCGGCGCTTTAAATCAGTGCAGTTCGTGAGGGGGCAATCTCAATCTCTTTAAAGAAGAAATTGCTAACGTCTCGTTGATACGTTTGAACAGAGACAATAACAATGATAGGTTATTTACTGAGGAAAGTTTTAGCACAAAGAGCATGCAAAATATGAAAATCCACCCATCAGATAATTACTTTTATTATTTCGATAATATTGAAACGATCCTAAAACAAAGTTTACTAGCACTTCAGTATAATGAAGCATGATTATAGGAAAACTTATGTAAAATTAAATTCGTAAGAAATGTCACGTGATTATCCTATTTTTTTTTTATTGTTTAAGATAGAATATCTTACTAAAATCATTGAACAAATTCGGATAAATATTGGCACATACATAAACCATTTTCTGGATTAACACAGTCATAGACTTTTTATTCCGGTAATGTGCTTCCTTGGGATAATACTTCAACTAACTTTACGGACATTACTATTTACGCGGCCGAAGCCGCGGGCAGAAGCTAGTGTTTAATAAGGCTAATTTCGGTAGTAATGCTTGGATACGGTAGAAATATTTATAATGAATCATATTAACATTATTGGTGTACAATAATGCATTATGATAATCCATTGTTATTTATGATATAGCACAAAGTATTCTGTCCTTTACGCCATATAACTCATTAGAAACTACTGCCCATAAAACGATCAAGAAAAACATGATGAGGGAAATAGAACCAATAAAAACAAAGTGTCCGCAGCCCATTCCCTCTTAAAGATAGGAGGCCCGAGTCGAGTAGGTTAATCTAACCTAACATTATAAGGAGATAAAATTATTTGTTAGTACAAGGTAGTCTGTGGAAATAATGTACGATTGCCTATTTATTTTCTGATAGAAAGCTACATTAGTACTATTATTTCGACTGGTACCTACGCGGACCAAGTCGTAGGCTGAAGCAAGTTATGTTAGTTTTACGATTACAGTTCGTTCTTACCCAAGCATTCGTATGTTGGTCTCAAACACAGAGACAACTATGTCGTGGTCGAATGTGACATCTTTGATCACCAGCTTGATGGCGCGGCTGAACTCGGAGAAGTCTCCCAGTACCGCCAGCGTGTCCAGGCTGTCCACTAAAGTAAGAGAGAAGCTGAAAATATAAAACACAATTAGCAATCACGACTTTGTTGTGATATTTCCATTTTCCTTCAATTTCTTGTGTTCGATTTCAAGACATTCCTTCTTAACACTTGCTTGACCCTGCCGATCGGTGCTATAGTTTTATTTTCACATGTGAACGGAATGCAAAGAGACCTTTAATTAAAGTTTGCTAAATTCAATAGTAAGTGCAATTAATAAAAATAAACACAATACAAAAAAGTTTTTGTTTATCATTGTATACATATTACATAGTATAATAGATTATTTGTTTGCTTTTATAGATATGCACACAGATCGACACTGTCTACAGGTATTTTACGTTTATTCATCTTCGGATTTAAATCGGAACGGATTTTAATTGAAAGAGAAAGGAGGGCAATGCCGGTTAAACCTCATAAGATCGCGTTATTCACAGGTGAAGAAAATCATATTTCGTGCATATTGCATCTCGCTTTACACGTGCAGCCTATGGACTAATTTCATACAAAAATTGTACAACGCCTTTCGAATTCAGCATAATAAGGCTTTCGGGCTGTTAAAATGCGGTAACGTTTCTATATCGCATCACAGATGTTGAAGTTTGCGTCGATTATTTTTTCAGAGCAATGTGGACAAAATGCGCATCCCTGGTCCTACGTGCGGATCAGCCCCGATATTATTTAGCGCTGTATTGCGAGCAAACTGGACTGCTTGTATGTCGCTTCGACAAGATTTCTATCTCTGTGAGCTTGCAGCAGAGATTCGCATAACAAGTAAGGTAGGTGCGCGTAATAAATCCTACATTTGAAATAAATTAAAACTATCTATCCGAATCAACCAATTTTCATGTTAATTAAACCTATAGATAAATTACTATAATTAATGATAAACAAACAATGGCAACTTCTGCTGTAAATCAAATCTATTTCGACTTTTTTAAAAAGCTTGTCAGTAGGCCCTGTTTTATTATAGTATAGAATAATAAGGCCTATTTTAATATGTTAGGGTTAACTGTTTAGTTTAAGGATACCTACTAGTAAAACAGTCCTTAAGGAAATATTGTTATAAAATTATGAGTCATTGTTACTTATTTAATTAGTTGATAAAAGTTAATTAATATAAATAAAATCCATTTGAGCACGCGTGGGATATTCTATAACGAATGGTTTTACAATATTCTATCGAAAATCTGATGGCAGAAATAGAATTCTACGACTTTTTTTCAACATGTCCATTCTTTAAAAACCTTTTAAAAAAACTAATATTTCCTTACTTTTCTGTAAGAGTATAAAAAAAAACAGTAAGTCTTTCTTTTCAATACATGAGTTATCAAAATATATTTAAGAATGTGTTATGTAAGTCTATGTTACCTAAAAAGAATTGAATAAGACATAAATTGTAACGAGAATGTCTAGAACATTCCTATTGCTTTTCTTATCAGGGACTGAACATTTTAACAACGTTAAACTTGTTAACTAGTTATGTAATAACTTACGTTTTTCATGTACCTACACATAAATATTTCTTTCTTTTAATTCGTATATGTATTTTACACTCCCAGGCTTCTAAATCGAGCCACCGTGCATTTCCATGGATAGGTAACCTACTTCTCTTTTATAAAGTCCTAATATATCAAAATAGTGAAGCATTACAATTTTTTTTTGTCCCATTCAAAGATTTTGAAATGCAGAATCCAAATTGAGATATATTTTGGTGGCTTGGTGGCGTGGTTTTTTGGTGTCATCGTTGTTTTGAATATACATCTGTTGAAAAGATAAAGCAGACCTTTATCCAAAAAAGGTCGATTTTGAATCTGGGAGTGTCTATGTGTCATGAAATTATGTTTCTTATTGAATTTTATGAAAAAAAACTAGATTGCTTACTTTCCCAGTGCGTCGTCCATGTCACCGCGACTCGGCGTGATGCCTTTCCACCGGCCCTTACAGCTGAGCGGCATCAGCTCATCAGCAGGATATGCGTTTTCCATATACGCATTGTATGCATGGTAGAACATTTTTCTAGCCTCCTCCCTAAAGGAACACAGAACTGGTTAAACCACGTTAGAGCCCCTAGGCAATGCACGTCTCAGGAGTCCTACCCTTTTCTAACGTCCAAATTTTTTTTTTAACCGTCACCCAATTTTTTTCGTTTATACCTACGCTGTTATTTTTACAACATCAACCAATAAAAAAACTGAACAGATTAAAGATACCTTATAATAATTATGTGTATTTTTAATGGTTTTTTCATCGAGGGGTTCAATTGTAGATGTTGACGAGAAACCAAGGTTTATTGTTTGAAGCGGAAATATTTATGTTTCTTTTCTGTCGATAAAAACATCAATATCTAGGTAATTAGGCGATGCTACTAACAGCGAACGTTGAACTCTAGACATTCATTCTGTCTTGCTCATTTTGCCTATTTTAAGTATAGCTTTCCTTGTTTCGCATACGCCCACTTATTTGTCTCGTTTTACAAACTCATAACTCTTTTCTTCCTTATTATTGGAATGGTTCCGTACGGAGGAAAGTTTGGGCCCTGGATCACGAAAGGAAATATGCTAAACCACTCAATCCTTTTTTCAAAAGTTACTTTAATACCCAATTGAAGACATTTGATCCTTATCACGGATATTACTTGTTTTAACTCATGGGGTAGGCCTCCTAGTGAACCAAACTTTGTCTTGAATGAGTTATCATTGCTCAGCCCAAACTTCACAAACATTTAATATTGTAAAAGTCATCTAAGGTGAGATTGCGAAAAATAGAATGAGCTTATATGAAAAAAAAAATCTTGTTTTAAACCAATACGCTCTGACATGCCAAATATGGTTTGGAGGTTTTTGATTAACTTAATTCTTGCTTAAATAAACTTAAACGTCCCTCCCCTTCTTTTTTATTAGAGTGAAAAAGTTTATAAAAAATAATCAAAATGATTATAATAACCTATTGGAATGTACGGATATTGGAGAGTCGCGAATTCGATTTCAAAAAATATTTGAATGGCCTAATACACATAGTCCTTTCGGGTCTGGCTGTTTTTATGTATGTGAGATATATTATACATATATTATGAAAAAATGTTTATTTGTGACTCATTTATGGTATTTTACAGCATTAACCCTTATGCAGCATCTTTTAAACTGTTTATCTTTATTTTCATAACATCTGTTACCCTGATCCCATTATGAATACTTCCTGACCTTCATCTGTCCCACAATACCTACATCTTTTCGTTGATCTGCCTCATTTCATATGCACTTTAGTTAATAAAGCTAACTGAAGTAAAAAATGTCATGAATTGTCAAGCATGGTAACATGTTTGATCAGCAACTAAAATATGAAAATTTACTTAAATTCAATAAAGTACACTTGACGGTGCCTGAGACATGTTTTAATTATTAACCTTGATCAATAAATGGTGCAGTGACCGACGCATTCGTCAATGATGCCAGTTTAACATCATTTAGCTGGTCAAGTTGCATTTATTATATCAGATTGGCAATTTGAAACATTCCTTGAAAGGAATAAACAGTGGGTATTTGTACCAAATTGACTCCGAAAACTTAGAATTGGTAAAATGTTGATTTTGAGTTATAGCATTTAAAATACCTATTTATTTAGTAGTTCCTCACTAACAAATAAATATTCTCCAGGTACCATACAATAGTTGCTTAATAAAACCAGACTATTATTGACCCACTGCAGGGTAAACACCTCTTTTCTCACAGAGAAGGCTTGTGCCTTCTCTGTGTAATAATCCAAGTTTGGTGATCAATGCACAAGCATTGGCGATTGGCGATTTCAGACCTGTATATTAATTAAAGTCCAGGTTTCCTCACGATGTTTTACTTCACCTTCAGTGACATCCAAGATAAAGTTAGAAAGAACATATGAAATGGAAAAGGCACATTGGTATTTTCCCGGAATCACACGAGGATGTGATAGGTATCAGACTTGTATGAGATATGAGAGATGGGCCACTATGCTGAATGAATAATAATAACACTCAAAAGAGTCTAAAATCAATAAAATTATAGTCATTATGTAGATAAAATCCTGAAGCCACTATCTATTATGACTATCATGATGTTTGTTGTCAACAAATGATATAAAAAGTGCTGGTCATTTAAGTATAATTTTTGTTACAAGTGCAAGTTTTAAGTTTATTTTAAATTTTGCTTTTTATCATTACAACTATTAATATTGAGAACATTTAAAGCCCTCATATTCAGAACCAGTATTAACTGAAGGCCAGTAAGGCCATACATTGTCCTTATAGGAATTAAAACCAAGTAATGTTTAAGTAAATCAGGTTATATTATGAATCAACATTGTTATTTACTGTTACTCACTAATCATCACAACTCATCAACCTAATATCATTTTCACCAAGGAAATTTAAAAAAGAGACAATAATTTAATATCTTTGTCTGTTTTCCTTACTCCTTTCTACCTTTTTCCAACAACTTAAGACAAATTTTGCAAACAACATTGTACCATTGTCATTGTGTTATGTAAGACTCTTTAATCCTACTGTTTACAATAAGAAAGTAAAGCTCAAGAATTATTTGAACAATCAAAACAAAACATAGTTCAAAATTTTAATAAGAACTGATTACACTAGTAATTTCTTCATAAAAAACAACTAAGTTTTTTGTATAGTAGGTACCTATACCAAAAACAAGTATTACATGAGTTCAGTCTCCGTAGTCCAAATAGTAGATAAAGATGCTATAGTTACATTTACAACCATCAGGAATTCTTGTGATTCTTACATTGTGCAAGATGATACATTTAACAACAATCACAATGTATCATATCAAGATCAATCTTAAGTCAGCACAGTATTATTTATAGTTTCCAAAAGGCGATATTGAGATATTATAATTTCTTAAGTCAAGGGATTTGATTGGCTGTTGTTATTTTGGTAAAGTAATTGTGGCAGTTAACATTATTACTTTTTATATACCTTGTATCAAGTATTAATAATAGGAAGTATCAAGGATTAATAATAGGAAGAAATAGAAAGTGTGTCTTTGTCATGTGAAAGACCACAGTTAGAATAAGAAAATTTATAGGTACCTGTTTATACATCAAGAACCATTTGCCATTGTTTGTACTCATTTAAGTCTTATTGACATGATGCAAGTTTATTGCCTAAAATTTTAGCAACTAATTACTTGCATTGTTTCTAAACAATGTGTTTGTGTAGACAGTGCAACTAAATTGCAATGTGTAAACGAAATATTAGGTTAATAACTGTCCTCAATGATTGGATTATGAAAAACTAAGAAATGATAATTGTATTTAGTAACTTGACATTTGGACGGATATGCAATTATTGAGAAAAAAAAGTAGTGTGGTGAAAAGAAATTGCATGAAATTTAATTTACATTATACTTAATTTATGAACCTAAATGCTTCTTGTTGTATTTAATCATATGAAATTCACATATTTGAAAGATCTATAAAGTGAAAATGATACGCTTGACTATGTAAAGTAAAATTTACATGTGTTATTCTGTTGTAAAGCTGATTAAATAATAATTTGATTTATTTTAATAGAAATAAAATATATAACATTGAAATTACTTCGTTAAATTAAAAAAAAAGAACAACTAGGATGTTCGTCAGAGTACAAAATGTGTTCTAAATTTAGTTCAAGATTAAGCCTTTGATCAAGTTCTTTAAGTTAAAGTTTATTGTTACTGTAATAAACTTGTTACTACAAAAACTGACTTCCAAAGTGAATCTAAGTTGTCAATTTTGTGATGGAACCAATATCTTAGTCAGAATAATTAACTGGCTTGGTCTGAACTTAGACTCAATTTTGTAATAAGATGGCAATAGTTTTGGTATGTTAACATTATTTTGCTTGGAACTGTCATTCAAGTATACCATGGTTTTCACCTTCTACTAATCAAAAGGGAAAACTAGGTATTGTTGTTTGTCATTATAGTTGTTTAAATTCATTTACCTTAAACTCTGCCGTTCTGCTTTGGACATACGCGATGCAGCTTCTTCTTCGGTTCTTACACATATTATTGCTAAAATAAAGACTAATAAAACACGATATGCCATTATCACCATAATCACAATATTTTCACATCAAATGACTAGTACTCTTACCTACAAATAAACTAAATAACAATCAGTATACTACTTTAAGTAAAATTAAAATGTTCAGAAACCACTGTTGCTGTAATTATTTTATGAATTAAAACTTATAATAAAAGGAAAAATCTTTATCAATTTTACAAGACCTGTACTAGCTCTATAAACTCCTAGCAGTACACCACCTAGTACTAGTAAAATCATTCGTATTCGTCCACATGACAGATTATTGTCAATGTTGTCTCAAGTCATAGTGCGTGGATAAAGTGCGGTCCAGTTCTGGGCTGTTAACATATTTAGCTTTTTCTGAAAGTATGTACGTATGAAAAGCCATTGCAGAATGTTGCAGAATCTATTCCTATTCCTTTAAATGAGGCTATCTCACCTCAATAAGTTAATATCCCCAAGGAAATAAGAAATAGTACGTACCTACTCTAACTTCCCTTTTAGATTTTTAATCGTCATAATATTTTTATTTATTCACTAAACTTTATGCAAGCACCATGGCTAGTGCAGAATAATTATTCATACACGTACATATTGATTCTTTAGCATAGCTGTATCCTCTCATATTCAGGAACTAAATCGATTTTCATATCATTAATTATAACTTTATTAATGTTCTGGTTTAATTTAAAATTTAAAAACAGCTTACAAAAATAGACATTGTTTCGTGAATGGTTTCTGTTACCAAAAAACGATTACTTATATTATTTATTTCTAAGATCACATTGTTATTAAAGAACGCATTTTAATCATCGACGCAGCAATAAAAAATATTAAAGGTTGATCCCATTAAAAAAACGTGTTTTAATGAAGTCAAGTATGTCGTGTTTAATGTAAGGAGGTACGAAATTTAATTTTATACTATCTTCAAACGGCCTGCCTATATATTATACTTCTTCAGAATATCATCACAAAGCAAAAGGCCAAAAAAAAATAATCTCCAGCTATCAATTTTAATATGAAACTGAGTATGGTTTTCGGTCTGTCTGTGTGCCCTTTGATGTTTTCAACAAACTGGCACAGCCGCCTGTGTAATTATTGTATTTACTCTATGCAAGTCAAGCCCCATCCACACGCTTTCCCTTGTGTATGGTGTTCGGTGCTTCATGTTTGCAAAATGACAAGCGTGTGGAGCCACCTTTATAATGCTTTCTTTTCACTTTAATAAAATGTAGTTAGTTCTTTACAATTTATACCAGAGTACGCCACTGGCAAGTCACGTGATTGACTGGACTCGTCTCCGCCATATTGCATTTGTACGGTGGCGAGGGATCATTTTAATAATGTCCAATTTGTAATTTTATAAATGCCTATAATAATTATACACTCAGAACTGCTAGTGTTTGTTTATTCCCGGGTTTGTTTTATGTTTTAAGTTTGGTTTCAATTCATATAAAGTGTATAGTGTACATAGACTTTAAAAAATTGTTCTGGGTTCCACCATTGAAATAACCAAGTAGTGACAGAGTACCAGAAAAGGTTCACCGACAGCGCATTGCAGACTGGACTAGGTATTGTAAAAAAATAATTTCATTTGGTTACATAGCTTCTATACACGCTAATAAATGTTTATGTTGATATTTTTATAGTATATTGAATACCGGCATCACTTGTTTACTTCAAAACTTTACTTTAGGTGCTTAGTTCGCTTTTATAAATGAATGAGATGCAGTTTTTACTTTGTACCTATCAAAAACACAGATTTGAGTAAATTAAAGTTATTCAATAGCTTAAAATTGTATTATGGTATATGGAGCGAAAGTTGAAGCGTAAGTACCTACGATGACAACATAAAGATGTTGTGGGTACATCAACAATACTGTAGGGCTTAGAAAATATGACTGCTTATCAGCCTTTTTGTGATTTGAAGATGTGACCTTTATAATCGTTGTGCATAATGTACACGTAGCTTTAGACAGCTATACCATGGAACGGCGCCATTTTGATTGCTAGCGCCTTGCCAGGGGGGGAGAAGGGCGGGTAGGAGGGGCGCCACTCACTACATAAATACGACGCTCAAATACAAGAGTTGGTGTCTCCTCTCATGATCATCACAGAACTACTTCTCTTATGTTGTTAGCCACAACTTTCAACTTATGATTTTGAGATGACTCCCAGTTGTTGATACAACCCCTAAAACAAAACAAACAAACTCATGTTGAATGTTGTTATGATTTCACAGGATTTTTCACATGGAATGTAGATTCATATCAACATGAATGGCAAAGTAAATGGAACTATGGAAAATCCTATTGATACTTCTGCCCCAAATCCACCTGACAGTTTGCAAAATGAGAAAGAACCTGCTTCTGAAGGCTGTGATAATGCAACAAATCTCTGTGAAAATAGCAATAACACTGAGGACAGTAATCACTTAGACAGTGGAAGTAGTCCAGGTGATACAACAAACAGTAATGCAGAGGATTTGGAAAATGATATTAGTAATGGCAGTGACAGTCAAGAACATCACATACAATTGTCAACAGAAGATGCTGAAATACCAGAAAATGAAAACAGCAATATCATTTTTTTGGAAAATAACTGTGACAACAGTAATGAATCATTTACAGAGTCTATGACTGGACGCCAGGTCAAATCCGATGTAAATGATGAAACACTGCATAAGATCATGGTTGAAAAGAATCAAGAAGCAGAAGAAGCACGGGCACTTGGTAAAGGTACCACAACCATCACTCGGATCACTGAAATCACTCAGGAAGAGGTATGTACCTAGATATACTTTGTTTCTAATAAAATCTGCTTTCTAGAATAATATTTATTTTTGTATTCAATAGGATTTCCTCAGAAACAATATTATGAGCTTATAGTTTACGTACATATGATGTCATAGATTCCATAATTTCCAATCTTTAAACCAAAGTCAATTAGTCTCCACTTCTGGAAACTGCCTGTTTTTAAATCTAATACATATCTGATTGTTCCAATCAGATAATGACAACAGGCAGAAGGAATGTGTTATGGTTGACTAAGAGACGTTTTATTCAGCTGTTTTAGCTACACCAAAACTGTCTTATCTTCAATTATTCTTTCCTTATCTTCAGTTATTAAAAATATTTAAACATAATTGATGATTTCTTTTTACACAGTATATTTACAATATTTACTTGCAACAATTCATAATATTTACAAACAAATTATTGAAAATATAATCTAATAATATAAAACTCCTTACAAGTTTTGTTGTAATTTCGTTGTAAAAATATTATTATGTTTTTTAAAATACTGAAAATAAATAAACTAAACTAAAATGGTGGTCAAAAATGCGAAGCTGTTGAAATGTGAGTGTAATGTGATACACCTCTGTTTAGCTCTTTTAGAAAATAGAGTGATACCATGTTATTTATAAAACATAACATAAAGTTATGTTCATTAAAAATCAATTCTTGGCGTAGTAAGTTAGCAGTCAGGTGTAGTTGAAAAGTTTGTTCAATAGTATGTTTTATTGTCCACTAGCAATAGTATTAAGTTCTCCAGTTATGGACATCGCGCATTACGCGGTTGCGACCGTAACTAGTCGATAGTCGCATATTGGCCACAGAAACTACAACTAAGATCTGGACATTCATAAAAATGTACACCAATTTTGTTGGCTGGAAGTAGTCGAACGGCACGTCGCACGACCAGATTGCTAAGTGTAAGTTTTTTCACTCTCGTTCGATTGCGAGCGTGTTAGTATTTTGTATGGGAAATAAGGTTTTCCTAGTGACCACCAGATGGCGCTATAACTTTTTCCTTAGAAAATTCTAACGCGCTCGCAATCGAACATGAGTGAAAAAACTCACTTAGCACTCTGTTGGCCATTATGGCCGCGTGCGCGATGCGTATTGGGTTTCTATAGTTTAACCTGATCGGTACGGCCAATGGTCATTAACGAGTTCGCTAAGTGCGCCAGGACCTTTAAAAGGGTTTATATATTTTAGTGTAGAATACACTATCATTATTAATGCGAAATTGACTCTCGTTTTATCAGTGCCCGATCTAAGGGGTCAGCCGGGCAAATGCCCAGAGCGCCAGAAATGGGGGGCAGTAAAATTGAGGGTGCCGGGCGTTTGCGTGAAGTCCAACATACTCTCATAAATAGGTTTAGAAGCCGTAGTAGACTAACTTATGTGAATATTATACAATTAAAACAAAATCACATTATCATTCCATATTTGGAATAGCAAGCTCATGATTTATATGGTGTTAGTGTAAAGGGCGGCGAATATTTTATTTTTGCCCGGAGCGGCTTAATATCTAGGTAGGGCCCTATGTTCTATCACTCTTGTTACTTCATCGCGGCAAAATCATTATCGATCCTAATGAAATTTGACAAAGGGGTAACTTGGGATCTGGATATGGTTATAATTTATAATCTAATTCGTAACTTCGTCTGCGTCCGCAATAACCGACATTCACGTGGTCGAAGTCGCGGGCAAAGGCTAATATATGAAAAATTATTTGTGGCCTAACTAGCAAAAGCAAAAAAAAAATATTCTTGACAAGAAAATTTGATATCTACATATATATTTAACAATTTTAACTAAATAATTTTAACTTTTTGATATTTTATAATAATATACCATTCAAGTCCCATTTCCCCTTGATAAAAGGGCCAAGGCGCCAAAGCGCCAAAATGCGTGCTTTATGCGCTTTGTGTGACGCGTGCCGTATACGTACATCAAGCTTTCAAAACATGCGTTTGCCGTGCTTGGTTGCATAGTCGGTAGATACATATAATATCTAGCCGTCAGATTTTTGTCGTGGGATATATCTTTAACTAAAGGGCCTAGACATATACTAATCCACCAATGTGCCCAAACCGCGGTTCGTCTTGTATTATATTCGTGCGAACCATCGGCGTAGCTAAGTTTTGATTTGGGTGGGGCAATACAGACAAATATAAAGTATTACCTAGATTGTATTCAAATGTACAAAACTATGGTATAATTTCTGAATTGTAAAACATTAAAAAAAGTGTAATACACATTTATATGTGTAATTTAAAAATAAATTTTCTAGCCTATCTTCCTACATGAAACTACCTTTTGAAAGCAGCAACTAATTTTATTTTATTTTCACTTTAATAAGTTCAAAAGTGACTTTTAATGGCCAGACACTAACTCAAACACTAAATTATTGTTTGAAATTTCTTTCGTTTAGAATTAAATTATTTAACTATTAAATAAATCACCCGTGAGCCAGTCAGGGTGGGACAAGTGCCCCACGCTGCCTCACCATGGCTATGCCCATGGTGCGAACGAGCAACAAAATGGCAATGGTACAACATTTTTGTCGAAGCATTATCTCACGTCGACACAACTTAGAAATGTGTTACGCATATCACGAGTACAATAGCAATTACGGATCTGCTTTTGAGTTTACCTGCGAGCCAACAAGTTACAAGCCTGCGGTAAAGCTCGGGGAGATCAACGGTTCAGTAATTCTAGAAAGTCGTTAAATTAATAAATTATGATAACACTCAGAAGCAGATCCGTAATTGCTATTGTACTCGTGATATGCGTAACACATTTCTAAGTTGTGTCGACGTGAGATAGTGCTTCGACAAAAATGTTGTACCATTGCCATTTTATTATTTATTATTATTATTGCGCAAGATAGTGTATTAAAACCTGGTATACAGCCTACACGATTTCAACAATTAAGGTATCCATTCAGAACGTGTCGTAGGGTTTATAATATGACGTCTTATACAAAAAGTCTGTCAAACACTTGATGTAGAGCTATTATCACTTTCGGACTACTACCTTCATCTCGTTATATTGTTAAGAATTATACATTTTATATAGTAGCAGTAGTTGTTTGAAGATAAATATTAATAAAATAGGGAAAGCAAAGGTATTAAGTACACTTGGTTCAATGACCGATATATTTGCTATTTTTAACATTAGCAAAATTTTCAGAACTCTGACACTACGTTAGACTCTGATGTCGAGTCTTCAGATGACGATATTTACCAAGGTGAACTCAGGGCCGAAGATACAGTCAGTATCAATTCAGATAGTGAACCAGATGACCAATCACAAGAAGGCGTCATAAAAATAAATGATAGTAATATAATAATAATAGAACATGAAGAAGGATCTCTCGGTCAAAATGGAAATTCCCATGAATCTCCCAGTCCAGATGTTCATGAAATTGTAAGTGATAATGATGACTGTGTTGTGGCTGAGCCAACTCAAAAAACTAATAGTGATAACAAAGTACAATTGCGTCGTAGTAGTAGAGCAATAAAGCGCAAAAGATATAACGACGATATGGAAAATGGTGGTCGCGAATCCGATATAGAAGAACTGCCCACAGGAGCATTTCATCGTAAAAATAAGCCGATTGTTATTAATGATACTAAAGCTTTAGTTGAAATGGCAGCTAGGCAGATGAAATCCAATCAGAACCATAGCCAGAAAAAGGAGCCGACGGTTGTTATCATTGACACCAATAAATTGGCTTTTGAAAAATCTACAGCTTCTCATAAACCATCTGGGCTGCCAATAACTTCTAGTATAAGTGCACAAAATCTTTATCAAAGCATTGTTGCTCGTGGGACAACAGTCACGCCAGTTAGTACCAAGTCGAATGCGGCCACACAGAGCTCTTCACAAGCTGCACAACCGTCTATCCTACCTTCATTAACAGATGATATGTTTGTAGTTGAAGCACCTTCGTTTATAGTGCCCTACGTTTACGAAAAACCCTCAATTAAGCCCTTTAGGGTATTTGTAGACCTTATGGGTAAAGAGCTAGATGAACAGAAAGCCAAAGAAGAAAAAGAGTTACAAGAGAAACAAAATAAAGAGAAAGAAAAAATAGAAAAAGAAATTCAGGAAAAAAAGGAAAAAGGTCAAGATGTACAGCCTGAAGAGGAAGCACAACCCGCTGCTGTTGGTACACCTGCAGCCACCGAAGCTGAGCAGAGTGAGCAAGTGGACGACAAGAAAAAGAAGAAAAAAGGTAAACATTCCTGAGCCTATTTATTTTTTTATGTTCTAATAATATTGCCTGTTTTTACTTAAGCAAATCAAGAAAGAGACATGATATCCAACTGTTGAACTAGGTTACATAATGTTCAATTTACGGATTCGTTAGTCTAATGTTATTTCAGTTTTCTTTAATGTAAGTCAGTGCTGCCACTGACTAACATACTCGTAAATTATCTCAATTAGTATTAGCAGATGATGCTGCCTATGTTTACCAATATGGTAGTGATACAGTCGTATTTAGATTCTATAACAATATCAATAAATATTTTAGAAAAAAGGAAACGTGGCGCTGAAGAAGACGATGTGTCTTGGGATGGTTCAACCACTACTGATTCTGAGGATGAAATCCTGTTGAGTGACGATGATAACAAGACTATTATTATTAAAGATAAAGATGATTCAATTGAAGAGATAAAAGATGTTACAGACTTAACTGTAGATAAGGTGTGCTCAAACAAATCAGATAATTATTTTGATTGTTCCCTTGGAAAGTTTTTTATTAATATTGGGTTGAGCCTTGTGCAAGAATATGTACAAAGTGATTTATTGAAACAACAGACACGAAAATTAAATAGAGAAAAGAAATCGGGAGCTAACACTAAAAGCACTGAAACTTCTATTGCTTCGCTTATAAAAAATATTGAATTTAGTAAAGAAAATAATGCTCCCTATTCATTTACTCAGACAAAATGCGAATTTTGTAGTTTTAAGACAGAATCTAAGTTGGCGATGGCTCATCACTTGGAGACACCACATATGAAGAATAATGTTTATAAATGTAACTTTTGCGCGTTTGAAATACGAAGTCCTCATGACATTTTATACCATATGGAAGCTGAGCATAATATAAGAGGAAAGTTAGAGAGAGCACCTGCCTATCACCAATGCCCCAACTGCCTCTTCGAGGACAACGGCAAGGGGAAATTGGCGCGCCACCTCATACCTTGTGCCAAGAAATTCAAACCTGAATCGAATTTGGCTCCATCACTTGAATGGGAGCCTCCGGCTAAAATACCAAAGGTAAATTGCATGAAGATTATTCTGTTGTAATATTTACTGTAAAAAAGAATAAAATATTTAATTTATTTTCTTCAATTGCAGATAACAAGATCCCGCAATAATTTGATCGGTACTTACCATCCCACACTCAGTCGGGTCGGCAGTAGTCAGGCTCGGCAAACGCCAAGCGTGTCTAGTATAATGCCAGGTGTTAGTTCCACGTACCGGCCTCGCGGCCGGGCCCCTATGTCCGTGCCAGCACGAGCTTTGCCCGTCCACGGAGTGCCGATACTACGCGGTGGTCTTATGGTCAGACACAATACACCCCTCTTCATTCCTTCGAATTATCCAGTTGCTGTAAGTACAACCTTCTGTGTAAAAAACCATGGTATAGGTTTTTTAAGGATTTTTAATTAACTCAACATTCTTTATTAAAAGTTATTTTTAATACTTTTTTTTAAAAGAAATTACAAATAATATAGTTTTATATTTTAATTTTATTATCAGTGCATGTTGAGTGGATTTTGGTCATCAATCAATATTCTCTTGAAGTATACTTTTGTATTTAGCTTTGAGGTTTTATTTCAAAGTATACATAGCTGAGACTTTAAAGTATTTTTTCTTCTTTATTTTAGAACAATGTAAAGCCAAAATCGGTGCATCAACCGTCGATTTCTATTACGCCGTTGCCGCGGCAACCACCGCCTGTGCAACTCCCACCGCCCGCGATCAACACGAAGAGTGCGTTCGTCATCTGTGAGATTTGTGACGGTTATATAAAAGACCTAGAACAGTTACGAAATCATATGCAGTGGATACATAAAGTGAAGATACATCCTAAGATGATCTACAACAGGCCACCGCTAAACTGCCAAAAATGTCAATTTAGGTAAATAGTACACCAAATACGTTTTGAACTTTTTTAATTTTACAATTCTTACATCAGATGTCAATTTGAAAACAATGTCAATTCGAAAACATGCATAATTGTCTTTATTCTTTATGCAATAATTTGGTGGTGTATTATAGGTTTTTCACTGACCAAGGTCTAGAGCGACATTTGCTCGGCTCACACGGCCTCGTCACCAGTTCAATGCAAGAGGCTGCTAACAAAGGGAAAGACGCTGGCAGGTGTCCCGTATGTGGCAGGGTGAGCACTCACATTTTTTATTTTATTTTATAGTCTAACTATGTTGTAGTAAGTATAAGTAGTTTTGTAGTATTACAGCATATTTTTTTTAAGTGCAGTCAAGAAATTAAGTTTTCTATTTGAAGAAACTGCGTAGAAGTCGTCTGGTGGCCTGGCAGTGGCCGCAACACACGCATGACACGCATCGGGTTTTATGTTTGCTTTGTATAATATCCAATAGCACTGCGTCCGTTGTCGGTGCCGCTTGCCCGATTTACAAAATAATACAACAAAATTTACGTACAAAATTTTTTGCGGGTCATTCAACGTGTAATTTAAATCGTCTGTACGCCATTTATATTTTTTCTGTATCTTTTCTTTTACATGATAACAATATCTTTCATTAAGTAATATAAGATTATTGAAATTACAGGTATATCAATGGAAGCTATTGAATCACGTGGCAAGGGACCATAACCTGACGTTAAAGCCAGCTCATCTTTCGTACAAATGTACCGTGTGTACTGCCACCTTCGGAATGTATAAGCAGTTTGAAAACCACGTGTACTCAGCGCACAGTGTTGTAGCCAAACGAGTCATGGATAAGAGCAAGAGTACAGCGCCTGCAAAGACTAATAGTGATTCCCTTCTGAAGCCATTAAAAATTAACGATGAGATTACTATAATACCACAGCCAGTGAAAGCGGCGTCCGCATCGGCTGAAGACGACGTTTAAGGTAATATTTTAATGATATTTTGATGTAATTAGAGCTGGGCTGAGTAGTTTCTATAGATCTTTTTTTAATTATCAAATTTTTTTTTTGCGCCTACAGTTTTGTTGAATTTAAATAAGTTTAGGTCGGAGTTATGAGGATATTTCTCGATTGGCTTTGTCCATGTTGACAATGAAACATGATGATGAAACATTTTATAATTCGCTCGGCAATAACTGAGCCAAGCAAAATATAATGCTGGGGTTGCGGGCCGTTTTAACAGGATACCGTGGCCCCGGAACGCAAAAGGCTACAAAAGGAACAGGGTGGTTTTTTAGTCAGTAAGTCTGACAGTCCCTTCTGCCCCACCCAGGGCGGAAGGAGTCATTTGATGATTTTTACCACCTAAAAAAAAAAGAAAAGCAAAATGTAATAGTGATTATGCTTGCATCCCAAGTTTTACTTTAAAAGACAATATTTCAAACCATTTCTCACAATGTATTATTTCATTATTTTTTCCATGAGAAGCAACTGCTACTGCATTATCATATTAATATTTAAGCGACTTGATGTCCGTGTTTCAATCGATCGGCAAGCTAACAATAACTGTTGCCGCGCGCAGGGCCCATGAAAGCACTGAAAAGTGGCAGTTGCAGGCCCTACTTTCCCACATCTATTATGGATGTTTGCTCCAGTTAACGCTATTTCTAGGCTTCATTTTTACAATGAAACTTGGAATACTATTTGAAATATCTGCTGAATAAACCGAATGAATTTCTAACTCTGTCATCAGTATGATATTGTATAACTATCTAATAAAGAAAGTATTAATGTTCTTTTTTTTAAGTCGTAATCTGTTTACATGCTTGCGTCAGCAATTATGCAATTTAACTGATTTATAATGATATTAGATTTTTAAAATTTTAAAACAAAATTCTTTTTGAATTTCTTCTCTTTGCCCTGAACGGCTTGCTAGATTACTGAACTGTGAGATTAAATTAAAGTAAATTAATATTTGATATGATTCATTGTGGCGCGCGTTGGCCTAGCTAGTCAAGTTATTGCTATTTCTCTGGTTAAATAATGCTTACAGAGAATGTTTAGTAATATTAATGCATTGCAATATTAACGAAACCATACAATTTTAAACTCAATATTATTTTTGAAGTTCCTCACTTTGCCCTGAACTGCTTGCTAGCTTACTGAACTGTGAGATTGAATTAAAGTAAATTAATGTAGGATATGATCAATTGTGGCGCGCGTTGGCCTCGCTAGGCGAGTTATTGATATTTCTCTGGTTAAATATGCTTACAGAGAAAGTTCAGTAATATTAACGCTTTGCGATAATAACGAGACCATAGAGTAATGTTATTTGACATTGCAGCCTAGTTATGTTATGAATGATGAATTGAACAATATCACAATGTCAATATGTAACCCAATAATTGTTAAAAAAGTACAGCCAGTTTACTGAACTGAGAGCGAAACGTAGACTTTGTAATTAAATGTGATTTTAGAAAATGAGTCTTTATTGTGAACATGGTCATGTTTCATATTATTTACACATTATCCTCATGACTGTAAAATCTATATTTATTTTATTGTTGTAAAAGCCTACAAATAACTCGCGCTTATAAAGCTTACAGACTGTACCCGTGCGTTAATATGTTAGAAAAGTTTCATTATGAGACTCATAATTAAAGGTATACGTGACATAAAGTGCAGTATATTTGTAGAGTTGCCATATTTACGGGCGGGTACTGTGTGTATTTAATGATTTTTTTATTAAACGCTAGCGTGCATAAGCCAAGCAAATGTTTTTGGCGACGTCATCTTATCTCGTGTACGATCTTATCTCGATATATTATTATTTAAATGAAATATTTAAGACCTTGCTTTGTATTGAATTGCTTTATCCATAAAAATGATATCTTCTCAGTCCAGCATGTAACTACACCACACTTGACATTTGTTACAGAAGTAATGGCGTCAGAGGTCGCCAGATTTTCGGGCTGCGAGCTTGCCGTCGACTTCGTACCACAAGGTCACGAGGGTAGGGCCCATCGCCTGGTGTGATGGGACATTAACTTTACACTCCGCTGTTAGTGTACATTCCAACTCAGGCAGAAGCTTGATTAAACGCGACTTATGCGACATAGTATTAAGAGTTTAAATGTTTCATACACTATAAGAAAACAATAAGTATCCAGCGATTTTCGTAGCTACATCTTGTTACGGTGATGTAGGTACTTAGAATCTAAAGAAGTATCATGTACACTGCCCAGGCTTCAAAAGCCAGTGATATATTGTTTTAAAGTCAATACGAAAGTAGATTTGAAGTTTGGTTTCATACAAGCAATGATACACGGCGGTCATTTGTAAGTTTAAATGTAAATTTTTGGTAACGAATAACGTAATTTTATATTATGTGTATATTGGAATGTACACTGATCACGTGGAGTATCTAACTCACGTAAATGCTAAACATACCTCAGCGAATCTTAGATATATTATTATATAGTAATTTTTTTTTGTAAGATATTCTGACGTCATTTTCCGTGAAGGGTAAAATGGAGTTGAAAATGAAACTTATTTGTTTTAGGGCCGGTTCCCATGAAAAGATATCCGACGTGCGTCAACGTGCGCTACATACCATATACGGACATTTAGTTTTTAAAGCGCGCGTGCATGCGCGTTAGCGCATGGTTATGCGATTGGTTTTTTCGCATAAGTAAGGATCTCTTACGTCAGCTTTTTTATCATGGGAATCCGGTCATAAGTAGTGAAAAAAAAAGAATGTTTGGAGGTTGTGTTATTGTGTTTGTATATTGGTGTCTGTCTTCATCAACACTAGATGAATATTATAATTATCGATATTATTGCACTGTTGGATTTTAACTTTCTTTGCAATAATATTTAGGCATTACATTTAGGTGTCACCTAGTGTTGGCGAAAACGGAAGTAAGTCCGTCATTTATAATATTACTTTACTAAAAACTATTTGCATGAAAATTTGACATGTTCGATACTTGTACCATGGTCAAGCTAAAAGCAATTCACAGTTTGATTATTTGATGAATGTTTGTCTGTAGGTTTATTGTCAAACGCTTTGTACGTTTTCAAAGCACAGCTAAATTTATATTGGTAACAAGTCTTATGTATATGATCTACATACTATGTAAGTAGATTATGACAAATATGATTGAGTGTTTGCATGAACATAAAGTATCTGGTGTATCCGGCTTGCGCGCCAAGTTGAATGGCTTAATTATGAATGAGAAACCCTGAGTGCAACTACTTTTTTTAAATAAGCCTTAACATTGGAATTGTAATTGAATAGCAATAATTAGGAAAAGTGTCTTGGATAGCACGTGAGTCTAATCGGGCCCGGTAATAACTGAATCATAAGAGTCTAAACTGCACGACATCTACTAATGAGTTTGATTGTGCAAGTTCCTATTAATTTAACATTACTATTAAATGTCTGCAAACTGCAAATGTAATTTTTTATGACTGCTGGCCAACCACCGAGGGAGCGCTCCTCGGCTGGTGTGCAGGGATGTACACTGTATTGAGATAACGCCTTAAATTAAAGAAATAAACAACATTAACAAATAATTATCCACACAAAACTAAAAATGGGTACCAATTTTCGTTTTGTTACGAACATCTAACACCATGTTATTTAGTCTTGTCTTTCTGGTAAAGTTATGCCACTATTATTACTATACAGACTAAAGCTTTTATAAACAGGACCTAGTACGTTGTAAACATTGTCAGTTCGGGTTCTGCATGTATTACCAACTAATCAAATAGTCAACTTGTACAATCAAAATTGCTAGTAACAACTAGAGATATCGCTAATAAGTTTCAAATAATTGTTAGACTGAAAGTAGATCTAAGCAAAATAATAGTTAAAAGGAGTTAATTAGATGCCTTACGGTTACGCACAACCTACGAGATTACTAAAATAATCTGCCCGATAAGACTATTAACTTATCAGGAAGTAGTAATATAGGCCATACAACTTTTTATTCATCTTTAAAGCTGCCGATGAACGATAAAATGATGCACCAACTTTTTTTTTTAATCTTTCACAAAAGATGATTAGTTGTTTAAGTAAATTTTCACTCGATGTTATTCACTTCTTAGTATTGACATGTGCATGCATTGCGACCAAAAGTATATGTTTCAGGGTAAAATAAATATTAAATCTTTTATTGTAAGTAAAACACATGGAAGATGTTTCATATCACGTGATTACAGTTGCATGAGGATTTGTCGTAGATATAAATGGCTCAAACTAATACTTCATAACGGACTTAGGCTACGTTTCCACCAGAGCTGAGCGAAAAGCTGAATGGTGCGAGGCTTAGCGGAGCTAAACTGTGTGACTCTTTCCACCGAATCTGTACGAGGAAGTTTAGTAGTGCGAGGCAGCGTCTGTCGAAGTTTAGGTCAGACAAGCGTCGGATGTGTGGGATACCTTCGAATAGACTAAAAGACAACAAATTACTGTTGCTGTCTACTTAGAAGACCTCGCCTAAGCTAAGCATTTTCACCCAAAAAAGTCTTAGTGGCGCTAAAAGGTTATCTTATACCAACCATTAGGATTGCTCAATTCTCCTGGATTAGGGTAGCTATCGCACATTTCCTCGATATGATGTCTCGCACAGCTTAGGTAACGCACTCCTAATGTTGGGAAGCGTTTGCTAGAGACACGTCTGTATGGGTGCGCTGGAAGGTAAAACTCGAAAGGAATAAATGTGAGACACGTATTTATTAAATAGTATAAGAAGATTGTAATTAATATGCTGGCTACAGCTTATCTGTGTTGGTTTTCATAGATCTTAAAATGATTGAAATATTTTATTTACATAAAACAAATTCTTTATTTGTATAGCTTAGTAAACAATCATAATACGAAGTTTATATTTACTAAGTATATGTATAGTCGGGTGCAATAGATATATTTTGTAGAATATCACCCAGGTCAAGGTCACGTTCGTAGTTGCGACATAGCTCGCCTTATGTGACGATGCAACGATGTACTTGACCTATTTGAGAGTAGCCTATGAATGTCTTGCCACAGGCGGTGTGATGACGCCAACGATGTTAGTTTGGTTTTTAAACAGTCTTTGGATATTGTTAAGAAGTCAAATGATTTATTTCAATTAGACCATTAGAAGGCACCTTCGAACGTCATTTACAATGAAAAAAAAAAATAGAAGATAACTATTACGAAGACAATTAATATTAATATGTAGTTGTTTGTGATTTCAGTTTTACCTTTTAGAATTCTTTTCGTGTATTTCTTTCATGTGGACAGTAAATAATTAGATACCAATCATGATCCACTGTCAAAGTTAGTTCTTACTATAATTATAAAGTACTACCGCTTATATGAAATTGTCATCAATTTTTCTGATTCTACTGTATACAACCTTGTAACACGTAACCCTGTTAACTCTGGTGTGGGACGATTATTTATGCAAATCCTTGCAATTTAGGGTAAGCACATAATATAGTGTCAACATAGATTATTATTATAATTTTGTATATATTATAACATGTAAAAAGACGTCACTAAGCCGAAAGTCATATACTCTGCAATATTTTTTTTTGTACAAAACCTTACCTAGGAAACGAAGATCTAAGTCCCAACATTTTATTAAGAGTTTCTTTTTACGAAAGAAATTATGATTTAATAACTCCACGTCGGCCGCATCGTTGAATAGGGTGCACGGACACGTGTACGTTAGTATATTTTGTGCGTAAAAGCAGTTCCACACATTAAAAATAAAAGTCGTTTCCCAGCAATGGTTACTTATGTACAGAATACGTCGGCGGCTTGGCGATAGGTCTTTTTACAACCATTAAAGTCAGTTGTATTATAATACTTACCATTCGAGGCCTGATGGCAATAATTTAAGATGCGTCCATATTGGCGATAGCGCCGCAAATGTACCTGTTTTTATAGGGTCTAGTGTCCGACTGAAGGTCGATTTCTGGCCAAAGCCAATTAATTTGTTTTAGTGTATTGACCGAATAATATGAAACTAATTTTAATCATCTCTAAAATTCAATCTAGAGATGATAAAAATTGCCCTGAACGTGTCAAAAATGATAACATTTCGTTTAGCTAACGTTGCGCCAGCTTGAAATTTCGGCCTACTATGGCTGAAACTGAAGGTGGTCTTTTTTTTGGTCGAAGCTGACCGAAGCCGAAGCTTTGGTCGGACACTAAAAGGTACACAAGCAGCTCGTGTACACTACGTACTACTCATACCTGTAAGTAGGTAGCCCGTGCGTACCTTGCGAGATTTGCTTGACTTATGGCTCAATTACACTAGGACTTTTCCCGAATTCGGTTGCCTATAGAATTCGTAGTCGATTTCATTCAAACTACTCACAGTTGTTAGCCCGTCGACCAGTATATTTAATGCGTCGGTTACCCGAATTTAAGTAAACTCTTTCGAGCACACGAACACGGACTAACAACCAAGTGTAATTGTGCCATTATAAGAGAGATGCATAGTATAGACGCTCTGCGCGCAATATAAGTAGCAATATATATTGTAATAATTACTTGCGGTTATTCAGCCATTTCGTATACTTGTATGTGGATGCAGCCGAGTGCATGTGAGTAAGGAAGTCCTAAATATTACAAGTCCCAATTTCCATTATTATCTTATTTAATGTGAGTAGCTATGGTGTTTAAATACGGACGTTTTATCTAAGTGGCCGTATACGTATAGTTATGTCGCGCAGTGTGATTTTTTACATTTCATCATTTAGCAATAGCTGCTGTGTTAATACATATAAGTTTAGACACATAGCGTAAATTAATATAATTATATGATGCCCGAATTTCTCTTTAATGGGCTATATTTGATGTCTGAATGAGTGCGTCGAAATACTACAATGACATTATTGTCTTTGGGATGCCACATTCCTAACGAATTGAGAATTCTTTCACTGTAGTAGGTAACCGAAGGTGCGTGGTAAATATTTATTATTTAAACTTAGGTTGTTAAATTAGCTTTTAGTTAAATTGAGAGTAAAAAATAATAACATAAAGATTTATTTTCTGCTATTGTGTTTCTTTTTTTGACGTTTGTGTTTCAAACTTAAGTGATTGCGATTAGCAGAACCTGATTCAGGTTTTGAAGATCATAATACATACCTAAACGGACACGAATCAAAAGTTTTGTATCATTTTGTTATCTTGTAAATAACAGGTATCATTAAGTATTTGTAATAAAGATACCTTACCATTATGGATGTTTTATTTTTAACGTAATGAATAAGATACAGATGGAAAGAAAAGTGCCTGGGATTTGTGACAGTGCTGCAGAGACGACGAGCTTTTTTAATATTTGCTTTGGACTATTTTACAAATAACTTTCAAGGTAAATATTTAAAAATTTTGTGCTGATCTTATACACGTTTTGCCTTGTCTTACACGAGCCACGCACTTCAGCCACAAACCAATTGCAAACTACAATTTTCGTAGATATTCGTCAGATGAACGTCACTTCCCGCTACATGTGGTCACCACCACGTCGCTACAGAACACAACACGCTGAAACTCGCACGATGACCCAACTTTCTGCGTTAGGTACCTAATAAAATAGCAACATGCGATGACCATCACTTGTGTCGACCATCGACCATAAGTGGCTGACGCGCGCTTCCGCTACTTAGCAACCACTTCCAGCTACTACTGGCAACGTTTTATGACTGCAGTGCGTGCTGCCAGTGGGAACACTTAGATGATTGGTGATCGGTGATCGCAGTTTGTAGTTAACATGACAGGTAACAAGGAAGAAATGCCCACTGTGGCCAATAGAGTATTTCTGCTAGCAGTTTACTTCCCACGACTTTAGAAATTCTCAATGTTTCACCGGATTTGTTCCAGCTTACTTCATTGTTCCACAGTTAGAGAAAAGTAAGAATTTTAGAGGTATGCGGGGTGGCGTTAGCGTCAGGATGGATGGTTTCCTATCACCAGCGGCTCTGAGAGTATATATTCAAGATTTGCTCATATTTGCTACATTTGTTTAATAATTGCTACAAACTATACATTTAGAGAAATAGCAATATATTTTTTTGACCAGCCATCCTGACTTCAGGATGGCCGGTCAACTGCGTGTTCACCATGAAGGACGCTGAATTTTTTAAAGTTTGTTATATCAATAATTGCTTACTAGTTGCTACATTCCCGAATTTAAGTATGAGCTTCGTACATAAATTACTTAAAAAATTATAGCTATTTTAAATTTTTGAAGGTCTCTTTTCCTATTTGAGGAGCCTCCGTGTTCTGTATAAATGACGCAGAATTTTTAGGTAGGTATCAGTCTATCAGACATGTTATAAAGGTAAGATCATAAAGCTAAACTAGGCCGCAATTAATGTACTCTACGGTATACGTGTAAATTAAAAAAATGTACCGCAACATTATTGAGATATAATGATGTATTTTGTGGCGCAGCCCAGGAGCATCACATATCTAAAAAAAAGTAATTTAAAAATCTAAAAAGCCCTCGACAAAACATATTTTGTCGGGGGCTTTTTGAACTAATTTTTGCTTTTGTCTTTTTATTTTTTTTAAAGGTGAAGGTGACTTAAGCATGTTTTTAATCGGTTCATCCGTTCAGGAGCTACGATGCCACAGACAAACACGTCAAACTTATAACACCCCGTCGTTTCTGTGTCGGGGGTTAAAAAAAACAAAATAATTGAAAAATAAGTCAGACTGGCAATACGATCCACTAAATAAGGTATTTTGAGATGCACGACATATTGTAAAATGAAAACAAAAAAACTTCAGTCTCAATTATTATAATGTTATCTACCAGTCACATAAGTACCCATATTTAATTAGTACCTATCTAAAAAGAATTTAAAATTCGATTCAATGCTTAATAGCCGCTGCGATTAGCCAGTTTAGCCGACTAAAGACTAATCATAATTCGCAAATGAACAATACCTATGTCGAACATTAGCTTTTCTTCAAAAATAAGCTTGAGTAAAGCCTCAAGTATATTTTCACACTTATCTTTAGCCGATAGCATAGTATGCTAGTGTGACGTAGCTTTGATATCGCGATCCCAACAAAAATATAAATGTGAAAAATGAGCCAAGTTCGGTAAAAATAGCCTGGGGGTAGTCGGTGTCACTGATAAAACTATTGAAATCTAACTACTATGGAACTTAGTACCCGGCCTAATTCCGAAGTAGTTCCTAAATGATAGCTGTAGGGCTGTAGGTACAACGTTCTTCAATTACTTTCAAAACAATCATTATGAGTAGGTAGTTAGTAAAATCGTGTAGATAAACAGTAGTTAATTTGTAATTGAAGGAGACGCATTTTTCCTAAATGAATTCCAGGTGGTATGTTCCTTATTTATTTTTTGTAAAATAACTGAATCACTAATAATCTGAGTCACTGATAAGCGGCTCAATGGCTCTTAATTTTAGTAAACCGTGAATTTGTAAGAACCGCTCTCAAGATGGGTGTGTTATAACTGGCAGAATAAAATTTTCACAAGCAGAAAGATAACCTGTAAAGAAAGAGAAAGAAAGATGCTGCTGATTTTAAATTGGGGCGGTGAAACACAACGCTTGCGCATTTAACTTCAGTACAACGCTATCCATTGATTACCAATTGCAAACTATAATCAATATTAAATTGTAGATATTTTGCCCCTAGAAATGAGTTTGTTTTAATTAATTATGCTCAGTGTCACCCTTTCACAAACATAGAGTACGACTTCAGATGCGTGAAAAAACTTCACCCATCCATCAATACAAGTGTATATCTAGATCTACCTTATTGAATCGGACGAATATAACTATTGGAAGATGTTATGCTGGCTATCGAGTATTATTTTATTTTAACAAATATAATAATGGCTTTTTTGTTTTCTTTGTACTTACCTTAGGTACTTATCTACCTTTCAAATTTCAAGTCTATAAGCCCCTTAGAAGTGGTCTAGGCTTTTTAATGAGTCAGTCAATGATAAAGATAATACGTTTTACACTTTAATAATAATTTCTTTAGCTTTAAAGAGATGTTTTGATGAAATATGGATCTAGAATCTTTTATTGAATAAAGCGTGTTCAAGACGGTTTTATTCGACATACAAAATTGCAAGTACATACTAATAGATTTTTAGTAATGGGGGGAGGGTCGAAATGCTTCGTGTTATTCACACAGTATTCGTTTCGTTATATTCCGAACTTGGCTGACACACTGCCGCACAGTCTGAAAGTAGGTTACCTACGTCAGTTTTAGTTCGCATGGGGAGCGATAGATGTCGCGACACTGTCTTTATTCCAACCTACTCCAAACTGGAAGTAGACTATGCTTGTAGGAGATATTTTGATTGACACGCAGCTTGTAGTACCTAGCTATTAATTGCTTGCTTACAAACTGTGTGATTTTAAACGAAGGAAAGTCTCGACAGTCTTAGTTTTGGGACATTAGGCGAGACAGCCCATGATCTAAGGTCCCGCGGGACGTCCCGAGATTTCGAGACTACTCAGAAAAAATAATTTTGATACCTTTGGCATACCTACCTATCAACAAATATTTGTGACACTTTGAAATGCAGAAGAAAATAAGTTTAGGAGTTACTTGTCTCCTTAGACTGCTTAGAGAGTTGGATTTCTTGTAGCTATATTTTTTGTGATAGCTACAATGGTAAAGGTATCCTAGAGGCTCTATCTCAACTTACCATCCTTTATAATTATCATTATTATTACCTATTGTGCATGTAGCAGGTAGGTATAGTAAAGGAGGTACATCTATCATATTTACTGCCTTATAAGATCCAGCCAAGTTTGTTCGTGTGATTATAATATTTATAAATAAGGGGAATGAATGTTTGCTAGTTTAGCTTTAAATTCGAAATCATTTACGCGCAAGAATTTTATTTTCTGTTATCAATAACTGTGTCAATTCCCAGTCTGTCTTCCGAAATCGGACGCAGATCTAGACAAATCAAACCTAAAGGTGGGTGTAAAAAGACTTAAAGGAGGCGAGAGTACATTATTTGTTCCTATCATATTTTTTCAAGACCACACCTTGGAACCTTCTGGTTAGTTTCGGAGATGAAGGCCAAAGTTCCGGATTTTTATCAAGTCTATTCAGGAAAACCAGATTTAAATGTTTTTACTAAACTTTAAATACCCAAAGCGACACTTTAAACTTTAAATAAATACCTAAAGTTAAATGTTTGCCTAATTTGCATTATATTGCACAGTTTTATCAACAGTGATTTTTAATACCAAATATAGGTAAAAGTCTTTTCGGTACTGAGTTTATTTCAGGAAGGTGCATGTTCATCACCAAATAGCAAAACAATACCCTACCTTCTCAGGATGACAGAATGAAAAATGTACCTACGTTACTTGTTCGGGTAGGTTAATTTTTCAAAACCATTTATAAACAGACATCTTTACATAACATAACATCACGTCTGTAATCCCCGAAGGGTTAGACAGAGGAAAGTCAATAAACATCATCACGCCTGTAATCCCCGAAAGGTTAGGCAGAGGTGTAGCCATTAGTACCTACACCCACATTTCGCCACATTGCCATCAACCGGGCACAAATCTAGACTCCGAGGCTGCTACTGAGAAATTACTGATGAAAAAACCCAATAACACTGCCCGACTTTAGAAACTAAAACAGAAATCTTTTATGATGTTTCTCCAGGATAAACTCCGGAACTATTCAATTAATTTCAATACTCAACAATATTTTTATTTACATTATGTATTGTACGTGACAGTATCTTATTTTTATTAAATGATTGACTCTAGATGATTGATGATTTGATGATTGATTTTAGGATGGGCTAGAAGGATTTTAAGGTGGGTAGGTAGACCCCCTCTCCATGCTTCGCCCATACTAGAAAGGCAATCGCACCACCAACGCTATCATCGACCGGATACCGTATAAATACGCTTTCATTTAACTACTTCCAGTCTATGTAATAAAACATAAAATAATAAGGTTCTTCATTACCATTACATGAATGTACAAAGCTAGGAGACATTCGATACCACGAGGAAAAGTATGTTCGGCGTAGTCACCCGAGCACCGCACGTGGTGGGGCCGAGCACAAACCTGGCGATGGCAGTCAGTGGTAGTATCATGTGGTGGCTGGTAGTGTTGGGGCAGGTCTTGCTCTTTGCCGAGGGCATGCACCTCGTGCCCGAGCGGCATTACGGGCCTGCAACTGAGGTACGTTAACTATTCTTTATTATTTAACATAAGTGTGCAGTGACTTAGACAAGTGCATCATTTATGGTGCGTTTACACGGGCAACACAATTGCGAAATTTATGTAAATTTGGTTAACTTCGACATCCTGGCAACACCCAAGTAATTTTAAGACTAAGGGGATTGGCTCCAATTGTGCAATTTTAGATTTCGTGTAAGAGCACCTAAGGAATAGGTACCTAAGCTATATCTAAAATTACCAACGTACGCCCAAAACTCGGATACTCACTACTGTGTACCTAAGTAGCCACATATTGGGCAGATGCTGTCATAAATTGAGAAACATTGTAGATTCGGTCATTCTACATACAATTTATAATTCAGGGGCCAAGTGTGAGATATTTCGCTCGCGTTCGATTGCGAGCGCGTTAGTATTTTGTATGGGATATAAGGTTTTCCTAGTGACCACCGGGTGCTATAACTTTTTCCCATATAAAATTCTATCGCGCTCGCAATCAAACGTGAGTGAAAAACTCACACTTAGCACTCAGGTGTCTTTTTACCCCTTAATATTAAACATGAAGTAAAGTAAGTTACACTTGTACTAATAATAGAGTAACTTACTGTAGGTACTCAACCCAAAAAACGTTTAGGTACTTAACCGAGTTTTGGGTTGACTTTAATCCATTATTAGCTTTCCTATCCTCCATTACTATCATTTTTTTCTTTCTATCTAGGTATCTATGAACTTCTAAACCTATCTTCTATAATTCTATCTATAAATATAAATAATTTAAATTGTCTTTAAAAGCGGATTTTAACACGGTTCCACTATCATTGAAATAATGTTTTCCGGAAGGTTTATTTGTATAGGTAGATATAATTTTACTTGTCGTATAACATTTATGCAAAGAATTCTTGATGTTTTGACATGTTATCGCCTCTTCAGTAGATAGCAATCGTGCAAAACAAAGGCACGCTTGTTAAAATAATTTTACTTGTTTTTTCATATAAGAAAAGTATCTATGTTGTTACTGCTATTTGCTTAAAATAAATTATCTGCAGTGACATTTATAATTATTGCGTACCTACCTGTGAGCGAACTTTAAAGCGAAAATTAACTGTGTTACGCCTAAAGCGAGTTAATGAATATTAAGTACAGACCTACAGTACCTATTGATTGCTTACATTGCGATGTTCCAGCAAATGCTAGAGACTGTTTTCATACATAAATTTCGTTTCAGGTGAGCTGTATCGAATATGCAACGCTCAATCGAGATAGAGTCGGAAGAATGCTTAAAGAAGGTAAAGCTAGTTCTTTACGAATAATAATTTATTTTTTAAATTGTGTTGGTAATTTGTTCAATTACTTATGTTACGTAGGATGGCGTTCCCAGAACCCAGTGTTCAGAAAGATCTTCACCAAACGTTCTGTCACACTACCTGTTCAGTTTTCACTTAATACGGAGCCGATGTCGCGAAGAATGGACAATATTATTGATAATATAATACCAGGAAGCGATCATTTGTTAAATGAACACGCAAAATTAGTTCAGGATATAAACAGTTTGCGTCAGGTGGTCTTTATCGCACCTTTTATCGAAGACAACAAGGATTACGACGAATCAATTTTTCATGAGATCATCGAAACATTGCCTACTTCCACATCCAGGCCGCCGTTGCTCAAGCCGTTTATAAGTTCGACAAGATCACCGACGAGTCCGACCAAAGGAAGCTCGATACCGATCATACTGCTGGGGGGTGCGAGTCAGCGGCAGGTGGTGAAGAGCCAGCCCATTAACTTTGCCAAGCCCACTGTCAGCTTGGTAGGGACGACCATCTCTCCACTTATCAAACACCCCTATCCTTTCGTGATGCATACAGCACAGCGGAAGCCGATTAAAATATGCATGTCGTCTGTACCTTCAATGTTTTCTTCAACGAAACGACCGCCTACGTTTTGGGACAGACTAATAGATTATTTTATACCAAGTCGTAGTTTAGGTAGGTAGGTAGATTAAGTATTATCTATTATAAGTATAATGTCTAATATGTAGTGATATTAATTTAATGTGCTTCTTATTCTTGTCGTTATTTATTTATTTATCAGCATCATTCGAATTAAATCAATATTAATTGGCCGACTTAGGCACTGAAGATTAGTTTAAGTTTCACGTAGGTACCTACCTGTGTATGTGCTTAATTGTGGGCTATGTGTTATTTAATAATTGTTAACTATTGCTAGACGGAAGGCGTAGGCATTTCCCGACGTTATTACATTATCGTGTACGTAATGCGAATGCCTACCTACTCTAGATGCATGTCACTTTATGTCTGCACACATTATACGCGTGCGTTGATGCCGCAAATCGCGTGTGCTGCCTCTAATTACGAATGCCGATTATGTATTGTCTTCTTTTTTACACTTTTACGCGTTTGAATGGAAAAGTTGAACGTCTCATGTGTTATGACAATACAATTATTTTTCATTGTGCCTTATGTCATTAGTTCTTGTTACATTCTGGTAGATATCAAGTGGGAACTTTTCATTTACCATGAGCGACGTTATGTCACGACAACTTTTTAACTCTCAATTGTGAACTTCGCTTAGAGATGTGGGATTACGAGTCTTTAGTGCGTAACGTTTATGAAAAATCTTGAGAAACCTTGAAAAACCCTCTTGCATGGCACATTCCAGGGTACCGCGAACCAATCGAATGTTGCTGAAAAAAAAAAATGGCATGAACGGTTTGCCGCGGAAAAACAGCGCGCACGGCTTCGGCGCATTACCGTCAAATAGCATTAACTGCTAGGTAAACGTGTAAGTATATTTTGTTGCAATTTATGCAGCTACACATTATTGTATGTATTCGTTACGTTCATTACGCGGGATAGTGCAGAAAAAAAAATGTCGAATGATATTTTTTGTTACCAATTAAAATGTTTTACTTGCGGTATGTACTTACAATGCAGTTTTATTTCTTTATGCTTCCTAATTGACTGTGTTGATTTTGATTAATGGATAAATTAAATGGTCGACATGAAAACTTTGGAAATTTTGACGTCTAAGGAGCCACAATCTCTCAGTTATTCAATCAACAACGTCGAATATCCAGAACCATAATAATTTTAAAACATAACTTTTGTAAACAACATTTTATTTTAGCCCTGTTAATCCGATTTAATTTCTTAAATTGTTTCCTTTCAAATCAATAAACAGTTACTCAACCAATTGAGCTGGCAAAAAGTGACGTAACAGTTTACCGAAGCTATACAAAATGTATGGGTGTATTGCGTTTTTATAGGTCATTAAAAGTATGTCAATTGATTTGTAGTGGGTATAATACTCAATTACTTCTATTAATTTGCATTAAAACCGCCATTGAAGCGGATGAAGTTTAAGCTACTAAAATATAAAAGAAAGTAGGTACCTATAGTACATGATAGGTAGTGAGATGGGTACTTTATTCGGAGTTTGGTGCCTTATCAAAAACCACAATCTTTATTGCAGATATTATATTGTTAAACATTTAAAGTTATAATTACAATAATACGTAATATTTTAATATAAGATTTGTTAACAACATCAAATTTTAATACGAATGTTAATTCTTAGAAGTAATGCGGCGACTATAGTGCCTGTACTTACCTAATTAAATAAAAATAATGATTAGATGTTTATACAACAATAGTGCCAAAGAAAAAGCAATGATGGAAATCCGTAACACCTGCCTATAAAGCTGAATATCTATGTGGTGAGTATCTATTTTGTTTCTTTTTCTTCCCTTTCAATTCGATGGTGGTAAGTGTTTTTCAATTGATTTTTGGCCATTCGTAGATTCATTTCCAAGTTAAACAAATGGTTCATGCGTAGATTACACAAACAAATAATATCGGTTTGATAAATTGTATTCATTGATAACTTTTAATTACAGGAAATGTTAAGCTAACCTTCTTAATATTTACCTTGAAGATGGATAACGATTATCAGCTAAGTTATCTAACTAAACAAATGCGCAGTAAAAAAACAATTTGGCAGCAACGAAAGTTAATTAAAGTACTTATTTATTTTATATTTTTTTAAACGAAATTATACTTTATCATGAAAAATTACACATTCAAGAAATATTGAAAACCAGAGTATCTATCAATTATGTGTATTTATGATTATGTTTTATAAAGTAATTATAGGATTTAGTTTTCCGGCTTTCATTGCAAGCAGTTTCCATTTACTAAGGTAACTCATAAATAATTTTTGTTAAACCTCTAAATAAATGTACATTTTCATTGTCACTTTGAACTTTTGTAGCGATTTGTGAGAGCCACAATATCAAGGTTAAACTATTGATCGCGATCAGTCGGCTGAGTTATTGATTTTCTGCGACCCCTGATCTTTTTTCCTGGTTGAGAGAGCATATAAAGCGAAGTGCGACCATGTGTTTTCAAAACGGGTCGCTCGGCTTTTGGCACGCTCTGTTGAACCTCTGCGAGATAATCAGTTCAAGGACGAAAATCTGAAGGTCTTTTACCCGAGTTTCGTTAAGTCTTGGACTATTTTTAGATTTTTACTTCACTGGAAAATGTTGAATGGTTTCGTAATATTGACAGAACAATATTGGTTTTGTTATTGGTAGAATATAGATATTCGAGAAACGTTTATGAAGCTAAATCTCCTCATAAATGTTTGACCTAAGAACTAACCTGCTTTGTATAATTATTCAAAATAATGATACAAATATATTCCATAGACATTTAGAAAGAAAGACATATCATTATATCATAATTATCTACCTACACCTTTAACATTATCTGTAGGCATGCCGAACATCTTTTTTATACCCCCGTTTAAGATAATTGAAAAATACTTGAGTTTAAAGGTAAATAGAATTTTTTAAGACTAAAAAAGTCTAGTAAAAGATGGCGTAAAGCTTTACGAATTAGTGCGCGCATATCGGTAAGTTGACATCAAAGAAGACGTTCAGTTCTATAAGAGCTGCCAGCACAAGATAGCCGATGTATATGAGGGCGCAGGTGATGCCGATTCTCCAGTCCAGCTGGAACTTGTTGAGAAGTAAGCAGCCATACAGCGCGAACAGCGTCGACAGCAACGAGATTGCGCTGTACGATAATCCGCTTGAATTTATTTTCACCTGGAATGTTAAGAAAGTTTACGTAAATGCTGATGATAAATTGATGGGCTTTTAGTAGAATACTAGAACCAGTAAAAGAAGACATAGATAGATGTTAATTATATTTTGCGGAAATTAAACATGTTTTAGGTATACTTAGATTTTTTTCTTTCTTCTTACAAACACAATCAGACAGAAACAGACAAGAAAATATATAATATGGTAAGGTTTAAGGCGTAGGTAGACTAATTCGAAAGGCGTTTACATGTCTAACTTAGTTCTTCACAATAGAACGTCCTTAGTAAAATATATCAGTTTGCTTATTCTAGTGCGGTCAAAGGTCATTTCAATGTCAGGTTGTGCATTGAGTCTTGTGGTGTGATAAACTTACCCAATGATGGCCTGGAACGGTTGGGTACGCAAGAGATTTGATTAGCCAAGGTAAACCCAGACAGAGAAGTATGTCGAATGTGTTGGATCCGATAGAGTTACTGAGTCCCATCGTACCGTGACCTGGAAATAAAACAAAAGTAGGTGACGATAATAACAATAACTTTTTACGAAAATCCCCTTCAAAAACTACAAAGTCAACAATAATTTAAGTTTTTGTAGGCTTTGGTTCTGTTTGTCTTTTGTGTTGCCACCGACATCCGAAACACCCTTTCACTGTATGTGTTGGAGATGTGTTGATGTGTTGTTAGATGAGAAGTTCCATGGGATATCTGCGCATCATCATTTTTACACGTGTAGGTACTGTTCGTCAAGAAGTTCTGTCATCTATCTTCTAAAATTTACTTCAGATCTTCACTTAATTAATATGGGACCATACTTCTATTTGTATGTGACAGTGCTGTTGGTGTGCTTATTATAAATAAATAAAATAGCCTTTATTGCCGTTACCTTTTGTTTTTACAATGATTATAGTATATGCCTACTTTATAAAATAATATAATAAATAAATAACCTTCAAAACAATTTGTTTTTAATTGTAAATATTTTTGAACAAATAACTGCAAAGCCATTACTAGCTATTTCTTTTGAAGATTATATTAAAAAAGAAATCTCGAGCCCACAGGATTTAGATTTCCTTCTTAAGATGTTATGTTATCTAGTCTTGTGACGCCAAGTGTCTTTATAATAAAATAATATTCACGGACCAAATATCGGTCACGGACGGCTGCCAGTCTCAATCGAAGCTAGCCTAGTAGGCAGGAGATATTTATATAGTGTACAAGTGTGTGCGCATACACAGATGCACTCCCCGTTCCCTCACTCTAATGGTCCGGTGGGACACTAATCCGACATGACCAGGGAGAGATCATGCGCAGGACCAACAGCTTTACGTACTTTCTGAGGCACATCACCAACTTCCAAACACCGAGCTCCTACTCAGAAATTCCTAAAAATAGAAAAAACCAATAACACTGCTCGACCTGGGAATCGAACCCTGGGCCCCAACCCCGACAATTACGCTTGCAACCACGAGACAAACAAGACTAAATGTCTTACGAAGTAGATAAAGTGTTATTTTACCTTGCATAGTAACTAATACACTGGACACAGCTTCTGGCAGACTGGTGCCGGCGGCGAGTATCGTTAATCCAGTTATGCTGTCAGGCACATTCAGAGTATCGCCTAGGGAAAAAGGGTTTCACCCATTACTTCAAGATACCGCAAAAATAAAGTTATCACACAATAGCACAGGCATCAAAATATTATGTAATATCACACGTGTATTCACCAAGGGTAAGGCAGAATACAAGGGGCATAATACGTTCAGATTTCTCTCTTATATAATAGGGGGAGAGCCTATAGCGTCTAACCAGCCATTTCAGAAATAGTGCCAAACCTGGGACTCGAATCCAGGACCGCACAATCGCGCTTGTCGGTTAGACATAAAATAGAAAAAGGAAGGAACAACAATGTAAAAACAAATATTTATATCAGCCAATGTGGATTCGCTTTTCTAATTGCAAATACAGTCAGAAGCAGATAATGAATTTGCATAATATGCAGAGCTCTTTGCCTGACATTATGGAATATCTTTCAAATAAGTATCGCGACTGGAAAATAACATAACAGAAAAGTATAATTATACGCTAAGTACACAAATAACTAAGAAACGGATAGCATGGGATTGTCGCGAATTGAGCAAGCACAGCACACTTTATTAACTTGCTATGATATTTAATTACCTAATACAGTGATCATCCAGGCTACTAGATAGGATACTCCTCCTATCCAGGTGACGCACATCAAGAAGGTCAGCGGGTACAGGTTCGGTCGGCGGGTGCAGTCCGGGATGGTCAGCCAAAGCACCAGGTTAATAGGCCAAGAGAACACCCATAAGAACTTCTTAAAAAACGACACCTTCTCGCCAGGCCACGACCACATTGAATAGGTGCTTAGCGTATCTGAAATGAATCGTAAAACAATTAATTATATACGTATCGTGTGAAAATTCTGGATGCTTATATTGACTTGGTTTATGCAGGGTCTCAGGAGCAAGACGAACCACTCTTTCGTGGCCTGCCACGGCCCCTGGTTACCCTTGCAAAAGGTTATTACAATTCTATTTCCCTTCCTGATCTAAATAACTTTGTTGTAGGTACCTAAGTAGGTTTATTATGTTAACTATTCAAACTCTTAGCCTGGCCGCACACGGGCCACCGACCACAACCACAAAACAACGCCACCGACGTATTTCCTGTAGTTTTCATACATTTTATATGGATTCGCCGTACATGGTTGACGTCGGTGGTAGCCACAACGACGCTTCTAGCTTAAGGTGGCGGCGTTTGTGGCTAAAGCTTGTGGCCCGTGTGCAGCTACGTTTAGATAAACGTTAAAACTTTCGCTTTGTGATATTTTATCAGATAGTTATTATAAAAACTTAACACCGTGCCACCATTTACGTACTCGTGAGAAAATACCAAATATCTTTTTTAATATTGCTTTGTGTTGGTGAAAACGGTAACAATTCCCGCGTAGGTAGATATAATACTCTGTTGACAGTCTTTGTAAATAGGTAACTTTAATTGTTATATAATGCCACACTGTGATGGTACCAATAAATCATAATTACTATAATAGCTGCGAAAGATTGTAATTTGGATGGATGTTTGTTACTAAATCACGCCAGAACGGCTGAACGGATGAAATTTGGCATAGAGATAAATTATGGTATAGACTTTTTAACCCGGAGAAATGTATGGTACCCTTCTGATAATAAGTATATCAACTTTAACACGGATAAACTGGCGGGCAGAATAACAATTGGGAATGCATAAAAAAATATCAGAGTATAGTTTTTTTTTTATTCTAAATCACCACAGACAACGAAATTTTACACGCCACTTATAATAATTTAGACGTGATATATCATAAGTAAAACTACTAGCGACTGATATGAACGAAGACAAAGTTAGCAATCAGAATTTTTTAGAATGTATAAACCAATCAATCTTCATCAATCAAGTTCAATTACAAATGGCCGGTTCAGCTACAATTTTAATGACAAAGCGCTTATTATAGGCAGGCGAATGGTCAATTCACCACAAATTATCGCTCAATACTAAGCGACAACTTCCGCTTGTTGGCTGGATAAATTACCTGAGTCGGTGGAATCATGTCTCTTCGCCTGGCCTGCGGACTCCACGTCGGAGCTTTGTACATGTAGACTCAACCGTTGAGCATCCAGACCATGAGTTTTTTCTAAATTGGACAAAAAAATAATTTTAAGATTGTGTAATTTTATGTGGTGTAAGAGAAACATCACATACCCGTGGACTACGCGTAGGTACTGCCCAAAATCCATGCAATGTTGAGTAAAAAATATTGCTGGAAAACGGCTTTTATTTTTGGTGTGAAAAATTACTGTTTATGGTAGTGCGTAAAATAAGGCACGCAAAACAGTAAAACAGTACAGATTGCCTAGGAGTATTTAAATTTTGGTTATTATAATATTTCAAACTTGTTTTTAAAAAGAAAACGTTTAAAACAGGGGAAGCCTTCAATATCTCCCAAAGAAGAAGAAGAAGGTATGGTCCAGAAAAAATAACATACAGCAGTGATGGAAAGAACACGTAATTTTTGGCGTCTTTTTACACCCTATTATCAAATAAGAGAGCACCAAATAAACCTTTTGCAAGAAAGATAATATACGGTGAAAAAATAAAATTTGAAATATTCCAAATTATTAGTTATGCATTTTTCAGAATTTCTATCATTGTTTTCTTTACCATTTTATTCTAATATTTTTTAACAAAACAACACACGCGTTTCAATGGCGCAAATAGTGAAGCCCCTACTAGGTATTTGCAGTATATTAGAGGTATATTGATATAACTGAAAGGAATATTACTTAAAATCCACTCCAAGAAAGAAATTGAACCAAGGCTGTACGAAGTTTCATGTTTAAATCGACACTGTAAGTAATATCGTACCTACGATCCTTTTACCGCTCTTACCTTTTAGCATTCATTGAAAGTTATCTAACCTGCTTATTACCGTTTTTACCTATACCTATGACTTACCATTAGCAAGAAGTGGTGTGATTTCTGTGTACGCCTTAGATTTCTTGAAAGTGCAGCATCCACTCCTGAAGAACGTCCCCAAACAGCCGTTGAACGCCATTGCTGAAAACAAATTTTGAATATTCATCATTATTTACCATTCAATTGTGACAAGTGCGTATTTAAGCATATTTGTAATGATGATTGCTGGGAATATTGAACATTTTGAAAATAACAATCATGAATGTTTAAAAAATTATAAAACTAATAGCTACTGCCCGCGACTTCGTCCGTGTCATAGTTGATAAATTTATCGGATGGAAAAAGTATTTTTTTTCAGGGATATAAAGTCCAGACTATAATCTATCTCTGTGCCAAATTTCATCCAGATCCGTACATCCATTCTGTCTCTGGCGTCATTGAATAATAAATTGACCTTATTGGTCCTTCAGAAAGGTCAGGTGCGGAGTACTCGTAACCGGCGTGCTTGTATGACGAGATGTATGAACGTAGATGAGGCAAAAGGAGTATGTAAGGATCGTAGCAGGTGGCGTTCTGTAGTTTCTGCCTACCCCCATGGGAAAAAGGCGTGAGTTTATGTATGTATGTATTTAAGAATAACAAACATCCATCTATCCATTCAAACTTTCATACGATAAGATAAAGAAAACTGGAAAATCTACTACTTGTTGTTTAATAAAGCAGTCAGACAGTTAGTCACTATGCCAACATTAAAAAGATTGAACGATAAATTAAATGAAAAGGAAATCCATCGTCGTGGACGTATCACTCTCGCATAACTTGGCAACAGTAAATCAAATCAAACATGGTTTATATCATTTGAGTGTTTGCAAATTAGCTTACCGAGTTATCTCACTTAGTAATAAGTAAATAAACCTTATTGACACCAGACAACAAATATATCACACGTTTTTATAAATGATTTACAGTAGTCTTAAAGTATATCTGAGCCGCGGCTTTAGGACTTACATTTTTTTTTAACATAAAAAATATATATAAATGTTTGCAAGAGATACTGGTACCAAATCATTAATGTCACCTTCAGAAGGGCATGCGAAAAGCCGAATAGGTATGTATTAAGTGAGTTTACAGTTTTTTTTTTGCTAAAATATTAGTTGATAATGTACAATCAGTTTTTGATCACTCCACATTCGTGTACCCGAATGACAAGTCAAGGTAATTAGTAGTGCATTTCAAACTGGGTTCTGCCTGCAATTTCGTAAGGGTTATTTTACACCCACGTCGAGTTACGTATTTGGTAAGGGCTCCTCTCCCGTTGTGCACAGCGTGATGTTGTATAGCGTACTGGCTTTTGCCCGCGACTTCGTCCGCGTAAAAGTCGGTTATCGCGGACGCAGACAAAGTAGCGGAATAAAAAATAGCCGATGTCTTTTTTGGGCTTCAAGCTTACCCTGTATCTTTCATCAAAATCAGTTCGGTTGTTTACTTAGTTATGAAAGCGTAACCGACAGACATACAGAGTTAGGTACTTTCACATTAATAATATTAGAAACCTACTATTCCTCATGAATCTGGTTATTTTTCAATCCGCCTTATATATAGTGGTAGTGAGAGATTAGCGCGTTTAACAAACTAAAAATAACTATTCAGCTATATTATATTAGTATAGATAATTACCTAATATGTAGAAAATGTACATGAGTACAAGCAGCAGCGCTTCGTGCCAGTAAATCACGTCGTCGAGTAGCGTGAGTATTAGTGCTACTACCGCCACCGCGTACATCACGCAATCCCGTGACACCGACCACCAGTCTAGGTCCACTACCTGCGAATCAACAATACTGTCCATCAAGGAAATCAAATTATAGTGTTATTACGAAAAAAACCGCTGCTAAATACCTAAAATAGTGGCTGGCAATGAAGATCTATCTATCTATATAAATAAAAATGAATGGCAAAATGTGTTGCAAAGCGCAAAACTCGAGAAATGCTGGACCGATTTGGCTTATTATTTTTTTCGTTGTGTTCGTAATTTCCCGGAAAAGGTTAGTTTTAAAGTATAATTTTGGAAAATCTTTATTTTCCCGTTCTATACCGGGGTGGTTCACTAGTTGTAAATTATAATTCAGTAAGTAACACCTTTCTGGCAAAGCCTATAATATTATTATTTAAACGTTAAAATCTCTTTGAAAGTGTCGTCCCGATTCATCCCGTCATGAAGTACACAAAACGGGTAAGGACAGACATACTTTTATGAGCTGTCAAAACGTGATTCCCCATAGATTGTATATGGCAATAGGTAACTGTGACGTCACTTATTTACTAACTCAAATAACTAACTATTTATTGATTTCAGAACAACAAAATATTAATATTGCACTCAATTGATATAAAGGTTGTATAGGCATAAAAACTTTTGAAAAAAAAGTTGTGTTTTAAAATTAATAATTAATCGTGTCTAAAACCGTATTACATACCTACCTAATTATATCGAAATAAGTTTGTCGTCTCATACAACCCAGATAGCATCACTTTCCTGTCACAAGATTTTCTATTTCACTATTAATAAATGTATGTATTCAAATAGATAATTAATTGTCTAGCTCAGCCGCTCAGCGTTCATGTCAGTAGAAGGTTTAAAGAGATAAAAGATAAGAAGTGACGTCTTGTAATTGTAAGACAATAACTTTATTACGACATGCATAATATTAGAACAAGTGCCACGTTCCCAAGAACATAAAAGTAAATATGTATATTATGCGTCTTCTGTATTTGTTTAAATAAAACATACAACATAAACTATAAATTAGTATGTTAATTGGCTAAGTTGATACCATTAACCAATAATTCCAAGACATAAAAGACTATTCATTCAGAAACATTTTATTTAAATCCTGAAAACCCGATTAATTTTCAATTAACTGGAAAATTTGATTTTTAATTGCTTTCAAAATTACTAGAGATAAGTTAATTATTGAGTCGACACAAAAGAGTTGTCACAGTTGTCTTTTATTTTTTCAACAATTCTATGAAAGAATCGCGTTTTAACAGGTCATAAAAGTACGTCAATTGATTGGTGGCTGAAAAGTTTTCAATACAAACATTGAAACTGAATTCCATTAGGGATAAGAATTAAAGAAAAACCTTTGGGTTTTAATTGGGCAATATTGTTTGACTGCGCTCATGATGCGACTACACAAAGTAATGTTTAACTCAATACCTACATTATAAAAAAATATGCAGCGTTTCAGTTAAATGAAGTTGGAGCTAACACTAACACTGAACACTGAAATATCTATGTATGACAACCAGGACCAATGACTTTTTGTGCTTTCCGAGGCACGGGAATGTCACACCACCAATTTCTAAACTTTCGATTTGCCACTGAGAAATTTGTAATTGAAAAACCTAATAACACTTTTCCTGGCCTGAGAATCGAACCCAAGATTCCACGTTCAAAAACACGGAAAATCTGAAGACCTGTCTCTTCATAGATCAATAAGTTCAAAAGATTTAGACAATAAAGAAGAGTAGAAATGTTTAAGTAAAGACTTACTTTCCCTGCGATGAGAGCGCAGAAAGCGGGCACAGCTAGCACGTTGAACACTGCTGACCCCACCACGGTGCCAACGCCAATGTCGCCTTCAGTTACAAACGTGCCGACACAGTTGATGAACAGCTCAGGACTTGAGCTGGCTGCAGCCATGAAGGTCGCACCAGCTACATCCATCCCTATGTTTAGACCTAGAAACACAATTATATATTTTTTAATTCTGTCCTCCTAATTGTAAAATTAAGTATCTTTTCTTATATTCTGTGTGCAATAAATTGTATACCTATTATAACTTCTATTATCTTTGTTATTATAACTTCTTATTATCTATATTATTTTTGCACAGAAAGGAGACTTTAGTACCAACAGTGGGCAAAAGTAAGCTCTGTGATTCGACCGTTTACATTATCATCTATTTTTCTATTAAAACTGATATATTTTAAACGCCACACCAACCTATATTACAACTTGTTTAGACATTTAAAAGACATTCTAATAAACCTTCTATTTAGCTTACATAATCATGTTTAGCTGCTTACAATTTCCATCCGTAGCGGCCAAATTGAAGGCTCTAGTAAAGGCTTCGTAGCAAATGCCTACGGCGTAGACCCATGCTACGAAGGTCTACGAATTGTTTTGAAAATTGGTTTTTATTCACATAATATTTTTTTAGGATTTCGTTTTCAATCACTGGAACTAATTATTGGCTTCGCTGTAGAAATTAGCGACGAAGTGAACTTATATTGAGTTAGTTACGAACTTAATTAATTGTCGATAATGTCACAAAAGCAGTCTGCCATCAAATACTGGCAAAATCAATTATAATTGAGATTGAATTTCCCTTGTCCATTCGCTCTTCGATAGAATATTAGTGTAGATGCATGGGGGTTAAATGGGGGCTTGTATAGGGAGGGGGAGAGTTTCCCTTGCCTCGAAAACTAATTTAACTTGCCTGGGGGTTGAACCCAGCATGCCTGCTAGACACTGCAGGAAGTGACCATTGTTAAATCTTGAGATAAATAGTAACGATTTATAAATTCACATAACCACTCAGGCTGGGAAATATGCAAATCTAAATCATCAGTCGTTAGAAAAATAAAGGTAAGCATGACTCACAACAGCAGCTGTAACAATTTGCTGCATATGTGAATATGGTAAATAGGTTTGAGTTTAGCTGCAATTTAATTGGTATCAATCCAATTTTTATTTACTCTTGTCTGGCTTATTGTTGGTGTATGCCTTACCCTTAGGAGATAACATGCATGATGTTATGTTATGTTGTAAATTGTATAGTCTAGATATTATAATATATTATTATTAATCTGAAAACACATTTCGTCTGATTTATCCCTAATAAATATCTCAGGAGTTTGCTGCCGGTAGATATGGGGGAGAAGTGCAGGGATTCATATATAATTTTGCACAAAATGGGGACGAGAATGGTAGTCTAGACCGAGTCGCGTCGCATCGATCCAAATCGCTCATTTTTAATTTATTACGAGACTGATTTTATTTGCAGAGAAGAGCGGCTAAGTAGATAACCGTGTACTGTGGCCCTCGGCACTAGTGCTGGTGCAGTCTGGTCTTATTTGTGGAGTTTGGCATCTGCTCGGAAATGTCCATCATTGAATACGGATTAATTTTAGGGGCCTTATTTCTGTTACATTTGAATTTCGAACTACTCTATCTTGAACTTTAGCGGTTACCTAACCTACAAGTGCATTCGATGACTGCCGTAAAAACACGGATGCAATTTAGTCCTATTACGACTATTACCTATTTGTCACAATTCTGTGTCAGACTCAACACATGTCCGTATTCTAGAACATCCGACAAAACACACCTTGACCTGTAGGACTTCAATGAAAAGATTGACACCAGCGGTACCTAATGTAACGATTTAACATGTAATTTGAACGTGTCACGTTAAGGCGGCACGTTTCTGTGCCTGATTAACCTCTTCCACCTCTAATTGATATGGAAGCTACGTGACAATGTGAAGCACGCAAGGAAACACCAAATATACTCATCTACAGCATGCAGCGACGCGGATGCCATGATTGGCTCCTGTTATCAGATGCTTTAATTCGTTTCATGTAGGTAGGAGGCTCTTAGCGGATGGGTTGAAATTACTGTAGTCATCTTCGTTCTCATGATCTACGACATGGATTTATTTGGTTGCCAGTAAGATAATTATGAAGTGCAGAATTAACATCGGTGTGCGAGCACCCTTCGTCGCCTTCTAGAAACGTACTAACGCACGCTTCATTAAACTAGACATAATTTGCCTTATCTAATCAAAAATTTAAACTTATCGCTATAGAAAAACTATTAATTAATATGCTTGACTACACTATGTAACTCCGCAAATTCTGCAAAAACGTAACCGCATATTGATGTCTGATTTGTTTAATTTAATAATTCGTGGACAATGATATGGGATGTATGTTTATCTTATTTATTATTTCATCTTTGCACCATGTTATAACATCTAACTAACTGTTTTTGTCGCCCAATAAATAAAATAAAATAATGATTTCGAATTCACAGAAAAGTAACAGACCGGATTACTTAGCTAACATTTTATAGTTCTTTTTTAAAAATGACTGCCTCATTGGTCTAGTTGTCGCAAGCACGACTGCTGTGCATGAGGTCTTGGGTTCGATTCCCAGGTCGGGCAAAGTGTTATTGGGTTTTTCTACCAGGAATTTCTCAGTAGCAGCCTCGGAGTCTGGATTTGTGCCCGGTTAATGGCAATAGGCTCGCCCCCTATTACATGGGACTAAAAAAAACATAACTGGCGAAATGTAGGTGTACTAATGGGTACACCTCTGCCTAACCCTTCGGGGATTACAGGCGTGATGTTATGTTATGTTATGCTTTTTAAAAATCAGACGTGTCTTCATACGTATCATAATTGTTATTAGCAAGTAACAGTACCTATCACAAAAAAAAAAATTGCATATTAACTAACTAGATAGTAATGTACACTCACGTTCGCATATCATCTCGATGGCTGGCACGAAATATGCCTCGCAGACCGTTCCCAGCAGAAAGAAGCAATACAGAGCCAGTATACAATGTATGGCAATGTAGCCCTGTAAATTAACAATTATTATTATATACCTATCGTTAATTACAGTAAGCATTCTGATTCATGTCACGTTATTCATTTATCGTATGTAGGTTAGTTAGTCAGCGACTGCGGACTTTTCAATTGAATCTTTAGATTATTTATTTATTTTCTAACTTCTGCCCGTAACTTCGCCCACGTAAAAAGTAACATTCCATAAAGTTAGTGGAACTCTTATCCCAAGGAAACACATTACTGGGCTAAAAATATCCTGTGTGTTAATCCAGTTTGGTTTATCAATGTGCCAATTTTCTTCCGTAAACTGTTGAACAGATTCGCTTAACGGTTTACGCGTAATTGAGTAACAAACATCCAAACATCTTCACAAACTTTCACATTTATAATATTAGTAGGTTTCGAACCATTTTTCTTATTACAAAATGCAAACATTATAACTGACGATTACTATTTTGCTTCAATTTTTAAGCAGTTGTATCATTTTAAACTAATAATTTGTGATTGAATCTTAATTATTGTAATACTGACGTACCTACCTACAAATTAAAATGACTGCATCAGTAAAAATGTGCGCTCTAACACTAACTAGTAGGTATTCATTTTGTTTATAGATGACTTCTGAACGGTTTGTCTAGAAGTCAATTACTAAGGCATAATTCAGTTGGTAGTTACATCATAGAAAAATATTATTATAGATATAGGTCCCGTGAATGTTATGGTTTGTCATGTTAAAATGGCTTAATCAAAACTAAGTAGGTATAGGTACTAGTATATATGTACTAAGAAGGTACCTACATGGCGCTAATAAATCCTAAGTCTGTTAAACATTGAAATGTTTATTATGCAAACCGCCCCGGCTTTGCACGGGTGCAAATTTCTAATTTAACGTTTCCGTCGGATTTTCAAAAAGAAATGTTTCATAAAATCCGCAAAATTACGAACACAACAAAGAAAAGCAACAGTGCTTTGCGCTTAGCAACACATTAAGCCATTAATTTTGATTGATATAAAAGATGGATTATTATAATTTTTCCCTCTTTCCGACCTTTTATGGAGATAATGCCTTAGATTTAAAGAGACTATACGCTCCATTCAAAAGTAGTCTAATCATATTTTAGTTTAGTCAAAACTCGATAAAATATAGTTAATAAGATAAGGGCATAATCAGTTTCTAAGCAAACAAGTTAATTCCAATTTGATATCTACGTAATTAAAAAATAATAATTAGTAGAAAATTGTGTTAGTGCCTATTTAGTACAAAATGTTACGTAGCCTACTTTTGTGTGGATGGCGCTGTAGGTACAGTCCCTCCCATCGTCTTTATATCAACACGGAAACATTTACAACGCTCAGACATAGCTCAATGATCTAAGGAAAAATTAAAACTTAACAACATTTCAATGTTTAGCAGATTGCCACATTAAAATCGGATACACACTCATAATACGCTACACCATCCCACGCGTGCTGGCCAAAAGACAAATAGTAGTTTCACAAGATGAAATTAATGTGGCCAATGAGTACACTTTACTAACGTGGTGTGTTATAAGTCTGTTTTCGCCTTAGCCTTTCATGAGAACCATGATGACTAACGAGATGGTTGGATTTTCACTAAATGTCTAAATGTTCACTGAGAATGTTGATTGTAAAATTTTTATCATTTTATTCTGCTATTGTTAGAAAGATTGTTCAAACATGTAAAAAGATTATTACGTGTAGTTAAAACAAGAAAATCTGAAATGTCTTAGGTGTTGCGTATGTAAATTGTACTATAGTGAATTCTGTTTTAAACAAGTGGGTAGGACAATATATTTCTGTGTTTGTTTATTGAGACCCTTTGTAGCTTAAAAGTTGTGATTAAAGAATATTTTTTTGTAAAATGCTCGGTTATTTTATCTAAATGAAACAATAATAATATATAACACAACGCAAGCGACAACACAGCGAAAAGAAAACAAAAGTTTAGTGTCTACCCTACAATTAGCATAAAATAAAATGTCACATTATTTACTGATTTCTTTTTATAAAAGTAGTTATCAATTCCATCTTACATGCTTTCTCTGGTACCGGGTGAGACCGTCAGAAGGGAACTCGAGAATCGCTGCAGGAGTGCAGTTCTTCTCACCATTCTCCACGATGCTGAGTAGTTTGCGCGACAGGAGGGCCGCATCATTACCTGAATACCACAAATGTATTATATTCAACACTCTTAAACACACCATTACTCTAACTACAATACTGAATGAATTCTTGTACCTGAACCTAATGAAGATTCTAATATTTCCTGCTCCGTTTCACTGCCAAACAACAAATAAACTAAAGGTATCCCTATAACTAATATCACTCTAATGACAGTCGCAACTCTGTAACACTTGTACCGTCTAGTCCTTATTAACATGTTTGCCATTTAAAATATTTCTCAAATAACTGTTATTATTAAAAACTTCCAAAAGATTAGTCGAAGAAGAATTTACGATACCGTCAACTGAGATAGTAACGTTTAGCGAGACACAACTCAGAAGTACTCAAGTATGTTTAGAAATGTTTTACAGGTACTTAGACAAATATAAGTACATAGACGTGTTGCTGCACCAGTAGTCGGAAAGTTACTGCACAAGGTGGTTTCTTGTGGTCCTTGAGTAAAATAAAATGATTATCAATAAATATTATTATTAGTAATAGTGTACTCGGTATACATTCGTATCACTGTTATCGACCGTAATGTAAATAAAATAGGCTCTTTTGATGACTACCTAATCTTTAGTAAGATTATTTTAAATTTCTTTACTCACATGTGGAAACGATTATTAGATAACTTTATATTATGTACAGATAATACTGCAAATAGAATACAGTCAATATTAGCAGAGAAACGTTTATACGTTGTTTGTTAGTTGTGCCGTTACAATGTAGTACGCGAGGACAGTCATTAGAATAGGTTCATTATAACACTTGAATATACGAATTAGTGTTCCGTATATTAACTTTATTTTGTTACCTATTTTATTATGCTTCTGAGAGCATCATAAGAAGTTAATTATTTCGTTTCTTACTTTAAAACTATAATTTTTTTAAAGATGTTTGTTTGTTTGTCCTACAGACGGTAAGGCTCACATGATAGTTGGAAATGGATTTGATAATACTCCATGGAACTGCAGCACTTATAGAACAGCAAATATCGTGATTAATTTATCGTTGTTTTTTACTTTATCTAAGAAAAATCAATCATAAAGTTCATTGATACTAATTTAATAGTTAGCGTAGTATCAACATTGTTTTTAGGAATCCTAAAACCTACTATACTATATAATCTACACTATCTATATAATCCATACTAACATTATCTATAAATATAAAAGGACCTCTGTCTGACTGTCTGTTACGCTTTTTCACAAATAAATCGATTTTGATGTATGGCACGGGGTAAGTTTGAACACCAAGAAAGGACATGGGCTTTCTCTCCGCGAATTCGTCCGCGGCCGCCATTTACGGGGACGAAGACCGGGCAGAAGTTGGCTATACAATTAAGCTAAAGATGTTTTTTTGTTCGTTTGTTTAAACGCACAAAATCTCTGTAATTACGTACCAGTTGGATTGAAAAAAATCTTTTTTGTATTTTATAGCCAGTTTCATGAGGAATAGTATATGCATTTAATAACATCACACTACGACACCTGGAAGCGGAGCAGTAATCAAAGATGTAATTTAAACGTGGGTGTAAAACACCACGCGGGCGAAGTCGCGGGAAGCAGTTAGTATTCAAATAAAGTAGAATCAGTATTTGTTTAATAATTATGTTTGTTGTTGTTTTGTTTGTTTGCCACAAAGATGAAATCTATTTTTAGCGCCTGTCAACAGTTGTCGTATTTAAAATTGGTTTTATTTAAATACTCGCCGAACATATGCGAATATGCACAAGGTGCCTATGCGCATGCAATATGCACATCAAACTGCGAATACATTTAAATTCATTGAATAGTCGTGATCGACGACTACCTAAACGGGACATTAAAAATTAAAACCGTTCTTCCTTGCCTATTCTTTTTTTTATAACTTATTGCCCTACACTTTGAGTTTCACTTGCGTCGTTTGAGTTTCACTTTGAGGTTTATATATTTGTAAATGCCCATTTACAAATATATAAACTCGTACACACAGACAACCAACCACCATACCTCTTAGAACAATATTATTTGCATATTGCTTTGCCTTCAGCATTGTTGGATTTTTTACGCTCGGCTCAGCGCTGAGAGTTGAAAATGCAACAACAGAAATTTAAAAACAATATTATAATAATATTGTTATAAGAGATGGCGGTAGGCGCCCTGATCCGAAACAACTACCTGCAGGCCGTACAAATATTTGTTCCGTGCGGGAATGGAACTCACGACACTCAGTGTAGCAGCCAATCGCTCAGCCACTGCGACAACAGTGCTGTCGGTTCTTTTTCAATTTTTTGATGTAAAGACTTTTACAATTGAAATTCCTTCGTACCTTTCATGCATGAGGTTGGGTTCAATACCGGATGAGTACCAATGCGAGATTTTTAATTAATGTAAACCTTCCAAATTTTTTTTGGATATCACAGACATCGGTGAACGAAAAACATCGTGAAGAAATCTGAACTTACAATTTATATGTCTGCAATCGCCAATCCGTCTTGAGCAAACGTGGTGATCAGTACTCGTGAATCCTCTGCATTGGAAGACGCCTTTGCCCTGTAGTGGATCAATAATATTCTAGTATTATTTTACGTATAAGAACAATAATAAATAAACACACACACCTATACGAAAAAGAAATCAATTGTTTTTTATTTATTTAATTAATAAAGGCATCGTTTAAGAAACCGTTGTTAGTTATGGAGGTCAGAAAGGTATAGTCGCTCCACGTAAAATACTTCAGCTGCATCCAGTTAGATTAGAAGCCGACTCCAACATAGTTGGGAAAGGGCTAGGTAGAAGAAAAGTAAAGGCACCCTAAGCGGCATACCTACGTCATACTTAACAGAATTTATAATTGTTTAGTGAACGTTCTGTTTACGCTTAAACTAGACAATCTTATCTAGTTGCAGGCCGTTATTGCATTTGGAATTAGATATTCTCCGACGAAGATTTTATTGAGTGATATTCTATTTTCAAAGTGTTTCGTTTATGTAGCCTTGGTCTTATAGTTAAATGTACCTACATCGATAAATAAGAACATAATTCATTTCCTACTTTAAAACTGGTAATTCTTCAAAATTAGCTGATTTTTTAATGGACAACGAGCCTTCGGTAGAGGCACTTGTTCATTTATAATTTTCAGTTGGACAATGACCCCATAGCAAGACCCGTGGTCCAATTGATTTATTTGAATTCATTAAATATAATATTTTTTTTTGTTTTTTTTTTGTTTTTTAATTTTAATAAAGATCGGTTCATTAATTTCTAAAAATAATGACTTGTTTTGTATGAAATGTCGTACCACGTAAAGGCTCTTTGACAGTGAATCTCGGATGAAAGTTGTAGGTAAATGGACTTTGATGATACTCTGTAACTACAGCACTTCTAGAACAGCACACGTCGTAGTTGTTTTTCGAGTATGTAAAGTGTCACTGTACGCTGCCAGCTTTCTGGGCACTGTTTCCATTGACAGTGAAGCTCGTGAATTTTTAGATGCCCTCGTCCCATATTAGATAATTACCTATATATTACTATTATTTTAATTATTATAAGACGCCAGGGCTTCGCCCGCGCGGCATTAGTAATTCTCAAGTTCTCAGATGACATGATTTTTCCGACTTACTTGACAAATTACACAAATATATTTAAAAAACTTAACTACTGTAAAATGACATTAAAATTCGGTTAGTAGTTTTTAGTAAAAATCTAACAAACATTTATACCTACATCGTTACAAACTTTTACGATGCACATACTAACTTAGTAAATTGTTTTATTCTTATGCTAAAACTGCGATTAGTTTTTACTTTTTCTTAATTAAGCTTCTTTTATGCTAAAACTTTGGTAACTCTTTTTTCTTAAGCATTTTTTTTATGGTCAACACTGCTGAAATTTATGGGTTAGAATTCTCACCTTAGTCACAACAGAAGAATATTATCATTCTGAGTGGAAATCTTTGGTTTACTTGAAGTTATTTTCCGATGCACTCTACAGATTGCCAACTTAAAATAGATAAGTATACTATTGTTATATTATGAGATTACGAAGATAATCCATAGACTATCTAGAAGACTTGCGTTGAAAGTGTTAAATGAAATGAAATGGGTAGATCCGTTGCAAAGCACACTCAAATAACTGACACAATAATCTATCCCATGCAGATCAATTTAATCAGAATAATCGCAAAGCATAATTAACAAATAAGATAAACGTGTTTTCGATTTAAATAACAACGTAAGTAGGCACACGTCCTAGATATTTTCTAAATGCACACACTGATAAACCAAATAATCTCTTCCAAGGCTGACCAATAATTTACGTCGCAAACAATTATAATGTTAGATGTGCTTGCTAGCTGTACCTACTTCAATAAAAATATTCCATTAAAATAATAATTAATCTGTGGATTAAAGGGCCACTTGAAGCAGGTGAGAAACTTTCCACTGTTTGTGAACACAGAGACATCGTGTATTACAAGTAATGCCCCTATCAATAACAAATATTATCGATAAATTATTTGATAGGTTCGATACCTACCCGTGACACTAACATCGGGTAGTCACCTTGTATAGTCGAACGAAACACGGTCATATGATCGTATCTTTACTGAAGATTTTGGTAATTTGAACGAGCTAATCTACGCAAGTATTGGTCCAATTTGATAATATCCTTTTGCATTATAGGTACAGCCCGTTCACTGAGAAAGGTTATAGGCTATATATAATAGTAATTATCACGCTACGACCCATAGGGGCGGCGAAGTAATCAAAGACGTAACCGTAGGGTATTGCGAGAAAATTAATAATGAAATAGTATCAACATCGCTGTCAACAGAAAATGCTTTTGAAAACTTGATTTTAATCAATGTTTTCCAGTTTTAATATTTGCTTAGCATTCCGTTAGTTTGTTTCGGCCAACTGAGAAATCAAGTTTTCCAATCATGGAAGTTCAATTTATTGTTGTAGCAGTTGGTAAATATTGTTTCGTTATGTTGACAATACAATATTATTTTCTCAAGAAAACTTTACAAGAGAAACACGAAGATTGTTTACTAGCGAGTCTGGATAGCGATCTACTTGCCGACTGCCTGACCCCTTGACAATTTAAAATTGCCTGTAAGTGGTTTATTTGAAATAAACGATTTGAGTTTTAGTTTCACGTCTAATGTAAGTACCTATAAGATTTATTTATTCAATAATATGTAGGTACAATATTTACAGACACAATATAAAAAATAATAATACTAAACTAAAACTAAATAGTTGAAGTACAGGCGGTATGCCACGTTAAGTTATACCTATATGTAGATTATGATTGTAATATGTATTATAACAAACTGTGTTGGGTCTGAGGTCACTGGACTTGTGAGTGAGGTATTAGCCTTTTGTGTGGGTGTGTGCGGGGCTCCAACTTTTATACTGAAACATTTTCCTTGAATAAATTATAATATCACATTCCGAGCCAGGGCAATCAACTGCCCAGTATTGACCAAAATCCAATCGCATATTATTTTTAGATTCGAATCCCTTCTGAAATTTGGCTGAGTGTTTGGATAAAATGAAATCCTTATTAATATTATAAATGTGAAAGTAACTCTGTCGGTCTGTCTGTTACACTTTTACGACTAAACCACTGAATCGATTTTGATAAAATTTGGTTCTTGTTAAAAATTGGTATGATAACCTACATTTACGCGAACGAAATCGCGGGCAAAGGCTAATTTTCATTTAACCTTCATAGTACATATAGTACAAACTATAGATAGGTATATTAAATTATTTTATCAGTTTAAAAAAATCCTTTACCATTATCTAGGTAGGTACATAAGATTCCGGGCATTTACCTATCTGGTAGAATCTGCTACCTACTACTATAAAATAAACCCGGATAAATGCGAGTTAAACTCGCGTGGAGAGGATCCCGTACAATGAATATGTTAACTACCTTTTTTTTTTAAACTTATGCCAAGAATTAACATATAATAATTGTAGCTGAAAAACGTGTCCTTGTAGGTACATTCCAACTAAAAACGCAAGTTTGAACGCACGATATTGAAAGATTTACCGTATTATTTTAATATCATAGGCTTTGTATAGGTTTATAAGTTAATAATTATATTAATTATTTTCTGTATTTTTTCCAACTTAAGTGTCCGTAGTTTCGGAGTTAAGGAGGACATGGTTAAATTTATCTATTTTCAAAAATTACTTTAAAAAAATTAATACATATATATTATGTAGTTATATTTAATTTCCTCACAACATACCTTTCATATAATTATGTCACACAGTGCAGTTTGTATTTTATTTTAAATTATCGAATGTATTCCCAAAAGTATGTACCACCATTTAATTACAAATTTAATTTCTCTACGTTACACGTTCGTGTTGGGTCAGATAAATTAATATAATATATGTACCCAATTTTACCTTAATCGGTCCAGTACATTCGGGGCAAATTGGCTGTGACAGACAGACCCACGGATGATCTAATATTTATTTATTTATTAAAACTATGCACATGTAAAAAAAATACACTGTACAAAGGCGGACTTAATGCTATTAGACTACCAACAACTACTACAAAGACTACCTTAGGGTGACGCAGTGACAAAATATAAAAGGTGCACAGGTACAGAAAAATAAATATACCAATACTGAAACACATAAGTAGGTACAATCAAATATACAAAGCAGAGAGGGAAAGAAAAATACATAGATGAAGAAATACAACAAATTATTGGGGGATGAGTCTACCAACTTCTTATGTACCTAAGTGTTCGCGAGCTTATACCTTGAATGTGAATCGACTGGTGGCCGTCCTGATATTCTGAGGAAACGCCTGGACATGAAAAGAGTATTTAAGAAAACCAGAGCCATAAGACTTACTTACTTACTGCTTATATGGGATCCGTGTTTCGTGCTTGTTTGACCACGAGTACCTTGAATGTGAATCGACTGGTGGCCGTCCTGATATTCTGAGGAAGCGCATTCCAAAGGCAAAACGCCTGGACATGAAAAGAGTATTTAAGAAAACCAGAGCCATAAGACTTACTTACTTACTGCTTATATGGGATCCGTGTTTCGTGCTCGTTTGACCACGAGGCAGTCAACAAATAAATATTTTATCATACCTAATTCGTCAATTGAGGATGGGCGCTACCTCGTCTCAAGACTTACTTCAGTTAGACAACCGCTTCATGAAAACGGAGGTGGTCACGGAACACTATGTCTGTCATACACAAAGAAAATAATTCGTTTGAATCAAGAAAAAACTGCTCTAAGGCATAATTGTAAAACACCTTTGGCTGCGCACTGTTTGTACTTGTCTACAGACACGGAACGACAACAATGAACATACAAAAAAAGAACGAACATTCATCAGCAGATCGTAGCACTTTTAGATAATTTTGGTTCACGATCCACACGATGATGCTTTCATTCGGAGATACAGTCAACCGCACGTCTTTGTAGCAATATAGCATTGACAGCGCCTTTAATATTGTAGCAGAAAATGTGATTTTTGTAGCACTTGCAAAAATCAATGCCTATGCAACAAAAAAAAAATTTAATCACTACGAAAACGTAACACAAAAATCTCGCATAATATTTTTATAATTAATTCTGGAGTTAATAAAACTAGGTAGATTATAGTCGTTCTAATAAAACATGAATGAATTCGAATTGAGAAATTCAAATGTTTTTTTTTTTATTCGTTGAATATATACTATATCAGCGCCTGAGCATATATACTGAGTCATATCGCTGATCATACATATTTTAGTAAATACCTCTTTCCCTTTAATTTGAACACATGATAAGATAACTACCTATATTATGTTTTTGCGGATAGGTGGGATGTAAATTGTTGCTCAGCGTTGATCTATTTTTTAACGATCTTTGTTTCCTTTACACCTACAGTATGAGCATATTGTCTTGTGAGTCACATCCCTGATCGTTGGTTTACTACAAATGTTCGTGCTCAAATCTTTTAATTAAGCCTAATTGTAAAAGTCGCGTGCCGACGCGCGTCCAGTCGGGAAGGGCTTGTAAATTGACGTTTGACCCCTCGGATTATTAAAATCAGAGCTCAATGCGCCCGAGCACTTCCTAAGTGTTGTAGGTGTATGTTTTCTTTGTTCTTAATATGTTGTCTGATTAAGTCACTGCTCTGGTTTTCAGTGGTTCACCACTGCAAAGACATGTTGCAATGGTGAAAATTGGTCTATTGATAGGGGATTTCTTCAATGTAAATTATGAATTAACCTGGGTAATTCGGGCTTGAAGAATTGAGGTGATTGTTTTTTCTTTTTTTTTTAATAATTTGTTGATTTATCATGAATTGGAATCATTCTGTACTAAGATGTTCATTAAAAATACAAAGAGCGTGTGTAAGAGTAGTGTAACGTGGAGACGTCGGGCAAGCACGATGCTCGGGTCGGGAGTCACTCCCGCACTGCGCCCGAGCGCTGGCCGACGTACGTGTATTGTATGGAAATAAATAATTGGCCCCCGTATTCTTCTTTTGACGAGCTCTCCGGCGGGTCCATTATGTCCGTTTGAGCGTGAGCGGCGGCATTCGGACGCCAGTGGCGACGTCCTCGGTCGCCTGCGTCGCGCTCTACACGAAACAACTCCAATATGAATACCTCCGATCGAGGTACGAGTCCATGTCTTACTTTTATCGGGGTCTGGATCGACAGGATCCATACATTTCTAGGAGCCTGGAGATTCTGTCGTCGGGTCTTCCATCCTGGTGAAGTGCGCGTACCAACACGGCAAGGTTATGTAGAAGGAGGTCGGAAGTGCGTCCAATTCCCGTTCAGCGGCTAGGTCATTCACGAAGTGAATCAAATGGAGTGGCGAAGAAGATTAGGTACATCAACGATTCAAGTGTTGAAAGTGAATGTAGTGTCGGTGGAAGCTGCGCCAGCGCGCCGGGCTGCAGACCGGGCGCCGCACGCCGTCGTAAGTATGGAAGACTGAGTCGCGCTGCCATGGCTACTGCACCATCAGGTACGAACATTCGTTTAGTCATTCCTTCTTCGTACGCAATTATTTACAAAGACAACTGCCCAGTTGCTTGATTGCGTAGCTCGTAGGCGTTACATGTAAATAAAAACAAACAAGATGCAAAGTTTAATCTTCAATGAAAATGTATTTACAGGTGAATTCTATAACGCACACGGTGTTATAACAAGATATTGTTAGAAATGGAACTATTGCCGGTAAACATTTGACGGAAGCTATTGACGAAATTGTCGAAATACGGGCGTGGCTCGATGCTCACCCGATGGCTATTAGTCTTTCTGTAAACGAATTAGTGTTGATTATAGCTCAACAACACGAGAGTACCTAGCAACCGCACCTTGTTTCACATTCACTGGACGCTAACGTCCATTGTAACCACTTCATCAAACGAGAACTGACCTGCCTCACTATCGATAACATTCGCGAAAAAAAAATCTTCCAGTCTTAGAAATTAAGATCGGTGTTCGTATCCTCTATCATACCCAATTTATGAGACTTTTTCGTATGAGTTTAGCCCAAGGAAAAGGATGTTCTATCTATTTTTTTTTCAATCCTTGAGTAGGAATTAGGCTGCTGTGGAGGTAGCAAAAGTTAATGAATCGTGGGCAGTCAATAATTGGATCTGATCGATATCTATTTTTAGAAGGTCTTAAAGTGCTTGATCTTAGGGCGATCATAATTGCTACAGAAGATACCCACTTGTCATAATATGGACGCTAATGGACGCGGCGCCGACATAGACTTGTTTACCGTGATGATGAATGATACAAAACGGGCTATTACATCTTGTCGTATGATTTGATTAGGTAAATTTGATATTATAGCTATTTGCCGCAGTTAGGCCATCGTTCTTAAAGTTAGAAGGGGAGGCAGACTCCGACGCGGCGCCTCATCCGGTCGCTCCTCGCGCAAATTGTCAATTGGCCGCCGTCCACTCAGGGCTGTCAGCGTGCAAGGTTGAGCACCGGCTATCTTCACGTGATCTTTTTCTGGCAGCGTCCAAAATTAACTCACTGATTTTAGGTTACACTGCTCGAACAGAGCAAAAATCTTAAAACGTTACCAACTAAAATTCACACATTTCTATAAAACCAAATGCAGCCAAAAGCCCTATTCTTAATTGTAACTTATCATCAATTTTTTTTTTTTTAATTTTCTTTACAAGTTGCAGAAAGACAAAGTTGGAGAAAGTTCTTTTGTATTCTGGAGCCATTATGCCCCTTAGGCCATTGAGCAATAGAAAGAGCAGCGGATCGAAAGACTTATGCGTCGCTAATGCGGGCTTCCTGCCATCTTTGATCTGTCAATTTCCTTCAGTGCACTTGCTGTATGCGAGTGTCTAAACTATAGCAACGAGTGGTAACTTGCACGATTTGGCACGGAGATGCCAGATCCCCGGCTCCGTAACAAGCAAACAACACGTATTTTCTAAAATCAGTTAATTCGGTTAAACAAGTTAGTGCAGCTGTAATTTGAGACAATTTGCTCACGATTGGCTTGTTGACTTTGCTATTTGGAGGAGTCGTTTTTAGAGTGGCACAGGATGTGCGTTTGTTAATCAAGCACGCCATAGCACGCCGGCCGCCTCGCCGCCTCGCACAAGTCCGCGCGTCTCAATGGTAACTAAGTACTCTGACACGACGAACGATTGAATTGGTCGTAGGAACAGCCTACTTTAGCGAAACTTTAAGTCAGACCTACTTACAAAACCACTTTATCTATGTCGTGATGGCCCAGTGGTTACGGCACCCATCTCTCATGCAAAAGATTGTCGGTTCGAAACCTGGCAATTACCAAAGAGACTTTTTAATTCATTCGTGATTTTAAGCCTCGTTTCGTTCGTTTTTTTACTACCTCTTTGGTCTAGTAGTCGTAAAGCGTGACTGCTGAGTATGAGATCTTGGGTTCAATTCCCAGGTCGGGTAAAGTGTTATCGGGTTTTTCCATCAGGAATTTCTCAGTAGCGGCCTCGGAGTCTGGATATGTGCCCGGTTGATGGCAATAGGCTCGCACCCTATTACATGGGACTTAAACGTAATTGTATGTGAAATGTGGGTGTACTAAAGGGTACACCTCTGCCTAACCCTTCGGAAATTACAGGCGTGATATTATTATGTATCTACTTTTATGTTTATCTTGGACATCACTGAAATCGGTGAAGAAAATCAACGTAAGGAAATCTGGACTTACAATTAATATGAGTCTGAAATTGCAAATCCTTGAGCATGCGTGGTGATCAATAGTCTTGTCTTCTTTGTATGAGAAGAGATCCTTACCCTCGGTGGGAATAGTAGGCTGGTATTATTATTATTAACGAAATACGATGGTTATAAGTAAAACAGTTTTGCGGCCGGCGCAGGGGGGACGCGAGTGCATAAATATCAACTTGTACCTAAGTGCAACACTCAAATAATAATAATGAGAGTGCCCATAGACAATACTTACTAAGTACATAATTCGTGTTATCATAGTATTTACAAACTAAAGTATAGGAAGCACTTTAACGAAAACTATTTAATTCATGTATCTTTCAAATTGGCAACAATAGTTTTAAATTAATGTTTAATGTGAGTTGATATTTCTCATAATGCAAGACAGGGAAAATTCGGGGAAGAATGTGCTAGAATTCCGAGTCAGGACTAACCACAGAAGCAGGGGCAACCGACTGACGATCTTGAAGATCTGCATTTGGGAGAGGATATAATGGCGCGTAATGAAGAAGAAAGAAATTAATAAGGGTCGAAAAAGAAATAGAAATCAAATGACAACATAACATAACATCACGCCTGTAATCCCCGAAGAGTTATGCAGAAGTGTATCCATTAGTACACCCACATTTCGCCAGTTATGTTTTAGTCCCATGTAATAGGGGGCGAGCCTATTGCCATCAACCGGGCACAAGTCCAGACAAAAACAAATGACAACTACAGCTACATTATAAATAAACGCGCAAACATAGATGTACTCCCTCACACTCTCATAGACCGATGGGAAGGCGACATGAGAGATCACGTGCAGTACCAACGGCTTTACGTGCTTACCAAGACACGCGGTCACACCACCAACTTCCAAACTCTAGGCTTACTAAGGAACTCGTGATGGAAAAATCCATAAGCACCACACCTGCAGTTGCGGTTGCGACCACGAGACTAACAGTTAAAGGTATATGAAAAGAGGAACCTAATTTAAATACAGAGGCTTTTAAATTCTTTAAAAAAAATTAAACAACCATTCAAGTGAAAAGAAGAGTACACATGCACTTCTGTTGCTATGTATTCACTAACAGTGAGTTGCGGGTGCAAGTATCAATTACGTAGGTACCTACGTGCGGTAGGTTATGCAATACAATTCAACAGCACACGTGAATAAATCTAGGTAGTGACAAATCGCAGTTTTAGTTTCTATACAATGTAGGATTTTTGGAAGACTCTCAAAACTTAACTTTTTAGGAGGAGGAGAGAGAGAAAGTTTACATTATTTTTGTGTACAACCACCAGGTTGTACACAAAAATAATGTAAACTTTCTTTTAAATCTTAAGTAACTTTGAGCTTTGAACTTTTTGTACCAAAATAGTTATAATGGTAATTATATAACTCCTAAAAAGTTAAGTTTTGAGAGTGTAATCTTAATGTAAACTTTCTTTACTCCCAAAATGTCGCGCGTATTCAGGTACTACTAGCTTTTGCCCGCGACTTCGTCCGCATAAGTGTCGGTTATCACGGACGCAAAGTTGCGGAACAAAAACTAGTGTATGTCCTTCCTTGGGGTTTAAACTTACCTCATACCTCATTTCATCAAAATAATTTCAGTGGTTTAGTCGTAAAAGTATAACAGACACACAGAGTTAATTCAAAATTTATAAAATTAGAAAGGATAAGGCATATATTGTAATCTATATTTGCTGAGCATAAAAATAAAATGAACCCACTAATTTATATCGGATTTTATTGAAAACAGAGATCATTTTCTTTCCGTATACATACTTACTTCATTATTATATATCGAGCTTGAATTCAAATTACGAAATTCAACGTTCGAGAACCCGTAAGTCTTGGACTAAAAGTGGAAATTTTTAAATTCCACGTGATAACCTTTCCCTGCTGTGGGTGAAAATAGATTACTAAGGAAGCTTACCTAATTTAATGAAATTCTTTCCGTCAATGAATTACAAAATGTGGTTATCAAGGGATTGTTGAAGGAAATAAATCTCGTTGCAGATTTTTTTTAGTTTTACAGTTTATTTGAGTTGAAACACAAATCATTCTTATTTCAATTCTTGAGAAATACTTGTATATGAGGAATTATCTGGCGTCTTTTAGAGTCTAAGATGATAATGGCGAGACGTTTGTGATAAATATTCTTGAAAATCTAAAGCTGCGTACAAACTGGACACTTTCTTGCAAAATTATCGTGATTAGTTTCCGTGCAATTGTTTTCTTTTTATCGACTTATAAAAAATAAAATAGATTAAATTAATCGTTTAATAATTAAAATTATAAAAAAAAATAACTAAGATTTAACTTCCAATAAAAACAATAAAAAAAATTGTCCTGTAAATAATTGTAGGAAGTAGAAATACCTGGTTTGTAAACTAATTAAACATGTCCCGCCTGTAATTGCTCTAGTAATAAAAATCAATCCTCGTGGGTGCGGGGGTCGGGGGGAAGTCTTAGGGGAGTTTCTTAAGAACGTCTCTGTCTTTGACAAGTCGTGTGCTGGTGCGGTCGAAAATGATTCAAAATAAATCTGCTGAAATGGGTTCGTACCTTTATGTTTTTATTTTTAATTATCGAGACATTTAATTAAGACACAATATAGTTACAATATAGTTGTATACATAGTTACGATATAGTTGGTTTTGTAACATGAATAATTAATTCCACTATTGTTACGTCTTTAGACTATTTTTGTCTCATTATTGATTGGTTAAGGGGTTACGGAAACATGAGGAAAGATCTTCTAGCGTAGGTTAATGACGATTCCAGCTGCTCTCATTAGGTTTGATAAAATACTGCACTGATGATCTTACAGAGTTAAGATTATTTGTTTAGAGCTTAGATTTTTTTTTAAGTTTAGTTTTCTATTTTATTTCTAGTTTTTTAAATATGTTTTGTAGTTTTTTTATTTATTTTTATTCGGTCCTACTCTTGGGCAAAGGCCTTCCTCCACTAATACTCCGCCACTACTATTGAAAGATTAAATTATTAAATTATTAATATTACTCCATTCACTTTGTATGCATATTACGAGTATTATGGATGATTAATTTTATTGTTTTTTTATTTAACTTAAACACAAAACTTAAGAATAATTAAAATATTATAAAGCATATCCAATTTATATAAAAAAGACAAGAGGAACCATAAAGGGCATCATTTCTTTTTTTAAATGTTTTTTGTTTAGGTTAATTATTCTATTAAATTTATAAACTACCCTGACTTGTGTATTAAAAATAATATTATTAGGAATAATATATAATATTTCATTACATTTTCAAATTAAATTGTTAGGAAGTAAATGAAATATTAAAAGTTTCGGCAAAGTTATGTACAACTTACACGATCAACAGTCTGGACGCCATTGTTAAGAATACAAAATTGTTAAGATGATTTCCAAAATTGTTGATTTTGTTTCAGTTTCAGAGGGCCACCTCCGCAACTGCACGCCGCCGGCCATCGACGATTTCCCGGCAGGTCTGTTCACGGAACTGCAGAGGCAGCATGGAGCCATCGTCGTACATGCCTTCATATCCATTTACCTTTTTTTGGCTCTCGCCGTTGTGTGCGACAAGTTCTTCGTGCCAGCCGTAGAAAAAATTTGCCATGGTATGTACTTATCTGAGTAGAAAGGATAGGTAAATGTAAGTCCAAATCAGCAATCTTGCGCCATTATCACCTCAGCCAAAAGATGTTCACAGCATAGGCCTCGCCAAGTAGACCGGTCCTGTAGGTACCTACTTCTCGTATCGAGTAACTTAGTTTTTTTTATGTGTATCGTAGGAATTCAGAGACTTCCAGCACCACCAGATTATCATTTGTAATATTACTAAAAACCTACATTTCTTAAAGTGATTCAACAGCTATCACTGTGATTTTCCTAATTAGTATTAATCTTCATGCTTTTTGATTATTTAGTTAACCGTGTTAGGACTGAACGTTGCTGCGTAGTTGTTTTTCGATAAGATTAGTGAAAAGAAAATGTTTGTTTGTTCCTGATACAGCATTGAATATGACGAACGATGTGGCCGGCGCTACGTTCATGGCGGCCGCTACATCGGCTCCGGAGCTGTTCGTCAATGTCATCGGTACTTTTATTACGGAGGGTGATATTGGAGTGGGCACTATCGTTGGATCAGCGGTTTTCAACATCCTCGCCGTAGCTGCGTGCTGCGGTATCGGCGCAGGAATGGTATTCTTCTTTGGTTTACTCTTATAAATATCATAGAAGGACACTAATAAATGATGTATTAATATTATGTTATTATTCAGGTTGTGCCCTTAGACTGGTGGCCACTAACCAGGGATTGCCTGGCTTACGGAATCACAGTGTCTATACTCATTTGTATAATGCACGATGAGTACGTACAGTGGTACGAGGCATTCCTCCTCGTCATGCTGTACGGAGTTTACATCTGTATCATGTACTACGACAAATCTATTCAAAACTTCGCTAAAGGTGGGTATTTTATAAAGTGACTAACCGAATAAAAATGATTCATGCATAATTTTATCACAGAAATGTGTTGTTATACAGGTAACTGGAACTGTGTCTCGGACATGTTGAAAAAAAACGAAAAACATGACAATGCTGTCGCTGCTGAAAATGGTACGTAAAGTAACTTATAACAAACGATTTTTAATATTACCTATGACACCTTTGACAACAATAAGATATCTCTTGTGCTATTATTTAAATTTCCAGAACTTAAAGATGCTAAACAATGTTCACCCGTAAACAAAAATGATTTGTCTGTGGATCACCACCAACACAATGGGAATATAAAAAGTGCGTTATCTCTTTACCCAGATAAAAATGAAAAGAATTTTGAAATTGATACAACAAATTCTGTGAACATACCAGCCACGGACGGCGACAAACCTAAGAATACCTGTATTGATATTGAAAGTAAGGCCAATGATGTGGAAATTGCAAATCCTGACGGAACTGTGGTTGTAGCAAACGCTGAAGATGCAGAGGATAAATATGTGCACTCTCTGTGGAAGTGGCCTACTGGGAGGAGCTGGCTTACCAAGGTTACTATTGTAACAGATTAAGCTTGTTAACTATCATAAAATTCAATGTTCTAACTGTAAAATCTTCTTACAGAGTACCTGGATTGTGACGTGGCCTATCCACCTGGTCTTCTTATTCACAATCCCAGATTGTGAGAAGCCTCGGTTCAAGAACTGGTTCCCTCTAACATTCATGATGTGCATTGTCTGGATAGGATCGTTATCTTATATCGTAGCTTGGATGATCACTATTATTGGTAAGACTCGTAGTCGCATCTGACATTCATTTTCTATATAATTTTTGACATTTATGATTTCACAAAATGGTTATTTTACAGGGGACACATTAATGATACCGGATTCTGTGATGGGCATAACTTTCCTTGCCGCCGGTACATCAGTGCCGGAAGCTGTATCCAGTGTAATAGTAGCAAAGCAAGGTGCAGTGCATTTCATAATTTCAAGTTTTAATATATTATTATTTTTAAATTATTTGATATCTAGGTGTTTTTTCCACGATATTCGGTTTTTTCTGACGTCATATCATTTATCATGAGATAATATTTACTGCTCAACTTCAATATTGAATAATCTCTCAATCTCTAAATCATTCATGTTTAAATTTTATTTCATTTACTGTTTTTTTTTTTTATAATATACAGGACATGGATCTATGGGTATCAGCAATTCGATCGGATCAAACACGTTTGACATTCTACTATGCCTCGGGCTGCCGTGGCTCATCAAAGCATCGCTTACCCCAGCCGAGCCGGGTCACTACTGGGTTAGAAAACAGCTATTTTAATACTTCAACATGAATATTTGATTTGCGTGCGATAAAACGAAATGCACAATTTACATAGTTTATTTAAATAATTGGCACATTAAAGCATATTGCGAACGAAGCTTGTCAATAAAAAATGCTCTAGCACTGCGAAATTGCGGCACTGAAATGTAATTGCTCGGCGATTTCATATTCTTCGTGATTAGGGTCCGGACGTTTGGGATAAATATAATTAAATGTTAACAGGTGAAGATCAATTCCATGGGACTGGAGTATTCTGCCATATCGTTGCTGTCCACGTTGCTGCTGCTGTACTTGACATTCTGGTTCAACAAGTTCAAGCTGGACGCGGCGGTGGGTCGAGCCTGCCTTGCCATGTACGCCATGTTCCTGGTACTCGCCACACTAATCGAACTGAACGTGTTCTTCCCGGTCAACGTACGCACGTGCAAGAGAAGTGAACTAAAATCTTAAGCTAGCTAAGTGTTCTGGACGTAATGACAAGACGAAGTGTAAAAATGGTAGTCGTGAGGTCTCTTGCTACTGTTTCAAGCTCATGTGTGCTGAAACTTTAACGTGTAATTTTTAAGCAATCGGTTACATTTTTATAAGAAAAAAAACTCTCCGATGATGTCTCTAATTTTTTTACACCATTTACTAAAGAAGACCAGAGAGCAAGCGCCATTTTCATTAGTTGAGTTCTTATTTAATGTTATTTATGTAGTTTAGAAGATTTATATCATGTATGCGCAAGGTGGAACCTTTCTTGATTCAATGTATGTAGTTTCGTTGTCATTCGATGAAGATTAAATAAATGATAGTATTGTATACATCCACCGTGTGTCAAGAGCGTTACTTTCCACTTGAGTAGTTGCTGAGTAGTCCGAACAGTATTATTGTATGTCTAGTAGTGTATTATATGTCACTCATTTGATGGGAAAAGCAGGGCAAAATGGTAACTAGATTCCATCACTTTTATCTTGTTAAAATACCTACAACAATCATTAAAAAAATGGCTTTAAAATCCATCTAAGTTAAAGAATCTTTTTTGAAAATTATTGATGACTTTTCAATTGTGTGGTTTCGAGACGGTTTCGCTTTAATTTGTTTTGTCATATTGCCCTACTTTATGTCGAATGTGCTTCTACTATAAGAGTAATTTAGGTTTATTGAGTGTTTGGTACAAAGCACCGTCTACAATCAACGTTCTCTCTCTATCAGTAATCTCGATACAGATAAGTTGATGTAAATACATAATAATATACGATGTAATGTAACTTTCTTAAAATAAATTAAATATATCTATAGATATTGACTTCTTTTATTTTGTGTCTTCGCGATCAATGGCAAATTACATTAAAATATCCTTTATTTTAGGTCAGGAATACAAATGACAGAAATGAAATGTGGATGCCTTTTACATTGTACGAAGTCACTGTACCCACTGTTTTATTACATTTCTCAAACCCAGTTATTTTAGAATACATTTTTAGCACTATCTACACATTACAATATTAAAGTAATAGTATCTTTTGGCCAGCACTCTAGCGTTCTTAGAGAGGATTGAATTTGGCTCATCACCTTCATCATTACACTCTGGCTTCTGCTCACCACCATCTTATAGTTAGTCTAATACCTACCTACAACGGCGAGCCACGGGGAAGAATAAATATCAGTTGATAAAATGGTGCGTTGTAGATTTTAAAAAGAATCAAAACGATAAAATTTTAGTTAATTTAATTAATCAGACTAATCAGTCACACTACTAGATATGAAAAATAAAACATATATAAAAAAAATATTGTAGGAAAGGGGCGAAAGCCGGTAAGTTTCATATTCATATAATTAATAATTAAGTTTTTATTTTACAAGTCACGTGACATACAAGGGCTAGCCCCTAGCTGCTGGCTGGAAAGTTCAATCAACTGGGAGTACCTAGTGCGCAGTTGCCAATTGAAACGTGCAGTTTAACGCCGATCGATACTCAAAATTGACATGGTACCATTTCTCTCTATATAAAGCCCATACTTGCATGTACCTACTACTCGTATTTTATAAGCATATGTATATAAAACAAGTATCATAGCATATGAAATATAGGCTCAATAGTTATTGTGCCGTATCAGTAAATTGAGATACTGCTTAGTTTTGTCCAACAATATGGCGATCGGCACACTGCCCCGCATCACGCAGCGTAATGCGGGAGTGTTCTTACATTGTTTGCAAGTATCTGCGTTTGTATAGAAATCACGCGAAGTCACACAGAAAACGCAGATCGCACCCGCATGCGTGGCTCCGTCGCTACGCACCCCGGAGCGTGTCGCGGGCAGTATGCGAATCGCCTTAAAGAAGCTAGCGCAAAACAGCCTGCTGGGCATGACTCAGATATAGTCCTGGATACGACATGCATTGTGAGGAAGTTTTTCTCTTTGGATCCCTAACCACCGTCAGCTTGCGTATTACAAGTACCACGTCGCTGCGGGCGAAGCACAATTTTTACACATAACTTAAAAAAAAAGACACTACTTCACAAAAAAAAAATCCTTTATAGTCCGGTCAAATTAGACCAAAAAATAGGTGTGAGGTTACAATAATTCACACCCAGCTGAAAATTGGTAGAATTGTTCAGAACGCCATCATAAACGAAACCTAAAAAGTCCGCCAATATCCGTGGAATAGACCAACTGGGGCAATCACGTTAAAAAAACGCGCTTTTTACACTATATCACTTGACTATAGTTCATACAAGGAAGATTTCAACTCTTCCAACTATTTGAATCGTTGTATTTTGGAAACGGTGGCTCTTAGGAAAAAAGTATTTACACATTATTATAGATAATTATCTGAACAACAATTTTTATCTGAAGTAATTTTGTGAAAAAATTTACCGTTTTGCTAAACATCGCGAAAAACTCATTTTCGTGACCATATTGACCCTTAAAAAAAAAACCAGAGGTCGGATCGATGAGGACTTTTTAGGGTTCGCTTATGATGGTGTTCTGAACAATCCTACCAATTTTCAGCTAGGTGTGAATTATTGTAACCTCGGATGTCTAAATTGACCGGACTATACACAAAGACAATTAATACTGAATGAGGTTTTGGACCTACCCTCTTAATAAAAATCTACATCTTATTACAAAAATATATATCTACATTAATTATATAATATAATATAATATAATATAATATAATATATGTATATATATAATATTGTAAAGAGGATATTTTTGTCTGTTTGTAATGAATAAACTTAAAAACTACTGGACCGATTTTAAAAAATATTTCACCATTAGAAAACTACATTATCTGCGAGTAACATAGGCTATATTTTATTTTAGAAAATATCTTACCTATTTTGGATGATTTTTTACACCTTGGGTCTGCCCTAGGTGTAAAAAATAATCCAAAAAAGTTCCTTATTTGGCGTACGCCCCCTAAATAATAAAAGATAAAATGTTATGATCCATAAAATGTTCTAATTAATTAAAGACCTTAAAAATTTCTACAAAAATCCGCGACACACTATACCTATCTATTTCGAGTTAAGCACAACAACCATTTAATCAATTTCATTACTCGTTATCAAAATTAACATTTTCTCATAAAGTACTATTTATGTAGATAGTATTTTGAAAGTTATGGCGAAATCAATATAATACACTTCTGCGCTTCATTTCTCTCTCATTTCTTCACATTTCTGCGCTCCGCGGCCCGTGGCGACATGCGAAGTAGGCGTCACCAAGGCGGGGGTGTAGATCGACTTCGACTTCATCTGACCGACATTGCGCGGACGAAGTCGTGAGCAAAAGCTAGTGTCTTATATTTTTATCACATGAAGTTTTTTTAATAGGTACCCACACCCGCATTAAGTTATTTCGCTAACTTGTTACTGATGCTGAGTTAATATTCGCTTTTGTTGTATTCTCTATCTAATAATTATACATCTTGATTGGTTTTAAAATGGTCTTCATACAGTGTTAATGAAATCCAAATAATTACTATGTTTGTGGTCAAATTATCCTATCGAAAAACAAGAGATATACTACTGAAGCCGTAAAACGAGCCTATTTCCAATATTTCCAAATCTTGGTGACAAGTCTTGATAAAAATTGGGTTCCTCGAGTGGTTTGTGAAAATTGAAGTACGAATATATTATTGAACTAGTCTGCAGGAAAAAGTAATTAAACATAACATAACATCACGCCTGTAAGCTCCGAAGGGATGGGCAGAGGTGTACCCAATAAGTAGTACACCCACAATTCGCCAGTTATATTTTTTAGTCCCATGTAATAGGGGGCGAGCCTATTGCCATTTACTTGCAAAAATACTTGCAATTTGGCGTCCCAATATTATGAAGGGAACCAATAAATCAAGCAACTAATTGTTACTTTTGCCTTACTAAAACTTCAGCTTTTAACAACAAAAACATTATTCAATATCGGGCATATACTTCTTGTTTATCATTCCAACATTTACAAAACCTGTATTGCATTTTGAAGTGAAGTACCCATCCTTGCCCAGTACTTCAAGTAAGGAGTCTACATAAAGCCACAGTTTAGATGATCTTCCCGAATTTTAATCTAAAGATAGTGAACTATATTTAATTTCACAGAGTGAAATCAATGAGAAAAAGTAAATCTAACATGATAAACGTTAGAAAGAGAGGTACCAAGGTTTTTGGGAAAAAATAAAAGTGAAATATGTTGGTGGTGGTGGTGCTGGTCTATATTAAGAAAAACTGATGATAATCACTATAGACGAAGAAGTAATCTTTGTCATTTTTGTTTTCTTTTTTGTAGGTCACACATATTTTTTTTATAAAACAAATACATGTAAAATATTTAAAAAACTTGACGTCCTATTTATTTTTTCGTTTCAATTTCTAACATAGGGTTTACTACTTTATTTACATTAGTTTCATCTATTGGTAAAAAATCTTGTAAAGTAGTGTAATTTAGGTTTTAATAATATACAAACCTATATTCCCAAATATCTTTTTTAATAATTTTATGTAGTGTATAACGAACTAGAGAATTATTTTATACTAGCTTGTGGCCGCGGCTTCGCCCGAGTAATTAGTAACTTTCCATAAAATAAGTTGAACTATTATTAGGAACACATTAGTATCCAGGAAATGGTCTAACTATGTGCCAATTTTTATCCAAACCTGTTCAACGGTTTACACGTGATTGAGTAACAAACCTCTAAACATCGAAACATCTTTAAAAAATCTTATTTTATAATTTATAATATTAATAACTTAGTAGGTAATATATTTTTGAGGATTAATAAATCAAAGTCAAAATTAATCTACCTACTATCAATGAATCTTTATTAATTACACAAATAACTAATGATCATTAACTGTCGTTTACATTGTTGTTATTCTTGTTGGCAAACCCAGGAGTGTCGCCCGTTTTCTGAAAAAAATAACAAGCATTATTATTTAATAAAATACATGACCATGAGAGGTTGATTGGTAGATTGTGCATTTTGTTATGTTAGGTCAGTTACACCAATTGCAGATAGAGTGACAGATCCTGTTTTCAATAGATGTAGGATTTATTAATCGGACCTTGAAGCGAGTCGTTGGCACTGCAATTACTGAGTGCATATATAATAGAACAACAAAGGACTCGAGGTTACTATAGTAGTTACACTATTTTGCAATTTAGGTCAGCCGATAGATCAACTAACACTCTTGGCCTTGAAGCACAAAGTGCTAACATAACTACGAATGGAAACACTTTTCAGATTTCCAGATATAATTCAATTTTTACATCGACAAGCTGTAAGACCAAAAAGCTTTTTTACAAAAAAATAGACCGCCTTCAAAAACTACAAAATAAAAAATAACTTTAGCTTGAAAGTCGGCGGCTTTGGTTTTGTTTCTTGTTATGTAGGTATTGCCACCGACTTCCAAGCTAAAGTTATTTTTTATTTTGTAGTTTTTGAAGGCGGTCATATTTTTTTGTAAAAAAGCTTTTTATTTTTCACTTTTTAGTGCTTGTGTGTTAATGTTTGAATTCCTTACATAAAGCCCTTTCAAACAATACCTCACACGATATATTTAATTTTGGAAAGTGGTAGGAGGGGGGTTGACGTACCCCTCCCCACTTCCTTCAGTCAGTCATCGACTACACGTATAATCAAAGCATTTTTTCTTGTTACGGCGGTTCTGCTGTGATTTTATAAGGAGTTCCGTTCCATATCTCCAAAGTTCATCATCAGATCATGACAATATTCCTATGGGACCTATTCGGGACTATACTCTTTCAAACAAAAAAAGAATCATCCAAATCGATTCATAATTGGCGGAGTAATCGTAGAACAAATATACAAAAAAAAAAAAAAAAACATACGCGTCGAATTGAAAGCCTCCTCCTTTTTGAAGTCGGTTGAAAACCACTGTTGGGTTTGCCTCTTAACCTCTCCTAAGCATTTCTTAATGAACAGTTAGGCGATTAACACACGGCACCGCGCACCGCCGCGGTTTGCGGTGAAGCGGATGTCGTGTCGCATTGGCCTCTAAGAAATCTGTTGATGCCTAACACACCGCCTGGCCAAGCGGTGTTCTACTTGCCTTTACTGCCACCACCCTCCGCGGCGGTGCGCGGTGCCGTATGTTAATCGCCTTACTTAGAAATAAATTATGATTGGTAGATATATTTATTAACCAGGCCTACATACGTCGTAAGAAGAGTGCGTCCTCAACATTTCGAGTTCCCTCGCATGTAGTTCGATCTCGTGCTGCGTCAGGCGCGGGCGACGGCAGTGCGGGTGCTGGGTCGGCAGCCAGCGGTGTACGATCGGCGTTAGCAAGTCCCGATGCACCTGAGCATTGACCCATATAACTCTAATTGACAATCTGACGGCTCACACGCCTTGACCACCAATTTGGCTAATCGGCTGTCAAGGGACGGGATGGCAATCTTGCACGTTACATCTTGATACGCACGTCACCGGGACCAACGGAACATGCAGTAGATAGTGTCAGTAGGTCGCATTGATTAGAAGTCGTTGGCAAGGTTTACAATGAATAAACCACTTAGGTAGGTACGTAACTGGAGCAAACTTTGAAATAAAGATTACTTTGTGAAAGGGACGTTTTCAAATACTTTTTTATATATACAGAATCTGGTTCTGCGTATGTTTGGGCAGCTAGGTTGCAGAGACATTATATGGAGTGTGAAAAGACACATCGTATACCCTTTACGCATACCGCCGCATCAAACTAAGTAACAATATGCAATTATATGTTTACTGAGAAAAACCTTTTTTGATGTGATAAATCACTGTTTATGGTATCACGGTATCGTCGTAATAATAATCAAAGTTTGGTAAATACAACATTTATTTTTGCTGTTTTTTTGTTTTCGTTTGTTGTAAAAACATTTAGAATTTTTTGGTAACTTGAACCTTCAATATTTCTGTTACCAGAAGAAACAGAATTTTTGTTTAGATCCAAAATAAAAAAAATATCACAATGATATGAAAACATGTTAATTTTGACTACGTTAAGTGTTTCTCCGTCATAATACCTTAGTCTAAGTATATCAAAGCTGTAAACTAAGTTATTGTGATACACACAGAAGTACAAGCTACTTACTTTGATACTAAGTTAAATCTACTTGGAATGCCTTTTACAACGCTCCCTGAAAATAAGCCCATAATGGACCACCGAGAATAGGGATGATGACTAAAAAATAATAATTAGTCCATCTTTTAGAAAGCCAGAAAATAGTAGATACGTATTTTTTCTTTTGCTTCTAAAACTTAAAATAACAAAGTTACAGAGCGGCAAAAGTTCGCGCTACGTCATTATTTCGTTAAATTTTTACTAAAGAGTGACGTCACGAGCCCCTACTCCTGAATTTGAATGTGCTGTATCTTTGTCAATATTATTCGTATGGACAAATAATAAAATACGTATCGAGTATTTTTCTATAATCTAACTGACGGACTAATTAGAATCTTGTTGTTTTAACCCAGGAGACATCCCTATTATTTATCGTTGGAAAACATTAAATGATACAATACAGTCTGTACAAATTAAAAAACAAAGAACTCGTACCTCGTACTAAATCAAAAACTTATGGTCACGTTTTTAACGTTTCACATGTTTTTATCACGTTTTCACCATAGAAATCAATACAGTCAACGTGACCCAGCGACACAACAACGTGACTGCTTTATATCAATTATTTTTAGCGAATCCGTAGGCGTACCAAGTGTCGCTAACAAAAGAGCTTGCTTCAAAACGTTTAAAACCACTTACCAAAGCGGGATCGTTGGGCTCGGTGAAATACGAGACGATGGAGCCGACGACGATGCAAACCGTCATACCGACTAGCGTGTAGTACAAGTAACTCAGCCTGTACATGAAGAATGTGCCTGACCTGTTAAGTATCACATTGTAACACCCCGTTATTAAATAAATAAAAAAATGGTTTTTATTTCTTAAACATCACAACCGTAACCAGGGCCCGATCTAAGGGGGGGCAAGCCGGGCAAATACCCAGAGCGGCAAAAATGAGGGGCGGCAGAATTAAGGGTGCCGAACGGTTGCACAAAGTCCAACATATTCTCATGAATTTTTATAGGTATACTTGTCCAGAAGCCGTAGTAGAAAAAATAACAAGCTTTCTTTAAAATAACAAGCTCATCACTTATGTAGTGTGAGTGTTAAGTACGGCGAATATTATTTCTGCGCGGCTAGATAGGTAGATCGGTCCCTGACCATAACAATAAGTTAAAAGGAGATCCTCTTTTAAGCAAGGAGTTGTTGCTGTTTCTTGTGTTAAATAGGCAAAATATGGAACTCTAATAAAGTACCCTGCTATAGATCTATAATATAGTCTAAAAGTTGTGAGGAAATCTGGACTTAATTAATATGACTGTAATGGCCAATCTACCTTGAGTAATCAGGTGATCAATGCTCGTGCCTTCTCTGTACAAGAAGAGGCTTTTGCCCTGCAGTGGTACAAATATGGGCTGGTATAATTTTATTATTATATTATGTACTCATCATCATCTGTCTAGCCTTTTCCCAAGTATGTTGGGGTCGGCTTCCAGTCTAACTGGATGCAGTTGAATACCAGCATTTTACTCCATGTCTATCTAACCTTATCAACCCAGTAACGGGGTAATACATACCCCCAGTGTAGTCCCCCCCCCTTGGTAAGACTGGTTGTTAGACTTTCGGGCTTCTGACGACCCGTAACGACTGTCAAAGATCACCGATACGACAGCCGGGACCAAAAGCTTAACGAGCTTTCCGAGGCACGATGCTAGTGACGTCTAAGATAAACTTAGAAAGTACACGAATTGTAAAAGTCACATTAGTACTTGCCCGGATTATATTATGTACTATTTGAGAGCAAAAGGTACGTTAGGTACTTTTCAGAGTGTCTTAATTAAATTATAAAAGACAACAGATTTAAGTGTAGTTTTTAAAAATTCAATCACCTGTCAAACTCGACGGTACTCAACGTCGTTAATGTGGTTGGTAGGGTTGTGTTGCCGGGACAGCCTGCCACCGACACGGGTTTGGGGGTGACAACAATATCGCCCCTCATCATCGCCGCTTGCGTCCCCAGCGAGATCCAACCTACCAGCATTGTTGACGTCAACCCACCCGTCAGTGCGCCCTACGTGCCAAATAAAAAGTTAGTAATAGCAAAAACAGTAATTGGGGATTCGGAGTGATGAAATGCGTGCCTTATCGAAAAGCTACAGCATTCTCTTTTGTACCTGTATCAAAATTAAAATATTTTATTTTGTACATGATCAAAGTTAATTCAACCGTTTTATGTAAGACTTTGGAGTCTCGTTAAATACTGAAAATGTTTTAGGTCATAGGTAGTTGATTCATGAAACTGCATTGATTTAAATTCTCTTGTATTATTTTTACGGTGCCACTGATAACCATACAAATATTACGAGTGAATTTACGTTTTTTAAGGTATTTTTTCAAAATCTCAAAACCAAGATCTCAAGTGACCTTCGCTGTGAACGGTGAGAAGATTTGCGTACAGAGTACCCATTACGGGTGGGCACTTGTGACCTCAAATGCCCACCTAATATGAAAGAGGCAGGTGGGGTTTCGGCGTGTCAGGCATCGAGACGGTTGCCTCCCAGATGTCCTCTCCGAGTGTGGTCGCTCACGAACCCTCCTTACACGATATGATCCGTCTCAAAAAACCACCTGTATATATATTAGATAGAGTTACCGTAGAATTTATCCAGGGTAAGAACAGGCCCATTGAAAATAGGCCTAACAGACTTCCCGCGGTAATTCCAGCCAGGCTTTTTCCAGCTTGAATGAGTGCTCCCATATGTTCCACTAAGAAAACCAAGGCCACACATGCGAAACCTGTGAAAAAATACCATTTGTGAAATCATACATAATACATACATCCATAATATATAATTAACAACATGTTGAACAAGACAGTTTTACGATTATTGTCTGTAACACGAGTTATGTATACGGTTTTAATCTACATTGTAAAATTTAAATGACTACTCATGCAGGTAAATGGCGAATGAATTATAATGGGAATCGTAGTTGGTAATCAATTAATTTTGTATTTCATTGTTAACAAATACAGTAATGTCATCAAATCATTTGAAAATGTATAGTTTCATTACAAGTTAGGTACCCCTTCATTGACGTAAATTTTGTATAGTATTTTTTTTTATGTGTTGTAAATATGCGATATAATTATATTTTGCATTAAACTTATTTCACAAACACGTCAATACGAGCTATAAATAGTCATTTCTTTGGCAAAGATTTAATTATTACAATTATTCAAATAGTGCCATAATATGACAATGATTTTATTTGTTTTTATGATTTAGCTACTCAGCTAAATCTCATATTTTTCGGTAAACTGTTTGACTTGTTTGTTTAAAAAAAAAACAATTTGTTGAATTTTATTTATATTTTTTTTTCTATGGAGGATAGCCTCTTTAAAAAAAAATAGTGTTTTAGTATATTGAAGATTATTTTTTATTTTGTTAGTTTAGGTTCGTAATCCCTAATTTGTGGAAGCTTATAAATTGCAAATGTCAGTGCCTATTGTATTGTTTCTAACTATATAAAAATACTACGGGTTAAATAATGTTGTAACATAAAAATTGAAATTTATGAGTAAAGTATATTACATATTCTCTTCTATGAAGAAAAACGTAATAACCATAATGTTAAACGACGGTTTCGTCAGAGAAAAATTTACGCTTACATTTTCCTCTGACGAAACCGTAAAAGTTACAAAAATAATTAAAATATCCTTGTGGCGCAATCGGGGAAAAAAAAATTTATGATATTTTTTTGAAAGAAATGTTTCGTTGATAGAGGTACCTATACCTTAAGAACTCATAGTCTCATAATAATTTAGCTCTCATACCTTTATTTATAGCACTTGGTACTTATTGAATTGTAGTACGAGTACTTTGAGTGATTTTAATTTTAGGTACATAGTCTTTACATTCGTATTATTATTATATTAATGTAAAAGAGTATGTATGTCCAGATTCATGCCCATTGTTCTCGATACGGATAATCGCCTTAGGAAGAGGCAACTAGATCTTTTTTTCTTGTAAACGACATTTTAAAGTGCCTTTTCATGGTCTAATGAAATAAATGATTTGACTTTGACTTTAAAATGTAAAATAACAGTTTGTGGCACGCGTTTCTCTGGTTTTTCAACGAAAGAAAACGACAAAAAACGTATCCATATTTTAGAGTTAAGTACTGAATCATAGGTAATAAAAGAAAATATTCATGTTAAGGTAAGCTAAACAACAACAATTCACAATAAATTATTCGTTTTTATTGTGAACACGCTAAACAGTCTGCGCAGGTTTTTTTTTTTAAAATAACTTAGCTAGTGTATTTATGAGATACTAGTAACTAGCCCCTGCTTTCCACGGCTGCAACCTAGTATTGTCTCATGTCGAAATATCGACATTTCTGTGATATTTCCAAATTAAATAAATCTTACATAAACTTCCGGAAAAAAAATCTAAATGATGGAGCAAATCGCAACAAAACCCGTTGCGTACTTTAGAAGAATAAAGCTGCCACACTGATCAACACGAAAAGCGACTTTATTCAATATTTTTACAGTGGTAAAAACATTGAATATTTATTTATGACTGCGCTTTTTCCTACGGATTTTCCCGCGTGTCTATCAACTGCAACGATCTAAATTATGGTTTTACATCGTAAAATGAGTTGTTATGCATTTTGAGGTTGCGGGTTCAATACCGGGCAAGTACTAATGTGACATTTATTATTCATATGTACTTTTTTTTTTTTAGGTGGCAAAAACATCAAATGACTCCTTCCGCCCTGGGCGGGGCGGAAGGGACTGTCAGACTTTTACTGACTAAAAAACCACCCTGTTCCTTCTGTTGCCCTTTACGTTCCGGGGCCACGGTATCCTGTTAAGACGTCTGGCAACCCCGGAATTCATATGTACTTAAGGTTATTTTTGACATCACTGACATCGGTGAAGGAACACCGTCAGGAAACCTGAACGAAAATTATAATGAGTCTGAAATCGCAAATCCAGCTTCTGAAGCGGGGTGATCATTGACTTCTCTGTATGAGAAGTGGTGTTCGCCCTGCAGTGGAACAATAATGGGCTGGTAATTATTATAAATAAATAAAATGATATGATTTAATTTTTCAGATCAGAAAACGTAGCTAATGCTTTTTTTAAATATTTTAGATGGTTTCCTCTTGTATAGGTCAAATCTGATAAAGACAAAGTCGACGAAGGAGTCAGCTTACCCAGAAGAAGCCTTCTCACTCTAACTTTGAAGAGATTAGTTTTGAATGCGTTCGAAAATACAGACGCTGATAGAGAGTTCAACTACTTTGTAAGTAAGTTAAGGCATTTTTGGCAGATTGAGATTGAGATTAGATTATAATTATGCCTTAGTGTTAGTAAAACTGCTCCCAGATAATGAAGATGTAAAAAAAAAGGTAAATCAAGTGATGCCTCTATTCTATCTATATCTCAATTACTGCAACATATTTTTCATTGTAAAAGCGGATGCCAGATTATAAAACGGACGGACAGAGAACTAACAGGGTGGAGGCTGGGTGAAAAATCGATTGAAATGAAGGGGGAAATATTTACTGAGCATATATACAAGTACTAATATCATATTATTTTGGATATATCGTGAAGCAATTGAATGGATGTCTTGATTAGGACAAGCTTTGAACTTTCCTTTTATCTTAAAAAATATAGGCTCTCCTATACTTTTTAAGACAATTCAAGGTATTACAAACTATCTGTTGTCTACGTATATCATAAGATTGCATCTACTGACTTGGTTTGAGTGGAACAGTATGTTCGGGTTTCTTCACCGATGTCAATGATGTCCAAGACAAACTTTAGAATAGATAAGATTATATAGAATAATAAACACATATTTTATGTTAGAACTGTACCTATAAAATCTTATTTTTCTTCGTAAAATAAATCAAACCTTAAAAGTAATAAAGTATATAATAGTATTATACGTAATCCTATACAACCCTCCGACTCCCCCGTGAAAGCTTTACACTGGGATCCTTAGTATAACTACCTATAACAAAATCGTGCCTATAGATGGGGAAGTCCCCTCGTTTTATTGTTACTATTCACATCAATGTAAGCTCTTTTTTCCTGTTCGATGTTTGGATGGACACGTGTCTTAATTGGTTGCCCAATTTTTGACGCACGTGTACGTTCAATTATTCCCCCAACACCGAGACTCTCGGTATTATTAACTATCGCATCGCAATTATCGTAATGTATCGTCTTTTGTTTCACGATAATTAGATAAAGGATTGGATACAAGTTTGTGCGTAAATGTAGTGTAGTATTTTATCGACAAAATACTCGTCTATGTATGTAGGTTTTATAAGTAACATAACATAAAACCTGTAATGCCCGCACGGTTAGGCAGAGGTTTAATAGTACACCAAGCGGGCAAAAATCTAGACTCCGAGGCTGCTACTGGGAAATGTATGATGGAAAAACTAAATAACACTTTGCCCGACCTAGGAATCGAACTCACGACCTCATGCTTAGCAGTCGCGGCCACTAGACCAACGAGGTAGTATTTATATGTCTCATTTCTAAAAGTCATAAACTCAGCCAAAATCTATCAAACTTATATTTAGTGGTAAAATAAAACTATTCAGTGTGAACTTTTTTTTAAATCTTTGCTTTCAAGTTGTAAAAAATCATTAAAATCGGTTCATTTGTTTTGGAGTCTAAATGGGATAATGCGAGTCCAACCTGCACTAGTCCGATTTCAAATAACCGTGGCCACATACTTCTTTGAGGGTTGGATCCGAGCCTGTTTAGTGGTACCCATAATATTTTTTTTAGTTTTGTGGGAAACGTTGTAAACGCGCGCGGTCTTTGGGGATAACACTGGAAAGTGTGAGATTTTTACCATCATGGTCAGGGTTCTTTATAATTTACTCTTAAAAGACTGCACCAGAAGTCTAGAACCCTCTATGCGCAATGCCTGTTAGAGGTGGCCGCGATACCTTCAGTTCAAAAGTACGTCTGTCTGGGAAATCCATTTTAAAAAATTGTAAACACGGAAAGGAAAATTGCGCTGAAAATTAAACAGTACAAACTATAATTCGTTTAAGCTGTTTATCAAGGCGTTAATGAGTAATGATAGTAACAATTCTACCGGAAAAGGAAACTATGTAGAGTGTAACTCATACAGTAATTAACATCACGATGTGTCCATCAAGATAAAGTAACGGTAGCATACTACTAAACTATAACTATATATTTTCTATCCGGACGAGTATACGCACCAACGACCACCACAATCATCTTCATAATAAAACTGGCAGCTCTTTCCGAAATAGGTTTGTTATATGCAGGTCTAATGAGGTCTTCGAAAATCACTCCACACATCGAGTTCAGCCCAGTAGACATAGAGCTAAAATATAAAAGAGGAATTTAAAAATGAAACAATGACCACGTACTCACATTATCTTCAGACTTAACTCAGGTAGGTACTTCTGATATCATTGAGTTTTGGACCAATCGAAGATACTTTTTTTTTCTATACTAGCTTCCACTTCGACTTTTTCCACAAAGAAAAACATACCGTATGACAATCGTCAATAGTATTGCTTTCCCGCAGTAAACGAATTTTGGTAATACTTCCAAATATTACATCGCACAAACCAATTTTACCTCTTTATAATTTTAGTGTACACTAGTTTTTGCCCACGACTTCGTCCGCGTAAACAGCTGTTACCTGGGGGGTTATATCGCAATAAATTCTAAAAATCGTGTTTTTTGGTATGAGTGCCATGTAAACATTCATATGCATTTAGTAATTCGTATGAAAAAATCGTTGTTTTAACTTATTAACTTACATACACATTAGCATTATACATATGTACCTATGCCATACCTACATAGCCATTACTATGCATACTTCCCATCAAACTAAGTAAGGAAACTAATTTTATTTCTGGTGTTAAATATCAAAGTTTAACGAAAAGAAAAGAGTAACGCAAAACATCAATGCTTAAATATGCGTGCAACGACGCAGGGGTCATTAAGGTATTTAAAGTTTAGTTACAACAAAACTTGTTTTCTGGAAAAACCTTAAATAAGGTTCTCAGACAAGGTCCAGAAGAAAAAAAAGATCGTAAATATGGAAAGAACATCTAAGTTTCGACTTCATTAAGTGCTTTTTTACACCTGTCGTATACAAAGCAGTACTTGGTCAATTATACAATAAAAATAAAACAATATTTTTTATTGATATAACGGCATATCTCGCTGGAACTATACCTCAATGCTGCACTAAATACTCCGCTCATAAATATGCCAGGCAATGCAGGGATCGAGCCTGTGATTGTCATCACAAAGTATGGTAACAGTTGATCACTCTTTCTGATAGCCCCCGTGGTGAGAGGGTCGCACTCCGCAAACGTCGCGTAGATGACCAAGCCAGTGTAGCAACACAGCGACACGATGATGAATATACCCGCTGCCATTATGAATATTGTGCTAAAAGAAAACAGAAAGGTATATGTATGCATGTTTATGAGCGCTATTCACATTATTGCCCCACTGCTCTCCTCTAGGGCAATGGGGCAATGGGTCTATTATACACAAGTTCATGCGCTCCGGACGTGGGGGCAGTCTGCGAATCAAATCAATAAACTAGCTCAGTTACTCGCGAGAATTTCTCACACGCTACTTTATTCGCATACGAGGTTAGTTAAAGGTTAGTGAAGACAGGCTGAACTTGGTCTCGTGTCTACATACCCTACACACACGATAAATCAGTGAGGTCCAAGACTAATAAATCACAATGTTGCATCACAAACATAGGTGTAGGTACTATCAACTAGTCATCGCTTGACTTACATTCGAGCTCGTCTCAATGAAGACAAGGCTAAACATCTTTGTACCATCGCCTGATTGACTGAGCACGAAGCCAGCCAACTGAAGTAGTTTCCAAATACGGTCGACCAGAAGGTATGCCGAATAGTTGGGTCCATATCCATGCTGGAAGCAAGTAAACAATGAATAATCTAGCTCAAAAAATAAATAGAACTTCAAGCATTTCCATACAACTTTTAAACTCTATTTCGAAAGTTATTACTTCAAGTAACCTACTCACTTGAAAAAGTCAAGACGATCTCCTTTTTTGTTTATAGCAACCACATTGGATATCCCACCTAAACGCCACGTACCGTATGCAAGCACAAATATTACGCCAAAATACATGAGTACTGTTTGTAGAGTGTCTGTCCAAACTACAGCTTTAAGCCCTCCCTGTGAAATAGGAGAACGAGGTACACAGCTATTAAAACTATTTTTTATCATCTGTCCGGATGTCCGGATAATGTAACAATGTCTGATATAGTTGACCTCATTTCCAGACGGTTCTAGACTAGTCATTTGCTGTTACTGGCGGGGAATAGAATAGGGTCAACATTGAGATGGATAACAAATACAGGTACTTACAAGAGTTGTATAAAATATACACACGAGGCACACGATGGGCGTGATTAAATGTAAATTAATACCAGTCACTGCAAAGAAAGGATATACGTGAACAGTCTTAATTGCGCGGAAGCAATCATGCACTAAGAACTGAAAGAAATATAATACCTTGACTGAATGCCAGAGCAGGTACATAAATTACAATAGGTATGTACAGCATCATTTTGATAATAAATATTATTGATCCCAAAAGTCGCACCTTTTGATTAAATCTCAATCGTAAATACTGAAAAAAAACGTACAAAAGTGAATAAATTGATGCATTTAATCGCATGACAATGCAACATGCTTTTATAGAAAATATAAAATTCGTTTATTAAGTACAGAATCTTTCTCTGATAGAACAACAATTACAGCACTGATACTTCATGTAGCTACGAAAAGTTAATACCTCATACGTTGACGTGATCTGCAAATTGTAAAATACAGGCAGGTAAACAACTGCAATAGTGAGTGACACCGCCCATTCCGAGAGCACTATCGTCCACAGCTGTGTTCCATACGTGTACATTTCAGCTGGCAGGCCCAGCAACGATATACCCGAAATATAACTAGAAATTATAATTAAACTTGTTTAGGATGCATCAGATTCGCCAGATAACCGACACACATTGTGAACAGAATCATTGGCAAGGCTATTAACAAACATAGGTACCTGGCTATCAGCGACATGGATATGGGGAACATCCCCATGGTCTTCCCGCCCATAAGGTATTCAGAAGTAGTATTTTGCTTTTTGCTCGCGAAGAATGCGAAGTACACCCCTATGAGGGCGGAACAGAGGAGCATCCCTCCAAAGACGAGATAGTCCAGCCAGTCGAAGTATATTAACGTCATTATTTGGTTTGTGTGAGCACTGTGTGTGATCGCGCGTCCGTCCACTATGACACTTAAACTCCATCTCGGTATATAATAGGCATTTACTGAGCGGAACTTGCAGCTGGAACGGTTCTATATTTATCCTTGGAAGGATCTCGGACTGACCCATTGGAGGGATGAGGTTGACTAATTGGCCAGTTACCGGTGTAGTCTCGTCTTGCGTTGTTCACGTACAGATGGCCCACACAATATGTTAATAGCTGGCCACGTCACTGGCGAATGGAATTGAATGCACTGGACGCAAATTGTGATTAGTTCTGATTCATTCTATATTTAGGGTCATTAGTCCAGGTTAAGAACAGTATAACTAATAAAGTTATGGCTTTTATAATTTGAATTATGAATCTTACTTAACATATCACCCTACGTTCTAGGACTCTAGGTATTAGTCCCACAGAGACTCGGTACAAACCATAAACCTATTTCGATCGAGGTCCTGTGAGCAGCTTTCATCTCCATCAGCAGTTTTAGATACCGGAACATTCTTGGAAGTAGATCTAGAGAGAACTAGATCAAACTTGAAGAGCTTTTAAGTTGTGAATTTCCATCACATTCCTTTCTGTGCATCGGAGCAGATTAGAGCATTTACTCAAAGAATCATCTCAATCTTGTGAAAAAGTGTTACCGTGAGGTTTCTCAGGCTGAGGCCTCAGTGGAGAAAGGTTTACATAGAGGTAATTACGCGAAGGACAACCTGCCTTGTGCTGTTTTAAAACTGCAACCTAATCAGCTTAAAGGTGGTAGCTGCGTCAATATATCTAGTGGGTGCTTATATTTACGACCACTGCCTGGTTTTTTGTGTTGTGTAATTGACATCATGTATCAATTTTAAAGAAATCGTGTAATTTGTGTTTATTAACATTGTTCAAATAATAGTTAAGTTACTTTACTCTCATATCATCAAAGGCATGAACCTAAAATGTTTATGAGCAAATGTCTTTCAAGAAGAATCATCAGTCATGAATCTTATTATCAACTACAATAAGGTGTTGTGTAAGCTTGTGTCTTCTCTTTGAGTTTTCAGGGAAACAAAAGATGGTGATAAATTAAAAACAATATACATTTAGATATTTATTTGAATTTAAACAATCAGATGATTAAAAAGTAGCTGTGCTCCAGCCGTAGGCGCGAGCGTCCGATAGATGACAATTATTATATGAGTAAGTTATTCACGAACATTGATCCAAGTGACTAGTTCTACACATACAATATTATATTATAATGATTATAGATGTTAGACGACATGTATTTCACTTACATTTAACATTCAGAGATGGTAAATAACATACGAGTATTGATGGTTAAATACACAATTATTTCTACCTATTCTAGAATATAAAGGTCAACTGAGCCGTGCCGGTTGGTTTTTTTTCGATTGTTCAGTGAGTAGATTTCTGTTCCTCGCACGGTCACAGTGATCTAAGTATATATTATGAATATATGAGATTATTTACGGTTACAGACAATCATTTTCATCTACTTATATTTCGTATCTGGAATATATTTTATGACGGTTATGATGACATCAATAAAATTGCATAAGTTAAACTGTACCGTGCAAGTGATTTTCATTGACAGTTTGGCAAGTTGCTATACGCCGTCTGTGTCTTGCACGGACACGAGTGCAGATAACTAGTATTTTCGCTTACCATATACGAATACATCAAAATATTATGACATCAATATCAATTTAGGTTACAAAGGTAAACTGCGCCGTGCAGTCGATCAATACTTGCGAGTTGATTTGTGATGTTATTACCTTGCACGGACGCAGTGCGATAACGTAGACACTTATATATTTGTATATTTAAGTTATAACATTGACATATTGAATAAAAGTTTATTCGAATAAGTAGGATTTATCCAGTAACATAGACACATATTTCGCTTCCTTTAGCGATATACTATAAATTATGTTTAATTAAACAGGTTTATCCAGTAGGTAAGATACACACGTATTTAGGTTTCATAGCATATTCAATTAACTACTAAGTTATACTTATTACAATTTTACTCCCGTTGCATATGGAAGGTATACTATCAATGATAGTGTATACCTATAAAAATTGAACTAAACAGTTTTTTTATTTCTTGACTTACTTACTGTTATTAGCGGTGGCGATTCGGAAAATTTTATAAGAAGAACATTATTCTAATAACTTCCACTACGATTCAAACTATCGAGGTGAAAAGGTCAGCAAAAATAATTGAAGACCGATTTTATGTTAGTTATGTGAAACAGTATAAAATGTGGACGAGACAGACAAAGAGTAGAGAGTGAAGTTAAAATTTTCCGAACGTCTACCTATTACCTACTCTTAACTGAGATATTCTAAATCTTAAATAGGTTTAAATAATTAGTATTTTCCTTCATTCTTGAGTAATCATTATTAATCCCAAAGATGTTTCCAATTAAACGTTTTCTATTTGACAGATGTTATCTTCTTTGCTGTATCGCGACATAATTATCGGCTATTGAGGTATATGGGTTGCCTGACAGGTACAAGACTCTGAAAGTTTGCTGGCTTACGAAGCTATATTTGAGTAATATATGTGTATACATATAAGCTAATAATGATATCAATATATACCTAAGCTATCCTGATTGATTTAATCAAATCATATCATTAATCGCTATATATTATATGTTTATTACAAGTTATATCGTAATATATGTTCATCTTTCGACGAAATCTGTTCTATTTAGTTTACATATAAGTCTAATACATCATATGTATGTACAACTTTTCGGAGGTATCTCTGGTGTATCTCATGAAATTTTACTATTAAAATAATCATAAAAACCAAAATTATTTGAAAAAGGACGCATGGGGAACTATACACATCATTTTGATGGTATCTACCTATTCACACGAAGCACACAAATAGGACAACTATTGGTACCATGAAAGATATGCAAGCAGTGAAATATTTAGTTTTTAGTTTTTTTTTTTTTTTTACTTTTTATTTTTTTTAGCCTTATTCTATTATTTATACAAAAATATATTCATCTGTCTGTTTTTTTACGTTTTTGTTTTTTATTTATTTATGAAAATATAGTCTTTAACCTTACTTACTTTTACTTACCTATTTACTTACTTTAGTACTTATATTCTATTACCTAACTATTTTTTTTAGCGTTTTGTATTTTTTTCTTTTTTTTTTAAATATTTGCAAAGAATAATGAAATTATAGAGATTTAATTAAACTTAAAAAAACTATTTTTAAATGAAAGTAAAACCAATTTTTTACTATTTGGTACAAAAGAAAGATGTTATATATGCTGAGGATTGTAATTGATATAATTATTTTGGATTATAATCTTTCAAAAAGAGTGTTTTTTTGAGATGATTAAATAATTTAAATAATGTAAAAGTAACAATTAACTGAACGTGTGTATCAATAATATGAATGATAATTTTAAAAAACAATCAATCCGATGCCTGTAAAGTGTATAGAACGTAACGATATTGTATTATCGGTGTTGAATACAGTCAATAAATATTCCAAAAAGTCTATAAAACTTGAATGATGATCTTCAATGACCACATCGGTAAAGTTACGAAAGCCTTTTCAAGGCTGCGCCTAATTTTGAAAGCGCAGCTACATCTGGAAAATGCCCCCTGCCCTCAACCAACATGGATGACAGTCCCTAAATCTTTGACGATGACTTTCTGTCACCGCATCGGTAAAGTTACGAAAGCCTTTTCAAGGCTGCGCCTAATTTTGAAAGCGCAGCTACATCCGGAAAATGCCCCCTGCCCTCGACCAACATGGATGACAGTCCCTAAATCTTTGACGATGACTTTCTGTCACCGCATCGGTAAAGTTACGAAAGCCTTTTCAAGGCTGCGCCTAATTTTGAAAGCGCAGCTACATCCGGAAAATGCCCCCTGCCCTCGACCAACATGGATGACAGTCCCTAAATCTTTGACGATGACTTTCTGTCACCGCATCGGTAAAGTTACGAAAGCCTTTTCAAGGCTGCGCCTAATTTTGAAAGCGCAGCTACATCCGGAAAATGCCCCCTGCCCTCGACCAACATGGATGACAGTCCCTAAATCTTTGACGATGACTTTCTGTCACCGCATCGGTAAAGTTACGAAAGCCTTTTCAAGGCTGCGCCTAATTTTGAAAGCGCAGCTACATCCGGAAAATGCCCCCTGCCCTCGACCAACACAGATGACTTTGCCAATGGTACGTTTTGACCGCAGTATCTCCTATCTCAAAAACTCGCTAAATTAAAAGATTTATATTTAATTTATTAAGTAGATCGTTACGTCCACACTCTCCAGTTTCGTTGAAATAAACGGTAATAAATATTTCAATTTTTCACCACTGCTTGCATTACTATGGTACCATATTTAATAAGGGCATGTACACACTGCACACGAAACGTAGAAAATAAACCTAGTGCCTTTTGTTAAATTTTGAATACTTGAAATTTTTTATGGTTCGAGCCAGAGTCATTTTATTGACACATTCTATTAATTAGACGAAAGTGTTTAAATTGTAATTTTTTGTTGAGTTTTTTTCTTAAAGTTTGAGAATCCGTAGTTCTAAGTCCGAGACAATTGCACCCTTAACTTCAGTACCAAGCGTTATCAACACGAACTTGGCTAAGGTTCCCGAAAACCGTAAACCAAAACCAATGTTCAATAAATAATTCAACGATAATGGTTTACGACCGAAGCTATGGGTGACAAGATCAGCACGACCTCGTGTTGTGACGAGATAGAAACCGAGTGTTGTCAATGTTTTTAAAATTTACATGTAATCGTGTAATCTATACTCAATTTTGCAATGTTTGATTCGTTAAGTTTTCTCTTTTCGTTAATTTTGTTTTCGACTACGGAAGTTTCAGAATCAAATGTGCCATTAATTACCTGAAGATTTTTATTAAAATTTATTTTTAAAATGATTTAGATTTTATGTTTCTGGCAAGAACGAGAGTGATCGAATCGTTTTGAAGCCAATGTTAATTGAATGTTGATCACTTGTTGCGCGTGCGTTAGGATTGTGTGACGCGTGCGCACCTTAACTCTTGTGCCTAGTTTTATGGCATAATTTGGAGTGCATCGACTTATAAAAGGCGCGTGCGCACCTTAACTCGAATTTAGTTTATTTAACAAAAACGTAGAACCACAGATGGTGATGTCTAATTAAAGATCATTTATGTAGTGTGTACATGTTCCTTACTAAACCTATCGTAATTACAACTAATTAATTCCTATACCGTGAAATTTTCATCGTTTAAATGCAACGTTTCATAACTGTGTTTCACTAGGGGTCTTTATAGTGATACGTTCAAAAGTCGGTGTTGATATATATATATTTTTTTGTTAATCCAAACAGTTAAACATCCTAAATTTACTTGAATACAGACGAAAGAATTAGACTTTGAGATATCATATTTTTTTTTCATGATCAGAAATCACTTAACTGCGAAATAAAGACGATGAAGATACCACGGTGTTAATACCTAAATACATAAGACGTTTACACAGTCAACACATTGCACTTAAGTACCAATGAATGATCCAGACAGACCGTGAAATGGCGAGCTCAAACTTGTGCAACAGACGAGTTATAGTGCACTAAATGGACTCAGCGGCGACCTCGGTTCTTGTAGCGGTTTTCACGATAACGTCGATCTCAAACGAGTTCAACAAAGATGTTTACTTGGCGTTCTTTTATAGCTCACTGCTCTACACATGAGTACTTACTGGATTGAGTGATTTATTCATCAGGTAGATAGTTTTATTTGTTATGTAGTTTGTTTCATCATTTCTGATGAATCGTGCTTCAGCATTGACTGTGTAGTGCACGCCTTAATTTTCTAATTTTATATCTCTTTTATATTAACTATATTTATTTCTAGGCTACGTTTTTCTCTTTTATAAGCATTTGTATTTTGCAGTGAGTTGTCACTTGCAAATATAATGATATATATATCTTATTAAATAGTATATAAATGAAATTTGATAATCACTATTTTCGGTTCAAGGTGTGCACTACACAGTCAATGCTTGACTGTGTAGTGCACGCCTTAATTCTCTAATTTTATATCTCTTTTATATTAACTATATTTCTAGGCTACGTTTTTCTCTTTTATAATCGTTTGTATTTTGCAGTGAGTTGTCACTTGCAAATATAATGATATATATATCTTATTAAATAGTATATAAATGAAATTTGATAATCACTATTTTCGGTTCAAGGCGTGCACTACACAATCAATGCTTGACTGTGTAGTGCACGCCTTAATTTTCTAATTTAATATCTCTTTTATATTAACTATATTTCTAGGCTACGTTTTTCTCTTTTATAAGCATTTGTATTTTGCAGTGAGTTGTCACTTGCAAATATAATTATATATATATATCTTATTAAATAGTACACAAATAAAATTTGATAATCACTATTTTCGGTTCCTGTGCTTTTTATATTTACAACTCTTAACTTATTTTATGGGAGAATCTTTTTTTATCTTTTCCTGTGAATTTACATGATCAATTTGAAGTGTAAGCCAAATAATTTGAGGTTTGTGTTTGAATACTATACCTATATTATATCTATCTATTTTTAAGTACAGACTACCTTATCTACATCGACTCCGGCTCAAATGGCCAAGAAGCCTCATCGCATATTAATGCGGGATATGTACACTTATTGTAATAGACGAATATTATGCTAATTAAATCTAATGCTAATCTACATTTTATAACGAATCTGAAGATTTATAGATACTCGTACTTCAATTATTACAAACCCTATCTCATGAGATAAATCAGGGATAGACTATTTACGTAGGTACGTGTTTGGATAGTTACTAAATATAATAAAATTAATGTTATAGTAAGGCTAATCACGTAAGCCATTTCGCTATTTTATTTATGGATTGTTACACGGAGAATTGTTTTTAAATTTAACAAAATTACTTTATCCTTGAGTCAAATATTAAAAAAATGAAGAAGAAAAAAATATATAAAAAGTTTTAAAAAAAAATTGCTGGCGGCCCATCTGGTGGTAATTGATCACCGCCAGCTGTGGACATCTGCAATATTACAGACATCGCAGATGAGATCTCATCCTAGAGACAAAGCTGAAAAGTCTCATTCCATGCCTGTATTTACAGCGGCACCTACAACCTTGAAGCTAGAGCGCTGCTTAGCGACAAAGAAGGTATGATAGAAGTTGCCTTATAGGTGCACTGTAGGAGATGGTGTTGTGGTTCTAGGTGCTATGAACACCGATGTTTACGTGGATGACAATGTTACAGTGAAACTATTTTATAATTCTCCATTTTAAGAAAATTGCAAGGTAGAGTTTGATAATTGAGTGCGTTAACGTTTACCTACAGAACTTAAGTAAGTCTAACTTACTTCCATAAAATAAAAGACTCAATGCAATAAAACAAATGTTCATTGTCTCAGATACATTTTTTTAAACTTTAAATATTTTTGTACGAATCTTACGAATTGGAGTTGTAGGTAAACTGTTAAATAATGCAGACTTATGGCAACCCTATTTATCGCCGAAATCCTGACAACGTAACTGGTAACAACTAGCTACCTAGCAATGCCCAATTCAAGCGAGTCATTTGTTGTTAAAAGGATTACAATGGGGACCGATTATTATGTCGAAATCAGTGCCACGACGACCACGGACATCTAAACCACACTCACGTCAAATAGATCGTTCTCACGTCGTTTCTACATTATATTTATTTAGATTATTATTTTTACTCAGATGGAAAGCGGACCGCGACACTTGGTCGAGATATCACTAAGATGATGTCAATGAAAACTACTTATAATACCATAAGCGGAAACTATTACTATGTGAGATGATTAGCTTAAATTGTATTTATTAATCCTTTTGTTTAGATTAATTACAGCTTATATTATAAATTGTCTCGTAAGGTGCGTCTGCTGATCATGTAATACTAAGACTAGGTACATGTATAAGCCAGACTACCAAATGAGAAATGCGGTTCCGTGGAAGCTATAATTATTTAAGAAAAACTGTTCAGTAAATATTATTATTATTATTATACTCGACTTCTATCAGTATTCAAAGGAATCATCTAAGTTGTTTCCATAATTAGCAGTATGTAGTTATGTTTGTACTTACGAATTCGATTTTAGAAATAAACGCTTTACTGGTGAGTTGAGACAAACTCGAAAACCACCTGAATCTTGCAACTAGTTATTGGGAGACTATGATTTCCAACTATCGTATTAATATGTAAACTTTCTACGCTTATTACTTATAGCATATTACACTACAGAGTGGAGTACTCGCTATATGTGCAGCCTCTGCAGCTATCCTAGGAGCTAATGATGCAAGTTGCCGCACTGTGCCAGACATGTCTGTCGACTAGACAATGTTATCTTTATCCTAACTACCTAACTAACGCTACTCGAACATCCCTACGCATGCATTACATAGTTAATAATTTTTACACTACTGCTAAGTTATTAAGTGCCAATTACATCTACCAGAGTATTACAAATATATTTTAGTATACCAAGACAGGATTTCATCCACCTACTTGCATAAGAAATACTTTCCATAAATGTCTAACCATCACAGACTTTTCTCAATCACTTAAAGTCCTTTTACTTTAACTTGATGCCTTTCCTTTACCTGTAGAGCAGATGTTATCAATAATTTGATATTACTAAAAATGTTTTTAATTTATTAATGAGGCCATTTTGAACAAAAATGGCCAATCGTTAGAACCTAATTGGAACAAGACAATGTATGGGAATTTAATTCGAGCGGTAAGTAGTTGGATATCAGAGGATGCTAATCTTATCTGTCTATGTAGAAATAAGTGTACTTTCGAGGACAAGCACCAGGAGGCTGCTGTAACACTACTATAACAGTACTCTAAGCTCCTGGAACCACTCAATGGCCTTTATTTCTACATTTTTACCAGATACATTTAGAGACGAATGTTGTTTGTATACACAGGTGCTAGTATATAACATGTACTCCTATGATCATAATTAAGCATTCAAAATTACAGATCAGCTGGCGAGTTTAAGTCCAGACGTGATTTCCTGCGGTCTCTGCCCATGGACAACTGTCCTGAAGACGACCTTTGCATGGAAGCAGACCGTGGGCCAGCCGTGTCAGACTTGGACTTCTTCACTTTACTGCCCCCACTAGCTGGTTGCTTACCTTTTAGCGATGACACTGATATCACGACATCAGTGGACACTCCGTCTTGCTCTAAACACAAAAATGATAATGTCATCAGTACCTACCAATAAATGTGATACACATCTGAAAAATATAATAATATGGCTGTGAAACTTACCAGTACGTTTGATGACTTCTCCGGCGTTGTTTAAGAAGAATTTCGGTTTGGAATCCTTTTCCTTTTCTTTGTCCTTAAGAGATTCCTAGGGTACAAGGAGAACGTTTTAGAATAATCAAAACCGTTTCAAAAATGCATTTTACAAAACATTGTTGATAAATATTACCTTTGATCTACTAGATTTGGAAGCAGAGTCAGTGCTTCCGCGCCACCACGGTCACTGAATCTCACAGAAGCCCCGTCCGGGCTCCTTACCGGGGGTGGAGGCCTCAGCCTCCGCGATCTCGCCCTCTGGCTTCGGCGAGCCGGTCCCCGACGTGGTGGCGCCCCTGTTAGTCAACATTACATGTAAAACTAAAGCAAAATAGTTTCCAGCGAAATTCCGTGTGATTAAAAACAATGTTTAGCAATGTGTGTAACTCTTCAAGGTGCAACAATCAAGATAATTACGTCATGTCAACCCGGACGGTATTGTTGTTCTGTTGGTTGCGCATCGCTAGTGTAGACACCATGGGCGGGCGTTGCGGCTTGTTTGCCAGCAGGCGCTCTATCTCAATCATCACAACTGGTGTCAGTTGTGGGACGATCTGCTAACATAACAATATTTACATTTTATAGTTCTATCAAACTGTGCAAGTAAACAAGCCAAGTACCCGGCCGATAAGACACTTCGACAAAAAATCTTGGCTTTTTATAGCGTGGTCTCTAGTCACTCAAATCTGTGTGATTTCAATATCTTTCAAGATCGTTGTGCCTTACTATGTACGGCCGGGTACTCTATTTGGATCTGAAGTACCTGCAGTGCGTGAATGTTCTCTTTAAACTGTTCAACGGTGGTGGCACCGAGCAGGAGACAGTTCACTGAATCATTCTTGAGGCACCAGGCCACGGCCAACTGGCCCATAGTGCAATCTGTTTGAAATAAAGACACCATGATGAAAAATAAATAAATAATCCTAGAAATTATAAAGTTATATTATAAGGGATAATACACACTTAATGTGTTTGCCAGGTTGGAGAGATCACGGAGTTTATCTCCATACGTGCGTGGCTCTTCTCCGGTTAATTGTTCCTTACTACCGGTGAGACGCAACTGTAACAAGCATTTTAATTTAAGACTACATTCATTAAAATGATGAGCTTTTAATTTTTATTTAATTAGGGACTGCTACCTCCGGAACTGCGAGATCCTCTTCGCACCAGCTAAAGGTGCTATATTTTCTGTTAAATCGTGATTTAGCGAACAAGCCGGTGACTTCTTCACGGCCGAGGCCCTTGCCTGTTGTGACAGCAGACCATGCCATCATACCTGGTAACCAACAATGTATATATTAGTATGTATAATACTAATAATGATTGTCAGATATTCGTTTATACCAGGTCACTTACCAACACCGATTTTGTGATACAATTCAGGCATGTACAGCTCAGGCTTTTCTCTACAGAACATGTGATATTCAGTTTGTTCAACTATCGGTGTTATACAGTTGAACTGTCTGCAGTTACTGTATGCGTCCATAATCTGCGGAAAAAAACGGCCAAGTGTTACCAAAAAAACATCGCTTGGTAATAAAACACTGAATAACCGAATGTTTCCGTACCTCCGCTGGGGACCAGCGAGCGGTGCCCCAGTACATGACCCATCCTTGATTAATAACGAAGTTCATTGCACGAACGAGTTCTGTCGAAGCACAACGTCATCAATATATTTGAACTTTATTAAGATTAAATAAAGTTCAATATTTAAAAAAATATATTAACGTTAACATGTGATATCAACTGACCTTCCATTGGGCATACGGGATCGACTTTGTGCAGGAGTACTACATCAATGTATTCAACTTGAAGCCGAGCCAGAGACGCCTTGACACTCTCAACAATGTGTTTACGAGAGAGGCCTCTTTCATCTGACCTGTTATTAGTATGAGCAAACCTAGTGAATGGAGAGTTTACAGTACGTTAGCAATTAGCGAGCGGGAAGCACATCGAGAGAAGCGTCGGTGTATCGTTGTGTTCGCAGCAAGATACCCTATCAGCAAAGTCAAAGCTCACACCACTCATCTTTACATTGTACAAAATACAATTACTCCTTGGACGCTATACTAAAAACGTAAATGGGTATATTAGTAAATACACGACGACAACATCAAGATAGGAAACCAGGTAATCGTATTAATGCAGAAGGGATGTCAGCAGGCTATAACATCTATATCAAGAAATGCAAAGGAAAAATCGATTAGTCATACGTGATCGGTTTTGTTAACACACATCTAGCCTAAAACATCAAACTAAAGAAGTCTCACTACGTTTTAAGTACTCTTCATTCCACGTTGAACATCTAGAAAAGTAACTGTTAAACATCTATGTTGTAAATCGTGCAATTAATTTATCTATGGAAATGATACAGTCAAGTAGAGGTACGGATTGAACAAAACTCGAGCTTACTTGGTGCTCCAATATATTTTAGTGGTGATTATGACACTCGTCCTCCTTACGTTACGTTTCTTTAATACTTTTCCCAGTTCTGCTTCCCCCTTTGCTATAAAATGATAAACGTTGTTGTTTACGCCCGAAAAATTTAAAAACAATATCAGCAATAGACAGCTGAGTGCAGTGGCGTAGCCAGCATGGTGGCACCCGGTGCGGATATATGTGGTGAACCCCAATAATAAAAATTTATAATGAATAAACATTCAATAAACGAAAAATACAATTAATAATTTATTTAATTATTACAAAATGTATCTTTCATAATAAAAATATAATATTGTGTTATCGTAAGTTATTAAATACACCCAGTTTTTTTTTTCAGATATCCGAACCGTCCATGTATGTTAATTTTTTTTCCATAGGGTGTCACCCCCTAACTCGTGGCACCCGGGGCAGACCGCCCCCTACGCCATAGCTACGCCACTGGCTGAGTGCTAGGTGATAGGTGTTATAGCTATTTGTGTACAATATTTTATTAATTAGAAATTGGATGAAACTTGAATGAAACCCCCAAAATATTACTTAAAAAATTATATACATATGGATATCCAAGCTTTATCAACAAAGAGTTCCCGAATCTTGACTAATGAATGAAAGAGATACGCAGAGTTGCGCATGCTCATGTGCAGTGACGGGTCACTGCACTCACTGCGCATATATAATAAAATTGTTAAAAATGACTCCGTGTGTTAAATCAGTATTAAGTTTGAAGAAACCACAATTTTGTTTGAGGTTAAGTTATAGGTTAGAGAGGTAATATAAAATATAATATTCAATCAGCTAACCGCAATGTGCTTCAGATAAATCAAAGAGGTTAATTCCGTAGTCCAGGGCTGTCATTATGACCTCTTCGGCGCATTCTTCATTCACCATGGCCCATATCCCAAGGCCGATGTTAGGCACCCTTAGGCCGGACTTCCCTAGATTCTTGTACCGTAGTCCTGGGGTCACCACCGATGGCATGGTGGTGTGGTTGCCCATATATGTCGACACGTGCCGAGACACATTTACTTCACCAGCTGTATACAAATTGTCATAATGAGCTTCGGCGGATGTTCCTAAGTACCTACTTTCCTACTATTGTCATTGAAATTGAATTTGTCAGTCGTATTCAGATTTTCATTATCCTCTTTTTTTATCTACTTGGTCTCTATAAAACGCCAAAATGACCTACTTCAATGGAAAGAAAGGAGAAAATCAAATAGGTAAAAATACCTATTTGATTTTCTCCTTTCTTTCCATTGAAGTAGGTCATTCAAACTGTAAAAGCGACATTTCACGGCATTTTTGTCAATAAAAATATTGACAAAAATGCCGTGAAATGTCGCTTTTACAGTTTGAATTTAGTAACAATTTGAATTTTTTAGAACCCTTTTAATTTATTAATTGCTTTCAATTAAGAAGATATTTTGATTTAAAAAAAAAATTACATCTTATAATATATAATCCCGTTTCATAATCAATAATATTTACATTGAAATTTAGAAGTCGTGCGTATATTCAAACAATCAAGATTGTGTTTTGGTTTTTCGAGCCAAGATTTTTTTTTTCAGTATGGAACACTTTTCCTTAGACAGTTTATCTTCAGAATATATCTTTCATTCTTCCCAGAGTCATATGTCAACGGTCTGAATATTTTATGTAAATATAATAGAAGGAAAATGGATGTCAATAGGAAGTATTCTAGAAAACGACGAGATTGCTCTTCAATTGCAAATTTTCTACGCTCAGCTCTGTACTTATAAAGCGAGTACGTTTATTCCCCAAGCTTAATTCTCCAAGCCGGTTGCAAATACAACACCAAGTAAGTTTCTTTCAATATTAACTCCCTATCTTCAAATCGAACGATTGAACAATTTTTTTTACACAAAATTATTTTGAATAAGTATTTGTGTTATTAACTTATTATTATACGTTGTCAACCTACCTTGATCCAACATCTGTTGTGAATTTGCACTGAAGTCGTCCATACAATCCAAGGACGCGATGGGTGCCCGACAACTAAACAAATATAAACATTTTAAAATTAGTTTTGTCACCAACTCCAGCTTATTGTGATCGTGATGAAATACGTGATAATATTTTTAAGATTTCTTCAGTGTTCAAAAACACTACAATCTTTTGGCTTCTTCCTCCTCGACCTTCCTGGTGTAACAATATTACACAACTAATTTACTTTTTATTGAAAGCGTAGCTGTATTTTATAAATACCACTACTGAAGAGCTAAGAAAGTTTGAATCTGTCTAAATTTGTAATTTATGTCAGGCGGAATATCTAGGTATCTATTAATTTTTATCTACAATTCGGTAGGTGTCATAACTTTTGTCGTCTGTTGTTTTTTTATTTACCATTTTATTGAATAAGAGGAAAAGAAATCAGTTCCCAACGTTATTTTTTTTGCCACTGAAATTAGTGACTTGCCTACCTATATGTATATTGTGAATGATATTCATTTTATGTGTTTGTTAGCGGTATATCTCGTTCGATCAGATAACGACTTTACTTCTTTCCCTCTCAGTATTTGTTATACGTGACGTTTTTTATTAGTGTTTTTTTATTATTTTGTAACGGAACATACGACTTTAATTTCGCTTGAATTTTGGTCTTTTATTAATTTAGAACGTGATGTGTTCATGATGTATCTAAGTTTTACGAGGTTTCTAACTATGGGGTCACTACTGATAATTAAATACAATTTTATCTACCTACTTTAAGCAAAGTTGATTTACTAAATAACAAGTAAATATTGCTAACTATTATTTTAAAATGAGTCTAAACCAAAGCCATATGTCCAAGTTACAAAGCTATGATTACGGCAGCAGTTCGTTGCCGTATTGCGTGATTTCTATATTTCTGAATTACCTACATAATGAGTTAAATATATTTATGTATTTATTTACATGAGATTAAAATTGAATATTAATTCCGAATTAATTGTGGCATGCATGGAAAACCTAAAGACGTAATGATAATTCGTGATGACGTACTTTATAATATTCTTTAACCTCAAAACCTAAAACGATAAAACGGTGGATCTATAAAAATAACGAAACCAAAAAGGACGAAGTAAACAAGGTTACACTAGGATTATATTGAAAGCAAGGAAGTAGGTGTAAGGCAAGGTGGTGAAGAGACAACGTGACACAATAATATTGTATATCATCGTACCTGTGAGTCGCGGGTCGGCCAACTGTCTCGCCCATCAGCATGAGGCAAGCCAAGCGATCGTAAAACTATCGCCGCTCATGTCTTAGGCGGCTGACAACTTACAATTAGCTACTCCAAAATAATGTCGTTTTTTATGATTACGTCACCTTGTAAATTGTACCATCCGTCTAAGATAAAAGCTTTCCGTGATACCTACTCGCATGCGAAGATCGCGGTGCGCGATGCTGCGTAGTGCGCTCTCAGCTATATTTGCCATTGGGAGAAGACATAACAGTGTCGATGGCTAAGATACTGCAGATCGCGTCGGCTGTATCGCTTTAGGTTAAATGGATACTGTGGTTCGTAGTCGGCATGTCATGCGAGTGATCGCTCAGCGCAATCTTGTCATGCAGGCGCTGGTGGTGGCTGTAGCGGTACGTCTTCTCCCTGGACGGCGGTGTCTGAGCATACAGTTACCGATAGATCGTGGGCATGGGGTTGGAGTCGACGCTGACACTGTCCGGAGGGCCCAGAGGCGTGTGCGGGGTGCACCGGCTGATGGTGGACTCGCTGCGAGACATCTGCGAGCCTTCTTTGGCGCCGCCGACCTCGGCCCCCTTGCATTGCATCTCGTGACGCCTCATTCTGCTCCTACGCTTAGCAACGGCATCTTATCTCCCTACAAACATCTTATCTGTAACGAAACGTTCATACGCCTCCGCACACCGACCCACACAGAAACAACCCCACAGAGTCAACCCAAGGATAGGATACGGCGGGTTTAGTAAGTAACACACTTAAGGAAAGTAGACACAGAGACGCATGCAAGCCCTACGCTAACATCTAGTCAGCTAAGGGTACACAAAATCGAGTGATCCACGTCAAAATAACATATAAGCGTAGAACTATAGTCGCGATTAACTTAAAGAAACAGTAGGTACGCAAACTGTCGTATGATCGCGAGACCGATCCGTTCCCACCAGGAGTGCCGCACTCACCAGGGTAGCCTGGAGGTTCTACGTACTCAACATCTGATGTTCCGGCGCGACACGTCGTCGAATATACTGCGAACCTAGTTGACTGTATTGCGGGTGTGGGTAGAGCGGCCATAGCACACGGGGTGCGGCGTCGCGCGCCGCTCGCGCCTGCGCGCTGCCCCCACACCCCATCTGACCTATTTCTAGATTCAGACCCGGTTCTACTATATTCATATACCTATATTTTACATTTTTTTTTTGTAAAATAATGCCTTTCTTGTACCTAATTTTACTTTTGCTGCGTCAAACTAAATATGGTTCCCTACAATCTGTGCATTACATAATTTTCATGCCTAGTGCAGTTAACTAGATCGATCTAGGTTTTCCGGCCGTAGAGGGGAGGTGGTGAAGTTGCCACGGTTCCACGAAGTGCTATAGTGTGGTTGGTTCATAGGTACACAGGTATTAAACTAATATAGGACGTGAAAATTTGCGTGTAGGGTCACACGATGGTCGTCACGAAAATGGTCGCCTAAATTTTATTTTACAGGTGATTTAATTTAATTTGATATATCGATATTGACATAAAGTCATCATTTATAAGTATTAAAAACACGAGTTACTATGTAATCTTCTTTGATTTTGTTTTCCTTGGCAATCGTCCAATCCAATGAGGCAGTCCTGTCGACGGCCCAAGGTGCAGGTTTCATCTGATGGCATAATATCAAGCTCCTTGGATAGTAGCGAGGCTACCATCATTGAAGCTTTGTAAAATACTTAAAGATTAATACTCCGTGCAAACCAATACCGAACCAGTGACATCCGCATTAAGCTTCCTGCTGCTACGAGAACCTGTTGTAGAAGATACCTGTAAGACTAGTCCCACTTCCTAAGCTGATACCGAATTATTCTTTGATCATCACACACAGTATTTCATTCGCTTTTTCTCAGAGCAAGAGCGTACGACCGTACGCTCTTGCTCTAAGAAAGCTTTAGACGCGTAGCTAAAGACGCGATAGCTATGGACTATAGACGTGTGTATTCTGAAGAACAATCGGCATCGGCATTAGCAAGGGTGTTGACCTCTACTTACCCATAACACGAGGCTGCACCGTATAACTCATCATCTGCATTTGAACTAATAGCAAGCGTTGATTCCCGCCACTGTCGCGGGATGACATGGCTTTCCGCGCTGACCGTAATGGTACAACCTCCTGGCTCACCGCAATCGCTGTCAAGTGACTCATCTGCGCACAAAACAGCCAATTTAATAACTCAACACAAAGTATTTATTATATTCTACTAAAAATTGTCCTTAAAAAAAATTGGCGTACCTACTTGCCCTACCCTACTCTATAAGTGTTGTATGAATGAACACTTGTGAATGAAACGCATGACGTAGGCAGTACGTAGTCACGAGGTTAGTGGTGTGAAAAACCCATTAAACCGGTCGTAAGGGTTATCGTCTTACAAATGTCGAGCCGAGGGAATGGGTACTTCGACACATTAACGGACCCTGCTCTTTGAGTTTAATAGTACCTAAATAGTTTAGTAACGTACCTAATTAAAAAAACAAGTTGTGTATGATCTTTTACCTACCGTACCTGATAAGACAAAGACAAAGAAAAATTTAATGATGCTGGAAAATTAACTATTGCGTCTCCTGTCGTTCACAAAAACTGCTCTTTAAATTCAGGTATCTACCTATAGTTGAGTAGTGTACCTAATAACACAAAGAAATTATAAGTGGCCTATACCTACCGTTTCTAATAAGACAAAGACAAAGAAAAATTTAATGATGCTGGAAATGAACTATTGCGTCTCCTGTCGTTCACAAAAACTGCTCTTTAAATTCAGGTATCTCTACCTTTAGTTGAGTAGTGTACCTAATAACACACAGAAATTGTATATGACCTATACTTATCGTACCTGATAAGACAAAGACAAAGAAAAATGTAATAATATTGGTAAATTAACTATTGCGTCTCTTGTCCTTCACGAAAACTGCTCTATAAGTTTAGGTTTACTAGTGTACCTAATAACACAAAGAAATTGCATATGACCTATACCTACCGTACCTCATATAACAAAGACATATGACCTAGAAAACTGACTGCTGCATCTCTTATCGTTCACCGAAACTGCTATTTAAGTTTAGATGCCCACCTTAGTTTAGTAGAGTGCCATATAACACAAAGAAATTATATATGGCCCTCCCCTCCCGCTCCGTCGCACCACACCCTGCTCCACCATCAAGACAAAGAAAATGAAAATGTTTTGGCGATTTTGAAAAATTCACTGTTACATCTTTTATAGGTACTTACTTGAATGCTTTAGATTACCGTTGAAGTTTAAAAAATATAAGAAGAGCTGCTCACCACGCCCTTGACGAGAAATCTATTTTTAGAACTAGTAGGAGGCTGGTGCTTACCTCGGCGGGGTCCAAATCGACTGAAGTTTAGGATGATGCCTTCGGTGTCGTCGATGCTCTGGCTTGATTCAGGCTTTGTAAGCTGCGTACTGCAGGATTTCTTCAACATACTCTGCACACAAAAAAGAAATATATAAATCACTTTTAATCACTAGCACTTATTTAAAACACTTTGGTAAAATCTATTAATAAAAAAAATATTAACTTATTCGACCTGAAGACCGAGCGCGGCCGGGCGACCCGGGCCGCCTTTGTTCCGAGGGCGTTGTACGCGCCGCCCTATATTTTCGACTGTAATTCCCAAATTTTCACGAATTTTCTCAATCAAAAATTAAAAACACTTCAATTATTAACACTGAACCCCATTTCAATGAATTTAAATCAAAAATTATATATTTAAATCACTTTGGTGGAACGCGCTCCGGAGCCGACTTGTTGCAGCAAGGACCGTGTTGCATCTATTGCATAGTTCTCCCGGTGGCTATCCCCGTGCAAATTTTTATAGGTCAATATGCCCGCGCATGATATTGAGTCGAAACTCAATAATTTATGACATGAGCACTAGACGGAGTGCCTGGATGGCTAGATAGGACCCCCCCTACGTGCAGTTATTGATTATCCTTCCGGGACCCGACAGATACTGAGATAGTATAGATATAAACGTGGGCCGGTCATATTTCATCCCGCCGCGCACACTGTTACAGAAACAGTTATAGCTACAGAGTGGAGCGGAGAGTAGCTACCTGTAATCTCTTGCCTATTCAATTAGTTATTTATTGTTTGTTGATATGTGTGACTGCTAATTAGACTAGAAAAGATCACTGGATCAGTTTTAGTGTACGTTTACAACATTTTGCATAAAATCGTGCCATTGCTAGGTGTTTATTTACCTGGCGCTACAAAATACAGAGCGCGGTCAAGTAATGCCTAATGAACAATGGATGACCGTTCGTTTGTGCAGAAGGAGTAAGTTATTAGTTAATTATGCATGCTAATCAATTGTCAAAATACGTGAGTGATGTCTTCGAATAACATATAATTTACCAACTTATTAAAATAAGTAATCTTATTTTTTTATTAGTGTGTTTTCCTGTTTTGTGTGGGCGTTTACCAAGAATCTATACACTCAATTCTATATATACTTTCGCTCAGGCCCGGAACTACTTTTCTTATAAATATACACTAAGTAGGTATACATTAATTTCTTTTATGCTGAATTCGAACCTGCAACCCGTAGTACCTACCGTGGATAAGATTTCCAATGACACTTTACACTTAAGATATAAACAACTTATTAGACACACACGATGTAAAAATACGCGTAGTTACTTGGCTAACAAAAAAATATATATATTGTCCTAAATTTATGTTTCTACGTGAAAATTGTATAAAATAAGAATTATGGCGCTTTCTATCTGAGTTAAGATGGACGCCGCGGGGCGTTACATCCCCTTCCTTCCACCTAACAAACTCTTATATAGGTCATCTTAGTGCCTCTAGATCAGAGCGCGCTAGCTATCCTACAACACGTCGGTTCTATGAATAAATTTAAATCTACATAAAATCATATTTTATAGACAGTGTTTCCATAACGTGTGACCATGTGCATTTGTACAGAAGAAGACGGTTTTCTTCTGGTGTAACCAAAAAATAAGTAGGTTAACATTAGCATTAAATTATTATATAAAAATATTCCTTAAGAAAAGGTGGACGCTGAGATAGCCGTATCTTTGCATTGCACTTACACGCGCATGAGCTTGGGAGTTAGATAAATCAATATTATTTTATTAATAGGCCACGTAGGCTTTTACCCGGTGATGTTTGGTGGTGTCCGGTATGGAAGGGCGGCTGTGACGCAGCCTCGCAGCCTGCCGCTGCAGATCACAAAGCCGATGGTGGGACCACGAAGTATTCATTCCCCGGAGCCCTTCTACAGCCTCCGCAATCTGCATTACCGAAAATAGATGTCTACACCATGCCACGTATGTAATATTTTTAATTGTTCCTTTTAATATTCTTGTGTTCATTACTTACTCACCTGAGAATTTATCATTTGCACTGAGGGCAAGGCACAGAATATGTTAACAGGTTTAATGTAATATGGAGGTTAGGTACTACATCTGAACATTAGATGAGTAACTACCTAATACTTATTTTGCATTGAACCATTTTGGTCTTGCTTTGTTAAAACCTTAACAATATAAAATAATTCCTTTATCTGAGCTGTCACTATGCTGGGACTATAAGAATCAAACCAACAGTAGTCAAGGTAGACCAAGAAAGTATTAAAGTTTTAATCTTTTAACATCATTTATCTACTCTATTTGAATGCATTCCAAAAAGATTTAGAAATGGTCTTGAATTTACACGAAATTTATGAAGTAAGCTTGTAGTTTGTAGATTATGCTAATATACTGAATATATTAAAGTGATATTGCCGCTCAACAAGTGCTGCTTGGGTTTTGTCGCATGATAAACTACTGCAGTTTTAAAGTTAGTGAAATTTACTGAAGGAAAGTAAGATAGGATTAAAGTTTATTAGCTACATCGTATACTTATGTGCATGAATTCAATATAATAATATTTATTTGAAAAGTTCCTACATTAGTTCTTTTTACAATTTTGTTCTCGATGACCGCTCTGGCATAAATTCCAATTGATTCCAATGTTGATCACATTTTATGACTTCATACTGATTAGAGACCATTCAAACCAAGATGATGAGAAAGTAGCTAAAGGAACCGTTTTCTTTATCCTCATAGTCTTTGCAATGAGATAGTATCTATAATAAATATTGATTGTTATTATAAATAGCTTCTATATATATTTTCAGCTCCCACATATCCTGCCCCCCGACCCCGCTATAGAAAGGGTCGGCTCACCACAAGAACACCGAGCGGGAGGAAAGGTAAGATATTTTTAAAGCATTCGTTGATAACTTTTCAGAAAGCGTGTATTACTTTAGGTAATAAATTTAATGTTAACTCTACTTGGTGGGGGCACTGCCGTGCCCTCAGATAATAACACGTTCTTAAGGTATTCCTCCTTGTAACTTGATTGCATCCAAGTAAAAAGCTCCTGTCAAAATACAGTTTACAACGATTTTTAAAGTAATTTATTAGGAGTAACCCCACTCTGTTTATTTATAAATATAACATTAGACAAAACGCCACATCAAGGAATGAATATCTTTTGAACCATTTATCATCGTAGAGTGACACATAATATCAATAAAAGCTTTAAGTAAACCTACAACACGGTTTATTTAAAACTTATATCAATCCTAACAGAGACAAATTATTTGTCTAATGTTATGGGCAAACCCATGAAAATGTATACTTGGTGTTAAATGTTATCCCCCTTGCAATAAACTTGGATTAATAATTCCACCAGTTAGTATTTACGTGACTCTCACATAAATAAACAGTTTTGTTTCTTTTCGTTCTTTATTCAATTGCTAAGCATTTAGCTTTACTCCAAGTTCATTAACAAGGGGTGGGTATTTGTTTGGACGTTACAAAAGCAATGGTCTACATGTTTGTAATGTTGCTGTTACCTCTCTCTTCTTGTCCTCCTCAGCTTCAATGGCCCGTTGGTGGAGGAGCTTTATGTCAAGCTGCCTGATCTCCTCCGCCTCTCTCGCTTGGCACTCCTTCTCCTTAAATGTGTGTTCATAATCGATGTTAATAAATGTGTAGATTATAACAGTAAGTGGACCAGATACAGCTTTACACACGGAGTTGGTAACCCCTGTTTTTCTACCCCGTGGTTATAATTTATCATTTCTAGATTCATAGCTCTAGAAGTCTAGATTGTTTAGTGTCATTAGCCTCACTAGTACTTATACTTATAATCCTAGACTTAACATTATACCTACTTATTATTATAGCGGGCTTGCAATTCTCAAAGCTACATCTAGAGTTGCAGTGCATATATCACACACAATGTTTACCTACTTATAATAAAATCTGCATAAACAAGCATACAACACACTCAACACAGTGTCTAAAGCTGTCTCTCAGTAACGCAAACAAATCATTACCACCAATGTGCTATAATGTCACTAAAAGGTAAACAATGTCTACACGAAGATTTCGAAACGCTTACTTCAGGTTTCATGCATGCATCTGTAGAAATAGAATTAGTTACCTTTTGTAGATGCTTTTCATGATCAAGCTTCTGTTGCTCGAGTTCTTCTTCTGGTATCGGCGGGGTTTCATCACCACTGGACGCATGTTTATTCCCTAAACGGTTTACCAAATTTTACATCATCCAAAACAAAACAACTTCGTTCAAAACAAAATCAAAGGGACCTACCAGTAGGTGGATGATACGATATCCAAAACTGATGAGCCATCACTACGGATGAAACAACTAGTTAAATTAACAAGAACCTTGTCAAGGCTAAAATACGTTTACGGCACGGAATACCACACGAATACTGAATCACGTACAAACCGTAAGATTTTATTCATAGACGTTTATTTTCATGGTAGATTCACAACGAAGTTACGTTGTATGGAAATGATTGGCGAGAAGCCAAGACGCTGCGTCGCAGTAGTTCCCGTCCCTTACCTACAACACTCATTAAATACAGAAAAAAAAACATGTAACATTATTATGAGCAAAAATTTGTAGTTTTTTTCTATTTCGCAGGTGAGTTATATCGGCTACCTACTATAGTTAGGGATCCCTCTTGGTCAGCACGACCAATACCTATAATATGTTTTTTTTTACATTATCTCAATTACAATGGTTTAATTTCAGAGTAATGGTTACATTGAAAAAATACCGTTCCATAGAACTAATCTGAATTTTACAGTCATACCTAATGTTTTGCCTGAAATGCTACATTATACATAATCAAATATAGACTCGAAATTTCATTAGTTTTCCTGTTATTTAGCATAGAGAGAAAGAGAACTGATAAAATGGGTAATTATTTTAATGCACAGAATTGTATGTTTTCAGCAGTTTTCAGTAAATCATGACAATTTAAAATCGAATTGACTCGTTGTTTTGCTAACTCAATTGGTGTTATAATGACCCTTATTCGGCCCCTTGGATTTTTAAACAAACTTTTTCCTTACGCAGCTCGAGGTTGGTGTATTTGGAAGGGTGCCAAATCCACCTATAACAATTGCTGCGTTGGATAAAGGGGTGAAAACTATTTTAAGAATGTTCAATTACTTTTTAAACGAATTTGTCTTTACAACTTCCCATTTAGAGCTTTAGCTTATTTAGATAGCTTTAGCTTTTTGATTATCTCCATCGCTGACATCGGTGAAGGAAAACATCGTGAGGCAACCTGGACTTATAATTAATATAAGTCTGAAATCGCAAATCGCTCGTGCCAGAAGCCTTTGCTCTGCAGTAGGACAATAATAGACTGGTATTATATTTACATAATTCATAAAGTTCCGTAGTAAGCGAACTAAAAGACAGACAACACATAAAACAACTAGGTCACACGTGCTTTTTTGCATAACAAGTTCCAGCTCTGCGTGCAGTGTAGTCGACTATAAGGAACATTATTCAAATCAACGAGGGGTGTGCTTCGGTAGTCACCCTAGAGACCTTGACCTTGTACGGAAACAATACAGAAATCGACCACCATTCGTGCGTCGCCACGGGTTACTGACTTGTTTATCCTTATGGTGAGCGGACATCTAGCAAAGTGTTCGATGGAAAGATTTTTTAACATTATGTGACAAGGGTGAACTAAGGTTATGGGCGAGTAGGATAAGTCGTTGTCCTGGGTGATTAGATAGATTAGAGCGGTAACGGGGGGGTTAAAGTTGACGTCACACAGCACTGAACATCTTATAGAAATCTCGACTAGAGCTTTGTAACTAGCACTTTGTTTTGTTACGACCAGCTTAGCTAACCAAAATCGTTGCAGATAAATAATAACAAAGCCAAAGGTCGTGCTTAGAAAATAACCTTATCGTGGAAGTAGGTACCACCTACATAGCTACCTATAATAAGTAAAAAAATCTTATTTCAAATGAAAATATGACTATCTCATAAAAATATAGTTAACTCGTTCTACTACATACTTCTACCTATACTTCTAATTTGCATCAAAGGTTTTCAACTGAAAAAGTAGAAAGACTGCTCTAATAACGACCACAGGCTGGGAATGACCACCTGATGTTCTTCTCACAAGCGCTGCATACAATGTCGTACAATTTGTATTTCTTATGTCGCAGACATTCATTCTCACGCGAAACAGATAAATATCGGCGAACACGTGTTATATTATCAAGTGACTGTTTAAAGCTGATCTCACAAAAGCGTTTCAGGAAACTAAGTACTTTCTAGCTACCTAGGTACCTACTTCTCACACGTATCGGAATTGCCAAGCATTGCAAAAAAACCGGCTCCGGTCCGTACGGTCCATTCCTCAAAAAAGGATGTGATTACGGTCACCAGAAATCGGTCAAGAGCGAGTCGGACCATGGTTTCGATCACGCTACTAGAATCTAAACTTCTAAACCGATTTTAATTAAAAAAATTACAGTTTGAAAGCTTTTTTAATTAAAAGCTCTTCTAAATATTACAATGAATAGGTTATGTTATTTAGGTGCTTAATTTAATAACAATTTCAAACTAACGTTTCTTTTTGCGAATTTGGGTTTGGATTGTGTGTCCACCGTGCCCACAACGGTAGATCCGTGCTTAGTTATATAATTGTACAAAAAGGGATAGCTACAACACTGTACCAGATGGATACATGTCACTCTTGTTAAAATGCTTAACGCTATGGTCCCCGGTTTGACAGGTGGATGGGCAAATAAATATCTAAGTATACGTCAAAGGGACCTATAGTTACTTTGCTTACAAAATACAGTGCTATGAAGCTTCAACTTAGTGAAAGTACCTAGCAATTTTAAATTTAAGGTTAACTCACACAGAAACGCGACGACGCGTGCAGTTTTTAAGATTTCAGTGAGAGAATTCGAATATGTCTGCGCAGTAGCGCGCCGCGGGCGCAGCGGTGCTTCGCCTCTGAAGAATCCGCTTATTAGGCCGTGCTGTGCCTCACACTCCTGTGACCCAGCAAAATTCACATCGTCAGCATCATTGCGATGCCGATGAAGAAATATGCGTAATGTGCCGCCGCCGCACCGCGCTGCCCTGAGTTAAATAACAGATTACTGACCTCACCAAGCATTGACATCACGTTGCGTCACGACTCGGTGTGAGCTAACCCTTAGAACGCCTCCGATACAATAGAATGTGGATAATACTTATTTCCTAACTGACAAAAGGCATTTTATTTTCCTTTCTGGTTTGTTATATTTTCCAGTATTTAGTTTTTTTTTTGCATTTTGATATGTTGTTTAATGTTGCCAATGCCTTTCTTTTATGACGTCATTGATCTTTGATTATGTATATTATTCTACTGCTATTAATTTAATGTTTATTTTTTTCTAGGGGAACCTGCAGTCAGACCAACAGAAGGTAAGAAACTATCATACGAATATCTTTGAAATGTGCATACCTACTATAAATGTAATACAAAGCAGTGGCGGATCCAGGATTGTGGTTTAAGAGGGGCTTGGTTGGGTAAGAAAGTTGGTTTTCAATAAAGTAAAAAAACACAGATTTTATTAGAAAACATATTATATGTTAAGTTAAAGATAATTGAAGACAATATTGTACCTTAGGTTAATGGTCGCACAAAAGTTTATTTGGAATAATATTAAGTTCACTTTAAGATTTGTCACCGAAGACCTCAGATGGGGGAGGCTTAAGTCCCTTAGTCCTCCCCCTGGATCCGCTACTGTCAGCATGGATTGTTATTCATTTCGGTCGCCTAGCGAAATATCTAAGTGAATTATATCAAGGGCGACTTTTGAATCCAGGTATGAACATTTTACAAATTGCAATGTTTTATTGTTTTTTTTTTTTATATTCGAAGCAAATAGTATCTATTGTACATCATATTCATACAATACCTACAAATATACACGCCTTTTCGCTTTTTTCTTTTTTCCTTTTCATAATCAACATCACATACTTAATTATCATTAAAGCTAAGGTACATAAACAGCGCAAGTACTAATAACATGTTAATTCCCCTGAGAGTATCTCATGATTGAATCATATTATATTGCGTGATCAAGGATGATCATTATTGTTGTAATATTTACAAAATGGAATGCAAAGGAAATGATATAATTTATAATAATATTAAAATATATTTATTCGTGCCGGGATAAAAAGTATCCCATGTAGAACATGGTCTGTCTATGTAACAAGTTTCAACCTTATCCATTTAACAAAAGTTTTCGCGTGATTGAGTTACAAACATCTTCACAATCTATCAAAATAATATTAGCAGCACAAGATAAGAAACAATGACTGATAAAAAAGCGTTTAGGTACTGTCTATTAAGTTATACAAAATATTATTTCATTTTAATATTCCTGTATTGTTTTAGTGAATAGTTTAAGTACTTAAGTCATAAAAAAAGTTAATTTATGTATATATTTAAATAGGTAATCTCCAAATCTCAAAGTAATTTCAAAGTTACGACAAAAATATATTTTTGGGGCCGTGGCCTCCCTTAAACATAGCTATATTCATATGTATGTAACTGTCGTTACAATCATACAATGTTTACTAATAAAGTCGCACCTTTTACTTCGTTCATATAGCTGTTTCTACCGATTCACAAGCGACGAGTGACGCCAAAAAAAAAACATTAAACTTATTAAACAAAATATCTAACTGAGATGCGCAAATTTCTTTATTCGCGCACCCTGCCGGTTGACCACTGACGCACACGGCGCCCCGTGTGCGTCAGTGGTCAGTGGTCATTGACAGTCAAATAAAAGGGATTTTTTTTTAATCAGTACGCAATTTTTTTTGGTCGTCCTAACTAATTGTATACGCACAATTTTTATTATAACATGACATCCCGCTTATAATCCCCGAAGGGTTAGGCAGAGATCCCCCCATTAGTACACCCACATTTCGCCAGTTATGTTTAAGTCCCATGTAATAGGGGGCGAGCTTATTGCCAGCAACCGGGCACAAATCCAGACTCCGAGGCTACTATTGAGACGAGGCAAATCTTTATTTAATTTAATTTTATCAGTGTTTGAAATCAGCAATATATAGACACAATCTATTCTTAATAATATCACTGAAAGCAGGCCACGGCTGGCGCATGTGGCATGTTTATGATGGGGATGCAACCCTTGCCCGAGCGAGCAGGGAACGACTGTCTGTTACAAGCGCACGCGCATTACCATTGATACTCCGCGCAAGCACTTTGCCTTGTCGCGACTTTGCCGTTTGTTCGTTGTACGATTACGAAATTGGACTTCACCTCGAATTTTACGAGGTGGTGTGTTTCTCTTAATTGGTGACAACTTACGACCAGCTTAAAGAATGCATAAGGAGAGGAGCATTCCTGGGATGCGGGCCAATGCCCATATCCTCGCGCTCCCCAATGAAAGGACCGTTTTAGAAGCCAATCAAAGGCGGCCTGACCAAGGAGAGTAATAGAACAAAGTTCACGCGCTTAAATTTAAGAGCTTTGGAGTACCCCACTCTATTTGTACTGGCTATGGTGGTACAATGAGATATTGTGTAATATAATATTTTGTATTTCTTAAGATATAATTTTTTTTTGTATGTAGAAAGATGTTATGTTGTGTGATTTTCTGTGATATACCTACTCGTTTTTTTATTATGTGTGCGCGAGATTGGGCGGATCCAGCTTTCAAGTCAGGTGGCGGTCATGTAAGAAGGCCAGGACGTGTCTGGACAGGCTCCGTTAAGATTACAATCATCATCTGCCTAGCCTTCTCCCAACTATGTTGGGGTCGGCTTCCAGTCTCACCGGATGCAGCTGAGTACCAGTATTTTACATGGAGCGACTGCCTATCTGACCTCCACAACCCAGTAACTGGGTAACACGATACCCCTAGGTAAGACTGGGTGTCAGACTCTCAAGCTTCTGACGATTCGTAACGACTGTCAAAGATCCACGAATGACAGCCGGGACCAACGGCTTAACGTGCTTTCCGAGGCACGGAATGTCAGTAATGTCTAAGATAAACTTTAGAAAGTACACATGAATTGAAAAAGTCACATTGGTACTTGCCCGGATTCGAACCCACACCCTCATGCATGAGAGGCGGGCGCCTTAACCACTAGGCCATCACGACATTAGATCCGTCCGTTTAGATTACAATAATAAATCTAATTATAAGTAAATAGTAAGCCCATGTAATGATCCCCTGGATCCGCCCTTCATGGCTATCGAATAAAATTAAGGAACCTGTAATGTTAGTTTTTAAGGCTTTTAAATATAAATAAATACGTAAATATTAAGTCGACGCCGAACCTAATAAAAACGGTCAGTAACGCTCTCAGAATATAATTACCTAAATACTGTCGGCACATGGAGCGAGCGCGCACAGCTGATAATAAAATCATTTTCAAAGTAAACTTAACTTTCTGCTGAGTTTTATAACTGTACAAAAGAAAAGAAGCTAGGGCTGTGTAAAATATAACACACACATTTTTACAAAATATAAAATAGTAGGTAGCTTTTGTCCGCGACTTCATCGGCCTAAATGCCGGTTGTCGCGGACGGAGTCGCGAGATAAAAGTAGCCTATGTCCTTTCTTGGGATTCAAACTAACCCCGTACAGAATTTCATCAAAATCGGTCCAGTAGTTTTTCAGCTAATTCGTTACAAACATACAAATCTTTCCTCTTTAAAAATATTAGTGTGTACCTAGGTAAAGTGTGGCCTAGCACTGCGTATGATTACCTACATCAGGGAAGATTTCGGACTTTCCACCACAAATTCAACACCCCCTGAAAGAGGAATAGTATAAAAAACGATAATAACATCAAACTTTATTACCTACCCACTTGGTATCGTATTCGTGGCAAGTTTCAAGTTTCAATAAAATTATAAAGCAGACGCTATCCGATAAACAACTCGTAGGTATAGGTACTCCAATATTATTAAGGACTTAATTATGTCGGTGTTCAACGCCTATTATTATGAGTTACCGAGAGGATTATTCTGAACCTAAAATATAACTACTTAGGTACCTACTTGACAAAAAGATACCTACTTACAATTTTGTACTTATTTCTTTTATAACTAAGTTTAATACAATTTTAATGTCAATATGATCAATCTTACATAATCTAGCATAAATATTTATCAATTAATAAAATTGAAGCGTCTGTCGAAGTAGCAGTACCTACCTAGTAGCTTTGTACCTAGATACAAAATAAATATTATGTCAAAGTCAAAGTCAAATCATTTTATTTCAATTAAAGCAATAAAAGGCACTTTTGAATGTCATTTATAAGAGAAAAAAAAAATGTTTACGCGGTACTAACAAGAACAAACCATTTTCTATAAATTTCTGTGTGTCGAGTTAATTCCGGCGAATCTCCGAAACGGCTGGACCGATTTTGACGTGACTGATGATGACTGAGAGGGACAACTTAGGTATTTTAGAAAAACTATAAGACCCTTTTACACAGCACGGCACGGTCACTGTGCCGAGCTGTCGTGCTACCATGCGGTGTCTTCCAAACTCTCATTTTAGCTTATACAATAAGTAACTCTTCACGGCATGGCGACCGCGCCTTGACAGTATACATGCGAAAAAGGGCTGAGGCTTCCGAGCAAAAATCGTCCCCAAATTGACCGTCAAAGTCAAATAAAATTCTTAAGAGAACTGTAGATACTTCCCTTTTTAGAATTTCATTTGACAACACTAATTGGCCAATAATACATATTAAGGTCATGGCACATTATCCCAGCACCGTAACTGGTCAGCAGCAGCACGAGGCGTCCGCGTCGCCTCGAAATTAGGGTACAATTAGTCGTAAGCTCGCAGACCGCGCACCGGCCGCGAGGCGAAAGCTCGCAGACCGCGCGCCGGCCGCGAGGTACAAGCTACAGGTCCGCACGCTTGCGGGCAGCGCGCTGTAAGCTCGCATACCGCGCGCCAGCCGCCAGGTGCATGCTCAATGTTCGCGCGCTGGCCGCGAGGCGCAAGCTCGCAGAACGCGCGCCGGCCGCTCGCTTGCAGCGCGCGGACCGAGTTGTATGGTATTTATCGGTCAGCGCGCTGACCGCCCGCCGCCGTTGGCTTTTTCTTAATGACATTATGAAAATATTAAACTGCACACGATTTTAATGCTCTAATTTGAATGAGAAAATTTACAAGTAAAGTAAGTACTGGTTTAGACCGGTTCCGTTGCGGTGCTGGGATAATGTGCCATGACCTTTACACTCACCTAATACATTATGTCTTTTCTAAAAAAGAGTTCTAAGTTTAAAAGTATCTGTAGTTTTCTTGAAATGCTCTTATTACAAATACATTACCTATTTACAATCATTCAATTTTTCCGTGTAAATTATTAAATCACTTTGAATCAGTGTGACAAGATGAAAATATTTTACTAAGAGTGTTGCCTGTTAAAAAATTGAGCTTTTTAATATAATGGTAGTTAGTCTTACATGCGTCTTAATAATAATGTAATTATGAAAGTTAAAATATTAAATACGTAATAATAGTTCGCTTGATTTTATAAAACAGACATTTAATATTTTGCTTAAAACAATATTTCGCTGGATTTTATAAAACAGACATTAGTATCAGTAAGATAAGTGAGAATGTCTTCCAAAGTATTCAGAAAACCTTCCAAAGAATAGAAAAAACAAAATTATGTCTACGGTTGACGCCTTGACGCTTAGTTGATGATTTTTTCAATTTTTACTCCATTTACTCGAAAACTTTGTCATACACTCGTGATTTAATCAGAATATTAATAATAATTTATAAAATATTTACAAATGATTTTGTTCCAAACATATTCGGCTCTGCGCAAACCAGGACGGAATACATGCCTCGATATAATGCGCGTTCTATCATTCTGCATGTGCATGAAAGATATGTCAGATTAGTAGGATTGGTAATATATACGTAATTCGTTGCCGTGTTAAAATGTAACGCTTGTATAATATGTGCGGAATATTATTTTGATGTGTGATGGTGTCTGTGATAAAACAGACGATCAGTTCAGTTGTAATGAAACGAACAAAAGTATAGTGTCGGTTAGTTAGTTTTTGACAGCCGGCAGGCTCGTCGTAAGTAACTTACGATTGGCCTCCTTTAAAAATGAACAATAGCTTAGACGGTTCAAATTTGGTGAATCTCTCAGGGGATCTGTCTGCTTTAAATCAATTGGAAACGAAGGAGACGTTGGCGCTGAACTTTCCGTTCGACCACATTTACGCATGTCACTCAGAAGACTCAGGTCGCCGACAAGAACAACTGGCCAAGGAAGTGGAAATTTCATTGCAACCTGATGTCAAAGAGCTAGGGGCCGCTGGGGAGCCATCCACTGAGGCCCTCGACCTCACAGAGAGATTAACTGCTGCTGAAATACAAAATACAAGATTGAGACACCTGCTGGTATATCATTTGGATTTGATACAACAACAAAATGACCTAATAACTAAAAAGGATAAACAGAATACGGCACTACAATTGGAAAATGATTGTGTAAGTATTATATTACTGTATCAAAACATGTTTTGTGAATAGGCAGGAAAAAAATTGTTTCAGAAGTTTATGTGAGACTAGGAAATTTCGAATTTGAGATGCAGGTTTTTACCTCCAATTTTGGTTTTAAGAATTAAATAATAAAAGGTTAGACATTAAAAAAGTTAATTGAACCCTATGTCTGATCTCTCAACCTTCATTACAAGATGTAATAATAAAAAACAATGTAGGTACTTGCCTTCTATAAAAAGTAAACAATTTTTTTACTTTCATTGTTACTTATAAAAAATGCAATAAACAAATAATATTCAATGTGTCCACTTTTAACAATTTTATAAACTATAGGAAACATGATAAACAGGTCCATATTTAAAATTAGAAATTATTTGTTTACTGCATCTACTAAATAATTAAGTGAAATTTTAACTAGGTCATAAATTACACTCTTATAGGTACTCTCATATTCAAATCATTGATTTAGCTCATATTAAAGCATTATATTTTGGCAGTTATAATATTTTAGTCTTTACTCAAAATTCAGCAAAATTTGTTGTTTCTTATCAGAAGCAATGTCCAGCCGTGTATTTCAACAGGTTCAGTTGATTGATGTTATTTTCTTATCAATTTTATATTTTACTTTTTTTTACCTATTTCCTAAGTTGATTTATAACATTAATCCATTAAAATGTAGTTGCCATTATGTCTGCTATACAGCAAAGTTTAACAGAGTATAACAAGATTTCCATGACCCTGTTGTGAAATTGAAGTAACTAAAAAAAAGATGCATTGGATACTATACTATTAAATATTATTGAAATTGTATCCATAATTCTAAATACCTCTAGCACAGTAACTTTTGATAACATCAAGTTTTGGCTGGAGACTATTAAAGATAAAAATATAAATTCAAGCTTAACTTTATTTAATTAATAATAAAAAATGCTAGTGATAACTCACAAATTATAGTGTTCAATAAATACAGCGCGAATGTTATTAAGCCTCTGGTTGTGCACTTGCAAATAGAACTAGCTAGTTGCTAATGTCATGTTTTGAAATAAAACTTAAATACAAAAACCTTAACTACTCTAAGGGCTAATTTTTTAATAATGGGCAAATGTTAATTTTTATCTTCAGATAATACGATCTTAATGGAGGGATAATCATGGTGATTTGACATTTTTTCTGTACAAAATATGTCAAACTGTCAAATTTATTCTTTGGATGATTTTATCTCACTATTGGAAAATCAGCCCTAAATTAAATTATATACACTACTGCTGGCTTAGTAATTCTATGATGCTATGCTATTATAGTTTTATGTTTCTGTTCTGATCAGCTAAGCCATTGTTTTACTTGCAAATGCGACTTTTTAAGCTGTATCTTTCTGAAAAAGAATTAAGCAAATTTGATTTTAAACTGCAGCAAAAAGGCGCTAGTTTGTTGTACCTGTGTGAAATTACATAATTCAGGTATTTCATGTAAAACATGGGCTTACTGTATCAAGTTGAATGTCAATAGTAATGTTTTACTCATTCGTTGTAAAATTAATATTTGCAGCTTAAATCTAAGGTGACACGTATGGACAGAAGGATAACTGTAAGTCAGAGACATAACATTAATCCTGCACCCGTCATAAATGCGCCACCTCCAAATGTACCACCTCCAATTGTGCCACCTCCAATTGTTTCAACACCTGTCAAGACCGAATCCAGTACTAGTGATGGTCAGGTAATTAGCCATATTATATTTTTATACCCCTTGTACTTTTGTCATAGTAGATCATAGTTCTACACAAATGCTAGGGCAACTACTAAGAGTTGTTACAACCACAGACGTTGTTCCACCTGAACATTGAATTGCACCACTTACTGGGTCTAATTATTGTGAGTCCAAAGTTCTAAAACATTCTGGCAGTAACTCATTCATACACTTTTTTTTACCTGTTTAGGTGTTCAAAGACATATGTAAATATAACAGAAGAATCTATATATACATATATAATAAAGATTTAAAAAAGTTATATTATGAATGAATAGCACATATATACATGTTGGTATGAATATAATTATTGATATTTCAAATTTTTATACTCCCCTTTTTTATTTTCAGGTGGTGTTTAATAGTCTAACTGATTTTTTGGTGCCAGAAAGTAGATCAAATCCATATATTAAGAATAATGAGATTACTAAAACCAAATCTTTGACACTGGATTCTTTCGATTTAAATAGACCTTCAGAAACAGGTAACTTTTTTTTTATGAGAAAATCCCCGCGGGTTCTCTTATGTCTAGGAAAAAGAGAGGGTTACTAAGGTGAGTTGAAGAGACTTACACGACTTGAAGGATGTTTGAGAATTGCTGTACCAAGATCTTACAAGCTGTCTCAAAAGCTGCCCTCGTTCCTCCTAAATAATAATCCAACAATTCTCTTTACATCAACGATGTATTTCAAATTTTCTCACAGCCACAAACTGTTTGACTTTTGAAATTTATGTCAAGGCCCAACTCTAGAGGGCAGCACCGGGCCGCACGAAACCGATGTGGTACATGCCACAGATCTCCATTATCATTTGCAGAAACGGTAGCATATTTTCTCAAATAATTAATCACAAATAATTAGGTATATGTGTTAAAAAGAATATCTGTTAGGTTATCTTAAAAAGAGACTTAGGTATAGCTTTTAAAAATATTCCAACTAAATAGAAGTAAAGGCAAATTCACCTTGTTGCTAAGGGCGCAGGCGACCGGGTGAAATTTGCCCTATGCAATATTTATGTACTTGCCATCGATTGTTTCATTAACACAAGGTGCATGTCACACATTTAGTAGTTATTCAGTTATGTGTTCTAATTAATGTGCTTTTGTCTCTTTCTATATTGTGGCTTAATGTGTAACGAATCAGTGTGAGTAGAACTGTGTGTCTATTTGTAGGTTTTAAAAGATTCTACATATTACAAACCTTATTCTTATAGTAAGTATAATAATTTTTGCAGTTTATTATTATTGATTATAATTAAAATCGAAAAGTTTGTTTAGACGCGTGAATACAAATTTTATTTATTAGTTTTCATAATGATATACAATAGATATGAGATAACGTGTTTAGAGACCACTATTTATGGAAACACTGTAAAGCAAGACCAAATTGCTACTGTCTTCATCAGTGAGCAGTGGCATAGAGTGACCTTAGAAAGTTTAAATGTACAATAAACATTGTTCTTTCCAAGTCTGGTAATAAACAAACTGGCCAAGCAGTAGCCGGATTCAAACACGTTTCCTATGGTTCCCCACCAATATTACAATATTGAATACTACTTGTAATACAACACATTCTTTTGTATGGTCAACTGTTTTCAATTTATAACTATACAATATTATTTTTTGTTATAGCGGCCACTGTAAAATGGACTTGGTGAAAAATTTCAAGTGTTTACTTAATTTTCAAGTGTTCGTATATTTACTACATTTTTACTTGCGCGAACTTTCCCCACTTCGCCAAAACCTGACCAAGTTACCTGCTGCAATTGTACCTAGTTCAGTTAAAAAGATACAACCCTGTAACAGACGGATGGACAGGCACCCTACAATAACGGGAAGGTACTAACACTTTAGATAGCAACAAGAAGTTAAACTGCTTTTTCTTTTTTTGTTCCAGACGTAACATCTTATCTACCTGGGAATATAGGTGTCCCTTCAATTTTGGAAACTAGCAGTCTGCAGAGCGATAACTTGAGCACAATGATTGAAAATAAGCGTTCATACGTAAAAAAAGATACCAAGCCGCCGGAACCTCGAAGCGAGCCCTTGTACACTGTGACTTCAAACAGGTTGTTTAATATATTAGATGTTGAAAGCTGCTACAGAATTACTGAGAAAACCAATAACGAATATAATTATTTTTTTACTTACAGCGGAAATACTGTTATCCAAAAGATACAGAGAACTCGGAGAAGAACTTCTGGAGGGTTGGGCAGTTTAAGTCGGCTGCCTAAAACTCCAGTTCCAAAATCTGAACCTTCAGATAATGGTAATGTTATCACTACTGTTTTAAAATCTAAAAAAGGTTAAAATTAACTAACATCATGAGTCGTTCACACTAATATTTGAACAGGTTCTAAATTATAATGCACACAATGTAACATATTTATTAAATTTTGTGTTTTACTATTTATTTATACTCTTCTTTCACGTCATTTTATGTTGCAGTTAATATGTTTGAGGATGACAAAGCCTTTGAGCGCACCTACAGTGTTAACAAAAAATCGAAAATGATTAACACATACGGCAAATCGAAGACCTCAACTATTCCAAAGAAGACGCCTCATTATACTGGCTCACTCTCAGATCGACTACAGCTAATAGATACCACACCTACTGGTGAAGATCCTTATCAATTAGGGGAGGCTGATATGAGGGAGCAATCGCCTATCCCGAAACTTATGCTTCAAAAAACAAATCACGGACGATTGAAAATATGTTCAGATCTTATGGGGGAGAGTACTATGCCCTCTAGGCGTATATACGATGCGCCAGCAACGGAGACAAGTACTAAAATGCCAAATAAAATAAAATTAGAGAAGAGGTATAATTTGCCTACTATTGTTCCCTATTCGGTAACACATACATCTACCCACACGTCGAACAAATCTACTGATTCGTGTACGCATTTATCTACGTATACGCATGTTCCTAAGGCTGCGTATACACCGAAGCAGACTGCTACGCTGACTCCTAAGCACACTTCGACACTCACTTCTAAGCAGACATCGACACTCACTACTCCTAAGCATACGTCTACGCTCACATCTACAAATGCGTGTACCCATATGTCGACGTATACGCATACTACTAGGAACACTACTGCGCGTACTGCAACAGCCTCCCAAAAGGGTACGACTAAGGCCACAAAATCTCCCCAGGGTGGTTCAAGAAAATCTACGCATGCGGGTTCAAATAAGACTACGCAAAAAGCCTCCAATAAAGCTCCGCTTCGTACTCCACATACAAGCCCACTGATGGCCACGCTTACGCCCCTGCACGTGGTTCCACTTTTGACTACACGTCCGGCAACACACACGGCCACGCATGGGAGCCTGCATGCGGCACTCCTCGCTACGCCGGCGCTAGTGGCTTCTAGTTCTGCTACGCGTGCGAGCATACACGCGGCACTCATCACCACGCCGGCGCTAGTGGCTTCGAGTGCGGCTACTCATGGAAGCTTGGCACTCATCACCACGCCGACGCTATTGACTCCGAGATCGGCCACTCATGGGAGCCTGCACGCGGCACTCACCACCAAACCGACGCCAGTGGCTTCGAGTTCAGCCACTCATGGGAGCTTGCATGCGGCAGTCAGCACCACGTCGACGCCGGTGACTACGAGTTCGGCCATTTATGCGAGCCTGCACGCTATAGCCACCACCACGTCGACGCAGGTGACTCCGAGTCTGGCCTCTCATGGGAGCCTGCACGCGGCTGCCACCACTACACCGACCCCAGTGACTCTGAGTTCGGCCATTCATAAGAGCCTGCACGCGGCACTCACCGGCACGCCGATGTCGGTGAGTCCGAGTTCGGCCACGTACGAGACCCTGCTCGCGGCTCTCACCAGCACGCCAACGCCGGAGACTCAGAGTTCGGCCACGTATGGAAGCCTGCACGCGGCACACACCACCACGCCGACGCCGGTGACCCATAGCTCGGTTACAAACACTATTACCGAAATTAAAACGGAAGCTCCTGACTCCCCTATGTCGCCACCGAACCCATTTATACCGCAACAAGACATCGACTGCGTAAAGAAAGAAGAACCTGACCCTGAACCTGAACGTGATAACGATTCTCCTGAAATGGAATGGACTTTTTCTTACAATACTGGAAACGAGACTAGTTTATGTGATTTTTCCTATGGTGAAAACTCGAATGTTACAGTTTTACCAGCTCTTGATGTTGCGGAATTCCGAAAACTTATTGAATCAGAAGTAGCAGCACATGGCCCAATTGAAAGTCCTGAGTCGCTGGAATACAGCGTACTTGAAAACGTTGATAGCGATACGATTAAGAAGAAGGGAGCACGCACCGCAAGCTCCACCGCTGCGCCCGAAGTAAGCTCTCGTCCCAAATGAATAATTCATTTTAGAGATATATTATAAAGAAAAATTAATTCTATTAAAATGGTCATGTTCTAGGAGGAGATTCCGGATAACCGACGTGGCATGGGAAGCAAACGTGGAAGAAAACGAGCACTATCGACTGCAGGGCTTATTAAAAATGCGAAGCAAAATTTATCGAAACCAGTCGGGCCCAAGCCAAAGATGGTCAAGGGTAAAGGTAATGTAATGTAATAAAATTATCTGCGCCAGACCTCTGGGCGGCCAAAGGTTTACTTAGTACCTTAGTAAGGCCTTACTTAGTATGCTCACAATATGGCCAAGCAACGGCGATCGTGACGGCTGTGCAGGTTGTGCGCGTGCATGCTCCGCCCCACTGGTACACTCAACCCGACGTTCATGGTAACAACTTGTCGATACCAGCGCCTTTATGCTACAACAGTAAGTTAGTCCACCAGTTACCTGATGTTTGGTTGACTGTGCTCTAGTGTGATACTTTAGTGGTTTTACTTAGCTTAGTTAATCTAAGCGCATTACGCATTGAATTCAAGGGGTCAAGATGTTTGGCGTAGACTGTTTTAGATACTAACTCTAAAATATATATGATGGTTTAAGTGTATAAGATAAATTAGTGTATCATAGTATTCTGAGTATCTTAATACTTATGATACACTAATTCATGTTATACTTTATCTTAAGGCTTGCACATAATTTACGCGCTATTGATATTAAAATCCACCACTAATTGCTGTGCAAAGCTTACCCTGGTGCCATCGCAATTTTTTGTTTTGTTTGGCTTTCCTTAAGAAAATATGGGTGGTATTTTCTTAACAATCTTTTAGAAATGTGTTAACTTCAATTTCAGCTGCTTGCCGCGGCAAGAAATCTCCTCTGCCAGGAATGATGACGAATAAACCGTATCACACCCTGGTAGGAGACCCAGACCTATCGTGGTACCACGGCCTGGATCCCGACGTTAAAATTGAAGACATCGATCAAGGAGACTGTAAAGCCTCCACGGTAGAGGTAAAAAAGGGGCCAGGTTGTCTTTAATACATTTTTTATGCCCATGAAAACACCAATCTAATGTAAAAAGGCTGAAATGAGTAAAAACCTAATTTTGTTTACAGGTACCGAGATGGCGTGAAAAGCCATACACTTGTGTTTATAGTTTAGAAGGAACAGAAAATTTAGATGATAAGGTTTTTGAAAAGCGTCACCAAAAACTAGAAGCGGAGGAGCGGAGACAATTAAGGTATGTTTTTTGTCTAAATCTGTAGTAATAGTATAAAGGTTTTTTTTTTTGGTTTCTAACTCTGAAAGCTATAGTATACTAGAAATTATAATAGTATACTATTGCAAAAGGCAATTGGATATGATTTATGGTATATTTGACTTCTACGCTTCAGAAGCTAGTAGTCAATAATGTATGATTGCGTTAATTTCCAAACCACTGGTATCTGATTATGGCATCATTTTATTTGTTGTCAATATATGACTTTTACCACTATGGAGTTTCTTCCTATTTATGAAAGCATCTCTAACTTTTGGTCGATTCTAGTAGACCACATTATTCAGAATTATTAACTTCCATTCTAAATGCGGCCATGGACGACAGAGCTTGGGCACATAACGATCTTCTTCGAATCCGTGTTTATCTATTCAAAATTTTTTATAATACTTGAATGTATCTGTTTGTAAATTAAAAATATTGGCACTTTTTTACAATCATTGGTATCATACGGTATAACAAGTTGCGTGTCCATAACTCCACGTTTGAGTTTTAAAGATATGCCTGAAGTTTATTTTCGGATTTGACAAATAGCCAACTACATAATCATGAGAAGAAAAGGAACACCGCACGACATCTGTAGTGTTGTATGTGTTACCGGCAATCTGTATAATTCAGGTGTTCTATACAATACCTAAGCAATGTATAGAATACCTGGGGCGTACAGGCAATGTATGAAACATTATGAATGTTATTCTCCATTACACACTTTACCTAGGTAATGAAATACAATTCCTAGGGATTGTATAGAGTGCTGGTCCACCGGCAATATGTAAATAAATAGAATTTGTTCTATATGTAACTGTAGATCATATGTTTTACAAGTAAATCTTAGAATTAGTATTAGCCAAGAAACTGTAACCAACTTGGCTGTGGAATGATTAGTCACAAACCTACCCTTTCTTTTTATTTGGGTCTAAAATTACATATGTCTTAGTGGTAATTTTTCAATCGTCACTATATAAAATCGTATAATATCGTCACAATAGAAAATATTTCATTATTCATTAATAAGTGGTTCATCTTAAGGGAGCGGAGCGACCACAAGACTTGGGGTACTCCGACTCGTTTTTTTTTTAAAACCACTAGGAAATAGGCCCTTCTAGCTCCTTTCCTGCTCTTTTACACAAATTGCCGGCTGCGTTTTCGGTATTGTGTAGAATACATAGGCAAACTATAAAATAAATAATATTTAATACATTACTGGTCTTTTTTAGGTATTCTATACATTGCTTAGGTTTTGTATAGAATACCGGATTATACAGATTGTCGGTAACATAAGCACTCATAAGCATAATAATATGCATGTGTTACATTGCATGGCACTATGAACAGTGACTTTTCACACAAAGAAAAAATTGGTTCCCCAGCAATATTTTTTGCTCAATGTTGCTTCGTTTGATGGGCGGTATGCGTAGTTAGCGGGTATGTGCTTTTTTACACCCCGTATACTTTATTTCCAATTTCGCAATTTTACATGAGGGTGATATGAATAATAAAATACATTTTTTAATGTATTGCATAAATCATAGATTAACTAGCCCTGGCACGTACGCTAAGATTAAACTTTTTTGGCAGCCGGGGCTTTGTCTAATCATTACATTTTCAAAATTATAAAAGTAGTTTTGTTGTTACATCAGGCTATTTATAGTTTATAATAAAACCATTTAAAAAAACACTTAATGTATGTATAGCCTCTCTCTGGAAGTAAGTGGTCTGGGTGGGAATATGCAGAAGTGTATGTGTAGTGTTGTGTGCTTTTTTTTTCGGAATGGTATCGGCGGACCTCGGCTTAGGGCGTCGCTCGGGGAAGACAGTAAGGGGAGAGACTGGATCGGATCTTGATTATTTAGGGTCAAATTCAAAGCTACAAGCTCAGCGGCACGGTCTGGCTTAAGTAAAAGTCGGGGCGGTGTTGTATGTGTAGATCTTATATATGCAAATAACTTAAGTTACGGGATCATGTCTGTAATAGTAGCACCTGCTAATAGCTTTCGAAGTAACTTCACGATCTCCGTTTGTATTTTTTATGCCATTGTTTATTTAGTGCATTGTAAAATGGACTACCAAGTACTCGGTAGTGCAACATACATTATTTTGGTCATCTATGAGCCAGATGACCAGTATTATATTTCAAGACATGTATTGAGCACAAAGAGTTGTGTGACTGTCTTCACTTTACAGTCTTTATATAATTGTATGGTTCTAAATCGGATATGTTTGAATGCCATGAGTTTGGGAACAGCTCATTGCGCCCTTTTTAATTGAAATATATAGTCTTCGAAGCGCCTCCTCAAACTGTTATCCCAAATTGAATAGTATTAAAAATATTATAGAATTTCAAAAACTTAATAACTGCACATGACTCAATCTCAGAAATTCACTATCAAAAACACTTTTTTTTAATTTCCGTGGTCCGTCCGTCCCGTCTTTTTGTCTGTCTGGCAATATTTCTGTATGTCTGACAATGTGTTTGTATGTCTGCCAATGTGTTTGTACATCTGTCAATGTATCTTTTTGTTTCTCAATGTGTCTGAATGCCAAGTTGTCTGTTTGTTTATTTTTTATTTGTGTCTTTCAAGTTGAATGCTGTTTCGCAACAGTCTAATTATTATTAATTGTCTCGTTAAGCATGTTGACGTACCTACTTTTTTTTCTACGTACTATGCGAAACAGTCCGTTTAAATGCTTAACATTGTTATGTTAAGCATTTTTTAAATATTTCTGTTGGTTGTTGAAATGTTTTTAACAACTAAAAGAAATATAATGGATAAAGGAAGTGGTATTGAAACATCATACATCATGTTTATTTATATTTCCTCTGCCTCTTAAATTTTGAGGATACCAGACTTAATTCATAAACAACATTTAAGGCATTTTCAATAAAATGGCTGTCTATCTATTGTGTATTGTCTATCACATGTATTTAAAATATATCGTGAAAATGTAAGCATTTGCCAATTTTTTCTAAGTTTCTTAATTTTTGCTCCGATGAAATAGGCAAAAGACCCTATCTTCGGAGTGGTTAAATCAAATGAAGTTGAAACCTTTATAGTCAGGTTTTCTAAGAAGACGTATTGTATAACGAAAAGCTCTAAGCATCGGTCCAACAGGTAGATTCGGGTCGCCAATTAGTTTGGGTTTGCAATGTGGGAAAACTAAAAATAATTGTACCAAACAAAAAACTTACTTGATATGATGATGACGATATACTTTTTGTATAGCTATGGTCCCGAATCATTACTGTACAAAAAGATCTCAACTTAGACGTTTGTATGGTTATAAACACAACAATTAATACAACTTCTGAGCATAAATAAAAAGAAAAAATTTAAATAGTCATAAAAATGTCTCAGTAGTTTTAATTTAACCTTTATGGGTACATACATGTATACAATCGTCACAATTATTTTGATCAAATGGTAGAAATTCCGAAAATGGTTAATTATTATGTTACCAGCCAAACCTAATTTTTAGATTTACTGGTTTTTCCTAGGCTTAAGCTAATAGAAGAGCGTTAAGTCAGATCGATTTGGCCAAAGCCGAACTAGTTCGTCCAAAGCTTAGAAACAAAGTGAACCCTAACTATTCACAGCTGCTTTAGCAGAAAAAGAAGGGGAATAACCCAAATTTAACAATTGTTAGTCATTCGCTTCGCTCGCTCGTTACCGGTCAAGGAATCCCAGTACTTATCTTGCTCGACGTATCGCGAAGCCCAATCCAACTTAGCAAGCGGGCCATTTGCGAAATTGGCTAAGCCTTAGCCAGGCACTGCCGCAGACCAAAATTTGGGGAAGATGATATTTTCAGTTCTAGAATGTGGAAAGGAATTTAGGTCCATATTTTACAATAGAGTAAATCATATATTTATGACACCAGGTTAGATAATGTTGGGTTGTTCACAAACGCTGCGGCCCCCCTCTGCACACAGGACCACGGTTCTCTAGCTCTACCCCAAATAATCCTTAATCGCTACTGAGGCATTCCGGTACACTTTATTTATGTGCTTTGGACGAACTATACATCTTACACAAACTCCATCGTTTTTCTACGCGGGTACGATACTCTATAAATTGTTGGTTCCAACTTATGTACTTCAACCGGGCAAGTGTAAGCCGGAATAAACTGGTTTACGTGAAAATTGGATTAGGCTGGTAACATAAGTATTATTTGTCGTAGGTATTTATAATCGTGGTCTGCCAATTATGTAGATACGTTTATATGTACACTACGCAATCGTAATAACTTTCGAAAATATGCTGTTCTCCGCCTTGCACTTTGGGTGCCGGGTATCAGCTATTTTTCGATTGTTATTAAAGTTGCAATTAAACTGTATTTTCCCTTTCCTGCAATATTGATTCAAAAAAAAGGAAGTGAACTAAAGGTAAGGCTTTATTAAAAACACTTCTTTCTATGAAAGATTTTGTAGTGTTTCCTGTGGTCCTAAGGGTATCTTAGGTCCTACAAGACCACGATAGAAATTAAAATCACGTAAAATTTTCAGATGGCATATGAGACGGATACGCGAGCAAAGGCATGTGGAACGTCTTCGAATGAGGCAGCGAGACCCTTGGTATAGCCATTCTCGTTACCAGCCCTCAGTGTACACGATCTGGCCACAACCTCAAAGGGATGTGCGTATGATCGAAATTACCGACACTATCCCCGTCATGGCCTTCGGGGAGGACCTGCCAGACATACCGCCTGCGTTAGTATACATTGGATACGAATATGAGAACGAAAAAACATAAACGGTTTCTATATGAATGGTTGGCTCATAATTCAGATCTATAACTTGTAGACAAAAAGACGGAAACCGTGTATGTTAAAATCATTTTTTAATAGTTAGTTATTTTTTTGTCTCTGTTAGTAATACCTATTTCATATTTTCAGTGATTTCATGCTTCCTTGGGTGAGAACATCAAAACCCTTGAAGAGATCGAAACGTTCGAAGACGCTTCACTGATGGTTTGCCGCCTGCGAAGTATTCGTCGCCGGAATTCGCACCTGGACCGTGTCTCACGCTTCTAGTTTATAGCATAAATTACAACATAAATGTATATAATCTGCTACTAGTTTAACCAAATGTATTTTAGGCGGTAAAACTACCTGACCTCTTGAACAAAATTATTCGAGGTCATTAATACCCCAAGGTTGGACTGACTACCAGATTGAATAGTTCGATATGACTATAAAACTCTTTTGTCGTAAAATATAGATTATAGGACACATCATTGCAAATGTTTATAAAACCACACCGCGTATATTAAAGTTAAGTAAAATTTTACATACAATTTTCTGCTGTAAGGATTAACTTATAGAAAGTTGGCCTTGTAAAGAGTTCGATTGTAGGTTATAGGATTTCTCAAAGTCTCCATGACTCCAGGATTTAATAAATTGGATCAAATGTCTTGTGTGTTAGATATCTTATTACTCTTTTCGTAGACCTTGCATGTTTGTAAATAATGTATGTGGGGATCGTTATATACTTAAGATTTTTATCTGTGGAACAAAGTCGTAGCCTGACAGTTTTTGTATAAAAAAAATTGTCAAAATACTTTTATTTTTTTCTCAGGTTAGGATTAATATTAGGAATAAAAGTTTGATGAAGTTTGCCCTTAGTAGCATAGCTAATTAAAAATAATCTTGTTGATTTGTTTCAAGTAAGTACAGTTTATGAACTCTTCCTATGTTTCTCTTTCCTGTTCTTTGTACCATAATTTAAGTCAGTAGAATTAATGTTTTTTTGTGATGACAACTTTCATTCGAGATTTAATACATTTTTTTATTTAACTTTATAGTCACGCAAATTTACGTAAAAATTACTTAAATGTAAGTTTCACTGAAACTGTTATGCAGTATTGAAAATATGAGATAAAGGCCAAACATATTTTTTATACTGAAATGCTTACGTTCCTATTCGTCAAAACAAATAAAAAGATCACTTAGATGTTTGATTTTAATTTGTTTAATTTGAAGGATTTCGAGATTTTGATTTAATTCTATCTATTTGACTAGATTGACACTGTAGGTACTAGAGATATTTCAATCGTAATTAAATAGCTTACAACATGTAGAGACTCAGATAATTGATTAAATACTAAATCGACCGAAGAACAATGGCAGTGTTTATTAACATTAAGTCTGACTCGAAATATGGAAGAAACATAAGAAATTATATTTCTACCCACACAATCGAACTCTGTACGAAGATCCAGCTTAGCACTACTTAAGTTAGTAACTCGTAACATTAGTTCATCTTAATAATGATCTTAGATAAACTCAGAGAGACTCACTCAAAATTAACCAATTAATCACAGCAAAAATAGATTACCATGCTAAGGGCCTTTAAACGGTACTGTGATATTAGCGGTACCTTTAAAAAGCGTTTGAAATGAAATCTACTGACCACAACTTGTTGGTCTTCTATACTTCGTTTGAATGCTGCTCAGCGGAAAAGGTATAACTGGGCACGTCCTTAGATGATTTTTTGACTATCTAGTAGTTGATTCAATTCACTTTGAAGCTCTCTAAGGCTGTGATTGTGGGACAGCGAAGTACATCTCTCATTGTATTGATCTTGTGAGAAGTTCCTTACAATGCCATCCCGTATACTCGACTGTTACACAAGCGCAGCCTAAGGGGCACATCGTAATAGTGTTCAGTCTACTCTGGACTAACTCTAGTGCGAGATTGCCCTAAACAAGTCGATATAAATTTAGATGTTTATTGTATTCTTTTTTTTGTAAATATAGATTGACATATGAATGTACTGAATATTGTAAATAGCGAACATATAGAATATGTTCAAATCATCGTCAAAGGGTTATTTTTTAGGGCGCGTGTTTGTCATTTATTACGCACACTGTTGATTTTTCAACGCCGAGTTGGAAAATTTAACAGTGCAAGAATATTAAGACAATATATGTAAGTGTCATCTAGTAATACGCGCGAATACGCGCATAACATTAATTTATAATACGTCTAAATTCAGACTTTGATTTCTGAGTAATATTTCATTACAAATTTGAGTAATTAGTAAAGGACATATTTTTTTTATTTATTACCGTATTAATTTTTCTTTCTCTAAAATTACGAATTTATGGAAGAAATCCATTACCATTAATATTTTTTTTATGTTATTAAGATCGTGTTCTAGTCTTGAAAAAATGCGGCTGAAAGTCCGTTATATACAAGCGATAACGATGCGGCTTTTTCGAACCAGTTATGTCACTTTCCCCTGCTCAAATGTATATCGGGTTCGATTGCATTTTGAGCACTTCGAGAGGGAGGTATGGGCTTCCTTTGAGGTAGAGGACTTCCTAACAAAGCGGGCAGAATGTCTCGTAACGAAAAGGTGAAAATAACAAGCTAAGTTATTCGAAACATCACTCCTTTCTTGTCTGTGTAAACCGATAATAATTCAAATATATAAATTTCTTTTACTGCACATTTAAGCAGTTCTTTGTTCATGTTGTCATCAAACCATTTCTTGTTTTATCTAAATAGTTAAAAGCTTCTGTTTTAATATTTGTAGCTATTTTTGATCGTAACATAATGATACTTGTCTTAATCATAAACGCCTCTTGAACCTAAATCTTGACATGATCACAAACATGTTTTCATGATTGTACCTTATCTAAATCAGAAAAACATAACAATTTCTTACCATGCAATTGTTAAATGCAAAATGACGGACATTGTTCTTCAAAATTAAATGACTCTTGAATGCAAACTAGTCGTAGTAAGAAAAATAGCTTCAAATAAATGATGACAGTTTTAAGTTTCTTTTTTTGTAGAAATGCTATCCATTTAATGCGACTAATGCTGCTAAATGGCGCACTAATGTGAAACAAATAACCCGGGGGATTTAGTCGAAATTTTGTATATTTTCAGGCGACGATCAACGATAGATCTTATTGTTTAAATGTTTTTTTGTATACTAAGAAATCCATACATTTTTCTGACAAACAACGAGGAAATTTAGAAAATGTCCAGTACAGCCTGTGTTGTAAATTTTATCCCAATGTTGACGCTAGGTATCATTACTAGGCGCCGATATGAATCGCCTACTTCAAAATTAACAGAGGATAGAACTAGACTCGCGTACCAACGTTTTTCTTTCTCAATTTCACCAAATGTTACTTGTATCATCTTGTATTTACAATCACTTTTTGAATGTTGCCAAATAGTAATTTTTAAGTTTTGGCCGTAATAGCCCCAACGGCTATTACGGCCAAAACTTAAAAAGAAGTGTTTTACACGTAGGTACAGTCATTTTATTACATAATCGTCGTTAATTGTAGACGTAATAGAGGAGGTCGTTCGTAAACAGAAAATAAGCGCTAATTATATTCGTCACGTTCTAGAATTGTGGATATGTAATCTAGCTAGAAAATAACTGTTCTTGTTCGAGTAATTAAGATAATGCCTGCCTATTAAAAAGACACGCGGGAGATAAAGGAAATCTGTGATTCTAGAAGACTGCGTTGGAAATAAATGTTGGGCATAAATATTACTCTGGCGAAAGAATGGAATTTTATTGCATTTACACTTATTAAGCAGAGCGACGACTAATAATGAACGTACATTATACATGTATTTAATTTTAGAATTAGTACGCGTAGGTACTTTATAACGTTTTCAAAAACCTTACCTAATTGATATCTAATGATTACATATAGCATGTTTTAGGTATATCTTTAAATTTCCTGAATAATATGTGCATAGAAATGAATAGTCCTTAATTGTTTAAATGGGTTCAATAGGTTAATACAAAATATAGGTACCTACTTACTGGATTCTAAATTATTTAAATTTTCAGTTATCTTCATTGTTCATTAATTGCAAAGTGGTGAGTGGTTTTAAGATATGGTTAATTAATTTTGTCAGTGTTCAAAGATAAGTATGGTATGGGTGGTTAATTTAGTTCAGTAGTATTTCGAATTTTTGGTAGAGGTATTGCCCTCAACACCAAATATAGCGGGGTTCGCCACTCATTTCGCACAAAATAACAATAATCAAATCAGAAGCATACAAATGACAAGCCTTTTTATGTATTTATTATTTATAAAGGTGAGTGCTGACGATTTGATAATTAATTCATTGTTTTATTTAATCATTCTGTCTTCTTGAATGTCAGATGATATCCAATTTAAAATCAATATTTTTTTGTGTTCATCTAGTGGCAGTCTTGCGTGTAGATGTAGCGTATAGTAATACCTACGTTACAAAAATGCACTACTTGTGTGCCGCGAGTAAAGTCGTTTGTAAATACATTGTTAAAATCATTTTTTATGTAAATTTTGATGTTTTCTAAATGCATTCCTTGCCTTTTCTTTCTACATAATTTGACCATTATTATGCGTACAAAATATACCTGCATAATAGGTTATTTTTATTTCCGAATAACCTGTTTCGGTTAAGAATTCTATCAGTAGTTCTTCAGTTAATAATGGTTCAACAAAAACAGATCATTTCATGGATTTATGATGCTAGTTGTTATACATTTTCTTTGTTATTATTACGAGTATTTATGTGGTATACAAATACGATATTTCTTCATAACTTAATATGGATATGTAATATCGTATAAATTGCTATTGCGTATCCCTTGCATTTTAATATCTGTTCTCATATTTTTTTCGTAAAATTTTACCTATTGCCAGCATGCCGCTTATGTAGTACCTACGTATATACGGTGTTTACCGGCCGACTCAATCTGGCTTCGGGTATTGCCAATGTAGGTAGGTATCTACGTACTATTTGTTATTAATATCGGTCAATTCATTATAGGTACTTTTATTTTCTTCGTTCTCCGCGCAAGTTAGAAATTATTTCAACCAATTATAGCTGTGATTATGTTTGTTAAAAGCTAATCATTTCCTTAGAACACAACGATAAAAATCATTTAACTTCTAGCGTTAAATTGAAATAAAAAATAGGATTAGTATCTAATATATTGTACCTACTTACTGTAATGAGTCTTACGGTCAAAAAAAAAATTTAATAGCTGTTTATTAATTCTTGAAAATCTCATCTGAAAGTTTTATGACGATAATTAAGAAAAACGTGCTTGTCGTAGAACGCTAAAGTCAAGTAAGGACCTGAATTAAATGGTAGAACCCCTACCTAACCTCGAATAAGTTTGCACGATCTATGGTACCTACCTCCGAATAAAGTCTTCTAAAAAATTCCAAGTACCTAACGGCTATATATAGATGCATTTTTATTAATTTGTTCAGTCGGTCAGCATCTTAGTTTTTAAAATAATGGAATATCAATTTTCGCCTGGTTATATTTTAGTAATATTAATTTCTGTAATTTAGGACTAATTCAACCATTGTTTAAGATGCATTAACTTAAACAAGGCTGAAATAAGTAGTATCTTTTATTATGAGTAAGCCAAATATAAAATGTTTAACTAGCATTATGAATGAAATTGAGCTTGTGGTTTTTTTCATTATTTATTGGGGATTAATTCATTTTTTGAATCAGTCATTTACATAGCATTAAAATTGAAAAATCATTATGTAGGTTATATTACGAATGAGTGAAGTAAACGTTGTAAATATTTTAATTTTAAAATAAAGTACCTAACGTTTAATTATTACGTAAATAAAATTTGTTAGAAAAAAAAATAGTTCTATTGTCATAATAAGATTTATCTAATATTCATTAATTAACTCCATCAGTTCACTTTTAGTTAAATAGCCTTTAGGTAAATATTTGTAGTCTGTAAAATTCCGTTTAAACAATAATTTCAGTAGTTTTATAGTCGAAATATTACAAAAATAAAATCTCTGCTAAGTTGATATGATTGACTGTCGTAGGCAAATATAATAATTATGTAAACTATACTGAAGTATGTGTCATAAATTGTAGTTCACTTATACCTGTATCTAATAATAATAGAAGTATCTTAGTTCTTCAGGAGTATATGGGTATGAATCAAACAAAACCAGGAGTCTATTTACGGTATAGGTCTATGTTTGATAAGTTATGTAGTGTCTGTAAAGAGAACTACCCAATGCTTTAATCTTTGTTTGATATTCTCTATTTGTAAGTTTGTCGCGTTATAAGATTATGTTATGATAATAAAAATTGTTTTGACGTAGACTGGGTTCCAAAAAAATGGTTTGTAAATAGGTTTGTTTCGAATATTTTTGTTTTTTTTTTTATATTATATTATTTTTATATTCGCACTGTGTGAAAGTTGATGAACTGTAAATAATCATGCTACTATTGAATGAGATCTTTAACTGAGGCCGTTTTGGTCCTCCCTAGATTTTGATTTAAATTAAGAAATTGGTCGTGTAATATTTTATGTTAAATTTTTGGAATTGTTTTTCATGTGGAGGAAACATTATTATTATGTTGAGTTAGTAGTATTTATGTCAATGATGTCCTGTATGCATTTTCATCCAAGACCAAGCCACAAGTAAGCGTTATGCTAACACGTTACTTTAAGGCCACGCGTGCTATTTATTTTTGGACTATAATTTCTTGTTCATAGTCACCTAACTAAAGTGGCTGGCTCTGTTGTATTGCGTGAAAATGATGAAGCATGCTTATAAAGCGTTTATTTGTAGTTGTTTTTTAACTAGTAAGGGAGAAGTAAAAAGGCATTTTCATGCCCGGGCGTTTTAGTCCGCATTTCTATTCCATTATTAACTTATATTTTAAGACTATACTTTCAATTCATATATCATTTGCAAAGTTATGTGCTTTCAATCGAAAAATATAAATATTTTTCAATTGAAGGTATATATATAAAATTATACCTTTATCGCTTTTAAACTAGGCAACAGATAATAGTACATTATAATAAGAGTTTATTAATAAACTCGAGTCTGAATTGCAGTTTTTCAACACACTTGTGAAGTAATTAATACCTATATGGTATGAGGTATTTTTATAGATCACACAAAAATATAATTACATTATCTCAATATTAGATGATGACATGAGTGACCTTGACGAGCGTTCACACCACAGATGTATCTACCAGTACATGTGTGCACCTCCGACTTATATGGGTTTACACAATTTATAGAACATCATGAATTGATTATTATGTTTATTTGCCATATTGTATTAATTAACATATTATTATGTAGTTTATTTATTCCCAAAATGTTAATACATAAATACATTAAAAACTTTGCTGAGATTAATAAAAACGTTTTATTACCACACTAGTGCTCTAATAGTAAAATAAAAAGCACGCGTGCGTAATACGCTGCATTATGAGCATAAAAGCGGTGCAGTAAGGGGCCACTTTACGAGCAAGTGTGTTGAAAAGTTAATTAACACTTTAAAGTTATCATTCAGGTTACTTGTGGCTGTAGAGTAGATACGACGGACTTATGTTAAGTTTAAGTATTATGTAGATTAAGATTGTTGTTCAAGAGTAAGCTTATTATTATAATTTCTTAAACAATAGCTGTTAGTGTGTAGCGTTACAGTGCAGTTAAGTTGTTCCAACTCAATTAAAGACACACGTGTTACGAAATGATTGTTAAATGTTTTCGATTATATCCGAGTTTTGCTGCACTGTCCACTTGGCATAAAATAATAAGATCTCATTAATCGTTAATAAATAATTGGAAATTAACTGTTCTAGTAGATGTTATGAGAGTAAAGTCGGGTACACTTATAATGAAGCGTGGGTACAAAATAAATATGGATAAAAGTGCAACATTGTACCGACTATAAACAATAGAAAATTGCATATCAATTTAGGCAAAATGTAACATCAGTGGCAACAGTAACATTTTTCTGAATAGTACCTTACTCTTTGTTTGTAAAACCATAGTTATACACTGTTTTGATTTCTATGTCAACAAATAAATTAATCTGCTGTGTAGATACTACTATAATGTGGCATTTATTAAATAATCTTACACTATGGTATGTTTCAGTGTACAAGTTAGTAGTGTATGTAACACTAGGTAGCTTAAATATTTATCTTCCCATATATTTAAGACTCCTAACTTCGGTTTAATTACGAATTCATGTGATACTTCAGACTAAGTTGTATAAGTACATGGAAATAAAGGAACTTCGTCTCTAGAATGTGCCGAGATTTTATTTCATTTGCATTTATCTTCCTCGATCTCTCATAAAATTGTGAATGAAGGAAATATAAAGAAAACAATCAATAGTAAGTGTTAAAAGTGCATTTAATTAATGAAACATCAAATTACATGAATGGTTTACAGTTATACGAATATCATAATACATGGTTTTGTGCTGCTCTACGGTACGTTTAGAAAAAAACACCAATGACTGAAACAGTCGTACGACATCTTAATGGCAGAAAGTTATCCTAACATCAAATAGTTGACAAATATAGTTTATTCTAACACTGAAAAAAAAAAAATAGAAGTAATGACACCAGGCTATTTCCGTATGACGTATCATTAAAAAAAAGCAGGCAACAGTAAGTGCTGATTATTACCTGACACCGTCATGGTCACACGATGTTTCCCTGGCAGTCTATATATGTTTCCGGCCTATCAACCTACAAACGTAATGACACTGAATTATATTCGCTTCACTCAATTACCCAAGAATAAATACTAGCGTGAATATGAATTCCCCACACAGTTTCAAATTCAACTCTTCCTAATGGCACACAGAATTTTTAAGTTTTAATTTCATAGTGATTTAATTGGATATAAACTTCAGTAAACTAACGAAAGCAGTTAAAATTAACATTTTCAGTATCGACCTAGCTTCTGAACTGCAAATCCCAGTATATTCCTCTATTATACCGACAGTTATCGTACTTATAAGATGAACTCACTAATAGAAATTAACACGCCACGCACCGTGTGGATATAATCATTACAATTAAAATATGTGATGCCAAGGTTGTGATGGTAATCTAACATTTATAGTTTGTTCATGGCTCTGAAGCTTATGTTTGCCTATTACATAACAGAACGAGGCTGTAATATAAGAAAAGAGTTGCAGATTAATATTACATAAAATACCTACATTACTATGAGCCTATAGCTACTTAGTACATATAATGTAAATACACATATAGTACTTACCTACGAGCTATGTTTTTTATTCCATTTAAGATTACATTCCTAATAATAAATGTTAAGATAATTATAATAATTTCTTATCATCTTCATGTAGATCCAGATAAAATTATGATGTAAAAATAAGTAATTTGATTGCATAAAAAATAGCAAAAATAAAATGTATTTATAAAACTTTTGTATAATAATCGTTGATTAAAATAACCCTAAAAATGTCCGAAGCCTATGGAGATTATAACTTAGTATCAGGTAGCAGTAAAGTAGTTACCTAATGCAGTCATAATAAACATATAAAATGTATGTTAGTCAAACAGAATATTAAAACACATTATATTTTATTGTATCAATTCCAATTCTACTACTGCATGAGGGAATCTACTCGTATACAAGGTGATTTAATTTGTCATACGACAAATTAATACTTTCCGGAAATTTTTCGATTGTATAAAAAGGTTCGATTCTTTAAGTATAATTTTTTTTTTAAACAGTTTAATGGAAAGTCCGATATCGAAATTATAAGCAGCGAAAATAATTCCAGTTTTAAGTTTATGACTCGCACAAATTAAAGTAATTAAAATTGGTAAAACCATCACAATCATCTTGAAAATCAATGTCATTGAAATGTAAAAAAAAGGACATGAATACATGGTAGATACTTAGCCTTAAAAAAAACATCGATTACAAAATACAGCAACTAGACAAAGATAAATGATTATAGCAAAATACGATACAATAAATCTACTTCCAATAGTTCCAATATCAGACATCATCCATTACAAAGCACAATTTCTTATCCTAAGTCATATTAATAGTGATATTATAAAATATTAATGAGAATAATTAAAAAAAGCAGGTTGTTGAGCAGATTACTGTTGTTTCGAGAATTACCTTTAGGTACCTTCTTTGGTAGTGCTAAGTTTTTTTTCTTTGGTACATTTATTCATTTTAGTAATTTGGCATGGGTAAGTATGTATAAAATGTTGAGCATAGTTTTAAACTATATTGAGACCCAAAGATTTATACACACACATTACCATTTATGGTAATCGAAATAAGATTATACTCAGTGAGATTATCAAAACGTAATACCACAGACACACATATTACATTCTTCATTACCTCCAATGTCAAATATTTTGACAATTCTCAATACACATACATACACAGACATAGACATAAGCTAAGCCCATTTGCCACCTGACCCTCCATACGACTGCCCCGCGAAAACGCTTCCGATGGATCAATATTTTTTAAATAAGCCATCATAATGAAAGAATACTCAAAGTAGGCCGGTTTAGGTAATTTTTTCAAACTTAACAGACTAATAAAGGGTTTACCCATTCATACTCCGCGTTTTTTTTATCCATCCAGCTCGCTGAATTGATTATTGTTAAGCAAAATAATTTCTAATAGTAACTAATGATATTATCATTAAACCCTAAAGTATCATAATCATGATAATTTACCTTTGGTAAAAAAAAATTGCTTGTGATAAGATTGTGTGTAAAAAATACTAATTATGGTGATGGTGATAATGGTTTTACAGTTGTTCAATGTCTTCTTCATCATCAGTATCTTCAAAATACAAGTTAATTTCAGCGTCCACACAGTCTTTGAGCAGTGAGTCCAGTTCGTTAAGATTATTTTGGCCAGCAGGTATACTGAAATATTTCTCCATTTCTAAAATGCGTTCTGCTTCCAATCGCCTACAACCCCGGGTAGTTTGCTTGTCCTCCACTGTTCCGATGCGTTCGACATGCATCTTGTATAGTTTATGTTCCCTCATAGGCTGTGAAAGACCATCAGGAAAATTATTAACTGCATACTTTAGTGTTACTTACTTAGAACTGAGAATATTTGAAAATTAAAAGTAATACAAATTACATTTATGAACAAAATTTGAATTATTAAAAACCATGGACAATTTTATTCGAGCTGTTTCAAGATCACAGGATCTCAAAAAGTAAACTTATCTGACAAATCATTAAAAATGAATGTTAGAATATAAGAACAAATTACCTGACGACCGCTCACAATTTCTGTAGGTGTTATGGGATTCTGGGTGAACACAAATGGTTTGAAGAATGAAACGCTTGGGTTTGGGGTGGCGGTGAACCAGTGCACACTTATGCTGGTAGGCGAGAGAACTGAGACCTGAAAGAAAAACATTTAAATAAAAATGTTTTGACAAGTGCTAATAACTACTAATATAAAAAACAATTCCATAATATTTACCTGACTTCCCTGAGTAGGGAAAGTGTCATCACAACCTCTGCAGATACGGCTCTCTTTGTTTCTCAAAATATTCATCATATCTCTCATGTCAAATTTAGAAGTTCTGGTTGCCGCCCTTAGCAGCCTTGTACCTTCATACTGCCTCTGCTCGTCACCACCAGATGAGAAAATTCTCATGAAGTTGAATTCACCCTAAAAAAAATATTTTTATACTAAAACTAGAAATATTCTTCCATAACCTTGTCCGGGAAATCACGAATGCAAAAAAGGAGAATCAGCCAAATCGTTCCAGCCGTTCTCGAGTTATGGGTATCACATTTAGCGATTTATTTGTATTATATAGAAGTTAAAGGTATTTCAAAATGTTGGCGCCTTTTAGAACATACCTTTCCATTCCAAAGGCGTAGACGCACAGTCTTTTCCACTAAACCTTCGCATTGTTTATGCATTGTTGTGGTTATAGTGAGACCATTAGAAATATTTCTGTAACCAGTTTCTAATCTCTCAGCAACCCATAGTCTGCCACTGGTCTCCAGAACCCAAGCTTCTTTGGGGTCTGCGATCAAGAAAGAGTTGTGATAGATGTGGCTATCGTCAAACTCTGAGCAAGGTCCACCTTGGCCATACTTCTCTAGAAGTGCTGCAATAATATCTACAGCTTCCTCGGCATTATTTGCTCTCTCTAAACCTAGACTGTAAAAACAGGAAAGAATAAAATCTTCTATAAATGTAACTAACAATGCATCAGGAATTCAACAGCAAGGCAATCATGCTAAAAGCTTAATTAGTCAATTCATGGGTGCACAAGTCTATTAAATAATTGGTAACATTTGTCTTGATGACTGAACATTAAAGTCTCATCAGAGTGCTTATTGCAATATTGTATTAATTGGTGGAATTAGATAGGTAAAATGTGTATTTGAAAAAGCAAGTTACAGAAACTTGCGGGACTATTGGTAGTCGAAAGACTAGCTTCTAATTTGGTTAATGTATCTATTTAGGGTACCTACTGGGTACTCTTATTATTCTTTTAAAACATTCCCATGTCAAACACATTTAGACAATGACTCCAAAGCATCAATAAGTTCATGAACTATCAACTAACCGCACTAAGTCCATCCCTAATAAACGCTTCAGACGAGCATCGCCTTCTCCTTCATTGTAGTTCGTCCACACAGCCTCATTGCCAATGGCCACGCCCTTGTCATTGGCACCCATTTCTGCTCCCCACATCCATGCTGGTTTGCTCAGTATAACCGAGTTCACTGGAGATACCCCATCGATTGTTATATAAGTGCACTGCAATTCAGAGCACTCATGTCATATTTTGAGAAATAATTAGCGTGCATGACTTGTTACTTTGTAGATTCAACATAAACAATGTAACCTAAATTTGTAATATTTTATTGATATTTATAGAGCATTCACAGTGGTTCTTGCTTGTTCTTTTCCATATCCTAAACCTATTGTTTGGAATAAGCATCTAGCTTTAACTTTCTGACTGACTTGCTCCCTGGCAATTCAAAAGTAAGCAGTTTATTTGAAATAAATGATTGATTTGACCATCATCTGGTAGTTAAATTACTTAGAACCACGTATGTTATGGAGCTCTGTAACCGTAACCGAAACTATTGGATATCCGAAATAAAAATATATCTGTAACCATAACCGTATCCGTTTCAAAAGTTTCGGATAAATTTAAATAAGGGCGGCGATTAAATAAAATGACACTTTTCGACAGGTTTTTGTTTCACCGCTCGTGCGCCACGCGAATTTTGCTTTAATTATTTACCTATAAGACTGATTATAATACCAAAAAATGTTAACCTGCACTAAATAAAACCAAATTATTGCATAGTATTTGTGTTTATATTTTACTTCAATCTAATATCCGTAACCGAAACTATCCGAAACTAATGAATAATCCGAAATAATTACACATTTGAAACCGATATATTTTTTTAATTCTTATATCCATATCCAGATCCAAAATATCATATCCATAACATCTCTGCTTAGAACCTATCTCTGTCAAAGTTGTGGAGACTATTACAAGCTTTTATTTAGTTTCACTTGTTTTTATGATAAAACTGCAATATCCTACAAAAAGTCGGCCCTAAAAGGTATGCAAACCGTATGTGCATTATGAATGCCCATAGCCTGCATTCAATGCAAATATGTTGTTTAGTGGGTGCATAAGTCTTAGAGTGTTAAGATGCTCACCCATCCTAATTTTACCCTGGATGGGTGATCATCTTTACACACCAACACTCTTCTATGCCTCAGAAAGCATGTTAAGCAGTTGCTGTTATACATGGATCTGTAACAGTTGTTATGGGTCGCCGGAATCCTGAAAGTCTGACAACCATCTTTTTGCCAGAAATGTTACATTTTCGTAAATAAAAATAAATGTTTTATAATAACTGTTTTTATTTAAATCTCTAATCTTTTACTAGATTTTGTCTTAATTACTCAAGTCCCACGTAAGTCAGCTAGGGCTTGACTGGTTGAAATTAAAACCCTGTGTTAAGTGTTGATTTTGGGTACATGTGATTTTGGGTGTATATTACATAGTAGAGTATATTATATATTATGGAGTTTAAAAAATAAAATATAATTAATTTTTTTTTATTTTAAATTATGGTTTCAGTAACAGAAAATATTCAAGTGGTCATCATGACGGATGTTGGGTGGTAGTGTTACTAAAACCATGTTAGGTGGCTTAGGGACCAACATTGCCAAACACCTGCCAGGGTTGCGGGACGTCTTAACAGGATACCGTGGCCCCGGAACTTAAAGGGCTATAGAAGGAACAGGGTGGTTTTTTAGTCAGTAAAAGTCTGACCGTCTGCCCCACCCAGGGCGGGATAACTCATTTGATGAACTTTAACACCTAAAAAAAAAAGGTGTCTCTGTGATACAACTGGATAATTTCTTACCTTCAGCTTTTGATCCCGCATTCCGCCTTTGACATAAACGACTTCTTGCACTTCATGTTGGGGACGGTCAGAGTTTTTTCCAAATATGACTGCATTGTATTTAGTAAGCGGAGGCAACACAACAAATGTATCGCAAGATTGTGGGTATTTGGACAACATTTTGTCTTATGTGCTCACAGCAGTGGTTTCCTGAGTGAAAACAATAGGAAATTGTGTCCTAAGGGTGTACTGCAGTGCTGTACTGGTTCAATAAATAATATTTTTGCTTTATTTCAGCCAGTAGACTGCAGTACTATGAATAAAATATGTGAATTAGTTATTAATAATCAAAGTCCCACGCGATACAAAGAAACAAGACCGATCGATAATGATGCTAGGCAAGGTGACAACGGTCAACCGAGGATAATAAAAATTTAATAACTTAAATAGGTAGTTTAAGCCAATAATAAAATTAATTATTACTGTTAGTTGAACGTAGAATCTTTTTAACAATATTATGTTTTTTGTTTTGACGCAAGACACAACACAATCTTCAGCTTCTCTTCAGACGCTGACGGACCGGGTAATGAAAGTCACATAAATCAATATACAGTGACGCGCATGACAAATACTGTTCACGTTTAGTCGATTATTGATTTACCGCCATGAAAGAGGAAGCACAGGACAGGAAGCGCCAATAGGCATAGGGTAATGTAGAGGAGCAGTGTGACCATCTTATTTAAGGCGAATCTGACTGGGCAAAAGTATTCCATACTTGGCGCCAAAAATACCCAAAATAAATATGCCTTAGTTCATAGAAATGGAAATAAATACACAAAAATTCAATGAAACTCTTCTAATGTATGAAATCGACAGCTTTTCTACGCGTGGCGACACGCATGGCAGGTTAACTATAAACGCAGCGTAAATCAGCCGAAACTTGCTAATCCATAGAGCAACACAGGCCTTCATGCATGATCTGTCACAGACAAAATTTTGAAGTAAAATTTGCCACAAATGGTCACACTTAGCCAAAAGGCTATTCAGACCTCCTCATAGAGGATTTCTGAAATAATGGGCATCACTGTCAGATTTAACTCATTAAATTGAAAAATAAAAAAAATATGATTTAAAAAATAAAATAATTCAAAATCACTGTTTTGTTGCCTAAATTGTGGCTTAATTAACATTATTTTCCTTTCTAACAACCTTTAGCTCACTACCGCCATTACAAAGACGATGGAAAAGTTAAGTTACAAAAATACGTAATAGATGGCGGTAGTAAGTAGTGTTTAACATTTAGGCAGGCCGCATAATTATGGGCACTGATTTGACTGATTTAAAGAGGCACTTGTAAATAGCGGTTTTGTTGGTAAGTTAATAATTATTATAAATGGCACGTTTAATAACTAGTTTAGCAGTTAAAACTAAGCAGTAAAATAAACAAAAATGAGCAATAAAAAATAATGAAATGGATCAGTGAATATAATTGGCAGGAAAATAATTAAATGGGCGGTAAAAATTCAACACCTCTCATGTATTTTTTTTTTCAAATTTTTCAATATGCATAGTGTCTGGCAATGGACGACATGATTTCTCGTATTATTCCGAAGACAATATAAAAAAATTGTATATAATAAGACGTTCTTGTTACCAGACGTTGACAGTTTTGCTACCAGTCTGTTCCCTGCAGTGCCAATCTTCATAGAAACCTATCGTTGTTACCCCTGTTCGACATTTCGTAGAAAACACTTTCAGCTTATAATATTCCTACTATTACGTAGGTTTGGTAGACCTAGAATTTACAAGGCGAAAAAAAAATTGTCTGGTAGTCCTGGGCTCTAGCTCTATGCATAATAATATATTAGCGGGGGCGTGTGGCAACTAAGAACCAAGTTAAAGAAATAAAAAATATAAGTACTTAATATTCGGTTCTATTGAAAGAACATACCTTTAAACATACCTACTTAAAAATAACCAGGTGTATTAAGAAGCAAGTAGGTATATTCACCGTCAATTAAAATGTTTTCGCCCTCGACTCGCCGAAAGAAAGCCGTGCTCGTAAATCATTTATGTAAATCAACAACAACAATGAAGCAAAATAATATAGAGAGTGCTCTATGGAACGTCGCACCGGATGTACTAGCGACTTCCCGCCGGTTTCTGACGGTTTTACCTCCTGTTTCCGCTACGGTGGGTAGGTTACCAGCGCACCCTGCTGCGAACTTCGCTGTGTGCTCTTAAATATCATATTATCATAAGTATACTTAAGTTGTGCTATTTATGACCAGGTAGATTGTCTGTACCTGGAGTTTTAGGAAGCGTAGACATTAACATACTTAGGTGCCTGTAGTTTACAGGTTTAGCTTCATAGTTTATGTATGCTTTATACTCGGTGAGATAAGTTCGTTGTTGTGTTAAAAATCTGATTTACATTTTTGAAAAATTAATTGACTGCCTCGTTGGTCTATTGGTCGCAAGCGTGGCTGCTGTATGAAGTCTTGGGTTGTATTCCCAGGTCAGGCAAAGTGTTATTGGGTTTTTCCATCAGGAATTTCTCAGTAGCAGCCTCGGAGTCTTGATTTGTGCCCGGTTGATGGCAATAGGCTCGCTCCCTATTACATGGGACTAAAAACATAACAAATTATGGATGGCTATTTCGTACATATACCCGCGCAAGCTCCCCATTACTGACGCTTGTCGAGTCTCATCTTTCGTGGCGCGTATTGTACCTAAACATAGGTACCTAATCGTTGGTCTCTGGTTATCCCCTACCATCTGGTTAGCCAGCTAATCTAATACATACCTACTTACTTACAACATGTAAGAAAATATTACACTACTTGTTGTATACCGCTTTTGCTCGCGACCGTGAATGTCGGCTGACGCGGACGCAGACGAAGTAGAATAAAAAGTACTTAAGTATGTCCTTTGTTGGGGTTCAAACTTACCGTTTTTTTTTTCCGTGGGGAAATCCTCATGGATACCCGGGTTCTGTCTGGGGGGATAATGGAGGGTTATGTCGGACTCTTACCGACTAAAACCCCTCGGTTCCTCCTGCTACCATTAGTCAGGAGCCCGGTATTCGTATGAAGCATGATGCGTACCCCCGACTTCAAATTTGTTCAAAGTTCAGTGGTTTAGTCGTGAAAGCGTAACAGACAGACAGGCATAGACAGACGGACAGAGTTACTTTCGCATTTATAATATAAGTATGGATCGCATATTATAAGCAATACCTACTTAATTAAATGGTTGTGTTATTAAGAGGTAATAAATAAACATGCCAAAATACTTCAGCATCGATATTTTATGTGGCGGCATTTTATGGTTTTCATAATAATATTTATATATATATATATATATTTATATATATATGACTCTAAGGATAGTTATATAACTAGTTTTGTTACTTAGGTACCTAAAAGTAAAGAAACCGTTTTGAGCTAGCCGCTCGCCTCTTTTCTTACACTTTTATGCCAGTAAGTTTTTAGTAAGGACTGATTTATTTATGCATCATTTATCATTCCCAAACTTCGGATTGAAGATTTGACATTCTTGACAGGCCTCATTTAATCTTCTTAAGTGTCTAATACACGCTCTACTGAATTCAGAGTCAATTCAGCACTAAACGGAACGTATCAAAAAACTGTAATGTAGATAATAACTAAATTATAAGATTGAAGTTATTATAAAAGTATAAAGTTAAAGCGAGTCCCAATGAAAACAAATTAAGGTCTATTTAAAAAAATGCGATGTTTACAATTCGAGAGGGAATTTCCTCGAAGTTGAAATTTATATTTCCGTAGGTCGATGCCAAGTGTTTCTCAGTTCAATGAGTTTTTATTAAAATGTGCAGGAAATTAATATAATGCCAATTATAATTTCCACATCGTGCATTTGTGTTGTGTTCCTGCTAAGCAAGTTGACAGTAAGTGCTTTTGTACCAATCAGCGCCTTGGTGCAATGCAGTGTCCCGTACGTGTTTATGTTTACTCGAATATGTTTGTATGATAATAAGTAAATAATGCCGCATTTACGGTGAGAATTTTAATGGATTTTCGTGGCAATTTGAATATATTTTAATGAGCGCGCGTGAGCCGGTGTGGCTTCCGGTCCTCTTTAATTATATCAGCAGTTAAGTAAAACCGGAAGATTCACCTTCCGCCTTTAGACTCTTTTCTTATTTTGGACTTAACTTTCGATCCGTATTTATTGTTCTTATTTTTTTATAATTATTTACGACGTCTAGTACCTAAAGCCTCCAAGGGTGCAGTTTTGCATCCTCGTCAGATTCAAGGAGGTAAGTACCTAGATATGCTAGTATTTCTCTTCTTCTCTTCACTTTGCTCGATCTAGGAATCGAACCCAATACCTCACGGTCAGCAGTCGCGCTTAGCGACCACTAGTCCCACCAAGCAGTCAAACATAAGTCAAGAATGGATAATCATAAAATATTACTTATGTCTTATTAGTACTTGATTTTCGAATTCGTACTAGTCGTCTTGTCAATGGGTTTAGGCAGGCAGGGAGGGCGATGAACACGCGTGCACACTGTGATATACATAGGTTGTCGCGCGACACTGGCTACCGCATAGGTACGCAATTGGGCGATTATTTTCTTTGAAGGGTGTATATTATTATTTATATCATTAAATAAGACAACTTACTGAAACAAACCTTGTATGTTTAAAAATTTCCAAGCAGCTTTGAAAGCTTAGCGCACAAACCTCAACAACATTCTAGTCATAGAGGACGCTACATTGTGCTATTTACGCGCTGATGCGTCCTATAAATTCATCGCGTTATGGCTGTGTCTAAGTGGTTCCCGGCCAATGCACCCAGCTTCCGTGCAACTTGTATCTATACTAACCTACAGATCTATTATGTACACCTAGCTTCCGGATTTTACAGAGCTCATTGTTTCGGACATAAACCAAGCTCAGTCGTCGCTTTGAAATTAATACTGGGTTTATTAAGTAAGTGATAAAAGGCTGAATGTAGGTACCTAAAGGTAACAGGTAAAGTAAAAATTGGTTTAAATGGTAAAACATAATAGTTATCTACTTTTAAATATACGTTTTACTTCTAAAACATCCTTAAACTTATGACTGGAACATCGCTGAATCGTAAAAGTTTAAGAAATAAGTTTCTATCGTCTCATTTGGCAATACTGAGGGGGACTAGACACCAATTGTGTAATTGCCTACATAAGATCGTTTTATGTCAGTTCCTCTTGTAGGAGCTTCCTTTTTCAGAGCCTTATAATATATCAGCACTTTTGATGTATGGACTTCGTAAGAGTACTTGTAGACAGTAAACTCACAAGTCCTTTTTTTATGTCAGTAGCACAACCGGAGGCAGGCTCGCGGAGTTTTTGAATCTAAATATATAAAAGCGAAAGGTCACTCACTGACTCACTTACACACTTATCATCGAAAACCGCTTGACGTATAAAAATGAAATTTGGCAGGAATACAATAGATCTCGCAGTTGCGTAGCCAGCCCAGAGAAAAAGTTAAAATGACACTTGTAATTTCAGCAGCGGACGTAGGTACCCTTCAAACCGGTACACTCAACGCAGGCTGCTTTGCGGTAAATAGGTATAGTACTATATAGGTAATATAGCTACTATTTTCCCGAATGTATCTACTTGATGACAAAGAGTTCTACATCATGAATGAGCGATAAGTTGCACTTAGTGCGCCATTTTGCTAAGCAGTTTTTTTTCGCTAAACTCCATTTTTTTTAAATTAAAAATTGTTAAATGTTGTAATTTTACATTATTATAAAACTTTTATGTTGAATACATTCAATTTTGTTAAACTATTAAACATTTTAAATAATGTTTGAGCTAAAAAGCTTTCCTTCCCTTTTTTGAAAACTGCCTTTTATAGGTAGGTATATGTATAAGTATATTTTATTATGTCTGGTGTAAAACAATTTTATTAGAGGTAGGTATGTAGGTCTCGGAGTAATATATAATTACCGAATTAGTCCTGTTAATAGATTAAACAAGCCTGTGATAATTTAATTAGTCTGGGATCTTTTACGAAACAATCATCTCAATCTATTTATTTTGTGGGAACTTCCAAATTAAAACCTACTCTTGAAAACATTATACTACTCGTATTTACCTACAAAAAATATAATTATTTTTTGTAGGTAAGTTGGTAGGTACGGTCTAGTCCTTTGTTTTTCGTAAATGCCTTTTTTAATTATGCTAACAAAAAATCAAGCTCATATTATTAAATCATAGTACGAAACTAAGTAGGTATCTGTACTAGCTACATTTTCATTAACGTTTTTCATGGTTAATTTTTGATGGCGAACAAAGGACAAAAGCATGGGAAAGCAGATAGGACCTACTTTGCTCTACACGTGAGATGTTGAGCCTGATGTTACAATAACGACAACATGTAATTATAAAACCACTAAATCCAATAGCTTACATAAATATAAATCCATATAATAAATCCTTTGATGAAACTAATTGAGTTCTAAACCACTTAACTAGTATAATACGTACGTACTAGTTAGTAGTTAGTTCACACCGCTAGTACTAAGTCGCTTCACTCATCGTTAATGTAATTTGCTGGAGACTCATCGGTGTGAATTCCTTCTACACAAGTACACATTCAATGCATTCAGGTTTAGTACCTACAACTAGTTTGTTTTCGTTTGCCGGGTGTAGCGTACCTAACTTCCTTTCAACTTTTCAATGGACTCCAATCTCATACCTAACCTGCCACTGCCCGCAACTTCGTCCGCGCGAATGTCGCTTATCACATCACAGACGGCTAAGCACAGGCTAGGCAGCTTACTACCTCTTTGTGAAATTTCGCTACGGTTGGTTCAGTGATGTTGCCGTTATTTAGGTAACAAATAAACAGACATAGTTACTTTCAAATTTATAATATTACTTAGTGTGGATATATCTAGCCTCTGTCTGCGACTTTGTCGGAGACCCTTATAATTTAGTCCTGTTGGGAATTTTATTCTTAGCTTCCAAGTTAAAACTCTATTGGTACTGCGGTTAACGTGGCCACCTATTGGGTTCAAGACCTATAAGAAAAACAGGATAGTTAGAACCGTCGACTCGAATAAAATCAAACTTTCGAATTTCAACGAGGTTTTTGAGATTCCGTCTCAGTGAGTGAATGAGTGACATTCCACTGTAAAGTAGTTACGTAACATCTCCCAGGGAGTCCTACATAGTGGTCGGACGGTAGCGCACCAACAGCGCAGTAAATACGATAGCTGGATATCCAGGTGTCCATTATCTTCGTGTTACTTTTCAGATTACAGGTCTATTCCCAGGTTATCCGCCAGACGTGTTACACATGCTTTGTTCAAGGATTAAAGACCTCGGTGTTAGGCTGGCACACATAACAATAGAATGTTTGGAAAATATTTTTGTTCAAATAGATGGATTACGGTACCAGACTTAAATCCGCAAAGGGTCGTCCTCATATAATCTTTTCCTAGTATCTTTTCCATTCTTTTGAATACAGGACCGTAGACGTGTACCGCACTTGTACGTAAATTGTATCGAAAACTTAAGCTCACTGAGGCTTTAGTTTCATAAAAAGGTATGTTATATACGTACAGTAGGTATGTATGTAAATACTTAATCGCTAAGACTGGGAAGTAGACTCCGAGAGTTATTTCAGGATGTTTATTTTTCATATTGATTATAAAGTTAAAAAAGTCGTCTTTTTTTCTAATTGTACCTACAGTTTTAATCAGAAGGCCAGGTAACGTAATTTAAGCGTTCAAAATCTTGTCTGAAAAACACATTGGGAAGAATTTAGATAAATTAGAGATATTTTCGATAGATTGATAATAAGATGCAGTGGCTGATCCATGGCTCAAGGAAAGTGGTTCCAGCCCCCCAAAACCATCTGAGTTCTTAAAGTGTAAATGATATTATTTTAATTAAATTTTGTTGCTACAATTTCCCTACCTAATGGATCAAATAAAATGTGTGCTTTTTAAGTGTTTACTATGCTAAAAACCTATCTTCAGCGGGGCCAGCTCCCCGGATCCGCCACCGCCAAGATTACAATTCGAAACGTTTTTAAAAGTTACGGGAAATATCCCCTAAACAAAACCCACAAATATCGGTAGGTATATACGCACTATATATTGTTACTTATACCGTACAGTGGATGCTATCTAATTATGTTCTATTACTTATTTAAATTGGATCTTATTACTGATAAATTTTATTATCCGCATCGGAAAATTTTTTCTTCCTTATTAACAGCTGATATTTCTGTGCAATTTAATCGTTTCTCCTTAATTCCATTATTTTCCTCTACTTCCAGTGGAGTCTGAAAGAAATTGAAATTCTTTGCTTTGTAAGGGAACCGTCTCAGATATTTTTACGCTTCATTGAAGAATTGTCTGGCTTTTCCAGTGACAGATTCAATTCGAGAAAAGATAGCTGGATTGTCTATAATATTATTGGATTAAAAAATGAAATCAAAGTTGTTTTAAAATTAATGCTGTCACTAAAAAATATAAAATTCATGTTACTTAGATCGCTTAGGTATCCACTATCTCAACAAATGGTGCTTTATAATAGTGCCATACAAATCTTTCACATTATTTCAGTAAAGTCGTCTAAGTAGTGAATTCCTTTTCCGTTCTTGGCATTCCCCGCCTTATCACTAACTTCACTAAGACGTACTATTGGCATCGGATTGCACGTATAATGAGAACTTAAAGTGATATGGTAAGTTTAAAGTGGAAGTACTTAATCGATAGTTGCATTTTTATTTATCGTTTTGTGAAAATTGCGGTGCAATGTTTTTTAATGATGGCTAGTAAATACATACCTATGATTGAGATTTCAGCTGAAATTTTACGATGAGAAAGATAGAGTTAGGTTCATTATAATATGGTACCTATTATCTAGGGACGCCTTGGTAAATTGGTCGTAAGTTTAGGGAGTAGAACTAGAAACCAAATATAGAAATTATGGATTGGTGAAGTATATAATATAAAAATATCAGCCTAAAATTGTTTTATTGCAAAGCAAAGGCCTGTTCTCATACAGTTAAGGCATTGATCACCAAGCTTCCTCAAGGCCGATTGGCGATTTCAGACTTATGTAAGTCCAGGTTAACTCACGATGCTTTTCTTCGATCTTCGAACTTCGATCTAAGATAAAACTTAGAAGGTGCATAATATTATAAATTGAAAAAGTGATATTGGTACTCGTCCGGTATCGAAACTGCAACCTTGTGCATGATAAGCGAGCGCTTAAACCACTGGGCCATTACGGCTCTTGACATAATTATAATAAATGCTTTGAGGAACGCTTAGCGTTATTAACGTCGAACAAAAATAGATAAAATGGAAATTGTGGGGTCCATTGAAAAATGTGGGGTCTTTCGAGTGACGGTCCGGAAAGCCTTAGGCAGTTATTAACAATACCAACCAGCTGATTGATCTTTATACATCCCTTAAGCTATATTTTCGTATCTATAGCTCGTAAAAACAAGACTGTAAACGATACGTCATATTGGTTTGGAAATAAATTTTGATTGACAGGCTTTTTACTTTACCTGTGTATAATATATTACTTATTGTATAAATCTTTGTTGTTGTAAGTTAAAACAAACGTACCTACTTACCATTCCTTGGCGGTATGGCCCTATGTATTGTGTGTTTAATTTGTTTTTGTCTGATTCAATTTTATTTGTTACAGTTATTACAGTTGTTACAGTTTCATAGTTAAATGACCCAGCTAGGTACATTCATTTTAAATTATTTGTATGGTATATAATATACTGAAGCCAAGAATGTAGCGGGCAGAAGCGCGCGACGCTGTTCGCCACAAAGTATTATCCCAGGAAAAAGCCTATGTTCTACTCCAGACTATAATCTATCTCTGTGCCAGATTTCATCCAGATTCGTTCAGCCGTTGTGGCGTAATTCAGTAACAAACATTTATCCGTCCACTATAGTAGTGAATGTCGGGTATCGCGGTCGCACACGAAGCCGTGCATAATGAAATAGCTTATGTCCTTATCTCTGATACTGATGATCTTAGATTAAACCAGAACAGAGAGACGGATATACAGAAAGGCAGACATACCGAGTTACTGTCGCTCGCATTTATAATTTAGTGTGAATAAGTGGGTACATTCATCCTATAGGTACTAACCCTACTCGAAATGAGTTTTACTTTTAATTGAGGCCCTGTTAGGCGCTTTGCACACAGAGCAACTATTGCAGCAACTGGCAACTAGCTGTTTACATATATTTCAATTGGACTACGCACACATAGCAAAGGCAATCGTCAACAGTTTTCAGTTGCTGCAATCGATGACTAAGTTGTTTCCTAATTGCCGCAACTAGCAACTGTTAAATATTATACCATCACGCTGATCGCTGCGTAGATTGAGCAACTCAGCTATGAAAGTTGCTCACAGATTACCATAAAGTTGCGGCAACCGTAAACGGTATAGCAACTATCAACTTTTGCAGGAAATTTTTAAAGAGTTGATAGTTGCCTCAACTTAAGTTGCTCCGTGTGCAAAGCGCCTAAAGGTAGCAACCTACACAAAATCCACGAATACAAATCTGTAAGTATCGAAATATAATATAGTTATAATATAATAAATATGACTCGTACAGTCAGCTAATTAAACGGGAGCGATACTCGGATATGATTACGCTTGCCTAGCTTCATAAATATTTATCATTATGTCAAACAAATATTTTAATTATGAATAAATAAAACCTTCCAAACAATACTTACCTGTAATTATGTGGCGTACCTTTCTACTTGACTCACAAGTTAGCAAAACGACGCATACTTTGTTTGACTGTCGCAAATAAGGAGCCTTCCAATTCATGAACGGAAAGTGTGCGGAAAGTACCAATTACGAAGTTTGTAGATAGGCCTACAGGAGGGCGTGTGTTTTGTTCAGTCTCAAAATAAGAAATTAAAGTACGTTGACCAGCTTTTGTCATCTGCGCCAAGTTGGTAATTATGACAGGGAAGGCTTTGAAGGAGGAATGATAGAGGTGGGAGGTCGATTTTCAATTTGCATTTGAATCGGCTCAGGGCGCGAGGGACTCAGGCTGACAACAAAGGCCTCAGATTAATTTATATGCAATGGGGAGCACAGTAACACGTAAATATGAAACATTGAACCATGTAGTGATTATGACGAAGTAATTAGAACGTATTCATTCGCAACGGCAATGTAATGAAATTCGTGCCATTAAGGAAACAAGTAAAAAATAAATAGCGGCCAAACATCGTACTATTTCACTCGCACGTTATGGCGAGCGAGCGAAAGGACACGATTAGCGCCTCCATTTTCAATTCGTTTCTTTAATGGCACGGGTTATACATAGCCATTCTCCCTGTTGTTTTGCTCCGTTCTGTGTTAATGTAGGTAGGAAGTGAAATGTCTGGGTGAAATTAACGCGAAACTTTGACTTGAGCCTCCACAACTTTCTGATCTACTCCTGTATTTAACTGTCGTAAGGTCAGTAAACTCCTGTTTGTGACTTCTCGACGAAGTTATCGCTGTTTGTGAGTAAGCTTTCTTTTTAAGTAATTTAATGTTTTTTTTTTTGTGAGAAGGTATAGAAAAGAGGTTATTTTGCTAATTAATAGCTCGACTATTAAGTTCCAACTTCTCAAAGGCAATAAATTCTTAACAGAATAGGAAGACTAACTGAAACGTTTTTTATCTCGTGGCAAGCCATAATTTAGATAAAAAAACAAGGCTCAGTTTCCTGTTTTCCACTGAAGTCACATCACGACGCCACGAATGAATAATGAGTCCCTTTGCCAAAACTTAGACATGCCGTGATACTGTGCGGAATTTCTCTTTACAATTTCTATGTTACCGTTCAGAATGGTTCAGAACTTTGCTAGCTACCTACATAACGTGTCTCTAATTAGGCAGTTAGGGCAGTTATGCTCACAAAAGAGACATTTATTTCCCTCGCGACTAACTCGCCGTAGTTTTTGTGTGATCCGGGGTTCTGATTACGGAAACTAATATAAAATTGTAGTACCAACTGAACAGGTAAGTATATGGACATAATGGTATAATACATAATGTGTTTTTATGTTGTGGGTTGCTTTTATGGCGACCTAAATAGTGGTAATTGCCAATTATTTTTCTTTGAAACTTTTTTACTCTGCTCAACTACCTATGCCTATTTTAAAATTCAATATGGCTATAGTTATTTTATGGTCTGTCAAATATCTGACAAACGCTTAACTTATTTGAGGTCGTGAATATAACACAAAAACACAAAAAAGGTATCTGTTTTTATTTGAAACAGTATACCAGATAAAGCGCTTTCAATTTGATTCTTAAATTCGTTTGCGCTGCATAAAATGCAAATGTGGTTACAGGAGGGCACCTATGCTGCTATGGGTCGAGTTAGCTTGTGATTGACGTCTATTGATATTCAAAATATTTTTACCATAGAGTTTTCAAATTATGCGAGTCAGTCTGTCACACGTAGATAAAATATTGAAACCTTATTTATTTTGTAAACTAATAGATAGGTCTATCACTAAACAAAGCCCAATAGGTAATGCTCTCATTGTTAACGGCTTTAAATGCCTACATGCATTAATAATAATTAGAATGTCATGAATATTTATAAAAGACAAGCATTAATAGTTGATAATCACGTTAAACAGTCCGTATGTAGTATGTAGGTACCTGTTGTACGTGACAGGCCATTTGGGAACTGATTAGAGTAGGGCTGCTATTCATAATAAAAAAAAAACATGAAGTGTTTATCCTCTTTTTAAGCAATTAAAACAAATAACCTTGAACTTTGAATTCCCAGACATAATACTTTTAAATGCATAACATAAAATCACGCATGTAATCCCCGAAGGGTTAGGCAGAGGTGTGCCCATTAGTACACCCACATTTCGTGCGAGCCTATTGCCATCAACCGGGCAAAAATCCTAGGCTAGGCCTAGGCTGCTACTTAGAAATTACCGACGGAATAACCCAATAACGTCCTACGCAATACATTTTGTTAATCATAATTTGTATGTTATGATTTGTGTAGGTAGGTAGATATAACTTTTCATAGTCAAAGTCAAAGTCAAAACATTTATTTCAATTCGACCATTTACAGGCACTTTTGAATTGTCAAGGAGTCGGTCAGTTAGTTTTGTTGAAGAACCCAAAATAAATAAACAAACTGCTTAAAAGTATAGTCGCGTGTGCCGTGAACATCATCTTTCAGATCTTATCCCAATTTATTAGAGGTCGGCACAGTACCTACGTTTTTGTCTTCCTCACTTTTCTATCAGCCGTCATGTGTGTTCACTATCTTCCTAGCCATATCATCTTTCACATAATCCATCCATCTTTTTTTGTTGTGCCTCTTTTCTTATAGCCATTCAACACTTTAGCCGCGAATATTGACGAGTTAATAGAACAACTATGCATTCGGTAACTGTGATCTATATCGTGTGTACTCATCAATTTGCTTTAATTGATTGATCGTTGTATGTTCGAAAATTAATGCAGCGATTGACAGCCCTAAATGTATAGTAGTTGGAGTACAACGACAATAACGGATCGTAGCGGTATTATGACGTGTCGGTAGTTACATGCAAAACTCAATTGTACGGCGACGGTGTTGGCAAGACAAATCTGGTGATATGCCATTTGAACCACTTAGGTACTAACAGAGAATGTCTGAAATAGACATAAGTAATTGAAAGACGTTTGGTACAAGCCCGCGTTAAGGATATGCTTCTTTTGTTTTTAGTTCTAATTTGATCTAATAGGCTGGCAAAGGCTATATTGTTCAGGATTAGATAAGTTGGTTGATATAGGTATCAACATTTAATCGTTATCACCTGATAACGATACCTACCTACCCTACCTACCTACCTACCTAGGTAGGCTAAGCACCTACCTACTCCACAACTATTTTAGTTTTTCCAGATTGGATGTGATGTACATTTTGAAGTTGCGTTGATAAGTTCGAAAACTTTTACGTAATAGCGAGGACCGTGAATAGGATGTCGTTGAAAGCCCATTACAATCTATATAAAAATCACCTAAATAAAAATCAATTACCGGATGTATGGAAGGTCATCACTTGAGAACGGCTCGACCGATTTGGCTGATTTATTTTTGTTGTGTTCGTAATTGTAGATATGAAAGATTTTTTTTTTTGAAAATGTACTGGAATATTTGGACTGGATTCGCCGACTGGACGAAAATGAAAAATGAGACGTTTAATAAATTGCACCCTTGTAAAGAAGGGGCGGGTCGCTACTCCAAAAATCAACTTAAGTAAGATTATAAAATCACTTACAGACATGGCGATGATGATGGCAGAGTCATGCCTTTGTCAGAGTGTCAGTGTCAGAGTTAAGTCAGTTATAATTATAGTCTACAAGTTCCTTACTTACTTATTGATTAATCTACACAACATAACATATAAAGTACTAGCTATAATCCGCGATTTCAGCCGCGTTAAATAACATCTTTGATTTCTGCTCTGCTCCAGTGAGCTGTAGCGTGATATTAAATATAGCCTATACAATTCGTCATCAGTTCCAATTCAACTAGTTGGTCCAGAGATAAGCGGGTTTAAACAAACGCAAAATCTCTTCAGCTTTATTACATTAGTATAGATTGAGCAAAGTATTACCATTGTTCCACCACAGATTGGCACGATGGCGCGTTTCCAAGCCGGTGCAGCGTCGATGCATATGCCGTCCTGATTTCCGCTCAACTTTACCGCTAAATGTATTCTATCAATAAATGCAAATACTTTCATTATCATATTCAATAACGTTGACTAGCGTCCGGTAGAAATAATACAAATAGTGAATAAGGTCATTGTAAATACATTAACAAGTGGTTTATGGAAATACACACTGCCGGGTCCTCGTCTCCATCGAATAGTTTTAGAGCATTAATAAAAGAGCTTTTCCATTTTGTGAATTGCTGCCAACGAAGATTTTTATTTACTTCTGTTTCCACGGACTGTGTGACGGTGTTTTTTCAAAGAGAAGCTTTCAGAATTTTGATGACATTTCACCTTGTTCAGTGTGACAGAATTTCAAGTGCATTTTCAAAACGCACTGAGAGATTGATACGTTTTTAGATCGTGCCGTTTTCCAAAGGTCTATATTTTACTGGTTATGATTCGATATAATTTTATTTTTATTTTACTATATTTCTTGGTACCATGTGTCTAATCGTTACAATTCATGTTACACTAAACAAGACAAGATCTTAAAGACATTAAAATTATATTCGCCAGCTGAAAACACACACATTACTTACCTACATGATTTTATTCCGTAAGATTCGGTTCAAAACTACTTTCACTTGATCTGAACAAAAATTAGTCGACATTAACTTGATTTCCTTTGGGTCCATGGTTTCTGCCACATGGAGTTGTGATGTCTATTCCATTAAGATTCACCGAAGGCGCGAAATGTCACCAAATGGCGTTGATAAATGACGCTCTACTTTGGCAATTTTCCACTTTTACCACGTCCACTGTCTACTCGATTTGCTTTAATCTGTAAAGAAATTATGTGACAAAAACGTGACAATTTCTTTTGTGGCAAAAAATAAGCATTTAATTGTAAAAAGTTCACGTGAGCTTTTATTCTCCAAGGGCGAAGTGTGGAGACCCCAATATAAAACATCTTCGTGAAGTGCCTGATCAATCAATATATTTGAGTGATTGACCTAGTGTCATGAAAATATTTTTGCTTCATTAATTTTATTGAATCCCTGAAAGTCAGTACCGAGCTGTTTAATAAACGAGGATCTTTAAGGTGGAAGATCCCGTCAGCTGCAATAAAGCTGCCTTCAAATAAATAGTTCAAGCTCCAGTACGCTTGACTTTTCTTTTGTAAAGATAAACTGCTTTACTTAATGGTCTTAATTCATTGCATTTTCTAACTGAAAGAGTTTGTTAAACCATAACGGGTCGTCTATAAACTTCTCAATATAATAATATACTCTTTTTAAGATAGGCGACTAGATTAACGTGCGATTTTACTTGACATTTATGTGTTTACTTTAACATTATAAAAGAGAAGTCGTGATTAATTGAACCAACAAGTAGGTACATGTGTGCTTTTTTGTATACTTTTCATGTCTTTCCAAAGGGAGAAAGGATAGGCAGTTTAAATTAAAAATCTCCTTTTGAGCTTTTAGAACTCTTAATGAATGCAATATATCAATAAATGCTTAAGTAATTAAGTTATAATAAAACAAACGACCTCTAAAACAGGGTGTAACGAGGTCTTAAAGTTTATAGGGAAAATCCTTGTTGCGCGGAACTCAAAACTCGGATAATACCAATTATTAGTTGGAGCAAAAATACGCGAGCGAAGTAGCGCGCATCACCAGTAATAAAATTGTATTGTTAAGCTCTTTCTATGGATAAAACAATGAATAATATCTTCTTAGTATCGCAGAATCAAGCAATTAGTTAAATACAATATCGTGGAAGCAACGGATCGGGTGACGGCTATTTCAATTAGTAACAGGTAAAGTAATTGATATTTTTGAACATTTTGCGCTTCAAAATTATAAAGTAGATGGTATTTATCTATGTAGCTACCTGCTACTGGTTTTTTTATTTTAGCAAAATATGTCTTGTCAGCCCTCGTGGCGGACTGTCAAGTCTCTCTTACTTTAAACAGGGTTTATCTCATAGGAATATTCATAAAATAAGGTTGGACATGTCTGAACAGCCAGAGTTTCTACAGTACCTGCCTATCACCGGGGAATATTATGTATATCGGGTGTAAAAGGACACTTCGCGAAGCGGAAAGTTACACGTGCTTCCCATCATTGCTATATTTTTTTTACGTGAGACATATGTACTACATACCTTTTCATACATAAACACACGCCTTTTTCCATGGGGATAGGTTACCACAGAACGCCACCTGCTACGATTCCTACATCTTCTTTAGTTTTTGAAAAAAGAAAGTTTTTTTTACAGAAACAATTTTAAAATGTTATAACTTTACGTTAAATACCCCTGGCCCCTGTATTTTGATTGATTCAGTTCAGATGGAATATTTCATTATATTACACTACATACAATTTTGCCAGTAACATAGTAATCATGCTGCGCAAAATCTGTGGTCCATGAATAAGTCTTATTGATAAATCGCTAGACTAAGAATGAGAAATGGTTAAAGCCTTAAACCTACGCAGAAGTTGTTTTAACTGATATGAGAACCTATTACGTTAATACACACGTACAAGCAAAGAAGAGTCCACTCCTAGACTCTCACGCTTGAGACCTTTCAGTGCGCTGGAATGGCGCCAGAATGGCCACAAACTAACCACTAAGCGATGGTTAATCAACCTATGATAATATTATGCACATAATAGGTTTATTTCTAATTCGAGGTTACTTTAGGTATTAGGTAGCTAGGGTAAGGTTGCTTTAGTCGTACCCCCTAAGGAATGAATATTGTAGGTAATATTCAGTGAATAAAATAAAATCTTCTGCATCTACTGAATATTTATTTAACTGCCTTAGAAAATATCAAAATCTTCGTTGGAAGATTTTGATATTTTTAAGGCAGTTAAATAAATATTGATTTTCAAACAACCTCTTACCCCTAAACACAAAAACCCTCACAGGTCCGTCGTGGATTTTCCAAAATATACGCTCGATACGATTAACGCGCCTAGTCGCCTAATTCGTATCATCCATAGCCTTGATCGTACTTAGAAAAAAGACTTTAGTGGAGACATAATAAAAACTATAACATTACAAACAATAAAATTGTTTGGAATGGTGTTAATTGTTCATGTGATGAAATGTTTGTTAAAAAAATGTTTTCAGTTGATCTCAGACTGAATGCACTTGAGATGCACATATTTTTTTTTTTAAATTATTGTTTACAAATTCATACTTAATTACTAAGTTAATATCACAAAGAAAATAAAATTAAACATAGTCATGCTTGGATAATTATTGAGATACACAAATATCACTTATATATTTATTTACTTTACTTTTCATACATTTATGCCATGTATGTTGGCACATAAGCCATGTGTCCGACCTTTACGTTTTATGCGCTGGATATTTTATTCGCGATTTTCTCTTCATAGTTAGCGTAACCACGATACTTTAGCTTAGATTTTTTTAATCTTCTTATTTCGTTTCATCTGTATTAATTTCCTCCTTTTTATAGTTTTATTTATTCCTTTTTCTGTTTTTGCCGTGTTAAAGTAAAGAAAATTATTATATAATTTTTGTCGTATCGTATGTACAGGTACTACTTAAGCTTCAGGGTCTTCTAAGTTAAAAACCACCAGTTAGAACCATTTACTAATCCTAAAAATGTTCTACCGTCTGAGTATGCCTAAACGATTGCCAGATAAGTATTACAAATAGATGATAACAATGAAAAAGATAAAGATCACATTTCTGCCATAAAAAGCTTACAAATGACTCAATTTTTTAAATTAAACTGTTCAAAACTTACTTTTGATTTATTTTTGCTTCATTAAACTGGCTGGCCATCCACTTGTTTACATTTGCTCGCTTGACTAAATAGTTCAGGTTGACGACTCTGAACGATGCAATTTATAAGTATCAGACGAGTTATTGTCAAGCCGTGTTATGACATAAGCAACTTTACATCAAGTCTGTACCGAATACAGACAAAAGGTTAGACGGATGACTGGAGAACAGCCCTGCATAACGCCAAGGCTCTCAGCTAACTTTTTAGACCTATCTTGCTTGTGTATAGGAAGTTTATTTGACGCCGGTTTATTCATTTCGAAAAACCGGCCTAGGAGTCGAACCCATGTCCCAGTAGGGCTTAGGACCACTAAAGCAGCGAGGCAGACACAACTTTATATTGAAATCATAATTATTATAATCTCCTCAGAACCCCTTTCAACACTGTTTGACTTACGAAACTTGCTAAGACTATCGTTGAACTTTCTCGATAGAACGGTAGGTTTGTCCTAGCGCTGTTTACATTCCATTGCTAATTAAAATATTATAAAAATCTGTTAGTCTTATTGTAGAACTAGTCGAGGAATGGATATTAAAATTCTGAACGTAAATAGCGAAGTAGCAAGCATTACATTAGGTACACACCGTATATACAGTGCAGTATTTATTTCAGTGGAAAAGAAGTCTCATTTGAAAATAGTTAAGTTGGCCGTTCTATGGAGTTTCAGTTGGTTGTAAAACGATTACTGTTTCCTGAATGTAAAATAGGGTAATGGTTTGCGCCCACATAACAGGACTACAGTTTTTGACATCAAACGAAGGGATTGCTATATCCTTTAACAAAAAATCCTTTTCTATATTCAAAGCTATGCCCAGAATTTTTATGTCGCTTCGCGTGCCATTCGTAATTCGCGTGCGATGTGTTCGTCGCTATCCCAGGTATTGGATATCATGGTTAGAAATACATATTCGAAATACAAAATTGCAAAAAGTTTGTAAATTAGACCACGTTTTATACAAAAAGCCCAAGCGTCCATCCTTTGTGATGCAGATCTGTAATAAAGTCTGGGCCCCAATTAAAGACTAATAGGTAATATAAGTTGGGACTGTAGGCTGTAAACAAAGTGGTATTAGGCCATTATCCTGAGTGGCTAAGACGTAACACTATAAAGCACATGTACGTACAGTTTAACGGGTTGACATGAATCCGAAGATGGGTTCGGGTCGGTACCCGTAAACATAACGGATTAAGCATTATAAATCTTTAAGTAGATTGTTTGTAGTTATATCAAGTGACGCATACAGCGTTTTACAATGAATGGGAAAGTTTAAACACTGTGGTAAGTCTCGCTGAGGGGTGCATCCTGGGTACATTGTAAAGCGTTACTGCTTGTGAAACGGACGGGACATTCACTCGTAAAGGTTTGGAATTCAGACTCGTAAAGGTTGGAATTCAGACTTAAGTTAAAAAAATAGTGTTTTGGTTAATAAAATAAATAACTATAGTACATTATATTATTGTCCCACTGCAGGGTAAAGACCTTTTCTCATGCAGCGAAGACAGGAGCATTAATCACCACGTCTGGTGATTTCAGGCTTATATTAAATATTATATTGTTTTTCTTCACCGATGTCGGTGATCACAAATTCACCACGATTTCTAAGGCGGATAGGCAATTTCAGACTAACATTTTAAGCCGTTGTTTTAGATAAACTTAGAAAGTACATACTTGTCCGTTAACGAACCCGTAACCTCATGCGAGGCGAGCGCCTTAACCACTTGGCCATCACGACAATAAACTAACCAATAAATACTAACAAATAAATGAAATAAATAGTTACAACTACAAGTAAAGCAAATTCATTATCACGATTCGCAAAAACTTTGCTAATTGAAGTGCTTTTAAATTTTCGTCTGAGTTAAGCCGCTATTACTATGGATTGAACACTATTTGATTAGGGCAACATTAGACGATGCCGGGAACTAATGAGATAATAAAAAGTATACCACAACTACGTATATTATGGTCAGCTTTTCTTATGAGAGAAGAGGCTTTTGATTGAATGAGGAAAACATATAACAACAAATAGTTACTCCGAAAATTATTTCCTGTTATATAACCTACTTCCGCTGATGGGTACCTGAGAAATATTGCTCTTCCTAATTTCCAGACCCATGAAGAAGACATTACGTTATACAATACTTGTTTTGTTCAACGTCCGTTCCTTTATTGTGTTATTAAGAGTGACGTAAAAAATTTAGAACATTCTCTTTGATGATCATTAGGTATGCATATTATGGTTATTATCCTTAACCCAGTTAAAATATTATAGAGCCACAATTTTATGATAAAAAAACGTTCGTTGGTTTATATTAAAAGGTAAGTTAAAAAGGGAACTCTATAAGTGTATATATAAATAATTAATGTCGTGTTGGCAAAGTAGTCAAGGCTTGATGCACCAGGTTGTGGGTTTGCTACCGGGCACTGGTAAATAAGAATGTGACCTTTTCTACTTTATACATAATTATATATACTAAGTTTATCGTCGACATCACTGATTAAAGAGAACATCGTCAGTATGAGACTCTTTGACCTGTAGTATGACAATAATAGGCAGATATCATTATAATATAACCTAATTTATGTATTCCTCCAAGGTTAGGTAGAATGTATAGAGTGCACATTACACCAGTTATGTTTAATTCCGATGTAATAGGGGGTGAGCGTATTACCATCTACCAAGAAAAAATCCTGACAGACTGCTAAGTACCTACTGAGAAATTGTAATGGAAAAACCCGAACATCGAACCCAAGACCACAACTTCAGCAGTCGTGCGTGCGACCACAAGACCAACGAGGCAGTTGAAGAAAAATGTCTCTACATTAAAAGCTTAATATTATAGTCCGGCCACCTTCATACTATAACCGTTTCAATAAAATCGTAACATTTCTCCCTTTTCTGGGCTAGAATTATATTATTGCAAGCAATTTTGGGGACTTAAGATAAAGATTTTTTGTTTTTTTTTTTTTACTTAAATGTAGTGTCCGGCGTAGAATAATGCCTTCGAGGGGAGATTTGCTATAGGACGCTAGGCGAAGCGGCGAGGGCGGCGCAGCGCGGAGCGGCGCGGCGCGGCGAGGGACGAGGGATGCCAACAGCCACCCTATCCAGTGAGCCCGCTACTCGCTCATAGCATTCAGTCACGAACGCGACACCCGCGGTACTGCCACGCTTCGTACACGCTCCTCGGCCACAGCGTACCGCGCTTGCAATGTGTTCGGACAAAGTTTATTTTCACCATAAAATAAATTAACTGTGCAAAATGAAGAAGCAGAGCTGGCCCAGCGGGAAAGCAGAATGGCCTTTTTTAAGGTACGTGTATTTTATCACACAAAAACTTTTTTCAATTTTTTTATAATTCGGTAGTAGTTCCGGCTTGCAAAAGATTTGCGAAATATTGTTAATATTGCCCCGGCGCAAAGTTGCCTGGCTAAAGCTAATTTAAATATTATTATAATCATTGGCATTACTATAACTTTTGGAAAAGTTAAAGACGACGAAAGCGATTCAGGAAACTGAATAAAATAAATGGAGGGGCTAGTAATGGGAAAAACAAAACTTTTTTACTGCTCGCGCTTTACTCTAGTTATTTTTATTGTGGTTCGAAGCCAGGGTAATGTTACGTTGGTGTATGAGGGGTTGAAGACGCGATACATTTTCGTACTTCTGTTTTTCCGCAGTTTTGTTTTTATGTTCCTAAATCTTCGTCAATCGTTACCGGTTGAAAGGCGCTAACTTAGAACAAAGAACAACAAATTGTAATTGTAAAATAAATCAGTTTCTTGGACACGGACCAGTCCCATCGTACGGAGCCGTCGGACGTAGGTAAAAAATAAATAATTTATTATAAATATTTCGATGGCTATTTTATATTTTTGTCTATGTAGCCATGTCTTCCGAAAAGGGTTACGGCTTCAATGGCTATCCTCAGCAACAGAAAATTAATGTTTTGCTACAATAAACGACACAAACGTCATCAAAGAGAAATTAATTACAAGACGAGTGTAGGTAGTTTATATTGGAGTTGCTAACTTATTTGACGGAAATGATTGGTTTTCCTAAGAAGAAAGGGTGTAAATTCACTCATATTGATAAAGGTGCATAAACTAGGTATTCGCTTTGATTTCGGTTCCAGTAATTCACTAAGCTCAAGTACATGTTGGTATCCATGAAATAAATTTATTGGAAAATCATGAAGAAAGTTGAAAAGGATTTTTCCGCAGGAAGCGGAGGTACTTCTGAAGTACTAGGTAGCTTTTCTAGAGGCAATAAGCTATATCAAGATGCTGCAATCCCAGAAAGTCTTTATGATATGCAATTTAAAAACGACTAAGTCTCGAGTAATAAACGAGACTCTAGATGCGATTTCTGCGTGGATTTATCTGCATTCAAAAGGAGGGATTTTTACTTTGGACTACAACTTAAGTTTAAAATGTTCGAATAGGGGAAAAATATTTAAAAAATGGAATGCCTCGTTAGTCTAGTAGTCGCAAAGCACGACTGCTGAGCATGAGGTCTTGAGTTGGATTCCCAGTTCGGGCAAAGCTTTATTGGGTTTTTCTATCAGAAATTTCTCAATATATGTGTTTGTGTCTGGTTGATGACAATAGCCGGGGTTGCGGGACGTCTTAACAGGATACCGTGGCCCCGGAACGTAAAGGGCAACAGAAGGAACAGGGTGGTTTTTTAGTTAGTAGAAGTCTGACAGTTCCTTCCCAGTTCCGCTCCACCCGGGGCGGAAGGACTCATTTGATGTTTTTTAACACCCAAAAAAAAAATGACAATAGGCTCGCCTCCTATTACACGAAATGTGGGTGTAGGTACTAATAGGTACACCTATGCCTAACCCGTCGGGGATTACAGGCGTGATGTTATGTTATAAAAAATGGAAATGACATCGGATAGAATAAAAATAGAACCAACTCTTATTACCTCCGTTATGGTTTGTTAATCAAGTATGTAATCGGACTTTTATTGAAAGAATAAACCGGTCGCTTCACTTTTTGTGATAGAAAAATGATTGATTAGTTTCTACAGCTTTTATGTGAAGCCCTATGCTTCGCATGGCAGTATATTCTATTGTGGGAATAATGTCTAATGCCCAAATCTTCCTTTACGGAGCAGCGGGGCCCCAGGTACCTATTTGTCTATTTTATAGCAACTGTATTCTTTATGTCGGTATTGTCTAAATAAAAAAGACTATAAGGAGCAAACTTGAAGTTTAAGGTACTTCAATTCCGGGTTTCAGTTTATAATAAAAAATACGGAAGGTATATTTAGCGTTTCGAAGAGAAAGCCCCATTTTTTTTGCAAGTGAAATATAGAATGTTTCATCTGTGTTCAGTGTCAATCTCGACTTTTGTTAAATCTTCTACGCTTTGTCGGATTTAGAACGTTTTCAATAGACAAGCAATGTTTGATTAATTCCAGTCAGCGCTTTTTTGGGTCTCGCCGAGGTTTTGCACCGGGGACTACTTGACGGCATCTGGTGCTACTGTCTGCAGTTCTAGCATTGTTCCGTCTTATAAAAATCCCTTTTATATTTATATCTATATATTTACTCCAATTTTATTAACATACTATCTGTTCCGTGCGACTTCGTTCGCGTGGTTTTTTGTATCCGTGTTAAGTTACGTCTTAGATTACAGCCCCGGTTCCGTGGACCAGAATAAAAAAAAAACTGTTTTTTTTTCTTATTACATTATTTCTTATTTTATTATACACAAACCTTGTCCTAACAATAAAGAATACAAAAAAAAGAATTATGCATATGTGTGCAGTAGTTCGGAAGTTATGCGCGTTCGTACATTTTGGAGATTCATTTTTATGCAGATAGATAAATACGTGTTTCAACTGAACTTAAGAACGTAATGAGACTTAAGATTCGAAGGATCGTTTAAAACATTTAACAAGGAATTTTAAATCGACAAAGTACTTACAGAGTTGTTTCGAGAGTTTCTTGTGATTAATGAAGATCAAAAGCCAGACAAGTCCGTCCAAAGTGTATGATATTAGAACAAACGTTTTCTAGGAACTACTTGAGGTAAATTTAGTACGTCGATCAAAGCTCATAATAAAGGGGGAACTCGGCTGTCCTTTTAACAACTATTAAGACATTATTAAAGAAATGATATACACATTATTAATGTTTGATTCTTATAACAAGTTCAGCCATCTTAAAATAAAGAACCCTATCTGAAACCCTGACAGAAACGTTGAAAAAAAGAATACTTTTCTTTATGAAAAAAGAGAGTTTATTTTAGTAGGATGTACGTACCACTTACTTAATTAAATCATTAATACATTTTGGATAGAAGCACTTTATGTTACTTTAATTATGTAGTAGCGAATGATTAAAGCTCAGGCAGGAAGCCAATAAAAAAGATAAGAGTACCCTAAGCAACCTAAGTAAGTACTAAGGTAAGGTTGAACGTTGCTTCAGTAATGAATGGGTACCTACTTAAGGCATTTGTTCGGGAAATCTTTAATATCTCATTAACATTACTTTGAGTTAATTAGTTGTAATGGTTTCTAATTGTTTTAATTATCGCCTCTTTGCTAGACAGAAATGATATAGTCGGTTTATTGGTTTATACGGGTATAGGTATGTAGCATAATTAGAGTTTAAAAAATAAAGTATTTGAGTTAAGGAAATATTATTTATTATATTTTCGTTTTTAGTTGTAATTAAAGTTTTTTAAGATTTAAATATTATTATTAACAATTAAATTAAAGAAAGAAACCATATTATAAGAAACCATAACCAGAAATAATTAAATTTGAATTAGACTTTTGGAAATATCACGCGGTCACTCCGCGTGATTTTTGAGGAAAAAGAAAAAACATGTTTCACTCCACGTAACAATATTTTGGTACGAAGCTTTACAGGCACTTTTGTGTATGAAATGACTTCTTTTTACAAAAAAAAATGTTTCAGTCGTTGCACTAAGCTTTCGTTCGCTTTGTGACTAGGACCAAAGGGAATAATCCATTAATTCAATTATCATATTTTTGTTACATTCACACAAAAGATTAACAAAAATGTAATCAATATCTTATGATTGTTTCATGACAAAGGTATAATACATGTTAGCAGTGGACGGCCATTGGCTGATATGATGATGATGATGATGTTGAATCTTAAATTTGGTTTTTTGGGTTCCGTAACAAAACAATATCGGTCTGTGAGTCTGTCTATCCATATGTAACATACGCTTTTAGTATTTGCCTGTAATGTTGAGGAAGTTTCCCACAAACAAGAAATAATAAATATTTGTTTGTGGTGTTAGAAACGAAATTCTACTTGTTATGAGAATTTTGAAAAACCGGTTGAAGCTAGGGTTTTCATTATTTCAAATTAACAAAGAATTGTACAGCTTAAAGTTTAGTGATGATGAGAAATAATACGTACTAAGTAGGTAATACAAAAATTTGGAATTTAGGGATTTTAATTCTCGAAATAATTGATAATTGTGTAGGTACTGTTTAGTATTGTAGTATTATATAAGTATGGGAGCCTATCACTTGCCATGTAGCGATGAATTCAAGGACATTAGCTGGCGACATCCTCTTTATCTCAGGTTATCCGTCAAGATAATAGGTACACAAAGCGATTATGATGATTCCTTCAAGACCATGAATTGTCTATTAAGAGTTTATAACAATGATTCTACATACGACCGCTTAAATGTACCTTTTGCGCCGTATAGTCTGACCGAAATGGCCTTTAGAGGATTTATCCACTCTTAGCTAGGCTGGGAGCTTTAAGTACAGAACAACCGTGAGTGAACCTGCCTTGACAGTTGGCACGCTTGCATCAGTCACCGTGTAGCCCAGCTCTGTCTGCCTGAGCTCAAAGACCTGACGAACATTACCATTAGCAAGAATATCACGTAAGCTACATGAAAGTATGCCAACTAATATCATGACTTCTATAATTTTATTAGCGTACATTAAACATAATGTTGCCAGTCTTTTTAGTTGTCAATAATTGAATATAAACTTTTTGGTAATATAAATCTATAAGCCTCGGTGAAGGCACTGTTTTAGGTAGGTATAGCTACTCCCTACCTTGCTTCTTACGACACCCATGAGAAAAGACGGCGTATCGAAAATAGAATTTCCGATTTCAAATATTGTAAGAGCTAATGTTCATTTTCACGACTGTTTCGGGATTTACAAGCAACAAATATTTGGTAAGTACCTAATAAATATTCATGCTGTTTTATAATAGAGAACAGGAAAGCTGACAAAATATTCGAATAATTCAGCGATGGTCCAACTTTTAATATCCTGTTCAAAAAGCAACGGGACGGATTTGGACATGTTGCGATGTACCTATAGTCGGGGTGATGGTGAGCCCGCGTCGGAAGCAGGTACACAGAGGAGGGACACATTGTACCAGTATATTCCCACGGTGTTTGCCACTTGGCACCGGCGAGCAGTCTGAGCACGTAAGCGTATTACTACATTGTTGAATATGTTGCCAGTGTTGCCACCCAGCACTCGCGATCCACCAAACAATGTTACCACACAACAGAAATAACAAAGACGACACGTCTTACGGCGCGCCATCTCTAGCTACTGGATCTTTATCGCAACAAAGTTTGCTATACCAACATTTTACACAATTTTGAAACAATTTATTATGAGGACAAAAGAATTATATAACTCGTTATAATGTTTCGAATTTCATTGCTGCGGTGCGCTCTGTTAATTCCAATAAAATATAAGTAATTCTATTAGGACTACATTTTATTTTATTGACAATTTCAAGACGTGATAAAGAGGTTGATTGGTAAAAATATTAAAATCAAAAATAAAATAATAATCACATACATTTTTTTTTATTGCACCCTGCATAAATATTTAACTAACTACAAAGTTTAAAAAGTTAGACCACGAGAAAGAGCTTTTGGTTAAATAAGGGAAAAGTCAAAATAGGTATGGAAGAAACTTTATTTGAAATAACTTATTTATTTCACTATTTAAAGATAAAAACTAAGATATGTAGAAACTACACACGAAGGGCGCTAGCCGTCTGGTGTCTATCGATTATGCGTAGGATGGAGTCCCTAAATATTCAAGTGTTGATTGCGAATTCGCAGTATGAAATATTGCCAAAAGTAACGTGATAGCCGATAGGTCAACTTCAGTTAGATTAAAATTCGAATCTCGACGGCGACGTATGACTCGACTATTTCGGAATATTGCCAATCACACAAGCCAAATGGAACAAAACTGATAATTTGATGCTTTAAAAATCGGTCGCTCTTGTATCGAGCTCTCGACGAGGACGACCGTTGGATAATTACTTTATTGGATGAAAATGAAACTAAATATAGAAATAAACTTTTTAGTTACGTCCATATTTTTATCCTGGCAGTCTTTTTCAGCGAAGGCACTTTAGAAACATTTTACGTCGAAAGCTTTACAAGCAAATCGAATGGTCTATTAGATTTTACGTTTAAAAAGAAAACTTTAACGTTCCCCTAAAACTACAAAGTTTATTCGGGGCTCGGCTGTCACAAATTGCACAACCATTATGATACCACTTATCGTTGGCCTGCTCTACCTCCGTCCTTTCTGAATTGTCTTTATCGTTTCGACACTCTACAGTTTACCACCCAGACCGTAACTGCCAATCGACCTTCATACATAAATTTTGGCGTTTCTCCTAACACTCAGATTCAATCTGCATACTAGGATTTGACGGCTGGGCGTTGCGTTATTGATGACCAGGCTGGATGGCAGGCTGCGATGGAACACCATGCATTTTTTAATAGCAATTTGTGATCCATTTAGCTGTTTCTGCAATCCGGTTGACAGTATCCAAAATGGGACTTTGCTAAATCACTAATTCAGAGATAACACTGCCTGATTTAGATTTTATCATTAATTAATCATTATTGTTTTTGACTGTGCGAATATGGCGTATTTTATGTTTACTGGATTTATATATGGTTTTATGAAGGTTATACTCCGGACCGCAACTGAAATTCTCTTAATATTATTATGTAGGTATGTACTTAAAAGAAGAATTTTTATAAAATCGTAAACATTCAGTAAGTGAATGCTGAGACCATCTGTCTTTATGGCAAAACAGAAAGTGATTTGCATTTGAAAACAAAAATAATATTTCCAGAGCAATTTTATATGAAAGTTCCCTACTACTGGGTCTAAGTACTAACCTAATAAAATATAATCAATGCTAACGTACTTTTAATTAACTTTACATCTTAAATATAAATTAAATTACTAGATAGACTTGATGCAAAATGTACGGTTTTACAGTGTGGAAAGTGGGACAGTAACTGACTGGAATTATTACAAATATATGGTTTATTAATGCCTTTTGCAGAAAGAAAAAGATACAAGAAAGTAAACTCATTGATCGAAATAAAATCCTGGTAGTTATTTAGTTTAAAAAAAACGATAAAAAAGTTAAAATCCTTGTAGAACTAACTGCATCTACGGTTTAACTCCACACTCGAAGGAAAGTTGTGAGTTCCAACACCTCTAAACTATTGTGAGGATACTCTTCTATCAAAAAGTGTCTTGAAGGATTTACTTGTTGGAAATTTTCAACTCAACTTATTACAGCTACGATATTTTCCGAGATTGGATAGCAATATTTTAATAGGGAGTTGCTTAAAGTTTCTGAAAAGACGGCAGGTATGAGATAACTAGCTTCTGCCCGCGATTTTGCACGTGAGATATTTTTCTCCAGTGTTTAATAACGTCTTTGGTTACTGCTCCGGCTCTTATGGGTTGTAGCGTGATGTTATATAACCTATACAGTATTCCTCATGATTCTGGCTATCAAATGCAAAAATATTTTTTACAATCCATCTGCGGTTCCATAGATTAGGGCGTTTAAACAGACAAAAAATCTCTTCAGCTTAATTATATTAGTATAGGTTTAGCTGTAAGTCTGATACCATTCGTTACCGTTGGTATCATCCTTACTGCTAACTAAGTAGAGGATTCTAAAACTGTAAGTGAGTCAACAAAAATGTGAACATTAACCTTGAAAGGACGCGCGAATCTGATGTAAAATATTGATTAGTTTTATTCGTGTCGAATCATAGAGGGGTATTAAAGATGGACCCCTCTATAAAGTCACCCCTACAGTCGCACCCCATCGGCCGTGTGTATCAGCCATGGCGTACGCACATGAAGGGTGATCGACAAACGTTTTATGCGCACAACGATTCATAAAACTATCTGCGTTCAATTTTGGTGAAATAAAACATTTTGTCTTGTTGGTATTTCCTTTGTGTGATTAGATTGCGTTATTGTATCATACGTAGTAGGTACCTACCTATATTATTTTTGAAGAATAGTATTTGTATTGCTTTTTTGATAGTCTGGTTCATATAGGTACTTACAAGTACTTATTCATTGTAATCGTGGTCATGATAGCGTTTTCTACATACATAAAATTCTAATGTGCGGAAGAGATTATTTATGGATAAGCAATATTTTAAAATCTTTTGTTTTCTTCTATTTTAAGCACAAAATACTGCATACTTTTATAACAATAATTATATTTTAATGTTAATAAAAATCTATTTAATTTACTTAGAGATTAATACCCATTTTCTATTGCCTTATATGCTAGGTCAAAGAAAGGTCGGGTGCGGAGTACTCGTAACCGGCGTGCTTGTATGACGAGATGTATGAACGTAGATGAGGCGAAAGGAGTATGTAAGGATCGTAGCAGGTGCCGTTCTATAGTTTCTGCCTACCCCCATGGGGAAAAGGCGTGAGTTTATGTATGCATGTATGTTATATGCTAGGAAGAACATTTAGTTTATTATCACTGGTAATGCTTACACTATACAGATAATTATTGTGCTCTCTGCCATCTGTCATTTTTGCCCTTCAAATGTTCACAACAAATGGTTACAATCGATTCCTGCAGTTTTTGTTTGTTTTACAAGCCATTCTCCAAACAAAACGGAGTTTTATGAAAATGTTTTGTTTAATTAAATTACTATTGGGGTAATTTTTAAAATCTTTCAATATGGTTTTTCTAAACTCGATAACATATAGTATTACACACACACAACATATCAAATACTTCCAAACTTATCCTTACTGATTCATCTCAATGAATCACCCTGTATTCAACAGACGAATTGGGGACCTGCTCCTTTTTGAAGTCAGTTCAAAATAGCTAAATTGAAAAACTTTTCGTTTTAAAGATTGCTTAAATAAGTTGTAAGTAAGTCGAGCTGAATCGGTATTTAAGATTCTCCGTACCGATATGAGCTCAAACGCTAATCAAATTATTCAAATGCTCTTGAAAAGTTTATGAGCTCTTAAATCTATGGAGACGTTTAAAACAGGAAGAGCACCCCAAACTTATCTGAAGGTTAAATTAAACAAAGGCAACGGAAAAAACAGGTCGATGTTCGGAGTATGAATTCGACTTATTGTCGAAAGGAAGGTCCCTAAGCTAAAGATCTGGATATAATGATGCCCTCGGCCGCTTCTCCTATCAACTCACAGAAAAGAAACTTGCGTAAATAGCATAGTGTAGCTACCTTAATGGCGGGACGGCCGAACTTTGCTCCAAGACGCCGCTTATGCCCTTGGAAATTCGTGAATAACACAAGATACAGCCAGCAGAAATGGCTAGTTGACTGAGATTTTTAGAGAATACAGCTATTTACATTTACCAGCCAGTTTAACTCCCCAAGGTTTACTAGTACCTATCTACATATTTGCTATTCTCGAGAGAGAGAGAGCCCCCAATGTCGGGTTCTGATGAAATATGCATTCGGCTAATCGAATGTGATATTACGAACATGTATACCTATATGATATGTTTGTTTATTATCTTGATGCCTGTAATGTTTAGGGACGTTTTGGTGAGGGCACTGTTAGTCTACCTACATATTTAAGTTCGTGGTTTATCTGTGGGTTTATTGTAAGGGTTTTGTTGTTTATGACTGTTATTGCGGGCAAATACACTGAATATTGGCCAAAAAGAATTCGTTTACAAGTCGCGAATGAAAAAGTATTGATAGGTATATCATTTTTGTTTAATTTAATCTTTTAAAATGTTACGTTTAAAACTAAAAATAAATTTAAAAAAAAACGCCTTATGCTGTAACGCGAAGAAGTCAAGACGGGGCAAACGAATTTGAAATTATATTGTTGTCTTGAAGCAAACATTCTATAACTTTGAAGTTACGAGTAGATAATTCGTTGAGATATGACAGGATCACTTAGGCTGCTCAGAGACGAGGCTTAGCGTTAACTCACGCTTCAATCTGTCAAAATCACACCAAAATGTACTGATTTTGACAGAACGAAGCGCTCTGAATCTCAGCCTTAGCACTCTTACCTACTCACATATGTGTAACTACGTGCGGTGACATTGAAATAATTTTATGTTGTGTTACTATTGAAACAAATATATATATATTATTATTACTCTTTATAATAAATTTTACTCATGAAAATAAACAATTTTCCAGGTTATTTATTGTGCGCAGAAGAGGAATACAACGGAAAGGGATATAGCCACATTTTTATCCTTTCTTTACATAAAAAAACAGAAAAATACAAGGCAAATAGAGAACCTCCTCTTTTTTAAGGTTGGTTAAAATATAAAAGATAAATTACTTCACGTGCCGAAGGCTATGCCAACAGGCTGTCGGCTTGCTGTAATGCACTTTATTATGTTTCGTAGACCGAAGCACTCAGGTTGTCTTTTATAAAGATTTTTGTATTGACCTCTCTCTTTGCATCAATATTTTAAGTGACGAACAAGTTATGCAAGGGAACGCTTGTCTGTTATCAAAGTTCTTAGAACCTTGGTTTGAGTGCTTCTGAGAGTGCATCAAGATATTTGCACTTTGTTTTCTTAGAACATGTTAAAAGGGCGAGGTGCAATAAATACCTATTCAAGTCTGTGCTACCTATTCAAACGAAAGAGTTTTGTGACGATCGATTCAAGTTCAATAAAAAATATTTAATTTAAACATATTTGTATCCACTTTAGAAATATTTATATGTTAATAGTTAGATGGGTTAGGTTTACTTGTCTAGCGATATTTTTATTTCTCAATCAGAGTATGCTGGAATGATTAAGTGTTAATATAATATATGACTTTTATGTCGCCATTTAAAGACATGCATATTTTATCATTATGTTGACGTTTGTCTTGTCTACCTCGTAGACCGTACCTATCCATAATTTAATTAACATATTTCACTTGCAAGTAAACTGAAAGGTAAAATGGACACTCGCTATGCCCCATTGGAAATTTGGAACAACGGGAAGCCATGTTTAGGTGCGAAAGAAAATTTTGTCTACGATTGAATTATAAATATAAATAATAATAATACCAGCCTATTACTGTCCCACTGCAGGGCAAAGGCGTCTTCTCATACAGAGAAGGCAAAATTGAATTAGACATTTAATTTTACACTACTAAGAATACGGTTAATTGCATATTGTTAAATGAACATTGGCAGATGAAGTCGCGAGATGACGTTCAATACCGCTCGTTAGTATTTCAAGCTGAGTTAGTTTTACAAGCGAGTTCACTCGGTGCCACTGAACTTTACTAAAATGTTTGTCGGAGTATCTTATAATGGCAGTAACTACTAGTGTTTCTTGACATGGCGCCTGACGGTGACGCGTCCATTTACCTACAATGTTTAGGTATTACGTGAAAACATCTTTGACTAACCTCTCTGTAAACTGAGCGGTTGGACAATTGGACAAGGGTAACAAATTAACCCTGTCTCTCCTTTGAAGGGGATGTAGGTCAATAGCAGTACACTTTTACAGCGAACTGAGTGTAAGTCTCGGGCTTAGTTCTGAAGTAGGTACAATTTGGTGATCTGCGGCTTAACCAACTGTCGCAAACTATTCTCATTTGTTAACGATTTTCATTTTTGTACAAATCGAGAGGTTCTTGTCGTTCTCGTTGGGGCCGTGTTTATGATTTAATTATATTTGTCGAGCAGTTATATTTGTTGGAGAACCGCTTGGCTTATTAACGCTCAAAAGTTTTAGTTTAATATTTTCTTGTGGTGCGGGTGTGGCACAAGTACTGCCATGTTTCCGAGGAAAAGAAAAAGTACTTAAACATTAACCGCATGCCTCAGGAGCTTTGCGCTCAGGAAGGTTCATATCTAAATAGGGGAAAAAGGGGGAATGGAATAGCTTTAATTATGAAATGGATGAACCTGCTCCGCTTTACGAAGAAAGGTAAATAGTTTCTACTTCGCTGTTAAAGAGCATTAAAATACTCGTAGGTACTTCACAGTTTCATGTTTCCAACAGAACGTGTCTTGCAGGTATTCCACAAATTATAGTGTTAATTAGTTTAGTCTGAATTCAATTTCAGATGGTAGGGAAATTATAGTCTAGAAAATTCTAACGTTTGATTGCAAATAATTAGAAGCGTATTGCATGGCTGTGTTTTGAAACGAAAATGTCTGTGTGTCTTATAGTAAAAGTACCTAATGAGCCTATTATGAAAATACCTACTAGTGCCTATAATGGATAAATACCCTAAAATAACGTGGCAATTTAAATTTCAGTCTATAGTGTACCTATTCAAAGAGTATTCTGTACTTACATAAATCTTAAACAAGAGTGGAGCGTAAGAAGTTCTCAGTGTGTCTACGCCTCCACAGACATATAATAATGTGGGTCCGATTTCCCATTTGTAAAGTAAAAGGAGAATAAAACAACCGTTTCGTATCCCGTGCGGTGCTAATGTGGGTCACGAGTCGCGGCCAGTCCGCACGGCCACGCGACTGTCCGCGTCCTATTCTGTGTTCACTTTAGATATATATTCAAGATTCTCGAATGTAAAACACTTTAATTTTGTAAAGATACATCAATGTTTTTTTAATGTCAAGTCATTTAATACCTGCCAACCTATTAGTACAGTAAACTTCCCAGACACCAGGTGTTGGCGGCTCGCTAGTTTTATCTCTACACTGTCACAGGGAAGTGCGATATGTCAGTAGTTTCAATTCCAGCCAGAGTAGGTACAATAAGCTGCCACTGTATTACCGTCTCATGTAGGTAATGTGGTTCAATAATATCTTCAGCCACAAGAAATCTCAAGGGACACATCCAGGCTCGCAATGCAATAAACGCATTAACTTATTGCTTGGTTAGGTTGTGTTTGCCTTGAGTTGACTGATAGTGTTTGTCTATAAAATAATGTCGCTCAATGGAATCGTATTAGACATTAAGGCACCTTCATTTGTCTTACAAATTAACAGAGAAGCGCGGCCTTTTCAGATCGTCAGGTTAGTTAAATCGTCGGTGGTCGCCGACCAAGCGGTGTCCCTCTTCCAGTGGTATTAAGTTGAATGCTGAGATTCTTCGCCGGAGATCCATTCATTTAGCCTATAACAGAGTGGATTTAGAGCTCTTTGTTAGTTATCGGGCCGAGGCTCTTCGTCCGTCGTGACAAATTCCTTCCACCGACTTTATTAATGGCTTATAGGATTAAATATACAACCTGTTTTAATACAACGGAGATATTGTGATGAGTTAAATTGTTCTTGGTTTATATTTCCAACCTCAACAGAATACGATAAGACGAAGTCGTTTGTCTGTTTATTCAATTACCTAGAAATTTTGAACAAGTTGACAGGTTATGCGGTTTTCGCAGTTATTCACGGAATTTCTTGAGGAAGTTTTATGTATTGTTAGGGTAACAATGATTGCTTTGGAAAAAAGGAATTATTAGATAGATAGTGTCTTTTTCTGTGAAACAAACTGGGCCGGTTTATACCTAGGGTAATAGATTTTGTCATCCATGAGAATTGTGTTACGGCCCTTAATTTTTTTTATGATATTGTTTTATCTATATCTCTCTGGGATAACGTAACTTCCTACATAAGCGAAGGAATTTTCAGAATCGGGCCAGAACTTCCGTAGATTAGCCCGTTCAAACAAACAAACTCTTCAGCTTAACAATATTAGTTACATTGATAATAATGTAATATAAGTTAATAGAAGTTGCAATGAAGAGAATATAATGAACATCACAATGTATGAAGCATGCTTTTCAGATAATAATTTCGCAGATGCAGTAATTTAGGAGATTATAATTCATAATTACCTGCATTTATAAACAAAAAAATAAAATTAATTAAGTATGGTTCTAAATAATTAATTAACAACAATAACAACATAATTACGGGAGCCTTGTTTATATAGCAAGATTGGAGCTACCAGGGCTTCAGGCTGTAGTGTTTCGTGCAAGTCGTTAAATTGTAGGAAACCAGTTATTACGGCCGTCGGGGACCCGCGACCACTGTTTATGCACTAAGATACACTACTTCGACTTTAATTGCAGAACGTGACTTTAAAGTTTGAACAGTGTTCGTTATTGTCGACCATACCAGTTTTATGAATGGAGTCTGTCTCGTCAGGGCTTTAGAAATGAATACTGCTGCATCTGCTGACTGATTCAACCGTTCTCGTTTATTAACTTCGACACCTGGCTGCCCTTTCAGAGACCGCTACAAAAAACCTAAAAAGACTCGTATGCGCGAATTCAACAAAGGGGCATCAAATAATCTCTACAGGACTGGTTTTTGGTTTCATTCAAAAAGGCCGAATAAAGACCAGTATTTAAAAAGTCGGACTTCACTTATTGTGGGGTCATTATAACAAGTTTCGGAACTCTTTTTTGAAAATCCACCCTAATTACTTATTTAATATTCGTCTGGGGAGAGGTAAATAACAAAGGTATTTAAGTACCTATCTACTTGCATACAAATCAGTATTCCATTACAAAATTATGAAAAGAGAAGTAACAGCTGTCTGCCACACGCAGTTTTTAAGTAACGAATTTTTATCTTCAATTAAAAACAGATTAAGGTTACTTCTGACCGCACCATCTTTAGTAAATAATGAGCGAGAAACATTAAAATATACTAATTAAAATCATTTAAATGATGATGTACGTATGTACCAGAATCGAGGTGACAGAGTAAAATTCCTTAAATTGTTGTATAACAATTTCTGAGGTCAAAACATAATAGCGAATAAACGAACAGACACATAATTTAAATCCTTTGAGGACGGAATCGTACCCGCAGCCGCACCGCAACCACAAGGCACTTGAGCAACTCGATCCAAGCGCACACAGCTTTTCTATTTCTGTTCAACTATGCCTTGACATCTGTGTATGAGCCACTGAGCCAGCACTCGAAACACATCAATACATTATTATATTTATTTAAAGATCAAAGGTTGAGGGCCCTTCATTAATCTATTTCGTATAAATTCCTTTCAATCTAGTTACGAGTACATCCTCTGGTACAGATTGAGAGAAAAGTGTTCATTAAAATAATATTTTTGCCTTACGAGAAAATTGAACGTCTCATGATGTTAAAAATATTACAATAATGTACCAAAAAGTAATACTTAATATATTTTTAGGAAACTATGGTTACATAAAATAATTTAAATTTAACCTCCATGAACCCCTTCCGAAAAATTGCTTTTAAATCACCGAAAACACCTTTTTATTCGTATACCTAACTTGTAAATCCCAAGCCAATAAACAGTTCGTTTGAAGTTCTGTGGACATTTCAAGTTCGAAAATAAATAGCTTCACAGCCTAAGTAATGTTTGAACGATGAAAATGTCTCGTCATTTGACAAGTTTATATTTGAATATTGTAATCGATGTTTAAAAAACGTGGCGACTGCAAGACGGCTTTGTGTACTACCTAAATGATTTGCAACATAAGTAGAGAAGTTACTTACAACGTAGAAATAATTTTGTTTTTTTAAGTTTCTTGTTTTTTACCCTATACCGTTTAAAAAATACCTTGGACACAAAGTAATAGAGTCCCGATGACACTGAAAAGAACGCTAATTAAATAAAATCTACAAAATACTTTGAACTTACGACATTAGATTGGTAACCATATATCAAAGCATTATATTAACCCTTAAAGTTGTAATCGAGGGTCGTATTAGTGAGCCCCACACGGCATTATTAGGTAATATCTGTCAATGTTGACGTATCACTTTAGAGGAATCGCGCTCCTTTGTAATAATAGACGTCTGTTAACGCCAGAGCATTAATTAGTGAAAGTATTATGAGTTGAGACGACCACAGGGTGCGGGTCTAGCAGTCTTTGATTACTATTAAGCTTAGGTTACCTAGCAGTGCCTGTATCCATTTACAATACAATTTCTAGATATAGGGTTTGGCATTTACCATACTGTGAAGACGAAAAGATCGCTCTATTAATTTTTAGAAATGGGTAAAGTTATTAGTTCTATTAATATTCACAATAATACATATAGATATAATTAAAATTTACACACCTATAAAGAAAAAAATGCAAAGAAAAAAAAATCTTTTCATTTCAAAATCACGAATAAACCGCACCACTGGTTTTTCATATGAAAAGTTCTGTCTAAGTTAGGAAGTCTTTAGCATCACAGTTTTATAATCCAATAAAAGTTGGAAAAAAAAACTTTACGTTAAGGTTATTAAAACTTCTTTAATTGAGACATCTATGATGCAGGCCGCAAAACTTGGGGATTTGAAAGAAAAAAAAAACAAATTAGTAACCAACGAGCAGAAGTCGAATAAAATTCTTTCAAATGATTTTCAATAACGATGAAAAATTTTTTTGTGGAAATCGTTAAAAGTAGTTCTTTTTTGTTTTATAGGTACCAATACCTATAATTTATACCGAAAATTTGTATTTGCCTAATACTTAGTACAGTTAGTTAACTGTACTCGTAGGCAAATACTAATCTTCGGTAAATACTGTAAACACTTTAGAAGATTATTAGTTGTAGTTACCATGGCTTCAATACCTAGTAAATTTTTTCACAATCAAATGTGGACACACATTATTGTGTGAAATAAACAGTTGTTTGCGTGAAGGAACAACACAACGTACGTAATTTAACAAAGTTGTAATTTAGTGTTTTATTCTCTGTAAGGCTCGATATTAATTGAAACCCCTCGACAATATAAATGAAACCGTTCATTCTCATTGCCAGCCGACATGTCGGCGCCGAAATTGTTTAAAACAAATGTTTTTGCTATATTGATGAATACCCTATAGAATCCTATTACTGGAATGAATGCCATCCTTCCACAAGAGCTTTTTCATCATACAGCATTTCCATTTAAAGTAAATAAACATTTATTTAATTCGTTGGGTTTTGGTATCTTATTTGTTTTGTTAGAATTGTATTTTAAGAGAATTGTCAGAAAGCAGTGGGTGCTCGCAAACAAGGCAGTGGTTAGTGAAAAGGTCTCTGGCGGGTGCGTAATCTTTTCTCCATGTACCAAATCCTACCCTATTACCCTTAACGGTATTCTTATTAGGGGGAGCTTCGCTCAACCGCTTGCCCGTCGCGGTCGCCCCCCCACACCGACACACACGCGTAATAAGAACTTTATTCTATTTAAAATCTCGCTTTGAATATCAATGGCTGGCCGTATAAATGTGCCGGCCGTCTTAAGCCCCCTATGCCTATACGAACGAGATTGTGCCATCGTCCTTTATAACGCTTTTGTCACATATCACGTGTCGTAGAATTACAATGGTCAAAAGGTACCTATGAAGTAGGTAGTCGTCCGAAACATGGTTGTAGATATACATAGGTAGCCATAAGTATATTGCGGTCGAGGACGAACGCCTTTTTAATGGCTATAACTCTTTACGACAAAAGAAAAATATTACCTACTAAACCTTACACGTGTATGTCACCCTTTATAATATGATCCCATACTTGAATGGGTGCGAAAGGAATCCTATTGCTCTCGTTCAATCCACCATTCTATTGAATTATCGTTTGTTGTCCCTAAAGTTGGTGCAGAATGTATTCTCAAACCAGATTAATATATAATAATAATGTACCTATGTACGTGGTACCGCTATAGAAGTAATAAAATTGTGACGCAGTATTTCGTCTGTTCCCTAATAACAGTAAGATGTATTCGTATTATAATAAGGCGCAATTTGCACTGTGATTTTCAACCCTCGGGGCAGCTGTGCTGTACAGATTGTTGCTTTTGACGCTATTGAGGCAAACTGGATATCTTCCTTAGGGTGTGTTGTACACAAAAGAAGTAGCTACCTATAGAGAGTATTCAACGTCGCAATGCCGCACTTTGCATAGTAAAAAATGCTAAAAGACGCTTTAATAATTGACGTCAGGCAGGCTGTGCTGAAACCGAGTACAAATATCCAGTTCTTCATTTTTAGTACTTCATAAAAGAGCTTTTGAAAAGATCTCACAAAAATGTTTATATGAAAATTTTTTGACGTACGCCTGTATCACGTCTTCAATAATAAATACCATGTAAAGTTACACTAGCGTTTACTTCGTTACTAACTACTTACTAAATACTTTTACTATATATACCTTTACTCCGGGTTGAGGATCATGTTTAATTCTAGGACTACGAAAAGTATAATCACGTTTAATTTAGAAAAAATGTAACGGTAGGACACAACTGAATAATTTATTATTATGTTAATAAGCCGATTAAGACTAATTAATCTAAAAAAATCATGTGCCTAGCTAATTGACAACAAAATTAATTTGATGGTTATTGTAATCTCCAGTCTGTTAGACTGTTGGTGTAGGTTATGTCTTGTCCATTTCAATCTTTTATTTAATGACGGGCCTGTTGGTCTAGTGGTTAGAGGCCCTGACTGCTAAGCCGAAGGTCGTGGGTTCGATTCCCACCCAGGACAAACTTTGTGTGATGAGCATGATTGTTAGTTCTGTGTCTGGGTATGATTTATCTATAATATGTATGTATTTATAAAATAAATAAGTATGTATATCAGTTGTCTGGTTACCATAACACAAGCTCTGCTTAGCTTGGGATCAGATAGCCGTGTGTGAGTTGTCCCAAGATATTTATTTATTTATTTATTTTAATGCCTGCACAAAGAATTTTGATATTGCCATCTTAACACTTTCCATTCATTGTATTGTAACTCAAGCATATAATTTTATTCGAACTCAATATTCCAACCATTTTTAAGACACTAAACCAAATTGACATTTGAAAATAGTTAGTATTCGGGGGCGATATAATATGGCTACGTGACTGCTAGGCGTCCTAACTCGGTAAAGTCTATTTTCGAATTGAGCGGTCAAGTCACAAGTAATTCAATAATATCGAAGGACTCCATAAGATGTTAGTACAATATCATTAGGCCATGACTATGTGTTTTTCCATTGGACCCGTATCCAGTGGGGACTACAGAGAAATCAATTTGTGCCGCGTCGTCGTCATGTAAAATAAAGGGATATAAAGAGAAGCTTCTACAAATGTGTTTCGGAGATAAATAATAACGATAAAGTCCCTCGATTTGACCCACGGAGAAGATTCTTTATATAACGCCTTATCTCATTGTACTCGAGCCGCACACAAAAAAGACCATTGCTAGCCATTGTTATTCGTGGAATCGAACTTGTACGATGAGTCCCGATGATAGCTACCTACATAAATAACAATCTCATTTAATCCTGTAATACCTTTTGCCTACCCAAAGCACTCAATATTGGGTACCTACCTTGCCCAACCCCATCGTATGAATTCCATTTGTATTAAGTAAAAGAGTCGCAAGAATATTTGCAAAAATATAAGTAATCACGATAAAGATGTAGGAAAATATAAATTTGAGGAAAGCCCTGATCAAATTGAATATGTCATAAACATTGCTGAACGGTTTGACTGTTTTTCTTAAGTTAGTACCAATTTTAAATTAGGTAACGTCGAAAAATTACATATTAAATAAAACAATAATACTTATGTACAAACAAATAAAACAAATTTTACAATGGCCATTTTCAAATAACTTTGTGGCACAGGCAAGTGACATTCACGTGGCAACGGGGACTTATAAGAATTCACTTTGAAAATATTGCGATGACTGAATTGAAATCGTGCAAACTTATCTAAAGCTGTCACCGTGTCCACTGCGCTCACGCTCGATCTCCTGGGATAAGGTAGCACTCACGAGAAGGCGGATTGTACCATTCTTACAATTTTACTTTCAGCTTTGAACGTTTAAAGTATTCCGCATAATACACTCAAGACGTGAGTCGTAAGCATATAATTTCGTAGTTATATCCATTTCACATATCGCTGTTCAAAGGCGGGCTGCCTGACAAATTACATTTTTGTTCGGGTGTCCCGGAATCTGAGCATAAAAGGCTCGTAAATCTTGAAATGCATTTTTCATGCTCGGTCAAGCTCGTAAAACGATGACCTAAGTACAGACTTCGGTGTCTATAACTTTAATTATTTTTTTGTACGTTTTACGGTTTCATTCTAATTTTATTATCGTAAATCTCAACTAGCTAATGAATTTTAATCGTAAAATTTTAATAATGGCAGCTTTTCTATCCTGTTGGAGAGTTCACTATAAACTATCTTTTTATTATTCCTCTAACGTTGATGGCAATATAAGGAATACTTACAGAATATTTAATTAGTAAAGTTAACGATATAAGTATGCATCATAACGTTTTGCCCGTATAATCAGAGGCCACACTAGAGACACGGCGGCTCCCGGCTCCTGACCGGGAAATGTTTTACGTGCTTGTTCATTAGCAGATATACCGAGTAGATGATTGGGCTTGGTTTTCTATTTTTGTCAGATTGACATTATTTTCATTTTGATAACCCTCTACTCGTCTTTGTAGATAGTACCTATTTTGAAAAGAAAAATGTTTTCAATCATAATCAGCGAGGGTTTTACACGTAAGTTAAGTACATATTTACCTAGCTGAAACTGGGACTCACATTTTATAGGTAGGTATATTATCTTAAAAGTGGAACAAAATTCAAAGCAAATGCGAATAAAAGTTGAACAAGTTTCAGCTATTGTCGGTGTCGTTGTATCCTTTGTTGGCACGTCTGATAGTACGAGGAGTAATGGTCTGTTCAGCTGTCCCTCACATAAGCTCCTAGATTTTTCGGTTGTTCACATAGGTATTCACTTACATAAAATAGGTTTCTATAAAAGTTCGTTTTTAACCTAAAACTTTCAATAAATCTCATTTGCGTTTTTATTTGTGACTTCACCATAAAGCAGGCGGCTTGCAATGATTGTTCATTCAGGTGCTTTATGCGTTTGTGGGCCTCGCGGCGGCGGACGACTATTTAATTAAGCCAACTCACGTCACCGACCAAATAAAGCGAAATTAGATTTGTTCACCAATTGTCAATAAAATAAATCTACGTGTATAATTACGTATCCTGTTCCCGTTATCCATAAAAGTGACGACAATGGTCGACAGTGGTCGTGGCTCGGGCAGCGATTTCCCGACTTTATGGGCGGTGGGCACTGAGTTAGTACGTGACAGTGGGACGCGTGGCACGCCTGCGTGACTACGTGTCCCTTCATCACGGAAAAATACACACATACATAGGTACTAAATGCGATAATTTAACGTTACATTTAAATGTAGTTTTAAATTCGCGCTTGATAAACTCGCCGCTACGCCAAAATTTTGATGTGCTGCATAATGGATATCTTTTATTAGGTCGCTTTTAGGTGAATCGTGAAGTTTTATAACGGTGGTTAAATGAAAATGTGGGCAATAAGATGTGTAGGCAATCATTTGAACAACTCAGAAACAAGAGATTTGTTTGTAATCCATTATGTCATATTGTCGTAGGTTCTACTAATTTATGCTTATCACGAAGTTCAAAGATACTAATCTTAGAGTTCGAAGGCGTCTGTGGTCAAATAGTTAATAAAAATATTATAATAACAAGACCTGTGAGAATACAGTAATGAGAAAAGTTTGGTCTTGGAATTAATAAATTAGACGAAGTTTTTAGGGTTCCATCGGCCGATGAACCTATTTAATATGAATTTCATGAGTTAATTAAGCTATTAGTAAGATACGGTGACCTAATTGACTTCGAACGAAGATTAAAGACTAACTTAGTATAACATTTCTTATATACGTTGTAGGTAGAGCTGAAAACAAGGCCGGGTACGGTTTAAAAAACAAGACTTTATTAGACTATGTCAATTTTTACTTTACGCGGTTAAATAGGATATCCTTAAGTACAAACTCCATTAAAAAAGTATACTATAGACAATCACTTTATAAATTTTGCTGCAGGCAGCATCGAGTTACTCGGTTCAAAATTGCTATAGGTATGAGTACCTATCACTACCCCTAGTAGGTACCTCCCAATGTGAACATTGTTATTTTCGACTTTACTGAACCGAAGTACCTACATAGGTAATACGATTACGCAGCACTAGGAAAAGCTTTCGTAGGTTGGCTTTACTAGCAAATTGGCACTAGACTGCCGTGATATCGGTACGTAGGAGCTACCCACGGTAGTTCGTATGTATATACTGTACACGTAATAATACTACATTCGAGTAATTACTTACACGTTGACATTACCGGAAATGCAATCGCTATCAAATGTAGCGTACCAACTATTCCAGGGATAGGAAACCTTTTCGTATTTGTGTGCAAAATATCTATTTCAAAAAAGATCTTAAAAATAACGCGAACTGGATATGAAGATGACTCTGGCATCCTCTGTATGGGTTAGTGACTTTTTCAAAACTAAAAAAAAAATATTGCAATGCACAGTAGCAGCGAAGTTAATATGAATAGTAAAGTAAGAACATCTCAAACGGTAATGAAACAAACTTTCTGCATAACTAACCAACTCCTTGATAATTTAAAAATCTTTGTAAATGGTTTAATTGTAATAACTGACTCTGAAAAATAAAAATAGCACGACTTCGTATCCACCTGGGTACTAAAATGACTGGCGTGCTCAGAATTTTCTGTTACGTGCCACCCAAAACACGCGAGCCATAGATTTGCGATCCCTGATCTATGCATTTACTAGCAATATCTATTACCTGATTGTGCTCCGGGATTTAATGTAGTGTCAATATTGATGCAGCATCAATGTGTGGAATATTGTCCTCGCTTTAGCATTTAATGGATCAATTACTTTACCTAATGATCATCTGATGTAGGCAAGGTTTAAGAGGGATTTTAGCATAGGTATTGGATTAGAATGAATAATTAATAAAAAAATATTTCGGGATGATTTTAAATGTAATCCAGTGCATCAACAGTTTTGATTTCGACATCTTCTTTTCGAATCGATAGTTTAAGTAAATCCCTTTTTCTTTATATTTTATAGTACGTGCCTGTGAAAGTGGTCCCGTTTATTGTGGCATCAGAGACCTTTTTCATGACCTTCATAATGCAGGTGTAGAGACACCTTGGGCACTGCAGCAGGTGACCCATCGTGGTAGAATAGAATAGAATAGAATACTTATTTATTGCATTGGTTAGGAAAAAGAAAGGTTACATGTCACTTAAAAATCAGCATTTAACAAGTACATTCGGAGTGTTTTATCTGGCGCAATTTGTCCGGGAGGGGATCTTTTGCAACCTAATATGTATTTCTTTTCACACACCCATCGTGGTAATTTCATGTAAATCTATAAGTAGGCATTTAAATATGCTTATAAGTATAGAACGTCAATGGTTAGGTGCAACAATACTATTCATGTGAATGTTTGCACTTATTCCAAATGTACCTATGTTAGTATGTATTTTAATGCGCGAAAAACCATATTATCATAAATTGAGTAGATTGAAAAGGGAGAACCATTTATTTTATTTTATTCATAAAATAACAAACTTGGTGAGCTGTTTTACGCACCAGATTTGATTGTCAAATCTGTCTGAAAGTTGAGATTTTAACTTAAGTTTAAATTATCTGTTCGATATGAAGAGACTTCTGTTTATTTTTGAAATAATACAACAATACCGAACTGTGTTTGGGTAAGTGCTGTTTGTTATCGTACATTATGTTTACGACTCTAACTAAATGCCAGGCAGATATGATGGAAAGAAAATAAAAGGTCAAGGTCAGGGTTTACCATAGGGGTAAGTTTAAGTCAGTTCTCCAAGCGTATAATAACAACAAGAGTAGGTAAGTTATACTTACAAAAGTAGACTTTTTCGGAAAATCGAGGTGTTTTTCTCACAAAGTATCAAGTAACTTCACGCCTATAAATATGATGAATGTTGGCACCGCAATATCACGCAGTAATGTGGATCCAAAGATGGTAATAGGTAACGTGCGAGTCTCAAGATAACGAGACTGGATCGTCCATTCGGCAACGCGACTGACGTATCCTGTTTGCGTCAGCCGAATCCTGCGCAGCATATTAAACAGGCCACATTCTGTTTTCTGCTGTCACGTCATGATTAGCATAAATAGCTTAAGTTATCAGAACAACATTATGGATTTTATAAGATGAGTTATGAAAGAATGCGCCCACATAAAAGGGATGGTAATATTGAATTTGAATTTCAAAAAACGACATTGTAATAACAATAAGCCTGTTACGAAATTCAAAGCTGGCTTCACTAACCCGTTAAACCCTTTGCTCTGTGAAGGTTGGATTTATTCAATTGTTCGACAACATAGTGGCAATGTCCTGCTCTTTTAAATACCTGATCCATATTCACGAGACGTCCCGGACTACTGGCGCTAGCCGTTGACACAATTTGTCTGTTATTGTGTAGGAATTTGTTTAGTCTAGTCATGATTTTTAAATGAAGTATCTATCTGACTAGTGACTAGCACTCAAATGTTAGTTTGTTATTGATTTGAATTAAGACTAAAAGAACCTTGGCCGGATGTTTCACTAGAGCTATAACAAGGCAGTTGGTATGAGCGGCGGCCTTACGATAGCCAGTTTACGAGAAGATATGAAATGTTGTGTGCCATGAATGTTGTACACAACGTGTTTGTTTAATACTGTTTCTATACAGTTGATAAAACAACTGAGCTTCACTTTACAACTTTGTTTAACAACGAAATAACAAAGTTTTGCTGCCTCAGGCGGTTCATACTGAGAATAATAGATTTTATAATGGCACCAATCACCTGCTTACCTTTAGACCCAACATGTATGCTCTGAGTCATTTAAGAAAATTTTACGGAAGAGTAACGTATAGTGTGATACCTATTACGTGATTAGGTGACTATATAAAAATAAATTATGACCAATTACATAATTAGATTTAAAATCTTCAAAAGGTTTCTGTCTTGGATCTCCTCTTTAAGAATATAAGAGCAGATCCCTCTTTGAAATACGATTCTAGGGCGATTCTATTGCGCACTGTAATCTTCTAATTCGAGGAAATATTCGTATTATTTGCAACAAAACACAATAAAACTCAGATTTTTTAATTTAAAGAGCTAATGAAATAATGGACTGACTGTGAAGATTTACAAAATGAGCATTTATTTTTTCAGTAAATAAAAAACCCGTTCTTCCTTGGAAAAAGTTCCGTAACAGCGACAAGAAAAAATATCATACTTAATCCTTTCTAAATCTATCTTTCTTGTCCAAAGTCACCATGAACCCTTCTTAGTTCAGATAATATCTTTGTAATGTAAATTAAAATTAGCTTTGCGGTCGTGATGGAACTAACAAAAGAATTTCTTTTTTTCATTAAGGTGCGAATAAATATTTCGGAATTCACGTAATGGATGCCGCTTAGTCGGCGCGTCAAAAAGCCTTTTGTTATCTGTGCGTTATTTTTCAGGGGTTTTGATTCCGCGAACAAAGCGAAGCACATATTTCACAAGACTGTAATCTCGCTCCAAGTTCACAGGACTCGAGCATTTTTTACACTTACCGTGTTAATGGGCGGATTAACAATATTTTTACCTGTTACCTACGACCTTAACATAGTTTTATTGCCGATAAATTATGGAGGGTAATTAAGGGCACATTCCAAGCCTTGGATCGCTCAACAAGCTCTCTCCCCTCAGACGGAAACCATAAGTTATCGCTGTTAACTAAGCCCTATGTAAACTTAGTTTATCTAAGATTAATATAGATGAATAATACACCTACCCATTGATTAAATACTGATTTAAGATTAATTTAATAACATAATACATGTTCAGTCCCAATTTAATGCTCTAGTCCTTGTAATCAATGTACTAAAGCGATAGAAAATTAGGCGTCAATGCGATTTTAATTATGCTTGTCTGCATACAAATATCTTTGTTTATATATAATTGCCATATTTTACTTGGTTTTATTTTTTGTGGATTTTACATCAGAGTTCTAGTTATATAAAGGCGCCACCCACGTTACCACTACTAGTCTTTTATGAGGCTCCAACACGTTACATCAGTTTTGGATCATTATACAAAAATTGTTATTATGATTACAGTTTGCCTTCAGTGGTAAGAATGAAATAGTTTCACTGTACCTAAAGTTTGCTGTGCGCACTACGCATCTACGCACTCCTGGGTGCTACAATTATTTTATTTTGTTACAGAAATACAAGATGCCAGCTGTTTTTTCTGCTGTGGTCGTCGACTGCCGTGATGATGAGCTGCAACGGCGCGGAGATCACGTGCCCCGACGAGTGCTCGTGCCGCAGCACCTTCGACCCAGAGGGGGGCGCGGCCGTGCGCGTAGCCTGCACGCGTGGTTTCATGCGCACCGTGCCCGTCGACTACATCGACCGTAACGCGCATATAATTATCATCTCCGCTCCACCAGACAAACCAAATGAACTTACCATCGGCCCCATCTTCACGCAACCCACCCCTTTCGTCAACCTTCGAGAACTCCACATCGTTAACTCCAACGTTCCATCAATCGGCCAATACTCCTTTTGGGGACTTCAAAACCTCAGACTAATAAACCTCACTCACAATAACCTCACTAGCATCGGGGCGGACAACTTTCGAGGTCTCATAAATCTCACCGACTTGTACCTCGATCATAATAACATAGAACAAATGCCAAGCGAAACCTTCAGGCATTTAACTTCACTGAAAACATTAACTTTGTCCAATAATGAAATTAGTACATTGGTACCGAGGCTATTCAGAATGTTGGCTAAATTATTAACTTTGGACCTGAGTGATAACCCTCTTACAGAACTAAACCCAGAAGTATTTAAAGACATCCAGCACCTGCGAGTCTTCAAGTGTAGGGGGTGCCTCCTGCGACGGGTCAACACCCAAATATACCATTTGGTGTCTAATTTGGAGGAATTGGATTTGGGAGAGAATCAATTCAAATATCTTACTTCAGACGAGTTTATAAGCTTAAAAAGGCTTAAAAAGTTAAAACTAGATGGCAATCAGCTGTCAGTGATCGTAGACCACATGTTCGGACGTAACCGCGAGCTGCGCGTGCTGTCGCTGGCGCGCAACCGACTGGCCCTGCTGGCTCCCGCCGCGCTCGCCAACCTTACCAACCTCACCCATTTGGACATCAGTCACAACAAAATAGACAGATTTCATTTGCAAACTTTTGCACCAGTAGTGGACTGCTTGAAAACGATCAACTTTAGCGGAAACAACTTAGTTCTAAATGAAATTGCCATTTTACTCCAGATATTACCAGAAATTCACGGCGTTGGTCTCGCGAATCTATCGCTTCCGGACATACCACCAAATTTTTTCATTTACAATGAGCACCTAGTGGCGTTAGATATATCTTGGAATAAATTAACTAACTTTCCATACAAACTTCTAACAAGGACAAAGTTTTTACAGAGATTAGATATATCGCATAATAAGTTACAAACGCTAACTGAGCTGGATTTGCAAAGGCTGGAAGCGATTGCTCAAGTTAATTTGGCAAAAAATACTTGGCGCTGCGATCAGTGCTCGGCGGGGACCATGCTCGTGTATATGACTACGACTGTGCTTAATTCAACCCTGCGCCACCTCAAATGTTACTCCCCATTACGTCTGCGTGGGGTAAACTTCTCTGACATGTCGTTTGATCGACTTGACCCTTGCCCGACGACGCACGAGGCACAGATGAGCGTGATCGCTGGGCTGATGTTGCTATGCGTGGCTGTGTTGGCAGCGGTGGCTGGCGCACTGTGCTGCACGCGGCGCCGCGCCGCTCACTACTACACCAACGAAGAGAAGCGGCGCGAGCACGAGCACGAGCACCCTGAAGAGCTGCTGGGCCACACGGAGCTGGGCAGCGTGGCTACCATCCACGCGCCCTACCAACTGGTCCCTAAGGCTAGCTAACGTCGCGCCCGTCGCGCCCGCCGTGCCCGTCTTGCTCGTCTCGCTCAACTGGAGATGGTGCGAGTGCCCGAACACTCTCACGACGCCGGCGGCGGCGCTTCGCAACGCGTTGCGTTCGAAATCCCTCGAAAATATACCCATCAATGTAAGTACCTAGGAAGCCACGAAAGCACGCGACGAAAGCAAGTCCGACCGACACGCCACGGCGTACACCCCCCGACGATGGAGTGCGTCTCAAATGACATGTGATACGAATACGAAGACGATCTAGTGTAAAGCCAAAGAAATTGAACTTTGAAGTGTTTACTTAGTATTTCTATCTTTACTTCTGAAATCTATTGTATGATTTATATTTTGATTAGTTAGGGCTCGTCTATAAAATTACCAAAAGATATTTTTCTACAAATGAAAATTTTATTGTACATATAGCTATAACAAACTTCACCTGAAACAGGACTAAAATATATTAGCGTAGTTGTACTTAAGTAACATATGCAAAGCTTCATTCTGTTTTGGGTTAAGTGCGAATCCTTTTGCACTGTACATTGCTATTATATTTTAATTACGATACAGCCAAAATATGTTCGTTTTATATTGCAATGTGTGTAAGTGTTACTTTAATGATGTTGTTGATCAAACTGTTGGTTAGACCGATCGTCTATTACAATTTCCATCAAATGCTCAAAATGTTTCTCCTAAACTTAGTTATATTGAATAACATATTTGTCTTATTGACCTACGCCGTTTCTAGGTAAAGAATTCATCAATTTAGCATCTTTTTCAAGCAAATAAATAAAATTAATACTTACTTCGGCGTATGCTCACATTAAACTCTGCAGAAAAAAATAAAACAAATTTATGTCTGATTGAATTTATTAAAATCCTGCAGTTATCCTTTATTGAATAACTAACAGCTAAGGGATACTTAATATTATGACATATAAAAAGCTAAGCTATTTGTGCCATTGAAAAGAAAATAGGGGTAGGCATTTCACTTTTCTTATGCTCCCCTTCACTGGCATTCCACGAATTTTTGACCTTTTCCGTACGTTTAACGATGGCATTCGTTAGAAAAGTAGGAACTATACCCGTCAAAAAGATGTAGATCTCTGTCTGTTTATAAAATCAAACTTTTTCCCAGTCAAGACACGGAAAATAATGTCTTTTAATTTATTGTAAATATGAGCAAACTGAAACAATACACCAACGTTTTATTAAAAGGATAACTTTTTGTTAAACGGGAGAATGAGCAATTTGGCTGTGACACAATTATTTCATTGGACGATAACGAAAGCAATGAAACACTCGTAAATATTACAGCAGTTTAAAACACGGAGTGCAACAACATAAAAACTGTTTATAAACAACACATCACACTGTATATGTGCCGATTTATAAAATTTTGCAGGGGTTCCCAAATTTTGCGTCGCAAATTCTTGTTAAAAGATTCTCTAGGCCCAATCTAGGGCATCGCGGAGCTATCCTGAGGGCGTCGCGCGACAGTACGCACAAGCGCCAGCACGCGACTTTCTTCTAGTTGAAAATACTCGTACATCATTAAACTGTTATATTATAAAATAATAAGATTTTAACCTTACAAATTTTCTTTAATTAAATTGAAATAAATAATCTTGATTTCTGTTAGACCTTTATAGGGAGTCAAGGTATAAAAATGATTGGGAACCCCTACAATATTGGAATTTCCAATTTTTTTTTTTACATTTCTGTTAAAAAGCGGTTTTATTGATTTCAGCTTTGTGCTTGTTTAAAAAGCTCATAAAGGTAGTCTGTAAAAATCTATGTGATGTTAAAAATAAAGTGTACAGTTTTGTAAATAAATTACTGGCAAAGTGCCAAAGAGCTATATCAAATTCCAAATTTAATAAATTATAAATATTTGTTATTTTAATGGACAGCGACAGATTATTCCTTAATTTCAATAAAGCATAAATTCATAGCGATATTACGAGTATAATCTTTCGTTATTTTAGTAGCAAGCTCTGGATCACTGGAGCTTAAATGAATGATCCAGCGCTTGCTTATTGCTTATGATCCTTAAACAAATTCAATTTGTCTCTATTAAATTAAAAAATAATGTCGCCGTCCCTTAAAAGAAAGCAATTGTTTTGTCTAGGAACCGATCGACAATTTGAACTAAAAGTATTTTGTCATATTTTTAAGCTATAAGTCTTACTTTTGTACATACATAATTAACAAAAAAAAAATATATCAGTATAATATATTTTTGTTCAAATACCTGCTGAACAGTAAATTATTTGTAAATGTATATTAACATCGTTGTAAATATTACTATAATATAATTATTAAGGTAAAGTAATAGCCAGAACAACGGCTGGAGGCTAGGTGTGAGTAAATAAACACAACGTAGCGCGCACTACAGCCCTGCCGTGTTCACACACTATAAAACAACTTCTAATGGTTCATCTAAATAGATATTTTAAAACACCGCAGTCACGAAACTGTTTATACGTAACTCATATTATTAGTATTAATACAATATTATTACGTGATTATACACAACAATTTGATGGTTTTTAAAAACACTCCGACGAGTTTTTTTTTCGTAGTCGTTTAGACACTCTATGACAAATGTTATCATATTGGGATTCTCATTTGCAATTACTATTAGGGCAGAATACATACCTACTTATCAACTTTCATTAGGTTTATAATATTAAAATTTCAGGTCTGGTCTGGATAAAAAATTAGGGTCCATCCTTCTGCCAAATTAATCGTTCGTACGTTCTTACGTAAGTGGGGTGGCTACCATTCAACCTGTGAATCGTACTGGAAAACGTTTGTATGTACGGTTTCATCTGAAATTATATTTAATAACAACAAACTTCTAGCTAATCGTTAACTCTAATTGGGAGAGTGAAAGAGCACATAAAAGGATTGCTCCCGATCTTGTGCTTGAAGTAGATGTTACGATAAAATCAAAACATTAGCCACCTAGACATGCATGTGCCAATTGGTGTTCAAGGTTTTCATAAACAGCTTACAATCTTGAATAGTTTCTCCTTTGTGCTATTCAATCTGCTTACTCTTCTCATGTGTCTTTGATGAAGTCACAATCATACATACATATTTAGTGCATTCATTTAGACTAGTATCGATAGAATCCAATATGATAATACTTGGTCGTTTGTATGGGTTTACAAACCTTATCAGTTTTGTAGTTTTTTAAATGTTTACCGTGTAAGTATGTATTTTATTTAAACACTTCAAGAAATTAAGTAGGTTTTTATTACTATATACTTAGGTAGTGTTGTGTTTTGCATGTTACTTTAAGATAATAGATTTAATTGACTGTAACAACACTGTGGCACTGCGTGTTTCTTATGATGTTTCTCTTGGATCGACCGAGTGAAAATAGTTATAGTTTAAGGTTTTTCATTTAATTCTTTCTTTTTATTATTATAGCTTTAGTTTTTTCGTAGAATAACTGTATTTTTTGAATGAGACGATGGATATGAGGCTCATTAGTAGGTATACTTAATCACTCAATCTCTTTTGGGCCCTTCGATTGGCACAGACATAAATTTATAAATTGCCATGCAATACAATAATTAACTAAAAGCCCGCCCACGCGCACAGCGGTCTATCTAAAGATGAAGCAAAATTGTTTGGCCAATATTATGTCGTAACTACCTTTCTATTAATTTATTTGTTTAGATACTCATGTAGGTACGTAAATAGATATGTTTCAATAACAAATATCGAGATTTTTATTAGAATTGTTAAATCATAACCACAATCGAGAAAATTTTATGACGTCGTTACAAAACAAAAATACTATTAAAAACAAACAAAAAAAATTTAGGTTAATATTTATTTTGAGTTCGGATTATAAGTAAAGTTGTATTATTACTAAAAAAACTTTCAGATTCCTCCAGTGTTTATAGTGTCAGACTTAAGCTGCGTTTTATACTTAACCTGCCCCGCGTGTCGCCACGCGTGTGATAGCTATCGGTTTCATACATTTACCTAGTGCCTATAGGACCGATCACATTTGTCTCGCCCCGCGTGGCGTGGAGCAACCGACAAAATATATAAAACCGATAGCTATCCCGCGCGTGGCAACACGCGGGGCAGGCTAAGCATACCTAAACGCAGCATTAGCTTTTATTTAACAGATTGCACACTTAACATTACACACATGACAATCGATATAATTAATTAAACGATCACTATAATATTAATAAGACTCCTTGAAATTATTTAGCAAAATTGACAACTAGAAAGATTTTTCCCGTAAGTCAATAATACAACTTTAGTATTTTTTTAGTTTGTTCTGGGCAGCGCGCACACACAAGCCGCTGCCTTTGTAAGGGTAAACACCAATTACCAAATAACTGTAAATATCAAATTATAATAGACAGAGACATATATTTTTCTGAGAAAAGCGATGTAAGAAAAAATTATATTCAATAGCCATAAATTAAATGTACATAGGTAATAAATATTGATCGCCCTGAATGTGCAGATTCGATACAGGAATGTTATTTAATATTTAGTCCTTAGTTTTGTTGGTGTTTTGTGCGGTTATACCTATATGAGTCACCGGTGTTGTCTCAGGTTGTGTGTTTACCACTACGGAAGTCGACCTTTATCCAACAGATGAACAGTGCCAAGTGTCACATTACGAGATTGCTATACTTACCGACTTCATGGATGCATGTACGGATGAGTTCACAAAGGAACAAGAATGATTGTAAATGTTATACAGGAATGGTTATTTATATGTATATTCACTTTCTTATTCGTAACAAAAACACGTATAAAACATATTCATAGAGTTTATATTCAGTCATATGCTTAATTCAGATTTTGTTATATCAGAGATCGACATGCTAGAGGGTTAAGGACTTATATTTACGAACCATCAGCTAGGCTTAGAAGTATAGGACCTGTAATACTGCTGTCCCTTCTCGAGTTTAACATCGATATCGTAGTAGTAGAGTTCCATGTGAAAGGGCTCGACCGGGGAAGTACTACCACCATACCCATTTCTGCCGCCAAACAGCATTTGCTGTGTTCCGGTTCGAAAGGTATGGGTGCCGATTAAATTACAGGCACATGAGACATTTCAAATTCGTCTCCATGGATGGCAGCAGTGTTGCGGGTCTATAAACGGATTTACCACTTTCCACTTGGTGGGCCGTCAGCCTGCTTGAGATCTTGAGTTGTCTGTGCAAATAAGTATAGACGATTCTAAAACATTGCTGATGATTACAGGAAAGATTGAAATGGGAAGATAAATAGACGGATACCCCTGGGGTACTGGTGATTACATACTGGCCCCACAACAAAGAAACCGACTGCCTAAGCAAATAACAACGTCATTGACTGTAAGGATAACATACGTCTCTTGCATATCCGCCAAACACCTCATTTCGAAATACTCGGAGTGTCTGATATCGGTTTGTTTACGTTTGAAGGTAAAAGGGTTATACCTGTGATGTGCCACAAAGTAAGCTTTTTGGAAATATGACTCAGAAAGCGGTGTAAAGGGGACGAAACCACTAACCACGTGGAGGAAGTCGCGAGTGAGGGCTAGTAATAATATTATATTCGACAAGGGTTAGGCGCAGTAAAGTTGTCGGTGACTACTGTTACCAGCAAAATCTGTTTAGGTTTATGATATCTATTTGTTAAGATGTAAATAAAAACAATTCACTGAAAGGAGAATGACACCAATTAGCACGTAAGAAAGGGTTCATTGAAAACCCTCTAGTATTAATACTTATTTATTGGAACTTTATTTATAAGCTTGTCGGAGTGTTCGGAACTGCATTATTTTGAGATGGCTGTACATACAAGAATGTTGAAAGTTAAACAAAGTAATTGTAGGAATATTTGTGTTATACTCACATGTAATCAAATTGATGTATAATTGTGTAGTTATAGAAACTAACATCATTAATTTGGAATGCTTTCACTATCGATCATTTCGCTTTGGAAATTATTTCTTAGTACAATGTGTTACTGAACCTATTGAGTAGTGTCTATCTTGTGATAAAATTACATATCCGTTTGGCTATTGGAAACGAAAATCTTGATCAGATTATGATCGCGAAAATGGAAACAAAGATCAAAGTTTCAGCTGGTATATATCTTACGGTATCTCGACTATCTCGAGTTTGATCCGAATTTAACTAACCAATATGACAAAAGTCATGTCTTAGAATAAGAATTTAGTAAGTAAGGAGTACTTAATATACTCATAATTATAATACCAGTAATCATAATATTTTACCAATAATCATAATAATATACCAAATAATCATAATAATATACCAATAGTCATAATAATATACCAATATTCATAATAATATACCAAATAATCATAATAATACACCAATAATCATAATAATATACCAATAATCATAATAATATACCAAATAATCATAATAATATACCAATAATCATAATAATATACCAATAATCATAATGATATACCAATAATCATAATAATATACCAATAATCATAATATTATACCAATTGTAGTTGTCAATAGAATGTAATAAAAGAAAGGTTGATTCACACTTCACGGAGATAGCTTTGGTCCTAAATTCTAAAGCTGAGAGTAAAAAGACGACTTCTTCAAGAGGGAACAGTCGTCGCGCAGGATCGAGAACATCCAAATTACAGCCCCACGTATATCATATTACATACACAGACAATCTCAGTGACGCGTTAATTGACCTTCCAATTTTAAGTATGCATATTAACCATTTTGATGTTTAATTATAATAAACATAATAATATGTGTAATAGCCGTAGATCATAACATTGTCTCACTTCTGATCACTGTCGCCTGCTAGTTTTCCACCACGCAAGTTTAAAAAGAAATCAAATACTCTAGACGTATCTGGTTCAATTACAAAAACCGCTAAAAGGTTTGACTAACTCTCTAAAGTAAATATATATTTTTTCAGAATTGTTTACCTTGATATTTTATTCTGTTGGCTATTAATTAGTGGCTATGCTACTAATTAAAAGTTGTTGAGATAATAATCTCAGTTGAAGTACCAGTCTGTCTTCATCAAAGTACGTTTAAAACGTTAATTATTAATTTTTAATCGTGTAAGCAAATCCGCTGTTTCTCGCAGATATAAACTCTTCAAGAATCTATGAAATTTCAGTTAGAAAAAAGAACTTGGAACATAGAGGAAAGTGAGCTTGAGAAGACTTGTGTAGAGGGTTAAGATGAAGCCGTGTAGGTATGTAAATCCTTGGAGTGCACGGAGTTGGGAGCGTCACATAATTTATTGATAGGGCGTAGCTTGCTCTGATCTATCCGCTGCTGGTTTTTGCGCCGTACCCACAGGCACCCGCGGTATTCCGCTGCGTTCACATCGAAGCTATGTCACCGCCACACTCAACAATTTATCGCGGTAACCAAATTATCATCATCAAAAATTAAACCGCTTCTTGCGGATTCCGGGAATACCAATCTCATTTGTTTTCATAACAAATTTTCGATAAGCATCTTTCAGTTTATTTGTAGGGAAGGAGAACAGAAACAAAAACTTAAATAGTAATTTGAACAGCACTGAATTTCGAAAACCAATTCAATTTTCGGTAATAGTTCCTATTATTCATTACATAAGAAACCTTATTTGAGTCGTATGATATGTTCACTTATTAAATTTTGGGTATATACCTACCTACCATCAGGAAAAGCTGGGCGATAACGGGTAAGTAAGTAGAAAGCATAAAAACAAGTATATAAATAAGCCGTTTATTTGAAATCGTATCGACAAAACTATCGTAAAAACGAATATAGCACCTTTGGTAATAGCAACAAAGGAGTGAAAATTTATTGGTTTATCCGTAAGAAATCGAAAGAAAACAGAGAAAGTTACAAAATAGAGGATTCTTTCAATATTCGGCATGAGCTCGTTCGTCATCTAAACGATTCGATTCACTTAACATTATATGTTACATTACTCGTTACGGTCTCTGAACACAGCTTTATATAAAGGTTAACCTAAGTAGGATAGTCAGTTGTTATGAAATTTCTCTGAAAATTGTTATAAAATTATTTTTAATATTGTAACTGAGCCATGCCAGCGGATACTTTAGAATGGATGGCTTATAAATACGTGCAGAAGTACGTTAGATGAAGGTGTAGAATTATGAGATGGATAGTTATTGATAGTCGTTTTTGGGCGTTACCAGGTTTTTGCGACAAGGGCCAGACATGAGGGCGACTAAACTTGTTATCTAGGAAGGGGACAAAGAAGCAATAAAGCCAAGAAATTTTTGACAAAAAATGTCGTTGGGATGAGGGGGTAGAAAAGTATTGTATTAATGTGGGGGCTTTATTAGATTTAGAGGTCGACAGTTTTATTTTATTAAAGTAGGTACATTATAGGAAATGATCAGAATCAATAATGATGACAACCGATGAATCGAGTAACAGAAAAATATCAACGACTTATAAAAGTGTGCGAGCATAAACATACAAGCAAAGTAGCGTCTTCTGTATCATAATGATGAGATTTGAGATTTCCAAAGGACCCTTACTTTCGGTTAAGTCGTGCATACCTATAATTTTTTCTCTTAATAAAAATTGCGAGGTGGAAAATTAGTAAGATGTTTTTGTAGCTGTACGTACCAATCAGGGCATTTTGCTGTCCCAGCTATTTATTAAAATCAATGTTTACCCATTTATCCACAAAAATACAAAAAAAAAACAACAAAAAAATATCCGGTAGCTGTAAACACTTTGTGTCCGTCCTTAGACGGGAGTAGTATTAAATATGCCTAGTTATATATTAATCTAAGTAGATAGGTATCAATCATATAAGATACCTTATTTGTATTAATGTCTGATATAATCGATTTTTAAATGTATTAAATATCTACATGTTTGATGTCACATACATTTAATCAGAAATTACTGTAGGGCTGACAAAAGCTGAAGAATAAATACTTGCACTTCAGAACATTATTTGAAATGTTTTGTAACTAACTATACAACTATCTTTAAACTGCAACTTTTGAAGTGCTATTGATACTCGAAGCCTTAGTGAAGTTGCAAATCATACATAGTTTGTATACCTAAGATCTTTATGAAATTCGATAAAGCCAACCCCATATAAACAATCCTAATAACGGGTCTAAATCTAAAGATCTATGGCTACCTTTAATACAGGTACTAACACTTGGGGTGAGTGAGAACTGTGGCTCAACGATGCTTCTATTTCGGAAATAAAAATTAACCCGTCAAAAGATAAATAGAGATCTTTGAATCATTCTGAATATACCAAATGAGCAGATTGATAGAAAACTCTTTGATTTACACCAAGAGCAATAAATATACCGAAATAATATAACGTAATACATGTTTCAATCGTTCTGTATGTATTGAGGATAATTATTTCTCAAGTTCTCAGTTCGTAAGTAATCCAATTTCTTATTAGGCTAAAATTCACAAAAGACCCGAAATGTATTGAATATAGCAGTTTCTATAAAGGTGAGCCTTCCTCGAGCGAGACCGAATAAGTCGCGGAAGGCAGCTTTAAACAACAATAGCGTACCTTAATTGGAGATTGGAGAGACAAATCTGAATAGAACCGAACTGCACAGACTCATCAGTTAAAACTGAAGTTGCCATAGTTGTACATCAATAGTGTACACTAGAGCGCTGAATGCGCGTAGCCCTTAGGCACTGAGCTCTTGCTAACCTAACCTGGGTAAATCCATGGCGGTGAGATGCCACTGCCTTCACAAAAAAGAGCGTACCTTTCAGAGCAGCCGAGTGTAAAAAAGTGCTCAACATTCTCCGGTCACCGTAAGAAAGTACCTACAGGCGGCGAAGTTGGGGTAATTTCGTCCTTCAACTGAGTTAGGGCCGGGAAGGCGGCGTATAGATTCTACGCGCGCCTGTCTAAAAATGTTTGGTCGCAGAACTGGCACGTGGTGATGAGGCCCACAAAATTATGATGATCTTCGGGGATGAACAGTCTAATGGGCCCAACTCAAGAAAACTGGAGGTTTCCTCCGTTCTGAAAGATGTAAGTCGCTACAATAAAAAAAAACAGTGCACTCTTAAGACGTGAGGTGGATTTGAAGGTAGACCTAATAAATAACGAATGGCGAACATTATTCTCAGATTTTGTCAGTCAGATTTTTAAAGATACAAGTTGTAAACCTAGGAATTATGTTTAAATCCTTGCATACACTAATCTGAATGTCCTGCTGAATGTAATCTCGTATTTATGAACTAATAAAGAATTTTTCTTCGTACGTATTTGTGGTTTTATTAAGGCACAAAACAAATAATTAAGTCCCCGGCTCAGTTTATGTAGCACATTTACACGAAGAGCTGATATTTTGCGAGCAGAACATATACATACGTACATGCATCACAACATACATACATACATACATCTACACATCTAACATTTTTTACAACTTCTGAACTAGACCAGGCCTCCGTCACTCCATGTACCTGCGCGCTATAAGTGCCTACCGCCCAGCCGAGCGGTCTCGGTCCGCCGGCGGATCAAATTCAGTGCGGTTTTCGCAAGCGAAGCGCGCGCACGCCGTTCAATTTTAATAGTGCTGTTCGTTCGTACGCGTATTACGATGCCGTGTTATAATGTTTTATCTAGGTTTCTTCCACAGTCAGCACCAATATATAAAACAAAACAAACTTACAAATATAATAAAACAAACTTTAAAAAAGAGAACCGACTTCAAAACAATAAAACGTAAGAAATAATTTCGTCTTTGATGTCGGTGCTTTTTCGATTCGTAATTACCAGCTGTTAGCACTAACATAAAAAAAAATATATACATATATTTCTTACGGCTTAGTGCTTTATTTGAAGTCGGTTCTCTTTTTTTAAGGTTTTTTTTTTCATTTCTAGTGAACATCTCCGAAGATCATCATCAAACTAAGAAGTATTATACTTATTTTAAAACGTTCTCCTAAAGGTAACAAATCCTTTTCTGAAAACCGCATCGATATGGGTTTAGCCAAACGCGAGATTATCGCGCACAAACATACATACCTACAAACCATACAAGTCAAACTTCTCAGTTTGGCCTGTATGTCACCTCCTTTTTGTTAAGTTGGTTAAATATTTTATAAATGATAAAATTTTTAACTGCCACGTAAAAGTCAGAACATATTCGCTGTTCTCAATAACATAGATAAAAAGTTATGTTGATTTAATTTTATCGAAGACGCAGCCCTGCGATTACTGTGGAATCGCGCGGTGCGAAGCAATCACTGCTGTACGCTTGAGCATTTAGGCGCATTTTAGCATACAGTGGTTGTTGACGCGAGGGAGTAGGCAATTATCGTAATAGGTATTGGAAATTTTGTACTGAGTGAAGTATCTGTTACGTAGTAACTATTCAGTAATCTGTGACTAGACTAACGTTCAGTTCCGAATGTTATGGTGTGTTTGATGGTATCTGGTTCAGATTTAATGATCCTAAAAGATTATTCACTCTAATCAATACTGATTTCTAAGTCTACTTGTTAAAAAATCACTGCAGTATGTAATACAGCATATTCTCCAGTCAAAGACTTTAGTGAGGCGAGGTAGACAGCCCAGGGCGCGCCGGACGTACTTAGGTATCGTCACAAGTGGGTTAGCTATACATATGCATCCCTAACCATAGAACGTACAAACAACGTATATTTAAGGGGTTGGTAATTCAGCACTACATTGTAATTTTATGATGTTAGTTTACCAGCTGTAGGTACAATTTAGAAGAAAATATGACGTTACTGTAACATCTTGGCTACTGACAAAATGATAAGGTCTTTTCGCCGTTAATCGGTTTGTAAAGCAAGGTGATTACGGTGTTATTCTACACGTTCATGCATTGCTGCAGATGAAGAAAAGTCTTACACTTATAGGTTCATGAAGTTATCCAATCCCAAATGAAGACTTATATACTTACTCCATAAGGGTTAGCGTAAGTTTATATTATTATTATATCCAGTAAGTTGGTCAAACTTAGTTAATTAAACATTTAATATCACGCTGATATTATTCTAATTAGAGGGCAATACAACCACTCGCAAACAGCTCGATTTATGTGATATCGTGAAAGTTGTGGGACATTTCGGCACATGGTTGGCACCACTGACGGCTGTGGCGAATATCGGGGGTGGCAGTCAACTAATACGAAGCAATTTACTATTGTGAAAATTATGTAACACTATCAACATGAAATATTTTCATTAATTAAATTTATGTAACCCTTGATCATATGCCACTGCTGAAAAACGACCTCGTGCATATAATTATTATCTACATAATATCATGGCTGTATTTCTCTCTCTAAGGGATTCGTAGGGTGTATGTAAGTCTACATAGATATCCGTAAGTCTACATTCTGATAGTAGTTATACCTACATATTTTTTATTCACTAAATACACGAAATTGTACATAATAATGCTAAAAGGTATCAACGGCGTATATAAGTGTGTCTTCGCTATCCATAACCACATTTCCAGCTAAGTTTGGATCGACGATTCACACAAGTGTGCAACGTTTGACGACAACGTTACGATTTGCGGTCTCCTTACAAGGATTGGTTCGCTAGAAGCGAGTGAGTCTCAGTTTTCGGAATCTAAGTTGTGCAATCTGTCCTCGTATACGTAAATCATAGGTGCAATAAACGAAATGAGATGAAATGAAACATCAAGGCCTAAATTACGTAACGGAAATTCGTGGTATGTCGTTGGTATGTAATGTAAAAAGCATTGCAGGCGCACGTCTCTGTTTTTGTCGCGTAACTTCAATGTGTCAATGTTTATGATTTTTTTAAACTAAGTAGACAGATTTTCTAGATATGCTTAGTATGTACATGAAATATTTTTAGGTATTTTCAGCATTTAGACAGCTTGAAACGATAAATGTTTTCATGACTACAAAGCACGAGACACGAATTGGTGTTTCATGAAGCTTTATCTTGGAAGCGTCGCTTATCAACGAAGATCGACTACTGACCCTCAAATGAAGAAGAAGATAAATTGTTTGTCAACTTAGCCTATCGCTTCTACTGAGCATAGCCTTCCAAGTGGTGGCAGACTTGCCAGATTGAGTACTCGTATGAAATTATTAAACTAAACAGTCACTTGGGGCCGACGAGAACCCACTAAATATTATTATTATAAACCCCAAACATAACAATTTGTAACATAATCGTTTTCTTCCAATCATAAAGTTGACAGACACAAAATGACGTTTTAATTATGTTTAGTGCTAATTATATTTGACGGGTCGTTTAGTGGGTCGTCGTGAGAGCTCAAGTATAACATCAAAAGTACAATTAGTAACACAGCTACGTATTTACATAAATGTTAATCCTTTGCCTGCCACTGAATAATTGACACGACCTTTGTATCGTGTCAGATTAGGTAGATAAAATTTAATCTACATTACTTTAGCGGATTTTCATTATTACTTAATATTTTAATGACAGCGATGGTCCAAGATCTCCGTGTCGCCAGACCTACGTTATTTTATGGCTGAAATTTTGAGGATAGGTAGATGAATATTATGTCGTTATGAAGGTATACGTACCTACTTGCTAGCTTTAATACTGGCCCATCTTTCAGGTTTCGGGTAAAAATGACACCTTATTACCTTAAAGTTCTTGTATATATTTTTGAAAAATATCATTTTTCTCTATTGCCAGATGCTTTCGATGAGCCATTATTATAGATAATTGCTTTTAAAGCTTTTGTATAAAATTTAGGCCTGTGGAAGGTGGTGGAAGGTGTGTAGGTGTGTGTGCAGCAATAATGTAAGTTAGTAAGAATGTTTTTTAAACAACCAGCCGTCATACTTCAACGTTAGTGAGTACGGTATACCATCGGGTAAAAAAGAGACCTCCGCCCCTTGGGCCCCTTATCAAATATTTGCCCAGGTATCAACCAGAAAAAGGGCTCAGCATTGAAGCTAGTGAACTTCTTAACTATATATCTACATAATATTTATAAAAAGCAACCGTTACTGTCTGCTTGATCTATCAACACACAGCTCAAACCACGAATCAACTAATGGATTGCTCTGCAAATTGGTACTCAGGTAAGTAGTTATTATGACGTAGGCATACGCTAAAAAATATTATTCCAAATTTCACCCCGTAAGGGGCGACAACGGGGGTCCAAAGTTTGTGTTGTGTGGAGAAACAAGAAACGGACATTTACGCAGACAAAATCGCAGGCAGAACAGATAAATAGTGATTTTTCACACCAACCGTAAAAGTTTCATCAATCATATTTGCGTACTGTTACTAAGTGAGATGGGCAGTATGCGTAATTGACGGATATGTGATGTATTGTTTCAACCCTTTTATATCCTGTACCATGCTTTAATGACGTAGTTTTGGCAACTCTGGGTCCCAGTCTACAAGGTTATGTAAAATTGAAACTCGATAGGTCCTTCAGGACTTACGTGGGTGTTCAAAATGTATTCTTTCCATTACAAATTATTGGCAAATAATTTTGTCTGTATTTGGTATGAATGATTTTATGCCGTATTGAACTGCGTATTACGAAATATTCATCTAAATATTCAAATTTAAATAGAGTGCTTCCTATAGGTACGGTGCATTGGTTATGAATAATGGAAATCAAATTAAAAACGCCGGTTTTCCATAGATTTGCTTTTAAGCGCTTCGCAGTGAATAGTAGATACCTACCTACCTGTATTACCTACATATATTCAGGTATGTTTTGTTTGAAAGCTATAAAGATTTTGACGAGCTTGTTTTTTTAATAAATTAGAATATGTATAAGTGAAAACAAAAATCTTTTACTTGCAAATGCATAACTTTGGATGGAAGGATGTTTTTACTTACTGTCGGATGGACGGATCTGAATGTTTGACATAGAGATAGATCATAGTCTAGAGTAACATATACCTAGGCTACTTTTTATAAGTACGACACATGTACAGCTCCTGTGGGATAATATATCTACTTAGCCGCGGACGAAATGGCGGGCAGAAGCTAGTTCAATGATATATATTTATATATTTTTAAACTGCTGATATATCTCTTCATAAAATGAACTTATTCACATATTATCACGCAAGGCCAGGTAATCAAGGCTTATTAAAAGTTCAGTAAGAGTAGACCTAGACCTTATTACACGACTGCCCCAAAAAAAGGAGTGTTATGTGTTCAGGGTTAATGTATGTATGTATGTATGTATGTATGTATGTGAGATTCTTTATTCCACCATAACTTTTAAACGCCTGAACCGATTTAGATGTATGGGGTATCGTTACAATCCTTGCATCGTTCCGAGTAACATAGGCTAGTTAAAAATAAAAAGAATCCTGTGTGGTCACTTTAAAACGTAAATTAATACCAGCCTCAATTATTTTTTTTCATGAAACTGATCGTGTCTATGTTTATCGTCTAGAATTTGACAAGTAGATTTCAAAAATATATAACACTGTAAATAAAAAACGTCGTTAAAAAAAACTGTCGAGTAAACAAAGTACAAATATGTGCAATTTTTGCAGTCGTGTTTTTGAATTTTTTTTTAAAAAGTTTTTCTTGAGCCCAGGCGCAGTTCCGTTAAACTAGTTAAGATAAAGCGGCCCTATACCCTGTCTTGTAACACTTCAGCCGTAGGTACAATAATATCTCTAATCCGATGAAGCTGTGACGAGCAGGCGCGGCTCAGGCTCACGGCTATTAGCATAACGACCACCTAACGACGAACACGCGAGGCGAGGCGAAAGCGAAGCTAACACGTGATTAAGCTTTCTTCGATGAAATAATGTCGCCATCGTAATAGTCTCATTAAACACGCTATTATTGATATCGTTGGCGCTAAATTATGCTTGCTTTCCAGGTAACAACGGGGGCCTAGCTTTCAAAATTAAAGACCTACTCAAACTAGTACACACACCCCCTCAAACACCCATTTCACCCACACAACACACTCACACCCCTACTTCTCACACCTGTCTTTAGTTTTAAACATAACATCATCACGCCTGTTATCCCCGAAGGGCTAGGCAGAGGTGTACCCATTAGTACACCCACATTTCGCCAGTTATGTTTAAGTCCCATGTAATAGGGGGCGAGCCTATTGCCATCAACCGGGCACAAATCCAGACTCCGAGGCTGCTACTGAGAAATTCCTGATGGAAAAACCCAATAACACTTTGCCCGACCTGGGAATCGAACCCAAGACCTCGTGCTCAGCAGTCGCGCTTTGCGACCACTAGACCAACAAGGCAGTCTTCTTGTCTTTAGTTTTAAATGTTTATATTGCATAGAAACTGGTGACTCGCATGATTTTAACTAGATGATAAGAAAATTCAATTGTGAGAGCCCTGACACCTGATACTCATGTGAATTCTTACCGGTATTCATATGTTTATTTATAGTAAGTGCTTATCTTACGTAATGTTATATGGGAGCTAGCAATGCACTTTACCCGCGGCTTTGTCATTATACATATTAAAGTCTTTCTAAAACCTCTTTTTCAGTGGTTTCATTTTCATGTTTCTAGTATGAAAATAATAAATATCTCACATAAATCTTCAAAAAAATGGCGTGAATTTCCAAAAAGCTAAAACACGTTCCTACTTATTGAATTTCTTAAAATCCTTTTTAGTATTCGGCTAGTAATTTCGGCTGTGCGTTGATACGTAGGCTATCCAAAAAAACACGTCACTTATATTTATGTACAGTTTTGCATGTTTGTCAAATTTAAGCAGATAAATAAGCTAGTGATTCTCAGTACGAATTATGAGTAGTTAGTAAGTAAAGTTAAGAATTTATATTTTTCAGTAGCTGATTTTCAAATTCGAACCAGCCATCTTGCAACGGGACGATTCTGTTATTTGAAAGAGGTGTTTTCTGAAATATTGTCAAACAAAAACAACAACAACAAAAAGTAGATATTTATTCTGAATTAACCAAGTATAGGATTATTTTTTTGATTATTTAAGTCTTTTATGGCCTCCTTTTTGCTAAGGGTGCAAATCTGCACCTTGTATGGACAATACAAGAATCATATTGTTTCGGATGTGCTGTTCAATATAGTACGGTGGTAACGAACCCTTAACCCTTGGCTGGTTTTATTTAATCATGTTTCATACTTCCGACCTGGAGTCGACCTCTGGAGTTAGAATTCGGTCGAAAGTTCTAGCTTAATACTTGGTTTTAGTTGTTCCCACATCAGACTAGTTACGAGCAAATATTTCTATTTACTTAACAAACGGATAGGTATATTCAAATATTAGAACTAAAATACACACAACTAGAGATTAGATAGGTAATATTAACTTCGTAACTATTTACCTAAATGCTAAACTCACAAAATTCCTATGTATTAAGATAACATGCTTCCAACTTTTATGTATACAAACCTCGATTAAATGTCCCCAGTTTCAGGTAAACAAAGTTTAAACGCGCTAAACAAAATACCATTCGAGCGTGAATTTTATCAAAAAATTAAATAGTTATAAGTACCTAATGAGTTAATTACATACTAAATAATTTATGTAGGTATGTCTATTATTTTCATTCTCTTACCGTATCGCTATTTTATGACGGTTGGATGTCTCGTTGATCACAAAGCGCGACTGCTGAGCTTGAAGTCTTGGGTTCGATTCCCTGGTCGGGCAAAGTGTTATTAGGTTTTTCCATCGGGAATTTCTCAGTAACAGCACACACACACCTCTGCCTAAACCTTCGGGGATTACAGGTGTGATATTATGTTATGTGTCTGAAACAGTACCTACATGTGTTTGTTGTTCACTTGTAAACGCCTGAATCGATTTAGATGTATGGGATATCGTTACAATCCTTGCATCGTTCCGAGTAACATAAACTAGTAAAAAATAAAAAGAAACTGATGTGGTCACTTTAAAACGCAAATTAATACCAGCCTCAATTTATTTTTTAATGAATCTGGTCGTGTCTATGTTTATCGTCTAGAATTTGACCAGTAGATTTAAAAAATATATATCGCTGTTATTAAAATACGTCGAAAAAAAAACAGACGATTAAACAAAGTACAAAAAAATGTGCATTTTTTGCAGTCATGTTTTTATTTTTTTTTAATTTTCTTTTGTTTTCGTCAACTCTACACTTTTCAATGTGATGTTTCTTTCACGACCAAATAAATGCTCCGGCGATGAGATGAAATCAAAATGTTGTTAATTTATTTATTAAGGTTTGCCATCAGCTTCTGTAAACATTAAAGTTTTGGTCTATGATAATATTATGTGGGTCATCAAAGCAGGCTCGGAGACGGCAAATACACCGCATGGTGACCCATATGTGAATCAAACAGAACTACTAACCGCAGGGTAGTTAGCATGAGGTAACAGTTTGCAGCTACGGATATACAAGCAGCTTGGTTCAAATACAACATAGAACGACCTAGGCTAGGAAAATGGTTACACGAGCGTCAGTAGAAGAATTGAAACAGAAAGACAATTTCTTATAATTTTTTCAGCCGGTTACGATTAATATGATCCCAGAATGCGGCTCCTTGTCGTGAGCAGTGAACAGTCAAACGATTGTACGCCAACTACTCAAGACAACTGGCCTGCACTGCTTTAGGGAAACTAACTGGATTTAACTTTCGAATGCCTGAAGCACTCAACGTGCAACTGCATTATGCAGTCCTTTGAATTTCCCTCTACTCACTTCAGTAATTTGATTTACGGTATGTTTTATTCTAATACGTACTAGCGTTATAGTAATCCTGGGATCTGATAATAATTCGATCGTGATTATAGAGATATTGTAAGCTGCGGGCAAGCGGGTTCAATGTTGATTAATAATATAGCCTATTGTTTAGTGGATATTGATGTTGGTAATGTGTTTCCAAGTAAGTGGATGGAATGATTCTACTAATAATGATAAGGATGTAAATAAACGTACAAATTAAGTTACAAGAAAACATTGTTATAAGTTACGTACCTACCTAATGGTAAATTGTAACTTATTTTAAATATTTGAGGCATAAATAATGAAAGCTGCATTTATAAAGTTCGGTTGATAAGGATGGAAATTTGTTACTCTCTCAGACAGACCGACAAGACATTTAAAGGTTTCAAACAAGAACTAATCTAGCATTGTAGTCGGCGTAGCAAATTTAAAGTATTTTCATCAAAATTTTACTTATAGACGGCAGTAATAATATAAGCCTTGCGTCGTTGCCATTCCATTCACAAAACAGACATTTAAGACTTGCGAACTGATTCGAAACAACATCAATATAAAAGAAAATTGATCTCAAGCACTTCAAAAGACTTCAGTGTACGCATCAAGTCTATGATAATTACATGTTACAAAAAGAGACTTAACAACACAGTAAAAACTTTTTGCTAAACTTTATTTAAGTATTTGTCAAAAGAGGCTTTATAAGGTTTAGGCAATCAAACTTCGGTCCATCAATAACGTCAATTTCCAATGTCATTACAAATATTTTTTTAAACTTTTGATGGTATATTAACGTGATATTGGCAAAATTGAGGTGTTTCTTTCACAACAGCCTCTTAAGAATTCAAGTTGAAAGATAATGCTTTCTGTTAAACGTGGTTTTCTGAGACCTCAAAATTGCGTAAGTGCTAAAGTGTTATGTGAGCATGTTCGCTATCTGCTGCCAACGCATAGTCTCTTCGAGGGCGAAAACCCGATGTGCCCTCCACCCCCGTGCTACCCTGTCCCGTGTTGCCCCTGTCCACCAATTGTACTCTACCCTCCTTACTATTGCTGCCCAAGAACCAAGTACCAGGTGAACTGGCAATACGTCAACAATATTCCTCCAAAGACGGGATTTACTGACTTCGTCGAGCGGATAGCACAATGTGTGTTTTGGACGGAGTTATTTCGAGGTGAATGACCTTTAGTGTCGTATAAGCTGTATACACAAAACGATAATCTATACATCTAATAACTAAAATCTATAGTGTAAAATATTTTAAGGATTATTACGTTTATTTAAGGGTTATCTGTTTTCAGACTTCAATAAAATGTATGAACAAGCTATTCCTTCTCGCCTTCTATATTCTATTCATGATTAGAATGTAGAATGGTATTAGATGTTGTAAGACCTGTAACACAACTGTTTGTTAGAGATACACAGCTTTTAGTAATTCGTGACACGCCTCACTAGTTTACCCTTTTTCATGTACGATATAGTATCAACAGTACCTACGTACCTAAAACAAATCACGGAGTTACTTGTATGCATTATCATTGGAACTGGATAAAAACTATTGCAGTATGTATACTGGCTACAGCAGAGGGGAAGGTTTATGAATCACATTAGTTATTTATGTGTTTATGGCGTTGTTTCATTTGAAGGCGACTGCGCGACTACTGCAAGTTCAAGCGAACGCTTTTCCTATGAACTCATGCTCGGTCGCACGAGCGCGCGGGCTACTTAAACGTAAAATTAATTCGATCGATTTCGAAATTGGAAATACCCGCTTTTCACATAATTATTATTTTCTTAATTAGTAGGCTTTACAATAATTGATACTTATTGTGCTTGTCGTTAAAAATAAAACAAAGTTAAACCAAAAAGTCGGTATTCATGTCAAAAATTGAGTCTAAATTATTGTTTCTGTTACAATGGTAGCGCGTTCGTGATAGGTCTTCTGAACAAAGTCAGGTATCATATGTTTATACAAGGTCCTAATTTTAGGTCCCTATTTAAAATGAACACTTGCGCAACATTAGTACATCACCAAAGCGGATGTCCTAATGGGTGCCAAAACTACGGATCGTTTTAGCATTGCTGAAACGGATGAATAAATAATAATTATAGGATGGTACGTAATCAAATAACGAACAATAGTTTTAAACAATATCCTGTGAATCATGTATAAAAAATAGTCGCTGAAAAAGATACTTTTTATAGTTTACACCTGAAACCGCATACCTTAAATAACTAAAATAAATATTCCCCTCTCTATTCTTATGATTTCAGCCATGCTTAAATGGCATATTTTAGCGACAACACTAGGATAAAAATTGTGACTATATCCATGTGAAATTGTCCCCCTAATATCCCCTATTAAAAATGTCTTGCAGGTTTCGCAGTAACATTGGGACACATTTTTATGGAGCCAGCCACAATCAACTATCCTTTCGAGAAAGGTCCCCTGTCTCCCCGGTTCAGGGGAGAGCACGCGCTGCGAAGATATCCATCCGGCGAAGAGCGCTGTATTGCTTGTAAGCTGTGCGAGGCAATGTGCCCTGCGCAGGCGATTACCATTGAAGCCGAGGAACGCTGCGACGGATCCCGGCGCGCAGTTCGCTACGACATCGACCTCTCGAAGTGTATCTTCTGCGGCTACTGCCAGGAGGCTTGCCCAGTCGACGCTATCGTTGAAGGACCAAACTTTGAGTACAGCACAGAAACTCGTGAGGAACTCATATATAACAAAGAAAAATTACTCACGAACGGGGATCGCTGGGAGCCGGAAATATGCAGCAATATTAGAGACAACCATTTGTATCGTTAGGTTTACTTAATTTTTAATCCTACTGCATTGATCTGATTATTAGATAATTATTATGGTTATTACATTATATTACTATTATCCATTACTTACGAATGTATAGTTTTATTTAACTTCCTAAAAACATAAGGAAGCACTGAAACAAGTCTAAGGCATGTCTAAAAGCAATCATTTGAAAGAAAACCTTGAAACTGTTTGAGACCTAATCGTATACATTATAACTCAGTAACGTTGAGAAATGATTTATCAACCGTTAAATAAGTTGTACTTTATTTCTGTACTTTTTAATATTTTTCTTTTATTACCAAAGAACTATTTACTTATTTCAAGGCTAATTACGATTACTTATGGAGAGCACAATCATATTGTATATATTATTTATGAGAAAGAATTTATAAGATTTTATCCTCAAGAGGTCAGGTGCGTACTATTCGCAGTCGGCGCGCGTGTGTACTGTGTATGTGGATGAAGCAAAAATTATGTAGTTATCTACTGTATAACATCTAACCCTATGGGAAAAAGAGGCATGTACATGTGTGTGTGTTTAGATAATTATGTACCTACTTTGCTAACACAATATCGTGTTTATTAGTTGTTGAGGCTAAACAACTGTTAGACACGACATAATGTATAGAGTTTGACGTAAGACAGGCATTAGACACGCGTTACACCATGTCTAACCTTTTGTGGTAAGACCATGGAATTATTATATAGTGTAAGGTTTTATTAGGAAAACTAACTATTCTGCCTGCGACTCTGTCCGCGTAAATGTCGGTTATTGGCGATCTAATCTTGTTGCTCCATACTAACTTGGGACCCTCATTCATTCCCTTAGGGCAGGCTTAGGCCATAATAACTACCTGCGTGCCAAATTTTAGCGAAATACGTTCAGTGGTTTGAGCTGTGTGTTGATAAATAAGTCAGTAACGGTTGCCTTTTATATACCTACGAGTATATAGATAATTAGACACAACTAGTAAATGGAGAAAGAAGGGTATTTTTCTAACCTACCAAAAACCTTCAGGTAAATTCGGACAACTCCTTATTAAACTTGTATGCTTCATAATCGTCAGACGGAACAATCGGCACACTTTAGGGTGTACCGAAATTGCTGTATTTGGAATGCACCCAACATTTTTAGTGGCTTTTTCTAGAATAGAATTAAGTTATTTGTTGTTACAAAAAGTGCCACATTAGGTTTTTATATTAAAGTTTATTATGTAACTTATTAAAACAAACGGATAATTAAGACGGTGATCCCAAACTAGGTGTACACGTATGTATGACCTGCGTGTGTATGTATCTAGGGAATTGGAGGTGCGTTGACAAAATTATTACACGTTATTGTGTGAACATAAATTTAACATGATGTCCAGTTTCAGGTATAGCTTAGTAACGTAATTAAACAATAATAAAACCAGCATTGACGTACTGCAGGGCAAAGGCCTCTTCTCATACAGAGAAGGCAAGAGCATTGATCATTACGCAGGATCAAGGCGAAATGGCGATTCCTGACTTTTGATTTTAAGCCCCGATTTCCTCACATTGTTTAACTTCATTAGACTTTACCTTCAGTACCTAAGTATATTAAAAAAGAAAACATTGGCACTGTTCCAATCAAAAATATTCAAGCATTTTTCGAATAGATAACAATAGCAAGGTATAAAAATAATATTTTTAAGGCATAAAAGAGTGCATTGTTTTTCAGACGTAGTCGCTATCCTGTTATTTTTAGCCGACACTACGCCCGTGGCGAGTAGATATTTTTGATATTTGATATTCGCGAGTTATTCATATTACACTTTTAAAGTTTTATTAAACACCTTGAACTAGAACGTTTAATACTCTATGTAACTTGTTACTAAAGGTATCATAAATAGCGACATGAAAATTGTCAAGAGTTTATGTAGGTAACTAAACTGCCATCGTGGTCCAAGTAATTCCACAGAAAGGAAAATAAACACACAGGGTAAACAGTTCAAATAATGCAATAACAATATTTACAATCTTGATTCATGTGCTTTCGGGCATGAAAGAAAATACATCCTGATAAAATAAAACGTATTATTTTCTATACATGGCCACTTTATTTGATGTTTTCCATCATAAGACACAATCGTGTAACATTATTGACTCAAGTCCTTACACAATATTTTTGGTATTACAAAAAGTACCGACGATTTCATCTTTATCTGAAATGTTAAACTCTGAGATTTAATCTTGGCGTATCTCTTTCCCAGTAAAACATAATTAAGGTCTGAGTTGGGCGGCAAAGTTAAGCAACTGCAATATTAATTAGCCTAAAAGTATTTTCACACAAACCTCATCTCAAAAGTTGATTTGAAGTGTCAAGAATGTTGAAGTCAATTTAGTTCCTGATACTCGCTCCTTTATATTCCGCCTTACTTGGAATCATGAAACTTGTGCTATACCATTGTTTGCTACCCTGCATTCTGATTCATAACGGCCAAGTTCCGACAAACCAATTTCTACGACCACCAATACCATATAATTTAGTCAAACTAAAGCAGTTTTCCTAACTGCGAGTTGGTGATTTATTTAAAAAACTGAACTCATTCAGTTTGAACAACCACTTCGCAATCGTACATAATATTGTGGTTTGTATTATTAGTTCCACAGCCGGCTTTTAGTGAATAGTGAGTTTAGATGTTTTATGTTCCCATACATACCGTATTATAAATCGTTCGGATGATTGTTCGCTAGCCGCCCATCGCGTGACTTCACTAGCATTCATGGATTAATTGCGTGCTTTGTTTTATACCTTTAATATTTTGCCAGTCATTATAATTTCAAACAAATGTATTTGTCAGAATGCTGTTATAGTGTTATCCGTATTTGTCAAGCGGCCTACAAAATGGCTCACTAATTTATTTCAACCTTTTTGAATGAATATTTTAAAGCGTAGGTATCGTGTTGGGTGCGATAGTGTACGAGCGGTCAATTTTGTTGTCCAAATTATTATGAGCAGGTTGGTATTTGTGTGGTGGAAGAGCTCTCGGGACTCGTATATTGGGTTTTAAATCGTAGCAACGTGCTGATGCCAGGCGCCAGGCGGCAGGACGCGTCCTAGGTCATTCGTTAAGTAAACGCGTTGGTAAAAGGCCATTAGGGGCAGCGGCGGTAGTGCCGTGACACCGCCATTTAATGGGCTCGATTAACAGAATTAAACCTCAATTACTTTCTTCTGAATTCGATTATGAAACAGTTGTTTTGTTTTTATACACCATTACACAGACAATACACGAGCAGCTCGTTCAAAAAAAGAAGGGAGGTATATAGTTACTTAATTAGTTAATTAGGTAGTTACTTACTAAAGTAGGCACCGATCTCAAAACGTTAAGTTTTAAAAGTTTCTTTTAGCGTGTTTATCAGATCTTTTTTATTGGAAATGTGAAAGAAGAAGTTTACGTGCTCCTAGCGGTGCGCGATGTAACAAGATAGTCGGAGCGAATTAAAGAGAAAACTCACGAAGTCAGCTCAATTGAATTCTAAAATGCAAGTGAGTATGGCCGCTGGCAGAGATAGTTGGTGGCCGAGCCGACAGTGAACGCCCAACTCAATATAGATGAGACGACAATGTGGACGCCACGACCTCTCAACTTTACCCAGATAAATCTTTGTATAAGCCCGACTTTGGCCCAACATTGAAATGACAACGAAGTGAATTTTTAATTTAAACAAAAAGAATAGCGGTTGTTGCTGTTTCTTTTTAATAAAAATGCCAATCTCAAAATTAATTACGGTAAAATTAAGTGCAATTTCTGCCCTTTGTCTTATAAATGTAGTTAATAAAACGTTCTTAGAAATTAAGATTACTTGGAAAAAAAATAACATCTTTACAAAACCATCCCATTCTTTTCAAAGGTTGGGTACTAACGGAATAACTTCTCTCATAATTATTTGTTCTCTTCTGTTTCTCTTCTATATTTGTTCTTTGTGAACGTACAGATGAAATAACAATCTTTGAATAAGATTATCATGATTTATGATATCGTATGACTGAAATATCACGTAAAAGGTAATTAAAATCCAACTGAGCCATAAACACAGTAATGCCTTCAATTACAGCGATTACAGCGGAGGTTCTCTCTCTAATAATATTGCATTATACATACTAAAGCCATAGGTGGAGTAGGCTTCGTGGACAACGGTGGCGCCTGTAGGTACCATACAAATGTATCTAGCTATCAGATAAGTTAGCCATTGTCTGCCCTAGTCGTCGCCTCCACCTATCATGTCACCGGCACCAGCTAATCCAATTTATCGAGACCGTCTTTGACTGTTAGACAAACGGCGAATAGGACTCGACATGCACATCTGGTTAGGCCATTTGTGTTTGTAATTCAAATAAATTCAAAGGGTTTATCGGTTCTCGGATGTAGTTACAGAAAGTAGGTTTACCTTTTATTTTTACTCAGTATATTAAAATTTTAGTGATGTGTAGTTAAGATATTGTAGTTTGAGCCACTGCAACTTTAGCTAAGAGCTTCAGGTTTTATTTGACGACCAATAAAGTTCCAAGGTGTAAAATAGAATTAAGAGACTACAAACGATACTATGGCTATAAAATCGTCTCGTAGCTTTAAATGTAGACTTTAATGTTTTAAGTAGTCATATAAGGTTGATAAATGTCGTATTATATTTTTATTATAAAAAAAATAACTAATGAAAAATTGGCATTAGTAGGAAATCATAGTTTATTGAAGTGTTATTTAGGGTGTTAGAGAAGTGTTGTATAATGAAATATGTAACTACATTATTAAAAATAATAAATACAAAAATAATTTCAATAATCGTCTCAGACCTGAAAGCCTAGATGATCACTAAAGGCTCATTATTTTTTATATATTATAATACTAACACCTACCTTTGCCTAATTTTTATTCGGGTAGTTAGGATCGGCTATCTAACGATTGTGACTAAAATTTTATTTTTGCCCTCAACATTACTGATATTAAACATGTTGATTAGCTTACAAATTGTCCTAAACTTTCGTCACAGATTTTGTTTCATATCTAGGACAAGTTGGATGTGATGTCTAATAACATTATTAACTTTTATCTATAAACATTTTCAGAATAGGGCTTAAATATCTAACATGATAAATCTTCTAAAAGATAGCAAATAAATGTATCTTTAACTTAATGTTATTCCAAAAAAAAAACACTATAAAATATTAATTATTGACGCACGTTTGCGACGACATACAATACCAATTCATATTTAAATACAACGCAACATAGCTTTATTTGATTAGGTATTTAGCATACGTGCTTTGAGGCACTCAGGCAATAATCCTATTGCTGCTGAAAATGACTCTTCAATACTGCATCTCTGGAACTGCTGCGAATAATCTATAAATAGTAAAGTCTCAAGTAGTGATGTAACGAATATTCGTATTTGCTTTCTCAAAATTCAAACGAATAGTAATATCTTCCGATTTTCGTTTACGATGTCCAGTCTCAATGTAAAAGGGCTCGGAATGCAGGAGATACTATAGTGTACAAATACAGATGCACTCCCTCATCCTTCAGCCTCATAGTCCGATGGGGCGGCAATAGAAAATCAATTGTCTCTTACGTGGGATTTGAGTAATTAAAAAAAAATAGCCATCGATATATTTCTAATCAGCTCGGTAATTCTTAGTTGCAAACTATCGCAAATGCGTGTGTGCAATTTACGCGGCAAGTCAACTGTCAAACTAAATCCATACATAAGTTACACAAGAATAAAAAAAATAATATTCGCAAATACAGGCGACAGATATTCGCATTCGTTACACCACTAGTTTCAAGCAACATTCGATACCAGAATAGCGGAGGCAAAGGAGCGCGAGGTGATATTAGTATCACCTCGCGCTGCTTTGAGTGCATGGAGCCTAAGCTCCATCGAGTGAGACTCAAAGCAACAGCAAATTTAGTAAGATGTTGAAAATTTATTAACAAGTTTTCTTAGAAGCTTCTACGAAAATATTTTATTCATGTGTATGTTTGAAAAATGTTCACGTAATCCGTTATTGCAACGTGCATCGACTATGTGCATCGATAACAAATAGACAGGCCGTGCAGTCTGACGTTTTACAGGCAAGATTTCTTATTTTGTTACTTGTTGAAGAAATTTCAAGCAAACATAAATCGTTTATTTTCGGAATATTTTTTTAACACCACAGGATCTTTCTTGTCTAATGAAACTAATAAGCGCAATGTTAACGTAAAGTCTTCAGTGTTTACAGATCAACTACGCGTTATCTATGCAGCCCTACAGATTTTTACGCCAACCTACTTCTACGCACATTCTACACAAGCCTACGCGGCTTCTATGCGGTGCTAAAGGACTACTACGCACGCCTACGCGGCTCCTACGCAGGCCTACGCGACTCCTACGTAGGCCTACGTGGATCCTACTTTGGGCTACGAGACATCTACATAGATCTGTGCAGCTTTTATGTCGTGTCGTGTGGACTTTGGATAAAAATAAGCCAGAAGATATTATTAATTTATAATTAAGAAATATTTATTAACAATGCAATATAAAAATATTTATACAAAGAATGCAATTGAGACACATTCTCAATAAACGGAATGCAGTGAAGCATGCATGCAATGAAGGAATGCAAGTGATGAAGAGATATTAGTCCACTTCCCGTGTTAACTGAATGTGGTTTGGACATCTATCGAAATATGATTTATGAAGATCTCCAAATTGCATCTTTGGAACATTACTGATTCATACTTGTGGCTTACCAATTAATATTATTTAATAACTTTAAAAAAACCGGTTTAACACCTATACAAGTCTAAACAATTTTAGTATACTTGTGTTTTATGGTTGGTCAATATTAAACCGATTGGTTTTGAACTCACGTAATTTTCGCTCGAAAATATTGCATTGATAGTATATCAAAACAATATTTCTTTTTCGCTTTTTGTTTATTTTGAATCTCTAAAGACCGTTTTAAAACTCAAAACCACATAAAAAAGGTGGGTTATTATTTTTTTCGTTTTATGTTTTAAAAATACCTACTGATTATAATAGATTATTTCGTGCATAGATCTTTTTGTTTGCAAAACTAATAACCGAGCAACAAATTAATGATCTGCAGTTCGGAAACGTAAATGTTTGACAGTAAACCGATAAGGTTGTGTCTAAAGTTGTATCAAACAACATGAAACAACGTACGGTTGCTACAGTTGCAAAGTGGGAATTTGAATTGTTGCCGAGTACTCGTGTTCTTAGATTTTCATCTCCGAACGAGTTCACGCCCTCATCATGCTATTGTGGCTTTGCTTGTGGGAGTACGTACCTGTATTGCTCTGTATCAAGTCACCGTGTCGTTCCCAGGGCGTTGATCTATTGGTAATCTATTAGACTTAGCTCGATAGCTACTTGTAATGCCGCCACTTCTCTCATTAGTAGCTCGGCCGATAACATAGCGTGTAGAAGTTTCCTCGGTTTGATGGTCGGCAGATGACGTAGATTGAGTAATTTATCAATGGCTACTCACTCTAATTATGTTTGTCAAGATTTTGATGCATTTACTTCGAGATTATATATTATTTTGCTTATAAAAATGCAAAATATTGAACCAAAATTCCAATGAATTGTTTACTCCGATTTATTTGCTTTGTGAAAAATTTTTCGCGAACAACAAAGGAATCATGAATGTGACTGACATTTGGGTGGTAATCTGATCAAAGGTCACCAATGAGTGGGTAGCAACTTGTCCCATAAACTTAGGTACGTATATGTAGGGAATACAAAAAACAACCTTTTGTAAACAGACTTGAGCAGTTGAGCGACGTTGACGATTTCATGTATTTTTCTTCGGTATCATAAAGAGGTATTGTATTTATTTAGACCTAGATTTAATTTACATTAATGTATGTTGACTTTATGAAAACAAAGTTATAAAATTCGATTGGTGAAACATAGGCGACAATGGAAAAGAAAATAGGTTTCAAATACAATGGCGCCGCAAGATATTTGAAGAAACTTATGGTTAGCTTGTGGCTCACTAATATCCTATCCTAGTAATATTAAAAATGCGAAATTTTGCGAGGATGGAAAGATGTTTGTTCCTCTCTCATGCGAGAACGGCTATACGGATATAGATTATATAGTTTTAATAGCATATAGGTTTTAGCGGACAAAGTCGCTGGTAGAATCTAGTGTTAAAATATATATTAATACTTTTTGTTGAAATGTGGCAAAGGAACACTATACCTTAAAATACATAAAATAAATTCAGATAAAGTCGAGAAGGACTGTGTTCCCATTTAGACAGAGATGTTAAGAGGCGACCAGCGAAGCGTTGTAAACTGTTGAATGTTTTCACTGAATAGGAATGACCAGGGTATATATTAAATTCAAGCGACCCTCGCTGACATATTGCATCCGTTACCCTCGTATTCGTTTTAATGAAAACCCGGGGTGACATTATCTGTAATTAAGAACTACAATATACAAAGTTCATTGCAATACAATGATATATCGACAGCCACGACCCCAATATGAAATTTATTCGGGTTATTAACACTCGTTTGGGCACACGTATGTCTCTGCTTCCTGCTAGATAGACAAATTGGTTTTGGTAATCAGGTTGCTTGTGTCACGTAGAACTCCATAATACGAGCTGCCTATTCGTAATTAATTTCTAATATAATACAAAGTAATAACAGGGGACACGTCTACTAACTTTTAGGAACAATCGCAATTTTATCTCAAACTCAGTCTGCAGTAAATGCTATTAATTTAACTACATTTTTTGACAAAGTTTGTTGCTGAGATAAGATTGTGACTAGATTTTCAACGTTAATTTTAATTAGTATATTGGCCTTCAGTTCATAACACAAAAAGTAAGTATATGGTATTTAACGGGCATGTCATATGACATATACACCATATACGCTTTGTCTACCCACATACGACGTCCTAAAATCTGTAAACAATCCATCTAACACTAGCTAACTTGTTAAGAACATCACTACACATACCTAAGCACCTACCTACATATTAGGTAAGTTAGCCGACATGCAGTTTTCGCAAAATAACACACCTACCAAACAGGCAACGATTCCCAACTAAATCCTAAATAATAAATGACTACCTAACTTTTCACTGCCAGTTTCAATCTTACGAAACTATGCAATAATACACCTTATTATTGCAGGAAATTGCTACTCAAAATGCAAGACGGTAAGTAATTAAAAGCTACTGTTGTTTCAATTGTTCATCTTAGATTTCTGTCGCGAATACCATTTAATATTTAATAGCTGTCGCAACTCGTTATCAAAGTAGGTAGTCATAACTAACCCAGGTCTCCGATCTTTGAGCTAAGTTTAAACGGATATTGTCATAACGTATAAGTCTAACATTCACAGTATTAGAACTTAGAATACAGAATCTTTGCCCGCATCTCTTAGCTAACTAACTAGGTCAAACTAGTGTCACATGGGATTATTGTTACATACGTATAAATATTAAGTTATTGGTTACATAACTGTATGAATTAATTAGACGCCACTGAATCATGTAGGTAGGCGTCTTACTTCCTATCGGAATTTCCAAATGATTAATCTGTAACTCCTACTGTGGATACATAGTTGTCAGTAGTCAGGAATCTAAAGTACACAATATCACAATAGAATTACACAATAAGTATGTTTACTCTAAAACATTATCAAATAAAATACTGCTTTCAATAAAATTTTCCCTAGCTTTAGATCGAATATTCCAATCGTTCGTAATTCGGTCGAATATCTTTTATTTTATATCTGTAAGCCTTTAAACGCTGAGTCGAAAACGTTGTTGTCACACAAGTTATTTAACAAAATACGTCAAATATTGTATGTAAGAGTTGTGACGTGAAAGCAGTGAGCGGAAAACTAAGTTTGTGGCATAATTTATAGGTGTATGATTGTAGCGTATTGAACGAGCACGGTGCCTGCCTACCCGATATTGCGCACCACCGTGCCGACTGATTGGATTCAGCGACTTAGCTCTGAGAAACTTTTACTTCCAACCTTTACTTACGACGGAACTAGATGAGTTTTTAAATGTAATAATGTAAGCAATAAGTAGCTGTTTACTGCTCGGTAAAATGTTACTACCTACGGTATTGCTTTGAAAGAGGTAGTAGTGCTCTGGGCATTTAGAAGAGTTGAATTTTGTCATTAAAAGCAACTTCCAATTACTTCATGCATTAGATAGTTTAATTTAGCCGTCATACCGGTATGACAAAACAATAGAAAATCAATTGTATCTCATCACGTGGAACTTGAGTAATTAATAATAAATAAATTGTTTAATAAGAAGTCGTATTTACAATAAACATCTTACCTTCTAAAGTAAAACACAGATGTGTGTTTGCCTGAACTAGGTTGAACTTGTGCTTCAGGCTAAGAAGAAGTGTTTACTTTGCGTTATAATAAATTAACAATAAATAAATTATAAACTTGTATTCAAGTGAAAGTAGAAGGGCGTAGACAATTTCTTTTAACGTTACAGCGAGTAATAATAATTGAGTACATTTATATTTAATAATAATATTTAAACGTGTAATTTAAATATGTATTTAATCATTTAAGGGGATAATCAGTCAAGATGGACCTGTTTGTTTATACATGTTTAACTCAAAATATAGTTTTTGAAACAACTGGTATGCGGTGTTGTATGTAAAAATACGTAAACGAAACATTTATACTGAAATCATTCACGTACATGCTAATGAAGCTGGGGAGGCAGCGTCAGTTATAAGTTCAAAAAGTCAAGGTACATTTGTGTTTGAATATCACCTTTTCAGTTCAGCCGCGAGGTAAATATTTTATAACTTTTCTCATAGATGCAAGGAACGTACGTAGGTATGTATAATTTCCTTCGTATTTCAAAGTAGGTACGGTGTTTCTTACCCTTTATTTTCCGAAATTACCTTCGAGGCAAATAGATGAAATTATTGATTTTTTGTAGATGACGTTCTATAGTGCTTCTTGATGGTCTAGTTGAAATAAATTATTTAACTTTGAATTTGATTTAGAGAATCAAATACATGGCATCAGCCAAAATCTTCAATCCGCATGTTTATATAATAAAAAACCAGTTCTTAAGAATAAAAATAAGGCATTATAGTAAGTGCCAAAATAAGTAGGTTCTTCTAATTTATTTAAGCTTTCCTGTTACGTAATGGAAGGTTACAAAATATAAAATGTTCTCCTCCTATTTTTTCCCTGTATTTCAGGGTCACGTAATAAAAACTACAAAAGAGAGGAAAAGGGTTTTTAAGTATTGTGCAAGTAAATTTTATGTATTCATAGAAATGTTTTCAAATGTACCTTCTAACAATATTATTCAAATTAAAAAATAACTTATTTAACATTAAATGCCTTACAACAAATATACGTTTTATTCAAATTACCAACAATATTTTTTTGAGCACTTGCGAATTTACACAAAGTGCACAAAAAATATCCAGTCTCTCATGGACTTCGTTCACTACACGGATTGTTCGGGTGAGCGGTGCTTTCGCCAGTATAAATAATATAAACTCTCCACGGTAACTTTGATTTTGCAGTTCGACTTCCTTTTTGGTGATGCCAAAAATGAAACCATAAAAACCATAAAAATAAAAACCATGAGAAATAGTTTTAATGTAAAGATTGTATAAAACATTCCATCAACATTACCTCAACACGACAATTCAAAAAAGGTCCAGGCATCAAAATTATATTACTAAGTTTAGTAAAGTTAAACGATTTTTTTAATGACATGTGCAGTTAATGTTGTTTTCTACTGATCACCAATATTTGTTAACTTAACATATTTACCGTAATGTGTGACCCTGAGTAGTTAGTGACATTTGTTGCTGAAGGTATTAACGACTTGTGGAACGTCGTAAATGTAGAACCACCTTTGTTGCTAAGTGTACAATAAAAAACCTACACACATGATAAGAGTACAACTTGTTCAAAGTTAATTTCTTTAATTGCATCTTATGTGTTCTCACTTTTAATTCTCAAGTCTAGCACACTTGCGAAATTTCAAAACGTTTTGTAAATTAAAGTTGAAAGGCTCTCGACTAATTGGCGTGATACCAGGTAACAAAACCTCTTCAAGAAAGCGCGCGATGCTCTTAACGAATTATTATTTTCAAGGAACAAAAACTTGAACAGCTCTTCACAAAACGACTCCAGTATGTGTTAGAAAATTCTGCAGTGTACTGAATAATTAGTTGCTTCCTATTGTTTTCACACTAACCACGATCAATAGTAATCAGCAAGACGTCTGGTGAGGCAGCAACAATTCCTCGCCGCCAGCAAATCGAGACTTGTCAATTACTACTAATTCCATGGAAACTTGTGAAACTGATCGATGAAGTTATTGTGTTGTTTGCAGTAGGAAAATAGAAATTCCTGGAAAATAATATTTGTTATGTCGAATACGAAAAGTAAGTTGAGATACTCGAGATATTTTGTGCGACGAACATAAATTTCTATGTGTCGGTAAAAATCGTAATTTCAGCATCTTATGTTTCCTATCCACTTCTTAAATTTGGCAATCATCCAAAAAAGCTTTATGCTAATTAGTAGCGGCCTCGAAAGCCTCGGTAAATAGGTACCTACTGTTAGTCGCATGAAGACGTTAAGCACACAAATTAAACAGTCAATACCTTTAGAAATAGCGCAGGTACGCACTTGTGTTTGTCACAAAGGCCTAACCCGGGATTTAATAAGTTAGTGTGCCCCATAATTGCACAGTATATTAAATTTTCATTTTGTCATAGTAGTATTTGAATCGCTGCAGAAGTATATTTTCAAAATTTCTTAGACCACCTGTCCAGACAAGCTGAAGTAGGCACTACTGGTTGAACAAGCTTTTAGCAACTCATAATTAAGTTACCTTCGAGGAAATCGACGCCTTCTTAATTAATAAGCTTTGCCAACATTTAACGTTGAATTTCTCATTAAATGTTTGTATTTTTTTCTGTACCCTGTGTTTAATTGAGTGAATAAGTGTTTCAGGTCGATTGGTTAGAGAAGCTTTTATACATTTATTTTTCTTAGAACTGACTGTTAGGTATTTTTAAACAGCTCGGTAAAGGGTTATGACTGGATTTTAGTTCGGTGACTAGTTGTGTCTTCTAATGTTAGATTCATTCATGCCCGCAATTTTCTTTTTTTTTCTATATAAGTAGTGTCTTCATAAGCACTGAAAAGGGAAAACTCAACGATGAATAAATAAATTAGAGATTCTATATTTAAAATAAAACTATCGTTTTTGGAACTCCTATACCTATAAGGGGTTTTTCTATCTAGTAATAAAACTGTCTTTAAGCTGTAAGCTTGGAACCTATAAGTCGCAACTTAAATATTCTATAGCTAAGCAGACACTCGCGTAGAATATATTGTGCTAACACCTTTGTGATTGTGACAAGTCGGCCACAGGGAGTACTTCCAACCACAGTAATTTGTGCACTGGTCCCCGGCGAACTTGTGTTTGTAGTAAGCTAGTAAATAATTACCATAACATTAGACAAATGGGACCCTTTTTAGGAAATAAAAGTTTTGAAATAAACAACGTTTTTGCCAACAGCTTTAGCAGGGACGTGACACAGTGATTGCTTTTATAACGGTTTATGAACCGTGGGAATCTAAACAAAAATTTTACTAAGAGAATTTGTTTAAAATATGATGCGTTTCTTGGTAGGTCGCGGTAACTAGAGGGTATACTTCAAGTAATTTTTTGAATATAGAAGTAAGTACCTACATACCTTTCTCGTAGCGAGCCAAAGATAATTTTCTAAGGTCGTGTTAGTGTTATTTCCCTAGTGGAATGAATTGAAAGTGTCTTCCTGTCTGATCTGCATACTACCTACTTATATCTTTCTCAGCTGCTAACGCTTAACATGCCCAACGCGTGTGTGAAGTTTGAAGGGTTCTGTTTCAACAAACGGCTACCCCTGATTCCGCAATAATTTTATGTAAAAAAGTTGTCGAGTATGGGGGATCTTTACACATTCATTTTTAGTACTTATTGTCGTTTGTGTTGCAAAACTGCCCAGTTAGCAGCCAGTTAAATAAATAATACATATACCTAACGTGTTTAAACACATGTGTTTAACGATTTATTTCAGCTTTTCGCAAAACATTCCTATAAAATAAAAAGACCGCCTTTAAAATTACGTACAGTATTTATTAGAAAAACAAGTTGCACTTTTGAAAATGGCTTGTTTAAAATTACTTTATCTTCTGGTTGTAGACACAAACGCTTCAGTTTTATTAAGTTTCTAAGCGAAACGCAAGCGCTTGTCTCCCGAGTGGGACCGACATCATAAAAGGAGCCGGTGGTTCAGGAGAACATTATCTTTTCCACTCAATAAATTTTATCAGAAACAATTTAGATAGAATAGCCTGATCTGATCACTTACCTCTCTCGAAATAATATCTTAACATAAAGGCAAAATAAGTCTCGCTTTAAAAACGAAACACAAATGCCAAGAACTAATATTCCATTCAGTGTGAGAAAAAAAGAAAACGATGTCGATTGAATATTGTATCAGTTTCACATAGGTTCAGCCACTGAGCCAACCTGTGGCAGACGGTTTAAGGAACGGCCATTCAACTGCTGAACAATCGTCGGGCTGTTATTGATCTTGAATCTCAGCACGATGGTTGGTGGTTTGAACAGCTTAAGCACTTTACAGTGCTCGCTAACTACCAGATTGTATGCTACGGAAGTGTATTGAGGGAGAGGTGATGCAGTTGGTAGATACGGTGCTGTGTTTGCTTTGTTCGAGAAGTTGGCAAATGTTGGTCTTCATACAATAGCTCATTGCAGTGCTGCATAGAGCAGATGTTAACTTTTTATGTTTGCGTTTTTGGAAACTTTAATACGGGGTGAAAGGAACATCGCCACCATAACTTTTACCATGGATCCAGTACATGATTTTAGAGCAAGCATTAACATTTTCGACAGTAATTAAAAAAAAAGATTACATACATTACATAAAAGTTTTCGTTACAATGTCCCCCTTCCACCCATTATTTTTCTTTTGCCTAGGTTGACAATACAGAACCATTCTACGAAGGAAGGCAGGGATTTAAAGAATAGACTAATTTCGGCAGTTATATTACATTCCTATATAATGAGAGGCGAGCGTAATCCAACCCACGAGGTACAGTACCTACCTTTCACTATGCTTCAGAGAAATCCCCTTTTGCCGACCTGACGTACATCACAACAACCTATTCACATGAGATTTGATGATGAGGTAATCCAATATTTCATAGGTATCTACCTATTAGAGGTAATAAACGGAGTTAGTTCTACCAAAACGATTTCTGCCAATTTCCGAAGTACTTATCTTCATTTTACGCATAATTATATTCAACGCTGATTAATTTTAAATCTTTCCTAAGTATACGTTTAGTATATAGATTGAACTATTATTGCTGGAGAGTAAAGTAGGTAACATGTTTGTAAATTAGTTTGTTGTTATTACTTTAATTATTGAGAGATTTAAGGTTAATTCAGTTTGACCGAAATACACTTAAATATGGTTAGTAGATTCATAGACCTTGTCATTAGTATCATAAAAAGTAATTAAAGTTACATTTACTAAGAATTTACTATGAATTATTGAATAGCGATATTTTTGTTAAAACTTGTTTGACTTTATCGGTTTTAACCTATAATAAATAGACTTTGTTTTTACGAATTGTAGTAATATTTTTTGTTCTTCGATAATTTGAAAAGTTTCAGTAATAAATAATCTGTATTTCCATACTTGCGACTCAATACCGTAAACTAAATTTAGGGTACATTGTGACTAGCATTTATTAGAAAAAGTTATACTAAATTTATATTCTTTTTGTTTTATTAAACATCAATACGAAGCTACAATAATTTACCATTCTGACACCGATGAATAGCCATATTTTATTCTGTTCTGTGGATTACTATCTATACGATTATGAATATGAATTTATAGGTACGTAAACTTAAAAACAAATTATTTTATTCAGCTTTGTGAATTATATAATTCAGAACAGTTAGTGCGAAAATGATGCAATGGCAACAGGCTTAATAAAATTAAGCATGTTTTTGTATTCAGTAGCGGATTAATTTTAAATAATCCGTTACTGAATACGAAATTACGTATTTAAATTTAATTCTGTTCTGTTTATCATATTTATTCATATGTCATCTTTAATAAAACAGAATAAAGCTTCGGTTTCAAACAAGAAAACTTAGTTTTTCCCGGACACTGGGTACCGTAAGACTAAAATGGGTGCAAGACATAAGAAAGTAGATGCCTTATAATACAGATCTTGACGAGAAAAAGAAAGAAAGATATTGTCTACTATCGGCCAAGTTTCATTTCTCAGTTGGAGACAGATCTGATTAAAAAATAAACTTTTGCAAAGTAATAGCTGCCTGGTGACCTCACCAACGACGCGGCACTCTATTAAAATTTATTTTTACTGAGTGCATATATTTTTTTCTCGTGGTATTTGCGATTATTACTTCTACTAACTTTAATAACTTATCTATACCAATATTATAAGGAGGTAAAGTTCGTGAGTTTCTGAGGTTGTAGGGGTAATTTCTTGATCTACTGAACCAATTTTGAATTTTTTTTCGCAAATTGGAAGCTATGGATCAATGAGTGCTTTAGGCTATATTTAAATCGCGCGAACAATGTCGCGGTGAGAGTGTTAGTTTGTTATAAGCTTTTGCCTGCAAATTCAACCGCGTGTATTTTTTTATGGTAAAATAAAGTCATAATCAGGGATGATATACTTAGCTTGATTTTTGTGAAAGATTTTTCAGAATTGCACCAATAGTTCCGGTGAAATAAAAAAAACATCATCAGTTTATACGTAACAAATCACTGTGGCTATCTTTAGCGGTGGCCTTTTGTTCGGATGAAATGATGATAACAATGATGATATGACAGGTCAGGCAATAAACATTTAGGTTGAGCAATTTAATGTCATAAATCCCAGTTTCTGTAGTTATATTTAAGCTAAAAAAATATTTTTGCTTCATTTCGTGTAGTGTTTGTTCCAAAGCAAACCGTATCGAAGACATCAAACAACATACAACAATCCGCATGAAAATAGATGTAAGCATTTCGTTGAAAATCGATAAGAACCCTTTGATGGAACGGAAATTTTAGGTATGACAAACGGAATACGAAAGTGTTAGTAAAAAAAGTCTCAGGAAATAAATCTTTGTTCAATTGAAAAACATGCACAAATGTGTGCCGGTAATCTGATGTATTCCTGACTAGGGAGTGATAGAAGAAAAAAAAGAAGCAAATAAACTTTAAACAATTTTTTCGAGTAAAACTGATTTTACAGTAAGCGGTCATAAGTGCAGTAGCATGCTAACACGCGGTACAGGCCGTACTTACATCTGTGTGTGTATGTAGTGATGTATTAACACAGTAGGTACCTACGTCCACTTTAAAATACGCACATGGCGCCGGAAACTCGTAATCAAAGTGTCAATCTTGGTGAGATTGCTATTCCACTTATGACCGCTACTGTACATATTTCCGCGAAGCTAAGAATGTATACTGAATAAAAATGTTACACTTGTTACATTACCTGGCATTGTTCCGCCTCTGAAGTTGTCATGTTTTACGCGTGTACCACACAGAAGTACATACATACGTAGATTTAATATTATTTCAATTTTCCAGGGGCAGACATCGCAAGCAGATGTTCTTAAAACTTGCTTACATTCATGCCCCGCGAGAAATATAGATTTAGTGTACGTGACTGTACTGTGTGATGCGTGGGCTGCGAACAGACGCCTGATAAGTATGGCGATGTGCCAGTTACCACCGTCCCTTACATTCAACCCAAGTGCAGTTTGTACGAAAGGAAAAAACGACGAGGTAATTTGCGAAGCGTTCAGCTAAACGGGACCGCTTTAAATGTGATTTATGTTTTTGTTTGATGAGGGTATGTTATGGTTGAAGATTGGTTTCGGCTCAATCTTATATTATGATTTGAAGTCAAGTAATTGGGTATACGACCTTCTCCTTTAGAAAAGTTTATTTTTTATAAAAACTGATAACGTCGTGCCGTGCCCAAAGATTTTTGATTCAAGGACCGAAAACAAAAATAGAGGACACACCGTCGTTTTTATGCCAGGCTTTGGTCAGATTGATGGCCTACTGAAGTGTAGGTACTGCATAGTTTAAATATGGAGCACTTGTAAATATTTGAATATTTTGTGTTATTTCTACACAAAATTGATGTCAAACGTTCGTATTACTGCTAGAGAATACTTTCATTAAATATACATCCCATCAACACAGTAGAGCAGTATCAAGCATAAGAAGCTTAGCTTGACTCAGAGCGAAACAAAGACTTTATTTGAAGTACATTTTGTAACACTGCTAAAGAATGCAGTCTAGAGAGCCGAGGTCGATCTCCTGGCCTCGGAAATCCTGAGATTAAGAGTCACCAATAGGGGACTTAAGGGATTGTACAAGTATATTTGTGTTCCATTCATTATACGTAGTTACCTACTCGTATAACATAATCTTAATAAAACTAGCTATGGCCTGCTATTTCGTCCGCATAAGTGTCAGTTATCGTGGACAAAGTGGCAGAACAAAAAAGTAGTGTATGTCCTTCTTTGGAGTTCAAACTTACCCCGTACAAAATTTCATCGGTTCAGTTGTTTAGTCATGAAAGAGTAACAGACAGACAGACAGAGTTACTTTCTCATTTATAATACCTATTATAAAAGTAAGCATAAGCAATTGGTTTATTTATAAATATTTCAGTAATTTCTGCCAAATTATTTGGTTTCATTACAGAATTTTTCATTTAATTACTTCTAGAACGTATATTGCCAAATCAAATGGTCAAAATTACTGAATATTAGTCGTCATGATTTAGTGGTTTATGCTTTGTTTGGCAATGTGACTAATTCCATTTACATAGTACTTTCTAAGTTTTTCTTTGACATCACTGATATCGTTGAAGGAAAACATCAAAAGGAAACCTGTACGTATAGCTAATATATGTCTAAAATCACTAAGTAATCTCTCCTAAGCAAACAATCAATGCTCGTGCCTCCTCTGTATGACAAAAGGCCTTTTTCCTGCAATGGGACAGTAACAGGCTGATTTATTTTAACGAACTTTTGTTTTTACAAATTATATGCACACAGTTAACATATAAATTCATACTTTGTCAAACTGACACCAAATATGGAGCTAACATACCAAACTATTTGTTAACAACCAAATACTAAAACTAAATATAGTAGAAATGGCTGAACATTAAAAATGCAAAAGGTTGCACTCTTCGTTCTCTCTTCACATAACGCCTACGTACCTAAGACTGTGTGCAGACTGAATCAATACCATCTACTACACAGACTTTCACTTGCTACTATTAGGTACATACTAAAAATAGTCCCTTCAAAGTTGTCGTGAGAAACTTCTTTCGATACAAGACGAAACTGTTCTGTCTAGGTATAATAGGTACCTACTAAAGTTTTCCCAACAGCAACTAATCAAGAGTTGAAGTTGATAAAACTGTTTTGTTTCTAATGTAACCATTGTCTAAGATAAACTTTAATAATTTTGAACCTATATAAATATAAGATAATACCGTAATTAGTCAACTCTTCTATTATTTATCAAATAGATAACTTTAATCTTTTAAACTACTGCTGGTGTATGTGAGTTAGGAATATGTTTGTAAACGTCTCCACGATTCAGAAGAAATTTCGAACGGAAAAAAAAAACCTGAGTTCATGTTACTGATACCAACAGTAAAGAAACCATTAGGTACGGCATACATTACAGACTTAATCTACCGATTAACTAAATTGATGATTCAAGAAACGTCAAACGATAATATTATAATAATTCGTTTGAAGGGAGAATTAGAATCAGATCGGGAGAACCTTTGTTAGATTGAATATTACAATTTCAAGTTGACAGTAGCTGCTATCGATATGTATGTATTAGCAAGCGAACTATTTAAACATGTAAGGTTTGTACGACAATAAAAGATAACTAAAGAGGAACGAGAACGCAGAGATTGCGTTCACAGTTCTGCATAGTACGCTTCGGACGGATCGCATCTAAAAGATTTTAGTACTCTTTGTACACTTGCATAGTACAAGTGTATCCATTGGTCCGTCGGTAATGCCGACGGCATGTGTGCTCATGACAACATACGGATTGTCGATCAGTAGACGCACTAAACACGCCGCCGGTGTCGAATATACAGTACCACGATGAATGACAGTTTAGTCGGCAATCCGAGTGCTGCAGACACAGAGGACGCCCTACCACATACAACGCGAAACTGTGGATATGAGCCTTTAAACTGCCATATTCTTGTTTCATTAGGTAAGTAAAACTTTGTAATGATTGCCAAATACCATATCTTAAACTCTTAACCTCTTCACAGAGAAACTTAAACGTTAATAGATAAACTGTAGGCCATAAATTGTGACTCATATCCAGCCAGAGAAGAACTTGCTAAAGTTCCCTACTTTTCGCAGTAAGGAGACATTTTTATGAGATAAAGTTGGTCTAACATTAATAGTTATGTTGTTAATATGTTGATATTGGTCGCAAGAAATGAAGCGTAAACCGAGATGAAACAAAGTGGAAAAAGTATCCACAAAGAGCAAAGGTAATTGCTACAAAGAGAGCTGGTCTCGTTTTAAAAATACACAATGGTAAAGATGTCGGATCTAAGGTTTTTTTTTATGTACTTAGCCTATTCATTTTAACCGTCGTTGTTCGTTATTTACTTGTGTGCTTTTTATATGTTTTAACCCTTCGTTTCACAAACGTGAAGTTGCTCGTTCGTATCCTAGGGGTGCTTTGTCAGTTGGTTTATAATGGTTACTGTATTTCACCTTTTCCTTGTATCAAAGTTACGTCTCAGTGCTTGGCGAAATGCTGGTAAAAAGGTACATTTTCCTCTTGAAATTTTATATTGCTGTAAAAGTCCTGATTAAGTAGTTTGAAAGTTATCGCCGTGGCCCGGGTAAAAGGAAGCACTCGATATCTTCCAGAGCATGTCCTAAGAGGCGGCAAAGGAACTATAATAGTATCATAAGGCCATTCCTTAAATGTACTTTAATGAAACAGAACCAGTCATTCCATAATAATTATAATAAAAACTGGTTTTACATAGGTCTGTATTGTCAAATAGTGCACCTTCAAATAATGAAATCATAATTCGCTTGCAGCACAACAATGCATAATTATGCACTACATGTATGTTTTCCATATAAATGTATAACAATATATTTACTTATTTATAACACGAACTGCTGCAGTGTTCTTTATAAACAGACGAGGCACCTCATGAACATAAATAAACCAAACGAAATGGGGCTAAGGGTTTAGTCCAAAAGAACATAATATCTATCGTCAAAAAGATTATTTGAAATCGTACACCATTTTACTGTTCTGTTTTGAGTACTGTTCATGAACAGGAATGCTCATCTCTCTATCAACTAAAATGCAAGGTGAACGCGGAACTGACATCAAACCAAGCCGTGCACAGCACCGAAGCAAAAATGAGTTCTAAAAAGTGATAAAAAAAATGTTTACTTCACCGGCCGGTCTGAGCTGCCAATACTTTTAAAACAACGCCAAAGCTGCTTCACAAAGAACACAACAAGAACGAACTACAAATAGCAAGTAAGTAATGCAAGTACAGTGTAGGTACGTTTCCTATTTGATAAACGAACACGGTACAAAAATTAGGCATGAGTTTTCGCATTAATATCTAATTTATGTATGAACGTTTCAATCTTTGTAAAAAAGAAACAAATGTAAAAACACACATAGATCAAAATCTGGTTCGAATTAAATATTTAACACGTACCAATTTTATTTCAAAATGGCAATCTCGTGCGCCTTATTTGTTCACCAAATAAGACAAGTGAGGAAAAATATTCTTTACATTGTTTGGTGAGAAACATTGTTATTGTTTATTCGTATGAGATATACCTACCTAAGTTTTATAAATATAACTCTGAAACTATGAGGAATTAGGAAAAGTGAATAAAAATAACAATAAAAAAATAACAATCGGAAAGCAACCATAATGTATAATTACTAAAACCTATTTTTGTTTTATACGAGAATAGAGGATAAATTATCTTATTTAGTATTATCTGATCAATTTTTATAAACAATACAAGGTTCTGTAACCAAGGTTGCTAAACGGGACTATTACTAAGACTCCACGTCTGTCTCTCTGTCACAGTGCTGTATCTTTTAAATTGTATGACACTTGAAATTTTCACAGAATGTATATTACTTACGATCACTATAACAACAAAATAAACATAACATAACATCACATCTGTAATCCCCGAGGGATTAGTCACAGGTGTACACATTAGTACACCCACATTTCGCCAGTTATGTTTAAGTCTCATGTATTAGGGGGCGAGCCTTTTGCCATCAACCAGGCACAAACCCAGACTCCGAAGCTGCTCCGCAGTCGCGCTCTGTGACCAGCAGACCAATGAGGCAGTCAAAAATAATAAAGTTAAACATTTAAGAAAGTCCTAGAAACATGTTTTTGTACCTATGGAGTATTCAATCTTGTACGTAAATAAAGTACAGAACCAGAACCCTTAGTGTGCGAGTCCGACAAACATTTGGCCGGTTTTTTTGTAACTATGCGGGACTAGAGCCGAAAGTATGACTATAGAATCGCACAAACTAAACACTGCTGCAGAATCTCCGTGGTGCACAAACACCTAACAGTTATGTAAAACCTATTTTAATACAACTCTACAATAAAGCTGCATTAAAACGGTATTATCCTATAATGTGAAGCAATAGAACCATTCAAAGTGAATATGAAACGAGGATGGAAGAGATTCTAATGGATAATAAAAGTGTGAAATAGGAATCTCGAGACAGGGTTGTCTGACATACTTAACTTAGGCCCACTTGCGCACTCAGAGTTGCTAACGCGAGGTTAAATTACATATATGTTGACATAATAGGCCCGTGTTAGCAATTAATCCGGAGTTAATACGATAACCCTGGCCCGGCGGGGCTTAAATTATTGAATATAAATAATGTATCTATATAAATAAATATAAAAATGGTAAATGGTACAAATTAAAAAGTAATATTGAAATATACTACGTCCAGCGTACCCATGGGAGTTTGAGAGACTTATGTTTTTACGATCGCATAAGACTTTTTCCATAAAGTTCATGCAAATTATAGACGATGAGCTACCGTCCGTAATTTGCGAGTCAGGTAAACCATAAAACTTATGATAATATGACACTCGGAAATAGTGTATATTTCTAGCTGTAGAAGATTTTTTGTAGTCGGATCAGTCTGTATGTACTTTCAGAGATTACCCCTTAAAGATAAAAAAAGTAACAAACTTTACTCTTTAATACTAAAGAGAGAGCACCTGTCATCGCTGTTTTTGTGGCGTACGGAACTTGCATTGTAGATTAAAAGCAACGAGAAAATTGCCGGACGTCATGGAGCACTAATTTTCGTAGCTTTTCCCCGAATACCGATACACGTCAGTGTAGCCCAGTTTGAAATTTTCCGACCATGTTCATAAAAAAAATATGACTCCTACAACAATGTGTGCCAAGAATAGCTCTCAGAGAGCTGAAAAATAAATGTTAACAGTATTTACAATGCCGTCAGTTCACTCCTCTCTGAAGTTTATTTTACAAGAATATTGATAAATATTTGATGTAACGAACAGTCCACATATACGGACTGATTAATAATGCACATGAAACCGTTAAAACTTTTAAAGTTCCGTTATTCTGACATATGAAAATAAATCATTTGGAAAGTTAAGCGGAAATATAGCGTCGTGGGACATTCTCGGCAGCCCGCAATAAATAATTGTTGTTGCATACTGACAGCCCCAAACAGTGCCCGGAGATTTCGTCCGCTTCCTAAACAGATTTTCCGAGAAGATTGTACAGGGAACAATTTTAATGCTTACACAGTTTACACAAAGGTGCCTTTCTCCGCGACAAATGTTGTTATATACATTGTTTCTAACACTATATCTGTATAATATCTGTAGATCAAAGCTTGATAATAACATGTTATGTTATTTTATTATGATTACCTGTAACGTTCTAAAATTGAAGATGTTAATTTTACCTATTATCATCGTAATATCGTCTTTGCGCAATACCGACGACTTGCTATAAGTTTTACGTGTCTGAGAGTGTGTCTGTATGTGGCATCGTTGCTCCTAACGGATGAACCGATTTTTATATTATTATTCGTGTAGGTATTTAAATAAAGTCTCTGACCTATAAAATAATATGTAGCTGCTTATACGTTATACTTATAAATGTTTATTGTCGGTACCATTGTAATTGCTTGAGAACACGATAAAAGTGGTAAGGCGGTACTCTGAGATTTCTAAGCAATCAATAAAGTATTTATTAGTATCAAAAACGATTGCCTGTAGCGCAACTAAAGTACATACTATTATGACCTTTTTCACTCCCCAAAGAAATAAAGCATGAAGGTTACTCTTTATTACTGTAACACAGCTGGGTTGACCAGAAGCCACAAAAGAGTTCTTGCTTCAATTACATTGCATTTTTCATTACCCGTTGGGCTTTGTCGCGGCTTTATTAACATCCGATTTTATTTTATTTCTCTTAGATGAAACATTTACTTGTTTACCCGAGCTCAGAAAGAGAATTCTACAAATTAAAAACGTTCAAGATCAAGGCAAAACTGTTGGTTACTTAAGCCATTTTTGACAGATTGAGACTTAGATTAGATTACAATCGTAGCTAAAACTTAATAGAATTGCCCCCCCGGTTTCCTCTCAGACACGGAAGACTAGAAGTGTTCACCTTTGAGTTAACTCGGTTACCTGTCGTAGAATCGTAAGCATTGTCGCCGGATACAAAATCCAATAACAGTCGTATGTATAAATATTGTTCTGTATCGCAGTTTTCTTATCACGTATGATCCGTATTTATAGTGAAGTACAATTTGTAAGAGGATGCAGCGCGGTGCCGGGCGGAGCGGGTAGCGGGAGCGGGCGCTGACGCGTCCTTTCCTTCACCACTATTATTTACTTTGTCACCGCATTGTTAGACTCAAAAGCGAGCTTCCATGAACAATGATGTACGAGGCAAACAACAGAACCAACAGTTCACCACATGTCTTCTTACAGGAGAGATATTACTAAACTGGCGTTTTCGAAGAGCACCTACCACAAATCGTTACTTGTAAGTGGGAAGGTATAGAGTAAAGAGTGTACTCGAAGGTATATGAGTTTAATCTGATAAAAGCGTAGTTCAAATAAATATTGTTTACAAAGAACTTCAAATGGAACAGCAATTTCATTTCGTTTATATATTTTAATGACCTGGAAGGTAACAATTACCTACACTTTTCTATAATAATTAAATTTTCCATGAAACTTAAACACGTTCATTCGTAGTCAACGAACACAATTATTTTACTTTTGATGCTGCTGGCTGTACTGCTGTAATTGTTACTGTTTTAACATGAAACTCAGACTAATGAGGCAGTCATTTCATAAAATAATACCGCCGTAAGAACTTAACCAGAAACTGTTCAAACAGCGGTCTTGCGTTTTACTACAGTTTATTTATCCATTTTAATTAGAGGCTTTCAACTCATCTTAACGGACTTGTCGGTTCAATGAAAGGCTTAATTCGATAACAGACGAATTACTGAAAGCGGGATATTGAAAATGCCAAAAGTACCTGCGATATCATTGCACCGACTGTCGGCTCAGACTTTTAATCAGTTTTATAACATGAAACTTCAGACTGGTGAACCTGAAACTACGTCACAAACTAAGAAAATTTGCTTAGGAGATTAGTGCTTACTTGCCTCGAGAGCTAAAAGTTGATCCACGATCGGTTACTGCTTACGGAATCACTGGCTTAATTGTTTTAATTAGTTTACACTAGTTGGTGTCGGTGACGTGATTGCACCAAATAAGTTTTTATTGGCTAAATGAATTGGAAACTGCGAGATTTGTGTTAGTTAAAATAGTTAGTAGTTCGCTTTAGTGATACCAAGAGCTTTTGTGTAATGGTTTCGAATTCGTTTATGTACTGGCATACTACTTATACTTACCGTTCAAAATCGACATCAGTAAAACATCAGTCCCCACGTTTCAAGGTTTACAAATACATTATCGGAATAAGGTTATATTAATGTGTTTCCTCCATTCCTCACCTAATGGTGTTCACCTAATTATTTTAATAAAAGAGGTTCAAATGTACTTGCATCCTGTTTCAATCGTTTTCCTCGTAGCAGTCGGAGTTCAATGTTGTGATTCCGTGACGTTAGCAATCAAATGATTGCTGACGTCGGGGAAATAAGGATTTTTCTGTTACATAAATAGGTAACAGAAATATTCTATGTAGAGTCCGTACCTTTGATGTTTTCACATTTGAAAACAAATAATAAAGCCTCCAATTAATACTAAATGATGGTCCTTCAGAAAGGTCAGGTGCGGAGTACTCGTAACCGGCGTGCTTGTATGACGAGATGTATGAACGTAGATGAGGCGAAAGGAGTATGTAAGGATCGTAGCAGGTGGCGTTCTGTAGTTTCTGCCTACCCCCATGGGAAAAAGGCGTGAGTCTATGTATGTATGAGTTCCTAATTGAACACGTCTCAGTATTGAGCGACACGTCAAAAATATTGCTATTCTTCAGTGGATAAGGAGTCCGTCTCCAAAGTATGGGGTTATGGGTTCGATACCGTGCAAATACCAATGTGACTTTCTCGATTTATATGTACTTTCTAAGTTTATTTTGGACATCACTGACATCGGTGAAGTAAAATATTGGGCATCATGAAGAAACCTAAACACAAAGTAATTATAAATCACGTATCGTCAAACCGTGCCTTCTCCGTATAAAAAGAACCTTTTGCCCTGCATTGGGATAAATAGCTTGTTACCTATTATTTATTTATTCTACTTATTTTTTTTATAGTAAGCTGTGAGTAACATTTTAAATAGGTACTGTTACAAAAAACGTATAAAATAACATTGCTGTGATCCAGATTTATAGTACTTTTAATAGTTCAACAGAATTACGGGAGTAACAAAATGATTTTCAGAATGAATATAGTCAGACACTGAAAATAACTAGGGTCGTGATAAAAAGTTTGAAGTTCTGATAATGTTAATTAACGTCGAAAATTTCGTTGTTTTTTTAACCATCAGGGTTAATCATACAATTTATAGTACCATTTGATTTTATAATCTTTCCAAATGTGTGGAGCAAGGTAAACGATTTTAGCTCGAAGATTATGGATCAGGTATGTGCGTACTTAGATTTTATGGTACGTTCGCATCGAACTGACCTTTTCATAAAAAAGTCAGTTCCTTTTTACAAAAAGGTCAATTTAAAAAGAATTTTATTGAAGTAAATATTGATATTTCTAATTACATAATGTGTTATATTTTGTGATGCATTAAGTACTAACATTATACATGCTGCTCCACAGTGCTTTATGCCATTAAAACCAAAGCACTCTATCAGTCTGCGTACTGTTCATTAAATTTAGAATATTACTCTATTAAATAACATTTTCTGCTACCTCATGATGGTAACTCCTCCAGTGGAGCTTAAACGGAGTTCAGTATAAAAATAAAAAAGTTGAATCTTGACTTGTCGCGTAAAAAAAGGTTTATTTAAATACAGGGCAGAGCAGGATTATGAAGAAGCCGGAAAGAAATCGCGCCTTCTGCATAAAAAATGACATGTCTGAACCCTTCTAAAAATAATCTGTCCCGTTTATATGTCAAAAATCTGAGATGGATAAGGGCAGGCAATTGCCTATAACTCATTTTAGTAATAGAGCATTATTATTGTGAATAGTATGGAATATAGATTAATTAAATGATATTACTTATCTAGAAACTCATTGTTTTTTTTTACTAAGTATATTTTTCTCAATACGTTCCAGTCTAAAAAATACCTTTACCTGTCTCTATTAGATAGTTTTTCAGTTTCCGAAACAGTAGGTACTTCAAGTAAAATACCTACTATTTCGGAAACTGAAAAAAACATTAAAAAAAAATTGCCGTTCGTTCATAATTTGGTAAGAACTGGGCAGGCCATGTCTGCTGGCTGAGCTGTGGGCCCGCCGATCACAAGACTGGAGTCCTGAAGTTAGACAGCTCGAGGAAAAGATGGCGGAACGCCATGGCTTCGTTAGGAATTGGCGAGATTGGCTGACCTTTAAAGTGTAACAATAATAATGGCGTGCATATTAAATTCAGAATACACAATAAGAAATAATTGATTAAATATAATCAGTGATAACATGGCATGACATTAAATGTAATATCTCTTTCTTCTCTGAAAGCTACAGTTCTGTTAAGGGTAATACAAGGTTCTCCTTTTGCAAAAAAATCTCATACTACAGTACGATTTCTTACTACGTTAAATTTCCAATGTATGCGTTGGATAGTCTCTTATTAACAAATCACGTTAGTAACAGGAAACGCAACGTATATATGAATTTGTACGTTACGTTTCCCACTGAGTAACTTTCTGGTCTTGTTCTTTTCGAGTCAATGTTCTGAATTAATCCTTCGTTATATAGTTGCTAGTTCGTGTAAAGTGCAGGTGTAGGAACTGTCAGATTTAAAGTACTCAAAGAGAACGTAATTCATTTATTAGAGAAATTTATAGGTTGATTGAGATAGGTAGGTACGTGTCATAAACAAAGGTGTGGGAATATAAGTTATCATGAGGGTTGTGTCAAAACAAATAAATTTATAAATTTCTCTAATAAATGAATTACGTTTTCTTTGAGTACTTTAAATATGACATTTAAAGTACTCAAATAAAACGTAATTCATTTATTAGAGAAATTTATAGGTTGATTGAGATAGGTAGGTGCGTGTCATAAACAAAGGTGTGGGAATATAAGTTATCATGAGGGTTGTGTCAAAACAAATTATTAACATTGTTTTTCCAATATTTAAAAGCAATCTTATTACCTTCAACCTTCCACGAAGTACCTGCCTTTAATAAATTATAATGGCTTATTTACGCTTTGACGCGCCTAGAATTGTTTTCCAGCAAAATGTTGCTCTAAATAAGACATGTTTTTCACATATATCACAATGCTTTTAAATACAATCAAATATTCACAATGAGGAGGACTACGCTGTTTACTGCAAAACAAAATTATTTCCGTCGTACCTTCATTGTACAATGAAAAAGCTATCTTTACTTATCTTATTTATCTTCTATATTTTCTGTACAATATTTACAGACTAAATTATAAAAAAAAAACGATCAGGATTAAAAAAAAACTAAAACCAAATAGCATCAAAAAACTCTTCCGCGGCGCCATCAACTGGAAATGTGCCCAAAAGACTAGCCGCATTGCCACGTTGGATGGCAATACTTAGCCTCTGGCCAAGCCCTTGGGTCACGGGAAGTGTCAACCAACTCCTTAACAAGGCCATGAAAAAAAAAACCTCTCAAGGTCTTTTGTTTCTTCTTCTATCTATCTTCTTCTTAGCGATATTCTTATTATTTCAGACCTTTTCTTTCTTGTGAGTAATCTTCATGAATGCTCTCCATCTGGGCATGACGGAGGGTTATGTCGGACTCTTACCGATTAAAACCCCACAGTTCCTCCTGCTACCATAAGTCGGGAGCAAGGTATTCCCATTACGCGTGATCCGTGTCCCCGACTGGTATCGGACCGCCATTCGGCGAGCCGGTCACAAAGTTTGGGTTTAAACAAACTGATAGTACTTAGTAATTTTAATTCTGTGGAACATTTTGTAATTACGAAATTTACATCATTTCATGTTTCAGTATTTGCTCTGTGCAAATGGAAAAAGTAATAGAAGCAAAAGTTCATGTAGCTTTCCAAATTCCTCCGCAATGCAATTTCTATGTACAGCTGTTTATGGACATTTTATCATATCAAAATGATTGTTTTTAACTTTATTTTAACAATTATTGTATGGTAAAATTGTTAATTAAAGCCTTATCTCATGGTTAGTTATTTGGTATATAGTTTAGTAGAAATTATCAGTGTAGACAAAACTTTATAATAACATGGCCGGATGGGCGAAAACCCATTTGAACAGACTGATATGATCATCATAAATTGTTGTAATCAAAGCGAAATTGATCGTCTGGTGTGGCACGACACACGAACTGTTTAATGGCGGCAATGTGTTCTCCCTGTAGTTTTAATTACTCTTTATTCTCTATAACATGCCAAATGGCAGCCAGCAGCTATAAAATTATAAATGATAATTGTACGCAACGATCAATTCAAGTCAATATTAGATGATTAAGCGAGCTAGCTATTTGTCAGTTCTATTACATAATGTTTGTGTTAATTACGGTATACATTTTACTTTGCTATTCAGCGTCAGTTAATTCATTTGAATTCACTGACAAATTTAATTCGACAAAAAGACCAGACGGGTTCTATTACGTAATAGGTACCTTATTTACCTTTTCCATAAAAGAACTATCAAATAATGCATAAACTTTGCTCTATTTTCGATTCTCTGTTACCTACGATGAAGCTGTAGACTATTCGACCCGTCACATTTTTTATTCCATTCCCGGCAGTCCATTAAAAAATCGCTGGTCATTATCGGTCTCTGATTTTTTAGTCATAAAGCTTAGCAGGTTTCAATGCTAAGAAAGAACGCCGTATCAAAATTATAGTGCTTAGGTAGAGACTGAATCTAAATGTGTAATGGTAAAAGTTGAATAAAATATGGGAACACCGGAAAGCTTTTTATTCCTAGTATAAACGGGCTTTATAATATTTTAATTGCATATTTAATTTTATTTATAACTTTTTGAAGGTAAGTACAAACCTTTAGTTCGAACCTTTGAACTGCAGGGGTTAAAAAAGGGGTTATGGGTACCTAAAACGTAAGCTACATAAAACTGAGTGACATTATTGAGACCTCGGAGCGATTGTAATTGCGCTAAGGACGGTCCTGAAGGGGTGGCAGCACTCTTGTCGCATTGTCAGTTGTTTGCTTTCCACCGTGTGCCTGTAATCCTATTCAATGATGTGTGTGTGTAAGTGTTTCTGTGTGTTAGGCTTAAGACGCCACCGCCGGCTCCCTTTATTTATTTTTACAGCCGCGTGTCAAGTCCACGTTGAGAGCATTTGTCTCTCACGTGAGCGTATTATCTCTAACATACGACGTGTGAATGTCGCTGTACATTAGCTACATTTTTCTGTATTTATCATTTCTGAGAGAACTCATTTCAACTTAACATCGCGTGAACTCACACCACTTTGCCAATATTAAATTATTCAGTATTTGATTTGCCATAAAGTTGGGTTTCAACGATTAACACAAACATGAACATTTGTGTGATAGGATTCAATACATTAACTAGATAGGTTGGAAATTGCGAATGGGTATCAACTATCGACTAATAAATTGAGTCTAGGCTCTCGTCTAGTGGAAGTTTTCTTATATAATGGGTCGGTTGTCGACGTAATGGTCTGTCTGCATTTAACTTGCTGGAGTTAATTTAACATCGAATATTGAGTGGAGCCATAAAGGTATTAAAAAGTTTTCAACGACGCCGTTCCATACATTCGAATTTGGGAAATTTTAATAGGTTGAATTATTAATGTCTTTCGTTTTACTTTTACAAAGAAAGAGGTCTCAGTAGTGCTATGCGGCGGTAGGAGGTCGGCGCGTGATTTTCTGGCAGAAAGTATATGGGCAACACGGGATACACAAGTGAAACTTTTGGCGGAAACACATAATCGCTACGGCTCCAGCCCTAACGTCGCCGTCGTCACTATGCAAATTCAGTGCTGGTACTAAATAAAACGTGCTTTCATCTCATCTTACACTTAGCGCCTGTCAAAACGTGAAAGTTGTAAGGAATAACTGTGTATGGGATTGCTTATGTTCTGGCATACCAATATATCTGAATTAAATAACAATAATAAATGATAATACCTGCAGCCTATTATTGTCCCACTGCAGGGCAAATTCTTCTGCCCACAAAGAGAGGGTACGAGCATTATTCGCCACGCTTAATCAGGGGGGATTCGCAATTTTAGTCTTATTAATATAAGACTAAAATTAAAGTGCAGATTTCTTTGGGATGTTTCATAGTTGTTAGTGCTGTAAAATATAAACTTTGAAAATACATATGAATTGGAAAAGTCACATTGATACTTGCCCGGCCTTTACCACTTGGTCATCCCGACACTAGGTACCTAAATATTACTATTCCTTTAACGAAACTGCGCTAGAGATCAGTGATCCTTTGAGCATCAAAAGAAATGGTTTTGTATGATCAACGGCTGTCATGATGGCCAACAAATTGAAAAGAAACCTCAAGAAAAGGTTCACTTGAATACCGATTCTCGTATTGATTCTGAACCATTGTGGATAGCTATTGTTACGTGCAAATCTCTTGAATTCCACTATGCCTCATATTGTTTAACAATAGCTTGTTACATATATTAACTTAGATGGTAAGTATAGAAATAAGCATGTATTTTCAAAGGTGGAACTCGCTAGGAATTTCTCTTGTTTCGTGTAGCGTTTAGTAACATATTATAAACTCACATACACAAACAAAAACCTTTAGGCCATACAAATATTACTCCCGTGCAGGAATCGAACCCGCAACACAATCGCTCGGCCACTGCGCCTACCGTGCCGTCAATGGAATTTTATTATTATATTTTATTTCAGAAAATAATTCAAGTAGAATACATCCACAACCACTGAAACCTTTTGTGAAAATAAAATTAAAAAAGAGCAACGTTTTTATGTGTAAACTTTAACACTTTACACATAAATAGAAAAACAATAAACATTTGTACATTTATTTTTACTGCGGCAGAACCGCAATTAGTTGGCATTTAACAAAAAGTTAGCGATGCAGTCGTTTGAGCACACCCTCGACTTTTGCATTTAACGCTTACATGTAATAATGGTCCTATTTCACACGAACCAGGAATCGTTAGTGGTCGGGCCGATGGCTTTATGCAACTATTTGAGTAGTTGCGGTGCCGATTAACACTAAGGTTAGTGTTGTGTGCCGACGTAAAGGAGCTCAGCCGCATGCATCATTGCTAAAATTAATTGAAACACAGATACAGACGTGATTAATTGTTAGTAATCTAGGTACTTGCACATAGACAATACAAAACATGATTGAATTCACGTGATTACATGCTATAGACACACACACTTTATGCAATCACCACACGTGCGTGATCTTCCATGCAAAGCCTATTAGTAATCCAGTGTCCGAGAAGCTTTGCCTCCGCAGGCAGGTCTCAGCTGCCTGCAATTCCACAAGGGTTACCGGCTAGATCCCATTGTAACGGGCTATTCCGCAAAACATTCCGAGTTTGAAGGCCCCGGTAATCTCGCTAATCCGCAGCAAACCGCACGTACACAACTTCTAAATCTGATTTGACCCCTGCAATAACTAGCTATATTTGTTCTCAACGACAACATACAGCTGTGTTAAGGGACAAAGCGTCGTTGTCATATTCAACTAGATCGGAAGGATGCGAAAACGCATGATTTTCAATTTAATATTTGTGAAAGGAAGGCGATGAGAAATATCGAATGCCTCTTGTCGTGATAATAGTTTCGTAATAACACTTTAGTGGAATGGAATTGAAGCGGATTTTGAAAAAGTAGTTCAAGTAAAACTTATGTTACAAAAAATAATACATATTATATAATACCTACATGTCTTAGTGCCAACTAGCTAATGCCCGCGATTCCGTTCGCGTGAATAACGGTTATCACGGTTTTTTTTCATGTAAGTACGTACCGTGTAAATATTTTATTTTGTAAATAGAACAGCTTTTTGGCATAACAAACAGATACTTCAATTTTATTTATTTGTATAGTTAAGCATTATACTAAGCACTACTTATTTCCTAATACTATACCTACGTGAGAAGAACGAGCTATAAATTTATTCTGGTGAGTAGGCATTATCTACCTTAAATATTTTATAGTCTGCACGTACTCACTGCTTTTAACAAGCTTTTATTTTTTATTTCCTGGATAAAGGACGGTAGCGACGGCAGAAATAATTTCCAATCGCAGTCTTGCAACTAGAACGTTATAAAAAATGTACAAGACTATATTAAGTCGCTGTCAGGCAGAGTCGTCATATAGTAATAGCTTACAATTCGATCGACATCACCAACAAACGGTATTGATTATAATTGTTGTGTTACCTGTCATAGTTTGGCATTAATTACGAGAAGGGTCCCCGCAGAGGGCAAGTACCTATGTACTCTTGACAAGGGACCTTAATAACGGACATGAAATTAAATTCTGTACTGTTTTGCTTTGTTTTGAAGAGGAACGAACTTGTTTTGCTGCAGCTGTATGCGTTTCATAGTTAATGTTCGTCAAAATGTTTGATTAATTTAGAATTTGAATTCATAATCAACTGCCGACGAAAACAGAGAGGTGTAATAGATTTAACGTCCGAAGCATCGTAGTTGCCAAACAGCTGAACTTTATTTATTGTTTGTAAAGTGATTTGATAAGATAAAATCTTATTTCGACGTTACATCATTTTTGTCAATTAATTATGACAAAGTACATTAGTCTACCTACCTATAAGTAAGTATTTCTTCACATAAGTAGTACCTATGTAGGAAACTAATGAAGTTCTTAAGGCTGAGAAGAAAGTAGTAATTAGATGAGTATGTTAATAGCCGTCTCACATAATTCGATTACGTAGCTCTTGAGAGATCGAAAATAAACTTGAGCTTAACAGGCAGATCATGAGTACGTAAATATTCTAATTAAGTTTATCTAATCAAATAATATTGTAATTACCAAGCATTAAGTATCCAACCAGTATCAATATACGGAACATTTTCAAAACATTTTAATTTACGTATCAAGTTAGAAGTATTATCCGATCGCAAAATTCGATTTAAGCCGCGTATGCGCTTAAGCTTGCTTAGCATACAAAAAGCACGTATCTAGTGTTTGTGTTCTAATACATGTAGCAAAGTAATACCACCTGTACACAATGGCTGATCCTGGTCACACTTCTACCTAGTACGTATACAGACCTCTTGTACACGAATTGAGCGATGGCCGCTCAAGTGTGACCTAAGTGGCAGTTGTGTACAGAAGGCATAATATACGTTGAGCGGTTCCTGAGCATTATCTTGTTTTCTTTACATCGTCGTACTCTGTGGCTGGCTTATTCTAAACACATATCAGAGACAATGTGTGCAGTGTACCCCTGTTCCCACTAGTAGCACGTCCCACTCTTTGTGTGTATCTTTTTACGATTCCCAAGTACGCCTCGTATCGCATAGGTACCATTGCTTCTGTAGCGTAGCACCGACAGAACGCTCTCCTACTTCAAAGCGAATTCATTACTGCATTATGTGGCTATTCAATTCCGTGATAGGTTCCAAAATGGTTTATTCGGCAATCAATCTTATTAATCTCACTGAAGGACCAACAGTCGTTAAAGACTCCGAGCACCTCACACGTTATTCGGGACACATAATCTGGGATCCCAAACGGATGATATTCGCTCAATCGCTTTGTCCCAAATGGAGAAGTAAAACCGAAATCAGGGTCGTTAATACGCTCAACTCGAACATTTGTCTAAATACTTACGAGTACCTAACTAATAGTCCCACTGTATAAGTTCCTCACGCATTTTGACGACCTTCTAACATTTGACCCAGTTTGTTCAACACTTACCTACCTTGTAAATCTTTTAACCAAAAAGAAAAATGTAGTCACTATATTCAGGTACTGTACCTACCTACCTACAAAATAGATATAATTTGAAACCTCTTACAAGCGTAAAGCGTAAAGTAAGATTGAACATTTTAGGAGTACATTCCTTACTTACTGTAGGATTTATACCTGTAAGTAGATTACAACAAGCATTTTGTACCTAATTGTATTTTTCATACATTTTAAGAAAGAAAGATTTTTATAATTCTACACAAATTCCATACACATGAGATAAAACAAAAACTAATCAATTACTTAATTAATTAAATAGTAGCTAAAACTCTCATAGCTGGCCAGCTAACAATCAAAATAAAGGTTGTTTTTTTATTTATATTCTAAGCTTAGTCTGACTTTTTCGGACATAATCACACAAAGATTTTGTAAGAAAGAATACTTTTGTCTCGCATTGTATTTGTCAAGGGAAATTATATCTGTAAAGAGATATCGAATAAGAAACGAGAATCTAAACAAGTGTTCACTACTAACTATAAGGTAAAGTCTATAGTTAAACCCAAAATTAACAACAACTGCAAGATGCTTTTAATATTTGCGTCTGCGTTTTAAATAAAACTTCTTTCCAATTACTTTCTGCTGAGAGTAATTGGAAAGTATTAAGGCGTCTGCCTCGACTGCAAATAGCGCACTAATATTTTGTTATTATTTTATGTTGAGTACTTAGATACCTATTACAAATTATTTCCTATCAACAAAATACGACTTTCTAAAAAAAACAACTTGCTGATTTTACTAAAAACAAATGAACAAAGAAATAAATTTTTGCAAAAATGTAATTAGTAGGTATGCTTATTAAATATAAATGTTCGAGTTAGTAATACCCTTCACACATAATACCATTTAATCTTATGTACTGTGTCTACAGTATGCGTGCATGTATATAAGTGTAGGTATATACATAAAACTACACTGCTGCTTTATTTCTTGCCGCCAGCATATCTTTTGGCCCAAGAAACTTATTGTGGGTTCATCTTGATCCCTGATTTCCCCCGAGACAGACTGAAATTCACTGCTTAGAGTCAATTGTGGTCAGTGCAGTGGAATACGGGTCAGTAACCTGCGATGTGGACCATTACGATAAGAAGAAAATTATTGAGGTACGACCTTTAATAGTACCAAAATCAGATCTTCAATTAATTTGTCAATTTGAGGCTTCCCTGTTCAAGTGGTACGATGAGATCATGGTTTAAGAGTGATTGTGTTTGTCGAACGGTTGAGGTACGTTCGCAGCTCCCCCCACCCCACTTGACTCAAGTCACAGACCGCCCCGTTTTCTCACCAGAAATCTCGCTCGATTCTACATAAGCCGTAAATCCTTAATACAGATTATTCACAAGCAAACGAATAAGTATCTTCACCGGCTTAAAACATGTTGAAGAGTGTATCTAATTTAAACAAAACAACACAAATAAGGTACTTATTCTGATATCAAAACTTTGGAAAACAAACAACAGAGTATGATTCGTCTGTCAGAACATGGCGGCCGTTTTATAATTTACCTGGTGCCTGTGGGGCCGGCGCAAAGCTTTCCAATTAGCTTCCCAGATGCATAGCCTACTATGAAGGTACCTACGGAAAGCCAATTAAATGTTTGATGTATTTCAATTGATGGTTGGAAGAGTAAGTGCATTTAAGTATTCTCCGTAAGCCAGAAGTGATCTATTTACTTTACGAAGTTGTACCTACTTATAGAGGCAACAAAATACCGGCTGCCGATAATGGTGTTGTAACACAAACGTCTGCTTTGTCGACGATGACACGGCGCGGCGCGGCGGCGCGGCCACCCCACGCCACACAATATTACGAAACGACAAGAAAAACTTTTTTCCATTTATGTAGGACATGAACACAAGCCTACATGGAAAACTTATTTCAGCTTTGAGATACGTATACGTATCGCACTCATATCTATCCTCACGTAATGGCGAGGGGAAATAGAAAACACGGATTTGTAAGATTCCTAGAAGAATTCTGTAAAATATAAAACAAGCTACTATAATTTAAAAAAATAAAAACACAACTGCAAAAATTGCACATATTTGTACATATTTGTAGACGATAAACATAGACACGACCAGATTCATTAAAAAAAATGATTGAGGCTGGTATTAATTTACGTTTTAAAGTGACCACACAAGATTTTTTTATTTTTAACTAGCCTATGTTACTCGGAACGATGCAAGGATTGTAACGATACCCCATACATCTAAATCAGTTTAGGCGTTTAAAAGTTATGGCGGAATAAAGAATCTCACATACATGCATACATACACTCCTTTTTTTGGGGCAGTCGTGTAATAAATCAATATCCTTTAAAATCGGTTTCATAATTTTTCATGCCACCTAAACGTACATAAGCACATGAATACATGTACATAAAGCGAAATGCATAAAAACGTTATTCAAAACTCTTATCATGTCCTTCGTGATACACAATTTTCCGGTAGAACTGTTTTACAAGCGTCCGCATTTTGATCTCTGTCATAAATTTACTTCATTACCGAACCAAACAATCCTCATTATATTTTTATTTTTTGTCTATTTTTACGTTTTTGGAACAGCATATGAAACACATTGAAATGTAGACTTCAGTGAGGAATGTAGCGCCTCGCTTCGTATCCAGTCTAGTGTTTTACAAACGACGGAAAAAATTAAAGTGTAATGTCGCGATAGCTATAGTTTCGACACTCCGCTTCCATCTGCATGCTGCATTGTTCATAATTCCTCATGTTTTAAATTTGAAATTATAACGGGAAGTTTGTGAGTGGAGTAAGCACCTACATACTTATAGGTAGAGGCTTCTCTTCATCTCACGTGTCTGGCAGGAACAGTTTTACATTAAAACACTTAACTTAAGACCTAAACTTGTCTAACATTTAAGCTGTTCTAGTCAGTAATAAGTTACTAAAAGATTTTGTAATATGAAAATACAGTATCTACGGAGTGTGTCTTGTGAGTATTCTGACCCTAGTCTGTTCATACAAATGTTATTTTGTCCGCATATCGAGCCAAGCCGAAGAAAATATACCTATTTTATATCCATATAAATAAAACGCCGGGAAAACTATCTCATTTCAATAAGAATTTTGTTGGCTTCTATGAGTTGAGAATTTTCCAGCAGAGTACTTTTACTTACTGTGAGCGACCGTATACTTGTCAATAGTAGCATTGTCCTTTTCTATGTATGGTTTTATACAAACTAGGTAAGTGTTTTGTTTAAATAAATAATCGATGTATTCTTTTCCTCGGCAACCTTGCCCACTTATTTGAACAAGAAAGCGGCCTTGTACATCATTATTTGCATAAAGTTTTATGACAATGGACCGTTTTTTGAACTTTCGTCGAATTGAACGTTCATTGTTGTGTAAAACATGTGAACAGTGAGGAATGTCTCGTACACTTTTATATTTATATTTGTTGGTTGGTCTTTACTTGTACAAAACAAGATTACGCTACTGTGAAAATACAGGTATGAGTTTCCTGTTAATATCCTTGATCATGCTACCAGATAAAATTATTGGCGATTGCACCAGCCAGATACGATGAACATTTTGAAACTAATCGTTTTATGAATGCAAAGGCACGAGTTCCATATTCAAACTCCTGACGCTTCACATGAATGAACGCAGTGCATGTGAATAAAAAAGAACATAGAATTTTATTTTATTCTTCCAAAACATGCAAATCTTTCACCTCTTATTTGTAGATACAGTTTCATTTTATTGCCTTTTTCTGTGATTTGTTGTTCGTAAACCAATCGTCTAAGAAAATAAATAACATTGATTCATGTATGTACAACTTCACAGTTCATCTTACGTACACGTAAGCGAAACCGTAACAGGTAAATGTTTGAACGAAAGTCTGAAACTTTATAACGGGACTTTTGCGAGACTTTGGAATGTACGACTAAATCAGTGTTTATGATAATAAGCCGTAGGTACTTATGTCTTATTAGGCATCTAATCTTCGTTAATATAAATTATATTACTTAAGTTGATGAAGCAGTGCCAATTTACATTGAAACACTTCACAATTTTGAGGACAGATACTGTTAAACTCAAATCTGACTTTCTATTGACTTAATCTTGAGTTCGATTAACTTCGGATTTTGTCTTTCCAATATTTCAAGTATAAGAAAACACAAACAGCTTTGTAAATGGTATAAATCTACTTCTAAAATGTTTAGTACCTTGAATTTATATGGCTTTTAATCCTATTAGTTTCGTGAAAACGGAGCTGACTATGTTTTTAGATATTTCACGGATTAGAGATTTTTAGGAACAAAAAATCGTCCCGTCAGAGTTTTATCTCCTTGAAAAATCGTTTTCAGGCTCCTTCACATCTGTCAGTAGCGGCTGTAGCGAGGGCGACCAGAAGGGACTTTTAAGTTATTATATGCTGCCCTTTGAATGAGTATCAAAATATTCCAAGACACGTGTATGTGCTAATACAGAGACACAAACCTTTACGCAGGTAGGCATACCTTCATTATGATTTCACGTGATTACATTGTAACAAATTAGCAGGGACTTTCCACAAATTCATCAGTTACAAATATAAGCTTAGCGGGATGGTTCCACTTTAATGTTCCAAGCCCTTTAACGTTAATGTAATTGTGGTATACGTACGTGTACTTGTAATGTATTCGTATGCTTTATATATGCATTATGCAGGCTTCCGGAGCTCGGACTCTCTGATGGCATTACAGTACTTCACATATTATACTCGGCAAATGTTCTGCGGAAAATGAAATTGTAGTTAGACGCTAGCCTGCGAACCGTACGAGAAATGAAGGCTTTCTTTTTGCCACACCCGTTAACATTTATTTAATTAAATTGTGGGATAAATGTACCTGAAAATACACTTAGAAAATAGCTACATTTAAAAGAATTCAGGCACCAAGGAGGTAATATAAAACAGGGTACAGCGGTTTTTAATGTATTTTCCAATGTGAAATATACTAAGATAGACTGGTAGAAAATACCTAAGGCATTAAGTCCGCCCTTGTACCATGTATTTTTTACATGTGCATACAGTTTAATAAATAAATAAATAGAGAATAAATACGTAAATATGAGTTCATTTCTGCAATGTATTCTGCCTCCGTCACATACTAAAATAAGTAGCTTCATTAAACAATTGGGTAGGTACGTGCTTCTACTACTAAATTAGTCTAATCAATGGCTTAATCGATGCTCCACAAAAATATTACTTGTTTTGTAATTCCAAGTCTTATTATTTCCAAGAACACTATTCACTCAGCTTTAATGATCTTTAACCGTTTTTATCTGAATTTATTCCGACTCACTATTATTCAATACAAAAAAAAAAGAATATTATCCACTAGTATGTTTGATATCGCGGATGCAGACTAAGTCGCTGATTAAAAAGTGACCTACCCTTCCTCACGGTTTAATTTTACTCCATACTAAGTTAAATCAAAATCAGTTCAGTTGTTTAGTCGTGAATGCGTAACAGACAGACAGAGTTACTTTTGCATTTATAATATTATAGTATGGATTGTCCAGCATACACGACATCAGATTGGTTTTTTAAATGGTTAAATTCACAAAGAGAAACATAAATATTCAAAATAATAAGTGCTCATACTGATGTTGCAGCTTGTAATTTTAATTATAATAGTATAAGTAGAATTAAAGTGAAATAAAAGTAATGAGCAATGTACTTGTATGTTCTTTGATATTCTCTTTGATGGTCGTTTACTTTCATAAACCTCGCACTACCAATTTGCGACGTTTTTATTATTATTTTTCCTTTCCAACATTACTACTACTACTTATGGGTAGGTATACTGTAGGCTTGACATTTACCAGCGATATTATTTATTATTCCAGTGTTTTTATTTGCATGTCAAGTGAGATTGCAATAAAAATTATATTACCAACTAACCCTACCACCAATTTTGTTAAAACGTTTATTATTATTGTTCATTCAGTTGAAAAGGCTTTACTATTACATCAGACAGAACCACAGAAGAGCCCTGTTAACTGCTGAGATCATACAATATTAATATTATTTTTATGATGTATACATAAAATTTCAGTACGTAACTCGACCCTACCTAGTAAATTTGAACTTCCTTGCAGGAGCGGCAACAACGTTTAGCGTTTAGCCGTGTGTGTAAAAAAATAAGTTCGTGATATTTTCTCCTGAAACTTTTAACTACATGTTTAACAGCACACTTTCTAAGAAATCTTTCGTCCGTATACACTTTGAAAGGTAAACTTTCGTCAAGAATTACATAGGTTGTGCCAGAAAGTTTGGAAAAAATTACAAACAAGACTTCTCGTGAAACGCCGAAATTCAAACTAGATAACTACACGGTAGATAGTTAGATAGCTATTTGAAGTGGTACTGTAATAACAGTGCGAGTTTTTTCCATTTGATAAAGTTCGTTTCGTTCATTTCCCACCCCTTTGGTATCTTTATTTTGAGCAGACAAACTTAATTTATATGTTAAAAGTTACATTTCTCAAGGTTCTACGTCAATATTTTATTACCTGAAGTTAATTACCCATTTGCGGTAATAATATTCACTTTTGAACCTTTTATTATTCAATTATTTGTACAATACCCTACGTTACTGTTTGAAACCAAACTTATAATGAGGAAAGTTTTGTTTGTTAGGGATACCTACACATAAAAAGCTTTGGTTACACTCTACTGAATAGTCTATGACTGCGTGTACCTCTACTATTCATGAGGCACCATAGATAAAACGGGTGTAAAAAGACACTAAACGAAACTGAAAATTACGTATTCATCAATTTTTTTTTTATTGTTTTTTACCATATCTGAAAACATTCTGATTATGGAAATATGGGAGGCAAATACTATTTTTTTTACGTCTTTTCACGAAATCAAGTTTTACCTAAATGTTATAACTACGTGTTTCCAAACGTTTTTTATAATGCGCACAGCAAAGGAGAGGAACTTTTTATCTTTGTCTGTTTTCCAAAAAATCTTCAAAGTGAGACTTTGTCTCTGTCTTCTCAGATCTGTGCAAGAGTCAAAAGTAAACCCATTTCATATTAAAAAAAAAACGAAACTTTAATTACCTACCCACACAATATGTATAAAGATTGCATGCGTTACATTGCGCGCTACCATAGACTTAAACACACACAAAAATAAAACTGTTTTTCTAACAATCATTTTTGCTATGTGATGTGTCTTTTTAAACCCCCCATAAAACGAGTGTACTAGACAAGTATCGCTAAGTACTTACCTAGCTCTAAAAAAAATATTGTATTAAAAAATTAAGCCATCAAAACGAAATCTACTTCAAAATACAGACGTTAGAAATAAAAATAAGGAATACAAATACAAACTGATAATCGCCAATTCATGTAAAAAAAAAAATTAACTCAATATTTTCCGAAGTATTAACCCGCTTCGCAATCTACTCTTCACTTTGTAACGGATGACTGACTTTATAGCGTCGGTATAATGAAATATTGAAACAATGCCGTAACAGAGAAGCACACCAACCAAATACAAACATTAAAATGATGTGCTCTTGTGGATACATTTACTACGGACAAGTGCCGACTGCAATTAAAATAATAATTGATAAATATCACATTTCAACGATTAAATCAAAACCTTGCTCGAATATCATTTTTGGATATCCCTAGTGCATTCATATTTATGCACCTGATTGGACAAATTAACCTCAATTTGTATGGAAATAATTTCGCAATCCAGAAATGCGATGTGCGGTATGTTATTCCTTTCCAACTTAATTGAACCAACCACATTGTATGAGCTTTTTATTTTAATCAGTGTAGGCAGGCAGATGGGAAATGCATTCTTTGTAGGTACGAAAGAGCGTTGTTTGCCGCACCTATGGCATGCGAAAATAGTCGAGACAAAGTTGTACAGTGGAGCCCGTGCTTACAAATAATACATCGTAAGGAAACCTGAACTTAGACACTTTTGTTCTTCTTCTATGTCTTCTATATATATAAAATGATTTGTTCCTGAATGACTGACTGATGGATGAACTGAACGCACAGCCTAAACCGCAAATCGTAGAGATCTAAAACTTGAAGCGTATGTTTTTTGTATAATATCTAGACATCCGGTAAGAAAGAGTTTTCCGACATTCTATCTCTTAGGGGGAGAAATAGGGGGGCAAAGTTTGTATGGGACAACGTGATTCCTAGATGCAATCCACTTCAAATTTTGCATAAATATTCTTTAACAGAATTGACGGAAGACGTGTTTCGTGTTTTATTGAAATTCATCCCCTAACGGGGTTTTGAAGGGGTAGAAAGTATTTTGGAGGTGATTTGCTTCGAAATTTATATCAATACTTGTGTAAACAATAGTGCTTTTGATTCAATTGCCATTTTTCGTTTTCGACTTATACGCGAACGAAGTCGCAGGTAAAAGCTTGTAATTAATTTAGGTCGAAATCGTCATTCCGTCTAGAGCTAGCGTTGTGATCAATCCTCATGCCTTCTCTGTATGGGAAGAGGCGTTTGCCCTGCAGTGGGACAATAATAAGCTGGTTTAGTGTGGTGTAATGTAGTTTTTTAAGTTAGTTAGACAAAATAGTAAATTATCATGCTATCTATTGATTTCTGCACAAAAAAAAGTTCGTGTAAAATTGAATAGATACCATTGAATGGTTATAAATTACCTACTGTCAGAGTTTCTCTTCAATATCGGCTCGATGCCTGATTGAAAAGTTTTCCAGTCAGTCTGGCAGCATTTAGATACGGTCTCCGTAGAGCGTTCATAATATTATACAAACAAATGGACAGAAATGTGGAAGCAACTACAACGTATATAGGTATGTAGTCTTTGCATCGTCTGAATCGAATCGAGTAACTCGCTGCCATAGACATTTCACAATAAACCAACGACAACCCGGCGCGGCGTCCAGACGCGGTCCCTCGATATTCTGTTAAAATAATTAGAAGTTGAAACGTGTACCTAAGTAAACATATAGTTTACTGCTATCTATAACACGTTGTATTTCCAAGCATTTGTCGGGATGGTTCCTCTATGCGTCGGCATCCGCTTGGCTTAATGAAGTTTGTGTCGCGTTGGCAAGCTGTCGTCCTGCACCTTTGTTTTTACAATGCACTCACACACGCTTCCAATGGACGCTCGCCCGCTTTTCATAAACCGCCACATATTTCTCTTGGTCGGAATGCTATTCGTGCGTGCACAAAATTGAACGCAGACAAAAGCCATAGGTATGTTGTGTGCGAGCAACATTATATAATATATACAGATATAATTATATACCTATATATATATATTTTTTTCAGTATTCCGTAGCGCTATTTTGTAAACATTCGATTAAAACCAGAATTCGAGAGCGTATTTATTTGCTGCTAAAATAATAATATCTACTAAGACGTGCTGCTTAGGTCTTATAAATGGTCTAAGACTCTAAAGGACTTCCTGTCTGGTACAGGACATAAAAGGTATTCGATATTGAATAAAATGATGAATACATATCACGTTTTACTATAGTTGAATGAGTTTTGAGAGGACCACGTAAATAGAAGCCAATATCTATACTTATAGTTTACAACTCGGCCACTAAGGGGCCAGCATTGAAAACTTCCCGAACGCCCGATATTGAAATCAGATAAACTTATTTTTATTGTCGCTCTATGACTTCGTCGGGAATATATTGTTTTGTTGGCTAAAAACTTATAACATTTCGGCAAAATGTTACGTACATGTCTTTGAGTTTCGCAAACTACTTCTACGCTACTTTGGTTACAGTTCCGTTTGTGTTTCCTATTTTTGTACTATTTTTTTTGTAAAGCATGTAAAAACATTCTGGAAATAAACATATTTGAGCAAATACTTCACATAGACTATTTAGAAAAAAGGTAATATAAAAATGACAACCTGTGAACAATTTTGCGTTTCCAAAAAATAAAATAATCGACCATTATTATCATGATGCATATACTACTACACTGACGTTGAAAATGTTGTAGGTAGGTAATTTTGCAGCCTGTCGCTGTTCAAGCATCACTTTTAATATACATGCATACCTAATTAAAAGTTTTAGGCGCATTGTTCTCGCTACTGCAAGTTGCACACAAGAACTTGTGCGGAGCGTAGAAGTAAATCTCAATTTGAAGAAAGTTTACTTGCCAATAGTTTGCATTCTTGTGTGTTCTGGCTAATGCGTTAGATGCGGAATTTACCCAAAACTCTGCTCTTCTCCCCAAAAGCTGCTGTCAAACGCCATACTTCGTCGATGTAAAGTTCTTGTGTTGAGTAGGTACCTACTGTATGCCAGTAGTTGCAGATTACTTCAGTAGGCTTTGGATTTTACCTCACTGCCGCATCAGGAGAGTAATGTTTTAATACGACTTCAACCTTACACCTCTCGCTACTAGTCGCTTTAGCTTTTAGTGAAGGTTGACTTAGTGAGGGTTGGGAGCATTGACCTGTCTATATGAAGCTGTAAATAAAACACGATTTTGACAACATTTACCAGTTGAGTGTATTAAAAAATGATTGTATCGTCCGACACAAATATTCATTTTGATACGTTACGTTCATGTTAACCAGTTCGCACATCGGTGATTGTGTTTTTACTTTGTGCCTGCGTCTGGCCGACCGAATAACAATAACATGAACTGGATTTCATTAACGCGTCAACGTCAACGGGTTTTGAACGAAAACTCGCGGTTGATTTAACGAACACAGTTCGGTGAAAAAGGACTTGACACCCCTACGTATTGTACCAGTGAAAACTTGTATTTATGAACTGGTCCCAAAGCGAAGTCATTACTGTTACTTCTTTCTAAAGCGGCAGAATCATTTCAGTCCCGACTGTAGGCAACCATTGAAAAATAATATCTTACCTAGTTCTTTGAAAAACTCACCAAGTCTCAGAAGTTCTTAGAAACCCTCTTTATGTATCTGCGCCTACATGAGTCTTTTGTTGTCTGCCTCCTACAATATTTGTTCTTATCATTCTGTTTGAGAAAAGTAAATGAAACAATGTTCAAGCAACCGTCCTACACGATGTCGGATTAATGTCAATTCGAAAAATATACAAATTCAAAGAAATTATTACCTGTTTCTTTGCAAACAAAGTCTAGTCATAACAGAGTATGGGATACGACGCCCCCACTTCGAAGATTATCTCAGAATAAGGAGATTATAAATCTGTTCCGGATATCTAGCTGGTAATAATATGTCACACACACATTTGTTGGTGGCGAGCTCCTGGCGAAGCACTTTGCTAGTGTCGTCATTGAAATGTGTTAGGTCGGTGATGTATGGGGAACACGTTTCAGCGGACAGCGATGCGATGTTAGCTATTAATATCATCCGCAGGTACTACTCTGAAAACTGGTAACAAGCCTGCCACTCTCTGGCATTTCACATTATGTTTGTAATGGAAAATCATTTTGTTTTCAAATAAATGTTGTCTAGTAATTTGTGATAGAACCACTGGACAATGGCGACAAAATTATGGGAAATTGAAGGTCATATAATTATGTAGGTATATAATAAAATATTGTATTAAAAAGATATACGGAACGGTCCATATAATATAATTTCTGTATGTTTACAAACCACATTACTTATATCATCGCAATCTTTATAAAACCAAATAAAAGAGTTCTATGTTACATACACATGTAGCTTCATAACATACAAATGTTATATCTTTGATCAAAGATCACGAACAGACGTAACGGGGGGCGAAGGAGAAGAACAGTCTCAACTCATTGAATGCGAGCAGGGTTGTAAGGAGACAGACTTTTGTTACCTCCCTACGTTTTGATAAATATGTAGGTTCTAGGTGCGTTACGACCGTGTCGTCAGCCCTGACACCGAACCTGCCGTTGAGCCAAACGGTCCAAACGATCTATGAGCGAGCCACCCGGAAAGGTTTCCACAAAACAGTTTTACTTTTGTTTTACAAATGACGGCGGGCGGGCGGGGTGCCACAAAACATGGGTTATCGTATATGCGACGTTCGTAAATCTGTGACAGTACAAGTAGTGTCAAATTGTTGATCGACGGTTTTTCTCTGCTCTGTTTTCGATGTTAAGTTTTAGAAGTACAAAACTCTCATTACATTCTGTTTTCAAACTCCCCGTTCCTTTTCCACAAAATACGAAGACTATAGATAGTGACTTACCTTAGATCTATTTAAACACGATTCTATGTTCAATTATTTAAAACTACAGACAGCAGCTATTCTATTTTTACTTGGCTTAGTTGAAAACTAGACTAGTGCACGAAGTCTAAAATGGCTGCTTAATACTAGGGTTTATTTCTTAAAGCGCAAGTGATCAACTCGAGTATCAATTTAGACTTCATAACTGTCAGACTCAGATGGGTTCAATTGAAACGTGTTACAAGTGTACAATGGAAAGGTCTTTTTCTAGTCGCGTCCAAAAATATAACAAAATGTGGCCATTACTTGGTTGTCCGGATTGAATGCTGACGCGGCTGTGCCACCGCAGTTGTTATCGCCGAATATGTGTAACTGTGGGTAGGTATGTACATACATACAGCGGCCTTTTATTGATGACATTGCTAGTTTTCCGAGAGGTCATTATGATTTACACCTGAACGAATTATATAGGGTCAAAATAATACCTTACTTATTCATTTGTTTTACCATGATACCTGTTTAACGTCTATTTCGTTTAATTTGATGGTGTATTAAATAATTTGTACCGCCTTTTACCGAGTTACTATCATAAACATAATAGGTACCTACACAAATCAATAACAGATTAAACGAACAAGGTTTTTTTTTTATATTGAGTCGTTTTCATACAATTTTAATTGGTTAGCAAATTCAGATGCAATTAAACTATCAGCCCGTATAGCCGAACGTGAAAACAAAAAATAAACGAATCGAAAAAATATCAAAAGCAATCAGAAAATTTTACCTGTTAGCTGCTTTTTCATTTCCGTTAATGATTGCAGGTAGTTGTGTGTAAAATCGTTACAAGCAAACAACGAGGTTTTTGAACTGTTGCATAAATTCTAAAATCGATCGACAATGTGCGACAAGCCATCAAACTTGTGGAGGTGTTTCCTCTAAACTGGTAACCGAGTATAGATTGCGGTACCTACGTAGAGGCCCGCTGGAACAACCTCTCATCAAAACTTGTGTATAATCTCATTTGTTGCTCGATTGCTTCTTACGGCGATGTTACACTTGTCCACAAACTACATTAAGGCTTTCAGAAATGATGAGGTATTGTCTTGTTACAATCCCCATGCTCCGGATATGCGTCGACGCTATTCACGTGTGCAGACGTTGTTTCAAAATCCCAGAATCATCAAATCTTTATCTTTATCTTTATCTTTAATTTTTCAATAAAAAATTTTAATATGGATGATATTTTGAGGAATATGTAGATAAGGACGTATGCTTGCTAGCTTGAATGCTGAGTCCTTTTTTAGGTATCAGGTACCAAAGGTACCTTACCCATTCATGTTCGAGTGTGACGGCTGGTTTTTATATGTTTGACAGAAAATATTATGTCAGGCTACGTTGATATGAAAAGTTCAGACTATTCCATTTTGGTGTTTTTAGCTGTCTGGTGATAAAGGCTTAACTATAACACTTAAGGACAGACAGAAAGCCAGGCATAAAAACAGAAATGGTTCATGTAGTGATTTTTATTTTTGAATTTTAGTCACCTACTTCACCATTTTTGTGATTTATTGGTAGTAATATTTATGAGAATATGTAGGTATATAACAATTTGAAATAATAATAGGATGTCATTGTCAATACAATTATTAAAAACAGTATTGGATTCATGATCAAAGTAAGAAAAAAAAGCATAGTTCTATGTTTAGTTTGTGTAACTACAAAAATATTTATGCTTCAGAGTCGTAGGTTCCTTGTACGATTCCTGTCACAATTTGTAGGTTTATTTTTCTTATGTAAGTCAAATAAGTGAACTAAGAATATAAACAGCGCGGCGGACCCGATCGTATCCACTTCCGAGATGAGCGCCACTAGAACCACAAATATTTTCCTTTTCCCTCACAATTTGTTCGCACTTTGTGGTAATAGTTATTTTCCACGGAGGTGAGACTACAATATAACCTATCTGCGGGGACCACAAGTTTCTATCGTCCTCTTTACTAAAATGACAAATAGCTAGGTATTCTCGTCACCCACCACCCAAAAATTTCTCCGGCTGCTTCTGTAAGATATAAGAACTGTGAACTATTAGACAAACTTTCGTCAGTGGAAAGATGTGTCACAAACTTATTACTAAGTTCCTGTGAGTCTGCCCCTCGTCTGTTACCTAGCTGGATGCTCCGTTTCCAGTGTTAAATAAAATAACTGAAACTGAGCCGTCTCCAGCTAAAACAAGGCACAATCATTTCCGTGCTTATTTATTTTGTCTGGAAACCAACTTTAATAAAAGCACATCTGCCGTCAGCAAAATAAAGTCTTTAAATGAGTCTGGATTTGGCGAACTAAGCATAATGTTGAGATAAAATATTACGAGGAAACTAGAGTTTGATGTCTGAGTCAACGTCAGCTTATGCACTTGGCACAGGGTCCAGACGTGTTCGACTGAGTGCACTATTTAATTAAATTAGCCATTACCTTGCTCAAAACAAAGGCCTCTCGATCGCTATAGAGCCTTAAACAAAACGTCCAAAGACGTCGTATTCACAGCTCAAGATATAATAAAATATCCTCACAATAGTATTAAAATGAAATATAGGATTACGAGTCGAGTAAGGAGGTGTAAATGGCGGCTGTGACAAAAACTTTTATAAGAACGGTACATTTTTGTGACGCATTACAGAGGTACAGTTGTAAAAAACGTCGCCGGAATTACTGAACAAAACGTAACAAATCGCTGAGATTTATACGGATTAGAGGCGAAGGTTCAAGAGTCACCGTAGTTAACAGTCACCAATTACCAGTAACCTCTGAAGATTAGTAACCAAGGGAACATATCCATACCTATATAGGTAGGTAGAACGACAGTCGGGACGGATTTGTTCTACACAAATAAATAAATTAAGTGGACGTCCTACGGCTGACATAATGATGATGTTGATAAAATAAATGAAATTGACGCGTTTGTTTGTAATGTCAAAATAACAACTTATACTAAATATTTACATATAAATGTCTACACGGTATTTATGCTTAAATCTATTTTTTGTCTGTCGGTCTGTTTGTTCCGATTATTTCAAAACCTCGGTCCAAAACCGCTAGAGCGATTATTTTTTAACGATTCTGGATTCTTCTACTTGTACTGGTAAATAGCTAATAGAAGTAACTTATGCTTACTTACACTTATTTTTGAAATATAATTAGGGTTCCACGCAAAACGCAAAATAATTAAATAACCCCGCGGATAACCGACATTCTCGTGAACTAATAATAAACTATACTAACTTTTTACTACTAGCTTAAAAAGCTGCTTATGCAATTTTCGATTAGAAATGAACCAATATCAATGTGTTAAACATAATATTATGATAAATTAAGAATGTCATCAAACCGTGGGTAGGTAGGTAGGTACGTGAGTGTCAAAGGACGTGTCCCTTCTAATGCCATGTGAGTTCGTGTGAGAACCGTGTGAGTGCGTTCTAAAGTGTGTCGATTAAAAAATGTGGCCCTTACACGTGGACCTTACTTATTAAAAAGACAAATTTACCTCGGCAAATGTTTTTGGCCAAGTAAAAAAAATGTTATAATGAATGAACAATATAAACTGGATTGGAAAATATATGAGTACGATAAGGGCAATAATATCTGTTTGTGGTTAGTCAGTTAAATAATTATAAAAATTAAAAGTGATACTTAATTAAGTACCCCTACCCTGTCTGCAAAATGCAGTTCTATTAATTACCAAACAAAATACGTCTAGACTGCTTTTCTAAGGAGCTCACTCTCGGTACAGTTCCCCTAGGTTGATTACAGAATGCAGATGATAGGGTGACAGGAAAGATCACCCCCCTTCTCCCCCTTCCCTAGGTCTTAGATGAACTTTGATTGCTACGGTATTTCGCGAAATTTCATGACAGACAGGGTATAATAACACCTAGCCGCTGACTACGCATAGGAACTGCTCATCAAAGAAAATAATAATGAGCAAATATATTTCTGGGAAATGTCTTTTATTTGTGATGTGTAAAAGTTAGCGTGCAATGTAAACCATGCACACAAATGTTGTGGAAAAGTACAGATATCGTGGGAATATTCCGAGTTTCATTTTAGCAATTTTAAAATCGTAAAAAGAACATTGGTACTCTGAATTTTTTTTTCAATGTGTGGATCAAATTATAGCGTTTATGAGAATAATATGTACGTTTTAGCTTCGTTTACTGTTTTTTTTTACATCCGTTACAGCGCATGTTGTAAGTACCTTGATTTGACTAACAAGTTCAAAAATTTATTATTCCCCCGACAAAACCAAAACTCGATCAGACCTGTGAAAGGTACTCACATCCATTAATTAACTAGAAAAGATTTGACAATTTACAAACGGCTGAACAGATTTTCTTCAATCATAGCTTAAACATTATCTATTAACTCATCTTTCAGACGAAAAAACTAAATAGTAATCAGTTTAAACTTTTGGGAGCTATCATGTTTTGACAAAAACACAAATACACAGATAGACACTTTCAACCTATAACACCCCTTTGTTTTCGTCGAGGCTTAAAAATGAAACTAAACTATGCACACGTTTCACAAATTGTATGAAAACAGAACTGTTATTTCTATTATTCAGATTCCAAACAACATCCAGACACTGTCCATTATTCTATTAGTTTTAGGAAAATACTCGTATGGAACTACAAAGCAAACTTTCGTGAAAAGAAGATTAAATGTGAGTTAGTCTGTTAATGCTATGTGAATGTACTATTTTAACTTTAACGGCTTGTTTTTACATATACTAATGGAACAAGAAATAAATGATTATAATACAAAAACTGTTAACTTTCATGAAATGTAGCTGTCATTTTAAATATGCAGCAGTTTCATGAATAATTGATTACTTAAAAAGAACCAGTCATACATGCAGTCAAGCAAATGTTACGGTGGCAACCACTAAAAATATAATTGAATTTATAATTGGCTCAGGACTGCTGCAGTTCCGGTAAACAAACGCCAGAGTGGCACCCCCCTACACTTAAGTATGAATCTTTCATTATACCTAACTTATATTTAAAATCGCTTTGTATTCTTAATTGAAATTTTAAAACTTAAGTTTCCCTCTTACAGTGTCTTTTACAAGAAAAAAAAGTAGTTTTAAGAAGTATTCTTCCGAGTGAAAATAGTTTAACAGCGAGGAGCGCTGCTTTAAGTGGTTTACTGATAAACGGCACCTGTGAAGCGGGAAGGCTTTTATCTCTTGCGGAGCCCAGCCCCGGTGTTCCGAGCCACGGAATGCACTCGGTGAAACCGGCGTCATTTTAAAAGTATATTTTACAGCTTTATTCTAATGTAATCATTTAAAATGCACTAACACCTACATGATTGTATTACAGCTGAGCGTTTGAATTATTCATTTAGTTATTCTGTTTACTTAAATCAACCAAAGAAAATTCGTAATGATAATACAATTATCACGAGGAAGATCTGAAAGCCGCGAGTCAATGAACGGTTTATTTAAGCAAAAGATAAGAGAGGCAAAACCAAAACTCTAAGTACGTTTATTTGAGGGCTCGGAGCCGCCGCCGACGTTGGAATTGATAACAAAAGTAAAACTGCTGATTGGATAACGAATACAGTTCATGCTCAGCCAGCCACAGTTGATACTTAATTAATATTTAATTCACTTCCAATTTGCAAGATCGTTACCCCGTGGTTATTAACTGAGCTATCGCTGCGTCTTGTTGACTTCAGTGAACATTATCGTCCTGGAGGGCGTGTATTTTCCTCATTTTTCAGTAATGGCAAAACGACTCTGGCCTCCCCTCTAGTCGATAGTCATCGATGATTGATTGCGACGCTTTCGCACGGCTATTACCGTAACCAGTCACTCGGTAAATTTTAAAAAGAAGTACCTTCGGATTACGGTAGAATAACAAAAATATTTTTTTAATAAGTGCTGCAGATGCATCCTCGTTGCGGCGGCCGCCCGCTGCCATGACTGAGACATCAATTTCCTGGCGCGTTACCGTTGCAACATTGTTGGAACATTTAAAAGCTGACGTGGGCCCTTTGTTCTCTACTATTTGTACCTGCTGCACCATCAGACTGTATTTGTCATTTTTCGATTGCTTATAACATTTTATTATACCTATACAGAAAAGCTGTAAATTGTGACTATATGTCATAATTTTCACCGATATTTGAACTTATCTTACTGTTGAGTAGGTCTGAATCGGTACGATACACCCTTTCCGGGGCAGGATGTATTCAAATACCACGGCTATATTTATAATGGTAGTACGTTCCCATGTTACGCTTACCTGCACGCGTGGGTACACCCAATCTGACAATCTCTTGAAATATTCAATATCCTGTTAATCCGTTTGGAAAAGTTACTTTTATATTCAGCGAGTGTTAAATTATTATGAGGGAAAGCTATGACGATGTATGCTAACCTTTAAAACTTAATAATAACTTTTTTAACAACCTGTAGCTACACGAATACGATCAAAAACCTCAGTTTAATGATTGCAATTTGTGGACGCACGTACCATTAGGAACACCGTAGGAATGTACCATTTCAAATGTTGTTTTAAACTTGAATTTTTGTTGGTAGGTATTCAGTGAACTGTCGTAGCAACACAAACACCAGTGTTACACGAACATGTTTTTGTAACCGAAACCCGATAACGGTGGTTTAATATTCTGCGCTGCACTAACTGAAATGCCCACTAACATTCCTTCACTCACACTGAAAGTTGTAACCTACCTACTCACCTAAAACATTGCGAACATGTTGCATATTATGTTATTGTCGCTACTAAATAACTCTTAAGATAACTTAAAATAACCCTTCTGATTATATTTTGGTAACTTTCATTTAAATGAAATAGTTGTAGTTGTTGAATTTATCAAAATGCATAAAAGGGTAAGTAAACTTTTAAATTATATTTGTTAAAGTAATTTGCAGCTTTTAATTTACTCTGAATTTATAGGAGTGTGATAAAACACTCACGCTGTCTACACGACGCAGCCCCGCGCTGGATCTGTTTCGAATCAATGAACCTGCCAGGCTAAGTGGCGTCATTAACTGATTCTTCTACACTTGAGTACAACGCGCCATCAATTCGGCGACAACAATTTCTAACAATGTTGAAAACGGAAAATATGTTTTTTTTCTTAATCTCTCTCACCTGTAATTTCGCGAAATATAAGTAATAAACATCAACTTTTTAAGTAGAAACTTATTTTCCTGTTTTTATTCTTCATAACATTGTCTACGACATACACGAGTAAGTTATTACTATGGCATGAAAGACGCCGTTGGAATATGTCGATTTCATTTTCTTGTTCCAACAGTAGGAAATCGACGTTGATGCAATTCCCCAAGAAACTATGGCGGCTGGAAATAGAAAGAAGTGACGGGCTTCAGCGCGACATACCTATTCAATTACCGCTAGTATGTGATCGAATCGAGCGACGAGACATGCTAACAATAGACAAATGGTGCGTTTCTACATAAATATTACAGTAGTTAGTTTTGCTTTGTGCTCGGCGCATTTGGACTTCAGATGCGCCACAGCCTCGCTATTTCGCCGTCCTACGTTCTCCTGCCAGTTCCTTGTTTGCCAAAACGTCTCTAAAAGTTTTTCGTACTGCTTTTAAAATTCTACGTCTAGTTGCTACAATGTTATGTAGGTAGTGCCGGCTCACCGCCTCACAAATTTGCCTCAACTTCATTGCGAAACGCTTCTGCAAAATACTAAAACAATAAATCCACGCAGTAGATGCAGTGGAACTTCATCTGGCCGAGACCGTCTCTTTATGTATTTTCCTCAACATGTCTCGCAAAACAACTTAGTTTGGATCTGAATTAATAAGTTTTCCAATTACATTTTAATTTATGTCTTCTCTGCGAAGACTTCGAACATAAATGATTTAATTTCACAGGTTTCCTTTTTAATCGGATTATTAATTCCCCCCGCACAGCATTCTCCTGCCCCTAGGGATATGCATGTCTAAGCCTGCATTTTTTTTATTAGGCTTATGCTCCTTCTATACCTTTGTACGTGATACACGCTTAATTAAGTGTAGATCTCAGTTCCATAGACCAGAGATCCTAATGCATAAAATGTTATTTTTAAATCTAATACCGTTTAATTACGTAGATGTATCAAATAAGAAATTAATTTGTGTTTGAAAAATTACTGAATTTAGGTTAAACTAGTTAAAATGTTCGTTGGATAAGAAGGTTATAAATGTTCACATGTATTTGTAAATCGTAATTCATTGTAGTACAACGATCCAACAAGTGACACGACCCCGAAACGCGACAAATATCGCCTCATCAATTCTCATTGTACATACAGAACACATCTCACGGTTCTCACCTCGTGTTGTATCCTTATTGTGTGGGAGCCAACCAGAACAAATTATGCTATAATTCATTGAGGTGCGGCCACGGAAAACTCAACCAAAGTGCTGCCAGGTTTATGTGGCTAGACCAACACTTTTTCTACACATCAAAAGTATACGCACTCTGAATTCGGAATTAGTTTGCGTCGACGAAGACGGCCGGGCCGCCGCCGTAGGCCGCATTGGCATCGTATCTCAGGTAACTCATTATCGCTAAGGTCGCGGCTTTACTACCTACAGCTTTTTGACGGAGGATTAATATTTTAAATATTCAGACCGGGTTTGGACATCGATGTTCTTAATAACTTTTTCAATAAGTTCACGAAGATTTTGATGCCATTTCTGTAAATTAAGATCCCACGACCAAAAGCCATAGCTACCCAAATCGGTATTATACATGCAGTCCTTTGGTTGTTAAAAACATATTTGAATATTTTAAAGACTTCTTTAGGCTCATAAAAGTTTATCACCCTTTTATAAAGGCTTTTAAGGCGTTTTTATATGGGAAATACTTTTTTTGTGTGGAGTTGAAATACATATTAACATTTCCCGCACGAATTTAGACGGTTGCGGGTGGGCAGAACTTTAAGAGCGCTAGCCACGAGTGACCAACACTGCACCGAGTTACTGCAGAGTTTGGTACGCTCTGTATTTAATAGTTACATACAATTTGCCATGTCTTTGTCAATGCTAACATGAAGTATAATAAAGTGTCATTAATTTAGTTTTAGGCGTCAGTTCAGCGTCGTAGTAACGAAATGCTTGTAGGACACCTATCTATTACGTATTTGAAATGTGCCCGCTATAGATTTTCTGTGCGGTAAATGATGCGGTCCGGTGCGAAATCTAGATAAACGTGATAAATGGTCAGCCTTCTTATGGTGGCCATTCGTTTTCACTTTTGATGGACGCTTGCGAAATTCCAACTTTATTATAGCAATCCATTTTGCGAACCTGAGTTAAACCAGTAATTTCCTACCTATAGCCTCCTCACTATTAAAGATTTACGGCTGTACTAACAGTTTTGCCGTCAGCTTTATTATTAGACCAGTCGAGTAGGTATTAGGCTCTGTATTTAAATGCATTATTATTTTATGCCGATTTTATGTTAGCTAGCTACCCACCCCCATTCAGGTTAAATGCAAACCATTTATTCCACTTCCTATGTGAAATCTAAAATTCATATATTCGTGTTCTATTTATAAAAGGAATATGAAAATATTTAAAAATATTGCTGTATTCCTAAAAAAAATATAGACATCCTATGGAAAAACAGATGCGGGCTGAATGGCAGTCGGCAGCGAGTCGAATAGTCCGATACCGATTAGTAGTACCGCTGTCAGAATTATTGTCTATACGGGGTGTAAAACAACATTCACACAGCCACTAACTTTATTTTTGGTGTGAAAAATTACTGTTTATGGTGCGCAATGTAATGCACGTTAAATGTTATACTTTCAGACGCATGCGACAGTACATCCGTTGTGCAACTTTTGTTATATATTTAAAATACGTACCAAAATGTTGGAACTTTGACAATCTGAGGGTGTCTTGCGATATTTTTTTTATCCTGGACCTTACCTTTTCCAGAACAAAGAAATGATGACAATGATAGAAAGATTATGAAACTCCCGGCTTCGTTAAGTGTCTTTTTACACCCGTTATATTCATCCATGCGAGTGAGACCGAGTAACAAAGGGGCACGTTTACATACGATGTTGTACATAATGCGAAGACTCCTAAATCGTCCGGCACGAACACGTAATAATGCCAAAATTTGAGATTTTTGCCTTCCTGTAACCTGCACAAACATTTTCCTTCTCACGTTTTCCGCAAATATGGGATTTACATTGTCTTAACGAGGATTTTGCATATTGGTTTAACACGGACTTTCAAAATCCATTAAATTCGTTTCAGCATTGTGCAAAAATGCGCCGGGTTAAGCTGCGAATGGCGTTTTAAAATGGCTCTTCTTGTCTGTGAATAATTTAGTAGTGTCCTGGGATTATCGCGATGATGAAGCGACCGTGACCGACCCGAGTCGCTTCACAAATAATTATTTTAATAAATCTCATATTATTATGTGCTCTCATTTTATTCGTGTCAGAAGCCATAGATTCTTATCACTACATTAAACCGTGCTCGGGTGTCTTTGTCTCACGAAATAGTAGGTACCTACGCTTATTAATAGTATTACACCTCTATTTGTTAAAACATACCGCAGCAGCTTAACAACTTTACTTGTTAAAACATGTCTGTAAGCATGCAAATATTTTGAAATAATTTACTAACATGAAATTATGCTCATGCTCACACAGGATCTGGTAGTACCGTACTGTTTAATTAATGTTTGCATACGTCGCCGTGTATACCACGCATATCAAATACTAGCCAGGGAAAGCTAAACATCAAATAGTGAATTAGCAAACAACCCACTTCCTATCCATCGCCTTCGCGCATAATTACATCAGAAGCCGCATTTCAGCATTATAATGTAAAGCTATAAAAAACCTTACTGCAGTTTTCCGGTACGACAATCAAAGTATCCCGACAAAAAAAAAGAACAGCTATGTCTAATAAACCGTACTCAGGTTCTACGGTAAGCGCATCAACATGGATAAATACAGACAAAAATAAACAGCTAAGAGTTAAAACCGTCTACGTCGCGTCGCGTCGGCGTCACCGGTAGTGGCTAGCCGTTATCAGATTACTTGTACCTATCTACTACGTGTATTTCGCAGGCCGCGGGGTCAACTACGGACTACAGACCAAAATATCATATCATCTGCCACATTAACAAGGCGTGCAGTTTCATAATATGTTTTGTGAATTTTGAGTGAAATAGGAAAGCACACGTAATACTCGTAGTCACGATTTTCTGAAACATTTTACGTTATTTTTATACATACTTATTTTGCTCTTCGCGGCTGTAACTTGGATAATGAACACTACTGAATATTGGTCTTCCATAATTATGTATTAGCTTTCATTTCGACAGGATATTTTATCCCTCGCTAAAAGGCGTGATGGCGATCGGGAATAATTATTTCACAGAATTTGTTTCAACTCGGTACGGCTACAAAACCAGGCAAAATTTCCGGAACATATAAAAGCACATCAGCGTTACATACGTACGAAATAAGAATATTCTGCCCATTCGTCTTTTACTTTTATATCCACTGTGAACTGTGAAATATTAACAGTTCCATGAAAAACCAGTCACACATCTGTTGCGGTCGGCAACAGAATTCATTTTAAAATTGCAAGATTTCATTCAAGCATTCAATATAGTTTGACTCGAGCTGACAACGAATACTTGACCACTAGATGTATGGGTAATAAACATCGAGCGATGAGTATTTATTGCTTTGTAACGGGCCCAGTATTGCGGAAATGTAAATAAATAAGTATGTGGTGGGATGGTGGAGAAATTTCTGTAATAAATGGTCACTAAACAATGACCAAGTGTCTCCGCGTTATTTAGATTGCTGCCTCAGGAAGCTACTGATTAGCAGTTGTTTCCGTCGCCCGAAGGTAGGTAGGGTGCGTACCTGTCTGACAGAAGGGGAGGGGTCTACCCTCGGCCAATTTTCCCGTCTATCTCGGACCGCGCCGCTAAATTATATTCAGATACATGCACATTCAAATACGACAGCCGTACTCGAGCAATTTGAATTTCGATCGTTGGCTGTTGTGATAAGTTATTTTTTTGAATGTCGGTTGAGATTTTTTTTTTCTTATTCTTGCCTTTATTAAAAATTGTTGAGCATAATTAGTTTATCGTTGGGGTTCAATATTTGTGATTAAAATTCTGTTATGAAAATGAATATCGTGAATATTTTATTCGCTTTTGGTAATGCTTTCAGTTGGATTCCGATGCTTTAAATGATTTTTCTCCAAAGTAGGTAAGACTGTGGTGCCCGGAGGACACGGTGGAGCATACGGTGCAGGACTGCCCCGCTTGGGCAGAGCACCGCCGTGTCCTCACGGAGGCGATAGGCGGCGGCGACCTCTCGCGTCAGGACCTGGTTCAGGCCATGCTCCGGGGCGAGAGGGAATGGGATGCAGTCACCTCCTTCTGCGAAGCAGTAATGCCGAAGGAGGAGGCGGGCCGCGTGAGGGAGAGAACCACCTCACGCCCCAGCCGCCGCGGGAGACGCCCAGGGCGTCGGACGTCGCGAGGCGACATCCGGCCACCGTAGGCGCGGGCTTGCGGACGGCTTGTAATGGGTAGCTCGCCGTCCGATCAAGGACCAAGCCCGGGTCGACGGCGCGTTCTGTTCGCGCGCGCCTCAAAGAGCTGTCAGCACAGGGACGGGGCTCCCAACGGGGCCAACGCCTGCCGGAGTTGCGGGACGTCTTAACAGGATACCGTGGCCCCGGAACGAAAAAGGGCAACAGAAGGAACAGGGTGGCTTTTTAGTCAGTAAAAGTCTGACAGTCCCAAAGCCGGTATCACTACATACATAACATCACACCTGTAATCCCCGAAGGGTTAGGCAGAGGTGTACCTATTGGTACACACACATTCACATTCATTGGATAACATCTCTTTTATTATTTTATTTAGCCTATCCATAAGGTTTACTTTTTCCTTGCTAGAGAGTGTACCATTCATACAGAAGCCAGTTTGATTATTAATTTCGCGTGGTGCAGCGACGAACTTATGACGTGTTGCGAATATTGTCACAGCCAGGCCAAATCTGGTTTAGAGAGGCGTTTCAATTAACAGCCGCGTGCACCGCTGACATTGCTGACATGACGTCACAATAAGCTCCCACTATTCTCCCACAACGCGACAACTTTAATTTACTACACCGACTGAGTTTCGATATAATATTTCACAAGAAGATTTAAAACGATGTAGGTATTAGATAAGAAAAAGGGAAAAGAAAAATAATTTAGTAAAAAGAGACAACCAAAATTGCGTGCACTGAATCCAGTTCATAATAATTTATATTTGTTTTATTATATTTATTATTTGTAATCGACTTTTTTAATCTATACGCCTGTGATTAACTACTTGTTTATTTTAAATATTTAAATATTTAGTTTATTAGTTTGTAAACCTTCAGTGAAACAAATTAAAATAATTACTGCTTGTCGAGATAGTCATAAAGTGCCAAAATACTACTTGCAAGTTCGTAGCACAATACAAGTAAACAAACTTACCATGCTACGAATAATCATTATACTAGGAATCATGTCGTAGCATCTTGCTACGAGTACGTGCTACATTTTTGCTACGCGCATAGTTTGCGCCATTTGCATAGCTTGTTATACTCCTGCCGGTATTCAGGGATATCGCTTTTTTATCTTTATTATCTTTTTTTTTCAATTGATTATAATTATATTGAGAACATTTCAGTTGTGTTTACTAAGAGCTGCTGATCTATTAATTCGATTTAAGCGGCGATCCTGAGTGCAACGCCGGTTAGTACTATTTATACATACATCAAAAAAATCTAAGCAACAAGCGTACGGTTTTGAACTTTTGAATGATTTTCATATTTCTTCTTTTAACTTTTCATATTTTGCTAAATTAAATAACGATTATTTTTTAATTATTTGGTAATCTACACTAATATTATAAAGAGGAAAGATTTGTATTTTTGTGTGTAAACTATTGTGCCGATTTCAATTTTTTTTTCACCATTACAAAGCTACATTCACCCTGAGTAACATAGGCTAGTTATTATAATTTCAAAAATCTTAGGGATCCATAAAGAAAATCACGCGAAGTCGCGGCAAGCGTGCTAGTTCAATAAAAAGTGTGATCGCCTCTGTTCTTTAAAACTTGTCGGCAACGATTTCTCATTGAATTTATAAGATTGTTTTTCTGATCCTGCAGCAATCGCTTCCAATTGAATTTTAACAAGTCTTTTAGTTGTTGAGATCTCGAAACTCCATCCAGGTCATCTAGAGCACGTCTCTGGAGCATGTCCCACGCGTGCTCTATGGGATTGAGGTCTGGAGATGGTGTCACGGCAATACCCAGGTCCATTGTCGCTCCATGACATACAGAAATGACCACCAATCACCACAATTTTTTTTCAAAAACTATATATGTATAATAAAATAATCTTTATCAAGTAACGAAAACACATTAAATTTGGAAGAAATAATTAGAAAAATTGCTATTATTAAATCCTAAATAACAATACATATAAATTGCATTTTTAAATATTAATATTATTATTTATTAAATGCAAACATAACACATTAAAAAAGAATCTATTTTTAAAGTTAGCCAGTATGTATCCGAGTATATATGTAATAATATCAATTAATAAAACATACAGTTTTAAATGATGCATGTTGCTTAGACTTTATTGATGTGTGTATTTCAAGTGTCGTTGAATAGAACAAGGAGAAAGAAAAAACTATTCCCTTCTCTCTGCAAAATAAATCAAGGATTTTTCTTCTCTGATACAATATTTTCTGAAGTTCTCGGAACAATTCAATTCTTTGCAATTGGGTTAGGTGTGGTTGTGCATACGTGGTATGAGTTGTGAATCATAGAAATCAGCAACCCGTCCGTCTGTGTGAGTGGCACGAATTGTTCTCGCTTAGGTATTTTACTCGCCACTGGCTGAATTGAATACAATTGGTTCCATTGAAATATCGCAGTTGAATATATTGTTTTCATAAAGGCTGGTCGAGGAAACCGCTGTTATTCATAAAGCATTCTATCTTATGACTAGCAATACTAGCTCATGCTTCGCGCGGGTGCATTCAACTGATATTATACCTATAATTGTTACGGAAATAGACTTTAGAAAATCTCACAATTATCTATTAAGTAGTTTTGAAGAAGTAAACAAGTAGACATGAAAGCGGCTCTGTTTTATAATGTCTATTAGATGTTAAAACCGTTTAAACTTGACAAAATTACGAAAAAGAAATGTCGTTTACCGCAAAAAAGATAAACTTCAGCATTAACATTATAATTCTTAAATGGCCTGTATTTGAAGGCCTGCTAATCTAAAAAGGAGTGCTTCGAGGCATTGAGGGGGCGTAACAACCCTGCGATATGCGATTATGTGCTGCGATCTCATCTGTCTGCAAGCAATCCCATCAAAAAATTACACTTCAGCGCGCCGCGCCTCCCTCGCAAACATCACGCTTTCGAGGAATCAATTAGGTATTTACCTACCTAGCTTTAGCAGAGATTTCAGCAATGACATAACGACGTTATCCATAAGCATTTCATAATATAATTCTTAAATTGCTTGCATTTGAAGGGTCGCGAATAAGAAATTTCGCTAACCGCCGAGAGCGTCGGATTGGCGACTTTAAATTAATGACTGCCATTAACAAACCTTTCGAGCTCGAAACAAATAGAATTTGCAACTGAGATCGTCTCAGAACAGACGACTACTGCCAACCTTTTGTTAGCAACAATCATAATTATGATATCAAATTCATTTGTGTAAGGATTTTGTTAATTTTCGATATCATTTAAGTAAACTTGGTATCAATAAATTATTATTGTTTTTTTTGTTCACCATTGTTTGTCAGAAATTTTTAAGCAGCTAAGTAAAATAATTATAATATAACACCACCTAGCTGCGGGCGGAACACTGTTATTATTCATAATAAAAGTAACTATTCTTTGTTATTTCTTTTTTTAAATATTTGGTAAAATAAAAGATACCGAGCATACTATAATATGGTCGTGAAACAAGACAGCTGCTCTGTGTGGAGCAGTTCTCATAAATCGACAGAATGTATGGGGCAGCTGCTGTTTTTTTTTCGTGATTTCAGTGCTAGTGCCTTAGTAGAAGTTATTCATAATGATGAGTACAATGACCCCATTTCGGGTACTGCGTAAACGAAAAATATTGTTAATATCTCTAGTCCAAAACTAGGGACCAGTACCCTACTACAAATTACATAAAATAAACGTAACGCTAATTTGAATGAACATTTTGATTTCAAACGCGAATAAAGTTTGCACTGAATTAATATTGTGTGTAAAACTAATATTTACAATTCAAAATTCAATTAAATTAACGTTGCGTTTACGTTATGTCATTCGTGCTACGGCTGGGTAATTATAGCCACGGAATACCTGGAACACAGCCTACACAAAGTATAGAACTAACACAGGTAATGGTTATAAAAACATTACCTTTTTATTATAAACTTTAACTGCGTTAGTACTTTCTTCAATAGATCAGAGATATTTATTAATTGCTTCCCGATTGCAGATTATCGACGAAGCTCAAAAAGTAGCAAGAATGAAGCGGGATTGGCAGGCCATGTGTGCCGGATGCCGGCTGAGCGGTGGACCCGCACGACACAACACTTGTACCCTGAGACATTTAGACGGGGTCGCACCAGCCCGAGGAGAAGATAGTGGGACACCTTGGGTGTCTTCCTCAGAAATTTGCGTGACGGGGTCAAGACAAGTGGAGGAATGGAGGAAGGCCTGAGTCCAATAGTAAAGCAAAAAAATACATCTTATTTATACATAGATAGACAAATAAAGTAATATTCCTAATATTAATCACGAACCTTTATTACCCTATAAACCTTTAATTAAAATAATAAACATTTGTTACTGTTTTAATATGAATGTTTTAATGTATTTCCTTCGCGTTATTGCTAAATTAACATCAATAATTTCCAGTATTATACATTTAATATTTCAGAGGCCGATTATTTTGTGCATCATTGCGTCATGCTGTTGCAACTAGTACGCTTACTGTGTTTTAAGTAGTAGAGTTTTCGTGTTTTAAATGACACATGTAAAATACATTTTTACTAGCTACCTGCTCCGGCTTCGCTCGTGTGTAATTTATTAAACGTCACATTTTTTATTGATATTTATTCCAGCAAAAATCCTTCATACAAACTTGGTAAACTAACCACTTCAAATAAAATAAAAAAGAGTGAAATTGGTCGAGCTGTTCTCAAGTGATGATCTTTCATACGAGCGGTAATAGACTTTTATTCATGTAGATACAATTAGGTACAATGAATGCGCTTTAGGTTTCGAAATCAAGCAAAAAATTAATAATACAAAAATGTATTACTGTCTTTTATCTATGCCTGCATACGTAAACTCAAAGTACAAATTATTTAGTCAAATTATCGCATCAAATACAATTTAATGAACCGAACTTACTTACTTAACGTACCTACAAAATAAAATATAACGAGCGAACGTTGCAGATCGACCAAAATTATGTAGTCATAAAAAGGCTGAATCGTTACCGTTACATAAATCGGTTCTTGTAAAGAAAATGTTAGATCCATGTATGAAACCTAATTTGATGCCTTATTGAAACACAGCATAATACATAAAAACTAAGCAGCTGTGAAACGACATGTTTTTTAAACACGTACTCGAGCCGGCGAAAATGGCAATTAATTTAACTGAATACATGTTTTTATATATTAAAAATGTACTTCAAGCGAGAGACACTGATACACGTCGACACAGCGAGCAAAGGGAAGCCATTACATACAAAGTATTATATAACTGAAATTTAAAAAAAATGTTACGGTGAGCACAGAATAGGGAAACATGAAACCAAAGGGTCTCTGGAGAATACCCAGCAGAAAATGAAGAGTAAAGGCTGTCTATGATGTTGATGCTATGTGAAAATAATAGATCATAATTAATTAGTATTAAAACTAATTGTCCCACTTCTGCACCTTGCGGATGTAAATTAAAGATATTAGGTTATTTGCATGTGGAGCACTGATCTAAAATGCAAAAATATGCGCACTAATTTACATTTCTTCTGTGACGTACTGCAGATTGAATCACCATGTTTATTGGTGCAGACGTAATATTCTTTGTCCTTTAACAATAGTCCAAGAAGAAAGTTTACAGGGGAGGTAGCCACGGCTTTGTATGAAAAATACTTGTCAGAAAAGGATTAAGTCGAGACTTTCAAGGAAACGGCGGAATTTTCTACTGGTTTTCTTTCTAGTCTCAAATCGAATGAGCAAGACAACTCTATCAGCAAAGTGCATTTGAGTATACCTTTTATAGCTACGCCAGTTTTCTTGAAAACATTATAACAACCTTTTAAAAAGAGTGCCTTGATTGAGTATGACTGATATAACTCTTATTTACTACTTATTTAAAGATGTTGAAAACACATTTTTACATTCAAGCGCTAGGCAACCTTACCTTATTTGCTGAAATAAAAGAAAACACAAATCAAAGTGCCTGCAACTGCATTACACGATGCCGAGGAAAACCGTATTTTAGAATGGAACTAGAGTAGCCTTAATGCCTCTTATGCTATTTTCGCAGTCAACGTAAAGTAACCTTAATTTGACGGTCACGGATCCAGTAGGTAGGTACGACGTAAATATTTGCATAAAAGCCAACTATGTGATTTTTTTCATTGGTTTTGATAACGTAGGTTAAATTAAAATTTTTGAAAAATAATTTTAGTCCTGCTTTCAACCTATCGGGCCTCCATAGTAGGTACGCTATATCCGAATTGTAATCCTCCTACAGGTAAGTACTTTATTGTGCTCCAGATTATTCTAAAAATTCACAGTATGTTTTTAAACAACAATTAAAATCCTGACAATACAATAAAATGAATGTGTTCTGTTAATAACAACAAAAATAATATGCTGAACACGCTGCTGTAATTGTATCCATACTTTAATAGGTATTATAAATGCGAAAGTAACCCTGTCTGTCTATTAAGCTTTCACGACTAAACCACTGAACCGATTTTGATGAAATTTATTACGGGGTAAGTTTAAACCCCAAAAAAGGACATGGGCTAAATTTTCGTCCGCAATAATTGACATTTACCTACGCGGACGAAGACGCGGCCAAAAGCTAGTCTAAAATAATAATGGTCTGCGTTTAATTTATGCTCGGTCAGGTTAGATTTTTAAGCGTGCAGCTTTGCGAGATCGTATATTAAGGGTCGTGAAACTTGCCCTTAATTATACCCTTGTGGCAATGTCTTTAAATATTAAGACAATTAATGATAATATTCAAATAAGTACCACATATGTTTCTCTTAAGTCAAATTACGAAGGTGCGGTGTACCAAGTGTAAATTACAAATTAGTTTTCACGTAGAGGACTGTTTGTATAACACGTATTATACAAAATCTATGTGAGAATTATTAGGTACCTACCCACAACTTACGTTCTCTGTATGTAGAAGTGGTAGTGCGAGCTGGTTCTCTGGAGCTGCGTTTAAACAGGCAATACATTTAGTGCAATATGAAGCTGCAACATTGTATGGTCTGCAACATTGTATGGTCGGACCATACTTATAACATTGATGACAATGTATTGCAGCCACATATTGCCGAGAATAAATGGTCCGTGTCGGAGCGACAAAAAATATGGCGCGTCGAGTGATCATAATAAAAAACCAAGTGCCAAGGCCAAGTGCAAGTCGGACTCGCCCACGAGGAGTTCCTTACCTCACTCAATAAAGCTTACCATCTTGTTAATTACTAACATTAATTTATAACTTTATTAGTTGTTGTTAGGCCATAGTAATATGCACTCTGTGAAAATATCATTTCTGTGAAACTCTCTACCTATTGGTTTATGAGATACAACTTACTGACAGACAGACAGACGGACAGCGGAGGCTTAGTAGTATATGCTAAGTAATAATGTCCATTGGTATCTTTCAGGTATGGAACTCTAAAAACTGTTGCAGTAACTTACCGAAGTGGTTGGGCCACACTGAAAGTATTGCCGATTATATCAGCAATATTTTAAGTATAGTCATACCATACATAAAACATTGAAGGCAATGTATTGCAGCCACATATTGCTGGGAAAATATGCCCAGTTTAGAAGTGTCATTACGTTATGAATCACCATTCCACCACAAAGTCCCTTTCAAAGAGCCTCTCATAATAATATACATATGACGATACGGCGCGGTGTGCCACTTGTGTCTGCTCGGAAAGCGTTTCAATTGTCAAGGAAGTGCCCCACCGTCACTGCTTATTCACCAGAGGTGCATTCCCCCTTTTGTGAGTGCATTCTCACATCAGACTAATTACTCGTTCGCCGCTAGCTTGACTTCCCTTTCTTTGTATAAGGTTCCAACAAATAGGTGCTTAAATTGCACCGTTTAGTAGACACTCTATGACTTGCGAAATTAATGCAAAGAAAAGAATCATTGTATTTGAGTGATCCATACTAATATTATAAATGCGAAAGGAACTCTGTCTGTCTGTCACGCTTTCACGACTAAACCACTGAACCGATTTTGATGAAATTTTGTACAGGGTAAGTTTGAACCCCAACAAAGGACATAGGCTACTTTTTATTTTAGTTTGACTTCAACTTTGTCTGCGTACGCGACCAAGGTTAGCGCGGACGAAGTCGGTGGCAAAAGTTGGTTTTAAATAAACCGTAAATAACGGTGTTAAAATAACAGTGCATAACAAATAAGCTAAATCACAGAAGAAAAAGTTTTACCCATGTACTGTCTCAGCCATATCGAACTTTATTTAATTTTTATTACTATGAGATAAACCATGTTTAAAATAAAAAAGTTCCTAGCATGTTTGTCTTTTTTTTTCTTAGATCCTCAGTCACGTCCAATACCTATACACTATTTCCATAATTCCACATTAGGCTGCACATTTTCTAGGGGTTCAAGTACTTATAAATTCAAACAACTTTAAATATGACGCCAACCAAGAAATAACAAAAAAAAATCAACTGTTCCTTAAATATAGATTGTATTTTTGTACGGAACACCTGATCCTCATCATGAGTAATTTCATCCCCTGAAAGAAGAACAGTAAATTAAAAGTCAGCCTGTATAAATACTGGAAAATGACAATTTGACAACTTGCGTTCAATTGTGTCGACCTAATACATAATACATCGCATTGAAGTGTAATCCTGTATAATTCAGTATACAAAAAATATTGTAAAACATTTCTTTTAAAAGAGTAAATTTTGAGTACGAAACTACCTTTTGGAAGAGACACCCAGATTCGATAATTTGAGTTTGTACAAACTTCTTACAGGACTTAGGTTTATCCTGCTATATGGTTTATTGTAGAATAATATGGAATGCACGTATTATTCAATACCTACGGAAAACTTTCATATTCGTAATCGAAAGTTATTCCAATATTGGTACCAATAAGTCTAAAACGATCCTAAATATTGCGCGATACTCGTATATCAGAAATACTTCTCTGTTTGTTTTGATATATTCATGTTTGCTTGAGATTTAGCTCAATAAGTAAATATTCGAAGATATTTTTAAGCATCCTGAATGTTTCAGTTGGATTTCCAAAATAAATACGCTTAGATACCGTCAGTAAGTCAATATATTTTGATGATCCTATGATTTATTTGAGACAACCTTATTCCTTATTACCATGCAAGGTGGTTACGAAACTAACTGCCTAAGTAACAACTTGAATTTTAAAATCATAAATTATTTATACCAAACATAATACAGAACACCACGCTGCGCTTCATAACGAGGTTTATGGACGTGGGCAAAATGGCTGCCAGGCTCAAATGGGATTGGGTGAGTCACGTCAGCCGCATGTACAGCGAACACCGGGCAAAAGCCTCCAGCCAGTGCTTGAGGATGGTCGGCATAGCAGGCACGGGCCAAGGAAGAGTGGCGAGATGACCTAAATGCGCACCGAGATAGCTGGTTTGGGATAGCACAACGAAACTTGGGAGGACTTGTTAAAGGCCTTTACCCAGCAGAAGGACATTATAGGCAAAAAAAAAGTATTCCTTTTCAAACATTTTCAAGCGGGGCACAGATTTATTGTGTTGATGTTTTACATTTTGTTATCAATCAAATAAACTGGTTATTTAAAAAACCATTTGAGTATAGACACGGGCAAATACTAGTTAATTATAAATTGGTTGTTTCTTGTAATACAAGTTTCATAATAACAACAAGCCCAATAACGATCTCCTTCAATCCCTTTTTATGTCTCGGAATAAGCTCTCAACCATTCCCAGATCAGACAATAGTGTACCTACCTAATTGGTTTCTTTTTCTCAAGAAAGATCTCAGCAGCAGCACGTGTAGCTAACAATTAGAGTAGCGTAATGGAATGATATTGATAAGTACCTCAAATTAATACCTAATTATTAATTATAGAACCCAAATGTCAACCATTTACAATGGTGTATTACGTCAATGATTGAAGAATATCATATTTGAATTAGTAGATTTGACGTCAGCGGTATGCTTATCTGTTTTAATTTAATTAACCAAACACCGAAGCCAGTGAGCCTAATCATTATAGGAAACAATTATTTAAAACCGTTAAGTTACCAGTTTTTTAAAACAAAAATAATTTTCAATTTACTGTCACGATCGCAATTATTTCACAAGTGAGAATTAAAGACTTAATTGCCTTTAGACACAATCTGAAATATAATTACTGAAATAATGATATTATACACCAAACTCATTACGTATAATTAAATGCGTTAATAACTCATTCATACCTGTAACCACTTTATTTCTCTTTTGATAAAATCGCTCAGTGAAAACGCGATTTCATTGAAAATGGAAAGCTTCACACAAGATAAATGGTGGAATAAGAATGACAAGAAAATTACGTGTTTATTTTAGCGACATTAATAGCTTAAATGGTTTCAGGTATCTTTGCTGTATGATTTTGATACAAATTCCCTTTTCTTATTTATCTGATTGATAGTGATTGACACGGCGAAATAGGCCCTAAAAAGCTTTTTATGTCATAACTCGTATCATCATGCTTCAACAAGGAGTAAAAAATACTTAAAGTTGCAAACTTTAAAACTTGTGCATATTTAAAACGAATTTCAAAGTTATAATAAGCAGTAAAATCTTAAAATATTAGATCCCTACAACACAGAATAACAAAAGTATTTTTTTAGGTATAGTTCGTCGCTCCATGTAAAATACTGGTATTCAGCTGCATCCGGTTAGGCTGGAAGCTGACCCTAATATAGTTGGGAAAAGGCTAGGCAGATAATGATGAGTTTTTCTGTAGCAATATTAAATTAAAGTACCTACTATAACCTATTGACAAAATTGGAGTTAAATTAAACAAACCTTACTTAATATTACAACTATTATATAATATGTATCTTTGAGTGTTTGTCTGTCTGGTTTTAATGAAACTTGGCACGGGGTATGTTTGAACCCCATAGAAGGACATAGGCTACTTTTTATTCGATTTCGACTTGATTCGTCTGCCTCCGCGATAACCGACGTCGCAGGCAAAAGTCTAGTTTCCAATATTTTTAACATTAATTTTTCTGACGTTCTGCCTTTCTTTACTTAATGCAAGCTTCTTACGTAAAGCTTTTTATTTAAATGTCCTACATTATTATTTCCTTGCGTTGCTTTTAATTCTTTATGCTCAAACACTCTGCATAAGATCAGAAAGGTTACAAACTAATAAGCGTAGGGTTAACAAAAAAGTTCCATCACAACTACACCGCGGCGCGTACAAAGCCGCCACTTCAAAGCCCTATCTTTAGGGATAAAAGAGATTCCAAAGGAGAAAATAGGCTTACATTAAAAAGTCACGGGCTCATCACAACAAGGCAATTTTGGCAAGTCAACAACGCGTGTAGCAGTCGCGGATGACGAGGCATGACGTGGACGTCCCGACTTGACGTGACGTGACAAGAATGACGTCGCCTCACATGAAGAGTATTTATTGACGTCACAGGATATGTCATGACATCGCGTTTATCATTCGAGATGCGGTGCTTATTTAATCATGTGTTTCGTCGTGACCTCAACAAAATAATGTTGTACTCTAATTAACTTTCTTGTAGATAAAGCACGCGGTGATTACTTTTTTAATGAGTGATTTAAAAAATATGGGGAATATAATGATATGCTCTAGACCGAATTTCGGTGACGACTGCCAATCTCAGTGGAGACTAATCGCTACGCTATCAAACACGACCGGGGCGAAATCAGGCGAAGGACCAAAGGCTGTTACATAGGTACCTTTTGAAGCACGGGGGTGTCACACCACTATCTTCCAAATTCCGGGCTGCTACTGAAGAAATTCTCATGGATAAACACCACACTTTTTTGCCCGGCCTAAAAATGGAAACTAAGACCCACGCTCAACAGTCGAAACCAACAGGGCTGTCAAGAAAACACAAAAGCAAACACACTTAAACAAGAACAAAAGAAACCTATAATATAATCTTATAAAAGTCTGATTTCGATCTGAAAGCTTGAAATACTTAAGAAGTTGTATTCTCAACAAATGAATGATGAATAATAACGATTACTTCTTAAACCATTCGCATGTCATCAAAAATGCTTTCAAATATTCACTATTGCGTGGCCGGATCACATTATCAAAAATAATATTTTTTGTTGGCTTATCCGATAGGCTGACATAACCGTAATTGGATTTAGCCCATTTCGTTCAAGTCCGATGTTCCCAATAAACCGTCTGGCTTGCACCGCGATCCTGCCTACTTGTGTAATCAGACAAACATGGGACCCCTACATAGTACGCTATCATCGTTTTATTTTCTGAAACAAGGAATTTCTTAACGCATTGTGGAAATAAATTAGAACAGAACTCATTCTTTTTTAACCATTAACGCTAGCAATTTCCGCTCCAGCTTCGCTAAAGAGATCCATATACCTACTTATAGTGCTTTTGGCATTAGCTTGCACTAGATAAAACGGAGTTCCGGTGTACGGAGTATTCTGTCAAATGCAATCGTTAATCCCCCGTTTTCGAGTTTTACTGTGCGGCGAAGGTAGACAAACAATACTCGCTCTAGACTTGCTTGCTACAAAAGCCCAGGCTTTGCCGGTAATAATTATTTTTACTGAAGTCTGTCCGCAACGACCGCCTGGAACATCTTGAAAGCAAAAGAACAAATATAACACAGATTCTTTGTTACCAGCGGACGAAACCTACTTCTTTAATTGAACTGAATGTTTTTGAAATCTACAATAGCGCAATATTTTGATTCCAGTAAAAAACCTCAAATATGTAACGTGAGAAATCATAAAAATGTGAACAGGACAATAACAGGTTTTTGTTCACATTGGCTCCGCTTTCTGCAAATATAATAAAAACTGAGATCTAACAGAATCGTTGGGCTTGCCGAGCTCGAAATTAACGACAGTCATTATAACGCTCTCGCTGCCAAAAACAAATAAAAGTTGCAACGTGGTCGTTTAGCTTTGGACTTAAATTCTGGCCTATACAAATGATGAAATACATTTTTAATTTCGCAGAATTTTAGTGGTATTTTGAATGAGTATAATAAAGCTTTCAACCAAATACTTAAACATTCATAAATTAGAACTAAACACAGTTGAGGGGCGTTTACTTTAATAATTACGTAAATGTCGACAAATGTCTTTGGTACTTGTTTTTACAGTTAAGTACAAAGCTTTTAGGATCACGCCGTTGCTGTTAAAATTCTCGTCTCGCGGGCCAGTCGATATAAATAGTATTCTAATCTTTTTGTTTTTTACCAATCCCGAAGGTCACGACGTTGCAAAAGTAAAACTCTGAAATTGAAATACTTCCAAAACGTCAAGACGAGAAGCTCAAAGCTTTAGGCAACCTTTTATGCGGACTCTTTGAACTTCATGTGAACATTAATGTATGACTGTGTCGCCCTTATGGCGATATGACCTTCCGCGGACTAGGTTCCCGGTACCGGCGACATAATGCTGCGGACTGCGGTTTATCCCACATTACTATTACTTTGTTATGTACCTACAACTACAATGTTCACTGTTTGCTGCCAGTTTCAATGGCTTATTTATGTTGCCACCCTTAGATGTCTGTTAAAACAGATCCAAGACATAAGAAATTAATCTAAATATTCTGTTTGAAACTTAGCGGTTCGTTAACGTTACCAATGTTAATTTCATCACTCAATACAAGTATTAAGGATACGTTTTGAAATAGAAGCTTAAAGTAACGACTTTAATAAGTTAAAGTACATAGGTACTCAACCAACGCCAATGCTAACTTTACTCTGGCTTTAAATGAGAAGACGTATAATTAATTTGCAGTTCTGAGCAATGTTACACTAGTAGATTCAACAACACAGTGTAATTGATTTTGCGAGTAGGTAGTCTAGCTTCACTGATTAAAAACATTGCATACTAATTTACAAACACAGTGTGTAGCTTCCAGATTATTCGATAAAGACTAAGTGTACAAGGTAATTATTTACAGGCCATGTCTGTAGGCAACTACTTTTTAAGCTATTAGCTATATAATTAAAAGAAAAACCGGACACATTGCTCAGCGGAGACTGGACCAGCTCCAAATACACCCTGAAGACAATAGGACTAACGACTTGTAGGTATATTGAATCCAAATAACAAAGTTGTTACTTGACTATACATGTTACAACTATAAAACCACTAAGTAATAATAATATTGTCCAGACCGATTTCGGTCACGGCGGCCAGTCTCACTGGAGACTAGCCAAGTAAGCAGGAGATATTATAGTGTACAAGTGTGTGCGCAAACACAGGTGCACTCAATATTCCGTCACTCTCAAAGTCCAATGACACGACCGAGGAGAAATTAGACGCAGGACTATCGGCTTTAAGTGCTTTCTGAGGCACTCCTGCCTAACTCTGGGCTTATACTAAGTAATATCCTATGGAAAAACCCAATAGGATAAACTCAAAAACTACTTAACCGATGTTAAAAATTATTTCACCTATAAAAAGCTACATTCATCTTCATCATCATCATATCAGCCGAATGATGTCCACTGCTGGACATGGGCCTCCCCTAAAGATAGCCGCAATGACCGGTCCTACACTATCAGCAAAAACTAGAGGCTATATTTTATTTTAAAAGTTATTAGGGATCAAAAATAAAATCATTCGGACAAAGTTTGTATAAAAGCTAGTCTATTATAATTTTATTTCGTTTCTTATTTTACTCGTATACAAAGTGCAGTTTTGCGTCAAAAGTCAAAGCATTTATTTTTGAATTAGACCATTTAACAGGCAATTTTAAATTATCAAAGAGTCTGTGTCACGCGACTATATCACTATGTGCGTACGGGTGCCCCACCTGACTACACCCAAAGACATCTTGCCTTTAGGTGTAGTCAGGCGGGGCACCCGGCGGGGCTAGTTCAAATACGAAAATAACCTACAAAAAAATAAACTTATTTATTTTATTATTGATTCGTGTAGAAAACCACTAATATAGTTACGTCTTAATATTTCACGAAGATTCAAAACTGCACCTTGTATCATCTTGTGAATATTATATATAATATTTATATATTCTTTCTTTATCATGAATCGAAACCGCGGAACAATATATACCCCTGCAAAGACTTTCGACTATCGTGGCCATTAGACTGACTAAAAACAACGGACTACTGCAGAAAAAACATCAAATTATGAAGATTATACTCCGGAAAAGGTGCAGGCGAAGTCCATTAAAAAGGATTTTTGAAATTCCACCCCTGAGTGTAGCTGTGGGTTGAAGTATGCAAACGAGATTGCGGGTAACAACTAGTAGTTCATAAAAGTTCTTTGCTAATTTATACTATCCCTCTGGATGTTTATACTGTCCGAAATATTATTTTATCTAAAGAAAACATTGTTGGAAAATGTTTAAAATACTTCATATTTTCAGAATCAGCATTTACTTTCCTAATTATGTTTTATGTTAAACAACTGGTATTCTAGAACCTTTTCTATATATATACTGCATACAAATAAATAAAAATAATGTGTCTGTTATTTATGACAATTTAACAGCTTTTTACTAAATGTATAATTATGTATATTTAAGTTTAAGGTACTTAAACAAAAAACCAGTTATTTAAATTATTGTCTATTTGTTAGTTCCGGCTAATCTCCGAAACAGCTGGACCGGAAATGAGGATACTTTCACTGGCAGATAGCTGATGTTGTAATGAGTAACCACAAGTTTATATTAACTCAAACTATTAGAAAATAAATTAAGGTTCTCATATGCTATAACCATAGTTGAAAATGTATCAAAAGTTTTACTGCTCTCCGAGCTAGATAAATTGAATGATTGGGGTTAGATATTACAATATCATTTTCTCCGCACCGGAAGCCATCACCGGGCCGACGACAGGATGTGGCCTATTTTTAGGGTCGGAACACCGGAACTTAGATTATTGCACACGCTGTATAACGTTGCATAAAATAGACGGGACGGGATGTATCCAATAGCCTTGTATACATGGCAAACAAAAGGAGAGTAACATAGTATAGATAGAATAGATAAATAAGCAGGCACTCTGAATAAATAATAATATCAGCCTATTATTGTTCCACTGCAAGTCAAAGGCCTCTTCTCATACAGAGTAGGTACCAGCATTGATCACCATCACCACGCTTGCTCAAGGCGGATAAGCTTCCTAAGGAAATAATGCTGTAATATTCAGTGTAATCGACATAAAACAATCTTCTGCAACTACTCAATCTTTATTTAATCGCCTTCTTTATTAAGTTTCTTCACCGATGTCAACGATGTCTAAAATGAACCTAGACCGTAATTTATGAATTGAAACAGTCAGATTATTTTTCCGGTTTAGCCATAGCGAACCGTTGATTAATATATAACTCTGTTTAAAATTAGAAGGACTTGACAGTCCCCCACGTTTAGATATATTATGAAGCATAATATAAAAAATAATCCAGTCAATATTTGATAGGTATAATTATTTTAAGACTGTTCTAATCACGTAGACTGACCCACCTCGATCAATCACTTGCATAATGATCACAGTGCGTACTATAGTATGTGCAGATGACTGTGGTCTCATGATATTAGTTATGTTGCTGTGGTTTCGTGGGTAATTACTCTGCAATCCAAATACCTACGGAGTACTTGCTTGTTTATAAGATAGATTTAATTTTAATACTGTTTATTTATGTATAGAAAAACAATAATCCTAATCCTAACTAATCCTAACTTCCTAACTAATAATATAAATGCGAAAGTAAGTTTGTTTGTTTGTTTGTTACAATTTTACGCCTAAGCCACTGAACCGATCATCCTGAAATTTTGCTTAAACGTTGCCAGGTGTACAGGAACGAACATAGGGTACTTTTAATCCCGAGAAAAAGTACTGTTTCCGAAGGAAATCTCAATAACATTCTTAAGAAGATAGATGGCGCCACATGTCCTTTAAATTATGATCGAATTTTAAATTTAATTTGCGAGCGAAGCCGCTGGCGAAAGCTAGTAATGGATAAAGTGAACAACTAGCTTCAACTTTCTTACTGACCGACTCCTTGACAATTCTAAAGTGCATGTACTTATATGGTTAAAGTTGAAAGTCTGACAACCAGTCTTACCAAGGAGTATCGTATTACCTAGTAACTGGGTTGTGGAGGTCAGATAGGCAGTCGCTCCATGTAAAATACTGGTATTCAGCTGTATCCGGTTAGACTGGAAGCCGATCCCAACATAGTTGGGAAAAGGCTGGGCAGACAAAAAGAAATATGCAATATATTTCTGCAACTAACATTCACAAACTCAAACGCCACTCAATTGAAATTATTTCCCTAAAAATGTGCATGATACAAAAAAATATAAATTAACATTTTGTATTACAGTCGTTGTATTGTGTATTTTTAGAGAAGGCCTATGTCCAGCAGTGGACGTCGTTCTGCTGATATGATGATGGTGATGATTACGGCCGGTCAAACAGACACCAAACTATACTTTTCTAACAAGGTCTGAAACAAAAATTGTCAATTTCCATTCTTATCTCCATCCTTAAATACAAAAACCAAGTAATCAAGATAATACTTGGAGAATATAATAAAGGAGTGATAATAAGAGAAAACCCGACACATATAAATGCCTCAGATCCCTACAATTATAATGGAAGGAAGGGTAATCGTAACACAAACTTTTACCATAGATTTTTCAATTCAATTTCGCGTCGCTAAATAAAAATAACAGCTATAGCATATAAGAGTGCATCCCCTACATGGACAAAAATTCATGGAAAAGCTGATTTTAATATAATCGATGGAACACGTAAAAGCTGCGGTCCTGAAAATATTTACTGAATCCATGCTAAAAAAAAACCCACTTCGTATTTCGTCGATCGACTTCGGCCCTCATATTGCATATTGGCCATATTTTAATATGTTAAAATTCAATGAACAATTGTTTTTATTAAAACATCTCAATTAAAATATGATATCATAATTATCTGAAAAATTCCATAGCCAAGTATTTCGAATAAAAAATTGTGAGGTATGAGGTATGAGGTGAGGCTTAATGTTGAAGAGAGTGTAGGAACAAACACGTCATTCGATCGTAGCACTGCCAAATTATTTTATAGAAACCATTAAAAGTTATATTAATAATTTCTGAAAATCTTCTACACAAAAATCCGTATTATCATTTTTTGTTATAATAATATTTTCTTGACCGATATTCGGTCACGGTGGCTAAAGTCTAGTGAAGGGTAGCGAAGTAGAATGAAAAGAAAAAAGAATGCGGCCACAAAAACAGTTGAACTCTCTCTTCCCTTAGCCTCATGGTCCAATAGGACGACAATACAACACAACCGGGGAGAGATCACACGCAAGCCCAACGGCTTTACGTGACTTCCGAGGCAAGGAGAGAGAGAGGGAGAGTCACACCACTAACTTCCAAACTTTGAGCTGTTACTGTTAAATGCGTAATGGAAAAACCCAATAACACTTAGCCTTAACTGGGAATCGAACACAGGACCGAACGCTCAGTAGTCGCACTTGCGACCATGAGACAAACGCGGCAGTCAACGTAACACGTAACATTTCCCTGAATAACTTATGTAATCGTTTAAGTGTGTTGCTATGTTGGCGGACTCCGCGGAAGCTTTAGCCGAGTTAACCAACAAACTAAAGTGCTTCAGAAAAATTAAAGCTGCACGTACTCGTAGCATACTGAAAATGTTAAACTACTCCACTTTACTATGTATATTATCTCTAAACAGATATAACAAGCGTTCATAGGACTAGATAATTGGATGTTGCTATTAGTTTCAAATGTTCCGTAAACAGTGTTTGCTCATACATTATGATTTTCTTTCACTTCATGCCCAGTTGGACAATTTAGTTGGGGAAAGAAGCGGCTCCCGGCGTACGGAGGGTTAACTCGCGTCCCGTCCCATCACGTCATGCCGCGTCATGCGGGGCTTTCCCACTTGATTGAATGTTAAACAGACCATGATATAAGTACGAATGAACATAGTTATCTAGATAAGTCCACTTTTGTAACGAAAAGGGTTTCAATAGAAGTTATAAGTAAAATTAGGACTTTGGGTTTAAAAAGTATTTACTCTTACTTTATACCAATGTAACTAGATTCCTTGCTATTTTATTATTTAGTTGAGACATACGGAAATGTATTGTATGGTAAGTAATTTATGATCACATAGCAGGATGTGCCTATAATCAACACTTGGGTTTCTACGTAGGCACTCAAAAGAGTCGCCTGACTTTCTTTACATAAAAACGTGTTAGATGTATACTAGTTCAGTTTCCTGCTCAATTACTTACTTTGTGTGAACAATAGTGAACATGTGTGTAAAGGTTTAAAAAAGTTTTTAAGAGGAATAAATAATTAAATGTTTTAGACGCTTCAAGAAAAAGACATCGGTGTGGATGTTTGATTTGGAATTTCCTGTACCACAAGAGCCAGACCTCTTTATTTCCCGAGTTTTGTTTGTAGAAACGCTTCCTTAATACAAAATATATATTATGGAATATATTAAACGACATTATAGAAATACTAAATGATGATTAAAAAAAGACTGCTTCGTTGGTCTAGTAGTGAGGTCTTGGGTTCGATTTCCAGGTTCCAAGTTTTCCCAGGTCGGGCAAAGTGTTAGTGATTTTTCCATCAGGAATTTCACAGTAGCAACCTCGGAGTCTAGATTTGTGCTCGGTTGATAGCAATAGGCTCGACTCCTATACATGGGACCTAAAAAAAAATTACTGGCGAAATGTGGGTGTACACCTCTGCGTAACTTTGCGGGGATTACAGGCGTGGTATTATGTTTGAATTTAAAAATAAATTGTTCGCCTCATGGCAAGACATACTTACTTTTATACCACAGCACTTCTGTAACTGTACCTAAATGTTTAGAAATAAAGCATATTATAATGTATAGTTTTAAAGGTAAATAATAACAACACATTATGAACATAGCCAACATTTAATGTAATTTATAAAGTAATAAATGTAAACCACTAACGCTAACAAGCAAGTAGCAATAATTATTATAGATACTCCAATTAACACCCAAAATACAAATACAGCATTCGATATTGAAATCAACGTCAATTCCGTTGTCTAAGTAATACTCAAATACGAAATGCATTGTTTGGACCGGGAGATGAAATAGATTTGGCATATAATCGGATGCTGTTCCCTTTAATAGCAAAATTTGGTTCTCTAAGCGAAACAACGGCTTTGGTTTACCGTTTATTGTTTTGTGTCGTAATTAATTCCAAACAACATAACTAGACTTTATGAAACTCTTCCGTCTATTAGCCTAGATTTTCTCCGCAAAGCTTTCGGCAAATTATTAGCAAAATATGTATAGAGCGGCTATTTCTTGTGATAGCTTTATCAATATACCAGTGATATTAGCCAAAGTTCTTTCATTATTTATAGCACAGTAGCCAAAATTATATATTAGGTACTGTGTAGCTAACTATGAATATTAGAACCATAAAGGTACTTAGGCACTATTTCCTACTGAAATTAAACTCGGATATTATAATTAATAATAATAAGAATAATTAAATGAAATCAAGAGCCTCCTATCAGCTCTCGCCTTCATAGGGCCTCTGCACCTACTGAAGGTCGGCTGTCACACGGGAAAACTTCAATCTGTCGACATTCTTCTTCAGACTACTGGTCTGCTTCCAGCCACTTTGCCCATTGCCGCTGACTGTCTAATTTTTGAAAGGTGTTTTTCTCATATGAACTACCTACCTAAATAAGGTTGATCATGGCTAAACCAGCAAAAAACTGTACAGTACCTACAAAATGATAGGATATGTATGGATATATATGATATTAGTTTTGTCTCTGCATCACCCTAAGGTAGACTGGTAGAAAATGCCCAAGGCATTACGTCCGCCTTCGCACAGTGTATTTTTGTAAATGTGCTTAAAGTTTTAATAAAATAAAATTATTATAAATAACAGTTTGCTTAGATACCTTACACAAGACAGTACATAAAGTTCAAATCTACCGCTGACCACTAATCATTTTAAGTCAAGCCTTGTTATGACAAAAATCAAATTATGAAAATATACTTTAAATAGATTGCGTGCGTACGTAAGTAGGTACACTTACGCTATACAGCTACATCACAGCTGCTAACAAGTCAATACGCAACAAAGCTGCGGCAGCTACCAATATAGGCATAATTATGTTCTCGTTCGAACTCTAACATCAATACCTAATGATCATGTAAATTGGAGACCTACACGATACTGCTGTTGTGGCTGTTTAGCGTCCGCCGGCGTAAAGACAAACATTCAATCAAATCGTACCAACATATCGTATTTCTTATTGACATAATAATACACGCACATGCCTATTGGCTGATACAACAGAACTATTATTATTATATTGCCACTGGCGTTTGGATTAATTGGCGACGTGTAATGTTTCTATGATCTTATTGTTTTAGTAATAGAGGTGAGTTTTTGTGTTTCCTACAAAGGTTACTGGGTCAAGCAAGACGTTGATAAAGGTTCATATTTTGCTCCGTCGTACCTGGAAAATACCGATAAACTTGGCCGGAATAACATCATATTGTTCACTTCATTATTAGACTTCTGCCAACAGTGATTACTTCATGTTTCCTACCTAGCTATAATTTATATTTGTACATATTAAAGCAAAATTAAAACCGGCCAAGTGTTTGGTTCCGTAGGTATATATTGCTCGTATTACTCTTTAACTTGTAGTCTACTACTCCATGATAGTTTTACTTGTAACGTCATTATATACATGTAACGTAGCATATTGTGCTAATGGCTGCATGCAACACTACAAGGGATGTGAGGATATTTAAAGTTTAGTAATACCTAAACTTGAAAACATCTTTTCGTAAAAAACGCACAAAAAATAAGGAACTTTGATCTTCATTATCACCACAAGTTTCCCAGGTTCAGCCCAGATCAGATCATTTTTTGTTCTGAAACAAACATGTTCATCCCATCGGATTAGCATATAATTTTCGACTTATTTTTTACACCCGTTACACTTCACTGTTTTTTTGTTTTTTCGCATACCTATTCAAAAACAACCAATTAGCAGCTTTAAAAACTGCACTTTCAAGCTTAAAAATACGCAACGGATTGATGATTAAAAATAATGGTTTTTACACACTAACATTAATTTTGAATGGCCTATCCAACTGCACCTCGCTCTATGAAATAGATCAGATAAAAAAAACCCCATTTACGTGTAGGGCCTTCCCTACACGTAAATGGGGTTTTTTTATACACAATTTTTACCTAAAAGATTCGTGAGGTAAGCCGCGGACAGACAGACAGGCCGACAGACGGATACAGCGAAAGTACAAGGGTTCCTTGTTGATGACGGAACCCTAGAAAGCAAATAAATACGGATAAAACAAACCCACGTAATTTAAAAATTAACGTTGAATACATTTGCAAGTTCATATTAATCGTAATTACAAGATTTTATTAGAATAATTTTAAAAATATTGACACATTTGGTGTTGGGAATTAAAAAATTGGAAATTATTTTAAGTATTTTATTTTATAGTTACAAAACGACCGTGATGGAACTGAATGAGAAGTTAAAGGCTGATTCACACATGTCAGTGAAGACAGAGTTCCGGCACCGCATAAAGAATGTATGAAAGAATACTAATCACTGATACGGTACGGTGCCGGAACTGTGACTTCACTGATGTATGTGAATCAAGCTTAATATGTTGTCAATCTATCAATAAATGCTGGCTGTCAGCACTGTCAGTGTCCATTAATGAATGTCCATTATTGGAAATGCGAATGTATTCATTGAATACGAAAGAGATAGAGAGATTGTTGTCATTCATTCACGAATACACTCACAAACACGCAGTATACAACCCTGGACAGACTTAGAGTAAATCTAATCCGGTGCGGATTAGATTAAATAAATAAATCTGAAGTAACTCATACAGAATAACAACTCGATACTGGTATCCTTTAGCCCCTCATAAGGACTCATTGTTTTAACCTATACGAACACAACAAAAAAAAACCTATGAAAATCTGTCTACTATAAATTTTGTTCTTCTTAGGTAGGTGTTTTTGTCCGAGAGGTACTTTTAGTCTAATTGTACTCGGCTATGACTCAAACTAAATTCGCAATCTAGTCTCAGTGTCAAGAATGCGTAATTAAAAACGTTCAAATCAACTTGCACTCTCATCTCAGCGACGATCAATGCCAAAAACTTGACAAAAATTTAGGCAAACTAAAGATATTTTTATTCACAAATTGAGACTGGCATTAGATTGCGATCGTTGTTAAACTTACGTAAATTGCCTCTCAGATTTCATCGGATTAGTTACTATTACATAAATTCATAGTTAAAATTCCAATTCATTGTTTGTTTGCAACGGTTATCTGCTTGATGTGGAAGATCTTTTTGATTTTGGAGCAGACTAGTTCTCAGACTAGAATTAAATCTGAAAGATAAATCACAATCGTTCGTTAAAAAAAATCGCGACTGATAATGCAGTAAATGCAATACTCGTCAATTAGTATTCATTATTTAACTTTTATTATTTTTGCAGACCATGGCCCACCTTTCACCGCATACTTAACACACACGGGGACCTTATAACTGCGTCAGCGGATGATGTGGTCGTACCTTTTTGCTTGCTGTTTCTTTGTTTGTAGTAACTATTTTTATTAATTATGTTCTTAGTTTAGTTTAAATTCTTATTACATTAGTTTTAACTTTCAATATTATTTATTTCCTTTTATTTTATTGACTGTCATATTATGTGTTATTTTTTTTATTATTGTATGTATGTATCTACTCATACACATACTAACTCCCAATCTCCCAAACATGCTAGTTAGCCTGTTAATGGCGACTGTGTAGGAACAAAGCCGATAATTTTAAATACTTATGATCCAATGTCAGCAGCTGTTGGCAAACCTGAATGATTAAATAAAAATACCAAACAAAAGAAACACCATTTTTATTATAAATTTATATTTGCCATCGATACGCTAAGCAGCAGACGATTGATGATTATTTTTTATTTAAAAAGTTTTTGCTTTTGTTATTGTTTGTGCATTGTGTCTATCTTGCTATTGCATGCAAATAGCAAGATAGACAGACAAAGATTGTTGGACAGCTCTCGCAGATTGTAGTTCTCCTGTTACGCCGTTCATTATAATGAACATATTGTGTTATTCATATAAAACCAGATCTATGTTGCTACATCAGCTTCGTTCTTAGATAATCTTTTAATTGGGAAAATATGTGTATATTTTGATCAAATACTTTTCTTGTTTAAAAATCTAAGCAATATCACATAAAATGGTTATTTACTAAGTTGTATTTATATAAGAGGGGTTTGTTGAGGTGTACTAATGGGTATACCTCTGGCTATTCCTTCGGGGATTACAGGCTTGATGTTATGTTGTTGAGGGTCTATCATAATTATGAGATATAGTACTTCATTTAGGACTGCTCCATTGGTCTAACGATTGTAAGTACGACAGCAGAAACTTGGGTTCGATGCTTAAGTCAGGCAAGGTTGGCTTTTCACATATAAGGAAATTTTTGAACTATTCACTCCAAAGGGAGTTTTTAAACTGCATTATGCTTATGTTACCTAGAACGACTACACTTAAATCATATTTATTATATCTAGTTTTTTCAAATTTAGTGTATTTCTCAGCTCCCAGACGTGTTTTATCAAGATAAATCTGACTACATAAATACTCTCGATGGAATTTTTGTTTCTGCTCTTTTTATACCTAGATCAAAAGTTTAAAACGATTTAGTAAGTATTTTCAAATTCGTTTTTCTAACTTGCATATACTTTTCCCCCAAACTCTTTCAACGTTATTTCCATTTTATTTCTTGCTACTTGTATGTGGTCCTAAAGGATCCCAATAAGTTTCCATAATGTACGATAATTCTAACAGTGGGTCCCAATTTACATGCAAACTGGCCATCCCCTTTTCAATCGTCATTTGACAAAACAAATATGGGTTCGAAAAGAAAAACTCTAATGTCGGGCTAAAAGGCGATGTTAAACGAAGCCTTTGTAACAAAACAGAAAGAATCAGTTGAAAAAGTAGGTCAGTATGATTGGTGAGAACTGAGCAAGCAATATGTCACAACGTACACATTACTGCAATCTTCCATCCAATACGTTATTGCACCAAGGCGGATGCCCTCCAGCCACAAGTTAGCAGGCAGGCCGATTTGTTTACCTTCGAAACACGAACACGAACTGTTTCGTCAACAAACAGTCCGCAGCAGGCTTTCTAAAACAACAGCCTCTAACTAGAAGCCAAATATGCTTCACCAGTTTGTTTATTGAAAGAAGGAAAAGATAAATGATTGCTATGTTTTCTGATTAGACAAAGACGGCAGTAACAAAAGCGACAGAACGATTCGTTAGTGCCATTGTAAAGTCATACAAATCATCCTTTTGTTGGAGGGACAAAACATTATGAAACTGAAAATTCCTACACTCTTCTTTTCACATGTTTGATTGGATAAGTATTTTCTATGTTACGGTTTTCACTGTGTATGCTGAATTTGCTTACTGAAACTGTATTTATAACTATCCGGAGCCGAAAATATTGAATACAGACAGACAGTTCAGTGTTGACTCAAATATCCTTTATTAATTATTGTTCTGCCAACTAATCAGGTTAGGTGCTAAATAAGAACTTAAATACCTACTTATGTACTAAGAGCGTTGCACAATCCGTTAAGTTCATCGTCCTTAGTATATATGCCTACGTCCACGTCTATAATTGACGACCATTAGTGCAGTTCTGCGAGTGCCCGCCTGTCCGGATTTGGTTCGATTGGTATCAATATGCTCGCCTCATCATTATTAATGAAACGGTAATGGGTTTCATCAGTAATGATTGTTTGTCGGTTTTTTGTGTATATGAGTTTACACCCTCGAAAAATACAAGAAATTCCTAGAGCTGGCAACGCTTTTCTTTTAAAAATCTTAATATTTTTATATAAAAGCGGAATTTCACTCACGCACTCACTCACTCATCACGAAATATTGATAACCGCTTTACTTATAAAGACGAAGGCAGCGAAGTAGTTAATCCCAAAATTTACTTTAATTTAATTAATTACTTTAATTTGTTAGGGGATGAAGGGGGAACGAGAGTCCAAAGTTTGTATGGGGAAACTAACTTTAACGCGGACGAGGTTGCGGGCAGAAGCTAGTGTATATAATATGTGCACCAGACATATCCATCTATCAAGCTTTTTTAATGTAGATCTTCAAACAAACAACCATAATAACAAAGAAAGCGCTGATGCATACATAATTAAGTCATTGTTTTTATATAAAACATTAAGACTGGTTTGTTGACATTGTAGAAATACTTTAATGTATTGCTTAAATGATCTGAATTTTAAAACAACAGTCCATTTGAAATGTTATCTTAAACATTCTTTTTGACGCCACGAAGCAACCAACTGGAAAATATTTAGAAAATTTTGTAAACCTATACATACACTACTGTAACTCTACCTATGTTTACAAATACGGCATTGTGATTCTGATTCTGAAAATAGCAAAGAACGTACTTCACTTACATATTAAATTGATACCAGTGAGATGTACCTATACCTAGGGCTGTGACGGACTCAATCTTACCCTGTCAATCGGTCTGCTGAGACGCAGCAGAGAACATGGTTGCAGTGAATGTTCAGACCGGCTTAGGGAGGAGCCACCCCTCTCTAACCACTACAACCCTTCACTAAGCTTAGTTTGAAAAAACAAAAGCTACCCATTTAAGTACCTAATTAACTCATACTTAAATATTTACTGCATTAATGTGGTTACATTTTTGCTACAAAAGGTTCGTACCTAACATGAACCTTGTAAAGGCACAGCAATTATGTTTAAATTAACGTTAGCGTCACTTCTTAATTAAATTAGAGTATATACACACAATGCTTTTAAACGAGAGTTTAACGAAACTGGAAGGTGATAAAGGGGCACGTACCTACACAAATACAGTCCCACGATCAAATAATAAATGCGCAAAAATTCGGTCCTTACAGTAGAGGTGAAAATAAACCGGGCTGGTACGACTAGGACTCGCACATAGAGGGTTCCGTAATAACACACGCAACAGATTTCTGTACAATATTTAACGCTACATATAATAAAAAACGTTTCCTTTAAGGAGACATTTATTTTTAACTTTATTTGTTATTGCGAAAACAAGTGTCTACTTATGTTCAATATATTATATATAGCACTGTTACAGACGGACGGTCGCATAGACAGTTGGGTCTTAGTAATAGGGTTTCGTTTGGTATTCTTTACGGACAGAACACTAAAAAACGGGCACAAAACATGCACGTTTTTGCCGATGCTACCGTTTATCGCTAAAAAAGCTAAAAACCAGCTTTGTGGAAGTTTACGGCGCATTTAAGGCGCGTCTTATACGTGTGTTACGTTACATACAAAACACTGCGTGCATGAGACCTTAGACTTTACATGGGCTGTCGGAAAAGCACGTATCTGCACTAGTTTTCCTGATGATATTATTTTAAAAATATACGATATTATGGGTGCACTGTTTAAATATTCACAGTAAAGGTGAACGCATATCTGACGGAAAATGTGCTGCATATCGTCGGTCACGTAACGCCAGAACAGTCAAATATATAGATAATAAAACACCCCAACCTTACACACATGACCGATTATGCGTTAGCGGTTCGAGCGTACCAACTATGATACATTCGACGCGTCATCCGTCAGATATGCATCCACCGTCACCCTAAGATTTACTTACTTAAGATTTTTTAATAGTTATATATTTCCTACTAAGGTAGGGAAAAATAAAACTTAAACATTACTGTTTTCTAAAGATTTATAACCATCTAGTAAATACGGACCTTAAATTAAGATATGACGCCTGAAATTACAAAAGTCTGCACTCACAATCATTAAGAAACAATTAACTAGCAATTACTGCTAAGACCAGACTTACTTGAGATACTTGACACAAACTTAATTATAAATCAAAATATGTCCACAGTTCATTCATGTCATAGCTATCAAAGATAATTTTACCCACATCTAAGTAGTCGTTACGTTATAATTTAATTTCTATCTCTGAGATCTCAAAATTAAATACATTATGTAGCACAAAACTTAGCTGTTGATATACATACTTCAGAAATCCTTAGTCGAGTGCTCCACTGGTATGGGGAAATGAAGGATATAATATGCGAAGATTAAAGTATTCACAACGAAGATGTAAAGCTAAAGAATAATTCAATAATAAAATATTAAATGAGCGTAATTTACTGCCTAAAGACACCGAGTTTTAACATGGAAACTAATTTTATAAGACTTTGTGCCTTTGGCCTCTCTTGTTTGGCCTTTTTGTATAATAAAGCAATGTTTTAAATTTAGTATAGTCGGTGCGTTGTTACGCAACAATTCAACAGAATTGGGGCTTTGTTGCAGACAAAAACAAAGTTCAAGACGTTTGTCTCAAGGCGTAGCGGTTTTGTAGCTAGCGTAGCGATTATGTAGCTGTCGTAGCGGAGAGCTACGTCGTAGCTAAAGCGTAGTCAATAATACTCGCGCTTTTGTTGACTTGTACTCAAGAAAGTTTGATGGTTAAATTATGACATAATGTTAATTACGTGTTCTGTATACTATTAAAAAGGTGTAAAAACATGTTCGTATTTTTTTAACTTACTGCAAAGCTAGTAACTTTCTTTTAGAAGAAACTTCACTAACTAAATCAACTTAAGTATAAAATAAATAACTAATATAACTATATATCACGAAATTTACTAATATTACGATAAATCATTAAACTGTTCATGTACCTTCAAAACTAATTTTACGTACGTTCATGAAAAGGTCATATAAGTTCAACCACACTGACATTTCTAGTGATAGACATTTAGCTCCGGTAGACTGAACCTTAGACATGTATCGATAATACAGGGACACAATAGTAGCGTACACATTAAATTACAATATGCAATGCGATTCACTAAAAGATAAAGCTGCATAAACCGAAATGGACGAAGTTGAATAATAATTAATTATGTTGATCTCTGTATTAGTATAAAACTGTAAGAGGTGTTTCACACAGTGAAGTGTCTCCTAAATAATAAAAACATAAAGGAATATTTCTTTGTTCTAAAAAAAATCTAAGTGTTTTACTTAGAGTGATTTTTAAGTGTAATTTCCTTTATTCATTTAATACACATACCAATTACATTTTTAATCTGTACTAATATAATAAAGCTGAAGACATTTTTATGTTTGTTCGTTTAAATGCGCTGATCTCTAGAAGCGACTCGGATAGGCAAGAATCTTCTTGTATATGAGAGCCACATTCATGAGGAATAATAAAGGCTATAAAACATCACGCTACTACTCACGGGACCGGAGTAGTAACCAAAGACGTAAGTTAACACCAGTTCGTCCCTACATATTATTATAAAAATAAACACATTATAAAATTTATAAAATAGTAGCCCACCGGTAACGGAATATTATATAATAATACTAACTTAATACTATCTACATCATAATACCTTACATTAAATTAGGCACAGCTCGCACATAATTGTGCCGTTCGTATACGATGCAAACCCTAAGTGCATCGTTTTCAAACAACTAAACATCATTAATAATTTCGTGCCCACTTGCCGCACGCTACAAACATCGCCTGATCTACGCCATGTATGTTGGTACATAAAATCTGTCAGTCGGTGTAATAAGGCCCGGCCACACTGAAGTAGACAACTTGCGGGCGCGGTCACTATCGGTAACCGCAGTAGTAATTGTATAGATGGATCCACAGCAACACGAACAGAGGCAGCCGCTGTCATAGCGGTTACCCGTGCGGTTCTTAGAAACATCGTTAAAATCGAAAACACTTCCCATTTACGTTCGTATATATTCGCTCCGGTGTGGTGGGGCCTTTGGTACTCTGAGTAAACAGATACATCGATCGAGGGGCACTAATTAGCTCTAAACAATATAAAGCCAATCCTTGTGAATGGAATACCACAAGCGTTAATTAGACATGAATAAAAACATGGGTTCCGTGCGCTGAATGAATTTACCTTGGCATGATGTTCGTGCAATACTATCATTCAAGTTGTAGGTAATGCCAACTGGGATCTCTCGATGTTCTAAGGAATAAAGTTTCAAATGTTCATTTATGCGAACACAAAAAATAATTTATGAATTGAGCCTTTACCAACACAAAGATAATGCCTATAATAATAAATCTACAAAAATAAATGTCGAAACTTATTTTTTTACATACCTCGGGTTCCATAAATAATATTTTGAATATCCTAAAAACAATATTTATATTATTAAGCATCTTCAGTCCAGGATAATCGCAACCGTTGTGGCCCCTCCCGGCCCTACAGCCTTGCTTATGAAGGGAATATCAACAGACAATTACACAAATTAAGCAAAGTAGCCCTTTTAATAGGCGTACCTTTAGCCCCACCTTATTTTAAGTATAAAATTATAATGAAATTAAACTAATTTAATTACGAGCCGCGTTGAGACATGGTTGAAACCAATTAAAAAGTCCTATTTATCTCGTTACGTTATACAATAAACGAAGAAAATTAACATCTTCGGAGTACTCAATGAAATATTAATGAGTCTCTCAGAAAGCTGAATGCGAAACTGTGGTTGGCACAGTACATCCAGTAAGTAGGTACGTACCTACACACAATAAATGTTTTTCTTTTCTTTTCTGTATGATCTCAATCCGTGTAACGCCCGAAACTTTTTTATTTAGTTTTCTTTAGTTTTATTTCAAAGATAACTGTGAACTAGAAAAGTTTAAGTAGATGAGGCAAACTTATTTAGTAGTTTTCGGGATGTTTTCGAGAGTGGGATGAAAAGGCCGTATTTTTTATGCGATCACGATATTAACGACGTGAACAAGTTATTTTAAATAGACTCGATGGAGTAATAGCGCTTGACATGCAGACAGGTGTATGAAATTAATTTGTACAATTTTCTCGGTTTTATAAATATTAATAAGGTCACGTATTCCATCCGCGGTCGTAATGTGAGAGTGTGTTAATGTTATTCACCGGGCCGTTGATGTGCTGTTTAATTTACATAAAAGTTAAACATTTAAAAAAATATTACCCACAAAACGGCTTGCTTCATAAGAACGGCCAAACAGAAATGAAAATACCCAGTAATGCTAGTCCCACATAACCCAGCGTTAAGAAAAACAAAGCCACGAGCACAACGTCGACATTGATTTCCGCGCTGCTATTTATGAGTGGAGGAAGCTCTTGTACCTATAACAATACAATTGTACCCTCGGCCGGCACAGTCAACGGCGTTATTGCGCCACTTACAACTCGAGTATCTAGGAATGGAAGGGGCTAGAAATTCCAGCGTAATAACAAGCAAATGGCTAGCTAATAATTGAAGCGCTGCAACGCTTGATTATCACTGAGAGCGTTCAGTGCTCTCCGTTGTCAGTGAGTATGTTGCTGACCTAGCCTAATTAGTAACCTGAATAATTGGGTTGCTGCATTATCTTAAGTGCACCTTAGGAACGGAACATGGGTGAAAGATGGCATGCCTGTGATCTGTACTTGCCTTCGGTATTGTGTCTAGGAACGAAACTGTTGAAACCAACTAATAAAAGTACTCTTAATGTCTACAATAATTATACTTCTACTAATTCTTTCTCTAGAATAACAAGTATGCAAAGATTGATTAAAGTATATAAGTTAAATAGAATCAAGAATACGGCCACGCTTCGGTCCTAAAGAAGGTATAAGTTAGCACAAAGTTCTAAATGAATTATTGACAGTTAAAACTTTCTCAATGATAGATTCAGACAAGGCTTCGAGGATTTAATTACATACAACACCACGACGAATAGTCCAATTGTAATAAAGTTAAAGCTGTGATTGAGTTAACTCGAGCTCTCCAATTATTCAAAGTATAACTTACGGGGTCCGCAATCTGATAACTCAATCGTTAGCGGGTATCGGTAACTACGTACTTACAATTTTATGGATAGGTAAAGTACTGCGACAACTTCGAGCGCTCACTGGAAATGTCTTACTACAATTTCTGATAAAATTAAATTCGATATCGATTATAAGATAATTATTAGAACTATTGAGATACCGCCTGTCAGCCATTTGGACTGGCTGTCAAGTCCCTATTCTTCTATTATAGAACACTGTAATTCAAATTCAAATAAGTAGAAAGTTTTAAAATGAGTTTGAACATGGTAACAGGCGGGTTTCTAATAGTACCTACATAGGGTAGATTAGATAGCTGATTTTTCAAACATACCTATGATATCACTCATAATGCCCATTACAAACTCAATCTTTACTTTCCACATTACACGTACTATGCAACTGTACAAAAAAACTGATTTTATTTAAACAAATTATATAACTTCTTTTTTTTTTTTTTTTTGAATCGGTAGATTAATTAAGTATCTTTTATGAAGCATACTTGGGCCCAGCTTGTGGCCACGTTACACAGCTATTTATACTCGAATAAAATCAAATGTAGCAAATAAACAGACGTGCAAATTCAATTATCTTTGTGCTGATGTGGAATAATTATTTACTCACTAGTCATGTACTTTTTTCATATTCTATACAGACCTACCCTATTTTTTATCCTTGTCGAGTTATCTGCCTATCTCAACTCCACGGACTAATGACGACAATACAATAATACGAGAATCTTTTGTTATGTTAAACCTTGAAAGTGTACTTGATATGGAGATTGAGATGAATATAAAGGATTTCCGCGTTCATTGATTGAAAAATTTTTCTTTGAGCTGTGTTATTGCAACAGACTATTTTATGGAAGACTTACGATCATAAAACATTTTATATTGACGTATGGTAATTTATGGGACAGAACCACCCTGAATCGTGAGCTAGGTAAGAACTTGTGTCATTAAAGTCAGTATCTTTTCCTATCTATTAAGAATTATTTCTTTGAAAGAATAATATGTGTATACTTTCCTCATCGCTGTCGCTGTGGGGAAGTTGTCACCAGTCTCGGACACCACGGCTTGTCGTGCAGCCGAAGTGCGGGCCGTATAGCACGCCATGCGAATATTAATGACATCATTCGACGTGCTCTTGCTGCCGTCGGCGTTCCGGCTGTCTTAGAACCCAACGGCTTGGCACGCGACGATGGCAAGAGACCGGACGGGATGTCTCTGTTTCCGTGGAAGTTGGGTAGGCCTTTAGTGTGGGACGCTACATGTGTCGATACTCTTGCGCCATCCCATCTTCCTAGTTCGGCGTGCTGTGCTGGCGCTGCTGCTGCGGCTGCAGAAAACCTCAAACGGCGTAAGTATAGTACCCTTTCAGGTAACTATATTTTCGAGCCGTTTGGGGTGGAAACTCTCGGGTCGTGGGGTCCGTGTGCCCATGGCCTTTTCAAGGAGTTGGCCAAACGATTGGTTGATTCTTCCCGTGACCCAAGGGCTGGTTTTTACCTTGGCCAGAGGTTAAGCATTGCCATTCAACGTGGCAATGCGGCCAGTCTTTTGGGCACATTTCCAGTAGACAGCGATGCGGATGAATTTTTTGATGCCATTTAATTTTAGTTTCTCTTTTTTTTATATTCTGGTTGTTTTTTATTTAATTTTATTAATAAGCTTGTAAATATTGTAAATATTACATAATATAGTAATTTCTTGTCAGGAAAGGAAACAGATGGAAGTGTCGTTCGTCTTTGCGAAAAGAAATCAGCTGATCCAAACTTTATGTTCGCATAACTCGACCAAATGTATGGGTCAGCAGATTTTTGTTTGCGATTTCCGTGTTACTTCCATAGTAAAAGTTGTTCATAATGATTAGTACAATGAACCCTTTTCAGGTTTCTGGTAAACAAAAAAATAAGGTTATGTACTACATACATAAACTCACATCTTTTTTTCATGGGGGTAGGCAGTAACCGTAGAACGGCACCTGCTACTATCCTTACCTACTCCTTTCGCCTCGTCCTCGTTTATATATCTCGTCATACAAGCACACCGGTTATGCGTACTGCGCACCTTACCTTTCTGAAGAACCTCACCAATAAGATTAGTGTAGACACCAATGAGATCTTCCCAGGGCGTTATATACTAAAAAAATTCAAAAACACGAAGATTTTCTAATCGCTTACTTTACGCAAAATGTAAACATACCTACATAAGATACAGAAAGTTAAAACGTTTCTTACTCTCTTTGAAAATCAAAGCTAATAACTCTCAACTTAATTAAACGATATTATATCAACAGCTAATAAATCTGGTGATACATCCCACAGGGTAAAGTTTGCTCATTGGTTCCCTAACCAAATGACTCTTCAACTATTTGAACTTTCCGCCAATCAAATCAAATGCTCTACGGTGGGTACTTATTACTTCCAATATTTACATAGAAACATTAATGTTTCTGTTAAAAATGTTAACGTTGGTTAATGACTTATAGGCTTACTGAGTAATAACATAAAAATAATGTGAATAAAACTAATTCAAGGTTTCTGCAACTGAATCAGTTTTTCAACATAGTTGCTCAAATATTGTAGCAACTGAATTAAGACAATTCACCAATCAGAGCTAACGAAGGGAACTTGTAAACGGCACGTTAATGAATAAGACTGAACGAGTCCGATCTCGACTATATCTATTCAATTAGGCTGATGGACACCGGTCAATGGTCATTTATAGGTAATCAGTATTATATTATGTGACGAATGCGTAGCTATAGGTGCGAGAGATGATAAGCCGGTGCGTGGCGGCCTGGCCAACAAGTCGTGGCCATCTAGCTCGTTAAAAGGCGCTTCGCTCATCTGACAGTAACGATGATCGATGGCTTCGGGACTTCCCCTGTAATATCCGACACCCCCAAACCCACTAAACAGCCACCTCACACCCTACCAACTCCATTGAGACCCAAAAATTGAGCTAAACCTAAACATGCTAACTACTCGAAGATGCTACGTGTTTCAATCAATATACGTTGATTAATAACTAACATTAATTGCGTGTGATTAAGCGTACAAATGGGGTGCGTATTCAGCCAGAACGCGTGGCAAGCGTTTATGTGGGCCGCCGCCAATATTACGGATACGCTTCTATGAATAATTTCATTGTTTACTTACACGACCTTCATTTAGTAAACGCCTCAACGACAGCTAATCGCATCTCATAATAATTGTAACGTGTTACACTGTGTTATTGTTATCTGTTGATTAAATGCAGACAGCTTTTTAGGTTCTCTTGGACATCACTGAAATTGGTAAAGGAAAACATCGTGGAAAAATCTGGACTTATCATTGTTATTACTAAGCTTTTGGTAGCGACATAAAATTAATATAACGTATTTAATTAGATAATGTCGGTTATTACGGATACCGACGAAATCGTGGAATAAAAAGTAGCCTAAGTATGTTCTTTTTTTATGGTTCAAACTTACCCCGTACCAAACATCGAAATCGGTTCAGTGGTTTAGTCGTAAAACGTAATAGACAGACAGATAAAGTTACTTTCGCATTTATAATATTATATAGCCAATCCGATTTGGGGAAGCGTAGTGATCAATACTAGAGCCCTTTTCTGTTGGAGGCCCTTTGCCGTTGCCCTACTGTTTGGCACCAAAAAGGCTATAATATACAGGTGCTATATATTATTATAGGATCCCCATTAAGGTATCTATCCGTAAAACAATTTCTAAATATCTCGCGCGACCTTTCACACATAACTATATTGAAACGAGATTTATACTTAAAGATAAGAACTGGGAATAAAAAATAAAATTCGCATTATCGCTTTCGACGATAACCTTAAGTAGACGCCATAGACACTTGAGTGTCTTATAACGAGGTCGTGAAAAAGAACGGTGATCTGTAGCTCTTGCCTTAACAAAAACACTTAAACATAAAAAGTAATAATAAATAATCCCAGCCTATTATTGTCCCTCTGCAGGGCAAAGGCCTCTTCTCATACAGAGAAGGCACGAGCATTGATCACCACGCTTGCTCAAGGCAGATTGGCGATTAAAGACTAGCTTTTGCCCGCGACTTCATCCGCGTAAATGTCGCTAAAATAGCTACCGTGCGAACTAGTACGGCTTGTTAGTTATTATTTATTTATTTAAACTTTAAGCAACAAAAAAAGTACAAAGGCGGACTTAATGCCTTAGGCATTCTCTACCAGTCAACAAAATTGTAAATGAGGAAATAATCAAAAATGAAATTTTAAAATCATTAAAAACAAATTTCAAAACAAGTTTAATCGTACACAAGTACATAAACTCATATATACCATAAATATAATATTTATATAACTAGCAATAACTAGCTTCTGCTTAGCGACTTAGTCCGCGTCAAAGTTGATTTTTCCGCACATGCTTTGGTCCCGGCTGTCATACGTAGATCTTTGACAGTCGTTACGGGTAGTCAGAAGACCGAAAGTCTAATAACCAGTCTTACCAAGGGACTAGGTACTCAGTTACTGGCTTGTGTAGGTCAGATAGGCTGTCGCTCCATGTAAAATGCTGGTATTTAGCTGCATCCGATTAGACTGGAAACCGACCCCAACGAAGTCTGGAAAAGGGTAGGCAGATTGATTGATACATATGTACATTTGTATATATACTTAGTGACGACGGCACTCCTAGACTTCTTCACTCATCGATTTTAATGGAGCTTGTCCTAAAACATCAAATAATGTTTACATCCTTATACCCTTAAAGCTCCCAAGTGAAAATGTAAGTTGGAAATGCGGGCTTATTTGCGAACATCTACGTTTAACTCAACATTAGTTATTTAAATCATTCAAGCTCTTTTTATATTGCTATCTATACGATACCCGCGTTCGTTCGTGTGAAAATAATAAAAGTAGCAAAGTTACTCTTCATAACTTTTCTGTCAGTGAAAATCCAATCAAAATCGGTTCAACCGTTTGGGCGATTAGCCGGAAAAAACAAACAGACTGACCAAAAAATGAGTTTTTGGTATGATACCCCTTGGTAAGACTGGTTGTCTGACTTTCGGGCTACTGACAAACCGGAACGACGTCAAAGATCTACGTATGACTGCCGGGACCAACGGTTTTACGTGCTTTCTGAGACACCGATTATGTCAGTGATGTCTAAGATAAACTTAGAAAGTTCATATGCATTGAAAAAGTCATTTGGTACTTGCCCGGATTCGAACACACAACCTCATGCATCAGAGGCGGGCACCTCAACCACAATGCCAACCAAATCGCGAGCAAAACTAGTAAATTAATATGTATAAAATATACATTACTAATTCCACATATGCCAATGCATTTATGTTATAATTTTGTGTAACTGCAATACGATTGAAAATCAAAATATTGCCGAAAGGCATATTTATACAAATAATAATTGAATTTCATTAAAACAGATCTGTGTGTGTCGCAATTTGAATGACATCAATTAAACATGTTACATCATTTCATACCTAATTAGATTTTGCAGCCATGCATTAATGTTTCTGCATGTAATTAAATTTTGTTAACGGTAATTATATGGATGTGCATTAAGCTATATTTTGTTTAAGTCTGGCTTTAAATAGTACTATTATTATTAATAACTAATACTGCAATGGCCCGCACGGTAGCAATTTACCAAACGTAATTTTTCTTCTTTTTTCTTACCAAAATACCATCGACTTTTAGAACGACTTTCCAGGTGGATTTTCCAAAAAAACCTTTAATACAAACCCTGTGACCAACGATTAAGTCGTTGGTCTAGTGATTGCAAAGCGCGACTGCTAGGCGTAAGGTCTTTGTTTCGATTCCCAGGTCGGGCCAACTGTTATTAGGTTTTTTACAAGGAATTTCTCAGTTAGCAGCCTCGGAATTTGGATTTGCGCCCAGTTGATGGCAATAGGCTCGCCCACTATTACATAGAACTTAGACATAACTGGCGAAGTGTGGGTTTAGGTACACCTCTGTATTTTTTTAAATTGTAATCCATTCAAATTAAAGCTTTTTTTGAATATTATTATTTTTATAGAAGACTAGCTTTTGCCCGCGACTTCGCCTGTGTAGACTGGTCTAAGAACGCAAAACGAGACAATAATCTTATTTGATAAGCTAAATCAATTTCTATATGTGACGCTACCAAAATAAGCAGACAAGTGGCGCCATCTGTTATCATAAGAACGTTATTGTTGTTTTCCTCGGGAACAGTACTTTTTTCGGAATGAAAAGTACCCCATTATCCGTTTCTGTACATCTGACATTGTTTATGCAAAATATCAGGATGATCGGTTCATTAACGTAGTTTATGCTTGAAAAGGTAACTTTGCTTTCTCATTTATAATATTAGTTAGGATAGATTATTTACTATTTCCTCTTAACCGAATGGTTGATGAACTTGTCATGAACTCATGACGAGTAAGTATAGAAAATAAAATACGCAAGGTCGACATATTAACTGGCCGAACTAGCTTAGCTTACAAACTCAAGAATCACGACTTGGCACATGTGTGGGATGCGAACTTAACGTACTGTACATAGTATATATAACACTAGAACAGATAGTTGTTGTTAGTTATATAAATGTTAGTAAAGTTTATCTTGAGTATATTGACCCTCCGATTATCGGAGAGCCACAAAAGCTAAATACTTACTATTACTTAATCGCACACTCCTTCTACTCAACTCAAACATATGATTTTGTAAAATCCACAGCAATTGAGTACCTACCTGAGAAATGGCATACCATTAAGTAGAGAAAGCTGAAAGTCTTTCAAAACACTTTAAAAACATATCAACTCTATGATACAAGTGAGTTATGCTTGTCATCATGGTCCAGGCTAGATTGCACCCCGAGCCGCAGACGACGGCGACGGTGTAATGGAGCCGAGACTCGATGATAAAATGCTCACGCGTTTCATACGACGTTGACGTTTTTCAACGCATATTGTGAAGAAATTTTATTTAATTTTCTCCACAGCAATAGTTCGCAAGGATTTGTGAACCACTGATGTGCGGATTTCGTAATTAATACTTCGAACCCTGGCTTCGTCAATCAACTGATCCGCTAAAAAACCTGATAATATAAAAATAATAAAATCTGTAAATGTTGTATCTAGCACACACTATTTGATGAAATTTAATGTATTTTTCACACAAAGTATTTAAGGTTAAAATCAATCAAATTGCTTGCCGAGATTAAAAAAAAATCAGCTCAAGTACAAAAATGCACACGCGTAACACACTACATTATTAGCCTAAAAGCAGTGCAATATAAAACACTTTACGAGCAAGTGGGTTGGAAAGAATATGCTTCTCTTTGATTTGATTCAATATCGGCATCGTCTAGACTCTAGATGACATGAGGGGTGGGTGAATCTTGAAAGGTTCAATTCACAATATAGCAAAAAGTCCCTACAGTATAAATATTATAACCTAAACTGTTGTTTTTATGTAATTTCAATGTAAGATCTTTTCGAGGCACGGAAGTTATTTTTCAAATTGGGGTACAAATAATTAAAAAAGAAATTATGTCTTGTTTGATACCCCTGGCGCATCGTATTCACATGAATTATACAAAACTACGAAGTAAACACCGGTTTATAATTTATTTAGCAGCCTGAAATTGGTTGTTAAATTAAAAAATATACTTATTGGTGTGTAATTTATAATATACAATTAGAATTCAAGTTTTGTCACCAAGTCTGAGTCTACGTCATCATGTGACCGTTTCAAACGTAGAAGACCATAAATATTAGATTTCTCTGACTTTATTTCACTAGGTTGTTGATTACCCTGACAAAGTAAAAAAAAACTATTTTTTAAATATTGAAAGCTAATAAAAACAAAGCAAAAGCAAAGCAATAAGTTTGGGACGTACAATTTAAACTATCATTGCTGGACAGTAATGTAACATATTTGGCATATTGACTTAGTTTGTCGTAATTAATTTAATAATTAAGCTCATGAAGTCTGAAGATTTTAATTAATAGGTTACGGGTAAATAACCGCCTAAAGCTAAAAAGCCGCTATAAAGTAAGTCGTAAATGATTCTAACCCTCCTAGTCTAGTCTATGTTGTCAAGGACAAACTCAAGTCTCAAATAGTTTGAATAGGTACATAATGTAACAAGTAAATATCCGAAACTCCCTCTCTGACTGAACATACACGGATCACAGGCCAATAATAATATGAATTATCTATTTAGATCTAACCTGTCGACCGTATCAACCTAGCAAATAGGGTTCCATTCATGCGGAATGACATTAAAAGATAATATCAATTGTTTGTTTTTAACTAGCTGTACAAAAGGAGTAGGTTGTTTATTAACTTTGATGTATTTGATATATATATACAGGGTGTCCGGTTTTCAATGGATTACCTATCTTGAAATGGGTCATGGTAGAACTAATGACTAATAAGTTAGTAATAAGTTGACGTAAATTACGTTAACAATAAAAAACCGACGGAATTCATTAATTCGTGGTCGTGGTGTACAAGAATGTAAAATAAGGTAACAAAAAACAATGAATATTATTAAATTAATCATATCTTTGGTACTTCTTGTTTTTATTTTTTAATGTATTTTTTTCTGAATCGCCATTAGTTCTACTATCACCCATTTCAAGATAATCCATTCTTTACCGGACACCCGATATACCTATACTATGTCGTCCGTTAATGTTTTAGTTAGCAGTGCCGTAAATAGACGGATGTATACAGCTGGCATAGTTTAGTAATTAATGAGGGCGAGAGATGAGGAGAGGCACACATTTTGCAGTGATTGGTCGCAGGACAGAAGGAATGTCTCATATTGAATTAAACTAGAGAGATCGCACCTTCGAATGAACACATTAATGCCGTGCCCCGTAGGTATTTCTCTGGCATTTTAATGACTTTACCATTGAATGGACTTGATATTTTTAGTGGCTTTTTCAACTAGCACATCTCAAAATTTCATTGAAACAACACCATAAATTTCCTAACGGTCACCACCTCCTCGTAATTGGAAAAGAGGAGTAAGAATAAACTCGTGTCTGCCAAGTTCGTAACGAAAAGAAGCGAACACTTAGGTGTGTACAGAAAAAACTGCACACATTCTCTTTTTAAAAACAAATGTTTCTTAATAATTTAATGTGCACGTACATTAATACAATAATTATATGAATGTGACTACAATACGCCCAGAATTAAGAAATGAGAGCTAAATGGCATCATATCATATTTATAGAACACCATAACACGATCAATATTTTAAAATTCGCTCTAAGATGTTCTGTAAATATAATATTATATTTATGCTAATGACTGTAAAATTCTGCTAAAATCTGATTTTCAATACGTATCTATAAAGCCCATCACACACAGACAGCGGGAGACAGGACAAGCGCGGGTCGGGACGGCAGTCCGGTTTGAATTCCTAGTATTTATTCCGATGTCAACACACTAAGCGCGTGCGCGTGTGTGTTAAGCTTAAAATTATCAATGAATCAGTAAAATTCTGAACAAATTGGTCATTAAATTCAAACCGAGCAAACAGCATGATTTTAAAATAAAAACCAAATAAAACGGTCGGGATTTTTCCAGTTGTAACTTTCGTGCAAATCATGTTTATGAAGCATAGTCACGCTAAGCAGTTCGATGGCTATTTGGCACAATAGGAACATATATTAAACTTGTAGGTACATAGGTATACAAACAAAGGGCTCATTGAACTAGATGGTAATCAAGCATTAGTGCAGTACTGCAGTCAAGTGTATCTGATTGAATACGGTCAAACAGATTGACTGCAAAACGAGCAAATGCATATTCTCTGAATAGCCAAATATTATGCCAAGTGTGTAACATTACCGTCCAGCAATGACAGTTCAATATACATCCCAAACCTATGCATTAAATGTATCTTAAATGCATCGGCGTTAAAATTTCAAAAAGCCTTGTTGGTACTTAAAGATTTTTTTTTTTTTTTGTATATTATATCCAGATTCGTGATTAATAATAATATATATATAAAATATAATAAATATAATATATATTAATACCTCGGGAGCGGAGCAGTAACCAAAGACGTAACTTAACCCGGGTGAAAAAAACTCGGTGAACTCGCGTGCAGAAGCTAGTGTAATAATATTTAGAAACTTGACTTGAATGGTTGCTTGCCAGGGTTCCGGGCCAGAAGGTCTCGATATTGGCGAGACCTCCCGATTTTTAACTTAAATTGAATGTCCCGCGAATGACAAGCGCTGTTCCGCTCTTTGTCGCTTTTCGACAGTGCAACGAAAATTAAAAAAAAAATGTGATACAAGTTTTATAACTTTATAAAGAAAACGGAGAAATCTTAAAAACAGTTGAGTGTAGTAGAATATAGGTACGTGTATTTAATTTATATTAATATTATAAAGCTAAAGAGTTTGCTTGAACGCGCTAATCCCAGGAACTACATGTTCTCAACATGAATCTATGAATTAATATAAATTGGTGCTCAATGTTTGCTAATTTGTTTTCCCTTGTTAGCTTAAGCAACTAAGTACTTAGAAAAGAAGCTTAACTCAAAAACACCGACGGGAATATTTCAAAGAAATTCTAATAGAAAAAAAATACTCTGATTTCATGGAACTTGGGAATAATACGCCTGATATTGAGTTCTAAAAAGGTCAAGTGGGATTACAAAAAAACAAATCAGCAGTTCGTAGAAGAGTATTGAAATCGCGAAAAAAAAAATATCATTACCTACGAATACATAGGTAAGTAGTACCAGAAGTACCTATAATCTCTGTTTATTTATGGACTTTGTTTTTGCGAATATATCTTCACATTTTTGATTTTGCACTGTTATATTATTATGAGTGTAATATAAGACACTGTGTAAATTATAGATACTGCCGACCCGTATCCGACCCGCAACCGACTCGCACCTAACTCGCAGCCGACCCGCACCAGACGTAAGTGTATTTTACGAAAACAAAAAAAAGGTTACTGAATTTGTATTGACCTACTCTTATTTGCAGCAGGCAACATTATTATTACTACAGTTAGAACTGCCTCGTTGGTCTAGTGGTCGCAAAGCGCGACTGCTGAGTATGAGGTCTTGGGTTCGAGTACCAGGTCGGGCAAAGTTTTATTAGGTTTTTTCTTCAGGCATTTCTCAGTAGCAGCCTCGGAATCTGGATTTATGCCCGGTTGATAACAAAAGGCTTGCCCCCTATTACTTAAACTTAAACAAAACTGGCGAATTGTCAGGGTACACCTCTACCGAACCCTGCGGGGATTACAGGCATGGTGTTACGTCATGAAATTAAAGTTCTAAAACTAAAATCACACTGGGGGATGTACCGCACCACAGATTATATTCCCAATTTCATATTCCTACATACAGTGTATAATAATATTTGCATAGTGCTTCGTTTATAAACTTTTTGTTTACCTATTGTTGTTGAATTTATCAATGAATAAATACATAAATAAGACGCTATAATATTGAAGAGAAACCTTATATGGCTTATATCAATCTCTGCATTTTGTTATGACTTGATTTTTTATTAGTTGTAAATCTTTCAGTGAGTGAATGAACTCATGATTATGAACAACTTTATAACTGTCTCTCAACTTTGAATTAAAAGTCAGCCAGTATTTTGGTTGTTGGTTTGCAACCGGCACGGATAAGTAAAAAAGTTTTTTTTTTTTTCAATTTCATAATGTACTTTCTAAGTTCATCGTAGACATGACTGACATCGGTGAAGGAAAACATCGTAAGGAAACCTGGAGTTATAATTAACTATAGCGACCTGTCCCAGCTTTGCAAGGATGCAATGTAGATACATAAACCTTCCTCTTTAATCACTCATTCTATTGAGTAAAACAGCATTGAAAATGTTGTATCTGTTGCTTAGTTTAAAATATATATATGTACAGACGGCGGAAAACGACTTAGTTTTATACTATGCATAGATATGTCTGAAATCACCGATCCGCCTTAAACAAGCGTGGTGATCGTCGGTAATGTTTTTACTGCATGAAAAGAAGCCTTTGGCCTGCAATGGGTCAATAATGGGCTGGTATCATTATTTAGTATTAATCTAAGTATCTTTAACTTACCTCTTAAAGCGGTATTATTTTAGAACGTATTACAATTTTTACCTTGATTCAAAAAACTGAACAAAATAATGACACAAACCTCTCGTAATTCCCACTTAAATCCGAAAATATAAATTCAAAAGAACCTAGTTAACAAAGTTATCCGCTCCCTCTGATTTATGTTTTCAATATTTTTACAACAGAACTATCATATTTCTATAGAGAAGAGAATAAAACAAATTATGTGTATCCGGTTATTGTTTTCTTTATTGGATCGAAATTGTTCTAGAAACGCAAGTTGCTGGTATTGACTCTACACATTATAACGCACAACTTCAAACAATATTTAAATGGGGAATGCTTCGCAGAGCGCAGTACTTGAGCCCTAGTGCGCGAAGAAAACGTAACGTAAATTCAAATGTGTTTTTACCTGGAAATAGTCCTTTATAAAATTGTACCGTTTGAGTTATTCATATTGTGCTTGTCGTATATTTACGAAAATGCAATAGGAAACTTGTTTTTTCAATTGGAAAATCGACTCGAACCGATTAGTTTCACTTAAACGCGCTTGTCACGGACCTACCGTTCCATACCACTTATGCCGAATGATTATGACATAACATGATTATGACATCAAATCTCATTTTGAAAAGTGCCGTTGACTAGATTGGCATTTAATATCGGCTAATAAGTAAAGGATGTGATTTAATAATCTCGAGACTTCTTGTCAGTCCTACTAAAAGTCGATTGAAATATTTTTTGGCCTATATTTTAACAATGCTAGATACTCTGTAGGACTTTTCTATGCCTTCGATTTGAGTCGATTTTCGAAGTGAAAATATGACTATCCCATAAGGTTTTTTTTTATTTTATAAGACAAACACAATCAATGTTACCCATGAATATAAAAATAAAGCCAATCTATATATGTATACAAAAATCAAATGCTGTTCGTTAATCTCGCTAAAACTCGAGAACTGCTGGGCCGATTTAGCTGTTTTTGGTCTTGAAATGTTCGTGGAGGTCTAGGGGAAGGTTTAAACGGTAAGAAATATGGGGTAGGGTAGGGTAGGGTAGGGGAGTCTGGAATAAAACAGAGACTCTTTATCCCAATATTATGTTGCAGGGGGATAGTTTAGAGCTCTGGCTTAATTCGGAAATCTACGTAGACGAAGTCGCGGGGAAAAGCTAGTATAAAATAAATATCATATTCGAAATGGGTACTTTTAATATCAAATCGATCGAATCATCGACGTTCGGCAATGTAATAATCCAAGATTCAATTCGACTCGATTTTAAGCATTACGTTACAATACTTCCCTGACTGAAGACTGTTATTGTATTCGCTTGTAATGTAACAATCGAATACAGTAAAATCGATTTTGAACACAATTCTGAATTGTTACAATTTGTTTTGGTACAGGTTCGTTTAGTTCTCCTCACTTACTAGTGTAAAGCGCGAATTTGAAGCGTTACATTACTGGCAAATGCTCAGGTGAGGGAGCGGCTTAACAATAACGCCGTTCGCTCAAACTGACCCTTTGGAATATGAAGCTAAAAGGCTGAATTTCTTAAAATATTTCAGATTTAATCTAAAATACCTATTACTTGTATCTTCTATATAATCTTTCAGCTACCTTCACTCATAAATAAGGCTAAAAGACGCGCCATTCAAACTTACAGGAAGATAGTCTGATTTTCCTTTTGAAGCTTGATTGCGAGATACCTCCTCAGTAGCTTTTGCTGTTTCCTCCATCTTTCTAGAATAAATCTAAAGCTAGATAAAACGGTATATATTTTTAACGGTAAGTCACGGTATTTTAAAGTATAAAAAAAAGGTTATAAAAGCTAAAAATAGGAAGTATTTATATTATTACTTTGAGAGACTTTATACAACAGAGTAAAAACAATCTATTCCGTATGATCTTTTCATGGAAACTATTTATTTAACCACGGATTACGTCTAAAATATCCAACAGTCACTTTTTTGTGACATAAAAAAGTCTTTCATATTAATTATTTGAGACTCGCGAACCACCCCGGTTTCGCACGGGTGCAAATTTCTGACATTACAACCTTGTCTGATAAATTAAGCACACAACAAAAAAGAATTAACCAAATCGATCTAGCCATTTTCGAGATTTGCGCTTAGCAACACATTTAATCATTCATTTTCATTTATATAGATAGATAGAAGATAAAGCAGGTAGGTATTACCTTCTCATTGATACTTACTTAATCCCTTGGGATATTGAACAGTTCTATTAATGTTGGTATTAATATTGTCATATTCTAAGATCTATTTCTATTCAATAGTTTCAAAAGTAAATAAAAGCTTGTACAATACTCGCCTTGAAAGATGAGACTTGACAAGCGTCAGCTTGCGCAGGTATTGATAAGAGAGACAGAGAGAGAGAGAGATAAATAGTTATTCATAATTGATGTATCTATTCAATGAGTTTTCGATGACATTTAGATTAAAATTGGGTTTTTCCATCAGGAATTTCTCAGTAGCAGCCTCGGAGTCTGGATTAGTGCCCGGTTGATGGCAATAGGCTCGCTCCCTATTACATGGGACTAAAAACATAACTAGCGAAATGTGGGTGTACTACTTAATGGGTACACCTCTGCCCAACCCTTCAGGGATTACAGGCGTGATGTTATGTTATGTTATGTTAGATTAAAATTCTTAACAATATAATAATATTTATTACGAAATATTAGAATTTGTGTGGTGTGTCAAGTCTCATACTAAGTATTGTAACTACTTAGTATAGAGAGTTATATGACAGGGGGGCATTCAATTACACTACGTATACTATACGTGTTTAGTATTAATACGGTACGATACGGTATAAAATAAAATATAAATAAAAATGAGTTTTTTTTTCAATCAAACTAAATAGCTTACAAACCAGAGTAAAACGCAAACACCCTTTATAAATAAATTTACATACATACATACATACATAACATCACGCCTGTAATCCCCGAAGGGTTAGGCAGAGGTGTACCCATTAGTACACCCACATTTCGCCAGTTATGTTTTTAGTCCCATGTAATAGGGGGCGAGCCTATTGCCATCAACCGGGCACAAATCCAGACTCCAAGGCTGCTACTGAGAAATTCCTGATGGTAAACCCAATAACACTTTGCCCGACCTGGGAATCGAACCCAAGACCTCATGCACAGCAGTCGCGCTTGCGACCACTAGACCAACGAGGCAGTCAAGTTTAAAGGAAAGCCCATCTGTCGTATCAACTTTGTATAGGTACCTGATAATATTCCGTAATCGGATTAATTTTATTATCTGTTTAATGTTGTAACCTAGCTAATCAAATTAGTGCGTTCAGTAATTCTGTTTAACTTGTAAGAGAATTACATTATTTTTCTCATATAGTAAAAAATCTGATTCCAGCGAAATAATAATTACAAACATCTGTCAAAAGGATTCATAAAAAACTTTTTCCGTATTAATTTAAATCCTCATTTATGAACTTCCTATATCCATGCAAATTGTCCACGTCATATGAAAAACGTTTCGCAATTAAAACGAATCATTCCTTTTATTATTATTCTGAAACCAGCTTTATGAATTTTCAGAACAAATTAATAAAATAAAATAGGAGGTATGCAAATCTGACTTTCAGAGTACCTACTACTTGTCAAACTTTGCAGGTGGTAGCTTGGTAAAATAAAAACATTGAGAAAAACTTTTATAGCGTCTATCGTGTCGATTTAGATCGCACTATATTTTAACAATCGCTATTTCGGTAGAGAGTTAAGTACCAAACTTACAAAGAGAGATAAGAGATCCTATCGAAAACATTTATGTTAAACATCATGCCTAGTCTCGCGAATCTTCGTAAAAAGTTCTTATATCTAATGCGCGCCCAGCGACGGTGTAGTTTGTAAATCCAAGTTTGACATTCATGTACACCTTTTGCCTCGGTGGGTGGATTTCAATTTACAGTCGGTGGGTAACGTGACTGAATAGACATTTTCCTAAACTTTTGTCATTGGAATACCTAACTATTATTTTTATATGTTGAAGAATACACCTACTTGGGCCAAATAATCTCCTAGGCAAAGTTAGAAAAAGTTGCCAGACGCACGGAAATGCCTGGAAGAACTTCTGTTCCATGCAAGAGTTTATAATAGACTAGCTGTGCCCCGCGGTTTCACCCGCGTTTTTCTCGTTTCCGTGGAAATACCGAGATAAAATATTGCCTATATTATAGATAGCCTCCTCATATTATAGATAAATGGACTATTGAATATTTAAACAGTTTTCATATCAGATCAGTATTTCCCGAGATTACCGCGTTCATAACAAACAACCAAACTTTTCAGCTTTATAATATTATAAGAAAAATATAGATTAAGTTAAATTGTATAAGTCGCAGGCAATAGCTGTCATCAACAAATATATTTCGAAAAAGATTATTACAGGATTTCATGTTGATAAAAAAACTCTATGGCCTCACTAATAGGTACCAACTCTTAACATCTTACACACGTGATAACTTTTAAACGAAATATCCGATTGAGATGAAACAAAAATTATTTTACTTCTACATAAATACTCTTGATAACATAATGCTTAATTTCGATAATGATTAATATTACGATACATATTTAAAGTAGTTTTTTTTTCTTCAGACGATTTAATAATTATTTTGAACACAAAATCGGTTATTGTGATTAAACCATGATAGCTAGATATATGTTCTTGCGCACTTTTTTGTAGGTCTTAATGGGATCTACAAACCCGTAGTACATCATTTTGTTCTATTGTCAATAGTTTTTGCATCGCACGCAAAAATAGGTTTTCGAGTTTACACCTTGTGTTACAAAATAGCAATTTTATTACGGATCCCTAATTTTGAAAAAATAACACTGCCTGTAGCCTTCCTCGATAAATGGACTACCCAACACTGAAAGAATCATTTAAATCGGACCAGTAGTTCCAGAGATTAGCGCGTTCAAACAAACAAACGCTGCAGCTTTATAGATGATTTATTAGTATAGATGATTTACCCATTTCTTTAAAATTCAAGCTAGTGGACAGGACTCATAGTGCATAGACTCAATGTCATTGCTAACGGGCGATGAAGCGCTGTACACTTAATATCAAATCGACAGATCACAAAAAAACACCACTCTTTTCTACCCAAAAGTAGTGTTGTTTTTTTATTCTAATTCAAACTGGCCAAGTGGCCACCTTGCCACTATGTTTAGGTAGCAGGGCGATGCACACAGTGAAATAGTCGCGACAAACTGCCGACCGCCCTAAGCAACGGGACGATTCTAATCTTTGAAAGGTGCAATCCGTCAAAAATGATCAGATGTACTAATTTTACTTTAATATTTATGTCTTTTATGTCTCCTGCAATTTGACGAGCCAAAAATGCACCATGTTTAAAAGTATCAATCGTTTCACTGTGTTTTTTTTTTAACTTTACTTTAACTTTGTTTACACTAGAACCATTTCGATGAAAAGTAAACCAGAACTACATATCCGTTAGTTAGAGGTTATAATGTTCAGTAACATTATAACCTCTAACTTAACGTTATGTAGTTCTCTTACGAGTAAATAAAACGGTTGCTGTACCCAGCTCCACCAATAGAAGCAATGTTGGCGCTTCAGGCAAAATATTTTCAGCACCCTTTTTTTATCGCCTTTAAAGCTTAAAGTTTGTTTGTTTGTTTATCTTTATCTGTTATCGTATATTTCCCGCGTTTCATGCGAGTTGAATATATATTTTATTACGGTATCTAGTTTACCGCGTATCTGGCGACCGGTCGCATTTTTTCATAACCGGATAAAAATAGTTACGATTAAAATATATAATTGAAATTATTTTATTTTTAACCCCCAACGCAAAAAAACGGGGTTTTATATTAAGTTTGACAAGTCTGTGTGTGTGTATCTGTCTGTGGCATCGTAGCTCCCAAACAGATGAACCGATATTGATTTTGTTTGAAAGGTGAATTAGTCGGAATTGTTTTTCTGTTTGAAGAAAAGCTGTCCAAGATGGCCGCCGTCGGGGGATTTTTATTTAATTAGAAAAATTTAGTAAGGGATGTTACCGTCTTGCCAATATACTTTTTCAAAATATGCGCTGAACCTGGTGCTCCGTGCTCTCCATAAAGCATGAGAAGTTGACAGTTCGGTATGCCGCAAATATACGAAACAGTTCATCCAATTAAAAAAGGTTAACCCTTTAGAATGAATTATCTAAGTAGGTACCTAAGTATACGGTTAACCTCTATCGCTTTGGACTTTTTATTTATTCAAACATTATTAGCATTCTACTAAATTAATAGTAGGTATATAAGTATCCTAGAAAGATGCTCTTCGCTATATTCAAATATATTTTACAACAGCTTTGTTGAAGTTTAAAAATATCTAAAAAGGAGCCTGCGGTCTGAATAACAAAGAGAGTTGAAATAGTTCATTCTTAGTTTTATCAAAATACTAGACATACTCCGCGGTTTCACCTACGTTAAATTAAGTCTTTGTTTACTAGTCCGCTCCCTTGGATTGTAGCACTCATAGCGTGATGCTATAACCTGTAACATTGCTCAATAAACTATATAACGCAAAATATTTTTTCAAATCGGACCTATTTCTGAAACAAACAAACAAACTCTTTAATAATATTAATATAGATTAGAATGTCGACTGTCTAGGTCGGTTCTTAATAAGGTGAGTCTAAAGGATGTGAAATATCAAACCCCTTGTATCAAATTGTTAATAATAAAGTAATAGTTTGGTGGTTCCTGGCAGCCCTGGCTCGAATGAGTGCCAGCTGAGGTGCAGAAACCGGTGCCAGTTCGCCGAGTGAATATAAATCAGAGTTTAGGTTCGAACTTCGCTCTCGTTGCGACGATAAGCACGCGTTCATTCGACTGTACTTTTGTTACTACCAGAGTTTGTGTTCTGTACCTCTGTAGGTCCTATAATCAGCCTACTTACAAGTAGGTAGTAGTTTTAAATTAAATAAAAAACCTTTTCTTCAATACTGTACCGAAGTTGTAGTTTAAGGATCAAGCGCTCAGACAATAGTGCTTACGTAAAGGTACAAAAAATCGTCCACTCTTCTTCAGCATACATACATAACCTCACGCTTCTTTCTCATGGGGGTAGGCAGAAACCACAGAACGCCACCTGCTACGATCCTTACATACTTTTTTCGCCTCATCTTCGTTCATACATCTCGTCATACAAGCACACCGGTTACGTGTACCTACTGCGCACCTGACCACCACTCACCAATAAGGTCAGTGTAGGGCTTCCTAGGGCGACCCCTCCCTGCGTTGCCACTCACATCTGCCATATAAATAAATACCTTTTGTTAATCGTCTTTCACTCATCGTCATCTTTAGCAATAATAACGAATACATATTATTATTATGCGAGTAGGTAGATCCCTAATATAGTCAGTCAAGTACCCAATTGACATTAAATCCGAAATTATTTCAGGAACACGATAAAATAAAATCTTTAATTAACACATAAATCGGGTTTTATGGGGACGAGAATCAGGTGATTAGCAAAAGACATTGTAATTGCTATTACAACCTGAACAGAACACACTTTAATGAGGGGGAGGGGGATTAGAATTGTAGATTTGGTATATTAGGTACCTACAACAAAAACATTTTTAACCGACTTAAGAAAAAGAGAAGGTTCTATGAACATAGAGCCCTCTTTACGTAAAGAACTTGTGTAAGTATTTTTACGTAGGACCTATGTTCTTCGATATTTTCGTCACCGAGTTTGTTTATTTTTTGTTTTAAATGTTATTTATTTTTTTCGATATGATTTGACGGCCAATAATTTTACTACCTAATTAAAAATGTTAAAAATCTAGTCACAATGTAAGTAGTAGAAAATGAGAGGCATTTTTGAAATTAGATTGCGATCGTTCTAAAAAGTTAGTAGAATTGCCGTGAATAGACCTTCGGAAACAGATAATGGACCCCTTAAGAGCGAAAGCAGTAAGTACACGTATTGAGATTTGGTACTGAATATCACAGATAATTGTTGTTACTTATCCGTGTTCAACTAATCATGGACTTAAAACATAATAGGAGTTCCGTACTCCTCATGGACGAACATTACATACTTAAATGAGTATGGAACTCATTTGCTAGTTAGGTTATTTAGTATCTACAATATCTTAATCGATTTAGATAGGTATAAATAAGATGTAGAAAAGCAAGTAGGTACCTACCTAAACCCGAAAAATTACAAAAATAAAACCGTCTTCAAAAACTACAAAGCGCAAAACAACTTTAGTTTCAGAAGTCGAATGATAATTAGAAACAACAAACAATTAAAGCAGCCAATTCAAGGCGGTTGTCTTTTTGTTTCAAGTAGGTACTATATCGTCGATACTTGACAAAAACATTTTCAAGAATCGTAGTCTAGGCACTCACGATTCTGATATACGACCATACCTAGTGCTCACTGAACTGTAACAACAAAGAACTAAAAGGGGATTTTATCCACTTTGTCACATACTTTAACGCCAAAGCAAAAGTGTATTACACAGTAGCCCGATGCAGCAAAGCAGATTCAAAGAAACGTCCCATAGCAAACTAAGATGAGCTGGGAGGGAATCGTGAAGACTACTGCTATACAGGGATCTCTGGAGAGAGATCAATCTAACAGAATGCATCCTTTGTCAGGTATCAATCGCAACATGGTACCTCACGTTTACGTTTACGCGAGATGGCTGAATCTTATATAGTTTTACTAGAAATTGGTAAAAACCTTTTTTCGACACTTTTCGAGTTCCAATATTTAAAGCGTTTGATTGAAGTTATGGCCTGTATAAAAATAAACAAGCATCTGAAAAGATCACTTTTTGTAGGTACCATTTTTAGCTCAGTCTATACGCTGCTATAAATCCTTGGCAGAATCAGTAACCAATCGCACACTTCATTGGCGTTTCACATTGACATTTTGACACGTGGAAAGTCTGTTCTATGTTATAGGTACTTAGAATCTCAATTTAGATGTCTATATTGATCCTACATAAGTACAGCTACTTCGTGCTTCCAGCTTACCTAAGCTTAATCTGCTAAAGCTGCTCTGCTAACACTACTCAAGCGCATAATATAGTTAGACTTACTATCTACGCAGCGTTGTTGATAAAACTTTAATATTATTACCTAAGTGGCTAACGGGAGTAGTTACTAAACCAAAATATCTGAGTAGGTACATACTGGGATGTGACAAGCTAAATTCTATAATCTTTAGTCTAATACTTATAGTAAAGTCGAAGGGATTTTTTGTTTGTTTATTCTCTGAACCTAGCAGTCGGATTGGAAAAATGCTATTGTAGGTATGATAGCCAGACTCATAAGGAATAGTATAGGCTATATAACACCACGCTACTACCCACGGGACTCGAGTAGCAGTCAAAGGCGTAACTTAACAAGGGCGAATAAAACAACGCGGCCAAAGTTCCAGGGAGTTGCTTATAATATAATGTTATAAAATTAATATTTTTGCAGTTCCTTTCTATCGTATCGTACACACAGACAGAAGAAGAGTAGTACCTATGTAATAATATGTAGGTACCTACTTTTTCTGTGGGTAGGGACATTTAAGACCAAATCAAATGTTGGACTTTGACCCAAATACGCGGTGTGAAATACTTCTTATCAATAAATGTCTACTACAAGGTACTTCAGCTCATTCCATAGCAATGAAAATGCAATTCTAAACAGCTCTGCTTGAATACGATAGGTATAGGATAGGATAGGATGGGATAGTTTTATTCACAACAATTCGCAATAAAGTCTGTAGTGAGGTATATCAGATTGGCACTCTGTCGGCCATTGATACATGACTCCTATCTGCAGATAAAAATGCAGACCCGCGGTCCTGATATCGCCGAACCTTTATTATAATAAAATAGCTGCCTATTATTCGCAAGGTACATAATGTTATTCATGCAATGTGTACAGGTTGAATTAAACGAGCTAATCCACTTGAAAAAGTATTCTGGATACTCAGTGGTATACTCAGGTATACTCAGTGGTATACAGGTATCCTCAGTGTATACACTGAGTATACCTAGCTAATCTAGCAAATGAACGAATTCGATTCCTATCTTCTATTAAAATATTTTTTTCAAACATCCACTAAGCAGTTCTTGTTTTTATCAAAATTGACCCCCGGAACTATACATACTTAGGTAGGTACTTTGAGCAAGTAGGTACCTAATATATAGCGAGGCGATTTTCTGTTAAAAGAAAACGCAATTATTTATTTTCGAAAAACATGGGATAGGGTTAATTTCAGTGAGGAAGTAAATACCTATTTAGTTCTATTAAAGTCGATAATCATTTTCCAAAGAAAAGCTTAGATGCAAGTAACTTAGATGGTACCTACAATGTAGGTAGGTACTATGAAGTAAGGTAATGTACCTACCTTTCAAAAGAGTTTATAGCCTACCAATGTAATTGGCACTATGTCCTGATATGTACGCATCGGATCGTAGGTTTTTGATTGATTAGCAACGACGGTAAGGATTATTCGATCGCCCTGACAGCGGAGTGGGAACGCGGCCGCATTGAACGTAAAAAAATTCAGTCACGTTCTGAATAGAATTAAATACACGCGATGCATAGACAATAATTATGTTTATTTTTTAAATAACAATGGAATTTAATAAAGGAAAGTATATGGGTCTTCGAAATACTAATGTGTAGTCTCTCTTGTCTACTCTTTTTGCGGATCACTATGTGAATTAAAGCGAAACTTTATTCGGCATTGAGGTAGATTCAGCTATGTCAATCTGAACCTTTTTTCTTATCAATTAAGTATCTATTGTTAGGTACAATGAAAGTCTAATATTAATTCCACTATCACTTTGGAGCCAAAACATTTTTCTATTTTGACTTAAATTATTTGTATTGTATTGAACATGGGCGAAACCATCCCTCTGAGCTTTTCGTAACACAAACAAAGAGTAGGTATAATAAATAAAAAACACTATAATCTTTATTAACACTTTAACCAAAACTTTTCTTGACGACGGTTAGAAAATAACTAATCTTAACAATACATTTCTTAATATTTATTGTGAACAGTAAAATAAATAAACAACTAGGTATGTACGTAATAACGTAACATCACGCCTGAGGCAGAGGTGTACCCATTTTAGTACACCCACATTTCGCCAGTTTCTATGTTTAAGTCCCATGTAATAGGGGGCCGAGCCTATTGCCAAAGTACTAAGTACTGCAAATAAAAGTTCATTACATTTAATGCCCAATATTAATGTCACTTTTTCGAAACCAGCATTCTAACTATTTCACACAACCAATCTTTAATATGAAAATTGCTCAGCAGGTAATAAGTGACGAAGTTCTTTTTAATAAAAATTATATAATCAATAATCACTACGTTTATCCATAAGATTATTCTCGAGACGCTAACGCTTCCAAAGGAAATAATAATTCTATTATATTTACAAATTTAGCGCCATTTACCAATACCGCCAATTGATAGACAATCTGGCGTCCGTAATTCTACTTATTTCTGGTCGAACTGTATTCTACATTGTTTCTGGTTCCAAAGCATACCCAACAATCAAATAAAAAAAATATTTGATAGCGAGAATATCATCCATGATTAGTGTTGCAAGCATAAAAATAACCTTAAGTTTGTTGTTGCCAATGTCGTAAAATCGCAATGACAAATTCTTTTGTGAACGCAGCTCAACTCGCTGACATCTGAACGCAGCCAATAAATTGTCATTTATAAATTATATATTTTTAATCTGTGTTTTAAATTTTGCCAGCTGGGCGGTTCCGATATTTATTTTCATAATTTTAAAATCAAAATATTTCTCTATAAACAATATTGTAGCCACTGGTGGTTCTTGCCAATAGGAACATTAGCCGTGACATGTAAGTACTATAATATCATTGATTTAATTTTAATTACGTGCGTACTCGTTTGAAATCAATACCATTGTACCTACGCTCCTCAAATTCTTGCGAAAGTAACAAAATGAATTGGTGCAATAACCTTTCATAAAACACAACACCTATGATGCCGATTACCTTTAGAGTTGATTACAATTTGCGGGATTCACAACTAGAATTTAATGAGGCTTGGTGTTTCATGACTCTGAGAAAAAAGCGTGAGGTAATTTATAATTATACTTTTGTCTTTCGATTTATAACAGTCTGTAAATCAAAAGAAAATGTGGCTGTTGTTTTCGAATATTAATTTCTGGATAACAATATAAGCAATTAAGCCGAATACGCATTTTTTAGTCTTAGTTGAATCTTATGCTGTTCTGGGAACGATGGAAAGGCTTTTGACAGTGTCATCGAGGTAAGAGGCGTTAAAATCATCTAGGGTTTAGCATTTAACTTAGGGAAATGGATAGAAAAGTTTTTTGTATGATTATTTAGTCATAAATGACACTTCTATCCATTTCTCTTTATTTTTCTTTTTTGTAGCACATCTATTTAGATGTAGCTACCTACAAAATTATGTATAGTATCACTTATTTGAGTTTATTTTATGCCTTAAGTTTATTTTTATACTTTCCTCTTTCCCTTTTAAGCCCCTTTCCCTGTATGTTTGTACAAGTTTGACAACATTTTCGTTTTTAATATTTACCATAATTATATCAAGACTGGAGCATTATTTAAAACTGTTATGTGATACTATAATCAATTATTTTATTGTCACTTTGTAGAAAATACACTAGTTACATGACAACCAACCGTGCAAGGAAAACAAGAATAAATCATTTGTTACCCTCACATTGTCTTGTTTGCCTTTTGTTTGTATAATAGCAAATATTCCTCATACATTCCTAAAACAGCTGAATAGGTATATGTTGACACGGAAGCTGTTTGTAAACTACTACTTTGAGGCCTAAAAAATTAAGTGAATTAACATCTGGAGAAGGAAAATATTGTTAGGAAACCTGGATAAATATAAGTCTGAAATTGCCAATCCGCCTTGAGCAAGAGTGGTGATCAATTCTTGTGCCTTCTCTGTATGAGAAGAGGCCTTTACTCTGTAGTGGGACAATAAAAGACTAGTATTATTATTATATTTATTTTAACATCTGACAATGTTATTTCTTAAGTGAGAAGAATATAGGTACTATTGAGCTTGAAAACAATGGCTCCTTCTAATTGTTCAATGTTATACCTGATTTTATAAATGAAAATGAACATAATTTTTCTATCAATTTGTGTGATTGGCCAGCTACTCATTTATCTGAATCTAATCACTTACTAGAGCTTAATTTGGGCACAACTTTGATTTTAGTATCTCAAACCAAGTATTTGTTGTATAATTTCATCCGACTTACAGACTTAATATCACTAATTATAAAAATGTTTACAAACCCTGTAATCCTTGATTTAAACATTTTCATTTGACAATACCTTTTTTTCTTCAAATCAATTTACACAGCAGCAATGGCATCCAACAGATATTTAGGGTTATTTGTACAAACTTATATTACAAACATTGCAGTACAACTGTCTTTCCTATAAACCTATAATGCGAGTTGCTTTCTATTGACCTTGAAAAGCAATTGAAACATAAATAAATCATTTTGTATCCAGTTTAAACTCACTTCCTATATTTTTATTGTAATAGAACAAAGACCGATAGACAGACTTACACAAATAGAATAATATAAGTCTGAAATTGCCATTCAGCATGAGTGTTAATCAGTGCTTGTGCCGTCTCTGTATGAGAAGAGGTCCTTGCTCTGCAGAAGGACAATAACGGGTTGATATTATTATTATTTTCTTATTAATTAAAACTTAGTAAAATGTGTGCTAATAAATATAATACATTTGGAAAAAAAATACATAAGTTGAAACAGCCAATGACTGCTACTAGAAAATCATAAATCATGGCATTAAAAACCGTTTTAATTATTGAATAAACTATTCACATTTTGACCTCAATTATTCTCAAGTTAAATGAAACTATAGCAACTAAACTTCACAATTATTCTTCTTAACTTTCACTAGGTACAAAATAAGAAAGTCAAATATGAGAAGAAATGTAAGAATACCTGATATTTAATAAATAGGAGTCTAAGAACTCTATATAAATTAAACAAACTTAGTTTAATGTTACTTATTTCTAAAAATTTAAAATAAATAAAATAAAATAGCTATTTAATATTAAAAAACATGTTCTGGTATAGCACAGCGAATTTGTTGTGAACTTGTAAGCGCTATTATATATGACATATAAATTAAAATCGTTAGTTTTTCACTCAAAAAATGTGTTTAGCAGGATATTAGAACATTGACCTTTCAAAATTAATTCAATACCTAGTTTACCTTCCCTTTTTGGGATGGTTTAGCTTTGCGTGCCTGTGTTTATCACACTTCAAAATCAATAAATGATAAAAATTTAAAAATCCATTTCTAAAAAGACAGATTTTCGCATTAGACCTTTCCCTTAACGTAACGTCAATAATATTTTTATAATTGTTTGCCTGCATGCTTTTTTATTAGTTAATATAATTTGCGACACCTGTTTAATACGCTTTGCGCTGCCTAAGGCGTTTCAACATTTATACATTGCGACGTAGTGTATTGCACCCCGCGTCGTCTCGTCATTTGGCACTATGTACAGTAACGTGACTGTGGTTGCGTGAGTACTAATAACAGTAGGAAGTTGCCATACGTACAGTCTGAGAATACACTCCCGAAGGATTGTACGTGCAGATGCACTAAGCATTTAAATTGGATTAAGTGAGTCGAGAGCCCGCCGATGTGCGAAACGGGATGAGGGGAGTTAACACACTCAATAGATTCTAGTCTAGATTATTATTCTAGTGTCGCAATCATGACCTAAACTATCACGTATCGAATGTCCTTATCCAATACTATCACTATAATGTTATAACATTCATGTACGTAAAACACGCACACTATGTGACACGATAAGACCATTTTTCCATTTGAAAAGTACTTATAAAATGATCTATAAGTGACTTGCGCAAACGTTTTAAATCAAGAAATACAACGTGTACATAAAAATTTACTACATATACAAGTATAAAGGTGTTCAGTAACCCATAACGGGTATATTGCCATCAGCGATTGCCGTCGCTTTAAATTGACAAGCGTGCCACAGCTATGCCATGAGTCACGGTTGCCTACCCACGTGGCGTGGTCGCCCTCGCCAGTTCGCGACTAGTTATGTTTTTTGTGTCGTAAACTAGGAAATATGCACAATATGTTGACCGTTCCATTCACAAAGGTTTTGTGTAGACTGAATAGAAGTATTTAAGATTGCTTATAAAATAAAAAGTAAAGCATGTATAGTCGACACTTTGTCTAGCCTTCTTAGTCAGTACGATATTAACAGAGATAATCTCCCTTGACTAGGGTAATCCATAGGAACATTAAATCTAAATATCCGCGTTTCATTTTCTCTCGTTCTCCTTTTTGGTAAAGAAACTTGGTAAATGAAACCTATTCACATTTTTGTCAGGTTTTGTTTCACCTATTGCTGAGTTTAGTCTATTCGTTTCATTAAATTCTAACAAATGAAGAGTGCCCTCGACGTGACTCTTGGTATGACTTCAACAAAACAGCTAGCGTAACTAAATTAAAAAACAAGTAATACGGTAGCTCATAAATACGATCAAGCTAAAAAAAAACGAAACTTTGAATCATTGCATGGGAAACATGAAGTAGGCAGCTTTTTGATTTATCTAAATCATAATCTATTAACATAATTTTAAGAAAGAAAGTCGTGTTAGTTACACTATTTATAACTCAAGAACGGCAGAACCGATTTGGCTGAAAATTAGTGGTGAGGTAGAACCAGGAGACGGGCATAGGATACTTTCTTTATCTTTTTTTTTTGTTTTTATCACGTTTTCGTGGGACCTATAGCAGTATAAATAAGCAATTTAACTCAACTGGAAAGGTCATCATCCTGGATTTATAAAAAAAAGTACTAGAGTGTCAGAAACTCAAGGGTACATCATTCAAACAAAAATCACTTCACTCATTATTAAACAGAGTACAACCTGAATTGATTAGCAACTTCTAAATTAACGCGAGCGAAGCCCCGGGCCAAAGCTAGTTATCCTATAATTGCTGTTAGAAGTCTGTAATTGCAAAATTAGGTATTTATTCTTTGCAAAAGCGAATATATGTTTTTTTTGTATGTTTTCTTGCACTTGCCACTTTATCCTTAACATTTTTTTTATTATTATATATCTTTGCTTTTTTTTTGTAAATATTGATAGGTAGTTCGAAATAAATGTAAAGTTTAGCTTAGCTGTTATCAATTCGAGAAAACGTTAGAGCTGATTTAAAATCGTCAGATAACTATTTTTCGCGACTTCAAAAAGAAGGAGGTTCTCAATTTGACCTGTATGTTTGTCCGCGATTATCTCGCGTTTGGCTGAACCGATTTTGATGCGGTTTTCAGAAAATTAAGTGGTGTAATTGATTCATTTTGTCTTTTACTTAACTTGCGACCCACCCCGCCTTCGCACGGGTGCAATGTAGATCCATAAACCTCCCTTCTTAAACCACTCTACCTATTGATGAAAACCGCAATCAAACCGTTGCGAAGTTTAAAAGTTCTGACTATGCGTACAGGCAGCGCGAAGCGACTTTGTTTTTGTACTACCAATATAAAGATAATTGATTACAAAATAATGTCATTTAGTTATCTGATGATTTAAAATACAGTCCTAGGAATATCCTTAATTTTTGAGGATTATGTTTAGTTACATTCAGTACTAATAAGTCTAAGATTAACACCCTGTATAAGGGTAATCAGAAACCACGTTTAACTCCACATACTATTTCCATATCGATGTGATGGTTTAGTCTGGATATTCTAAAAATATGCACAAACAATGGACTACTGATAACATCAAATTTCTATAACAATTGGTTACGACGTCAAAGCCTTAAATAAACCCTTGATTATATACAAACTATTTTAATGGATGGATTTGTAACAAAGAACGTACCTCTTTTTCAGTTAATGTTCGAGCCAGTTGGAGCTGAGACGTGTACTTCCCACATATTTAGACATACTACAGGTACTTACAAACATTATTAACTAAGGTTAGTTCACACAAATATCTTAAAACTTACAATGCATTTATTTGCAAGATACTCAGTTTGTTCTTTAAATTATACAGTGTATCTGTAACACTTGAACCTTTGAAAGTATCCAAGTAAAGAAACCTATGCGTACCTATGCTTTAAAGAACAAAATGTCGTAAATTGATTTAATTTGCTGTTTTTTAATTACAATCACTGCACGTATCTAAAATGCGGTAGGTTGATAGTTCCTCTAATGCAAATGGTTAATTAAATCTAGAGATAAAGTGTGCGTTACACGGAATTCAAATGCTGCTTGTAGCACGCACGATCACAAAATTAGTTATAGTACATAAATATTTGATAATAATTAAAATAAAATTTAACCGTATATAAAATGAAGTATGTTAAAAAACAATCTACAATTTAACCTTCAAAAGTAATATTAAAATAATACCTTCCTAGTTATCTACACAATATAATCAGCGGTCCTGACCGAAGCTTACCCTATGTTATAGAAATAGATCCGTAGGTTTTTAATTAAAATAGTATTAAACTGCATTAATAACTGGTAAGTAATCGAAAATAGTTGATTAATAAAATCAAAGTTTTTCTTTAACCCTGACATACACGATACACCGACAATACTCAACATAAGGTCAAATATGTCACGGCGGGCGCTAAAATCGTTAAATCATCAGCGCTTAGTCATTCTTAGAGGCGATGACGTTTAGATCTTATACCTAGCTCTAATATTACTATAGAACACTGAAACCTGATTTGTTTGTTTATCGACAAAGCAAACAACGGCGAGACGGCGTTAGGCTGCCTTCCTGAGTGCTTTTTCACTTCTATAAACACGAAATAAACGAGTATCGAATTGTATTCAGCTACCGAGTATAATAGGAACAGTATATTCACAAATTCTTAAAAACATGAAAAGTATAGAGGGAATGTCGGAAGCTGCAAGGAAAATAAAAAAAATATCGCAGCACAAATCTGTCGTGTCTGTGAATATGTTAACCGAAGCAGACTAAGTGGTCGCAACTAAGTCATGTTTATTCAGATTGTGACACCTGAAAATCTTTTATGAATATTACTTGGATCGAGAAAATCCTTTTCATGTCTGTTTGTTCTACATTAAATTGTTATATGATGTAGAACTACGTTGCGTTAGGCATTGTTCCATAAGTTTTCGAATTCCGATACCGACACACATAAATATACCTTGCTGTTACTATTAATGTAACCACTCAATCTTCATCATTAAAACGGAAGTTATTAAGTTCGTTTACACACACATCTACTGGTGTAGGTTAAAAACGCATGTACTTGTCTACCATTAAGCATACGTATCCTGTCATAATTAGGTATTGGAGAGATTCATTGTTTGATAATAGAGGCAGTATTCATGTATCTTTAATTCATACAACTCTTCTATTCTTACTTGATGTTCACTCACTGTCACGGAATGAGGTCGGGGCTAGACATTGTTTCCCTATTTTTGTACTTACTTCTAACTGCTATAAATGGTGGTTACCATTTTAGGTCCGGAGAGCATAAATGGGATTAAATTAATTAAGCGAGGACAGTATTTGTGCACTTGTCATAAGCATATGTCACCGTAGGATTTATTTTATTTACAACAAATTAGCAACTCGCCAGAGTATTTAAGGCTAACCTAAATTCTTCGAAAACTGCTCAGTAATCGACGATTTTAAGTCAATGTTATTGAAAATAAAAATATAGTGATGAACCCAAAGGAACGGTCTGCCTTAGGGTAGTACACTGGGCCCACTACTGTTAATAAAACGATGGGTTCGATTTAGTGTCGATAAGTGTTTCTTACAAAGATCAAAACTTTATACTAAACGTTTACGATGGATGAGTTAAAAACCTCATGTTTGCCTATTAAAATCAATAAGTAAGGAAAACTAAAGTGTAGACTACTGTAATTTTGTTCTCTATCGATACACTGTGGTATTACTTTCGTACAATTTCTAGAAAATTAATACGAAGTACTTAAGTCATTGCCAGATTGTTGTGAAATGATTGACCTCATGGATTTCTTCAAAATTATAATATATCATTAATTAACTAAAAATGGCAAGTAATTTTTTATAACACATCAAGCAAACGATATGATTACTTTTAATTAACATCCTAACGCATTTAAATATCAAACACAATCTCTGTTTCGCTCTATCGCTTTTTCCGTGCCAGTGAGGCTATTAAATATTCAGTGGATATCTAGCCGATAGGATTGTTTCAGTACAATCAAAACATTTATTTTTCATCTACCATGAATTTCCCTAGCGCCTACTTCTATGTATTTCACAAAATCTTCTCATAAATATGTCACGTTTCGTGTGTTGTACTGTTTGCTTGGATATAGATGTCTAGTAGTCCGTCTGTTAAACCGTTTCGTCTCGATCCAGTTCCAGCGCAGGCTAGCGTATAATATGACCGAGTGCGTAACGTGAATTCGAGCGCATTCGGTGTTCCGATTTCAGTTTTACGATTATTTGATGTGTAATTAAATGGTGACGCCCACTTGTGCACGTATATTATATGGGTAATGTTAATATTCAACAATACTAGATAAGGTGAGTGAAGTCTTGGCAGTTGAAAAGTATTTTACGATTTATTTTGCACACCGTAACATAAAAACAATTCCTAGAGTATTAACTAGCTCAAAGGAAAAAGTCTTTTTTTAACAGCATCTAATTCCATTTTTGAAACAAAGTGTGTTGCCAGTTATTCTGTGTGTATCCATTTAGCGCGCATCTAGCTTGCGACTCGCGGCATGTTATTATATTATGATGTGAAGAACTCGAGCGGCCTTCATGCTTAGTGGGCGGATGACCGCGGAGCGCGCGGATCACCGCGACTTTCACCTACCTGCTGGTGGTTTCATCAAAACAAAACTTTAAAACATTACGACTCCGCCAGTCATTCGTGCGTTATTATTTATTTTAACCTGTTATACACCATTGTAGTCATTACTGGAAGTCGAATAGTTACTAGTACATCTTGCGTGACGCAGTGTTGTGTGCGCAGATAGATTAGAATTTTCTTTTAATCATTTTCATCCATTAACAGTTTGTGCATGTGTGGTGGAGCTGCGGCTGGCTTTTGTACAAACGTTTTGTAAAAGGGTTGCTTACATATTTTATACTAAGCTCTTTGGCCCTGTTTAGTGTTCTATCATAAAAACATCCTATAATACAGGTTGACATTTAAAATATTGAAAATACATTTCTGCAAAGTTCAAATAAAAAGGATTAGTCATCTATGATGTAATTGTCTACGCATCAAATAAATATGCTGTGATTGCTATTCAAAATTTATGTGTAGTTCGAACTAAACGATCGGTTTCTCATCGTATGCTATTAAAATAAAATTTTGATACAAATCGTAAACGTAATAGTATCGCGCTCATGCGTCATATGAGGGCGCGTGGTTCTTCGGTTAAGTGTGTGGAGCTGATGGCGTGACCGCGCGTATCTGGTGCAGAGAGGAGCGCGCAGTGAGCAGGGGCGAGGGGAGGGCTCTATATGGCAAAGAGTCACCATGAAGGTGGATGCCGACGCCAGAGAAGCGCCTGCCGCACCGCCCGCTGCTCCCGGAACGCCGATCGCTAGTAATACAGAATCACCTGTATCATCTCTGGACGGTTTGTTGGTTTAACACTAACATTCACTATGAGCACTGTAAATACTGAGCTTGCATTCTATAACACCGATGTCATCTTAAAATCATTTCTTTTGTAACAACACTAACATGGCTGACGCTGCTTAAGTATTAATTTATTGACACCGAACACCACCGCTTGTTTTAATTAAGTATTCTGTAGTACTTACTAGATGTAGTTCAAAGATAGATATAATAGCGAGGAGCTTGTAAACCTGAGAAGAGAACCTGCATCGCGTTGGTGCCTATGTGTTTTCTTTTGAAAATCACAATAATATTCAATTCAAGTTTGGAAATATTGGTTCAAGGTAAACTACGAACAGCAGCAACATTTGATTACATTGGTTAACAATCATACGTAGGTATACAATAAGTGGTTGTGTTATTACTACAACAGTTCTGATTGTTACAAACATTGGACAGGGCTCTTTCCTCAAGAGACCGTTGCAACCAATAACCAGCTGCATGGTTCAATCTTATCTTTAATTAAATGCCTGAACTTTAAAAGAGACCTTTAACCTTTGAGATTGTTTAGGTGCGTCTCCCCAGTGATACTCAGATAGGAAAAAAATACTTCATCCATCATTATATTTAGGTACATACCTCCAAAAAAAGATTTAATGTAGGGTTCCACTTTAGCTTGGACATAATTCTAAATAAACTTTATGTTAGTTAAGTTTACCAGCCATAGTAGAATTTCTGAATTATATTTTTTTCATATCCTTCCTCTTGTAGTTCTGTCCAATCGTGGTTACTGAATAAACTCTTTTTCATCGGTAAAAAAAAACACTCGATAATTTAAAGCGTAAGTCATTTAAAACGTTTGGTACATCATAATTTGTTTGACTGACACTGGGTGATGTCCTTTTGAAAGAACTTTGATAGACCAAAGGCACCTCCAGGCGCTCTTAGTGCATCGGGCTTCTTAATTCTTATTCTTCTTGGCAGTACCTGTGGTCGTTGGTGGGGGGTGTAGACAGGGGCTAATCATGTATCTATGGGCATATTTTTGGATGACAAAAATATTTTTTGGGCGCCGTTGTCTATGGTAACTAATTAATAAATATATTAAAAATTAAACGCCGAAGAAGCTAATACGGTTACAGACAAGCGATTCTGCGAACCTAACACTAGCACATCGCATAATATTAGCGTAGTACGTTACCCAAGTCAAGCCCTTGAGCACGAGATGTTGCGTGCAGAAGGCTCGTTACAGGTAAACGCAAACATGATGAGTTCTAGGGACCTACACTCACACTTGAAATAAGCTGAAGTGGCGGGAACACAGTACATATTATAAAGATAAATACTGAGAAAATATTTTCATAAAAGAAATCGTTAGCCTTGTTTTTGTACTGTGTCTATTTGTATGTTATTTTATTTTTTATCGATTCTTCGCTTGACGGCGGTAACACAGTTGGGGTTTTCATGATCATAACTTTGGAGATACATACGTATAACAACTTTGTAGTAAGGCTAATTATTTGTTAAGTTTTTGTTACTATCACTGTCGATGTAGAAGTAGATAATAAATGGTTTTCCTAATGTGCCCAGATTACCGGATACTTGAACCTACTACTGACGCAATTCCGACGCCCGACCGGGCGTTATTAGCCAAACTGGAGGAGGAGAACAGACGGATCGAGGCGGACGCCAAGTGCCCCTCGTTGACTACCGTGCACAGCCGAAAGAGTTCCGATACTTCACAAGTATCTTTAGCCTCAGGTAAGTTTCTATTATAAACGGTATAAACAGACAGCCGAGTCAAGAGATTCATGTAATCGTGTTCTTTCGTCATTACGATATCTTTTTTTGTTCTGGATTATATCTGAGAGTCTTCTGGTTACGAAAATATTGACGGTCAAAGTTTCAACTCTTTTTTACGTTTTGTGAAATAATTTTATTACTACAAAGAACGGACCATATTTTTATTCTGGTACTGTACTCTCGTACATTATTTGAACATTTCCGCGCTTGACTGTTTGCCGAAGATGCCTATCTTCGGTTATTGTGTGTTGTATGATGGTTCATGACTACTTAAAATGAAATATGTTCCTAGAGAATGCCACACGTGTAGAGATCAACAAAAAAGTTTTAATCTATGTTGTACTTACGAAAAGGATTATTACAGTTTGTTTAATAACAAAGTCATGGGCAGCTTTAGTATTACATATTTTGAACTTTTTAGTCTAAACCGTAAGATCTGAATTGCAATAAAAACAACTTTGCAGAATGATGTGCACTGTGGCCTTTACACTGTCATAATGAATGGACACTTTTGTGACCTACTTCTTTCTTTACACAATTAATAAAAAATGCTTTACTCTCACGACTTAATCCGCCAGTTGCGTAAGTAACAGTAAAATAACTCTTAGCGTTACGTATATTGTTGAGTTTACTGAACGCGACATTATCTGTGGCACCCGTTCTGAAACTACATTAGTACAACTGAGCATTATCTTGTTCCGTTCTAGTAAAAGTAGTAGGCATTTAAAAAGCAAGCACTTTTATAAAGCAAGTTTTCAATATTTATAAATTTGACAAAAATATTTGGCCATTCATACATTTAATATAATTATTTTAATATAATAAATTATTTAACCTTTATTTCATTGAACCTTTACTGGTTCGCTGACTAGAATGCACGTACAACTGTCAGATTTTTATCTCTTATCAGTGTAGGTAACTAGCAGTGATAGCACAGATATGTAGGTACTATAACTTATACATGTTGTAAATACAGTGTTTTATAAAAAATGAACGATCCAAACAATTTATATGATGAAACCAAAACCGTGCTCGAATTTTACATAAGTTGTGTCCTAGAAAACTTGTCATTAGGTGGGTTATTATTGTAACTTAAGTGTAATGCAAATGTAGCCTAAATATGTGACGCATTGACTAAGTATAGACATTTGTTTGGAGTAAGAACGACAGATTTTTTGTGGTTACCAAACTTCTATACTAACTTTTGTGTGTTCCCATAATGCTTAGTAACAGAATGCAAGAAGAATCAAAAAACATTCTAAAGTGAAGCCACATTTTTTCACTGCACTGATAAATGGTTTTAGTCATTTTCAGTTTGTATTCATTGATGTCATGTGAACAATAGGTTACAGCGTAGGTACTGTAGCACCTAGCACAGCTGCAGTTTTGCACCTGTACATAATATAAGAACTAGGTAGCAATGATACAAGTAAACATTCATGAAGAGTTCACTCGTAACTGGTTCATTATTCATGATCCACCTGCTTTTGACTCAATTAAATTGAGGTCAACGCAGTATTTATTTTTTCCGTTGTAGCCTAAAAATACATTATTTATACAAATTAAATGTATTATTTTGAAATGTTAGTTCAACAAATTATGGAGAAAATGTTATCAGGAATATGATTAAATTGTGTTACGGCCAAATATTTAAAAAATAAATCGTTCATCGTTTTAATAGAAGATTGGAGTATTTTTCCGAACGAGTGTGATTAGTATTTTAAGTATTTTGAAGAAGTATTTGAGAGTTACCTAGTCAACATTATTTGTGTACAGCGACAAGTTCGAGCCATGATCCAGAGGCGCGAGTCAGTACCAGCTCCAATGGGGAAGAGGACCTTTGGAGTCTGTGGGGACGGATTGTCAGCAACTGGGAGACCGAGTGGAAGCGACGCAACCAGTTTGTGCGAGATCTCGTGCGTCAAGGAGTGCCGCATCACTTCAGAGGCATCGTATGGCAGCTCTTGGCTGGAGTCGACACGTCCCCAGAAAAGAAGCTCTACGCATCGTATATAAAAGTTAGTATTTAGCCATTCGATCCTGCCTAGTAGAAGTGCAATATATTCTTCTAATTTATATAATTATCAGGATTACCATTTCTTTTTAAATCTATACACTTTGCTACTATATATTACCCACGTAGATACTTAACGTTTTTTGTCACGGACATTAGACCTGTTTGCCCTTTCCTTTGAAGAAAAAAACCTACCTACATGTATGGTACCTATTGTACAAGTGCTACTAGATTTATTAAGCAGTGGAAATACTTTAAGCATGGTTTAATTTCACATAAATCATAGATGTCTACATACTTATTTACCTTTTTTGTATATTCCTATTTATAAACAATTTTTCACGCATCTGTTTTTAGTCGCTTTGATTCCAATACTGTGTCAATTTCCATCATTGCCTTTTATATCTAAATCGTGATAAAAACAGTCGGGAGCCGGAAGTAAAAGAACAAAGATGATCGTATCTCGAACATTATCAATTGTTGCTGATAGTATAACATTTAAGGTTTAATCTATAGAATTTTTCTTAATATGTAATAAGTTATTCATTTAAATGCAGAAATCCATGCTAATATTATAAATTCAAAAGTAACCCTGTCTGTCAATCTGTCTGTTACGTTTTTACGGCTAAACCCCCCAACCGATTTTGATGAAATTTGGTAAGGGTAAGTTACTATTTTCACGATTATGTCCATACACGTACGCTTTAAAATTTCAACTTGTCTTTTTCTTTTTGAGGCTTGATCTAAATCTGATTATAGAACGCCGATTCTGCTTATAAAAGCGGACGTTTCAAATGAAGCATGCGCTTGATGTAAAATTTATTTAAAGTTGAAGATGCGCACGAGTGTGGACATACCTAGCAATAAAACTGTTATACTTGAAGTGTATTAGATTTTAAAGAAAACCTGGCGACCCGTGACCGAGCGTAAACGCAGAAAGCCCGCACACAGAAAACAAAAAATGATTTTTATTACCACCTTTCATCCTCCATGTTTGTTCCAGGCCAAATCTGCATGCGAGAAGGTGATCCGTCGTGACATAGCGCGAACATACCCTGAACATGACTTTTTCAAAGAGAAGGATGGTCTTGGGCAAGAGTCTTTGTTTAACGTGATGAAAGCATATTCGTTACATGATCGCGAAGTCGGGTACTGCCAAGGCTCTGGGTTCATCGTCGGCTTATTACTTATGCAGGTCAGTTCTATAGTACACATTTACAGTACCGGAATATTAATAAGAATTTCGGTTTCGGTGGCCAATCTCACTGCAAACTAGCTGAGTACGCAGGAGATATTATAGTGCACAAATGTTTGTGCAAACATAGGAGCACTCCCCTTTGTCCGAAAGGACGGCAATCCGACTCGACCGGGGAGAGAACAGCCGCAGCACCAACGGCATCAAGTCCTTTCCGAATCACGGCGGTTTCACACCACCAACTTCCATACTCTAGGCTGATACTGAGAAATTCCTAATGGGAAAACTCAATAATACTCCTTTCCTGACCTGGAAAACAAACACAGGAGGGTAGGGGAGTGTTTATACAATATATATCTTCTTCTACATGGAGAGCTTCATATGTTTTATAACGAACAATGTTATGACTAACTGCCGACCCTTGACAATTCAAAAGTGCCTGTAATTAGTTTAATTGAAATGTTTGCTTTAAGTTTGACTTATCCTCAGCCTTAGGAAGAAATTAACACTCGGGTAAGAGAGACGACACTTAATGGTGAACTTTCCGAAACTCGAAGTGGCCTAAGATTTTACGACCTCGTGCTGTAATTCGGTAAAGACAAAAAGAAATTGGGTTAGACAGTCTCAGTGTAGGACAAAGGCCTTTGTTTGTTAGTCGAATAGTAACTATAGGCAATTATTAAAACAAAACCGATTCCCAAAACAAATATTGTCATCATCTGTGCTCGTAATAGTACAGATACTCTTCCATGTGAAGCTGCATCTTTTAATAACATGGTAATTTTAAGACATCTATACCTATCTTGGCTCTGTCTTATCAGTGTTCACTACCTTCCTAGCCATTAGTTTGCTTCACAAGCACTTCTTTTCCATTCATGCCATAATAAATATAAAAAGTATATTTTTCTTCAAGCAGATGCCGGAAGAGGAAGCCTTTGCTGTGTTAGTTAAGATCATGCAACAACATCGCATGCGCGACATGTTCAAGCCGAGCATGGCAGAGCTGGGCCTCTGCATGTTCCAGTTAGAAAACCTTGTTCAGGAGTTGCTGCCGGACTTGCACGTGCACTTCCAATCACAGGTACGTTTAGCACACAATAGCAAACAAACGGTACATAAATACAATGAAGAAACCTTGAAACTGATTGATGGGTAGGTCCATAATGTACAATCGTATAGTTTTTGTCACCAGCCACTTATCCCACCGCGTGCTCACGCGGTCATATTGTAATATACTACTTACTATGTATACAGTTTGCAACTTCGAAAAACATTATTTATAAAAATTGTATTGTAAATTAAAGTTAACCCGAGAATAAAGGAAAGGATTATGAAATTTGAGGAAAATAAGAATATAGTGACAACTCGGTGAATTACTCATTTACCTATCAATCAGATTCAAGGTTTCCTCATTGTTATGTTCTATTCTCTCGCCCGACAACGATACCAAATGGGTATAACAGCACTCATGGAGATCTGCTGCAGTTTCTCCCTACCCAGTGTGGGCAAAGTTGTAAAGTAGTCCATCCTCTTTGACATGAACATCTGGATAGAATTTCATGTCAAAGAGGATGGACAACTCGCATATTTTGAAGAACATTCGTGTTCTTAAAATCTTAGTCTCAATCTATAAAAAATTGCTATTATTTACACACGTTTTTTTTCGCTGTAATGAGATTGCGACTCGATTTTGAACGTTTTAATTGCGGGAATCGGCCGGTTAAAAAAAAACAATTGAGTTCAATTGAGCTATTCTGGTTCAAATTCGATCAAATTCCGATTGTGATAAATGATTCTTTGCAGAGTTTCAACACGTCGCTGTATGCCAGTAGTTGGTTCCTAACCTTATTCACAACAACGCTGACGTTGCCACTTGCTTGCCGAATCATGGACGTATTTCTCTCTGAAGGAATTGAAATAGTGTTTAAGGTTGCCCTCGCCTTACTGACAGTGGGCAAGAATGATCTGCTTTCGCTGGACATGGAAAGTATATTGAAGGTAAATAAACACAAGATATTCTATTTTGAGTTTGAAGTAATAAGATCGACTGTTTGACTGCCTCGTTGGTCTAGTGGTCGCAAGCGCGACTTCTGTGCATGAGGTCTTGGGTTCGATTCCCAGGTCGGGCAAAGTGTTATTGGGTTTTCCATCAGGAATTTCTCAGTAGCAGCCTTGGAGTCAGGATTTGTGCCCGGTTGATGGCAATAGGTTCGTTCCCTATTACATGGGACTAAAACATAACTGGCGAAATGTGGGTGTACTAATGGGTACACCTAACCTAACCTAACCTAACCCTTCGGGGATTACAGGCGTGATGTTATGTTATGTTAAGTAATAAGATACTGATGACCTATAGAATTCACCGTTTTTGGCAAGTTTGGTCATAAAACGAGAGAACAAGATGACACTACAATCAGTATACATATATCTGCTGTCCTACTCGCATATTTTTTGACCGGGACTGCCAAGAGTCTAGGAAAACTGCATAAAGCTATTACCGGAAAATGTATAATATGTGACCATTTCGTTTTCTTTTTCTATATATTTCCAGTACATTCAAAAAGAACTGCCGTCGAAAGCAGAAGCTGACCAAGATGTGTTTATGAACCTCGCGTATTCCATTAAAGTCAACCCGAAGAAGATGAAGAAGCTGGAAAAGGAATACACGGTTATCAAAACTAAAGAGCAAAGTGACATAGCGGTGTTGAGGGTAAGAACACACTATATAGTTTGTGGGTTTGTGGAATGTCTTCTTCTGCGTGGCCTACTCTCGGCTTGAGGTTTGGCTTACAGACTAAAAATACTAATCTTACATTTCATCACCGTGAATCTGAACTATGCGCATGAATATTAAATCACAAGAATAAATTCAGATTACTTCAGAGAAGATTATTCGTCTATCTATAATAAATCACAACTACAGTATTAGTAATCGGTAATGAAATGTCTAAAATTTTGCACGTGATTATTAATATTTATTCTTGTAACAACTGAATGTCTATATTCTTGGAAACATGGTATTTATTGTAGTGCCTGCGTCAGGAAAATCGTCTGTTGAAGCAACGAGTAGAACTGCTCGAAAAGGAGAGTTCGGGATTGGCTGAAAGGCTTGTGAGGGGGCAAGTGGACCTCGCAGAGGGGGAAGAAGAGACTTTCGCGCTGGCCCGCGAGGTGCAAGCTCTAAGGAGGGCAAATGTCGATGCCCAACAACGGCTGGCCGTCGCTCAAGATGAAATACGCTCCCTTGAGATGACCATCGCTGAGGTAAGTAATGCGGTTTTGAGTTTTAAAAAGGTATCCAGAAACTTATTACAAAAAGTTTTTATATTTACTGACTAATCATTATTTGAATAACATTAAAACTAACTACTATTACAGACGCAAATAATCAACTAAAATGGATTTCATTTATAGAACAACTCCCGACAGTCATCCCTAGAAGGCATAGAGGGCGGTACCAGTCAGAAAGGCGAAGAGCTGGCCCGTTGTCTTCAAAGGGAGTTGGTACGCGCAAGACTTCACGCGGCTGAGAGGGAGGCCGCTGAGAGGGAGCTGACAGCTCGCATAGCAGAACTGGAGAATGAAAACAAGAGTCTGAGGAGGCAGCGCGTCGACAACAATGTGGCGCATTTGCAGGTAATGTTGTAGCTTACATTAATCAAACGGAGGTTCTTGTGGCTAAATATTATAATAACAGCCGCACGGGTCGATCGTTCAGGTTAAACTACGCTTTCCGGGGCTTGTCCGTAGATGAGTGGACACTTTTATACACTGAGACTCCTCGGTGCCTCGAAAAGACATAGCCGTTGGTCCCGGCTATCATACGTGAATCGTTGACAGTCATTACTAGTTGTCAGAAGCCTGAAAGTCTGATAACCAGTCTTATCAAGGAGTATCGTCTTACCCAGTGACTGGGTTGTGGAGGTCAGATAGATAGTCACTCCGTGTAAAATACTGGTATTCAGCTGCATCCGGTTAGACTGGAAGCCGACCCCAACATAGTCCGGAAAAGGCTAAGCAGATTATTGCAACTTTCATAGAATGTCTCCGTCACTCATTAAATACATGACAATCTCTTTCTAATGCGTAGTTGGTAATTTCTACGTCCGGGTACCTACTGTGCTTTTAATAATAGCACGAGTTCGGCCTTAAGTAGCTTGTGGTGGTGTCATCAAAAGATAAGGATATCAAAATTTGCATATTGGCTAATGACACAGCTTATCAAAAAATCTCCATGACCCATACATTTGGGTAACATTGTGTTTTTTTAACAAACAAGTAACTACAAAGTATTTGTCTTTAAAAAAATGGATAAAAAATTAACTTTCTCTGTCCCTCTTTTAATTAGTTAACGTTTTTATTATTTAACATTTATTTAGTGGAAAAGAAAAATTCAATATAAAATTACAAATGTAAATGGCATCGTGAACAATACTGAGTCGAGAGCAATATCGAGTATATACTTAATATTACATGTTTTCAGGACGAGCTAATTGCTGTAAAGCTGCGCGAGGCTGAAGCTAATTTATCGTTGAAAGATCTGCGGCAACGCGTGACGGAGATATCTGAAGCGTGGCAACGGCATCTACAAGTAAGTAACTCACAGTATTACATTCATTGTTTTATGTTCGGAATTATAGACTGAAAGAAACGGCAAAACCAAAAGGAGTCCATGATTTGCTTTTTATTACAGGCTGTGTAATTTCAGATATTCTCTTACAATTCCTAAACTTACTTGCGTGGACTGCTTAAAAAAGCCAGTCAAAAACCTAAAACCCGACGACGATAAAAATGCCCACCTAAATGATAAACAAGATTTTAAATTAGTACATCGGTACGTCGGTCGGTAGAACATAACAAAGACCTTTCAATCCCAATTTAACCCCTTATTAGTACATGGCAATTTTAACGGTGCCTGCAAATCAACCTCAACAAAAAAAAGAATAGCACCACTTATATAAAATGGCGAATGTGTGTGGTAGTCTAAAAATTCAACAGTATCCAGTGTTCCACGGGTTTATAAAGCAAATTTATTTTTAAATTGTCAAAACATCGACTGTTTATCAAAAAACAAAATGTGTTTTTGAAAAAAAATAGGGTGCAGATCGTATTTTTCTCTATTATTCTAAAAAAATCCTTCCTATAATTCAACATAATTGTTTGTGTAGGAACACAGGCAGGACGTCCCAGCCACGCCAGTGCAATCCAACGTAGTTTCTGATATCATGGCGACGCCCAAGAAGTTATTGCGCGCCTGGGAAGGCCGCTCTGCCGACATGCAGAAACTAGAAGAGGAACTTATGACCACTAGGATAAGGGAAGTTGAAGCACTGACTGAGCTTAAGGAGCTAAGACTGAAGGTAAAATAACGTTACAATAACTAATATATCGAGACGGTGATGGTGATAATCAGGGTGCCTCAGTACAATGAAATGCACAAGAAACATTCCAGTTTTATCTCTCTTTTGAATGTCAGCAGACTCATTTGCAATAATTTTGTCAATAAGTGGAGGTAACCACTTTCTATCCAGAGTCCTATCCTTGTAAAATATTTATAAAAATCCACACCGTCCATTTAATCTGCATCTTATAATTTGGTTGTCTTGATCTGGAGAGGTAATGTTGTTATGTTAATGTAATTTTAAAAACACTTTATTCAGGTCATGGAGCTAGAAACCCAGGTGCAAGTATCGACAAACCAGCTCCGTCGTCAAGACGAAGAGGCGCGACTTCTCCGCGACAACCTCGACGCCGCACTGCAACGCGAGAGGGCGCTGCAAACGCGGCAAAGAGAGTTCCAGCACAAGTATGCGGACTTGGAGAGCAAGGTGAGCATAAATGTTGGTAGCCACAATTTTTTTTTTTTTACATCATTTCATGGTGTCCATACGGTACTAATTATTGTCATACATTTCTTGTGAATGTCGCTTTTGACTGCTTTATTCATGTATAGCTTAAAGTTCTTTATTTTAATTTTTTTGAATAATGAACTCCATAAATACGATTAAGTGTGTCCCAAAAACTTAGATGGAGTTCTAAAAACAGTTATAATATTTTAATTATTGTGACTCGGTCAATAGGAAAATGGCTAATTCTCAGGTGTATTGTTATCATTTCGTAAAGTCATTAAAATACATTATTTGTCACATTACTTTTTGTAAATCACCAATATAAACTATAGAAAGATTAATTATTGGTTTACCTTGACAGGCTAAATATGACTCCATGCAGGCCAACATTCGTAACATGGAGGACGCTCAAAGAATAGCGGAACTGGAAACAGAAGTGTCTGAGTATAAATTAAAGGTAAGTTATTGCCATTGCTTTAAGTTTTGGACTGTCAAATACTCGAGGAAATCTCAATATAAGACTGATTGATGATTAAGTACATTATTTTCCTACTTCAAAAATTATTAATTTATAACAATTTTATTGTATTATTATTCCAGAATGAAGTGATGGCAACTGAAGGCGAACTCCGGAATAACATGGACGGTGACTCAGATCGAGTGCGTGAGTTACAGGAGCAAGTCGCCGAACTTAAGGCTGAGGTACACATCCATACTTTTTCCACGCCACTGTAACATACACAAACTAGCCACATAAGGGTCGCACATTGACCCACAATTTACACAAAGAAAAAAAAACAATGACGAATTTAAAGCAATCATAACGCGTCTTGACGCTTTGCTTCTCTAACAAAAACATTACATTGAGAATGATACAACTACTGTTTGATTTAACACGCTTATACACGGAGTTATTAATTGAAATACAAATGGCACACAACACTAACTTGAACATACGTTTCATGTTTGATGAGCGCACAGTGTGGTCCATCACTCGCTATAACAACGCTTCAGTCATTGTAACGGCAACGCCGCTTTGTCTGTGGGAGTCACTTTGTACATTTTTGTAAAAAACATGCCATGGGAATACAAGCGACACTGCTATCTATTGTTCACTGAGTCACCGACATTCAATTATGCATACAAGCAGTTGAACAATGTGCAATACAACTGTTAGTTTGCTTCAAATCAACTGCTCGTTCGATTCACGATGAAAGACGTTAAATTCTTGCAAGGTTTAGTTCTAGATAAGAACAATTTCTTATTTAGGACTACTCTGTGTATTGTTTATACATATTTACTTCTCAATATTTGATGAACAATGTTTAATACAAACCTGCAATGATTCTGTGATTGTAGCTTTGTGCACAATAATCGGAATGTGGTTAACCAATTGGAAAGGAATCATTCACTATGTAAATTGTTATGAAAAATATTCGCCACGATTAATTCTTGGTATTTGAAGCATACCGCCGCAGCCGACCAAAATTAAGGTATATATTTATGTATTAGTGTTTATATGTACAATGATGATGCGCTTTTATCAAAATGTCTGATACATTTTGTTTGGCACTGCACAGTTTCCGACACCCATCACCACTCCGGACACTGAGCCCTGGAAATGGCTCGAGTAAGTTCAACTATCAAACACCTTACCGGCTAGTGTGTTAACAGGCTTACTCCATTCTAACAATCTAAACTACTCCTACTATGTAGACAATAAAACAGCAGAACACCTTTTAATGCTCCTGTAGCTGTTCAACCATATAACTATAGTTTTAATAACTTAATATATAATGTAGTTTTTGTTGCACAGGCAATTTTCAATTGTATCCACTTATACACCCTAAGTTATATGTGGAACATGTCTATTTACACACGTTTTCACATAGATTGGATCCTGTAGTATCTGCCTATAAAATGACACTATTAGTAGGTATATAAATATATAAGTAAGGTAGATTTGTAAATATTAAAAAGAACCATTCAACTGAATATCAAGTGATCTAAGCTAGCTACTATTTTAATTTGTTGTAATAAAATGGATTTGGCAGGTGAACACACTAGACCCCTTTACCAATTTGTTTGTTTTATTAGTGTATGTACAAAACAGGCGAAGACAGCCACTTAATGTGCTTTCTCGGTGTCTATGTCTGGTTTATGTTTGGAAGCTAAAAGAACTTGTTTTATCAAGTCATTGTCAACTTGCTTGTTTTATGTTTCGCCGCTACTGCATGCATGTGTTTTGTGTTATCATGCTGTGTTTGTTCCTGTTTGTTGTTCCTACCCACTTACATTATTGTGTTCACCTAGTATGTATTATAGTTTAAACTTGTAGAAAAATAAAAGCTAAATGCCTCGCCTTCAAATGATGGAAGCAAGAACGTCGGAAATGTGGTGGTATAGCTATACATAATTGTTTTTCAGATTTGATACTGAGACTTGTTTAAACTAAAATGAGCGTACAAACTTTGTCACACAATAAAGTTTATGCACCTGTTGATAATAATAGTGATGGGTAAAAAAGTATTTTCACTACAGCATGTTTATATCAAACGTACGCTCTATGCAGATAAGTAACATGTACGTAATGTGTTCTCAGGTCATGAGGCTAGAGGCTTGGAAGTCGCGGGCTTTGGGGCACACGGAAATCAGCCGCGCCGTTTCCTTCGAAGACGATTTGGAGGAGGACGAAAAACTTAAATTAATTCTACGACGCGAATCTTCCACGTCCCTTGACCTATCAGCGATGTCACGAAAACCTACGTAACGAATACTAACTAAGTTATTGTAATCGTTGCCCCTGCCTGCAGTTCTGTACTCATTATTTTATCGGCACAACAGTGTTTGTGATTTGTTCCATTCTTGACAACTGTTGCACTGTTGTTTCTTTTTTACACTGTTCTGGAGAACAGTTTACATGTCGTTCTTCCTGAAATTTGCTTGAAATAACAGGGTTTATTGTTTCTTGTATCACATCTTGTAATGGCTGCCAATGCCGCGGAATTCTCAATATTATTATGTTATAATGTATTACAGTAGTTGTGCTAGACATCTCTTTGAGCAATTGTAATAGACTTAAAATATAGCAGTAGATCAAAATACAATCGATAATCTAGATGGCTTAGATTTCCATAGAGTACACTTGTCCAGTCTCGTGATGCCAACTACATAGTAAACGGTGGACATCAAGATAGCGGGTGTACTTTTTAGATGCCGTTTATATTCTACGTCTTCCTAAAAAGAATATCCATCATTTTGATAAGCACTCTACATTGATGCACATTATTAGTAATAGTAAGAATAATTTATAATATGGTTGTAGTTGAGACATACAGGTAGGTAGTTTTAGTGTAATAGTTGTATTTTATAGTCTAATGATTATTGGGTAGAGAAATAATTCTTATAGGAACACGTGGTAACTGATTGAAACATATTTAATGAATCTTTGTAACAATAAAATTCTCACAGAAATTGGATAACTTTGATCTCAAAAAATGTTATCCAAGTCTATTGAACTACTACTAATAATTGACGGCGGTATCCGTTTCAATCTGAATTTCGTGACCGCGTGATGACATCCTTCTCCCATAATAATATAATTATTTGATGTTTCATAAATATTTTAGTTTTGAAAAGCTAGAGCATTTTTAACAAACATTCCAAATTGTTATTATTTATTAAATAAAAAGTATTTTTATTTAAGTCAAAACGACCTGCTGCCGCAGGCCTAGATTTCGTTAAATATAATTTTAACTTAATTTTATTACGTTAATGATGTAATTTTACATGTCAAGACAGGGAAGACAGTCTAGTATTGATGGCAATATTACGCGTACTTATTTTATTAATGCTTACGTATTTTTATTAGTTTTTAAGATGAAGTATTTTTTATTAAAAACAAGTATGTTTTTATACACACATATATATAATGTATTAATTTATTGTTGTAAAAATACTCAACATTGTGTAAGACATTATGTTATTACAATATTTAATTTGAAGAGTACTCGCAGGGCTCCCACATAATAAATCGTTTGTTCCATAAGATGTAGTGTATTCATCAATTATTATTTTTTTTCAATCATAGCAGTTGCATTTGCATAAGTGGCAGATCAGTTGCAAATTGATGACACCTCCACTAGGGATTGCAATCCAGCGGCGTTTTCAATCCAGCGGAATTTTTGCTGGATTGACCTGAATCCAGCTGGATCCAGCCCGGATCCAGCAAAACGTGGAACGAAAATAAAAAGACGACATTTTTAAGACTTTTCTTATTTATTTGTACTTCTTACGATAATCTTTGAAATCTTCCACTCATTTGGTGATATCTTATATTAATTTGCTTTGGTTTTTTAATAATTTGAGATCAAAATAATCAACATAAAATTAAATAACAAACATATAACCTTATATTCATATAACATTTAAGATAATGTTTCTAAGTAAGCACTATCTTATTAATTACGCTTATGTTTAATGATAGGACGGCTAATCAGTAGCAATCAGTCTCACAAATTCTTTTAAAATTAACTTAATTAACATTCTTTTAAAAAAGGACCGTAACAATAACACTATTTTAATTTTCAATAGTATTTTTGTATCAAACAAAAAAAGCTTTGATATAATCTTCTCTCCGCTCGTTAATCCTTAATAATTAAGCAGTTTAAAGTCTGACGATAAGAGACTACTTCTTTTTTTGAATTCTGTGCTGTGCTATGGTGACAGAACGGCAACGTTGCCGCGCCGATTCGAAAATGGCGGCAACTCAAAACTAAACAATAGAAATTGATACGTTTGCGGATCCGCATCGCTGGATCAAGATGTATGCTGGATCCAGCATGTTTAAAAAGGCGCTGGATCCAGCTGGATTGCTGTATGCTGGATCCAGCAATTGCAATCCCTAACCTCCACATCATTAATGCACTTTAGCGTAACTTTAACAAAATCTTTAGTAATGACTGGAATATTATACCAATTAAATATCTCGATGAGGCTATATAAATTTTATGAAAGCAATTAAAATTGCTTCTATTCTATGGGCCTATATTTACCAGTCAATTAAAATTTAATCTAATTCTACATAACGGTTTGCAGGCAGCGATTTTAGATATAAGATTTTATCTTCCAACAACTAATATAGTAACGTAGGTCCATATCCACATCAATCCAGATGCTATGGTATATAGGAACACAATAACCGTAAACTCATCTGCCCGTTTCCGTGCTGCGATGCCAATATGAGCACAATAATGTTTAGTTACAAATGCCCCATAATAAGCTTTGTTTTATTTTTGTTACAACAGTTTTATAAGAGAAATATATTTTAATATAATATCGAGTTTTTATCAGTTTTTATAATTGACTGCAATACTATGCATGTTGTTCCAAATAATTCCTTAGTTCTATTTTAGTTATTGTTGTGATTATTATATTTTATGTGTTGAGTAACTATATTATTTATTAATCAATTCATCGGCAGCTACTACCTATGATCACAATCATAATTATGTTAATACTTAGTGATAACACATTCAAGATTTTACGTGTTAAGAAAAAATATATAACTTATTTTGATATTGTGTAATCACATCAAAAATATTTAAGTTTCAATCATCAGTATATGTTTATATAATGGTCTACTTACATAAATCAAAAATATATATCCCGTAGTATAAGATACCGCTGTGAAACGAACACTCTGAAGAAAGCTATAAACGAAACCGCAAAACACAATTCACAGAATATAATATATGTATAAGAATAAAAAAACACCTACATTTTTTACTTTTATATTATTATATACTTAAAATATTTGTCTAGTGAATATAATATAAACGCAGCTTTATGAGATTGTGTTCGCTCAATGTCTTTCCTGCTTATTTAATACAATATAATTTAAATATAATAAGAGTGGAGGTAAAATAAAAAAAATGCCTAATGATGTATTATTTTTCCTGAGCATGTACTATGTGTTTGCAGAGCAGTTATTTTCTGTCGAATAATATAAAATGTTTTATCTCATTGTATTTGTTTGCTGATCACGAATAGTCCATTTAATACCTACCAGGTGGCTATTCTTGCACCATGATAACTTACACAATCTGAACATGAACTGAAATTCACAGCATGCTGTGAATGCTTTGTGATTTTTGTACATTTTACTTGTGACTGTATTTTCATATTGTGTATTGGAAAGCAAATTGATAATCTTGTATTCAATTTTTTATTACAAATAAAGACTTGTAACTCATATAAATAAAGCAGTTTTCTTTTCATACTACCGTAAAACGGGGTGAATAAAAAGACAGGGGTGAATCGGGACGAAACTTTAAAAGAGATTTTAATGTTAAAATAAAATAGTTTCTAGGCAAAAGACTACTGTTTTTACTGAATTATAATTTACATATTGGTCTCCTTATTGGCGATAAACTTTATTAGTTTAACGTTAAAATCCCTTTTAAATATCCATCTCGATTCACCCCTGCCTCTCAATATTTTTTCTTTAACAGCCCATTTAGTAAGTTTCATTCAACATATTGTTAGACTTAGTATTGACATATAATATTTATTCAGAATTCAGGAAGCCCCAGGTTTTGGAAGACAAAATGAAAAACAATATGGTTGTTAGTAAATTAATTTATTTCTCTAAACTTAGTTAACGTAAAGCACCGTCATACATTACTAATATGTATGTCATTAAGACTACATTTATATTAATACAATTATTAAGATATATCAGGCACAAACCACAAACACGGTCTTGTTATTAAGTTGTATACTAATACATTTTCAAAAAGTTAGTTATCAGGCTATACTCTTGTACTTCGTGAACAAATTGTACAAAACCCGCAGCGTTGACTTGAGGTCAAGATTCACTATATCTGTAAATGGAAACAACATATTAATGTGGAAGTAGCAAATAATAATACCTTGATACAACATAACATCAAACCTGTAATCCCTGAAGTGTAAGGCACAGGTATACCCATTAGTACACCCACATTTCGCCAAGTCCGTTACGTTAAGTCCCATGAAATAGGAGGCGAGCCTATTGCCATCAACTGGGCACAAATCCAGACTTCGAAACTGCTACTGAGAAATTCCTGATAAAAAAATCTATATCACTTTGCCCGACCTGGGAATCGAACCCAAGACCTTATGCTCAGTAGTCACGCTTTGCACCCACTAGACCAACGAGGTAGTCATAAAAGGCAGTCAGACAAATCAGATTATTTACCTTCAGGTCTTGCTTTTGGTTTGGCAAGTCCAACATCTTGCATGAGTTCAAAAGCAAAAGAAACATTATGAACCTTCTGATCAAAATCTTCTGGGATCAGATGGAAGTCATATAAAGGCACAAAGAATCCCTCGAGCAGTCCCATCAAAAGGCACAAGTATACACCATCATGAAACTGGGTGTCCAAGTCCATTACTTCAAGATTGACTTTGCTCAAGTGTTTGTTAACAAAAGTAATGAGCGACTTCTTCACCACTTGCAACTTATCAGGAGCGTGATCAAACAAAGCATCAAATGCATCTCTCTCACATTTCATTCCCAGATCATCATAGGTAGTTGTTATTGTTTCAACAAATGTCCTGAAATAATATTAGAAGGCATTAGCATGTTTAACACATTTTTAAAATATCACATACCTAACTTAATGGCAGTCAATAATATACCTGTGGGACAGTTGGTTAGGAGTGTCTTTCTTCACCACAACAACGTTGACACTCACATTTTCAGGTAGGCGGACAGGGGCACGGAAGTGGCGTGCCAAGGCAACAAGTAAATGCAATATAGATACAACATTCTTAGAGTGGATGGAGTCTACACTCCACTTAGGCACAGGTTTAGTTGTTCCAAAGAGAACCTGTAAAAATTCTTAATGTTAATACATGTATACCGCTGTAACAATTTAAAACATAGCTAACTTTTTATTAAAACATACTCGATTCACTGCTCTAAGTACTACAGCCAGTTTCTGGCGCTGTCCTTCTTCAGACTGAGTAACTTCAGGCACATCCAGTTTGGTCTTTGTCAACATCTCAAGAAGTTTTTGAAGTACTTGACCATCATATAAATCTTCACTGATGTCCTTGACAATAATTCTCTGAGTGGCAAGTTCATCATTGATCCAATCAATAAGTACTTGGACCAGATCTTTCACTCTTGGATCCTCAAGTGACCTTGGCTCAATGATGGCTCTTTCTTCATTGTCATCTATAAAAAAATATATAGCACTTATACATATTGTATGCCAGTTTACATGTTATGAAACATTCAATATTTATTAATACTAATTATCCTGTTTGTTACATTGCTTGGCAGGATAACAGCACCACAGACACACCTAGGTGACTCATAGACTCCAGCCAAACAAAAAATGGCTTGATAGATGTAATTCTACTGACCCTTTATAACAGAAAATAATAAACCATATTGGATAAAATGATGTTAATTATAACATTTACTCATACTGCATGACTCATACAGCCCATAATGTATTTATAGTGAGTATATTGCTTGATAACCAATTAATATAAAAATATAAGACATTTTAATATTACTTACGTAAACTGTACTCCTCTGGTGGTATTTCTGGAGCTGTAGGACTTCCCGGAGAATCGATGGCAAACTTACCTTCAGCCTGCACATCTTGCACTATGTGAACAAACGAAATGCAAACTTCTTAATGACTACATCATATGGTCACATTCATAAGAAATAATAAAATTGGAGTACTTATTAATAATTGAGGGCAACTAAATAAACTTTGAGACCTTGGTTGGTAACCAATACTTATGACAGCATCATTACGACGGGTAGTAATAACTATGGCCCATTACTCATTTCATACAAGGCAATAATTATGTTATATTAGCTTAAACCCACACAGTCAAATCATTTTTTTTTAAGCAAGTTTCAGTAAGACTTCATATTTACCTTCTTTTATGCGCTTCTTGCGACCTATGGTGCCAATTTTGTCCCAAAATGATTCTTCTTTATCCTCCTTTTTGGGCAATACGGGAGTTCGAGGAGATTTCGGGCGTGGTGACGACATCTCTACCTACATAATAAAAATAAGGTCACAATCAATCAACACACCTGGACCAATTCTTACTAAACTCGTAATCAATTTAATTATATACAAAGAAAAGCAAGTGAGACATAATATGAAAAACATTAAAGAAAAGTTTTAAAACCTTTTATTTTTAACTATGATGGAAGGAAAAAGGAAAACAACAAGCAAGACTCAAATAGACAAACCAAAACCAGAACCACAGATTGGCTATTGTGAAACTGTAAAAAAAAATGACAGCAGCTATGACAGCAAAGCTTCATTCTGCAATTTATTTTTTTAGGCGTAGTTGACCGTCTATAGACTATTCCCAATTAAAAATAACCGAGGAGATAAAGGAATATGGAGCCCTGTCAGTTCACCAAACATTATTTTAAAAAATTTTACTTGCCAAGCAACAATTGGCAAAAATATGTTGTTTGTCATTTTATCAAAACAACAACAAGTTTACCAAATAGTTCACTGTAAATAATTATCCGATAATCTTTTTTTTAACGTAGAATTTAACAAAATATCATTTTTCTTTTCATTTTATCTCATAAAACAACGTTTTCAATATAAAAGTTTTACCTATTGACTAATAGAATTAAAGAGATTATTTTAAATAGCCTGTTCGAAACTGAAGTAGTTAGGTTATTAAAATTATTATCGCCAGAGAAACCAGTGTTTGCCAAACTGGTTTAAATTACCGAACTGAATATGAATGAAAAATGGATTGAATATCATTCGAAACATTTGTGAAGAGCAGCATTTGCCAAATAAATATATGTAAAGAGAGTGTTTTAATAAAACATTTGCGGAATAAGTGTTTTGTGAAATAAATAGTCTAAGAAACGTTGGTTGTAAACTAAAAATTGATAGAGAGTTTATTTATTTATTTAATGCACAATGTACACAACATAGTTTACACGCTAGGCTTAGAACTAGTGAGTACATTACGTTGTTAGTTGTTTTGGTGATGCATTACTGAACCCAAAAAAACAAACATTATTTTAAAACAATTTTCAAGCCATTTGATAAGTTGAAAATAGTTTTATTTAATACGGCTTTATTTTTTTTTAATTTATTCATCTTTAGGTTAATGTGAGTGTGTGACTGATTCGAGATATCGAGACAACACATCTTTTTTTTAACCGGTTTTTCAGCGAACGGTGTGCATTTTTTTCAATCGTCACCGATTCTCGTTATTTTTTTTACTCCAGGTGTCACTACAAACAACTGTCAAATTGTGCTGAATTTTATACCAGTGAAACGTTTTACAGATGAAAATTCGTCGTATTTGCACTTTTTTACTATACACATATGTGTATTGTGTATAGTAAAAAAGTCCATATGGATTACGAGCAAAGAAAAATAGCTAAACTAACTAGTAACTAAGTACAAACGTAACAAATGCAAAAATAAACTAATTGATAGGTAACATACTCGTATGCTGCTTTTTTATGCTAGAACAATGTTTTTTTCTTGCATCTCATGCCCTCTCGCTCTTTGCTTCTTTTTTTTTTGTGGCAAGTTAGAAGTTATTCATTCCATGGAAATTTACTTGGCAGTGTATTTTCTTTCTTAACAGGTCTGGCAAATAGATATAGGTTCGTCCATCCACAAGGTGGACAGACGATCTGATAAGTGCCTAGGGATCGCGCTGTATGGACGCCGCTTCCAATCGGTCCTATTATAAATCTGTAGGGAAGGCCTGTTCAGGAGTGGACGTCCTACGGCTGATATGGTAATGATGAGATATAGGTTTACCAAGTAGTAGAATACAAGTTTGAAAAAAGTATTAAAAAAGTATAAATTTATTTAAAAGTAAATTACGATAATACAAGTACTAAAAATTGTTTTTGCTTGATTATTAAAGGTTAGTCGAGCTGAAACAATCTTTCCGATGTAAGCTTAAACGTGATATGATTTTCACTTTTAAACACAAGAAACAATCCCCTAAATACTCAGTTTAAAAGATACTTTATCATCTGTCTAGCCTTTTCCCAACTATGTTGGGGTCGGCTTCCTGTCTAACCGGATGCAGCTGAATACCAGTATTTTACATGGAGCGACTGCTTACCTGACCTCCACAAACCAGTAACTGGGTAATACGATACCCCTTGGTAAGCCTAGGGGTATCGTATTACCCAGTTAGCCCGAGTTAGCCCAAGTTGGACCTTACGCTACAGTGCTGCCACTTCGTCGATCTTAGAAAACCCTCATTATGTTAATATCTTTTTGTAACATTGCAGAATTGTAGATTCTCTTTGGAACAGTTGAAACACAAAGCACAATATTGTGTCACTTCACTTGCTTGCCTGACTGAACTGGGGAGTGAATATACAAATTGTTAATAGTATGCGTAACTAATACTAAGAATTACATAGTTCCTCCCTCCATTTTATTGGCTCGTTCCATAGTGCAAGTATTGATTTTCAGTCTAGGTGCGTCGCGGTGAGGTTGGCTGCTAATTAGTTGCAAAACCTTCAGATACTCGGGAGTTCACACAACTTGTGCGTTATATAGGTTGGTGGAGTCATACCTAAAAATAGTTTTAAGAATGTATTGCGTCACTGTGACCGAGTACACCGACAATAATTTATCACCAGATACCGTAGTGTTTACTCAAAATTTCGCAGAAGGTAATATGGAGAAAGGCTGGAATCCTCCTCCATATGGCTGGAGTAACGCGCAAACTACGCAGCCACCGCCAGCTGCGCCACCCAGCTACTCTCAAGCAGTAGGGGGTGTTGGTCCTTCCAGTCCCTACACTCCACAATATACAGCATGTGAGTAACCATGACAATAAAACTAACATTTATGTTCAATAATAATAATAATAATAAGAGATCTGTTTAAACTGTTTTCTGATTTGGTGATGAGTATTGTCTGCTTCTATTTATGATAACTGACCTAATTTAATTCTTCAAAATCAACCATAAATACTCACAATCTACCTGCTAAACCTAACAGTATTAATAATCGTTATTATTATTGAATGTAACTTTATGTAGTGTTCTATCGAAACTAGAGAACCTCTTGTGTACACAATAATGTAACAAAATAATAAATACATATTCCTCAGATTAGCTTAAGCTTACGTGACTTTTCTATTTGTAATAAGAACAGCATATACATCTCAGCAGTATCTAGGTCATCATAAATTATTATGTGAAATTATAAATCCTTGAACTTTAAGAATTATAGCCTGAGATGTTTTGTGTCCACACACAGGAAGCCCAATATAAAAATCAGTGTTGGAATTCTGTACAATGTTTAACCTTGATGCATCTTTGCCATTCTACATTGAAACTGTGATTTTAAGTTAAATGTTAAAGTTGATAGTGACAATGTTGATATTATTAACAATGTTTTGATTTAATGCTGATAATAAACTTGTTATAGATTAGATAAAACCTTGTAGCTGTAAACATCACAGATTTAATTAACATTCAGCAATAATTCGTGTGTAACGCACATCATCATCTTTCTGCCCTTGTCCCATATTACTTGGGGTCGGCGCAACACATTTTCCTCTTCCATTCCTTTGTGTCAGCCATCATGCAATTACTAACTCCCTTTTCTTCCATAGCATTTTTCCCACAATCCATCCATCTTTTCATTGGTCTTCTTCTTGCACTTCATCCATACACATTCATATTCATAATACACAATATGTGTGTAACGCACAATACATAATATAATTAGGATGTGTCTGTTGTGCTCACTCTGACATATTTGTATATTTGATGGAGTTACATTAGTACATGCCAGTACCACCCATTAAAAAAAAAAAAACTTACATTTCATTAGTCTAGTTAGTAATTTTAACCTTACTAAATTAACCCTCTGACAGTGGGAAAACACACCTGTTATGTTTCTATTAAAAACGCAAGTGCTATGCACTCCTAACTGTATGTGTTTTTATATGGCAAACATACAAACTGTGTATGTTTGCCCGCAGTCAAGGGATTAATTATATAACTATACATTTATATTTATTTAAACTATACATTTATTTTATATTCTTAAACTTAACCTTTTGACTGCCACGTCAAAAAAGCAAAAACATGCCCTTGGCACCAAACTACAAATTCGAAACTTTATAATTTTTTATTACTTTTTGTAATCTTATCTATTTAAATTAGTTGAACTTATTTATATTTCATCTAAAACTTCTTTCTTTATATTGACTCAATAGTCAAGGAAGATATGAGCAAAGCAAATAGAAAAAACAATGTTGTTTCATGAGCTTTATTTATGTATTTAAAGGCTGACATGTAGTTATGACCCAGGCTTGCTAGACACATATCGGTTTGGCATCTATACATGATTGTGCAGTATTCCAATAACTATGTATGCAGATGTTTTAAGCAATAAGGGCTCATTAATAATACCAGCCTATTATTGTTTTCAAGTCAAGTCAAGTCAAAACATTTATTTCAAGACCATTTACAGGCACTTTTGTCAAGGAGTTGATCAGTTAGTCCGAAAGCTGAAGCTAGTTGCTTGTTCCAAAACGGATGTTGGCCTCTATGGAGAATAATGAGCAAGAAACTCCATGGCACTCTTTTTAATTAGGTTTTTACAAAATACTTAATGGTTACATTATTCTTGTTGCTTCTTCATGTGAAAACAATGAAGATTAGTAAAACAATAATATATTTTAATAAGAAACAAGACATATTAAGCCATGGCAGTGGTTCCACTACAGGGCAAAGGTTCCACCACATCATCTCAAGGAGAATTGTGATTCTAGACTTATACTAATGAAAAATCTGGGTTTTTTCATAATGATTTCCTTATCATTAGGGAAACATTATACAGGTTTATTTCTTATTATTTAGCTTAGCAGAGTCAGGATCTTTGGGATTTGTCATATTTAACAAAATTTTGATCTATCTCTATATAATAGCTATCTTATTTTATAAGCAGGACTACAAGAACATGTTCATTCTGTGTAAATGTAAGTATATCAAAGAATGAAAAACAGACTAACTTAATTTGAAATACTTCAGGCTGTATTTTGAATACTCACCACAACTGATCAGTCATTTTCATTATAAACAAAATATTGTTCTGTCTTTTGCGTAATAACCTTAAGCTTACTACCTACTTGAATGAGGATATATTATGGCTACAAAATTTGTACAGCAGCCTTGACCCACTATTCAATGTCACTGAGAAAACATACAAATATCGCGCTTTGTCTTATTGTAGTTGAATGTAATAAAATAAAAGAAAAACTTTAAAGAATTAATAGTTTATTTGCATGGATTGACCTAAATAGGTAACTCTTAATATCAACTTATTTTGTTTTGGTACTTTTGAGCTGAGTGCCAATTTGCGTTAAATGGATAACAGGAACCATAATTAGCATTATAATACAACTAGCTTTTACCCGCGGCTTCGCCCGCGTTGGTTTAGAATTTGACAATCAATTCGGGCTGTACTCGGCTTGTTGCTCGGCCAGATCCAGAATTATTAAATACCTACGGACCAACAGACTGTGACTCATAAAAGTCCGTCGGCGTCCAGTTTGCATTTCTGCAAGAGAGGTCCTTCTCGCCTGCGTCTGTTCTGGAGTTTCAGTCGCTGTAATGGCTGAGCTTCTTCTCTGAGACGAAGTCGTGTAGTCAAGTGTGTTGTGTGTCGTGTGTGAATAGGCGTCTCAGTTGCTCTTACAGCTTTCTGGCTTTCGGCTTGTTCCTCCAAAAGCAATTGCGTTTAGAAGGGCGTCTCAGTCACTCTCAGAGAAGCTTGGCGGGCAAACGGCTTGGCTTTCCCGTCTTTAATAAAATGTCTCATCAGCTCTCAAATTTGCTTGTCGCTCTGGTTGTGCTTGCTTTCTTAATGCGGCATGAACGGAAGATTCCGGGGATTGAGCAGTAATTTTTGCTCGGGCTAGCAAAGAGCTTTTGCCTGAGTTGGAGCTGTGAGACAATTAAAAAAAAAGGAACCTACCTACCGTCATTAAAATACACCGAACATACCTCTAAAGAAAACATAAACAGTACTGAGGGACAAACTTAACTTTGCCATTGGAAAACTGTTGTCTACACATCTACATCGACATAGGTCACGGTTAGTTTAGCAACTATAACCTCTTCCTTCAGTCAGTCATCGACTAAACGCATTAAACAAAGCAATTTTACTGTTACGACAGTTCTGCTGTGATCCTATGAGGAATTCCGTTCCATATCTCCGAAGTTCATCATCAGATCATGACAGAATTTATATGGGACCAATTCCGAAAAAATAAACAAAAAAAGAATCATCCAAATCAATTCACAATTCGCGGAGCGTGTTAAAGTTCGCCTTTATTCTTCCATGCATCCTCTATGAATGCGTTTACACCTGCCAGTGTCAGTGATGACACAGTGATGACAGTGTCAGTTACGCAGTTTTTCTGTATCCCTGACAACGTATATAAAGTGGGTCACAGACAAACGCGAAATGTTGTGGCGGCCGCGTCAGTTGCAAATTTTAACAACAGGCCGCGTGTACTGCTTTGTAAAATGACACCAAATATGAAAATTGTAATAGAAATAGTTGAATTTAAATAATAATTTAAATTTAACCCACACTTCTCTATTCCTAAGAGTAATATGCGATGCTAACGATAATATAGGTAGAGATAAACTACTATAACTACTATAACCTCACACCACTCACCACGTCAAGTGTTTAAGTAAACGGTTTTTTTCTACCTTTTTTCTCATCTTCTGAGAGGGCTAATGAGTCATGAGAGTAATAAGACAACGTTACGGTTAGCCATATTGACTGACGTCCGATTGTGGCACAAACACCGCGCTAATGACACTTCAGGCCGCCACTGTGACCGCGGTGGTGTGTTTTTACAGCGGTTGGAGCCGCGGCCTGCGGTTAGCCGCAACCGCAGGTCGGTCCGTCTGGTAGCCACTTTATGCAAAATGTCAGTATGCTTTTCAGCGGTTTTGGGCATAAAAAATGATTAAGCAAACAACTCTGTACTCCTAGGTTGTATACTTGAAACTGGTCTATCGACAGTCTAGACTCAAAATGTATTAGATGCTTAAACTTAAAATTTGATCATTATTCGATAGACACGTGGCGCCATCTACTGTCATTAGGATGTTATTGTGATTTCCCTCGGGAACAGTACTTTTTTTCGGGATTAAAAGTACCCTATGTTTGTGCCTGATCACCTGGCAACGTTTATGAAAAATTTCGGGATGATCGGTTCAGTGGCTTAGGCGTAAAGTGGTTACAAACAAACAAACAAACTTACTTTCGCATTTATAATATTAGTTAGGATTAAATAAAAAACATAATTACAAGAATTTTAATTAATTATTATTATATGACTTTATGAAGGCCACACTATTCATTTAGTTATGAATTAGTTAGATATTTTATGTTAGTGTTATTGACATTGAACAAGATGATTCAGAGTCTGCCTGATACATTAACCAAAGAATTTGTATTTCAAAATAATCCTGACATCCTTTGTTCCAACAATGTTGTGACTAATTATTGCAATGTGCAAACAGCCTTCTTGATGAGCTATTATTGTTCATCACGTAAGGGATTTTATTAGATTCCATTGCGACATTAAAATACAGGGTTTTATAAAGTATTCAGTGGCAATTTCAATAGAAAATGGCGCCTGTGGCACGCATTATATTTGCGACACTTCGTAATTTATTTTTTTATAAAAAAATTAAATAATGTCCTAAAACTCCATAGGATTTTTGTAGGGTATAATTCAAATAATTAGCGATTTCTGCGCCCCCCTTCGATCGGCGCCCGCCGAGTCTCGTGCCTTACTTGCCCCCAATCTAGATACGCCTCTGAAAGTATTATTTAATGGTTTTGGTTTATGGACGATCCATAGGTCACTAATGACAGAAAAACACATTATTTATTCTATATTTTTGAGCTCAAGGGTTGTAAAGGACATTGTGTGTCCTTTACGATCAAATAACACGTACCTTTTTTTTATTGCAGCTTCTGGACCGTCCATAGTGACGACTGTGGTACCAGTGGGTCCTCATCCAACTCACATGATTTGCCCCAGCTGCCATGCTGAGATAGATACAGCAACTCGGACAAAACCAGGACTTATTGCTTACATTTCTGGAGCCATCATATTTCTTCTGGGGTAAGAATCTAATTAAAAATTACACAAAAGAAAGTTATAATTAAATTATCACCAGTACTAAGATAATTTATTTATTACTTCTAAACACAAATTAATATATAGTGCACTTTATCTATTACACACAAATACTTACCTGTGCATATCCCCACTCACAGCACACACAAACACTCACTACTTTCATACACTCACCACTCACATGCTCTAAACTACACCTTTGACAAACTGTACAATTTGATGATGGGGAGTTCTAAAATACTAGAATCTAGATCTTCCAGCAATTGAAATTTTTGTCAAACTTTTTCCTCAACTGAATTTTTGCTAATTAGGTTATAATGTCCCACTTTTGGGCTAATGCCTCCCCCAAATTCTTCAAAGTATTCTATAATTCCGTAAACTGATATGGATTTAATGCCATTGAGCATAATCTAGCGGCTAATCTTGTTCTGCTCATTACACGCTACTGTAAACCTAAATTATTTGTCTTGTTTTCAGATGTGTATTGGGATGCTGCCTCATCCCATGCTGCATAGACAGCTGCATGGATGTGCATCACAAATGCCCCAACTGTGCTGCTTACCTAGGCAGGTACCGACGATAAAGATCCCAACCGAAATTGACGAAACCGCTACCTGATTGAAGAATGGAACTTGCAAAGATCTGCATATGGATTCTCCATTATAACCTGCCTATTTTTATTAAGCTTTTATTACACTTATTAATATTTTTAGATTTTGTTCCCACATGAAAGAAAACTCGAAGAATTCCTTTTTTGTTTAGGTAGTTGCATTATAATTAGTACCAGTAATTTATTGTCCCTAGTCAAAGGGTTTGCTACTGCATGGCAACCAATTTGGTGTCAATTATTAGTTGGATGGCCAGTCTCTATACAAGCTGTCTACCAGACTGGAATGTCACGTGGATATCTGTGATAGTCATGATGATTATTTAATTAGGTTAATACTATCCCCCACCCCCCACTCTATTTGGGTTGCTGGGAGATAGTCACAGTAGCATCTGGATATTATACTTTGAGGCCGGATCTAGAGCAAGGTTAATTTATTTCTACATAACAATTCATAATCATTTTCTAGCGTATGGGAATACAATCTTAACTTGTTGACTTAGTTAATGAAAATAATAATTTATGAGTTCAGTCGTTTTTTTACGTATTTTTTAATTATTAATTTATTACTTTTAAGAGAAAGCCATAGTACATTGTACCTATCATACAGACTTTTTATTCTGTGCCAAAATGGTCTTCCGCATGGCACGACAACATTACGCTCGTATCACTTACTTACACGATTTTAAAAAATATTCTAAATGTTAGCAAGTAGTACATGTGCATATAATTATTATATTATTATGTGTGTAGCATACCAATTAAATCATATTTCCTGATCTGCAATGGTATGGTGCAAATTAATATAATGATTATACATATTATGTAGAATAATAATGAATAAATATATATACAATAAGTCTTTACTGACATCACTTTATAGCATCACAATTTGGAACTCTGAACTAAAAACGGGCTTTATTTGTTAAATGTGGTAAAAAACTTTATAGTTGCATAGATATTAGTCAATATTTGTAACAGTTAGATTGAATAAGTGTAATCGAATGTATCGATCTTATTTCCCAGTATTAAGAATGTGTTCTGTCTCCTTTCTCAACATAATGGCACTTATGGGTTAACTTGACTAACCAGTTAGGTTTACAAAAGTGTTTTATTATTATTTTGAACTTTCCAGCTTATTCAGTAACTTTGTGTAAATGTTCTTCTCGATGTATTAGGTGTAAATTATTTTACATAGATCTAATATTATTATTGATATTAGTAACTTATAAATTTGAAATAAATAAATACTTTACAAACTATTGTACGCGATTTAGCCGCAACCGTTTGAAAAATCGGACTATGGAATCTTACGTGGCAGCTCTACCTGTGTGAAAGTAATTTACATTTTTATAATGCGCTGTAGTGTGCTGCGTCATGACGTCATCTCTTGCGTATCTTATCTACTTTCTACAATCTGCATTTACTATTTACATTATTCTCATGGGTTGTGTCAAAGGCTTTAGTGACAGGCACTGTTAATACCTGCGGCTTTATAAATCGCGTCTCCGATAGTTTGTTTAGGGCTGTATGGTGAGACAAAACCATTGTTACCAACCTTTTTTAAAATAGTTCTTAGGTTATTAAGTAGTGACTTATGATAATTTCATTAAGATAATGTTTTACATCTGGATGTGCAGCTTATCTTTTAAAGCATAATAGAAAAGGTTAACATGACGCGTCGGTGGTTTAGTTAATTTCTTAATGAATGTTATGTACTGCAGTGTTTATTACACGTTAGTAAATGGTCTCCGGACACCAAGTCACTGACTACCTACGTGGCCTGTGTGCACGCGTCAGTCGGCCGCATAAGCTATTGAATCTGGTCTCGTGTCCAGAACTCATTACTGAAAACAAATTTTAATTATTTATAAAATAGCTAGATACGAATAACTGAATATTATTTAGCTTGTTCTTAACAAATCGCCATTAAAATAGCTACGTATTTACAATACCCTACTGCCGGCTGCATTTAACCGTAGGTATGTATGCTAGTATATATGTATCAGTACGTATATTATCAATTTCAATTGTATTTACATACTTTTATCAGTTTTGTAATATTAGAAAATATACAAGAAAATCATTAATATATATCATTAACATAATTTGAAGATTCTTTTTACAAGTATTTTCAATATTATGTATCCAATATAATATATGAATATATTTTAATAAAATCAATTTCTTTAAGGTACCTACAGGTATTTTACATTTTTATAATAACATATTTATAAAATAAAACTTTCTTATACCTATCATAATGATTTATATACTATTTTCTTATACAACCATAAATATTATAAGTAATAAAATATTTTTTTCATGTATAATTTTATTAATTCAATAAGAAATGGGCTGTCGTAACGAAAATAAATGTTTTATTAATGTCTAATACTGCAGTATTATTGAAAGAACCTCTACCGACCACGGAGTCGTAACGAGCATTTGTTTACGCCAACATTGAACATGCGTACTCCTTTGAGGAACTCCTTGAATTTAAAAGAAGTTAAGAAGAAAAAAGTTTTCTCTTGTTTTTTTAAAAGCTTTTATTTAACTTCACCTGTATGTATGTAACTTTGTATGTATGTCCTGGAATTTTGCAATCAATATTTCATCCACTTCTACTAAAACTATCGAGCTGAAATTTGGCACACACGTTTGGTTTTGATGACAATGCATGATTATGATAAGCATGACGTGATACTGCTGCCAGGATTGGCTCCAGATGAGGGAACTCCTCAATGGTTAACAGTAGGGACATGAAATTTTACATACTGGTCAAGTCCCAAAGACAAAGTATGTTTATGATAAGCATGACGTGATGCTGCTGCCAGGATTGGCTCCAAACCAGAGAACTCCTCAAGTGGGAGTGTACTTTTTAGTCTTTTGAAATCCATATTGATATTGATCAATATAGATTTCAAAAGACTAAAAAGTAGAAAATAAAATTATAAATAAAAAAAATATTTAAAAAAAGCTTTTATTTAACAAAAAAATGCACTAAAAAGGAGAAAATAAGTTTTTGCTACAATAATTTCAGGCTGTATTCGTATGACTATAAATAAAAGCTTTGGCGCTCTTTAAATATTAAATATGAAAAAAATGTTTAATCATAATTCTACTTTTCATTCTTTAAGAGCGCCAAAGCTTTTATTTATAGTCATACGAATACAGCCTGAAATTATTGTAGCAAAAACTTATTTTCTCCTTTTTAGTGCATTTTTTTGTTAAATAAAAGCTTTTTTTAAATATTTTTTTTATTTATAATTTTTTTTATTTGAGAAGAGAAAGATTCGTCTTAGAAAAATGTTGTAATACTATTGTTCGCTCTTTTACATATTATATTATTCAATTTACATTTAAAGTCTGGTTTGATTTCATTTCATATTTACATAATATGTATATTTGACTATATCACCCGCAAATTGGCGATCGTCGCAAATATGGTTAACAGCGCCTTCGTTTGTCCAGCGTAGGCGTTCGATGAACGTATGCGCAGCGCCTCAGGTGCGCAACGCATACTCCGAGTTACCGCGGAGTCCTTTATTGTGTAACGTCTGCGCTGCGCATACGTTTATCGAACGCCTACGCTGGACAAACACTAGTGTGAAGGCGCTCTAAATTCGCAAAAGACAAAAAATATTTTGAATGAATTTTGAGTTTTTATTTTTAATATAATAATACGCTCAATGGCGCGGATTTTGCTGGTTTATTGTTGAAATGAAAAACGAAATACATTTTTGTTTCGCCTTAATAAAGCCTTTACTGAAATTAAAAAATAAATGGAATATGAAGCGCGTTCATGCTGCACAGCGGCTTCCATATTTAACAGTTTTGGAGGAATTCATCCCGTTTGTCCTGCCATATCCTTCGTGGCTTGCTGCGACCTCGTCTCACTCTCTCAGGACACCAGCTTTGTGCTAATTGGGCCTACAGTTTGTCTGGCATGTGACAGATAAAAATGTCCTGCCCAGCCCCATTTAAGTTGGGCAACCTTTTCTGCCATGTCAGCTCTTTTCTTAGCTTTCTTCTACCAGGCATTACCTGTTTGTCTTGCGACTTTTTGGTCTTGCCTCGCATGTAAAGACTACTTTACCCTTGGACCAAGTAAAGGTAATTCTGGAAATGTATCGTTTCGCCGTCTAGTTTCAGGCTTTTGCGACATACTCATCTTTATTCTAACTTCAATGCTTGCACTGTTGAGATCTTATAGCATGCGTTGAGCTAGGACTGAAAAAGAAATTAGAACACTGTCGTTGGCAAAACGGAGATTTGTCAATTACGTCTCGACAAGTTCAATGGCTCTTTCCTTTCAATCGGTTGCTAACTTACTGGGGATTTCTTCAAGGGAAGCGTCAATAAAAAAAAAATGGGTTTTTCCTTAGAGTAACACGGACCACCAGTGGCCCGTGTTGCTCTATGGAACTCTTCTGTGATCATTTTATGCTATAGTCTATGACAGCCGTGCTGTCAAACGTCAAACTGTCAAAAAGAATCAGCGCCTGCCGCGGTGCCGCTTCGTTTCGCTCGGGGATCGGTCGTTTGTTCTCTATCGAAGACAGAATATTTTATAAAAAGAAAATTGTATTTTTAACCATTTTGTTGTATTAGAAAAAGTTTCTAAGGCAAAAATGTCTTGGTTATTTGGGTATAAGTCGACGCCTCCGCAACCACCCGCTGATGTTCCACCTGCGGATTCTGGGGGCGCACCCCCTAACCTATCCAAATCTGAAAAGAAAGCCATGGAGGCTTATCGTTTTGATTCTAGCGCTCTCGAAAGAGCTGCACAAGCGGCTAGAGAACTAGAAAGATCAAGTAAGTAGTTAAGATTTTATATATTTATCAATCACATTGCGCGGTATTGCATAAGCGACCGCATAACCTTACAGACCACGGCAAGACCTACTTTATGATTTAGATGAACACAGATTTTAGTACATCTTGATAAGGGATACCAAAAATATTAGTGAACAATGATAAATTTATTGTTCATTCCATAGTCACTATGTTGCAGACATGAGTTTAACTTTACAGAGGTTAGAATAGTTCTATTGTTCTCTAGATGAAATTTAAAATTTAGTAGCTATATTCAAGTGCCCCAACTGTATGTTTATTTTTATAATTTTCTTGCTAATTTCATAACCGGGCAGAAACTTAATAGTTATGAAATACTTACTGGAAAAATAGGAATTTATAAACATTTAAACAACTACATAATGATTTTGACCTCCATGAGTTAAATGCACAAGTGATTTAATTCGTCACATTTATGCATAGATTGTTTTCTTTTAAGCTTGTATAGAAGTTACTAAACATTAATGGATTAATGATCTAGTTAGAAAAACACATTTAAGTCTGCATTTTCACATATTAATTAACTCATTGACTGCGGGAAAACACACACATTGTGTTTCGACTAAAAAACGCGAGTGCGGCGCACACACACCATATGTGTTTTTCTATGGCGAACACACAACCATTGGTAGCTAGCTGCACTGGCGTTTAGCGTAGCGAATGTTCGCCAGCAGTCATCGGGTTAAACGATAACCACATTCCCTATGTGCAATCCCGTAATTACAAATGACAAAAGAGAGCACTTTTAGAGTTTCAAACATGTGCAGTGCACATCTACTTAATGTAAAGTCATGACATTTGGTCTATAGATATATGCAATATATTCTAGAAAAAAAATATATATTCACTATTAATTTTGTGCTATAGGATAGCAAAATAGTATAGGATAGTCTGAAATGAGCTTAACATTTGGATGAAGGTAGGTACTTAAATTACAATTAGGTACTGATTATGCTTGTATCACACAGAACACTCAAAGGATGCATTGGAGCTTAGTAAACTACAGGAGAATACCAAACAGTCTGAGCAATTGGCAAAGATTAAAGAGTATGAAGCTGCCATAGAACAAGCCAAAGTAGAACAGAAGAGAATTGATTTTGAAGAGCGCAGAAAAACATTACAGGTTCCTTTTTTATTATAATCATTATTATTAGAATCGATATGACTGCCTCGTTGGTCTAGTGGTCGCAAGCGCGACTACTGTGCATGAGGTCTTGGGTTCGATACCCAGGTCGGGCATAGTGTTATTGAGTTTTTCCATCAGGAATTTCTCAATAGCAGCCTCAGAGTCTGGAGTTGTGCCCAGTTGATGGCAATAGGCTCACCCCCTATTACATGGGACTAAAAACATAACTGGCGAAATGTGGGTGTACTAATGGGTACACCTCTGCCTAACCCTTCGGGGATTACAGGCGTGATGTTATGTTAGAATCCTATTAGTGTTAAAATTCCAACATTAAACATGGCTATAGTATGCATTAATAACATATATTTTTTAAACTATAGGAAGAAACAAAACAGCATCAGATGAGAGCCCAGTACCAAGATCAGTTGGCTAAAAAGAGGTATGAAGAACAACTGGCACAACAACAAAGATCTCAGGATGAAATTCTGAAAAAGTAAGTCATGGCTAAGATCTTCATTACAATATTATGTTTACTCTTATTTTCATTTTATCCATATTGTATTGCAGTAATATATTATATTGCTATACCATCTTTGAAATATAAAACCTCCTTTTATTAATAAAAGTGTGTTTTTGCAATTTTATAAAAAGCTAATGATTAAATTTTGATCTTTTTAGGCAAGAGGAAAGTGTCGCTAAGCAGGAGGCTTTACGACGCGCTACCATTGAGCATGAAATGGAGCTACGAGAAAAGAACAAGCTTAAGGCAATTGAGGCTGAAGCTAGAGCAAGAGCAAAAGCTGATCGTGAAAACAGGGACATAACATTAGAGCAAATAAGATTGAAGGCAGCTGAAAATAGAGTTACTATTCTTGAAAGTATTAAGTAAGTCACTTTATTTATTAATAGACTGTTATAGGGTGCTGGAAATAGGAAGAATATGATTTACTAATATTCTGCCGCTTTTACAGCAAACTATTTTTTTTTACAGTTTTCTGAACTAATAAATATATCAAAATAGTGGTGAGTTTACAAACAAGAACTAAACTTGATATCTGTATTTCATTAACAGGACAGCAGGGAGTGTAGTTGGTACTGGACTAAATGCGCTGGTCACTGATTGGGATAAAACTTTAGCTGCAGCTGGTGGCCTATCTCTCTTGGCTCTTGGTGTATACTCGGCCAAGGGTGCAACATCAGTGGCTGCAAGATTTATTGAAGCTCGCATTGGTGGGTACCAATATTTTGTGTTAATGTATTAGCACAAAGTACAATCTGTTCCAAAACTTTTGATGATAATGTAAATGATTTAGAAAGGACTGGCTTCTGATTAACACTTTCCGATTATCAGGTAAACCTACACTTGTAAACGAAACATCAAGATTCTCCATATTGGAAGCTGTGAAACATCCAATACTTACAATTTCAAAAGCTATATCAAGTTTTAAAAAGCCATCAGATGCGTTAGCTGGTGTGGTCTTAGCACCAACTCTTGAGCGGCGACTACGAGATATTGCTATTGCAACTAAAAATACACGACTAAATAAGGGATTCTACAGAAACTTGCTAATGTATGGGCCTCCTGGTACTGGTAAAACTTTATTCTCTAAGGTGAGTTATATTGTGCTAAAATAGCTAGATCATTCAAATTAGCTATAATATAAATATTATTTACACAATACAAAACTTAAACCATCAAATGGTTTAAGTTTATGATTTTTCTATTAAATCATTAATTCAAACTTTAGTGCTTAAATGTGAATATTTTCATTTAATAATATGTCTTGTTTTCTAGAAACTGGCAAAACATTCAGGCATGGAATATGCCATCCTCACTGGTGGTGATGTTGCGCCCATGGGAAAAGATGCTGTTGCAGCAATTCATAAAGTATTTGATTGGGCAAATACCAGTAGAAAAGGTTAGTTCACAGCAAGTTATGGGTTTACATAAAATGGTATGGCATTAAGTTAAGCAAGCATTTATTGTTATATTTTAAATTGACAGGTGTACTTCTCTTCATTGACGAAGCTGATGCATTCTTGAGGAAGCGCTCCTCAGAAAGGATCAGTGAAGATTTGAGAGCAGCGCTCAATGCATTCCTGTACCGGACGTCTGACCAGAGCACCCGGATAATGTTGGTGCTCGCATCCAACACGCCGCAGCAATTTGATTCTGCAATCAACGATCGTCTCGACAAGATGATTGAATTCGGTTTGCCTGGCCTTGAGGAACGCGAGCGTTTGATTCGTCTTTACTTTGACACTTTTGTTCTCAAACCAGCATCAGAAGGAAAGAGGTAAATACAATCTCACTGAGCTTGAAAACATGTTACTTTTTGCAATTTTAAAATATTTATAAATAGGAATGTTTAAGTACCTTTTTACAAATTATGTTAACAAAAAGGATGGAAAAAATGTTGATCATCCTATAGGCCGTTTTCAAATGGTTTGATCACAGAGTCATCTCTGAGTGGATGAAGTTAATTATATATTATTGTTTTAATGGCAATAGGCTCTATTACATAGGACTTAATTATATCCAAGAGAAATGCGGGTGTACCTCTGCGAAACCCTTCAGTTCGGAGAAAATAAGGGTGTGATGTTAAGTGTATAATTGTATTTTTTAGACGGTTGAGCGTGGATCAGTTCGACTACAGTGAGCTATGCACGACGCTGGCCACCCGGACGGCTGGCATGTCGGGCCGAGCGCTGTCCAAGCTGGGCGTTGCGTGGCAAGCTGCTGCTTATGCCTCAGACGATGGACGCCTTACTGAGAAAATGTGTATTGATATTTGTGATGACGCTGTGAAGGATCATCGTCAGAAGGTGTGTATACAATTCATTTAATCTATGTAATGGGTTTGACAACGGAATTCTTAGTGTTCGCAGTTCGTATAATTTTCATTATTTACTAATGTGTAATTTTGTTATAGATGGAGTGGTTGTCGTCTGAAGAGAAGTCTCGAAGCATGATGCCTTATCTTTTAGACTTACCGCCTTTGGATAGTGAAAATGCTGTCGAGACAGATGAAGTGAAACCTAAATCCAAAAATGCATTAAAAAAGGAGAGCCAGGATGTTGATTTAGAGAAGTGACACAGTATGAATTCTGGCGACAATGTATATCTAGCTGAAAACAACATATGTCCCAGTTCCACAACAAATAGACCTAGCTGTGATACAAGTCAAAAGTTCAAATACGATTGTAAAAAGACCAATTTCAAAAAATTTATTGATTTAAATGACAAAGACATGAAAGTCTTGCGGACATTATCGCAGAAGAAAAAGGCTAGCACAAGTCAGGAGCATGTCGCATAGTTCAGTAGTAACTATAAAAGTTGATACAAATTCATGGTTTACCTAAAAATAGGTACTGTGTAAGAAACAGGAATTATTACTCCGATTGTGTAGAATAAGGGTTAGTCAACATTGAGCCTAAAGACTCAAGTGAGGTGTTGGGGTTGGCTCAAGAAGCCTACACTATACTAAGAAAAGATGTACCAAGTAATGACTCTTTTAAAAAAGTTGTTGTCATTTAAAGTTATTATAAACAATAAATGTACAATGGAAGCCACTTACCTCCTTAAAAATGTCGGCTATAAAATGTGCATTTGATGTAGAATTAATTAATCTAGTTCACTATTGTATTGGAGTAAATACATATGTAATGGTTATGCTTATGTGTGTGTGTTAACTTTGTCTGTCTGCGATCTGGCAATATATTGTGAGTCTGCAAGCTATTGGTATCTTTTATTAGTCAGTGAGTGGTTCAGTTTAAAAATATAGCTGAAGGTAAAGAATACACTGTTATCGGCAAATCCATGAAATCTTTATTACAGTGAATATAATACACACAATATGTTCCTTCATTTATTAAAAAGGTGAAATATGTTTATTTTCAGCGAAATTTTTTCGAATAATGATGAATAACTGTTTAGCTTAATATGCTATATAAGTATAGTTTGTTGTTATCGTTTTAGTCACAGTTACACAAGTAGTGCATATTAGAATATTGTTAATAAAAAGAATTTGTTTCATTTATCTAACACACCATAAAAACGCACCTACATAATTATAATATATTATATGGATGTTTGGTGCAATTATCCCATGGATACTGTTCAAAACAATTTGATGAAAATATAAACAAATAGGTCTGAAAATGCACCTGTATATAACTAACGTAGTGCCACTAAGAAATTAAGTGATTTGATTTGAACAATATATTATTTATGCAAACACTATTTTTAAGAAATATTGGTGTTATATGTTGAATCTTTGAAATACAGATTGCTATGAATTACCTAATAAATTAAGAGTGATTGCGTAATTTACCCCAAGCTTTGTTTATACTTTCATTACAAAAGTTTTGAAACAGGGTGAACACTCATTACCCTGCCTCACAAACTTCATGATAACCTAGTCTGGACATGAATATTGTAACACACCAAGAGCAATAGTAGTCTACTTTAGAGAATTAGAAAAGAAAAATAGATTGATCATCATGACATCAACATGCTCAATGTTCATTATCCTGCATCTATCATGAACTGGAAGACAGTATTACAGACATGAAATTTGCCTTAATTTATCACATGATGAAGATAAAAGTTAGGTTATGGGAATGTCATGCTAATAAAGCATCTTATATTCATTTAAATTTCTTTCAGAACTTATAGCCAGACCTACCAGACTTGGTTCACTTAACAGTCAAACTTCAAGTTACCTGGCACAATAAAATATCACTGCATGCCCCTATAATTGTATAAAGACATTGCCTTATCATAAATGTAATTACTAGAAACAATAACATTAGCATCAATAAATTAATTCATATAAGCAAATCAGGGTGAAATTTAATATTTAAAGCATTATAGTTGTTCGCTTACCAAAAACTTACAATTAATCGCAATTCCTCAAGTTGTACATAAAATAGTGAACTATAGAAGGTAGAAATAGAATTTTTGAATTTGCCCTGACCTTAACAGCTATTACAATAGTAATTAGACTATAAAATACATTTAAAACTGAACAAAAGCACTTTAATCAATAGGTAATAATAGTCTTAATTTAACATAGAATGTGGCTAGTTGTTGACCACATAATCAAGCACTTTTAAACATTGCAATTAAATGTGCATAAATTTGCTAGCTAACATACATTCCGAAATCTTACTTACTAGCTTAGCCAAAACACTTATACAATATAATATTAAAAACAGTGTATATTTTTGGTATGCACCATTCTTCATAATAAATACGTCAATAAATTTAAATTCAAAAATTTTTTTTTTCGAATTTAAATTATTGCGAACTAAGTGTACACAAATTAGATGGTATAGTATATATAGTCAATAGGGAAATTAAATAATTTAATCTCACATTTTTTTTAAAGACAATAGTATTATTGTAGCTACCATAAACAAGTCAATTTATAATCATTTGTGATTTAATAAGCAAATAATATTATATTACATTTTTATTACTACTTTGCAAAAGAATTACATGTTTATCTGACCATAGACATTGTATTATGTCTATAACTCAAATTACACCACACATACACGGAATATATATTTTATGAAACACTCTTAGTTACTCCTGTTGCCTGAGCAACAAGAAGTTTGGGCTGGTGCTGCTTCATCATCGACCACCACAACTTGTGATGTTCTGTTCACATTTGTTTGAGAGTTTTGCTCGTACCTGTCAATCATAGTTCTTGTAAGATCGAGGAAGAGATCTTCCACACCTTGGTTTAATTTAGCTGATGTGTAAAAATGTTGAGCACCAACCATATTGGCATAGCTGAAAAACAATAACGATAGTTCAATTTCCTTACTATTATTGTATTCATACACACTTTAAACGCAAAAGGGGGAGTCATGATGGTGGGGACCTATATTAAGATGGTAATTTTTGTTTACACATACATCTTGACATATAGTAATTATTTCTACTAAATATGTTTGTGTAATCTAAAGATGCGAAACAAACCTCTCTGCTTCCTCTAGGGGTACAGTCCTTTCATGTTCCAAATCTATTTTATTTCCAGCAATTGTCAGGACTATATCGGAGCCCAACATCTTTTTGAGTTCCTTCACCCAATTTTTCACCTGTAATAATAACACTGTCTCACTTATTTACTTTCAATTTATTATTAAAGCTTTGTTAACAAGTCAATAGTTACATAGCAACAATTTAATTTAAAATATAAGGTAAGTAGATATAAATTTTGAGTCATCCACCTTATTCTTATCTATGTAAATTATTATGATGTCAATTTCAAATGTTCCTAATATAGAACTGCACTGAATTCAGTGCTGTCACATTTAAATGCTTTGTGTTATAATATTTTATATGTGATAAGGTTTATCAGATGTTACCTTCACAAAAGAATCTTCATCAGTGATGTCATACACAAGAATGGCCCCATTGGAGTTCCGGTAGTATATCGGGCCTAAAGCATGGAATTTTTCTTGACCTGCTGTATCCCAAATGGAAAGATTAACACGTTTGCCATTAATGTTTAACCTTTTATTCAAAAAGGTAGCCTGAAACAAAAGTAAGCATATGGTAAGCACTTTAAACGGGCTATATAGTCTCAATCAACTCCCACAGCAAGTCAAGAAGCATCATTAAAGAGAGGATTTATTTAGTGAAATACTAGTGTTTCCATTTTGGTTGTCGGTAACCAAATTGAAAAACATTTACTTTTAAACTTATAAGTAAATAATAAACACAAATGAATGTTTTGAAAAATAGAAACTTTATGTATATTTAGAACCCTAGTATTTTATACCAAAAAATAACAGTATGCAGCTTCACCTAATAGGTCTGCTATGAGATTGGAACTTAATAAGGATTAATTTCATAATCAATTTTATAAAATTTCATCATCTGATATTTTGAATAGGGTACCTGCAGCGTAGTTAGATGTTTGTCGTTGAATTTGTCTTCGATGTAACGAAGTAAGAGAGATGTCTTCCCAACACATCCCTCCCCCAGTAACACCACTTTGAAATTGTGAGTTCCGCTCGGCGCAGAAGCCATTATAGTAAAATCTTTGGTTTGGAACCTTGAAAAGTTGAACTATGTAAGGCAAATTAAATTTATAGCTGTCGCAAGATAATATACCTACGTAATAAACTATACACAAGCAGTAATAGCTATTTTTTATCGCGAAAGACAACAAAAGCACTTCTAAAGTATTTCAAAAAAAATTGTCGAAGGATTAATATACCACGTAGTATGTAAAGGTATGATTCAGGGAACTTTCCAGTTTTTATAAGACAAAATGTATAATATTTTTCAACAATTCACAAACAAAATTAGTGACTTCTATCAAAAGTGACAGCAGCTGATCTGACATAGACAAGAAGTATTTTTTTTATATGTGATTATTTATGATGTATTAACGTGCATGAGGAAAACGGAGTCTGTAAGGATAGTAGTAGGTGGCGTTCTGTGGTTTCTGCCTACCCTCATGGGAAAAAGGCGTGAGTTTATGTACGTATATATGTGATTATTTGAATTTTTCAGCACGCTAAAGCCTGAAATGTTTTACCGTCCATGTTAGAGCGTCTAACTATCGAATATTTTTTCGCTCAAAAAACGTATAAATGAAGATTCCGTATCGATAAAACAGATGCATTTATTAATAACTCTTTATTTTCTAGTTTTTTCTCGCAGCGGCAAGAGTAAAATAGTAAATACTCGCTCAAAACTATATTCGATAATAGGCGGTCGTAAGCTTAACCATGGAAATAGTATGTACTGTACCTATACCTAATTAAAATTATTACATGAACTAAAAAGTTGGTTTTGAAAAAGAAACTATTAGGAGTTATGTCTCTTTCTAAAAAGATGACCATACAAATACTTGAAAAGTAGAACACTAGAAAAAATTAGAACAAGTTAATAAAAATGTAAGCCGGTTGATTAAACCAATAACGTTAATCAACTTGAAGTCTTGTACATTATCGCGTTTCAGTTTTGTAATTTAATTTTTATTTAAATATTTTATTCATATATATTTTTGAAATGTGCTCAATAAGACCTTTCATTAGACACCAAACATGATAGTCTGGTCAACAGTTCACATGAATGGGCAGCTATTTATAAAAAAATAAACTGAATTAACTGAATAAACTGAGTTGATACTGTTCTCTTTTCAAAGTTATAAATAATAATATGGATACGTATATATTATTATAAAGATAGTAACTATTTTCTAGTGTTATTCAGCTACCGCAAACGTTGATTTTTGAAACTACCATCCTTTTCTTGTGGTCAGCTTTTGTTAGCCTGGTTCTTTAAAAAATATGCTCTTCATGTCCGCTTTAAGCCGCCATTTAGCTTTCGACGGCCTTACAGCCTGTTACTACTGGGACATCATGACGCTTCCAAATATACTTCATTCGTTATGAACGACAAATAGTGTAGGAGATACGCGCACACAAATGAACATACCTACACACATAGACTAAAATCATAACTCTCTGTTAGACTATAGAGCGCTACCGTACTTCCGTAAGAACATACGTTTGGTAAAACTTGAATAGCTGTTAGCTCTGTGGGCAGGGCCTGATTTAAGGGGGGCCAGCCGGGCAAATGCCCAGAGCGGCCAAAATGATACCGGGCGGTTGCACGATGTTCAACATCTCGTGAAATTTTGTATAGGTACTTGTTCAGAAGCCTTAGTAGACTAACGTATGTGAATATTGTTTTAATACAATTAAAACAATTTTTCATTTTATATCATGCCGTCTTTGGAATAGCAAGCTCATGACAAAAGGTATTAGTGTAAAGGACGGCGAATATTACTTTTTTCCAGAGCGGCTATATAGCTAGACTAGGCCCTGGTAGGGATCATCCCTAATATGTATAAATCTAATTACTTAGGGTCACAAACGGCGCGTCACGAAGCAGCTCTGGGGCGAGTGGGCGACGTCGTCGTGGAGCTTTACTGAAAGCGTCGCGCGACGGTACGCACAAGTCGCATTGAATGTAGTATAATCAATAGACTGATAAATTTCTTAATAAATAGTAGATAATAAACAAGGTTTTAAACATGCTGCTAGAGCTACTAACACATTCATAAACAATGGCGTTACAAAAAAAATACCTACAAACCCGAAAGGGAGTAGCAGCATAAAAAAAATTGGGATCTCTAGATCTAGACTACCTACTTAGATGTCTATAATTTTATCTGGTAATGCAATCTGTAATGCGTTTATGTGTCTCTAGAGGGTATTAAAAAAAATATGTTTCTTTTATTTTTGGAAAATATTATTTGTATAATATTTTTTTCAGTAGGTAATATTAAAGTCGATTCTGAATAAGCTTGAGGACATAGGTACCTACGTTGTACTTGGTATAATATAGTTAATAGTAGGCACGCTATTTTCATAAATCAAAAACATTTGACATTTTTATGATATGTATATAAATTGGCTCATATTTCTTTATCTCCGTCCAAGGCTGTAACGTTATTGGAAGTTAACGACGTCTATTGATAAAAATTCATAAAACTACTTTTCAACACATGAAACAAACACACGGTTTATGTAAGATCTAGGAAATTAAGAGGTCGGGCATTATATGGTCCTTTTGTAGTTGTAGTAACTATGTAGAACACAGACGTCTTATTCTTCAATTGGTCTTTAATCATTACATTGAACCAGTCCATAACGTTGGTTGTCTTATCAACAACTTTGATGAAAGGAATTGTTGTCTTATTATCATCAAGAACTTTGGTAAAAGGTTTTGTTGTCTTAGAATTTTTAGAAACCTTAGTAAAAGCACTTGTAATATTAATAGGTTTTGCGGTTCCACTTCGAACAGAAGACTTCACAGATATCGTCGTGGCTCTTGTTCTTCTTGAGGTAGCCAATGGTACAAACGTTATGGCGGTTATGCGTTTTTCCGTTGTTGTAGATATATCCTTTCGTGTTCTCATGACTGGCACATTTATCTTTTTTTTTGAAGTTGGTTTGGTACTTCGTATAAAAGTATTATTTATTTCATTTCCAAAAAAGGTTTTTAGTGCCTTATGAGCTTTATCGAAGTAATTTACCGAAGTCTGTCTCTGTGTGGTTCTTTCAAAACGTTTAGAATATATTTGAAGGCCAACGGGGGGACGATAACTAGGATAAGGACTCTTTGGTGCTGTCCTAGGAACAGTATGATAAGTACGAGTAAAACGCCATTTTGGATACATTGTATAGTACTCGTGAGCCGGTTGCCGTAGATGATAATTAAGATTATTGGGATTAGAAGGATAAGTAATTATAGTGGAATCACGAATTTCGGGAAGATTATTGAAATTAGAAGGATAAGTTATTATAGTGGAATCACGAATTTCGGGAAGGGTATAATTATTATAGTCTAAAGTATAATTAGAATAATAAAATAGAAGAGCAAGAGAAGAAGAAGTGGGAATTGTCTCAGTCGTGGAAGCAGTGGTAGTCGTCGGAACTGTGGCAGTCGTGGGAACTGTGGTAGTCGTGGGAGGTTGCGGGTACGCAATGGGTTGCGATGGAAGAGTTTCGGTATGAGATACACGGGTAAATGTAGTAGAAGGGAACCTTTTTGTAGTGTAGGTCTTATCGTATAATGTAGTAATTACCGTTTCGTCGTAACCGATGTTTTTAACAGTTTTACTTATCCAATAAAGTGCAGGGCTGAGTGCCGTAAAACTCCGCTGGGGAAGTCTGCAGCTATCCTTATCAATGACACCCATTATTCCAAATATTCTGTCATCTACTAGTAATGGCACACCTTGTTCTTGTCTCTCTTGACAAGTTTGTATAGTCCGTTTTGTGACGATGTTGGAGGCGCAAACGTAATATCCGAATGGTTGTTCTTTATGACAACGTTGAACAAAAGATACTTGTAGTCTCGGCTTATCCTCGTCTATTATGGGAATGAGCGCCTTCAGACCAATGGCAGATAGAGTATCTAGGACACTTAATTTTATAAGCTTTCTTCTTTTCCCGTCTCGTTTAATAATAACTAACGCAATGTCATTCCTTGCAAGTAGATGGTTACTGTGAACATAGTTCTTATAATGTGGGTGAATAAAAGATCGCACAATAGTCAACTTTCCTACAGAGTGACATTTTTCAGCGCAATATGAGGTAGTCAGCACTACATTAGATAAAATGAATGTGCCAATACAACCCTGCACTGGTTTATATGTGTCATTGGGGCACATGAGACGCTCTATACTTGTTAAAGAAATGCTTCGAGTGCACAGAACACAAAACGCAAGTATTACATTAAGTTGCAGAGTTTCGTGCAACATTATATTAAATTATTTAAACTATAACATTTCTGATATCAGCTTCATCGGTTCCTTATAACATTATTATATTTTTATAACTTGTGTTACCTAGTTGAGATTGTTTTATTTTAACGTTCGGCTAGTTCCACTGTTTAATGTGAAATACATACCTACCTAAACCAGTAAACACAACTATTTGTTCTTCTTACTTATTAGTTTGGTCCACATTGGCTTTCCCGATTTGTCGAAGACTTTCAACACTGCTCTGTGGTTTGTTCTTGTCTATAGATTAGAAATTAATACATAATTATGGGAAATAACTCAAGAAAGATAGTTCTTAATTATTATGATCCGTGACAAATAGAGTCATTAAGACTGTTGTCATATAGTAAGTAGAATATTGCAGTGGATTGAATAACTTACGACGGCGTGCCCTAGAGCAGCGTACTTGGTCTAACATTGATTAAATTGTTATGATATACGTACTAAAAACGTAATAAAAGTTATACCAAAAGGCATCTACAAGACTAATGTAGGTGAGTAACAACGCCTGACGTCGCTTATATTTACAGAGATGTACTGTTGATGGTATGGCAGCTCACTTCAACACACTTCACCTATGTTCACCGACGAAGATTTTTACAGAACAGATAGTCTAATATGTAAATAACTTTTGGTTTCTTTTGGTTTTCAGGAACGTAGTTACCGCCGTATCAGCCGAATCAAAGATACGTCCCCTTGGCTACAGGGGCCCTGAATCAGTGTAAGCAAAAAATCGTCAAAATCAGCCGTACGCTAAACTTTCTGGTTTATTTTGTATAAACATATTGTTTCTTTTGTGAAAAATCTTAACGCTTCACTTGGGCTTCGCCACATTTAGGAGAAGGGCCCCCGATGAAATTCTGATACCTGTATCAAAATTTCATCGGGGGCCATTTAGGCTGAGCTACGCCACTGCCGGTTTTATTAATATCAATTAAATAATGATGTATTGGTTAACGTGGTTTAACGTCATCGCTGGTTGGGGACCTAGTTGTAAGTTTAATTTGTGACTGAGTTCAGGCTGTAAGAGTGAGTGAGCTGAGGAGAGGCACGTGCTTCTTTTGCATAATAAATAATGCTAGCATAGGGAGACTATACGACATCTCAGATGTTTGGCAAAAAATGTATCAGGAGTTTCGATTTCGATTTGGAAAAAAATCCGTGAAGTAAAAAATTATCCAACCAAACTGATTTTCATTTCCATGTGTAGGATAATCCTGTAATACTTTCATCTTTTGGGAAGATGCTAATGATGCAATCGGTATATCTACCAACAGGATAAGCGCAAAGATTGGTTAGAATTTTTGATCGGTTTTTGTAATGTATATCAGCTTTCGTATTTAATGATTGAATATACCCAATTGCTTTGTTTTTTTTTTTAATTTAATTTCTAAGGTGTAGAAAAAAAAATAAGTACTTAAGTAGGTACCTTCTTCTATGTAATTAAAATGGTGGGTGCAGTGTCGTTGATAAACGGACGGTTAGGTATACTTAGTGGCGGAATGTTATACCTATCATGTAAACATTGTGTTACATTGTTTACTGGGAATAGGATGAATGATCAAGTTGCCGATGTGCATAATAAACACTACCTAATTATTCGCAGAATTAAGACCTAATTATATAAGACGCGTCATCCGAAGCTGACATAGTCTTACATTTTATTTGGAACTGTTTATAGTAAGGTACAAAGAAACGTGGTGGGTTCTGTGCCTGAAGTGTTGAGTGCGGAGCGTTCCATATCGATACCTTTGGGTAGAAATGTCGTATAAACCAAAACCCGACTTTTCAGGAGAGCAGAAAAACTATTTTTTTTTTACAAAAAAATTCATAACTCTTTTGTTTTTGAAGTTATAAAAAAATGATCTATGAGAAAGGTTCTTACAATTTGCAATTGAAAAAGGTTAAATCATCAAAACCTATCTATCTTCTTTAGTTTTAAAGTTAGCTTGGATTTACGTCTAGGAAAAAGACAATTCTTGGTTAATACACTCCATGAAAATGTACTTTAAAAAAACTGTATAGGTCGTATATCCATTTTTGGTAAGCTTATGGTCACATTTACTGTCGTAAAAACCCATATATATAGTTTTTTTTTTGTATTAAAAACCATTTATAATCATAGATCAATTGAATTCTGACTATAATAAACAATCCTGTTACTCTGAGAATTAGTAGGAACTCAATTATTATTATTCTAATATCCAATAATTGTCGATTCAAATAACATAAAACTACCTGAAATACGAAATCAACATTTATTAAGTATTATAATACCTTCTAATCAGCCTTTACTATTATTTCAATAATAGTACAAATTACCTAATAGGTTTAACAAATTGAAAAATAATTATAACAACTTAAACTGAAATAAAAAAATCTACTTAGTCATAAAAAACAAAAATTATTCAAACTTCTTCTAAATTAAAGTAATCAGGCGTTTTAATCATTTATAAAATTATGACTTTATCGTTGTTTTAAATTTGTGTACATATTTAAATGTACTTAATTCAAAAAATTCTTGAATTAAGCCTTTGTACTAAGGCTTATTTACTAAGTAATTTAGTGAATTAGCAACTAAATAAAAAACGATCAAGCACTAAACGTAACTAACATTTGTACTAAAAAGTAACTTATTTATTATATAAATTTGTATTTGTAATTTGTATTTGTTGTACTTTAAAATTATTCATGAATTGTTACTATAAATTATTTTAATTATTATTATAAATTATTTTAAAACGAATTATGAATTGGGGAACTTCAACATTATAATTTATTTTAAAAATAAATTTAGGTGGCAAAGAATACAATCATTTAACAGTTTTTTACTAAATAATATTTTGATAACAAACAAAATGTGACATTACGTAAACGAAAAGTTATTATTCTTTTATAGTAATAATTGTATTATTCAATTAGCTCTTCCTCGTCTTCTTCGTCGGTTAGCGTAAGAGAGTCAGCCACATTTCCATGGGGTAAGTTAAGATAATCATGGTGGTACCTTTTCGGTATAATACCATTATCACATAGACGTTTTAAATCTCTATATTTTACATCCGATATTTGCAATCAATGTATAATGGCCATTGATGGCGAACTGCCTATGGATTTACGACGTCGAATTTAAACTATGTTTAGGTAATGCATTTAACACGTTAGGGCGTATAAACCACTTACAATTAACGACTATTTTTACGCCCTGAGTTAATATAAATTATGGTCATTACACCATAACAAAACTACAAAAAAAAAACATTCGGCTTTTACATTGAAAATTTACCTTTTTTAAGAGGCTATGACCGAAATATTTTGGGTCGTATTAACCATTTTTGTGCGAATTTCTGCATTTCGTATATACAGATCGATAGAGAAAAAAAATCTGAGAAAAATGGTATATATAACTCAATTTGGCCAAAATGGTTTATACGACATTTCTACCCAAAGGTATCGATATGGACGAGCGCGGGAATTAATGTGGCGCCGGCGCCGGGGTGCGCGCGCGCGCGGCATACCACGCGAGCTCCAGGAAAGTGCATCCGTGAATAACCACTCAATCAACCAAGTCTCGTAATGCTCGATATTAAGCTATCACGCGCCGCTGCCCCGAAATAGAACCATTCCATTCATAAACAATGCACATCATGAATGAAATACTATCGGCACATATAACGCATTTACTAACTAAATTAGCCACTATGTACGTACGCCATGTTCTGGACTCTGGTTCGCACAAATGAAAGTACGTATTGCCATCAATCAAGATAACGTGATGGAGTTATGCGGATGAGCTCGCTATTAAAATGCCAATAATGTGCCAACTTCAATTGCAATGGGCTAGTTCCGATACTAAATAATATAAATAATAATGAGCTGGCGTTTCTTGTGCGTAGGAATTCCAACAATATCGCTCGGTAAATTAACTGCGATAAAATTGAATGCTCAAAACAAATAAATACATAAACTTGGACGCGAGGGTGAGCTAATAAACCAACACAAACTGTGAACGTTTGAGGGATTTTATCAGTTTTGCGTGCATGATGTACGAACAGGAATATTATTTTAATAAAAGTAGCCAGTAATTTGACGTGGAGTCGAGACGTAGACAAGTGCACGATTTCGATTCGGTATTGTTTGTGTCTATTTAAATGTGTTAGAACAAACAATGATTGATTGCTATGTAATCAGACCTTTTCTTATTATTTGACTACTGCTTATACTTGATACAGGTTGTTACAGGGGGCTCTGTTTAATCTAATTAAGTAGTACATCTTTTTGTGACGGGCTCCTAGCTCTTTAGGAGTACTTAGGAGAAGTAGACTTCTTTTTATCATGTCACCGTGTAGCTTTAGGCTGCGTTCACATCAAGCGTCAGCGGCTGACAGTCAGCCGTCATAATCAAATAGATAATCGGCGGCTGACTTTAAATGATTGCTCATACATTTTGAACTTAGAACTCACAGTCGGCGGCAGACTATGCGTTTGGTGTAAACGCGGCCTTATGTGTGGCTCTAACTTGCCCGATCTGGGAATCGAACCCAAGACTCAGCAGTCGCGCTGTGCGCCACTTGGCCAACGAGGCAGTCGAGGTAGGTATGCAACCTTCAAATATTACTTACATGCGAAGTCGCTTAGCGGCAGAAATGATTTGGTCATTTCTGCCGCTAAGCGACTTCGCAGTTTTGTTGACCAGGGTAAGCAACACCTATTAGAAAACATTACACTCCTTTTTTTGGCAGTCGTGTAATATAATATCTGCTTCTCCAAGGTACGATTGCGGGGATCAGGATACACTGCGACTTGTACGAAGACTAAGATATAGGAAACGCAATGGATTCTTTCATTTTGACATTCGGTACAGAAATTGACTGTAACATCATGAAGTACTGATCCTTTTCATTTCTAGTGTTTTGTGCTCGGCTTGAACTGTACTTATTGATTATTTTATTTTGTGGGTCTATTTGTATGTGCTCTTAATTCCTGAAACCATTGTACCGTACGTAGCACGTCGAAAACGAAGTTCCAAATTGTCACAATTTGTTTGAACATTTATTAATTATAAATACAAGTAAATTATATCAATACTACTTACCTTATATTAAAAAAAAAGATTGATGAAGGTATTAATGCATTTATTAATATCCATAACACACATAACATAATCTAATACGCGTAATTTAATTTAAGTCGTAGGTTTATTTGTTTACCCTGAATTTAGGAGGTCCATAGGTTTCATGGGGGACACCCTGACTAGTAGAGATAACGCCTCCGTCGTAACTCGCAGTGGACGCTATGCTGCTGACCGTAACCGGGGACGAGATGCTGCTGGAGTAGTTGTTCGATTCCAGGTTATTGCCGGAGTGAGCAGATGCCGTGCTTAAACCGACGGACTGGCTGTATGACCCACTTGACGCTCCTTGTTGGACTGGGCCCTGGTACTGTACGCTGCCGAGACCCGACGAGAAGGAGGAGGAACCAGCGCCAGATCCTGAGTTAACTAATACAGACTGGCCTCCGCCGTTGTAGTCCTGAACGATGCCGTTAATCACAGCCTGGGAGTCTTCCTTGTTCTTGTATTTGATGAAGTATACCTCGGGTTTGGAAGGAGGCTTCTGTTCGATCTTAGGTAGAATAACATCGGGCTGATCTTCGGGTTTCTTGACAAGGACGTAGACGATAGTCTTCTCTTCGTTTTGTGGCTGAATGGGAGCAATTATGTTTGGACGGCTAGTTTCGGTGGGTGCCTTTACGAAAATGATCTTGTAATGTTTTTGGGGAGGAGGCAGTACTATGGGTGCACGGGGCTTGATTTCCTCTGGCTCTTCGGGTGCGGAGTGCAAGTAGAAGTGCTTGAACACTTGAGCGGGCTGGTGCTGCACTTGATAGTAGTTTTGATATCTTTGTTGAGCAGCCTGGTATTGGCTTGAGGATGCGTATTGAGATTGGAATCCCGTGTGGAGATTGCTGGGCTGTACCACATTGACACCGGCGTTAGAGCCGGAGGTTTGATAATACCCCGTGCCGCTAGTAGAGGTTTGGTAGCCAGTATTTTGTTGTCCGAGGCTTCCAGAGTAGGCGGAGTTGTACTGGCCAGACCTCCCTCCAGTTTGGTAGGAAGGAACTCCGTACGAAGTTTGTGGCACTTTGTAGTGGTAGCCGAGTCCAACATCGGCTGCGACCACTCCGAGAGCGATCAGTAATATCTGGAACAAGCAAACGCATTATGAGTGTTTTGTAATTATAATTGTTATGTATCTCCTTCTAAGTATTCGTCATCAAATTTTACTGCATGCAACTGTATCTGTAGTAAGATGTCCAAACGAAATAACAGTTTAGGGTTTAGTGACATTGTACAGTTAGACATAATTAAAGATGTGCTCCATCAAAGTAACAGGCTTGTAAGTTGAGGTGTGGGTAATTTGTTGAGAGGCAATAGCGGCGGCCTACGCGGCGGCGTGCGTGAAGGCGGAGGTGGGACCGGCGACCGGTCGCATCGTGACCACTCGACACACACACGGGATGTTGCAATACAGAACGCGTTCCAGCGGAATTAGATCTAGTTATATTATTGATGGAATCACTGAGGAATGCGATAAATAAACTAAGTTCGAGCGATTGATTGATTCTGTTATGTCGATATCAAATACTGTTAAATATTGCTTTGCGAGAAAAAGAATAGCCTAAACCTGAAGCTTTCTCGTCTAATTGTTTTATTGAGTGTTGGTTGAATGCTACTGTCGAATACTGTACTGTTAGTACTGTCGAATGGTTCCGTGTTAAATTAATTAGGCGAATAAGTAGTGTTATTTTAGGTGTTCCCAAAAATAAATTTCACCGAAAATGAAAGGGAACAATTTGAAATTTTTATAAAACTAATGTTCCATTCTTTGTTTAGCTCCCAAAGTGATGCAGCTCCTAAGTAGTACGACATACTACCTCACTAGCCAATCAAATACTTTTAGATTAATGTTACTATTATAGGGACCGTCTATCCTGAAAATGAACGCTCTCCTCTACTTGTTTCAATTGATGCAACTATAAATAATTCAGAGGCGAAACGAGAAATTTTAAAGACGTTTTCACAAAAAAACGAGTAACGCTCTGCAGCTAAGTATAAAATTATAGAATCCAAATAACAATACCGGTACAATGATACTAGATAAGCATTATCGAAGAATAGAAAGTATGAGCAAGGTCACGACACGTATGTAGGATGGCTTTGGCTAGCGATGGTACAATGGTTGGTGTGGTCTTGTCGGTTGCGCAACCACCACGCCCGGACTGGGGTCAGCGATGCGGGTGCGATGAACTTGACCATGCTTGTCGCTTCCACATACTAGGTGCAACAAGCAAGTGTTACAACATACAAATTTAGATAAAAGTCATGCAATTAACTGCGCACAGATTATTATTATTTTTTAAGTTATTTTGTATACTGCCTGTACAATAAAGTATTTTTTTAATGCAAAGATGTTGCATTCTCTATGTGGCTTATAGGTACTTTTAAGTGAAAGTTTTACAGGATTCTGTGTCCTTAGTAGATGTGCTACGCTACTACGGTGCTACGCGGATCTGTTTTGCGAAGGTGCTATACACCACTGCGTGTTACACTAGTGTGCAAATATACATACTATGTTATTCCTTATTATTAAGTGTAATTTAATGATTAACTTTTATTTATAGCGAATAATTTTAATCATAACCTCTAATAAATAGTTTTATGTCTTCGTAGCATGCTGTGATCGGTGCGAGGAAGTCAAAATGAATAACATTACCTTCATCTATACTTAATCGACAAGCCGTTGAATTTAACATAATTTTAAGCCGCGTAGGTAGTGTGACATCATAATAAAATTACGTCCCATGTTTTCAACACGCATTTACAACATGGATAACGTGTCTATCTTGTATCAGGTGTAAAGAGATATTTAGAGAAAACCTCAAATTCTACCCATTATAACGATATTTTTTTTCTAATACATTATATTTGGGAATCCGCGGGTTCTAGAGAGTTACATCTTTTCACTACATTATTTTACGAAAACAAGCTTTAAATGTTCCAACTAAACTTTATACTACCACGACCCTGTATTGTTGTATGCACCCCGAAGCACATAATTTTCGTACGTTTTATGGCATGGTATCATAAATAGTGATTTGTCTTTTAACACCTCGTAGGTATGTTTGTGTTATTTACATGTTTATTTTATTCCTTTAAGATTAATTCTTCCTTTTTATTTTTGATAGGTTTACTGTCGCACTCCTGAGCAAAGCCCTCTCCATTCCTTCTACTTCCCTCCGTCTTGTGCCTCCTCTTGACATTTCCCACCATCCAAAGCGTCCCGCCATTTTCGTCTCTCTCCTATTTATATCTATTTATTACTATTATGTTTTTGCCTTATTAATACGTAGGTACATTAAATACAGGTAAATTAATACCGACTACCTACTTACACAAGTGATAAAAATCCTTAGAATTTCATTTCAACTCACAGAGCGAATGTTAATTAATATTTTTAATATTCCATATTGAAGAAGTCGATACCTCTGTACTTTAATGGTTTCAATTGATGGAAAATCTGCTTCAACGCAAATCTTTGTAGTTCAATTAATATTGAATTTGTAGTAGGTAGATAAAGACCCAACCCACATTCACATTTGCTTTCGTTGAACGTATATCTTTTAATTAATAGGATTCTATTCTAATTATAGTTGTCTGTAAAAAGTAAGTATTAAGTTGATATTTTAAGTTAGAATCTTAACTTATTGCAAAAATATCCCTTTGAAAATATACGCAACTTTTTAAATTTATATGTAACTCGCAATTGAAATAAGTCTTTAGACACCTAGGTATATTAGGTATCTCCGATGCTTTCAAAAGTCACGGAATTATTTATGAGATAAATAAAAATACTAATAAGTAGTTAAAAATATACAAATCCGCTTAGCCACAACAAACTTTGCATAACTAATGACAAGACCTTAAATTCTAAATAATCACATTTTGGTCTAGACTATTTTTAGCCAAGACTGTGTCCAGTTTTTTTGCCATTTAAACATAGAATTTCATCAAATGATCATGTTTAGGTACAAGTCAACTGTTCATCTATAAACAATATGCATCTAATAAAACGTGTGATTTATAACGCTGGTATTGCCTTTAACATTTTGCTCATAATATATTAGATAATTATCCACTACATAAAACCACTTAGGCAACTATTAAAAAATCTTCTCTTTTTCTACACGAAAGCTTTGTCAAATATGACTATTTTTAAAATTAATATCGGCTATTTTCTGAAAATTATTCCAGGCCGCGATAGGAAAAAAACTAAACCATTGCGAGTTTCGTAATACCACCGTCCGGACCATCGTTCGGACACCGTCCGTCCGGTCTAGCCACCGTATGTCCCAAAACCCGGGAATTTTCATTCCATTAAAATTTAATTAAACAATCTCAACGAAAATTCACCTTGTATAGAAATGCTGCGGCCACCATGTAATCATAAAGAATTCGTCTTATATCAGTAATCTGTATAGATGAACCGGAACTTCGTAATATACGATGAGCGAAGTGGAAGAAGCAGAACATTCCAACTGAACCTGTCGTAAGTAATTATCTGGTTTGACGCACCGATCCACCGACTGATGGTAACGGCCACACGAAAAGTATTCAAATCATTTACAATATCTCAGCAGTACCGAATATATTCCGTGTTATTTATTATTTCTACTTTGACCCTACATTGACGATCTGAGTGAACATATTGACAAACGTTATTTATTAATATCGTTAATATGAGTTGATTACAGCATGAAATAGTTCTTAATACTCGTTTCCAAGATCAGTCCACAAAATATGCATATTCATAATGAAATCACAATGATGTAACATATTACCTATAACACCTCAAAATATGGTCATTCATAATTTCAGGGTCTATTAAATTAAACTTCGTGATTTATAAAATTATAATAGAGTAAAGGTCACTGAAGGTTAAGATTGATGGTCAGCATCAGACAAACAATGACTAAGCCTGTTGCATCGATTTTAATTAAGACTGCAATAATTATAACCTTTTAAAAGGTAAAGATTTTACTTTGCAATGTAGACAACCGTATTTTAATAACATAAGACACAATATTATAAAAATAATATAGGACGATTGTTAAATTAGGAATGAAAGGTATCTTCGGGTGCATGTGCATAATTTTAAAAACCGAATATGATAATTTATTTAGAAGATTAGGACGTGCAGTACCTCAACCAAATAAATTGGTACATGGCCAGAAGAATAACGATTTCGTTATTTTCCGGATTACATTATATTTGCACATCTTATTATATTATTAATCATATGTTTATAAATAACGATGTACTTGAAACAATTAGACAGAAGACGAAAGTTAGAAATACAAACATCTATTTGGTGTTAACAATGGTACAACATATTGAACTTGAGCAATTTTTGAGGTATTATGTTAAATTGTTGGCTTCTTTTGATTGACGTTTAGCGACATGTGGCAATGAACCTTGAAACGTGGTTGGCAAACATTATTTATTGCCCATAGGTTCAAAATTGAAATGGGAATTTATATTATTCAGTCAAGTCAAAGTCTATACTGCAACTACTTAAATTAATGAATATTTAAGGGATTATATCACAACATTTGTCTTGAGGACAGTATTGCTACAAACGTAGGAAAAAATACTATTATACCTTAGGGTGTGTCTACAGTCGGCATCATAAAAATCACACCTTTTGTGCTTGTACTTTTCTAACATCTTTTACTTATGTCAAACCATTATTATGGAAACTTTAAGGTATCGGTCGAAAGATTATGAAATACACTAATATTAATCATATTTTTTTATTTTGTTTAGAGTAAAAAAATAACAGATTAGCTGAGAAAGGCAAATAAACATTTTTAATCAAAAATTTTCAAAAAGATTAATTGAATGATAAATTAACAAAATGATGTTTAAAATGCTTTTAAAATCTACATTTGACAATATTTTTAAATCTCTTTTTTAATAGAGCAACAAGTGGGCCTCGGGACGATTTCTTTTCAGTGTCACTTTTACGAGACCCCATTATTGTATCTAAAATGAAATAGTAGTTTATTTCAAGGTAGAAATGGCTATCTAATTAATACTAATTTTAATTTAATTAAATGCATACTCTGAAATTAAACAAAATTGGGTTGTGAGATTTTTTTTGACGTTGAGTATGAGACGTAGATTTTTTAAAACGAGGCGAGCTGCCTCTACCAACTTTAACTTGTAATAGGAGCCAGAGGATGATGATAATTGATATTAAACACAATCATATCGATTAGTAGTTAAGAAAGTCTAGAACATTTTGGAATATTTATGTATTTAGAACATTTTCTGTAGTAAAAAGAATTATTAACATCAAAAACCAATATTTTTTTTGGTATTAAATTGTCAAAGAGCGTTTTATTTCCGTTTTATAGATTTATATAAAGAAGTCTTCTGTTGGAAACTGTTGTAAATTATAGTTATTTGTAACACAAAAACTTGTTAGTACTAATTAGTGAAAAATGTAACATGGAAGCACATTTCGCAAAGCTTATAAATTTTCAGTCGCGGTTTAAAATTAAGTTTTCACTTTGATATCATTGAAAAAATTAACTTTCCACATTTTCAAAACTTAACACTTTTATATAGAAAAAACACTTATAACACTTTTTTTGATGTATTTAGTTTGATTAAGTTTTGGGAAAATTTTAATGATTCAAATAAAATAAATATTTTAAGGTACGTACCAAAGTAACCTTCATGTTTGGAGGTGCGATCGCTTGCCTAACCGACTCTTCAGCGGGTGATGAGGTAAGTGTCGCCTCACTCACCGCCCCGACTCTTAAATACCTGCGCGAGAAGACCCGCCTATGTTGAACGAACCTACAAGGTTATGTCAGCGGGTTCATGCAAAACAATGAACTATGTCATTATGCTGGATACTTAAAAGCTCAAGTTTTTCCCGGCGAAAGCTTATTAGTGCTTCCATATTATTTTAGGCTATTTAGTTCAAGTTATGATTTATATATTTTTTAAATTTAAATAGACTGCGTTCATAATCATTATTATTACTAAAGTCATGATGCAAGAGCTTTAACATTTTTGGCGACAGCGAAGAATTATTAGGATTACAATAAGGTTCAGGTTAAAAAAAGGACTTTAAGGTGATTCCTTAAAGTCCTTTTTCTTCCCGCCAAAAAATTAAATTAAACAATCAACACAAATTTATATCAAACCACGGTTTAGGAACACAGTTACATAAATTATTATTAAAAAAAAAATATTTGAAAAATCCAGTGCCTACGCTCTCTTGGAATTTCTCCTGTTTCGTAGGTGCGTTTGCAAACATATAAACGCTCATACTTTGAGTACATATTTTTATTGTGAAGAATTAATTCAACTTTGTTCAAAACGGGACCGACATTGATCTGTTAATAATGACCTCATAGGAAGGTCTTCTAATGCGTTTGTAATTTTTAAATTACAGATGCTAACTTTAAGCCATCTTTGACCCTAATCCCTTTGTTTACAGAGTGTTTTGGCATATCTTTAGAAACTAAAGAAAGTGAACCGATCAATGCAATGCTTTTTAGTTAGCATCTCAAGTGAATATCGAATGCGTTCATAAATTACGTTTAAGCAAACTTAATTTGTGTACGCGTTGGGTTGTATTCATTATGGTTATGATACTATTTTTATAATGCACAAACATCACGCCTGTAATCCTCGAAGGGTTCGGCAGTGGTGTACCCATTAGTACACCCGCATTTCGCCAGTTATGTTTAAGTCCCATGTAATAAAAGGAGAGCCTATTCCTATCAACTGGGCACAAATCCAGACTCTGAGGCTGCTATTGAGAAATTCCTAATGGAAAATCCAATAACACTTTGCCCGACCTGGGAATCGAACCCAAGGCCTCATATACAGCAGTCGCCCTTTGCAACCACTAGACCAACAAGGCGGGATTTTTATAAAGCTATTTTACTTTCCAAATAAATACTTACCAGGAGGACCAATACTACTTTTAGGAACGATCACAATTATAGATGGGCAATCCACTGGGCTTAAACACCCAATTTTCTAGGTGTTTATGGGTGCTTACGGGTGCTTATCAGGTGTTTACCAAAACACCGGGTTCAAACTCGGTCGATTGCCCATTTATAATCACAATGTAATCTTTAAAAATGCCTTTATTAATTTACCAAATTTTGACATTGGATGTCGCTGAGATGAGGTTGTGACTAGGTTTTCAAAAATTTTAATTACATTTTAGTATTGGCCTTTAGGTTTTTTTTTAGTTATAATTTAAAGAATTTGACATTTGATCTGACTTCCTTGCTGACCGTATCTCCAGTTTTACTGTTGATGACTCGATGCGTGGTTTGCGAGTAAGTAAAGTACCTGCAGCTTTTGTCTTTTTTAAAGATCTAAACAATAATTATATAAACAATCCAAGAAGTAAAGGTCAAGTGCGTCTCTTACGCGTTTGTAACAACACGTGTATTTTGAATATTTACTTTGACTGGCCGTTGAACAATTGTAGGATGGAAGTATGGAACCTTCGCCTTTGCAATTGAGCACCAGCCATATTTTTTGCTGACACTAACAATATATTGGTGTAAGAATTATTACCTATTATTATATTACGTTCCGGTAAGGAGATACCGATTTGTACAAAGGAATAAATCTTAACAATGGAGCTTTAATTGATGGCAAAATGACTATTTTGAATTATTGGGAACTCTACTTATACGCAGCATACGGGGTAGCGTTTGACCGTCCTCGGTTGCTCTACGTTTGACTGCGTTGACATATTGGTATGTGGTAGCGCAGATACGAAGAACTAAGGCAGCTTAGGGCTTCAACACCAGTTGATGCGCTAGTTTAATTCATCCACAGCATCCACTCTGCCCGAAACTAAATACAAAGTTAGTGATACGTATCTTCCGGTTCCTTTTCTAAACGTTGAGGTAATCTGATCTTTCAAGGTATTCAGACAAACTATAGGTTAAACTAGAAAACGGCTGCAGCAGCTGGAAATTGTTTATTTTTTATGTTCACCAAATTGCATACAATAAATCATTTGTGTTTTTGAACTTTGTTGTAAGCCGATTCCTCCGTAGTTTTAAACATCAAAAATTATAGTCACTGATTTATTAATGATTACATAAGTACCAAAGTTACCTACCTAATTTACAAAATGATTTTGTTGCACGGTAATACGAACGATGAATTTAATGTAAGGAAATATATAAGAACTAGCGACCCCGCCTAAGTTCGTACGGGTGCTGCACAAAATCTATAAAATTGGTCGATATTTAATTGACAATAGATTTTTATACATCATATTTATGTTGACTAAATTTTAATGCGAAGGAAGTGATCTATAATATAATTTTTCGACAGTTTACAATCTCGCACACAAAGCCGTTACGGGTGGTCCACTGTTGGACTGGACCCGACTGTCTAACAACCAATCACCCAGTAACTGGGTTGTGGAGGTCAAATAGATCGCTCCATGTAATACACTGGTATTCAGCCGCATCCGGTTAGACCCAAACATAGTTGGGAAAAAGCTAGGCAGTTCATGATGATGATACGATTAGATCTATGCTAATACAATAAAGGTGAAGAGATTTATTATTTGTTTGTTTCAACGCGCTAATCTCTAGATCTGCTAATCGCATTGGAAAAATATTTTTGTGAGTATATGGTAACCAGCTTCAAGAGGTATAGTAGAGGCTATTTAACATCTACGACTCACGGGAGCGAAGGAGTAATCAATGATGTAAGTTGATGCGAGTGAATAAGATCTTGCGGATGAATTCGCAGGCAGAAGTTAGTTTTTATATAAAATGAATAAGCGGGCGACCTTTTGCCATCGAGGGTAACATCTGGATGTGGCTGGCACAGACGCAGGAGGGGATTAGAACAACCACACAAAGAAAGGGAGGCCTATACCCAGCACTCAACGGGACCGTGGGTGATGATGATGTAATGCAAATATCGATTTTCTAAAGCCTTCTTCTTCTTTTCGTGTCGATTGACTCATATTAAATTTTGTCCGTCGGGTCTTGAGCAGCCTCTACAGCTGTACCATTTTGGCCTTGTTTAGATCTTGGTTGTGCACGATAGGCAACTAAGAACAACACTTACAAGTTTTTTTTTTTTTTTGGTTTTTTGGTCAGATTTGTTTAACAGTGAGTAATTAGTGAAATGTCACCAACCCAAAATATTATGCCTACATAAAGATATACCTTATTCTGATACGCGTCCGCCTTTATCCGCGTCATAGTTTATATATCACGGAAATTGTACGTACTTTTTTCCGGGATGAAACATAGCCTATGTGCTATTCCAGACTATAGTCTACCTTTGTGCCGATCCGTCTAATCATAGCTGGCATGATAGAGTAACAGATATCCAAACTTTCGCATTTATAATTGTAGTATGATAGTAGGTAGTATAACCAAAAATGCAACAGGTTTGAGACAAATTTCTTTTATAGTAAGGTTAAGGTCTAGATGTAAGGTCAGTACAGGCCAATAATACGCGCCAGTCAAAGATGAGAACCTGTTCCGGTTATGGCAATGATTTATTACTTACACTTAGTTAAAATATTTTAAAAATTCATACAGAATTAGTTACGTATCTCACTAGGAAATATTGCCAAGATATATAATATGTTGTTATTATATTTGTATATAATTTTGATATGTCTATTTAAAAGTTAAATAAATCTGCAAGATGAGTAGTTTACCTCGATATTGGAACATATGTCTACGATGTAGCCTTGTAGTATTTTATATTATAATACGTAATTCAATTGAATTGGAGTTGTTCTACTTTGTGGTTGTCCGCAGGCTGCTTAGCTCCTTAACATGCTAATCTGTAAAACTTCCTTATTCTTTCGGATTGTCTGAGCTTTTTTGAGGTTTTCGAAGGTCTCAACCTAGGTATAATCAATAGATCTCGATTTAGAAACAAAACGAATAAATGTTTCACAATTGATTGTATGTGAACAAAGACAAAAGCTATGTATGTTACACCTAATCTTGTATTGTAGATCTTATGCTTTTTTATAGCATGATGCATTATTGATATACCTACAACGTTGCCTATTTTAGTCGTTCGGGCTCAAGACGGATATGTAATTTAGATAATTCCCAAGCTTAAAGAATTTTAATTCCGGGATTCTCTTCAACTTCTAAAGGCATCATTAATATCTAACTGATTTCTGGAACGAAAAGTAACACCAAAATTAGCTCATTATATTGTCAAACGCATGCTGTTGAATTATAAACACCCAATTCGGTCAATTGAAATCAGATAATTTTGATTTTCGTTCCCAATTATCATTTGTTTTTTTAGTAATTAATTGTAAATGTCATTTAGTTGTAGGAATCGATCAGGCTTTCTGCCATTCCAATTTCTACTGCCTTGTTGTTGTATTCCTGTGATTGCAGGCACGTGACACAGAGAAGGCACGAGCATGGCATGGGTCACGTTTTCAGACGTGTCGGCGATTTCAGACTAAGTATAAGTCCAGGTTTTTCTCCCGACGTTTTTCCTTTAACCGATTTTTGTGATGTCAAATATTTTAGAAATTACATATGAATTGAAAAAGTGACTTGGTACTTGCCTAGATTTAAACCATACATTGCTTGCTTAAGTTTCTATGAGGAAATCAGGACAGCCATCCTAAGGGATAATCGTTCTCCAATTATTTTCTTTTCTTGTAAATGACATTGAAAAGTGCCTTTATATGGTGTAATTATTTTAAATTAAGTAAATGATTTGACTATGACTCAGACTTTGCCACAAAAATGATATTGAGATGGATTAGAATATTCGTTGGAGTGCTTGGATAATAAAGTATTATCATGCCTATCATTGATGAGCAAAGCTAATAAAATAACTAATGGTAAGAATTCGAACCGGTTTCATTTGTACAAATGTTTCTAACATCTACTTTTAAAATATGTCGCATATCGTCAGGGCAGTTTGATAAAAAGGTTTGTAATGTTGGGCCAACCTGAATTGATTCTCGGTGGATTCACGTGTTCCAAGGTTGATTGGGCTTATCCGAGAGTTTCAAATATATTTTTTAATTAATTACTGATTAACACATCAACTCGAAGAATTTAAAATATGCTCATTTAATATACCTACTGCGATTGAGATGGACAGATGTACTTTTCAGTTTTCTGAACGTAGAACCTTGCATGTGCAAGGAGATTGTGCTATTATAAAATAAAAGACGACACCATTAGCTACCGTTTGCATGGTGCGCTGTTTTTTTTTCTCCAACTTGCACAAATGAATTGCTGATTTCGGAGGTACCTTTTCTTTACTAGATATCGGTGTATTCCACAGTGCTATGCAATCGATTTGACATTAATTTTCTAAAAACTGAGATACACTATCAGAAGAACTTACCGTTTTGTCAAAACATTACCTATAATTGAGCATTAATCTGTGGTCCTATTCAGCTGTTATGGTTAGATTAGGTAACAAACTTCCAGAAGTTAACGCCCATACTTTCGTATTCATTATACTAGTTTAATAACCTGCTTGACGGCATCTATTTTCAGTTCTCAGCAAAATTACAATATTGATCCATGGACTCAATATAGAATGCTACAATTTTATTAACGGCTACATCCGATTTGAACAACTTTACTAAACGGCAGCTTCCCATCTTACGTGTCGATTTTTTAGATGGAAAAGGGAATGTTAAAATAAAGGGTTGAAAACGAAATATTGGAAAATTTTATATAGGCCTGTACGATAGCATATGTATGTATCTACTTCTGTCGTGGAAAAATTACTGGAAATTTTTAATGTATCTACGAAGATCTAGAAGAAGTCTTCATCGCATTAAATACTAGGTACCTACTAAGTTTCAGTACAATTTCAGTTATGTTGTTAGTCTGAATCTATCGTGGTAACCTTCTTCATTCAATTATGGTAGGTACAATGTGTGGGTACTATATTTGTGAATTTCTGTCAACCAACACGACGTATTCAGGTTTACGCCAGCCACGAATTAAAAATTATCAACGAGGTCGTTGACTTATTACTAAATTAATAAGGTACAATATGGGTAGATGGTCACGAAAAATGTTATTTACATACTTATTATGTGATGTTTTCAACTCATTTATAGCATATTAATTTAACGTTTTTTTAAGACGACGCTGTTTTTTTATTTTTCACGATAAAGCGCCTATATTGTAGATCTCTCTCTCTAAATATCTATAAAATTCCAATCATTAAAGATTTTGTGAGAATAATAAATGACAATGACTAAGATGAAGTGTGGAAACAGAACACCTGTTCGAATATTTTAGACCAGAATTAATTTTAAAACAGTATGACGGAATCATTACGTCATTACTGAAAACTTTAAGATCAACTTTATTTTCCCTATGTTCAGTGAGTTTACAAATTTGGTTTTTATGGGTCGTTTTTTGTGCATTTTTCATTAGTGTCGTTCACTTTTGTACTATGGATACCTGCTTCAACTAGTCATTGATGTAAACAGTGCTGCTAATATTTTATTTAAAATGCCTAGACTAAATAAGGATCTCTAAAAATATCCGCATTCATATGATATGATTAAAAACTAGTTTTATCATCATAGTTAATACCATTTCATAAAGCTACTCAAATCCGTGAATTCACGGCCATACATACCTAATAATTGATTTGCATAATAACATTGTAAGTAGGTAGATACTAATCAAGATTTTTATCTGAAAATTATTTAAGGGAGAACTTTGTGCGTTCATTGCCGTAAAGCTTTCGTTTGCAAAGGACCCGAACGAATTTCGTTCACGGCGCCGGCCTTTAGCCACGGACGCAGGACATATAATACACAAGTATGTGCACAAACGCATGTGCACTGGCTCTACACTCACTCTCATAGTCCGAAGGGACGATAAACCGACGCGACCGAGAAGACATCACACTCGGACCAATGGCTTTACGTCCTTTTCGAGCCACGGGGGTGTTGCACCACCAAATTCCAAACTCAGCGCTGATACATAATGTTGGAATCGAACCCATGGCCTACACTGTGCAGTTGCGCTTGCGACCACGAGACGGATGCGGCGTCAGTCCGAGCAAAGGACAGATAGGTACGAGTAAACTTTACAAGGTCCCAAAATCTTGTGAGGTTTCTGGCGTATGTCTCAAAATACCGGATTAATAGCATAAAAAAGAAATCTAAATCTCATGAACAGACACCTAATTTCTTTAGACTTTAAGGGTGTTGGGTTAAGTAAAAAATAGGCAAGAGGCAATACAACACACCTTTTTAAACTCGTATTTGGTTTCTTTTACTCTTTTTACGACGAGGTATTAAAATTGTTGGTTTCTTGACCTTTGTTTTCTTAATCTTATGCAAAGTTGTTTGTTACATAAGGCAAGACAATTAAATTATCTGAATGCATACTGAATATGCTCTGTTCCGGATGTGCTTACTTCGGGAAATGGAGGAATTATTTTGGGGGTTTGTTTGTTGCTTCGTGTTGGCTTACTAAGACCCTTATTTTCCTTGTTTTCAGTGCAATAAGCAGGGTAGGTCCCTGTACCAGTATAAAATATATTGCGACTGTATTGAGTACAGCCTATCTTTACATATTATTTTGTTATATTTTATAAGTAATATAAATTTATGTATATTCGGTTAATAATAAAACTAGCCTATTATTGTCCCACCGAGGCACGAGTTTTGATCACTACGCTTGTTTAAGGCGGATTAGCGATTTTAGACGTATATTAATTATAATTCAAGGTTTCTTCACGATGTTTTTCTTTCCACCGATATCAATGACATTAAACTTGGAAATTACAGAAATCGTACCCGGTTTCGAACCTACAACTTCTTGCAATAGTGCAATAGAGGCGGGCGGCTGAACAACTGGGCCATCACTATTTTCTAAAAGATTAGTATTTTAGCAAGCATCAGGGTATGACGTCAATATAGATATTGAATTTTGAATTTAAGCAACTAGAGTTTTCTTTTTCATAGTCTCTACACATTATTACAGGCATGTCTGAAATCGCCAAGCCTGGTGATACATTTATCGTGCCTTCTCTGTAGAGGCATTTGTCCTGCAGAGGGACAGTAATAGGCTGGTAATATTTATTACAATACATCAATTAAGATCATCAGTGACCCGAAGGTGAAATATTTTAAATGCAGAGCTGCTCGCTAGTAGCCAATCATCAATCTTGTATACGTACTCAAGGAGGACTTGACTCACTTCCGGATAACGGAAATAATAAAAAGTCTGCCCTTTGGCATTCTGATCATTGTTTTTGTCTGGGAATGTTTGAGCAGACATCGTATATGTCGTTCGGTGTTGTCTTATTGGACAAATAAATAAAAGATATTTGAGACACGTCGATATGTAAATTAAATTATAACTGGTGTAAAATACACGTAAAGTCACATTTTCTTCCCATCATTGGGATCATTTTATTGTTGTGAACCTGGAAATTTTTTGAATATGGAGATGTTGATGGGCAACGTTCCAACTTTTTAAAGTCTTTATGTACGCGAAAATAAGTTTTAAATGTATTAATTCAATCTTAAACACTTTTACGGCCTGTGTACTGTTGTACCGTGCAACGTGTGATGTCGTGCACCCGTAAGCACGCGTGCGTTACATCACACGTTATCACAAACAGTGACTTTTCACATCAAAAATAATAATTTTTGCTCAAAGTTTCTCATCTTGATGGGCAGTACGCGTTGTTAACAGCTGTGTGATGTGTGTTTTACACCCCCAATACTCATCAATGTTTAGTGTAAAAGAAGCAAAGTTGAAAAAATATATTTGTTTTGCGAATATGTCTGAATTTTCACATACATTTTGGTTTTCTATCCTATGCTAGGTACGAAATGCGCTGATGCAACAGAACTTTTTTATTAAGTGTTTATGAATTGTATGATATGGAATTAAAGATTTATTTTACGCTGAGCGATGGGCGATGTTCAACTGTTTAATCTACTTGCGAACTCTTTTTAACATTTATTTATTTTATCGTTTTCTCCTAATGATGACAGTGTGCGCTTACAATAAATCTGTGTTCAGAACTGTGCAAAGGAAAGAATACCTTTTATTTGTAGCTGGAGCCTGTAATCGTTTAAAGTGCCTAAACAATACATATAATTCAATTATAAATAATTTCCATAATATTGACCATTGACCATCAACATTGATTGATAATTAGGGCAAAACTTGTAATTTTTTTTGTGGAAATAAATTATTGTTATTATTAAAAATTATTATTATTATTGAGGGTGCCCTTAATTGTTACGTCTCTTTAATTTTTAATAACTTGTAAAGTTTTACCTTTCCTTAAGGTAATTAAAAAAACAGTCATATAGCTATATAAGTGCAACGCTGATACAGTGAAAATGTATGAAGTAGATTAAAAAAACTGAGCTTATCCCTTACACAGTAATTAAAATTGTGAGTACTAGTGTTTAATCTTGTTAACCCCCGACGAAAACAGAGGAGTGTTACAAGTTTTACATGTGTATATCTGTAGCGTCATAGCTCCTAAACTGCTAAACAGATTTAGATTTAGTTTTATTTGTTTGAAAGGTTGTTTAGAAGTGAAAGTGTTGACTCAAGAAAATCTGTTCAGCCATTTGAAGATTATCACCTTTTTTATTAGTATGTGAACATGTTCCACAGGTCTGATCGAGTTAAGTTCGTGTCTGTGTTATTTTATATTTCTAATTTTATCTTATAAATTATATGATTGACTTTTCATTACACCTACCTATGATTAAGTAGACAACTGTAATTTTTCAAACTATTATTAAAATTTTAGATTGATACTAATAATTAAAAATATGACATCACACTGAATAGGTATACCTACTGCTAACAAGAGATCTTTTAAAGTCTAGAAATTAGCTATCACCTTGTGTAGAATACATATTGCTATTTATAAAATACTTGTTCTTAAACATTTATGCAAGGTGGCTACGTGTCTTTGGACTTCGGTATCATCCTTGTATCTGTTTGCTATTTCTTTTTTAGGGTTCCGTAGGTAGGTATACTAAAAGTTTCAAAAAGGATCTTAATGAAGCGACTTTGTCTGTCACAGTAGCTTATTTTAGCAACTACTTAGGTTAGAAAGAAAGGGTAAAAAAAAAACAATTGCAGCAACAGTGGAAATTTCGTTATAAACTGTAATAAAGGTTGAATGGATTTCAATTGTACGTTAGATACAAAACTTTGGTAAAAAAAGAAAAAATAGTGACCTAGTCTTTTGTCCTAGTTATTACAGAAATTTAGTAATTGAAATATTATAAATAACCTAACCACATTACCTAAGAGCGTTTACGCCGCACGGCTTTTTATACAAACTTACAAGTCCTTATTTTTCGAAATGAATGAACCGATTTAAAGTTGAAAGTGGAAAATTATTTTTCCTAAAAGATAAATAGGTACGGAATTCTTAGTGCACGAGATCTACTCGCACATTACCGGGTCTTTGGTGATCCTAATATTGTTTATAATGTGAAAGGTCATCTTTGTGGCCTTTATTTACGCAGTAGATTTAAAATAGTAGTATTTAAATTAGTTTAAGTAAGTAAGTGCACAGGTGCAGTGACGGGTCCAGGATTGTCGATTGTTTGAGGGAGGGGAGAGAGTTGGGCTTAACCCTGCTGATGGTAGGCTTGTAGCAAAATTAACACTAATAAAGCACATATCAATTTTTTTTAAACATACACCTACTTATACTTATACCTACTTTAGCAGGGTACCTAATGCTTGCAAAAAAGTTAAATTGTAATAATATCAAGTTTACTTTAAGATTTGTCATGGAAGAACTCGGATGCTTTTGGGGGGGCGCTCGAGCCCCTAACCCGCTAATATAAGCGTATGAAAATAATTGTAATGGTTTAATAGGAAACTAAAATTAAGTGTGGGACCTCTACTGCCGGAAAATACTTTGGTTACCCACAAAACTCAACATTCCTTCCAATTTTATTGCAATTTGCAGCTCATTATGAGGTTACACGGAAAAAAGTGACAGTAACGATAAGTATGTAATTACAGACTTATAATGATTTCAACCGTCAGTACAGTATTATCTCGTCAAATAATTAGTATAATAATCACAAACATCATGCATCCATTAAATAGACTAATTTACAGGTAATTCTAACTTAGAAAATTATTTCAGTTATTTTTTTAATAATCATAGACATCGTGTAAATATAGGTACAGACAACAAATGAAATAGGACGTCAGATATAGAAGTTTTCTTAGAAACTGATGACTCTCTGAAACGACTAGTGAGATTGGAATAAATATTCTTGTATATGATAGCCAGATTTATGAGGAACAGTAAAGGCTATATAATATCACGCTGCGACCCACTTGGGGTGTATGGGATGCTAATGTTAATTGGTTACCTGAGACTATGAAGTGACTGGTCCGTGCCTGACCAATGCTGGTATACACGGATAAAAGGGCAAGGCAGAGGTGGAACACCGTGGTGGTTTAAGCCGGTAAGAGACTGGCATGCCTCTCCGTCAACCCCACGACGGGGGAAGTCCATGAGGATTTCTAAGAGGAAAAAAGGGGTGACTAATTATTGAAGACTTAAAAAAACAGTCACTAACTCAGAAAAAAGGGGCAACATGTCTTGACGTGCTAGAGGAGTGATGAGGTATTCCACGGCTATCAGGACAATCCCGAAAGTACGGTCAAGATCCCTACCAGAGCTTTACTGGAATACAGCCTCCGCCCGCGCACGTTTGTTCTTGCGAGTCTACTCAAACTGGCCAATGAAGGTAAGAGAGAGGTGGATGCTCTGCTCCTCGTCAGTGTTCAGTCTAGCCGGCCAATAAAGGCAAGCTAGAGATTAGGAACAAGACTTCTCCCGGGAGATCAGGTCTATGACGTCAATAGAGGTCGCTATACTGCCCAACAGCACATGAGTATCATTAATTTAGTGATGTCTGTTATAATAATAATATTTTAGTGTAGAAATGACGTAGGAGTGATAATTCATTAGTGTTTTTAATAATTTTTTCTAACCATCTAAATGGGTAATAAAATAAGGACGTTTAAATTATATATATTTTTGTAGTCGAGCATATTTTAAATATTATTATTATTAGTCAAAAAAATTATATGCCGACAGGTATTTTTAGAGCTCCTAAGATTTATATTTTTTTAAGTTATCGTTATACATTTATGTATAAGTGGTTTTAGCATAATTATTTTATTTAATTAAGTAGGTATTTTCGATATAAGGTAGCAAAAGATCGTATTGGTTTATACCTTGTACCTATATGAGTTATATAGATTACTTTTTTCGTCATTCTCCTAATCCTATAGTAACAACGCCAGTACTTATCAGTGAATTGGGAATACCACTATCTCTTTCTTTTTTTTTCTTCATAAAATACCCAATGCCAGGAATTCCTCCTGTATCGAGGGTGCGTTTACAAATATATAAATTCACATACACAGTCAGCTAGACCCGAAAAAAACTATCTGTAGGCCATGTAACTGTTTGTTCCGTGCGCCAATCGCTTAGTCACTGCGCTGAGTGTATCATCTCAAAAAGATGGTAAGCCCTTTTTAAATAGAATTATATTATGGAAACATATAAGTTAGTCCTGTACAGCGACAAACGACTAATTCCCACTCAACCATTTAAAGTTATAGAAGTGACACCCATGAAAAATAATTAATTAGTAATTTTTTATAGACACCATCATGATTTTTCTTTTCGCCCTCATTTTCAGCGCCCTCGAATACCAGAGAAATGATTGTGACCGAAAATCGGTCGGGAACATATTATTATTGGATTAATACTACCGTAAAAAAAAATAAAGAAAAAGTACTATTGTGACCGTTGGACTGGTTTCGGTGATTCCGTCGCTTAATCTTGGAGTGTGTATTTTTACGAGATTTTAATAGAATTTGTGATATTTTTTTCAATATCGTGATGGCCCATAGTTTATCGCGCCCGCTTCTCATGCATGAGGTTTGCAATTCATAAAAAATGGTGAAGCAATTCCGAAATGTATCCAAGAAAAACATATTGAAGCGAGATTTTTATATAAGACATAAGTCTGAAATCGCCAATTCGCCTGGACCTGCAGTGGGGCGAAATAGGCAAGTAGTATTGTTATTTGATAAAATCTTTCTTAATAAATGTCTGTTTTTGACTAAGAGGGATTAAAAAAATAATTCGTAGATCCTTCGATTGGGTTTGAAAAGATTACGTACATACAAAACACTATCTATGTTTTTATCTCTTGACAAGAGCAAGTTTATCGTGCGTTTTAAATTAAAAAAAAAACATTCTGCATCCGGTGTTCGTAGAACAATAAATTATCAAATTGAACTTGGGTAAGTCCATTCTAGTAACTGCCAATAAACATTTTACGTACGAGATTCTCTGTTATCAGAAAGCCATTAGATAAAACCATCTTATCATCCTAATTCATCCTTCCATATACAAACAAATATCGACAAACACATGACAAAACACTTTATCATTATTTATTATCAGCTTCATAATTATCACATACGTTGTTCCTTGTAAATTATGCAAAACTTGAACATTCTTGGTATTTTCTAAAAACAAGTTTAGTATCCGTGATGAGCAGTGAACTATGGTTGGTCGTTAGACGTGGATAATACCAGTTATACGACGACACCTAATACACATTACACGTTCTCAAGAATTAGTGTGGGCCAATCAAGAGGCAGTAGACACAGCAAGAAAGAAGTTCAAAGTGAGTAAATGACTGTATTGAACAAGACAACAATCTTTACTATTACGTGGGTCATAGATGTAGGGACAAGTACTCACGCGTACTTTTACCTCAATAATCTTTATCCCATGTCTACTTAAGAGGAAACCCGGGTGGTCATTTTTCCATTCAAACGCTCTCGCTTGTTTTCTTTCTGATTTTTTATAGCAAAGTACATAACATCAACAATTTGTGTACCTTTATATTTTTCTAAAGTTTTATAAGCACTAGAGCAGTACCTACAGATAATGCTAAAAATTGCTTATTTATACTGCTGTCAACAGAAGCTTTGTGTACTGATTAAGAAAGCTATATTAAGTTTAAAAGATAAAAATAGGAACACAGAGTATATATCCTTCCTATTCAGTTTATGAAATATATTTTATATTCGTTCAATATTAGAGAAGGAAATAGGCGAGAGACACACTCCGGTTTGCAGAGCGACATCAATAGTCTCTTCTAATACCTTATTTTCTAAAATCGCTCCGCACCTGTTTCCACTTATTTACTGATGTCCCACGTAATGAGACACAATTGATTTTCTATGTTCTGTCATACCGGTATGACAGACGGGCTTGAGCGGTTAAGTACGAGAGATTAGAGAATCCTGGTGGAGAAGGTCGCCAAGCTTACCTACTTGCCCGCCCACTGTATCCTCTACCTACTCTGACGCATTAAATTCCCCTAAATATTATACCATTACAAAATTGATTGGTTATCTTTCAGAAAAACCCAATCTTACACTGACTCTTTAGAGCGCTTACCCCTTCCCTCCTTCCTTCATTAGAGTACTGGACAAAACTACATCCAATATTTTCTGTCGTTGCTTAGCTTGCTTACTTGTTACTTTAATTAAATATTTTTGCTAAAATACGAATTGCTTTTTAATCCTACATATTATTTTTATTAGTTCAGAGATGTATCGACGGGTTCTAAGAACGAGGGGACAGTCATGGCGTCGTGACTTTCCATCAGCAGTAGTGTCTCCAGTATCACTTGTTCCATTCTAAAGGTGGACATCAACAGGGCGGTAAGTAAAAATAAATAAAATAATAATACCAGCCTATTACTATTCAACTGAAGGACAAATGCCTCTTCTCAAATAGAAAAGGTACGAACATTGATCACCACGCTTGCTCAAGGCGGATTACATCTTTAAATCAATCAATTAATATCTCAATCTGTGAATCATAAATGTTTGAATTTATAGCTTTTAAATTACTTGACAGAGTCCCAAATAATATGGTGGTAAATGATAATCTTACAAGCCAGTAACGATCAACAATGGTATATGCTACTTGTACACTTTTGTGCTTGAAATTAGGCGTGTTTATTCCAACTTTCAACTAAGTTAGGTAGGTATTGCTCTCTCTTCTTGTGAGCATTCAAGGGGATAGGTTTTCAGAACCAGGAACAAGTTCTTATTCAATACCTGCTTCTGCCCGCGACTTCGCTCGCCTCGAATAATTATTATCTCACGGGACCACAAAACCTCGATAAATAGGGATAATCCTATGAACTTGATATGTGTACTTTTCATCTAATTCCGTGCAGTCGTTAGTGAGAAAGAGTAACAAACATCCATCCATACAATCATCTATTCATCCGTGCTCACAAACTTTTACTTCTATAATAGGTAGTAATAGGAATAAACATGTAAATGAGTGCCGTCTTTTTCTGTTTCCTAATAAGTAGGATATATTTCACAGCTAATAAGGTCCATAGCTACTGCTAAGGCTAGAAACGCACTGTAACCAGTGATTCATTGACTCATTTGAAATTAAACGAACGCATTTTGATTTTTCAGCTCGCTCGCATAGTTTCTTTCACATGAAATATATACCTATGCAGTATGAGCTTATCATGAAGGGTGTGGAGGGCGATTTCCCAAATAGACATACGAAATACCTGTGCATGTACTTGTGTGAGTGCAATCATAGACAGGTATATACCTAGAACGAAAGAAACACTGTATGTTGATGATTTATTGACACCTGCTGTCCCTTTTTAATATTCAGATGCCATATAGCTCTGTCTCGCTGAATCATCATGAACGGAAATGATGACGTTTTATCCCTTTCCCATATTCAGCCCCCATATAGCGCTTTCACACTTTATCACCACGTGACAGAGTAATAAGTTTCTTCTCTTTTTAGCCTTCAACTCTTAGATAAGGCTTGCTCACTCTATCACCCGAACATGCGTCCATATCGCGAACGGCAAAATATTGATCTGTCTGTACATAATAATTGCTTTTCGTAGAATCCAGATTGCGAGCCTAAAGCACAGCGTCGAGCTAGGTATATGGATCCTTATATTGATGAAAAAAAAAGCCCACGCAGGCTAAGCGGTCCTGGTTGCTACGCAATTACCTCTATACGTTGTATAGCTTTCCATAGTAATATACACCCTAACTTTTACTGACGTTCCGTTACATAGTTTGTGTAAAGACGAAGCTTCAATTTGTTTCTGAAAAACTTGGCGGAAGTCCTTTAACTAGTACTTAAGATAAAATTGTATTGTTTATATTACTATAATTAATGTGTAGTTTATATTACTTGACGTTTTAATTATACAATAACAAATTATTAACTTGGGAAAAAGACATAGAATACAATACAAACAAAACATTACCTTAGTAAAACCTATCGAAAATAACCTTAATAAAACCTTAAATAAAATTGTAACACAAGGAAACATGAATGTCAGAAAAGCACTTGATGTTTCTTGGTATCTAATTATTATAATATTAACGTATGTTGGCTTTTGCAAATTTTCTCTTACCACCTACGTGCTGCCAAATGAAAAACTTGACGAACTCTAAAAATAAATATGACGTCATAGTCAAAGTCATTACCTATACGGTTTCCGACATATTCACAGCTTTAATTCACGTATATTGATTGCCTCGTTGATCTAGTGGTCGCACTGTGCTACTGCATGTGGTATTAGGATCGATTCCTAAAACTGGCAAAAGTGTTATTGGAATTTTCCATAAGGAATTTCATAGTAGCAGCCGGACATGGCACTATGCTTAATGCTGTGTGACAAGGTGACACTACAATCCTTCGTCTGGGCGCTCCTTATATTTCGGGTTATTGGAGGGCTGAAGACGAGTACTGATGTGCAAGAGAAGAAGTGTGAGATTGGCTTGAAAATCCCTAAAGAGATGGTTATGAAAGAGAAGTTGAAAGGAATATAATAACACCAGACCACACCACATTTATGTCATCAATTGATAGTGACCTAAGTAATTTATAGATTTCATTTAAACTTACTTCAAAAATGTTAACTGTTTTTATTATAGTTCCTCACAGTTACTATAAGCATACGGTTATGTTATGAAGAGTAGAGTCTCTTAATACCAGGCATTGTTTGCTTAAAATAAGTCTTCCAACACGTCTAAAGTATAAAATGCTAATTGTGACAATAAAATATTTCGTATTTGTATTTTTTTAAAGTTTTCTCTTGGGGAAACATCACAAATTGGGTTTTACTGTTAATTCTCGATAGTAAGCAAAATATTCCTGAGCGGTGCACTACTGTCCCGACTTATCTTCTTATTAACGGGGAATCCTTTGGGTAAAACGAATAATAATGATAATTTGGGCTTTACCATTATTTCTCTATAGTAAACAAATCTTACCAGAGCGATGCTACTGAAATGATACTAATCCTAGGATCTCATCGCTATCGTCCATAACGGCTATAAGGTACCTTTATATTTATAAGGTATCTTTATAGGATACCGCAATAAGTTTAGAGACCAGTAATGGTAGTTTCTGCGGCTATTAAAAAAAAAAAACTAAAATATCTAAATATTCTACTACATTTTTTTTCTCTAAATTCCCTTTAACATACATAAAAAGCTTTTTTAATACACATTCTGCAATTGATCAAACTTACAGGTTTTTCTCATTAAAAAGTAAATAAAAGATGAAAGTATAGTACGTAATTGGTTATTTGAAATATCAGAGATAAGTGTACGAGTAAGTTCATCTTTATCTCTGTAAACTTGGCCTATTGATAAGGTACAAGTAGTTCTTGTACACAGGGATCTTAGATCCTGTCTGAGGAATATATTGACCGAATTATGAGTGTCATAATTAAAATATGTTATCAAAAAGTACGACTACTTACATCGCCGGCGTTAATGGTGGTTATCACTAAACAAATAAAAGTTGATGCTGTCACTCGAATCATCTTAATTTATTGTACTTAACGAGGTCTACCGTAATAAATAATTTTACAACAGAAGAAACCTTAAACCTCAGTTACATGTTCAATACCAAAAACCATGTTGTAGAAACTCAATTGAAATCTCTATGGACTGTGTCGGCTATAATCAGTTCCAGTAGTTAATTAATAAAATTAAATGATATGCTGCGCAGGACTATCAACGATGAACTGAGTGGGAAATGGTAATACACCGAAGGTGCAGAGTGCAGACGATTTGATGATGCGCTTGCGCGGGGTGGGCCGGGCGCCCGCGTCTGCGCACAGATTCCGAGCGGCCGTGGGTAGTCGTGCCAGTAGCGCGAACAGCCCCGACCGGCACACACGATGATCGCGCACAAGCACGCGCTCGCCGCCGCGCTGCTGTGCGCTCTGGCCGGCCAGCTCGGCGCCGGAGCCAGCCTGCACTGTGCCATGAGAAGGGAGATCTCGCCTTGCACCTGCCGCCGCGAAGACGCCGGAACTGGTGCCATCCTAGTGGTCTGTCAGCGTATTAGTGCTTATGAAGAAATCGCACGGGCTTTAACAAACAAGTTCAGCCCCGAAACCAAAATCGGCTTGGATATATCCTACTCCCAGCTTCCGGATTTTCCTGAACACAGCATCAAAGAACTGGGACTTTCTATCACAAGACTCAAACTAAACTTCGACAATTTAAGGCAAGTCGATTACGAAGTATTCTAACATCATCATCGGATCTAAGTTCGGTTCTCTGTGCAGTTTTTATGTGTGTGGTTGTGAATCTACGCAATGTCTACAGACTATGTGTAAGCTCTTTGTTGTGTAAAATAGCATAAAATTATGTGTATCACGATACAAACAATGTGTAAGTTGAATGAGAGAACAACAGGTCTATGATAAGAAGAGCGCACACCGATGAGGATCGGCTGTTATCGAGAGAGTGGGCGGCACCCTTGCCGCCAGGGCTGGCAGCATTCGGCTGCCATATCATGCGACGCGTACGCATCGATTGTGAAAAGAATCAAAACTGGCATTCATTCCATATCTTGTTTCTTTATGCCCTGGATAAAATGAGATCTAACCGTCTCTCTGTAAATTTTCCTTCGAAGTGGGTTTATTATTGTAATGTGTCTTATCAGTTTCTTGTCATTTACTACAACTAATAAACGCAAACATGAGGAGTGTGGACTTCACTTAGGGCATTCTGCGAGTAACCACAGTTCCGAAGAGTACGAAGTTCTCCAAGGCAAGTTCTCACACCGTGCCAAATGCCCAGCCCAATGCGATCCCCTCAATTAAGGCAAGGCAATTGAGGCAAGTGCCTTACAACCGTTTTGAGGGGGTTAAAGGTACTAACAAAATCAGTAAGAATATTGGTCGGTGGGAAAGTTTCTAAAATACAGAAATTAAAGATCACTATATTAGGTTTATTCGAACTGATAGGTTCATCAAAACTGGGGCATGAAAGCTTTGGAATTCGGACCATAGCTAATGCATATGGTAAAAATTACCAGGAAAATACTGAAATCTTACACATGTTAGAAAATATTATATTATAAGTATCATTCATATGTAGGCAATGATAATTAGATTTCAGTATACCTATTTATTCAATAAGAGACGATAGAGCTGGGGCTCATGTCGATATAAAATTATCGATAAATGATAAAAATATTTAAGATGGTTATGTTTGTCAACATTATGCACCACAATGAGTCTTTGTCCCTTAGAGGTGGAAAAACAGGAACAGTATGTACGATACCTATTTAGATTCAGAATTTACATCCCAAGTTAATTACAATGCTGTATTTTTGTCAAGTAAAGTCAAAACACACGACATATCAGCGCCATTAAAATTTGAGCGAAAAGTAAAAATCCCACCAACATAATTCCACATTTCAGTTACAAATTCAAAAATCAAACGCGTCTTGACGAAAGTCGATCTACTCTTTGTGTCTATGTCTTGGAGTTATGTGATATTTTCTGCGGTTTATTCCTCACAAAACAACAATTAAGTCGCCCGTGACCCATGAGCTCGGCTCTTATTGACCACTCAATTGATCTTCACAGATTTTTCGGGTCATCCTAATTATTTATTTTTTCTTTCTCGTCTTTTATTGAAAACTCTTCTTGCGATTCGGAATCTTTCGAGTCTTATGTTATATGCCCGGGATATCCAGACGCAGTTTTATTAATTAGAAAGTTATCTAATGGATTATTTATTAATTCCATTAATAACCTTTCGTTAGTGAGTTCCAGATGTGTGGGGATGGCATCTAGGAGACGTTGCCCGGGGTTATCTAAGGTCGCTTCTAAAGCAGTAAAATTGAATGATATCATATTGGTCGTGTCGTATTCACTGTATTTACTCATTAATGGTGAACTAACAAATTACTGTAGTCGTTGTTTATGTATTTCTACATAGACTATACTTTAATTACGGCTTGTTTGAATGTTATAATGGTTACTAAAATTTGTTATTGGCTGCACTGAGATCTTGTATTTCTAATTAACAGCACTGTTCCATTGTTGTAGGTATGAAATAAAATGATGTGGTGTAATGAAGCAATCCTCCTTTTCGTGTTTGGTTTCTATCGTAGGTATTCGATTAAATCATTCACAACAACAGTGATACAAATAATATCAATGACTATGTTTATTGTAGTGGCGATGTCGTATCAGACCGAAAGTTTTTTGCCAGCGATTTTACAACTTTACTTAATGTTACGCATATAAATCGATAGTAAGCTTATGAAATTTTCCCTTAGGGGAAAATTATATGTTATAATGGTTTGGTATTTTAATAAAAAGAACAAGACATAAACTCATGTCTTTTTCCCACGGGGGTTGGCAGAAACCTGTGTTATTTGTGTAAAATGTGTTATTTTGATATTTTCCGTTGTAACTATCTACGCCACATCACGATGCAGAACATCTTCTCTAGAAACCCAAATCATAATTTCTTCTTAAAATAAAGGCAATCTCCTTCAAAAACTACAGTGTGAAGGATAACTTTACTTTCGAAAGACGGCATTACAAATAACAAATATAACCAAATCTACCAAATTCCGGAAGTCGATTTTTGAAGGCGGGTGTTAAAAACGTTATGTATTTTCTGCATTTTAGTATGTACTTCTTCTGCCTAATCTTCCGCCCTTTTACTGTTTGTCATCTTTGAAATATATTATATACGAAGATGCCCCACGGGACTCCTTATCGACAAACAGTCAACTACTCATGAGATTAGTTGACCACTGATAGGTAAATAACCAGCAATTATCTTTGATCTTCTGTACTTACTGGAGTCTTGGTGGTGGTCTTTAGTACTTCTGGTTCTGGACTTACTGTTCCACCCAAATGATGTCAGAGGCCCTTGAGGCGGTTTAGAAACTCTGGCACTAGGGTGTGTGGGGTTGTCAGACCTTACTGCCCACACGATAAAGGATAACAAATCACAATAGGTACGTTTAGGTACTGTTAATTATTGTGGAATTCAATCATTTATTCCTGAAAATACATCAGATCTTAATAAAATTTAAATGGGACTTACCTTGAGTAAATTTGATTAAAAAAAGAGTTATTGAAATTGGTTCACAACTCGCGTAACTTACACGAAACAATACTGAATAAAACGTTTTGTAAAATTTTATTGTTTGAAAGAGTCCACACTAAAGAATATTCTAAGATAATTTCAATGGGCTAACTTCTTTTTCTGCCTGTCTTCGTCCCATGTATGGGACGTGTTAGGTACTTGGGGTCCGCATAAAAAGTTCGTCGCTTCCCTATTAGCTACCATGTCATTCATATCATCTCTATTTAAATTCATCTATCTTTTTCTTAGTGTAACACCTACACAACATTTTATATTCATTTATCACATGACGTTTACAATAAGAAGGAAGATAAAATATTTCCTGTCACCTGTTTAGTCAGCCTTTTTCAAAATTGCCATTCAGAATTCAGAATTCCATTTGCACCCATTCTTGAGTTATTTCAATCTTGGAGAAAAAAAAACACCTATACATAATTATAATAATGCTGAGGTCTGGTGTTAAGAGAATCGCTAATTCTCTGGTAAATCAAGAAGAAGTTAGTTTTAACCAGTAGGTATCTGACAGTTTAACCACAATTATTTTGTATCTAATTCTTTTCTTCATTACTTACATAAATAAAAAGCAAGAAACACCTATAGTATATAGATAGACTATCTCGTTGGTCTAGTGGTCGCAAAGCGCGACTGCTGAGCATGAGGTCTTGGGTACGATTCTTAGGTCGAGCAAAGTGTTATTGGGTTTTTCCTCCAGGAATTTCTCAGTACCAGCCTCGGAGTCTGGATTTGTGCCCGGTTTATGGCTATAGGCTCGCCCCCTATTACATGGGACTTTTAACGTAACTGGGGAAATGAGGGTGTACTAACGGGTACACCTCTGCCTAACCCTTGGGGATTACAGGCGTGATGTTATGTTATGTGAATACCTATAGTATTTCTTGCTTTTCAGTAATAATAATATTAATCCGGCTAGATGTTAGATTTTCAATTTGTTTATAACGTGTCGTCTAGCTATCTAAACTTCGCTTCCTAGTAGTGACTAGTAAAATAATAGTTTTTTACCTTTGTTAGATTTCCGCGTAATTTTAAATAGTAAGTACTGGGAGAATATAGAAAGTATATGACGATATTATTATTATAACCTAGGCTTTCCTTTACGATATCACGAAAACAATTTATTGATAAGAATTTTATATAGAAAAAAAGGCTGTTGTTTTATATAGGCCTACCTTTATCAGCCATATTTTCTATACGTTTAGGGTGAAAAACCTCGGGTCGTGTGGTCCTTGTGCCCATAGCCTTTTTAAGGAATTGCCCAAACGTTTGGTTGACGCTTCCCGAGACCTAAGGGCTGGCTTTTACCTTGTCGATGTCGCCAGCCTTTGGGCATATTTCCACGTGACGGCGATGAGAAGAAATTTTTAGATGTCGTTTTGTTTTTCTTTCATTGTTTTTTTATTATTATTTGTATGTTATAGGTTATCTTATTTATTAAGTCTGTTAATATTGTACATATCCTGTGTATAGTTTTTAATATTCCGAGGACCTTTCATTTCTACTGGTTACAATTCCAACCATGACAAACTTTAAAACGCGGGCATTTTGAGTATTTAACTCGAAATGTCCGCGTTTTTGGATAACTTTTTGATACGAAAAAAAAAAGTAAGCAAACAGCTTAAGTTCTCATTGCTTCATTTGGATTAATTGTTAGTTTATTATCATGAAGAGCTCGTGGCTAAGTAATAACAGCCGCACTGGTCGATCCGTCAGGTTAAGCTACGCTTGCCGGGGTTGGTTCGTGGATGGGTGACCATCTTTACACACCGAGACTTCTCCGTGCCTCGGAAAGCACGTTAAGCCGTTGGTCCCGGCTGTCATACGTGGATCTTTGACAGTCGTTACGGGTCGTCAGAAGCCCGAAAGTCTGACAAACCAGTCTTACCTAGGGGTATCATATTTCCCAGTTACTGGGTTGTGGAGGTCAGATAGGCAGTCGCTCCATGTAAAATACTGGTATTCAGCTGCATCCGGTTAGACTGGAAGCCGACCCCAACGTAGTTGGGAAAAGGCTAGGCAGATGATGTTAGTTTATTATCATGACCTTTACAGTCCTCGTATCTCTACCATGATCTGATCTGATCTGATCTGATCTGATTTTCTACCATGCCGTCATCTCAGAGTTCTTTTACTTTTAGTAATAACAATATTGTTTTCAACACACACTCTCTTAAAGTGGCTCTTTCCGGAGCTTTTAGGTTTACAATTTGGTGTACAAAACAATTTTTATTTATGGATTTTTCATTTTAATAAATATATTTTCAGTCAAAATTTTAAAAGTACAGTGTCTAAACATCTATTTTCTAAATAATAATAATAAATGATAAATAAACATAATATATATTTTACCGAATCATTTATTTTTGTAACTGAATAAACATTTATTTCTCCTATTTAGGCAAAATAGTAATTTAGTTTGTAATAGCAGACTATAACCAAACTTTAACTTCTTACCACTTTGGTTTCTTTTGGCCACTTTTGAAAGTAACTTGTTTACACTCCAACAGAAAAGATATTGTGTGAATGTTACTGGTGATAAATTCAATAATAATTTTATGATTTTGTTATTTTATTTTTGTGTCAATGAATTTAAAACTATGTTTATGTCTCACATGTAGTACTCTCGGCTACGTTACGCCCTTGCCTTCAGCGCGGGCTGCAATTCACACTGGACCGTAATGACAAACTGACTTCATTGATATAAGATTATTTCCTTATTATTTATTTATTTACCCACTTAGTAGCCTCTTTGTCCTTTCCTTAGGCAAAAAAGCCTCCCTTAACTCTCAAATTTTTCGCGATTCCTAGCGTCATATTTCCTGTTTTGGAAGAATCCAACCCGTTCGTCTTGCCATTTACTTCGTGGCCTGCCGCGACCCCGATTCACTGTTTTGTCCGGGATGCAGCAGGCATATTCTGCCCAGTCCCGGCAGCCATTTGAGCTCCGACAACCATTCCTGTTTTAGAGCTCAGTAATATAGTGTTTCGTACTCAGTCCGTTAATTGAACACTTATATGTATAGTGCGCTTCATTGCTTGCTAGTGAACGATGAGTTTGGACTTCTGGAAATAAGAATATTTTAATTCCTATCCATAAACCTTTCGAAGCCAAGAAACAGCTGTTTTTTATATACGCAAGTATCCGAAAAAAAACTATGCTAATAGTGTCCTAAAGTCAATAACAAAATACTGAGCTACTCCACTCTCCAATCTGAGTATTATACAAGTGCCAACCGTGGTACCTAATTGTTACATTATGATTGGTCATTGTCTCCGTCTATGGGAGGCCCTTGTTCAGCGTTGGATGAAACATATTGGATAGCCTTCTCGAATTCATTACATACCTATGTTTTGATTTCTGTAAAAAGCCTGTCCATTAGTCCACAAAGCTCTCGTAACTTGCAACTGGAAATTAGCTATTTGTCTCCACCTATCCCAATAAACACTATAGAGGGAGAAGTGTCACATACGAAGAATCATTTGCAAACGATTATTTAACATCTATTAAGAGGTCGCGACGAGTTCTAGGCGATAACTTAGTAGACACAACTAGATTGAATAGTGTTAGAAAATGGTCATTGCCATTCATTACGTATGTGATGTGGGTATGTAGGTAGGTACGTTAGGAATCAATGAGTCAGTTAGCTCAGATGTGTGTTGTCGTGTGATGTTCTTGGGTTCATAACAACTCATGAACTTTAAGTAAACTCGTGCATGTAGGTAATACGTCCAGGTTGTTTGGTTTGGTCTGTTTAATGTAATGAAGTTGGCAACTTAATTTCAGGGAAGATGTCTGAGGTTTCTCCGGTAGAAAAATCCTTTCCACTCTATAACTCACTAGGTTAGGGTTTTTTTCTAGGATATAAATGAACGATATAGCCAGAAATTATAAGTAGGTAATAAGTATTCCAAGAATATACTTAATTCGGCCGATGACATCAATTATAATAGGATATACCGAAAGTGGTAGGTATCCATTAGATTATTGAAAACATCGCAATGATTACAAATCAATTATTAATAAATAATACCAGCCTAGTTTTTTCCCGCTGCAGAGCAAAGGCCTCTTTTCGTACAGAGAAGGCAAGAGCATTGATCACCACACCACGCTTGCTCAAGGCGGATTGGCGATTTCAGAGTTACATTATTATGTAAGTTTCCTCACGATGTTTTCCTTCACCAATCGCCGTAATAAAATATAAAACATTCAACATTAATTAACGAATAAATATTGAAAGATACATAGGCAAATGAAAATAAACTTTACGTAGCAAGATAAATTGTTTTGATTTGGCAAAAGACTATGCTCTATGAAAACGGCTACAAAAATGAATTAAAAAAAATGGTAGACGTAGCTCTGCTACACCCGTAGACCTCGTAGACGTAGTGCTCATACTACAATATATAGGTAGGGATTATAATTATAAGTGTAAAAACAAAAAGCTTAAGTTTTTGTTGCATTGTTGCTTGTCATATTGTATTTAACGAACTAGTTTTGTTTAACCACTATCCTAATTCATAATGTTCATTAGCCAAACAGTCCAATTTATCAATTTTATCGTGTCGCCGCACTTTCTCCTTTCAGTTTTTAAGGATTCCATTCAGTCCTAATGAGTTCTTTTACCTTAAATACTTACTCGCTTTGAAAGCACTCTTACATATAAAAAAAGCGCTGTACCTACAATTTTCGGCCGATGATAAATACATATGTTCCAATCACGCTTTGCTCGTCTGCCGAGCCTAGCGCTTCGTTTAAATGTAGGTATATGCTGGTCTCGTTTTGTAATTTAATTACCCTTTGGCCTAAGCGAGAACGTCAATTATGCATCGTTCGACTCAACAAGTAGTGGTCTCGTGGCGACGTACATAATATGGGCACTTAATCCTTCATCTTTTTATGCGTGCTTTATAAGTGCGAAAGTGAAGAACAGTATTAACTTTTTTTGTGGGAAATTTTGAGATTGTAGATGATGAGCTGGTCAGTATTTATTTGATACGAGTTAGTACTTATGTTTGTGTTATGATAAGGGTGAAGTAGGATGAAGGTTGCTATTATCTTCAGTTGTGAATTAAAAGGGTTTTTACTAAACTTAGTCTTTGATTTTAAAGGCCTCTTTGGGATATCCAATGACTCTTTCATTACATAAAGTCAGTCAACGAAAGGTCCATTGCAGGTCAAAGTCCTCGGGCAAATTGATATTTGCGCTTCTTCTTATGGTTTCCGTTTCAGTACTCCTTCGTTGGTATGACGTCGTTGGGTGAACCTTGACAGCCACGTAAATGTTTTGGGGATTCGTCCCGTGTCTTAGACGAAGTGTCCGCGCTGCATGCTTATGCTTTTACACAAATTTTTAATGATGCTTTTGGGTGTGCAATATATTTTTTGGTTTTGATCGTATCTAACTAGGTAAATAAATTATTTTTTGTCGGAATATTGTATATGCATCTAAACAGGAACATTATTTTAAGTCCTAGGTTTGCGGAAAAGGTGAAGACCGTGGATTCTTTATGGGCTTCCAAAACTCAAGCACAAAATTAATAGCTAAGTAAACAAATTTAAAAATTATTTTTATTAACTTAAAGTAACTACTTAAGTTAGCTTCAGTTATAGACAGAAATACGCGCTGAAAGTATAGAGTTTACAAGAGCTAGATTTGCACTTCTATCTTTTATTTCCAATGTTCGAATTCGTTAATTGTTGGTTATGGAGGGGCTTCTAAAGTTGCTTATATAAGACCTTATTAAACATTTACTTGGCAACACTTCATAGGCTTAAATGAAAATAAATGTTCTTCTCCCATTTGGGAGACTTGCGGATATTATTCCAGCTACTGCCGATTAGATTTCTCTTAACGGTCAGAAACATTAACAAGATAGAATAACAATAACAGCGAAAATGTTAACCATTGTAAACAATAGGCAAACATGACAACGTTTTAGTTTACTGTACTAAGGAAAACGACAGGTCAAGCGACAGTCGGACCTTTAGTTGTAATCTAATATCGTTACGTCATACTAAGTGGGAAATCACTGAGGGTTTGCAGATACCACTGCGATGTAGAGGCAGACAAGCTAACGTAATAATTACGACAAATTAATGTGTGTGCATCATATTTATGTTTTATGAACCAACCGCAGAGATAACTAATGTGATTGACTGATTGCCATTCATTTGTGTCAAAAAGTGTGATGATGCGTTGGTGCACCGTGCGTGGTTGTGGCGCAGGGAGTCCGCGGCGCCGGCGCCCGCGGCTCGCCGTCGGGCGTCCATGCGACCGTTTGGCGCCGCCCCTGCATTGATAACCCCGGAACGTTGACCTCCTCACATTAGCGTTTACTAAACTGGCGTTACTCGCATGCACTAAGCCTCTATGCAGTTTCAGCGCCACCTTGTCTTTCGTACCTGCCGACCTACGAGACGTGAATTATGTCTTCTTAAATTATTTGCATTGTATCATAATAGGTAGATAACAGTAATTTAAATAGTGTTTATTAATGTACGTTGTAATTATAAGAGTAATTAACATAAATCACAAATGATTTTATTTTCTTTTGCTAAACATTGTCTTTTACACGAGCTTATGTCTCGGTGTACTGTATCGATAACGGATTGTTATATTCTTAAAAATGGTAACATCGTCGTCGCCGTGTTACTGAATTTTCGTAGCAATATAGACTTTTTTCGATTTACTTTCTTGGTATATTGATTTTATCTTTTAGATCGGGAGTTTGACCAATAAATGCAATTTAACATTGTTTTAGTAAAATTATGTTACAATACGCACCTATCTAACGGAAATTAAACCGTAATCACTTCTAATGATTGAGGAGTTAATACCAGAGCATTTAATTTTCGTTTAATTTGTAACATCGATAAAAAGACTGTGAAAAAGCACAATCAAAAAGGAAGTAGGCACATTACATTTGTTGTTTTTAATATTTTCAATCATTCCGTGCAAAGTTTAAAAGTTCCGACCTGGCTTGAAAGACTTCCACGAAAAGTGTCTAGTATTAATGAGTAGGTAATGCTTTCCTGAAAACTAGCTGAAAACTAGCCGAAAATCAGCCGTCATACTTGAACGTATGTGTGCAAGATACTGTACACATAATTATGTTGTATCTGTTAACTAATAAAGGCCCAACTTTCAAGTTAGCAAGTACCTACGTATACCTTTATTAACGACTTTATTTTGACTTTGACCATAGGATCGTAAATTTATAAAATGTGCTCTTACTATTGAGGTTTTATATAAACTCATTCTTTATTGAAAAAGGTAAAATTCCTTTTCTACCAAAATAATAGACGTTTCAGAATAAATTAGGAACTATTAATACTAAAATCACTACAGTTAAGTCTAAAATGGTTGTAAGATAAGCGAGGATCCAGTAGGTATGCTGCGTTAATGGATTACGTTTATAAACTGTCATAACTATTATAATTTGTAAACAATATTATTTGATACAATAGACTCTGTGCTCATCAAGTAAGATAAAAAGTTATATTTGTCTCGAGAATTATTTTTACCCTTCGGTTGACTGCGCTCGCGCGATACATTTCTTAACAGGAGTTACTTAATCATTTTCACTATTTTAAGTAATGGTTTTAATAAAAATACTATAATAAGATACTGATAATACAACTAGCTTCTTCTTATTAGATAATAAATAACAAAGTGAACTAGAGGCTTCATCTTAACGTTGTGTTTGGAGAGTCGCATTATCTATCTTCTATCTAAATATCGAAAGCGAAAGGTCACTTAGTCACTCTTTCTCACTCATCCCGAAATATCGAAAACCGCTTGACGTATACAAAGATAAAATTTGGCAGGGAGGTAGTTTATAGTTAGTACACGTCCGAAAGGAAGTTTTTTCAAACATCACCCCATAGGTATGTGGATAAAACAGGGCTCCAAAGTTTATATGAAGAGATTAACTCTGACGCGGACGAAATCGCGGCCAGAAACTATTAGTGTGCTATAAAATATAAAATGTCTCAGTTAAAACAGCTTTGTCTTCATATTCGTTCATTCATATCTATTGCGTTTTATTTTCAAGAAAATAATGCCAGAATTTGTGACGTCAGCAATGTTTTCTTACAAAATACTATATCATGCGTAAAGCCTGGCACTTTAAATTATCAATTGAACTTGCCCACAATAAATGTATTGTAGTCAGATGTAGGTATCATGTGCAGTTACCGTGCCGGGTTATCCACAATAATGCAGATGTGTGGACACTTCGTATGCATGCACGAGTTAAATGGTGACTTAAATAATATTTACATCAATATTCACAAACCTACCTACTTTCAGCACCTGAATTTTAAACTTCATAGTCCGTAGTTTTGTCCGTCTAGATAAAAGTTTTTTGCAAGACAAGTAGTGATTGTAATATTTTGTATTTTTTCAGTGAGTTGAAAGAGAGTGTTTTCACCAAATTGGATTTGGTGGACTACTTCAGTCTGGCTGACAACTCGTTGACTGAAATGCCGAGGCACGTTCTTCAGCATCTACCGCACGTCAAGACGCTCGACCTCTGCAGAAATAAAATCACAAAGCTCACTGAAGATGACTTCAGGGTAAGGAAATAAAACTGTAACAATATAAAAAAGAGCTCTCACCATCAGAATAATAATAGTACCAGTCATTCATATTTTTTATCTGTGTGTCTATAAATAGAAACATAATGTGTTGGCGATAGCCCCAAATGCAAGAGCGTGTATTTGAAATTAATATGATTACTGTGTTTGTTGTTTACTGTAACGGGTAGCGTTTTCTCCACCTTTTGCTGGGCCTTTGTTGTCAGTGTTATATACGCAAAAATAGATTAAGATAAGTACTTATTTACATTCTTCGAACGTCTGTAAGAGTAAAGATTGTATTATCGGTGTTTTGGGATTTTCTTTAATCACTGAATGACGACATATTCATCGGTAACCGTATTCAATCAGTCCATCACTGGTTATAATTAACCAGTACTAAAACCGATTATGTCATAACCGTGAAAGCTAGGTATCTGAAGTACTATAGGGTCTTTAATGACAGCTCATAAATCTGCATCGGATATGATATTTCTACATTTTGGGTTAAGGTCAATGTAATATTACTCCTTATACTAAAATATAGTGTTAGGTAATAGCAGTAAATACCAATAAACATATATGAAAAATTATGAATTAAGTTTATTGATATACAGTTGGAAAGGATATCGACGCGCCTCTCCACCTTGGATTCAATACATGATTGAGGACCAACAAGTGTACAAAATATACGCAGCTTAATAAAAGAAATCCAAGTATATATACCACACAAATGTACAACGCTTGCCAAAAGTCTAATTTTGCTAATTAAAAATGTTCAAAATCTACATAGTTGCAATACCTATCATCTCAACGACAAACAATTGTGCGTAAATTAAAGGCATTTTTGACAATCGATTGCGATCGGTCTTATGTAAGGTAAATCATTTGAAATGTATGGAACAGATGATTTTTTCTTTTCATTAAGGAATGACAATTTTTACGGTTCTATACCTACATATTCATGCGGATACTGAATCCATGGTACCAGGTGGTGCGTCGATCAAATCAGCACAGTACAATATACATCAACATATAAAATATATAACATGCACGTAACGACGAGATTAATTCCCATACACACATTCTGCTTACATTTACTCAGAGACTGCTTCATAAATTCAGTACTAATAAAGAATAATAATAATGCCAGCATATACTTGCCCCATTGCTAGGCAAAAGCCTCTTCACACACAGAGAAGGCATTGATCAAGACATTGATCACCACGCTTGCTCAAGGTGGATTGGTGATTTCAGAATTAATTATAAGTCCTGGTTTCCTTATGATGTTTTCCTTCGCCGATCTTAACGTTGTCCAATTAAAACGTAGAAATTACATAAGAATTGAGAAAGTCACATCGGTACCAGGCCGGTATCGAACCCTCGCATCCACTCACCCTTATGTGAATGAAAGGCAGGCGCCTTAACCACTAGGCCATCACGACATTACTACAGATAATTAATAATGGCATTTTTTTATGTTTCAAAGGACATACAGGAAGTGGAGCACTTATTGGTAGCAGATAACCAAATATCTAAAATTGAGAGGGATGCAGTACCCAAAGCATTGAAGCACGTTCATTTTGGAATCAACAAGCTTAGCTCTCTGAATGGTGCTCTAAGAGATTTGGACGACTTGGAATGGATCTTTATTAATGCTAATAATCTAAAATCTATAGAAAATGAATTGCCAGTCGTAAGTAAACATAAAACTCTATAAAAATGATGCTACATCGTGTCAGTGAGAAAAAAATAACTAGTCTCTCCTCAAATCCTTGCATGGGCTATTGCGACAAAAGGAGGACAATTTAGGTGAGGTATCGTTTATAACGTGACTCAACAATCACACTGTGTAATTGTGTGAAGGTTCATCGGAATACCGCCATCTGAATAGTTGTACCTGAAGCCGCCCGGCTATCTGAATTCGTAATCGTTTTTTTAAAGATTTCGATGGAAGTTGATGCTTTGCTTCCAGCTGTTTTGCAAGTCTCTGTTACTTTACGAGAATTGAGGAAAAAATTTCATAATAAATACTGTAGTCTCAAAAATATAAGTACTTATCAGGATAAAAACGAAATGCTTACCTAGACTATAATGTAACGTATTTGTTTCAGAAAGCGAAAAGGATCGCCCTCATCCATGCTGCCCATAATGAGTTACAAAGCTTACCGAAAGATTTAAAACAAATGCCTTCATTAGAGTCATTGTATTTTTACGGCAATAATATCAAGTTTTTGGATGGAGCACTGCAGAAATCCAGGAGATTAATGAGGATAGGACTATCATTCAACAAAATAGAGAGTGTTAGTAATGTTATGTAAAGGATGTAGAATTAGATTGATGTTGATGTCTTCTTGACGATAGGTAGGACGATAGTACAGGTCTGATTTCGACATTTAGAAATTGATCAATCGTCGAAACGGATTCCGGTGGACAGGGTTCAGGAAACTACGCAATATCTTCTCATCTCTCTCATCAAGATGAAAGCCTTCGGACAGAGAGTGCTGTTACCAGCGATAGCTTACGAAGTTACGACACTGAACTATGATAGACCACTATGATTCTGGATGATCATAATAAAATGGTTTGAAATCATCCAAAGTCCAAAGGGGAGGTCTATATTCGGAGTTTACCTGGATGATCGTATCAGAAATAAGAGAACTAAGTAACTGATATAGTGATTATCTACCAAATTAAAGTGTCAATGGGCGGGATGGTCAATGGAGACGAAAAGTTAATCTAAGATCTGGTGGAAGCGGCGGTGGAGCTGGAAACGGCTAATTGCGGAAGCTACAAAACCGGTAGTGGTAGCTGTGCTTGGGGGAGGCGTATGTCTTACAGTAGACGTCTTTTCACTAAATGATGATAATGCTGAAAAATTGTTCTCCCTCATGTGACTAATTCATTCTCAAAGTGCCTTTTATTATTTTAGCTAGGGGAGGATGAATTCACCGAAGCAGAGAAATTGGCTGAACTGGATATTGCCTACAATCAACTTAGGTCATTAAACGGTTCTTTGAAGAGTTTGAAATCATTACGATATTTAAATTTAACCCATAATTTCATGACAGAATTTTCTCTACAAGAAATCAAAGGCTTAAAAAGATTATCTGTAATAGATCTTTCCCATAATAGGATAAGTCTTATCACAGGAAACATGGAGGTAAATGAAACAAAATATAATTACATTACGTATTTTTTTATATTTGGATAATATTAAATCATATTATAAATTAATTTACAGAATTTAGTGGATGTTGAAACTCGTGTCCTGGAACTAAGATTGGATCATAATCACATCCTTAGCTTAGGTGGTGCACTGATGGGGCTGCACGGTCTCTTGAGACTCAACCTTAGCAATAATCTACTTCAACAAATTTCACCAGATGACCTCATTGGCTTGGAAGATTTAAGATTGCTCGATGTGTCCCATAACCATATAACAACACTAGAAGAGACATCAAAGGTTTGTTTATATACTGGAGCAATAACAGTGACCTGTTACGCTTAGCGAGCTTTTGCGAGTTAAATCATGTTTATACGTTGATATTATTAATATTACTGCTGATGCGATATGTTGTAACTCACCTACATACATTCAAGCTAATGTGATTTCCTTTTTGTTTCCAGACATTTTTGCCATCACTTGAGGAATTAATAGCCCATCATAATAATATTACTTTACTTGATAAAGATTTCCATGGGTTACCGTCGCTCTGTATGGCTGATTTGTCATATAATCACATTAAGACTGTTAACTACGACGTTGTATCAAAATCTCGATGTACTATTAACGGAGTTCCTAGCGTTTTAAAGATTTACCTTCAAGGTACGTAGCTTTACATGGCTTTCATAGAATAAGAATTGTATAATTAACAACAAAAGAATAAATGATATAAGGCAAAAATTAATTAAGATAACAGCCGTAGATTCTAGCTTACATTCGATGTTGGGGATTAATAAACAAAAACCAAAAGCAAAGCGAATTTACCCCTAAAATTAGCAACTTGTAGTTATGCAACTATAACTCACTGCCATCACGAATTATTTAGCTTTTGCGAATATCTTTTCTTTTATAGTAAGAAGACTCCCTAAGTAAATATGATACAATAAGTGCATGCGCTCGTGCCTCCAAGCGTTGAACTTCAAAATAGCTAGCGATAAGTATTTAGTGTCCCGTTGCCACTACAAGTATAGGATATTACATTGCAGATAACCCTGTCCTATGCGACGATCGCCTGTACGAGCTCAGCACGGTGCTAGAGAGCTTGAATGCGCGTATCAACGGAGCGTCGACCTGTGTAGCGCCGCAGACCACTGCGCCCATCCCCATGAGGGCGCTGAACGACGTTTTACCACCTCAAGAGACTCCTCCAGTCATCGTGGTGGCACAGATGGGTGCGGGGGTGCATGTGGTGCCGGAAGGCGCCGACCGCGACGGTGCCTCAGCCCAAGTCCCCCAGCTAATGTACCGGCGCGTGGGGGCACTGTTCGGCCACATGCTGCCGGAGCGCGAGGGAGGCCTGCCGGTCGTGGTGGAGCCGCCCGTGACGCTGCCGCCCGCCAACACCAACGTGGTGGTGAAGTGGCCCGACGAGCGGAGAGTGGACGAATCGCATCCGCTGGTGGACCATCTGCGACTCCGCGACCTGAACGCTTCGCCGCAGTGAGGGCAGGGGACCCGGGTGCCGCGCACGCCGATGACTACGAATTGATTGCTTCGCCTTAAAAATATACTGCCAATAATCTAGGCTAGGGCAGAGTGTCTTCTGATTCGGTCGGGCGCATGTAAATTTTGAATTAGATAGATACCATCCCATTCTGTTAGGTCTGCGATGTAAATAGGAGGATGTGTTAGGTACACCGATACCGACAGTGTATCTTTAAACTGATCCTATTTTGAAAACGTCGAGTAAATGTGTAATTTGAATTTAGTATGTAGCAAGTATTATCCGAATGGTTAAATTACTACGTAGCAAAATATATAGGGCGTGTATATAAATTGGTTGAAAAGTGTTATTGCCTATGATGTTTTTTTTCTAATTATACTCATTGTAGAACATTGCGTGTGACCAAAAATTGTCGTGACAATCACCCCTACCTATTAACAGTTTCTAAAATATAATCCTACATGAATATTGTGTATGTACCTACCTATTGTGTAAAATATACAAAATAGCACTGGTTTTGCGAAAGGTTTTGAATATTTTAATGTAAATGTTACTAACATAAATTGCTATACTTTTTTCGAAATATTTACCTAAGTGTCTACCAAAGATAAAATAGTACCTAAAGTAGTTAAGTCACCACATAAACATACCTAGTAGTTAAGTTATTGTATTTAATTGTAAGGTTTGTCACACGTATGATCACTATGGTTAGCGATCACTGATCTCTGATTGATCACGTGCCAATATCAGTGTACAGTCAGGCAGTTATTATTCTTTGGTCAGGCTCTGTTCACTGATACGATACAGCTCACAAATAGACCAAAAGCCTAGCGCGAGCGCCCCTACCAGTCCTAGCTTATTATTGCAAGACGAACAAACTGTGATGTTTTGCTAGTAGTATATTTGTAGGAACTTTATTTATACTAATCTGCCCAAAAATCATATAGGTTCAAATGACACTGCGGGACAAACCTTAGGCAATTAAAAAGAAAATGGCAGAAATTATGTTCAAATAAAACGAAACATTTCCATAAAAAAGCCATTATGTTATTATTTACTATTATTACTTAGTAGGTAGAGGTAGAGAGAAAAAAATTAAATATAGATTAATCGAATACATTTTTAAATGTGCCATAGGTACCTATATTATGTTATAAAAATAAATTTATTTATTAGGTACTGTGAGCAAGACCGAACGTAGAGGGCGCTTCATAGAACTTGTGTTCGCTTTATAATCTACTACCTAAGTAAGTAAAATAATTACCTCTATCGCTGTGAGGTATTGTCACTATAATAGCCATAGAGGTTTCCGTGTTATTATTCGATAGAGTTTTTAATAAAAACCTGATAAACCAGTGTAATTATTGTAACTGTCGGTATGTCTGAATGCGTGATTATAGTGTGCGTTGATGTCTGATCCAATCTTAGTTGTAAGTGTGTTGTTAGTAATACGATCAAAAGAAACCTTTTACTAACTCATTTAAAGTTTCACCACACTCACAAATAAGATTGGTTCGGAACACTTAAGTTAAATAAAGTTTAAAAAATAACAAACATACCTAAGCCTGTCGACCAAAGTACATAGATTACAGTTCCTTCGATCTTTTCGAACGATCTACCTAAGATAACTTATGTAATTAACATAAGTAATTTGTTAAGAATTAGATTTTATTTTGTTAGTGTAATTTAAAATTTCGATTAACAATTACTAATAAAAGATATAAGGTGCTAACCATTTTCATTTATTTATTTATACTCCTATTAAAGGTGCCTTATTCCCAAAAAGTTGGCATTTTTATCTCCTTACAACCGAAACCTACAGAAAGTACTAAAGTAGGTAGTGGCTTTTACCGCTAACGAAGTAATGAGAGGAATATTTTCTTTTTTGAAAAGCGCTTTCATAAACGCAACCTCCTAAATTCCTCATTTTCATTAGGATTTTTTTACCCACCATTTTGTTTTTTTTTCGTAGCAAACAACAGTTAACAGTTTGTGCCCAACCTGGGAATCGAACCAAGGATCCCACACTCAGCAGTCCCACTTGCGACCACAAGATCAATAGGGCAGTCCAACAGTACAAGGGTCATGGGGTATTAAATTGGGGAACATTTATAACTTGTTATAGGTAGAGAAACAAAACATAAAGCGCTGGAACTTTCATCTTTATTATCTCCGTAAATAGGTGGTTCCCAGGTATGGTTCACGACTAAAATATTATTATGATTTTACAGGTTGAAAAGAAAGAAAGAATTTGTGTTGAGTGTCTTTTTAAACACTTTTCTTGCGTCGGTTCCTCAATGGTCCCGCAAGTTGGTGTTACACAAATATAAAATTTACCTAAGTACTTCCGATTGTTTCTGAACTGCGGCACGTGTTTGTTAAATCAGAAAATTGAAACGAGTCTGAAAAACTTTAGGCCTGCCTGTGTTTGTGTTCCTGCAGGTTACTGATCCATGATATCGACGCATTGTAACATCAACGAAATGAGGATTTGTCTCCTCCTGTACTCGCTACGTCACGCGTTATTTTATATGGTCACGCCTCGACAAGTCTTGATATAGAGGCCAGCATAAGTTAATAAGCCCATTTTCGCGAAAAAATCTTTGGTTTGAATTTCAACGTAAAGGAAAGGGATACCTACCAGAATTTATTTAAATCTGTTATGCTTTCAAATAGTTTCAAGCTGTTAAAGTTGCATTAATATCGATTTAGTAGTTTAGAGTCCAGACCAGCGTTACCATTTTTTTTTGCCACGTCGAGATTTTTGAACTTTTTAAGCGAAAAAAGCGGGATTCTTTCGTCGAAAGCGGGACATAGTAAAAAAATGTATGAATATTTTATCTTTTATTACAGTTTAAATAACGTTTACGTGACAATAGATAGCAAAAATTGGTATAGAAAATGTACCTATTCTAATTAATAAAAATATATTATTTTTAATCAGATTCACCCTATATAAAAAAAAAACAGAAATCAAAATAATTAAAATGTGCTTCACAAACCATAGAAGCTTTTAAATCAATAAAAGTTCAAGATTGTAAAAATTGCTGTGAGCATGTAAAATAAAGCGGGACTGAGCCTGTCCCACGTGGGACATTTAATTTTGATTTAAAAATCGGGACGTGTCGCCATCATTCAGTACGTCTGGCAACGCTGGTCCAGACTGATGCGATAATGTGATACCTGCGCTTGATTGAGTCCAATTCGCACTTGGCGGGTTTATAAGTGATCATGCCCACACCGTTTTTTGAGGACTGGATTCGCGCCTGCTGTAAAGTTAAGCCATCATTGTTTACATCACGTTGTCTTTGAGCATAGCATAGTTTTTTGACTGTACTAATATCTTGTCATGTCTGGACTGTATACTGTATCATTAATTAATAGACCCATATTATGGAACTAATAATTATAGTACCTAGTAAAATGTTTATTATAAGGTTTATATAAAATCCTTGTAGTTACGAAAAATATTACAAATATGATTTTCTCCCTCTTTTTGCTTATTACTGTTATACTTTGCATGCTGATCAAAATTCACATGCAATTATGACGATATTTATAAATTTACAATATCAATTTATCTGTCGTTATACTTTATAATTCCATGCCAAGTTGTCAAAATTCACTTTAACCTAGACAAGCAGCGCCACTGCTAATTGTCAAATAGTGGTGGACACCAGTAAACACAAAAACCTCAGTGAGACTGGGTAACGGCATAATATTGATCCAAAACATAGTCTATCGCCCTCCCATTTCGTCGTTATGAAAATGACAAGGACAGCTAGTTTTTATACCATAGACACAAGTCAAGTTTTCACAATTTCATGTTTTTGTCAATAATAGAGGATAACTAGTTACTTTTCTATTTGTTTGCGCCTAATTACTGTAAAAAGGATAGAATTACATGCTTAGGTATAGGCCGTTTGTTAAGAATTATAAGATATTTTGGGCGTTCTGTATTTGTCTATGCTAACTGTATTCGTCGGATATTATCTGTAGCCTCTATTCAGTGAAAAACGAAACGACAATAATTCACAATCGAGTTTCTTGTTGCGCTGTGTGGTTGTCTGTGTTAGAACTGCGAAATTACACTGCTGCCCGCTGCCCAGTAAGCAACTGTTTTGTGTTGGCCTCGGTCCGTCGGGAGACCTGACGGCTACGACGAAATATTATCACAATGGACTATAAGGTAATATTTAACACCTAGAATCAGTGCGTGACATTTGCGAAATGGTCCCATCGTGGGTCTACCATCATTACTCAATACAGTGAACGAGCCAGTTTGGTCCAGCAGAATGTCGAACGAACAACAACTGTGTTTGCATGATGCATCGTATGATTGCTATCCCGATAGTCTGTTCGATCTTTGTATGGACTATTTAGTGGCGAATCTTAATACAATTACCAACTTCGCTCCCGAAAACCGTTGGAGGCGCCTGAAAGATGAAGTTATATTACCAGCCGAGATATGTGAGAAATTCATCCGCGCATATCAGAAGAAAAACCGCATCAATGATAATATTGCGAATATATTTCGTGATAAGTTTCGCACTCGGTTAAATACTGTTAGGCTGCGGAACTCTCGCATCACTGATGAAGGATTGCGCTGCATGATGGAACACAAACCTTTCGAAGTCGAATTAAACCAATGCGAGTATCTTTCGCAATCGTCCTTGGAAATTATAAGCGCCAACAGCCAGAACCTCCTCTCATTGAAATTTGGTCCATTGACATATGTATTTCCTCAGGATGAGGGTATGTATAGGCAGAGGGGTTATATCATCTACGCTCCTAACTTAAAGAGATTGACAATCCAACGTCGAGGTCTGGCAATATTCCCTTTGCTTTTGTTAAAACCACTACAGCACTTGACACATCTGGATCTCTCCGAGTGTACATCGGCCGGTTCCATTTGGGCTCTGAACGAGATGACCAATTTGCAATTCCTTGTGCTGCATGCTGTCCCTTGGACTAAAGATCTAATTGATTGGATATCAGGAATGCACCAGTTGAGACACTTAGATATATCACAGTCGAATGAAAGGCATGGAAAATATTTCACTCCAAATGAAATTTTAACCCAATTAGTCGAGAATCTGCACCTTTTAGAGTCATTGGACATATCCGGTACAAATTTAGCGGGCACAGGAGCAGCAACAGTATCTGTAAACCATGGATCCTCTTCAGACAGTATGGAGTGTGAGGTGCGCTGCGACATTCCTGGACTGGTTAGCCGTGTGAACCACCCGCTGGAGTTCCTCGGTTTATATGGCACTCATCATGGAGCCTGCAAGCGGCATGATATACCAGCAAAAGTGGTAAGTGTCTTCTTTTATGGTTCAATTTTTATAACAGTTTACTGGATGGTGAACGGCCGGCAGCTAGCAGCATCAAACGTAAAGCTGCATATACTTTCAATATCTTTTTTCTGGAATTGTGCTAAAGTTCCATATTTATGGTAAGTGTCTGTCTACAAGCACTCGACATGTAACATCGTTGTCTGAAACATTTCATGTAGCAATAAAAACTTTCCAATGACAACTGCTGTTGTTGTTGTTCACTACTACTTATGGAAATCAGCAAGATGCACTGGCATTACATGGCAGCAGAAACGTCTCAAGTATTCTTTGGTACCCAAACACTCTCCAAAGGATTGCCACACATATTGTACTTTCTGGCCTTGTTTGTGCAGTAAAGTTAGGGGTTAATGTTAACAAACTGATTCTATTTTCCACCCACACAAAATACTAAGCTATACGGAGTTGCAGATGGCATCCTGATATAACAAATGTTATAAGTAGGTACTTGTTAGTGCACTGGTGCCTAAATAATACTAAATATCCCTTCAAACTGGAACAATGTTACACTGTTGAGTAGCTGTTATGTACAAACAGGTATAATGGTAGTACTTCTCGTAATGAGCTTGTTCACAAAGAGTTAGCACCCAATATTAACCGGTCTTGCCCTGGGTGACTTACCGGTAAGTCAGGACAATGGAAAATCAATTGTGTCTCATTATGTGGGACTTGAGTAATTAATATTATTAACAATACTTATATTTAAGGGTATATGTTGCATGCGGGCCATTAACTAGACAAATGAGGACTCCTGGTTTCTACTAGAAATTACCATTATCACACAAAAGTTATGTTTCAATAAAAAGCCATGAACAACTGTAAACACAGATTAGTCTTATTTGACTAAAATTAAATTTTACACACAATTGTAAGTCTTAAAAGTTTGGGCAGAAGTGCTGTTTCTTATGGTCTGTTTTACTGAGTGAGTAATGCTTAAATTAAACTGCACTGTTCGGTTTGCAATGCTTAGCATTAAGAGGTGATAATTTAACAGAATGGAGACATTAAGGTGATGGTATTAGGTATTAGCCTTTATTGTTTTTCAATCTACATCTTTCATATTCCTTGTAAGATACCAGAATAGTATAGTTAACTACTTCATATGTGGTTTTTAAATGTAACAAAATCACTGCAGGATTGGCTAGTTCAGTATTACTACAATATTTTGGGGCTGCAAAGTTGATGATCTGTATTTTAGAGAGCAGTAGTGTTCAGAACTTGGTCTATTAATTTACCCATAGAATTTTTATATGAATATCTTATTTTTTTGTTAATTTATTTATTTAAACATTATTATTATTTATAAATTGTAAATTCTTATCATTTTATATTACATTTTCCTCTTAGTGATGTGTATATAGATGTAACTGGCTCTTCCAACACTAATGTTATATTAGTATTTTAAATATAACATAAATATTATTGTAAAACAAGTGGCTATAAATAAATCACTGTGCCCCAACAGCCTATTCAATTCCCACACATCACATTCTGTTGTTTGTATAAACTAGTATGATCTAACATAGTTATTCATTATTTCATGTGACATGTGAAAGCTGCATGAATAAATCCAAAATAATAAAAATATGTGTTAAATGACATAAACATAGTACATGTTTGTAATATTACTACTAATTTACTTAAAGAATAATAGAAAACGATGATTGTATCACACTTGGTTGGTAAATTAAAACATTGAACCCTCAAATTCGATTTTTCACATTATAGGTTTATTATTTTTTAACATTATTCTTACTAGTTCACATAATGCCCAATGGAACATGTAATTTTTTGTTGGTACAGGGACGGGGCCCCCAACGGGGCCAAACGCCTGCCGGGGTTGCGGGATGTCTTAACAGGATACCGTGACCCCGGAACGTAAAGGGCAACAGAAGGAACAGGGTGGTTTTTTAGTCAGTAAAAGTCTGACTGAGACTGGGACTGTCAGACTTTTATGATTAATTTGATGGGTTGGGGATGGGAAGAGTCATTTGATGATTTTTACCAACTCAAAAAAAAAACTGGTTGATATACTCGCATCTATTATAACGAGGTAACTTCTAAACTTTCTGACACTATAAGTCACTCAGCTAGCTCATTTCACATTTGGCTACGAATCTGAACGGAAAAACACGAGCGGAGTTTCGCAGATTGCGGCAAAGTCGCGCGTCATAGATGCAATGACACACAGATATGACAATTTCGGGACTTTTTATCTTTATGCATTGTAAAGTGTGTTTTTCTTATAGGCATACACATCCACTTAAATTAAAATTCATCATAATAATTTAACTTATTTATATAATACTTTAATAAAAGTAGCGTCTAAATATATTTTCGGGCATATAGTCCAAACACAAACGCCCGAAATCATATTTAAAAATCAAGACGCAAAAATATCTATGAAATAAAACCAAATTCAAAGACTCTAATTTAATACGTTTTATTTCATTTTGAATGCGATTTTCCGCTTAGAATTAGGGGACCACGTAAGTCTTTAAATGGGAAATTACACGTTTCTACGTAAGACAATTAGAAATTAAGTTATGTTTGAGATTTAAGCCAAAAATCTAGTATTTCGAAAATAGGTAGGTACACGATACAAAACCTAAGTACTTCGCACACGTATTATTATATTGTTTTGGATGTTGTGTATATTAACTAGACCGCAAGACTACTAATGTGAAACACAAAGGGTATATCGAATCTACAGTTATCCAATTAATATTGTGACCGAATCGATGTCTTTGTTCACCTTATCATTATTTCCGTATTTTCTCTTTATCTTTTACTAGTGACGCGCCCCTGCTTCTAAAGGGTGCAAACTCCCAATGTCTTATTAAAAAAAAAAAACAGATTTTTTAGCTAGGGCCAAGTCGAATATTCATGTATTAAGGGATGCATACCTGACAGAAGATGTGTCGAACGGGTCGTTCGTACTGTAATCGCTTGATGCACTAACGCATCATCGGTTTTGTGTGAAAAGTTGAATGTATTCGTTCTGGATACGCAGCGCATCTCTCAGTAAGAAATGCGTGCACCTTTGTACTTTCACAATGTAATCATACGGAATAAAACCTAAACGATGGTGAAAACCACATCAAAATCTTTTGTGTAGTTTATATGAACAAAGCGTCCGCTTACACTAATAGACACCAAAGGCCACTTGGTTTTAACTATTCTTATAAAACTAGTTATTTTTTGTCGTTTAAATAGTATTATTAAGAACCACCTCTTTGTAGAGAAGCTCGTCTGTGGAAGTGCTACCACCATTATCTATTACTGCCGCATATCAGCGCTGCTTAGTTTCGATTTATGGCAACGACGTTCTCGAGTTCTTCAGGTGGTTTGCCATCCAGTAACAAAAAAAAGACTTCTTCACTCGACCGCCTGTTAATTTTATAAGCGTATTAGTACATTGTTACCTGTTGTTTAGATCACTGGCGACGCCAATGAAGAGCAGATCCTCACTGCAGCTCGCGCTTACATGGAGAGACCAGCCATGTTGACTCGTGTCCTCAACGACTTGTACTATCTGTTCCGCTATGAGAACAATGCTTATGTCGGCCGCGCCTTGTGCGTAGTCCTCGACGCTATGGACCAGCACGTCACGGAGAAGCACATCCAGATATCAGGAAGGTATGTGATGCATATTTAAGATTTTTATAGAAAAATTTCCTGAAGAACAACCGGACAATAAAATGGTATTCTTATAATAAACAAGTACCTACGTTAGTATTATTTCAATGTGTGGCGTAAAAGCATTGTTTAAAGGTTTTGATTGAAGTCAAGTTCTTTTATTGCATTTGTTCTTGAAATCTCTAAGGTTTACTTCAATATAAGATTACAGCATAAAAATTGCCTCATGACATATTTTTAAAAACTACATTCACAAAATATATTCACTCGACATGAAAATGAATAGGTAGACAACATTTTCAACATTGTAGAATGTAGATCGTCGCCGCACACGCCGTCGTTGATTCGATCAATAAATCAACCCTAGAATAACTAGGCCATCGAAGGGCCGGAAATAGGCGGTTTCCCAATAAGACCTAGGTAACCTAGTTTACTTCGTTTCTAACGTTCGGTTCCGTCTGCAGTTCCTAACTCGATAACGACTCACGAGTTTTAAATCTTTCGTGAAAAAGTATTATTTTTCATCCTCTGAAACGCTCACTGATAGCCTAATGTAGCATAAATTAGCAGTACTTAGTAATTAGTATGACGATTAGTATTAGGTTGTAAAACGTAGTCCATTCACATTATCGCGATGATATGAATAGCATAATGATAAAAGCCTCTTTAATACATATTTACTCACTAGACATTTTGTCAAAATTATCTCGAACTTCGTAGACGTATCCATAATAAGAAAAACTTTGTACGCAAATAAAAACTGAATAGCTTTATCAGCATTTTATAAAACCGCACAAAAACACATTTTATTGTGAATTAAGATTTTCTCCCAAACCTTGACTTATAGTTTTATGCACTTTTAGTGCCACACTGTTCTACATCGTAAAGGGAAAAGAAAAAGATCGCATTGGCATCAAACTGAAGAAGCGTATAATTACCGCGCTGCTGGACGGCATGGAGGCCCATCTAGGAGACGACACCATGATGAGAAACGGGTGTCTCACTCTGTGCCAATTCAAGATCCCAACCGACGTGGTAAGTCAACATTTCGTAAAATGAATTACCTATTTAAAACAATTATTTAAACACCTGCAAAAAATACACCATATGTGGACTTCGCACACAAATCAATAATTCAATACTAGGTAATGGTAGCATAGGGTACCTATTCAGTTGTTACCGACAATCATATTATGGCAGAATGTGGTCGAGCTATTTTGTTTTAAATTTAGATTTTTCTCTGTAATTATTTGAACATATTTATCAAAAGAACAATGTTTTCAATGGTTTTAATTTAGCATCACTATTTTAAATATGACAAAGGTATCGGGCTGATACAATATCTGCAACATAGTTTCGGAAATGGACTTGCAATTTTCACGTTATAATTTTCATCGAGCCATTTCGGAGAATTCCCGGGTTGTGCTCTAGCTCTCTGATTGGGCGGCAGATCCCCCCGCCCCCGGTTGAGTATCTGTTATCACGCACTATGAACTCTGACATTTTCGTTAAAGTATATTTGAAATGTCGAACGAATAACTACATTTTATGTTCAGCCTGAGTATACCTGAGGGCTATGATGCTTTGTTATGTACATATACTTTTCCTAACTAGATTGACTTTGGTACAGAACTTACCCCAGTCCCTGGTTTTATCAATGAAAAACTTTGTGTCAATCAAATGTGTTATAAAAGTAAACTGCACCTACTGATGGTGCCATGTGTAAATTATTTGAAGGATTTCGATTTTGTTTATGTTTGCAACATCAAAATAAAACTTTTGTAAAAAAAGTAGACTTCCTACGGCCTGTAGACAGTATGATTGAATTTTTTGTAAGCATTTTGTAATTCACGATGACTTGAAAATATAACGACATTTTGATTTCGATGATTTTAGCAATACTTATGTACAGTCACGATAATGAATATCTTACTGTTACGCAAAATTCAATTGTGATTTTTCTCGTGAAATAACAATTGTGAGAAAATACCTATTTCATAATAGGTTTAAAATAATATAAGCTTTAGGAGAATATGCTTTCTGAATATTGCGTAATTGTTACATGTTAATGCATGTGTCTGTCCCTACCTAGCTAAGTAACATTTTCTTTTCAGTTGTTCGAGTACGAACGTGTAGTACAGATTCTTTTAAACGGGGTAGCCGATGTAAATCAAGAGGGTTTCGTTCAGCGTATCGCCATCTACTTATTAAACTCGCTGGCTTGTCAGGTTGATGGCAAGCAAAAGACTTTCCTCGGCAACCAAGGAGCCATTGGCGTAAGTATCTTTTGTTTATACTTTTTTACAGCCCGAGGTGGACTTTAAGCGCGAGCAAGTTTTACGAAAATGACCGTGGTCACAAAAGTTTTTCTCGAAATGTCTTGATAGAGTTTACACAGTATCAACACTAATGTTTTACACAGCATCAACTCTTTTATTCTTTTGGAATTAGTTTGTCAGTTTAAACTGAATCTGTACCCAATTAAACTTTTGTGACTGCATACATTGGTTGCGGTCTCGAGGTCAATAAATGACCTATTTCTATTCAAGTATCTTAACAAAGGATCTGCAGTGTGAGTGGTGCATTTCGTACTGTTAGACTCAATTGCAGGAAACGTCACTACAGCTATAGGCGACCAGTTCACAACTTTTATTACTTGATATTAGTTTTGCGGTTCTGTAGGTAGTTGTGGGTGATCGATGCCGACAGATTTATGCTCACAAAGAGCAGCGATGCTAATAAGCAATAAAAGAGTCCGCAAAATATTAGTGTAGCTAAGAATTTGTACTAATAGAACTAACATAGATTGTAATATAAATTGACTGAAAAGCTAACTTTGCTTTGCGCAAAACTAAGTTATGGCGCGTGCTCATGCGATTATGTAATTTGACTGTCTACAAATCAGTTTCTATATACTTTAAATGAAGAAATAAAGTAACCCAGCTATCAAGATTATTCAAAGTGCACACATTATTCTGTAATTAGATTAAAACTAACATTAACATGTCATTAAGTTTTTAATTGGAAGTGGTCAGTGTATTTGCCGACTACTCTGAGAAGAACAAACACCGAAACAAATTCAGGAGACCAAAGTCTATTCTAAAATCCATACAATTTCTTTAATACTAGTAGTCAAATCATAAGAGGATCATGTAGTTTAATGTATGAGGTGTATGAGGTCCTTAGATACAGTTTTCCTGCAACTTAATCCCAACTTAAGGAGTATTTCCATAGATAGAATATTTAGAACATTTATTCAAGCTGCAAAAAGTACTCATAACTTCCAAACATTCGTGAAACAAAGCAGAGACATAGTATCGAAACACATAAATGGCGTTCCGATACAGGTAGCATTAGCTATGTCCATATAGGTATGTCGGGTGTCGATGTGGCAGGATACCTAGGGGGCTGCGTCGTTGTTATTGATTTATGCATTTCATTGGCCCCTCACCGTTGCCACCCCGTGCGGACGTTGCGAACCCCGTTAAAGCTTGATCGACATGAGGATAACTGCGCCCGCCAAAATTTAAAATCTCGATACACATTTATACACAATATTACATGTGTAGTGTGCTACTGGATCGATGCAACTCGTCTGGGCATGTTTTATGCATACCTTTAAATCATTTTAGATTGGGATTGGATTAAGATTGATGTTTGCAGTTTGCTAAAGTAAATAGCTTTTATTGTTACATTTGCAATTGATAGCTGGGTGCCACTAGATACTAAATAGGCGTTGATTCCTTACTTACAGTACCTAGTTAAATTAGGTTGAGAAGGTATTATGTATCAATGGGAGTGATAGTTGGCAAGTTTACGACCCGCCACTACATTTGATAACTAGTGTATTTTTATCATTTTACCTAGGTAGGTAAGTAATAAAATGCTGTTGCGCCATTTCGAATTTTACTGATGTCTAAATTATTAGGGGCCTGTCAGTTCAGATCATTCATCTGCATCTGACTGCATTTGCTTCATTATAGCATTCCTGCCTTAAAGAAGGCTGTCTATCAAACATAACATTATCGAATTACAATTCAGTATGATAGAAGGCTGAGCGCGATAGTTCATATCCGATTCTATATTTGCGGAAGACGGAGTGGATTTAGTGCATTCAATTAATTAAATAACAAAACTTGATGCCCGCTTTCCCCGAAGGCTTAGGTAGACGTGATCCACATTTCGATTGTTATGTTTAAAGTCTTATGGTAGGTATTTTGGGCGAGCTTATTCTCTATCCAGACTTAGGACTGCTATTGAGAAATCTTTGATTAATAATTCGGGATTGTGATACTACTATATTATGATACCACTATAGGTGGCAAAGGCCTCTCATCTCTAACAGAAAAAGTTTTGATGATCATGTTTGCTCAAGGCTGATTGACGATTATTAAATTTGAGAAGTTACATTCGTACTTACTTGTTATGGCCAAAAGTAACAACCTCGCGCAGGAGAGGGTCACCTCTGGGCCATTATATTATATTAAAATCAATGCCATAATTTGGAATGCTGGCGAGGGACGCTGCAATGATTATGTATATTTAGTTAGAGGCGAATACGAATTAAGATATGTGCACATGCTCTTCCAATTGGTTATCTCTATTGAGATAATGTCAGCAATTTGGCCCAGCAATAACTCTCTGCATGTTAGCGATCATTTGTGTAACTAATATGAGTAAATCAACTATAAACGATAAAGTATACCTTTACGGTAATGGTTTTTCAGTCTTACTCTTTGATAGTATATCCGTTAGGGATTTTTTTTATCTTTAAGAAAAATACAACTTTTACGTTTTTCTTTGGCTTCTCTCAATTTTTACGAAATGCGAAGGCACGTGCCTTAATATTTTCTTCGAAATGTCTTTTTATGTATTTTTTGTTGTATGATAGGGAGAGACGTTATTGTGGTTTCTCTAAATGGTTATATAAATTGCGAAAGCACGTCATCAACAACTTCTCCCTCCAATGTCCATTGTTCCTCCATGTCCCGTGGCTGCTTGCGTAAGTCCTGCGTCCTTGGTTTCCTTGGTGAAAGTTTTGCGTAAACTCGTCTTTGTTTTAATGAGGTAGGTTAACTTTAAATATAAATTTCCCCTCTTTCTTACCTTGAAAAGAAACCCCTTCGTTTCTTATATAAAAACAATACGTTTTATAAATTTGTTTTTTACCTGTTAATTTACTTCATTGCGTTTTCTTTGCTTCTTATTGTTTTTTTTTTATTTATATAACCAACGAATACTATCAAATGGATGGTACTCGTTATAATAAATAAGAAAATCAGCTGTTCAGTACATTTATGTTCGTCTAAACTCGTCAAAGTGTACTGAATGGCTGTTTTTTTTAATTGTTATTTTTTGAAAAAAATGGTCCCAATCGTTTCGAGTTTGATGATCGAGTTTATGGCTTTTGGTTCCAGGACGACTTAAAAGTAACCGTGTATATTCAAGGCAACAAAATAATACAAATAAGCCAGTAAGCCAGTACTTTCCCCGTGCAGGACAAAGGCCTACTCATCTTTTATTTCTTTTAATCTAGGGCTACCAGTCACCATCAGTTTATAAAATTAGTCTAGCTCATCCCGCCATCTCCGTCTGGGGTACGTCGATGGCCATGTAAAGTCTTGGGCAGTAGGCTGGATGTGGGTGAAGTGGTGAATTTGGCTCATGGCTCGTCCAACTCGACTTCATTTTAGCGTTACAGCGTTGAAGTCAGCTACTTTTCTGATAAGGTCCAAAGGACTTGTTTGTCTTTAACTTTGATACTCTAAATTACAGCAACATGGTCACTGGCAAACCTCGAAATACCTGCCATGTTCGTATTCTTTAACTGAGCTAGTTGATAGTGCTATTAATTCAAAGTCTTGACACATTGCATTCGAAAGAAATAAATAAAGTAATAGATCACTTAGTCGAATGGATAATTATTGAGAGTTTATCTTAGATACTCAAATACAGCAAGTTATTATATGGTGACCAGCGACGATGCAGGTTCTGAATCAGCAAAAGTTCCATGATGCCAAATTGATTTTGATAGATCTAACTTGGAGACCATCGTACACGGGTTTCAGGACACTTATTCAATATGCGCATATTGCGCATCCGTGCAACGCAGCGAGGATGGTGACGCGAGGACGTGATCGCATTTTATTAACGCTTTGTGTTATTGTATAGGGGTCAATAAAGGAGTTGGTCTGGATTTATTCGTTTACAATTCAAACTCCTGAGTCTTCGCCAACGATGACGAATGATTTTATTTTGCTAAGTTAAATTCTCACGAAATGTTGCTGAGATTCTTGTCGGAATGGCTTGTACCTAGTTCTACAGAACATTTGGAAACTTAGAAGTCCTACTTGGTCTTTCAGGCGCACATAGGTAGGTTTACCTCAAATGTATTTTTATGAAAGTTCGCAATATCTGTCCACATTTATTTTCAATAGGTTATTTAATGACTGAGTGGAAAGCCGTGCTTCATCAATAGAAGTGTCTCTTTCAGAAATTAAGCCAAAAATAATATAAAACTCCAGGTTTCCGTAACTTAACATAAGCTTTAATTTCAATTCACCAATCTTTGTAAATTAAGCTACCATGATTTTTTTCCCGTTCTTGAATTTCGCTGTGACTTGTCGATTTAGTCAAGCTTTTCTTATAAGTGTTCACTGAAAGAAATATAATAATTCATCGATCACATTATCATGACGACCAGTCCTCGTTTAGTTTTAAATCAATTTTAATAACCTTATATCTTTTTCTAACAACATAGACCATTTACGTCTACAATTATAGCCTGACAATACAAAAAGCACGTTGAACTAAATTAACTTTGTATCATAATATAATAAAAATGCATTCACCGTTTTTTAAATTCACTTGATACTAACACTGCAGCGCAGTAACAATCGATGCGGTTCAGGGAAATACTCGTTTCGTCTTTAATTTTTAACGCCCTCGCCTTTTACTGCAATGGCGATATACTCGTAGGTTCCTCGAAGTAGTTATTGCTCTCTGGCAACAGACGTATCGAAGGGTTGAATTATAAATAACATGGCGCCTGAATTCCCTGAAGGGGTGGTCACTATTGAAAGGGGAGTATTGAACTCTTATACAGGCAATTAGGGTAATAAAGTTTCTAGGGCTTGCTTGTCTACATAATTATGGAACCCTAAAAGTCAAATTGAACAGAACGGCTATTAATAGCATACAGACGAAATACATTGATATATGAGCGCTTATTATTCCTCACAACTTTTTTACCTTATTTTTCCAATCCATGTGTAGGTTGCTACCTACGCATAAAAAAACAAAGGTTATTTTCTAGAAGGTTGAATAAAGGGTCGTGTAAAAATATAACAATATTATTGCGAACTTGTCTAGACTAGACTACTCTCCGAAGGACTAATGAAGACATGGCACATACGTGACGTACTTCTTAGTGAGTGGCGTGAAAATAACCTCCACGAGTGGCTATCGCAGGACTAAATGGATCCTCTGGCGCATCCTGTAGGCATTCCGCCCCATTGACCTTGCTGATAAACGTTCTTGGCTTCGCTTACAATTGTATTATTTACAATACAAAAAAAGAATAAAAAATAACGAAATAAAGCGTTAATACTGATCATGATACGAGTAAATAGATGCTGAAAGGCTTTCTGGGAATTTGTAAAGCAAGTCGCTCGGTTACGTCTTGCATTACAGCGAGTATTTGTGCATCAAAGTGGTTTGAATATTCTGTAGTATGGTTGTATCAACAGAGGATTGTTCTTGATGTATCTTTTTTTCTGAGCTAGTCGTTTTGATTAGATAGGGTCGCTGTCCCTGTCTATTAATGATTACGGCTATGTAATCTCTATGATACCCCAATATACTGCTGCGTTCACAGTTTAGGTTAACAAAGGTTACAATTTACTACTTTAAACATAATAATGTTATTGTGAAAATCTTCTCTGGATCTAAATGAAGAATGTTCGAGAATATCCACACAAAGCAAGTAGATATTGTGATCGAAGGTATAGGAATATAGGTAGTCGAAGGTATAGAAAGGTTATAGGTATAGGAATATTTAAAAAAGGGGTTATTTTTACATAGCTGCTGAATAAATGTTTCAATTGTACAATGTGATGTCCATGTTTATTTTATGAAGCTACGTTTTTTGAATCTTGTTGTTTTGGATTAAGTTCGACTTCATTTATTCTTTTTTTTACGGTGCAAAATGTTGTGCCATATTTACTTTTATACGTAAATATCGTTAAACTACCGTGTTTTAAAGCAATCACGTAACTTATATCAGAAATAAAAAGTACGAGTCCACGCTTCCAGGTTACGTTTTAAACGAAAACGGTGGCGTACGCGTTTATTACCCCAAGGCTGTTGCTACTATTTCCTAGCTGGATGGCTAGTATTTTTATTAGGAGTCGTGCTATTTATAATAGTTCCTACCGACACTTCTGAGAGAAGAGCAAGGCGTATCACAATCGGTATTCAATTGTTTCAGAAAATGCTGAACTTGATCTCTGACCGCCTGGAGCGCCGCATATGCGATGATGTGCTGGAAGTGGCCTGGTCCACCATGTGGAACGTTACTGATGAAACCCCACAGAACTGCCAGCGCTTCTTGGAGAACCGCGGCATGGAATACTTCCTGGCTTGTCTTAAGGTAACATTTATCCTTACATTATTTTTTCGTTTTTATTTCATTGTATTAAGTCTACTCTAGACATTCCGCAGTTTTTATTGATTTAGTTCTACATAATAATGAGTACAATTTAAAAAAACTTATTTAAAAATATGAACTTCAGATATTCCCTGACAAGGAAGAGCTGCTGCGCAACATGATGGGCCTCTTAGGCAACGTCGCTGAAGTAGCGCTGCTGCGCCCACAGCTAATGAACAAACTGTTCTTGTCAGTCTTCTTCGAGCTGCTTGATTCGTGCAGCGATGGCATTGAGGTATGGATCATAATTTTATATACATATTTTCTTTTTACAGCCTACTCAAGAAACAAAAAAACAAATTATAGCCCGCAGAGCGAGACACTGACCTTTGCATTTGTACGTTTGTGTATAAATCAGTTTGTACAAGATTGTGGCAGTGTGAAACGCACTCGCCGCTTTTCAGCTCATGTCTCTGTCTACGGACTATAACGCATTTAAGCGTTCGCGTTCAAGAACAAGACAACATCAACTGTTACCGCGGTCCACAAACTTGAGGTATCGACGGTAAGAACCAACAGGAAGATTCTTCGGTGCATGGGTGGAACCTGCCAAGGAGTCTACTATAACTTTTAACTAAACTACTTTTAACTTTATATTTTTACAATTATAAACGGTTTTCATTATTGTGCTCGATTATTTAATTGAATTTATAACTACAATTATAATTAAATCAGTTTGCCTAAAGTTTCTAAAAATAACTATATAATTAAATTAGTTAAGTAATTTAATATTTTAAAAAGTCATAATTTTAACCTACATAATATTGATTTTATAAATATTTGCTATCGTTTCGAGCCAATATACAGTGTTTATGATATTATTTTCAAAACGAAATAATTTTAGAATCTCGCAATTCATTTCCAGGACTGAAATTTAGGGTCTAAATTTCAGGATCATAACTAGTCCAATTAAATCAATATATTTAAATAGACAAATGTATGTATCTAGCTTGGGAATCATAATTATGTGCCATACTAACGTACGTTTTCGTTCAAACGCTTCGCTCGTTCAACACAATAAACACGATAGAATAAAGTCCTTTGTGTTGATTTTTAAAAATTGTATGCACAGAAATGGGGCCCTAACACTACTTAATGAATTATAAATAATTCTGGATATTTTAAGTAAGAGTAAAATAATAAAAAAGAAGACTAGATTTTCTTAATCGTCGGCCACAAATTGGGTAATTGAGTTTTTTCTATTTAATTCTTATATCGTGTTAAATGTTGCCGCACAGATCGAATCCACGTTCAAAAACCCCGTTCAAATACACGGTATATGACTGGTTGAACGAGGGACACAATCGGACATGTTACTGAGTGCTAAGTGTGGGTTTCTTCACTCACGTTCGATAGCGAGCGCGTTAGAATTTTTATGGGAAAAATTTATAGCGCCATCTGGTGGTCACTAGCAGAAACCTTATTTCCCAAACAAACTACTTACGCGCTCGCAATCGAACGTGAGCGAAGAAAATTCACATTTAGAACTCTGTTCTCAAAAAAAGAAATCGTGTACAAATCGCATAATATTGTGCACAAATTCGCCAAGTGTTGTCACACTCACGGAAATAAATACACTTCACCTGGCACCATTTCAACTTTTGAGTAAGCCTAAGAATTAAGACACGATTTCCCTTCATTCAAGGCAAGGCCAAAATGCTAGTATTCCAATCGATGTATGAATGTTATTAGGTAATAAAGTCAAATGAGGTTTCGTTTTTAAACATTTGGAACGAGAATTAAATATTATTTATATAAATACTCACTACCTTCCTGCATTATGCATCTTTTTCAACCAACCAGAATAACAAGAAGCCTAACAAATCTGTATCAGGGTTGTAACGGAATCCCTCCGTAATTGCGGAACTTCCGCAACAAGTCGTGCCTCCGTCTCCTTAACATTTTTGCGGATTTAGAACGGAGATTTATTAACTTTGACATACAATTCGCCAGGAAGACGCTCAGCTGTGTTACGAGCGAAATAGTCAAGATTTTGTTCCCATCATTTGCATTTACATGCGGCGTGAAATATAATAATTAGTTTGCTTCTTCTTTATTTTCTATTACCAGTAAAGTTTGTATATGATTTTATATAATGTACTATGTGCCTATTTTGAATAAAGAGTTTTTTACTTCCTATTTCTTTATTAAATCGTGAAATAATCTTATTTTCCCATTTCCACCCCACCTCCGTTAACCTCCGTATCCGCCTCCGCTAAGAAAGCATCCGTTACAACCCTAATCTGGTCATGGACTAGTATGATAATAACATAACCCTAAACAGCTACCCTAGCAAACTATACCTATTTCCTACCCTTAACGATGATTATTATATTAATTAAATTTCTTAATAGTAAAAGTAGGTATAAAACCGTCATGGGTTTAGAAGCGTCTCGAATATAGCGGAAATAACAAGGAATTATTGAATATACATATATTTTGTGCATTGACAATACGAGTATTAGGACCAAAGGCAAAGAAAATTAATAAGGCCTTTGTTCTACGAGCACCGGTAACTATTAAAAATTAAAAAGGTAAAATAAAATGGATACTGAGGGGTGGACTAAATTTTAAACATTAAATAAACTTATAAACACTGCAAAACCATGTCTCTTTACCACTACCCTTGACTAGCATTGCAAACACCAACGAGGTCGCAGCACAGCACTTCCAGAAAGAATGGTGACGAGGGTGTTGCCTCGTGACAACTACGTATCTTGTCTCTAATGACACTCAAGGTAAACCTAGAACATTCCAACAGATATTTCTGAAATTGATTTTACCGCCCCGCCACACCATCCAGTTGAAGCGTCTAGCAAGTAACCATCAGGACAAGATGGCGCAGGCCAAACAACGATATAACAAACTTCAGGTACGTACTAAAATAAATCTTTTAAATGTTGCTTAATGTTATGAATCTACTAGGCAACTTTTGTAGTACAACACTAAACAGTGTGTGTTGCCAGGGTTGCGATCAGCTCGCACAGCATTCGCAACAAAGTAATCTCATAAATTAATAACTTTTTTATCGTAGCCAAAACTACACATCGCCTATAGTGGACTCATGGCATTTTAATTATAACTTGAATACTAACAGTCAACTGGAAAAGTCGATGAGTGTTTTAGTGCTTATAAATTGTGTATGCCAGAATTAAGTTCAATTATACTGAATTGATAAAAATAATAGTTTACAAGGCATTTTTTCACCACAAGCGTTTTAAAACAATATGAAAATTGTGACACTTTAACAATCATCTCTTCGTTTTCATGTTGACCTCATGCAAATTACTCAAATACATTCAAGTGCACATAGTAAAAGCACATAAGTTCGAGTGATATTTTTGCTTTGTCTAGACAACACTAAGCAAAAAGGCATTCGAGCTGCCTTAAAAACCTGCCTTGCAACACTAACCCAGTCGGGGTTTTGCATTGTTAATAACTTTGATATTGGTAAGACGACAATGTTTCATGTTGATGGAAATTGTGTCGAGTGCAGTCTCGGTGGCTTCGGCGACTTCGTCCACGGCACCGGGGCATAGCCCCACTGGTCGACGGCAGGTGGCTCGGCGTTAAGAATGAGGTAGGCAACTGCCAAAAATTTCTATTTTAGGGATGATTTTTGTGATGAGTCCGCCAACATGTTTTTTCATTTGCTTATGTTTTTCTTGGAAAAAGTTTAAAAATAAATCTATAATTTTCATTTGTATTTGGGAAAAATCAAATATAATTTCTTTTTTTTATGTGTCCCGAATAGGACTGGTTGACTCGCTCTGTATTGACAAAGTAAAGAAAAGCGCAGTGTGTTTCCCTATCGTTATATTTTGGGTACGATTGCTCGGTTTCTAAGTTCCTGAGATAAAATCACAACTGCACTGTAAGGTTCAATGTTTCTCTTTAAGGATGAAATGGGTAAACTGAAGCCCATAACATCATTTGTTTGAACGTTGATTTTCTTTAACTGGGTGTACCTAACGTTGTAATACACTCAATGTGTCAAGATATCGAACCAATAACACTACCGTGAATGATGAGTAAACTCTAGTTAACAACACCTCAGAAACCAGGCTCTAGCTACTCAGGTTCAATTAGAAAATTATTTATTTTTTTGCAACTGTTTCCTAATTTCATTTTTATTTTCTACTTTAATTTATTTAAAAGCTTGTTACAGTCAAATTGACATTTTGTGGAAGGAACGTCTGTGATTCAATATTTTGGCCGAGATAAAGTCATTTCTATTGTGGTAAAATTTAGTCTATAAGATGTTCGTCATGTAAGATTAATGTTTTTTTTTTTTAATTCTTTCATGGCTTTACTCTGTTTGCATCTATCATAATTGTATCACCAACACTACCCTTTCATAGACTATGTTTTTATTTACTATCTGTGTAACGTTTAACACCGTATCTTGAGACAGATTTTATTGTTATTTTTAGCATATTATAAAAAAAAAGTGCAAGATTTATATAAACATAAGTCCGGAGTAACCAATCAGTTCAACTAAAAATGTCTGGCGCGTGCGTGCGTGCGCATATCCATCCAGTAAGAGGGGGGGGGGGGACCTGCGCAATCAGCGCTATAATTTTTTAAGTTCTTTTCAAGCTGCTAATATACAAGGGACCTTTAAATCTTGTGTTACGAGGTCTTTATCAACAGAGACGTATGGAAGGGTAAGGAGCTCCCTCTAATATCAATAAATATTTTTTTATTTGTGCTAAAACTTTGTATCACTATCAGATCGGGTAATCAAGAAAACCACATGTAGTAATAAAAGTTGATATCTATTTATTTAAGTGAGGTAATATATATTTTAATTAACACCATTATTGCACGGATTGTGACAGCTGCAGCTAGTTCACACTGGGATCTTTTGAATCGATAAAAGCAAGAAGTAAAGAAGGCAACCACGCGTGCCTGCGGGGTACTGACCGGACCAGTTGCATGCACGCCAACATTTTCCTACTTTAACATCGTCACTGAACTGCCAGCTTGCTCTTGACTTCAATATCGTCTGATGAAAAGCATGTGACGAGTGCACCCGGAGCTGCCTACTCACTCTAATTTTGTCAGTTAAAGGTGGACTCACACTACACCATGCTGGGCTTGTTCGGGCTCGGGTGGGACACGGTCAAAAGAAACGCCCGGCTCAGCCAAACATATTGTATATGTACATATAACATGTTTGGCTGAGCCGGGCGTTTGAAGCAGTTCTTGTAAAATCATACTAGTCGCCCAGACCTTGTTCTATCCGTACTCTGCCCGGTGTATTGTGAATCCATCGTTACGGGGTCATTGTGGCATCCAATTGGTTTTACAGATGTTTATTGTAACAATAATAAATACAATTTCTTTACGTTTCCGCCGATGAGCCTCGACGACCTCCGTTTGTGTTAATCGTATACATCTATCCATAGAGTTAACATTGTCTTAATCTTATCTTCGCAGCGTATTTTTTTGGAATGAATGATACTTTCTGTGGTCTGTATATTTAGGTAGGTTCATACCTGCTGCCTTTGTATGGCTCTGTTTCACCAGTGCACCTTATAAATCAATAGATTATATACGTAGTATTGCCAATGCGCATAGTATTTGTGATTCTGTACAGTCTAATGACTCTTGGTAATCATTTAAATTTAACTTCTAATCCATGACAGTAAAAAAGAAATTACTCCCATTTGAAATATAACCAGGTTTTACATAGTTCTAGACAAATTTATATTAATACTATTTACTTTTTAGAAATTGATGAAACCGACTTAATTTTTTAATTTGTGCTCTCAAGTCAAAATTTTAATGGGAGTGAATAAAACGTAAATACGAAAATATACCTCTGTTTATTTTCGCGAAATTAACAGAAATAATAACCCACAGGTTAGCTATAACGCTGCTGGCGTACTTGCCCACATGGCTTCTGATGGCGCACAAGCCTGGACCGTGGCCGACCCGGCCCGTGACATTGTCCTCCAACGTGTCGCTGCGGCCGTCGAGCGTTGGGACTTGCGTGCTGAGCGCAACATCAACTATCGCTCCTTTGAGCCGATACTCAGCTTGCTGAATGCTCATCACACCCCGCAGTGCCAGCACTGGGCAGTGTGGGCTCTGGCCAATCTGACTACAGTTTACCGTGAGTAGTATAATGTCGTAATATATCGTCTATCGCTGAGTCTATTGCAGGTTGCTTAAAACATGCCAATCTTAAAGTTAACATTTAACAACATATTTAAAGAAACAAATATATGTAGTGTTTAGACCTGGGATTTGTATTCTTTATTTATTTTTTATTTTAACTATTTTGATGTGGTTTATGATTGGTAGGAATAAATAAAATTGTTCTTTTGGAATAGTGTTAGATGCTTTTGCTCTTTTCTCCAGCGGACAAGTACTGCACATTGGTGGAGGCGGAGGGAGGCTTGCGCTTGCTGCACGATCTGCTGATTCACCCGCGCCCTTATGAGCCCATCAAGAAGTTGGCCAGCATCGTCATCGACAACTGCGCCCGTTACGCCTCCCGCGACACCAACAGCCCGCCGTTCTCGCCCTCCCCGGACAATTAACTAGAGGAGTTCTTCGAGGAGATCGATCCTCGACTGCGTGATTAGCGCCTGTGTTGCAGGATTGTCTTATCTTGCACACTCGCTGCCGGCTTTGTCACAGCCCTGACGTACTGGCTTGTAACTACATTGGCCGATGAAGTGTTACAGTAAACACCTAGTTCTGATGTCGCTACACGCATGGACTTTTCACAAGCCAAAAAACTTTGTAATTTAACTTTGTAGATGTACCTAAAGAATCACTGTGTTAGTACAATAAGTAAATTATGGTAACCCCTAACTATAAGCGAAATTTTGTCTGTTCTAGACGAATACTGATACCATGTCTATCATGATGTATGTCGAGCTTAACATTGTCTCGTTGTCCAAGTCGGATACATTGTAAAAAACATGAACAATAGATATACATTGTTTGTGAACCTAGATCCCCCTTTAGATTCTTACGTCTAAGCTATTCTTCTATTATTACACTATTAATATATTGTAATAATTGAATAAATGTAATATAATAAATAACTGTATAATAACTAAACTACACTCGCGTGCTACCAAATCGATTCAAGCCTTAGCCGCGCCTTAAATACTTATATGTAATTTTCCTGAAACAAAAAATAATTTAATCAATTTTTTAATTAAAAAATCAGAAAGCGTTTAAAAGCTGAAGATCTCCGCTTTAAATTGGTACCATTAGTGCCAGTAGTTTTTGAATTAATAGTATCTGGGTGAAAGTTGAGGGAGAACGAGAATTAGAGAATTATGGTTAGGTATTATAAAAATAAAACAAAAATTGTAAGTAAAACTAAATGATTTATGGAATCCATACTTGAGATTGCCCCTCTAGCTTTAATGACAGCTTGAAGTCGGTTTTTCATCGATCTTACTAACCCTACATTGGTCGCTTCCTAAAATATCAAGAATAATGTCGATGATATATCGATGCGCAGTCGGCCTACCTTCTTGGCCTAAGACGGACTCGAAAACGGTCTCGGTTTTTCCCTCTATAAAATACTAGCCCACATAATGCAGAAAATTTCACCGAGTTTCAGCGTTACAACATCGCGGTAATCTTGCCGTAATATTGGACGTCTGTAGATCCTGCCTCATTTGTCATTCCCATGTAGACACATTCTGCACTCATCACTGAACAAAATCGACCGTCATTGGGCGATGCTCTAATTAAGATATTCTTCCGAGTTAATTGAAGGCCCGCTTGTTGTCACTTTTAGGCCCATGGCAGGCCATATCGGACCGATATTGACTTCCCTCTTGACTTCTTACTGCCCACTCGTTGACAGATACCTTCCGAACACTTCTCAGTTCTTGTTGCAAGCCATCGACCGTCAGTTGTCGATTTCGCAGCGAGGTTGAAACGATGAAACGCTTGTATCTCTCTGATGCACCGGTGGCGGCTGGCCCTTGATGTCCAAATAAAGGCACTAATCTCTTGGAATCTTCGGTATATGTTTGATACAGCAGGCTGGCTCAAATGCCTGGGCAGCGACTTTTCGCTCACTGAGTCCTGGGTCTATTTAAATCTAAAAGATCAAGATTTTAATAGACATTGTTTTATAACTAAAATATTTATTAAAAGTAAAAAAAAAATATGCATGATTGTGCGGTTAATTATTGAGTTAATTTGGTTGCTCGTGAGTGTCATTATACCATATAATTTAACTGAACTAGTTATTATACAGTTAAAATAATTAAGAAGTAGTTTACTGACAAAAAAAAAATGTTATATGCTTTGTAAAATATGATCTGTATTGTAATATAATTCGTACTTTGTCTAATCATATTATCATAAATTATGTATTCATTATTAATATTCAATCGAGGCTATGCCTGATACGAAAGCTATTTCCTACTGTATTATAAATATCAGTCTTAGTAATTCGCTTTGTATATGTCATAAATAAATTAATAAACATAATGTATATTAAGCTCCTCAGAACGACGCGTATTGGAGATAGGATATAATTAATAAAAGTATATTTTGAACATTTCGTTCTAAAATATTTTGTATTGAAGTTGCAATGTTACAAAAATTTAGTCTTATACATAAAAATTGGCATGTTATAGATTTGATGCGTATTTTCGAATGAGTCTATTTTTGTTTGAGAAGTGGGGCGATAGGTTTATTTTTATTAAAAAAAAAAAAGATTTTAATATATCTTGTAAATAAGCCAAATGCTAACTCTCTAGGTACGACAACTGGGCCTCAGGTGTAGCAGGCGACGAATAATCTGGGTATAACATTAGGCAGATGCACAGCATCTACCTAATTGTATAGCAGCGTAGGTGAACATGCACTTCACCATGAGCGGCAGCTCTTCAACTCGTTAAACATTTCGATTCGTTATCATAATACAATTGAACACGGAACGTGTGTTGTTGCAGCTATTATTTACGCCTTTTATAATGAATGGCACAGTTGATTGGAATATAAAATATTTCCGCGGTAAAACCACACAAATCTTATGTTTTAAGATTATATTATGATAAGTTGCTTTTTATAAATGTTGAATATTCTATGTGAATAATTAATGGACACTATGCGTAGTTAACGGCTATGTGATGTGTCATTTGACACCCCCTAAATTGGTAATCGCTTTTTCTTAAATTGGAACATGAATAAAATCATGATGAAGGTACAAAGGTCCGTCCTGTTTCCGTTGCCAGAATAATGAATGACTATTTTGATACATGATTCTACTAACTATCAACTTCTAATACTAGTCATATCGTCTTAGTTGTGTGGATATACGCATTAAAGTACTAATCATAAATAAAATTTATGCTCATATAAAATTACACTGACGTCATAAAATCAATTTTAATGCAAAGTAGTATGTTCAACAAAATATATTTCGACACAGTTCTATTTATTTCGGTTATTTATAATGTTGTTATAATTAACGTAAGTTAGTGACGCTGCTATTACTTTGCTCACGCTTTATTGTTTTCTATTTATTGTTGTATTACCTAACGCAGATAACACTATTGAATCATTCAAATCTATAAGAAACCGGCGCATGATTGAAAATAAGAACTTTTGAACATAAAACGGATTGGCACTTAACGAACTACGTTACAATATGATACTACGTTTGTATTATATAATATAGACGTAGAATAATAGCATATTATTAAAAAACTTTGAACATTTCATGTTCGTTATTATAAAAAATATAGGTAATAGATTCCATTACATTACATAGTATTTCATAACTGTACTAGTAATCATAATAATTGTCTATTTAAACACACCATTAGTAGGTACAGTGAAGCTCTGCAGCTTCTCAACACAAGCTAAATAAAATATGAGTTTAGTACACAAGGAAAAGGAGGCATCGACCCAAAAGTAGAATTAAGAAACATATAATTAAGAACAGCATTGAAGAAGAATACTGGAATTAGTGCACATTACTGATAAAAAAAAAAAACATTAAATCATCAACTAAGTAAGTATAGGTAAATTATAACTTTAAAATAAAAAAAAATGGAACTCGAATTGGCTTGAAAACTATTGAAGGAAAATGTAAAATATCGAATATTAGAATGAGATTGGCCAAGAAAGATTTGGCTCACCAGAAAACTTGAGACAAAAGATTTACAGTTGGAACAGTTTGTAATTTAGTATAAATAATTTAATAACGTTGTCTATAACGATGTTATTTAATGCGAAAATTTTGTGTGTTAATTGTTTAGAATATTCAGAGTTTACTCTGTTTATGTAGCTTCATCGATATTGTAATAGAATTAACGTTTTTCATTATATTACTCATACAATTTTGTAGGTGTCTATATTATGTAGATTGATTGTTGAGTATATCAGGAACACACACGCGCGTTTGGTTTTGCTGCGACTCAGTTCTCGATATGGGATAAGGTATCGTGACGAGTGCGGGCTCGTAATAGCTTCGCCTCGTTATGCTGTGTAGTTTGGAAGGCTGTTTTGCTTAGTTGGCTCCGACATTAATTGTCTCTTTGCGCTATGTATGGATTCGAGGAATCACGACAGTGTGTGTTTAGTTTTCGTAAGGCCAATATTTATGATAGATTTATAATATTCAATCTGATAACTAGAATTGTTAAGGTATTATTGTCACGAGCGGCATTAGGCTCTCATTGCACTATGCTGTGTGGAGGTATGAATGGAAAATCTATACAGGAAGAGGAACAATACCTGCAAGTGGAAAGAAAATTATGGAATTGTATTGCGGATCTAGTCGGCCTGTATATGCAAAGAGCACATTGTAAACAGCATCATTGAATAAGTAGTAGATTTTAACTTACACATTTTTTCAAATCAGTCTTTACAGTAAACAGTTGGTGTTTTGATGTTATTTAAAGAATTAGTATTACATGTTAATCTTATGTGTACACGTCGGTATTGTATCTATACCGATCGATTGGTGTTTAATGTGTATAGGTCGTCGCACACATCAGCTCAGTACCGTATCAGCATTGCCTCATTACTTCGGGCGACGGCTGGGTTACAGTCTGTTGAGAGCGTGCGAGACACCCAACTCTTCCAAGCCACTTATCAAAAGCGGCAGCAGACGTAAGCGTGCGCGTCGTCCTCCCGATGTAAGAGCAGTGACTGCGCGTTGATCACGCATGTAGCGATGCCGTTACGATGCTGGCTGATGTGGTCTGCAGTATGGAGTTTCATATAAAGAGTGCTGAACGGTTGGAGCTGAGGCGATGCCGAGCCGGTGCGAGCTGATAACTGTGCGACAATCTTATTTATATAATATTTGTCATGTTGACACAATCATGATTGTCTCCTAGTATTTTTATAATTTGGGTTCCTTGTGATCTAACTGTTTAAATAATTTAATGCTTACTTAAAACTCATTTGATTTCTATGCCATAATTTTTTATTAAGACTACCGTTTTGTTGTTCATTATGTTTACTAAGGGTTTAGTTCTGCCAAAACGAACCAACCCATATCATTTCTCCCACGATTACCCGAAGCTACTGTAATAAAGTTTTAAACATAAAGATGATTAAGATGATATTAGTTTGAATTCTATTCTAAGCATAACATTTAGATGTATATTGCACTGTTTTTTCTAGAGGAGGAGTAATTAACCACATTGAAATATTGGATTAGTTTCACGTAAAACTAAATTTTGAGGAGTTGTGGGATTTGGATGGTTTTGACAGAACTATGTTAATCATGCACTGATGCATCTTTTAATTCTAGAAATCTTGTATCTTTAATTGATTTGTGATTTAGAAATTTTTGATGTTATCAAAATAAATAAATATCTGCATGTGATTGTGTGTTGTTTATTTATATACCCCATTGGTGGACTGAAGAAATAAGTATAGAATTCATGAAAGAATGATCTGCCGACCACTTAACTGGTTCGGTCTTGACATTTCCTTGCAAAAGAAAATATCGTACCTTGTGTTAATTTTGTTGAATAAAATTTACCCTATTAATTTCCTATAGAAATTGTCACTGCTACCCTACAAAAATCGTTGCCGTAAGGGCCGCTAGCTCGCAATGCATAAGCGGCTCGGAGAATGCTTTTTATTTAATACAACGTTAAAAGCCGTATGGGTATTACAAAACCAAATAGAACAAATTAAAATTTAAACCGAAAATTAAGTATTAGGTAACGACCCTTACTCTATAGAAAACTATATTTCGACTATAATTCTTCCATTCAGTAACTTGACAGGTGGTGTAAGAATGAACGAAATTGAATGAACTTAAATAATGTATTTAACTTGGTATTAAACTATTTTTATCATTCGTTCCTTGCGCAAAATCGTTCAATACCCCAACACTATTAGTTGTAGTATGGTAACATTATTTTTCTTTGAACTGTCAAGTTACTGAATAGAATTAATTAAAAGTCCAGTCCTTACCTAACTATCAAAATCAAAATAATCATGTAACTTTATTAAACAAAGATTTATTGTCAAATGTTACAAATATCATTGACTAGAAGACATGAATATAAAAATAAATTGTAGCGGATAAGATGTAACTTGCTACTTCTTTTCTATAAAGACCAACCTACGTTTTGGTGTATGTGAATAGTTTAACCTTTTAACCGCTAGACATAATATACATAGATCACAAACCACAATGTGCCCAGCACGCCACGGTCACGACTACATTGATAAACTTGAAATAGGTAAATAAAGCTCATAAAACAACATTGTTTTTAATTTCCTTTACTGATTATGTTCCTTGTCAATCTTAATTTAATTATAAATGAAATATAAAGAAATAAGTTCAACTTGTAGTTGAACTTGAATATTTCATTAAATAACATGAGACGACAAAAAATAGTACCAAATATAAACTTTGAATTTGTAGCTTAGTGCCGAGGGCACGTGTTTTCTTTTCGGACGTGGAGGTCAAAAGGGTAATGAAAAATTGCTATGACTTTGAAGCTGAGAATAATTATGTGGCGTAGAAGCAGCTTGACAGGATAAGCGACATAGTACCTATCTAGTCATTGAGTATGCACGTCTGCATCAGAGCGGTTATTGTCTGGTACGGGTCGCAGTTAGAGGCTGGTCGACGATCCTTTAAATGTCCTTTCTTGTTTTTGGCGACTATTAGTGGTATCCTGATGCTGCAGAACTTTTTTGCGATCCCTATCAACAACCTTTTTAAGTAATTAAACTAGCTAAAAGTTACTTTATACCACTTATTATCAAAATAATATATTGGTAATATATTGGTTTAACTGCTAGTAGGTAATGCTTATGCAAACATTTTCTAAAGTTCAAACTTACAGAATAATTATTTTAATAATAGGTACCTATTACGAATAATAACAAATCAAAAATGGTATTAATGAAACGGCAGGCAACTAGAAGGGCGCAATTTTTTTTAATAACAGCATCCAAGTATGTGCTAAGTAGGTAGACAAGTAGTTAGGTACCATATATGTAGGTGTACAGTAGACAGACTTAAATTGTTTAACCAGATGCCGAATAATTATCATTAGTAGGGACCTATTATATCCGAAACCTATAGGTAGCTAGGTACGTATATAGTCACCTACTAGCACCAAATTCTGCAGTAGAGGACTAGTTACTAGCACAAAATTCTGTAATAGGACGTACTTACTTACCAGTAAATTCTATAATAAATACCTATTATACTTACCAGCACTAAATTCAGTGATATTTTCTTTTTCGTAGGAATCACTAAATCGTCTCTCGTTATCCTTTCCTTCATGAGGATCGTAAACCTTGAGGTGTTCCTTGTGAACACCTTCCAATTTGCGAATTGCCTTCTCGATTTCCCTGCAATAAAGTAGGTACCTACCTAGAGAATAAAGTACTACTACCTCTTTTTTTTAGGTAGGTAATAAAAATCATCAAATGACTCCGCTTCCGCCCCGCCCTGGGAACTTTACTGACTAAAACACCACCCTATTCCTTCTGTTGCCCTTTACGTTCCGGGGCCACGGTATCCTGTTAAGTCGTCCCGCAACCCTGGAAGACGTCTTTGAGGCGCGCGTGAAAAGTACCTACCTAGAGTAGGTATTTCACGAATATCAAGTCGGGCAAAGGAGATGGTAAAATAGAGGTATGGACGACTGCCTCAAGAATATAAACATGGTAGGTACTAAGCAATATGTAATGCTGAATAGCTGAATATTAGTAACATCACGCCTGTAATCCCCGAAGAGTTAGTCAGAGGTGTAGGTACCCATTAGTAGACTGATTAGATTGATAGGTTTGCTCGTCGGGCAAAGTGTTATTGGGTTTTTCCATCAGGAATTTCTCAGTAGCAGTCTCGGAGTCTGGATTTGTGCTCGATTTATGGCAATAGACTTGCCCCCAATTACATGGACTTAAACATTACTGGCGAAATGTGGGTGTACTAATGGACACACCTCTGCCTAACCCTTCGGGGATTACAGGCATGATGTTATGTTAATTTTTTGGTGATGGTTCAACACTTACTCAACACCGTTCTCTCCACGCATCTCTTTAGTAGAAAATTTGGTGTGTGCACTAGAACCTTCCCAGTTCCTGACTGGCTTAGGATCCAAGCTGACAGTGGCTCCGTACTGCTCGGCTAGCAATATCAGTATAAACCGCGATATCCAAAGGTCGTCACCAGCATCCACTCCAACAGATGGGCCAACTTGATATTCCCATTGGCTCGGCTCAACTTCGGCACTAATGCCGTTAAGTGGAACACCAGCAAATAGACAACATCTGTATTTATTAATACGTGTATAAGATCAGAGCTGTTATTTGGTCAGTAAAGATGTATTTCATTTTAAAATTGTAACTACTCTTATTCACCGGCAGCTCTTTATCACTAAGAGCTGATTTTACAATAGTCAGGTAACTCTTAACGGAGGGCTGAAGGCGGTTTTACAGCTTTTGTATAGAAAATATTATGTCAAACTGTTCTAATTATTCTTGAATTTGAGATATATTCTTGAATTTAATAAGCCCTTAATTGAATACTTCTATGAAAAATGTGTCACATTCGTCATTATAATCCTACCAACATTCACACCACAGCACACTTGTACAAACCACATTTTTTGGACTTAATCAAATATTTACCAGATCTGTCACAGCACAAGTAGGTACCTACAATATACCTACCAACCTGTAGTGTGTGTCAATAAGATCCCTGCCGATCATTCTATCGGCACCAATACCGCAGTAGTAATGACTTTTTCTCCGGGGAAAACCATTAGGAGGCCACCCCAAGGGCCACGAATCAGAGGCGTTCGAAAGAAAAAACTTTTGCTCAACACCGAACCACGGCTCATTCTCCTTGCACTTTCTGTATGCATCTGCACACTTAAAACGATGATTGGTTTCTGTGCACAAAACAAATGTGTTTGATAAGTTCTTTAAGATCGTACACGAGCCTGTCGTTCAGTGACAAAACAACGAACAAAGCGCTAACTACAAGGAGTTTCATAGACAGGGCCATATTAACTATATCTTGGCCTCTCGGCGATGCAAGTCTCGTGGCCATTTTCCTTTTTATAAATATATTTTTTATATAGATCTCGGGGTCCCTACCCTATGGGGGCCCCTAGGCAATTGCCTATACTGCTAATTGGATAATCAGGCCCTATTCACGGATGGAGCTGCTCAAAGTAGTTCCTATGCCTTGTTTTGCCGTCTGATGCCGTTTCTACTGTTAGGCATATATTTCATGTTAACTATCATGTGACTAGTTCAGAAGGTTATTGTTAGAACTCACCCGTGGGTTGCAGGTCCATATCGTATGTATCACACATAACGAGGATGTGTTTGCCATTTCTGAAAGGGTTCCTGTATATAGCACGAGGATACAAGTACAAATCAGAATTGGTTAGCATTGCCTGTTGAGTAGCGCTGCCATCAAAAGTCACGATCGGTAGCTCTGATAAAAAGGTCAAGATCATAGGTGATTAATTAACTAAGGATTATTTATAATAGGTAGATATTTGATATTTGGTCTAAAAAAACATGGCGTTATTTTAGTTCGAGAAACCAGGGGTTACTGAAGACACAATACACAAACCTTTTATATTTTCATCAAAAAAGGATCTATTCCTATCATCTGATCGAAATTGGCATTCTACTTTGTACATATTTTCTATATTTCTAGGAACATATAAGTACGGTGGCGTATGTTTGTCAGACTGAGAGCATTTAATTTTCTTTAACGTTTCTTCTGTTAATTTCATATTTGCATTCTCTGCTGCTATTGCATATTTATCTGTAAAATGTCATAATGTAATGTTGATCATCATCATCATATCAGCCCAACGACGTCCTTTGTTGGACACAGGCCTCCCTAAAGATGACAAGAATGATCGTTCCTGTGCTGCCCGCATCAAGCGGTTTCTCGCGACCGTAACCAGGTTGTTAGTTTGCCTTCTAGGAGACCTTCCCACATTGCGCTTTCCACAATGTGGTCGCTAGTCGACAGCCTTATGACCCCAACTGCTGTCTGCTCTACGGGCTATGCCCCTGCCCATTGCCCATTTACTTGAGTTTCGCAATTTTGATAGCTATGTCGGTTACATTAGTTCTTCTGCGGATCCCTTCATTTCTTATTTAATCTCGCTGAGAGACCCGACTGTAATTAGACTTTAATGTTGATAATAATACGTAATAATGTCTACCCTGTGAGATCTCAAATAAGGTCTCAGCTGCGGTCTAAACATGATTACGCTATTACTGAAGCGCATAAAACTGAGCCAGATTTTATTCTTTCAGGCTACTAACTAAAATTATTGGTTCACAGAATTTTACACACACTCACATATACATTGAATATCAGCACCATAAAGCACATCGCAACCCTTCATCAATTGAAGACTAACACACTCGTTACCGCCCACAAATCAATAACTGTCTACCGGCAGGGACGCAAAATTAAAGCTGATTTAGACCGTGCGAGAAAAATCATGGTACATTTCAGTGGATGACCGGTCTCTTTTGTTACGATAGTCGCGCGGTCCCGCAATGTACGACAAATCGCACGATATTTCTCGCATCGTTTCAATCAGACTTTACCCTAGCAAGCGATCGATAGAGTTGTATGTAGTTATGTCCAATTATGTTATATGCCCACTTAGTTGTTCATTATGATCACGCCAGAAACAGATTGATAGTTTCATGTTGAGTTGCTAAGGTATTTCTTGTAGGAGGTTTCAGTAGATGTTTTTTTTTTTAAATAGACTATAAGTATTACTTCCAGTCTAATATAATAAGCTTAAGAAATTTTACTGTTTGTATAAACGTAATCTCTGGAACTACCAGTCGGATTGGAAAAAATATTTGTAAATATGATTTTCTTTTCTCTAAGAAAAACCATAATCGAAACTTTATTTTTCTCACTAGTTTTCACTGATAGCAAGCTTTTGCGTTTAGCACGGCAGTATTAATATTATAACGCGGTAAAGTTATTTTTTTGTGTGTAAGAGGTATTACAAAAATGATTTCACTGATAGCAAGCTACACTAATGCCGAGTGTCATAAGATGTATGTTTGTGTATGGATGGATGTATGTGTGTTCTATATGGTATACTAGTGAACCGCCCCGGTACCGTACGGGTGTAAAATTACGACTTTTCGTGTAAGTTTTAAAACAATGTCCTTTCTATAAAAGCTTGTTCGGTAAATTAGGAACACAACAAAAAAATTATCAGCTACATCGGTCTAGCTGTTCTCGAGTTTGGTTTGCTTAGCAACACATTTAACCATTCATTTTTATTTATTTATGAAGATTTGAATTCCACACGGATGACGTCGCGGGAACAAGCTAGTTTGACAATATAGGGTAAATTCATCATTTTTGTCCATTGTATGACGTCGTGGCGATTTTTTTCTTTGGTTCTAAAGTCGTAGATTAGTGTCGTAAATAATTTTGAACTTTAAAATAATGAAATTGTAGGAATTTTAAAAGATTTTAAAAGCATATAATATGGCAAACCAAAAATAATTGAGAACAATAATAAACTAATTCGTGATTAATATCCACATCTTCCTCCATACCTACTGACTCTAATTGAAATTTCGTCTCTAAAATCAAGTAATATATATATAATAATATATACAAAAAATATACATATATGTACCTAATATATATGTATATTTTTAAATATATATTAGTTTTTCTTCCTTATTTATTCTTGCTTCCTTATTTATTTCTTCAATACTTTCGGAATTTTTTTACGCCCTATTTTTTACGTTGATTAAGTCCCACAGACTTAATAATAGGATCATTAAAAAACTATAAAATTCAAAAGTTGTAAGGCTTATTTATACCTACCAATAAAATAAGTAGGAATTGTTTTGTAAATGTGTTGAGTAAAGTTTTCTTAAATATGATATCAATATAATTACGAACTGGCTGAAAACCAGAGGTGGCTCGCGAACTGGCTAGGGTGACTTACCTATATCTAAGTTATAAATTTGTAAGGTTACATGAACGCGTTTTGATTCATCACATTGTTTTAATATCTGGTTAAGGTTTTTAGCTCACCTACTGATGCGATGAATTGAGCGATCCAAAACCGCTCTGTACCAACGAGATTTTGAGATCGCATCATATTTCAGTGTTCAGAAGTGGTGTGTAGGTTTAGCACCTACCGTACACTCAATGTTAGTTACCTTTAGGTGCTTTAGGAATTATGTCCAAGGTCTTATCTTTGCTACGTAAGTTCTCGCCAGTACTATCGATCCAGATATACGTCGCCATAACCTTGTCTTCCGGCAGTGGAAGGTCGAAGTACTTTTCAACCGGACTTTCAATATCCCCTTGCAAAGTGTTTCGTCCCCCGTCCTTTGGAAAGTCATCTGTGCACATAATATTATGTTCAACATAAATATATGTCGCTCTGGAGATTTTTTTGGATAATATTATTATATTATCACTATTAAAAGTAAAATTCGCAAAATTCGGTGAATACTTGGACGGTCCAGCGAATCAGCAAAAGAAATAGGTACATTAATAACCAAAACGTACCATAAATCGGCAACAATTTTAAGCATCAATGACATCTAAGCATAATGTAGATACTAACCACGTCGATGGTCCACTACAAGACAAGGTTTGAACATTATTAATTGTGGTTGTAGGCAACCGCCATAAAATGCATATCACTTTGGCAAAGGTAAAGCTAGTACGGCTTTCCAAATAAAATTTTATGTTTGATAATCACACACAATGATCACCATTTATGTTAAAAACACCTTATGTTCCTTATATAAGGATAAGCTAAAACAGGATAAATTTAACAAAACAGGATAATTCACTTTAGTAAGGATAGCCAAAACACACATACATTCTGAATAAAATACAAATAAATCATTGATCAAATAATTTTGAATTCATTTTGATTGACACATATCATATTATTATGACATATCGTGACATTAAAAGTTATATTTTCGAAGTTCAATAATTTCCCCCTTTTATGCATTATATTTACTAATTTCTGCATGCGACATCGTCCGCGTCAAAATTAATATAATATCCCACGGGAATCATATTTTATTCTGGGATAATTTCCTATGTGCTATTGCAGATTATAGTCTATCTCTGTGCCAAATTTCATCCAGATCAGTTCAGCCGTTCTGGCGAGACTGAGTAACAAACGTCCCTCTATCCAAACATTTAAAATAGTAATACTTTAGAAAACAAAAAATATTTCCAAGTGGTTAAATGAATGATGTATTTAAATAAAATAAAATAAAATAAAGACACTCTTTCGACAGTAGGTACCTACTGTTATAAAAATAATTGCAATAAAAAGCAAAAATAAATTATTAAAACGTGGGCCATGAGTACTCGTAAATCAAAAGATTTTTGTCAACCAGTGACTCATACCTATAACATATAATAATTATATTTACATATTTCCTTTTTAGTGCAGTAGCAGTTCATACAAAAGTATGTTTTTTAACAATATTTTTTATTATTTCTAAGATTTATTTGAGACTATTCTAATAAGATATTTGGTTCCATTATAGAGTTACAGTGTCTACCTTCCAGTTCTATCATCAGATTAGTTCGATGTTACTATATTGTTTTAATTTCATGGACGGTATTAAATACCGACTGTTAAATGTGATTAAATAAATCTGTACTTTTTACTCACATCACCACAAGTTTTTTCATTTACCCAGTTTACCAATGAATTTCTTTTATTTATTTATTTTTCGGTCCTGCTAAGAGAGGTCGTATTGAACCATTTTTACACGACTGCCCCAAAAAACGGAGTGTTATGTGTTCAGGGTTAATGTATGTATGTATGTATATATATATGTATGTATGTGAGATTCTTTATTCCACCATAACTTTTAAACGCCTGAATCGATTTAAATGTATAGGGTATCGTTACAATCCTTGCATCGTTCCGAGTAACATAGGCTAAAAATAAAAAGAATCCTTTGTGGTCACTTTAAAACGTAAATTTATACCAGCCTCAATTATTTTTTTTAATGAATCTGGCCGTGTCTCTGTTTGTCGTCTAGAATTTGACAAGTAGATCTAAAAAATATATAACACTGTAAATAAAAAACGTCGTAAAAAAAACTGACGAGTAAACAAAGTACAAATATGTGCAAATTGGCAGTCGTGTTTTTTAATTTTTAAATTATAGTAGCTTGTTTCATTTATTAATGAAAAATGAATATTTTAAATTTTATTGTGTATTGTTTATTTTTCAAATCTTTTAAAAACATGTGGCTTAAATAACGGTTGTATTGGTTTGATAATTTGTTTGACTTACATATAGAGCGAGAGCCCATGAACGCCTGACCTTACTTATTTTATAAAAGCTGAAAGTTTGTCAGCGCATTCTTCCAACACAGGTAAGAACGATGCACGAACGATTAAGTTTGGGTAACGGTTGCTTTGGCAGGTACACGGTTCTAAAAGTGTGAAAATGAACATCTACTTTCGTCATTTTATAAAGGCTAATTTTTTGGTATTACCTTCAGAATATTATTAAAAATCACGTCATTCATTGCCAGACACTTATCATGGTTGAAACCCCTTGCCAAACACCCTTAATGTTCATGAAATTATAGGGTGGCCCAGCTAAGGATGTTCAAATGAAAATTTTGGACTCCTCTCTTCTTGGGCTATCCAAACCACCCCCATGTATGTTCTACGATTTTTTGCGGTTTAGGAGCTAGACGACATTTTAATATTTTTTTGGGATATTCTTCTTTACATCAGATTTTGTAGATTTTCTCTTTTTTTAACGAATTTTTTGGAAATATTTTTATTGATAATGAATCCTGAAAGTATGGTAGGTATTCGATCGATAAAAACAACCGTCTGTCTTATTGTCACCCGAAATTAAAAAAACTTAGTTCAAAGTCTAAAATGTTGTTTAGTAAATTTCATTGCAGATTTTCGGCTCTTAAAGGAAAAAATCACAATAAGGGTCCAAATTACCTCAAAGTAATTTCAAAAACTTCCTCAGCTCTTTAAAACAGTACAAATAACTAGTATTTTACAGGCAATAAGGCTTAATAAAAGATCGTTTAAATTCATTATCATCGACTTTCATTTGAAAATGAAAATATTGCTTTTTTCGCCTTATCATGTTTGAGCTTCAATTGCTCCGAATAATGACGTGTAAAATACTAGTTACAAACTAGTTAAAAACGTTAAACGTTTTGTTTAATTCTTATATTCGTCATTACAATTTAGAAAAAAAAAGTATTATTGTGTTTCCGTAATTCGTTTCGGAATTGGGTCTCCAGTATCGAAACTGGCTCATTATACCGTCTGACATGGCTTGCCTTACCTGGCAGACGCGCAATAAGAGAGTCCGTTGAACCCGTGCTACCATGAGAACGCGCCACGTGGTCTCGGCTTCACGATGAACCTCGCTCGCCTCAGCGTGGCGTTAAATTTCGCAGCGCTGCGCGAAGCAACTTCAGGCACCGTCGCATCGCGTTGCGTCTCGATGTAAGCTGATCCTTAGAGGACCAAACGTGACTGTGTCTTATTTATTGAAGACTAGCTTCTGCCCGCGACTTCGTCCGCGTCAAAGTTGGTTTCTCTATACAAACTTTGGACCCCTGTTTCACCCCCCTAGGGGGTGAATTTTGGAAAATCCTTTCTTATTAGATGCCTACGTTATATAAAGAACACACCCTCCAAGTTTCAGGTCTCTACGATCAGCGGTTTAAGCTGTGTGTTGATCCGTTAGTCATAGATAAGGGCGATTAATCAGGCAAACTCTCAGGAGTTTGTTTGTCGAACTGATCGTTCGACGTATAGAATAGGATTAGGGCGATAGATATATGAATGTGTAAAACTGTTTCAATGAAATGGATACGAGTGAGTAAAAATAAATGAAGGCATGGTTTAGTTATAAGAAATATTTATTCAATCGTCCAATACATTGTAGACTACATAGGTGAGATTATGGTATATATTAAAAGGTATATAGAAATAAAGGCACAGTACAATGATCATTGTTATTGTTATTATTATTGTTCTTGTGCGAAGCATACCTATCATTTGTATGACTGTGAACCTAGGTTAAGATAAAAAGCTTGTAAAAAAGGGTCGTTCTTGCAACTATTATAAGTTGGAACTTACTAATCTAATTACTACATCGCGACAATCAGATGGCAAGGTGACAAGACCTTACCACTGTTGTAGGGATTGTGAATAAAACATTATAAAAGAGGATATATATGAAGATATAGCATTCGGAGGTAGGCTCCGAATGTCCAACTACTTACTGTCACACTGATATATATTAAAAAAGTTACATAGTAGGCCTACGTTATAAAATGTTTGCAGTCAATTTTAAATAGGTAGGGATGCGCACTTTTCAAATCTGTTCCATAAACCGTTCTAAAACCGCTGCCTAAATACAACCATTATAATGTCCATACACATTTTCAGAATCAGGTCCAGAAAATTCTAATTTAAACCCACAATACATTCTTGGCACAATTTTGATTGATTCTCAACTATTCCAAACTTCCAGTTTTGAATTTTCCTTCACATCCATTTTTTCAGTCTTTTTCTTACTTAAGAGCTATGCTCTTATCTGTGCAGCACCTACCTCTCTTAATTGAGAGCCAGTTCTATAATACTAGGCCTGATACCTTAAACCTATTTCTTTTTCATGGCTTGGCCATACTGGCCGTTTGGTCCACTAAAGTGCAGAGCACTACCAGCTTGGCGTGACGAGAACTCACGACGTGGAGGACGCGCGGGCACGTTTGATGGTTCGAAGTTGCTTTGCGTGTTTATAAAAATCGGGTCGCACGTGCATGTGTTACGCACATTCTTAGGCTTTGCAGTTGCATAGATCGGCTCAGCTTTACGCGTTGTGGGTACAAAACTTGTCTTCGCAGATGCGTACATCGGATTGTAGTTGGATTTCGCAGACACATATATCGGTTTATAGTCGCACGTCGCTGGTGCGTAGGAAATCTGATCACATTGGCCGGTCAGCGGCGGAGGTGCGAAGGACATCGATTCAACCTGGCACTTCGGCGGCGGTGGTGCGAAAGATATTGGTTCGGGCTGGCACGTCGGCGGCAGTGGTGCGAAGGCAATCGGTTCTACCTGACCCGTAGGCACCGGCGATGCGAAAGATGTTGGTAAAAACTGGCCTGTCTGCGGTTGTGGTGCGAAAGATATCGGTTCAATTGTGCACATCGGCGGCGGCGGTGCGAAGGCAACCGGTTCAAACGGGCCGGCTGGCGGCGGCGGTGCGAAGGCAACTGGTTCAAACGGACCAGCTGGCGGCTGCGGTGCGAAGGACATCGGTTCCATCTGGCACATTGGCGGCGGTGGTGCGAATGAGATCGGCTCAACAAACTGACCCGTCGGTAGCAGCGGTGCGAAGGCTATCGGCTCGATCTGGCACGTAGGCGGCGGCGGCGCGAAGGACATCTGATCAAATTGGCCCGTCGGTGGCGGCGGTGCAAAAGATATCGGTTCAATCGTGCACATTGGCGGCGGCGGTGCGAAGGCAATCGGTTCGAACGGGCCCGTGTGCGGCGGTGGTGCGAAAGACATCGGTTCAATTGGGCACATCGGCGGCGGCGGTGCGAATGATATCGGCTCAATTTGGCACAAGGGCGGCGGCGGCACGAAGGACATCGGCTCAAATTGCCCAGTCCGCGGCGGCGGTGCGAAGGACATCGGTTCGAAATGGCGCGCCGGTGGCGGCGGTGCGAATGAAAGTTGTTCGAACTGGGTAGTCGGCGGCGGCTGTGTGTAGGATATCGTCTGAAACTGGCTCGACACTGGTGCGTATGATATCGGTTGGAACTGGCCCATCGGGGGTGCGAACGCTGGTGGTATATTAGAATTCGATGGCCCGTTCTGAGTTCCGTATACACTCCTAGTAGGTGAGTATATTGGTCGACTCTGGTACGTACCTCTACGACCACGTGAGGACGGCGGCATAGGTATGGCGCTGGTATCGATCCTCTCTCTGAATTGTCGAAGTGCAGGAGAAACGTATCCATGACAGAGTTCAACTACTTGATCCACTATCATATGCAGGATGTCCACGACGGCCGCATTGGCAACTACAGGTCGCCCTTCCATAGCATTAGCCATCTGATTGAAGAGGTCTTTGAAGTCTAAGTTCAACAGGCGCTCACGTGGTGGAACGTAGCTAACTGCAGCGATCATTCTTACTATTTTGGGAGCTGCCAATTCTAAACGCCGTCGGACAAACGGATCCCGTGAGGTGCTTATAGCAAAGTGAAGCAAATTGGTTAAAGTAATTCTTGACTCTAGTGGCGCATCAGCCAAAGAAGCCACGACATACACGACTGCTTCTTTAATTTCTTGAGGAGTCCTTGTCGGTATTTGATGTCGTATTCTTTCGAAATCTATATTATTCACACATCGTAATAAGTTCAAGATTTCTCTCCGGGACCACCCATCCAATGCAGTTGACATGATCACTAGGTTTTCTTAAGCTCGATTTTTAAACAAAATGTCCAAATAACGCACAATTACTGTTAAAATTATAAATATTATGAACTGAAGCGGCGCTTTAAGTAACGCTACCCTCGGATACGTGAAAACTAAAGTGATCAATAAAATACACCCTGTGTTGCCAGATAAAGCATGTTCAGATTGCCTGCTTTATTCTTATTCGACTCGAACATTCGAATGTCTCAAAGTAAATAATAAATAATGACTATTATTTCATCTACATACCTAGCGTAAAAGTAAGGAAATTTTATTTTTATAATCCCTTAAGAACGAGTGTTCTCGAAGTTTTTAGTATCTACCAAGTTCACGCTTTATTGAATTTACCCTTAATAAGGCGAAACATAGCCGACTCTGGTATCACCATCAACCCTCTATGACCTCGCCCCTAGAGTTAGTCTCCGCCCCTTACAAATGGATCAATACATTTCGCAGTGTTGCCAAATTCTGGTTTTAGGGACGCGTGGCCGACGCGCGACGTTTAAAAAATAGTAGTGTGTAGGAAAAACAGGGCGGCAATTCTACTAACTGTTACGAACAATCGCAATCGAATATCAGTCTCATTCTGTCAGAAATGACTTTATTTTACCTACAATATTTCACGTTGATTTCCGCTGATATGAGAGCGCGACTAGACTACTTTTGAATATTTTTAATTAGTAGAATTGGCCTGAGATTTATCTCATAAATAATCCCGCAAGTCCATTTGGCCAGGCGATAATAGTGTCATTAAATAAAAAATTACAGACGTTTCACATTTTTCATAATCATTTCGTTAGTTCCAATAAAAGCCACCGGGCCAGAAACTAGAACTATCCCATCATTAATACCCCGGCGAAAGAAAGGTAAAGCGACATCTATGGTGCCATATGAATGTACCTACACTGTCCGCTACTTACTTATAGTAGGGGTCGCCAGGAAGGGATTTTTGGATTTACTCGAGCGCGGCAGATTAATATAAGGGGGGATACCTTGCACCATGCTAAGTACCCCCACCATATAAGCCCTGTATATAGGGCCGCGTGTCTAGGGCAGAGGATTTTATTTTTCAAATCATCTTACTGAAGAAGTCCCTGCACATAATTGTCAGATTAGGGCACGACAGGGGGACATCAAGTTGAACTGTTTGCGCATTAATCTGTCACGCTCGAGTATTTCAAATTCATATTTTTTTCTTCCATTTTCAACCCCTTTGTACGGCTACCCCCACCATGCAAACTGGCAGATTAATATTCCTCGGATATCAGAAACACGTGGGGCGCATATACTATTAATATCTAACATGCTCGAGTATTTATTCATATATATTTTTTTATTTTTAAAATCTGTCCTTATGCGTTCCCTCCACCAGTGAAAGACCACCACCAGTGATCTGTTACCATTTTTACTTTTTAACATTAAATCTGCACAATCCAAAAGGTCCCTACGGTGCTAGAGTTAATCCACATTTAGCATCTTGGGCTCCCTAACTATCACAGTGGCCTGTTAATGATATGCCTGTTTTGTGACTTCCAACCACAAACTAGGTATATATGGCGTAACAAAACAAAATTATGGTATAACTTAACTAACCAAACCCTTAGTTATTTTTATGCTAATAATTTTTGAAATCATCGTTTACGTGGCTGGGTGGATGGTCTTGGAGGTGAAAATAAGTAGGTAGACTGTAGTCTTTAGATATAGAACCTGCAATCCTAGAGAAATAGATCTTCAGAAAGGGAGGGCTTGTTAGGGACCGATCTGAAATATCCCAAAAGTGCCTGGTAATCCGTTTATACTGGAAACCTATGGCGCTAGTTCGTGGCAAAGGTAATAACATGATATGAGCTACAAGATAACATGACCTATCTCCTCGGACGAACTTCTCTACGGTAGGCTTTATTCTGAATCCGTCATTCTCGATAAAACAGAAACATGCATATCATATTTTAATTGGTACATTAGGCAGGTGCACCCTTACCCACACCTGTACAGATATGGTATAATTTCAGTGCCTTGCTCATGATTTGTTTGTATGGAAAGGGTAACCCTTAAACTTGGCAATCTCATTGAGAGTTACTAGAGCTATATAATAATACTAGCACTAGCGTTTCTCTACGAACTTCAACACCCTTCACCCTCTTCAAAAGGCAGTTCCTCGGAAGATGTTATATTTATTTTACAACTACAAATATACGAATTAATATAAACATTGAACATATAAATAAAAATAAAATTACAAGGTGCGTACAATTTACCAAAAAGGAAGGAGGAGCTCATAAGGCATCAAAAAACTTGTCCGCATAGTTGTCAATGGGCTGGCAGCATTGCCAAGTTGTATGATAATGCTGATTCTGTATCCCACGAAAAGAACACTCTTTTCGTAACCCTCCTGGTTACGAAAAGAGTGTTCTTTAGTTAGTAAGAGTCGACCAGTCGCTTGGCCCCATAGCCCTATTGTTTTAACCCCAAAAGGCTCGAACATAAAATATAATAACATATCTTCCAAAAAGGTATATTTGCGCCGTTTGAGTTTTTGGCACCAGCATCAGCCGGAAGAAGGGATGTCTCGAGAGTGTCAACACAGGTTACACAGGTTGCATACCACATCAAAGGCCTACCAAACTTCCAAGGCATTATGGTCATCCCAACTGACTTCTTCCTAAAGTCTCGTGCGAAGCCTATTGGTACCTATTAGTAGTTTAGTGTTTACTTAATTATGTATTTATGTCCAGTTACAAATTTCTAAATCATAAGAATAACATCTTTAATGCTAACCGCATACCTTTTTCGAGGCTTTTTCCCGTGCGCAATTTATATTGTAAGTTATAGGAAATCTGGAGCCAATATGGCCAAAGTGGCTGTATGGTAATAGCATCGCTTAATTTATTAATAATGAAAGGGAAAGTCTAGCAAAGAATAGTAGTAAAACTATAATTAGTACAACAAAGTATCTTTATTTTTCATAATATCTCGTATTTTATAACAACTTTTCTTATACGCTTACAATTTGTTAATTCATACCAATTTCCGATGCATGCAAAACAATTTTAAACATCTTATACATATAATAGCATAAATAGTTTTATTCAGACGATAGGAATATAATATTTTGTGCTCTACACGAGTGTACATGGTGTTCACGTTTAGACATACTTCATACGTGCTTGAACTTTGCAAGGCTCCAGCGGTTCACATTACTTTATAATCTAAAATATTATGCAAATGTAATTTTGCACGATTACTACCTTTATCATTAATATACTGGTAGATTCTTAAACACGATAATATTATTATCCCGGACATCATTTTTTAATTCTCTTGTTAGTATATAATTATGTCAAGCAATTCATGTGTTCTTATTCAGGTTATTCTTTGACTAAAACTAATTTGCAACTATGCATTAAATGAATTTGTTAAAAATAATGATATGTGGTTATTTGTATACAATTAAACTATTTAACATCAAAATAACAATTTTTAAATATCACATAATATTCGTAGAAATATTTACCTACTTATACAATATAATTAATATCTTATATGGTCCTTTTAAACGCACTACCTCTATCACGTGTCGGTTTCATTATTATCATTTTGTTTAGTTATGTGTATAGTTATTGTAAATCGATTAAACTATTATATTGAATACCTATAGGCCATATAATTATATCTACTCTATTTGTCGTCGCTAGTGAATTTAATATTATCTATTACTTGATTAGGTAAACGTCTATTCAAAAAGTTTTACTTGGTGTTTTTGTATGTGTCTCACTAAAATGGAAGAGGGTTTTAATAATGCACATTCGGTGCAGGTACATATAGCTTGCGTCGGCAACTAGGCACGAACATAATAGACGGATTGGGTGATGCGGTCGCTAGCTGACACGTGGCGCAGGAGTGGCCTGGCGATGGAGGCGCCACTGTTATTCGTTGAGTATGCAGGTGCGCATCAAAGCGTCTATCACAGCGTACGGGTCGCAGTTGGAGGCTGGTCGACGGTCCTCCAAGTATCCTTTCTTGTCCTCGGCTACCGTCCGCGGTATCCTGATGCTGCTGCCACGGTTAGCGACTCCTATGAACAAAAAAATAGTGGTTCATTTTCTGCCATATTCACTTGTATGTATCTACACGCAATTTTCAAAATTAGTATGTCTACTTACCGGCGCTGAAGTCATTAATACTGGCTGTTTCGTGGAGACCAGTCAAACGTCTCTCGTTGTCCTTTCCTCCGCGAGGATCGTAGACCTTGATGTGCTTCATGTGAACCTTAGACAGCTTGTCAATCGCCTTCTCAATTTCACTGAAATTACGAAAACAACGTCGTCTGTAAGTAGCTGATTCACAAAAATATTAAGGTAATTGAAATGGTCTAGTGACCACGTGCCACAAATAAATTCCTAATGTTAGCAGCTAAGTAAAACCAGTTAAACAATGAATGACTCACTAAACAATTCTTGCAGAAAGCAGGCAGTTAATAAATTGCAAAATATATGTATCGTCAACCATAGTACTGTTTTACATAGAGGTCAAAATCAGAGCCACAAAATAAAAAAATACATAGTTTCTTAACAGGAAATGCGACCGACTTATCGAATGTTGCAATCGATTTCTCATACTGTACAACTTTACCATTTAAGGAGATCTCGTATAAACCGAATGCCATTTTAAAGTCATAATTATAAAGTCTAAATAAGGCTGTCACACTTACATAATACCGTTGTCTTCACGCATCTTTTTCGTGGAGAAGTTGGTGTGGGCACCAGAACCGTTCCAGTCCTGAACTGGTTTAGGATCGAAGCTGACGATGACTCCGTACTCTTCGGCGAGCCTGTTCAGAATGTAGCGAGCGACCCAAAGATCGTCAGCAGCGGTCACGCCGACAGAGGGACCAACTTGGAACTCCCACTGCGACGGCATGACCTCGGCATTGGTGCCAGAAATAGGAACGCCAGCAAACAGGCAGCATCTGTAATTAAAACGTTTATGTGCTGTTTATTGCCTTTCTAAGAAAATTGAATCATTTTATAACATTATTTATAAGTGACGGTACTTTATGTTCTAAAGTTTATCTTGGTCATCACTGGCATCGGTGAAGGAAAACATCGTGAGGAAACCTGGACTTACTGTTCCATTCAAACCATGTCAGAGGCCCTTGAGGCGGTTTAGAAACTCTGACACTAGGGTGTGTGGGGTCGTAAGGCCTTACTACACACACGATAAGAAGAAGTACTTTATGGAATAGTAATTTTATATTAATTACCTGTAGTGTGCCTCGACCAGATCCCTGGCGAACACCTTATTGGCTCCAACACCGCAGTAGTATGGGCCCTGTGGTGGGGGGAAACCGCCTGGGGGCCATCCGAAGGGCCTCAGGTCAGAGTCCAGCAGGATGTACTCCTGCTCAATGCCGAACCACGGCTCTTCGTCCTTGCACTTCTCATTGGCCTCAGCACACTTAATGCGGTGATTAGTTGCTGTAAAACAAATCCAAATTAAAATTAAAGACCAGCGAGCTATCTATAAAATTATACTAGTATTTGAAGAGCGAAGGTTCTTTTACCTTACGCTCTGTAAACCCAATCTGCCGATTTTGAAATTACGGCTTAACCCACATGATTAATAATCCATCAAGAGTTTGTCCCTAAGGAGCATGTATTTCTACGTTAATTCAATCTAAAGTTACCCAGATCGATGTTCAGATTGTAGTGTCAAACAATTACCATACATTTGTGACCCCATGACGTTATAGTTTAACACAACTTGGTGTTAGAACTGTTTTCGGTCAGAAGGCCTATATCCTCGCCTACAATCCTAATTACCCTATAATACCCATTTTCCATGTACCTATCTTACTTCTGCACATCATCTGTTAGCTCACATGAAAACCTGAAAAAGTATTACGATAACATCGATATCATAATGTTTTCTGAACGCACCTGTAGGCTCCATGTTGTATTTATAAGTGTCGCACATAACGAGGATGTGGTTGCCACGTCTGAAAGGGTCCCTGTATATGGCACGGGGGCACAGGAACGTATCAGAGTTGTGCCCGTCCGACTGTCCAGTAGAGCTGCCATCGAAGTTCCAAATCGGCAAATCTGTAATGAATTTCATCATTAAGGCGGTGTTTTTGTGATTTAGTAGCCAGAATTTAACATCTACAAAGTGTAAAATGGATAATTATTAATTAAAGAAGCTATTCCAAACGCTATATACATAATTTAATGTGAACAACAACTTTCCAATGAACTAGGAATACTGAATGAAATCTATCGTAACATTTCTACGACTGCTTGTGGACAATATTGCTTTGAAACCTTTTAAGTTTTCATCAAAAAGTCCTTACTCCTAGAAGAGCTGCGGTGCTCACATAGTGATTTGTGGTTATTATTGAGATTTACTGGATGTGACATTTATTGTTTCACTTTTAAAAGTTACAGTTAAGGAGAAGAATAATATTTTCTCGTTGAGGGGTCACTTTTATTAAACAGTTAAACCTAACCTAAAGTGACACCAGTACTAACTGGTATATTTTATAAGCTACCCTTAAAACGATAATAATATTACGTATCTATCATCATCATATCAGCTGAATGGCGTCCACATGGACGACGAATTTAACTTCAAAAATTTTGAGTGTTGCTTAATTTGACCCCGAGTTTATTAATAAGAAAGGCGTTATTGTTTAAATTAAATACAAAGTTAAATTACAACTTGCGGACCTGTAAAACATTTGTTTTGTAAACTACCATCAGTCTCGTTACAGATCAACGTAGCTCGTCTCACCGAAGGCTGAACAATTTACGTAAACTCTGTTAATTAACTCACTAATGAGGATGTAATAAAACACTGGCTTCAATGGATGTGCCATGTTTCAACTGGTCATATTTATGAGTCCTTATTAATGAAAACCGTGACCGACTTTTCAGTTTCAGTTGCTGTAACTCCAGCCAGAGGCCCAAAAATGTTACAGTGAATTTTTCATGAACACACAACTTACAACGTTTCATCTATATTTTTTTCTTCTTACATATATTTTTAAAAAGAAATTGCATATAATACCTATATACTCATTTTAGGTACCTACAAAGTAATAAGTTAACTTACCTTTAGGCTGTTTGGGAATGAAATTCAAGGTGCGATCTTTGCATCGCAAGTGCTCTCCAGAACCATCGATCCAGACGTATGTCGCCAGAATCTTATCCGCGGGAATTGGGAGGTCATTGTACCTTCCCAACAGGGTTTTAGATAGCACCGCATTGGGCGAGTTGGCGAGCACTGGGCCCGACATTATCTTCGGGTTATCTGTTAATTAAAAATGAATTTAATTATTATAATGCCAGAGTATATAAAACTGGACGCTGTCGACAAGCTACTGCACGATAATTAAGACATTTTTTTATCGCTTGTTATAAAATTCAATTTCGTTGTACTACCTACCATACCAAACCTTCACGGGAATTTAATGAATGTACAGGCATAGATATTTACTTTTAAACTTAACAAAACGGTGTGTTATTCCGATGAACAGATAAAACTACCGATACCAAAAAATCTAGTGAATTATAAAAATAATAAAATTACATGGATTTCAAAAGGCAGATTATGGTGGGCCCACTCGCCATTTAAAAGAGGACTTATTTTTATACATCAACTACAACTTGGAAAAGTGTACCTAAAGCTTTAAAAGAAATTACTGTAGTGCTGACAACCCAGTAGGTATTTAATTTTTTGAAATAACACGTAAATCCCAAATGTACCTAACTAACTAACACAGAAGGTAAGTACTTTGCCTTGGTGTAGGCTTATAAAAGTTTCAGCGAGCCTGAAACCCGCATTTGCGAACAGGAACAATTAAAAATTCACAGCGGTTTCAACAGACTCCAAAATTAAGTCCAAAAGTAAATATGTATTGTAATAAGTATTAAAGTATTATGTCAAAGCAAACCGAGCTAAATTTAAACATATACTGTTCTGGATTTATATTGTACGAACTCTTATTGAATTTAGTTTCTGAATAAAAATGGTGTATGTATATATGGTTCTTATTTTTAAGAGCTTACCTTCCATTTTTGCGTGAGAATCAGCCATCTTCTCGTCTTATGAAAACGTATAAATCTGTAACAAAAGAAAAGAATATTTAGCTCTAGATGACATTATAATAATAATAATTAGAATAACAAAAAATGTAATGCTTATTATATTTTTAGTTTATGACAGATAGTTTAAGAGGAAACATTTGTATGTAAAGGAGTCAATAAATGGTTTGTTCGTGAGAATAGTTTGCAATAAAACTTGCTTCGATACGTATGTAAATAAACACCGATACAGACTAGTAGTTATTTGTAGCCGGCTGATTACTGCTTAATATTTGCATACATTTTCCTTGACATTTTTCTAGAATATATAAATGCCCAACTCTTTATTTAAAAAAACATGACATGTACCTATTCAAGTTTTATCCGCTTTTATGCTAAATAAAAAATAACAATTCTTGTCATTTTTCCGGAAGTAAGTACTACCTACTTAACTGCTTAGTTCACCACGACGACAGAATAAACAATAATATCATTATTCTTTATTAAAAATTGTTATGCAATAAGAATTGTATCAAACTCCGGTTATTAATGAATACAATATGAATGAATATTTTTCTTACTACTTAAGCATAAGTAAATTTCTTTGTTTAGAAAGTTACTAGAATTGCTTTGTTTCGTGGGCAACTGTTACCTGTGAGTCACTAAACTAAACAAACCCTTGACACATAAGAAACGGTGGCAATTTCACGAAATCGATTGGCGCGTTGCCCAAACAACGGTGACGACCAACGCGTATGTTTGCCCACCACTCGACGCGTCGCGCGACGCACGCAATACTATGTGCCCTGTGCCAGTCGCAAGCGTTTATAACAAAATTGACATCTACCTAAGATCCTAAAAGGTATTTAAGGAAATGTAAATAAATAAAATTTACGTACTTCTGTAAAATATTTTTCTATAAGAGCTCTGAAGGAAAACTTAACAAGTTATGTTTTGTTTATAGTATTTAACTACTTTAATCAATTTAAAAAATATGAATTCGGATATAACATCACTTACACACACATTTAGCCAGTTATGTTTGAATCATATGCAAAAGGGGGCGAGCCTACTGCCATCAACCAGGCTCAAATCTAGACTTCGAGGTTGCTACTGAGAAATTCCTGATGGAAAACCCAATAACACTTTGCCCAACCGAATCGAACCAAAGACCTCATGCTCGACAGTCGCGTTTTTAGACCAACAACAACAATACTAAATTAATATGAATACTGCATTCCCCTAAATGATTAGCCTTTTGGCTCGAGTACTAGTTTATCTAAATGCCCGCTACGTTCCTGCTACAACGTTTCGCATCATTAATACGTATGTAAGCAAATAAAACTAGGAATCTTCTACCGCTGATGGCTATTGGCAAATGTAGTGGATCTCGGAAAATTCCTGCTTGCTCGGAAAATTTATCATTACCTGCTGGCTTCTTCCATAATCTACGATATTGCTATGCGCATAAAATTATCCGAATGATGAGGAAAAAACAAACGAATTTCAGTTTAATGTGACGTAATAAGTGAGTTTAAAATTTAATTACTCGTACTTATCAAAAAGTTTACAGAAGCATAGAAACATTAGTTCTATAGATAAAATGTAAATAAAAAAGAAAAACAAATACCTAATCTTTGTCATGACCAACGTTATCAATGGTAAACAACATTTCGGCGTTTTTCATAACCCATAGATAGAACTCGAGGTTAAGTCATCGCGATCGATACACATAATAGCCATTAGCATGTCTGTGCTTGTTTGATGTTCACCGTCATTTATTTCTGATAGGCTCTACGTAAGTACATACATTAGTTGGAGTGCTTGATTACTAAGGCTATTACTTTACACTCTGTGTGACCGTGAAACATTTTATGGGCACTTCAATTAATTTTCTTTTTTCCACTTTTACGAGAATTGTACAACCATTTCAGGTAAAAACTGACTATGTAAATGTTGTTACTAGCTTTAATCTTTTGAACACACACAATGTGCACGATTAATAAACATTGCCAAGATCGGAACCATTTTGTACCACTTATAACTAGTAGGTAACAACCTAACAACGGAAGGTGTCATTGACTAAGTGCTAATTACATTTATTATAAACCTTCATACAAGAACGTGACTTCTGTAACTGTTTACCTACATTTGTGTTAAAGGCCCTTAACAAAATAGATTAAGTGTGAGAACAATAATTATCGATACCAGTGCGGCAGTTATATAACAGGAACAAACATATTTAATTAATAATGATGTAAGCAATTAAAACTCTCATGACAGGACAAAATGGAGCGATAGTAATTTAATAGCATAAAACTAAAGATAATAAAAGAAAAAGCGTATAATTATAAAACTTCTTTTGCCCCTCATTACAAACGTGAAAGAACAAGATAACCTTATTGGACAATCACACAAAGATATATATTTTGTTGCTATTTTGAAATATTAGCAAATCTTACGTCGTAAGGGAAATGCAATGTACAGGAAATCTAAAGCGTGCCACGGCATGGGCACTATTTATAAAACATTGATCACTGCCATTCCTGTTTTCAGTAGTAATTACAACACGTCGATGTTTTCGTAGCGAGCGTTACGTTTCCTGTTATCAACTGTTGACATTATACATGTCCCTTAGTATATCTATGTGGGTTAATGTAATGGCTCATTTGTGTTATGCCGATGTGTTGATAAGTGGGATGTGAGAACATACCTATGTTCGTATTGCTGTCGGGGAGAGGTACACAGAGATGTGCTGTATGTTATTATGCTATCCGTGCCTAAATCACAATGGATCACGAGCCACGGCATGACATTTGACTGATCAGTGGCACTGCATTGTTATTGTTCTACTCTTCAAGCCTACGCGCAAGTCACGTTGTATCTATGTGACACTCATGCGCAAGTACCCAGTAATGATGGTTTTACAAAGGCTTTATGCGTTGGACTTGACACCTACCACATTAGTCACTGTATATCGTGGTGCTGTATGTTTTGTTTAGTATTTATTACACAGTGTTCAAGTCCTTGGCCTTGTCATCAAAAAGAGGGCGATGACTGTTACACGCAGCGCGCGAGTGTTTGGCCGCTGCGTGCGGTGTGCTCAGCTGATGCTCACATTGCTCACGGCTCGACGGGACGGGTGAATGCTTTTTTAGTATTTAGATCGTGTTTATATTTGTTTCACGCGCGGAAAAAAATATATTGCGTGAATGAACCGGCCAGCGCGCGGCGTGCTGCTAGCGGCGTCGATGCAAAACAAACATATACCTACCTATTAATCTTTACTTACTATGAATATTTCCGTCTATACCTAGGTAATTTTGAATACTGTTATATATATTTTTGCACTGCCCTTTGTTTGTCAGTTTTATCTTTTTTCACCGCAGAAACCGCTGTGTAACTTTCAGAATCTTCAAACAATGACTCACCGTACCTTTCCGAAGTCGTTGCTAACAAAGAAAATAATGTAGCCGTGGATACGTTATTTAAAGGTCGGAGATAAAATGCGACTAATAAAGATCAAAAATAATTTCGGTCATTGATATTTATGCAGTTCAAATACCTTTGTGTTCAGGTTTCAAGAACATTATAATGCACTTTGTTGTATATTTCCGTATGACTCCGGAGTGTATTAATACATTTCAAGGTAGCCGGTGTGTGGAAAACTATTGTGTAGCTAATACCTAATTGAAAATCCTCACGATACTCTTGGACGAAAGACGATCTAAATTATAATTACATATTATTTAATGCCATTCTCGCTGATTCACCTTTATGCATAAATGAACAAGGAAAGACGCTAAAAACGACAACTATCAACGGTACGATAATTACAATAGTCCTTGTACAAATTGAAATAGCCTTCTTCAGAAATTGCAGTGGAAATCTAGCACAGAGCTGATAAGTAATGCGCGAATGTGTCTGCGTAGGTACTTTTTCTCATGTAATCATCGTTAAGTATGTCATTATCGCATGTTATATAGGTCGAGACGAGACACGTAGGTAATCATAAAACTTGTTTCGTCATTAACAAAACTGGAATTATCGACTGATTTTGCGAGACACTCAAACGGTCTTGACCTGAAGATATTACGCCGCCGAACGGAGCCGAACCTCACGAGTTTACGGTTCGTTGCTTTATTGCATAATAACTAATAAGTACATTCATTGAAATTTAATCACCAATTAAATTAATCAATTATATTATAAGAACCGAGAATGAAAATGTGCAATAATTACGATAACATCGATACAAATACTATGATTACAAGTCAAAATAGAACGTTTCTTAAAATTGAATTATGAAATAACTGTTATATGAGATTTTTTTAACTGAATGTTTGTGCGAGGCCCTTGGACTACTTTGGTTGAGTAGTCTATAAAAATAGCACTCAGTTATAATGTCTGTTAACTAACAAACGTTATATCATCAGAGATTAATATCGTTAATTCCATAATATCTATAGGTAGGTACTATGATATCGCTAATCGCGGTATTGGTTGAGAAGGCATGATGGTTGGCAATATCCAATGGTTGGATTTCATTTGATTGAATATCTGATGAGACCGATAAGCCAGCGGATAGTGCTGCCGGAATCATTATCAAAAATAACGTTGAGCGTATGTACTAACGAGGACAGTGGCGATGAACCACTTACACAGTGGTCAACCGCAATTGTCCTCGGTTGTATCTATAACGTAAATAATGACCTGATTATCTACAATTCTACATAGAAGGCTATTAGATTAGTGACAATTTACGCAATAGTGATCGCATTTGTTTTTAGGTCAAGGGATCAACAACGCGGGTGGATACTGATAACATTCAAAACAAGTTCTAGTATGAACGATAACACTCACCAAGCCTCGGATTGCAGGACTAGTTTACTTTGTGCGGTTTTTTTTATGTTACAAGATCCAAGGACGTGCAGCTGTCTATTAATTATTACCTAATCCTAAAGTCGAGGTTACCGTAAACAAGAACGACGCATATGTTTCCGGAACTCTATAGCGGCTCATAAGCAGCTGCTGTAGTACGTAATTACCTTGCATTTTAAATGGGTATTATTTGTACCAACGCGGTACATACAAGAAACACTGTACGGGGAATTGTTATTGGGTCAGACAGTTATTAAGGAATCTTTTTGAATGTTAAAAAGTGACTCGATGTTACTGTTATTTATGAACGGGGAATTATTTAAACAATCAGGTTTTTTCAAAGTATAAAATGTTCTGTATAAGTTATATTTATTCTCCCGACCCTGGCCCCCAGTCCGTGCTTCCCCTTTAATAATAATAATTCGTCCCTAAATAATCAAGATCCGATCCAGAATGTCTCCTTGCTGTCTTCTCCCGGAGACGCCGCTGAGGTCCTAAGCTGAGGTCCGTACCCCGCAGGGAGTGACTTTCCGTGTATTCGCTTAGTTCATAAGTATAGCCTTGGCTGGAGGTCTTAATTTTTAAGGCACCACAGGAAAGTCTGGGTAAGCAGCTGACAACCTCAAAGGTTGGAAAAAAATTAAATGTTCTTTTTCATTACATCCTCAGCTACCCAGATTCAGAGTATTCATTATTGAATAGTTAACAAATCGTTCATGAATCATCCTAATTAAAATATGAATCTACCTAATAACTAAAATTATTAAATAAAAAAATTCACACGTAATGAGGGACACCAGTCGTGGGAAGATTACAAAATTAAAAATTTCCTACCACGTATTCTTCCGTCCTAGACATCGGTAAACATCTTTAAACAAATAGTAATTAAGTAGCATTTGTAAATTATTTGAGAAGTAATAACAATATGAATTTGTAGTATGCACATATATGTATTTACAATAAAGCTTTAAGGTAGTATGGATTTAGATATTTTCCATTTAACCACAGGAGCTATTTAAAAACGTAGTTAGTTTAGCGCTTTAATTATAATTCAAAATAAACTAAAGTAAGTATTATTGCAACCTGGTCCATTTGTGAATCTAAACTATCCAGGGCCTTACTCAAACATGCAGAAACAATCAATTAAAAATGGTCCAGCCGTTTAGAAGGTTCAGTGACATACACTGAAATTATATTCACATACAGATATTTCAAGATGAACAGTTTGTTTCTTTGTTTTTATTTGAACGCGCTTATTTTCCGAATTACTAGTCTGAAGCTACGTTATCCCTGAAAGCTTTAGGCTATATTTTATTATTAAAAAAAATTGTCTTCCTAAGAAAATTCACGCGAAAAAGCTAGTTATATTATGGTCTGTTAGTACACGGTACTATTAAATTGATTAAATCCTAATGTTGTCTCCAAAATAACATCAATATTTAAATATTTTGTTTGTTATTTTCTTCCTATTTTTAAATAATTTAATTTTATTACGTTAAGACATTTAAGGGTATTTTCCTACGATTTCCCCTCTAAGAGTTGAAAGGAAAAGTTTAACATGGGATATCGTGCATGGCATTTGTGTTGAAAGCCCTTGACACACTTTACATCGACGACGTAGGGACTCAAAATCTATTAACAATAAGTTTGAGATACAATCTCAAACATAACAAACTACCATAATATATAGACTTCATAAATATTAGTTCGGCAGATATTCAAATAATTTTGGAGTCCAGTATAAGCCAGATGATCTACATTGCTGCTGGTAGCGCTCCAAGAATAGAACTAAAACGATCGATTGAAGGTTTTGGGCTCAAAAATAATCTGGTTTATTTACCCGTCGACCGTACGACGGAGGAAGGAATGATTCATTTATTTTCTTTGTTTTTATTGCACGGGAGTTCCCTGAAGCGGGCGCTCGGTCGTACGATAGTGCGCTAATTGTGAATGTGAGTGACCTCTCGCCCGCACTGAACTAACTGAAACACGCAGCGAGCCGCATCCGGCATAACACTTCTTTTCACCGTTTTATTACTCTCGAAAATACTAAATTCAGAACTATACTGAAACTTGACTACTGGACTGAGAGGAAAAAGTTGGTGCGGTATTGGGAAGATAGATTTCCAGCGCTACCGACACCCGAAGCTTTTGACGCTCCATCAACGTGAAAAATAAACTTTTCAGTAAAAGATTTTTACGTTGATAACTTCACCGGATTTTTTATATGAGGGTGAAAAACTTTAAGTAATTGGGGGCTTGCCCTAATAGAACTACTTTTTAAAACTTCGACGATAAAAACTTGAATAAAAGAATTTGTGAAAACGGAATTTTCTTTTAAAAAATAGTCGTTCTTTCATGAATTAATATTTTGTAGTTTTATCTGTGGCGAAAAGAAATACACTAATATAAGTACTTAAGAAGTTGTTGCACAAAACCGTGTAGAAAAAAACACTCTTCGTTTTTTACTTCACGAACCCAACGAATAGCTGGTAATGTTTCAACACATGCCAATAACGATAAGCATCTATTTTTACACACATAACATCGCGCCTATGCTTGGTGATAGTGTAAGTAGGGCTCTTGGTGCCAACGCATTTTTTGAAACCGCTCTTGGCATGATGGCACCCAAGTTCCTGAAGTGACGTTTTGTGGTGAGATGTGGTAGCCAAGCACTTTATCTTCTAATAATACCCAGACCCTCGATTATTACGACTACTTCGACTTCTTATCAACTGATGACACATAACATGTTTTTATTACTTCACACTCATTCGACAAGCGAAAGAGACACTATAATGCCTGCTGCTTTTGTTATATTTTTCTTTTTCAACTTTTAATGGCGTTTAAGGATCTCCGCATTGCGATGAAGTTAACTAAAGGGTTGAATTTATAACATTCCTAAAAATATAGAAACTTATACTTAGACATGCCAATTATGTTAACAGTTGTTGTTGTTAGTTACTAGCCATATAAGAGCTCCGGGACGTTGCTTGCTCATTGTTTACATCGTTATTCATTAAATTACCATATTTACGAAACAACTTTTATTACGCTGTGTCGCTGTTAATATTAATTCGACGTAGAATTATCAAAGTCTTGTGTTCTAAATACAATATCACAAATTCATTTCCACTTATTTAAAATGCTACAGTCCAAACAGTTCGTGTATGAAAACTTTTATAAGTTTAAACTTACGAGGGTTCGTACAATAAATTCCTGTTCCTTATCGTTTGGACAGGTTAAAGTTGTCCTGCCAGTTATAACTGGGCCAGTTTTCTCTCATAAAAATGAACACAATCGAGTTCTTTTACAATGAAAAAATCTGACATAAAACCCGTGTGTATTACTACCTAATACTTTTTAATTAATGTAGATATTCATTTAAGAGTAGTTCCGTGATAAAATCGAAACATGTTTTATAAGTTTTGAGATAGTTCGACTGAGCGGGATTTGTTTTATTAATTTCGCCATTTAAAAGTTCGCAAAGCAGGTAGGTGGACCGCGAGCGCATTTAGTGTCAACTACAAATATTTTGGTCGGAGCTGATGCAATTCGCATTGCAGCCGGAGGTGGTGGTCGAGCGGCGCGTGCACTGCTCGGGCACGTGCTGCCGTCGCCGGGGAGTTTCCACACCCGGCACGAACACGACGAACCACTCGACTGATACAATATGCACCAAACCGAACGCACTCCGACATTTATAAAAAAAAAATTCTAATGCCTTTCTCATCGTTAAATATTTTATTTACAATACCTTAATGCGAATCTCCTGACGCGACCGCTGTGTAACGCGCGCAAACGAGCGTAGTGTTGTTCGAGTGCGATGTTTCGGTACGCTCAACTGATTCGATCGCTTCGCTTAGCGATCTAAGGATTGACTGGTGTTCCGACGAAGCGTTGGTGAATATATGCGCGCGCATCTCCCCGCGCATGCGTCGTGGTGGGAGCACACCGCAGCGTACAAACGAGCACGCGAAGCATAGTATCCTAGTTTTTACTGCGTTATCCATAGGTTTCAAAATAGAACGGCAGATTCTTGCCCATACATTGTTAGTACTGCATGTCAAACTGTCACCAATTCATTCACGGCCTATGCTGCGAGGGAGCGTCGGCCAATGCCTAGTCCCACCCATAGTTAGGTCTTCCCGCTCACGGCACATTAATTTGAATTAGGTCGTTACGGACAGGTAACGGCGTTCAGTTTAAAACTTTATGAAACTTCGTACTGTTGAGTTCCAATAAATATTTACGACTTGGTAGCTTCTTTCTGAGCATAGTTCCATGTATTCTGAAGTCCACAATATAAATTGGTATGTGTATGAGCACTTCTACGATCTGTATTATTCATTTTCATTTGCATACCAACAGGAATACGGGAATCAGAACAATTAACATTAATTAGTTGTGTAATTGCAGACAGTTACTTAAACGTTTACCTGGCTATTGACGTTAATAAAGTAACAATAATAAAATTAAGCACTAGCGATTTTAAAGCTGTTTATTCGACATCAAAACTCTAAAGATTTATATGAAAACTCTGCTCAATATTATCACCTACTATTTCAGCAACTCCAAAATTTTCATACAAAAAAGGAAGTAGTTTCTGAAATATTGCTTGCCGGTAAACAGGACCATAACATTTAATTGCCCAAAAAAAAAAAAAATTTAATCGCTGTAATTAAAAACGAAACAATTATTGTGGACAATAATACAGGTAGAATATGATGATGATGTGATCCGACATTTTGTCCAAGGTGATTGTTTCAGCTCCTCTGTAATTGATGCGTGTGCTCGCATGTGGCTCCAGCCAATCTTCTCTGTGAAGATCCTCACACATTGTGGGCACGTGAGCACACCATCCGTAAAGTTATAAGTTCTGCAGAATATACTCTTGTATAAAATATGTAAGGAAGAAACTGAACTGAAGTGCACTTTACATGTACAATGTAGACTGTAACGACATATTTTAATGATGTCTTTTTAGTGCAAATGACGACAACGCTTCTTTCAGGAACATTCCCAGAATACACTGTCATTATTTCAAAAAACTAACTAGAAAGAGACGGACATGTTTCAAAAGAAGTAACAAAGGACTTTACGTGCGAGTTATACTTTTATGTTTTCGTGTGTTGACGAGTAAATTGTGAAAAAATTACAGAAATATTCCACATTCCCATTTTTCGGAAAGAGATTCTTTTCCTCAGAATCTTTCTAAAAAGTTCATGATGTTCTAATATTGTGTCACTTGTTATGGTCCCTAAATTGTAAAATTCTAGCTTCTGCCCGCGACTTCGTCGGCGTGGTAGTCTAGTATGCCATGAAACATAACATAAAAGAAATTTGTAATCGGATTATTACTCCCGGATTATTGCCCGCGTTTTTGTCCGCGTAAATATCGGTTTTCGCTCACGTAGACGAAGTCGTAAACTAAAAAGTAGCCTATGTCCTTCCTTGGAGTTCAAACTTATCCCGTACCTCCATCATAATCGGTTCAGTGGTTTAACCGTGCAAGCGTAACAGACAGACAGATGACCGACCGAGTTACTTTCGCAATTTATAAAATTATAAATGCGAAAATATAATAATATAGCTAAAGGGACTTTTTGCTTGTTTAAACGCGCTAATCTCTAGATCTACCAGACGAATTGGATGGATTGAATATAATTATTTTTGTATATGACAGCCAGATTCTCTATTCGCAAGTTGCAGTGGGCAACTAGTATTATGATATAACTCGTGTTTCATTTTTTCATTTTTCCTGAAATAGGACTTCGTTATAAGTAGGCCTATGTACAGGCGAGGACAAAGGCGGTTGACCACACTTTAACCTTATTATTAAGGGCGTAAGGGAGAAAAATGTTTACCGCAACACCCGCGATGGTACAGACACGATAATTATATTTCTGCTACATTGCATTCATTGTTATTTTGTGTTCACTTGTTTTAAACTTGTGGTGTCTATAACTTTGTAATCTATTTAGAGTGATTTAAAAGTATTGGCACTCTCGAAACATTATTTAAGAGTAGTTGCAAGTTTCCGAAATGGTTTTTTTGGCGACTTTGGCGCCTTTCTTGAGGATTGGCAAGACGTAGCGCAACATCGCGATAGATGTAAGAAATGAAGGAAAGCCTTTGCCCAGCAGTGGGACAGTACAGGCTAGTTATAATAATATAAATAAAATAAGCTGCAAGTTACATAGCTTCCTGTATACCAAATGGCTTGTTGGACTGTACCTATAAGTTACCTGATATTCTTCGTTCTGTTCTAATCTGAATCTGTTACGATTACGATAATCACCCCATCATCGCGTCATCAGGCAAGATGTTAATAAAAACATATCTACTAAAATGCAAGGCTTTTTTGATATATCTAATAATCTTTCTGCTCCCAAAACTCACTAAGAACTAGATAGCAATTGTAAGTAAGTTCTTCTCAAATTTTCTTACCTTGATAGTGCGGACATCATTTTCTCCTTAATAAGAACTTACCTAACGTATACTAAAAGTGCACAATAACAGATTCTGCTTCAAAAACAGTAGAATTTGAGATGTCTTCTCCACGTATAGAATGATAACATCAACGTATAATGTTTAATTTCATTCAATCGAACGGTTGATAGTTTATAGAATCTTTTCATGCTTTGCTTTGAAATTTAAATAATATGATACATTTTTATTTTCTAGTTCGCGGTTATACCCTATGGCTTACATATCAGCCTTGAGTTTTGACTTCCTAAGTTTGGGTTCCAATAGTAGTTAGGTATTCTGTCTATCTATTTCGTAACGTGATATCGATAAGTTTATATAACAAGGGATATCCCCTGAAGCACTTGAAATGTTTATTTTATTTTAGTTTCTGCCCGCAATTTTTTAAGTATGTGTTTGTGCTATATCTTTTCTTGAGATTCAAGCATATTATGTTCCAATTTTTATCAAAATCGTTTTAGTCGTTTAAGCGTCAAAACTAAAAAAATCAAAACTAACTTTCGCTTTTATAACAGTAGTATAAACCCTTCTACAGTTTTTGATTTGCCGTGTTGCTACTTGCACCAGAAACCCAATTCTTATAAATTGTAAGAAAAATATAAATCTGTTTCGACTTAAACACGTAAATACGAGTACTTAAGTATTGCTTTTGTCGACTATAAACGGTCAGGAAATTGCTAGGCGACGAGGGACGGTTTCCATGTATCAATGCAGTGTCTATAAATTATCAGCTGCATATGTAATGGGCAGCACTCACGAACATCCATTACGGCAAATGGCCACTACACGTTATCGGATCACTTTGTTGGGGCAAAAATGACGTTCCGTTTATTGCTATTTTTGTCGCTAATATCGACCAGTTTATTATAACATTATGTAGACTACATTGAATTCATTTAAGTATTTAAAAATAAATAAATATTTGTATTAAAATAGCGTCACGAGTGATACTCAACCCATTTTCTCACCCTTTGCTCATTATTAACCACTTTTGGTTCAAGGCGAGGGTCTCAATGAGAAAATGGCGGTTCCCCTCGCAGGAATTGATTGCTAAAGGCTCGACCTCGACGCTACGCGCTACGAGCCCCCCCCCCAATCATACCATCAGTTGTCCCCAATTCTCTGGTTAGGAAAGATATTTAGCATATTGAAAATAGTGCCGTTTTTTATTCATGTAACTCCTATTTGTGAAGCTTACCTATTTCTGTGTAAGTATTTTTACAAAATCTTAAATAAACCCGTCATTTTTTCCAATCACGTTTCTTTCCCATGAGGCAAAAATAACAACGTTGTGATACGATCCATTAATATTTTCTTTGCTTCGTCTACTAAAATTAATGTTTGTTCAAATTGTATGAGTAGGTATTTTAGGTTTATTATATTGAGCCTGAAATATAATATTTAATATCTTATAACTGCAATACGGCGGTTGCATAAGATATTAAGTTATAAACTATTTTTTAATTTTATTGCAAACACAAAGAGTACAATTTATTTATTGTGTTGTAGGCTGGGATCCCAGTGTCGCTAGACTTACCTCAGTTTAGCATTTTGATTTAATTTAATTTATTTTATGAAGCATGGAAGACTAACAGCTTTGAAACTAAGTAGAAAAGGAGACCATAGTTGACAGGAAGCCAATTACAAACAAGTCAACAAGTCAACGCGTATAAAACATAACATACATAACATCACGTCTGTAATCCCCGAAGGGTTAGGCAGAGGAAGTACACCCACATTTCGCCAGTTATGTTTTTAGTCCCATTTAATAGGGGGCGAGCCTATTGCCATCAACCGGGCACAAATCCAGACTCCGAGGCTGCTACTGAGAAATTCCTGATGGAAAAACCCAATAATACTTTGCCCGACCTGGAAATCGAATCCAAGACCACATGCACAGCAGCCACCATTAGAGTGGAAACTTAAAAGTGAGCATACAACATGTAGATACATTTTTTTGTTGGTAACACATTAGTCAAAGCTATATTGAATTAAAGAAAACTCCATATATCTTTATTATGATTATTCTATTTAATAGAAAATATAACAGTAGGTATAATGATTGTATTACAATGAATGCGACTTGTGCCTACCGACGCGCGACGCCTTCAGGACTGCTCCATGACGCCCCAGGGCGTTGCGACGCATAGTTCGATAACCCCGGACATATGCAAAACCATCCGTCTTATTTGAATATAAGGTTGTAAGGTACCTTTTAAACATGGAATTGACCACATATTTCTGTAGTAATCCCCCAAATTATCAGCCATAGATACTAAAATGCCGTAAGGCTAGTGACTCCGAGATCTTGGACTATTGGGCTTGGCTTTTTACAACCCAAGTTCTAAAGATAGTTATCAATACTAATCTAACTCCAATTTGAAATATTTACAATCGTATCGAAAAATAAGTAGTGTAAACATACCTAAATATATGATTCAATCATTCCTTTACAAGTCAGTAAAATAATTCGATATTTAGTTATCGTAACTCAGTTTGGTGGTAGAAATATACAAAAACACTTACAATAATAATGCATGCCTAGTTAAATTTATGATATTATTTGATAAATATTTTTATTATCAGGCTTGTAAATCCTGTTTATCACAGGATCAAAATTTATTTTCTTGTGTAAATTAAATTACGCGGATTTTTTAATGAAAACTGTATTAGCTCGTTAAAATACATATCGATTTAATTTTACTATCAAATCACTTTGCGTAATTAATCGTCTGTCATCAAAAAGAAATTGAATTAACTAATAGCTAGTGCTTCTTATTGGCACGGTGTATCCTACTGTATTTTTTTTCATAATGGCCAAATGCCAAATTATGTCAAAGGTCTTACGAGGTCACAACCACGTATTGTCTACGCTGCAAATACGCCTTCCGCATACAGAAACTACTTTTTACTGTGATCTATGGAGCATTGCGTTGACAAAACCGAGATTTACCTTGCATGATAATTAAAAAGGTACCTTCTGTACGGCTGATTTTTAATTCCATATTCATTTTACTATGAAACTAACCCTAAAATGTTGAAGTGTATTTTTTAACATAATTTTTAAGTATTTTCACCCCTAGGAAGATGCGTATCTACTTAATCTTCTGCTTATTATAATGAATTGAATCTGGAACGGCCATGTATAAATTATATTATGTACACATACACAATCGCAGAGTTACTATATTTATTTATGTTAATAACGAGCTAAAACCAGTAATAGTGTCGCAGAGCGTGTACACTATAATTAATACAATCAGACTCATAGATTATTAGAAGACGAGATAAATTGACACGACGGCGATGTCAAACGCATTGATTATGTTCCACAGCTACAATTATTTTATTCGAAATTAATTATAATATAATTACATATTATGAGATCGACTTTGATGCCGTTACCACCAAAGTTAAATAACATGAAGTGTTCGAAGCAATTATTTTTTTTATATTCTTCCATTTTCAATTTCATATTGCATAATCTGAAACCATAAAGGCGATTTTTAATTTGTTTAGATTACGATTCTTATCTGGGCTGCAATGGATTTAAAACAGTATTGTAGTTATGCTTATGAGAAAAAGCACAGCCTATGTCCAGGTACAAGTAAGGTAGGCAACAGCTCCTGAATATATATATTGTAACTATAAATATCGGTCACAAAGTAAACAGTAAATTGCAAAACCATTTTATCACGAATCGATGCGCATATCGTATACTGACCTGCTAGTAGTCTGCATCAGTAATCAGTTCAGAAATAGCGAATCGATATTTCATTCTTACCTTGGTGACGTAAACCTGGATAGCCTGTCATTTGATTTGTAGGTACTTCTTAAACATGCGATAAAGTCATGTCGTAAGTACTTTAGTGGTAAATATTTCGAAGACATACGGGTACGTCCTCACTGGTTCTCTATTATGAATTTAGGTAAAGTGACCTTGAGCTGAGCTGTCAATCCTTAGTGCCAGGTAATCTAAGTTTATCGAGGGAGAGTTTTACTATAGGCCATTACGGAATTGTGTAGATTCTATCTTTACTTAAAACATTTTTTGCCTAAACCCCAAGTAAAATCACATTGCAAGTGATTCGTGCCAATTTATTAGTCAATCATTGATTTTGATTTGTGGCGGTTCCTTTGTTTACAAACTTACAAACTATTTGAGAATTGACATTTAGGTAAAGAACGGTGTCAAAGGAAAAAGGACGGGGACACATTAAGAGAGGGGATTTATCGGATGTAAAATATGTTTTACCTTTCAAGACAGATAATTCATACCGACATTTCATGTCAACCATAATTTATTGTGAGCAAGTTGATGATTAACTAAAAGTGACAGCTCTTATTTACATCCGTCCTTTTCTTTTTTAATTAGAGAGAAAAAGACAGAAATAGCTCTAAATTAAGTTTAGCTCGAACACAACAGAATTGACTAATGAATATTTAGGTCACAGCTAAGAAGCTAATCATGTAGACTAGGAGCACGCAACCCCTGCCCTACATGCATGTATAATTACTACACGAGATTTCCAACATAATTATACAATACATATTCAGTACAAAACAAATTAACATATAGCAAAGATATTTTGAACATAGTCACGACAACACTAATAAAACCAACGTCTAATTGAAAATACAAAGAAGTCCTCGTGACTAGATCCGGAGAGTTTTCTACCATTTCGTGTGGAAAATCACTTCACTCACGGATTTAATGGAATCAGTTCCACGCGGAGCGGGCGTGTTCATCGAGATATGTCATTTTATTAAAAAAATCATAATTTCATGTTATCTGTAGAAACAAAGTTTAGCGAAAAGAAGAATAAACTTGTATTGTGAAGCAGAGACACAAAGTGCTAACAAAAGTCTTAACTCCACTCTCTACATAAATTATGCCATAGAATTAATGTTACGCTCGCTGCCTCTATTCAGACCGGTTTTTAAAATAATGAATGAGATATTCTCCTGGCTGATAGTAGTAGATTGAATAAGCTAATGGTTTTGAATGAATGACGATCCGTGGCGCGCTTGCTTCATTCAACTGATAGCGTCACACAACAAATACTACGCACTAAAATCAAATTTCTCAGTAATGTTTATATGCAAAATATTATTCGATTTGAAACGCAACAGTTTCCAGTAAATTCGTTATTAAAGTATGCGCAAAGGTCGGCCTACGAATACGACCTTTGGATAAGTCGTTGTTTTGAGGAAACTACCGTTGATAGGATGACTAATCGGCCATACCCACTGACAAGCAGTCTACCATTCCATGAGGTCGATCTGTCTAGACCGGCAGTTCTTATAACACCGAGGACTCATCATCATCAACTAATCATCGTAGATCAGACAAAATATTCGCACTGCTGCGACGCGACGTGCGCAACTACATTGAAACACCACATACAGACAAAAGCAAGCCTTATGACACATTTAAATTAAATCTAAAATTTTAATTTCCTGAGAGCGAAGAGTATCCATCCATATTTATTGAAAGTGTGTTCGGTGGTACGGAAAAATTAATTGAATTTGTAATACAATCATTGTTTAACCCTTATATAAATCTGGTAGATAAACCAAGTAAAACAATCACAGACTATCGTGGATAGCGTTTAAAAAAAATAAAGTAGGTAATCATGGGGTCTGCCGACAGAAGAAAAACTTTAATACTTTGGAATAACAGAATCTATTTTGAATTTAAAAATAATTATAGCATGGAAATATGAATTTTCATAATTTGTAAATTGAAATTATTAATTTTATGTAAGTCGGGGTGCCGGACCTTTGTAAGGCGTATGAGGAGCCGAACCCAACTCGCAGAGGAACCTTAGACGGCTTTAAGATGAAATGAAGACGTTTATCCTTCAAGGATAACCCCTGGCTGGTCAAGACTATTACAGGATATGGAAACAAACAATGCGACTATATTAACCTTATTATTAGTGCGTATTATGTACACAGGCGGCTGCGCGCGCAACACGTCACATTAGCATGTCAGTGACGCGAACCCATAAGTTTTCCCTCTACCAAAAATAGCTCAACGCGGTTAAAAAAAGATTTCACTTCAAAAATGCACTTATCCTTGGGTTCGCAACCGGGCACTGGCAACCAACACCAAAGGTGACTTTTTCTGCTTAATATGTATCTACTTTTTAAAGTATTGGACATCACAGAAATCGATAAAGAATAATATCGTGAGAAAACCTGGACTTATAATTTTAATATAACTTTTAAATCGCCAATCCGCTTCGAGCAAGCATGGTGATCTTGCTCGTGCCTTCTCTGTTTAATTAAGAGGCCTCTTAAGTGCAGTGGGACAATTTTATTATAGGCTGGTATTATTATTATATATGACACTTAAAAATATCTTCACAATAATTTAAACATAACAAACAAATGATACAAATAAACTGCCTTTCCCAAGAGTATTAGGGAAGCGCTATCATACCGCATTCCAGCATAAGTTAGGTCGTACTAAAGTCGTAAAGCTAAGTAATTTGTGAAACATGGTCAACACCGTCTGGAAAGCACTTAGTAATTTATAAAACAATCTAGCCGACTGCGACGAAAATATGTACATGATGTCCATCATGTATTACGTTGTCCATCACTCACTTGGATCATTGACAGTAGCCATTTAGACTAAACAGCGTCAAAAAATGTAAATATTTACCTTTTTACTGTACTAGTATTCACAATATTACATAATTACTTAGTTAAGTATTTTCTCGTCTTGCCCTTTTTGTATAATATAATTAATATATATATTTGTATAATATAATTAATATATATATTTTTTATATATTTTATAATAATATAATTGTTTTTAGATTTTTATACGATTAATTTTGTGGATTTTGACTTTAGATTCAAATAATTAGTATAACAAGTTACATTACAAACAAAAGAAGAGCAGTCTTCGAATAGTTTTTCATAATAATATCATGAGCTACGCCACTGCTACGCTAGTGTTAGGCCTCTGCTACGCTGCGTCTACGCCACTGCTACGACTATACTACGCTTCTGCGATTACCTACTCTATGTATGTGCGATTTAGAAAATGTGCATTAGCTTAATTTAACCTCTTTGATATTATTATAAATGTGATCATTTTCAGCAATTTCTAGTATTGGTCTTTGTACTTCAATCTCGTTATTTGTCACTTAGTCGTGTCAATGATCTTGCAACGTACCACACCTTGATAACGTGCGCGTATGTTTTGTAACATCATGTCTCGTTGTGGACCCTCCTTGAAATCACCAATCATGCTAAACTGTTGTCAAATACACGTGACAACTGGAAACTAGAGCTCACCAGTTCAATCAGGCGACAGGTGACAGTCCTATTAACGTCTTGGTCACGAAATGTATCAATCATGCACGAGTCGCATGTGCCGCCCAAAAAGGTGGTTTATTTATAAAGGTTGATCTTATTTTTATCGATGATGGTTTTTGAATTCACGAAAATTTCTGATAATGTGTGAATAAACACACAAAACAAATTGCTAGAAGCAATAACAGGTACATAATTTTATTCCTCTGCTCAGAATCTAAAATTAAAATTAGTCTAAGAAGTCGGCAGTATCGGGCAGTATTTACAAAAATAAGAAGCATCATGATAGTTAGAGACAGTGGTTGTGCTGGATACCTCAGTATCATAGTCACAAGACATTCAATTTAATAAATATTAAAAGCCACAACGATATGACATGTGACTTAATAAAAACCAAAAACTGGAAATAGGCTCTTGTAAAAGAAAACCAGTAACTGGTAATGAGATTTACAAACACATACACCAGTAACTGGTAATGAACTTTTAAAGATTATGTCTACATTAATGACCGTGACCTACGATTATACAATAGTCAGGTTCCTCTTAGTCACAAGTTAAGCTACGATTATTACCGTACGCAACCTACTTAGCTAATGACTTAATTAATCTATAGTTATGTTTTCCACAAAATACCGGTTCCCGTGGGAGGGCGATATTCTACGGTAAACATCGGCTCGTTAACACAGTTTCGAGATAATTAGTTCAATTTACTAATTGTCTACGTGGAGTAGGTACCGTAGTTATCTATCTTCTATATAAAATTGTGAGTACATTATGATATTGATTGCTAGAAATACGTAACTAATGTCTTTAAGTAACCAATGATATTTATTAACGATTTCTCACGATCATTAAATAATATCGTCATTATTCTAATTTTATATAAATAGATTATCGGAAAATGGGAGATATTATGACATTATTGCATGCTATTTTCATCGCATTGCACTCAATAGGTTCTCCAATGTTGGACTCACTCTTTATAAAAAAAAAGCTTTTTTACAAACAAAGATAACCGCCTTCAAAAACTACAAAATAAAAAATAACTTTAGCTTGGAAGTCGGCGGCTTTGGTTTTGGTTCTTGTTATGTAGGTATTGCCACCGACTTCCAAGCTAAAGTTATTTTTTATTTTGTAGTTTTTGAAGGCGGTTATCTTTTTTTGTAAAAAAGCTTTTTATTTTTCACTTTTTAGTGCTTGTGTGTTAATGTTTGAAATCCTTACATAAAGCCCTTTCAAACAATACCCCACACGATATATTTAATTTTAGAAAGTGGTAGGAGGGGGGTTGACGTCCCCCCTCCCCAATTCCTTCAGTCAGTGATCGACTACACGTATAAACAAAGCAATTTTTCTTGTTGCGGCGGTTCTGCTGTGATTTTATAAGAAGTTCCGTTCCATATCTCCAAAGTTCATCATCAGATCATGACAATATTCCTATGGGACCTATTCGGAACTATACTCTTTCAAACAAAAAAAGAATCGTCCAAATCGATTCATAATTGGCGGAGTAATCGTAGAACAAATATACAAAAAAAAAAAAAAAAAAAAAAACATACGCGTCGAATTGAGAACCTCCTCCTTTTTGAAGTCGGTTGAAAACACACCTTACTGAAAAGAGCATTAAAGTTCAAAGTTGAATAAAACAAACAACATTGAAAACAAACAAGATTGAAGTCATATTTAATCAGAGTCATGAAAAATCCCGTCCGGGCAAAGAGCAAACAACTCAGCACAATTCAAAAACCGATGACACGCGATCGGCTTGTGTTCTGCCTTGTCACATGTACAAGAGGTCTCGTAAGCCCAAATAATAATTTATTATTAATAACAACAGTGATAATACTTATCCATTGACGTTAATAGAACAGCTGATTTAGTTATTTTGGCTGTAGGTACATGTATCACAATATGTTTATGCAATAAGATAGCTAATATACCTATCAATATGGTATCTTTTTTATTACTTTTTTGAAAAGCTTTTCACAATCTATCTTCTATATAAATAACAAAATAGCTAAACGTGTTGCTAAGCGTAGAAGTCGAGAACGCCTGGACCGATTTGGCTGATTCTTGTTTTGTTGTGTTCGTAATTTATAAAAATGTCAGAAAAGAGAAACCTCATAGGGCATCAAAAAATTCGTCCGCGTATCATTCATCTTCAATCGATCGAATTTCTCGAGCAAACAGAACAATTTTGCAGTTTTCTATTGAAATCAATTCTTTACTCAACTTAAATGAGGTTGCATCTCAATCATCAGTCAGCCAAAGCCTCTACAGGCTCCAGGCTCTACCTTACCCACTATTGTAAAATTAACATTGATCCTTTGTTGGTCCAAAGTGATGGAAATCTGATTCCACCGCTTACACAACAGCAATCAAAATAAGTTATAACTAAACTAACATCGTTTTAAGTTAAACTCAAAAATCTAAAGCAGTGTTCAATTTTTCCTTTTAGTGCATTACCAGTGGCGTACCCTAGACGGGTCTTGTATCAAGGATTTTGGGGGCTCTACTACTTAACTGCGGCGAAGCCCAAATGGAAGGTCAAGACTTAAAAAAAAAAAACAATATACATTTTATTTTTTCCCTGGAAGTAAGTATAGCCTAAGAATTTGAGTGAATGACTGATATTTTACGAATTTTTGGAGCCTCTATTTCTGTGGCGCCTAGCTGCTATGGCGCTGGTGCAATGCGGGTGTTGAACTGCATACGGACTATTACGGACGGTTGTCCTTTTTCATACAGTTGACACGTAACATTTGTTTTCCCGCCTTAATGCGTGAGCGGTGGTCTTTAAAATATAATATATTTTAAGAAGTCTATAAGTAAATTATAAATTTTTGTTAGTTTTTGATTTATGAATTAATAAAGCATAGATAAACAAAATTGAATACTTGGCTTTTTAGAGAACGTTTTTGTCATAGTCGGATTTTAGTTTTTAACTTTGTTTTTTGTTAAAATGTGCTTATTACTTTAATGTAATTACTTTATTTTTATTTTTGATTACCTACGTGTTTTGGTTGTGATTCGTTAATATACGACTAATAATGTAGGAGATATGCGCACAGACCACAGGGACAGAAAGGAAGGTACAAGACACATCCGTCCGTGTGCAGTCCGGCAAAAAACACATAAATTGAAAGAGCCTTTAAGTGTGATGATGAAGATGATACAAATAAGGATAAACTGATTAGATTAAAATAAGCTTAATCAGTTTTAGATAGACCATAGTCGGCATGATAAAACTGTCAAGTGTTTAGCATCGCTGTGTCTTATCGGTTATTCTGCTGTCGCCGTGAGCGTTATTTTGACATGATAATGCAACACGGGCGCTCAAATCCTGCAATGATATTTACGATTATCAGTATATTTATCGGTATTTGTGTTGTGATCGCAGGAGGCCGCGACTGATGTTACGTAACAAGTTGTTTCTTAGCGGCCGATTGGTTTCATATTTCTGATATTCTTTTTCAGAGGAAACTTTTAAAAAATTAAAAAGTGTGTACTTTAATTGTAAACGATGTTGGTTCAATTTGCAGTATAATAGATAAAGACACATTTGATAAGTAAAATATTAGTAAATAAGTCCCTAATAAAAAGAAAGTATTTACGGACATATCCTGCCAGTTCCTTTATGAGGAACTAGAACTTTAGAGTAGCTGACTACATATAAGAACCCCATGGTATTCCTTCCCCAACCATAACGTCGTGGCTAGGCAACCGCGGTTTTTCATTATCCATCAATCAGTAAACGACATAAAGCCATACCAAACATTACTTACAAATATAATTAAATAAAAATATAATTCAAATACTCACGCTTGCTTGAATATTCGCCAATAAACTAGATTAAATTAGAAAGAATTAAACACAAACAGGATTTGAACCGACGACCTAACTAATCGTGATGACGCGTTTCTTATCGGCCACTGAACAATTACCTACGACAAAATAAATGTCAGTCTCGTCTCGCATGCTCAGATTAGATTGTTATGCGGGGTAGTTACAAAAGTATTTTTGTACGTGTCGTTGATGTCTATAATAACATCATTATTAATTGACGTAGATCCACTTGTGCTTGTTTTTTTCGTATTTTTCGGAAGCGACTTTTATTTTTATTGTGTAAAATCACTGTTTATTATAGTAGGTACGCAATGGGTCATGGGGAATACCCCTATTGTTTGATTTGAACATTTAAAACTAGTTTTCGTAAAAAAAAACAATTAAAAGTTAGAGTTGACCTTCAATACCACTGTAACTAAAAGGTTCCCAACAATAAAGTCACACAACAATTAAATGATCACAATGAGGGGCAGAACATGAGAAGGTAAGTTTCGGCTTCATTACGTGTCTTTCTACACCTGCTATATGCCATACAAGGAGAGGCATCGCGGTACTTGTTGGCCCCTACATACTACATTACCTTTGCTTCGTCCACTTTTTAGACATCTGCAGTACTACTCTGTTTCTAGTTAAAATTAACCCACTTAATTTGGGACAGAGCACGTTAGGACACGACTACTTAAAGCCTTAAGAACAACTGCCTCCCAGTCGTGAACTGTAGTAATTTGGAAAGCACTGAATCAACTGCCCACCCAGGCAGGCCGCTGTAAACATAATTCGCCGAAGTGAATCATCATAGACCTCCATGATCCAACACCTAGCGCGATCGGGGCTCTTGATCAGACAATGTGCGCCTTATGCTTGAGTGTCCCAATTTTTAATTCACCTGCGCCTTTAACAACCTGTACAATGCCCTGACGCAGTAATAAACGTGGCCATTTACTGGGCTCAAATAGTTAATTTTATACGAAAAGAAGAAGTTGAACGAGGCAGTGAAGCTGGATGAATCCCTTAGGAACGAATGACCTGTCTTAGATCCCGCAATTAAATGAATCAGAAAATAACAGCGGAGGAGTGATAATAAACAGAATTCCTTAGTCCCTCTTAACAAGCAGAAGATAGATCGATCAAAACAATCTCTCGATTCAGGTGAAATAACAGCTTACCTCAAGCGCACTTCAAATAAATATGCTGTGTTTTTTTACAGAATTGGCCGGGTGAACGTAATGCCAAGCTCTGGTTGTGATTTTTTACCGCGACTATGGCATAGACGAAGAGTTGTGGCTTCGTACAGCCTAAACTACTAAAATGATCCCAACGAGTGATGGATTATGAGAATATCTAACTAACTCACTAAAACTAAGAAAAAGAAAGGTTTTTTTTTTCATTTTTATTTGTTTTAGTCTAAGCTGCAGGGGCGTAGCTACCGCCGTATCTGCCGTATCAATTATACGGGGCCCCTGGCCTACGGGGGCCCCCAAAGTGCGTAAGCAAAAATTAATAAAAACTTCCCAAAGAAGTTTCTCGAAATTAAAACTGATAAATAATTATTCAAGAACTTCTATGGGACAAAAACGCCTGTCAGACCTGTCACTATAGTCCATAGAGGCAGAAACTTAAGAAAAACTAAAGTCATCATCAGCTATGAATGATTTAATTAATCAGTTCGCCGAAAAAAAGGCAAGGAGAGTTAATATTTAATTTGAATTGTTTTTAAAAATATGACAGATAGATAATTATGATGAATAAATATTTCTTTTAATTTTATGGAAATATTTTTTCTTTTTTGAGAAATCTTTACCCTTTCTAAGGGCCCCCAAACAAATTTTTATACGGGGCCCCGCCAAGGTACGCTACGCTTCTGCTAAGCTGCCCCACTGACTGATCGAAAGCTTCTTTCAAGTTCTTAGGGCGTTCGTTGTAACAAGCGCGGGCCCATTGCGTGTCTGTATTGAAAGAAGTGCATGAGAAGCGCTAACCGGTGCGGGTGACTGGTTTTCACATTTATCACACACAACCACGTCACGCGGCACCGGGTATCCGAGCGATTTTTAGGGACCAAATACACATCAATACTACGTTTGTCTATAGAAAACATCAGTTTTATATCGTATTCGTCCAAACGCGGAAAGTTGAACGGACCTATTTCCATTCTAAACTGAATTTTTCTATGGACAAAAGCGTAGAAGTAAGTCCTATAAGTATGTATATTATTAAACTACCTATATTTAAGAAAAAAAAGGTCAATATTCTTCGCTGAGCTTACAAACTTTAAAGGACCCACCTCGGTGACATACAACATTATCGATTAATTAATAAAAATATTCGCTGAAGTATTTTATTTAAAATAGTCTGCCACTTATAATGTGTTATGCAGAAGTTAATGCATGGAATATTAACCACGAAATGCTAAACAAAGATTACTTACAAAGTTTCTGACGTCGATGTGTAAAAATAAAACAATATTTTTTTTTCTGACGCGTTTTAGCGATACTATGAACTGTTATTTTCCCTGCGAGAGTGATGACATATTGGCCTCACAGAAATCGACCTCACACATCTTATCTTGAGTAGTACACTAACAGCACAGAACAAAGAGGGGTTGACTTCAAAAACTGTGCCAATGACTAACTGACTAAGTGTAAATAAAACAATTGAAGAATATAACTGTTTGAAGATAATTATTTATCAAGCCGTTGTTCACAACAGCTGCGGACTGTTTTATCTAACTAGTTCATTCCATTGGTCCGTTGTAAGTTATTTTCTGTAGAATATTAGTCATATAAATGCAGTGCCTTTTATTTATGTTTAATACTAATATAGAAAACGATAAATACAACGCTATGGTACAAGTCAGCGTTGCATCTTTCTGAGCATTTCTTTGTGAGTTTTTCAACATTATGATGAAAAAAACAGACCGAGCACACAAAAACGTATCCTAAAAACTATTGTATAAAACAAAGTTGCTTCATTGCTTGTCGTGTTTCCGACTGTTTAGCCACTTACATATTCTTTCTTAAACTACACAATTTTTTTTAATGTTGCTCTTACCAATACGCCCCACAGTGGTTCCATATCGAAAATTAGTGGACATAGACAACAAAGTTCCAATATCGATGCGATTTTTTTTTATGTGATTCTTTATGATATTCCTGACAACTTTTACTCTTGTGAAATTTCTTCTAAAGTTGATAGTTTGTCTGAAAAAAAAATAATTAGATTTTTTTGTATGGAGCGAATCACCTTTCATTTTTTTTCTTCAATTGTACTAATATGTTGGGTGTATGGCGTGAGTATATAATAGCAGGGGTCATTCTCTATCCACGAAAAATAAAATCAGCGCCGGCCATCTGCGGCCGCGCGAGTAATCAGTCCTCAAAAAATAACAATTGTTTATGATGTTTTTTGCCATTTAAAATAAATTCAAAGTATATTTTTTGTCTCATTTGGCTGTTCTGACCCTCTTTTTTTTTTAGTATAAAGTTTTGATAGCATATAAGGTACCTACAACTAGTAATTCTTGAAGAGATTATTTTTTTTTATCGAATGATTACTCGCGCGGCCGCAGATGGCCGGCGATGATTTTATTTTTCGTGGATAGTGAATGACCCTAGCTATCATATACTCACGCCATACACCCAACATATTAGTACAATTGAAGAAAAAAAATAAAACGTGATTCGCTCCATACAAAAAATTTAATTAATTTTGTTTAATTTTTTTTCTTCAATTGTACTAATATGTTGCATGTATGGCGTGAGTATATGATAGCTAGGGTCATTCTCCATCCACGAAAAAATAAATCAGCGCCGGCCATCCGCAGCCGAGTAATCATTCGGTAAAAAATAATATTTTTTATGATTTTATTTAATTTGTGCTCCTTTTTTGGTAATCTCAATACTTTCCTGTGGTGGATAACATCTTTTCTTGGCATTTAAGAGCTTTGGATAAGATGGAAGGGCAGCAAAGTTTTCTTCTTTCAGAAATTGTCAAAGAGCTAAGTACTTCCATTTCGAGAGCGCAAGTGATGTACAAAGGGCTAAACACTTATCTTCAGACACAGTACTTAAGCTCTGCTTTTTAAATAGTCGCTCGTGTACTTCGGATAGCGTTTCTGGATTACTGGAAAAGTATTCGACCAAATTTGCCAGATTCGTTTTGCCGTTGTCTTTCAATTTTATTAAGTACCAGTACTGCAACTCTTCCTCGGAACTTTCTTCTACTATGGAAGTAGAACGTCTTTTTTTTGCTTTTTACTTAAGTCTTCGAACGGTTTTCTGTGCTCCTTTTCTGTAGATGTTCCCGCTTCCGCAGTACATACTGCAAGATCAGGAACATGGGAAACCATATTCACTGGCTCAGATATGGCTGCGCCCGAAAAGCCCAACTCACTTCTCAGGTCAACACTATCACAAACAGGCCAGTCGATGCTATTTTTCAACCATTTGCGATTACTTATACGATTCATAAAAGTTTTTTGATTTCAACTTGACTCTATCCACTTTTTATTAAGATTTACACAAAAAAGTCGACAGAATTCCTTGATTAGGTTCTTGTTTTCTTCAGAAACTGTGGTATTCAACACAGAAATTATACTTTCATATAGAAATATATAATTTTTCAGATCACCGCCACTTCTTAATTTCACAAAAAGATCTAGGTTGGTACAAAATCTGGCCATAGTTCTAATGTAAATATAAAAATAAAAGTATTTCACTGTGAAATGAGTCATCAATCACAAGAAGGTGAAAACAGGCAAATGAGACAAAAAACATACTTCGAATTTATTTTAAATGGCAAAATAAATCATACAAAATATTCTTTTTAACCGAATGATTACTCGGCTGCGGATGGCCGGCGCTGATTTATTTTTTTGTGGATGGAGAATGACCCTAGCTATCATATACTCACGCCATACATGCAACATATTAGTACAATTGAAGAAAAAAAATTAAACAAAATTAATTAGATTTTTTGTATGGAGCGAATCACGTTTCATTTTTTTTCTTCAATTGTACTAATATGTTGGGTGTATGGCGTGAGTATGTGATAGCTAGGGTCATTCACTATCCACGAAAAATAAAATCAGCGCCGGCCATCTGCGGCCGCGCGAGTAATCATTCGATAAAAAAAAATAATCTCTTCAAGAATTACTAGTTGTAGGTACCTTATATGCTATCAAAACTTTATACTAAAAAAAAAGAGGGTCAGAACAGCCAAATGAGACAAAAAATATACTTTGAATTTATTTTAAATGGCAAAAAACATCATAAACAATTGTTATTTTTTGAGGAATGATTACTCGCGCGGCCGCAGATGGCCGGCGCTGATTTTATTTTTCGTGGATAGAGAATGACCCCTGCTATTATATACTCACGCCATACACCCAACATATTAGTACAATTGAAGAAAAAAAATGAAAGGTGATTCGCTCCATACAAAAAAATCTAATTATTTTTTTTTCAGACAAACTATCAACTTTAGAAGAAATTTCACAAGAGTAAAAGTTGTCAGGAATATCATAAAGAATCACATAAAAAAAAATCGCATCGATATTGGAACTTTGTTGTCTATGTCCACTAATTTTCGATATGGAACCACTGTGCGCCCCCTTGTGGGCGCTGTAGGCCTAAAAGGGGCGGTAAGAGACCCAAAAAAAAAAAATGTAATTGAAACTGAAACTAAAATTGTTTAGAAGCTTGAGGGGCAATTTGTAATTTGATCTACTAGGTGGTTTTTAAGTAGGTGAATAAATAGGGCGCTAGAAAATAATTTATTCTTAAAATGGGCAGTAGACAAAATAAGTTTAGGACCCCTGATGTAGGCACTACCTGCTTCCTGAGAGTTTGAACGCGAAGAGTTTGAAAAAGGAGGAGCTTCTCAATTCGACGCGTATGTTTTTTTTTTTTTTTGTATTTTTTTTCTACGATTACCCCGCCAATTATGAATCGATTTGGATGATTCTTTTTTGTTTGAAAGAGTATAGTTCCGAATAATAGGTCCCATAAGAATATTGTCATGATCTGATGATGAACTTTGGAAATATAATTGGAAGTGCGGAGGGAGTACGTCAACCGCCCTCCTACCACTTTCCAAAATTAAATATATCGTGTGAGGTATTGTTTGAAAGGGCTTTATGTAAGGATTTCAAACACACAAGCACTAAAAAGTGAATAATAAGAAGCTTTTTTACAAAAAAAGATGACCGCCTTCAAAAACTACAAAATAAAAAATAACTTTAGCTTGGAAGTCGGCGGCTTTGGTTTTGTTTTTTGTTATGTAGGTATTGCCACCGACTTCCAAGCTAAAGTAATTTTTTATTTTGTAGTTTTTTAAGGCGGTCAAAGGCGGTTAAAAAGCTAAGTTACGTCTTTAGTTACTGCTTCGTTCACGTGAGTCGTAGCGTGAAGTTATATAGCCTAGTTATTAGCTTTCGCCCGCGACGCAGACGAAGTAGCGGAACTAAAAGTAGCGTATGTCCTCTCTTGGGGTTAAAACTTACCCAGTAGCATCTATCATAATCGGTTCAGTGGTTCAGTCGTAAAGGCGTATGAGACTGACAAACGGACTGAGTTACTTTTGCATTTATAATAGTATGGATACTATTCTTTATAAATCTGGTATTAAAAACCCAATTCGGTTTGTCGAGTCATAAGTAATAAGGCACACGCTAGGAAATAAGTTCAAAGGGTCGCCGCTATCGAAATCGATAAGGAGGCTTATACTTCCAATTCGGAATCAACCCTAAACGAATGCTTTTACGTCCGAATGATCGTCTTAGGCCCTCGGGATCAACTAAAGAAGAAAGTTATTATATTAGGACATATTCTTTACCTTACATGAGATAGATTATGGAGATTAGTTATACATTATGGAATGCAATTAGAATTGAGTACTGAGACTGTTCCACGTTACACTCTAATCTAGATTAGATTAGATCTTAACACTAGTGTTAAGATCTTAATTTAATTCAGGCTGCATGTTGTAATAAGGTTACCATGAGTAGTATAGTACAATAAGTAATGAAACTTAAATCTTATCTAATCTCTAATAAGGATTCAAATCAAATCAAACGAGTTAAGTTACTTTTCCCATTAGTTTTCAATTTACTTTCGATTCGAAGCTAAGTAAAAAAATGATTTATTTTAAAAACAAATACACATAAACGTAACAGTCCGTTGGTTGTCTGATAAAAAAAATGGACGTCTGCAAGCGGTCTAAGTCAGTGGAATTTACCATAAGGCCATTTATCTACCAAAATCTCACACGTAATGGTTGTTGTTAAGATAAAAAGATGCTACAGATACAAAAGCTTTTAACCTTTGAAACATTACATAAAAGGCTTAATGGAACATAAAATGAAAGCATACAAATTCACTTAACCTAATTGGACATAAAACATTCAACATTGTAACCCGTGTGTCTTATCCACAATGGCTGCCAACACGTTCTTTAAATGTTAGAATCAGCACATCATTATTGCTTGCCCAGCTTTTCCCCGACTATGTTGGGGTCTTCTAGTTTAACTGGATGAAGGTGAATACCTGTATTTGATTGGAGCGACTGCCTATATGTTCTTCAAAACCTAGGGATAATATAAAGACTAGTTGTCAGACTTTCGGGTTTCCGACTACCCATAACTACTGTCGAAGATATTGGAGTAGCTACTAGGTTTGCAATGGTTTCCAAGGGTCTCGAGTAATAAATTACCCACGCAGTCCCTCATCCACGAACCGACCTCCGACTCACTCGTGCGACAGTTACTTAGCCACGATCCCCAGAGATACATAAAAAATGATGTAAAAAAATACCACTCTGTAACTTGTCCCACTGCAGAACGACGGCCTCTTTAAGTGCAGGTTTCCTCACGAAGTTTTCCTTCACTGATGGTAGTGATAATATCCAAGATAATTTTATGCCTGCCTCGTTGGTCTAGTGGTCGCAAGTGCGACTGCTGTGTATGAGGTCTTGGGTTCGATTCCCAGGTCGGGCAAAGTGTTATTGGGTTTTTTCATCAGGAATTTCTCAGTAGCAGCCTCGGAGTCAGGATTTGTGCCCGGTTGATGGCAATAGGCTCGCCCCCTATTACATGGGACTAAAACATAACTGGCGAAATGTGGGTGTACTAATGGGTACACCTCTGCCTAACCCTTCGGGAATTACAGGCGTGATGTTATGTTATAATTTTATTATTTAAAGTACTAAAGAATTAAAAAGACTCACATTGGTGTTTGGTTTGGCGCCTAACCTAATCACAGGACCATCACGACACTGCCAAAAAGGTATACAGATTTCTAATTATAAAAAAGTTCTTATCAGATGATTGGTATCTCAACTTGTTCATTCACACACTTCTCAAACCTATAACTATGGACGGTAAACAAATAAAAACTGTTAACTGATTTTTGTTTTTCTGACGGTTCTTATGTAATCGTCTTGACCTACACCAAACCTACAGATTGTATCTGAGCCAGATAATTGATATTCATGGGCAGCGTCCGTTTTAAGCGGAACTATTTTTTCTGTAGACTGAGAAACAATGAAGTATTTTTTTCTTCTTCGTTTTTTAATTGAATTCCTTGCTGGTTTAAATGTTCTTGAATCATGTCTTTCTGGGACTTCATTCTAAAAGTGTCGGCGCTTATGTTTGTTTTAAACAGACGATATCCCACCTTAGAAATTTCTCCTGTTCGTAGATGCGTTAACAAACAAACTCAAATACACAAACTATCAGACCCGGAAACAACTATCTGCAAGCCATACAAATATTTATTCCGTGCCGGAATCGAAGCTGCGCTGTCTTTCTTTCTGATTGCCTGTTATTTAATTCCTAACTTTTACTGCAGTACTTAGGAATAGGTTACAGTTAGTTTTATTAAGAACACCCTTTCTGGGTGTTCTATTAAGGTAATTAGGGTAGTTTATTAGTTCTATTGTTCGCATAATAATTTTTTTTAGTAATGTGTACTACCTTAGACTACCTAAACCGACTTAACATAAAAGAACTACTTCAAAATAAATATAAATTCACAAACATAACACGGCTTGAAGATAGCCAGGTCAATGTGCTGGGTGAGCAAAGAATTCGGCAGTGTGACCGCTCGGGCTGTGGTTGCAGCAGCAGCTCGACGAGTGGGCAGTCCTGGGGGCATGGGAAACAGTTTCGTCCGGACAAAATGACCTTCCACGCCTTCACCTCCGACTAAGAAACGACTCGCATAAGGTGATATCTGATTCTTCATGTGTGAGTTCAGTTGGCTTTTTTCCATATTTGAGGGCTGGTCTCATACTGGAGGTTGTTTATATTCATAAGAACTTTACTCATTGAATACATAGCGAGTTAATTAGGTAAGAGGAAATACTGGAGGTCTTTTTTCCATAAAAACGCTCTCGACTGTTTTCTATCTGGTTGATGGCTATGTTTTTTTACCGTAAAGTAAATAACAGCTATTTGTATGTATAAGCACTAGAACCCACAGATAGGTAATGATTCAAATTGTGTAAAAATATAGTTAAAAGAAAAACAATAGGGACACAGTTATATAAATCCTTCATAATCAGTTTATAAATTAGGTTTTATAGGTATTAGGGCAGAAAAAAGGCGAGAATCAAATAACGAATTATGACTTTTTACTAAGGCTATTCAGTTGATGTGCAGTTCCTTTTCGCACGCCGAGGCTCACAGAGCGACTGCGATAGTTTTTTCTAAAACTCATTTTCAAAAGACTCTCCGTCCGCTTTACCTCTTAATATTCAGCTGTTTTTATAATAACAACCATCTGAAGGAGAAGCTCTTACTTAAAAACTGATAATTTAATTAACTGTCATGTTAAGTCATGTCTAACATTGACCTTGACATAAAGTCCACATCTTGAACACAAGTTCAGTAAGTAAAAGTAATTACAGTAAGTTAAAACTGGAACTTGCTCAAACTGTTCCCAAGTACTAAGTCCTTACACTTAAAGTAAACACTGTTCAGTTACAAACTAAATAGAAGTCCTTTTACTTACATGAAGAAGTCAAAACAAATATTTACAATGGACTTTAGAAACTCAACATGAATACCACGACCGGGTAGATTATTAATAACATAGGGTTCTATTAATAATTTCATACATTGTATTATTTCGTAAGAGATGGTAAACATACGTCATGTAATAAAGATAAAACAACGTCCTACAAAGGGCCCGTTTGACCTTCGGATAAGGAATTCGATATAGTCGAAATTGGGTCATTTTAGGTTATTATTATTTATCGATTAAGTTGACTGCGTGTTTGTTTTTTGGAAGACAGTTTCAATAAATTATTTGTAGTTAGCTAACTTTTGCCCGCGAATTCGGCTGCGTAAATGTCGGTTATCGCAGCCGCAGACGAAGTCGGGGAATAAATGTAGCTTATGTCATTTCTTGGGGTTCATACTTGTTCTTACAGCGGTTCAGTTGTGAAACAGACAGACAGACATAGTTATTTTCATAATGAAAAAACAAGTATTTAATGCTGACAATTGTGTCATAAAACTCATAAACAACTATATACTTACAACTAACATGGGCTAGAGGACACCCTTGCATACGATTTTAATTTGGCTTAATTTGCCAAAACAAGCATAGGTAAGTTTTGAATGTAGTTAGTTATATTGATTTGTTACTACTACATAGTTATCAGATTGAGCATATTGAATTAGTTTGGTATACCTTAATTTTACCAATATTATAAAATTAAATGGTAAAGTTTTGATGGATGGACGTTTGTTAGGTCTTGTACTCAATCACGCCACAACGGCTGAACGGTTCCGGATGAAATTTGGCACAGAGATAGACTATAGCCTGGAATAGCATTTAGGCTAATTATTTATACCAAAAAATGTCTATCGTAGTTATGTAGATCCTTGCCCATAATGGCATTCCTATATACTGTAGTCGGTAATTATTGAGAGGTTGTGCATGGTCTGCTTTCGGCAGAAGCTCAATTCACAACATTTTTTATCTGCTGGTAGTCCTTAGTATTAACCTTATAAAGACGTCATCATCAACAGGAAAGGTTACCACTTACTAATCCACAGTACTCGCTCCATACAGACTCAGCACTATCTGTAGTGGCCATGGTCGCATGGTCGCCTGGCGGTCTGGTGTTCACGCCATCACTGAATGATAGTTTTAATTGTGCTTAATTTAACAGGATATTATTGTTGTTTTATACTCATTAAACAAATTATGTTTTGCTCCTGTCGTTTTATTTGCTAATTGTTTATTCGACTTTGCCCTGCCGGTTTTTATTTCACACCTAATAAAATATTTCACAACTCACCGTGTGCTGATTAGTAATGTAAACACAAAAAGTCAAAATCAGTACCTAACATATGACGTCTTTTAAATGTAATTATGTTGTTAGCAAAATAAGAAGTTTAAGCAGAATATGCGAATAATAATTATTATTTATTTCTGAGTTTTTAATTCATTTAGTAACATTAACATTATACACCTTAATAGTCTAAGCAATAGGTCTTAGTTTTAAATACAGTAAGTACAACTCGAAAGCACCAAGGGTTACCTTGCATGCAAGGATCCACAACCTCAGACTGCCATTGCTCCCGGCACTGCTCTGACAACTTTGTCATGCTAAGAAAGACATGTGCACTAAGGCTCGTACGGTTGACTACATTATGCCTAATTCACTAAAGCACTCAGCCGCAACAGTACTCTAAAGAATATGAGATCCATTTTTGTTATAAGCCTCTAAAGAGGCTTTTGATATGGTGAAACATGATATGCTAAATCAATTTCTTATAGGTAGGTACATCTGATCAACAATAACATTATCAGTACAATACAACGTTTAGTATAGTTTACAATCTACCATCGTCGAATGTTTAGTTTATAACGAGACGGGTGACTTCATAACTATAGCAACCCAGCTACCACGGGGATGCATCTAATCGCAAAGTTTCAACCACGAGGTTGGTACCGGGAGCATAAGCAAGATATCTAAGACAAAGATGTTTTTGTCAGAAGTTAATTGTTAAACAATAACATCCGTTACTTGAGTAAAACTACAAATAGCTTATACTTCAGTGCATTCTAAAGGGTACATAAACATAAAAGAGCAAAGGAAGAGCTGACCTCATAAGCACCTACATACTAAGTAGCTTAGTGTCTTCAGTACCAAGCATTATTTATTGTATCCTTAACACTAACATCCTTATTTAGGAGTAACTATTAAAACACTATACTTAGGTAAGGTCTACTCAGTGGCCAAAGGTTTTTGCCGAAAATCTTTTTGGACAGTTGATCAAACGGAGTTATGTATAAGGAAAAATACAGGTTACATTGAAAGATATTTCAAGGTTGTACCGAAGTAGGTAATTTGTTTAAAAGTCCCAGAAACAACTGTTGGCAAACCATTTGTATGGAAAAAACGTTACGGCTTCATTTTATGTGGTATGTAGGTAGGTAGATTATGTTTCATCATCGTTGTTTATAATTTGTATAAAAGCTGATACCTACACAATTCATTTTTCATTGTTGTGGAAACTAGAAACATTATAATTATACCTAGAATACTCAACCTTAGCCTGCACAATTCCATATTAATTTTATATATTTGTTAATTACTGCCTAAACTAACAAGGTAAGCAAAATAGCTGCGTGTCTAGTATATAACTTATAGACTCGTAAAATACCTAGTTAATAGCTTTTGCCTGAGATGCAGTCTACAAAAAAATCCTTACGGATCTATATAGCCTATAGATCCGTAGCAAAAGAATATTCGAATTAGGACCAGTTTAAGAGATTAGCGCGTTTAAAGTAAAAAATAAAACTCATCAGCTGTATATATTATAGTAGATAGAAATTAATAATAATCCGGAACCTCACAGGTGAAGAATAATAAATGCATAGTTAATCGTTATTCCAAAAGTGTTTTGAAGATATTTAAATTATTCATTCATCATTAACCTTTTAAGCGGGAACTCTCTATAACCCTACATATTGGATAATCGTCTACGAAAAATTATTACCCGGACCAAACGTCAAAAAATCATAATAAACAAAGCTATAAAAACAAAGGGAGTTACTTTCTGTTTGATATATTGCTGGTTATCTTTGAACTCAGTACTGACATGAATAAATGGAACACAACAGAGTACTGCAGTTTATTGCCACAGATAATTGAAACGAACATCGTGCAAACATCACATTGAGTTAAAAAGGTTTATATGACGATGGAAACGGAACGGTTAATGCTGAATATTGTTTTTACTGTTGCCACTTTGAGTAATAAATTCATCATAAAGCAAAGCAAAGCAAAATAATTAGAATATTTTTATAACAAATTTACATATCTGGCGAAATGTGGGTGTAATAATGGATACACCTCTGCCTAACCCTTTGGGGATTACAGGCGTGATGTTGTGTTTGAAATGTTATTTAAACGTTTTGCAATGTAAGAATAGGGACATAGATGCAGGGACGCGCTTTCGAAAAGACTGGCGCGCAAACGCAGAGGCTGTGTGAAAAAGGGAGAGGTCTTTTCCCAGCTATGAGATATTACAGGCCAGATAGATAAAAGCAGATTGAATACGTTGTAAATCTATACTAATATTATGATAATGAGGAAAGCATTGATTGTTTGTTTGCATTAAATAGGTTCCGAAACTACTGAACCGATTTGAAAAATTCTTTCACTGTTTTTAAGGCACACTATCCCCGGGTGAAATAGGCTATATATAATATATTAATACTAGAAAAAACTGTATCTACATTGCACCCGTGCGAAGCCGGGGCGGGTCGCTAGTATTTTATAATGAGCACATATGAACAGTCGTCTAGAAAAAAAATATTTACGTTGAACACAATCGTGAAAGTCCATTGACTGTTGTTGATAAAAATAATTTGTACTTGCTGATCCTTCGACTGCTTATAAAGATTTGCCATCGGACAATAAATATTATGTATTTTTGATAATCACACAGCTGTATCTTGTAAGTACATATTATATTGGTGGTTTTATGTTATCACCTTATCACTGCCTGCATGCTCAGCATTCATGGAGATCGTAAGTGTTTCTATGCACTATGCAGCTGTAATCATTAAGTGAATCACGTTGAGAGATCACACAATTGAGAACAATAAACTAACCTATCTCTCTATTCTTATCTTTATCACCCACTCACTAGTGGAAATTTTACAACTACTTACCAACTAAATCATCACAATAATTTACAACATCAAAATGATAATATTATTTTTATACTTGATATCGAAATGTTAAATAAATACGAGTCAATTGCTTCTAGAATAATAGTTTACTGTTGATAACAATCATAAATAGTACCTCAATACAACTGTAATGTCCTGGTTGTGTCCGTTCGATTTGAATTTACCTTTTTGAATTTTACTTAATAAAATATATAACGCGCTATAATCTGCGCCAAGGTTGCGGATTTGTCCCTTCCGCCCCATCCAGGGCGGAAGGAGTCATTTGATGATTTTTACAACCTAAAAAAAAAATAGTACAAAAGTAAAATAGTTACCGCGGCCCTGAAACGCAAGAGGAACTAGGATAAGTTATAGTCAGTAAGACACTCCCTTTCGCTTCGCCGAAAGCGAAAGAAGTCATCGTTTGATGATATCCAATCAATAAAAAAAAATACCAGAGGAGACATCGTTACTAAATTTTTTACCATGGATTCAGTACATGATTGTAGATCCACAGCAAAGAAATCTGAGGTTATTAAAAAAAAAAAACAGTTAGTCCATATAAAAGTGCTACCAGGTCAAAGTGTAAGTATGAACCATTTGTTTTCCTTATGTAATCCCCGAAGGGTTAAGCAGAGGTGTACCTACCCATTAGTACACCCACATTTCGCCAGTTATGTTTAAATCCCATGTTATAGGGGGCGAGCCGGGCACAAATCCAGCCTCTGAGGCTGTTTCTGAGATATCTAAAGGAAAAATCCAATAACACTTTGCCCGACCTGGGAATCGATCCTAAGAGCTCAGCATTCTCACTAGACCAAAGAGGCAATCGACATTGTCAACTGAGGATTATAGTTAATACGTATTGGTATTGGGGTGTCTAGAATTATATCGTTGGTAAAAGGTTTCGTTACGATTCCACTCGATTAGAGGATCCAAAATGCATGAAAAATTACATTGATTCACGAAACTAACGAATAGTGTTGCTACTAGATACCGATAATTTGATTTATTGATTTGTTTTGTAGGTTAGTTTTAAAAGGGTTTCTAATTTAATACCTAACAGTAATTACTCCGATCGTATCCGGACGTTGTGCGTCATAGATGTTTTTATCGAATGCGGTATTATATCATTGTCACTCACTCGAAACTAAGGCAGGGTCATTAACATTTTATACTTTTTATCGAGCTGTCGATAAGCATCTGCTTTTAGGAGAATCAGGATTTTGTTAGTACATGCTTGCCAAATGCGGAACTATCACGCAAATTGTTCGTGCACAGTACACGGGGACTGTACTGCGATAATGTTTGATTAATCATCACTTGCCGATGGCGTGGGCACAATTTTTCCTCGAGTTGTAGGTACAATCTTGATATAATTACAATCACAATATTTATTCACTTTTACTAAAAGATAATGTAGGTACCGCTAGCAAAAATAAAATATGAAAATTTAAATAAAAATCACCTTTGGTACTCGTTTATTTAGCTGTTGCAAAGTAGGTATAATCTGTTCACTAATTATCTTATTATGTTTACTTATATAATATTTTGTTTTTTTGCATTTTTTGTTGTTTTAGCAAAGCTGTGAATTCGTTCATCACCAACGTAATCAGACGATCCATGTAAAATACTGAATACCCGTATTTTACATGGATCGACTGACTATTTGACCCCCAAACAGTAACTGGGTTATTACCCCAGTTGGGTATCGTATTGATACCCCTTGGTAAGAATAATTGTCAGACATTCCGGCTTCTGACGACCCGTAACGACAGCCAAAATTCCACGTATAACAGCCGGCACGAAGGCGTCTCGGTGTGTATATGGTTACCCATCCCCGTGGATGGATCGAAAGACGATTATAACTTAGCCACGAGCTCCTCTTTTAAAATCGCAGTCTTCATATAAAATTGGCTATAATAATATCAGATACAGCCATGTCAAGTTGTAGATATGACTGCGGATATTCTATTTGTAGCATAATGAATTGCCTAATCGTTTTTATCAGTAGCGTTTTCGACAATATCACGCGTGACTGTGAGTACGCACTCTTGACTCGGGGTAGCAGGTCGAGGGGGTATCGTGAGTACCTTCAACATACCAAGCAAGTATCACATCTAGATGGAGAATATCCATAAAGATTCGCCAACGGAATAAAAAGTTTTTTTTTAGAAAAGCTGAATAATAATTGCTAGTCTCTTCAATGACGTCTATTATAACCACTACAGGTAATGTTAGTAGCCAGTCTTCGTCTTCCAAGATATTTAACTGAAAATAAAAAAACAAAGCCTAGAAAACTAACTTTTATTCTAGAATAATATGGATACTGGAACCCCCAAGAAGCTAAATGAGATAATGATTAATGAAAATTATCAGTCAAGCAATTACATTAATTTGAAACTTATAAACATGCAGTATTTATAGCGGTCTATCTTATAAACATCCAGAATTAATAGAGCTAAGTTTATCTTAGCAACAGACTCAGTACGAGTCAGCTGATCTCGCGAGATCAGCTGACTCGTCCTCGCGAGGACGAGAACAAAAAAATAAACAAACTGGTACCACTCATAACTTAGCAATAAAAACAGATAATGTGGAACCTACCTAACTAATAAACATAGAAGTTTTACAAAAAAAAAACAAGTTGCCACGCTGTCATATCAGACCATCCAAGTTATTTTTAAATCAAATAATAAACAGTTATACACAGCAAAACATAAAAATGCTAATAAATATTATGTTTTATTCTCTTCTTTGTCTTTGTATTAGGTAATTCTGTTTGTATAAATAACACACATTCTTCCAGAAATGATATCTTTTTTGCCGGTATCTCCCTATTCTTAGTAACAATCAACTTAAAAATACATAGTTTGGTTTAAGTTAGTGTTATTTACCCAGCGGTTGGACAAGACAAACTAAAAAAAAAGTTTGTTTTTTCAAAGATTCGAAACTTTCTACCCTAGAAACTTTTTCGCGGCGATAAAATGAGCGACTTTATTGATTCTGTTCAGAGCCTCTATTCTGACCTACAGACAAACTATTAATTTAGGTGACCTAAATTGTTGGCTCCTACGTGACTAGTTAGTATGGACTATTGATAGAATAACACCAGTGATATGGATTATAAATGCAGGTGGAATTGATACAAAATTACTGACTAATCGGTCAGAAGTAGTTTGCAATGCAAACATTGCGAATCTATTAATTTGTATTCAATGGCATACAACTACTTAAGGTAATTCTATATTAGGTATCTTTGTGTTTACATGTAGCAAGCTTAAAATGCTTATAAAAAGGACGAACAATCTTCCAAATTTTCTTTGATCTTTCGTCAGCACGTCAGCACGCACCAAAGTAGCTGAAGTCAATGCCAGAGTGCCTAAGTATTAGCCAATCGGCAAGTTGGGTAGGTCATAATTATGATTATAATTCTTATCTCAGACGATAATTAAATACTAATTGCAACGCATTTGGTGCAAAACATTTTAGGTAGGTAGCAACAAAAATAAGATCCACAGGAAAAACTTCAAAGGTACAAGATAAATGCTGCTATCAAATGCCCCTGGCTAAAGAACAAGTCGAAGTAATTATAGCACTGAAAATAGCAGCCTGCGAGCCTTGGGATGAGGGAAAAAACTTCGTATAATTTAAATTGGTACAACATTTTTGTTTCTTCGTAATTTGGAGTTGTTGCTAACGTACCTGTATTTAAAATACGGGAATTTGTTGGAAGCCTCCCGGGCACAGGACCGGTGGCGATGCTCGGGACCGGCTCATTACTTTCAGTCGCTTTTGTGCGTGTCCTTAGTTCTTCTGAACTACATGATCAAGGAATTCATCATAATAATAATAATATTAATTCCTTATTATTATTTTCAAGCTTCTATAGCCCGTAGATATATTTTGTATATATATAAATAACATTTCGTTAGTAAATAATACTTGAGACTATGTTAGTGTGCAGTAGTTGACGGGCCTGTTGGTCTAGTGGTTAGTGGCCCTGACTGCTAAGCCGGAGGTCGTGGGTTCGATTCCCACCCAGGACAAACTTTGTGTGATGAGCATGATTGTTAGTTCTGTGTCTGGGTGTGATTTATCTATAATATGTATGTATTTATAAATTATATAAGTATGTATATCAGTTGTCTGGTTACCATAACACAAGCTCTGCTTAGCTTGGGATCAGATAGCCGTGTGTGAGTTGTCCCAAGATATTTATTTATTTATTTATTTTAGTTGTGCTAGTTATGCACTTTACAACATATTGTCTTTGTGGTGTCCTGTGACACTTGTCCGCAGATACGACGGAACACCACGCTCTGTGGCCAGAAGTCTTCTTCCTTAACGAAGGGTAGAAAACAGTTCGGTATTCACACTACGTATTCCTTGAAATTGACGGTTTGATGCGGTTTTAACCATAAGTTACTCATTCCGAACGTTTTTTGTTCTTTAGACAACATGTCGCCACAACAGTAGATTGCACCTGGGCGAAGCAGGGGTAGATAATAATCTAGATTATTCAACATCTTCTTGATAACCTTAACATCGAACACATAATTAATATTATATTATATACATACAGTATAAGACTATTTTTTTTTTGTGTTGTTATTTTATTGAAGACTTTCTGTCTTTTTCAAAATACAAGCCTTGTTCGGGAAATTACAAACACGACAAAAAAATAATGAGCCAAATCGCTTCAACCATTCTCGAGTTTTGCGCTTAGCAACTCATTTAGCCATTTTTATTTATATAGAAGATTTGTGTAGATTATTTTTAGTAACTATTTATAGTAGTATGAGCATTGTATCTGGGATTGACTCGACTAATAGCCGCGACTAATTCCAGTTTGCCTTCACAATACTCATCGCTCAGAGAACGGTTAGTGGTCAACCAAATCAATTACGCTGCACTAATTCTGTTGCACGCCGACTAAAATCTACCTAACATGTCAGAATTGGCTTAGAAATGCTTTCACTTTCATGTTCCAAGCCAAGCATATTGTACATACCTACTGCAGGGGATGTTTACAATGTTATTAAACTGAATTACTACTAATCATCTACATTAATAAAAAAAACTACGTGTTATTTTGTTTACAACTGGTCAATTGTAACCTCGTTGAATCATTTCCATCACCGGTTTATTTTAGCTCAGCCATTGTTGACTTGCTTTACCCAGACGGTGTGACCCACTATAACCTGACCTTAATGATTATGGACCTAACCTTACAGTGTTTCACAGACGTAGATGTAACGTGAGTCTTTTGTCAAAGTAATTATTTAGTTGGTAAAGACATGAAGGACATTGGTGCACTGGACTATATAGGCGTTGTCCTTCATGAAGGTGAAGTACTCGTGGCTTGCGTTTAAGGCAAGAACCTTAGGCGTGGACACCTTAACAAGGTGCCGTCGCCGTCACGGTGCTGTGTTCGGTCCGCACCGGTTCACGGCAGCAACCATCGGTTCAAACGTATACCTACTCAAACTTGCAGTTCTTGTCGTTTGTCTTTTCTTAATTCGTCGTCTTAGCAATAATAGGAGAAGAGTATCTACGTCTTTCGCGACCCATATTTCTCTTGATTGATATCCATCCATGAGAAACCCAAGATATCAGTAACAGCATAGGTACAAAGTTAAAATAATTACTTTGCCCTTGGAAATAACCTATATGTCAGTGGAACAATGCAACAATGCTCACGTTACACTACTAAGCCAGTGAAGAGCAGTATGCATTATCTACAAGCAGGGACAATTGATCGCAAGTACTTGACAGCCTATTATGAGAACATGTCATTTAGTGTCTATGATAGGCCTTGCGTGCAAGTAAGAGGATTTCATAATAAAAGCACATTACAGTTGATTATATCCTCCTTGTGTACACAGGTATACTTTGCTGCAGTTGTAAGTGACTTTTCCGGTCGTGTTGTGCACTGCATTTAATATAGATATTTACTGTCGGGTATTGTTGGTAATTGCTTTGGATGTACTAAAACATAGGCTAGGCGTAGCGTACTAGCTCATTAAACTACTGTCATCCGTAATTTGACACAGATTCATAATTTCACTGGAAGTGAAACTTTCGTTTTCAAGTTCCTAATGGTTCTATTATCTATGGGCAACGCTATTCCATCAATTTATCTCTTTTTCTCTGTCTTAAATTCTTGGACAACAGTATTACTAACCGATTTTATGCCCTGTAAGTACTAGTAAACAAATAGACTTAGATAAATTTCAAAATTAGTAGTGCAGTGGAATGTTAAATTTTCCACTAACCTTCGTTTTATTACGTGGCTACGTTGCGTTACTAGGAATAGGAACCCACGCCCCTCACATCTTGACTACATTGCAATCTGGACCTTACACTGTAAGACGTAGTAAAGATTTTCTATTAATTTACAGAAAACATCGAAATCTACCTAGTAATAGTAACTATACCACTGTTACCATACATATAATGATATACAGAAAGTTTTATTTGTGCAGATGACACATAGTAAAAGTGAAATGTAATACTTTTCTGCGGACATCGGCTACGATATCGCCTCCAAAACCCTTCAAAATATTATTATGTGCAGGCGCCTATTTATTATATTTAACTATTTATAGTTTTTTAATCTAGTTAATGGTTAATTGCATTACCGGTTAATTCTATTTGGTATAGCTTATTCCTTACCATTTGACCTCCACAGCTCTGAAATATTTATAGGTATACCTACTAGTTAAGTTAGATGGGTCAGACATACAAGCTTCTGTGCCAATATTATAGGTACACGGTCCTCGTAAGATATCCTTTTAACAACTGGGACCGACGGCTTAACGTATACTCTGAGGCACGGAGGAATTTTCCTCAGTAGAAGGATGTCGAACAATTTACGAGAATAGTTTAAAACAAACTTCTTTTAAAACAAAAACAGAAATACTTAACCTACTTAAGATTACATACAGAGTATTTAAACAAGTTACCTAACGAGGAAAATTCCCAATTGGTGTCAAAGACGAAAGCAGTGAACTTGAAACGAAATTATGATTATACATTGTAGCTTCCGCCCGAGACTTTATATGGGAACATAAAAATAGGATATTTGATCCTATGTGTTAGGCCAGGTCAATATCTGTATGTGATAAAATTCAGATAGTTCCGTTCAGTCGTTTACAAATATTATCCTTTTTTAAGCTGGTTTTGCATGTGTATGCTATTGCCATATCTGATGCACAAAGATCTGATGCAATAAAAAGGTTGCATTGTAAGATGAACAAGATCGCTGTACTGTATAAAATTTTAGTTGTTGTGTAAGTACTACCACGTTTTACATCTATGTTCCACGTATTGTACTCTCACCAGTGGATTGTTATGTTTACGTTCGCCAGTCGACCTTGCCAATGTAGGTAGTTTATCTCACCTCTGAAGGTAGCTATCCACATCACTAGTTTCATAAATAAATGCATTTAGGAAAAGATTCGTAGTTTTCTTGGAGATACCTAATTTGTGCAGAATTGGGTACTTTTTTTTGTTGACTGCCTTTCATAGTTGATCTTAGCTTTACCAGCGAGCACTCAATTCCTTAATTTTTATTATGACAAATATTATAATAATAAAATAATTCAGCAAGTTTAGTTCAAGTTAGGTACTTACCTATGCTTAGAATAGGAAGATATTCAAAAATAAGTCAGCGTTACACACAAAATTATTTAAATTATTTCGAGTATAGTGAAACTGTAAGGGTTCCTTGTTGACTATGGAACTCTAAAATGGGTGAAATTTAGACGTGACTCTTGTCGTTTAGGCTGAAGTAAACCCAATTAAACCGTGGATGACACAAAATCAAATTCGGTCAAATTAACGTGCAGCCCTGTCATTAACTTTCTAAAAAGGTTAACGATAAGCTTCATGAATGAACACATATTAAGATAATATTTGATTACGCCCATCAAAAAACGGGATGATGGTTGGTACCACTTCTTATCTAAGCGTATGGTAATGATGATGATGCCATCAATGTCGGCGTATAGTGCCGCCGCTTTCAAATTACTCTCTAAATTAGGTTGCATTTGGGTGCTTAGGCAGGCTGTTCTTTTAAATGATGTATCTCTCATATTATTAAATAATAAGAATCCCAGTTTATTATTGTCTCACTGCAGGGCAAAGGCCTTTTCTCATACCGACAAGGCACTAGTATTAATCACTATTCACCACGCATGCTCAAGGCGATGTTGAACTAAGAAAGTATGTACATAAAAGGCGCATTGGTACTTGCCCGTGCGCGGGTGCGAACCCACAGCCTCTTGCATGAGAGACGGGCGCCTTAACCACTGGCCTATCATGACATTTATTAAAATCTACTAAAATAATATGCTTCAAACGAACTGATTTGTATTTTATTGAAAAAGAACTTAAATGTTATGATTTTGGTTTAATGAAGTTTGTTACAGTATGTATTGAGGTCAAAATGTATGTTGTTAGGTACCAATCTACTTATCCAGAGTCGTTTGCTTAATTTATATCGTTGTAGTGATTAAACAGCTTACTGGTAGAGGTATTATTGTCGGAATCTAATTGTTTCCCTACTTTTTGCTTCACCCGGACACGGAAACGTTTTTTAATCCAATATTCTTTTTCACACAGATTACTCAGGAGTCAGGAACTACTTCACTGCAATCCACTGTAAAGGAAAAAATAGACAAAATCAAAAAACAATAAATAAGTCCCTAAGGTAGACTGTTAGAAAATGCCTAAGGCATTGAATCCGCCTTTGTACAATGTATTTTTTTACATGGGCATTAAGTTTAAATAAATAAATAAAGTTTTGAAATGTGTCCTAATAGTCGGCAAGCAATTTCGATTATATTTAGCCTGATTTGAACCCGATAGTTATTAGTTGCATAAACATTGCATTAAAGGCTAACGCAGTGTGCACGACAGTATGAATCAAGAGGTCATAGACCCCGTGCTGTAACTTTATTCGCGGCATTCATATCACCGAAGTTGACTGACACTGCGTACGTTGGTACCTAGGTATTAATCGTCCTTGTACGTCATATTATAAAAAGTACATAATTATTATTATTTTTTCATTTATACTTTTCGTTTTTTTTTTTTGTTTCGTAGCTTGGTCTACAAATACGGAACTCTCATAGGATCACTTGGTTGTCTGTCTGTCCGTCTGTCAAGACCCTTTTTCTCAAGAATGCATGGAGGTATCATGGCGTACCTATATGACGCATATTTTGACGCTTGCTAGGCAGTTAAAACCAATAGGGGACTTCTTGCTGACCTGGAATCATGAAATTTGGCAAGAAGCAATGCCACGTAGCACAAGTAAATAAATAAATCCGAAATCCATTTTATACTTACATCACAAAATAGTTACTTTATTTGCAATTATTGTATAGTGGTACGAAACCCTTCGTGTGCGAGTCCGACTCACGCTTGGCTTCGGTTAAGGAAAACATCGTTAGGAAACCTGGACTTTCAATCCCTTTGAGTAAGCCTGATGATCAGTGTTCGTGCCTTCTGTAGGAGCAGAAGCAGAGGCCTTTGCCCTGCAGTAGGATTAAATAATAATTTGCTGGTATTATTTTATACTTTACTCTTTAATTAGCTTTACCCCGCGGTCTCACCTGCTTTGGTTACTGCTCTGCTCCCGTGAGACACAGCGTGGTTTAAACCTATAGTATTTCTCATGAATCTGGTGCCTAACATTTACAAAAAAAAAATACAATCCGACTGATATCGTCCCAGAGATTAGCGAGTTTAAACATAGCTTTTTTACTTTTGTAAGACTTTAATTACTCCACTGTCTTCATAAAACATATTTTTAAACATTTTTTTTTAACAAAGAAATTATAATAACTACAAATAAAATAATTTAATAAAAGTATGTATAAAAAGTAGTCTTATTATTATGCCGTAACAGCATTAGTATCGTTCTGTTTTAATTAAGTAGTTCAACACTGAAACAGACATTTCATTTACAATTGTATTCTTGCAACTAAGAATATATGGAACTCATTAAAATAAATAAATACAATGTTACGAGTAATTAGCTAATACAGAATATTCACTACATATTCAGATGTGTATTCACTTGTCAGTCACAGCAGAACGATTATAGTTTCCAATGATTACCGTACCGTCTTGAGTTCCTCAGTTTGTTTGAGTGCCTTTGTTGTTAACTGCTTGCTAAATTAACACTATTAGCACTAGAGAATGGCAAGTTAAACGACGGCTCAGAAATGTAATGTTTGTTTCACGGCAACATCTCTAATAGCTTTAGTATGTCTCGCTAAAACGATGCTTTTAAAATTATGAGGGACCAGTGCCGGATTAAGACTACTTGATGCCTTATGTAATCCACGCCTGTGTCCTAAAAAAAACGTATTTAATAAAACGAGATAGATCATTACGTAGTATCTTAGAATTTGTATAAAGAACTAAAGAGATACGTGCAGTTTCATGACTCTCATGAGTAATTATTTTTGGTGCTGTGTTTGGTGCCTCCCATAGCGTGATGCTCTATTTATGGGCTAATCCGGCACTGTACAACGGTCAAATCATAACATTCTTTTTTACCTCGCCGTAATCGGGTAACGATTTGGGTCACTATTTGCCACTATTAGGTACATTTGATGTTTCAGCTCAAGTAATACTTCTTTCAGTTGGGTTAGGTAAGGCATGATCATCACCCACAGACCCACTGCTGAACATAGGTTTCAATCCGGTTGCTAATGGGCTATGTCTCATCAAGGCAGGTACCTAAATTCTTTCGTACGTAACGTAACACAGGTAGGTTACCTATATTACGTTACGTACGAAAGAATTTAAAGGTAACAATATACTGGCCATGTAAAACTTATATGTAGTAAGTTACTACGGCTAGGACTGGCTTAGAGATTTTATTTACAATAATAAATTAGTGATTTTGTTTGTCTGGTAAACTATCTGCATTAGTGAGTTTCTTTTATTATATCCGCTTTAATTCCAAGCACGTGATAACAACCATTGGATTAATCATAATCATAATCCTGCCTATTCATGATATGAAACAATAATGCGTCTAACTTTTAATGTGCAAATCTTAAAATTCTCACAACACGTATTAACCAGCAAATAAAAAAATAATTTTACATAATTATAAATAAATTAAAATATTTCCTAAAACCTTGGAAATAATAAGTTAAAGTCAGCCATTACAAAGATAACAACACGTAGGTATGCATCGTACCCACGTACATAGCTATAGGTGCCTACACGTATCTGTGTGTTACATAATAAATATGTATCATACTCAGGTAAATACAATTTAAAAATAGGCATCATGTATCTGATTATGTTTGTTGCATGATAAGTAGCAGCATGGTAGATTCTTTAATCTTTTTGTTTGTCATTTTTGGTTAATGCATTAGTCTTCTTCTTCTTCTTTCGTTATCGTGTGGGCAGTAAGGTCTTACGACCCCACACATCCTAGTGCCAGAGTTTCTAAACCGCTTCAAGGGCCTCTACATTGTTTGACTGGAACAGTAAAGTCCAGGTTTCCTCACGGTGTCCTTCACCGATGCCAGTGATGTCCAAGATAAACTTTAGAAAGTAAATATATGAATTAAAAAAATCGCATTGGTAGGTACTTGCCCGGATTTGAACCCACAACCTCATGCATGAGAGGCAGGTACATTAACCACTGGGCCATCACGACACCAATGCATTAGTAATATTTGAGTTAGCATTGCTGTCATGCGTGCTCGTTCCACTCAAACTTTGCACCCCGTGAACGAAAAATATAAAATAACTTGCTTCATCTGCTTACCTAAAGCAGGAAAAAAAATTACTTTAGGTAAGTATATGTTTTTAATTATTCGGGAAGTAAGGATATATTTTTTGCCTGAAAAAGAATTTGGTCGCGCTGATTAACCCATCTTTTATTTATGCATTATCTCTTTCTTTTAATCAGCCCTTTTTCATAAACGACAATGTAATAAAAAAATTGTAAACACAACTCAATCATGACGGAACAGTTACGGCGGTACGGGGTAAACTCTCCTACAGAAATAATGACATCCCTCCCTTTTTTGTGTATGTTGACCCCAAAAACCGGTGAAAGCAGACCATGGACACGGTTTCTTAATATTATTATTATTGTCGATAGCTTCGCTGTACGTTTCCTTGCCTTCATTCAACCGGTATTCAGACTCGAACATAAATGGAACTCATTTCTTTTATACCTGGCCGATAATGTCGAGTTATTCCGGTCTGATCCCCTGATCTGATTCCCTGCTGAATTATTTTCATGTTTTAATTACTGTCTGCGCTGTATGAGTACAGGGATGTATTTGGAACAGCCTTAATATTTCATCATTGCTAATACTGTACAACTTCAAAAAAAAAAAAAAGGAAAAGAGAAGCATGGTTTTACCGATTGTTTCTGTGAAAAACGTCTATCTATCGTGACAGGCGAGGTAGGTTGGAAATTATAGTGGCCATCCTGGTCCAACATAGCTTGGCTGGGCACCAGTGCTATGGTTTTTTGGTGCATTTCGAGAAACTGTCCCAAATCCATCTTTTTTGGCAATTTACTCTACTCAGAATAGTGTGAACGACGTCTTTTGCAATGCAAAATATTGCGAAATAATCGTATAGTCTGAACGAAATACGTAAAATAAGTAATATATTAATAAGTAAGTATTTATTTCGTCGTAAATCTTCTCCTTACTAGCAAATAACAATGTTGCTCCAATGAATTTCATGATGAGCCGATACATACCTATCGGGTGCTCGGAACATGTGCAAGTTCCCACTTTCCCTGGTTCTGATAACACAAGAAACGACAATAGTGATCCTTCCGTTTAGGTATTCACTAATAATTCGAAGACATAATTTCTCTAATGACACACTTTATTCTAACATTGAAAATCTGATTAATTTTCAATTAGGTAACTGTATTTTTTTTATTTGCTTTTAAATTAATCAGTAGTATTCAGTAGTTAGTTGAGTCTGTACAAAGGTGACGTCACAGCTGTATTTTGCCGCACAAAATCTATGGAAGAATCGCGTTTTGACAGGTTATAAAAAGTACGTCAATTAGTTGGTGGTGTCATCTAGCCTCATAGAAAACAAAGGAGCATAGCTGCGTACCTATAGAATTATAGGTATCAGCTGACTAGTACCAACTAGGAGCGACGTTTACAATGGTAAAAGGTAAGTATTTATAAATTTTAAAACAGGATAATGATAATATTTTGAAATAAAAACGCGTTATGTAGGTACAGGATAAAACTGTGGGTTTAAAACTTGTTTGAAATATGAAGTCATTGAGTCTTTTTTTGTACTTGTCATTAATTTGCGGGGAAATATGAAGAACATATTTTTCCTGGCTTGATGAATTACTCATAAATAGATGTAACTAAGCACTGGGACTAAACATAACATCACACCTAATATCGTGAAAGGGTTAGAAAGAGATATTCATAGTAGATATCTACCAGTCCCAGGTCGGGCAAAATATTATTGAGATTTTCCATCAGGCTTCTCAGTAGCAGCCTCGGAGTCTGGATTTGGGCCCGGTTGATGGCAGTAGGCTCGCCCCATATGAGACATGAGACTCAAACATAACTGAAATATGGGTGCTCAAATGGGTACTCCTCTGCCTAACCCTTAAGGGATTACAGCCGTGATGTTTTTATTGATTTTCTACTATAAATACCGCCATAACTAACATCTTTTTCCACCTTGTTTAAATAACAAGCTGGCATCTAACCTACCTAAGTACCTATAATTCTTGTTCAATAAGTAAGATTCGATAAGGTAAATCGATAAAATCGAAATCACTTTTATTCATTAGATGGAAAGAATAACTGACTTTTCTTTTCAAAAATTTGTTGTCTATGTTTGGACAAACAAAGAGGGTCTATTATAAAATGCATATCTACGTTATTTTATTTTTCATTAATCACTATTTGCCTTGCTAATCGACAAAATGATTTTTCAGTTTATCTGTCAATTAATGCCATGTTCAATGTGAGTAATATAACTGTATAGTAGATAGATCTACTAGGAATTGTAAAAAAGATCACAAACAAAGAAGGTCATCACGTGAAGGTTAAAAGTATCTCAAAGCAGCTTCTCTCTATTGGATGATAGCCTAGCTCTCGAGTTTTCCGTTCCAATGTCGCCTGGAACGTGATTTAGTTGCCTTCCGATGGAGTCGGATACTGACGATCAGGATCAGTTATAGCTGGAGTTTCGAGGTCGTCGGTCACGTCCCCTCACGTCTCAATTATCCAGTTTATGCACTTGCTCCCCGATCCACTTTGCAGCTCACGTAGTCCTCGTTGACGTCAAGCGAATTAATTAAATAATATAAACTGCAAGTGATACCTAGTGGGGGCGTACGTTTCTAAAAATATCGTATCTAGGACTGAGTCAAATAGACTAGTAGACGCCGATGAAAACTGGCTTCCTATCATATAAATTAGTGACAGTTTTGATAAAACACATTCGTTTTACATAGGTTCAATTGAAAAACGACTTAACCCCTAAGTCCCCAGCAACAATACGTTCATTTCAAAATATTTATGCATACGATACCTCCTATGTATGAGGATTCGATGACTACTGAATACTTACGTAACATCAAAGTAATCCCAAAACGCATGCAATGTAATAGGCACACGACCTAAATTACTAACTTGTATTCGTATACACTACGTTACTAATCCGATTACCTAGATACGATCTCAGATGGCAATCAAATTAATTACTTCGTAAAGATATTGATCCACCATATCTTACTAAGTCACTTCACTGATGACCTTCTATCGTTGTATCTTAGTCAAACAATACAAAACAATAAAAAAGTGTTTATATAACGGCTATTAACATTCGTTAGGAATGTTAGGTGACACTTTGTAGCTATGAGGAACAGGTTTCGGAGAATCAGGTGTTATGTGAGCTTATACTTAAAAAATAAAATATATATTGGATTTATTCAAATTACAACTCGGATGATCATTTGACAAAGTGGTTCAAGAGAATATTTCCGACGGCGCGGCGTGCTTAATACAACTGTAGTCTAGTTGTAATATTTTAGTCAATAACTAAGCTAAGCTCAATTCAATTAAGTAGATAGAATAAGGGAATTAATATTCTAGTGATGAGTCCGTTTAAAAAACTAATTGGTACTCGGCAATTAATAAATAATGTAACACTTAGGGAAACAAGGACCATTCACTGAATTTTATTTAGAGACTGCACATGGCCCCATAAATTTAGATATAGAATCAACTAAAGAATTTGATAAGAATAGAGACTTTAGAATGTAGTTAGGTTTCAAATCTACAAACCCCCAGAATGTATTATAAAAACTAAAGATCTTAAAATTAAAATCAACAGAAGATCTTTGGGAAATGTCTGTAAAGTTGATAAGTCCATTATGAAAACTATTGCGCCTTATTTGTCATTAATATTTAACACCAGTGTAGACTGAATCTTTCCCGATCTGATGAAACACAGTTAATCCCATTGTTCAAAGCGGGTGATAGAAAGGAACCCAACACTATAGGCTCGTGTCGATTCTGTCAGTTCTCAGTAAGGTATTTGAAAAGTTAATCTATTAAAAGAATATGAATGGTGTATCTTATTTGTTCTTCTCCATAAGAAAGCACCTTTTGGAAGGGGCAACTAGATTCAATTCTTTTATATTGTAAACGGCATTCAAAAGTGCCTTTTAAAGCCCTAATTGAAATATATGATCTGAATGAGAAACTTTATTGAGTTAAAAAAAAAACCGGTTATATCCCTTTCACTAGAGATACGACATGCAGTCCATGTTGCCCCTGCAGGGTTTTATTTGTTGTTTAAGTTTCTATACTATTATTGTAAACCGGTTCTGCAGCCGACGATATCATTTTCAGGCCACGGTCAACTGAGCGATACGCTTAGAATTGTTTCTTATTACTTACATCGTATTAACCGAACTGTTATCAAATAATAATTATTTTGATGAGATTTTGTAATTACGATAGGGTTCACAATGTTCAAATTGGTTCATGATCACCCATCAATCAACTGTACCTACCTTTTGGAAGGGTCAACTAGATTCAATTCGGTTTTTCTTGTATATTTCGTCCAAAATGTCCTAATTGAAATAAATGATTTGACTTTGACTTTGTAGGAAGGATCGGAGTAGTTCCGTACAATGAAATAATAGTGGCAAACTTTATTGTTATAAAAAACAATAAAGGAATGTAAGTGGTACCTACCTTTCTTTTTTAAGTAACTATGAGAAATCATCAAATGACTTCTTTCATTCTGGGCGGAGCGGAAGGGAGTACCAGATTCTTACTGACTAAAACCCATCCGTATTCCTCCTTAGGCCCTTTGCGTTCCAGAGCGGTGTCTCATTGGAATAAAATCTGGCTGTAAGGGGTGTGCCTGTTATTGATATGAAGAAGGCCCTGAGCAGTCAGTCTTAGCGACCCTACTTAATAAAACTGAACCACATTTTTTTTGTCACTTGTATGAAAAGTAACCGGCCATGTGAAAGCGGACTCTCACACTAAGGGTACCAATCACAGTGCAATGTTTTGCACGTATCTTGTATGGGAACCCCTTAAATTTCTATTTGTTGTTGTAGCTGCTATAGTAATACACACACAGTAAAATTTTCAAGCGTCTACCTTTTACGATTCAAAAGATACAGCCCTGTAACATTCAGACGAACAAACTACTGAGACTAGGTAATTAGAGTAGAGAATAGGCTCATTGGCACCCTTTGTATAGTTATGAAACCCTAAAGAATTCTTAGGTATTCATTTTCATTTACTTGCACTTGTGTCACTTTAGTGTGTCTAAATGCGAACAAAGTTTGGATTTTTGGACTGAAAAGTTAAACAATTTTTAATGAAATAACTAACACCATCTGACGGTTGTAGTCGGAAAGTACAAGGTAAAACATTATACTAAAGCTTCGTTCTAGTTTCAACAGATGGAGCTGTTTACACTTTGTACAAAAAAAGCCTCGTGTAATAAATCAGGTAAAAGATTTTTAAGCACACATATCGAATAATATCATACAATTCAAAAAAAAAGGTGCAAGACAGTTCCCTACCTAACCTAGCGAAATAGATCCATTGATTTCGTAAGGTTTCAGCTCCTACTTGTTAAATGTGACCAGTCAGAAAAATACATTTGTTTTTTAAGTTAGTCCTACCAGAACCTCATGGCAAATGGGGAATCAAAATAAAATTGTTGTGTGCTATACCGGGGAAATTTTATTTTGACGATCGTAAAACTGTTTACTATTTTATTACCCTTTAGTATGTATTTAAGAACATGAAAAAAACTTGAAAAATAAATAAATTGTTTACTTACCAAACTATCCATAGGTACTTATAAATATAATAAAACAGAAATACTTGTTTTGTTTGAACGTGCTTATGTTACTGGAGCAGAACAGTAACTACTAACAGCTAGTTTCATTTAATTGATTCTTTAAATCATAAACATATAACTTGAAACCTCAATCTGAACTAAAAAATAATTATTTAAAGATGCACTTGTATTTTTTATTCTTCATCAGATACGGCAGCATTTCAATCATTCTATCTTGCTCATTTTTTTTTATTTTATTCGTAGTCGAGTCTAAATCGAAACTATCTAAGTTGATTTTCTTCTTCTGTGCTCTCGTCTTTGTACCAGGCGTCGAAAATACATCGTAAGTCGATGTGCTTTTTCACCTATTCGCCTACTGGAAACTCCTATAGGTAAATAATTTATTTTCACTTATGTAAGAAAGAATAAAACAAACTAAAATTATAAGAATAAAGTAAGTCAGTCCAACCTACCGGACAACTCTATAACGCGCTTAAACTTAGGTGTTAATTAATATTATAAACGTCACTATTTTTATTTCATGCTATGTATTACATTCTGGAATAGAACTTAAAAACACTAGTTGCCTAAACTGATTGACGAGATAAGTACTTTTTTAATCCCTCACCGTTTAGGTACCCAGGAATCCGGATCCCATTACCTACTTATAGTACGAGCGAACAAGCCATTTGTTATACAGGCAGCTTATTTAGAACTACTTTTAAACTATTTTTCGAGTATGTCAATAATTCTTCTCTTCCAAATAGGTTTCAAAACTATTAAACATCACAAGCATAAAAAATGAATACAAAATACGAGTAACAATGAATGGCAATGTAGCTGAATGATAAATTATAGGAAAATATCCTATCATTTCCCATAATAGGCGACTCGTATAATATCAGGACAATTTTTGTACTTAGAAAAGTACAAAAATTGCCCTGATAATTCCACGTTACATTTATGTATAGACATACACAAACGTGGGAACTTCATTCCGAAATAAGAACACCAAAATCATTTTTTTTGCCGGCCTTTATTGTATTTGAATATTATACAATTAGTGAAGTATGTACAATTTCTAAGGTCCGAAAATACATTAATCACATCAATGTGCCCTATAGAGTCACTTTTCCTAAACAACAGTTTTCCAAACATTTATTATTAATCAGACGGAGGAAATAAAACTTACTTACATTGTGTATTTTTAAACGTTACTTTCATTAATACTAAATACCCTTGATGGGTCGAATCACTTAACTTAAGAAGTGCTTAGACTATAGCCTTTTTAGAGAACATTAAGTACATTTACGTAAAAGTTTGAATACATTTTAGTCAGACAAACATCGTTTTGGGCTATTCCCACATCTATTATTAATTTATGTCATAGTTCTAGGTACCCTTACAACGCTGGAGATATCATGTTTTTTTTGCCGGCCTTTATTGTATTTGAATATTATACAAGTGAAGTAGGTACAATACAATTTCTAAGGTCCGAAAATACATCAATCACATCAATGTGCCCTATAGGGTCACTTTGCCTAAACAACAGTTTTTCAAACATTTATTATTAATCAGACGGAGGAAATAAAACAACCTACTTAGACATTTAGTTTTTTAAACGTTATATTCATTAATACTAAGTACCTTTGATGGGTAGAATCACATAAAAATATTTACGTAAAACACAGACAATATTATATATACCTACGTAAAAGGTTGATTAAATTTTATTAGACGGTTCATATCGTACATCGTTTTGGGCTATTTCCACATTTTTTATTATTTAAATGTGTGCGTGTCGAAAGGTAAAATCACTTAATTTAAAAAATCTTTGCTTCTTTATACAATATTATATTTAGGTAAAGTAGTTTTTCAAAGTTGTATAAGTATTTTTATTTTTCAGTAATATTATTACAATCATATTATAAAAAGAAAGAAACTAAAACTAAATGGCACCAAAAAATTAAACCCTTTGCCGTCAACTCACCCACTTTGCTGTGGCTGTGCCTGTTTGCGCTCTGCAAGGTGGTAGTACAGAATATTAACCTATTTCGGTTTTTTTGTAAGTATTACCTTGCAGAGTGGCTCATCCCACCGTCTTTGGGAAGATAGATTGTCATGTGGATCAGTAGTCGGGCAAGTTTCCTGGCATCAATCCGAAAATCGTAAACTTCTAGTTACATCACAAAATAATTATTGTTTTGGGATTTTAAACTTTATATCAGTTGGTAAACTAACCCCGACCTATGTTGATGTATTGACTTAAGTTTGTACTTTCGTTGGAGGAATGTAGGAGACTCCACTCGGGAATCGAACTGATTACATGGGTAAGTTTATACGGTAACCTCGGTGCGCGAGCACGACACGCACGTGACTAGATTTTTATGAATGTGTGATTTATTTTTTTAGAAAATCCTAGTTTAATAACATTTTTAGTTAACATAACATTGTTTTTTTTTTTGTTTTAGTATTTACATCTTATAACTCTACATTGTGCAGGGTACAAACTACAATTACTTAATTTAAGAAGTCTTTGGACTGTATAGCGACTTTAGGCAATACTTGTTTATGTATACAGAATTTAATTTTTCAGTTAGATCGTTAAATTATATATACATACACATAGGTTGATAGCTACGTCTGTAGGTACTTACAATATCGTTATTATATAAATCTTCGGGTAAATTTCTACCCGCCTACGTACCTAACTATACTAAGCACAGATTTAAATCTGGCTAAAATCTTAAAACCTACGAGTTTAATTAAAAGTCCCTACCGAAAACGATAGGTAAAAAATAGGACTTTTTAATTTAAGGTTGAGGTAAATAAGCTCAATTTTGAGACAAGAGTCATTTTAAACCTATAGGTGCATGAGCAAAAGTAGGTACTAATTAAATTACATAAAATGTATAAGTATAAATATATGACTAGATCCAATGCAAATAATAAAATAATATATCTTATATAATACAATGACTAGCAATTACTTACATACTAACGGCTTATAAATGTATTAATATCTTATTTAAAAACACACAAAATCAGGTAGGTACCGATAAAAGTAGACGGGGATTTCGAGTTGTAATAAATTGAGATACCTATGGCTAAAAAAGGCGTTAATTATATTTTTTCTGTTTCAAAATATTTAAAAAATGCTCAATTCACAACCAAGAAGACAAGAAAACTAAACGTTTATTTCATTTAAAAGTATCATACCTAGTCTGTATAAACACTTAGCTCATAACTTCTTTATTCAATTGTATCAATTTTACTTTATGATCACTCGTCACGTACAACCGGTACAACCGTCGATATCATACCAGATATCAGCTGTTTAGTACAGGTTGTTGCCGTCTTCTTGCATTGGTAACCTCAGTTTTAAAAATTGGCAAAACCCGCTCAAGTTTCGGAAAAGGTTTGGTAATATTTTCATTTTTTACAACCAGGCCCAAGATTGCATGAAAGCATACCTGTCTCCTTTATAGCATATACAATATTATTTTTCGTACATAAAGAGAAAGGCAGAAATGCACAATCCCCGCAAGGAAAGCGCGAATGTCTGTATATTATGTCTACGCAAAATAACGTACGCATCACTATACCGTTTGGCAATTACCTATATTATTATAAAAACAAATGTATAATTTTAAAATAATAATCGACACTCGTTTAAATGCCAAATGTTAACAAACCTAAGTGAAAAAAAAACTGAATTCGATTATTTTCGATGTGTATTGTTAGCAAAATAATTGTGTCTAAAGCCAAATTTTTATTAAATAAATTTCTATTTAGACATTATAAAGTTGAGTTCATTCAAAATAAATTGTATTCTAAATATGTACTTTGATAAAAATTGAATAATAGATACCTAATTATTAATATTAATAATAAAAATAATAATTACCTTCGTATAGTTACTTATATAATAAAATGTCACGCTTAAACGTCAAAAAATGTACTGTAGTTATATTATTATCACATCTGTATAGAAATAATCGCGAGTTTATAGGTACTTAATTTTACTTTACAAACGTTTTCCTACTTTAATTAACTCAATAAAATATAATTTTGTAAACAAACTAAACGAGGAGATTGGCTGGTGTCAGTCAATTCCTCGATCTTACTCACAGCGGCGGTGAATAATGTGGAACCCAACACTAGATTCAACAACTTCGCTGATCTCTCCGGGAGCTAAAGCGAGGGCTGCTTTGTCAAACGCTTCCCCCATGAGACCCGGTCTGAATTGTTTTTCAATATTGCCTCCGTCTTGGCCAGATAAACAGTCGGAATATATGGCTGCAGCTCTCTCGAAAGTCAAGCATCCATTATTTATGGCGTAACGAAGATCTGGAATGAAGAAAATGCGTCATGTTAATAAAATCTGAGCCGTATTGCCACGGGTATTGCTGAGCGTGTTGCTCTTTGGTTAGATTTTCGTAAATCAGTTTAATTATCCTAGTAGGTACCTAGCCACTTAGCACTGATCTGGATTTGTGACTTTCACATTACACTGGTTACATATGTGTTACCGACGTTAATAATTCATTTGGCATAATGATACGTGTTATAAAATTTAGAAATTGAGTATTCAGTAAAATATAAATTCATGAAGTGCTAAGTTAAATACATGCAGATAATATTACCTGTTATAAATCCCTTTGCTTTTTGCTTGTGGGTGCCCTTATTTCGTTGCAGGTAATTTATCACTACAGCGCTCTTCGTGGCACTTATCATGATGTGGCTTAACTTCAGATTTGCAACAGACGGGTTTACGCCAGTCAGAATGGTGACTGTAAGTTCCGGAAAAAGCCAGTCCGGGTTGGTGACTATTGGGTGCGCAACCAACTTGTCCGGAGCGCCAGTTGGGATGGTGACTATTTGGTTCGCAAGGCGCTCGTCCGGAGCGCCAGTTAGGATGGTGCCCTTAGGGTTCGCAACGGACTTTTTCGGAGCGCCACTCGGGATGGTGACCGTAGCGTTGGCAACCGACTTGTCCGGAGCGCCAGTTGGGATGGTGACTATTGAGTTCGCAACGCGCTCGTCCAGAGCGCTAGTTAGGATGGTGCCCGCAGGGTTCGCAACGGACTTGTCCGGAGCGCCACTCGGGATGGTGACCGTAGGGTTCGAAATGAGATTGTCCGGAGCGCGCGTCTGCATAGTGACTGTAGGGTTAGGAGTATGCTTGTCCGGAGCGCCACTTAGGTTGGTGACTGTAGGGTCCTTTTTTCGGGTATAATAACCGCAGGAGCTAATACACCGTGATCGCAACAGGCTCCCGCCACGTCGAGCGTCGTCGTCGTAGCGGACGCCTAGAGAAAGCTCAAATGGTCAGTTAATGCTGCACGCTGCACAATTCAACATACACAAAACATTGAACATGCAGGATATGAAAATAAGGAAAATTACTGTTTCTTATTGGATTTTATCGCAGAAAGTGCAATAATTTACAAAATTTATGAACACTTGACAAATAATATGCACTTCGCTTTTGGGTGCACTTCTCTAGGACAGTTCTCAAAATGAGCACTTTGAAATATGTGAATAATTTATCAAAACAATTAAATCGTTCGCCTTTTAAACATTTTGTGTTTTTAATCGGACATAGACAATTTTGATAACCGCATAAGCTTTGGAGTTTCGGTGCGCTGTCTAAAATGGCATGCGATAGGGATTTTAAGTATTTGCTGGTAGTGATTTTATTTTGGTGCGTAACCTAGCGATATTTGGACTGTTCTTTGTCGTCAGTAATTTGATATTTTTAGCCTAGTTTCATACTGCAGTATTATATAGATGGAAACATCCGCTCACAATTAAAAAATGGTGACATTACAGTGCCCATTGAGATTTTTTATTTAATTATCAAAGTAAATTAAGGACCGAAAAAAGAAAATATTATTATTTTTGTCATTTCAATACGGGTGTAAAAAGACACATCACATACCGTTAAATACGCATATGCTCATCAAAGTAAGCAACAGTGCGCAAAATAAATATTATTTTTGTTAAATAACTTTTTTGTTGTTGTGAAGAATCACATCATCAGTGAAGGTTCCCAGGTATGGTCCATAACAAAAAAATGATCTAAATGTTTAGAATTTGTAACTTGCGGTTACATTAAGCGTCAAATGATAGCAGTTTTCGGTTTTCGTGTGAAAGTTTTTTTTAATTGTTGATAACAGTTGTTTAAATCTAACAAACACAATTTTTGATAAAGTGGAGTACGAGATATCGGCTGGTTTATTTTGGAAACATGTTATTTTTTATTTATTGAGTAAATAAAACACAAAAATTTCAAGTATACATATGGGTTGCAAACACATAATTATGCAGGTATACTTTAATTGGGAATTAATATAATTAAAAATTATTCAAATCATTCCTATATTAAACTCGATCGGGGGGCACGGGGGTGCCCCCGCCAAGACGAGCCAAGCGAAGCCCAAGGGCACTACCTACCTTTTCTCGAAGTGTTTCGTCGTTTTTTTTATTTATATTTCTGCATAAGCAATTCCTGATTTTGTCTTATATTATGTCTGATTAAAAGTAGACCGTACAAAATGCATGGAAAAGGAAACTATTTTTTTTTAAATTAATTCCAAGAAAAAATGTGGACGTTTTGCGAAATGCCCACTTCAAAAGCTGGCCGTCAGAAGTGCCCTTTATGACAACTGGACTGGACTGGACAGAAAAAGTGTTTTTGTCCAGTGTTCGGCCTTTTGCGAAGTGCACATTTTGCGACCCAGCCACACGAATCTAGGCACAGGTGCCAGTGCCAATTTCTCAAATCTTTTTAAAATCTTAAGTACTTACGGCAGTAGCAAAGAATGTGGAACCCATTTGGGGATTCAAAAACTTCGCTGTGTTCTCCTGGTGCTAAACTACGGTTAAACCGATTTTGCTTTAGTCCTTCTCGAAATTGTTTAGTGTCAATAATACCATTGTTGAATTTAGATAAACAGTCGGAATACGTGGATACGAGGGTGCGGAAAGTGAACAAACGGTGGTTTAGGAGGTAATGAATACCTGGAATTAAGAAAATGTGTCAAGTTCAATACAATTTTTTTTTTTTAAAGGTATTGAAGTGCTAATTAAAATACATGCAAATCAACTTACTTTTTATGATTCTCTGTGCTTCCTCCTTGGATCGAGTCACTGGTAGATCCAGGGTATCGATCGGCATGCGACTTTCCTTATGCTTCACAAGAATTTGGCACAGCCTGTATTTCGCCGAGTTCGATTTTTTACGGGTCCTCTTTCTGGAAGGGTTAGGCTCTAAGCCACCTAGAGAAAACATAAAAGATGTGGTTAGACTCATAACGCCGGCTTTCATACGCTTCTCCCAAATGTATCATAATAATATTATAAAATTAGGAAAAGACAGCCTGTTATAAGATGATAATTTTGAGCGTTCGATAATTTCACCTAAACTTTCATACAGTACGAAATTAAATACTGTGTCATTCGATAAAGTGTTCAAAAGAAAATTGGTGAAATTGTACCAAAACCATCGACAATTTTTTTTAATAGTAAGTACAATTGATCTTCTCTCAAAAAAAAATTGTATAAAAGGGCGCTCAACCTAATTGTGAGACAAAACCTTGGGGGTAGTTGGTGTCCCGGTAAAAGAGTTGAGATCTAACGGGTGCAAAGTTCTAAGCAGTTCAATCATAGCTTTAGGAACGTACAACGTTCTTCAGGTCGTTTTATTTCTTTTCCGTTTATTCCGATATTGATCCATCCATCGGATATTTTATGTAGTTCTAGGGATATTATCTTGGGAATCTCCTAGCATTAACCGGTCGGTAAAGTAATTAAAGTAAGTGCATGTGGTCACCACTAGTGTTGCACAAAGTAATTTTAAGATAAAGGGACGAATGTATATGGGTATATCGGGTATCCTGAAGGAGAATGACAGCTTGCCAGTACATTCAAGTAATTCAATTATTTACTTACTGCGGCGGTAAAAAATATGAAACCCATTGGGGGATTCCGTAAATTTGCTTATTTTTCCGGGACGCAACACAGCGGCAGCATTATTGAAAAATTTTAGCGCATTGCCTTGTTGAAAATGATCGATTTCTAATATGCCTTTATTTGCTCTGCTTCTACATTCCGAAAATGAAAAAACTAAATCATCAAATCTGCACATTCCCTTTGATATAAGGAAATGAAGACCTGGAATAAAGAAAAGTGTCAAGTTGAATAAAATAATAAAACTTAAAATATAAATTCATTAAATGATAACTATAAATACATGCACATCATAATTATTACTTTTTATGAGCTTGATTGCTTCATACTTGGAGCGGGTTACGGGCTGACCCAGGGCATCAAATGGATAGCAGCTCTCGTTATGTTTGATGAGTATGTGGCTAACTGTGAGTTTTTCGATTCGAGGTCTTGCTTTGGGGTGGTATACCACGACCCTTGCTAAAAAAAACACGAAAAAAAAATGGTCAGTTATTGCTGCACAATCCAACATGCATAAAAAAACATTGAACTCCAGTTCATACGTCCCTGCCAAAACGAAAACGTCATGCCTCTTATTAGGTAGGTACATAACAAGGTACTGCGGAATGCGTATTTGAATCTTATTAATCTACTAATTTAAAAAAGCGAAAGGTCATTCACTCACTCATCACAAAATATCGAAAACCGGTTGACATATATTTTAAAGATGCTTGGCAGGAAGGTAGTTTATATCGGGTGTCCGGTAATGAATGGATAATCTTGAAATAGGTCATGGTAGAACTATAATTCAGAAAAAAATACAAAAAAAAGAAAAAAACAAGTATTACCAAAGATATTGTGAGTAGATACTAGGTTTTGTCAGTGGACCCAGTCATGTATCTAAATACATACACCTAACCAATTACCCGATGGAATACCATTGTTACGCAAGATGGAGAGGAAGAAAGTTTTGCGACTCTCACGACTAAACCGATTTTGATCAAATTTAGTACGGGGTAAGTTTGAGCCCCAAGGAAGGACATAAGTTACTTTTTGTTCCGCGACTTAGTCTGCTTCCGTGATAATCGAAATTTACGCGGAAAAAGTCGCTGGCAAAAGCTAGTTAGGTAATTATAATTTTACTGAAATTATGTATAGTTACTATTATAAGTAACAATATTATTATAATTATTGCTATTATGACTCAATATATCTCGGGACCCGTGCCCTAAGAAGGCGTACAAGGGGCCGCAGCCAAAATTTTAACTCACAGTGGCCTCTTAGGTAACTGTATGCTCCATCTCTATGCATACCTAGCATGCAAGTGCATCCAAGACAACCCCGGGTAGGTGCAGGAGTTGCAGGACTATAACAAGACATGGACTCTATAAATACAGGACTATGAGAATGGGTTGCTAAAGTGACTTGGTTAGCTGAAACCATGAAGTGACTAAGACCCCTGCCTGACCAATGTTTGTATACACGGATAAAACGGCAGGGGGTGACTTGCACACTTACTAAATGAGCCCCATAAAACAGTCGCTAACACGTAGTGAAGTTGCGACAAGGGGTAGACATATCTTGAGGTTCTTGAGGCGCTTGAGGAGTGGAGAGGTTTTCCACGGCTATCAGGACAATCCCAGAAGTACGGTCAAGATCCCTACCAGCGCCTTACTAGAATATTATTATTATTATTTATTGTTCTAGAGATAGCGCGCAGCTTTATTATATCCTCGTAACGCTCAACCTAAATTTAGGTCAATATAAATTATATCCTATGTAATAGGTATTCAATGTTCTTAAAATAGGTGCAAATAGTTGCGGCCAAAGAACAACGACATAGAAAAAAAAAATGTTTTTGGCTTAATTATTTTATGAGGCAAATTAGGTCGTTCTTATACCTAATTTACCTACTTACAATTTTTTGCAAAAAATATGTTTGTTGTGAAATAATTTGACCATGTTTTGGGTCATCAGATTTAAATTGGTAGATTAATTTTAAAAACTATCATGAGCCGGAGTGATCTACTCATTTTTGTCTTTAAGTTAGGTCGTTGGCCTTACGAGGATATAAATATTATTAAAGAAGAATAGATACTTGCTAAACATTACATCAAAGTAAGTAGACCGTAAGTTTTCGTTACAGTTTACCGATAAAAGGTGTACCTACGTCGGAAATGAAGAAATCTCTTCATTTTTATTGGATTTGTTTTTTAAATTGTGAAATCCACTACTTATCGTACTTACGTATCCACTACTACACATGTACTTGATTTTATAAGTACTTCATTTTCAAGGATTTTTGAAAATCCTTGAAAATAAAGTAAGTACCTATAAAATCAAGTCTATGAAATATCAGTGCCGCGGTACACATTAGAATAACGAACAGCTTAAATATTTAGCAATGTTGCGGTACTTTTAAAACACATATTTTCTGCTTAATTTATTCAGATAAACAAACAAAAATTAAGTGTTTTCAATTAAAATATACTTGATTCTTGCCAATTTCCACAAAAACTCAGTGCAAAAATAACGGGAAATTCACTATGTTCTTAACCTGTAAGTGTAGGTGGGTAGCTGGAGACAAAAATTGTGTCTTGTCATGGACCACCAAGTATTTGGTGGTAATATGAATAATAATTATTCGTTAAGTTGCTCTATAAATTAAACGCGAACAAAATTATTTGAAACCAAGAGTAAACGCGTTTTAAGACGCGACGTTGGTCCGCGGACCGCTGGTTAAAAACTATCGATTTAAAAATATGTAATTTTAATAACACATTCAGACCAGGTACAAACGCAAAATGTATTTTTTAAAATTATTGTAGGCTTCCAATTATATTTAAGATGCGAAAACATCGCAAGGGATTTTGATTGATTTGATTGACGAGTAAACTTCGGGTACCACTGTGGGTTTGAGTCAACGTAATGTGTCAGTTGTACTCATCCGGTTATATACTGGAAGCCGGCCCGAACTTAGTTGGGAAAAATATAAAAATGTAAATACATAACATTTATTTGAATAGTGGTTTGTATCAGCCGTGGCGCCTGCTAAATTTCTTCTATGATCAGTTACTTGCCCTCCAAAATCCAAAATCGAGATATTATTGAGTTCTCGTGAGGCCGTCTTCATGGACACCTAAATTTATTATTTTAGCTCTTTCATCCAAGGATATTTAGGTGATTAACACACAGTACCGCGCACCGCCGCGGTATGCAGTGAAGCGGACCTCATGTAAGCCTTAGTAAATAAATGTTTTTCAAACCAAATATCCATACTAATAAGTAAGTCTGTAAGGCGGTGAAAAGGGGGGTGGAAGTTTGTATGCAAGTACGAAAACGCAAAAGCTAGTTCTTGTTATATAAATGACAAAATCTTTGTAACCAATACAAATAATATGCTGATAAATTTTCAAATAATTATCAAAAAGTCATATTAAGTTATCTTAAAAAGTGAAAAAGTTATTTTGGGTTTTACTGCACACAGTGTTTGAAAACTGATGAATACTTATTTTTAGACCGCGACCGTTACATAGGGGTGATTTGGGAAGCCCAAAAAGAGAGGCTTCCAAAATTTTCTTTTGCCTGTCGCGAGTTTCTTGATACAGGGTGGCCACCCTGTATCAAGGGCGTAGCTAGTAGCTACCGTCTTATCAGCCGTTTCTAAGATGCCCCCCCCCCAGCTACAGGTGCAGTTAGGTAAAAGGGTCCCCCAACAAATTTTGTTACAGGGCCCGTCTAGGGCAAACTACACCATTGATGTGCACGAGTGTCTTGTGTAAGCTTTAGTGACTTTCAAGTTAGTTGACTATTGTTTACGACAGCCAACAGAAAGAATATAGGTACGGGAGTTTCCTACATGTTTCGAATAGAGGTCTAAACTTGATGGAAATTTTCCTGTATTCATTTTTAGGATTTCTCATGATTAAAATTGTGTTACAACTTATTTAATTAACATTAGAATGTTTAGTTAGTTCAATATGACGTTTGCAGGTTTAAAAACGAGGGGCCCCTGAGCTTGAGGGCCCCGGTGTACGCCACCGACTAGCATCTAGGCAGCTATGCCACTGGCCTTACCCTGTTCTGGGTCATTTGTGGCATAACGTTTTAACATTAAATGTGGAACGTTGACATGATCACCATTCTTTGTTTAAATATTAGTACGTAGAATTTTGGACAAAGGGAAGCAGGGTGTACTGAAGTCTAGTATTGATCAGCATTTCCCCTTACTTTCCCCTCCTACCCCTTTGCCTGTCTAGAGTTGGGTAGCCACACCGTAGTTACGCCCTCCAATTAACTAAATTTATTTAATTCTAAACATGATTGTTTCACCAACAATTTAATAAAAAACAAAAGTAACTCCAAAATCTTCAAATAATTACAAAATGATGCTATAAATAATAATACTTCATTAATTATTTAAATGTTTTTAATTCGCTTACCTGAATTTAAAAAAATACGGCCTGGCCTCGGAGGACACCTTTCAGACGACATTATAATATGCTTGTTTATATCACGAAAATTAATCTTAGAAAAACGCGATAAAAAAGAAAAACTAAGTTATGTATTTCAATAAAATGTAACATTTTTCGTGAACGCAAAACGACAGGCCTGTGCAGAGAACAGACAAGGACCGATTGATTTTTACCCTAAGCTCTTTTCTATTGCTTATGATAAATTCACTGTATGTTACATTTCATTTTCTATCGGATGTGATCCTTATTTTCATATCGTTAGGGTTGTGTTTTTAGACTGCTGTGAACGAACTATTCGTAGCTGTAGTGCATGCAAAAACGTTCAGAAACGATACAACGTTGCACGATTGTGAGAAGAGAACCAGCGCCACCCCATGTTTTAAGCCAAATAATAAAGAGTAACTTCACTACAATTTGTGTATTTATTTTACATTTTATGAACGTAGTTAACTAGTTAACAAAGTAAAAATATAACAATTTTAGTCAAGGCCAATTAGGCCTTCCGCCGGCCATTATTTACCTAAGTAGATATACCTACAAATTAATAAAAATGAAGAGTCCAACAATGTAATTCATGTGTTTTTAATGTCAAAATAACATGCCTATTAAAACTTTTTAAATTAAAAACTACTACCAACAACAAAGCTATTAATAACAAAACACCACTTCATAAAATTTTTGCCTGTCTGTCTGTCAGCCTGTCTTTATGTTTGTTCCGGCTGATCTCCGAAACGGCTGAACCGATATAGACCTTATATAGAGGGTTCCACACAGGTTTTAAGCGGGTGTTAGTTATTGCTATACAGGCAAATAGCTGCAGGTTTTCAAGACCTTTTTGGGCTGAGCTTAGGTCGGTCCTGGGCCAACAGACCAGTGAGTCGTATTCTCTATTAGGTAATCTCCTCTGAATGAGGTCAATATAACTGTAGTGTATAACCAGTACACCAAACTAAAACCTGGGGCTGAGGCCCCACTTCTTGCCTAGTAGCCTTTTGCACTGCCACAGGGATATGCTAGCTTTAATGGTGAAGTACTTAATTCACGTGCTTTGCCCAGTGTCTCTGTTTATCCAAATAGATGCTCAGGGACTTGATTTCAGTTGATCAATAGGATTATGATATTGCCGTCGAAAACTAGTGAGGTGACTGTTGTGTTGCCAGTTTAGTTCGAGAGCCGTGCTGATGCTGTGGAATATAATCTCGTCAAAGACGTCCTTGATGTCTATGAAGACGGCCAGTGAAGAGCATTTGTCATGTAGTCCACCACCTGTTCAATCTTGGATGCCACGTTGTAGTTACGGCGCGAGTTCTGTTGATCTTTCTTTAGAGAAAGCATGCTGTTGTTTGTGTAATGGTTTCTTACAGAGAGATCCTCCCCAAATATGTCGGTCGCAAAGCCTCCCAAAGGTTTTTGTTAAAAGGATCTTAGCTAATAGGTGTGTAATCCTATTGGGATGTTTGTAGTCGGTTTTGCCTAGCTTAGGGATTAAAATAACTTTCACCTCGCATCATGCAATGTGTGCTATGCAGGCTCGATAGATCTCCACTAGTCACGGTGAGACAGAATCTACTCCTCATTGTGGTATGGTGGTATGGTGTAGTTGGCTTGTGAGCCACAGCTGGAATAAGGTCAGTTGGTGCCTAAGTCGAAGTCAGTGTCGAGGGCATTAGGTGGGTAGTCTTCCGGGCCTAAGACGCGGCACTAGTGAGCAGCTTGGTGTCCCCCTTCAGATTACTGCGGAAGCTGGCCGACTGATCGACCTTAAAAATTCTTCTTGCCATTCTGATTATTTTTTTTGGATACCTCGCTGCACGGCACTGGTTTTGTTTATACCGATGGGATGAAGGAAGAGAAGGCAGTAAATTGAAGATTGAAGATTGAGGATCGGGGTTGGGTTACCCTAGGCCTGGAATTTGGCGTTCGGGAACTTCTCATGTCCAGGACGTCTCACGAGACAATTCGGGTGCCGAATCAACCTTAGGCTGTTGGTTGTATGAGAAGCGCTCTTTTATTATAAGCTTCTGAGTGTGGCCAATGTGTACGCTCCACTGGGGTGGTGTTTTGTTAGTCTGTTTCCGTATTCTGTTGCAAATGTTATGAATACCTATTAAAAAGGATGATTATTAGTATTAGATTTAGCAATTCACTTCAAATTTAAGTAATAGGACTTAAATTTGAAGTGAATTGCTAAATCTCCTTCAATTAGTAATAAATCGTTCTAAAACTCTTAAGGGGGTTTATGCGTAATTTAAGGGAGGTTCTACTAAAGTCTATGGTTGCCCTCAAAATCAAATTTAAATGTGAAAATAAAGCTCTGATTAATCCGTTTACTGAGTTTTAAATATTAATTTAATTTTAACTTTATTGATAACCTAAAAGAATAATATCAAAGTTAAGGATTCATCAGGTTATCTCGCGAAATCGTCAAAAGTAATTATTTTCACCAAATGGTCTTACCTATTTTTAACATAATATAATTAAATAATAATTATACCGATATTGTTTTTTATTTAAATAATACATAAACATAACATCACGCCTGTAATCCCCGAAAGGTTAGGCAGAGGGGTACCCATTAGTACACCCATATTTCGGCAGTTATGTTTTTTTTAGTCCCATGTAATAGGGGGCGAGCCTAATGCCATCAACCGGGCACAAATCCAGACTCCGAGGCTGCTACTGAGAAATTCCTGATGGAAAATACAAATAACACTTTGCCCGACCAAGACCTCATGCACAGCAGTCGTACTTGCGACCACTAGACCAACGAGGCAGTCAAAAAATAATGATGAATGATGTATTTAAATAATAATGATATCGTAAAACCGTAACGCAACATAATACAGCAGTATTTTTTAATTTTCCCGGGGTTTACGTTGCGTTAAAGGAATTCGCTTCCAAATTAAATATTTCGCTTATATCTTTATTTCAAGCAAAGGATAATCTCGAACAACTAAGGCTTTTTTCACATGTTATTGAGGCAATAAAAAGAAAATATTACGGAAAGTCAATAGTTTAAGAGTTGTTACTATTATATGTATCCGAGTTTACATAACTCGGATAAATCGACTAAATGTAGCTGATGAATGTTTGAAAACTTTTGTAGTTGCTCATTATTTGGTTTTTATTTGGTTGTATTGAATTAAATATATATAATATCGTATTATTTTTGTTGCATTGATTACCATAGTGCCTAGATAACAATCCATAGAGTTCCACGCATGCTTTTTGTATCGATTGGCGCACGTATTGATTAATATTTTTTTTTCCTTAGCTTCAAGTTTATTATTTTTAGAAAATGTGAAGTGTTGCCTGCTTTTCTAATTTATTTAACGAAGCCAAAAACAATTAAACTGTGTTATTCTTTAGTTAATTGCTAATCCTGTCCCCAATTTCATAAATTCACAGCATCTCTAGAACATTTTGGTCTTTTGTAATGGCGCTACTAGTCGTACAAATGTCAGCCAAACTGTCAAGTTCAGTACATTTAGATTGAAGTTCCACATTTTGCCGTTGCGAGGTCTCTTGGTTCTACTATTTCGTTTCTAAAAGTTGGAAACTGGCAACTCTGCCTTTTGATTGCTGTCACCATCAGGAATCAAAGGCATACTCCGATCCGATTAAAAAATATTTTAAATCGTCAGCAATTTACGTAAAAAATTCATTGTGATAGGCGTGAGTAATCGATATAATTATAGTGCAATATCTTAAATGTGAAAGTGGACTTTCTGTAACGTTTTAAAACGTGGTTTTTGTTGTTTTAGGCACGCGTCAAATTATCTGCCTTCTATGGGCGTTCATGTTTCATCTAAAAAATGATTGAGTTTACGATAAAAACGTTAGATTCCAATAACCACCGGTTCTCAGTCGAAGATGAGGTAAGTTATTTTTACATATTAATTGCAACATGGCTACGAGATGCCCTCATACCATTATACCCACCCTCTTCTAAAATTGGTACATTATATAGATAGAATTCCGCTTTTTTCCCAGAGTCATGGTACAAATATGTATACTATAAATGATGCTCTAACTCTCCAATAGCAATATTTTAAGTATGTGGTACTTATCATATAGTTATATACACTAGGGTGGGCAATCAATATGGTGTAGGTAGATGTTTATTGTAAGATGGCATAAAAGCAGATAGTTACGCCCGCATGTACATACGTACATATCTATACGATATATGTCACTAAGTGAGTTTAAGTTGATTCTGAATATGAACTTTGATTCTTCTGAATAGAGTAGTAGAGCTTATAGAACTGACAATGACCCTAGTTAATACTTACTATTTTTAGGCTTAAAAAACTTAGAAAAGTAAAGATGAAATATATCACTTAATAATTATAATCCAAGGTCTTTCATAAGATCTTATGAAAAATAAGAAACATTCATGTGCATTCACATTTGAGGTGAAATTAACTCCATCTATTAACCCATTTGCTGCCAAAAGCTGGATGAAACTAGTATTTCTGTACATGTTCTCTGCAATTACACGGAATTGCAAATAGATCACATAAATTTTTCATAAAGGACTAACAACAATCTATAAGTACAAATAAATAACATTGTCATGTCTCTTTGTAATATCTAAAAAACAGCTTTTGAAAAAATAAATTATTATGAATGTTAACATGGCATTTATATACAAAACACAATTTTAAGATTTTTTGTCTATCCGTCTGTCTGTTTGATCAACCCTATCTCCAAATTGGCTCGGCCGATTTTGGCGGATAGATGATGTTATTAGGAGTTACTTTTATTATAGAAAAGGGTTGCAGTGGAATTCTTTGAACTGATAATTATGATGAATTAGGGTACCAGGCAAAATAAAAACGCTGTGATAACCAATATTCACAAGAACATAGTTGTGGGCATAAGAAAGTACAATTTATATAAGTTGTATTGTATTATAAGTTTTAAGAGCGTTATATGCAATGCCGTACTGCGTAAACGCTCTTAAGGCATGTAATATTTCAAGTCCTGTGTGACGGACGGGCCTTGAGTGGTTAAAGGACCCACCTCGTGTCAGGTATGAAAGAACAATAGAAAATCAATTGTGTCTCATTACGTGGAACTTAAGTAATTAAAGTTTGTAAACTTAAAGAAGAATGTTAACTTTTTTTCCAAAATGTCTGTTCCACAAAAGCCTTTAATTATGTAGAGTTAACCCAGAGGAAAACAGTATTTTCCATGTTCAAAATAACTGTCTTTAGTTTTGAACATTGGTGGCTTTGGTTTTATTTGTTCTTATGTACTGCCACCAACTTCCAAAATATAGTAATTTTAACTTTGTAGTTTTTTAAGGAGGTTATCATTTTTTGTAAAGTTCTTAAATAATATTAGATTTTCACTTTTTGATGCAATATTACTTGTCGTTTTACCTATTTCGAATCCTTACAAAAAGCCCTTTCAAACAATACCTCTCACATTATATTTAATTTTGGTAAATGGTATGAGGGGTGAGAGTCGGGGTTACCCCCTCCCCCTCTTCCTTCAGTCAGTCATTGACTACAGTATAAACAGCATTTTACTTGTTACAACAGTTCTGCTATGATTCTATGAGGTATTCCGTGCCATATCTTCTAAATTCATTATCAGATAAGGAAAACATTGTTATGGAACTAATTTGGGAGTATACTTTATCAAACGAAAAAGAATTTTCAAAATCAGTCTACACCGAGGAATCGGAACACAAATTAAAAAAAAAATAAACATAGGTACAGCTGAACAGAGAACCATCTTCTTATTCAAAACGATTAATAAAAATGGAACTGATTTTGGTAAAATATAAAGAACTTGCCATTATATTTATAGTATACTTACAAGCTTACCCGCCTTGACTTCGTTCGCGTGGTATCCTACCCCTACCCAACCGATACCCCTACCTCTATCCTACCGATACCCCCACCTCTACACTACTTCCACTACCCCACCCTTAACTTACTCTACCCCTACCCTACTCAAATCCTACACTACCCCTACCCTACCCAACCCCTACACAAATCCTACACTACCCCTACCTTAACCTACCCTACTAATACCCTACGCTGCCGCTACCCCTAACCCTACCCGACCCTACTTCTACCCTTGAGACCGACTATTCCGACTTTTTTGATTTTTTCTTCCATAAAAACCTTCTCCTGACAAAAAAAAAATAACAAAAAAGAATCAGCCAAATCGGTCCAGCCGTTCTCGAGTTTTAAGCTTAGCAACACATTTAGCGATTCATTTTTATTATATGGATTAACTACTTTACAAATAGAGCTCTATTTGTGAAGAAGTTAATCTCGGGAAGTACAACGCTAAATTTTAATTTTTATCTACACCTAGCTGATTTAGCGAACTAAGCAACGCCATATTTTGAAATTTTCTTTTATAATAACCCTTTCCTCACAATAACAAATACAACAAAAAAAGAATTAGTGAAATTGGTCCAGCCGTTCACGCGTGATGCCGTGACCAAGGGATATAGGGATTCAATTTTATACAATAGATGATTAGTTGGCAACTATAATCTGATTAATTATTGTAAAAAGACATCATTGATTTCAAATACTTAAGAGAGAAAAGACAGTAGACAGTTTCCTCACAATGTTTATCTACTCCAATGTCAATGACACACTCAAAACTAGAATTATGTTTAGTAAAATACTTCAACTGATGATATTGAGAAATATTAATCAAAATATCAGTGTTTCTTACTTAATATGAAATGAAACTGTAGTACAACCAAAAGTCGAAAAGTAAGCAATCAACAAATAGTTGTGCCGAATGTGTAATGACTTGTTTGGATGTTCCATTTTAACAATAATACTTTCAAACTAATCAGATATAGGTTTCAATTGAAAATTGAAGTTACTGACTAAGCATTTTTTTTTAAATTGCTAAAAAATTCAAGTATGTGTCTATAAATCTAAAATGTTATTTTGTTTTTTTTACCACTGCTGTATCTGGTTGCCATCTTTAGGTAAATTAGCCCTACCTATTCCAAACATGGGAAATTACTAACTATGGCTTAAATAAAGTTACTAAAGTCATACCATATGTATGGAGAGACCTATTCAAAACATTCCTGAGCCTGAGCTAGTTCTGTCAGACGTATGTAGCATCTTTACAGTAATTCCTGTCTTAAGTGACAGTGCTATTGCGCAATTTAAAAGTGGATAGTGACGTCCAATAATAGTTTGCTGTTGTGGGTTGTAAAGTAGTAATTATTTAGACAGTTATGGATCAATCATAATAGGTTTGAATTATTTTATATAAGTTTGGAACCTAGCTCAGACAAACATTGCATGCGACACAAAGAACATGTTAGTAAGAGTTCTAAAAATTTTGCGTTTAATGTTCTTTGATTTATTTTTCAAATTAATCAATGTAATTTTGGTACCTACTATCTAAGATATTTTAGACTGATTAAGCGCTTAATTCAAAATAGCAAGTGCTTAATTTAATATAGCAAATGCATAATTCAAAATAGCAAGTGCATAATATAAATTAGGTTATAATATCTATCTGTTTACTTGTTTTATTTTTTTTGTTCTGCTTTTTTTATTATGATATTATTTTGTATGTTAATTTTACTATTGTTGTTTTTTATTCAAGTTAGAAACATTGCAACTAGCGTGTTGGGCCTTGTATTCATGGTAAACATTTGTTTAGCAACAGTTGATCAACATTGTTGATGAATGGCGAGAATGCTGCTGGAAACCTGGTTTAATCAATATGAGTTGTCCACACACGCCAGTCTGCGTAAAACAAGCAGCACAACACAAGCAATAAACAATATGTTGACAGCAACTCGGCAACATGTTTATGCAACCATGTTGCTAAACAAATGTTTACCATGAATAGGAAGGAAGCTTTAGAGTTTACGGCATGGGGAAAATATTTGTGGATTTCTTGCTGGCACTACCTCAAAATATATTTAATACTTTATTGGTTGAACATAAGGAACCCCATTTACCTGCAGTAAGATGTCATTACATTATACACAAAAACATTTCAAATATTGGGGTATCCTTTAATTCAGTATTAAGTACTTTTTGTGGTTTTTTTGTAATAGTTCTTTTTTTTAATTGCTTAAATATTGCCCTACATATAATATTATGTAGGACCATGTTTAAGCAATAAAAAATCATAGCAAAACAATAGTTTTGCTAAGATTTTTTGCTAAGCGTGTAAATTATAAGGCCTGGTACACCGGTAGACAGCATAGACAGAGGTTCAAATAATTCAAGGAAATAGCCATTTATTGTGAAGTGGGTAAATTATCATTAATTGTCAAAAATACCGCACTTCCTAATAAAATAGTTTTTAATGGTTCTTAGTCTCAACAAGTGCATTGCAATATGCATTCAATTTAAATTGCTATCAATTGAATATTCATTTGACTACCTTGAAATACATTACCATTTCATTTTAGGAACAACTTTACTTAAATGTGGCTTTGAAAATAAATCGACCCGAGAGCTCATTTAAAGGTTCACTAAGTTGTGCTATCTAAAAGAGCTGTTAAAAGTATTATTAAATGTAGAATAATAGATATATTTGAGCATCATTGAGTTAATATTTTTCGTAATTAGTGTTAATGAAGTATTTTTCCGTTCTCAGTCAATCTGTATTTTAATTTATTCTGGTACCTAAAGAAAATGAAAATTATGATTGACAATAATTTATTTGATGATTGAAATTACTATTTAATAATGGTTAAATCACGAATAAAATTTGGAAAAGTGCAATTTATTTGAAACCAAGTGATATTTGGTTCTAAATACGTCTGTCGAAGTGTGTTAGGCCTTACCGCTAATGCGTGCTCAAAAAACACTTGCTATGTAGGCAATAAGTTTTTATTTAGAGTACCTATGTTGATACTTAATCTATACCTTCGTTTATGAGCTGTGATAGATTCCGCGTGTTTATGAAATTGTTTTAAGCCTGATTTTGTCCACGTGGAAGTTCAGTAGAACATATTATAATAAAATATTATCAATAACATAGGCAATAGTGAGCCTTGATTTTTGTAGTTGGACAGGTGCTTTAAAAAGATTACCTCATAGAAAAATAAACTTTATAATATTAGTAGACCATAAAGAATGATTGGTCACTTATTATTTTAGACTCTGTTTATTAAACGCTAACTAAAGCAAAAACTGCCAACACGTTTCCTCGCTGAGTCGCTAAAATACATAAAAATTTTATTAGTGGTCATCTACCTACTATATTTTTTTAAACATAAAATTATGTTTGCGACAACACAAAATTGTTTAGCAGTCATGTCTGTAGACGGCCATGAGCTGCAAACAAAACGAATTCAATACAAACTCAAAACCTAGGGGTCTGACCCCTTGCTTATTAAATCGATTCATGCATTCCGGAGGGGTTGGACTGCGTCGTCCCTATTCTTCATGCTTTTGTGATCGTACTGCGCATGTTTCAATTCTCAAAACCTAGACGGCTGGCCACATGTACATTTACATTATACATGTGTAAATTTATTGATTGAATGCAAGCGAGACCGGCTGGGTACGCAGACTAGCGCCATGCATAAACTGTAAATGCGCATGTTGTTATAACTCTGGAAACGTACAGTGTGAAATGTATGCAAAAAGTCCCTTATCGCCGTCTGTACGCTTAGATCGTTTATACTAGAAAACTAACTTTCGGAAGGGGCAACTAGATTCAATTCTATTTTGTTTTCTTGTAATGACGTCCAAAAGTGCCTTATAGTGGCCTCATTGAAATAAATGATTTGACTTTGACTTTGACTATACAACGGATTTTAATGCGATTTTTATCAATAGATAGTGTTATTCAAGAGAAATTGGTTTATACGTATAGTTACTATCTACCTTGCACCCGTGCGAAGCAGAGGCGCGTCGCTAGTGAAATATATTTAAAAAAAAATTCTTTGAGACTGTCACTGCCTGAAACTATTGTGAAGCTAGTAACACATGGGCTTTGTCAACTTATTTCTATGGAGTTTCTTAGCTGTACTTAGTTGGTTTTTACCACAGAACAGTTTTTACGATGTAAGACCTAATTTGCACGTCAGCCAAAAAAAGTTTGACATATTTAAAACAAAACCACAAAATATGGTTACTGTGGTTTCTTTGTAAGGTCAAAAGTTCAGATAAATATAAACGGCAGTTTCCGATAGTAAACCGCGTGTTTGGTTTTCCTATGATAAATGTTAGTTCGAATTCACTAAGTACTCATTATATTGGTTTGGCTAGATCGCCGGCCGGCGCCGCTGCCCGTCGCCCACCACCCCACGGTGGGGTAGCGTTCGGGCGTGGCATCCCTATAGCCGTCGGTTTCAATTATGAATCTAGATGCATATTTGGTAGATAGGTATATCGTGGAGTGCGCTAGGCTGCGCGCGATCGATCCAGGCTCCCCGGCCGAGCTATGTCTGTGCCGGCGGGGAGCAGGGGTTGGGACGCGGTAGGGAGGGCTGTATCGCCGCTCCCGTGAACCTTTGTTCCTACAGCTACATTCGAATACCTATATGCATTTTCAATTTGTGAGGGTGGTGCGCCTGAAATCAATAACGGCTTAATCTAGAATGTCTGGCTGTTTATATTTATAAATGTATATATGTATACTTTCCGATAATACTATGTACTGATACTATAAACACGTGAAAACTATGTATATTTGAACATATTTTAACTTTTAAATTCTTAATTTGTGCCTTTTAATTATTATGATTAATTAGTTTTTTTTTTATAGGGTACATACATTGCTTTCACGTGCCATGTCGTGTATGATTCTGTAAACAAATATTGTAAACATTGATTTTAAAAGAGTACGTATGGAGTTTCTTGCCCATTCTTCTCCATACAAAACTACCTTTTGGAAGGGGCAACTAGATTCAATTCTATTTTGTTTTTTGTGTTTGACGTTCAAAAGTGCCTTATTGGCCTAATTGAAATAAATGATTTGACTTTGACTTTGACTTTACTGCGTATCGTATTAGGCATCTTAATTTAGTGCGACTGAATAATATTTTGAATAATGAACGCCAAATATGCCTTTAGGAAATTTATCATTTATCTAGCGTCTCTTTATAAAAAGATAAAGAAATGGTTTCATCCAATTTGGTCGTTTGCTTTGTAGTTCATGTTCATGATTGAACGGTAGGATTGCGTTAGTTGGCAAAAATTTTGAACGTTATGATAAACTGCGTTAAACGTCTACTGCGCTTTACTCACGACAGTCGATTATAGTTTAGCCTAGAGTTGTAAAATGTTGTTAGTTTTTAGCATGTAGAGTGCAATAGATGATTAGATTTTGGCAACCTGACAACCTCACTTATAAAACTATTGATATCTCTTAGATCCTTGGTATCCTGGTAAAGCACAGATGAAACTATTCAACCGTGTAAATTCTGTAGACGACGTCGGAGAAAGCTCTTTCCGGAATAGTTGTAAATGTCATTGATATAATTGTAAGATAGAAGGGTTATAAAGAAAAAAGCTTTATAAAGCTGTTGTTGAAGCGTCGGTGACTCACAGTATTCAATTTTATTTTAAATCTTTTCAGATCACGGTGGAACAACTTAAGGAAAAGGTGAGGGAGCAGATGGGCATAGAGCCTAGCCTACAACGACTCATTTTCTGCGGCAGAGTACTACAGGACGAGAAGAGACTCTCCGAATATGGTAAGGTTTCAGTCTTCAGGATCTCGTAAAACACAATCGGTCTGACAGGATACGCTAAGCCATTAGGCACTTTAGTTTTAACAATTTGCTTTAAGTAGCAAATTGTTACAGTGTACATGGGTGTGGACAGTCAGCATCATTTTTTGTTGGCCAAAAACTCATAAAAAAGAAGTGTGGCATGGCGTGTTGTCGTGATGACCCATTTTTCTGGTATTTTTCTTCGTATATCATCTTGCAAACGTTATAGAAAGTCTCTTGTATAATAGTCGAAGTTTACAGTTGTTCTTCAAATTTTTGCTTGGTCTTTGTTGGACTTTCCAACCGTTGCTTGTCTTCAATCGACTCATTTCCTCTTTGGAATCTCTCATACCACTTGTAAACAATCTTCAGAATCACGTCATTATTGCCATACACCTTTACAACATTTCATGGCCTCTTTGGAAATTTTTTCAACTTGAAACCAAATGTAATGTTAATGCATGGGTTAAAATTTAAAATTCATGATGTGCGGCAGACATGGTGGACGACTTCGATTTTTTTGCTCTGAAAACCGATAAACAAGTCATAACTTATTCTAATTTGACACTGGCTATGTCAACTTAACAGATTGTTGAACGTATTACTTCGAATGAATGTGGCTTCAGCAACATTATTGCTACAATATTGCACAACTTGCCTTATTAAAACGGCAACTTAAACAGTAAAAAGAGTCTAGCCCCTAATAAAGTTTACCTACCTCAAAAGATCTGTGATCTCGGAATCGTTAATCTTTAGTCACATGTATATTTTAAAAAAAATGAACAAATAACGTATTATGTATTGGTTCACAGATGTCCATGGCAAGGTAGTGCATCTGGTACAGCGTGCACCTCCCAGTCCTGAGACTCGACAGGGCGGTCCGAATGCTCCAAATCCAAGCGCAGGGACCGAAAATCAAAATGGCACTACTAATATGCAGCAGCAAATACGGAGGCTCATGGTAATTATTCTTAAATATCTTCTGATTTCTGAATATCTAATTAATCAACGCAATAACAAACACGCTGTCAAATATGTGTATGAAAGTAACAACAACCAATAAAATCAGTGACCTTATCAGAAATGAGATGCTCCGCTAGAGAACCACGCCGTAGCCTAAAAAGGTTCATGCTTCAAGAACAGATGGCTGATGGAATTGAAAGCGTCTGGAGTTGAAATGTCGTACCGGAATGCGTGGGTAGGATTCACCTTTTGGGGAAAAGGTTAACCAATGACTTGTTGAAGGCCGCAGGAATTCGCATGGACGCAGATCGGTCAATGTTGTGTCGCTTGAGGGAGACTTATGTCAAGCAGTCTTTCAAATGATTTGACAATGACACATGAGATATGCAAATATTTCATTCAGTAGGCTATCAGATACCGTGTCTACTAATACTCTTTAGAGGAGGCTCTCGTTTCCTCATCCTGCGCCAGATGCCTAACCTGTTACTCGAAGACGAAAACCTGGTGAATATGGCTGAGCTATTTATTTTTACTTTTCAAGGCGCTCGGTGGGCCTCCCGATTTCATCATGGAACAACAACAAGCCATGTCGATGTCACCAACCACCGGTAGACTCGAGTTCATCCGTAGGATGATAGCTGAGATCAAATCATCGCTCGCCTCTCTTAGAGCTCACGTCGAAGGAGAGGTAAGACTTATATGGAATTGATTATAATGCATCGTATAACATATAAATATGGTGTAGTAGTGCAGTATTTTATTATTTAAGTATAAAAGTAATATTGATGCGTTTGCAGTAATGGCTGTATCGTGGTTATGTTCCTGTCCCTATCCTTTTCTAACATTGGTTGCATAATATAACCTTGTATCGATCCACGTGGAAAATTAACCACACTATATCCATATGGGTATACTGAATAAATTATAAGGGTTGATAGCTCGCCTAACTCCTACAGTTGGTCAGTGGTACAGTGCAGTGTCACAGTACAGTGTCTGTGTGACGGAAGTGTTGTCATAATTCAGTTTTATTATTGAAGGAAGGTATTTTGTGCTTCGGTCATTCAATTTAGCAACGAATAAAATAATTTGATCTTTAATCATCAAACATGGTACAAAATTATATAAAAAATATAATTTTCATAAATTGTAAGTCTATGCTTTACATTTTAATTTACAGAGTTTTCCAAATGTTAGTCTAACTTCTTTCTATACATCCTGAAGCATCCTTTTGAACTAATTGCATGATATTTCGAAAAGGTCCTGATGTTTATGCATGTTGATTGATGTTTTTGTTTTGTTTTATTTTATTTATATTAACTTTCAATAGCTTTGCGGATTCGATGATCAGAAATAATTCAACATAATAATAATTTCAATCATTGGTTGTTCAATATCTCTCTAATATCTTGAATACTTCTAATAATCACTTCGAATCTACAAAATGATCAGTAGCTTTAATATTTATGTATTTATATTGTATTATGATAATTAGATAGAATTGTTTTCGTATATAGTTGTTTATGTTGTCAATGTGCCTACTGTAGGAAAATAGGAGTTCACCAGCAAGCGGTGAAAATCCTTCAGAGCAAATGGAAACTGAACCCGCAACCGGTACGCAGCACGACGAGGTAATCTGTTGTTTTGTTGTTGCGGTATGAGCATGTCATGTGTGTTATTGGTTATAATATAGTATTTGTGGTGTATTTAAGCGAACTATGGCGCAATGGTGGAGTCCAGGAAGCTTTACTTATGGAATTATTGATACCATATCCTAGATACAACAGAATCAAAAGTGGTTCTCGGATAACCTTTTCATTGTCATTGAATCGCATAGATCACCTGCATATTATGTCTTCTTGAATAAATATCGTTTCTAGAACTGTTCTTTCTGAGTGTAATGTGGTGTATTTATAAATCAAAAGTCACCCATTTCAAGGTTTCTTAAACCTTTTATCGCTATTATTTACACATACTACTCTTATATGTATATAATACCGGGTTGCAGAGTGCTATAGGTTATTATAAATAGGGATCCGTTGGAAAATGGACGCGGACAAAATCTAGTCTTTTAGATAAATACGACATCCCAGCAGATTTATTTTTTTAAAGGAAATTTGTTGTGATGTATTCAAAATAGGCGAAACTTATAATAACCGTCATATACATTTTATTCAAGGTCGTCTCAAATGCCTTTTTAAATCGTACTAGTATCTGGTATCAATAAATTGTCTCTATTGCGTAAGGACGTCAATATTATTGATCTGCCATCGTGTTATAGCGTGTTGTTTTTGCGTGACTACGTTTATTGTGATAACTCCTCCGAAAGCCCTTAGACAGCTTATAAGGCTTAGTTGATATATTCATTGTTTGATAGATATCCTGTAGTATGTACTAATATGTATTATCATTATTTCGTGAATAATGTTTTTCTTAATTAGTTTTGTGATATGTGAAAATACAAACCTCAGATGTGTATTATAATGTGTTATTAACAATGTTGCAATGAGCTCTTCGTAACTATAGACTATAACTTAAGCTATGAAATACAAAGTTGTAATAATGTTTTGTAAATAATTGACAGTAATTAATTGTACCTTATCTTATGCAACGTATAAATTAATGATCAGAAATTTTGCCAATCATCAGTCAATCGAGTAGATATTGATAAAAAACATGTGTAACTTATCATTGTATTGGTGTGGAACGGTTCTCATTCTCATATACATCATGTTATTAATATCAAAATGAAAATATTTAAGATATTTAAACTTGTTTATGTATTATTGAACGCAGCCCGAACCCCTTCTCGACGAAAATGGCGACGAAACTACGGATGCAGCTGCGCGCGCTCAGAATGCACGACGAAGGTGGGCACTTGACTTTTTGTTTATGCTAGGGACAAATCCGAGCTAGAAAATGCAGCGTATAATTTTACAGCGTGTATCGCTTTAGCGCTATGCTGGTTGAAACTTCAAACGTTTTAAAAAATTCATAATTAATTTTCTAGTTTAAAAAAAACACGCATCGAAGACGTTGTTACGAACAGCAGTGCGCGCCAAATTCCGCTGCGTTTTGCCGCATAGATTTGCCCCTAACCTATATCTCATAATTATAATCATTTATCTTAGTAAAATGTAGCAACAAAATGTATGCTGCAGTCAACAAAATAGATTAATATGCAGGTAGCTCGTAAGAGTAAAGTTTCTTTTTGACAATGCATTTTCTATCACAACATAGGCTGCGTTCATTAAAAAATTACACCAATAAACGATAATAATATGAAAATTAGTTAATTTTTTGCCTGCAAAACTAACTTTTTTGTTGACGTTTAGTAAGTATCTAAAATAAAAAGCTTTTCCCCTCATTGAGGTTTTTTATAGCTATGATATCTTTAATAGGGATGATGACACCACCAATCAATTGAGGTACTTTTTATGACCTGTCAAAACACGTTTGTCCCATAGATTTTGTAGGTATGGCAAAAGAAAGTAGTGACGTCACTTTTGTGCCGACTCAATTGATTAACTATTTATTAATTTGAATGCAAATAAAAATCTTTACAGTTAATTGTACATTAATCGAGTTTTCGGGATTAAAATAAAGAGTTTGTTTAGGATAGTTTTGTTTAGTATCTTGGAATTATTGGTTAATGGCGTCATCTACCTAATTGGGTTTAGTTCTGCCGAAACGATTCAATACAAGACAATATTTCTTATATTTTCAAATTATTAAGGTTTTGGGTAAGTAATTAACGATTATTAATATTGCACTTATTTTAAGCATCCGTTTAGGGTGTACTTTAACCTATTGTTGCTGCATAGTAATGTAACATATTTGGCATATTGAATTACTTTGACGTAATTACAGGTATGAAATTGTGGGTTGGCAGAATTATGCTCCATTTTTCGTTTATTTAAATAATCAAAATCATATTTCATATATGTATATCATAAGCCCCAAAATCCTGACATCTTTGTGTTTGAATAAAATTGTTTGATTTAGGTTACAATTAGTGATAGCTTGATGATTTTTATTAAATATCAATTTGAATTCTTATCAAAATAGATTTGATTCAGAACCAAAGACGTTACGATGCTTGATCACCTTGCTGTTTCTCTACTAACATGCCATTATCATTATAGATCGGAAAATGTAGTACGATTATTATAAAAACATAATTACAATTGTTTTAAATGGTCTTATTAAAAGAAATAAATTTACTTTGTTTTATGCCTGCAATCCCCCAGGATTGAAGGTGTTGTTCTCAAATAAAACTTGTTCATTATGTCCACATCAGTCCCCGTCGTTGTTACGGCGTAACAAAGGCGGAGACTGAAAAAATGCATTGGCATTTTCCAAAATTTTTGTACTTGTAGCCAAAAGTTAATAACATTATGGCGGCAAGTTTAATATTGTGTTCATATTATTATCGAATGTGAGCAATTTTTTTACGTACATATCAATTTGTAATCCCTGAATATGAATAATACCAACTCATTTACCGTCGTCAAATTGCACTACTATTCTGATCTATTCTCATCATTTCTATTTTACTAACACTCATCTATTACTAAAATATTAAAATATCAGACGTCAACGTCTAATGACTGATATTTTAATATATTTGAATGAGTCACGCCCTCCCCACGAAAGGAGCTACAGGGCAATTCGAGCATTACGTGCCCGCCACTCTCGACCCCGTGATCTTGGGCAATTGCTCGAAGAACTGGAGACACTACAAGATCAATTTGCTCCTTACCGAGCCAACTACGTCAGGATGCTTCGAGCTGCTAATAATCCTGAGGTAAGCACCGTGCTTTATATTCTGACGACATTTAATGATGTAAAACAAAAAAATATAAAATTAAAGTAGCATTTTTATTGTTATCTTTGAACTTTTGTACTATTCAAATCACAATAAATTATCTTAAAAATATTCTAATAACTAACAAGATTCAGAAATAGTTTTGCTTAGAACATCATCTATATGTTTAGGCGGCTGTCAACCAAAGCTGTTCCACGATAGCCACTGTAATAACTTCTCGTTGTTCGATAACTACACAACTTTTTTAATTATGTTTTAATCCCAAAGCCACCGGTTTTTACTGAAGAAGAGCGCATTAGCGCACAACGCACTGTGGACATGGTGTCGGATATAATGCACAGCTTCGCGCATGCCTACCATGCGGTCAGCGACATTAACTTCCAAGTCGGGCAGCGCAACCCGCGTCTTACATCTGACGCCAGTGTGGTACGCCACCCAATACCGATGCAGGTACTTACCGTACATACCTACTATGTACTATCATTGACTTTCAGTGAATACAAAATAGCTGGCAAACAAATTGGAAGACGCCATGATTGTTCAAGATGTTTGCCGGATATGATGCGCTACTTTTGGCATTCGTGATTGTCGATTTTAAAACTTTAACGGCGCACTGCGCCATAAAGCCACCATAAAGGTGGCTACGTTCGGTCGCGATAGAAAAATTGCGTATTTTAGCGATTGCTTCGACGCTGCATCGCGATTCTGTTAAATCTCTGCCCATAAGGGCAGAACGTATGGGAACAAAATTCGCTGCAAATAACTCAAGTTCGGTCCAATCTATCCTTAGTCGGAATCCTTCACAGCGTGTGGTAAAAACACATAGAACATTCATTTTGTCACCACACTTAAACGCAGCGAGAAAATACGTTATGCAGTATGCCATCGCTACAATGCAAATCGTTGATCGCCGATGTTAAAAGAAGCATTTCTAATGCTCTTATTTCGACCAACTTCAATAATGTTTCCGTATTATTATACAAATTTGATTGTTTGGTAGGCACACATCAATGTGGTTCAATCTAACCGGCGCTCGCCGCCGCAACAACCACAACAGCAAGCGTATCAACCGCCACGTGGGCCATCTGTGCCGTCAGCGCCATCAGCACCATCTGCACCATCAGCGCCAACCGCGCCATCCGCGCCATCGGCGCCATCAGCGCCTTCCGCGCCATCCGCGCCATCCGCGCCATCTGCGCCATCAGCGCCATCAGCGCCATCAGCTCCACAAGCGCCACCGACACCCGCACCGCAGCCACAAGTTAACAATGCGCCCGCCGCTGGCAATGGAAACGGAAGGGTTCCAGCCCCGCAAACATCATCAAATACTACTGAGACTAACACGACCAGACAGGGCAATCAAGGCGGCCAGGCCACCGCTCATGCCGGTAGGACTACCCAACCGACTGTTAATATAAACATTCAGCCAGATCCCATCACGTATCAAGTAGAGATAGAAACAAGGGTCCCAATCGCGATCCCCTTAGAGAATGCTCTGCTGAACGGCTTGACTAACGCCGCAGCTGTGGTGAACGCTGAACACACCCATCAAGGACCGGGCATGGGTGGCGCTAACGGCCAGACTAACAGGCGTCAAGTGCTGCTCGGTAAGACATTTTTAATAAAGGGGACTTCCTCTCCGCGACAGCGTGTATCTGCCTCTAAACTCAATTAGATTATTTTTATTGCGTAGAGTAGATGCCACCCCACCGGCTCAATCTTTGATACTTATATTAATTAAATGGCAACCTATGCGTATATTCAATAAGACGGTATCTAGTATCAGTAAATCAGTGAATAGTTTGCTTTCAGTTAAATAGTCGACTATAATGTACTTCATTTGTATTAACTTTCATGTTTCTGCTTCTTTCATTTGTCGTAGATTTTGAGAATTTATTTAGAGGATTGAGCCAAACTGGCGGTCTTGGTGGAGTAGAGGTCGTCATGAGTATGGAGGAGATACCGCATGCAGGCGCCGTCGGGGTTGGCACCCTTGTGACCGGCAATAATGGTGTCGCTGGAGCAAGCGCTACCGGAGCTCAGCCGCAGGCTGCCAACGAGGCTGGAGGTAAATCCTAATACTTACTTCTTCTTACTTAATGTATTAATTTTTTGACAATCTTTACTCCTAACTTAATGTCAATCAAAATTTCAATCAATTTCTTTCAGACGCACTGCAAATTTAATCTTTACTTTGTATAATAATAAATAAATAATTTCTCAGTTTACCTCGCCCCGATGCCGTGGGGTGGCCCACCAAGCGCTGACTTGCTTCAAAACATCGTGTCATCAGTGATTCGTCAGGGACTCGTGCCTGGAGTAGAAGGGGTGACCCTGCACATTCCCACTCAGCCGACTCCGGCTCAACTGGCGCCAGTTCTCCAGGCTCTTGCTAATCCGACTATACAGACTCCGATGTGGACTGCCCACCCAGCACAGATTGGTGAACAGGCAGCTCAGGCAGCTCAGGCAGCTCAGGCCGCCACAGCAGGCCAGAATGCTCCAGCAGCCGCAGCTCAGGAGCCTAACTCGCAGACTGCTCAACGTAAGTTATCGTGATTTTGTTTTACCGCGCTTAATTGGGCCCGTTTAGCACGCTGCGGCGGTGCCCGCGTTAAGTTGCTGCCCAAGTTTTTATCGTAACGCTAATAATGATAGTGTACAAAATAAGTAAAGAGATAATAAACCATTAATTTCCTTATTGTCTTTAACTTAAATTGTTTCGTTTTCTAACGTGTTTGTTTGTTTGTTAACAGCGAGCCTGCACTTGCGTCGCGCGACGACAACAACCCGGGCTCAAGCCGTGTCCCTGGCTAACTTGATTTACGACAGATTCTTGCAGTGCGACAGCCAGCACGCCCGCCGTCGTCTGCAGCGCCGCAGGTACTTATCTATCTTATGTCTTGTCAATACACTGTCGAGAAAAAACGGATACTAAAGAAAAGTTGGATTTATTGTGTGAGGGATGATTTAAAAAGTTTTTGTATTTAGTATCGGTGCATAAAATATTTAATTATCATTTTGTAGAGAGCAACAACAGCAACAAATCGTTGCTCAGGAGCGGGCCCGCGCCGAGCGTGTGGCTGCTCAGCACATCGAGTATTTGATGCATCGCAATCATCACATCAATGACGTGAGTACCATGAACTAAACAGAATTCGTTTCGTCTGTGTTCTTAACCTCAGTTTATTTATTCGATAGTAATAATAGACTAACTATCTTGACACATTCCTGAAACTTGGTTGAATTGTAGCTATGATTATTTATTTCCTTCATTGTGATCAGTGAAAGGAAAAGCCACGAGCCACGACTAACGTGTATGTTGTTTGTATTCAGGAGCATATGACTATTATTGTGCGCCTGCTGAGCAGCGCTCCGTCGCAGGAGTCTTGGTTCAGCGCTTTCTTGCTGACTGTTGTAAGTATATCGATTGAGGTACATTGTTGTAAGCTAAATATTAGCCACTTAACACACAAATTTAAAAATAACACTAAAATGATGTTATTTCAAAAATATAAACTAATAACTATCGTTGTTTGGCCATTTTGTGTCTAATGCTAGTATTAATAAATGGAGAATAATTGTAAATGATAATGCTTCCGACTAATAACGAGAACACGCATGCTTGGGTCGAATTAAAATCTCCCTATGTTTACAGGCTCGTCACTTGTTCCTGCCGGAACCTCTTCAATCGATGAACGGCGAGCCAGTGCTGATCCCGCACGAATTTATGCAACTACGCGTGCTATTGCGCAACTATATACAGAATTTGACTACGCGCGCTACCGCCGACTCGTCGGACGACTCCATTCTGGCAATTACTGATTTCTTTGTCAACGAGTTCAGTGATTTCATCAATGAGATGGTACGATTTTTTAATAGTGTTTGAATTTCACGCGTCGACGAGTTTTGAGTTCAAGTTTAGAATCAGAAAAAAGAAAATAATGTCAAATTTTCAAATAGTCTCCATTTTGCTTTATGGTTTTAAACTTTACATTTGAAATGAGAATACAAAAGATCGCCGATTGCATTCCGTAATAAAATTCCGGTGGCCCTTTCAATGTGTATGTAAAAATAAGCAAAATTAAAACATAAGCCCGTTTATATTTAAAGCCTGTTTATATTTAACGACTTTTTTCATATCTGTTGACTAAAATTAAGCACTCTTCAGAATTCAAATGAATGTGTTCTTTCATAAACGGCAATAGTTTTGAATGATTGAACATTGTTATCTGTACAGGACAGCATAACTGCTCTTCGGGACGAGTTCGACGCCTACTGCTCGATCCGTTCTTTGTTCCGCGCTCGTCTGCCCGCACTTATCAGCGCTGTGATGTCCGACTCTATGGGAGACATGTATGCTGCGCGATTCTACGCCATCTTCTCCAGGCTCTACACAGATTTCTGCACATTGATTTCGCACTTGTGCGTAGATGGCCTTGACGGCTTGCGCCAGCTTTACAGGACTTTCTTGGTAAGATACTACTTCGTATCGACTTAAATTATATTTGATATCCAAATATAATGTTTTGTATTAATCTTCTTTATATGTCTTTCTTTCCTAAAGGATATAAGAATCCGCTATTTTGATGAGTCCATTCAAGGAGTGGTGTTGGTTCTTGCTAATGAAAATCTGAACGCGATCATCAACACTTTGGGATCGCATTGCGCTCACATTCAGCAGCATCTGCATCGCCGGCCAGGAGTTTCCATCCAATCGGTAAGATATTTATAGAGATTGCTTTGATTTCAGAAGATGATTTTTTCTTTGCATTTTCTGAAAACAAGATGGTACTGGAAAACAGGATTTAAAATAAATTATATTTGGAGCATACATAAACTACAGTAAACTCATTTTATACAAAAAATGGGTGGGTCTAAAATAAAACCTAAATATTTATCTTTAGTTTTTCTTAGATCAATAAATACAACTAAAAATAATTTGTGAATCTCAATTTGAAACAGTTGAGGAATAGTGGCTCTACATTATTTTCACGAGGCCGCATAACTTTTATTTACCATGCATACAAAACATGAACAAGTTGCCCAAAACAATACAACAATAAATGTTGCCATTTTCATGTTCCTGGCAACACAAAAGCATGTTGCTAAAGTAATGTTTCTCAAAGAATACGGCGCTTTAGAAAATAAGTAAGTTGATTCTATTGACATTTCAGCCGCCCCCACTTGAAGACGAGGAGGCGCCTTCTCCAATGGAGGTGTCACCCGCTTGCCCACAGGAGCGCGACGAGCCACTACCGGCCATCACCTCGTCGACGACAAATCCCGTTGCTGTCAACGAGAATTCTCAATCTAGCATGACGTCAATGCCGGAAGAAGATGCCCCGGCGACTGCCCAGCCTGACACTCAGGCCGCCACGTCCGTGGCCGGGCCCCCCGCCCGCGCCTCTCACACTATGACATCTAACACGGCTCCGCAGTCGCCCGTCACTTCGCCCAGTCGTGTTATGTGAGTTTTAAGGTACCCCACAGACTAAAAATTTTTAATCGGCCGATAGATTAGTAGGCTATTTTTTTTATTATATTTTTCTTTAGGCGTTTATTGCCTTTTTTTCTTTGTTACAATTTGAAAGGCTTTGATGCAATTTTCCATATTTTTGAATACGCTAATAAACTTCTGTAGATATTTAGGCTTGTGCTGATCATTCCTCATTCATATAGCATTTATTCATTTATAAACCCACCTGTACCCAATATCATTTAAACTACTAATTAACTCATGTACTGCGAGATTAGTATTAGCTTCATTAATTCTAATCTTTTCTTAATATGCATCCAAATAAGCCTCCTAAAATATCTCCTCCTTAAAATCCAACTAATCTATTGGCCGATTAAAAGTTCGTTCTCAGTGGGTGAATTAATATCATAAGTTTCACTCGTAGATAGTTGCAAACATTGATGATGGTATACTACTTGTTGTTAATTTGTTGTTCCAATTTAGGATCCCGAAGGAGCGTAGCGAGCCTGCGACTCCTACACGCAATACGAGTGATCAAAACATACGATTCGTAAGTGTTACAAATATAAGCAACATCAGTCCGACAAGCTACAACCTAACACGATGACAATGTAGATAGTTCTCTTATAACGTTCCCCAAATTTGAATTTAAAATTTCAAATGTATTTAAATTTTTCAGAATAATTATATGTAGCACCTACTTCAAGTTGGAACAACTTGAAGCTGTTATATCGTATTTATGTAATCGTATAATGATGAACGTGAAAGTGAAAGAGTTTTGTAGGTAGCGTAATAGTGGCGTAATGAAGGAAATATTGGCACAATTGTATTAGTTCGCGTTGCACTTGCACTGCTTAATGTTTGGTTGTACCGGGCGCTATGCAGGTACCTCCGTTGATGATTCTGCAGCACTGGGGTGAGGAGTGGGTGCCAGTATTCACTCGTGATCAACAGAATCAGCGACCGGAGCCTCAAGAACCGTACAGCGATGCGTACATCTCGGGAATGCCATCGCGCAAGCGTCGTTGCTTACGCCAGACTCGACCGCCGACTACACTAAATGGATTCATGGAAGGTACGTTAAACAACTCCTGATTGATAATGGCTAGTAAATCTATTAATGTGAGAACTAGTAAGCAAGAGGTTGATTTAAAAAATGTTTTTTTATTCTTCTAACTAATTAGACAAGTTTATAAGTAAACTCATAACATTTCATATAAGTTTTTATTTTTTATAATATTGTTGTTTTGATAAACCATTATTTATAAGCTAAAATATATTGTTTCATGAAAGTATTCTGTTAAACAAATTTATTAGCGTGTAACCAGATTGCGGTCGACTGACGTCGCATGACAATGATCTACGTTTTTTGCCATAACTTGGAGGCGGCGGTCGACGCCAGTCTGGTTTTACTGTTGTAAATACTTGACTTGTTTATTTGTGTTTCACAGAGAGCGTGCGCGAGGTGGTCAACGAGCGGCCAGCAACAGTACAGGCGCAGCCTCAGGATAACGCGCCCATGCGCATGGCATTCCGCGAGTATATGCGCAACTATGTGCGGGAGCGGGCGGCCAACTCGACCGACTACGACGCTACGCGGTACACGTCTGCCGCGCGGTTTATTAACATGAACAGGTACATACTAAACTTTTAATTCCTTTATCGTGTGGGCAATAAGGTCTTACGACCCCACACTCTAGTGTCAGAGTTTCTAAACCGCCTCAAGGGCCTCTGACATGGTGTGGGTAGAACAGTAAGTACAGGATACTAAGATTTAATTATGATTTACTCAAAATCGATGTACCGAGCTTTGCCGTAGGTTTATGAAATGTATTCTTTTTATCAATACCTTCATTTAAAATAGTTATTATATTCATACTTTTCATATGTTTTCAGGACAAACAGTGTACCTCAGCCTCAGGAGAACGGTAGCGGGCCGCCACAGAAAGAGGAGTGAATCATATTGTAAGCCATTATATTCGGCTCACGCAATAGTAGCTTCGCTTTATAGTTTACGGTGTTCTATTACAGCTTGCAATTAGGGCTCATAGTTTTCAAATGGTCTCTCAATGTTTACTATAATATATTAATGCAGAAAACAGAAAAACAAAATATTGTACAGTAGAAACTCAACTATCCGGACTTCGGTTGAATGTATTTTTAACTATTCGGACGGATATACACGATTTTTAAGTCCTATATTACACTTAAGTTTAAAAAGAGTATAACAATGAAAAACTAAGAAAGAGCCCAACACACAAATTTAGATAAGTACTAGCTATTTACTACTAAAAATTGCCGCAGATCTACCAACCTATTTTACATATTGGGCCGTCAGCGCCCACGGTCAGCGTGACTCTAAAACCAGCCTAAATGACGCATAGCATGGCGTCGCGATGAAATAACCTAATGAAGCCAATAATAAAATAACTTTAGTTCTCAGATACTGTTTTCTTATAAGTATCTAAGTACGTCAAATTACTTTATTTGATTTCTTTTAAAATATCTAAAAGATCTAAATCAACAATTTGTTCGGATAATCGGGTCTCTACTATAATATTCAATACACACTTTTTCGGAATGTTTACACTCTTAATGTTGTAGTAAAAATAATTGTAAAGATTTAAGTAATCAGTATGATAAAGTAGTAACAGTAAATTGTTAGGAATGTATCTTGTAATCGCCTAAGTAAGCGAGTTATCATATATTTGAGTAATGATTTATGTACTGTCGATTGTAACAGTTATTCTGTCTTTTTCTAATATTGTAATGATAATTTGTTCTCGTCGAGTATCAAGAGATTTTCCCAAGGCTCTGTGGAATCTCGCGCCCGTCTTACATGCGATATGTATGGCTACGGAGCGGCCATACATGTAAGATTCAGAGAGGTGTTGATATTTGATGCAGATATATTACGCATATGTATACTATTATCCATTTCATTGTAAGACATATTCATATTTATTAATCTCTGTTTTATTCGTATATTCATTACGGATTGTGTCTATAAACCATTACCTTTTTATAAATGAGCTCTTCTCTTCATTTTCTATTTGTAAACGCAGGGAAAAGTTAATGGAGTTGTCACTTCAATTAACGCATACGTTTTACGAAGATTGGTATAACTTTACTGCCGAGTTTTTATATAAAGAGGTGAATGTTTATTGCTATTCAATTTTTTTTTATTATAATAATAATTACCCATATATACTTAGTCCCGTAAATGTGTAAGAACGGTTTATTCCCGGGTTTAGTACCTTAGTACCCATAAACATGATATGTCTACTACAGATAGAAGCTCTGTTTTATTATAATACTTACTAATTATATTCAATAGTGTTAATCCATAAATGTTTTCAGATATTCTTGGTGTTAATTATCATCATTATAACCATAGACGTAAACTATCGTATGCATAGTTTGTTAAAAAAGGTGACTTAAATTTTTTTCGTTACATATTGATTTGTCCATCAATATCTATTTCGGTCCCTTCTCAATACCCTCCCTCAGCTTTTTATGCCCCCATTTAAGCCAGCGCCCTTTCAATCCTCGAAGAATATTTGAGTAGCGCTTTAAATAAAAGAAAGGCTAATTAATTGTATTACGTAGGGATGGGCCGAATATTCGTATTATATTAGGTATTCGGCATATTCGGCAGTTTTACCGGATATTCGAATTCGGCTAATTCACCGAATGTTCGCCAACATGGTACTCGAAAGTTTTTACTGTATTGAGCCGTGTATGCTACGTACGTGTGCTAAGTAAATTACATTGCAGGATTATATTTTCACATTATATAATATCTAGTAAATCCTTCACATAATCAAAAATTTGGGGTTTAGTCGAAAACATTATTAATTTACAGGTTTATGTTTTTGTCGACACTGTAGTTTGTCGACACGGTGCAGCGGGGGTTACGGGTCCGGCGCCAATCCACGAGCTTTGCGTACACAAGCTTAAACCTGTATATTGTTTACGTAAAGTAATAAAATGCCGAATATTCGGTTCGGTGAAAGGTTGACCGAACATTTGGCCGAATGATCATATTCGGTGTTACTTTTGGTTGGCCCATCCCTATATTACATACGGGAGTACCAAATAAAACAATAAATTTCCGTCGTTTTTGCGTCGGGGATTAAAAAGAAAAAAAAATGGAAATTAATTAGTCCGCGAAATTTGAAGTCACTTTTTTATCAAACCTCGTAATTTATATTCAAAATAATTACTTATATCAATGTTTGCAGATTTCTGTGTCTATACTTACTCATAATATTTACTCAAATATTAATGTTTACAGTTAGTACTTAGTAGCAGCTGTTCTGGAAATATTTACCCAAATTCATGAATTTAATGTCTACAGTTAGTATCGGTGTTTATTGTTATAATAAGAACTCTTAATTAATGTGTTTAGGTACTTAACTCTGTGTTTAATCTGGTTATAATAATTCATAAATGTCTACAAGTTCCATGTTCTTCTATCATGTTTATTCTACTAATAAGTCCTGGCATCAAATAATTATCTAAAATCTGAGTTTAAATAATAGTTGTATTTTTAGTGGCACCGAATACTTATTTAGATTCGCGGACGCCTTTCTGTAGCTGAACATTATTTTAAACTACGGCTTGCTTATTAGCGTAAATCATTTTTAATTTGTGTTGTGTCGAAAATGAATTTTACTTGATCTTTTTTCGACCGAATTGACAGGAATTATGATATGAAATTGTCACATTTCGATGACCCCACCGAATGAAGCACGATTCACATCTACCAGCACATAGCATAGTTATACGGCACAAAAATAATTCTGGAATTATCTACCGACATGCAACAATTGGGTAGTATTTGACACCATTAATGAATAATTCCAAGACACAACTTCCCCAAAAAAAATCCACTTTATTTTAGCCCCGAAATCCCAATTCATTTTCAATTTAATGTCAAATTATTTTTTTATTATCTTGAAATCAATTAATAGTCATCGAATTGAGTTGATCAACAAAATCTATGGATCAATTGCGTTTACATGGATTATAAAAAGTATGTCAATTGATTGGTGGTGTCTAATGCCCAATTAATTAAAGATTGTTGCTGAGCCCTCAGCTCGGTACGCGCGTTCACTCCATAATGTGCTTGTGTCTTCCACGCATTTTGCTCAAAGCGTGATGCTCGTGCTTAAAAAATAATGTTTATATAGGACGCGCGTTTCGCTCGAAACGACTTATTAAATTAGTTATTACGATAATAACTAATAATATTAATAGTATTCTGGCGCGTATCTGACGGAGCTGGCAGAACATCGTTAATTTTATTTGAAAATAATAATATTTATATTAATATTTTAATTTGAATACTAAATTAAATCTGGTGCGAGGGGGAATGGTCTGGTCTGGTAAAACGTATATAGTTATACAAATGTATTTTTGCTCAAGGACATTTATTCGGTGGGGCGATGGACCTGTTGATTTTTATTTAGGTTGGATTTGGAGTTGAATATTACGATAAAAATCCTTCAATTTCATCCATTATTACAATTGTGTAGTGATTCATTTTATGAAGTAATCAATTTAATATTTACCTACTTTATTATAAAATACATAAATATTAGGACCGTCGGCAGCCTTCTCTTCTGGCGTGGGCGTTCATCAAACATGTAGGCTGTGTTTACGCTGCATCTACGCGCTACTTAGGGTTCGGTACAATCACGTCATCGCAACGCCATACGCCAGATGCGAAGGCATCTTCAACGCGTTGACTGCGGGAAAACAAACCCGTTGTGTTTCTACTAAAAACACAAGTGCGGCACACTCACTTCCTAACGTGTATTTCTACGGCGAACACCAACTGTGTAGCCAGCCGAACTTCGGGCTTGGTGTAGCGAATGTTCGCCCGCAGTCAACGGGTTAACGGTAATTACATGTGTAGTTCTGGAATTAATAAATAAAAAAAATCAATTGTTGTTTTATTTATAATGCCTATACCTACCAATTCCCAATAACGTTTCTATTATATAAAGGACTATACCTACCATCGGAATCTTATCCGTAACAAAGGTTGCTACAAATATGGAAGGTATCGTCAGTTTAGAATCGGAACAACAAACACAAAGTTTATTCCCGCTGATCTCCGAAACGGCTCGACCGATTTTGAAGGGACTAGCAGATAGCTGATGTACTAAAAATTATTTTTGCTACGTTTATTGTAAATTATGGATAGTTCCGCCCGAAAGAACAAAAACACCACCGATAACCGACATAAACGCGAAGTTATGGGCATAAGCTGGTTCAAAAAAAGATTATAAATTTTAGAAAAGCTCTTCATTTCTGGCGATTATTTTGGATACAAACGAGACTAAAACTTTTTTTAGTTTTTCTATACATCTCTCGGTAACATTGTATGTACATTTAAATGATCATGCACCTAAAGAAATAAAAAACTCCTTTTTGTGTTGTAATATATAATTATACAAGTTTACTAAACTAATACGGAATGGATTTTTCCAATATAGGGGACAGGGTTGTGGCAAAAAAAGCCCAGACAGGTACATTCGATTTGTAATTAAATATCTTAATTTTACAGAATGCGTAAGTTTTTGTTTATTTTTAGAAAAATCCTTACCTTCTATTTAGGCTTCGCTGAACGTTAGTTAGAAGTTCCCCCAACCAATTTTGATTGAAGGCCCATCTAGGGCAAGCTTCGCTACTGCGTAGTTTTTTCATAGATAGGTAGATGTCGCCACATGTATAGTGAGAGGGGTTTCCACGGATATATTAAGTATGAAAAAGTAGTCCTCGGGGGTTTCATAGTGGCGAGCATAAAGTTATTTGTCTCATTCTGAGTAGGTAGTTTGTTATTTCGACTCCTATTCTTATCCCAAATTTAAGTTGGTTTAGTAGGTAGCTACTGGCCTCGACGCCTTTCACATAAATAAGCATGAATTATGGGGGAGTAAGTGAATAATTTTCATCATCTACTGTTACGACAGGCAGAAGTTACCTTTACCTATGCTAATAACGACCACGTCCTAAGAGTCGCTCAAGCGTTGTAGGCATAGTATAAAAATACGCGAAAAAAAAATTAAGTTTGAATCTGATATGCTGTAAAAGCTTCATTAAAATCGGTTTAGAAATTGAAAATCTAGATGGGACTATGGGAAACTTGTGATTGAGTCTAACTTGCACTAGGCCGATTTCAAAAGGCCGTGACCATATCCTTTTTTGAGTGCCGGATCCGTGCCTGGAGTCGTTACTTATAATTAATCAACCATTAATTTTAATAGACAAATAGGTATAAATAAAAAATCTAGTCAATAAAATAAAAGATCTAAAACATTGTACTTAAATGTTTTTTGACAGGTATTCAGATAAATGATAACTCTTTGAGTGCAACAGAAAACCCTGTTGCATTTGTGGTTTACAAACGTGCAAACGGGCCTACTTGCTAACATAATCAGTATGCTTTTGGCGTTGACACATGCCATGATCAAAAACCGGATAAGCATCAGGCGGACTCACACACCAAGGATTCCGTTCCTCTGTACCTAGGTGCCTACAATACTTAACACAACATAAGTATATAAATAACGAAAAGATGAACTAACTTTGCTGTTGGAAAACTGCTGTTTTCGTACAAAGCCATAGTTCGCGGTTAGTTTACGAACTACAAATAAAATAACGGCAAAAATAAAATATCTGTCATTACTACTTTTCAGTTTTTTGTTTTAGGTACTTGTCGTTTTACTTGCGTCTTGCCTTTCATGATTCTAGCTTGGAATATATTTAAATAGCGCTGACTAAGAAGTTTACTTTTTTTACAGTTCCTAGGTTTTACAGAACTGAGTGTTCATTTCATATTTACAGACGTGATTATTTTTATTTTGATACCTCCCCCACGTTTGTGAGAAAAGGGGTTTTGATAAACAGACAGAACGGCGGACGACGAAGTGATTAGGATCTTTACCTTGTCGGTCTGTCGGATCAGTTAAGGCGGCCGCGTTTTATACATGGGTTCAAATCCGGGCAAGTACATTATACTTATGTGACTTTTTTAATTCACATTTTAGTTTGTCTTCGACATTATTGACAGTAAGGCAGTATTTCATAGCAAATAAACATCGTCAGGACACCTGGACTTATAGTCTAGCTTTTGCCCATGACTTTGTCTGTGTACCTAAATGTCAGTTATCGCAGACGCAGACGAATTTGTGGAACAGAAAGTAACCTATGTCTTTTCTTGGGTTCAAACCCTATTGGTAATTTAGTACGGGGTAGCGTAGCAAATTTCATCCAAATCGGTTCAGTGGTTAAGTCGGGAAAACGTAACAGACAGAAAGAGAGATACTTTCGCATTTATAATATTAGTATGGATATAACTATGGATATGAAGGCCTCGTTGGTCTAGTGGTCGCAAGCGCGACTGCTGTGCATTAGGTCTTGGGTTCGATTCCCAGGTCGGGCAAAGTGTTATTGGGTTTTTCCATCAGGAATTTCTCAGTAGCAGCCTAGGAGTCTGGATTTGTGCCCGGTTGATGGCAATGGGCTCGCCCCCTATTACATAGGACTAAGAACATAACTGGCGAAATGTGGGTGTACTAATGGGTACACCTCTGCCTAACCCTTCGGGGATTACAGGCGTGATGTTATGTAGTATGGATATAAGACTGAAATCGCCAATCCGCCTTAGTAGGCGTGGTGATCAATGTCCGTGCCTTCTCTGTATGAGAAGAGGCCTTTGCTCTGCATTGGGATAGTAATAGGCTGATGTTATAGATATATACGTATTATTATTATATTATAATTAGGTATAATGTCAGAGTTCAAACCTTCTAATCTCTGTCCAGGCAATTCCCGACCGCTTACCGGAAGCATAATGAGACGACCGGTCGGATGTGGTCGTAACCAAAATTAAATGTATCCACGATTGTCATTTCCTCCCATCAGATGGGAGAAGTTTCTTGTCAAAATTAGATGAAGGGCAGTGTTTGATGTGCCTTAGTTTATGGCGTCGACCAATTATTGTTTAAATTGTTACTCTGTGGTTGAAACTACAGATTATCTTACAATTTGAACTATTTAAATTAGTTTTTGGTACATGACATAACATCACGCCTGCAATCCCCGAGGGGTTAGGCAGAGGTGTACCCATTAGTACACCCACATTTCGCCAGTTATGTTTTTTTAGTCCCATGTAATAGGGGGCGAGCCTATTGCCATCAACCGGGCACAAATCCAGACTCCGAGGCTGCTACTGAGTTTTCGGTACCTAATGAATAAATGATATTTATAATACCAATGTGACTTTTTCAATTCATATACAATGTCTTTTCAAGTTTATCTTTGACACCACTGACATCGGTGAAGAAAAACACCGTGAAGAAACCTGAACTTGTAATATTGGATAATTGATGTACGTGCCTTCTCTGCATGGAAAGAGGGTTTTCCCATGCAGAGGCACAATAATAGGCTAGTATTATATTATTGAATAGGTAGGTATTATGATGAATGTATAGGTTTAAAGAATTCTATTCTCATACGATTTTGCAAAACAGTTCACTTAAAATGAGATAAAAAGTGCTTCATCTAAATTATATATTATTTTCCTCCGGGGTGTTGGTAAATGGTGACGCTACAGAGTACATACATGTTTCTTGAGTTTCGCTTTGAATTTACCTACCACACTTCTTGAAATCTACTGGTAAATTATTAAATACTAGCTGACTCGACCACGCGTTGCTGTGGCTTGAAGTAAGTAAAAATATTGAGGTCAATAATCGCAATAAAAACTATAATATCTTTTAAGTTTGACCAAATTTCACAGCAGTAAGTCATATTTCATAAAAAATGGTTGAGTAGTTTCGGAGTTCATTCCGGACAAACAACGTATTATGCTCCTATACCACCAATATTGTTTTTTTGTCGTAATTAGTCCGTGCACGTGTATCTATTCATTAATTGAAACTTGTTTTAATTTGCTTCTTGTGTTGTGTGTTTTATGGAATTTGTGGTGATTCTATCTATCCATCTTCTATGTTTATAAAAAAATGAAATGGAGTCCTAAATGTGTTGCTAAGCGCAGAACTCGAGAACGGCTGGACCGATTCGCCTTATTTTTTTTTGTTGTGTTCATAATTTCCAGGACACGGTTTGCATGAAAGAATATTTTTGGATAATCCATCGTAAATTTCAAAAGTTTGCAAAATCTGTGGGTTCGGTAGTCTAAAAATAATAATTGCATGAATCATTGTGCCGATTGTCGTGACAGCCTATTAAGAGCCTCGACCAACAGCTAAGGAGGCTTTCGTTGGGCGGTAAGATCAAGGGCTTGATTTGCGGTGCCCGGTTAAGCTGTACTCCTAGATACGGCGCGTATTGTTAGATTTTCTTCTCAGGAGCCTTGACCATCGGTAGATGTACGGATAAAGGTGGATTAACATTTTTTTTTAATTTAATTAATTTGTATTGAAATTAAATACATAAATGAAATAATTCATGATAATAATTGAAAATATAACTAGGTATATAAATAATAATACCAGCATATAATTGGACCCAAATATATTTTTGCTTATACTTGCAGGACAAAGGCCTCTTCTCATACCAGACAAGGAGCGAGTATTGATCACGCTTGCTTAAGGCAAATTGGCGTTTTAGACTTATATTTATTATAAGTCTAGGTTACTTCACGATGTTAACATAGCTAATTAATTAGTACGCTTACTAACAGGCCGAATACAGGGCCTTTAATATTGTAAGATCTTTCATTTGTAGGTACACAATTTATTTTCGTAAATATACACAAATTAATAAAAACGGGGAGTTGCCTTTGAGCTATTTGGTATTTGAATTCCTTTACGGGAATTTCGGAAAGCCGATACGGTTATACGGAATATTTGTAATTTATTTGTTCCATATAAGTCATGGCCTATGAATTTTTATAAAATCAATATTGCCTCTATAAAGGCCTGGTCGTACACGGGCCATCTGAAGCTACAAACGGCGTTGTGGCGACCACAGAAATCTACCGTTTGCTGCGAGTCCATATAAATGTAAAATTACAGGAAATACATCTGTGACGGCGTTTTGTGGTTGTGGTCGGTGGCCCGTGTACGGCCAGGCTAAATCTGGACATCGTATCGCTACTATATTTCTTATCGCGCTCGATAAGTAGCGCTTTGTTTGGATTTGCAAAGTATTAAGAGCTTCAGTATACTTACCTGCTACGCCATCCTTTCGTCACTGCTACGCCGTTCTAACGCACTGCTACGGCTCTGCTACGAAGGCGCTACGCCACCGCACCATTTCTAGATGTTACTTTGTAATTATTGCAACCACGCAGTCTGAGGATGTAGGTTTTAAAAATGTTTAAATAGTGCTAAATCATTGTTCTGGTTCGTAGTCAATCGGGAGTCAGAATTCACTGGTTCTGTTCGATGAGTTCGTGCGATTGCTGCATCAAACTTGTTTCATTCAAGATATTTACGCTTGGAAAGATGCTGGTTTTGTTTCGTAGGACAATGAAATTTCAGAAAATCATGAGGTACCTAATTTTATTATAGATACATTACTTTTTTACGTTTGTCTGTAATTGTATATTTGGTGATTATTATGGCTTAAACACTAATTCATTGTATTTTGAAAAGCTTTGAGTGATCATCTGTGTCATCTGACTATCATAATATTGCAAATTATGTGAGCACTATGTACGTACAAGATGGAGTTTTGTGCATCCTTGTCTTTCAGAAGGTTGCTATGATAATAATACCTAATATATAGAATAATATAAGACAATAATCAAATAAAGTAATGACACTTGGTCAATATTATATAAATACTTGTTTTTTAGTTGTGTGATTGACATTTCAGAAAAGACCTCTTTCAGAGTACAAAATCGCCCCTTCGCGTATGCGGTAGGCAGTGTTGAGCGACTACGTCACTGTGTGTGTGCGGGTTTATCGGACTGCCTAAACCCAGCGGATAGATGGCTAGTATGAACTCAAAAACAACTCACTAAGAAAATCCTATTTATTTTATTTGTAGATCATGTTGGAAATCACTTAGTTACCTCCTTGACGATGTTTTAAAACTACAATTTGTTCAATTAACTGTCTTTACTTATTTTGTAGTTCTTTGTACCTATTGTAGTACCTATAGTGATTTATATTTAGGTGCATCGTCTTCACATTCAGATTATTATTTAATTAGTGTACCTATATATATTATGTACTAGTCTCTGCCCGCGAGTTCGTCCGCGTCAAAATTGATTTCTCCATACAAACTTTCGACCCCCGTTTCATCCCCTTAAGGGGTGAATTTAAAAATACTGTCTTAGTAGACATCTACTAACTATAAACTATCTCTCTGCCATATTTTATGTATTTCAGGTTTTCAATATTTCGTGATAAGTGAGTGATCACTCACTTTAGCTTTAATAAATTAGGATGATTGTATAAGTATAAAAAGAAAGTACGGAGTTTCTTTTCCATTCCTATCAATATATAACCAAAGGGGTAACTAGATGCAAATCTTTTCCTTGTAAATGACTTTCAAAAGTGCCTTTTATTCCTCAAAAAAACAAAAAGATTTGAATTTAACTTTGTTATAATTTTATTTTTAAAGAAATAAGTTCCAGACTTTAAATATGAATGTTTTAGATATATATATTTTAATAACTGCATCAATCTGACTGAACATTAAATTTATCAACACTGATTCACAACACATACATGTGATGTAAGCCGTATCGCTTTTACTATTGCATATTAAAAAGGGAGGAAAATAAAACACAGTGACATTCTATTATATATTACTTTAATTTACTACAAGAGCCACGACGTATACATAATACTTTTAATGGAAACAATACTCGGAGCTAAAATCTCCTTACTTAAACATAATACAAGCGGTGTATTACTCGAAGAGATGCGCGATGCTTCAGTGATGTTACCATGATAACCTAATTAATGGATAACGTTGTCAGTGATTTGATCCACAATACTAAATCACCACGAGCGCATGTTTAAGTTAATCGTGATTAAACATCGTCATCGACGTTTGACAAAATTTCAATGGATAGTTCTCGAATGCGGTTGTCGAGATAGCGTAAATAGTTGATGATATCTTATTAAAACACTGAAGCATCTCGCAGGTTAAAACTATGACATAAAGTCTAATACATAATACTGCACTGACATAATATTTAAGCAATAATCTTAAAACAGTTCTAACTAAAGTACAGTTGACATCGAAAGTAATCTAATACACCGTATACAATTCAAAATTACTAAGTGCGGCTCCGATTACTATAACATTTAACATTATAATGATTAATTTTAAACATTTACTATAGATTGAATATGTTATATTGAAGATATATTTTAAAAGGTTTGTTTTATTATGCGGGATTTGTAACGGGGGTTCTGCTCTACTAACATTTTATTTATTTAATATATGAGTAAGTATATAGCAATAATTTGTATCATATTAATTCAATTTACGACAATAACATCCATATTTATTATGAGATTAAGTATATTTTAAATATAATATTGATATATGAATGGACCTTCGTCCAACTCTAAGTACATATAAAGGGTAAGGGACCCTAGAGGAAGTACGTGGAGTGTCACGGCGGAAAGAGAAAAAGATATGTTCAGAAGAGTCAGTTTCTGAAGAAGAGCACAAGTGTAGGAACTGCTCAGTCTAAACAGGGCCATGACGAGAGTAAAGTGAACAAGATTAAGGCAACATTTTCGTCTTTTCGTTTCAACAAGAGTAGAATCAAGAATTTCCGTAACTATTCATAAAATTCAATCTGATAAGCTCAAACACGATATACATCATATCTCTATGCCTTAAAGTTAACCAAGAATGTTACTCGTCGATCGAAAAATACGAAAGATCTTAAAAAAGTATTGTCGAATTATCTTTGCCTTAGAAGAGAGCAGTCAAGTTTAAAGAAGTTAGAAGTTTATTATTCATAGAACGAGATCACAAGGTAGCACAATATTTGATAAAAACATTTATTATATATCATAAAAGGTATATATAAGGTATTTAATATCTACGTTATAGAATCACATCGAATAATTCAAAAAGTGAATGTTGATATGAATAATATCATCATCATAGTATCAGGGTACACATAAAAATGATATCACATACTCTATCTAGCACTGAGCAAACGCCACAACCCTTAGAAGAACGAACTAAACTGCCGGACCTGGGGGGTAGTTAAACAACTGTGCATACGAACGCATACTGTGGAAATGGGCATACTACGTAATCTAACATCTATGAAAAGCTAATATAGAATTTAGGCATATTATTATAATGTTCATTTTGTTACGTCAAGTGTTCATTTTGTTACGCCAAGTGTTCATTTTGTTACGTCATGTGTCCATTTTGTTACGCCAAGTGTTCATTTTGTTACGCCCATGTGTTCATTTTGTTACGTCAAGTGTTCATTTTGTTACGCCCATTTGTTCATTTTCTTACGTCCATGTGTTCATTTTGTTACGCCCATGTTAAACTTTCGTTTACATTAATATTTTGCCGATGACGATTGGTTACTTTCTTCGTACTCATAGCTTTATCGGCTTCAAAAATCTTCTAAGTAATATTTAAAACACTATGTGATTTTTTAAGTATGTATGTACCTACGTGTATTTGATTAAAGATCAAAGCGTAATTTTATTGATAGAATATAATATGCTTGATTGTTACTGAGTGCGGATTATTACTTGCGAGTTAAGTTTTAAAACGGATTCATATTTTTCATACTACTCATAACACATGCAATTACGCTTAGTTAGTCCTGTTGACCAAGGATCTGCACATTACTTAGCTAAAAAGATGAAATGCTGAATATTATTCCGAAATTCGCTAAACTCTCTGTGAACTAACCGGTATGTTCATTTACGCCGTTTCCGCCCTACCTAATAGATAAACTACTGAAAATAGAAGTAGACGCTTGCTAGCATTTAGATGTTTCTTGAATATTAATTGATCATCGCCTGAGCTCATAGCAATCACGATTTTCTCGCGAACGCAGTAACAGAGCGTATGCTGTCCAATATCATCCTCATACCTATCCCTGAATATATAATATTAAACATATACTTTATGTATGATAAATATTTTTTTAAAATACTATATATCAATAAAAATGAAGGCAAAGGTTTTTGAGAATAAAGTTATTAAGTTCACAACACCAATAATAATAATTATATTAAAACTAGACTAATAATAATGTATTATAATAATAAATAGGTATAATACGATAAATCTTATATATCATGCTTACATCTACTTCTCACTTTCTGGACATCCTTAATGGTTACCTAATTATGCCTTCACATTTCAATATTCAACGAAACATTTTGCACGCATCCCTTTTTATGTATGTTTTTTTTTTATTAAATTTATATATCTAACACCATCTTTTACATATAAGGTGAATATTATAATACAATAATATTTATGTAAGCAATACAGAGTACATAGTTGGTTGACAAAGCTGAAAGGAATTGAAAGTATGCGAGTTTTGTTTCAAGATAATACAAATAATGTGTAAGTGGCAATCTTGCACACGGTAAGTTTTTGTTGAGTTTACTTCATCTTTACCTAATGATGTGTCTTTTCTGTGTTTCGTGCCAGTCGTTTCTCTCTCTTTATACATTATTTTTAAAGGTAATGTCGAGTCACACTTTCTTCAATAAAAAAGTGGTGACCCATTAAATATTTTATAGACTTTACTTCAATTACGTTTTTAACATTAAAAAAAAAATATTATTGGAATTTTGAAACTATTTACGAATGTTTTAATTAGAAAATGCGGAGACTGTACATCACGACGTCGTGTTTAGCTCGTACAAGTTAATTGCTACAACTTAGTTGATGCGATAACTGTTCTCACGCAATTAAAATACCTAGGTTAACACACGGTATACCGTATTTTTTTAAGATTGAAATGTTTTTTTTTTCCGAAGAAATTATTTAATTTAAGGTATATTTTTTGTCGCATGAATTATCATTTCCATAGCGATCATTTATATTATTTTTAAATAATTTGGCACCTTTATAGAGTACTGGACCAACCGGTGAACCTTCACGAAATACTATCACATTTCAAAAAATTTCATTTACTTAATTTTACTTAAAGAGCATAATACATACTTAAATACACTCTAACCTTTACTTACGGACAACGTACTCGTGCTTAACGAGAAATCTCAGCTATCGGTGCCAAATAACAATAAAATTTAAATTTTTACCTAAAACAAATAAGCATTAACTTAGATTCTTTTAGGTACGTTCCTCCAATTTGATAAAATTATATTATGTCCAAATTAAAATCGTTACGGTTTACTTAGTATTTTTATACTGGTAAGTATGTACTTGTCCTAATTAAAAGAATAAAGTGTTCAAATATTTAAACAAAATAGTGTATAAATGTGCACATAGAAGCGGTACTGTTTTATTAATAAGTGCAAATAAATAGACATGATAATGAAGTATAAAGTCATTACCGTAAGATGTGACGTGCAACATTTTGAGTACTTGCAATTCTGAATCTAATATCGACGTTACAGGTGAACACGCTACTGAATATCGTTTAGAAAAATTTGGAAAAAAATACAGAACGTTGCACCTCGTTGTGTATGTTTCCTGCGATACATTTTGTTGATGTTTTTGGAACTATAGAAGTGCGTATTGACAGTCAGCATGCATTGAAAAAGAAAATTTGTTAAATGTTACCGAAGGATATCGAAAAATATTTAGGCCTATGCATAACACTAATAATGATAGTCAATGTGTTATTAATTTCGTGTAAGTAACTATTTTTTTTGGAAAATTTAATGATTTATTAATTTGGATCGATAAATTTATTTTTAATAAAGAGAAGCTCATGTATTAGGTTAAAGGAGCGTGCAGCGACGAGGCGCAAGCGGGCGGCGAGCGGCGCAGGCGCACAGCGCAAGCGCGGCGGCGCAAACGCTGGCCGCGGGTGCTTGCACGCCAACACGGTCTCGATTTACGCTACGCGGCTCTAACGTATATCAAATTCTCTTTATGTACGTCCGGAAAACAGCTGGTACTGGAAGAAACCATAATAAAAGAAAATATTAAAATAAAGCGCGTGCCAGATCAATGGTTGCGGCCGGGAGTTCGCGCCGCCTCCGCACCGGCAGCGCGGTCCCCGCCCGCCCGCTACGCTACCAACTAGTGCTACTCTACGTGCGCCGGTCTCGCCAGCATCAGCTAGCTAGGAGGCACCCGACTACGGAGCAAACAGTCCTCAACACTACACAATACGTACCGATAAGCCGGAAAAGCAAACTAAATGTACTCAAGCTTACAGAGGGTGGGTTTACTGACGTCTAAATATTCAGGTCTAAAGTGTGTACGGCATAAAGTACACACTCACTTTTTGCACGTATTATAACATTATGCTGACTGTACAACAACGAAGGAAGGATTCAAACAAATTAGTTTGTTTGGCGGGAAACTTTTACGCACGCTCTGTTTTGATTTTATTAGCCAATGTTGATTTTTATTAGTAGACAACGCTGTAGATACCGCGTATAAAACGTATTTAATCATCACGAATGCCTCTCTGAGACGATAACTTTACATAAACTTTACATATTGAAATAGAGAAACACCATACATTTTTGTCAACAAGCACAGAAATTGCAGGTACCTATTGCAAATCAGTATAGGTAGGTACATAGATAGTAAGAGTTATGTTAATGATGTATAAATAAATTTTCCTTACCGCACCTTGAGCATGCACATTACGCATTTGTTAGAGTACCTACCTACTGGAAAGGTTCGATATGGTTCACAAAACAGTTTTTCTTATCAGTTACAAGCATCTGGATGACACGGAGTGACCGCAGTCCGCAGGTAGCGTCGCACGGTCTGGTACCTTGCATTTGGGTTGACAATGTTGCAGTTCAGCTACCAAGCGAACTCTCAAGAATGGACCGCCGACATGCGAGTACCTACTGAGTGGCACATTCCATCATTTGCATATTATTATATATTTGGCACATAACCGTCTTACTTTTGATAGCCAACGATTTCTCAAATGCCATTTAAGTGATATATATTTTAACGCCCAACAACAGAAAGAGTTATACTACTTTTAAGTAGTTTTTAGTTTCTAATAAATATAACAATACCATATCACAGCACCTCTATACAACATTCTGCTGTATACTATCAGTTTGGTAACATTATACTGTTATAATAGTTATTCAATTTTTAAACTCTTAAATTTTATTACAAATGGACATCTTCAAACGACTTATTTTCACCAAAGTGATATGTCCACATTATACTGATTAAAGCTTACACAGGTTGTCCAACATCATACCTTTGCTGACATTCTTTATACATTAGTGAATTTATATATTTATCATACTAGTGACGTCGGTTTCGACCTAAAATTTGTGGAAAGTCCACGCGCTTCTGAATATTCTTTCAATTTCTTACGCTTTCACAATCTAACAAAAATCAATATTGATAGACAGCATAGAAAACAAACAAGTTTGTATCTCTAAGAAAGTAGTTGCAAATAAATTCAATATGGTAATACTTAAAACAACATCGATATAATATGATAAAACTACTAAACATCAAGGGACCGGACGGGGATCGCCCTATACGGCAGATCGTAGGTCGGTGAGGCCGCTGGGGCTACAGTTACACGAAGCTGCCGGAGATGGCGCGAGGGAGTCCTACTGCTAGTACGCTCTCCGGCTGGTACAAGTGAGAGTAGGTGTCTAACGCGTCAGGGTAATATTGAGTGAGGGGCATTTCCGGACTGCCATAGCGGTGTGATGCAGCGCGTTGTACCCGGCGGCGGTGGCGCCCTGGATGCTCCAGTTGCCCGAAGCGTGCGAGTGGTGCCTACTGCTGCTCGGTAGGTGCCTTACCATGCCACTGCTGATCTGGTGCAGCAGTCCGGAGCCTTGCGAGCTGCAGGCTGATGGGCGACGCGAGCGAATCGATTGCATTGAAGACGTCAGCAGAAACGGTACGCTCGATGATGTGTTTGGCATGGAGCCACCCTATACAGCAGAAATAAGTTAATATCCATATGAAATTTATGGGTGGTTCGAAGGTGGTCATTTGCGAAAAGCAGATCAAAAAAAAATTGATGACGGGGATTATGAAATGACTGTATTATTATTGGGCTATGAATTGATTTATGAATCACGAACGTAAAACTGAAAGTTGAATTGGCAAGTAGTATCTACTTAATTCGTTTCCTTTACAGACAGCAAGTACCTACCTATAATTAAATCCTTAATACTAACGTCATAAACGTAATATTAATTCTATAACTAAGAATTCAAAAATAGAATGTTAATGCAAGTAATTAGAGATACTATTTGACATTTCCGCATTTTTGCCATTTTTTGCGAAGTGCGGTATTTTGCCACATTAAAGTGCCTTACATAGACCATGATATTGAGTTTACACCCAGCTCACTTTGCCTTATTCTACTTTAACGGATGAGAGATCATAATATTGTAACTAACGTTTTTAAAACAGGTTTTCTTTGAATTCATTGGCAATTTTATGAGACCTTTTTTTTAATGTCATCTTCTGATTTATGCGATTTTCTGAGGTGTCGAACTGTCGAACATCGCTACGCTATATTTAAGTAAAACATGAGTGTACTATACTTTTAAACTTTCCAGAATAAAATCTATACATGTAATGATAGTAAAAACGGCATAAAACTCCAATATAGAGTTTTAAAAATTAAACTTTTTTTTTATTATATAAGGTATATACATACCTACAAGATAATAGATACCTATTGATATTTCTAAGATACCTATAATGGTATTTATCGTACACTATTGTCATGTAAAGGAACCACTAATTGAATTGCCTAAGTAACTAAAGTACATAAAGCTTTAATTTTTCTCGCTAATGTCACCACTAAACCACCCAAACAAATAAATCAAGAGTTTTATTGTCTGAATGGCACTTCAATTGTTTTTTCTGAATGCACATAAATGGGAACAAATGGTTCATTATCATCCTCGGCTTTTCGAATGAAAAATTAATATCACAAATTGCACTCATAAGCTTGCGTGATTGGTTGTTGATAATTCAATCAACGAATCAAAGCAGTTTATGAGCGCTAGACATTTTGTCACATTAATTTATCGTTCAGGAAACCCAGGGTTAGCTAATCACAATAATCAAATATAAAATATTTATATTCATCTAATAGCATGCCTTATGTTTAAATACGTACGTCTCTATTTAGCGTTTTAAAGCGTGGTGGGCATGTGAAAATTCTTGTGATTCAGCATTACTTAGTTCTACTCTACAGCGAAATACTCGCACGTAGATGTTGCCAGAAAATATGACATAAAAACTGTAAATTGATAATAAAGTGTGGAATCATGTATAACATATTTAAGTGACGGCAACATCTTAGTGTACTTTAGACATAATAGTAACAGTTTGAAAACATCAATGATGGTGCTGCGCGATTCGCAGCGGCGAACAGTAGAATGGAACCATATACTCACGATCATGCTCCGTGCAAGCTGCGAAGAAGAACAAATAGCAACAGTGAATGAGACAGCGAATACGTAATACGGCGTAGAACCTTGACATGAATGAACAAATGATTACCTTACTTGCGTAGCGTCCTTCACATAAACACATTCAACAGATAAGAAGACCTATGTGACCTGCCGAACTGTTGGATATACATTGTTTTTTCAGTACTCTTGAAGTACATTAAACCGATTTGAAATGCCAATTGGTTGCGCGAAGTGACAAAGTATTGAAATTTCTTTTAATCATTTGTAAATGTTTACCTGAAATTGTTTAACCGGGTTAATTTGGAAAAGGTGCGACAATGGAATCGACGTGTCTGCAGGTACACACCCGAACAATGATCAGAATGGATACAGTAGCATTCACCAGAGGCGAGAGGAGCTACCCTCCCAGCAGAGCATTCAACGACACATTCAACGCTGAGTGGCGTTCATGCATCGCGGACGTTCACTAAATCTTCAACGGACATGCATCACTTCAATATAATCTTGAAGTTGGTGTCTGTTCGGGCGTCTCGCAGGATTGGAAGGAGTAGCATTGATGCGATGCGGTGAAAGGTTCCGATCCACGTGCATATGCAAAATGATAATGTGATGAAATATCAAATACTTTCTCTCCCAGTCGGTGTGGGTAGAAGACAGAACCACAACCGCATAAGATAACAGAACCACATCAATTCAAAGCTGGACATTTCCACATTCAAAAGGGGGATCAGGGATGACACGCAGCCAGGCAGGCGTACGTGTACGAGTATCACATCACTTACGACGCATTGAGACGTTGACGGCACGGACAGGCTCGAGCCTGAGCCGCCCCCTCGTCCCCTGTACTGGTGACCCTGCCGAAATAACCACTGTCACTACCCTCGTTACCACGTACCCTTACTCCTCCACGACCATCATTTATACTACTGGCAGCCCTGTTCCAAGCTACTAAATTTTAATCATTAATAGGTAGTGTATGTAGGTCATAAATATGCACATACTATTAGAATTATCTGTGTCAAAAACAAGCGTGCAAGACTAGAGAATTTGAAAATGTGTGACTTACTGTTGGTGGTGACAGGTTCACAGTAGAGCCTCGGCGCTCTTGCGGCCCGATGCTGGAATGGCGGCGCGTGGGCAGCCCCGAGGTGCCCCCCGGGGTGCCGCCGGGGGACGAGGCGCACGATGGCGCGATCCGGATCTTGGGCGTCATCAGAGTGTTGTCCGACAGGCGGCGATTAGGAAAAGCGCTTGAAACGCGAAGGAAATTGTTATCATTATTAGTCGAATTGCTCGAGCCGAAGATCCACTGACCAATTCCTGTGCCTGAATAAATTTTCCGGATAATTCTCTCTCTCGTTGGGGTCTTTACATTACAGGTGGGAAACTCATGCTTACTCTTGAAACCCCCTACACTACCGCTGGCGCTAGCAGCGGGCGGTGGTGCTGTCATAGAGTTTTTACGTGCCATGTCCTCAGCGCTAGAGGTTTTACGCTCAACGCGAAGATTTGGTATATTAAATGGTGGAGCGTTCATGTTATCTGTTGACATCTGATGACGGAGCTTGTGCCGGCGCTCGGGGCTCGGCAGGGCGAGGTTGTCGGCCTTGAGCTTGTGGCGTTGCTGCCGGTCGATGTTCTCCAGCATGTCGTACAGGATCTGAACGTGCGGTGTCATAAAAAGAATATTAATTCATGTTGTCAATGCCACAATAGATATGGTTAAGTTGTAACTCTCGGAAAATATACCTCCATCAGATTAGTAAACTGGTCGACGTTCAGGGCCGGATTTACAGTTTGAGGAGCAAGTGAAGGTATCATTTTTGTGGCCATCACATTGGTGTTTACTCCATATTTTCTATCCACGAGCAAATTCTTGTAGAGTTCTGTAATAATTATGTTTAATTGTCTCAACATTTACGAGTAGTTTAACCTTAAAAAAATCATATACATTACGATAATTCGCTGTGATAAAGCAAAATAATGGTATGTGGCGTCGGCATAAAGCATTCGCAAAAAGAGCAGAGAGCGCTTTGCTAGACATAAATTATGACGCAAAGCTGACCTTAGCCAGTAGAATACGAATATGAGACTCATTTTAGTATGTACAGAAGGATACTCACTAACAACACGAGTGACGATATCGGGGTCGCTGAGCCGCATAGCCAGCAGAGTAGGAATCACCTGCTCCAGGATGTGGCTCCTGTCCAATCTAACAACGGTCCTTTCGAAGAAGCAGAGGATCAGGCTGATGATCTTTACATCACTGTGATTCCTTTCAAGCAGTCCCTTGACTTTATTCAGAATTTCGGCCTGGAGGGCCTTGTCGTCGATTGCTTCGCAAACGTTCTGCGTTGCAGTCAATGAAGCTGACTGTAAACGTAACAAAATAATTCAGTCATCACGATTTAACTTTTACAGATGTAAATCACAATCACGAAGAGAAAGAAAGACAACGTACCTGGATTTGGAAGGTGTTGCTGTCCAGGGCATAATACAGCGTTGGCAATATCTCAGTGTCAATTTCTGCCTGTGTGCATTTAGTCATGAGTATATGCAAGTGTTCCAAAATAGTCACAGAAGCTTGGATGCTCTTTGGTGAATGTAACAGCGTCCTAAAACGAATTAAATACGTGTAAGTACCTACGTCTTGTTTTGTTGAAATAATGATTTTATAATAATATTAAATTCGAACCAACATTGAGGGAAATTGCAGCAGGAAAATAAAATCGAAACGGAAATCTCTAAATACCCGAAGCGGAAAAGTCTTGCTCGGAAAAATGTAATGGTTTGAATAAATCTTCTATTACGGGGAACATCTAACTTATATTTTCTATGTCCTCTTTTGCTGATCCCATATTCCCTTTTAAGCATACTGATTTATTCAGTTTTAGATAGAATTAGTTTTTAATAATTCGTGGATAGAAAAATGACTTAATATAAATCATTCCTTTATTGAATAATTTATTCCAAGAATTATAAGTAGTCCAGAGGACAGGTAATGACAGCGTTAAGTCATACGTAGGTCAATAAGTAATTAAATTGGATAACTCGACCATTGTGGTAAATCAGTTTTCCGCCATAATATAATTTTAAAATGATACATGGTAATTAAACATTAAATAATGACTATGCTTGTATGAAGCGTGCAGCAGCACGTTGTTGATATTATCCTCTCCGCAAGAAATAATTTTACAAAATTAATTGATCCAAAAATGGTATGTGTCAGTACAAAAGGAAAGAATACTACCCCGTTTATAAATAAAGAAAAATCTAGTCATCATTTGATCAATTCGTTGTATTCCTATTGATATGAATACCTACAGTTCATAATATTATAAAAGGCATGATCGTATCACTGATGCAAGGTAATAATAGAATTAAATGCCCAAGAAAGTTGGTCTCGTGGTCGCAAGCGCGACTACTGAGCGTGGGATTTGATTCTCAGATCGGAAAAAAGTGTTATTGGGTTTTTCCATTAGGAATTTCTCAGTTGTAGCCCGAAGTTGAAAAGTTGGTGGTGTGACACTTCCGTGCCCCGGAAAGCATATAAAGCCGTTGGTCTTGCACCTGATCTCACTCCGGTCGTGTCAGATTGCCGTCCCATCGGACTATGAGAGTTAGAGAAGAGGTTGATCTGTGTTTCGCACACACTTGTGCTCTATACTATATCCTGCGTACTTAGCTAGTCTCCAATGAGATTGGCCACCGTGACCGAAAACGGTTTAGGGAATATAATTAATAATTGAATTAATATTCCGTACTTAGGTATTGGTTGCATAAGAGGTTTAAAAAAATATTTCCTTCGATTTTGTCTGCAGTATCAAACTGGCAGCCCTATTGTTACCTGTAGCAGTTAAAGGTAACATCGACCTTCACCCAAATGAAGAATACTTTTATTGATCATTTATTAATATAAATAATTTAGCAATGTCGTTTTAGGGTTACGAAAAAGGTAGGAAATCTAACATTTTTCTCCTTTCTCCACCATACTCTCTATTAAAATCAAAATTTACGATCAAATTAAAACCCCTATCCTTTTTATATTATGTTTGTTTATGTATAATTATTAATTATGCAGAAAACACAAAAAAGTTGATGTAAGAAAAGACGAAAGAATAACTCTTAAATACTGAAATACTGAAATATCGAGTAAGTGTAAGTACTTACTTTATAGTTGGCATGACGTAGAATGTGAACTCGTCTTCGTTTGACTCCTTGACTATCCACATGACGGACTGTAGGACAGAAGCTAAGACCTCAGCGGCTCTGACCTCTGCCTGCAGGGCGGGCCAGACGTGTTGCCAGAGCATTTTCTAAAAACGACGAAATCTTGTAGCGTTGGACAGTAGATATTATAATTATGTAATTACGAAGTCAAGGTGAAAGTTTGTGTCAATATGTCCCTTCCATCATGTACCCATTATTACTTGCACATCTTTATAAAATTGAGATACTTCACACATTCGCTATAATGATAACGAAATAATAAAAGCTCTATGTTTTGTATCACGCATTTATCAGAAAATCTAAAGTAGTTCCCTACTAAAAACAGGTACATATAGGAAGATAGTGAAAGAACAATATTTATTATTATATTTCCTCAGAAAACGCTCTTTTCCATCTTGAACAATTCCTTAACATTATTTTCTACACTTGAAAAAAGAATGAACAAAAGACGTAATGCTCATAAAATAACAAGCGTTCTAACAATAGAAGGAGCAGATGCACTCAGTGTCAAGGTTACGCAGCAGAAAGTCTCCACAATAGGAAAAAGGCCGCATCAAATTTCCAGGAACATGGTATTGCTGTGTGTGTGCAAGGTTATTGTGTGATGTTAACGAGTTTCTAACAAATAAGTATTGTATTTCCAAGTTCACGAGCTGAGAGAAATCAGAGCGCTTTCAATTTAATCTAACAATTGCAATTTGCAATTCCCCGGTCCGGAGTAATTCCAACCGTTTATGTAATTAATTAACTATGGTGGAATACCTGGATTTCTATTCAAACTGTGTTTAAAAAAGAAATACTAGTTTACTGGATGGACAAAAAATAATGGAATAAGTACTTTGTTCATCGTTTGATCATCCAACAATGAATACCGACTCATTTAATTGTACGAGTTTACAAGTATTTTACACAAAGAGTACCTTTAACATTTTCCAGACGTTCACTTTGAATTTAAAATAAGTGGTGTTCTCGTGTTTCAATAAAAAGCGGAAAAGATTTTATAAGTTATGTTTGCAACGTTTAATGGAACTAGGGACTTTATTATGAGCTTTAATCGTCAGCCCGACCATTTTTGGTGCAAGGTTGTAATAACTCAGTTAATATATTGTTTATTTTTATGAAGATTAAAAGGGTTGAAAGAGTTTTTGTACCCTCCGCTCGACATGATTAAGAAAATTAACTTCTATCTTGATAGAAAACCGGGGACAAGAAAGGCTATCAAAGTTGTTTCTTTTTTTAGAATATTTTTTACAGTATTAAAATTTATGAGTTAATTTAAAAGATATAGATACATAGGTAATATAGGAAGGATTGCTAGTAGATAACTATAAGTACTTAAAAGTCGAAATTCTTTGATGCTTTAACTTTGACGAATATTGGGTTCCTTGAAAATTTGTAATATGAAATACAATATTTTAATGAAGCTAACTCATATCTTAATTGACGCTTGTAAACAAGGCTGGGTATTAATATCAGCTCAGTTGATTTGATGAAATAACACCGAGAAAATGAAAATGTTTCAGACAGAAAATAGATAATTAGGTGTAAAACAATATTAAATACTAAATCTGTTGTTAATTCAAAACATGAATTGTTGGCTGTGATATTCTTAATTAATCAAACTAAATGTAAATATCAGGAATTTAGTATGAAGATATTATACCCCTAACTTTATATATAACATCAGTCTTTTGTAGTTTTATTACATTTTAAATTAATTGAGTTTTGTTATTTTACTTTTTGAACCAATTCATGCTGGCTGGCTGGCAGCTGGCATTACATAATTGGCTTTGTAAGTGTGACGTCATTTATGTTAATGACATCATTGAAATTATTGATCAGTATTTTGATAAGGGAGTCAGTGATAGCATGAGGGTTGACATAACGGAATGGAAAAAGAAAACTTGTTGCACTAATAATTGAATAGTGATTGAGAGAAAAAGAGCTAAAACAGAATTAAGTCTTCAATACTCATATTTTTGTAGAGTGTTCTCTGAGCTTCGTCCTGTGGTGGCACACACAAGAAATCTTTTGACAGACTATCCGATACGTATGATAAAGAACTTTTTTATGGTACATCGAAACTTACATAATATTTACGACAGTTAATTAAATTTTTGACAGCACGGTTGGCGCAGGGGCTGACCTATTGGTTGCTGCGTTGCGTGTCTTTGCTTCAATTTCAGCACGGAGTAAATATTTGTATGGCCTACAGATATCTGTTTGTTTGTGTATGTGAGTTCATATGTTTGTAAACGCAACAATGGTATAGGAGAAATACCTTATTTAAAAAAGAGAAGAATATCGACCGTTTACAGTTGCATGCAAGTATAACAAAAGTACACTGGTTATTTATAATGTAGTTTTCACTTCCAAGTTGCTTTCTGAAATGCACTCTAACATTACTCGCAGAAGTTTTGCTACACATGTGGAAATAAATACATACAGTTTTGACATATGTAATACGTCGCTGAGCTAAAACTTACCCTTGGTATCAATGGCAACGCTTCAATAAGAGTATTGCGAAAGAAGTGCGCCTTCTGAATAAGATCTTTCATTGCCACCATATCCAGGAATTGCATCGCTGCTATAGCTGTCTCTTCGTCACCTTTAACGTTATGTATGCTAGACGTTTGACAAGAAAAATAATGTTTAATTAGAATGTCAGAAAATATTATATTATATTTATCTATAAAATAGCAATGAATAATCTCTGAAGCTGATTGTGATCAAATTGAGATCCCGGCGGGCGTTCACAGCTCATTCAATTGTAGAAAGATATTGTTACAGTAATGATTGTGTCTTTCTAAAGTCCGATCTGCCATACTAACACTACGCTTGTGGGTCCTGCGGCAGAGGTATATTATATCGTGCTTCGAGTAACCCAGAAAGTGTCTAAAACGCAAATTTAATAGGAGGAATAAAAAATATTAGCAGAAAATTTTGAATGACCCGTAATTTTAACTTCTTATGTTTTATTACAAATTAGCGACTTCTTTTTATTATTTGTACTTGATATTTATCATATTTATATAGCCTTTGTATGTTTCAAAAATTAGTCGATTTTTTGGTTACAAATTATGGGCTACCAAGCGTCGCCGATAAAATTTTTCTAGAGGCATGCCTGTTCAGATTCAAATAATACTAATACTACGTAAATATCACGAGGTGAAGCTCTCTGAAAATATAAGCGAATGTGTTTATTGCTAAGCGAGTATACACTACAACTTACTTGAAGTATTTAATTAGTGGCAGCAGCTGAGTTGTTGGGCGAGGGTTAGGGTCCCTGGAAAGGAGACGCTGCACTGCCTCTTTTAGGGGTCCTGGCACCCTGGGCAGCACTTGGAGGACTTGCTGGTCCAACTGTCACATAAGTCATATTATACAGACTGCTTTAGTGCAACATGGATCTATATGATATGAATGAACTGGATGGTGGCGCTCCTATAGAAGAGATAGAAACTTGACAAATAAGGTAGGCACCTACATATTGTTCATATAGATCCACGTCGCACTATTTATTAAATATCCCGTAGATAGGTATTTAATAATTTAAAAAAAGTTATAGGTTATAGTTTTTCTTTGTCTGTCTTCTAAGTCGTTGTTTGTCTCAGACAGGCATTTTATCATCATTGCTCTCGAAATCATGTAAGTAAAAACCGTAAGTCAAAGTCAAAATATTTTTTTCAATTACACCAATTACAGGCACTCTTGATTGTCAAGAAATCGGTCAGTTAGTAAAGAAACCGGAATGTACTATATCACAAATGTGATATTTACCGAGAATCTGGTTTAAGGTGGTCTACTTCCTCTTACGGAGATGTGGTATTAGCATCATAATAATCCTGTGCGTTTCCATTTCGCCCCAGCTCACCAAACTTAGTTTCATTTCTCGTCACCTACGGAAGCTTTTGAGTACTTCATCGACTAACAAACTTGAGACGAACTAATAAAGAGAATATCCATTAAGCAGGTACCATCTATTCTCTTTCACTAACAGTAGTAGCGAAGATTAAACTGCAGTTATTAGAAAAGTTCTAGGTAAAACTTACGAACTAAACCTTAAAACTATCTATTCCACTGTGAGACTTTTTCATACAATTTGAAGAGCAAGCTATTGGCTTTCCCGTTACCGACAGGTATTGTAAAAGATATCCGGTGATACTTTATCGGCAACTCAGCAACAGGCACGCTCGGAAACAAGAAATAAAGATAGCTCGTCGAGAGAAGTTTTTATTTCAGTCAAGAAAAATGTAACAATTAGGAAAAATATTAAGGCCGTAGACAGTTTAAATGACCTCAGTGCTGTTTATTCTCTGGTGTTGTTTTCTTTCTAATGGTCCGAATATTGGAGAAAAATGTCGGGTGAATAAAATATGGCTAAAAAGGTGCCTCTGAACCCTTATTAGTTGTTTTTTCAATTAGATAGGTCGGCACAGCTTATTTAAGATTATAACCAAAAACAATTTTAAAGTTTAAGTTTAATTTACAGTTCACTTGTTTCAGATAAAAAATACCCAACAATTCTATTGGACATTTAATTAGTTTCGTTAAAAAATGTCGCACTTTTTCTCCGGTATTTTTTTGCTCACAATTTTCTTGATACAAAGTGTTTAAGACCTCTAGGGAATGATTTACTAAATGGTTCAAATCCAACATCGTATTGGGCATTTCAGTCCGTACAGATCAATCACGTTCGATATTTTTATCGATAGTTACGGTTCCAGATCTTATTTTGTATTAAAGATTCACAACGTTTGCTTGACCTGCGAAAATCTTTCACTACATTTCAGCTATTTTTAAAGCACCTAGACGACTAGTAGTTCTAGTAATATTAACAATTGCTACATACGCGTTTTCTGCTAATATTGATACATGATTTGATTTAAGTGTTAAGTTAAGCCTGAAGCTTTATGTACTCGTATACCATTGGTTGTTGTAAGTACTTAAATACAGTGCATGGAGTTAAATATCATTTATTAATTTATGTTTAAGGTCCAAGGGTTGATTACCGCCACAGCCACTAGCAATAAGCTTGCCCGCTTAATAAACATTGGCCTCTCCTTTTAAATATATTCCTTAATACTTGGTTCCTATACCTAACTCATCGCTTTGCTATTCTTTCAGGCTCGGAATTGAAAATGCAGCAGTCAGTTGACGCCGATATTCGAAAGAGAATCCCAAAAAAACTATTCGTGTTTTGTTACTCGGACGTTGCAATATCGAAGAAAAAAAATAGAGGCGGAATAAAAAAGCGAAGACAGAATAAAATATAGCGGAGAAAAAGTTACATACCGGTGCTTATCCAGCTCTGGCGTATAGCATTGTTCCTCCACAGCAGTAGAATAATAAATAACTAGCTAACTTATCAATCATTAATTTTAATTCACTTCTTTTTTTCATGTCGATAATATATCTATAATAATTTAAACTATTTAGGCCACGATTATTGCTGCATGTGAGGTGTATTGTTAAAGGTCGTCAAGAACTTAGTTAGATACTTATACTTTCTAAGGTTATTTTGGATATCACTGCCATTGGCGAAGGAAAACATCGTGAGGAAACATGGACTTTTATTGTGTCTGAAATCGCCAATACGCCTTAAGCAAGTGTGGTGACAGATGTTCGTGCCATCACTGTAAGAGATGAGGCATCTGACTTGCAGTGGGATAATAATAGGCTGATATTATGTTTGCCATTATGATTAGAAGTAATCTCCTGCTGTCTCTTAGATTTTGAGGACCTTGACACTATTTGAATTTCGTAGTATTGTTTAGAGAACAACAACACAGCTCTTGCTTATTTTAACAATATCTTAAAATAGACAATAGAAATCAATCCTGGAAGACGATCCTTTTCATCAAACAAAGCATAATGCGTAGGTACGTAAATTATTCAAAATCAATAAGATATCCTACTTGATGGTCTTATAAAGGGCGTTGAAACAGCTGTCAGTGCAGGTTGGGTTACAGCTGCCAGAGCTGGCTGGGTTTCGGAAATAATAGCAATGTAAACTATTAAAAAGACAAGTTATATGAATGCAGTCTCATCTTGAAAAGGTCACTTTAGAAAGACGGCAAATGAAAAAATGGTGCCGTTAAATCTGTTGCCAAGGTATTTTTTTTTTTTAAAGATAAGCATTTTAAATCTCCTCCAAAATTAAGGGTAAGTAATAGTTTGTAAGTAAAGTGAGTGAGTGACGCAACTGGAATGTATTTTATTAGGTATATAGGTATTTTTTTTTAAGAATAGGATTTTAAATCTCCTCCAAAATTAGGTAAGTAATAAGTAAGTAAAGTGAGTGAGTGACGCAATTGGAGTGTCGGTTTAAGTCGAAGATAGTGAATGCTTGAGCCAGCAAAGAACTTCTTTGTGAAAGATTCAGACCCTATTTGATCATTTGCATCTTAATTAAATTATGCTGCAAAAGTTTTGAGTGCTGCCGGTCCTAACTTAGACTGCATTGTCCATCCTGCGAGAAATATACCTGTATTAAAAGGCAAAATTTACCTATAAGCCGAGTACTATTGCAGAACTTTGGGTAAATATATTTTCAGTATCTAAAGTAGTACAAAACTGAGTTCGTATGCGCTTCGACAATTTTCATTTATCAAATAAAGTTTCAATTTTTATTCTGCGGTGAAAAGCCTACCTCATTCCGGGAATTATATTTTTATTTTAGGTAGTAAGGTGATAATAGTTCATAATTTAAGTTTTTTTAAGTTTGTATTACTTACAGAAACGTACATGACTGTGTGAGTACACATGAATTCATAAATATATATAATATATTAACAATTAAGAAAAATAAACTAATAAACTACTTTGAATTAGTATTGTTATGGTATAGAAGGTGTTAGGCAGAATGAGAGTCGTACTTTAAGAGAGTATAGTACTAGTATGTTATAGTATAATTTATGTTTCTATAACTCAACCTAATGTAGGGAACACCTGTTATTATTTTGCGACATTGGTTCCTTATTAAAAGTTGTTCATAAGTACTCCCTTGACGTACGTCCCTCATTCTACCTAACACCTTGCATAATTACTGAATAACTTGGGATCAAAACAGCCATGACGTCGTCGTGACTTCAAATACCCAAAGCTTAAAAGCACTTAAAACATAAAACAGATTAGGTATATTAGATTAAACTGTGAGTTAAATCTAATATTGCCTAAATTGCTTTAAATTCTATAATATTGAGTACATTAGCTACAATTTGTTAATTTTCAATAATTTAGGTGCGATTTGTGGTTACGATGTTAGTTACATAAACATCAAATAAACTAAAATTGTCGAGGTGCATATTTTGTAATAAACTCAACTGATGTCTATCGTAGACCCGTTCATTCTATCAAAATATCAAAAGTAAAACCTACCAGCAAAACGATTTCTTTAAATATAGGAACCAGGCATTAAGTCGCGTAAACAAAGATGTTCTACATTGTTGCAGAAACCGGAATTTGTGTTGCTGTTCTCATATTAGTTGTATTTTGAAAGAAGAAGATTGTTGCTGAAACAATACTGCGCAACTTTTGTGTACTTTAATACGAGACTTTAGTCACCAAGGACTAAGGTCGGTGATCCGACTAGCCACCGGTGACAAGTAATGACTACAAAAATTGAAATTATACTTACAGACTCAATTTGCTTCATGTACAGCATAGGGTTGTTGTTGGCTTGAATCAGAGGCTTGCCATTGTTGAAGAGAGCACACATCACCAAGCCAAGAGAGAACATATCAGACAGAACGCTGCAATGGCCGTTAGTCTGCACCTCAGGAGCTAAACATTAAGCAAATCACGTAATGTGCAGAGATTAGTAGAACACGACATTAGAACTGTATCCAATTACTTAGTTACAGTTCTAAGACAATACATATAAGCCAATACAATACATAATCCCTGTAACAAATATTTAGTTCACATCCGTGTTCTGAAAAGAAAAACTTTGTTAAACACACACATAGTACAACAAACAAAACAGTAGTAAACAACAGGTAGTTGTTTTGGGCCCGGTTGTTTGTTTGTCAGTTTATATGTTTGTGAAAACGCCCACGATACAGGAAAAAAACAAGACAACCGAGAGTGGAACAACGTTTTCTTTTTTAAAACAAAATTTGGTTTGTAAAAGTCATAAAGTTAAAAACAAAATAGCACGAATGTATTTTGAATAATTTTAAACACTCATTTTGGAAAAAAAAATATACCGGCGGATGTTTTATTAATAAATTGATTGGACCATTCCCCTTCGCCCGGATCACCCGTTGAGAGTGGACGTGTTTTAAGTTGCTCTTTAAAAAATATTCAAAGTCATTAAAACCGCATATACGACTATACCCTTTGCTTCAATAGTTTTAAGGAGTTTAATCCGTTATTACTCCAAATCAACACCTCGCGCTGCTGCTTATCGCTAATTAGCCCCGCCTACGTGAGCGACAAGGACAGTGTCCATAATTGCTTTCCTGCTTTCGCTGCGCGGCCGCCGCTTGCTAGATTAGCCGTTTCAACGACAGCCATAACTCCAAAAACATAAGGTTGACATCGCCTTGACCGAACTTAATAATCAGTATGTCTCGCTCACAGAAGACTCCGCGGACTCCGCCGGCTACTTTTGCACCAACAGCTGGCGCTAAGTTATTTCAAACGGCGTCGGACTCGAATATTCCGTTTACTGTGAGCGATGAGTCAACCCACAATGTAAACACGACTATTCGGTGCAAGCGCCCTTGCCCTGATTCCTCTCCTATGAAAAATCAATTCGATGACTTCAAGGATGAAATTTTGCAAATGCTAACGATGTGGAAAAAAGAACAGGAATTGCAGCTTACGAAATTTATGAGTGAACAAAACTCGTCTTTATCAAGATTAATGTCTGAACTAACGGAGCTAAGACTTCAAAACACTGAAATCCGAAAATCCAACTTGGAAATTGAAAAGTCTATAGTTTTTATTAGTGGTCAGTATGAGGAAATCTTGGATCAGGTGGAAGCGCTAAAAAAAGACACACAGTTATTCAGAACTAATATACAAGCTTTAGAGGCGAAATCTCAAGACCTACAACAACTTTCTCGTTCATCCGCCATCGAAATTCGAAATGTTCCTCAAAATAACGAAAGTGAGTCGGCATCAGAATTATCGGATATCATAACCAAGGTGGGATCAGTGTTTGGTATGACTGTTAATAAAACACATATCCGAGACATCTACCGACTGCCGGGCAAGCCTGGGGCAAGTAAACCCATTGTTACCGAGTCCACGAGTGTTCAGACCAAACTGCAATTACTTACGCTTGCTAAAGATTTTAATAGGAAACATTCTAAGGACGAACGGTTGAACTCCAAGAAAATCGGGTTAGCTGGCGATCTTCGCCCGATCTATATTACTGAATATCTGCCCCTGACCTCAAGAAAACTCTTCTTTCAAGCCCGGGAATATGCCAAAATGAATAACTTTAAGTTTTGCTGGACCAATAACGGGCAAATCTTTCTGAGAAAAATCGAAGGTGCAAAGCAAATTCTCATAAAAACGGAGCAGACTCTGCGTGCTATACCACTGGACCAATGACTCTTTCGTGTTTTTATTTGTGTTTTTATAGATTTTATTATTTTAGTAATGCTTAGATTTCGTCAACTTACCTCTACTCAACACACACACCACGACACACGTAAGTTTATCTTGCTATTATACTATTTGCGTTACCCATTTTTTAAGAAGAGTATAATGGGATTGTTATGTTTGACCTATACCAGAATGCCTAAAATATTTAACTCGAATCATAGTTCAGCCATGCGAACATATCTTATAACTAGTGGATTATTGTATGTCGACAGTGTCACTTTATTCCGTCTAATATGTTATAATAATGACTACCCACAACACTATCATTCAAGAAATAGACTCCTTTAGTGTTTCTAAGTTACACAGATGCCTACCTGAAAGCTCTCAGCAGTATATCGCACATCCGGATCTGGGTTTAAAAATAATTCATCTAAATATCCGTAGCTTGAGTAAAAATTTTGAATACTTAACTCCTCTAATGGCGCAGATGGGTTTCCAGTGTGATATTATTCTATTGACAGAGTGCTGGCTGAGCAAAATATCGCATTTACCAACCTTGGATGGTTATAATTCATTTTTCACAAAAAATTACCACAACCAAAACGATGGCTGTGCGATGTATATAAAGTCATCTCTTACCGCTAACGTCGCGGAACCGCATTTTGTTGATGCTAATTGTTTGATTTGCCGGATTGATAATATTTCAGTGATTGTTTTGTATCGGTCCCCTTCTTATAAAAATATTGGCAATTTTATAGACAGTCTGGACACTTTAGTACTTACAGCCCGAACTGAAACTGTAGTTATAATGGGCGATATAAATATCGACATTAAATGTGGCAACAATGACAAAAATTCTGATGAATATCTGTCGTGTGTTGCTTCGCACGGACTTCTTCCTACCCACAATTTACCTACGCGGGGATCCAACTGCTTGGATCACGTCCTCTTGAAGACCAACCTTTCAGCCACTACTATTGTAATCGAAGCATCCATTACAGACCATGATCCAGTATTCTTATTCCTAGCAAATAAAAGGAAAAACACAGATATTCGTCGAACAAAGTCTAGAGTTGATTATAATTTAATTACAGAGGCTATCAACAACCACAACTGGTCCCCAATAATAGCCATGTCCGATCCCAACTCCGCGGCTAAATCTCTTACTACAAATTTGTCTGTACTGATCAAAAAGTTCACACAATTGGTTACGGTACCCAGGAGGCAAAGATGCCTAAAACCATGGGTTACTCCAGGTCTCCTGCGTTGTATACGTAATCGCGACAGAATGAATCTTAGACTGAAAAAATCGAAAAACAATGAAGTTCTAAGAGTTTCATATACAAGATACCGTAATTTCTGTAATTCTCTTTTACACAAACTTAAAACGGCATATGAAAAGGAAGAATTCTCAAAGACTAAAAACAACCCTAAGGCTACATGGGAACTTATCAAAAAAGTCTCCGACCTGCAGATAAATCGCTCTCCTGCTTCTGAACTCCTTGAACTATCTGATAGCCCCAGTTCATCACTTAATTTGGTCAATGATTACTTCGCCAACATCGGTAAAAATTTAGCTTCCAAAATAAGTTCAGATCTCTCAATCTCATCATCCTTAACTTGCCCTCTAAATCCTAGCGGGTCAATGGTCCTTCTGGAAGTCTCCTGTGAGGATGTCGACGCTGTCATTCTAAATCTCAAAACCGACTGTGCTGTCGGTTACGATGGCATACCAGCAAAAATAATAATAGAGTCCAGGGAAGTTCTGGTTCCTATTATTACCCACATCTGTAATCTTTCGATTTCTAATGGTGTTTTCCCTGACGTGTTTAAACGAGCCTTAGTTTTACCTATTCACAAGTCTGGGCGCAGGGATGAGGTCAACAACTACAGACCTATATCCATACTGACCACTCTGTCAAAAATACTTGAGCGCATTTTGAATAAAAGCCTGGTGAGCTATCTCGAGTCAAATAAAATCTTAGCCAGCAACCAATTTGGTTTTCGATCAAATACAAGCGCTGAAGATGCGGTTCTGGCCTTCTCGCAACAAACCGCCAGGTTTCTAGATCATAAAATAAAGAGCTTAGGTATTTTCCTAGATTTGTCAAAGGCCTTTGACACCGTCCCTGCGCGCATCCTGCTGGAAAGAATGGAAAGTGTAGGAATTCGGGGTGTTGTCCTGGACATCTTCAGGGATTATCTTGATAACCGTTCTCAGGTTGTCAAGATGGGAGAGTATGCTAGCAGTGAACTTAATATCGCTTACGGCGTTCCACAGGGCAGTATCTTGGGGCCGACCCTCTTCCTCATATACATAAACGACCTATGTAAACTCTCCCTGAAACACTGCAGTATTGTCACCTATGCTGATGACACAGCCTTGCTAATAGATGGTAAGGATTGGGATGATTGTTATAGAAATGCTGAGCTTGCACTGTCATCTGTTATGCACTGGTTAAACAACAGCTTACTTACTTTAAATGTCCAGAAAACCGTTTATGTTCCCTTTGCCATCAAATCGAACCAGAGTCCCTCGACATCGTACAGTCTTAAAGCTCACAGGTGTTCTTTAGAAACTGACTGCGACTGCTTGGCTTTATCTAGGGCGAGCGAGGTTAAATATCTAGGAGTGTGCATAGACCAGAACCTTAATTGGCAGAAGCACATCGACGCACTCTCAAGCAGGACACGTCGGTTAATTTTTATATTTAGAAAATTACGCGCTTCGGCTGATAAGGAAACATTAAAAATGGTTTACCTAGCTCTGTGCCAGTCGATTTTGGCCTATTGCATACCCGTATGGGGAGGTGCAGCGGGAGGTACTTTTGCCCGACTAGAGCGTGCGCAACGGGCTGTCCTGAAGGTCATGCTTTCACTGCCCCGACGGTTTTCCACTAAACTTTTGTACGCGAAGTCGGAAGTCCTGACAGTTAGGCAGTTATATGTGCTAGGCTCTGTTCTCCGTAAACACTTGTGTCGTCCTCGCTCTCCTCCCACTCGCAGACTCAAACATCGTATATTCGATGTGGAGCCCCGAAATACGTCTTTTGCTGACCGACAGTATTATGTCAATAGTGCTAAACTTTATAACAATATTAACAAAAAAATAAATATCTTCTCTAGTACCAAGCACAAATGCAAAACCGCCTTAAAAAGGTTCCTCCTTAACTTAGATTATCAAAATACTGAGGATCTGGTAATGGGACGCTTAGCTTGTTAAACGCACATCTTCTCTCTGTTTTTCTCTCTCTCACATTCACACACACACTCACTTACACACACACACACTCACTCACAAACACACACACACACACACACACACACACATACACATACACACCTCCCCACGTCCCACACCCTCACACACTCCTCTCACTTACACCAAAACATACCAACTAACTTACATGGCCTCTTTTATATTTATGTAGATATATATATATATATTATTTTATTATTAACTCCTGTTTTTTATGTCCTATTTTGATTTAGATTTTTTAATTTTAATATGATAATATCTTTACAAAAATGCACCTCACTCTTCTACAACAGTATCACAGTTTGGGCCAACCTATTGGGGGCACTGACCTCTGTGATACAGGTATTTTCCTAGTACAGAGGCCAGAGTTTTGACAATTAAGTGTAAAACTATTTGTAATTAACCTAAATGTGAATTGTGTACCTTTTTTAGCGTAATAAAGATTATTATTACCATTGGCAATCATTCAGAGGTTTGAATATTTACAACATTAAATATTTACTGTAGACCTCCGAAATATCGAATCAAACAGTAACCTCGTGATTCTCACATAGGTAGATGAAATATTTACCCAATAAAATTTTTATATTTACTCTCTGAAGATGAATGAAAAATATTTTTTTTGCTACCAGAAAAAAATAATTTAAATACACGAAAGATGAGACTTGACAAGCGCAGGTATGGATATACGGAATAGTTTTCCATAATTTGTGTATCTATTCAGAGACTTTTCGATGACATTTAGAATAAAATTCTTAACTAAGTATATTGTAATATTATATTTATTAAGAACTAATAAAGTTTGTGTGGTGTGTCAAGTCTCATCTTTCTTGGCGCGTATTATATTAGTTGTTCATATTTTTGACTAATTTTATACTCTTTATGATTGCCAACGGAATCCAAGTTAAGAATTTACCTGGATAAAGGGTTTTGAAAAAGAAGATTTTTTTTGTTGATTTTGCGCGTTCTATTAATTTAATCATAAATTTTATGTCACAGAGCAAAAAAGAAACGAGTTAATTATTAATGGTAATTCATTATTTATTTCATAACGTATTTTATTCTATTTTGGATCCGAATGTTTTAATCAATTAAAATTATTTAATGAAAGATTTTTTAAATTATTTGAATATTAATAAAGATAAACATTGATTCAAACAAAAGTGTTGCAGTATGAAAAATGTAATTTACGTGAGTCTAAAATAAATTACCTACATATATCGAGAAATAGGCATCTATAAAAGACTAAAAGAGGACATAATCATTTTGTTTGATCATGCGCACTCCATTCATTATAATTATATACTTAAGTGCTCGTATATTGATTACTTAATGAATCAAAGTCTGCCAAACTCGCTTCAAAGATATCTGTTACACAAAGAACATGTCTACATAAGGGATCGTTACAAACAGCTCCAGTTTTACATTATTACTTCACTCAAATTCTTATGTTAACAAGACGGAGAGTATTTTCAAATACTTCTGTAAGTAGTATCTTATTCTCCATATACAGACTACTTACGCAAAATAGAAGTAAGTAAGTAAATAATACCTACCCAAAATTCGTGAGATTCTGTTGTTTTTAATCAAGCCTGTTTGTCTATTTAATTATCATATTTATATTAATATACATTTTATATGATTAAAACATTTATGTCTGATATTTAATTTAACGTGGTTTAGTCACAAAAATATAAACTTTTTTTTTAATGTTGCTGAAACCGAATTTTGGACTAGTTGTTAAATAATATTTTGTTTTTTACTTACCTTAATTCACCTGACTGCTGATCTGCTGAGTCTTATAATAGTTTTAACTTACCTAAGTAGTCTAAATTCGGTTGCACCAATTTCGCCACCTTGATGGACCACGGTGGAACAGAAATCATGTTGATTGGATCAGCCGGGTGGCAGTTTTCTGTAAAAACAAATTTTGTTAGAAACTAATGTAAAATAAGCTATTAATATAGATTTATATTACTAGCTTTTGCCCGCGATTTCGTTCGCGTCAAAGTCGATTTCTCCATACAAACTTTGGACCTTTAGCAGATGTCTACTAACCATAAACTACCTCCTGCCAAATTTCATCTTTATAAGTCAAGCTGTTTTCGATATTTCGTGATGAATGAGTTAGTGACCTTTCGCTTGTAGATTTTAAATTTGGTTGGACATTTATCGAAACCGAAGGTTGTCGTTCCCCTCATCGCGAATACCTATTTTAATATTCTGGACTTTACCTGGAAACCTTCTAGTTACGGAGATATTAAAGGAAAAGTTCTAATATTTGCACGTTTTTTCACAAGAGCAATTTTTAAATGTTAAAACTAATACTTTTGCCCCTTTCGTTTTCTAAGCACAATATTCACGTGCTTTACTTTGCTTGGATGGGCATAAACAGTAACTATTCACACAAAATAAAGTTGCTTCCCAGCAATAATTTTTGCTCAATGCTACTCAGTTTGATGGGCAGTTAGAGAAGTAAACGGCTGGACGTGTCTTTTTACAGCTCGTGTAATAGGCTTTCTCGTTCAAAGTAACCGTATTTAATATAAATAAATGAGATTTATATTTTCAGGTAGGTATATTATCTCTTACTTAATAAAATATTGTTTTTCTTGTTATGTTATCATTTCCATGTGAATAAAAAGATTTTCTTTCTTTCATTCTATTTCCCTGCATACGGCGACCTCAACTACTAGCAATTACGTAGGAATTGGAGTGTTAACTAGGGAATAATGTTTCATAAGAATGAATATTTTGGCAATAAATTAGGGAAAATAAGATGAAATTATTCAGCTTTCGTTTCATTAATAAAATACACAACTATATGTATATTGGGTATGTGTATATTGCTAAAGTGGATGCTTTAGCTGGCAAGCCAAATTCGGCAAGTCGGCGAAACCGGACATTATTATTAAGCAGAAGATTGGATGTGTAAAGATTTCGTCTACTAATATCTAACCAACTCTACTTATAGCCAAGATACTACATAAAAGATATTACCTACAAGATTTTCCTTTGAAAATTAAAATACTCGTAAGATAGGAACAAAACTTTATTTTCATATCGTAGGTACCCATGTAGAAAGTTTTGAAAATTTTATAAAAATAAAACATAACTTTTGTTCATTTTAATGAGCATTGTTAACCTGACTACTACAAAATAATAACGCTGAAAATAATGGGGAAAATGTCAAAAGGAATTTAAATAGTTAAAGACATCGCGTAATAAGAAAAGGAAAATGTTTTAAACTAACGTAACCATTTGGTTAATTATAAATTGTTACTTTCTATGTATGTTCGTAGTAAATCTTGTGTTTAATTAACTTAATAAACACACTACTATTTTCCAGTGTACTAATAATTTAATTATGGTTTGTTTTTCTGTTAATAATTTTATATTACTTTATTTATTTTTACTTATATTCTACATGTGTTGTGATTCAGTTGATACTCAAAGGGTAGTATAAGAGATAAGAAATTAAAATTTTCTTTAACCATAAAATAACATCACGCCTGTAATTTCCGAAGGGTTAGGCAGAGGTGTACCCATTCACTTAGGTATTAAAATACAAACGTACCTTCTTAAGTCGGCCGTCAACGAAGGGGCGAGAAGTTTAAGTGCAAACCTGCTCTTTATTACTTTAAAATGTCGCCAGAAAGATCTGAAAGGGAAGTGCGGCTGTCCGCGACCACTCGAGCATCTAGCATGCACACGATCTGTCCGTCTCTATATTTTACTGATAGGCTCTGTCGGCCGCTGACATCTCGCTATGAGCGTCTGACGAAAATATCACTAGACTACTTTTTTATGGAGCGCACTGTTGATACAGTCGCCTTAAAAAGTAGCGGCCAATATAGTTCACCTTTAATTACCATTTTGTATTTTGTAACGTTAGGTAATAAAGATACAACAATTAAACGAGTAAACGAGTAAATTTTTATATAATACAAATCACATCACATTACTATAATAATTAACCTAAACAGAAAACTTTTATAATAATAATAAAATTAAAAATTGGAAGCTCATAGGGCATTAAAAACTTCGTCAGTATCGCTGTCAATGGGGCAAGTGCTCAAAAGGCTGGCAGCATTGCCACGTTGTATGGCAATTCTGATTCTTTAGCCCTAGGAAAGGCCTGCACTCTGGTCATGTGAAGAGTCGACCAGTTGCTTGGCGGTGTCCTAAAATACAAGAAGACCGCTCGGACCCCATGGGCCTAGTATTTCAACCCCGAACGGCTCAAACATATAACTCCCAAAAAGGTTGTATAGCGTTTTTACAAGTAAAATGTTACATAAACTCACGTTGCGATAATTTTCGAAGATAAAACAAAAACCCTTTAGAAATATTGAACAAAACACCTCAGTCTTCTTCAGGTCGCACGCGTGATGTTATGTTACGAAACAAAGAGTAACGAACACTGCAGACAAGATATTGGCATTTTCTATGTACTTATGCCTGTCGAATGGTACATATTTGTGTTTACTCAAAGGTATGAAAGCTCTTTGAAGTTTGCAAACACGTTTTCGTAGCTATGACATCATACCTACAAAGGGGAGGCATTGAATAAGTCTGAGTACAAACTTGTTTTGCGTTACAACACAAACTCACGCAGAAGAAGATTTTTCCTGTGCTAACGACAAATTGGTTCATGATGTGTACACTGTACAGTCAACGAAAGAATTTGGTATGTAGGTAGACAAAAATAAAAAAATCTGTGCACAGTGGGTATAGGCAATTGAATGTCGATTATTCTCTTCAGTGCAATAACTTTTAAAACGTGTACAATACCTACAAAACCCATAGGAGTGATGTTGCAAACTTAATGTGTGAAGTACCTAGTTGTATTTATCAGGCAGCTCCCATATATCATCTGTGTATGTACAAGAGTCGATCACGATTAAAAGGTATTACCTAATTTTGTACCAAAGAACATGTAACACCTACGTTTAATGATGGTTTGTAATGTATACCTATTCCATAATATAAAAAAATTACACTTAACGAAGCCGAAAGTTATATTTCCCTATAAATGCGATCATTTTCTAGTTTTGGATCATATCAGGGAACCTTTAAGTTACGAAAATTAATAAAGGTCAAAGTTTCAATATTAATTACATACCTCCACAATCACCCGTAAGCACAATGTTCTGCATGCGTTACATAAATAGTGAATTTTCACACCAAAAAATTTAAAGTCGTTTTCCATTAATGCTAAATATTACTTAGTTTCATGAGCAGTACGTGCATTTGGAAGCTATATCTTTACTGTCAATATTTTTTTTTTATAAAGCAGTTATCATAAATACCTATGTTAAAATTTCTCCAAGTTTAGATTCAGATGGCTGATTAATATACGAATGTTAAAAGCATTCGGGAAATAGGGCAAGGGCGATGAAAACCACTTTTAGATTTAGTCTAGCACGTTTAGTCGGTTGACCTTTACTGGAAACATTTATTTATTAATCTGTCTGTTCCAAACTGATTCTGTTTTGGGGACAAATTATCTTTTAGTTTTATTAATACGTTGCTTTGATTATAAATCGATTCCGTTTTGAAACAATCTTTATGTGTTTCGGTAGAAACAAGCGCAAAACTGTGTATGGTCACTATTGCTTAATTATGGTCATGTGTAAATTAGAAGCATCCGTGGCGTTTTATCGCCTGATCACCTTTACATCAAAACACAGTAACGAATTTCGGATTTCGGTATTATTGAGTTCTCCGAACGAGGGCATTCAAGCCTCATTCAGAATTACCTTCCACGAATTGTTATTAACTAACAGCACATTCACGAACATCGTCATATTCGTGACGTCTTTTGTTGTTCCTTCACTGCAACTTGAGTCCAACGTGTTCTATTACACTAGAATATCTTAGACAGTATTCTAGGAAATTCTAGTATGTAAGTCAATATACAATACACCTTAATATTCAGTATTTCGAATATTCGGTGAAGAAAATCTCATGCATTTTGTTTTGTTCTGATTTAACACTAAATTATTAACAGTAAATCAATGAGTCTTAAACATACGTTTATTACGTCGTCAAGCTGATATGTTGTCTATTTATAATCATTTATCAGCAAATAATACCATTAATAGTTGGTTTTTCAATAAATGAAGTAAATCAACGAATCGCAGACAGATATTGATTATAGTTAAAGTATCGTATATACTTTCATAATAATGTGTATTTAGTAAAAAGCTGTTACTTTGGTATAACATAGAGACACTTCAATTTTACTTATTGGTATACATATGTTCGCCTCCTATTACATGAGACTTAAACATAACTGGCGAAATGCTGGTGTACTAATGGGTAAACCTCTGCCTAACCCTTCGAAGATTACAGGCGTGATATTATGTTGTTACATAAGTATATATGTGTATAGATTTATATTTCATAGGACAAGACTAAAACAGGCTTTGAGTAAATCAATAGTAAGTGAGGGCGAGGGGTCTAAAGTTGCCATGTCTGTCAAGACAGGAGAATTTCTAATCGGCTTACGGAAACTGTTATCGTTCGCCCATAGTACGGGGTATGAGTCCTTCGTATAGTTTAATAATAACACACATAGACACGTGCCCATCTCCAGTCTCCCAAACCTTTTATGGAAGCATCATATTGCATCCTTTAATATCATATTATTTTTAGATATGTATCGAACCAATTTTGTGTGGATCACTAAATTCTTCAAGTGCACACTTATGAACCACATAATGCTCTGTGCTTATCCATACTAATGTTATAAATACAAAAGTTACTCTGTCTGGCTGTTAAGCTTTTATGACTAAATCAGTGAACCGATTTTGATGAAATTTGGTACGGGGTTAGTCTGAACTCTAAGAAAGGACATAGGTTACTTTTTATTCCGCGACTTCGTCTGCGTTCGATAACCGATATTTATGCGAAACAAGTTGTGGGCATAAGCTATTTATTATAAATTGTTTATGTAACGTGTCTGCACTGTGGATAGTGAATCTATTAACCCTTTTTATAAGTTTGTATGTATGTAAGACCGCGGAGAGACGTCCACTGTTTGATCTAAGGAATCCAACAGTTATTTGCAATCACCCCAAATATTGCAGCACTCGTATTTTTTATCTCTTGTGCTCGTACTTATTCCCTGCAATTTCTGTGGGTCACTCATAGACTCATTTTGAATACATGTTTATTCATAACATCGCCAGTAATGGGTAATATCGACCATGCAATATTTTATAAACGTTTGGCTGATTCTATGAAGTTTAATTTCCCTTGTGGGATATGACAATGGGTCCTAACGTTCCCCATAGAAAGTTACGTAAAATAACATAATTTTATAACAGCTACTGATTTTAAAATATTTTTAATGCAAGATAAAACTGACATGACAGTAAAGGTTACAATTGCATGCGGATGAGGCAGATATTGATAAAAGTTACATTGCACGGTTTCGCTTATTATGTTTTCGTCTTTTTCTTACACTTGTAGTGTGACAGTGATAGGTGTTATGCCTAATCAAAGCACGTGGTTTGCCGAAACATAAATTATTAAAAAAATTACTACAGAATATTAGGGCTTTACTAAAATTCATTGCGGTTATACTTTTGTTTTTCTTTATCTTTTGCTTATCTACCTCAAACAATGCATGAGGTTAGGTTAGATTCTAGCAATCAAAAAGAATTGTTTCAAAAGAAATCGCACAAAAAAGGAATAAAAAAGAAATTCCACATAAAGTCTTGAAAAATCCCGACCTTTCTTGGCAATTTGGCACAGGTAATTCAGCTTACGGAACTCGATATTACTGTCTTGGAACTTGAATCGAAAATCACTAAAGGAATGGAAATAAAACAGGTGGTTACGGAAATTTAGGGGCGTTGAAAGGATCAGTCATGATAAGTGCACCGGGAGTAGTCTGTGTCCCCCGTCCCACCCGCCACAGTTCAATTTTACATTAGCAAAAATGTCACGCGTGGATATCTAAGCAGATTGTTTAAGTATCATGTTTTAACAGGAATCTACTGCATCCGACATCGTGCGAAAAATTTGTCCACTATCTATTAAAATATCTTTCGATTTTCATACCTACTTAATGACAAAGATTAAATAAATGAGCACTTATGTTTTTTTAAATAATTTAGCAGAAAATTCTTAATTTACTTTGTACCTACATATATTATGTTATAGTTTTTTTTTTTGATAGATCTTGTAAAATATTTATTTTTAAAGAGTAAGTATGGAGTTACACACGAAATTCTTTTGGAAGGAGCAACTAGATTAAATTCTTTTGTTGTGACGTTTAAAAGTGCCTTATAATGGTCTAATTGAAATAAATGTTTTAACTTCGACTTAAGCGACGCTTTAATATCGGATGGTGTGCACAATTTGTAAGGACTGCATTGTCCTCAAAACGCTTTGAACATAAAAATTAAATCCGGTACGAGAGATTTTCAAAAAATGTTGACGTTTATTATACAAAACCCGCATTTCATCCGTTAAATATTTTATACCTACAATACTTCATTTTTTCATTAAATTTTTCGTCAAATCTTTTTTAGGGTTCCGTACCCGAAGTATGCGAAGGGACCCTATTACTAAGCCTTTGCTGTCCATCCGTCTGTCTGTCCGTGCTGTATCTCATGAACCGGCAGGAGAGGAGTTGAAATTTTCAGAGTGTGTACTTCTCTAGCCGGTATACCAACAAATAAATAAAAAAAAAACGATAAATATTAAAGGAACCTGTATTTTTGTATGTAGTGTTAAATTAATATCGTACGGTGGTACGGAAACCTTCGCGTGCCTACTATATTTCAATCATTCCTAAAATGATACGCTTCTTCTTCTTAGAGTAGCGACGACAGTTTAAATAGAGTCAAACCAAAATTTGGCTTATATTGGCAATGAAACGCTTATCTTATGTTTGGCATGAAAAAAAAGCGGCTTATAGTAGCCGAACATTATCTCATAAATATAAGGTAAAAGGTTATTTTAATTTTATATTTTAATTTTTAAAGTAAAAACAAAGATTTATCAACGGCGGTAAAGTCTATAGTGCTAGAGATTATGGCCCTCTGTTCAAAGTGACGACAGTCAATTATTTTATCATTTAATATCCTAAAAGGGATCGTGGTTCATAGGTAACTAAGCACTCGTGGTACTACCTTGATTGAGATAAATATCTCTAAGCGATGTTGCAAGTGCTTCACATCTGTGGTAATACGTTTACTTTGAGTGGATTCAAACCCGATATTAATTGATAGAAATGCCACAAGACTGACAGCTAGAGAGGCATTAAGTAAAGCTGTAGACTATTAATAGATATGCATATATATTATAGGCTATCTACTATCTGCGACTCTGTGCGCGTGGTTTTTTCACCCGTGTTAAGTTACGTCTTTGATTACTACTCCGCTCCCCGTGGGCGATTTTTATCGATCGAACTGGAAGTTCTAGAGACAAATGCTTTTAAATAAACGCATAACACAAACAAAATCTTTTCTGGTTTATTATACATATCAAGTACTTAGCTTCAGCCCGCGACTTAGTCCGCGTAAAAATAAAATAAAATATATTTTACTCGCAGATAATGTAGCTTTGTAATGGTGAAAGAATTTTTTAAATCGGTCCAGTAATTTTTGAGTTTATCCATTACAAACAAACAAAAATAGAATTTTTTCTTCTTTATAATATTAGTGTAGATTTAGTTAACTTTGTACGTCACACACACAATATTTGAGAAAACTTCTTATATTTTTCAGATGGGTGGACAAGTGGTGCTCATTAGCCAAGCGGCTCACTTGGTCATTTTGTTTGCTCAGTGGCGTTATTTACTTATCCGATATGCAAAGAATTTTATGTGACGCAAAGAAGACGAGAATTTCTGCCCTGAGTTGTAATAAGGTGAGATATGGTTTAAAAAGAAGTGTACAATTTTCCTATTTCAAAATATAGCTCAATTTGCAATTTAGAAATATCGCGACACAAACCTGTTACAAGAGTACATGTTTTTAAACTCTCCAGAAATAATATTTTTCATCATATGCCATACATTAAGACCGTGTTGGTGTCGTAGATGATGTGCTTTTGTATGACGCAGCAGATTACTTTTAAACATCCGATGATTTAAAAAAATATAGGTTTATAATTATAAACAGAATCCATGGTACCTATAAGCTTGTGTCATGACGTCTTTCTACCAAGTATCACTGCACGTACCAGTAAACTCAAGCCCGAACAGCTTCCAGGTTCCCCTCTTCGTGATGAGGATGACTTGAGGGCACACGTTGCGATGCATTATGTGCGAATGGTAGTGCATGTGCTGCAGGGCCTCGACGATCTGTGGACGAAAGACATGGTCAGTAACGTTATAGGGAAGCTATTCAACAATGGTATTGAGAAAAGCAAAGCGCCGCTGCTGAACATGAGGCCTTATTGGGTTATTCCATTAGAAATAAGGAAATTAAGGAAAGCCTCGGAGTTCTGATTTGTGCCCGGTTGGTGGCAATAGGCTCGCCCCTTATTGCATGGGACTCAAACATAACTGGCGAAATGTGGGTGTACTGATGGATACACCTCTGTCTAACCCTACTAGGATTACCGGCGTGATGTTATATGAAAAGGATGTTTACTGCTAGGCCCCCAGGAATGTTGCAAAAATCGTTAGCCTATTAATTTTTAAGGTTTTTTTTTATAAGTTTAGGCGCATTAACCTCATTGGGATGTCCTGTAATGGTGTATGTGAGAAGGCAAATAAATAAAATAAATAAATGTTTGCCCGTCCCTGTTGGTATTGTTGTAAGTGCGGGGTCGGAGCGAGGGCTTTAGATTCGATTCCCAGGTTGGATAAAGTATTATTAGGTTTATCCATTAGGTATTTCTCAGTAGCTGCCCGGAGACTAGATAATCTCAATAAAGACTAGCCAATTGCGCGAATGAAGTGCGCACACAATTGATGTTTGCTTTTACTCGATAAAATAATATATTATTCATTAATGCCAATATTAATGTCTATGTAGGCATTAATTCCGCCTTTGTACTTTTGTTGCATAAAGTTTAAATAAATAAATAAATGTCCCACTGCAAGGCACGAGCATTGATCACGCTTGCTCAACGCGGATTGGCGATATCAGACTTATATTAACTATAAGTTCAAGTTTCTTCACGATATTTTGCTTCACCGAAGTCAGTGATAAACTTGACTGCCTCGTGGTTGCAAGTGCCACTGTTGATTAACATAATATTTATTTAGTTTGAATGCTTTATTTATTCCAATGGGTAATACTAATAATTGCTGTATACAAACAATTGAAATAAAATGCTATAGAAGTAATCGTATTTCTAAATATAAAAATCGACCCGAAACGAAAAGTTATAAGTTAGCGCGCTCGTGTAAGGCTTCGGTTGGAAGAATAAAATCGGTTCTGAAGATTTACCTAGGAGGTACCTCTCAATATCCACATAAATAAGTATTTGATAAGAAATATTCTAAGGTTTCGAGTGTTTGGAAAACTTTGAAAAACATTTCATTTTCCTTTTGCTAACAATCTAACCATCTTTAAGAAGTTCTGACCTTTAAAGGGCCTGGCTGGAATCATTGCCCACGCAAAGTATATGGCAATAATGTATGTTGGTTTTTAACAATATCCGTTAAAACATATAGAAACCAGCCGTCACTCTTGAACGTATGTAAGTGAGTAAGGTACCTTTTATGCTTGATACCTTAAAAAGGGCCCGGCATTGAATTACATATATTCTTCTATTTATTCTGAAAATTTCAGCCATGCTTAAATGACGTAGGTCTAGAGACTCCAGGATCGCCATTCTTATTTTTCACATACGAATTTTAATCTAAATAAATAAATAATAATAATTTATTGAGCAAAAATAAAGCAATTTTAACGTTAGACAACTGTCCGATAGAGTAGGCAACTATCCTCTTTTTAAAAAGTCAAATAAAACAAGGTTTACTCAAAACTGTTCACTGTTCTCAAAGTTATGTTCACAATAAAGGCTACTTTAATTGATCAAAGACTTATGTTTTGTATACACGTTGCATTATTCTTATTAAGTGCATATTTCTATGTAAGTAATACAGTTTTTTTGAAAAGTGGGGAAACTATCCGGCTTTTACCCTACCTATTACAAAGAGGACTCATAATGGACTTTGTACACATTCTATTTTTCCGACGTCAAAGAGTTTATTTACTTTTATAATGTAATTACCTGTTCAAGAGAAAAATATAGTGTAAATTAATAGTGCGCTTGAAAGTCCAGCTTTAAAACTACACTTTAATTATTTAAGTAGGTACAGAAGACTTGAGAAACTTATTTGCTCTGCGTAGTTAAGTTATGATCAAGTTTTCTGAAGGCAATTATGAGTCAAACTTTATAATTAAGCAATTTGAAAAACGGGAATGGAATTTTTCCGCCAACTTCTTAAATATAAATACTTATTTATACACCTAGATTTTGTGAAACAAATAGAATTATCTATTAAAAGAACAAATATAAATCAATGTTTTTGTGTGTTTATAAAATACTTATCTAATGAAAGGAATACTTTTAAGCTATCCTGGATATTATTGGCATTTGGTTCAGGAAGACATCGGGGGAAACCTGATCTTTTGATAAATATAGACTTGGAATAGTAAATACGCCTTAAGCGCGGCGACAAAAACTCATGTCTTATTTAAATAAAAAAAGGCCAAACTCGGCAGTGGGTATAATTTTTAAATAAAATAGGCTGGTTTTACTTTTAAAAGATAGTTAAATTTGACAAGTTACAGCACAACAATAAGCCAATCGTCACATACTCTAACAGTATTAATTTATTTTCATTTATAATGGTCTACCTATCTCAAATATAGTTGCAAATTATAAGCAAGATATTATTGCGCGCGACTATTATCTTACACGTATTTATGCAATTTTTAACTCAATTTTGGTGATGTTTTGGTTCATTCTGAATTGATGAAAGCTGTTCGAGCATATTTTTGATGTGTCCGTGCTAACAGTAAGGCAAACACGTTGTTTTATTCTTATTATTTGATATTATAGAGGTCATAGTAACACACTATGTACAGATTTCAAGTGTCTATTTATTACGGTTCCAAAGATACAACCCTGTGACATACGGGTGGACAGACAGCGTAGTCTTAGTGATACGCTAAAAACAAAGACTAAAACGTCAAGATACAGATTATATAGGTACGCCTCTTAAGACTTGTCGAGATACGCAAAAGGTCATAAACGCGAGGCAATATCCGCTTTTTAATAAAGAGAGTTCTATATTACCCGTAAAAAAGGTTCAATGCGGATTAAATCCATCTGACCTTATAAGTCGTAATTTTAATCTTCTATCAATTGATTAGTTTTCTTCAAGAAGTTACAAGTAGACATTTGATTTCCTAAGTTGACATCTTTCTCAATAGGGCAGTACGCGTAATTGTGTCACTAAGGAAAATAAACCAGTATTAGGTATACTAAGAAGTAATCGTATTTTATATGATGCATAATTTTGTATGATCAATAACTGAATTGCAAATAGGTAACTTTATATTTTAAACTACCAATACTACTCTTGTTGTTTTATTATCAGTTGTGTGCACCATCAATCTAAATCATTACTTCTGGGTTATATATAGATAGGTTAGATATAGATTATATAGTTTAGATTAGTTAGATAGGTCAGATTTAGATTATATCTACCTGGTACAATCTATAATACACTGGTTGTCACAAAGTAAAACTAAATGAACACGTTTTTACAAAACGCAATGTACATTTCCATATTTTGGTAGGTCGTAAATAAATTCAATAGGATTTTAAAAGTGGGTGGCTGTGTGGGTGCTGGAAATTATGTAAATTAATACAGAATTCAGTTAGATTTGTCATTTAACGGACATTATTCATCAAAATATTTCAAATCTTTTGAATATCCAGTAATAACAATTTTGAATAAATAGTATAGAATTGAAAATACTGTGCGTTGGTAACGGAAAATTGGAGAGCCTTTTACGTCATGTCAGCTTTGCAATAAAGTTTGTTCAATATCACGGCAAAATAAACATATGAATACATGTTGTAACCAAAGGAGTAAAATTTACCCGAAATTAATTACAACTTTATCAAACGATTCAAAGAGAAGCACCACTTTAGCTATTAAATTTCAAATTCTATGCATTTTAAATGCAGAACTGCAAGCTACCATTAAATAAATAACAGTTTTACAAACTCCAATCAATAAAATGTCAACTAACTGAAATGTCACGGATTTTAAAGTTACAAAAAGGACAACTTTTTAGTTTGCATAACGTTTAGCATTTAAAAATATCGTTTTTGCACTTTATGCACGACTCTGCCATACGTGATATAAAATTTTTAGTTCGCCAATAGCGTTTAAAGGTGAATTTCGTTCCGTGAAAACAATATTCGGGGAAACACATGATTTTGTTCCACTTGTTTAGCATCGTTCTGGGTGTTTTGATACAAAACTAAAAAAATGAATGAAAACTAAAATCCGAACTAAAACTTTTAGAAACGGGTTCGAGGTATTTCAAAAACGGCTGTTGTTTTATACAACAAACAAGGACTAAAATGTCGGCGATTGAAATAAAACTAACGTAAACTAAACGGATAATAATATAAGGTTTATTTAAAACGCATTGAATGATGCCATATCTCAAACTTTGTCACTACAACTTACTTTTTGACATTCGGTGAGGCGGACATTATAAACGTCGCATCCTACGTGCTTTGGCTAAGATATTCTTCTCTGTCTAGAACATATTGTGCGATAATGTCTACTTCGGCACAGCATGTGCTAAGTTAGGTCGGCCTAATCGGTTCGCCTTCGACTCTCAATACAACCTTTCGTAATATTCAAAGTCAAAGTCAAACATTTATTTCAATTAGACCATATACAGGCACTTTTGAATTGTCAAGGAGTCGGTCAGTTAGTGCGAAAGTTGAAGCTAGTTGCTCATTTCAAAACGGAGGTAGGCCTCTATGGAGAAGAACAAGCAAGAAACTCCACGGTACTCTTTTAAATTAGGTTTTTACAAAATCTTGGTTACATTATTCATCTTGATTCTACATATGTGAAAACAATGAACATGAATATAAAACAGTAGTAAAAAATAATAAATATAAAGATGTAAGCCATAGCAGTTAAGAGATGACCAATCCTAACTGACAGCACTCGTTCACGAGCATGACGCATGGATCAGCACCTCTGAGGTCAACCTTCATCAAGGGAGCCGAATGATCCAACACACGCGCCACCATCAACAAGACATTTGATTGAGCATGACAAGCTCTAAACTGCCATGCTCATTAAGTCAAAATACATTATCCGAACCGAATGTTGCGCTTATGTGTACAGCGATCTTGTTTTCTTCTTATTATTAGAGCAGCCGCGACCTATGTAAGTATTGTATTACTTTTGCACTCTCGTTCTTGTTGCGATCCATGAGCGTGACTTTACAAATGTTTCGAGTAATTGCTCTTTTCCGTGTTTTCCTTTCTATAACAATGTGCCTGGAATTCTATCTCTAGTGCTTTGAGGTGCCAGTGGGAAGACAGCCCACATAATATCGTCTATTTTGGGATCGTTAGATTCTATTTAGGTATAAGTCAGACAGTAATTGGTTGACAGTAAAGAAAAAAAAATAGTTGACCACTTAATATATTTTTACTTAGTTTAGTTTTCGTGACGAGTGTTACAAGAAATTAATTCAGCTTATAACTGGACCAAAAAAAAAATAAGCTGGCAAGGAATTTGTCCAATGTCCTCCAACGATAAATTAAATCCTAATGGCAAGCTTACTTATAAAAAAAAAACGTTTATTGTTTCATTGTGGTAGAATGTTTCATTTGTTGCTCGCATTTCCATGTAAAATAACAACGGTAATATAAAATGTGTTTCGCTTTTTCTTAAGAACGAAGCAAGAAGGTAAAACTAAAATAATCCGAGTACCTACGTAACTAAAAAAATTGGATGCAAAAGAGTAGGCGTGCGACCTATCCTACATGTCATGATTTTATTTCACGTAATGATTGGGAAGATTAAATGACAAATGACTAACATTTCATTAGAAATTAGGTAACCTCAACACAAAACTTATGAATAATAATAAAACTACAAAGTATGTGCAATTTACAAAGAAGAAAGGAGGAACCTTATAGAGCATTAAAAAAATTCGTCCTGCCCAAAAGACTGGCAGCATTGCCACGTGGGATGGCATTGGTGATACCTTAAAAAACCATCTACTTTGCGGCTGACGACTAACTGACAATTCAGTGAATGGTTTATCTTCCTCCTAATTTAAATGCAAGAGTTGGAGGGATGGATGTTTGTTACTCAACCACGCCAAAACGGTTAAACGGTACCTACTGGATGAAATTTGCCACAGAGATCGATTTTAGTCTGGAATAGCTTACCATAGGTAAGCCATAGCTTTAGCTTAACATAGGCTTCTTTTCCCCAGAAGCTTTTTATCCCAGAAATATGTACGTAGGTACTGTAAGGTTCCCGTGGGATAATAAATTAACGGCGACGCGGGCGAAGTCGCGGACGGATGCTAGTTTAAAATTGTTTTCCAATCCGCAATAACTTAACATACAAAAAATAAAATAAACTGAAATGAAAATAACTCCATTTCAGTGTGAACTGAAGCGAAGCATAAAACCTTCAGTAGAAAATGAAATAGAACGAAGTACTAAAAGGTAGTTAATCGAAATATCCATATTTGCGTCAACGGAAATTAAATGTATTCAGCAGCAAGGTGGAAATGCATGTCGTTTTGAATTAATTTGATTTCAATGCTTCTAACTCTAAACGTTATGAAATGCTAGGAGAAATGAGAAATATATTCATATTGCGGTTGGCAGTATGGGTGGCTGTGTTAGTCACGGTTGCTCAGTTATTTACTCGCTTTAGTATTTTTTAACTGGCCACCTATTACCGGGACTAAGTAGAGCAAAACTCATTTTATAGAAAAAAAGGAAAAAAAATTGAATAGTGCTGAGATATTCACTATCAACCAGATCATTTAAAATTAGAACAGAATTTATGAAATTATCCTTAAATAATTTAATCAAAACTTGTACGGAGATGGCTGTAACCAGCCATTGAAGATTAGATTTCCACACAAAGTTTTCATACACCGATATTACGCAAGTTTGCCAGAATGTCAAATTAATATGAAAATAAAATAGAAGATGAGTAGGTATGTATCTAGGTTATGTTAAACTGTTCCTGGCAAAGTTCCTGGAGTTGGAAATACTTACTCGTAGCTCGAAATCGACCTTGAATACCAAAATAAACTTCTAAGTAACCTTTCAACATACTTGCTTGTAAAGTGGCTCTTGTTGCACCGCTTTTAAGGTCATAATGTAACGTATTACCATGCATTACGCACGAGTGCTATTTGCATAACAATACAGCACTAGTGCGGTCATGTTTCTTTAAACCTTTTCGAAAGAGTTTTCATTGTTACTATGCCTAAATATTTTGTGAATACGTGAATGAAGTATGTTTATTAGGTAATCAAATATGATAAATATAAAAAATATATTTTAATAAAACATTTCCTAATTTTAAAATATACAGTCAAATAAAATATACAGTATTTTGTATTCTATATCCGAAAATATATAGTTTTTAAGTTAAAAATCATAGTGTTTGGCGACTTCGTCAGTCAACCATAGGCACTTTACCAACCTTAAGGTTCCTTAAAAACAAGACATCCACGCACCATTTTTTACGCTGTCGGCTCCATTACAGCAATTCAGTCTCGAACGTAATGATCCTTACCTAACTAGTGTCATAATGTACTATTATGCATGTAAAATTGATTATTTGACAATGAATGTGAACAATGTGGAAAGACAAAAATTTCGCTATTAGACATTGTATAATAACATACAATGCCATATTTGCGGTAGCTGTTCTTCTTTTATAACGTTAAAAAGGTGAAAACTGCACGTAATATGAGATGTGCCTTAAAAAAAACCGGCAAGTGCTTAATGAGTGTAAAACCGCAAACATTTTACAGCAAAATGCTACAGCATTGTTCTGTATAATCGTATTGTTGACAGCTTGAAACATTTGTAAAGACTAGCCATTTGTAGGAGACAGCGCAGGCTGGATGCTATGAAATTAATTTGTCAACGATATTCTGCGTTGCATAACGTTTCCACTTTCCACTTTGAAGTTTTAAGTTCAAGCTTTGACAAAATACCATATTTTGTACTCTACAGTTAAATTCTTAATCCCTTTTAAAAATAACTTATAGCCAACTGAGTCTGTGAGTTATTTTATCGATGTTTTTATCGGCTCACCACTATGTTGGAATTTGATTCCCAATAAAATGTAAGCCCACGGAGATGAATTATTTTGACAAAAATGATACCAATATTTTTGGTCTGAATGATGGTTTTTCCTGGTAGCGGGTAATGTAACACTATCAAAACGGGTACATACAAACAACGCTACAGGTGATGTTTATTTAATTATTTATTTATTTAAACTTTATGCAACAAAAAAGTACAAAGGCGGACTTAATGCCTTAGACATTCTTTACCAGTCAACCAAAGGAAGTAAAAGTGAATGAAGGAAGGGAAGGAAGTGATGTTGTGGAAGTATTTAACATTTGAACTAGAAAATTGGAACTTAGACCTTCTATAACATTAAATAAAAAAAAATATATCGACGTTTCAATGACGATAAAAACATTTGTTCGCGGTTCCAATGATTTGTAGAATTATTACCGTAAAGATTGCAGGTCTATATCAACAGCCTGCCTTACTTTATACCAAGCTATTAAACTTCTCGCTAAAATTTTCATACCTACCAAATAAGTTAAATACAAAATAACTGATAACGAAAATTCAACTCTCCTGTATATACCTTCGAGCTTTTAATTATCAGAAGATGGAAGTTGTTACCAACGGAATACTAAATGCCTTGGTTTACCAGCTTTCCGTTTCAGATACTCTCAAATGAAACCGAGTCGACGAGGTACATACTACATTGGGTTTGTATAAAGCGTATGAAATCAAGTGATGATTCGATTTAGTTTTAGTTTATTCAGATTATTGATCCACCTTTTCTTAAAATAATTAACAGATTTTAAATAAATACCCAATCTTTAACAACGCAAAACTAAAAAGTCAATAGCCATCTTAACTTATTTAGGAATCCTTATATTTATTCACTTCATAAACTAGGTTAAGAAAGTTTAAAACTAGTTCTTGGATTACTTTGTTGGATAACTAAATTTTTATTTTAAAACCATCCCGTCTTGAACTTTTTCAATCGTATTTTGTTTGTGTTCTTCTTTAAATAAAAATCAGTTTTCTAACTTTGAGCAGATGCGTCAGACATCTAGTACACAACATGTCCCACATGCTGCGGTCGATTGACCTTTCCTCTCGTTACTTCTAATCTATTTCGACGTCGACTTCGTATTTATGTCATTCTAGCTTTTTAGGTTGTTTGAACGTCTGCAGCTCTGCTGCCGTTTTTAGTTTCGGAAAAAAATCGAAATAGGTATTTTATTAATATAACATAAACTCTTCTACTTTAATGTTTCTTAATGTTAAAACACGTTTGAACATTAATATAATGTTTACAGAAGTTTATAATTACTTAACTTTAAGCGTTGATGTGTAAGGAGGTAAATGATAATTAAAACAATTTGTGTTTAGAAACAGGCTGTTTCTATGTATAACTATCGACCCGCACCAGCCTCGCACGGCAATTTACTAAGGAAAAAAATGACAATTACGATTTTCACACAAAAATACCATCAGACTTTGCAGCAAAATTTCCAAAAATAATCTTTCATACCTATCTTGTACTGACAAATTACGAACACAACAAAAAAAATACCAAGTTGGTTGTTCCGTTTTCAATTGATGATCTTTCATATGTGCGTTAAAATTTTTTGTTTATTTAGGATAAGCAAAGCTGGGGAAGAAACTAGTTACAGAAAACTAGCCAATTTAAAAAAAAAGAAGAATAATTTAAGTTATTCTCACAATAGTTATAAATGAATATCCACTAAGTTGGATAGAACCATTACAACTCGTTAAGTTAAACAAGTAGTAGCTAGCTCAATGCATCGTTAATGCTGAATTGATAGCAAACGAGTAAACACTATATTACGAATTCTTTATTTTCTAGAACTAGGTTAACCAGTTAAGTGGCTGCCATGACCTGTAGTTTGAATAATAAATAAACTGACCTTTTGTCGCATTCAAAATCGTAATTTATTTGAAACTTTAAATATTGTGAAACTAAACTACACAGTATAACAATAGCCATACCTAATAAATTATATTGTGACTTCAAATACGTACATTGTATTTTGCAGAACAGATTGACACATTTTCTATTAATACAAAAGCTATGAAACCGCCATATTTATCCTCCCGTTTAAGAGTCATCGGACAACTGAAAAATTTGCTGTTAATCTAGTTAAAGCAAACTGCGAGAGAAAAAGTGAAAAAATATAAAAGTATTTATACAATAGTCACAAAGCTTCCGAACGTTTGCGAGCTAGGCTTCCGGGAAAAGTAGTGATGGAATGCAAATATTATACTGACTAAATGGTTGCGAAAAAGCGAAAAAGAACATAATATTTTATCACAATTGCATTCCACGAAGTGGTAGGAAGAGCTGCGTAGTATATTTCACCGCAGTTATATTCAAATCACATCTATACTAATATTATAGAGAGGAGAGATTTGATTATTTGATTGTTTGTTTGCATTGAATAGGCTCCAAAACTACTTTAATTGACTACTCAGATTTGAAAAATTCTTTCACTGTTGGGAAGCTACACTCACCGGGTGACATAGGCTATATTATATATAAAAAAATTAGGGATCTGTAAGAAAAATCTCGCGAACGAAGTTGCGGGAAGAGTGCATTGAGAGTGAGTGCAGAATAAGAATAATTCTGGCAGTTGCTACTGAGGCTAAAATTTATTTTTTATCCATAAACACTGCCTGGCTTTCTTTCAGGAGTTGCAGTGGGTGGGAACAGTGTGGCGGGCTTGCCTGGCCTTCAGATCGACCGATATTCATTGATCCCAGGCCACAACTGAGTTGTAGTAATGTAAAAGTCATTACAAACATTTTGTAAGACTTGAACCCAGAAAGTGTGTGAAAAAACACTTATTGAAACCGATATTTACATGTTCTTCCCATCATTGCGATTATTATTTTTATTCTGAAAACGGGTATACGAAACTACGTTTTCTCTTGGATGCACCCGTAAGCACAATATTTTGCGTTTCGCAGTACGCTGAACAGTGATTTTGCACATCAAATAATAGCCGTATCTCAGAAAAAATGTTTGCTCAATATTGCTTAGTTTGTTGGGCAGCATGTGTAGTTAACGGCTATGACTCACACCCCGTTAACTAGTTTCTACGTTATCAGCTAATGAACTAATCAGTTTGTAAATCGAGGATTTGGTTCGTTTCTATTAGGCTTAATACAAATGATGCAGATTACTCGGAGATTATCCCGGTCTACCAATTTAATTTCGTTAGAAACGGATGCTCGTACGCCTATTATATGTAGGGTCCATCAATTTTAATAATATAACGGAGTAATACGTGGCCACGCCGTGATTTATATTTACAGAGCTATACATTCCTAGATGTTTGGTTGTTAATATACTCAGCGTTACGTGGGATGAGCTGAGGCCACGGCAATGTTGACAAAAACCGATAAACGTATAATGCTAAATGTCTTTTTTCCTCTCTAGTTTGGAATAGTAAGCTTTATAAGATTAGGTTGGTAGAAACGGTAACAGTATCATACTTTCTGAAAAAAATTATTTAACGGCTATTTTTATGTCAGAACGATTCGTCTTTTTTCGGCTCCAAGGTTATTGTTTTTAAAGCGTTAAGGAATTCATGGAACATAAGCATACACAATAATAATAATTTGAATGTTTCCCTAATTATTCTAATATTTATAGATTGTAAGAAGTATTAAGTAAATCTCTAATGATATAATGATAAAAAATTTGTAATTTGTAATAATGTAACGTTATAATGGCTAATTCTATAATATTGTATCAGTGACTAATTCCGTAATATTGCATCAATGACATATTCTGTAATAATTTAGTAATGACATAAAGTTGAATAATTTGCACGCTTGCTTGCAGGCCGAATACAGTGACTTTTAGGCCATAAGATCTTCCTGTGTAAAAATGTATTTCTTGCAAATAAATATTATTATTATTATTATTTTGTCATGAAGAGAACCTCAAAACTTTCTAGGTAGCTTCATGAAAGTAATTAAAGCTCAGCGGTTACTTCACGAAATGGTCTTTCTAGGAATTTGTGTCAATGTAATGTTCAAACACGTGTTGTATGTACTTTCCTGGAATAACGCTAATATAGCGCGGCGGCAACAGCTTCGATGGTCATTAGTGAATAGTAGATATTATTCGTTGATAGACATGTATTCATTTTGGCATGTATTCATAGTAAGTAGCAATGTATTAATTTCTCGTTATTGCAATCGGAATTTTAGTAAAAGCCTATTTTATTTACGTCAATGTAAATGTAGTATTTCATATTTTATTTACATTACAATGTTGCCAGTCTTTTTTCCAGTTGACGGCGATTTGGAAGAATTTTTTAATGCCATTTTGTTTTGTTTCCCTATTTTTTTATTTTCCTTTTTGTAGTTAGGTACGAGGGTGTCTGTAAAAAAAACTATTACAAAGTAGAATCTAATAATATCACTAATAAATGTAACTACTAGGTTCTCTTGTGTTCCGGTGTCAAGTTAGGCCTTTATGTATGTGAACAAATATATACGCGGTATTTGTTTGCCACAAGTGCCTAAATTAATGATTTGTAAATTAAATTTAAAATAGTAAGTACAACAATTATTTATTTACCTGCAAGAACCCGTAGCGTATCTCGATGTCTATAAAGCTGTACTCCTTAGCATGCGGTGGCAGCACACTTGGTGCGTTGAGCATCGCCTGATGCGCGCTCGGTGGGCCCAGGGTGATGGGGTTCGGCATAACTGGAGGAGGATGCCCTGGTGGCACGTTGCACTCCTGCGAACATAGGCTTGCGTCAATCTCAAGTTTTATAAAATACTTGCCGCTGCCCGCGACTTCCTTCTCGGTTTTAATTTTATAATTTAGGAACGCATACCGGATTTACTGACCGGTATGCGTTCCTAAATTATAAAAATAAAATAATACACAAACATTAATTTGTAAAGAAATATAAAAATGAAAGTTTATTTATTGCTACGTCGCTACGAGTAGCGTAGCAAAAGCTACGCTTTTCGTAGCACTTGTAGAAAGGTCATGGAAGAAATGTAGGTATAACATGTTTTATTTTAAGTGGTGAGTACACGAGGTCACTAATGATTAATATTATACATAATACGTCCAGAATGGTTTATAAACCTGTCGTCGACGTGCATTATTGTTGATCATTTGCCTCTGTTTAGATTATTTTCTTCTTTGATTAAAAAAATGTTGAGTCATGATTCTTATCTTAGAAAGTCGTATATACGAGTATTATGTTTTAATAAATCAATCTTTCTATTTATTTTTTCGCTTGCTAGCTCTATATGTACCCCATACTGTTGTGTGCACGCGAAATTAGAACGTTTTGCGTACGTTACATTGTGCACTTGAAAGTAAAATGTTTCTCGTACGTGACGTTGCGTATATTTTTCACACCTAAGAAAAAGTTTTTTTTCTCAATGTTTCTTAGTTTGTTGGGCAGTATGCGCAGTCAACGGCTATATGATATATCTATTTATACTCCGTATAAACTAAAGTTCGAAACTAATAATTCCACGTTACTTTGACTGGTCCAAGTTAACAATAAACGAAGACTTGTTTGCAGGTCTGAAATAGTTTATCAGATGTTGAACATCATCTAGGATCCACGTCTTACGAATATTGAAACCACAAACTCCAGCGATAAATCCAATTCAAGTGAAGTGATTGGAATTTAAGATGGACGTGTAAGAATTAATTGAGCGCACTGGGCTCCATGCAAACGGGCCACCGACCACAACCACCGGTGGCTGGCGAAAAGCTGTTCACATGATTTTTAACACGTTTTGTATGGGTTCACCGCATACGTGTAGCGAGTAGTTCACTCACGACTCAGTGTCCACGACACGTCACTAGTGGCGGCCACTCGCTACACGAATCCATTGTAAGACTGTACAGCAGAGTGCTACAAAATTGTAGCGGCCACTGACTACTAGTGGCGGCCACCGCCACTCGTGGTAGCCACTGACCAACTTAGTTTACGCAGTACCAAAGGACGTGGCGCGCGACAGCTACCGGTGGCTGGTTTGCGCGGAGCCTTACGCTTTACAGAAACTCTTGTCGGTGAACAATTTGTTGATGAAACGATTTGCCGATGAAACTTGTGCTTAAGAGGTCGTTTTGTAAAGACCGGGGAGCTGAGAGTTTACCCACAACTTCAGGCGTATTTACCGTAATAGATGAAAAGCTGGGGGACGAGATATCAGATACTTCTTGCCTCAATTGCTAGTTCTAATCGTAAAAAGGTGTTTCTAGGATAAAATAAACACCACGCCTGTATTTACGTCATTGCTATCGTTCTGGCATTATACGTCATTCTGATTGTTGGGTTGATTTAACCCTTTAAATGCAAACGTAGATGACGCAAGATATTGATTTATAGTTATTTTTATATAATTTGTTTTTATATTTATCATACAAATTTATGATAAAAGTGGTTCTTTTTTTATTATTCCATGTAAATTTAAATTTTTGAAGAACGAGTAATTTTAAGAATGTCGGCTGGGAGGGCTGAATATTATTTATTTATAATAGCTAACTTCATAACCACGAGTAGATATCATAATATATTTTTTTTTCCTACAGTGATATGTTGCCAAACGTATGCATGTAACAGTAAAATTCCCGAGGCGAGATACTCAGAACAATGTTTTCACAAATGGATACCAACAACCTCATGTAAAGATATTTATGTTATCAATTTTATATACGAAGTGCTTCTTGTCCTAACCTTAAGAATTAATGATAGTAGTACCCCTAGCATTTATTATTTAGAGCCGATTACTTGAATTCGGAAACCTCTGACATACATACATCCGACGGACGGTAGGTAAACATACTAAGTATAAGAACTAGGCTATTATTTACATGCATTATCCATAAACATGATACTCTAGCTCTCGTTTCTAAATTTGTAACACTTGGTACGTATTGAAGTATGGCTTTTATTTTAGGTACATCGTCTACACATTCATATAATTATGGAATGAATGAACTTACCTTCTACATATTGTAAAACATAGATATTGGTGCCGATTCCCTTGTTCACAAACTACACTAAATTTAGAGAATTGACATCTCTTTCTAACATACAGCAAAAGGAAAGGACGGTGACATTCCGTGACATTAAAGAACTAAGTTAGAGATGTCAAATTAGTTTTGCCTTGTACTTTTCCGTATTTTTAATCCATACGTTATAAGATGTCAACTATAGTTGTATGAATGTGTCAGATTGACTAAATTTGACAGCTCTTATTTACATTAGTCTCTTTATTGTTTTATTGAACAGAAAAAGTCTAATAGTCTAATTTTAGTTTGTAACCAAGAGAATGGGCACCATTATATATATTTTTAAAGAGTATGTTCGAAGTTTCTTGCCCATTCTTCTTCATACGAGACTACCTTTAGGAATAGGCAACTAGATTCAATATTATTATTGTTATTTTCGTTCCAAAGTGATATGATGATGTAATTAAAATAAATGATTTGGCTTTGGCATAAGGGCAAGGTGACTAATATTGAAGGTTTTTTCTTTCCCACCTCTGGTCAAAAGCTTTGCCTTATTACTTTTAACTTCCCTGGGTGTTATTCCCCATATTGCCAATTTCCAAGGCGTCGCGCCACCTTCTCCTTGGTATGACGCGACCCCGTCTAATTGCTTCAGGATCCACCGCTTAGCCGGTATCCGAAAGATATGGCCGTATAATAACAGTAATCATAATTCTAAATAATTCATGATAAGGACGAACTAGTTTTAGTAGTTTAGTTTTACCCGGTGTGTTTGTATGACAAGATATATGAACGTGGCTGAGACGAAATCAATATGCAGGTGTAACAGTAGGTCGTAGCAGGTGGCGTTCTGTTATTTCTACCTAACCTCATGGAAAAAAGCGTGAGTTTATGTATGTATGTGTGAATATAGTTTTACTAATTTGAACTCATTTAGTAGGTACTAGTTTCGCTTGAAATGATTCATTTATTAATCTCTAATTTTCATAATTGGGTAGTTTTTCTAAACTAGATTTTTTCACTATTATTGCCTAGTACTTATAATTTAAAGGACTATGTAAGGATCGTAGCAGGTAGTGTTGTGCCAACTCGGATAAAACACGACTCCAGTTTACAGTAAGAAACTAAGTGTATGATTTGTTACAAATTACTTTTATAAAGTCACTGGCGATTCAGATACGCCCAAACAAGAGCTTTCCTCTTAGGTCCTGGCATTTATAAAATTATATATGGCACTTAACAACAAGAAACAAACAGTAACAACTGATAACCACTAATTTAACGATAACATAACATAAACATTTGACGTTTGAGGTTACTCAAACGTCAAATCTGCAATATTTGATAAATTTGATAAATACATTATATTTGACAATACAGTTTGATATGATCAGAAAACATCGTGTCATCGTCGGTGTCATTCGGGTGGTTAAGGCGGGCAGTGCGCGCAGCCAACGAGCGAATCGCGCTCTCGCTCTTTCGCTTGATTCGTTCATTTACCGCCAGCCCAAACTCTAGTTACGGAGAATTCAACTTGAGTAAACTCGAACTAAGCACAACTCGGGTTAACTCGAGTTAGTAATTCGAGTTGACACATCTCTAGTAGCAGGTGGCGTTCTGTGGTTTCTGCCTATCCCCATCGGAAAAAGGCGTGAGTTTATGTATGTACGTACTTAAATATAATTTATTTCTGCTAAAATTCAAAACTCATACAAAACTTCAACCCGTACAGAATCGAACAATTGTTGAATCATATCACGGGCGACCTTGTCAAAGTATCTTGGAAATTCAAAAGCAAACCCGTATTCTCAAATCTGTGTTTAAAGACTAGAAACCGACGAATCTTTCATACAAGTCAAACACTAATATAAAACTCACTTAACTCCATCTTGCTTTTATCAATAGCTTTTGAAGTTTGAGCTCAAGTTTGTCGAGATAAAATCACCTAATTTTCCTTTGTGGCTTCACCTGTGATCTAAGATTACTTGTATTACTACCAGTATAAGTAGAATATAATACGGCTTATAATAAAAAAGAAACTGCTGAAATCGATTGTATGAATAAAAAAATATGCTTTGTTGTAGGTATATATAAATCGTAACAGAGTTGATATTTAAAGCTTCTGCAGTTTTCCCGGAATACGAAAACTAAACTCTGTTAACTATGCTTAATGTTAATTTCTGATAATAGCTTTATGTGTGGTACTTCGGCGAAAATTATTGACTGACTTTTAGTACTCAATGTTATAATACGACCAAACTAATACGGCGTGTGGATGTTAAAAAATAACATTGAAAATAGCAGCGCAAATCATGCTCTCTCACTCGCATCATACTTGAACCTGTCTCGAAAGTGCGAGAGAGAGCGCCCGCCGCCATTTTCAATTCGTTTCTCTAATGGTTATACCTGAGCATCCCTGCACGCCATATTAGTGTTGTATAGTACTTTTATTCGAAATCAAGCTTAAGACCTCGTTCACACAAGCGACGAGCCCACAATGTCACGCCGAATTCAATCAACTCGACTGAATGCGCAGTAAGAACGTATCAGAGCCATTTATAATTTTGCTCTAAGTATAGATATTCTCTGAATTTCTACAAATACCTCTGTAATATTTTTATTCAAATAAATGTACCTGTTGATATGTAGCTACAATCACCGGTGGCCGATGGCAGTGTTACGTCCCAGAAGACTGGCTTGTCACCATTTATCGTGCACAACTCCAATCCCAGGGAGTAACAGATTTTTTGCTCGATCTAATAAATCAACCTGAGCGACAGGAGCGTTAAGTCCGAACCGTTTGAGTTCACCAATAATGGAGCAATTTTTAAAACATCAAGATCGATTTTGGTCGTTTTTCAAAGTGTGAATCAGATTCAGTTACTTGACCTCCTGTTTAAGAAATTAAAATGAATTGGTAAAATGTAGGTAAAAATTAAATAATAATGTTAATACACATAAACAGTTAGGTTTGTTTTATAAGTCAGTCAATAAAATGTTATGAACTGATTCGTAAAGGTTGTTTTGTTAACTTTGCGAGATTGTTTTTTAACCGACTTCAAAAAGGAGGAGGTTCTCAATTCGACGCGTATGTTTTTTTTTTTTTTTTGTATATTTCTTCTACGATTACTCCGCCAATTATGAATCGATTTGGATGATTCTTTTTTTGTTTGAAAGAGTATAGTTCGGAATAGGTCCCATAGGAATATTGTCATGATCTGATGATGAACTTTGGAGATATGGAACGGAACTCCTTATAAAATCACAGCAGAACCGCCGTAACAAGAAAGATTGCTTTGTTTATACGTGTAGTCGATGACTGACTGAAAGAAGTGGGGAGGGGGTACGTCAACCTCCCTCCTACCACTTTCCAAAATTAAATATATCGTGTGAGGTATTGTTTAAAGGGCTTTATGTTAGGATTTCAAACATTAACACACAAACACTAAAAAGTGAAAAATAAAAAGCTTTTTTACAAAAAAAGATAACCGCCTTCAAAAACTACAAAATAAAAAAATAACTTAAGCTTGGAAGTCGGTGGCAATACCTACATAACAAGAAACAAAACCAAAGCCGCCGACTTTCAAGCTTAAGTTATTTTTTATTTTGTAGTTTTTGAAGGCGGTTATCTTTTTTTGTAAAAAAGCTTTTATTACGAATGTTTGCGTCATTATAGCAAAGCAATTGTTTGCTTATAAAATAATTAGTCTTATCTAGGATCAGCGCACTGCATAAGTTGATTGATTTAATACAATTGAAAATGTATTGTATGATACATATTTCATAACATGCTCATTAAAATCAGATTTGTCTAAAACCATAAGAGGATTACTAACAATCATGTGCTTCTAATTAACTAACAATTATCCTTTTGGTCAATCAAGTGTGAACAACATCTCAACTACGTAACATGTTAGCAATTGGACGTAAATTGAATACAACCGATGTATTAAGCTTTTCAGATTCATCAAATTAATCACACTGACGAAACCAATATTATAGACATTAACATTATTTGAATGTGTCTTATTTTATTTAAAATGTCAAACCTCTAAAAAACATCCTATGTATACTCAGAACATGGATTGATCTGTGATCAAAGGAAGTTTAACGGAACTCCGCTTTCATTTTATTCTATTGAGGATGACCCTCTGTTCTCGAAAAAGGGGTTTCCGGAATTTTTACGCTAGAAAAAAAAGGCGAGTTTAATGTAAGTAAGTTTTTCTAGTTCCGAGTACCTTCTAGATTTGAAAGTGCGTAAAGATAATGATAACGCTAAATAGTAACAAATAGTTAAGTAGCGCTAGTCGCTAGTCACGTGACCGTGAACGTATTCAATTCGTGTTTATTTTCTAATTGGAAATACGTGTACCTACCTATGTTACAGGTCGGGCAAAGTGTTAATGGGCTTTTGCATTAGAAATTTCTCAGTGGCAGCCTCGGAGTCTGGATTGGTTTCCGGTTGATGGCAATTGGCTCGCCCCTTATTACATGGGACTTAAACATGACTGGCGTAATGTGCGTGTACTAATGGGGACCTCACCTGAAGGGTTAGCCCTTCGGGGATTACGGGCGTGATGTTATGTTATATTCTCTTACAAAATTTTGGTTCGACAAGCACAATTAGTTACTCTCAGACAAAAATAAAGCCTTCAAACTTAATAACAATTATGTGCGAGAGGAGTATTTCCAATTAAAATCAATCGAATTTGCGCTTCGTTTATTTCGCGAGCTCGTGCTGGGGCTGGAATCCATTGAACAGTTACGTTATGATTGAAATACGTTATCTATACTAATATTATATAAAGGGTTTTCTTTTTGTTTATAAATGGTAATATCTGAAAACACAGGGCCGATAAGAAAAAATGTTCCTCTAATTTTATTTTGTGTTTTTAATGACCTACTTAACTTCCACGCGGGCGAAGTTCCGCGTAGAAGCTAGTGATTAAAACTTTGTACAGAACCAAAATACACAATAGAGGATTTACAAGTTGTGATTTTAGAAATCACTTTATTTGACAACGTCTACGCCGTGTGTGTTTAGTACTATACCCACAAATTAAAACATACACAGTTGTCAACTCGATAAAACAATTTTACTACCTACTATTATAAATGCGAAAGTTTGTACGAATGATTCTTATTCAATCACGCTAAAACGGCTGAATTGCCAAGGAGTCAGTCAGTTAGTCCGAAAGATGAAGCTAGTTGCTCGTTCCAAAACGGAGGTAGGCCTCTATGGAGAAAAACGAGCAAGAAATTCCACGGCACTCTTTTAAATTAGGTTTTTACAAAATCTTAGTTACAATATTCTTATTGATTCTACATGTGAAAACAATGAAGATAAATATAAAACAGCAGTAAAAAATAATACACATACATAACATCACGCCTGTAATCCCCGAAGGGTTAGGCAGAGGTGTACCCATTGGTACACCCACATTTCGCCAGTTATGTTTTTTAGTCCCATGTAATAGGGGGCGAGCCTATTGCCATCAACCGGGCACAAATCCAGACTCCGAGGCTGCTACTGAGAAATTCCTGATGGAAAAACCCAATAACACTTTGCCCGACCTGGAAATCGAACCCAAGACCTCATGCAAAGCAGTCGCGCTTGCAACCACTAGACCAACGAGGCAGTCAAAAAATAATAAAATAAAAAATAATAAGAATTTGATTATAAAGCAACTAGTTAATTTAGCTATTGAAATATTGTGGTTTGGCTCGTTTGGGCAAAATTAAGCTTAATTAAATATTGATGTGGTTTTTAGGTATTATAGTGGTCAACTTGTAGTTGAGGATTTATCTAATTTCAATAATTTTGGTTAATGTTATAGTTAATTATCAATTTTCAATAACCACGTGAGTGTCATTCAGTTTATGTATTTAGGTTAATTACGTCAAATCGAGCTATTTTAACCAATATGCCAAAAATGTTGTTACATTACTTTCCAATATTAGAGTTCAATTTACATCCAAAAGGAATGCTCGGAATAACTTTAAAACTAAACAACGTAAATAAAAAAACCGGCCAAGTGCGAGTCGGATTCACACACAAAGGGTTCTGTACCACGATATTAACACAACATACAAAAAAATAAGTTTGTTATCACAAAAAAGTAATAATTTTCTGGTTTTCAGATTTATTCCTTTACTTGTGTTACACGGATGGCATTGCTTCTTGATAGCGAGCATCAAAATATGCCCCATAAACGACATTATCTTTAGATTGCATTGACTTAGAAGTTTAAGCCGGCCGGCCTGAGTGTTTAATATCAATTTCAGCTTAAGACCTCCACGCGTTCCTGAGGATAGGGTCTTGACAGACGGACAACAAAGTGAACCTGTAAGGGTTCCGTTTTTAATACCTAACAATGAAAAAACTACGACAATCATGAACAAGCATCTTATTTTAAATTATGAGTACGTTAATGAGATTTTATAACACTCAAAATAGATTTAATTATGTAGATGCATACTAGGTTATACCTGTGAAGTCGTCGGCGTGAATGTCCGTTATTTTCAAAGTCATAATTTCCTTGCGTGTGGTTCTAATTCTTTTAAAAAACAATGCTTTTGTTGCTCTGTATTACATCAGCTATCTGACAGTGGAAGTCTCTATCTAAATCGATCCATAGGTACGTTTCGAATAAATTAGATGTTTTGGTATAAGAATCGTATATATATACATTTATAAAAAAGCTGTTTACATTACAAACATCCACTTGAATTTTATTTATTTGGAAAGAATATTTTATTTATATCCTAGGTATAATGTCTAAGTAATTTATCGTTTGTAATAGGTCAAGGCACAAATTTCCGCGAGAGTATAATCACACGGCAGGATGAACTGACTAGCAAGGGCGAATCAAATCTTGCCAATGTTCCTAAGGGACGCTGACTCTTCAATTATATTAGACGAAAACGAAATGTACGAGTTTCTTAAAAAAATATCTTCAGGACGAGACTTTGAATACATAAATAAACGGGATCAAAGCTGGTAAGTACTAACAAGTAAGCAGTTTGGCAAGAAGTAGGTAGCTAGTTACCTTTTCTTTTTTTCAGATTAACGTTTGATCAAAACGTGGCGCGATGGACTGTCTCACGCGGGTTCAAAATGTACTACAAAGGGAATCACCACCCGATGGTCCAGGGAGAGGTATAAAGCGGGTAGAGTCTAGAGCATATGCAGAATTGTACTTAAAAAAGACTTACTGAGTTTTCACGGACAAAAATGATCGATCACAGAAGTCAAGTGAGTGGACTACGGACTTTATTTGTTTTGCTTTTGGCTATTCTTTTTCTTTCACGGGGAAGGGGGGGCTTCTGCACCTCTCCACCCCCCTTTGGTGACGTCCTAGTGTACTACTACTATTTACATATTAACACGCTTTTGTTTTCCAACTTATGGGGCATACTAATCTTACCAGCTATGCAAGTCCTATGTGATATTAAACCAGCCTATTTCTATCAACCACACTCATATTTAGATACTGAGCTATTACTAAAAAATCCCATTTTTTTTTAATTTACAATTCGTCACCTGCGTATCAAACTCAAGACTTTAGCTCAGCAGTCGCCCACTAGGGATTACATAGATTACATAGCAAGCTATTATTCCAAAATCATTTTTGTCTGGCGATGCAACGAGCGAGATTATAATCGTCCGAATATTAATGGTTAATTTCAGTTTGATACCGAAAACGGTATCTATACGGTTTTATAGTGTAATACTAGGAATTAGTATTAATTCTCTACATTAACCTGCTCAGTGTGGGGAAGGACTTAATTACCCAGGAATAGGTCATCCATAACTAAACCGGATTAACATTCAATTCTACGTCGGATATTATCAATATCCGACCTTGACCGACCATTGAATTACCCACCTACTGAACTTGACACAAGTAATTGTTTTACAAACTGATATTCAGTAGGCATAAGATTAACGAGCCGACGTAAAAAAAAAACTACAAGACAAGTCTACTTTTTAATTGAAAATACGACTCGCTATCCTACTTTAAAGCATTTACGTAAAAGTATTCGATTTGAGTCGATTTCTGTATTGAAAATACGAATACTCATCCTATCTTGGAGCATTATGGTTTCATTTTATACGACAACCACAATATCATATTTTGTTATAAACAAAGCCTTTAGATTAATCAATATTTTTCGCAAAACGAGTATTCCTACTTTAAAAATCCATCGGGTTTGCGTTGCGTTTACTCCACGCACTCACGCTAGGCCCTCAGGAATACTAATTGGAGAACATAATTAACGATAGGTGGTTATTTTAGTTGGTTAATTGATTACCATCGACAGTTTAATAATTCAGACTTGGGTGTGGTTTTCAGTTTTCGAATCAACATTTTGAAATGATGGCGGCTCATGACAAAATTATGCAAGTCGTTTTAAATCGACAAAATCACGAAGATTGTTTAAAATAAGAATTCTGTCAATTACATTAACATTTTATCTCAAACTAGCTCTTGCCCACGACTTCGTCTGCATAAATGTCGGTTATCGCGAACGCAGACGAAGTTGCGGAATAAAAAGTAGCCGATGTTCTTCCTTAGGGTTCAAACTTGTCCCGTACCAAGTTTCTTCAAAATCGATTCAGTGGTTTTTAGTCGTGAAAGCGTAACAGGCAGACAGACAGTGTTGCTTTCGCCGACCTTTTACCCCAGGAGACTAATAACCAGTGTTAGTGTATGTTATCTGTATTAGTTATTGTGAAATGGGTTTTACACAAAAAAGAATCTATTATATCATCTGATATTTACAATTCACTGGTCCTAAGATTTTCGTGAAAAACAAGTCTCAAGTGTACTTATGTATTTTTTAATTACGATTACAGAAAGCTAATTTAAATAATTACGAAAATTCTTGTTTTATATTTATCCACCGTACTAAATCTATTTATATTTTTATGATACCCTCGGGGTACGACGAGGTGTCTTGTTCAAAGCCGGTAACCACATACCTACCTTACACGTAAGTATTATGTAACATGTACCCCGCTCGTAAATCATCCTCACTTATGGCTTAGGTAGGCAATATTGTTTTTCATCTATTCTGGAAGAAGTATTACGTTTTTAGGCAAGTCCTTATGGTTGGAACCGGCTCTACGTTCCGAGGCATTGAATTGTTCCCGCTAGACGTGACAATGGCAACGTCGAAAGTGTTGCTATGATTATCCCAGGGTGTGAAACGAAATTATGAGCAAGAGGTCTTCAAGATTGACTAATATAATTATGAAAAACTAGCTTCTGATCGCGCCTTCGTGGCGCGAAGCGCGAGTATAAGAAAATGTATGTTTCATGCTGTATAGAAGTATCTCTTAGACCGCATGAAACTTACATTTTCTTTTAAATTAATAACGGCCTATGTGCTATTCCAGAAAATAATATATTTTTCTGCCAAATTTCATACCGATCTGTTCAGCTGTGATTGTGACAATAATATCCATCCAACCAAACTTTCGCATTTAATAGTAGTAAGATAGTCTTTAAAATATTTTTTTATGGCTGATGTCTTACCATGAAGATATTATCAAGTCAGTTTAACAATATTATAGATCTCATTTTTAAAAAAAATATTTAGCCTACAGCATTTAGGGATCGCATAAATTCCTATTAACGAAAGAATTCGTAGAATCGCGGATTAGCGCGTTCAAACAACAAAAAACGAACTCTCAGATTTATACTAAAAGTATAAATTTGCATTACTAAGAAAGTGTTACGTAAAGGTATAATTCATTATAAAATATACACATAAATTCGTTTAGGAGCCCGTAATCAAAGTTGGGCTTTTAAGTTGGTATCTACTTGAAAGACTTGTTTAGGAGCGTTTACGCCGTACGGCACTTTATACTAACTTTCAAGTCCTTATAGTAAGTAAGTATTTTTTAAATCAATGAACCGATTTTAATTAAACTTCCTACGCATTAGCAGGATACATAGGTCTAAAATGTTATAAGAGATCATTTAAAAAAACTTGCGTTACGTTTTTAAGTTTTCCCTAGACAGAGATTTCCAATTATCTTCTTTAAATATGACATTTCGAAACATTACAACTAAGCAGGATACATCCTGCTTAGTTGTAGGAAGATTCAATATAAACGGTTCCTTCATAAAAAAAAATAAGGACGTGTGAACGTAAAACGAGCTAGGAATACCTACAAGGTATAGATATAGGTACCTAACCATAGTGTGGATGTTTGTGTATCAATGTGAAATTGGATTATAATACTCTAGTATTTTAAGCATCCAATTGAACACGAGCACTGAATAGACAGTCTAACATAATATTGATATAGGTACACTAGTATCTATGACAATCGAGTGTTTGTGCGAATCAATCATGCACAATAACGCAAATTGACTCAAGCCTATGATATAGGTAGGTACTTCCCGCAACGCTCTGCGGCCGCGCGCCATTCAATTAAACAATTTTATAACAAAAAGTAAGGCATGTAAGTATTTCACTTATAATTCCTTTAATTTTAACCGGTCAAGCCCTAGCTGACTTACCGGTAAGTCAGATCAATAGAAAATCAATGATGTCTCATTAAGTGGGACTTGAGTAATTAAAGGTCAATCAGCATTATGATTTAAAAACTTTGGCCATGATTTTTCTATTTTATTTGATGTGGCTGCTGGATCGCTTGCAGAAATTAAGGAACGAGGGAAGTAAGGCGATGAAGTTTTCGTTACACCAACGTTACGTAAATGTCACTGACTGACTAAACAAGAAATCTCGAAAATCAAAATTTGACTTATGAACCTATTCGGCAGGTAGGTACTTTACAGGTAGGAAATATCAGTTCAGAACAGATTTGATTTCCACGCAAACGAAGTAGCGGGCTAACGCAATTGAGTAATACTACTTATACCTACTTTGTTTAAAGGTAGGCCTACAATTAAAAACTTGACTCTCTTAACGATTTCAAATTTATTTATACACCTGAAGACTCATCTAGAATTACCCCTTTGTCTAATGATTTCAATGTGTGTGGGTACCCAATTAACGCAGACGCCCCGACCTAGTCCTAAAATAAAAATAATTACGTATTTTAACATAATATGCTAAATAAGGTCGCGGTAGACCGAGGAGAAGCTTGCTTGAAAGAAATGCTCAGGAGTTGGATAGAACAGGTTGAATAAAATAAGGCATTTTAACTTGAAATACAAACTCAATGAATTACAGAACAAAGTTTGAATTGAAAAAAAAGCAACCACGTTTTTTTGGGACCTTATTATAACAAATGGTTGCAAAAAATCAACTAGATAAAGTTAAGTGTGAATTGAAGTATAGGTTTGTGTAGGTAGTACTTACATGCCAGGCCAAGATGTTATGTAGGCTAGCAAAAATAGGCTCCGAAGCGAAGGCGTAGGATGTAGTGCCTTCCTCCAGAGAGTGAAGGATCTGCAGCATCTTGGAATGACGCGCAGTGTTCATGGCGGTGATGCAGACGCGGATGCAGTCCAGCATGCTCTCTTTGCGCTTCGGCTTGTAAAGCTTCTCAGCGATGCGCTTGTCGAACACAAACACGGAGCATTCCTGCGAAAAAAAAAAAACAGAGATTTCAATGGAAAACATTCAGTAAGTGCTCTTAAATAAAGTAGAATGCTAGACACGGTTTGAATACGGGAAAACATGCTAAGACTAATATATGAGCGTTAAAGTCAAACTCAAATCATTTATTTCAATTAAGCCATTAAAAGGTACTTTTTAAAGTCGTACACACAAGAAAAAAAAAGAATTGAATCTAGCCCCTTCCAAAAGGCAGTTTTGTAGGTAGAAGAATAGGCAAGAAACTCCATACATACCTAGGTTTTTTTTTTAATCGTTGTATTTTTTATAATATTTGTAAACGGAATCATAACGAATTACACGTAAATTCAATCGAACCTTACATTGAAAGTACAAACTGAAAGTTAATAGATAAAAGAAACTTGTTTGGCTACATCAAATGGTTCGCCTAGAGAACGATTTGTGATACCTACCTAAGTTTAACAAAAAATGAGTGTCGAGTTGTAGCCACCCACGAAATGTTATAAGCCTACGAGATGACATTTAGATCTATGATACCTATTCCAAAAATCCAGTACAAAGCAGTTTTTACATGACACTGCGCCAACTGTGCAATTGTTCCTTTGATCTGAGAAATAAGTTAATAGCTTTAGTATACAAAATATGTCAAACTGCCGAATTTAACCTAAAGATAAAAGTTATTTGACGATTGAAAAAAATGGCCCTCAGAAGATAAAATATTTATAGATCATTGAGCCGAACATACACAAACGAGCGAGGTATGTTCAAGGTGAACTTTAAGTCGAATGTTTCCAGTTTACTGACTTGTTCGGGTGGCGGGACATGTTTGAAAAAGTATAGATTTCCACACAACTCTGTAACACAACTTACGTACTTGGGTTGCTCATTTGAGCCTCTAGTGATATTTTTTTTTTATACTTTTAAATCGAGTCGATTTAAACTTCAATTTGTATTTAAAACTTCATAGAGCTTACAACAATTATTTGAAACACCATTGAGCTAATTTCAAAACCAGCTAACCCACAATCTCTTTAATAATTCAATTTTTCAAACTAATTTTATACGTCAATGTCGTGTGGTACATTATTATCCAGGAGAAACAGTTGCTATTGCCCGGTATCAAACCCACAACCTGCATTAAAAGCGGGCCTTTAACTACTATTTATTCAATTAAAAACACGATTATTTACTGAGTCCATAACTTATAACCTAAATCTAAAACTTCTAAATTGTAACTATTGAATTCTAAAGTTTGCACACATTAAAAGGATTCGTAAACATCTCATTCAATTTAGGTGATATGACAAGGTACTAAGTACTTTGCAAGTACCTGCTGTACTTGCAAAGATTGCAACTTCCATAAAATCGTGTCACAAAACTAATTGACAATCTCCGTTCATTCTTGCACAAAACGACAACAACAAAAGGAGTTAATAAACCGGTACTTAGCGGCAAGATAATAAGGTAGCTCAAGGTTAGTGCTCACAAGTTCCTTTAGCATAGACCGGCGCACTAATGAATCGTTAATCTGAGAGCTAAACGTGTAATCACAGGATTAATCGACGAAGTTTTCGAGTATCTACGATGTTGTGATCGTGATAATTGGAAATAAATTCGTGAAATACTTTTATAGCTGAAAGAGGAGGGATAACACGACTGCGGGATACGTAAGCGTCACGTAAAGTCGATCGGTTTTTAAATTGGAAGCATTCATAACACAACATTTATTTAGTTTAAAGGCTTTATTCCTATCAATGGATGATGATATTAATACTCTTTGCTTTATATGAGAAAAAAAGTCTAAAAATATAAATAAGATTTGAGAATAAAATAAGATAATCTAACATTTTTAGATTGCTTATTGTCTAAACTAAGGCAATAAGCAATCCGACTGTTAGAAAAAATAATAGTACCTACTTTTTCACTTTTTTTGTATGTTTTAATGTTGATATTGTAGCCGCAATCATTTTACGTCATTATGTCAGTAAACGACTACTTTGTTGGTCTAGTGGTCGCAAAGCGCGACTGCTGAGCATGAGGTCTTGGGTTCGATTCCCTGGTAGGGTAAAGTGTTCTTGGTATATTCCATCAGGAATTTCTCAGTAGCAGCCTCGGCGTCTGGATTTGTGCCTGATAGATGGCAATGGGCTCACCCCCTATTACATGGTACTTAAATATAACTGGCGAAATGTTTGTGTTCCAATGGGCACACCTCTGCTTAAACCGTTAGGGATTACATATGTAATGTTATAATGTAATATTGTCAAAAAACATAAAAATATGAACAAGTACTTCTGATATTTTATTCCACCTGTGTATATTATTGGAATATTACCATGGGAGGCGGTTTCGTTAAAGTAGACAGCAGAAAAATATCAAGAATAAGCTCTTTGTTGGCGAAGAAAGTAAAAATTCTTTGCAATAAATCTCGATTTTTATTCTGCAGAGTTACGGAGCGTATGTGGAGACATCGATGCAAGTATTGTCCTAACTCATTTAAATTTTTAAATATAAGCTGTAAAATTGCGTTAATTGCGTGGAATATATTATTATCGCACCGCGTCTTTATTTTACTACCCAGTAACATCATGGCATACTTAATGAGCAACATGGCATCTTGCTTTTCGAGCAAAAAATAAAAATTTAAACTTTCAATGCATTAATTATTGTCACGTAACGCTGATTTATAAAATTAAACCAAAACGCTGTAGGACGTCGTCATTCCAATTTTAAAATCAACTCGAAACGAATATTTTTGCCTTACCACGCCCGAGGCAGGCGTAAAGGAGCGGGGACACGATGCCAGTAAAATGTAAACACCGCGGTCGAATGTAACTTAATTAAAATATTCAGAATATATTGTTAGCATTGTTTCAACCGTTTCCTCATTAAAGAGTAAATAAATTGCATTATTAAGGAATAAATTACGATAAATTCCACTGCTAAGTCGTAACTTTTTTTTACATCAAAACTTTGTTACGTCCAAGGTTATACTGGAGCCAGAGTAATAACGAGATAAATACAGAAGAATTAGAATTTTGTTTCGAGCGACTGAGGCAGGTGTTTACCTAAATTAAACGAATATTTAAATATATAATACTAATTACAACAAACGGTTCTGCTACTGATAAGTTTTAAAAACGAATTTAAATGAATAACGAGAAATAAGCCATAGAAACTTAGTTGCTTTACTACTCTTATCACCCTTCGGATTGTCACTGTAATGTCTACGAAATATTTCATCCAACTACCTGACTTTATCTTCGATACCTACTTGACGGAGAGTTAGAAACTCGGGGTAGCTCGGAGTGACACAAAATCCTTGAATTACGGACAAGAGGAATAGTTAAGGTAAATCGTGCAAGTTGAATGTTGTAGTCAAGCTTTGGGGTTTAAAAAGTTCGTTTGCCAAAAAGGAAACATCAGGATTTATTTTTAAAAATTAGTACCAACTCTGGTTATTAGAATTCCTGTTTAAATTAGTTCTTTGCTTAGTCTGGGTAGATTAATAATTTAGTTCTTTGCTTAGATAGGTACCCTTAAGTGTCGTATGAACCTAAAATCCTTTAGGTACTTCTTATCAAGTATCGGCATAAACTACTTTAAAAAGACAACGAAGCCAAAAATTATATCTTCCTCCAATCATAGTGATCATTGCTTATTTAGGACAATACCTGAGAACCTATTGGTAATGAGGACATTAAAGGCCAAAGTCCATTTTTATCGTTATTATTACCAAATTTTATTTTAAATTTGACCTATAATAAACTTGAAATACCCCATGCATGCACCCGTAAGCATAATGCATACGTTACATTGCGCGCTACCAAAAACAGTAACTTTTTACAGTAAAAAGAACCCACATTTCGTCAGTTATGTTTAAGGCTCAAGTAATTGAAGGCGAGCCTATTGCTATCAAAGGGGCACAAATCCAGACTCCGAGGCTGCTACTGAAAAAATCCTAATGGAAAAACCCAATAACACTTCCCAGATCTGGGCAGCGAACCCAAGACTCTGTGACAAGTCTTTTACCCCCTATATGCCTATAATATGAGACTAAATGTAAACAAATGGTAGCAAAGTGCCTGGGTTGTACCGTGTGACCGCTGGTGGCTGTTTTAATGTGCGTTCAAAATAGCTTCCACGAGTACTGATACTCTCGGGCATTCGCTGTCGACCTTCAAAAGCACTTCGGTCGCAATCGCAATGCATGTTTTGCAACCGGACACGTGTATCTGAATCTGTATGATATATTTTATTTCCCCGTCACTTGTTTACTTAGGTATTTTTAATATCTTGGTATGAGGCTGTTTATGGAGAGAGCTAACATTAAGAAGAAAAGATATTACATAGCCTCTATTTAAAAAAGAAAATAAAATTTAAACAGTCGAGTGTGGAACGCGCGTTAATCTATACATTCATGTACCTATGCGGTAACATTAGACACTCGATAAGAAAATTAGGAAATGATAGGAGGTTGATAGAAAATGCAGTATTTTTCTTACCTATCGTGGTTTTATTCCGATATTTTTATACTTGTCTCCTGGGTTTCCTTAGTTTTACATCTCTCATTACTGAGCCATCTATTCTCCATCTAATTCTGTCTGATATTTTTAGTAAAAGAAATATTTACGATCCTTATTGCCAAATTTTATGGTAATCGCGTGTCTCTATAGAAAAAAATGAGCGTCGATATTCAATCTGTAAAATTACGTACACAAACAACTATCGACGGTGGTTAATGGTTATTGAGTTCAGCAGAATAGAGTATCCCTGCTCTTGATTGTACAATGCATCACACAATATGGGCTTCCAATACATAAGTGCCTACATGCTCATTCAATATTATTGTTCACATTTGTGTTATACAAATTCCCCAAAATTATCTGGTAGGCACAGATACCACATTATTTCAGGAAGTAGGTAAGACTTTCCTCAAGGAATCGTGGAGACAAAAGGGTTATTGTAACTGAGATTAAATGAAACACAGAATCTAACTGGCTTTAGCAACAAATAACTATTTACTTTAGTTTACATCTCAAGCGCGCACCAAATTTCGACAGGATCCTCACTTAACTGAGGCAAGACAGGAGTCAAAAACGCTATCCAATTTAAATGGATTTTGTGGAACCCACGTTGGAGGCTTTCACCATAGCAACTAGACCACCAAGTTTTACCGCGTTGTTCGTTCTTCGATCCATCTCCTCTCATATAGGCATGAACTAAGTGAGAATAGATCAAGCTGTGGTAAAAATATATAACCATTCATCGAGATAGTAGGGACACAAATTTCCCAGGTTGTTCAGAACATAATATACCATACAGATAATCACCACCAGTGTAGGACATTGTAGTCCGTATACCCTATCAACGGAGCAGCTTTACAATATTGTATTAACGTAATAGCATTAATTAACTAATTTAGGCACAGTCACCCGTGTTAACGTGATGAGCCCGATAAAATAATGAAAGTGTTTACGACGCGTCCGGGAAATATACATTGACATGGCAATTCCAAATAATAAAGGGCTTAATTTCATGATCCGTTGTAGGTCCAGTTCACTCATAAGTCTCGTGATGCATTACATGCTATCCTCTCCTATATTAATGTCAAGTCTATAAATTATATTTGTTGCACAATAAAGCTTGGCGAGAGGTTCATTGTCAAGTAAATTTTCCCCACAAAGAGCTTAGTTGTCACAAGTTCATTGTCAAGTAGATTTTCCTACAAAGCCATTTCAAACATAAATTGCACTGATTAGTTTAGTTTCTCAGTTCCTCAGTAAAGACTTTAAGAAGATTTGAAGGTAACCTTACAACATATTTTACTTTTACTTTTATACATACTAACAGAAACACATATTACTGAGTAAATATGGCCTATTTAGAAGCGACCTTGGAATTTTGCTTTTTTATGCATTTTATATTGGTGTATTTAGCAAATCATAGTCTTAAAAGGCCGCTTAGAAGTACCGTACTTCGTTTAATGTACCAAGTTCACTGGGCAAAGACGCAGACAAAAGTAACAGTAATTCTTGTAGTTGGCTCCCAAACTTGGAACAATAACACCTTTTACTTAACTAGTTTATGTAACTTTATACATTAGGAGTGCTAAAAGTGTTGAATACTTTAGGTTGTATTCACATTAACGTGCGCGGCGACGCTTTCAGCAGAGCGATTTGACAACCACGACCCGTTTAGCAAAGCCGCGCTCGATCAAATTCAAGTCAAGTGAAGATAGAGAGAGTGTACAGCAATGCCGGGAGTAAGTAGGTAGTGCTAGCCAATCGTTTCATACTTCAATTTATATCTCACCAAAATTTTTTTACACACTATATTTTTCGATAGTATTTTACTTAATATTATCGTATGCAAACGATCATAAAAATCGGCCAAGAAAAAATCTTTGTGAAAACATCGGCTGCCATGAAGAAGCGATCGTTTACTTTCACGCTAACGCTTCCCGTACAGGTGTGGCCTGATTCTTATCGCTTATACAGACATTTTCACAGGAAACTTTCACTGGGGTGCATTAAAATCTTATGCGCGACAACATTCTCGAGATCAACAAGTCTTGAAATTGTAAAGCTAGTCTAGCCTCTATTTCCTGGAACGAAGGTGGTTGCACGCTTGGAAAGCTCGGGAAAGTATCTAAATTTGTCGTAACCTAGTCTACTCGTATGAACTGTATTTATAGACTAACATTTACTTGTCCATTTTACCTCATGGCACTTCATTTTAAAATAGTTAAAAGCTTATGATATATCAAGCCCAGTTAACTGACTGCTGACGTTTTTTTTACGTTTATTGATGGATGTGTTTTGTAAGTGATTTATGTAACAAAAACAAAAATAAAACGTGCGCGTGAACGTGTTTTTTGTAACATAAATAAAAGTGCTGCAAGTATGTGGTTAAAATGTGTGTTCATCCACAGATAGTCGGCTCCGAATTGGTAATATCAATAACTTCTAAATAAAAATGCTTACTTATAACTTCATTCGCAAAATAAGCACTAAAAATCGTTGTATTTTTCCCATTTTCAGACCACAAAGAAATACTTTTGCTCTAAAAACTATATTGCCAAAAGAAAAGTAAATATACACTTCGGCGTACACCGCTTGTTATAAATTATATTTCAATGTTTTCAAATAATTGCTAGCGAAAATCTATTTTATAAGTACTTATCGATCAAGTGATTGTGAATGAATACCGAAATGATAATTAAGCTTCGAACATTCACAAATATTATTGATACTAACTTAATGGACCCCTTTGAACGGAGTCAAATAGCTTATTGAATTGCGAGGTTAAGCTGCGCTTGCCCTGGTTACTGGATTGGTTAGTTCTTAAAGATCAAACGGTCCCCTTTCTCATGCCAGCAGCTACGACCACGTAATACAGGGATGGTAATATGAGAGTCGTACCGGGTAATTAGAAGCCGCGGAACTGTAAAGCTCGCAGATCGAAGAGAAGCTTTTTTGACATCGAATAACAGACCTTATTGCAAATGAGAACGCGCGAGTGCGCCCGAAGACGATCGAGAGGTAATTTTGATTATTGCGGCGATGTCCGTGATTATAAAAAGGTAGATTATACAGTACCATTCAATATTAACCAAGAAATGCTATGCTGTGTGCTCTTTTTTATTTATGCACATCCATACAATCATACACATGGATTGGGCTGCAAATGAAAGAGTTGTCAGTTACTCCGAGTGAACCACCCACTCTTTGTTAATGCATATCTAATTCATTAAATGTTATATTCATAGTCAGGAAAATGTTTCAAATTCCTAAGTACTACAGAGGCGAAGTTCCACCACCGAGTCCCGAGTGAGTTGTGGCACTTTTTGATTATCTAAATGAGTTCCAGCCAACATCGGGGAAACTCTAACACAAATCGACGGTTAGCAAACAGGTTCATGTAACAAAACACAAAAGCTTGCTTGTTGGCAAAATGTGTGGTAGGTTCTCACAGCACTTACGAGTAGGTACCTACACACCTACAGCAATGTACATACGTCCATGATGTTTTACTTCATAATTTAGAAACTAAACAAATATTTTTGTTGTAGTATAGGGTACGGGGGACTGGGGCGCAACGTTTGTTGATCTCTGGTTTAAGACTTTTTGATGACAACGTTGAAGGTAAGTTACTACCTACTTATAAAAATATTGCATAACACGCTTTGTCCATTCCAAATTTGGTGGAGTTATTTGGACTGTTAGGGTGGCCTTTACATCCTACGTGGGTACCAAGAATCATGCGCAAATTTTTGTTTATAGATCCGTAAGAAAATAATCTGCCTTTTTAAATAATATTGCCTTTACATTCTATTGTGAATCATTACAAATATCAGTGAGGCTACAGTTCCGGCACCGTCCTGTATCAGTGATAATTATTATTTCATACATTCTTCTATGAACGCGCCGAAACTGACACTGAGAGCACTGTGTCGACACTGACAAGCGTGAACGCGTTCATAGAGAATATATGAAAGAATAAATCACTGATACGGAACCGTGCCGGAACTGTGACTTTACTGATACATATGTGTGAATCAGGCTTAATTGCGATAAAAAATCAATTTGAATATTAAATTACCATAAAATTAGTGAGCGATTAAAAACTGCACACTTCGTGCCGATCCGTATCGGCATTCGTGTTTTCTTCTTCAATCGTGAGATGTAACAGTTGTCGGATATTGAGCGATTTTCTATCGGTCGGCACGGAAACGATGCAGACAAAAGCATTGTATCTGTTAAGATGCAGGCACATTCAAAGGAATTCGTAGCACTCGACGGAACAAATTAATTGGTTTTTGCCGCAATCATGCCGTTGTCGTAGCTGTGCCGTTAAGTGGAAACCACCCACGCCACGTGTTGGCACTAAACTTAAAATAACATCGATGCAGTGAAAATTCACTCTCGTTTACCGTTACGACGACGTTAAAAGTGTGAGTGTCATAAAAATCTATTGTATTGGCCTATTTCACCACTCTGGTGTGATTAGCTTTTATAACGGTAAGTTCCAGTAACTTTTAAAGACGTATGTTTACCTTCAGATTTTCTACAGTTGGTTGGACGATGTTTCAGTCAATAGGAACCGTAATAACGGCTGAGAGGCTGATCTCCGAAAACTCTTATTGGTGTTTGAAAAATATCCAATGATGTTGTGATTGCTTTCGACGTAATATCTGGATGTATTCTGTCCAAGATTAGTTTAAAATTAGATTCTAATGTTGGACCTAGTCTGAATGACCTAGCTGTGTCTAGTAATAAAGATTTGACTAGATAGTTAAATCTTGCTGCTTTTGTAACTGCTAGATAGCAGTTATAAAGTTGTAAACGTCGTTGATATTTACCTAGGTAGGTAAATATGAAAAAGACGTTTGTTTACAATTAACGTTTTTTTTTTGCATTTCATCCACACATAAGTAGGCATGTGTAGATAAATTGCTAAAAGGTTCGTCGAAAGCATTACTCTTACCATTACTAACTCATTTTCTTCTTGTCGAAATATTGTATTTTAAAAAAACATGTTCCTTTCCAATTATATAACCCCGGAGACCTTTTAATCTTAATGACAGCTCTCGCTCTAGTTAATTTCTTGAAAATTTTGATTTCAAACTGTTTAAAGTGAAACAATTTTCTTATTATCGTACGTAATTAACTTTCATAATAAGTTAGTTTCAAACTCTCTCATATAAAGAAGTGACTAAAATAGTTTCTAATTTGAGTCTCCTCAAATATCGACTTTCAGAAAATAAATAAATTATAAAGACGTCATTGTTCTCTGTTACATTGACTTGTCTTTTCATTTTGGAGATCAAAACGTGTGTAATTAGACTTGGGAAATAGGTCAATGCTGTTTCATTTAAGGTCGAATTAACTAAGAAAAAAGGAAAAGAAAGCATTGGGGAAATAAAAGAAACCTGTGAATTAGGTACTTATATTACCAAAGATCGCATTTTTCTTGTACTGTGGGTTTGTCAGTTTGGATTTATCTTTATTTATGTCATATACCTACATCAATTGTCTGACAAAAAAGTACTAGAGTAGTTACAAAGCATAAATTAAAAGCAATAAAGGCAACTCAAATATTGCCGATGTTTCTTCACGCTCATTGGAGCGAAGCGGTCAATGAAGACGCTTATGCTCAGAAGCGGACCTTTACGGAGCTGTTACAGTAACAGGATCAGGATAAAACCAACCTTAAAACAACGTGATAAGCATCAAATTTGTTGGCAGATTATTGCGTGACCATTTCGAGTAGACAGTCACTCAACTTTCCCTCGAGATAAGCAAAGGCTCATTTTTATTAGATACGAAACAACTACGGTATTTGGACGATTTCTGTTAGGCATGCGAAAAGGGACCTCTTTATATGAGAGATCTGTATACGGGAATAGTTTCTGTGATTAGATAAAAATCCAACGCACAATGCCGATAATGTCATTAAAGGCCGTTTTACATAACCTTATTTTTTAAGCCTTAAGCTTGTATGAATATGTATGTTTTCGTTCAGCACCATAATCACGAATAGATATTAAGTCTTTATTTTTGTCATTTGTCGTTTCCCAGCATGCCCTAAGTATATGTTGATACGATTAGTAATACAGGATTATTTCCCACTTTTACTTTCATATTTATGATATATTTTACCTTTGCCCTATTAAAATTATTACCGGACTCGTAGGTGTATGACCAGTTTAATTATACAGCATACAAATTATTCAATGCTTACATAAACATTTACATTCAAAGCGATTGCCCTCAGCTGTTTCTATTTACTATCTAGACACACGCCAGTGTGTTAGTCAAGTTCGGTTTTATTTACCGTGTAACCAACACATCTTTTACTAGAACCCTACAATTTTTGAGGGGTCCATATGCAAACATAATACACATTTAATGGGTTCAATATTTACACCATCCATCAAAAATTACGCATATAATAAGACGCTTTTCCGATTAATAAAATTTCGATATACGTTTACAATTTATTTATAAATTGAAAAGGATTTTATCCCTGTGGTATTTTGGGAATACACTGAATGTCAATTTGTGTAATAAATTGTTTTCAGGTGTCTAATACACTTCGCGTCGTGGCCATATAAAGTCAACTAGGTCATCATATCATGGCAGGTGAACAATGAACGAACGAATATTTTAAATTGCTCCTCTTTGTTAGTGAAATAACCGCACCTGTGAAATAGCCTAATTCCTATAGTATTATGAAAATATAGGGAATATGCGAGATGTGTGTTTATGAACCGTTTTTTTCCACAAAGTTGAATAGTGGAAAATTTATATTGTGGATATGATGGCGTTGTACCTATATACGCGAAAGAAACATTGTAATAATGACTTTTATCATGGATTCGGCTCATAATTGAGCTCTAATACCAAAGTGAAATATCTAGACGGCCAAAATCGAGGGAACAATTGTTTTTTAAACCAATTCGGAAAAGAATTACACTAAATCTAGGGTCATAAGAGTATTCATAATGATGCCCGTTCCACCGAGTATTTTACCGTAATATATGTACAATCGCAAAGTCTTAACCCTACTTACAAAACAGAAAGAGTCAAAAAGCTCTTCAACTTGTATCGTTATTGTAATAACAGCTTATCGTTTCTAATCAAACAATAACAAGCCTCTATTGTGGAACTATTATCACAAGGAAACAAAACAAAAACTACACTTGAAAGTCGTAAACGGCGTAATAAACGAACAATAAAAAACTCTGTGGTTTATTCAGTATGAAAGGTTTCGCTGAGCGGGTAAAAATCGTTCAACGATCGCAATTAAGGGGCGTTAGGACTGTACCGACAGCGCTCTCCATAGAAAAGTAGTCTAATCAAATTTTGTTCAATGAATAATTTAACTTAATGAAATTTTGTAGATCGAATAAGGCCACTGTAAGGGCACGTGTGCCTGTGGTTAGTCAGACAACACATGCGTAGTGGATACTGGAAAAGTGATTTCAAACCGGCGAGGCGAAAAGTGAATTGAATGGGCGAGAATTGAAATCACGCTGATTCTTTTACACCGAAAGGTTTTGTTGAAAGGTACGGGGTAAATTAAAACCCCAAGGAAGGACATAGACTACTATTTTTATTCCGCGACTTCGTCTTCATTTATGCAGACGAAGCCGCGGGTAAAAGGTAGTTACTTATATAAATTTCAATTCTCGCTTATCTAATCCATTCTATGCCTCGCCGGTTTGTAACCACCTTAAAAGTTGTATACCAATGCTTCATGGTGTCTTTAAACCTTTATTTCAATTTTATAAGGTAACCAAACACTCAGATTAATATTCCAGAAAGAATTAAAATTAAAATACTAAGAAATATTTATGTTGACTGCCTCATTGGTCTAGTGGTCGCAAGCGCGACTGCTGTGCATGAGGTCTTGGGTTCGATTCCCAGGTCGGGCAAAGTGTTATTGGGTTTTCCATCAGGAATTTCTCAGTAGCAGCCTCGGAGTCTGGATTTCTGTCCGGTTGATGGCAATAGGCTCGCCCCCTATTACATAGGACTCAAACATAACTGGCGAAATGTGGGTGCACTAATGGGTACACCTCTGCCTAACCCTTCGGGGATTACAGGCGTGATGTTATGTTATGTTTTATATTTATGTTGAAACATTTTTTTGCTCTAAGACATGCAATGAACAGGTTTTTTTAAATATATTGAAATCGTGAGTAGAGTTTCAATCAGGTATATTATATTGATTATAAGTCCAAGTTTCCTCAAGATATTTTCCTTCACCGATGTAAGTGGTGTTATAAAGTAAATAATATGAACAAGAAAAAGTCACATTAGTACTCGCCCGTGTGAACCCACAGACTCGTGCAAGAGAGCTGGGCGCCTTAACCACTGGGCCATGATGACGCTATCTCATAAAACATACACGAATTATTTCGTACTAAGATTTAAATCTACGTTTTATTTGTAAGATAAAGAAACGCTTTTAACTGTAACGTAGTCGCGTCAAAACAGAAATCCTAATGCTAGTCTGGAATACGTAATATATTAAGCGATGTATTTTTGATGTCTCGTCGAGGACCGACATTGTCCGGGATTACTGCTACTAAGTAATTAATCCTACTGTAATAGGTACTGTTATTATTTAGGCAACGCCATTTTCGTACATATTTGCTAACAGACTTCACCGTGTTTCTGAAAATGTTTACTTGTAAGGCTGTGCGGGAAGTCAATTAATTAATAATATTAGTGTGACAAGGCAAGCACGATCTGTGTCCAGTGTCTAATATGTGCACAAAGCACGTGTTGGTTTAAGCTTGTTATCATACGGGTCCACAGAGCGAGCGAGATCAACAGGAGACGCAGACACAGGATACTCAACTCGGTCGTCGTCGACCCCCAAATGTCCCCGAGGTCGATGGAGTGAGGGGGGGAAACCTTTACGGGTCGGGGACTTTCGGGGACTTTCGGGGAGTGGTCGGGCCCCCCTCACCTACCATGAAGCACAAACTCACTTAATGCCCCAAATTTTACGAGTATTATAATATAGCTCCGTAAAAGTATGAGATCCAAAATCATGAACCCGCTTTGTTTTGTGTTGTCAATGCTAACAGAAATGGCTCATCATCGAATTTGTTGTTGTATACGACTCATAAAAGAGTAAGAAAAGGGTGATTATAATTATGGGTTTCAAACTGAATGAGAATCAATTAATTACGTGAGCAATGTTTTTTGTATAATAATGTTGTACTAAGTTAAATTAATTAAAACAGTTCATGCTGTTTCTGTAAATTATTGTGTTAAATGTAAATTATTCTCACTGTTAATGAGAAATGTAATTGGTTACCGTGAAGCATTGTACCACAACAAAGCGAAATATTAGATTCGGCATAAAAATGAAAATTCACTTAGGAGAATTGTTTTAAGAATTATTTTCAAATCAACTACCATCAACATGATCAAAACAGTTCATCAGTCTTATTGTATTCGAGAACAAAGAGAGTGTTTCAAGTCAGAAGTTCGTAGCGAAAGGTGACTCGCAGACACTTGTAGCTCCGAAACACGTTCAAACCGCGTGCCCGCTACGCTCCGTAGCCTCGTAGCTACGTACTACGCGACCCAGCTACGCGCTACGCCACCCATCTACACATTCATCGCCGGGGCCTTTTCAACCCTCCAAACTCTACAGGTTGTTTCATATTACGATGTTGTTACGAAATTCATAGCCTTTTAAGGCTTAATAACGACCCACATAATTTTTTGATAACCTCCCAGTTCTTTTGGAATAAAACGTGAATTATAAATGATTTCGTATTTTGATTTAGTTATTGAAACTTAAAATATATTGATGGGGACGTGTTTGGTTGGGCGTGTAAAATAGGAATGTCGCTTATAAACGACAGAAAGTTAAATAATTTGTTTAGCAATTTTATACGCAAAACAAATGAACTTTGGGAAAATGGTAATACTTAGGCCTCTTGAACACGCTAAGAAAAATCGCCGGGCCTATGTGAGAATTCGTGTCGTTTTTACACATGAACTGCGAACAATGCTTCGACGCTGACCAAGAAAAAATCTGTGCTAAACCCGACGAGCGAAGTTACTGCGGTAAATAAATATTCGTGCCTAGACAAATTTCTTCAAAACTGTACATGTCCTACTTGCAGCAGACACGGTGAAATTTCTTAGGGTGTACATGCGGCTTTAGTATCAATCGATAGGTGTATCGACAAATTAATGAACAACATTTAAGGAAAATGGAGCAATTATACGGTATTTGTAGGAGCTCCTAACATCAAATCAGTTTAAAAGTCTATTGAGCTTTCTGAGAAGCTTCATGACTTTACTGATGGATGAAAATGACGATTAATTATATTTTTTTACTTCTAATACAAATGTATTCCCATGATTTGACAATAGAATTAAAATATTAAGTTATGTTTCGGAAATTAAGTGGCTCTATTGGACTGTATGTCAAGGTGACCCAATAGTTAAGTCACCCGCTTCTCATACATGAGGTTGCGGGTTCGCAACCGGGCACAGGCAATTTCATAATTTCATATGTACGTTTATCTTGAACATCACTGTCGTCGATGGAGGAAAACATCGTAAGGAATATTAGACTTACAATAAGTATAAGTCTAAAATTGCAACTCTCTTTGAGCAAACGTGGTGATGAATGCTCATGTCTTTTGTACATGAGAAAAGGTCTTTGCCCTGTGAGGCGATAATAATAGGCCGGTATTAAACGGAAGCTTTATTTAGGAAACGATATTAATGGATCCGAATCTGATCAAATTACAAAGTTTTCTTCGGGAACAAAACTCGTCTAAGACAACAATGCAGCTAAGACAGGTATTGAAATTAATCCCTAGTTGTAGGGTTTTATTTATTCCAAGAAGGGACGAACCCACGCTAAAATATCTCTTATGTTTAGGGTTTCGTACCCAAAGGATCTAAACGGATGATTCCCAAAGTGGTCTAGTTGGACCCCCAGGGGTCCACGGGAGACACAACGGGGCTCTAAAATTGCGTTAATAAAATTTAGAGGTTTACAAGTTGTAAGTGGGAGTCCACGGATTTTTTTCTGGTTCGATAGATTTACTTATCAATAACAATTCAAAAAAATGAAGGAAGAAACAAAAATCTGGCATTTTTTATAGTAAAACTAGTAGTCATTACTTTGACAGTAATTTTTACGACTCCGAATTTAGGATTGGAACTAAGTCTCGACGTAAATTTCCATCGTTAGATTTAATTCTTCAGATTTTTGTCGAGTTTTAGGCATTTGATAGAAAAGTAGCAGTCCACCGAAACTAAGAATTTTTTTAAAGTGGTTTACAAGAATAAAAATGTTTGGGATCCTCTGATCTAAACGAAGCCCTATTGCTTTCGCTCATCCCTCTGTCCGACTCTGTCACAAGGGACTAGAGGCTAAGTTAGAGTTATAGTTATATTTGCAATATTTATGTATCTTACTGACTCCAAAACTAACAATTACATAACCAAAAAGTATTTTGTGAGAAGGGCGTGAACAACGAAATATGTCCTACCCTAGCATGTGGGAAGAACAGCTAGTAGCATATATTAGAGCTCATTAAGTTGAATAAGATTTTCTTTTTCTTATACTTCTTCTCGATCTATTCGACAAAAAATTTGTAAATATACTTCTAGTTATAAAAATTCACTAACAAATATCATATTTCAGAAAACTTGAACGGTTTAAAGAATTTCGCCAACAATTTTTCTTTTCGTATCTACGTATGATATGGATCTCGCCGGTGATACGCTGATTTTTTTAAAGTAATTGTATTCATTTTAGATATTTAACGCTAATTAATTTAAAATCTATTCTAAGCATAACTTTGAAATGTACATTGAACTGCTGGACAGTAATATAAATCCCATACGGAATAAAACAAAAAAAATAAGTTCAAATAAAATTTACACGCGTTTAGAATTGAGGTTATACAGCTGGCCTTGCACAGCTGCTCGAATGCAGCTCGAATCTCGATACTTGCACGCACACACACGCACCTGTAATAATAGAAAGGTATAGAGAGAGAGAGAGAGAGAGAAAGAAAAAAAAGGTTCTTTACGTGATGCTTTTTGCAGGTAACTCCTACCGCAAGCTGCGATAAGGAACTTCGCTCCAAAAGATATACCTATGTACATAAAACACACTTAAAGCCGATACGACGTTGAGTTATTCAATGTAAAGGGATAAGCCCAGATTATATTGTGGAAAATGTTTGAACCGGATGGCCTTGAACAAACTGCAATCCATTGTTCAGCATTTATGAAATATCGGTATTTCAACAATACAAATATTCGACGCAGGTAAATAAAGTATACATTTTACGCATTGGAAACGGCAAAAAAGTAATGGAATATTGTGATGTAAAAACGATAATCTTAAAAGCCTGCTACTATGCCGATGTAGCTTCCAAATATGTTGCTTTTAACTCTTCGCTTAAGTATAGTAGATGCGTAAAACAAAGGAATTATTTTATTGATGAAAATCATTTTGGCCTGCTAATAATGTTCGCATTTTTAACCAACAAGATTCTGTTAACTTTCCGAAACAATCTGTATCGTTCAAATAAGTCCAAGTTATTTGGTAACAAAAAATCAATCAGTGAATAGGTATATTAACGTATCCATTAACATTTTCAGGTATCAAATAAAGTAGGCACATAATGAAAATTTTACACATTTTGCCCTTTTATACCTTACAAATTGGTTCATGCAAAAAAACTCGTGTAAAAAATTTAAATTGAAACATTCGATATCAGCCATACCTTTCATTACTGTGCCTTCCAATCAAAGTGAAACAATTTGGATGAACCGTGAAATATTACCATAACAATAGTGTACTTTTAGCAACAGTTACGATGAATAAATGTTAAGTTGGGCATGAGTTTGCTTTAATAACGACTTCAAAGAGAAGGAATATATAGAGAGACTAAAATCACACATTCTTCGATTTTGTAACGTGATCGTATCACAGGGGTTTCACGATCTTCAATAAAATCACTCGTGCGAACAAACATCACGTGTTGACATAATGGAAGCAATTGAATTGCAAAAAATAGAGTTAAAATGAAATAATAATTCTACATTTTTTTCAGCAAACAGAAAATATGATCGCTTTTCAATGTGGCAATGGAGATAAAAGCCGAATTTGTCAGGTGCGCATTCCTGCATGGTGAAAAATTCTTTATTTAAAAATACTGCTGGAAATATAGGTAAATTAATATTATTTTGTAGGTACGCATATGAATTTTGGACGGATTAAAAGTATCTGCTGTGCTTCTGTTAAATATTGGTAAAAATGATAAGGTACTTTGGAAGGTCCAAGCTTTTAAAAAGGAGATTCCACTTTGAAGAGCTTCAAAACGGTTCCAAGTTTTTTGCATTAAGCCCAATCCGAGGCTTTAACTGCCAAATGAGAGCCTTTTCAGGTATTTGTCGAGCCTCTTGGCTGTGTGTTCACAAATCCTCATCTTATATGGACAATCTAATGTTGCAAATCCAGGGACCTACCTTACTTGAATTTTTTATCACTCTCGACTTTCACAAAAATATTAAATGACGTGTGGAGTATCAACGTACAGGTAATGATGACAATTTTTAAAAATGGTTTTATTTTTATTGAAACTATACAAAATGATGAGTAAACAAAATAGTTAGTAAGTAGTTATGCAGTTTCTCGAAACTGTGCCTAGCCAAGAGTAAATTTTATTATGCACAAAGTTATGTCTGCCGGCATTAAAGTTAATATTGTCCAACGGAATATTTAATTTTATCAGTATCGAACTCCCGGCAACTATATTCTTATGCTGACGTAGTCACTGTAGTGTTAGTGTTCCAAATTAATTATTTATATAGGAGAATAGTGCTTCCATTTACCAAAAGCCCGCTGTTTATTAGAGCGACAGGCCACATTTTATCGGCTTGAGAATCGACTCACCGTCGACTTGTATCGGATTCAATTAATCAAACTCCGGAATTACTTGGGAAACTTATTGAAATATTTAATTATAATTTAAACTTCCTTCGAAAACATTAGCAATTTTAAATGATGCATCAGTACTTGATTCTATTAAAATATGTAATTAAGTGCCTTTGTAGCTTAAGATTTTATAACTTTAAGTAAGTGAATAAGTACATTGTTAAAAGAATAAAATATATATACATATTATAACTATAAACCGCTCAGCTAAATTACTTTCTATTGTTTAAAAATGCAGATACAAACGTCAAATTTTTCTCTTTCACAATATTAAAGTGCAACGACAAAATAAATTATATTTACTAAGAGAACTAACTAAATAAGTTATAACTACTTGTTAGATGTTAGTGAGTAGGTACAAACTTAAACAAGTTTTTGATTTTGAGATGGGGTAGAAAATCCGTCTAGAAAATACCTTCCATGAAAAGATTATTTTTTAAAAGTGTGATATTAAGTTGAGTGTGTGTAGGTGCCGCGAAGTCTGTTGACAGGTTATACTTACCTATACGGATTTTCCGAACTTTGGCGTAAAATGGAGCGATTAATTCAGCCGTTCAAACTGTTGCCTTTAGTCGAGTATCCAGAAAAAACCGATTCATTTGAGCGATTTATTAAGCTGTCGGCATGAGAGAATGATAATGAAGTTGTATAATGATTTTAATTGATGTTTCGCTGTCATTTTCAATTACAGACACACTTTTTAATACTTGTGTACCAAGTGTTTAAAATCTGGGTTAAATTGAGCTGAAACTAAGCTAAGACAATTCTCAGAAGTTCAAACGCAACTAGAATATGTTGTTCCGTTAAAAAGTTCCAGTACCTACCTTCCGTGTCCATCATCGGATCAGTTTGATGGTACCATATTGTTAGGTATATTGTTTTAGGTATTACATTGTTTAGCTTCACTAACGTGTTGTGAAGTGTTACGTAAATCAAGAGGACAAATTGCTCCTATTGGGAGTACCGATAGTACTCTTGCTTTCAATATTAAATAACAATACCAGACTATTATTGCATAAGTACAGGGAAAGAATTCTTCTCAAAGACTTAAACCGATACGACAATTAAAAAATGGGTTAATTATATTTTCAAGATTTTGTTCAAATTTAGTTATAGGAAAACAAAAGCGTGTGTATAAAATAATTGAACCTCCCAAAAGGTAACATCATTTATAATGAAATAGTTTTACAGGAATTTATATAGGTAACTTCATTAGGTAATTAAATAAATGTAAAGACTGTTAAACTTAAAATAAAACCCAGGATTATACAATCCCCATAGTTTTGAAAGTGTTCACAATCAAATTCGTTCGCTCGACAATGTAGCCATGAATATTATTGAATTGTCATTATTAAAGGGATTGTGTGTTGTGAGCGTGTAACACAGTTAAGCCTTCTATCAGAGAGAAAAATCGTAAGTATCTTCATAGTGTAGATTTTAATTAAATAATATTATAACCGAGGAGAAGTCGTCCACAAAAGGAGAATGTACACACATCTCAACTGTACATTTAAGATCCTCACTCATAGAAGAGCTTTTCCTTTGAATCACTTCGCTCATTGGATAAGAAACTCGATATTCTTAAGCCTCTAAGCTGTCCATCTATAGTACCTAAGCTGCTGCGTTGTATTGAGTATTTATTTACCTATAGTGTTAACTGGACTGTTCTAAATGAGGACTATTGTATCAACGACAAATTATATGAGTCTATAAAGAAACGTTTTCTGAAAAAGTTTTCTGAAGAAGGTCCTCTTATCTGTAGACTTTTTATTATACTTAGACAATATATTGAAATGGCTATTTATATAATAATGGCCAAGCCACATGAAGCTCTACTTTATTAGTATCACGTATAAGTGACTGAACTATTATAGCGAAATCTTAGCATAACAATTTAAATAATAAACATTAATCATTAAAAAAATATAGCAGTGATTTTAACAACCATAAGATTTTGGTTAACAATTTATAATAAACAACAACTTGTTGATCAGGATATAAAGTAAATATATGATTAGACTTTTAAGAGACTTCACTTTTAATAATGACCGAATGAAAATGTTGTTCCATTTAATCATTACTGAATGGAATGCCTGTTATTCCGTATTGAAACATTGAACATTAATTAGAAATTTCGACGTGCATTCAAGAGATGTTATCGCTAGCAGATTATTATGCTTTGGACGAATATTACATTCAGATTTTCTGCCTGTTAGAACTGGATTTTGAAATTGAAACAAATATCCTTCAGTAAAGGCATACACAGTTTTGCATTCAGTAAATATCTCGATGGAAGTATCAAAAGATTACTGTGGACTTTGTATAGATTTTTTTTTATTGAATTTTATGGAGAGCAGATAGAAGTTGAATCTGTCGGTCGGAGTGATAAAAAATATGTGCGTGATAGAAATGGTTGCGTATAGTTTGAAAATCATAAAATTGATTCCTATGCAACTCAGGTACATACAAGCAAGTTTTGATAGAAACATCAAAACAGCGCAAACCCCCAAATAAATTATACAAACGTGAAAGTTTGAACATAATAGGAACTAGTGAACGGGTCATAATGATGACGGTCCAGCCAGTTCTAAACGTGATTGAACAGGGTATCGACCAATACATTTTATATAAATTTGTTCGCTTGACGCTTTGAAAGTCACTTGTTTCTGGCATCAAAGGTGAAACTGAAATCAAAGCAGTTCCTTGCGAGGGCCACGCGGTCAATCTATAGATGCTCATATATTATGAAGAGGTAAAGGTTGTTTGTTTGAAAGAGGTAATCCCTTGAAGTACTAGCCTGGTAAAAAAAGTCTTTCACAGATAGAAAGCTTTACTTATTGTCAAGTGTTATAAGATTTTATGTTAATTGACTTCCACGCAGATGAAGTCGCGAGCAGGAGCTTCTAACACTGATCACAATCCGAAGAATCACCATTTAGGAATTAAAATCCATAAAGCCACCTCTCCTGCATCTAATATGGAGTAATGGATCAGATTTCGTAGATCCTATAGACTAGAGGTTATGAGATCTATAAATACTTAGCTAATATTGACAGACCACAATAGCTCATCATACTCGTATTATGCTATTTAATTGAGTAACAAAACAAACATGATAAGGGACAATCATGCTGTTAAGTAATCAGTACCGTTATGCGAGCAGCCTCCGACCTGGTTCTATTCGTGGGATAGATAAGCAACAATATCTAAAAGTTAGAAATTGAAATTGGCGTTGGATAAATTAGGATTTTATTAAATCTTGTAGGGGATGTAGAGACAACGGAGGAGTACCGTGAGCAGGGCTTCAAAACGAGTTTCTACCTTATTACCCTGTAATAAAGTTTTATATCATACAAAATTGTTATGAATCTCGTCGAACCTGTTAACAAAGTTGATGTGTAGGTACATAAAATATGTATCGCAAAAATAATACAGGTCTTGCGTATATATTAGTAAAAACATAGATTGTTATAAAATATTTTCTAGAAATAATTATTACACTGCTTAATTAATTTTTCTTACAAAAAAATTAACCAGCTTGTTAATAACAAAACTAAATAAAATTGCCACCACTGTTCCAATTACCTACGTTAATACCTAATATAAATTGAAACGTTATTTATTTTATTAAGAAAACAGAGAGTGTAGGTTTAATATCTTTCGAAATTATTATTGATAGTTCTTTTCAAATGGTTTCTGCGGTTTTTTATATAATTAGATTAAACTCAAGTGGCATCCAGAAAGTAAGCGGCGCTCGCGAGCTTTTACTTTTGTTCGTCTTATAAGATCCCTACTCTACCGTACCGTACCTTGGTATTAACTATCTGTGCCCTAGTTATAAAACTAGGATTATAAAATTTCAACAGCAGACATTGTTTTACTGCTTTTAACATAATGTTTGAAATTTTCTTTACCTCTAATTGTCACTTTTTCAAGAATAATATTTAAAATTTTACTTTACTGGCTTAATTGATTATACTTTATGAATAGCTCATACGTACCATAGTCAAAATATTAGACAAATATGGCTTTTGACTCAATATTTTGAATCATCTTCTGTAAATGCGCTAGGTAAACATAATATAACAGGTTTCCTATCATTGTGATCATAATGTTATCTAAACTTTAAATACCTCCATAATTGTACTATTAGATGCACCCGCAAGCACAATAATTTGCGTATGTTACTCGTACATTGCGCGCTATTATGAACAGTGATTTTTCACACCGTATCAAAGTCAAAGTCAAAGTCAAATCATTTATTTCAATTAGGCCACTATAAGGCACTTTTGAACGTCATTACATGAAAAAAAAAAATGGAATTGAATCTAGTTGCCCCTTCCAAAAGGTAGTTTTGTATGGAGAAGAATGGGCAAGAAACTCCATACGTACTCTTTTAAAATCAATGTTTTACAATGTTATTATTTGTATACATAGTCATACGTAATTACATGTGAATACAATGTACCTTCTATAAAAAAAACTACTGTATAATAACACACAAAAATAATTTATATTACAAATTAGGAATTCATGGTAAAAATATATATTTAAAGTTACATCATGTTCACATGTTAACAAATATTGGAACTGTAGACAACCACTCTCAACATCTCAACCAACAATGAAACAGCGTGTGAGCCTGCGCAATCCCATAGTAAAAATCAAATAAAAAATAAAAATATAAAAATATAATAAAAATGTCAAAAGAAAAAAGGAAATATATATACACACATAAAAATTAATATCCGACTTTTATCGAAGAGTATAAAAGAGTCTAAATCCCCTATATGCTCGATTCTGCTCCGAACGCACTAACACCCACTCAAGGTCCCTATTTAAATGGACAATGGCATTACCTTCGAGAAAACATTTTATAGCTAAATAATTTTTAACAAGTTTATCCAAGTTTATATATTTATACCTAGTAGACTAGTGAAAAAATCCAATTAGTAACAGTTTATGAAAGCAGAACGAAGGAAAAGTACTAAAATATCCTATCCATATAATTATAGATCGCTAATCGGCAGGTTTTGGTGCTAAAAATAAACGGGATTTATTATTAGAGTAAATGTTCATTTTATTAAAAATTGTCCAAACTTTGTAATTTTATTATTATTTATAAGTTTTGTGTTTAGGTTATTTATTATTAAGTAAATGTAAATATATTCTCGACGGGATTAACAATTTGTAATTAAAATTTAGTTTAATCAAAATTCACGTTGCTGACCCTACCTCTGTTCAATGTACTTGTATGTGTAATCCCCAAATTCTAATACATTGCTAACTAAATTCAAATTTGCATTCAGTCCAACCAGGCAAAGCTTATTACCTAGTGCGTATATTCAGTGGTTAATGGATTAATTCACATTCTACCATTTAATAAAAAAAATATATTTAGATTTTTGGTGATGACTTCGGAAGCTTGATGAAAAAGCTCTATTTGTAAAAGCCAAGCAGCCCTGGCATGGCTTTTACAAATAAAGCTTATTCATTAAGCCTCCGTTTTCAGTTTCATCAAACTATTAAAAAATATTTACTAAAAGTCAGAATGTATACGACTGCGACTGCGGCCTAAGGCCCGGCCACACCGGAGCGGACAACTTGCGGCCGCGGGCGTGGTCGGATACTACAGTAGTATTTGTACGGACGAGTCCACACTCCTGCAGTACCAAACCATGCCCCTGAGAACGACCGGGCCCGCAAGTGGTCCACTCCGGTGTGGATGAGACTTAAGAAAGTACAAAAGTCTTCATAGTAATCATCGATATAGTAATCCTTTTGTAAAATCAACCAAAACAGAACATTTCACAGGCTAGTTAGACCTAGCCTTGTTATTTAGTATTCTGCCTTAATATAGGTCATAGCGCAACAGTTGTTTAACACAATAGTAGTTAATCTGTTACGGGGGCATACTGCGCTGATAGATAAACTACATATTATGATAGATAATTATATCATAATTGGTTCCAAGTGTTGGTCAAAGAGCTTAATTATTATTGACCAGTATGCTCGCTCGAAATCTAATCTGTAAATGCATGACGTGTAATTTCTGAAGTCCAATTTGTCCTCCTTTGTTCACAATCTGTTAATTAAGCTACCTATCTGTGTAGGTACATTATGTACCTATTATGTTAACAAAACTGATATATTTGTTACAAACAGACGTAACATTAATGACATCACGCCTGTGATCCTCGAAGGGTTAGGCAGAGGTGTACCCATTTAGGACACCCACATTTTGCCAGTTATGTTTAAGTACCATGTAATAGGGGGTGAGCCTATTGCCAGAAATCCAGACTCCAAGACTGCTACTGAGAAATTCCTCATGAAAAGACCCCATAACACTTTGCCCGACCTGGGAATCGAATCCGAGACCTCATGCTCAGGAGTCGCGCTTTGCGACTACTAGACCAACGAGGCAGTCCTAAATCTTAATCCAGCTCTCTAGAGACGTGAAATGTCGACCAGTCGCTTGGCGATGTTTCGAAAAACAAACGCGCTTGTACCTCACGGCATTCGAAGCTGATTGAATGGAAATCCCTCTCTTTCATATGTATATGACTATGTCAGTTGTCGAATGACAAAGATGCATAAACACAGTTTTATCACGTAGATAGGTACACTAGTTGATATGCAGGAGGTTCAATTACATGAAATAGCAAAGGTCACGGCACACGCACTATGCGCAGTGCCAAAATGTTAACCTAACGATAACTCACTTTGCTCGGCCGGATTGAATTTTAAACGTTACTAACACGCCACTTCCCCTGCGCGTTCTGGTGACACGAGTGCAGTTTTAATCAAACTACGAGAAAATTGCTCCACTTTAATGTCAGTCAAGGGCTGGTATAACGTTGTTTACCTTGACCATGAATATGCACGTTGCCCACGTCATCCTGAAGCTATTTTTACTTTTTAAAGCATCGTTCAAATTAGTGCAGGCAATAATTCCTAATAATAACTGTGCAGTATTTTGATAGCATTTAATTTACAGGTTCGAAAAGATCGCAGTTTGGAATGTTATTTCGGCGATATTTCTACACGTTTTCATGTTTTTTTTTAATTGAGTGTTGTGATGTATTTGATATAATATTGTAGATTAAGCGGAAATGCCACTCCCACTACTTATTACCACTTTGAAAAAAAGGTATTAGACCCCAGTCTCTGGATCGAGCTACCGCACGAAGTGTGCGATATCGATTCCTTTTTTCATTTGCTTACGTTCACCGGACTAATACTATACGGCAGCTATAAATACAAAATTAGAGTTATGGGTGTCGTTTCCATAGTTTTCAGGGGCGCTAATGCTGAAAATGATGTCAAAGTAAAAATCCTAGATGCAGCCGCGGAATTTAAGCACATATGCGTCATGGATAAATTATTAAGGCAAGCAATTCTATTTAGTGCTATATCTACCAAGTGTTATGTAAGTATATTTATGTAAGTGTATCTATTGAGTGTGAGCGGAGCAGCTCCATACTGGGCAGGCATTTTCCATTGTAGTTGTTCGCAGGATTAGGGGGGAAGCCCCCTATCTGATGGATGTTAGGCGGTGTAACAGGTTATTCCTTGTTTATGACGTCAGTTTTGTTATTACTAGAAGTATTTGGAACCGTTTTAAATGAGCGTTTTTTTTATATTTGATTGTTCATTACTTCTATAAAAAGTAGTTAAGTATCCAAAAATTAAAAGGAAAATGTCCATCATGGTCATGACTGATTTCTATTAGTTTAAGATATTATTGCTCTAGGCATCTAGGCAATCTAATAAGGTAAAAGTGGAATACGTTTGTAATGTTTTCGGATTTGTTTTGCATCTGTACCATAGGGAATTTGTTTTTTCTTAATCACTAAAAAGCTTAAATAAACCTATTTTAGAAGTAGTTGTAAGATGTAAGGTTAAATAAAAATTTATATTCCATACCCTAAAAAGAGATTTTAAAAATAATAAATAAAAATTTTAGTTAAATAAAATACCTGTCATTCATTTTAAACATGCTATCGTTGAATCAATGGAATAAAATATATGAAGGTAGGTCAAAATAAATTTGATATTTTTATTCTACCTTTGTTATTAAAAATTCGAAGTTAAAAGTTTTGCGAAGTACAAACAGAATATCGACAGAGTGAACGACAAAGATATTTTAAAAAAAAAGGAATCCGTACTGCAGTTTTGTCATTCGCTTCACATTTATTTTTACACGAGGTGCAATAAATAAAAGAGCTACTAATGCACTCACAATCTCAAATGCTTTCAATTTTATTGTTCGACCATTCATTGTACCACTTTATTGAAACTCTTTCTTTTTTGCCATCAATGCAATGTATTGTATGTAGAAACTATTGTATTGGAAGTGTATTGGATACCTAATTAATCTCCAAGTTATCCTTCATTTTCTAAAAGGTTCCTTAACACAAAAATTAAGTAACACACTGTCAAAACTCATGTCAACTGCGGAGTTTGATTGACAGAAATAAAAAAGAAGAAAATCAATTGACTAAGCTTTGAAAAGATATAATGTATTGATTTATCTACGAGCTCAATAATAAATGAACAAAGGTCCGTGAAATTGACACTGAAAGTGCTTCGTTTGAGTTTTTAAATGAGAAATTAAACACATAATCTCATTGAGGTTGTGAATAAACGATAGCGATACACGAGCAATATAAGAGAATAGACGAGGTTTATTAATTAATTATTACCATGACCTAAATAACGCAAAATAGTTTTGGAAATTAAACTTTATACAAATTAATTAATTTTCTAAATTATTTTTGCTCAGCTGCTTCATAAAATGAAAAACAGTACATTTTATTCACTTTAATTAAAATAATAGTAACTTTAGTGTCAGGAGAATATAGGTCACATTAATGAACAGAAAAACATTATGCACACGACTCGGCGTATACTACTGTTATAATATTAATTTAGGTACGTTTTCATTCAGCCTTTGAACTTGCAATTGTGACACAAAAGAAATTCTGTGCTCAGAATGCAATCGGTGCCGATGTCGACTCCAAAAGTAATAAGAAGGAAAATTTTCACACCTTTTATAAAATACAAACAAAATGTAAGATAGGTAGGTCTTCAATTCATTGCATTACTGGTTACCTTTGGCCGCACGTTTCAAGCGGGGCTTTTCAATAAAGGGTTCTCAATGCCTTTTGTTGAAAGGAGAATTATATAAACGGTAGTGGGCAGTGGAGATCTCGCTTGACCGGCATTAATTGAAGTTGGCGAGGAGGACTTCCGCTCATCGAGAGCACTTCATTCTGTTAGCTATTCAATTGCTGCCATTATATGCTACTGGAGCACATCCTCAATCGAGAAGCATGACAATAACAACTATGCCAAATTGCAGCTTATAGTAACAGTTTCACAGAGCAAAAGCAAAGTCATGCCGATTTTAGAGAGAGTTTAATACAAAGTAAGTTTTTAGTAGCAGGCTATGATTGACGTTAGCTATATATTTGTTATTTTTAATTAGTTTGATGACATTGGCATTTACAATCAAAACGATTGAGCCGAGAATCAATACAATCGAAAGTTAAATAAAGCAGCCGCCAAAATTTCACCCGACCCTTCACCGCCTAAAATGCCAAATGTAAAATAAAAAGAAAGAAACGGCGCTACAAACATCCCAGTGAGACGTTTTTGTCAGTTTGTAATGAGAATTTCTGATTGTATCTGATATTTAAATTGATTATTATTACACGCAAAACTATTTTCCTTCTGCGGGAATCTCAACAACTTTAGAAAGTATCACAAAGTCGTGTTTAGTGCCGAGCTCAAGGTAATAAAACTACGTAGTTTATAAAACTATGCAAACTAGGTATTATGAATATAAGCACTAATTCGAAAAATAACAGACTTTAAACCTGAATTTTGATGTGAATAGAAGGCTAACAAAAAAAATTGCCAAAAATTTTTACCTCTCTCTATTAGCGAATTTCAGAATTGAATTACTAGTTCCGGAGATTTGACGATGATGATTCACTAGATTTGAGCGTATGCTCGATCAACCGCAACCAAAAATCTGCGTTCAGCGGTCAGATAAAGTCTACGTATATATTTATTATAACAGCTCATACCGAAAGCTTAGCACAATCCCGCGGAGTAGATAACCGTTTTTAACAATATCCGCGTTTTACATAGTTTTATTTGATTTGAAGGTTTAATTCATATCAATGAGTGCCGCTTATTGTGCTTATCGTATACGAAGGTGGCATACTTACAATTCGAAAGTCGACTTGAAGCGAATGCATTTACTTTAGCGCGCACGAGCTACGCTCACTGATCTATTCAGCCGTATTTACATGATCCACTAGCAACAAGTAGTATATCACTTTATAATAATATGCTTGATTTATTATAGCAAATAAAATTTCATCTTATCCATTTTCGCAATGGTTTCAAGTTCAAGGTATGAGCAGTATTATGGGCACACAGATCTAGATCATGTCTAGATTCCTAGAAAACGTTGTTGTTACACGTATGTGCAACTATTTCGCGCTAGACTTGATGGATTGGGTCATTTGTACACCGTGTATGGGATATTCCACACGCAGCGGGCTAGCAGCGACAGGATAGTGTTCTTTTCATGAGTAAATGTTTCTCAGATCGTTTAATAAAAGGTGGTAGATGGCATTTAGAATTATTTTTATAAACGCAAGTTTAAAGATACTGTTTGTTACACTCCTACTGATTAACGCTTAACGAATTTAATCCTAAAAGTCGATAAAAATCTTTAATAGAAAGTCTTTATAGGGAAAGGGAAAGCCGATGGGTCTTAAAAGTGTTACCCAGCCGAGGCACAACCACCACAACCGCTACAACTGCAGCTTGACTACGATAAGTTATGAGCACTTGAACTGAACGTTGAACACAATGCAATGAATTGGATAAAATAATTGGTACTTGTTTTTTATAAACATGTAGGAAAATATTGCCTACGCTGAAAATTAAAACGAACAAACTAAGCGGGCGGGCTCGATATTGAACTTGACACAGAAACTATAACCTTGAACGCCAACGCTTGCACCGGATAATCTACGTACATAATTGCAGTTTCCTATTTCCTGGAATAATAATTCAATATTGTGAGAGAACGAGCCTTTCATTAGTTATACGTAGTGCTGAACGAGTTGGGCGACTGGTTTGTGCTCAAGACCAATCGCATGATGTCGTATATTTTTTATAGACAAACTTTCTCGTTTTTATTGACATTTATGAACGGGGAAGTTGTTCTGTTGTATTTTACTCTTTCTCGCTTGAATGGTTCAAAGAAAATAGCTGAAATCTGGCACACAGAATATATGATCTAGCTTAACAAATTGATTTTATATGCCGTTTTTTGGCTCTCGTAGATCTTTGGGTTATTTCTGAAGTTTACGCAGACGAAATTGCGTGCAGCAGCTCGTTGGTAGCACATTCTGTTGTAGAACTAAAAACCTTAACAGAATTATACCGACGGCGCGCTCCATGCAGAACGTAGTCTCTAGTCATATTCGTTCCATAATAAATCAAACTCGATGAACTCTCGTAGATAGGATAAAGCTATACCTTTATCTAAGCTTGACTTTAGTCAGATTTTCGTCAAATAACTTAATTTCAAAATGGAATGAATTCATTCATTGAGTTTGCGTAGTAAACGGTTATGTTATGTGTCTTTATACAGTCCGTAAAGTAGTCAGAAAATAATAGCACATTTTGTTAATAATTGTAGCAACATTTTGTCTTATTTATTATGAATGAAAATATTTCCGACAACGATACCGGCCTTGAGTGAGCTATTGATTATTTTAGTATGATTGATTGCATGTTTGGTAATAAATTAGAACAGTTTGTTAAGCTACCTTTTGAGCGCAAGCTTCTGCTCGCGACTTTGTCTGAAGCTAAAGCTATATAGCGAATATATTCCTAGCTAAAGTCCCAACTCCCTCGGGAACACAATACTGGGATAAGAATTATTAGCTTGATCAATTTATTATCTATATTTTAGCTAAATTCGTTCAGACGTTTAAGCGTAAAAAAGATACGATCATGTATTTATCCTCACAAACTTTCGCGTTAATATTATAATAATAGTCAAAATTCATCACGTTTAACAGTAGTTTATTAAATTGTTACTTATCTGGGGCTATTAGAAACTAGAACCTAGTTAAAACCTGGTTATGTGCATATGTATATTAGGAACTATATATTCTACTACTTTAAACTCAATAAACTGTGTAAAAGAGCGTCGAAAAGCGTCGTATGAAATGCATGAGCTTTATATGATTACACTCTCGGCTCCATTACGCCTTCGTCTTCGCCTCAGGCTGCCATCATAGTAATCACTGTTACTTTTTGTTACCTCTGTAGTATTATAGTGTAGGTACTATTACAACATTGTTTTATTAAGGAATGTCAGTTATAATATATTATTAGAGATGCACTTGACAAAAGTCTGTCATTGCGATACTATTTCCGATTTCATAATTTCATTTAAATGTTGAGTGATGTTGTTGAATTTAAATGATGCCTAAACTTAAATGTTGAGTTCCATTTTATGAAGCTAGAAAAATGTTTCTCAAAGTAAGTAGTGCTAAAGGTAAACTAAGAGTCATGATTTAGTTTACAGCCTCACTGGGTTAGCCACCGCTGTGGCCAACTTTGAACAAACGAACGATGTTTTTAGTGAAGATAAAGTATGATTGCTGTCCGAGCTTGGGACAGCCACATTTCTCTCAATTATTTGTTTTTGAAAATTTCCTTACTAACTAAATGCCAACTTCTGTTTTTAAACTTACACTAAATGGAAACTTTCTGACAAATAGACGCGTTTTACTGGTTCTACAATCAGCGAAAGAATTCGCTTATTATTTTGGTTTAATAAAAAAACATAAATCTAAATATAAAAAAGCGAAAGGACACTCACTCACTCACTCACTCATCACGAAATATCGAAAACCGCTGGATATATAATATAAATATGAAAATTGGCAGGGAGGTACTTTACAGCTAGTAGACTTCCGCTAAGAAGGGATTTTCTAAAAGCTTTTTTAAAATATTTATCACAATTTAATTCAATTTATATTTTTAACTTTGTCAAAATATTCACTTTGTTACCAACAAATCAAACAATCAGCAAGTTTCCGTTTTCTCTCTCCCTCTTCTAAAACTGAACCGAATCCACAATTTTTTCACTGATTGTAATTTTTACCAGTGCTCGCACAACGGTTGAGTGATTAAACCACCGGCGATCGTTAATTAAACCTGTCAATAAACACGAGTTAGGTCTAACACAAGTGAACATCGAAGCGTTGGATCATTTTCTAAAAAATGTCGGCCATTGTTATTTTGCTTGTCAATCACTAAGATAAAACAACGATAAGAATGCTTTGACTAGCGTTTCCGGTCACAACATCGTGTCATTAAAAAAGTGGTGGAAGTCACGCGATGCCCCGCGACGAGGCTTGTTAATGACTAACTGTGTATTGAGGTATGTTTTCAATATCTATTAACCATTTTTTGTTACCATTGAATGCAAGCCACACAAAGTAACTATACGTCTATTTCTACTTGTGTACTTTAGACTTGTACAAGTATTCATTAAAGTGTGTCGGATGAATGAACTAGCGCAAGTTTCTGAGCCATTTGTGGGTGCAACTGCGCGGCGTTGCACTGACTTGTGAAAGTTTAAACTTGCACAAGTACCTATATCATTAACTGCACATAATTTCACAAATTAAACATGTTAATATGCTTTTTAGCAACAGAACCGACGTTGCTTGTGAATTATAGCGTTTAAAAGACCTACCAAATGGACTTTAAAGTTTATGTTTGTATATTTAGTAAATACCTATGGCAAACAAACATTACAGACTAGCTGAAAAACAATGGCATACCAGCGGCCACCTTATAGTAAGTAACCTCTGCAGCATAGGTCTGCAATACTGGAGTCATGACAATGTAGGAATACCAGAGACAATACTATTCCTCTCCATCAAAACTCATCAAACCGGAATACAACAACGTTGGTGGCAGAAATCTAGGTGTAGTGCTAGACAAGCCTAATCCATCACCCGAGACAGGGATAGTCGGATACGTATTGCGTACCTTGTGCGATTATAGGCGGTTGACTAATTGGTAGGTACAACAAAAAAATATACATATGTTAAATAAAAGTAAATTTTATTATAACCTTTCTGGAAAATAAGTGTTGAAAAACACACGAGAACGAGAGCTTAAAGAGTCACCTAGATATTTCTATTGTTGTCTGATTCCCTTTATAAAGCTAATCGGGGGAATAAGGTTCTTTTGAAACATATTAAGAATATTTTCCATTTCTTCGATGTTCCTAACTTGGTCCTTTTAACACGAAAATTTCGTAGAAAGTCAGTGTAACTCACAAATAAATATCAGGCTTTCTGGAAAATAAGAATTGAAAAGCATATGAGGATGACAGCTTAAAAAACGACAAAGATTTTTAGATTTTTGGCCGATTCAGTATAAAGGTTATAATACTAATCGGCGGAATAAAATTCTTTTTGCGGGTGGGTCAAAAATTACAAAAGAAAACCTTTAAAGTTATAACACAAAAAGTTATTGTTTTTTGAAGCTTAAATTAGTCAAGCCAGAGCTGCAATTTAACGCTGTGTTTAACTAGGCGTTTTATTCATATTAGACTAAATAGGTTTTATGTCTTTTAAGTGGTATAACAAATGATTTTATATTGAATTTATGTTATGCTTATAAAAAATAGTTATTTCAAAATTATATCAGTCGTTTAATAAATTAACTTATTATTATATCAAAAAAATATATAAATTCAGTTGTTATATCTTGTAAATATTGGAGATTTTCAAATTGTATCATATATTATTAACCCTCTTTTTGCACATATTAGGTTTTTTCAATTTCTTCATGTTAACAAATAAGGTCTTTTCAAATATTTCGTAGAAGGTCTCAGTGTTATTTACTATTAAGATTATATAGCATCAAAAGCTTTCTGGAAAAAAAGAATTGAAAATCATATGAGAACGACAGGCGAATAAGTCACCTGGATATTTCTATTGTTGTCCGATTCCCCTTATAAAGCTAATCGGGGGAATAAGGCTCTTTTGAAACATATTAGGATTATTTTCTATTTCTTCGATGTTCCAAGTTAGGTCCTTTAATACGAAATTTCGTAGAAAGTAACAGTGTTACTTACAAATAAATAATAATATATAGAATCAAAGGCTTTCTGAAAAATAAGGATTGGAGTGTAAATGTGAACGACAGCTCAACACCAAGATAATTCTATTTTTGTCCCATTGTCACAGCTATACGACGACAACAGGGCTTTTTTTGAACGTACACTATTCGAATTTTTTTCAATTTCTTTCCAAGTTGGGTCTTTTATTATGAATATTCCATAGAAAATGTCAGCGTTAAATAATAATAAATAGTATTAAGAGCTTTCTGGAAAAGAAGAATTGAAGAGTAAATAAAAACGACAACTGAAAGTATCAAGAATATATTTTTATTTTTATCCTATTCTCACAACTGTACGGACGAGGCATTTTTTGAACATTTTTTTTTTATATTATGAATATTTTGTAAAAAGTGCCAAAGTATCTAAAGGACCTATTTCATTTGATACTGCACTCATCGACGTCATTAGGTACAGTTATTTTGTGCATAAGTAATTTATATGGCACGTTCGCAGAGTCCGTTTCCATGTTTCTTAATTCATGCCTATGTTAATTTATTCTATTGAGGTGCGCTGCTTCCATACGTTTGCCGGCATTGATTAATTGTAATTGCAAGTGTAATTGATCACTGTAATGTTATTGCTTAATAGGTGATTTTCAAATTAGTTTAGTAGTTAGCGTAAATGAGTTGATGGCTAAAACAATTAACTTTTATAGTAAAATATTGTGCGAGCCAATTCTTGTACGCATGGAAATTAAGATTTCAATAATTTACAGCGCATTGATATAAGATCATAATTATTTTTTCAACTGCGAAACCTGAGTTACAGTATATTTCTTTAAATGTATCCGAAACAATGAGAAATAGTACCTATTCGTCAAAACAAAGGCATTTTCAGATTCATTTAGCGAGGGACGGAGATTTGATTTGTAATACGCAAGGGCTGTTCACTTGAAATAAATAATTTCATTACTTACATACATCAGACCTCGCCAAGGCTACATGATCAACTATGCAAATTTATTCCACCGAAAATAATAACCGAGACTCGAGTATTGTTTGTTTCTTTAATTAATGTTGGGAATTAAAGTTTCGAAATATTTAAAGAATACTTTGTAGAAAATAAATCTATATTATTATTATAAATGCGAAATTAACTGTGTCTGTCTGTCTATCTTCTTATTTGTTACGATTTAACCTCTGAACCGATTTTAATGAAATTTGGTACGGGGTAAGTTTGAACCCAAAGCAAGAACATATGCCCTACTATTTACTCCGCGATTTTGTTTGCATCCGCGGTATAACCGATATTTACGCGAACGAAGTTGCGGGCTAAAGCTAGTTACTAATAAAGCCTCTCACCTAATGGTACCTACTTCTCGAATATAATCCGATTTTCTTAAACATCCTTAAATACCCAGTAGATTGTGGGTTTCTGTGTACTTTATATTTAAGCTTCTTATATTCATAAGTAGATGTTTGTCTAAGTGAGTTGGTACTAATTAAATGAACAATGGTGTATTTTTGAAAGCTCAGCGCTGTTTGGCGCATGTAAATCTGATTTCTATGTCATTTCGCTGGTCGCGTATGTCAGAGTTAGCGTGTCGGCTGAACTATAACTACAACACCTGTCTGTTTAGATGCATTGTATTGCACATAGTCGGCAGTGCATCTGTATGTATACACACTATGTTGCAGTGTTGCTATTAAACATAATTTGTGGAATCTTTACTCTGAAGTACGGTTATCCAGAGTACAAAAATAATATAGCGTAAAATAAAATTGATTAATAGTGGCATTTCCATCATAATTACGCATTTCTGGCGCAACTCTTATTTACCATAATATGATTTTACATCTATTTGGTAAAATGGCACGCTGTGTGCACTTATTAAAAATTAAATATAATCCTTCAGTGTGTCGATAATTTCGCAATTCGAAATAATAAGCACCGATTACTTTATTAATTTTCATTAATGGAGGCAATCCATAACGATTCAATTTAAATTAAGTAGGCTGCTTTAAAAATAAACGTTATTAAAACTGAGTAAGTGATAAAATAATTTTGGTAAAATGTTTATTGCAATGAAAGGAAATCATAACGATTTTGAATTCTATAATGTGCAATACATCCCTTCACAAGTTTACAAATTGCCTATTAACCTATTCACAAACCAAACGTGAATGTAAAATACACAACTTTACTTCTCAAAAACAGGCGTATACAAAAAACTTTATATTGAAATCTGTATAATAAAAGAAACTCAAGCTTAATAAGCAGGCTTCAAATCATGAAGGCTTAAATTTTATATCACTATTTCAATTTACACAAGCTTGAAGATATCCAAGCTTCACTTATGCTAAATTCGGAGTTGCTGTCTGCAATCGCTTTTAACATTTTGTCAATAATATTTTGCGATAGGTATTCCAATGGGTAATGGCAAACACTCGTACTAATAAAGTCGACAGGTAACGTAAGTACACGTCAATACAACTAACATTAAATATAGATTGCTACCTAAGTTCACTACAAATTTAAATATAAAAAAAATAGTTTAATTTTACATAAAGGTGTTTTAAACGATTTAAGTAAACAAATTAGTCAACTAGAAATATTTTTCAAAACAGCAAGATAAATAAGTATATTTTAAATCTATCTAAAAACAAATTCATTATTCAGATAAAAATTTGAAACCTATATTATATAAAACAGATAAAGTTCTAATATAAAACTATTATATTATTAGATGCGATTTCTTCATAAGTACCTACTATTGTGAACATAATAACGTAAACGCAAAAACATAACAAAAACAAACAAAAATTGATAAAAAAATAACAATCCTTTGTTACTCCGAAATAGTTTTGTAGATAAAAATATTTCCATGATTGATGCATATTTTTATCTACATTCCCTAGAAACTAGTATTATTATAAAAACAATAACTTTACCAAATAAACCTCAATAGTTCAAGTTTGTTGCATAAAGTTTAAATAAATAAATATCGACGATGGTCTGTCAACTGCTATGTGAGTATAGCAAAACTTTCTTCTAATTGTGATAAAATTTCAAAAATATGTATTTATAATAATATTTAATATGAAAATAACTTACCTATATATTAGTTTCTTAAGCTTTCACGGTTAAAGCATTAAACCGATTTTGATGAGATTTGGTACAGTGTAAGTTTAAACCCCAATAAAGGACTTAGGCTACTTTCTATTCGACTTCGACTTCGTCTGCGTGCGAGATAACCGAAATTAAGGGAACAAAGTCGCAGGCAAGAGCTAGTTACCTTATAAGACAAAAGAATATGGTCAAATAAAATAACAAAAATAAATTTTACCCAGCCATAGCGAGCATATTTACAAATGCTTTACTAGAATTCCTATAACACGGCAAGTCGAATCATAAAAATACGTGGAAATATCAAAGTAAGCAGTCCCTTCTAATATTTTCAGTAAATACCAATATTTGTCCTTGCATTGTTTCCTAGCCTAGGGCCGAGAAGCGAAGGAGTTGATTTAAAAAAATATTTTTTTTGTTATAACTTTGAGGAGACATATTCATGTTTCTTTAAAGCTCTCCGAGTAGATTCTTGTGTTACTTACTAATGGATTCATGTACTACGTAGGCGGTTGACCCTTCTATCAACTTATTCTATGAATATACTGCCTATTTATATCACCTGAGGATCGAATATGAGACAAGAGCGGGAAGCATCCGTAACGTAAATTCAATCGATTTTTAAAAAAATACCCTCGTCTTTCACGTAATATTTTTTAGTGGTAGAGTTTATTGATCTCAATGAGCGATACTAATTGTCGTATAAAATTAAACCTTAAAAAGCTTTATGATAGTCGAATTTGCAATTCGTAAATCAACTCGGAAGGAATATTTTTACCTAACTTTATATTAAATACAGGTTACTTTAACTGGTATGTTACGTAGACGGCTCGATTTTCTGTACCTAATATTTGCTCTCATTTTCATTGCCCACTAAAAAATTATAAAAATATGTAATAATCAAATTAACAAACTTTGTAATATACGAGTACCTCACAGGCTTCAACTACTAATTAATATACCGTTGTAAAATAACTGTTTTATATAGAAATGTTTGGGGTATTTTCTATTCATCAGCATTAAAGTTAAAAATATCGAGGGACGTTTCAATGCAAAATCGCGTCGCCATTTTCATTATGTGGATTCGGTTTTTCATCAGGTATTAATCATTTCCCACAGTAATTGCTACAGTATCCTTTGTTAGACTGTGTCTCTTCTGTGGTTGGAATTATAAAGGTTCGCAAAAAAACTAAAATAACATTTTGGCATACAAATTAAATTTTGGCCACATCAAACAACCTATGCATACTGCCCATCAATTTATTTTATTTATTTATTTTATTTAAACTTTATGCACATAACATAACATCACGCCTGTTATCCCCGAAGGGTTAGGCAGAGGTGTACCCATTAGTACACCCACATTTCGCCAGTTATGTTTAAGTCCCATGTAATAGGGGGCGAGCCTATTGCCATCAACCGGGCACAAATCCAGACTCCGAGGCTGCTACTAAGAAATTCCTGATGGAAAAACCCAATAACACTTTGCCCGACCTGGGAATCGAACCCAAGACCTCGTGCCCAACGAGGCAGTCTTTATGCACATGTAAAAAATACAATGTACAAAGGCGGACTTAATGCCTTGGGCATTTTCTACCAGTCTGCCTTAGGGTGATGCAGAGACAAAACGTAGTAGGTGCAGGAAATACAGAAAATTCGATATTAAAATATAAAAATAAACACATGTATACAAAAAAAAAATACATACATACAAACAAAATATATAGGGTAGAGAGAAATAAAAATAAATAGGTGGTGAAATACGACAAATTAATTGTGGGACGAGTCTGCTAACTTCTTACGTAAGTGTTCGCGAGCTTTAATGTAAGTAACATCGAGTAGGAAATATTGCTGGGAAATAACTCATATTATTAGAGTGAAAAACAATGCGAGCAGTAGCGCGTAACGTAACACACGCAAAGCATTGTGCTTACGGGTGCTTGCAACAGAACAGGGGTCGTGGTCGATTTGTTTTTGTAAAAAAAAGGTTAAACGTCCAGAAACGAGAGTAAGGACCAGAAAAAAAGAACACAATGATGGGAAGAACAAGCAACTTTCGACTTCGTTAAGCGTTTTTTTACAACCGTTATATTTATTCTTCGGATTGAAAAATCAATTTTATTTTACTCCTATTATAAAAAGGAAAATTTGAATATATGGATAAGCTTTGTTACTAAATCACGCTAGACCAGCCAAGGAGATCGGGATGACAGACTAGATTTTAGTCTCGAATAGCAAGCAGGCTACTTTATCCCGGAAAAACGTACCGTTCACATGGGATAATACATCAATTTCGACGCGAACGAAGTACGGGTCAGAAGCTAATTTAAAATAAGTGTCACTGTTGTGACATAGCCCCAAAGTACAGCATCAATTAGCAAGGTCGGTGCGTACTTATCGAGTTATAAGTTACCGACTAACCGGCGATGGCTGGATTTAACACCGCAAACTCGAACAAACTGTCCCATTCCAGTACGTTAGATACAACTTTACTCAACTTGTTGCCTACTTCATGTCAAGGACTCACATACATGTTACATGAGATGGGACACCGGATTAAAATGTAAAACCCGGTCAAGAACGAGTCGAGATCAAGTTAATGGGGTTCTGTGTTACATTTTGTGTTGAAAAGAAATCCTTCTTCCTGACAACAATGCGAGACGGTATTTTATGTTACATTTCGGGCTTCATGTAATAAGAGAAAAAATATACATTTTTTTTTGGAAAGGCATTTATGTTGTGAGGATATAGTTCTGTTGTTATATTTCACGTAGTTGAAATCACTTTCAAGACTAACAGTTCAGCAAACTGCGTAGAGAATATAAACTGACTAAATGTCATAGCATTTCAGCCAAAACAACTTTGATCTATCACCATATTCCCAACTGGATGTTCGGAGTTCAGTCTATCATAAAATGCAGTTACATGCAAATTTTCGGTTACTAACCAATATGTAAACTTTAACGAAGGACAGAGTCATGTTAGCGTGAGCAAATATTTGAACGTTTCGTCATCTAGGTCAACAAAATACCTTTTTCCATCTAAACTTTTAGTCGCGTTCTACTAATTCTAAATCGATTTCGATCGACCATGCAGTTTAGTATGATGGATTGATGGATGACTATTCCTCTTTTAGTACTATTCTATCTACGTCTTATAACTAAAGTGAGTGATAGACATATGACCTTGTACGCGTACTTGAAGCTCTATGACCTATTTCGCCGAAATTTCAATTATAAAAAATTACCTACTGTTAAAAATGATTAGCAAAGTAAAAGAACCAGGACAGTTTAATGAAACATTATTATTAATTTTATTAACATTTTTAAAATATTGAGTTACTATGTTGATGTTTTAATTCGCAGATAATTAGGTATCGTTCTTAGAAATTATTTAGAATAGCCAATCACAGCGCACCTGTATTTTTTCCGTACCCTGGAATTTTGTGAACCCGAATTAAAACCTATTATCAAGTAGCAGTACCTATTTAAAAAGTTATATAAAAGTTTAAAACTTTCTCTGTCTATATCCATCTATTTGTACGAGAACAACTTAAATATCTGATTTACATTATCCTTTTAATTCATAGTGTTCTCTAGCTAAGTTTATATAAATACATTCCTGGCGAACAGAGCCGTATCGCAGTTATTTAATTAATTAAGACTTTACTAATAGCGCGTTCCATACAAAAGTACCGTACTCATATTGTGGAAACTAAAACGTAGTTAATAATAGTGCGTTTATCCTATCTGTAAAATTACGTTCAAAATTACTTTTTGATCAAAATATGAATCGACTACATTATTTTGTAAGGAGCATGCTTCTGGCACTATAACGATTAGAGTGCAACTTCCTCTATTATGGAGGTTAACAGTCCGGTACAAGTCCTAAAGGTGAAGCACGAACGTCGATTTCTCGCACCAATAGGTCTCTTTGAACCCACGCCCCAAACTGCAAATGAATTTCGTGCTAGTTGAAGACAAAAGTTCCTAATTGCAAGTTAAGACCGAACTGAATTCTGAGAAATTAGGAAATAAGTGACATCCCTACATTCCATAAATCCATCTTTACTAATATAATTGAGCTGAAGAGTTTTTTTTATGTTTCTTTGTTGAAACGCGCTTATATCTGGAACTACCATACGGATTGGAAAAAATCTTGTATATAGTAGCCAGATTCATGAAGAATAGTATAGGCTATATAAAATCACGCTACGATCCACAGAAGTGGAGCAGTAGTTAACAAGGGTGGATAAATCACCCGGGCGAAGACTCGGGCATAAGCTAGTATATCAATAATTTAAGAACTGTAGAACCTGGACAGACTTCATTCTAGGAAAGTTTGATAGACACGCGATACGAGTATTGATTGGTTTCCTTATTGTGAATGCCCAATAAAAGGTCAGAATGTAGTTATGTAATGCAAGTGTAATATGATTGACGCCACTGTTGGCGCAGTGGCTGAGCCATTGGCTGCTCGCTGCGTGTTACTGTTTCTTTTCTTGCACGAAACAAATATTTGTATGCCTTTAGGATAGTTGTTCTGGGTCTGGTTGTGTAAACTCATCCACGTGACACGAAATATTCCTACTGTGGAACAACGTTCTTTTTTTAAGAAAAGAGAAAGAAAATTAGATTATAGTAGTACCTAATTTTATTTCATGGCGCCATAATCTTATTTAATTTCGTCTTATTCTTATTTACGGATTTACTAGACCTTTCAAGTGTACGTTAAAAAGGAATTGTAATAAAAAAGGTTATCAATCCATCATAGTGGAATTGTACCTATTGGCTTCTAAAAATACATTAAACAAAACCCCAAAACCTTATCCCGGATTACCTTTGCCTGGTGAGTTTGTGAAAAATGTATGAATCAGTCAATCAAATAGCAAGTTTCGAACCAAAAGGGTGTGATTCTACTTCAAACAAAATTGTATGTAACCAATTATGTCTAAACGTGGAAATATTACGTGCAAACCCCGCTTCAAAGCCTGGTAATCAATTTAGGCAATCAATTACACTAAACAAAGACTGACTGGGCCACGTATTGATGAAAACCGCTCACGTCTATTCGCGCAAATGGTTCTACATTTTTCAGGTGCTTACTAGAAAAAACTATTCCGGGAAGTTCACTTTGAACGTCGTTGAAGTGATTCATTTGTTTTTGAGGTAAAATAATCACGGCGGATTTTCATTGAGCCCTTGCAATATTTTGATTTAATTTTGTCTTATTCTTTACGGATCTACTTGACATTTAAAGGCAGTGTAATAAAAAGAAGGTTACCAATATTCATCATAGTGGAATTGTACCTATTGGCCTTTCAAAATACATTAGACAAAACCCGGATAACCTTATCTCGGATTACCTTAGCCTGGTGAGTTTGTGAGAAATGTATGGATAAGTCAATCAAAGTCATTTACGCAATATTGTTCTGAAACTAAAAATGTTGAAAACACTGATTTTAGTAAAAGCTCTCTATGTTTTGTTTTTTTTTACCCGTATTATGCTTACCACAGGGTCGGCAAGGCCGTTGTTGAAAGTACCTTATTTTATTTAATACAATATCTATAAAGAAAGACGCCGAAATATATTCCTTAAACATTTTATAAATCCTTCATGGTTGTAAATTAACTGGTAATTTCCTGAAATAATTGGTATTGTGTTTACTGGAGGCTCTTTTCTTAATGAAAGTAATTTACTGTTTAAATAAGTTGTCCTTTTTAAATTTTCCCGCACCTGGGTAGAAGGCGTCCATAAATCTATTCCAGCCCTCTTACTCTTAGGTGCTATCCAGCCGTTCACTTCATAAAGTGGACCAGAATACTTAATTTTCAGTCTAAAATAATATAAGACTATACTTATATACCAGTAATTATCTGAATCTGTTTTATTTTAACTTCTGCAAGAAATTTTAGTTGAAATATTTTGCATAAATAATTTTATTGCAAATTTATTTATTCTAAAACTTCTAATTCTTTTAGTATCGTACTTTATTCTGGAAAACAAACTAACTAAGTACCGGAGGTATTTATCACCTCATGGTGTTCTTGTAAGTTACAGCTTGCATCGACGCGAAAGAGGGACACCGAGAGCTTTTACCAAAGCAAAATAGAATATCAACACAATAGACCGTACATAGTACCTACCCACATTTCATTTGAAACTTTTCAATCCTCCGTCAAGCACTAAATCAGATTAGGTAAGTAAACAAACTCTAATCACCTTCGGTACCCAAAGAGTCTTCTATCGAAATAGTTCAGATAGATACCTACTTGTGCTAATTAATATTCCGTATATGCCTCACACTTATGCATACTTGCAAAAGTCCAAATCTGCGCAAGAATACTTTTACGTGAGTAGTCTACTTAGCGGCTATAACCACCGTTCGGAGAGTAAGTAACCAAAAAATCCGGACACACGTCCTCATTTAGTCAAAGACTAGTATGACCAGGCCAGGGTTCTCAATGTGTAATCCCGAAATAATAAAATAATTTCCAACAACACTCATAACACAATTGAAGAAGTATTCATTTTATTTCCGAATGTATTTTACAAGGAGCGCGTTGAAAATACACTGTTAAGAATGCTAAGAACGGGTACTTTACAGGGCGCAGTTTATAATGTCTCGAGATGTACTTTAATATAGTTATTTTTTATTTTAATGTACCTTGGGTCTACTCTCTGTCAACCCCGCTTCTATCTACACTGGATCTGTTTCACCATCACTATATCAGCCGAACGGCGTCCACTGCTGGACTTAGGCCTCCCCTAAAGACAGCCACAATGACCAGTCCTGCGCCGCATTCAGCGGTTTTCCGCGACCTTTACCAGATTTTTTTATTAATACAGTAGTAGTAGAGTTGTCCTAAAACGATTGAAATCCTATAATGAGCCTATCAAACACAAAATACAGTAGATATTCTCCGTATACTCTGAGAGTGCTTCAGTTAAAACGTCTCATCGGTGCTCGGAAACATCACTTGAAAATAAATCAATCATTAATCTTTAATTGACAATTAGTATAAATTGGAACGCGTCAGTCGAAAATATGACTGATCGAGAATCTTTCAATTGTGTTAACACGTGCTTACATAAACTCAATCTTACTACTATTACTACCAGCCTATTATTGTTCCACTTCAGGGCAAAGGCCTCTTGTCATCCTGGGAAGGCACGAGCATTGACTACAACGCTTGCTCAAGGCGGATTGGCGATGTCGAACCTATAATTAATACAAGTCCTTCGCCGATATCAGTGATATCCAAGATAAACTTAAAAAGTACATATGAAATAGAAAAAGTCACATTGGTACTTGCCCGTAATTGATTGTAAACCCGAAACTCCGTGCATCAGAGGCGTAGGTGCCTTAACCACTGGGCCGACACGACGACCTACTATTATTATAACCACGAAATTTTGTGAGGATGGATGGATGAAGGAATGGATGGATGTTTCTTTAACATCTAAACGGCTGAATGGAATTAGCTGAAAAGCACTCATATACGAGTAGATATTGATGCAGCCTAACACAGAATTTTTTATACTTAGCATTTACGTATGACCGTTGTCTTAATTCTGAGGTTTTCGCAGACGAAGTCGTGAGATAGCAATCGATTAAGCGACGTCTCAGAGTGCGGCAGTCAGAGTCAGATAACTTAATTAATCGAAATCACTAGTGACAGAACTTCTGATCAAAGCATAACTGGCGACCTTATCCGGTAAGTTTTAATTACTTCGTTGGAATATTCGGCCTTGCTGCGGTGCGAGAGTTGAGTACCCGTCAGATTATTCTTTGCTGTATTATAATCAATTACTTACTAGATCAATGTTTGTGTTACGATTACTTAATTTGAGTGAAAAGACGATGACAGCTGTACTGCTGGTCTTCGGAGGTTTGATTGTTACATGGCATATTTTTATGTTACAGGTTATTTATTGATTGTGGTATATTTAACACAAACTGGCATAAACTTGCTGCAAATGCTGAAGAAGACGAATATAACTTTGTTGTCTCCTTTGGTTTACGTATTTAGTAACCCTGAACATTCTTTTGCAATAAGCAGTGGTCAATGTGCACTTGTACAGCCAAGGACGCATACTTACGGCCTGTTTTGAAGTAATATAAGTTTAGATTGCCTCGCGAAATAAGTTCAGCGTCTCCTATTTCCGTTTACCTACTTCAGCCTTCTTTTACGCGATTTGACGCTCGTAAAGTAACGTTCCGTACTCACCGAGAATATAAAACGTTAAAAAGTGTGGCATCGTAAAGTACAATACCTACCTATTTATGTGTTTACGGTATTTTTAAACTAAATACGGTTCCTACCTGTTGATGAGCATGAAGGTAATCTCAAGATTATTATCATTATCTGTATTACTACGCAATTTGGAATGATGAAGTTTTAGAAAACAAATTTTATTAAGTTTCAATACAACAGGTTTCGACATTTCAATTATAAAATGTAGTTATCTATTTTCTAGGTCTTTTCCACCGGGCGGGTGAATATTTTATGGTCCAATTAACCTTGGTGCCAGCGGAAAGCCTTTCGCTATTAACCGAGTTGATTAAAAATAAAAGATCGGATATTGATTTGCGTCTGATCAAAAGATTTTGTACCTCGAAGCGTTCGAAAATAAAATACAGCTAAGTACAAATAAATTAATTCTCCTTTTGAAATTGGTTTTCCGTTCAATGTCAACGTTTAAAATGTTGTACGTGCTTAACATTTTGGATAAAGCTCATGTCAATGTAGTCCTCAAACTGCCGGTAACGTGTCCAGGATAATGATGAGGTGCGATGTGAGTTTTGTGCACTGCAGAATTTGCAGAAAGTTTATTATTTTTTATGAAATTTTAGCTCAGATCGAAAATTTTAGCTTTGAAGCGATCGAGTTAAAGAAAGCACACAGAAATAAAGATAATCATCCAGATGATGCGAATTTGACTAAACAATAATAAAGTTGTATGTTTGTTAATAAAACTATATTAATATTATATCATATTAATAATCTATTAGGTGTAGTTGCTTCTCATCGATACTCTCTTCATTTTTCCCAACAACCAAATGAGACCTTGTCAACGGCTCTCGGCTTGGGCTATTCTATAAATGGATTGAGCTATTTTAAATTCCCGGAGACAGTGACCGCTGAGTTATACATCATAATATTATACCGAAAATTGAGTGTACCAAGTAAACAAACATAATAAACTTTAGACCGAGGAGTAACAGGTTGCTTAGCTCTCGCTTCGTTAATTAACTTCGGAAGCAAGTCTTACTTAGATGAGATACTTACTTAAGTATAAGTTGTTATAAGTAAATTAATATTGATTTGACGGTGCGTTACGTTTTACAATTTTTCTAATATTTTGTTTTAAAGATTATGCATGAAGCACTATAAACAAACTAAAGCCTATAGAATATAAAGAATAGAACGGGACCAGTCGTTCCGGAGATGAGCGCGTTAAAATAAAGGGTTTGTAAAAATATTATCGAAGTTCCTAACAAAACGCATACTTACGTTAACTTTCATATTAAACGTAATTTACATGGGAATAGCAGTAAGGTAAGTATTTTAGCATATATGATGGCTCCAAAATGTTTGGCCACAGGTGCGGCAAATTTCTTTCCTCTTTGAGGCAAACTTTCCGCCCCACTACGACGTGTCTCCTTTTAGCTTGTCACTTAAAGGCGCTCCCTTGCCGGGAGTATCCGCCTGTAACATAACAATCTAAGATTCGATATTGAACATTTCATTATAATACTGCTTCTCTGACTGACGACCATCCGCTTGTAATGTCACATTACAATGAATGACTGATTTTTTGTAAAACATTGACTGAAACACAACATGTTAATCAACGAGTATTATTTTTGTAAATAAAATATGCAATTCACGTGGACATACATATTTCAATATGCATATCATGTCCGGAAAAATAACAAAGTACATACGTGCGTTTACAAAATTATATGAGTGTCTATGTAACAATAATGCACACTTTTTCAAGATATAGTTTAAATAAACATTATTTTACTTTATAAAACTAAAATAGTAGGTCCCTGCATGAGGCCGGTCTAAACATAAACCTACCTGGATCTAGGTTACATTCTCTGAGGTGTATCTAATATACATAAATAAAGGGAATGGACAGACAGCCTTTAGCAGTAAAATCTGTTTAGTAACACAGCGATATCGGTAGAGAATTTAAAGAATGCACTGGCACTATAATATATTTTAGGAACAATGAAATGACTTAACGAAATATTAGTACCAATAATTTTAATTTACAACATTTATTTTATAATAAGCAGTGCGAAGCTACGAAGTAGTATACCCGCACAGATATAAAAATGTAAGTAATGGTAATGTTTGCTGGTTCTACCTACCTACCGAAAAAATTTTCGTTTATTTTTACAAATTTTTATTTTTATTTAGGAGTTCCAGTTATCTACACAGTCTTAACCGGAATCTCCAAAGAAAATACTTCAAAACAATTTCGATAGTGCTTCCTTTAACCGACCGACGAAATCTTACATAGCCTTTTGCGTCGTCTGACAATTTTTTATTTTCCCCCCTTCTCGTAAGACGAACTCAAGAAGCCATATACAGACTTTGAAGCTTTGAAGAAATACGCGTTCTAGTTATCAGATTCTAAGACTCTCCTAAGCTTATTAAGTACAATACTCTACTACTACCAGACAAAGACATGACAAAGCATTTATTTCTGTCCTATTTCGAAGTTATGAATTTTACGGAGTGCACAAAACGCGTTGCCATTACCTACGCATACTGCCCATGTAACTAAGAAACATTGTTACAATTATTGTTGGTAACTTGGGGGCTTTTATTTTTGGTGTAAAAAATCGCTGTCTATCGCGCGGAATCTATTGTGCTTGATATATTAGAAGTTTTTATTATATCAATAAAAATATGATACTTAAAAAAATTAGAAAGATCAACTTTGGAGAAATTGAATATCTCCATAACTAGAAGGTTCCAACTATGGTCCAGAGCCAAAAACAATATCGTGTTAATGGAAACTACATGTAACACTGGGCTTCGTTAAGTGTCTTTTTACATCCGTTTTACATAAACCTTCCGGAATGAATTCTCTAGATGGTAATGAAAACCTCATAATCCGTCACGTAGTTTTACAGAACTAAGCGGCCAAGTAGACGGACACGTAAAGCAGCTTTGTTTTTTACTTTTTGAAGAAAACATGCGTAGAGATCATAGACCGACTGCATAGCTAAATTGTGCGGCTGAATGTCCTAACACGATAGAGCACAAATCCCGAAACATCTCGTGACGTGTAATGAACACTCAATTATTTAAACCTAATCTGTTCGGTATGACGATTTTCGGAGAACGCGCAACGGTAGTGCACACAGAATGCATCATACAGCAAATCTCTGCAGACTTTGACCGTTGCCGACCCGCTTATGTCGGTAGCGACCTGCCTAATATTAGGAATTAATAATGTAATATACCTACTGACTGGGGGTCTACCCCAGTCATTTGTTTTATTAATGTGACTCAAACTTTTATTTCTGAAGAATGCAAAATAGCCTTATTTTCTATTTCTTGTTTGTTCAATGTTAATAATTAAACTATTGCACAATAATCAAAACTTTATGCGAGTCCAAAATGCCAATTTATGATACTTTAAGCATATGAAACAGACCGTTATCGCAGACGATATAAATTGACGACCACCAAGAACCAGTCGAAGTGTGAGGGCGTATATCGAACTGAAGACACATATACCTACTCTTTATATGCCAGGTGTCTAGTGCCAGCCATAGGTCGTTAAGCTTGCTGAAATATGGTTGCTTTGCACTATGCCTAGTACATGCGTACCTAGAAGCTTGCCCAGACTGCTTTGTTATTTAACATCCTAGTAATAGTTTTTGCCAAAGTATTATTCAAAAAGAAAGTACTAGTGCGGCCTATTTGTTTTTAGGAGTTTATATCTCACTTCTCGGGAACCTAACTCTTTAACTTTGTGTAAAGTTAACATTTTAAGAGTACTCCTGTATTAAATTGTAGAAGCCTCCAAAATGTGGCCCTCCAGGCGTAAACTGGTTATAAGCTGGACACAGAGTCACCAATGAAGAAGATCTCCGATCAGGAACGCCAAATTATGCAGACCGTCAAATAGAGAAAAGTTGGTTATTCTGGATCACATTGTGCGAAGCGATACCAACTGTTGCAACTCATAATGATGGGCAAAGTGGCCGGAAGAAGACCAGTAGGCCGAAGAAGGAAGTCGTGGCTGCGCAATTATTCGTGAGTGGACAGCGTCACTGACCTGTTCTGCCTCGCGAAAGACAGATTGAAGTTTTCCAAACAGACAGCCAACCTTCAGTAGTTGAAGGAGCATTGTAAAGAAGAAAACTTTACTATACATATTTCGTTTAAATTTAATGTTAATTGTAATACAAACAGGAATTCAATGTCTCATCATTACCATGACAAAATGTTTTGATGAATGAAATGACATACTTTTTCAACTGGTTTTCATGAATTATCAGGGTTAAGAACCTAATTGAAAACCAGTTTCAGTCAGTCAAATGGCTTGATATCTATGCTCAACGCGAGATCTGTGCTCGAGTATCATTCTGTAATACTGGCCTGGCTCCATGAAGTTGAAAGATATAAAAGTAGGATTTCTACTAAAGCCCTTGCATTGGGACAGCAACGGGTTTTCTCCGTAATTGCTCAAGGTTAGGTATCGGTATTCCTGGCGTAAGTGTGGAAAAGGAACACCAAGGTGATTTTAGACAGTAAGAGTTTGATGGACCCCTCCAGGGCGATATGAGGATATTACGAGGAAACAAAGACATTTGATACTTAACCTTTTAGGTAGTGGTATGAAAGAAGATGTTTGTGTCAAAAAAGGGGGTCTCCGTTCTCGGTTTACCATCAGAAATGGCATTTGGCAAATTATTTCCGGAATACAAGTTATTTCCAGGTAATAAATGATTGAATAAAGAATTTCATACTTTTATCTAGAATATTTTAGCATCCGGCCTTAGCACTCAACAACTCAGGTAATCCAATCAGCTGTAAGGACAGCGGTAACTAGCGGCAACTGGAAGCACTTCCCAAAGAAAACTACGTTATTGTGTGTTTATCACTCGTTTATTTCATAGGATAAATCCCTACAAGCTCTGGTAGGCTTGTATGATTCGAGAGTTAGGTATGACAAGAACGGAAAGTTTTGATTACGGTACCAATCAAAATTATTTGAGCATTTGCTGATGAAATTTACCTATAATGATTATAAAGGGTGAGAAGGGTCTATGTACCTACTATGCATTTTGATATTGTCGAAACTTCTATAGTATTAACTTCGACTAAAAATATTTGGTAGAAAATAATATCATACACATAGGGAAAACCTTTACTCACCTTTACGAAGTAATATTATAAATCCACCGATCACTGTTTTACCAGCATCGGCTAAACTGTCAGGCAACAATCCCACACAACCTGCGAAGGCATATCAGCTTATAATACTTGAATCGATACCTTTGTTGTTACGTGCGGTGTGCATGTTTTTCAGAGAAAAATATATTCTACCTATCCGAGATATTTGACTAAAAAGTGAACATAATATAGTTCATAACTTTCAGGATACCTGTATCTTTTGAAATAGTTTGGCTTTATAAGCGCTTGTGCTCATTAAATTAATGAACCCTACAGATTACGATGACGGGAGCGATCAATTGTGTTGGAGGTATGTAGCATGTAGTAGATGCATACAAGATTACCTACTATGTAGCCAGTGCAGTCAAAAAGACATCCACCTAGGATTCACCTATTGACATTCCATTCCAAAATATGATTCCACCGCACCATTCATTTGACTGGTTCTTTGTTGTTTTGGATTTGCGGGCAAAAGGTTCCATCAATTGTTTCACTTTGTATGTCCGTGCGGCGAGTTGAGTTTTCCAACAGATTTGCACTTTTACCTGAGCTTTTAGAAAAGCTTTGAGGATTATATTTAAAGCTGTACTCCCGGCGACATCGAAGCAAAACTTGATATTATTTGACGTTGTAAATGAAGTGGTACTTAAAATACTTTTGTGATTTTTCGACGTCATATTTGAATATAATTTGATTAAGATGTAATTTTTATTAATAAAATGTTTCTTTCCCCAAAAAATCTTTGATTATTCCGCAAGGTTGTAGGTACTGTAATTCAGGTAAGTATAGGCATAGCCTATCCTATAGCCATGTAACTGCGACCCGGTGCACACTGTCCCGTTAGTGTCATTTGCATTACATGAAAACTACGTTTTTATACGCACGATAGCACAATGCAATTTTATTAACAAAATACCTATTATGACTTAAGTTCATATTCATTCCACAGCGGTAGGTATAACCTATACCTACTACATGTGCCAATTTTTAGAGTTTAAAATGCTAAGTATTTTATAATACTTTTGTGTGAATCTCTGTCTCGTCTTCTAAATGTACACGTCATGTGTTCATGTAAAGGTCAGTTCTAACTAAATGAATACGTCGATGGAGTGAATTTTGATGGTAGGTTAAATAAACAGCAACTTGGCAGTGTTATGACGCTGATAACGAATGAAGTTGCTAATAGAAACAGAGTCATCTCATTGATATGTTTTGCAATGAAATAAGAAAAACAAAGAACAGCCGCCTCATACATTTCTATCGTGTTGTAGTGCATTTTGACAGGGAACTGCTGTTTTTTACATATTTTGTAGTTGGTCCCGTACTCAAATTTGTTAATATTCATGAGTACCTTTGCCAAGTGAATTAAAAGTCTGTATAACCCAATGCTGGACATTTCCCCAAGCTGCATAATTCTCATCATATGCTTAACAATTCCACATAGGATAGTGATTCAGTATGTAATTTCGTAAAATAAAACATAAGCCGATTACGTAAAATTCACAATTGTATGCACAATAACCATTATTTAATGTGTTGAATAAATCAATTTGTTCACCCATCCATTACTAATATTATAAATGCGAAAGCAACTCTGTCTACCTGTCTGTCTGTTACGCTGTCACGGCTAAACCACTGAACCAAATTTTATGAAATTTCGTACGGGTTAGCTTTGAAACCCAAGAAAGGACGTAGGTAGATTACTTTTCATTCTGCGATTTTGACGGTGTCCGCGATAACCGATATTTACGCGGACAAAGTCGCGGGCATAAGCTAGTAATTACAAATAATTAATGTTTATTCTGTTGTATTGGATACACTTAACCACATTTTAATGTATCTGTTTACTGGATACACTGGCGATGTTCGTTTGCCTGGTTGGAATCTGCTTACTTTACATCATGTTGAGTTTATTCTATTCTCTTTTGTGCTGAACGATACGACCAATACCTACTATACATATATGTACTTTTGACTTACAATGTTAATACATCGTCCAAGCATCGCCATAACGACTGATGCAGTGCTTCTCGCCTTCAGCAAAGTCCCGCGACCTTCCTGATCATCTTTCCAACACTGTGCTTCCTAAGATGCGTTGGAAACAAATCTTTCTTGAGTAACGATACTTACGTAACTCCAGAGTAACCACAGGGGCAGTTCTCTCCAAGTTTGCAGCCTGGCGAATCTTTTATCCAGTACGAGCTATACAAAACGTAAAGCTTCTGAAGCCGGAATAGAAAGAAGTTCTGCACTAACCTTGCCATCGCTCTTCCGATAGGCGTCGTGGACTCGCCAGATGAGCCCCGGCCCGGCAGTGGTGCATTCATTCCCCACCTCGAAGAACTCCAAGATGCGGTTGTTCTCCAGCGGCTGCGGAGGCGGCGCCGGCGGCGTGCTTTTCATCTTGTTGACGATTCCAGACATCCCGACAGATATTCTTTTGCCAAGGGATGCTGGCTCGAATCGGCTCGGCTCGGAAACTGATTCCCCTGTGAACAAAAAAATATTTTTTAGTAATTAATGTAAGTAGTTGACCATTCAAAGAATATTTTATAATTTTATAAATAAAAAAACGGCGTTAGGTCACGAGTTGCGACGCGGTATTTTAGCGGCTAAATACCTACTGCGGGTGAGTACATAAGTACTAGGTATAATTCTAATACTTATTTCGAACAAAGCCTCACATTTGTTTTATCACTTATTCGTAGAGCCAAGCGTTTTATGAAATCTGTTTTAAAATGAAACAAAGAGAGCAAATAAATAAATCATATTTGATAATTATTTTTGGCTTAAATCAAATTCAGCTTGAAAAATTTAAACAAACAATACCAACCGTATCAGGCTGTACAAACTATTTTTTATTCGTGGAAAAACATCGTGTTTATGTCGACATTAATTAAACTACATGTCGGTACATGTAGATATAGTTGATCTTTTATTTTCGATAACAGTATTCACTATTCTTCAAATTCAAATTCTGTCACAAAAATAATAATTTTGGAAGCAATGTCTTAACAAAATAAAGTTGGTTAGTTTATGATTAACAAAGAATTGAACAAACTACTTTTAGGCTTAAAGTAACCGTATAAGTAAGTTGGTCAAGGACTAGATTAAATTATCCTTATTTTATTATTTTAGGACAGAAACCAGATAAAACATTTTCAGAAAGATTGAGTTGATTCAATCGTACGGTCACTTAGATATTTGTTTAGTATAAACATAACAAAACTCTTTTTTTTGTTCTAAAAGATTCGTTTACATAAGGAAATAACGTATTTTTACGCGTCCGTGTCCCAAGTAAAAATAAAAGCCACGATACTATAAACATTTGGGAATAGCGGCCACCTCGTACTTACTGTCGCTATTAAAACCACGCGGTGTTTGTCAGAGATAAAATACACCTAGCTTACAATGCTAATACCTTCTAATATAGAACCTTCGTATTATTTGACAATTTTGGTTGGGTAAGGCTATATTATTCAAAGTTACTAAATTATTTGAGGAACCTTCTTCGATAAAAGCTTCGGTTTCATAATTTTGTAGACAGTACATCTTAGAATACATTATTGAACACCCCTCTTCACACAACGTTCTCAAAGAAGGGTTAATGTATAAGACCCTTAAACTGGTAAACAAGTGGTCGTGAGTCTAAGCCCACCAATTGCATAACTGACGTCTAGCAGGACTTAGAGCGTTAGAACATACAAAAAATCTTTTTGCACAATAATATGTTTCGTAGTTCAAAGTGAACTGTTTTAATGGAGAGCTTTTTCAAACCTTGACAAGAGGTTACTCTCACGCAACAAAAAATAGATAAGTAGACATTAGAGGTGAAGATTTAATTTTCGTAAGAGCCGAAGCCAACATTGCTTAATTCCTTATATTATTTAACTATAAATAAATAATTAGCAATTTTTCAACTTAAAATTAACTCAATACTTTACTGTAGTAACAACGAAACTAACATGTTTTTACAAGCTTTTATTTAACTTGTCAAGTTTGGATGTATGTTTGTTCAGGTCAAATCTAGCAAATGAATTTTATAGTAGTTGTCCTCAACCTATTAAGCTGAAATTTTGTGTGAACATTTAGTTAGATTATAATGCATGGTAATAATGTGCCATGACCTTTAAACTGGCTAAAGTGGTGTATGTCTTCATAAACACTGGTGTGGACAGCCGTCCATACATTCCACCGGCCTTTTATGCTGAGCTGCCGTACACTTGTAACAGAGTCGATGTACCTTTGTTATGGTAATCGGTGTGATCGTGCAAAAGAAAGCTTATCCTAATATAGGTATAGTTATTAGAAATGATTTATAGTCTATCTATCCCGCTTTTGCACGTTTAAAGAACTCAGTCAGTCATTTATTTTATAGGGGTTTTCGGTTGCTACGTTTTATATTTATCCATATTAATACTTTAATTGCCAAAGTAACTCTGTATGTCTGTCTGTATATGATGATTTCACAACTAAACCTAAGAAAGGACATGGGCTACTTTTAACATTTACGCGGACAAAGTCGCGTGCAAAGGCTAGTATTGTAATAATGATGTATCGGCAAGATATATTAATGCCTATATTTTTTACATAAAGCCTCAATTTTTTTTTTACGTTACGTACGTTTCTTAGAGTAATTTACGCAATTTATAGCGTTGAGTTGACTTAAATCGCCTTATTTTAAATTCAAACGAATGTTATTTTTTTATTCACTTGTCAAAGGCTTCAATACCTTGCCAATACAGCTGGGTCACAATTCACTTGAAGCTTGTTACAGGCACAAACGGCAGTCAGCCAGTAAGCGAGTTATCGTTACTTACCTAAACCTGATGGTGTGGTCTATACCAATTACACGATACAAGCCCATTTAGAAGGTTCCCGCTGTCAAAGTGGCTACAGATTATGTCAATCGATATTTTAGTTCAGGCGTCAAAGCTGTAGGTGAAGAAAGTTTAGATGCTCAACTATTATTCAAATTATTGGTTTTGATACTTTGTAATGTCGGTCTAGAAAAAGTACTAAGTTTGCTGTCGTTGTTATAAAGACAGTGAATGAAGCTATCTTTGGGCGCTTTGCACACAGAGCAACTATTACAGCAACTGGCAATTACCTGCCAACTAACTGTTTGCATATATTTCAATTGGACTGCGCACACAAAGCAACTTGATTTTTGAGTTGCGGCAATCGTCAACAGTTTTCAGTTGCTGCAATCGATAACTAAGTTAGTTCCTAATTGCCGCAGCTAGCAACTGTTAAATATTATACCCTTAACGCTGATCGCTGCGTAGATTGAGCAACACGGCTATGAAAGTTGCTTAAAGATTGCCATAAAGTTGCAACCGTAAACGTTATAGCAACTATTAACTTTTACAGGAAACTTTTAAAGAGTTGATAGTTGCCTTAAGTTGCACTTAAGTTGCTCCGTATGCACAGTGCACAGTTGCAGAAACATATTAGATTGCTATCACTTTTTCTAAATAATTTCTGGCACCTACATTTTTACAAATAAGTTCCATTCTATTTACGCCCGTACAATTTATATACTGATCCAATGGAAGCCGGAGCTGTGAAAGGACCTTCAGTAAAAGGTACTTGGATGAAATATCGTAAACACCACGTGCAGTTAGTTCATTTTCAGAGCTTTTAAATGTTTATTTTTATTTAAGCGTTTGTAGCACAAGGTTGAATGATGGTTTTCTACCAACATTTTACTAACGGCCACTTCTGAATATTTAATTCACCTTTCAACGATTTAAAATGGAACAAATTGTTCCATTTTAAATAGTATAATGTCCTAATGCCTGTACGTTGAATTTCTGACAGTAAAATATTTGTTCTAGTCTGACACAAATTAGATTACCATCAATACGATGAACAGAAGCGATTCGTTTTGTTTCTAGAACTCGGTACAAATTATTTTCTTTTTACATTTAGTCACGGTTAAAAAAAGTATGTCACAAACGACTGTTTAAAAAAGTAGTGAAATATCAAATTATAAATTTTGATCAACATAGATAATGTTTAATATTACGGTTGTAGCTTTTACGATAGTATACGCTGTGTTTTATAAGCTATATAAACGGAGATAGAACGGTTAGGGCCTTTTTACGAATATAATCAAGAAGATTACAGTACAGGGCGAACCTTAATTTTACCCTTGTACCAGTATTAATAGAGGCTAGACTGGAAATTATTTTCCATACACAAAAGATACGACTGAATATTCGAAAATGATGAGAAGATTAATATTTTTTTCCGATTATTTGGCTTAGCAAGACCGAAACGAAACTGATTTTTATTTTTAGTAAGATGAAACTGACTGATAGATAAGATGATGATGATGGTGTCTGGATGAGACTGATTTAGTAACCATTTTTCAGGAGGTGAAAGTAGATACTAATAAATACGAACAATTTTTACCAACCCTGAATTGTAAAAAAAAAATCAGATGAATTATAAAAATAATACTCTTGATGACTGATTCTTTTTTCTTATTTAGGGTTGATTGCTAACGAACAACTTTTAGTTATTTTTATTCATGAGTAGTTTTATTCCCTGTAAAATGACAAAATTCACTTAAAATGGCCTCGAGATAGGACGGCCGTGACCGAAATTCGGTCGGAGGGATATTATTATTTGTCTCAGGGCACAAATTTAGCTCTTTATTTTGTAATTCACTTAAAATACCTGTGAATCGGCTGCGTAGGCAACCCTGAGCTGTCAGTTCTGCTAAAACTTGCTGACTATCTTAATCTTTTCACCGAAGCGAGGGTTTTATTTTTTATATCTCTAGCTACTCTGCCGACACGAGGGAAGAAAGCTTTCCTAAACAAATGGATTAGACGTTCACTATTCGTAACGTTGTTTTATATTTACGAAAAATTGATATGAGATCGAATTTACGCTCAATTTCGTTTACGTATTTCGTTCGTCACCGGAGCCACGGCAATAACGTTAGAATCCGGGCTTCTTATTATCAGATTTTCTATATAATATAACTATAATTTATACCATATTACCTATACTACAAGTATCTTAGTATCTTGTAAGTTGATATAAATGAAAGGCTTTATAAATTGTTTAATTAATGTTTTCGCGAAGCGAAATAGGACTATACATCGCTAAGGAGTTATTAATTGTGATATGAGAATGAAAAAAAGATTTACAGAATCAACATTAGATAATGTTTTAATATGATCAAAGAAATTTGCTTTAACAAAGGGAATATACGGATCATAGGTATGTACAATCAAAGGTTAAGTAGAATTATACTCATTAGGCACAACCATCATTAGCATTGTTTTTAAAACAATGTCATTTTAACCACTCTGTGGAAAATGAGAGGGATTATAAACAAAGCAAAAGAAAAAGGTCGATGAAAACCGCTCCCAGGCCTAGCAGGGGAGAATAAATAGTATAAAAGCCTTAAAAGATTACTTTGGCGGAGGTCCTTAATACCTTTTTATATTTATTTTAGATCAACGGCACATGGATAATGCCTCGAGCTTGTACTGGAAGGGACATCAGCGGCACGTTCCACGTCGTTATACTCTACGCCTCAGTGTCGTTGGCTTGAGGATACAGGTGAACCTATCACGAACGTGCTAACGCAAAGTATTCAGTTCGACTCAATTTTCGGATTGAAAATACGACTTATCCGATAGCACTTTGGTTTAATTTTACACGACGAGCACAAACAGTATAACCTATTGATTGCTTTATTTATATAAAGCATTCAACGTAAATAAATATTAAGTGCAAAATGGGTTTTCCAATTTAAAAATCAATCGAATTTACTTTAAGTTTATTCCGCGTTTTCGTGTTAGGCCCTCTGGTTGCGGTCGCCGTCGGTTTATCCAAAGCCAACCCTTCATTTTCTCAGACAATAAGTAATTTCCTTAAGGAAATTCATAGGTACTACATTTAGCTGTTTATTTATTCCCTCTGATCAACAATGTTGGTACTTCCTTCAAACTGAGGCTGAAATAAATGTAATTTAAGACATACTTTAGCTTAGCTATGTTTCCGTCCCTATCTTGCCATCGCAGTTTGACAGTTGTGTGACAGTGACAGGAATAATGCTTAACTAGAGCGCGTGTTAAGTAACGTTTATTTTTTTATTACATGCTGAATATTGATGTGCTTCACGTGTCAACTTAAAAAAAGGTTTTTGCTAAATCAGAGTCTCTTTATGTCTATTTGAAAGCTGAAACATTGATAGGAGCACTCTATTGTTACGTAAACAATATAAACTCACTGACTCGTTTAAACTTTCAATTACAATTATTACGCATCAAAGCTCTGCTAATTCGTTTATAATAACCGTGCCAATTTATTATAAAACTATTGAAACCGAATAATTTGCTTAGGGTTGAATATCGGTTATTTCGAATAGATTATTGTATTCAATTGTGTAATTATTCAACGTATGCGAAGATGAAGAAAATATTTACTATATACTTGCGACCTGGATCGCATGGAAATGTTGTTTATTCGATTTTTTGGATTTTTCGGCCAGTTTTTTTTTTGTTTTCTTTAAGAGTCTCTCCGAACTTTTGCGAAATCAACGCACATCAATTGTTTATACTCGTAATACATACAATAATTATACAATTTTTTGAAGTATTAAGCATCGAATTAATAATGACAAAGATATTAAATAACATACAGATTGACTTCTTAATTCACTACGTATCTATCAAAGGTATAATACCTTAAAAAAAATTAAAACCTTAAACCAACCCTGAAATTTAAAAAACAAAACAAAATTTCAACATATTTTGGCATATTTTCATAGGATACAGCAGATTTTCTTTTTAATTAGGAGTTGGTCTAATAGTGAAAGTTGTTCGTATTCACGAGAAGTTTCACCCCTGGAGGATGCAAAGTGTATTAAAAGTAAGCCTGTGTAATTAAGACTCAAATTTCTTATTTTTAATGAGTTATCAAACTATACTATATGCATACTACTGTATGTTTAGGTAGTATAACAAAAAATACTGAATTGACTATAGATGTATTGTCTAGGTAAAAAAATACATATGTGAAGACAATACATCTATAGTCAATTCAGTATTTTTTTATACTAGCTTCTGCCCGTGACTTTAGCCTCGTGGTTTTTTTCACCCTCGATGAGATAAGTTACTCCCCATATTATTACTTAGAAATCTGGCTATTATATACTATTTTTTTTTACAAGCCGACTGGTTATTTTTAAAACAAACCAAAAAATCTCTTTAATTTTTAATACTCGGATATCTCGTATAATTACCATGAACAGAGATACATACAGACAACTAACAAACATATTTTACTTATCCAATGAAGCTATAGATAGATAATAATATCACGTGAAGGTTAAAACAGCCTGTATTTATTGACCTCGTGACCAAAATGCGCCAACTACGTGACCGGAACAAATAATGAAATATATTTTATTTTCCCTAGTCCTTTTGTATGGACCCATATCGCAAACGAAAATGCTTTAACTACCTTACTACCTTATATCATTTTATTTGATAAAACCACCTTATAAATAATTTGGTACGTGCTAGAAAAGAAATTCTACGTCTTGTTTATACACAGCACGGCAGTCGTTTCTACATCGTAAGGAAGATGGTGAAACCATTGATTGAAAGGCATCGTAAGAAGGTTTTACGATCTTTTAATATATATTTCAAAGCACCGATAAATGAATTAAAAATGAGCTCTTATGTAAACATTACAAAGGCGACGTGAAAGCACATTGGAAAATATCTGTTTATTTTCTGCTATATTTACAAATGATCTAAGAGGGTTTTGATATAAAAGTAGAATGATTATTATTACTGCTTGTATATTTCTCAAAGCAAAGACAGAATATTGATGACATCAAAAGTATCATGTATCTAGACGCCTTATTAAGCAATGTTTTACATTAGAAGGTTTTATTTTCATTATGGGAACACCTCACGGGTACACCCTTTCAAATTAAAAATTAAATTTTAAATGCCGACGATAAATGTACATTTAAAAAAAAAACCAAACAGACGAACATAGGATATTCTGTTTGGAGCTGATTAAAAACAATGTTTGACTTCATTTATTCTTTGCCTGCAACAGGTCAGTTCGTGCTGTGCATCCGAAACTTGAGCCTTGGCGTAAATAAACGGATAAACTATCTGCAACATTATCCATACTAATACATGTAAAAGTAACTCTGTCTGTCTGTTACGTTTTTTCGACTAAACCACTGAACTGATTTTGATAAAATTTGGTATGGAGTAAGGTTGAACACCGAGGAAGGACATAGGTTACGTTCTAATCCACGTCTTTGTCTGCATCCGCGATAACAGACAAACACGCGGACGTAATCGCGGGCTAAAGCTAGTACATTATCTATATTAAAAAAATACACGTTACATTAACAAAAGTATCTTATTCTTAGGTATTATTTTTAGCCTACATTGTCCAATGCACGGCAGCGAAACAAGAAAGTGAGGCCTCCCTTTCTTCTTTCCAATCCAATCCAATGGTTTTGTATTCTTGTTTTTTCTAAGAGAAATATATTTCGTTTTCGTCGTACACTACTTCTTTCTATTCTATCTCAGATAATTACTCTTCATGTAATACTCTCGACCTACAAATCTGTCCATTACTCGTTTTTCTTTCATTTTTGTTAAATAATTGCCGAAAACCTGAATGTACCAAGATCTTAAGGGCTTCTGACCTTTGGAACCAATTATTTCAGAATTAGAGATGTACAATATTCTATCAATAAATGCGATAGTGATATAGTATTGTCACTGGTATGTGTTTGTATATTCACTTCTAAAGCAGAACGTTGAAAACGCGACTGCTAAGCATGGAGTCGGGTTCGATTCCCAGGTCGGGCAAAGTGTTATTGGGTTTTCCTTTAGGAATTTCTCAGTGGCAGCCTCGAAGACTGGATTTGTACCCGGTTTATGGCAATAAGCTCGCCCCCTATTACAAAGGACTTAAACATAACTGGCGATATGTAAGTGTCCTAATGGGTACACCTCTGCCTAACCCCTCGGGGATTACAGGCGTGATGTTGTGTGTGTGTGAGTTGAAAGTCGAATTCAGAATGTCGAAGTCGGAATTTATGTTACAATGTCAATATTAAATGCAGGTCTACACCTCGGCGTTTAATACTCGTACCTATCATATTTATCTTGCGTCTGAAGTTCACCACTAACAACCTTGACATATTAATTACATATTTACCTCCACGTGTACGTTAGTCAGACCGTAAATTTTATTACAAGACTGCTTGCAATTACTGTGGAATATGGAACTACAGAGATAATTATTTTTGCTATGTCGAAGTAATATGCTGAGATTTCTAGTGGAAATGTTTTCACGAAATGACCTTCTGGCTTCTAAGTCGCAGGTATTGTATCCACTTTTTGATAAATAGAGACAAGCAATGTATTAATAGATTTTAAGAGGGAGACCTTTGTCCAGCTGTGGGACAGTACAATAGAAAAAAGGTTTTCTTTTTAATAAGACCGCAGAGGCATTATGCCCTCGCCCCTATCACATGGGACTGAACACAGCTGTCGAGATGTTGATGTACTGAAACGTACTTCTGCCTTGCCTTTTAGGACAAACAGGCGTGATGTTAGTTAATATTTTTTTTTGTATTTGAGCAACAATCCAAAAATTATCAAATAAAAAAAAAAAAACTCATAACCCGCCCTGTCTAATTTTGAATCGTTTTAATTCATCGATTAGAGCTAGAAGGCAGAGGCAGGGAGGGGTGTGCCGGCCCAGGACCCGAATCTCCGGGCCTCCGCGAACGGGACCATGTCGCAAAATCAATAAACACACTTGTGTCGTAAATTTTCTTGAATCTTGAACGATCTTGGTATTAATAATTTTACACAGACAGCCACATGTTACCCTTAAGACTCGTCTAGTGCTTGTCACTGTTTATAGCAGTTGTTACATATCACGAGTGTGCGGGCATTGTATTTTAAACCATATTTCAATCCCACCCGACAAGCGCTCGTGATTTGCTATGAATATTTCTGTTTCAAATAAAAACTTTTGCCTACGGTCTGAATCTTCCTGTATCATGTGTTCGACAAACAAAAAGATTACACTGACTCCTGGACCCGCAATATTTGACAATCTGTAGACCATACAAAACAATCTGAAAGACAGTGCAAAACCCGATCTTTACCGAAAAAACCTGTAATTACTCAGCCAGCATCCTAATCATAGAAACCAATCATATTTTCCTGTTTGTTTTAGTCCTTTCAAAACATTTCAATGGACTCACGATATTTTTTTAGACATTACAATATATAAGTATTATATATTTACGTAAAGGCATTTTATTATTTATTTTTTTATGTATTTCGTTTATTTATATATTATAACAAATACTTATATCACAAATTTATTATGCTACTGGTAATAAATTCATGGACTTGACATTGCCATAAAATACTCCGTTTAACGTTTTGAAGAAGTGCCGTCTACGAAATCGTAGCACTACGCGCGCTACGCCGTAGCACGCGCTACGCTTTAGCAACGGCAAGCTGTGGCCTTTGGTAATTATTGAAGTTTGGACGATTAAGTATCGATTGTTTGTATTTTTAATAAGTCCAGTGTTTGATCTTTATCTACGCTAACCACCCGATTTTTTTGTAGTAATTAGCAGTATTGTTTTAGAAACAAGTATAGTATAGTATGAAACAAAACACCCATTTAGCTTAATTTTCAGTAGTTCTATCTAATTACAGTCGTTAGTATTAGCTGAGAACGATGTGGCCGTTACAGTACATGTACATCCATACATCCTAACTATGGAATAATACTCTCTCAAGCCGTACGTTATACGTATAAGTACACGACCTCCACCTTCCTCCCACTCCACAAGTCGCTCAACAAGTGAACCAATGTCATCACGAAAATTGAATTTTGCTGAGTCACTAGATCTACATAAAGCGTAGTGTATTCGTGACTTCACGGTTCAGATACAATGACCTAATTCAAGTTTCATAATCGATATTATTATTTTCGTGAATGAAGTAATGTCGACATTGAATGCTTATGGTTTAACGATGTGCTCGACAGTCGCGGCTTAAGTTCTAAGCCATCGCGCAATTTAACGCCCTTTCAACACGAATTATTGGCTCGTGTGTCAGTTGAAACCGCGTGTTCGCAGGGATTCCATGTATCTACTAGCTTCCATCAAAGTTATTATATACCACACAAACCAAATATTTTTCCAGAATAAAAGCCTATGTTCTATCTCTGACTATATTCTATCTCTATGCTGAATTTCATCTAAATCCATTCAGCCGTTCTTAATATGATTAAGAACATCCATAAAAACTTTCGCATCTATAACTGTAGTAAGATATTGAGAGCATGTTGTTTGACCATAAAGTTGATCTTACTATGTGAGATGTAAAACAAAACCAATAAATTGTAGTAGCTCTTTAAACATTAGCTTATTATTTTTCCAGAGTCGAAGTCAAAACATTATTTTTATTCGTCGACAATGCATGAATTCAAATATTTGTATAAAGAGGGCGGACGACCGTTTGGCTCACTCCGGGCTATAAAAGGCCTGGTGGAGTACTTTTCCTAGTCAGACAATTTGCTGCGGGCAGCCAACCGTTTGTCGGAGCTACCAAATTGTTTTATTGAAATAACTAGGAATAGACGGGGATCTTAAAGTCGTTACACTTACGTCATTTTATTATGGCTGATATTTTAATCTAGACTACCTAATATAATGAACCGAGGAGATATTTTAATTGTTTTTTGTAAACTCTAATTTTTAGAACTACCAGTCGGGGTATGATATGACGGGTTTTAGAGCCAGATTCATGAGGAATAGTATAACATCACGGCTAGTAGGCTATATAACATCACGCTACGACACACGGGACCGGAGCGATAACCAGACACCTAACGTAAACCGGTTAACAAAAAAAAAACGCGTACGCAGTCGCAGGGAGCAACTAGTGATAGTATAAAATTGAGGAATATGTTGTTAAGAAGGCATGCATATTTTTATTTGTTGTGTTCTGTTCTATTGTTGTTGTACTATTTAATAATTATACTAATATTATAAAGCTGAAGAGTCTGTTCGTTTTGTTTTCTTGATAGAACGACGCCAGCCAGTTGTTCCGGAGATTAGCTAAGCTCCGGAACTACGACTCCGATCCTTAAAATTACTTTGTTAATAGAAAGCTACGATACCCCCGAGTATTTTACCGTCAAAAAAAATTAGAGACCCTTACAAAAAATCATGCGGACGACAAAAAGTTAGTCAGGTAAAAGTTAGTCATATAGGTTCTTTACCATTATTCGTTTTATTGCCAAATGATTATTCGCTATCAGGCTTTCCGTGGGTTAAAAGTTCTGCATTAAAACTAACTACCAAGTATGCATATCGTATTAAAGATTTTCTCTTCCAATCCTCAAAATTTTAAGCAATGCTTAAATGACGTGGGGCTGGCAACTCACGGATCTTGAACTTGACCGCTGAAAGCAAAGGACTCTCGTTTACTTTTTCAATAAAAACATTTGCGTTGTACCGTTGATCGCTTGCAATTTTTTAATAACAGTTTATATTGGTAAGCGAATACGGGAATTATGTTATTTACCCGAGAAAGCGCTGGGTAATGTAAACGAATAAATAAACTAGTAAATGAATTCGAGATTTTACAATACCGTTATCGATTAATATGTTTTTGCTTGTGTTTGATTAGATATTTATTAGATATTTATGAACTGCTTATAATATTCGTTTTAAATGGTTTAAACTTTACGTAACTAATTTTTGTTTGTTTAGTGCCGTGATGACCCATTGGTTAAGATGCCCGCCGCTCATGCGTGGGGCTGTCTTGGGTCCGATACCAGGAGAGAACAACATTTCTTTTTTTCAATTTATGTGTTGTTTTAATCGTATTTATCTTGAACATAAATGAAATTATTGAAAGAAAATATCTTGAGGAAACCTGGACTTCTATCATATAAGCCTAAAGTCGCCAACCTGAAATCAATGAGCTGGCATGGTGACTGATGCTCGCGCCTTCTCTATATGAGAAGATGTCTTTATCCTGTAGTGGGAAAACCGAAGTTTAAATTTTCCCTACACGTTTTATTTTTTAGTTTTTAAGTCTGCATGCCTGCCTGCCTGTGACAGCCTCGTTGGTCTAGTCATCGCAAAGCGCGACTGCTGAGCATGAGGTCTTGAGTTTAATTCCCAGGTCAGACAAAGTAGTAGGTAGTGGGTTTTTTCTTCAGAAATATCTCAGTATTAGCCTCGGAATCTGGATTTGCGCCCGGTTGATGGCAATCGGCTCGCCTCCTATTACATAAGACTTAAACATAACAGGCGAAATGTGGGTATACTTAATGGGTACACTTCCACCTAACGCATCGGTGATTACAGGCGTGACATTATGTTATGTTACTGAAGCCGGACTCCGCTCTGACAATAATCAATGAAACAGCTTATCTAAAGCAATAATCAGGAGAGCCGCAATCAACGTTATTACAGAACAGTTGTCAATGGCACTCGCAGTCAAGTGGTTTACACGTCATCCGCACTGCTGATCTGCTAGAGATAATTACATGTTCGCTAAGTTAACCAATTAAATTAAGATCAACATCACGACAGCCGAGTCCAATCAAGCAGAATAAACTTGTGGTGACAAAATGCAAGACATGTGGGAGCCCCCCCCCCCCCCCAATTTATTGAGATACTTTTTACAATCTATCAAAACTCGATTCGTACGTAGATTTTGTTTGGCAATAGCACACTGTGGCTAACTAATATAACTATATATTGATTCCAAAGTAACTATAAGGTTTTCAGGGCTAAAATAAATTGTTTTTAGAGAAGTTGCGTCTTGTTATTATTGATCAATGGTTTCTACAACCCACTTATATAAGGGGGTTATTTTTCAACAATTTCAGCCGTGATTACATAAGGTTACGTCAACCGTCCTGACACTCCACACTATTTTTTGTTTTGTATCAGTATCCGCCCCGACATACGAGTTGTAGGTGAACATGAGTTTGAACCCGGCCAGATACTTATTAATGTGTAATTTATTTTATCACCACTGCTCTTAAAACAGTGAATTTATTCATTCATGGAAAAATGGACTGGCATGTGGCCTGACAGGCATGTCACTTTCCTAACAAATAAATATAAAATGAAGATTTGTGACACCATCAACCCACATGGTCGTTAACAGCCCACTCTCCCCTTCACAGGGAAGGGGCCCAGCACAGGGTACGTTAAAGGCTGAATATACGTAGGTACTGTGCTTATACTATCCTGATAACTTAGCAAGAGTGTTCCTTACTTATAAGACAACAAAAAGAAAGTGTTAAAATAAATCACTGTCCCACATTTAGTCATTAATAAATAAATTAAGAGTTATGTCTAAGATACGCACTTTCGATTGTTTGAGTAAAAGGCATCACAGACGATCAAAAACAAGCGGTGCGTCAAAAGTCGCAAACACAGAACAATACACAGTTATAAGATACGTTTGTGACTTTAGGAAAAAATATAGGCAGTCAAGGGCCGATATAAGTGAAAACTTTGGAATTACTTTCCCCAGCCTGGCGCAACATGTCACATTAGCGTGTCTATGACGAAAATCTATGAGTTTTTATTTTACCAAAAAATTGCACGAAGCGGCAAAAAGAAGTTTCAGTTTAAAAAAAAAATGTCCAAGACTAATTGGAACACGAACGCTTCTTACCGATTTTTGTAAATGTCATGCCAGAGGCAGAGACATAATAAGAAAGCGGTCGTCCAACATGGGAGCACGAACTCCTCTCACCAAGCTGATCCGATTTTTGTAGGTGTTATGCCAGAGACAGAGATGTGAAAACGGGCGTCTGTGTTCGACATTAACGCAGCGTATTGTGTACCGTGGGGATCCTTTTTTAAAACCGTCTTCATTAGATGTGTTTGTTTGAACAACACAAAAAGGACAAAATTATTTGTTTAACCCTTGGTCCACAATCTAGGGGATAATGAAAACGTATTCATTGGTCTTTTGGCGTCCTTGTTCACTGGGTATGTAGACAACAGAGTGCTTATTTCAATATTAAATTGTGTAAAATATTTGTGATTTTTTTATTGTGTTTGTGTATTTGTTTTGTTTATAATTAGTTCGCATATTACACACGAGATGATGATATTGAAAACAAAAACCAGTCGAGTTTTGAGGCGTTTGCAAATTCTGACCATCGAGTGGACGGTTCTTTTATCAAGGAAATAGAAATCCAAATTAATATTTTCTTGATTACGTAAACATTAAAGAAAAATATAAGAAGAGAAAACCTTTTACATGGGTCAATAACAACAACATTTAAATGGCTCTTAAGCACAGGGCGCGGTATTGCGGTTTCTTTGTTTTCAATTTCGCTAGGCAACGCTTTACCTGTTGCCGGTCGACGCTCAACCTAATTGCGTCCCACACAATTAATGTCAATGCCTTACATTTTGATAATTAAAAAATATTAATTGTGTTATTTACGTTGTCAAGCAGAAGAACTTTTGAAATATATGAAGGAATGGATTATTTATTTATTTCAAAATCGTTCGGATTGAGTTGGTAAATGTGTGTTACGATATTACCCCACAGATCGCTGGAGTGTTTCTTTTTGTTTCTTTCAGAGCCAATGAAAATAAAATATTGTATACAGCAATTATTCTTTGTAGTTTCATACAGAGTTAGTATAAAGGTTACGAAAATATTGTATAAAAGAAAAAAATCGATCAACATGGTTCGTTTCTTTGTTACAGCATTGTGTCCATGTTATGATTTAGATAAAATTATATAAATATGTTTTTAATTTTGAGGTAACAATGTAATTGGAGAAAAGGGCTTCGTAACGACATTTTCACCACCCTTTAGACCCCTCTCAGCGAAAGTAATATTTCGCTAGGGTCTAGGATGATGTACTGAATTCATAGTAATTCCGGTAATCCCGTTAGCACCCTTTGGGTACTAAAAACTGCATCGCACAACTACATATATTTATTGCACAAATGCACAGTGTAGAGTACATTATTATAAACTACATCCATATGCTAATAGCATACAGTAATCCTGGAAATAACTTAAATTGAATCTAAATTGAAGTGCACTCGAAGAGGTTATACAAATAAAAGTAAGTAATTAAGTAAAGTACAAAGTAACCCTACTTCGCCCTTACCATTATATTTGCTTAATAAACAAGAAAATAATATTAAAATTTGAGATCCAATTAAATCTCTGAGTACCAAAAAGAAATTCGGTAAACATTATTGTACGCAACGTTATTGTAACATTATTATTCACATTAATGGTTTGAAATAATCAATTTGCTAGTAATTAGTGCAAATAGAGTCTTATTTACAGACGCTCCTCAGCTTAAATGCTTAAATAACCTTCTCATAACTATTGTAACACTAGCTTCTGATCGCGACTTCGTCTATGAAGACTTCAGAATTAAGCCAACGTTCTAAATTATCCAACGAGAACACAAGAGAGAAAAATTATCATACGTGATAACTTAAAACATTATCAATATGTGTGCAAGATTTTAATTATTTCCGTTCAGCCACTTAAGCATGAAATAGGATCAAACATCCATCCATCCTCAGAAACATTAGCGTTTATAATAACAAATAGAAGAAAAGGATGTAAAAAAAACCGAGAGCTTCTTTACCTCTTTGCTGGGTGTCTAATATTACCTAGCTTCACTTTTCTGACTAACTGACCGACTTCATTCAAAAATGCCTTTAACCTGCAAATGATCTTATTGAAAAAATGCTTTGACTTTGACTATAACCTCTAGTTCATAAGTTCGTGCCGATACGAGATGAGAAAGTACAAGACCCAAAATATTTTTATTTATCTTAAAAGTTAATGGATTAATATTGAACTCTCGGTATCGGCCTACCCAGACCCTGTACCCATCCACGTCATTGTTAAGGTTTCAATCGCACATTGTGGTAAACCCACGTATACCTACATAAAGGTAGGTCGTCGGGACCACCTGTCAAACCCTAAGATATACTTTGTTATAATTGAAATTATATTTTATAGGCCAGAATTTATAGCAACCGCTAAGATACCTGAAAATTCAGGAATATTCTTCGTCATAATTTAAAATATCGACTGAGGCCGCAATAAGTTTCACAAATTGATCTTTATAAAACATTATTACAATTTGTTATAGGCTGTTCAAGTTTATAAACATAAAAAATATGGTTTTAATTAAGAAAATCAGCTTATTCAGACTAATTATTACATTCCCTAGAAAAAATATAACAACTAGCTGATACCAGAAAATAATATTTCATATAGGTAAATTTTGTTCTGCGAAAATTGTAAATAACAACTAAAAACAGCTAGAACCAGGCTCCACCTGGGCTTTAAGCCTTTCTTTGCTTAATTCAATCACTATGTTCCTGCGCCATTTTATTGCTACTCGGTAATCAATGTATTTAATTAAATAGGTGATTTACTCTAAAAAGGTGAAAAGAACGTTATTCCGTATTTTTACGTTTTAATCTCGTCGTAAAGATCTTTATACACAAGCCTAAAGTGTCGTATCATAATTAAAGGCTCAACACAACCTCGCGAAGGGGCTCAAACAAGTGGTCGTTTAACCGAGCCTACTCACGCACTTCTGATTACTCCATAATGTAAAAAGCAAGAGCCAGGCGTGAGAATAGCATTAATACTTAATTCGGCACTGAGCATTTTATTAGCTTCGCGTGAAATTCTGCAGGTTTAGCCAATATATATATTAAACAATTAGGTCTAAATTAACCAAATTACATACATATTTAACGTCCCATCAATATTAGAAACAACATAAAACAACGCTTTTCCGACATACGTACATGTAATGTTCTTTCATACGTAAAATGAAAAAATGTAATGAGTGGGTATATTATTAGAAATATTATCTACATTTGAATTCAACCATCGCTAAACTGAACAGACCGCGTATAACACGGCACCGACACTAAAAGGCGATATAATAGCTTCAATGATAATCACATCTAACTCCATCAAAGACGCCATCACAGCATCCGTATTATTGAAAACCGGCCCTAGTATCGGATAATCATATTAGTTCTCAACAAGATCGAGCTAATGAACAATGTATGTTGCCTATGAACAATGCAAATCCTGACGTACGAGTTGGTTCTAACGGATTTCGTTCCCCGGTCTTGTATCTACTGCATTGTATCATCAACGTATTGAGTAGTTACAATTTAGACAGGTGTTACACGGGTATGTAACCCCCACACAATTCATGTGTATGTATTGTCCGAAAATGTTCATATTCCAATAACAGATTTCTCTTCATTTCAGCTCCTTGAATAGGCCCTCTGAGAGGTAAAACAGTTTTGCATTAAAATGATCATTTTATTATTTTAAACCTTATTTAGATTCTTTGTTTGAATCTTGAAGATTAAATCTCGTGTTAAATTAGTATCACATTTTCTCTACTTTATTTTATTATGAAAAGGTAAAAAGATAAAGTACTCAAAAGCTGGAAAAAATATTTCTGCGAAACCATTTCTAGATAATATAATACTTACTAGTTCTAAGAATTGTAGATATTATTCTATCCACCGCCATTAAATAAGGGATGTCACTTTATAGATAAGTGAGTGACTGAATAATTGAAAAGGCAGCCAACGTTTGTTAAGTTGTTTTCTTAACAGGGTGATGTTAAATGTTATACAGGCAACATTTTGAACCAGTTCATCGGATGGACAACACCGCGCTGTCAGCATTACGTATGTAACGTAATTATTGTTGTAGCTTGGCTTATCTAAGCCGCTATAATGTACAATTATTATCGCAGGGCTTTCGTGGTAAAAATCTTATTCAACGCCTTTGTTCCAAAAAATGCTAAAATTTATTCATCATACGAAAGGATCTGTTCATCGATGACGTTACTAGGTACGTCGTTTTATAGTCTACAAAGCCATCAGTGGGTGCGGACTGCATCCATCTGAATTTGCATCTATAGCAAGACAAATGACCAAAAGGTTTTATTCATAATTATGTGAGACGACATCAGAAGAATAACAAAATGTGGCAACTTATTTACTTCTATACAAAATGACTAGCTAAACTTGACCACGATTCGCTCTGTTCGAAATTTTTTATTAACTCCCTTTCGTTAAAATGCGATGTTGTGTTTAAATTCAGGTAAATCCATCGAACACAAACATACGGAAAATGTATTTAATATAATATAAAAACCCGACTGCGTCAAACATGAACCAAAATTGAAAAGAAAAACAAATCCTAGCCTAGAACTCTGTTGAGTGAAATTCGTGACCCATTAAAAATCTATACTGGCTTAAATCTTTCCAAAAACGGGTCCTGACTGCTATATAGAATTCTAGACCACTGAATTTATGTTCATGTTTTACGAAGTCAGGCTATTTGATTTTTTAAATGGTTTTTTTTTTGTGCGTGAGGTTGCTAGCCAACTTTAAATCGTTATAACCTATATAAGAGTGACCTAAAGATAATTTTCAAATACCTATTCGATGATACCCCACTTAACATAGTTCGTCAACGTTTTTTTTTCTTATTCACAATATGGCGTCTGGTTGTCGCCATATTAAATTTTCAATTGTCATGTTTGTTTGGTTTGATCAGTAGAGCGCCACAAAGGACCAAACAAAAAAGTTCACTTTCAATTGCATGGAAAAAAATTTTTTTTTTTTAAATACTTGATCTTTTCAGTCAAATCTGTACTACAAGCTTTCAGGTGTGACTTAATATTATTTTTTTATGAAGAGTTAAAGCAATTTGACATTTAGAATTAAATTACCGGAAATATATATAAAAAAGGGGGTGAAATTAAGTTATCGCCTGTCGTATTTGGCCGAGACAAAAAAATGTGCATTACCCCTACATTGGACGTTCGTCGCTGCCAGCCGACAGCGGGAGACTGACCTGCAATCAACGTGTAAGCTGCTGCGTTCACGATGCACTATTGCAAACCGTGTTTAAAAACGTTCACGATTTTCTAGTTTCGTACGCTAAACCCCCTTGTTGGGATTGGGATATTTGACATATAAACGAAACTAAAGAGTGTAATAAAGGATTTAAATGAATATATAATAGAGTTTTACGCAGAGTTCGTAAGCTTCAAAAGAATTGACAGTAAAAAAGTATACTCATATATTATAATATATTTACTTGGGAATAACAATATAATTTTTGCGAGCGTGGCTATCTTTCATCCACAGTCGGTTGACGGGGAGGCAAGGGTGTAAGGTTCCGTCACCGCAGTATAGGCTGCTTTTCCACCAGAGATGTAGGTACTAAGCTGCGTATGGGTGTGTATGATATCAATTAATAGGTTCATTTAATTTTCTTAGCGTAGCAGGGTTTGTTGGAAAAGACTTCAACGAAGATAAGTTTTAACATACGAGCAAATCAATCTTTATAGCATTTATTGGACCAACTTTGAAACAACTCTTAGGTGTATCGCAAAATAGACACGAAGTTTCATAGTGCAGCTTAATCGCTTAGCTATTTCGACCACATCTGGTGGAAAGACAGCTTTAAGGGTGCGCTCATACACATCTATCGTGTCATAAGTATATTTTTACGCGGGAGAGAAACGCATCAAGGTCTGCAATTCTAAGAAACTCAGATTAAATGCTGTGTGGCTCGATCTGCTCAGAGGAAAGTAAAAGACATGTAATTACAATGTGTTATTTAATCCATTCGTAATCATCTCTCGGGAAATTAGCTATCGAATGAATGTGGGAGATGAAATTGCCCCAATGAAATTACTCACGACAGTGTGTTGATGTTAAAATTGGATACCTACTTGTTTTTTGAAGACTTACTTTCACACATTGTATCTCTTGTTACTATTAATTGAAATAAGGTAATTAAATATTTTATAAGTTATTTGTTTTAGACATGTGTTTGTCTAGCTTTAAGTTACAAAAAGTTTTTTATTTTTTAAATTTCGGTGTCCTATTCGATAGAATCATTATTTCTAAGACTGTTTAGGTTTCCAAATGTTTGGGTGAACTTTTGTGTTCGTCGCATTCCGCTTATCGCTTTGTGTGACCATTTGAAAAGTTTCCGCTTATTATACATATACGAGGTCGTACTATCTACCATTAGGGCTAATTTTTGAATCGTCGGATAACTCTTAACGGAGCGATAAATATGGCGATTTGACAGCTTTTGTATAGAAAATATGTCAAACTGTCTTATCCTTTGGATAAAATTATCTGACTATTGAAAAAACAGTCCTTAGTAAAATTGAGCAAAATGTAGGGAATCGCGTTTATTTTTGGACTGAGAAATCTGAGTTAATGTTAGCGCTCCATGTAATAATGGTCGTAATACATTGACATGGGATGTATTTATGCATTGGATGGATGTATATGACAGGACAGGGGTGGTGTATGTAATTAAAGTTTAATTAGTTCATTTAAAACTTGTTTTCGTAAAGGAATGTAAAAAAAAAGTTAGCTTGCAATATCACCGTAACCAAAAGGTTCCATGAGAACATGTTAATTTCGGCATAGTTAAGTGCCTTTTTATGCATATGTATCTATGTACATGAATGGCAAAATGTGTTGCTAAGCACAATACTCGAGAACCACTGGACAGATTTGGCCGATTCTTTTATAGTTGCGTTCCTAATTTCTCGGAAAAAGTTTATATGAAAGAACGTTTTTGGAAAACCCGAAAGTTTCTACCCGTACGAAGCCGGGGCGTTCCGCTAGTATTATATATAATCCTAACTTAAAATTATAAATGCAAAAGGAAGTTTCTTTGTCACCTTTTTACGCTTAAACTACTGAACAGATCATCCTGAAATTTTGCATATCGTCGTCAGGTGTACAGAAATAGACATAGTACTGTTCCCGAGGAAAACAACAATAACGTTCTTATGATAATAGATGGCGCCACATTTCTTTCGAAAAGGACATGGGCTACTTCTTCCGCGAATTCGTCTGTGTCCGCGATTACCGAAATTTATTTAAAATAGCGGACAAAGTCGCGGGCTAAAGCTAGTAGGTATATAAATATATTATCAGCATCTTTTCCATAGAAATAACTTTATCTTGAATATAATCTACATAAGAATAATGTAACAATTAAGTAGAACACAGAAACCAACTGTTCTATGGTGCAGACAGGTAATTTCTAACTACCTGTGTGGTTGTTAGCTCAAGAATATTATACTGTTGCATATATTTCCGTACAAAAGGAACATTGCATGCTGATGATGTTTTGAGAACAATCAGGGCTACAAAATGTAAAAAGCTGTACGGTGATTACTTCACCTGCCTTCATCTTCTTGGTCACACAATTATAATGTTAAAATTCTTATATATTCCGTTTTCTTTTTTTTTTCTTTTCCTCAATTGCCTCGTTGGTCTAGTGGTAGCAACGCGCGACTGCTGAGCATGAAGTCTTTGGTTCAATTAACAGGTCAGGAAAAGTGTTATTCGGTTTTTTCATCAGAAATTTCTCAGTAGCAGCCTCGCAGTCCGGATTCGTGCCCTGTTGATGGCAATAAGCTCGCCCCCTATTACATGCGACTTAAGCATAACTGGCGAACTGTAGGTGTATTAATGGGTACACCTCTGGCTAAACATGCGTAATGATATGTTATTATTTTTAAAGTGACATACAAAAACGCCTGTAAATAGTCTAACTGAAATAAAAGCTTTGAATTTGACTTTTGAAAGCAGTGCGACCAATCTGCGTCACCATGACGTCCAAATTCATAGCATGCTTTCGCAATTACTGAAGAATGGAAACTAATTAGAAAAACAAGAATAATTTGTTTTCCAATTTTTACTAAGAAGCGATTTATCTATTCTACTCACATAAAATGTCTTGTCCTGAATGACTGACTGTCTAACTGATTGATTGACTGACTGACTGATTGACTGACTGACTGGCTGACTGACTGAATGACTGACTGACTGGCTGAATGAATGTCTGACTGACTGACTGGCTGACTGACTGACTGGCTAACTGACTGACTGACTGACAGCCTTAACCGACCGATCCGATTAGATGGTAAAGACCTGAAACTTGGAGGGTGTGTTCTTTGAATGACGTAGGCGTCCTATAAGAATGGATTTTCAGGTCCATTTGTATGGAGAAATCAACTTAGACGCGGGCGAAGTCGCGGACAGAAGCTAGTCTTTTGATAAAGTGCACTATAATGCATAATGCACATGTGTATTACACTTGGAAAAACTCCTAAGCTAACAGTCACCTATCTAGGATCACCTACGATCGCTCTAAAGTAAAAAAGAAGCCCAATTTCTAAATAATTACGAAATGTCAACTGTTGGTCCTTGTCGGTTACTTTATAAATACGTAACTAATTCTAATTCTCGTCCGCCGACCGCCTAAGGCCATAACATAATTATAGTAGAAAGCAATATGGTATAAAAATGAGCTCGACATATCAACATTTAGTTACTTTTAGCTGCGGCTGTCTAGACTCGATCCTATATACCAGCGATGGCTAACAAATGACACGCGTGACAGCTGATAATTGAAAAATCTATGTATTCGACCCAATCTCATTTGCAACAACAGAAATCACATTAATCCGTCTATTACTTAACTAAAATAAAGATTAAATACCTAATAGTGCGATCGATAAATAATCGAGTTGTAAGTAAAGAGTTTAAACATAATAGCATTTACTTATATTTTTCTCCATTATATCATTAAGTCAAGATTCTTTGGTGTAATAAACATAACAAACCAGTAAAGGAGCGCCATCTCTGTTAAATTATCTAAGTATATGTATACTTGACTAGTATAAACCAACAGATAAGTGTACGAATGTCTCAGAACTGTCTTTAATACGGTATTAAAGACAGTTCTGAGACATGACGTTCATCTCGGGACTTCTGCGCGATAAGCTCATGATACAAAGCCATAATGGCTAAACCGTCAACAATATGCCTCGAAAGTAGGTAAGTTTAAAACTCACTTTAAACTCACAATTACAATGATATCAAAATATAATGATTATAATTATATAAAGACATAGAATCTATCCGGTACCAAAGAACTCATCGAGACAAAGTCAGCGAGCTAAAACACTTTGGGTTTACAACACGTCACCTAGGAGTTCCCTACTAGTGCCTTTGGGCTCTAGGACCACGCCCTGACCACCACTATGAACCAATTAACGACATAAAATAAATTAAACGAGCAGAAATTCGACGGATGCAAACAGTTACGGCATTCCAGATAGTAAAAATACAGCAAACATCCAAATAAATTGTGTTGCAAGGTTTTAAAATGATTACCCCATAGCTCTTCAAACAATACCATTTTGTACAAGGTATAATGTGAAAATATATTCAATAAAATTGTTTAAATGATTGAATAGCATAATTAATCATTTAATTTTTTTCAAGATTTGTAAATATTCACCATTTTTTACTGTAGACGGTACCATCCAGGCCCTTTTATAATAATTGAAAATCGACTTGCAAATGTATATTTCATTGAACGTTAGATACGTGAAATACATTAAAGCTTATAAAAGCTTAAAATATTTCATAACTGTTGTTTCAAAATGAATTTTATTAAAAAAATATTGAAAAGACGAAGAGAGCTTCGCTTTTATATAAAAATATTTTGGCTCTAATGTTTCATTTCAATAAGGTTTTATAGTTACGAGATAATCACACAATAGTATTTGTATAATCATAATCGTTACTAAATCAATCTATTATTAGGTGAATAATTTAAATGTCCTTAAATTCTTTGAACTTGTTGAATGTCGCATAAATTACGAGTATTTCCGTCCATGTCGGTATTATGTCCCATGAGATAGGGAGCGACCCTATTACGGTCATTGATCGTGAAAATTCCGACCCCCTGTTGCGTCTTTGATAATACAACCGAGAAATCAAACCTTGTGCCTAATGTTCAACAGGCGTCTATAACCGTGTTCTTTTCTTTTATAATCTTAGCTGATTTTATTTCGATTAGTGAATTCGTTATGAGTTGGTACCTACTCGGTTGTATAAAATTTTTATACTCTGTTTATCTCTTAATTTCGAACTTTACTTTTCTCTTTTTGCTTTCGATTGTATTTACCGAATCTATTTTATTTTACCCCTCGATTAACGTAAGCAGAATCTCAGAAAAAAATAATTTCAATTTTAAATTAAGGTTTAGTTATTATTTAGATAGAAAATCCTAAGCATATAAATAATAAAACATAATAATTTACTATATTTTCTAAAAAAAAAGGAGAAAAGTAAGGTACCTATCAATTTTTTTTTGATATTCAATAAGAAACTTGATATGAATAGTAAAATAAAAATATGATACAGAACCTTAAAAAAATTAAAAAGGTCTTTCAAAGGAACGGTAACGAGTGTAGCCATGGAGCCCCGAACGCCCTCAGAAATCGATCCTTTGACCTGCCCGCTCCCGCAAAGCGTCTATGTGCACCGCTGAGCAGACTATAAATCCAGATTAGTTACGAGTATATAATTGATACTTAGACTCTGAGTATTAGACCGGTAGGTACCCACGAATAAAAGTACTAAATAACTAGAACCGTATTCTTTTGTAAGTACCATAAAAAGCAATTTTCGCTACGGTACCGTAAAGGTACCAAAATTTTACGACTCGCTAAAGTAGTGGTTGTATCGTTTACTCTAATCGATCGTAGTTTAAGGATACCACCCGAAAATAAATGAGCCCTTGCCCTTTAAGGATACACTAAAAAAATGCTATCTTTTTAAATACGATAATCCTTTTTAAGATATTTATTATCTCTTTGTTGTTCCAATAAAGGTACCGTAAAGTAGTTACCTAAATCCCTTCAAACGTTATTTATTTTTTAAGCAACCGTTTACGGTATTAAAAAAATACATTCAACCCTGAGGTGTATTTTAATGACTCTACAGTTTTTATATTATTAATGAAAGAAATTCATTCGTTAATCCAATATATTATATATAAACGTAAAAACCCAATTTAAAAAAAATATGATTGATCCTAAAAATTATTAAGCTCCTTGTGAAACATTTGTGGCGGTTGCATTTTGTAAGCTAAAATAAGCTAACGATGTTGAATCTTGCGCTCGACTGCTAACGTAATAAAGTATTAAAGGCCTAACATCCCACAAAGGACAGGTACTTACAGAGTATTAAAATTTAGAAAGCGACACTAATTAAAATAGTCCGATGACGATAGCCGAAATTATAAATTAAATGAGTTAGCCCGTGAATTAACGAAATTATTTAATGTCGTTAGATGACTCCCGGTTAACTTACGTATTAGAAATCTATTTTTTAGAAAATGTCAGATTTAAACTACCAAAAAATAATTTTAACTGGTTTAAAATAATAATTTTAAAAAAAAAATAATCTCATATTTAACCCGTTTCTTAATTTTACTCCATCACTAAGGCGTTAACAAACCGTCCTTACCTTTTGGGAGAAAGCTGAATTATGTCCAAGTAGTCCCTCACCGTCCTGCTGTCACTAGACCAACTGAAACTTAATTCTACCTGTAGCCCGAAGAGCTCGCGGTCCCGCGAGGTGTGAATCGGCCGTTTAGGGCGCGAGGAACCTTGCATCGTAAGGTGTCGGCTGTCCTAAAATAAAATGGCGCGGGTAGATCCAAAAATTGCAAAGTACTTACCAGAAGTTTGTGGCTCCTGGGAGTCAGTTCCGACGCCGGAGTATTTTTTAACAACTTTGGTGAGAGTTGAAAACAGTTTGAAGCTTGTTCTTTAACTGTTGGGTGAAACTACATAGCGCGACGAGCGCGCTAGATCGCGAAGTCTGAGGTCGGCTTGGGGCGTGTTGCCACAAAGCCGTTCAGAGCGACAGTGAGCGGGCCCGAGCACCGCCGCTGCCGCCGCTACCCCCGCGCCACACCTCGCCCACGACGTGGCTACCTTTCTTGCGCCTTTTTCCCAAACATAATCCCGAATGATTTCCAAAAAAAACAATAATTATAAGTTTATTAATTTGGTAAAAAAATGAGGCATATATCGTTAAACACCTGAAATGTAAAAATAAAACATGGAATTCTTTGTAGTGATGAATAAGATTTTTTTTCCTCTTATAATTATAAATGCAGCAGACTGTAGTCATATGACAGAAAATCGGTCCAACAGACTTTTATCCAAATGTTATCAATATTTGATATTGAATTCCCTAAACCGGTTGCGCGACGTTACAAAGAACAAGCGCAACATTCCAAATTAAAGCTTAAAATTACACATAAATAACAAGTTTTGTTACGCGGATCGGTGTTGCAGACGAGGCGAGTGCTTAAGCGTGCCGTTAAAATCATATTTCAACCCATACCCTCAACTTCATTAAGCATACGTACGCTAAGTAGAACTCCTCGCAGGATGCTGTGTTTTCTCGAAGGTACAGCAAGCGTGAATGATCCATCGTCTACTTTAAGTTCAGGTGCTTGCGTTTTGTTCACCAACAAAACGCAAGCTTACTCAAAATGAAAATATAATACATTCGGGTCAGGATGAAAAGGTTTCACATAAAAGTATTGACTTCGTATATAGACGGTTGTAATCAGCTTATTTAGCTCCATTTGTCAGCGGAGGATCTTACTCACATTCTGTATTGAAATCATTATTATATGAACCTTATTTCTGCGCAACTTTTCAACTATGAATATTAAAAACAAATTGGCAAACAAAGTACGTGAAATATTTACTGAAAATGACATCCAGGTAACTTATATATATATATATATTTTTATTCTAAATGAATCTTTATCTAAACCACATTAATGCGAAAAGGTGTGGAAATCCTCAAAAAAAAACCTAAGGAATTCTTTATTACGAGTATTTTGTTAAGCGTTGCATTTACAATTTATCCTTTAACATGGGTGCGGTCAGAAACATATAAATTCTCATAATTATACAATCAGCCAGACCCGAAAACTGCCTGTAGGCCATACAAATATTTGAACCATGCGGGAATCAAACCCGCGACACGCCAATCGCACAGCCACAGCGCCAAGCGTATCGTCAAAAACATTAAATTATAACAACATGAACTCAAATCACGCAACGCAGAAACATTTAAAACACACGTCGAACAAGTGAGAAGTTGATTTATTGATGTACAATCAATGAATTTAAAAGTTTAAATAAAATAGGTATTCCGACAACCACGCGAACGACGCCATGGGCAAAAGTTATTAAAATCTATCAGGTGGAAAAACGTTCAGTTAAACAACACAGGTTGCTTTTTTCACAATTGTTCTAAACTCATTCTTGATTCATGAATGTTTTTATCGAACGAATAAATACTGTTCGTATTTTAAATTGAAATAGTATTTAGTGAGTTAAATTCTTCATTAGAATGCAATAACGAAGCTTCCACGAGAGTCCGTAATTAGCATTTTTGTACAGCGGCGCTAACACACTCAGATGCGCTGCCTATTTACTGTCTAACTGATATGTTTATCGGGGCATTTGCTAATATTCTAGTTTAACTCCATTGATACCAATGCTCAACTCATGCCGAAACGAAGGGTTGCGGGACGTCTTAACAGGATACCGTGGCCCCGGAACGTAAAGGGCAACAGAAGGAACAGGGTGGTTTTTTAGTCAGTAAAAGTCTGACAGTCCCTTTCGCCCCACCCAGGGCGGAAGGAGTCATTCGATGATTTAAACCACCGAAAAAAAAAATGCCGAAGCGGAATAAAAACAATAATTTTATATTATACCTATATACACGAAGTTTTAAATATCTATTCCAAGATTTTGCCCGTGATTTCGCACGCTTACATTTTCATACGGTACCCATATTTTTGGTAAATATAGTCAATAGCATTCCGGGATGATGCAGCCTTCTATGAAAGAAGGAATTTTCAGAATAGTACCAGCGATTCGCGCGCACTGAAATACCAATTTTTAGCTTCATAATATTTGTATAAACTACACATGCCCGCGATTTCATCCGTGAAAGTCAGTTAATATCTGCGGGACTTTAATATAATTTTCTTAAAACGTGTATTTTTCTTCTAAAACAAAAGTAACGCTTAAGTTACTCTTCAAAAAATTAGTCGATAATTCAGGGATTTTTGTCGGATTTTTGTAGGTCGGTTTGTTCCGGCTTAAACTAAAAAAAATATGTCTTTAGACTAGGAACTGTGTAACACTCATAATGCATTTAATAAAAAAGCTGTTATTTTGATAAACAAACAGACAGAAGCGTGCAGTGAAGTTGATTTATTTTCGATTACATTTCAACGAATGTATCGGTATGCAATGTTGATATTTCTGCGCTTTCAAGCGAAAGCTGAATTTACATGGAATTCAACCTTGACACGTGTATGGCATTGACACAGATCATAACGAAAATGACTGTAAAATAATAAGTTGCTGTTCATGCTACCTTTATGGATTCATTGATATGTGCCGTTGGTCGCAATGGGACTATGGATAGTTGAATAAAGAAAAACAGCCATCCGAACGCATCAAAGTTACCCATGTAACCCATAGCTACTGAAAACAGAAACAATAATTTATATTATTAATTATTCACCAATGGACACACATCAAGTGTTTTCACATGCGAATAAAAACAGATTAAAAGCAACTTAGTCGTCTGTGTTCCTTGTGGGGACTGAATTTGTAATAGGTATTATGGGACAAAAAGACGACTAGTCGCGTTAGTATGACTATGACAAGTACATCTTAGTACGTAATGATCCTGGATAATTAATTCAGTTCGCGTTAAAAGCTTTGGCGAATCTCCATAACTTCATTTTATGCCGAACGTGACAGATATGCGGTTACAATTCCATCAGATGCCCAATTCATGTTTGCCATCTGCGACGGCGATTTCTCCGAATTCGAATTGCGGACTACTGAAAAGATTTATCGGACTATCTCCAATTTTCATTCACACACATGTTTTTTATATTTGGATAGTTCAGGTGAATCGAATTTAATTGTCGCAGCTGGCGTTACGAACACGCGTAACAATAAGCGATATTCTGATGAATAGCGAGGATGCACGTGCCGCTCTGTGTATTTTCTATTTGACGCTATAAGAAAAGGTGTGAGTTTGTGAATGTATGTAATACACTTAGCAATTCTAAGCTACATTTTCATATTTATATTTAACAAACATTGAGGAGCTCGTGGCTAAGTAATAACCGCCACATGGGTCGATCCATCAGGTTAAGCTACGCTTGCCGGGGTTGGTCCGTGGATGGGTGACCATCTTTATACACTGGGACTCCTCCGTGCCTCGGAAAGCACGTTAAGCCGTTGGTCCCGGCTGTCATACGTGGATCTTTGACAGTCGTTACGGGTCGTCAGAAGCCCGAAAGTCTGACAACCAGTATTACCTAGGGGTATCATATTACCCAGTTACTGGGTTGTGGAGGTCAGATAGGCAGTCGCTCCATCTAAAATACTGGTATTCAGCTGCATCCGGTTAGACTGGAAGCCGACCTCAACATAGTTGGGAAAAGGCTAAGCAGATGATGATATTTAACAAACATTAATTTTTGAATCTTTTTTTACTGCCTCGTTGGTCTAGTAGTCGCAAGCGCGACCGCTGAGTATGACGTCTTAGATTCGATTCCCAGGTCGGACAATTTATTACTGGGTTTTTCCATCAGTAATTTCATCCCTGAATCCATGAGACTTTACCTATCTGGTGGAATGTAGGTGTACCATAGATGCACCTGGCTACCTCTCGGGAAAAGCAGGCGTGATGATATATGTATGTTATGATACAAACTACTCCCGATAGTTCTCAACTTGCGTGCATCCCGTTAAAGTTATTATGATCTGAGTTAGTTTAGAAGGTGTTAATCGTATTTACAAAGTTTTAAATGGATGAAAATTTGCCTTATGGTTACCTACATTGTTTTGTTTCTATAAAGTTTGAATATACAACTACTACTTTAGATTTTAAACTCTTCACCTATAAAATAACAAGCACTAAAACCCGTTTGTTGTTAAAAAAAATATAATAACATCAAACATGATCAATATCTTAGGATCGCATTTGTGCCATGTTTTAAATTGATTAACCCAAGAAATTAAATTTTGTCATGAAATTCAATAATTTCAACCCCTAAGGGACGTGAATGGGGGCTTTTACTCGCTTTAGGGTTGAAATTCCGAAAACTTTTCGTTTTTGCTCGCCTACATCTTGAAATGAAGCCGTGAGAAAAAATCACGTTTCCAAGTTCCGGCATTTCCGGCTGTGCGTATGCGATGTCCTGTAAAAGTGTGAAAATATAGTCAAAACCAATTAATTTTGAAGGTCAGAAATATCCATTCACATTGTTATTTGTTCGCGTGTCATATACGTGAATAAACACGAACAAAATATTCATATATTTGCATTCGCGATTGCACAGAATGTCTCAATTTTGTTTTTATCGAAACGTCCGGGCTTTTGATATTTAATATTAATATCTGTTATAAAGATGTCTGAGTAATGGAATTTTCAATTACTGTGTTTCTACAAGGGTATGACCTTGAACAAAGGGTTTGTTTATCTTTTCTTAGATAATATTTTTCTTAGAAGATTAACCGGCATTGTGTAACAAAACACTCCGCATTGCAATTCCTTGATGAGAGTTCATTTGTTGTTAGGGTATTCACACTACAACGAAATTGATTTTGACAAAGAGGAATGTTGTAGTTTGTTAGCGTCTTATTTTTTCATGATAAAGGCTAATTAGTACAGAATTATTAACTTCATAATTATTTAAGAACAAGCTTACTATTATAAGCTTATTAGCTATCCCGTACGTTATATTCACACCGGAACAATCTTACCTGAGTACCTACATTATTCGAAACAGCGCACTATTCCGTATTGGCCTGGTAGCTTCTCTCGGTCGACAGGAAACAGGAGTGAAGCAGGACCCTCACACCTCGATGTAAGTGGATGAAGCCAAAAGCGAATATTCCGGTATTCCACTGCAGCCAATGAAGATGATGTCAAGCGCAATGCTCACACAAACGATCGCTCTGTACTGTAGCCTAGCCAAAATTCCAGCTATCTACTTCTATTTTACCAAACTACATTTCCGAATACACGTTGAAGCTTGCCTTTTAGCGAGGATCGTCTATCATACTAGGACATACTAATGAAAATTCTGCTTGATAAATTTACTGCATTAACAAGAACACATCGTAACCTTCGCAATGATGTCATTATGGCAATAACCGTAGTAGGCGAGTGTGTTACACTAAAAGCAATAATTATATATTAATTGCTCAAGTCCAATCAATCACCCAATGTGAGGCAGTCCAGCTGAATAGGATGATCTGTTATGAAATGCACGAATTGGTAATGAAGCGTGTGTTACAAAATTACAAACAAAACACGTACTACCACGTTCTATTTCTAGGTAGTATTGTCCCTATGATACGGTTCAATTATGTTAATTTGTCAGCTGATATTTTGGACCGATAAAATCAGCACTTATTTAGGCGCTGATAAGGTTCCTATTCTGGATTGCAACGTATATTGGATTATGAACCCCACTACCGTCTAGTTACGGGGTACATGCAGAATGGGGTTGCTGTATAAATAGAATCTGCCCACGCAGTCAACCTACGCCTTTCAGCAAGTACCGATTATTACTGGATTCATAGTTTTGATTGCAAACACAACAATGTTGATGTTGATCATCTTCCTAATAGATTTTTGACAACTTTTTCTGGGCCTCTGCCTAGCGCTGTCTTAATAGTGAGCGATGGTGCTCAGGTTATCCCACCCGTCGCAAGTCGCTCACTGACAACAATTAAAGTTCGCCGAACAATATATGTTTGCGACTTTAGTTTTCTATTAGACCACCCGATTCTAAGTAAGTACCAAGGTATGAAAGCCACTCTGTACTGCCGAAATGAATTGCCAAATGCAGACGCATGTCTACATGCGTCTGCATTTGGCATAATGTAAATTAATCATATCTACAAGACAAAGGATACTTGGTACCTAGGAGTAGCAAACTATAATTAATAGAATTAACAGACAAACAATTATTAGATACATATTTGACTAATACTCGTAAATACGACTTTCTGTAATTTCAAATAATGTAACTTTAACGCTTTTGTTACGGATATTATTATTTCAAAAGATTTAAATTAGAATACCTACATCTGTCACTCTGTAAAATTTTAATAATGTATTTCGTGGACACATTTCATACCAGGAATACTATTTATACTTTAGACTCATTATACATTTATATTGGCAGATTTAACGGAATGGAGAGTAAATTTCCTCATAGTCCTGGTCCCGGTTCCTAGTTTTAATGTTTAAAATAATTAGGTAAATCTAATAATAATAATAATCTTTACCATTGACACTCCAAAGATAGCCCTCTTCACCTTGTCCGGCGACAGCGACCCAGACTATTTGTCTTCTCTTTCGTGAGCTCTCTGATGACTAGCAAATGACATTCCGAATACGATGTAGTGGGCAGATTCCCTCAGACGTTAAATTGCATCAATTGTTAATTGGATTGATTCTCAATCCCTCTGAGACATTTCCTATAAATAGACATCGACAAGAGAACAATGTTCAAGCAATTGATAAATAGGTACAGCAATATTCAATCGCACTAGTTACTATGTGAGCTGTATTGTATGAATTTGTCATCAATGCGTCTGTTGTGAGGACGATATATATATTGGTAGGTAAGTTGCACTCAATCATAGGCACACATAGAGGTACTATTTAATACACTCTGATCATTGATTGATGACATTTACACCTACGCAGCCTTTTAGCTGTCCATGCTATTTTTAAGTTTGATATTCTACGCGGAACGTTACAGTGTGGTTGAGAATAATTTGTTCTCCAAAAGTGTTTAAATATAAACTTTTGGATCTTGGCCCAGGAGTTAAAAAGCTTGTCTCTCATGCATGTGCATGCAAATGCGATAACACGTAAGTACTATGTAACTTTTTCAATTCATATTTTATGTACTTTTTAATTCATCTTGTATGTCACTGACATCGGTGAGAGAAAACATTGTGAGGCATCCTGGACTTATAATTAACAAAAATATGGACTCGTCAATCTGTCTTAAGCAAGCGAGATAATCAATGCTCGTGCCTTCTCTCAATGAGAACAGGCCTAAGCTCTGCAGTGGGACAGTAATAGACTGGCGCAGGTGCCTCTAATAAAATGACCATAGTATAGTGCTTCGTTACGAAGCTCCATGGAACCGAAATGCAATAGGCAGTAGGCTCGCCAACAATGTACAAGATGGCATCACAATTCGATTGCTCGGCACACTTGAATATATATTCAACTGGTAACTCTTTGAGACAAAAGGACGCAGCTCTACATGGATTCGACGACAGGTTTCGAAGCGACACACATTCAGGACGACTGAGGTAGGTACAAATATCTAACAGTGACGTAGTCGGAGATACTCAGTCACGCACGCACCGTTGCACAGACTGAGCGCAGGTCACACGGTGAGCTAAGCCAATTTGGCTTAGTTTAGCACACAGCTACGGCGTATTAAAAAATGAAACCCAAGTTCGTATTGTGAATCAAATTTTAATTATCAAAGGACGCCGTGAGCTTTTAAGTTAAGCTCAGTTCATGGTGTGATACAATTACAATTACGATTTTAGGTATCTACAGAAAAAAAATACGACTGCGTCGTTGGTCTAGTAGTCGTAAAGCACGACTGCTAAGCATGAGGTCTTGGGTTCGATTCCTAGGTCGGGCAAAGTGTTATTGGGTTTTTCCATAAGGAATTTATCAGTAGCAGTCTGGTTTTGTGCCTGGTGGATGGCAATAACTTAACTACTATTTTATGTAATAGGGGTTACATCAGAATATTAAAAAAAAAAACCGCGATAATTGACATTCTGGTACACGAAGTCGCGAGCATATAAGCTAGTCCTTAGTATAAAATGTATGAACAAATATATATATATAGAACTTTAAACGCACAAAATAACAAATAAAAGCTTTAATGTGCAGAGCGTATATTTGTCTACAAAGTTCATTTGATTCACTGATGGTTATGTTTAACTTCCCCATTGGTCTCGTGGTTGCAAGTTTCACTGCTGGGCGTGGTCTCCTAGGTTCGATTCCCAGGTTGGGAAAAAAGTGTTATTGGGTTTTTACATTACAATTTCCATAATAGCAGCTCGGAGTTTGGAAGTAGGTGTTGTGACACCCCCGTGCCTCAGAAAACACCAAAATCCGTTAGTCCTGCACCTGATGTCTCCCCGTTCTCACATACTCGTGCACTATATACATACCTATCTCCTGCACATATTTTTACGCGATATCTCCTTTGAGACTGGGCGCCGTGGCCGAAATCGGTCTAGTGAACATAGATGGTATATCGCAAAAGTTGAAGTCATAAAATATTTTATCTTCATTTTTAAGGTACCAGTCAAGCCCGTACTAATGAACCAATAATTAATTAATATTACATAGCCAGTTTTAATTAACTACTACTATTATTACTTGAGAACATAATAAGTAACCCTGTAAGTGCTACTGATAATGATAATAAATTTTCAGATGCGTGGGAGAACAATGACGCTTAAGTACCACGGGCTTGAGACATTCAACGAATGAGCTCTACCCAATGTAAACTTTATTAAGCATTTTAATTAATTACCTTCGACCGACACATAAATGAAGCCCGAAAAGTTTTTAACTCAGTACAGTGTCCTATATATTTATAGAACAGCCAAGGCTAATATTAGAGGCTGGTTGGCGATCCTATGTAAATGAAAATTATTATGCCCGAGTCCCGACCCTACACAACGGAACACTGTGGACATATAAAAGCTTGCGTGATTTACATAAATAAGTACAACATGTCAATGTATGCGAAATAAATTATTTTACGTGTGAAGAATTTTAATAGGTACTTGTATGGTAGGAAATTTTTAATCTTATTTTTGATTATGAAATTCTAAGTCAATAAAAGAAAGGTGAAGGATTTGGTGAGGAAACTTACACTTATAATTATTAATGTAAGTCTTAAATCGCTGATCTTAATCGAGCAAGCGAAGGGATCAATGCTCGTGCCTTCTCTGTATGAGAAGAGCCTGTGGCCCACTGTTTACTATTCAACCGAACTTGATACTACGTTCAATTTTAAATCATAAATAATTTTAGTATTTCTATTTCTATAGGTATAGCTACATAAATAGAGACTACATTGAATACCTATATAATAAACCTCCCAACCAAAACCGGTCACATAATATAGGTACCCTTAATCATGCTATTCAACTATTCAAAGGCTATTTCAATGGAGCTAATTAGCAGGAGATGGGTATTAGAGTGTATAGTGTGTGCAAACCTGTGTTAGCACACACTATGAGGGGGTGCACCTGTGTGCATCCCCTCCTCCCTCACATAGTCCGAGATGTAACAATTCTTCATGACTGGGGAGAGCTCAGGCGTAGGGCTTAACGTGCTTTTTGAGGTACGGGGTTTCACACCATCGAAACTCCGGTCTGATACTGAGAAAGTCCAGATGAAAAATCCAATAATATTTAGCCCGACCTGGAGATCGAACTCAGGACCCCCAGTAGTCTCGCTTGCCCCCACGAGTACCAACGTGATAGTCATATATTAATAGATTGCATACCTATTTCTAATTGACCGTGGTGGCTGCAATACTTTAAGTGACTATCGATAATTATAAAGCTGTAAAATTAACAACAGCTTAAGTATCGTTGAACCGAGAAGTATTTATTTAATCAAATCGATTTGTTTTTGCGTAAACGTTCGTAGAGTTTCGCATTCGAAGGGTGCCTTTGGGACCCATTACTTTGCCGACGCGTCACTATAACAACAAATAATAAAAATAAAATAAAGTTGACTGCCTCGTTGGTCTAGTGACTGCCTCGTTGGTCTGGTAGTCGCAAGCGCGACTGCTGTGCATGAGGTCTTGGGTTCGATTCCCAGGTCGGGCAAATTGTTATTGGGTTTTACCATCAGGAATTTCTCAGTAGCAGCCTCGGAGTCTGGATTTGTGCCCGGTTGATGGCAATAGGCTCGCCCCCTATTACATTGGACTAAAAACATAACTGGCGAAATGTGGGTGTACTACTATACCTCTGCCTAACCCTTCGGGGATTACAGGCATGATGTTATGTTATGTTATGTAAAATAAAGTTAAAAATAAGCGGTAATCTAATCACCATTTCTTTATTTATTGAAAACTTAACAAGCTGTTACATACATTTTGATAGTGTGACGTCCCATTTTTGTGGGTTTCGTTCCCAGAGGGTAGCAAACCTAATTACTTAGACTTCCTAATTACGTGTGAGCACTGTGTGTCTACAACAATTAATTTAGCTTTCATTTGTAATCTTTGTAACACTTGGTACGTATTGTAGTACTTTACGTGACTTTTATTTGAGGTATACTACGTATACCACTTATTGTAAACCATAATTATATATATATATATATTTTAAGAGTAACTATGGAGTTTCTTGTCCGTTCTTCTCCATACGAAACTACCTTTTGGAATGGGCAACTAGATTCAATATTATAATTTTTCTTTTCTGTTGTAAATGACGTTCAAAAGTGCCTTTAAATGGACTAATTGAAATAAATTATTGACTTTGACTTCCCCTGTCAGTTTGTCCACCTAGACCAGGGATAGCCAACCAGTCTAACGTGGCAAGTCAAAATATTTAATACGCAGACTGTGCAACGTAAGCATACCAAATGCTGCGCGTATGTCATCTTGTGTGATTTCCAAATGCCGATCCATCACTTTACTTACATACTTTAAATTTTATCTCATAATAAAATAAAATTTACTATTTATTAGTATACTTAACTATACTGTAAAATTATTACATAACATAAATAACATAACATCACGCCCGTAATCCCCTAAGGGTTAGGCAGAGGTGTACCCATTAGCACACCCACATTTCGCCAGTTATGTTTAAGTCCCATGTAATAGGGGGCGAGCCTATTGCCATCAACCGGGCACAAATCCAGACTCCGAGGCTGCTACTGAGTAATTCCTGATGGAAAAACCCAATAACACTTTGCCCGACCTGGGAATCGAACCCAAGACCTCATGCACAGCAGTCGCGCTTGCGACCACTAGACCAACGAGGCAGTCAAAAATTATTGTAAAATTATTCTTCTACATTAAAGAATTTAAGAAGTAGATATTTAAAATTGGATAAATAAAATATTAGAATTACGAATTACGAATATTAAGGTATACTTTATTGACTAGGTGTCGTAATTTTTATTTGATAATTCATCATAAGATTTTTGATTTACAGAAACCTGAAAAGGGGTCATATTGTACTCATCATTATAAACAACTTGTACTATGGGACCAACCAAAACAAATGCTTTACGACTCGATCATATATGACTCCTTTTCAGGTTTCTGTTAAATTAACAATCACCTACTATATGACTTTTATGACAACGTCCTAAAATCGAACGATAGTGTATAAACGGGGTGGTTCTAGGACGCTGGATACGACCCCATGCAGTGAAGTAGATTGGGATGGGAGAGTCTTTAGCGGTGTGTACTTAGTCTTAAATTTAATATAATTACCCATTAGATAAGTTTATTTACTAACACTAGATATAAGGCTTTTTATACTGTTACTAACAAAATATGGAACATGATTCTGAAATAAATGTTTTTATTTATTTATAAAGCCCAATACACAGAGAGCGGGAGCGGGACGTGAGAGGGACGTGAGCGGGACGTGAGCGGGACGTGAGCGGCACGTGAGCGGGACGTGAACGTGTCGTTGGCTTGTATTCCTTGTATTTATATGGATATCCACCCACTAAACCCTGACGTCTCGCTCACGTCCTGCTCCCGTTCCGCTACCGCTCTCTTTGCGTGTTGGGCTTAACTGCATCTTGTAGATTTCAATAACTTTGTTAAGCAAACTGTGGTATATTACCGTTATTGAAATATACCACAGAGTGTTCAGTTTATTAATATTTGCAAAATTACACTGAAATTGCCCATATATTATATGCGTCAAACGTCGTAACGGAAATCGAAAAGTCCTATCAAGATGAAAAGTTTGCGTGTATGTAAATAAACAATACACAATACGGCATGAAATTAAATATCGTGTAAGATTTGAACCAAAATGAATTTTGTTGCCACATATTTTTATTTTAATAATATATATTTATGTAGTTTAATGTGTGTTTCTCTATGTGTAACAGCAATTTCCTTTTTTCCTCTCATATTTATTATGGGATATCTAACAACGATACCTCGTCAAAATGTAACACAATATACTGTCAACCAATGGTATTTAAAATAAAAGTTATAGTTATACGTACATAATTATATAGTATATAAAATGTTTGATACCTTTTTTGCAAAAAGAATATAACGATAACGACACGATTAGCCACGGCCCTCCAACCTCAATGGAGACTAGCCAAGTGCGTAAGTTATATTGATAGTGCACAAGTGCGTGCGTAAACATTAGTGCACTCACTCTTTCCTCACTCTCATAGTCCGGTGGGACGGTAATCCGACAGGACGAAGGATAGACCAAGCGCCGGACCAACGACGCACGGGTGTGCCACACCACCAACTGACAAACTCCGAGCTGTTACAGAAATTCCTAGTGGAAAAACTCAATAACACTTTCCCCGAACTGGGAATCGTACCCAACACTTAACAGTCGTGTTTGCCATCACGAGACCAACGGGGCAATCCAAGACTTCATTAATTGATTAGTAAAAAAATCTTTAGAAATAATTATTTCGCAGCCATGAAGGTTAACTTGAAAATATTAGATTATTTTTAAAAGAAAGAGTAACGCATAGGACACGAGGAAGACTGTAAACGTTCATTTATTTGCTTGAAGGACTACATATATATTTCTGATACTACTGTAGAATAAGGCTTAGGCTCGATATCTGTTACTATGCTCTCTGCATAGTAACAGATATCGAAGAGTTAAAATATGTCATCTATTTCCTAATAGAAAAATAGACCAGTCACTAAAATACCTACATCGTTATTCTACGAGAGCAAAATCACGGCCAAGTAGAACTACAAAAGAAATAAAACACAATTTCCCATTTGTAACATCATACCGAACAATTCTCGTTGAAAAACAATTCCTTCCATAGGAGTTGACACGTGTTTCTATATTTATTCAGTACGTAAGAAGGTACTGAACATATTCCTTTTTATTACGTTTGCGGTACAGTGAACAAGAAAACAATGAAGGTTGTACTCTTGCAAAATTGAGTGGTATGATGTTAGGCTAAATAATCATCTTGCATGTAGGATTTTTATGATAGCTATGAGTGTACTAGGAAAACTAGTTCACGTAATTATTTAATGGTGTTTAGCTTTAATTATTCTTTTATTTTGTTGCTATACGAGAATAACTCTTCACGTGGTATAATGATTAGCCAGCCAGTAAAGTCTTACAGGGGTGACTATCACAGGGTGCTCCGGATTTATTCAAGTTAATCTTTTGTGGAGGCTGTTTCTCTTTTCTCATTTGTCAAAATGTTGATTACGGATAATCTCAGGTTTAAAAGGGCCTAATTAGATAAATTTTCTTTTACATTGGAAGTTTTTGACACATTGTAACAAATTAAATAATGTTTGATGTGGAGAATAACAATGAAAACTTTACCTAGGAAAACAATCGAGTTGTATTATTTGCGTAGGTACTGTAACCAATAAGTACTTACCTATATTAAGAATAATATAAATAGCATTTCACTACCAAAACTTCGTAATTAACGTTCTGTAGCGAAGTACTGCTAACAAAGCACAAAACAGCGTCGACAAAATGTGCAATTGAGGTTTGCCCATGCAATCCTCAGACAAGGGCAGCGGAAATCGAGCGGAACCACTTTAACTATCCGCCTTCGCGTTCCACACACCCCCTGTACATGCAGTAATGAAATCGGGCTGATATGCATATTAGTACTAGAATCTTTTTAAATCAGGACATAACATCTTAGTTACGTGCTATGGATGTGTGATCTGATTAGAGAGACTAGTTTTTACTCACCCCTACTACTAGACATGCGGGAATATGTGCCATACCTACTTATGCTTTCTATGCATACCCATTCACTGTGTCATCGGGTATCTGGTAGCTAGGGCATGTGAAAAGGCAATAGGACAGAACTCGCTAGGCAGCAGTGAGAACAATTTGTGGCGAACACAGCGCTTATTACTACCATCACTTTGAAAGTGGACTCCGCACAGCGTCTTTTCATGCAGTGCACGCACCGCACTGACCTGCTACGTGTGAACCTGCACTACTATGCCGCACAAACGGCCGGATGCTACCCGACTAGTACGACATTTAATCCGCATAACCGCACACTGCACCGGGTGGCCTAGTCTAGAATACGCCGCCACGGCATGAGCCAATGGAAATGTTTAGTCAAAGTAAGACGAAAACCTTACACTTCTGACTATGTATTCTGTAAATGCTACATTTAAAATATGGTGAATCGATAGCAAAATCAACTCATAAATGTCAACTCCGTAAAAGAAAATTGATTTTAGTTCGCTTACATGTTTACCGCAAGTTGTATTTAAACCGTCTCACGGTATAAATATTTCATAAGTAATATATATGGGGTATGAAAAGACACATCACATGGCCAATTAACTAAGTAAAAAAATATTGCTGTTGGAGTATTTAACGTTTAGTTATAACATTAACAAACTTGTTTTCGTAAAAAACCTCCAAAACGTTAGCACGTTTACCTTCAATATTTTTTAACCATACTGTTCAAAATAGTAATTGCAATGAAGAACATGTAACTTTTATCTTCGTAAAGTGTTTTTTATACTTGTTAGAATAGTTCGTCTCATGACTTGGATTTCACTGATAGCGTGGCTCGCACAGTGCACTACTTGTACTATAAGCGGCTTTTATCGTTAACCGAACAGCAATATCTTCTTACTCCACGCAAACAACATAATACACGTTTGAATTGCACGGATACGTCTCTCACTCCATTTGCTAATCTAATATGAATTCATATGTCAATTCCATTTCTACACCTGGAATGTAGGCATTTAATCTACGACTTACACGCAGGTGTAGAGATTTAAGGTTATTTGTATAGTAGAGTTATAATTGGAATTGTCGAAGTTTGTGGGTTTGTTATCCCTCTGTAAATTGTAATGATCTAGCTTTTGTTGTTTGATATTGATTTAACGTGTTATCGTTAAATGGACATATTATCGTAATAAAAATTCTACCATGCATCAGAAACAAATAAGCAGCGATTAAAATTGAAGATGCTTGAGAGAGAGATGCTCTGTTCCATTTCAAAGTCTAAAGCTCTATTATTTCCTGTGTTGCCTTTTTTGATTTAATTCTACTGTAGGGTTAAAATGCACATATAAAACAATTTTTTACATAGGCTTAATTAGGAGAGCTAATGATCCTTCACTCGGGCTTGAAGTAGCGCTTTCTGCTGTGGCTAATTATTATAAATAACATCATGAAATCCGCGCTTTCAGTCTAATTTTAAGAATCACTATAACATAAACATTTCTTTTTTCACCAGTACCCTGAATTTGTCCTAAACAATGTGAGCTTATTTTATCAGTTACCGAGGACTGACTAAATATAACACAGTAAACGAAAATATTCACTCAAAGTTCTGTTCAAAAAAACATCCCAAAGATTAATAAAAATTCTTGAACTACATATCGCTCACATATTGAAAAATAAACGTATATTAGAAAAATATGATCACAAGAAGAATTTCATCCGCAGCAATATCGTCAACGTAAATAGAAATTACAAAGGAAGCGTCGAGGCAGTAAGGCATACCATATAGGTAGGAACACTTATCGCCTTCTTCAGAATTCAATAAGAAGGGATCGTCAACTAAATATTATTGAGTTTGATAACAAAAGAAAAGTTGGCAGAGTCAATAAAATAGTTTAATTGAAAATAATGACCACAACGCAGATTGGGACTGTTCCGAATTTGATGGAAAGTTAAGCTAGAAAGTCTCAAAATGCAAAGAGTAGAAAGAGGGTATCCAAATTAGTTTTGAAATATAATCTTCCCAACATAGTACTGATCACGAAGTAATTCACACGGTGACGTATATATTCTTGGCGATCGTTATAGGTACAATTTAGTTACACTACCTTTCGTAAAAGTAAAACTCTAGGTCATGTTTTACCCAGTTCGGGGCGTGGATCACCCACCGGAATACAGGGCTCCCCACTCATTGTATCAGGAGAAGTCGTGGGATTTTAGCCAGTAAGAGTCCCACATAGCCCTCCGTTCTCCCCTGACAAAAAAACAGATATTTATTTTCCAAAAGGCGGAGTATCTATAAACTGATTTTTTTTTTGTACACGACCGATTGTGCGTAATGAAACAATAACAATTTTCCTATAAAATCGAACGTTTGCAGGGGTGCTATGATGCATGAATTTTTAGTTTCAAACATTTTTCATAACAAACGATATTTTCAGTGTAACAACAAAGAAATCAGTTAAGGATTTATAAAGAATATTGTTATACAGAAAGAAGCCTTTGAACTATTGGCTGGCCTTTCAATGTGAAATAAGTACCTACATTTTCAAATGCAGCCAAGTCGTGAGTCCATTACTACCTTATATCAACATAGAATAATACAATACTAGATTATGCTCGCGACTTCGTATGCGTAGACTTCAAAATTAAGTCAAATTTCTTAATAATCCCACAGGAACACAAAATCGGAATAAAAATTATCATTAATATGTTAAGCTATATCAATACCGATATGTGTGATCAGCAGTTTAAGCGTAGTTTAAAAAACTTCCATCCATAGATAGTCCCAAACGCATTGACAATAGTAGTAGGATGGCTATTCTAGATATTTATAAATTCTAACACAATGATTTCAGGATGTTACGTAATATTCAAACATACAAACGCTAGCCGTTTGAAAAATTTTTTTTTATGTTTCTTCACTTGCAGCCATCCCACGCCGAGGGCCCAAAGGCATCACGTTATGTCGTTGAAAGGGTTTGGTTTTGAAACTCAAAAGCACGTTTCATGATATTTTTGCCATGGTGATGACCTATAAGAGCTCTTTTCTCCTCTTAACAAACAAATGAAAAGTATGAACCAACGTCCACGTGAGCTTTGTTGCGATCAAATGGTCGTAAAACTTTTTCCTACTTAATAAGGAAAAAGGAAGTTTTAATTTTATTTTTCTCATTTATTTCTTACATTACACATAATTGTTAGTCTCGTTGTGGCAAACGTGACTGCTGAGCGTGACGTCTATTAGTGTAATCAGTTATTTTCCCATTAGGAATTTCACAACAGCTGCCCCATGTTTGGAGGTTGTTCATGTGACACTCACGTGGCTCAAAAAGCATATCTGAGCCCGTTGTTGGCCGTGATATCTCGCCGGCCTTTACCGGATTGCCGTCCTATCGAAATATAATAGTTGGAAGCGAGAGTGTACCTGTGTGTGCGAACACAATTGTGCACTATAATATCTCCTGCGTGTATGGCTACATCCTTTTAGATTGGCCGATCAGAATTCAGACAGAATAAAATGAAATAAGATTTTCAACAGATATCAGCACCTGCTGATTATCTTACAAATGTCATAAGTTTGTATACCTAGTTGTCCTATGTTTGAAATATTTTTAAAGTACTTTTGAAATCCAATTTCTAGAATCTAGAGTAACAACCCACGCCATTTTTACAATTAAGTCCGCAAACAAGCTTAGGCACAAAAAAAAGGAAGGTCAATGTCAATGTTTTATTAGACAATTCCGAAATGAGAGCTATAAAAATTTGATTGCACTGTGCACTCGGCACATGTATGGTTTTACACAAAATTATTAAATCCTGCCTCGTTAGTTTAGTGGTCGCAAAGCGCGAGTGCTGAGCATGAGGTCTTAGGTTCGATGCCCAGGTCCGGCAAAGTGTTATTGGGTTTTTCCATAAGTAATTTCTCAGTAGCTCGGAGCCCGGTTGATGGCAATAGGCTCGCCCCCTATTACATGGGACTTAAACATTACAAACGAAATGTGTATATACTAATGAGTAAACCTCTGCCTAGCCCTTCGAGGATTACAACTTTGATGTTATGTTAACATGTTATGTACTAAATACGGTATCGTGATTTTACAGAACATGGGCGCCCACGTTTTATGCATTAAGGTAACGATTCATGGCAGGTACCTTTGTACCAATCTGACTTCTTCAACTTTCTTAGTTTATTTTGGACATTACTAACACCAGTAAAGGAAATCATCGTGAGGAAATCAAGATATATAATTAGTACTTATACGGCAGAGACCGTTAATCCGCCTAGAGCAAGCGTGGTGATCAATGCTCCTGCTGTCTGTATAAGAAGACTCCTTTGTTCTCCAGTAGGACAATATTATTACCTACATAAAATTATGTACAAGCTTGACTTAAAACGCATACCAGGAAAGCAGGAAAATGAGAGAGCCTTGCAAATATTAATGTTCGTAACCTTCAATTATTTATTTTACTATTAACATAACATCGCGTTCCCCGAATGAAGAGGAAGTGAAATATCTAAAGATTCATTATGGGTGGCTCGGCTTTACTCGTGCGCTCGTAGTCACTCGACGCTCCGTGGAGATTTCGTCCGGAATTAACACCTCAATTAAAATATATTAAAATTTTAAAGAGACGAAGGTATATTGGTTCAAAATTCTGAAGATAAAGTATTTCACAAATATTTTGAAATACCGTGCGCTGATAAATTATTATACTTTGTTCTTAACTTTGAAACGTTTTATGACATAATGAATTTAGGATAGCCTCGTTAGTCTAGTGGTCGCAAAGCGTAACTGCTGAGCATGAGGTTTCCCAGGTCGGGCAAAGTGTTGTTAGGTTTTCCATTAGGAATTTCTAAATAGCAGCCTCGAAGTCTGGGTTTGTGCCCGGTTGATGACAATAGGCTCGCCCCCTATTACATGGGACTTAAACATAACTGGCAAAATGTGGGTGTATTAACGGGTACACCTCTGCCTAACCCTTTGGGGATTATGGGCGTGATGTTATGTTATGATTTTAGGATTTGACATTATAGTAAGTTTACACATTTAGCGATGGGAATAATTTTCACGATCGTGATGCCATTCCAAAAACCTAACCAATCAAATTGGCGGAAGACTAGATGATATGAATCAGAAAAGAGAGAGATAATTATTTTATCTCGCCCGCCGGCAGCAGTCGCAGTCTGGCAAATTTTAATTCTGAAAACTCATTATGTAGCCGTGTTTATTTTTTACACTATATTTTACTTTGAAATGTAAAAATATGCGTTGATGCTTGTTATTCCGATTTTCCTTTTTTTTATTGTAAATTTATTTTATTTTATTTCATATCGGAACTTGTCTGTTGCGCAATGCAATAGTTGTGTAATTATTAAGACCCCAACACACAGTGCCGGCGGCAAGGCTTTTGCCACACGGCACGTACCTTGGCGGTTTTGCCGTGCGTTTGTACCGCCGGCGTGTGCCGCAGAAAGCCGCGGAGCATCATTTCAGTTGTTTTGTCCATAGCGAAATGTCCTTGCAACCTGCGCGGCCATGCCGGCGGCTCCTTTGTGCGGCAAAGCGTGCGTCTTTTGTTGCCGCCGTTCAATTTTCGCACGAAATAAAAACTTACGTAGTTTACTTAGATAGCTGTTCCGTGTACGGGTTTTGTGTGTGTAATAATTGCACTCTCATCTATAATAACGGTACTCGTAGAATTCAAGTGGGGTTCAAAAGCGCAATGTTATTTGTGAAATAAAAATATAGTGTTGCATACTCAAACATATACAAAAGGTAGCTCGATTTTTTTAAAGGACTACTTTGTTAGTAGCTTTATGGTAGGGCTAGGCTTGCCAGGTTCCTAAAACAAGCCGGACTTAAGTATAATGGATTTCGTGTCTTAATTTTAAAATAATTATAAATTGCTTTATTGTTTTTTTTATCATAATATCATTCTTTTATCGTTACCGGGTTTAATTGTTTTTCAAACTGTCCAGGGACTCAATGAAATATACACACAAAATTTATCCAAATCTGTCCAGCCGTTTAGGAGGAACTAGATGACAAACACATGTACAGAAGAATTTAGGAAGATATTTTAATTAGGTCATAATCATCATCCGTCTAGCCTTTTCTTAATTATGTTGGGATCGGCTTCCAGTCTAACCGGATACAGCTGAATACAAATTACAGATTTTATAATTATGTATATATAATAGATGATAGGTATGAGCGATCTGCGCATGTTCAAAATGCAGCGACATGTCACATTTGTAATCAATTCTCTAAATGCGCCGCTTAAAAACCAATTATTACTTTTGAAAAACTAAACGGTTTTACAAACAGACATACTAATAGATCAAAGATAGAAACTACTTAAATGATTAACCTCCTAAAAAATATTGCTGCCGCTACAGATGAATCCAAACAGCAGAAAGAACTTTAAGAACTTCATTCAACCATCAAGTACTAAAATCAATCGGATAATTGGAACTCTCCAGATTATTTCTCCGATAAAAGCCGATTATAATACCTCAAACTTCTCTAAACTAGTTAAGACCGGAGTACAATCAATTTTGAACCTTGATACTTGAAGCCGTGGTTTTAATGTTACTGTAGTCAAATGTTGAGCAATAGGCATTTTTCGCATTCATTTAAAGCGCATTTTGTGTCGGCACAAATTCTTGTAGCATTAATTTGCAGACTGCTTTTATTAAATTCCATGAGAAACAACAATATTTAATTAAATAAAATATGGCATTGATGCAGTTGAGGTTCATGCCGTAGATTCTTCCAAATATCTCGTGGTTGAATGTTAGAATGCATTCCCAAAAATATAAGTACAATCTAGGCTCTTTGCTAAATGGGAAGAATTTGGCTTCGTAAATATTATTACTTTACTGACGTAAATCGAGCGACGTGCGCGCGGGCGCCGTTACTGGATTGTAGAGGTCAGATAGGCAGATGCTCCATGTAAAATACTGGTATTCAGCTGCATTCGGTTAGACTCGAAGCCAACCTTAACATAGTTGGGGAAAAAGCTAGGCAGATGATGATGATGAGTAACGTAAAGCAATTTCGTAAGTGGAAATGCAAATCAATTACTGTCGTGTTCTGCAACAGGCAGACGAAGCTACAGGCAAAATACTAGGTACTAGATTTCCTTTTCTACCACTACGACATCCCACACAACACATAATTGCAAAGTCAAAAATAAGAAAGACAAGAAACTGTTTTTAAATTTAATGAATAAGTGCCAATTTCTGTATTATCAATATAAACCATACAAAAGCAATTAAGTTAGAAACCAAAGGAACAATATAAAAAATGGGGAATAATACCTAACAAACCTGACTTTACTCGACGGAAAATATGCTCGCAGTGATTAGGTGGTACCTACTGTAAATGATCTAGCTGGATGAGCCACGTTTTTTGTTAAAATAAGAAGGAATTGTTAGACGGTGTCAAGCCTAACATTAAAACCAGATTTAAATGTAAAGAATATTTCAATATTATGATTATGTCTATAATTAATCAGTATTCCAATCCTAGTAGATTAAATGTCCACCCACAAGGTTGACAGATGCTCTTATAAGACCGCGGGATCGCGCTGGATGCAAGCCGCTCCCAACCGGTCCTATTGGAAATCTGTAGGGGAGGCCTTGGTTCAGCAGTGGACATCCCACGGCTGATATGATGATGATGATAATGAGATTGAATGTAACGCTATATCCCGATACAGTAGTTATCCACGCCCCAGGGTCGCTATAGTACCTATGATCGAATGATGTGAGCACAAAGTTATCTCAGACTGACAGACAGAACTCAGACTATGATGACTGACACCCGTGCTAACGTGCTAGGAGTCTAGATTTCCACTCACCAACCTTTGACCGTCCTCTTAGACTAAAGACATCATACCCAGCAATGTAATGCAATACAATTTGCAACATACAAACAAATCAAAAGAACAAAGGATTAAAAATAATGGTATCATATTTTCCTGAAATATTGCAATAAAACAAATACGAATGAATGCTGACATCTATGTCAGCATTCATTCGTATTCATTTTATTGGGACCACTTGAAGGTTTTTTTTATACAATACAGTAATATTAATTTATTTCCAATCAAGATGAAACTTTATTCAACTATTTCTCTATAAAAATTAACAATACATAGTTCGCTGCTATGTACTAATTTAGTGTATCATTTGAGATGTGAAATCTATGATTTCCATTTGATTGTTCTTTTAGGAAAGAAAAAATGTATCTGAAAATGAAAAATCGAAATAAAAAAAGGTGAATAAAAAGCTTTCTTAGCTTGCCGTTGTTAATTATTAGGTGGGCTTACCAACCAGTCAGACAAGAAGAGTCATTTTCCTCATTTTCAATAGCCCACGATTTACATTTCGATAGTTTTATTTAACATCAGCTATCAAAGCTGCACAGTCCTTCCTTCGCAATGGCGACGGGCCGACTGATTTGTGAAGCGGATGCAAGCCAATCGCAGCTCGACAATATTTGAAAGCGCGCCAAATAGTTTTATTCAAATAACTTTTGTTACAAAATGTTAAATTTTCAATTATTTATGACATGACTTCAGTTGTATAATACGCATGATTAATTAATACTATATTGTGATTTTATAAAGTCGTTGGGATAGTCTGTAATTTTATATCATAATAAGTTTTCTCGTGAAAGTGTGCGCAGTCCTTTCGTGTCAAAGCCGGGACGGCGACTGACGTTGCAACAAGTATACATATAGCAGCAAATAACGTGGTATAGTAGTCTAAAGTGAGACGGAGCGTACACGCCGCCACCGCCGTTTTGTTTGAATAAGTTTTATTTAATACCTAACGTAGACGTGTCGTGTTTTCTGCACGGTTTCCATCATATCAGTTTTAATTTTATTTCAACACCTGAGTTGTGACGCATAAATTATGAATGCATTTAGGCGTATCTCACACTACCACGCGTCATGCACCGGTGCGCGGGTGTTGCAAGGTATGTAACACTGGGAACTGCAGAAATGTGCAGAATTTTGCGTATAATGGACGTGCCCACGAGGTAACCCAAATCGCCAGGTTCTTTTTTGAAATTGTAAACTGTCCTTCTATTTGTAATATGAAATGTAAAAACACAGCTAGAGCGCTATGTCGGCCGTGAATAAAATTTAATTTGGTGCGGGGAGATATCGAAATCTGCGGTCTTGCGCGGAGTCATATAAAACCGCATGACGAAAAAGGTCTGCACCTCCGTACCCGTGCGGGCGGATGCGTCGCCCCGTGCACGTGCACGCGTAGTGTGAGGGCCGCCTTATATTTATCGGAGAAAATGTAATAATTAGATCACATTTGTATGGATTCGATATTTATATTATGGATCTTTGACAATCATTGCGTGTCGTCAGTAGCCCGCAAGTCAAGTCTAACAACCAGTATTACCAAGAAGTATCAAGGGGTATTACTCAGTTACTGGGTTGTGGAGGTCAGATAAGCAGTCGCTCCATGTAAAATACTAGTAGGTATTCAGCTGTATCCGGTTAGACTGGAAGCCGACCCCAACATAGTTGGAAAAAGACTAAGCAGATGATGATGATGATTTATATTGTTGGCGATTATACGAAACTTGGTACCAGAGTATAAAACGGCGCGAAGTTCTGGTCCACTTATAAAATGTTAATTATATTCAGCCACATTATGAGGCCTCAACATTGTTTAGTTACATTACACATTCTCAATTACATAACATATGGTTTTAGTAATAGACTCTCCAATACCACACAAGCTTGACCAGTATTAGAATCTAGTAATGCTTTGGGTCCGAAATACGTTAGTAGTTCATTACTAATATGTTACTGTACCTAACTTGTCTGATGGTCTTTTATCAAGCTAAAGGTCACAGCACAGATCTTCCTTGGGTAAACCCGAGCCTTGTATTCAAGTATAAATCCAGATTGAGAAGTTATTGAGTATTTTTAAGTAAAAGCCAATAACACTGGGTACGATCTGGGAGAACTCAAAACCACGCAGTCACGCGCTAGTTCTATCGTCGAGCTAGTGTTGTCACTACTGCAATCGGCTTAAGTAGCAGGAATTAACCAGTCAGGCGAGGTTATTGCCCAAATAAGTGTAACACTCATTTCAGAGGCCTTTGCTCAGTATTGAGCAATTAAGACAGATATTGCCACGGGGCTATTACTGTATCGATTGTACTGTTAACGATAGATGTGAAGCCTCGAACTCAATAGATCGGATATAAGGTGCTATTAACTAAAATTGTGATAATCTCCCTCGGGAAATATATGGAGCGATATTATCGATTAGGGGTCGTCTCGCTATTCCTGATATCTTTGAAGCCTCCACTAAACGTCTTCTGATTGTTGATGCCTAATAGTGATGGAGTCTGACTTTGTTTTCTTTGTGCCTTTGAATTCTACTCCAAAATGAATCAGAAGAACCATTCCATTTTATTATTTATTTCAAAAGATTGTTTTTAAGAAAATTGCTAAAAGCTAAATAGTAAAATTACAAACGATTTTATAAAATGGAATCAGTTTGTAAATGCTTGTTTATTTTTTTGGTAAATTATGTGTATTTTTCACATTATATAAACCTTTCATATAAACTATGTCTAAAAAGTGGTTGATCTATAGAGACCTGGCGTCTTTCATATAAACCCGCGACAGAGTACGTGGCTGCAGTTATCACGTTGCCGTATACGAGTAGCTCAGTTTACATGTAAAACACGCCTGGTTGCACATACTAAAGAACCACTCAGATAGAATGATGATTTACATACTCGTATTTTGTGCGATAAAATTATGGGTACTAATTATCACTGCAACTAGGTCTACGATACCAAAGTAAGATCATAATATCCTATTAAAGTTTGCTCAGTCGTTGACCAGTCAATAATGTTTTTTTCACATTTTGCCCCATTCTGGGCACCAGGTTGCGATAAAGGCGAATACGGCCGGCCTCTCTGGTAGGCAGTAGCCGAGGCTCTCCAACAAGGATGGAGTTTTCACAATCGTTGTGTGGAAGTCCTGGAAACTGATAAATCCATCCAAGTCTGGATCCATTCGTTTTAACATTATGTCTACAAGTTCCTGGAACAAAAAATCTTTCATAAATACCTTGTTCGGGAATTGCCGATTCTTTTTTGATGTATTCGTAATACAACAAAAAAGAATCGGCTAAATCGGTCCATCCGTTCTAGAGTCTCGCGCTTGGCATCACATTGAAGCATTCATTTTTTGGATAGATTTTAATACTGCGTGTAATCATTCCGTTCTTATCATCAAAAACAAAAAAATAAATCCAATTCTCAATAGATTAAGAAACTAAATGTGCTATTTGAGTTAATAGTGCACTAACTCTTGAGGAACTAAAACCACATCGTTACAACGCGAAACATTCACTTGGGGCTACGTGCATAATATGAGGCTTCCCGCGGGGAAATCCTCTGCTACGCCGTAGCTCTTCGCTACGAGCTCACTCGTAGCAGCGTAGCGATCCTAGCGGACTATAGCACCGTACCTAAAATACATAAACTCGTAAAACTTTAGAGAGTAACAGATGTTGCTCACCGACCGTTTGTTTGAGAGCTTGGCCGGACGCAGTGTGTAGTAAGTGACTGGAATAATGTTCGGAGAAAGCAAAAGCGGTTTATATTGGTTATGCAAATCACTACGATAATTCGCTCAATCTCTATCGAAAGCCGCTTTCATGCTCCTAATTAATCGACTTTTAATTTTGTCGACAACTAGTTAATAATTTTAAACCAAAGCAACCCGTTTGCGGAGACAGATTTGGCGATTCGCCCGCATTCTGTTGGGGCAGATTAGATTAGATTTCTACAGTTTGTTTACTTTTCTAAAGCCCACTTGTATCAGCCAGGGTTGGGTGCCACATGAAAGGGCACATCGCACAGCCATTCACTACACACACAGTCCAGAAAATAAGTGACATGAAAAAAAAACCGGGCATTCCCAGAATTTTTAATTTTCAATATTACATTGTTTTATTGTTGGTGTGAACAATTAGTTTTCGATAGCGCGCAATGTAACGCACGCAACACAATTATGCTTGCGAGTGCAAGAAACCGCACAGAGGTCGTGGGGTATTCAAAGTTCAGCTAAACTTGTTTTCTTAAATAAACCTTCAACATTTTCGTTTAACCTAAAAGCGCTCAGGTTTGATCCAAAACTAATATCTCAATGATAGAAGAACATTTCGGATTCTTAATTGTCTTTTTACACCTGGTATTTTAACTCCCAAGTTAGTTGCTAATATGGGTCTATTATAAATGATATTTTGTAACTTAACCTCGTACTAGCAACTAGTTAAGATTAGGCGTAAGTGAGCGTAAAGTATTAACGATGTCGTCACACTAGTTAAGTTAGAACTAATTTAATTTGCTTTACAATTTCTAGTACATAGCAAATTGTATTGGAATGAGCAAGTAAACTGATAATAACTTGCTTAACATTCTGGAAACATAGTGTCGTAAATCACTTTTGAGACGGTTAGCCCTCTTAAAACGACCTCGACACGAATCGTGCAGCGTTTCCTGCTATTAACTTGTTTCTAACTTGCAAGCTGCAGCATATATACACTAATGAACTATGCTCTAGGCTCATAGCCGTGGACTATTCATGTAATGATTAAAAAACATGTATAATAATTATATATTTTTAATAAATTTACCTGTGAAATGGGAAAAAGGCTTGAGTTTATGTATACAGTATGTAATTTGTAATATAAAATTGTACGCTGTAAAATAATCTGAAATAAACAAATACAAAGCGTGTCATCACAAATCTAGTATGTGATCCTCCAGTTCCAAACGCACTAATGGATCGACGCGAACAAAAATATATTGCACTTATTTTTATTTTTTACTGGCGACCCGTCCCGGCTTTGCACCGGTGCAAATTACTAAACGTCAGATTTTTTAATTGAGATTTTGCCCCGGTTTTGCATGTTTGCAATTTACTAAACGTCACATGCTATTTGTATATTTTCATACAAAAATACCATACAAATTCCTAACATTTCCCGTGGATCTTATACGTAATTATTTAAAAATATTGTGTAAGATTAAATGAGAATGAATAAGTTTAAATTATCGCTTACTATAACACTGCCTTTGTCCAGCATTGGGACAGTACGGGCTAGTTATAATTTATGGTTAAGCTAAATGGTGCAGATCCACTCGTCATGTTCATGAACACTGTCACGTGATGAGCACTGTCAATTAGGATTCAAAAATAAAAAATTAACAAAAATAACGTAACCAGAATTTTTAAAAAAACCTAATTTAAAAGAATGTCCCTGGAGCTTCCAGCTTGTTCTTCTCAATAGACCTACCTAAGTTTTGGAACGAGCAACTTTCAACTTTCTGACTAACTCCGCGGAAATTCAAAACTGCCTGTAAAGGTTTAATTAAAATAAATTCTTTGACTTTGACCAAAAAAAGGTAAGTAAAGTTAGTTAAATATGTGATATAACCAAACTAAATGATAGTATAACTTAGTTAAACTGCAAAGCTATCCGCTGGGCTGGATGACTTTGAAGGTTATCCGCCATAAAGTTATTTATAGCGAATAAAATACAGAAAACTATAAAACGTGACCTATTTCATCACAAGTTTTAATGAAAGACCAGGCTAAAGGAACCTGAGAAGGATAAGATATTGAACTATAGTAAGTTGTTTGACCTGCTTTATAAGTCCTCTGGTCGAGTAAACAAAAGGGTCCAGTTCGAGTATTGAAGCCAACCGAATAGTGTTATTATAACTTAATCTAAACATGACAGAATCATCATAGCTTTAATCCTCCAGGGCTACCAAATAGTGAGTAATGACATTTATCCGCAGAAAATGAGACAAGCAAATTGATAGGTACGCCAGTGAATTACTAATATAAAAGATACATATAACGGTGTTCCGACGGTTGTTACATAAATGTATTGTCTGTGTTTAATATTACTTTCTAGTAGTGTACTAAGTTTGATGAATAGCAATAACTAACTAACATAATTCTTATTAACATGAGTAATACGTTTTGAACGATGATATACAATAGATACTGCGACTGGTAGACAACATTATACAATAGCGCGTCCACAATACTTGAATATTTAGATTCAAGTTCTGGGCAAATATAAAAGTTGCGATCTTGTCTCCATTTGTCATGCACAGACTCTCCTAATTGGTCTCGCAACCTCAGTAGCCAGCAAATAAAGACCTTTCAAATACACACAATCGAAGGAAAACTCGCAACTGGGCGATCGGGTCATACGATTTCATAACGAATATATAAATAAATTCTAACTACAAATAGACTGGAACTAATTTAAAATATTTTTAACGTTCAGTCATGCAAATGTAAATCTTCGCTTTAAAACCTTCTCAGCTCGTTAAAAGTTTGATAACTAGAGAGAAGATGACTCTATAGATGTCAAAGAAACACTTTGACCGATTAGGCTTGTGGTTAAATATTAGCAAGCTGTTATGCCTATGTTACTTTTTCATAGTAGGCATGTATTTAATCACCATTATCACTTCCTACAAATACTAAACGAAACTCAAAAACAATAACTGCAGTCATTAAGTAACCTTTACGGCCAATTTTTACGGTACAGATAGTTTTTGAATCCATATTAATATTATATTAATATTATAAATGTGGAAGTAACTCCTTCTCTTAGTTACGCTTACAGGATTAAATCACTGAACGGATTCTGATGAAATTTAGTACGGAGTAAGGTTGAACTCCAAGAAAGGACATAGGCTACTTTTTATTTTGCGACTAAAGGCGACTATAATTAAAGGATCAATTGTTTTTTCAGGTCAGCCTAGTAGATTGTCGGGGGCTAAATTGGACTATTCTATGGTGCCTTAAAAGTTAAGAACCCCAGGCCTTAGCTCAGAGCGAAAACTAGTAAAGCGAGCACATCCTAAGGGAATCTCTCTGTGGGGTAGGTACGGACCTCAGTTTAGGGCGTCGCTTGAGGAGGACAGCAAGAGGACAGGCTGGATTTAGGGAAGAATTTAAAGATACAGAGGTTACAGATTCGAAAAGGGTATAAGATATTTAGAGAACCAGCCCTGCCTGCTCACATGAAAATAACAAATAAACAGCTACATGCTAAGCCTTGATTATACGTATTAAATACAGTGACGAGACGGTGCCAAGACAGAGCACTTAGCCAAGTTAATCTACCAAGCACTTGGCCCAATACGAAATACGTATGATCAAGGCACAAAGTTTAGCTGTACTAGCAGAGTAGTATCAGTATCGGCTCACGCCCCGTTAGTCACGTGGTTTTGAGTGTTCAATTCCCAGGTTGGGCAAAAAGAAAAACTGGGTTATTCTATTAAGAATTTCTTAAGAGTAGGCCGGAGTTTGGAATTTGTTGGTGTGACATACCTACGTGTCTCGGAAAGTACGTAAAGCCTGTGTGCCTGAACATACGCGGTCGTGTTAGTTTACCGACGCATTGGTCTATGGTTGTGTATTTGCGCTCACATTTGTACACTATAACATCTCCTGCGACCTTGGCTAGTCATTAGTCGATTCGAGACTGGTCACGGTGACCGAAAATCGGTCGGGAATATAAATATTATCGCCTCATGATAGTCATTATATTTTTATATAAATAAGCAATATAGCTACATCATTATTTTCCAGACTCGTGAAAACTTTGCAATGTATTTCCAGTATTTAAAGTTTGCGAATCTTTGCTTCCATTGTTGAAGATCGGAACTGTTACATTTGTTTTTCTTTAAAAAGTTGATTCATCCGTCTTGACTCTTAACTCAGTGAAGGCATAAAGTTTTCGTCTCAACCATATAATATTATTGAACCTTATTATGTAGTTACTTGTTTATTGAAATACATTCAAAAAGAGTACGTAAAGAACAAGGCAGGAGCGCGTCTTTTTTTAAATTAGACGATCTTACCCCACCCTTAACTACATACATACATAAAATTTAGGTTAACAATAAAACAAAACCATTAAGAAAAAATGTGACATGTTGCGCCAACCACATATCTATACCTAAAGGGTCAGAAAACATGACTTTAGTGCAATTCTTTCTGATGAATAAGGGACTAACTTTATAAGCATTTATGCAGCTCAATTCAACTTTCATCCACACAAAACACCAGTTTGGTATGGAGACGCGAACGCATCCGTTCAGTACTCAGCGCCTGAACGGATGCGATACAAAAATGGTGATTTCAATTGACTTAAGCTGAATAAGTGCCTAAAGACGACCCTCAAAGAATTATTATAGGGAATAACTAACAGTTATTCCCTATAATAATTCTTTGAGGGTATAATAATCCACCCGATATAACCTCTATTTTAATTATCTAACCAGTATGAACAAGTCTGTAAGGTATCATTTAACAAACAACATTATTTTGGTCTCTTATTAATTTGAAGAAAGGTACCATTTCTAGGACAAAACATTAGTGCGAAAGAGTGCTTATTGTTACAGTAATAATAAAAATAATACACTATAACAATAATAATATTATAACAATAAAAGTGAGGGTTACATATAGATAATGTAATAAACAGATAAACATTTGTACGTGTTTATGTAGGCACATAACATTACACAACCATCTCTGCAACTTAGATACTTATCACATTTTCACTTTCGTATAATTACACAGAACGAGTATTACTTAATAGAGTACGTTAATGGGGTTACAGGTAATATTGTAGGTAATCTGCGTAGCCATTAAAAAACCTAATAAAAGCCTAAAACTAATACTAATTAGTATCTCTGTATTTGTTTTAGGCATACGTGTACGTCAGAACTCCGTGACCGACCAGTACAGCTCGGTACCTCAATCTTGCACAACATTCTTTTCGGAAGGATTGATTGCAGTAACCTCCTAGATGTGATTCCTGTTACAGTTCCTCAGATCAGACCCCGCACCGTCTTAACAATTTGTACTCCATTCCGACGTATTAACATCGGTGCTTATGTTCCGCTCATTAGAACAATCAATCTATACATATAACATGCTTAACAAAAAAAAAATCTATCCTGAAAATATTTCGTGATACCTTGGGTGGTATTCAGAATAACTAATATTTGGTAGTTCTCAATTGTAATATCAAATTCGTTGTTATATTTTTGTTTATTTTATTTTATTTTGTCCTGACTTTGTTTTGTTAGTTTTATTTGTTTTGTCTTATTCATAAGTTGTTTTGTCCTCGTTGTAGTTTTTTTTAGAATGCTATGTCTACCTTTAGTTGGCGTGTACATTAGAAATCCATACTAATATTATAAATGCGAAAGTAATTCTGTCTGTCTGTCTGTAACGCATTCACAACTAAACCACTCAACCGATTTTGGTGAAATTTGTAATGGAGTAAGGTTGAACTCCGAGGAAGTACATAGACTACTTTTTATTCTGCGCCTTTGTCTGCATCCGCGATAAATCATACATATGCACGGACGAAGTCGCGTGGATAAATCAGTAATACATAATTATAAGTACTTTGTACTATTCTGTCAAGCAATAAATATAATACAGTGTTGTGACGAAAATTTATGGGCACGACACGACAATAACTTTTAACGTTTACCAAACAATTAACGTTAAAGAGGTTTTTGTATTATGAACTGTTTAAATTATTATTAAGCTGCAGCCCTGTTCGCATGCAGCCCACAACCTGGAATACCACCCCTGGATATCACCACACTTATGCGAAGCTTAGAATGCAGAAAATTGTGCAGTCTAACGGTATATAACGGTAATTTATAAAATATTCACTGCACTGAATTCCTAAAGTCTAGGGAAAAAATTCAGGTTGCCGGATAGGAATTTTGTTTTGTTTTATGCTTTCCAATCGTTTGTCGTGGTCGGTTTTAAGTCCTTAAATTTCATTTTTGCCTTTTTTATTAACTTGTTCTTTGTGAAAGAAAACACGTTATTTTATTTTAACAGCAGTGAACGGAAGTCTACCTGCTATATAAAAATCAATAGGGACGAAGCCTTATATAATAACGTTGATAGTTTGCTTCAAGTACCTACTCAATACGACAAGTGCTGCACAATCAAAATGTCGTGAATTACTATCAATCCATTGAAGTTATTCAAACTATTATGGGACAGACGACGTTTAAACAATATACAATATTATTATGTTAAATAACAGACGGCGTTCCCATAAACTCGTTAACGTACATGAATAAATAAAAGGCTTAAAAAAAATATATCATAGAAAAATAAAGTGTATAAGGCGCTTTGCACACGGAGCAACTTAAGTTGAGGCAACTGGCAACTTTTTTAAAGTTTCCTGTCATAGTTGCTAGTTGCCATAACATTGCCGGTTGCCGCAACTTTTTGGCAATTTGTGAGCAACTTTTTTAGCCGACTTGCTTAATCTAGGCAGTGTTGTAAACTTAGTGGTTTTACCACTAGATCTGGTGGATTGGGACCCCCTTGTGGTGGGCAGAATTTGTATCTGGTGGCTTGTGGATTTTTTAGTGGGCAAGTTTTAGGTTGATGGTTTTCAAAAACAAAATTGATTGAATTGAAATTAGTTAGTAGTTGCGGCAATTAGAAACTAACTTAGTCATCGATTGCAGCAACTGAAAACTGTTGACAATTTCCGCAACTCGAAACTCGAGTTGCTATGTGTGCGCAGTCCAATTGAATTATATGTAAACAGCTAGTTGCCAGCAAGTTGCCAGTTGCTGCAATAGTTGCCGTGTGCATAGCGCCTAAAAGTCCAAAAACAAAAACCAAATGTTAATAAGTACGAAACATCCTATTTGAAACCAAAATAGTGACACGAGATAGTGCCTAGCGCCGCCTAGATTATTCATAAGCTAAATGTAGAGATAAACTACTATAGCATGGCACGCCCCTCCGCAATTCAAAACGTTTGAAAGTATTTGTAAAAGTATTTACATACAAGACTCATAACGCATGCGTGCGTACTAAGACGACTCTCGAAACAAGAACGAATCAGTGATTTGTTGCTCGACTAGAGGCGGCATTTTTAACTCATTATTATTAGTATGGCGCTGCACTGATATACTCTATGAAAATTACAGGTGCGTTGTCTAGCGCGGTCGGCTAGTTATGATTATTTGACCAACTAATCTGCTGGCCTGCTATTGAAGACGAATACTTACAACTACATAGAAACTCTTTCATATGGATATGACTACACACATTGAAATCGTAATTGGAGGGGCGCGCCATATTTTAGTAGTTTATCTAACGTTGCTGTTTTCAATCGATAGAGAAGTGCGCATGTAAAGAGTGTTTCGTTGACGTAACTTTATTATTTTATGTGCTATTTTTTTTATATGGATTTTACATATGTATTAATTCATTTATTTTTATCCATAACAATTAATTTAGCTTGCATTTCTGATCTAACACTTGGTAAGTATTGTAGTATTTTACATGACTTTTATTTTAGGTACATTGTCTTCACATTCGTATAAATGGAATTAATGTACTTACTACGTATTGTAAACCATAATATTAATTTTTTTAATGTGTAGTTATGGAATTTCTTGCCCATTCTTCTTCATATGAAAGTACCCTTTGGAATGGGCAACTAGATTCAAGATTAGTTGTTTTCATTTCTCTTATAAATAACTTTAAATGTTACGACTTTAATTGAAATAAATGATTTGACTTTGACTTTGTCAGCGAAAACAAAAACTATGAATATACAAAATGTCATAACATTTAACTTAACAAGAAAGAACCCCACTACATTTTCCACAGACTACTACTCTGGGCTAAATTAATGAGAGAAAAACAGGGAGTACTAAAGGTAGCGACTAAAAATAACAAAACAGAAATATTGTGTGCGTTCATTTTATAGCACTTTATAAATTATGGATATAGCACTGTAATAGGTATGCCTCAGAATGCATGGAGTGTTTCTCAGAATGAGGACGGATGATGTGCCTCAGAATGAGGACCGATAGTCGCATATGATACCACGAAATTAACGGGGCAGTCGAAAGTAGGCAGATGTTACTACAGTGCGCACATGGATGATAGAAGAAGTAGTAGTTAGTAATTAAATATAAAATTTCGTTCTACTTCTTCGTTACTATTAGATATAAAAAAAATATATATATAAAATTATATAAATTCCCCAAATATTAAAATTAACCATTGAAAAGTAAAACCATTAAAACCTAAACGCAAAAATATAGACCTTAAAACTAGTTGTTCTTCAAAAGCTATTTTCAACCAAGGCATGCGCTGGACGCAAGATGGATTGAAAGTTGAAGATGAAGGCTGACGTGGGTGAATGTGGACATAATATTATTTGAACAGGCGTTAGTAAGTGCGCTGTGATGCACCCTAAGTATGTTGAACTGGCCTTGGGTAGTGTTGAGTTTCAACAGAAAACAAGGACAACTTATATTGGTTTTGTTATACTTACGTGCTGCCCGCTGTACCTACACAATAGCGCTATTCACCAAGTTAATAAGTAACAGATGCGAAAATTTTATTGAATAGTAGTTTATATCTATAAATCACTTAACTATCACTATCACTTCCTATTTTAAAACACTTTCAGTCCACCAGATACATACAAAAATACACCCTTAAGCCTTCGTGGTAAGATTCATTTTAGTAATTCTACATCGATAAAAGGATGACGCCTACGCGAATGAGTTGCGAAATGCTTCCTACGTTAAAAATATTAAGTACTTGAATGGTACATTACACTTCTTATTCCGATTGATTCATAGATTAACGTGAAACTATATCTTAATTTAATAACACCCACGATTTAGAGTACCTACTCCATTAATGGAAAAATGTGTTGTATTATTTTTACAAATTAACTTTTTATCTTGCAAATCTTTAGTCGGTAACTTAGGCAATAAGGTGCTTCACAACTAATTGATTCGCAAACGAATGAAAGGCTCGTAACCTTTCCACAAACACTTATCTTCAAAGAGCGCAACCACAGAAAAGTAAGTTCATGTAAATTAGTATAAATTAACAATATGCTCTCTCGGATCGAACTATAGTTTATTCCTGCCACGTAATTTTCAGCTCTTTATCAATTAGTTCAAGTTGGAAACTGCTTAAACATTTTGCATTGGCTCTTAACTGCACGATGCGATTTAATGGCCTCTCAAATGTGAGCACATCCCAAGTTAGATTAATGCCGAAATGAAGCGAAAAGTTGTAAATAATTTAGTGGTTATGCTGCAAATGGTAAAGTTAGCGGGATAGTGTGGAGGCCTGTTATGTTATGGACACGGCTATAATAATGTCGGATAGCAATTTCGATTTAACAACTTGTTAATAGCTCAATCCAGAACAAGTTCATTATTTCACAACACTCTAGCTAGTTAAGTACTCTTATTACATCGCCTTTAGGGTCATAATGTAGCGGATTATGCATGCGTGCATTTTACATTCAAATTTATTCTTATATCACTGAATTTATTACAAATTTTATGCCTCACTAGTGCTGAAAACGTCGCATAACACATGTGAGCATTTATCAGTTCACTCTTGGCTACATTACGCTTTCGCCTTTGGCACGCAATCGATATTCGACTGTGATGACAAACTTGCCTCACTCGCTATCACAATGTTTTCTAAATGAGCAACGTGTAACGGGTGCTAAGGTACATTTCGGTATTCCCGTAGTCTATTTACAGCTAGTCGATAAAATTACCAGCTTTTGAAAGATATTAAATCCACTACAAACATAAAAAGAAAAGGTATTTCCATTTAAACAAGACTTCCACCAGCCAACGAAAGAAAAGAAGAAAAAAACATGCTTTGAAATGTCAGACAGAAACTTGCTGAGAGATTTTTTAAAGACGGCTAGAGAGATAAACTACCATAACATGGAGCGCCCCTCCACAATTCAAAACGTTTAAAAGTATTTGTGAAAGTATTCAATCATCGATGTATTGTTTTATTGTTGCTTGACTAGCGGCGTCAATAATAACGCATTATTATTAGTATGGCGATGCACTGATATATTCTATAAATATCACACGTGCGTTGTCTTGCGCGGTTGGTTAGTTATGATTAGTTGACCAACAAACCTGCCGGCCAGCTACTGAAGACGAATTCTTACAACTACATACAAACTCTTTCATAAGGATGTGACTGCACACATTGAAACAGTAATATGGAGAGGCGCACCATGCTATAGTAGTTTATCTCTAACTTAAAACGAATGACTGGTTTACTGAGAAAAAAATTAAGTAAATAGGTACCTTACAATTTCATAAGAAACCTATGTGACGGTTTAAATAGAAGTAATTATACTAGGTTAGATTGGAACAGTAACCCAGAAAAAAATGCCAGAGGCAAATTAGTTTTTCGAGAACAGGTTACTTTAATAACTAGGTTATAACTATAGCCCCCGGTCACCACTTCGCTAGTAACCTGCTCACAGAAGCTGGAGAACAAAGCACTGATTCGTTACAATTATTCCTTTGTGTTTCATGGTAGCGCTCATTCCTGAACGTTAGACTATAAAGGTTTCAAGTCAGCAAAGCTTACGCTCGTATAACATCATACGGTCTGTATTCTAATAAAAAGGTGGCAGAGGCCACCTATACAACGTGTAATTGAATTATCTAAAGACTCGAAAACACAACACAACTAAGGCGCTGAAATCATGAATAAAAAACACAGCTGATCTATACATTTTGTTGAACTACCGCATTTTTTATTTTATTTTCTCAGGGTTGGTGCTACTGTTCATAATGATGAGTACATACATTCCTTTTTAGATTTCCAGTAAATTCAATTACACGTTGTAAAGACCAAGAAGGTAGTAGTCAATAGTACCCAATTTCGCCTGTGTACATGTACATGAAGCCTATGTAATAACGACGAATCTTTTCCATCATCCGGGCTCAAATACAGACCCCGACCTGCTATTGTTAACTGTATACTATAATGAAAACCTCAATAGGAATTAAACTTTTCTCAACAGTCACAATTCCGACCACTAGACTAACGAGGTAGTCTAAAAACACAAATTAATTTATTCATTGTTTATTTTCCTGTTTTAGTAGGTAAGTACTTGTAAGAACTGCCGAGTTTTGTCTTGTGATAGCAAGCGCGACTGTTAAACTTGGGGTTCTGGGTTTGATTCCCAGGTCGCGCAAAGTGTGTAGGTATTTTTTCATTAGGAATTTCTCAGTAGCAACCCAGAGTTTGGAAGTTGGTGAAAACACCCTCGTGCCTCGGAAAGCACGTAAAGCTGTTGGTCCTGCGCCTGATCTCTCCCCGATCGTGTTAGGTCGTCCATCTACGACTTTGACAGTTAAAGTAGAGGGAGCGCACCTGGGTTTGCGCAGTGCGCACACAGTAGTCCACCATAATATCTCCTGCGTACTTGACTAGTCCCCATTGAGATTGGCCGCCGTGACCAAAATCGGTCTGGACATTATTATTACTATAACTTGTCTTGGCCAATTACCTGGACGAGTTTTATTGTAATACATCACTCAAATATCTTTAATAAAAACATGAATCGTGTGCGGTTCCGACTGCATAACATTATCGTTTTATACGGGAATATTAGAGTAACCGAGAATTTTTATATCGCCTAACATTCCCCTGATACCGCCCGTACCTATCCATTTCAAGCCGAAGAAAAAATGAACTCCCATTTTGCTTTTCTAGTTCGTGTTTTAGGAGTCGGGTTCATTTTAATTAGAAAGAAATTATTTTTAACGAGGGAACGAGGAAAGTTGCAGAATTAAAATTAGGTATATTCTCAGAATACGCTAGCTATGGATGTCTGATGTTGACGAGTGGGTTATTTATTCAAATAGAAAGTGAACAGAACTCACAATTATAGTTAGGAATTGAAGCAACATACCTACAGTCAAAACGCAATTAAAAACAATAATGAACTATTCAGATGTGTAAACAATTCATTTTATACAAAAATATTCCTACAGATACGTGTAATCCCAGACAACACATTTGCCCCATTGCCACGTTTCGAGTGATGAGCGGAGTTCATGAACCCGACCTGACCTCACCGCACAGGGCACTGCACTGTCCGAAGCCCATTTCACTTAAAATCTGGATTACTGAAGCCTACCAGATTAACTGAACACGAATACCACGAAACTAAAATACACGTTGATATTTTTTAGGGGGAATCGACGTAAGGGGATTAATAAATGTGACAATACAACAAAGGGGCATTGTTCTAGTATGCTACTAGCTAAAGCCGTAGGAGCTAAACTTTTGAACAACTATGATTTTTATTTTTATTTCTTCGTTATAGTTTACAGTATTTGAGCGCATGCTAATATTCATCATAAAGGTCATCACTCTTTTATTAACGCAACATCGACAGAAAATCGTTGTCATCGTTGTCATCACGCCGCGCCGCCCGCGATTTGACGCCGCCTAACCAACGTGTCGTCAACATGGCATGAAAAAGCGAAAACCTGATAGTCACCGTTTGGGCCACGCGCGGCAAGCGAGAATTAATAATAGAGTGTATATTTATAAAACCACATAAGTATGAAGAAATCTTAAGCGCACGGGGTAACACGGGGTCGGGCGCCGCAAAGTTCTTCGAGTAGGAGAGTACAAAGTCTGCCAGACTCGTGTATATGGATTTAGGACTGAAATAAAAACAAAAGCTTGTAAAAAATAACGTTTTTTTTTACCCTTGGTTTCTCTTCAGTCACGTTTCGAAATAAAGTTTATATTTTACCATTTTCTGGTATGAGCATTTAATATTTCACTTGACAACATAAATTACATGCATAATAATAATCTTGTCTACAGAACTACTACTAGAACGTGTTGATTTGAGTAAAGATTTTCCTGATATTATTTGATAGTCACAACATAAAATAAAACTACCACTAACAATTATTATAAAATAAAACAAATATTAAATATCACAAATAAATATTGTAGATTCTTCACTGCAACTGAACGTAGGAGTTTAAGTTTTCCGATCTTTAATAGAAATAGCCGAGGAACGTGTGGGTGTAAGCTCTTGGTTAAAAGCAATCCTTTTAACCAGCATACCGAGAGCCGGTCTGCAAAAGTTGTTCAAACTGGTTTTATGCTTCATTTTCAATAGTTCACAATATGTTTCGTTGTGCCTGACACATCACGAAACAATTTCAATTTTTACAAATAAAATTGTTAATCGATGTCTAAATATTAGACACGAAATAATAAATTATTGCTCTCAGAAATCACAGAATTTCGGGTAAAAACCAAAGGATAAACCTTTCGTTGTTACCCGAAATTCTATGATTTTAATCTTGATTTTGGATTAATTACGTATTTTCTATTATACATTTAATAATAATGATGTGTCAAAATACTTTTATCGCTGACCGAACCTACATTTGTGATTGTTGACTTAGATTCGGATTATGCACAGATCTATTTATTATGAAACAAAAGAATAATCAAGACTATGTGCTCTAAAAAGTTACAATTAAATCTAAAGTAATGCTATAAGGTTTTTGGCGCTACCTATACATTTCCCATGCGGGTAAGCAGAAACCACAGAAAGCCACGTCTGCTACGATCCTTACATACTCCTTTCGCCTCGTCGACGTTCGTAAATCTGGTCTTACAAGCACGTCGTTTAAGAGCACTGCGCGCCAGACCTTTGTGAAGAACCTCACCAATAAAGTGTAAGACTTTCTAGGGCGTCCTCTCCCTGCGTTGTCACTCACATCTGCCATATAAATTGCTCTTGTTAATTGCCTTTCATTAATTCTCTAACTCTATGTACCTTAGAACGAGATAGGTAGGTGATAACAATCGAGATATTTATTTAATATGAACTCGCTCCCTAATTCAATTATTTTAATAATAGAAACCTTTCCAGATAAGTGATCTCGTGTAATATTCACACCTTTAACGTGGATTCTATTCACGAAATTCAATTTTTTTTTTCACGTTTCGAACATTTTACGTAGATCAAGTATTTTTAGACATTTTTTATTTATTATTCACAACAGATAAGTAACAATAATGATTTCAGGAGCAGTTCCAAGGGGGGGGGGCTAAGAAGCTCATGCAAAAGCATCTAAGTTAGGTAATTTTAAAGTGAACTTGATATTATTCCAGTATATTTAAGAATATTATGTTTATAATTTGTTGTTTTAGTATTAATGCAGCCCAGTGACAAACGGATGTTAAACAGCGGAGTCTTAGTAATAAATATTTGACATCCTTTTGATACGAACCCCAAAACAACTAGGTTAAAAAAAATCTTTCAATTTGAATGAGAGAGCACACAAGGCGCGGTGATTGAAGCGCAGTGCGGCTGGTTTGTTTTCTTTGCTGTGCGGAGTTTCATATCAATATAAACAAAATCAAAGACATAGTACTAAAAATAAAAACACTAACAGACAAGCTACAGCGCGCCCGCTGTTACTCGCTAATTGGTCTAACTGACGGGACTTTTTCGTGCGTGTATGTAGTATGTACTATATTAATTCACAGGCCAATCTGACGCAGATCCGCCTGTTCAATTTGGCCTTCCCAGCGAAAAAAAAATGTTTTTGACCGAGTCCTATTATAAACTTACTAGTCCATGTGTAGTAGGTTTATAGCACTCGGTCCTCAGCAACGTTGAACGATTTAAATAAAAGATTTACAACTTTTCCACTCAGCTCTAAAATCAGGTACGAAAATCGATCGAGAATACGTGCTATATTATATTGAATGAAATGGCTTTCAAAGCGGGCGGACGCAGACAGTCATCAAAGCAATGCATCATTAATGCAGTAATGGAGACGTCAAATCGTTGATGACTGATGCTGAAAATATCGTGTCTGCTATGGAATATACGTGAAAAAGTAGAAATATCACAAGCTACTATAATTCAAAAAATTTAAAAACACGACTGCAAAAATTGCACCTATTTGTACGATGTTTACTCGTTAGTTTTATTTATACGGCGTTTTTGGTTTACAGTTTTTTTTTTAATCTAACATAACATCATATTATCACGCTGGTAATCACCGAAGGGTTAGGCAGAAGTACACCCATATTTCGCCAGTTATGTTTTTAGTCCCATGTAATAGGGGGCGAGCCTATTGCCATCAACCGGGCACAAATCCAGATTCCGAGGCTGCTACTGAGAAATTCCTGATGGAAAAACTCAATAACAGTATGCCCGAACTGGGACCCCAAGACCTCATGCACAGCAGTCGCGCTTGCGACCACTAGACCAACGAGGCAGTCAGAGTAGAGACAGGACGCAGTTTTTTTTAAACTACTTGTCAAATTGTAGACGATAAACATAGAGACGAATAGATTCATAAAAAAAATGAGGCTGGTATTATTTACGTTTTAAAATGACCACAAGTGCATCAAAGTAAGTAACAATGTACAAAAAAAAATTGCTGGGAAACGACTTTTATTATTAACTAGCGAACCGCCCCGGCTTCGCATGGGCGCAGATATCTGACTTACCGATGGATTTTCCAAAAAAAAAAACTTCCATAAGAACCTTGTCGGGAAAATTACGTTTATAAGAAAAAAATAATCAAACAAATCGGTCCAGCCGTTCTCGAGTTTTGCGCTTAGCAACACATTTAGCGATTCATTTTTATTATACACTAGGGTCATTGAAAATATACTCGAAACGTGAAAAGGGGTCATTGTACACATCATTATGAACAACTTTCACTATGGGACCAACCTTGAAATCATGAATAAAAAAACAGCTGATCCATACAATGACCCTTTTTCAGGTTTCGGGTACATTTTCAATTACCCTGTATGGATGTATGATCTACAGCAGAGTGCAATGTCACACACGCAAGGCATATGTAGCCAGTAATACTGGGGCGTCGAACGTTTTGTTACATTATTTAAAACCCGGTAACGTCAAAAAACGTAAAATAAAAACAGAAAGTTGTTACTTAAACGACCAATATCTCCGTACACCAAAGGCTCTCTAGTATGGTCTATAATTATAACAAAAAAAAAATGATTGTAATGATTAGAATAATACATAATACATTTTGGCTTCGTTAAGTGTTGTTTTACATCCTTTATAATGGTTCCAGTTAATGACATCTCTATAAATTGTGAACTATTTAATTGCTTTTATTCATGAACCGATTATTAAGGAATTTCATTCTTCTCCATATAAACTCTAGGGCTAAATCATACGAAATCTAGTTAGCTAGATTTAATATTACTTCATTCTTGTAAATGACGTTCAAAGACCATTCAAAGTGCCTTTAAATGTTCTAATTGAAATGAAAGATTTGACTTTGACTTTGACTTTATTAACACGAATCCAAACAAAGTAGCAACTTGACCGTGACTTTAAATATTATAACCATTCAGCGACCGAAACGTTCATGAGAAGTGTCGGCCGTGAGCTTTCAATCGCTGAACTATTGTACCGGGTAAGCATAAGTTAAAAGATGTTTATTCGACCAGCTTTTGTACCAAACTTAGGTAAATAAAGTGAATAGTCCCAAGCACCACAAAGGATAACTAAGGTACTCTCAGACCATTGTCTTTGGTTTGGTCACTCATTATTCCCCGGAGGTCCTGGTGAAACAACGAATTACACTTAGGTACAATGTTTTAGTTATTTTCCTTGTAGGAAGGCAACGTGAACTTTTCCTTAATGGAGTGCTTCAATATTTTGAGACAAGTTTGTCGTTTTAATGCAACGTCAGGTACCTAAGTGCATCGATTTTAAAAGCCGCACCTTGAAAAGTTGTGACTTTCTAGTGAAAATGTCTACAGCTCATGTAGTGAGGCTTAGGTTTCTGGAGTTGGCAGTCGTAAGGTGCAATCTACCTCTTTAATAAACACTGATTAAATTCATTATATCATTAAAAGCACAAACTCTTTCTTACATTTATAAACCTTACTTATGATTGTGTGTGACTCTGGGAGTCACAGTTCCTAAGAAAAGCAATAAAAAACAAGTTCAGTATCCAGGAACAAGATAAATAAAAATAATGTTTCTTTCTTTTGTTTGTCGTTATCATTCCGATACTATTTACTACGAGAAAATTATATTTGAATGATACTTATTTCTAAAACCATAGTTAAGACCAACTGAAGATACCTAATGGTAATGTGTAACAAGTAAAGAGAAAACCTTCTTCCTAGAAAACCTTCTTTCTTTTATCTGAATGTAGTGCATGAGATTTGACAGCTCTTCGTTAAAACTTCGCTCTCTTCTAAAGTTTTGCTGAAAGCTTTGGCTAGAGTCGTTCACTAGGCGGCACAAATTGCATTGGGCGTTCTAGTAACGGGTACACAGGTTTCCACAGGGTATAACAATGAACGCCCGCAAGTTAAATGGACCTGTCAGTCATATGACAGAACCAATCGAATAGGTGCGCTCCACCACCTGCTATAAGCCTCGGAAGCCTTTATTTAGATACGGTCAGAATAACGAGTTGCATATGCGTCCGCATGCAAATATACAGTCATTGAATTTCGTTGGAAGATGACAGATGACACACGATGCGCCGGTGTGATCTAACACCTACAAGTATCTACAATTCTACATAACAAAGCACTAAATGCACACCATCGCACGCGTATGTTCAACATTTAGGTATTTAAGCATTCGTATCTTCACACTTTTTTTTAACCGATCCTTAACCTAATCTGTAACCAATATAAAACTTAATTTAAAATCAATTAATTATTATTTAAATGATAAATGTAATTAAATTAATTAGTAAAGTCATCATCTAATATTTATTCGTTCATAATTGTTATTTGTGATACCAAATGAATATTTTAATTATAATGGATATTCATTTACACACCAATTAGGGAAGGATATAGTTTTAAGCTCTATTGTTATATGTATTATCCTCATATGTACCTATATTCAAGCAAATAAATGATTTGATTAGATTTAGGAGAGCTCGAATTTATCGATCACTGGCCACATATACTAAGTAAACGATAGTTACTGAGCAAACTATTAGACTTAAAGCCCCTAGCGTGCGCTAGCCCTTTGTGATCTAAAAGTGGACACACGAAACTTTAAAGTAAGTAATGATTGATGTAGCCGCGACCACCATAGCACTTACTCGCAATGTGGACATGCACCAAGACCCAAACTCACCTTAGCAACAAAATTAGGTCATAACACTACCAACATAAAGTTTCAGAGGATATTTATGAATGAAAACTTAATACCTGGTACTTTCTTTTGATGAAACTGAAAGTGTTGAACACAAACAAGTAATCTGAAGACTATCGCTGTTTATTTAAAACGATAAAAGATTATTTCTGTGATGATGTAATTAAATCATTATTTCCATGAAAATTACCGACGTCCGTCTTAAAATAAATGCTTAGACAGCGTTAGTATATGAAATAATTAGAGGAGAAAATTTTAAACAATATTATCACGAACCATAATTTAAGGCAGTAAAGTACATAATATACCTGTTATGTCACCTACATACATTTTCATGCGGTATTCTTATTCAGATTATTCGTTGATTGACGAATCTGGGGGCCTACACACACCTCTTAAAACGTATTATTTAATATTACTTTGCCCTGCGCGCTTATGGATAAATTAATTTCAGTTGTAATTTTACAACTGAAACAACAAAACAAAGTAATAATATAATGGTACTATTTAATGAGATGGCGGTAGGCCCCCTGAACACACAAATCACACGGTGATATTACTCGTATCACGGTGAGAATTTTTGGCACAGCGAGACCTTAGGGCGCGTTCACACGACACGCGCACGCTCAGTGCACGCCACCCGCGTCCAACTCGCATTGAAATTTGTTAAATAAGAATTTGAGCCTTATAATGCATCAATAGATCTCAAATTGCATTTAACGAGGTCTACACGCGCACGCCATGCGCACGCCATGCGCACGCCCCGCGCCTGCCTCGCGCCAACCCTGCACTCGCCCTGCCCGCGCTCTGCACCCTCCTGGAAGCCACTATGCCTAGTGAACGAAATAGTCCAGTCACTAGTAGTTTAAGTGGGCGCGAGGCGTGTGCGAGGCGGATGCAGCGCGTGTGCGGGTTTAAGGCGGGCACAACGCGTGCACGGGTGCTGTGCGTGATCGGCGCGTGTCATCTGAGTACGCCCTAATACATAATTACATATATTTATTTTAAGATTTCTTTGAACTAACACTGTATGAATCTTTACATGACCTATTTTTTTTTTATAGGTTCGATTCTCGCGCCTTTTGTGCTGTCTCAATGCTGTGCTGCTATGAGCCAGCGTATTATACAAAAATCTAGACTCGGAGACTGCTATACAGTGCTTATTACTGTGAACACTTTTACCCCGACTCATAAAAAAATAGCCCATGAAAAAATATCTGCTGTTCCGTACATTGTGATCGTGTTGTACCTAAAGAGTTTTGTAGGAAACAGCAGACTTTTTATATGTATTTAGGTATATTGGAAAAACTGATAGCATTTTTCTGAATCTTGGGTAAAGTCAATACCAAGGCGCTATCAATGCGCGTCTAACCTCCCTCAGACAATTCATTTTGTTAAAGACATTCACTGGTGGTGAAAAAGTGCGTATAAATACGCCCGCGCACGAATCCTGAACATTTTATGACCTGATTCATAATTGAAACGTTGAGACGAGCCGTTATTGTATGCTTTGACAGCCACTTAAGATAGCTATATAACATAATAATCACACCAAAACGATAGATTATTTATTGTTCAGTAAAATAGTTTCGCGGGACTACTGTTGATATACAAGTTAGTTAAACTGCCCCGGTTGTCTCCTGGTTGCAAGCGCGACCGCGGGGCTAGTTTATAATAATTCTATAAATATATCGCAATATATTGATATTAATCAGCTTTTGACATAATATAAAATATGTAATACCTAAAAGCTTCATGGGGATTTCAAAACACAGTACTTATTGTAGAAAAATAAATTCTGTGCTATTTTGCAAAAGTCTGCCACGATGAATTTACGCAGCGAGCTTGATTTAAGCCGCCAGTTCCTAGCATCTGTAGGCTATCAGCCCACCTCAATTCGCCGAAGCAGATTTTTCCAATAAAGACAGGTTGCTTAATGCACTTGCTTAAAAATGAATAGTTAAAAAAATGAGAATTTGTTCTAAAATCGTAAAATAATTCCGTACCTTAATGTCATGTATATAATAACTAGAGCACTTATACATACAGGGCTAAGTACATCGGTAACCCAGGTACTAAGATATCGCCAGTAACATCAAGGCGCTGCTCGCTTTTCTTGTGAAGTTTGGTTGGATGGAACGAGCTTCTTCCCACGCGTACGTAAAATACGCGACAAGACGTGGAGTTGCGGACACCCAGCCCGATTTACAATACAATACACTCGCGAAACTAACTGACGGTGTCCTGCCCGAACGCATGCGGCGCCACCCATCAGGTTCAATCGTCTAAAATAAACCATCCAGGGGCGACACTTATACCTACACACACAATTTTTTTATTAAAATGAGTCCAGCAGTTTAGGAGTTCAGTAACATACATACGTACTGAAGAATTATAATAAATAAAGATAGGTACCTACCTAAGGTAAGTAAGTCGGATTTACTTTTTATTTCTTTAAGGATAAAATTCAGCAATTCTCTTTTTATTTATCTCAGGTCCGTCTCATCGTAATACTTTCCCGTGGGAGAAACATGAGTTAATTTGAAACTGTATTTAGGTATAGAATCTATAGAGTACCCGAAAAAGCCGCAATATTCTAAACCGCGTTTATTTATAGACTCGCAATTATAATTATTGTCAATGTTTAGGGAAACATTATGTCGACAACAATCAGTGATAGACCTTTATTAAAATGAAACGAAATATTTTCGTTTCGTAAATAGTTATCGGAATACCTATCTGCCTCGTGTAAACTCTCGTGCCGTTATTTGGCACAATCATTTATTATTAGCACTGCGATGCAACTACCCACGCGATTTATGTCGGAAGTGTTCCGACGAGTTCTGAAGGAGCTCAATTACTGGATTTATCCAAAATGGTATTTAATTTTTATAAAGAAATCAAATTTAGTCTGAGTTACATGTACAGATAATGGATTGTCACTTTCTGTTATAATGTCTAATAAACGTCAAAATAATATAAAATTATCCTAAGAGACAAAAATGAGATCAAAATTATTATGCCTGAAGTAAAAGTAGCAGGAGTGTGCGTGACCCTATTTCAAAAACTCGTAATTTATTTATTTGTTATATTTATATCGCGATGGCCCCGTGCTTAAGGCATGGTACCTCTCATTCATGAGGTTACGGGTTCAGCCTGGTCAGGACCAGTGTGACTTTTTCAATTAATTTGTACTTTCCCAGTTAATCTTAGACGACACTGACATCAGTAAAGGAAAACAGCGTGAGGCAACCTGGACTTATAATTATTATAAGTTTGAAAATGCCAATAGGCCTTGAGCAAGCGTGGTTTTGTTGAAGAGGCCTATATCCAGTAGTGGGCGAGAAATAGGTATTATTCATGGTATTATTGATCAAGGAACCTATTTTTACTCCAACGTTCTTACATTTCATTTCCGGTAAAAGATTATTAAAGCCAGTTTAAAAAACACCCTGCCAGCAATAAACGTATGTGGTGGATGTCGGATGCGCTGAGCGTACACCTAAGTATATCCAGTATATCCACTCATAGAAATAAAAGTAAAAATGACCTACCTCCATTCATATTTTAAACCGCACAGCTCCTGCCATCTTTGCGTGCAATCTATGAGCTGAACTGTTATCACGACTGCATCAGCCCCGGGGAAAAATAAATGAAGAAAATCGTGACGTCGTGAACTCTTCCTCTCTCTTAAAATCCCGCGATTACGACTAAGTTTTAGCTACGGTATTATGACCATCATAAAAAATGTAATAAAATTTCTCAGAAATGTTCAATGTCACAAGACCAAATCAGATTTGGATCAGAATATCTGTGGCAACCTCGGAGATTGTTACAATACAAAATAGCTGGACGAGCTCCTATGATACTAAAAGAAATTGGGACTATTGATTGACAATGATGTTTAGATATAAACTTACAAAGCAAGGCGAAGTTTGTATCTATGATTTATGCCTATCTGCCGACCTCATTAAGTATTATTATGTGTAAGTTTTTAAAACCATTTATTTCGATATACCTATTATTATCGACTAGAGACTAGCGTAGCACTGTCGCAGCTTTTCTGGTGGACTTTCCGGAAAATTGCTTTCAATCCACCCCTTTCCTGACATTTTCAAATACAACAAAAAATAACCATATCGGTCGATCCGCTACTAACTGAAACAATAGGACACCAATGGGTAAGTCTGGCTGTCAGACTTTCGGGCTACTGATGACCCGAACGACTGTCAAAGATTCACGTATGAGAGCCGGGCTGTCATACGTGAATCCAACGGCTCAACGTGCTTTCCGAGGCACAGAGGAATCTCGGTGTATTAAGATGGTTACCCATCCACGGACCCCGACAAGCGTAGCTTAACCTCATGGATCGACCCTTGCGGGTGTCCACGAGTTCCTCCTCTAAATATATACACACAAACTTATTACGAGAACTAATTACGGCATCATAAAACGTGGAATCGTGTGCTCGTTTCAGAAGGCGTTATGAGCCTGTATATTATTTGAGAAAGTAATATATTATAGAAGTGAATTTTAAGAATTAAAATACATAGTTAAACTTTGACCTACAGAAGGAAAGGAGTGCAGGCGAGAGTGCTTACTACTCAGCTTGCTGAAGCAATATTACGAAAGCGATATCAGGGCCACTCACAAGAAGTCATATCCTTTTGTTAAAGGAGATAATTACCATTTCTTGAAATACAGAAACGGAGAACTTCTTTGAAGTCGTATAAATGACATAACTAAGTAAATGGGTTGCCTCGGTACCGAATATAAGTCAACTTATTACACGTTGTATACTTGTACGTTTATAAAACACTCACATTACAGATTCAACAATCTACACAAACATGATAACTTGTTAACTGTAATTAAACCTCTTGAATCAACAATCCTATAATTACATTCCAAGTATTTTCAAGAAATGTTATACGTAACGGCAAGGATAATAAAAATATGAATTTGATACTTGATACTTTTCATTACCGACTGCGGTGGAACACAAAAGAAGTGTAACTTAATGTTTTTTTTTATAAATAATGGTGTCGATTGTATTGTTCACAAACTAGACTTTTAGAGAATTGACATCTCATACTAACATACAGCGAAAGGAAAGGACGGTTACATTAAAGAACTAAGTTAGCGATGTCAAATTAGTTTTGCCTTGAATTGCTCCGTATTTTTAATCCATACGTTTTAAGATGTCAACTATAACAGTATGGATGTGTCAGATTGACTAAATTTGATAGCTCTTATTTACATTAGTCTCTTTCTTTTTTTATTGGACAGAAAAAGATGGAAATAGTCTAATTTTAGTTTAGTTTGTGACCAAGGGAATCGGCACCAATACCTAACAAAATTGTCTTAAGCCTAAGCATAAAACCTTATTATTATTATAGGATATTTTGAATTACTTTCTTTTACTTACATTCGTCGTATTATGATACTTAGATTACAACTTGTTTTTTTATATTTATCTTAAGACAATAATACTATTTGTGTCAAGGCAAATGAATTCGTCTATTTATGCTCACTGAACAAAAACACAGTCGCTCAAACGATTTTGAATACCTACGTTAATATTAAATAAGCACCAGAGCTGAGCCGCGTCTTAAACCGATCACAAAATAACATTAAGAATGGACGACGAAAAAAAAAATACTACAGACCCGTTCCAACTGGGTATGCCATCTTCTGAATATTATATCTAAAAACGAAAGATCATTACGAAATATCCAAAACCACTTGACGTGAAAAGATAAATTTTGGCAGGGAAATAGTTTATAATTACTAGACTGAGAACGGATTTTCAAAAAAATTTAACCCCTTTTTTTTTTTTTTTTTTTTTGAGGTGGTAAAAATCATCAAATGACTCCTTCCGCCCTGGGTGGGGCGGAAGGGACTGTCAGACTTTTACTGACTAAAAAACCACCCTGTTCCTTCTGTTGCCTTTACGTTCCGGGGCCACGGTATCCTGTTAAGACGTCCCGCAACCCCGGCAGGCGTTGGCCCCGTTGGGGGCCCCGTCCCTGTGCTGACAGCTCTTTGAGGCGCGCGCGAACAGAACGCGCCGTCGACCCGGGCTTGGTCCTTGATCGGACGGCGAGCTACCCATTACTCGCCGTCCGCAAGCCCGCGCCTACGGTGGCCGGATGTCGCCTCGCGACGTCCGACGCCCTGGGCGTCTCCCGCGGCGGCTGGGGCGTGAGGTGGATGAAACGGAAGTCCGATATTTAAACGAACGAAGTGGCGGGCAAAAGATAGTAAAAAATAAATGTAAAATATCACGTTTTTGTAGTTACATAAGCATAATACCAGCCTATTACTGTCGTGCAACAGGATCTGCAGGGCACAAGTCTCTTCCCATGCAGAGAAGGCACGAGCATTGACCACCACGCTTGCTCAAGGCTGACTGGTAATTTCGTCCAGGTCTCTTCACGATGTGTACCTGCACGGATGTCAGCGACGTCAAAGGTAAACTTAGAAAGTACATATGAAATAGAAAAAGATACATTGGTACATGCCCGTGCCCGGTTGCGAATCCACAGCCTCAATGCACTACAAACGACTAAAAAGACATTACTGCATTAAAAACTAAAAAATATAATAATCAACCCTAACCTCTATGTCCACCCCGTAAGGGCTTAAATGTAAGTTATGTTTTATAATTAAATGTTATATTTTAGTTTAAAGCGTGGGTCGCTTTTACATAGATCATAGGTCTGTACTGTTGGTCAAAAATCTTTTATATTGACTTGCGGCCCACGATTTTCTTTTTTAGACTTGTACCTAATAAAGGATAATATTTATACTGGTATTTTACTAATTACGAGATTTACTTGCGACAATTGTAACAACCTCTAAACACGATTACAATAACTTGACCAAATATGGAGCTGTAAAATATTGTATGGAACGCCTATTTTACAGCTCCATCATCAAAACTTAAAAAATATCATGGCCAAAGTGAATCTCAATACAATGCTAACAGGCTCACGACTAAGACACGTTGTTCCATTATGGAGTATCAGTATCGCCTTCCTTTTTGAAGAGTTCTTCTATCCACTTCTGTCATGCATCATCAGTATCCTCATCACCAAGTATTGGATTTGTTGCATCAAACCGAATGAGCCCAAACTCAAGGGGTTTACCAGTGGCCGTAGAAGAGTTCCACCGTCCACCTGCAAGATACGTGTCAGACCCTCGTCACCACGTGTTATGTATTGGAATTGTTAAAACAAATGAAACGAGCCCCAACACGAGGGATTTACCAGTTACCATTGAAGAGTCCCACTTTGCACCTCCAGGATACATTAGCAGATTGCACCAAATTATTCAAATGTCAAAGCTTTTACATACATTTACAAATTTCAAATTTATACGTAATTTAAAAGTTAGTTAAATTCAACTTCCAAGATTTTCTGACATAGTTCCTTTGTGACAGGTAAAGCTAACCAGACCGTGTTAAAATCTGGAGAATGTGCATCAAAGTTCCGTCTAGATAAAATATTATTAATCATAACTCCACTATCTTAAACATAACATTTTGAAAACATATTCAGGTCAGTGAGGCCATCTGTCCTGGTTTAGGAAAATACACAAAGGTTCACACTGTTCCCTCTAGAGACGCTACGAAATTTAAAAAAGCTTTATAGTTCCTGTACATTGACACAGGTGGCGCTTACTAGAGTAAGAGTTCAGTAAACACAAGCGGTCGATCGACCACTCAAAATTATATATACTTCAGCTTTTGTCAGCGATTTCGTCTGCGTGCATTTTCTTTTAGATTCCTTAATATTTTTGATATTAGATATGGCGTATTGCACACTTAAATAAAGTAGGTACATATTAGCGAAAGAATTTTTAGAATCGAACTAGTAGTTCCGGAGATTAATAAGTTCAAAGAAAACAAGTTCCATATTTATATTTGTTTGTTTTCAGATAATATTTATTTATTCATTATCATGCAATGTGCACATTTAAGCAAAATTTTAGCTCAATCGAACATCGGGAATTGGCTCAAATTTTAATCGTAAGATTTTATTAGCCACACACACCGGGTCAGGTGAAAGTAAATCAAAGCTTGCAAGAACAAACTCTTCAGCTTGATAACATTAGTATTATTTTGATTAAGGGAAACAAGCTTAACTGTCTCGATGACAACATCGCTATTGGTTAACAAGAAACGACAGACCTTTAAAGACATTTCATAATGACCTCGAATTCAATTCACCCTATCGTATGATAGGCTGATTAAATTCACAAATCATTGTAATGTCATGGCTATTAGATCTATACATTAAGTTTCAGATCTACACGACGTTTAAAAGTTGGTTAAATTCGATTTCCAAGCTTTGTTGACATAATTTGTTACAGGTAAAGCTAATCAAAGCGTGATAAAAATCTGGAGAATGTGCATCAAATTACCGTCTTGATAAATTAACTGGACTTTCATTTCATTGTATGGCAGCTAGGTTCAAATTAAGCATGAAATTGGTGTTTTGGTACATTTTGTCATTTTTATTCTAATCCTCAGCCTACTTTTCAACATTGCTCAACAGTTATGAGACATATGTAAAATGCTACGGCGTCCTCTCCTACCGCCTGACGCAGTTCCTCACCGGACACGTTTGTTTCGAGAGGTTCCTGTGTCGGATAGGGCGGGAGGAAACACCCGGGTGTCACCACTGTGTGGATCGCCCGAAGGACACGGTGGAGCATACGGTGCAGGACCGCCCCGCTTGGGCAGAGCACCGCCGTGTCCTCACGGAGGCGATAGGCGGCGGCGGCCTCTCGCGTCCGGACCTGGTTCAGGCCATGCTCCGGGGCGAGAGAGGGAATGGGATGCAGTCACCTCCTTCTGCGAAGCAGTAATGCTAGCGAAGGAGGAGGCGAGGCGGGCCGCGTCAGGGAGAGATCCACCTCACGCCCCAGCCGCCGCGAGAGACGCCCAGGGCGTCGGACGTCGCGAAATGACATCCGGCCACCGTAGGCGCGGGCTTGCGGACGGCAAGTAATGGGTAGCTCGCCGTCCGATCAAGGACCAAGCCCGGGTCGACGGCGCGTTCTGTTCGCGCGCGCCTCAAAGAGCTGTCAGCATAGGGACGGGGCCCCCAACGGGGCAAACGCCTGCCGGGGTTGCGGGACGTCTTAACAGGATACCGTAGCCCCAGAACGTAAAGGGCAACAGAAGGAACAGGGTGGTTTTTTAGTCAGTAAAAGTCTGACAGTCCCTTCCGCCCTACCCAGGGCGGAAGGAGCCATTGGATAATTATTACCACCTTAAAAAAAAGCGTTCATACAATCATGCCCATGCTCTTTTGACACAGAGGGCGCTTACTAGTGTACGAGTTCAGTAAACACAAGCGGTCGATCGTCGACTCAAAATTCTGTAAACTTTAGGTTTTGTCCGCGATTTCGTCCGCGTGCATTTTCTTATAGATTCCTTAATATTATTGATATAAGATATGACGTATTGCACTCTTAAATAACGTAGGTCCATATTAGCGAAAGAATTTTTAAAATCGAACCAGTAGTTCCGGAGATTAGTAAGTTCAAAGAAAACAAGTTCCATATTTATACATTTTTTTGTTATGTGACTAGAATAATATTAAAAACTTTTGTTAAAAAATTCAAATCTCGCTACTCAGTCAGCGCGATTTTGCTATCGCACTAACTAAACAATTTTATTTACTATAATATGTATTGCTTGTGAGTTACATTGTGTTTTCATGCAATGGCCAAGTCAATCTATATTATTTAAACATAAAAGATTTCTAATATTAATGTGGTCACTTTAAGATGTTAGATTAGCTAATTATGTTATAACTTAAGACAGAAGGTCCCTTAAGTAGGGACTGAATAAATCAACTGACTCGGTATTACATGGATTTCACAACTTTTTACGGTAGAAGAACTAATTTGCGAGACTTGGTTCTTTTTACAAGTTGTGTTTTTGATAGCATCTCATTTTTTGTAGATAGACCTCCACTTTTTTCTTTCCAGTACCCATACAGGCTTCTAGTTTAATCCACAACGAAGTTATAGGGGGTCGAAAATGGCAGTGTACGAGTTCAGTAAACACAAGCGGTCGATCGTCGACTCAAAATTTCTGTAAACTTCAGCTTTTGTCCGCGATTTCTTCCGCGTGCGTTTTCTTATAGATTCCTTAATATTATTGATATAAGATATGGCGCATTGCACTCTTAAATAACGTAGGTCCATATTAGCGAAAGAATTTTTGAAATCGAACCAGTAGTTCCGGAGATTAATAAGTTCAAAGAAAACAAGTTCCATATTTATATTTTTTTGTTTTTAGGTAATGTTGACATAGTTTGTTACAGGTAAAGCTAATCAAAACGTGTAATCTGGAGAACGTGCATCAAATTTCCGTCTAGATAAATTAGCTGGAACTTCTTACAGGGGTAGTAAAACCAGCCATAACTCCACTACCTTAAACATAACATTTTGAAAACATAATCAGGTCAGTGAAACCATCTGTCCTGGTTTAGGAAAATACACAAAACTTCCAGCTGTTAGTTCTCATGTAGGTTCTCACTGTTCCCTCCTGTACATTTACGCAGGTGGCGCTTACTATAGAGTAAGAGTTCAGCAAACACAAGCGGTCGATCGTCAACTCAAAATTCTGTAAACTTCAGCTTTTGTCCGCGATTTCTTCCGCGTGCGTTTTCTCATAGATTCCTTAATGATATTGATATTAGATATGGCGCATTGCACACTTAAATAACGTAGGTCCATATTAGCGAAAGAATTTTTGAAATCGAACCAGTATTTCCGGAGATTAATAAGTTCAAAGAAAACAAGTTCCATATTTATATTTTTTTTTGTTTTGTGGCCACATTATTAAAAATCTTTGTAAAAAAATTCAAGTCTCGCTTCTAAGTCAGCGCGATTTTGCTATCGCATTATCTAAACAATTTTATTTACTATAATATGTATTGCTTGTGAGTTACATTGTGTTTTCATGCAATGGCCAAGTCAATCTATATTTTTTAAACATAAAAGATTTTTAATATTAATGTGGTCACTTTAAGATGTTAGATTGGCTAATTATGTAATAACTTAAGACAGAACGTCCCTTAAGTAGGGACTGAATAAATCAACTGACTCGGTATTACATGGATCTCACAACTTTTTACGGTAGAAGAACTAATTTGCGAGACTTGGTTCTTTTTACAAGTTGTGTTTTTGATAGCATCTCATTTTTTGTAGATAGACCTCCACTTTTTTCTTTCCAGTACCCATACAGGCTTCTAGTTTAATCCACAACGAAGTTATAGGGGGTCGAAAATGGCAGTGTACGAGGTCAGTAAACACAAGCGGTCGATCGTCGACTCAAAATTTCTGTTAACTTCAGCTTTTGTCCGAGATTTCTTCCGCGTGCATTTTCTTACAGATTCCTTAAAATTATTAAAATTAGATATGGGGTGTTGCACTCCTAAATAAAGTAGGTCCATATTAGTGAAAGAATTTTTAGAATCGAACCAGTAGTTCCGGAGATTAATAAGTTCAAAGATAACAAGTTCCATATTTATATATTTTTTTTGTTTTTAGATAATGTTTACTTATTTAATTATATGCAATGTGCACATTTACGCAAAATTTCAGCTCAATCGAACATCGGGAAGTGACTCAAACTTTAATCGTAAGATTTTATTAGCCACACACACCGGGTCAGGTGAAAGTAAATCAAAGCTTGCAAGAACAAACTCTTCAGCATGATAACTTTAGTATTATTTTGGTTTAGGGAAACAAGCTTACCTGTCTGGATGACGACATCGCTATTGGTTAACAAGAAACGACAGACCTTTAATGAAATTTCATAAAGACCTCGGGAATTCAATCACCTTATAGTATGATAGGCTGATTAAATTCACAAATTATTGTAATGTATGTCATGGTTATTAGATCTATACATTTAGAAAGTTTCAAATCTACAAGACATTTAAAAGTTGGTTAAATTTGACTTCCAAGATTTGTTGACATAGTTTGTTACAGCTAAAGCTATCAAAATGTGTTAAAAATCTGGAGAATTTGCATCAAATTGCCGTCTAAAAAATTTAGCTGGAACTTCTTACAGGGGTAGTAAAACCAGCTATAACTCCACTACCTGAAGCATATCATTTTGAAAACATAATCAGGTCAGTGACCATCTGACCTGGTTTAGGAAAATACACTAAGTTTCCAGCTGTTAGTTCTCATGTAGGTTCACACTGTTCCCTCTAAAAACAAAAGGCTTTATAGTTCCTGTACATTGACACAGGTGGCGCTTACTAGAGTAAGAGTTCAGTAAACACAAGCGGTCGATCGTCGACTCAAAGTTCTGTAAACTTCAGCTTTTGTCCGCGATTTCTTCCGCGTGCGTTTTCTCATAGATTCCTTAATACTATTGATATAAGATATGGCGTATTGCACACTTAAATAAAGAAGGTCCATATTAGCGAAAGAATTTTTAAAATCGAACCAGTAGTTCCGGAGATTAATAAGTTCAAAAAAAAAAAGGGCCGTATTTATATTTTTTTGTTCCTAGATAATGTTTATTTATTTCATTGTCATGCAATATGCACATTTACGCAAAATTTCAGCTTAATCGAACATTGGGAAGTAACTCAAACTTTAATCGTAAGATTTTATTAGCCACATACACCCGGTCAGGTGAAAGTAAATCAAAGCTTGCAAGGACAAACTCTTAAGCTTGATAACATTAGTATTATATTGGTTTAGGGAAACAAGTAGTAGGGGAGCCCAAGGTGCTAAATGTGGATTTTCTCCGGCGTCGTGGGGACCTTTTGGATTGTGAAGATTAAATGCTAAAAAGGAAAAATGGTTACAGGTGGGACCCTTTCACTGGTGGAGGTAGCGAATAAGTACAGATTAAAAAAATAAACATTAACATCTACTCGAGCGCGACAGATATATTAATATCTGACACTATTAAGTGTATGCGCCTCGTGTGTTTCAGAAAAACGAGAAATATTAATCTGCCGGTTTGCATGGTGGGGGTGGTCGTACGAAGGGGTTGAAAATGGAAGAAAAAATTATGACATTGAAATACTCTAGCGCGTCAGATTAATTTACCGACAGTTCAGCTTGATGTTCTTGTCGTACTGACCCTTAATCTGACAATTATGTGTACAGATTTCTTCAATGTGATGCTCTGAAAAATAAAATCCGCTGCCCTAGACGCGCGGCCCTATATGCAGGGCCTATATTTGGTAGAGGTACTTAACAGGGTGCAAGGTATCTCCCCTTATATTAATCTGCCGCGCTCGAGCAAATCCAAAAATCCCTTCCTGGCGTCCCCAACTAAAGCTTAACTGTCACAATGACGACATCGCTATTAGTTAACAAGAAACGACACACCTTTAATGACATTTCATAATGACCTCTTGAATTCAATCACCTTATCGTATGATAGGCCGATTGAGTTCACAAATTATTGTAATGTCCTGGCTATTAGATCTATACATTTAGAAAGTTTCAAATCTACAAGACATTTAAAAGTTGGTTAAATTCGACTTCCAAGATTTGTTGCCATAGTTAGTTACAGCTAAAGCTAATCAAAGCGTGATAAAAATCTGGAGAATGTGCATCAAATTGCCTTCTAGATAAATTCGGTCGATCGTCGACTCAAAGTTCTGTTCAAACTACAGGTTTTTTCGCGATTTCTTCCGCGTGCGTTTTCACATAGATTCCTTAATGATATTGATATTAGATATGGCGCATTGCACTCGTTAACTAACGTAGGTACATTAAGCGAAAGAATTTTTAAAATCGAACCAGTAGTTCCGGAGATTAATAAGTTCAAAGAAAACAAGTTCCATATTTATATATTTTTTGTTTTGTGACCACATAATATTAAAAATCTTTGTAAAAAAAATTAAATCTCGCTACTCAGTCAGTGCAATTTTGCTATCGCGCTAACCAAACAATTTTATTTACATTTACATTTTATATGTATTGCTTTTGAGTTATATTGTGTTTTCATACGATGGCCAAGTCAATCTAAATTATTTAAAAATAAAAGATTTTTAATATTAATGTGGTCAATTTAAGATTAGCTAATTATGTAATAACTTAAGACAGAAGGTCCTTTAAGTAGGGACTGAATAAATCAACTGACTCCGTATTTCATGGATCTCACAATTATTTACGGTAGAAGAACTGATTTGCGAGTCTTGTTTTTTTTTACAAGCAAGTTTTTGATAGCATCTCATTTCTTTTTGTAGGTAGACCTCCTTTTTTTACTTTCCAGTACCCTCCTCTACTACTTAAATATCAACAACGAATTTTCTCAAAGCCCGCTGTCTTATGAGTTTTTCTTATTTTTGTAGGTAGTCGTCCTCTTTTTCTGATACTACTTCTAGAACTTCAGCTACAGTTTTTCTCAAAGATACACCAACCGCATAAATAACTTTGTAATTCCATATGATTATATCATATCAAATGGGATTACAAAGTTATTCATACAGTTGGTGTATCTAGAAAACTGGACTAAAATTGTGAAATATTTTAGTTTTTCCTTGATTTATACACTAAACACTAATTGTATTCAAAATTTGAAGCTTCTATGTCTACTAGAAGTGCCTTAGAGCTTTATGATCGGTCAGTCAGACTGATAAAATTAAGAACTTTGACTACGAAATAATTCTTTGGACTGATATTGCGAAATATTTTAGTTTTTCCTTAATTTATACACTGAACACTAATTTTATTCAAAATTTGTAGCTTCTATGTCTACTAGAGGTGCCTTAGAGTTTTGAAGATTGACTGACAAAATTAAGAACTTTGACTACGAAATAATTCTTAAACTACTGGTTCAAATTAATTGAAATTTGGAATATACCGTGTTTATACAATGCTTGCTTGGTTACTAGGAATACAGACTTCTAGTTTAATCCACAACGAATTTATAGGGGGTCGAAAATGGCCTGAACTGCATCGAGAAAAGGATGGTACGGCCGTGCATCAAATTTCCGTCTAGATAAATTAGCTGGAACTTCATACAGAGGTTGTAAAACCAGTCATAACTCCACTACCTTAAACATAACATTTGGAAAACATAGTCAGGTCAGTGGGGCCATCTGTCCTGGTTTAGAGATAATACACAAAACTTTCAGCTGTTAGTTCACATGAAGGTTCCCACTTTTCCCGCTAGAAACAAAAGGCTTTATAGTTCCTGTACATTGACACAGATGGCGGTTACTAGAGTTAGAGTTCAGTAAACACAAGCGGTCGATCGTCGACTCAAAATTCTGTAAACTTCAGCTTTTGTCCGCGATTTGTTCCGCGTGCGTTTTCTCATAGATTCCTTAATGATATTGATATTAGATATGGCACATTGCACTCTTAAATAACGTAGGTCCATATTAGCGAAAGAATTTTTGAAATCGAACCAGTAGTTCCGGAGATTAATAAGTTCAAAGAAAACAAGTTCCATATTTATATTATTTTGTTTTTAGATAATGTTTATTTATTTCATTGTCACGCAATGTGCACATTTACGCAAAATTTCAGCTTAATCGAACATTGGGAAATGACTCAAACATTAATCGTAAGATTTTATTAGTCACACACACCGGGTCAGGTGAAAGTAAATCAAAGTAAACTGCGATCTCTTATTTTTTATTTATATTTGATTGATTTACCATTTATTAATTTCAGTAACTAACAACTTTTGAGGGCTAAAATAAAGTTAGTAAAAGTGATAATGGTGACAAATACCTAATTGCGTAGGTACCAAAAAAAACAGGAGCCTATCGTACAGACGAGTACCTTAACGGCTCGGCTGCGGCTAGCCCAGTTCGTTATAACAGTGAAGAAATTACGCTACATCCCTTGAGGAATACAGAAACTTGTCTTGAATATTATAAACTTACCTTGACGGCTTCCTCCACATCGTCGTCTCTGGATGCCTTGACCAAGCTCTTCTTCATTAGCTGATACATGGTCTCACGTCTGAGATGGCCCTCGCTTAGTAGATCGTAGCACTGTAATAGGTGACCTTTATTACTTCAAGTTTAAGCGCACGTTCTTCGCATATCAACTATTAACTGACCATCTGGACACTCTCACTCACTTTGTGATGGCCAGCAGTCTACGATCGGCAATTCATAATTAATTCTTACATACATCACGCCAGTAATTCCCGAAGGGGTAGGCAGAAGTGTACCCATTAGTGCACCCACATTTGCATCCCTATTGCCATCAACCGGGCACAAATCCAGACTCCGAGGCTGCTACTGATAAATTCCTGATGGTAAACCCGATAACACTTTACCTGACTTGGGAATCGAACCCAAGAACTCATGCTCCACAGTGGCACTGTGCGGCCACTAGACCCACGAAGCAGTCCAATCAAGTTAATTAGTTCTGACTACATGTAAAATTATGTGCTTGACTAGGCCGTGAAACTCAGCCTGTTCGGCCTAGACCTTTCGTGAGCCACACGATTCCCAACAGGCCAGTCTCAGATCTTCAGTTCGCCGGATAGTGTGTGGATAGTATGTAAGTGACAGGCGAATATTTGACGACGGACTATTTAATCAGTGAGGCCCTTTACTTGAATATACCCTTTTTTCATAAAAATATATTAGTAGTAGTACAATAAACAGTTTGTCTGTCATAAAAGTAAAGTATCGTCCTAAAAGGATATTTATTAAAAGGATAGCTGTCATATAAACGTTCATAATACGTTATATACTGTTCGAGGTTGTCCTTTGAATTGAAGATTGACAGTTCTTTGCGCAACAGTTTTGTATGTTAACAGATAATTCTTTTACTGATTCTGACAATAAATAATTTACATCAAAATTAAAAATATTAACAGTGAAATGTTATAGTCGAGCTTTGTCTTTTAGGAAGTTATTCATATTAAGGCAGTCGTAAAGGGAATTATAGCTCATTGCTTCTGGTAGTTGCTTTCTACGAATAAGAAAAGGAGTTGGATGCAAGAACTTGTCATCTTGACATCTAGTTGAACAACTTTATCAAAAAGTACAAACAATAAACCGTCCAAGAAAGAAGTCATCACTGACATGAGACAGCTTCCGACCAGGTACTGCTATTGGTGTATCACAGTGATTTAATTAAGAGTTTATTTCACCAAAATCTACAAGTAGTAGCACATCACATTAGTGTGAGCGTGTCAGCGAAACAGTTGCATTTTTAAACCTCTCATACGTACTTTAAATCTTCAAATGATTGCAATACCACGACACTCGCCACAGTCCAAAAATATGGCAATAGGTCAAGCTAGTTCAGATTTTTTGTAGGACTAGTGAAGACAATACAAACTGTCGAATCTCTTTTGAAAGAAAACAACGACAATATTGCGATATTTTCTCTCATTATCATGTTTATGAATTGAGTAGTCGACACCATTAACCAATAATATCAAAACATAACTTCTTTAAAAAGACACTTCTTTATTTTAGCCCTGAAAAATCGTCAAATTTTTAAATGCTCCGTAAAAATATATTTTTTAATTGCTTTGAAATCAATCAATAGTCGATCAACTTAATTTGCAAATTAGTGACGTCACAATTTTCTGTTGCCATACAAAATCTACGGGGACTCCCGTTTTAGCAGCTCATTAAATTATATCGAAGGATTGATGGTGTCAAGTACTGGTGGTGGTATTCAGACTGTAAGTCCGGATATTCACTTTTTTTCTTACCATATATCAGTAGCACCTACTGGCGATTCAACCTCATATAGAAATGCATGAGCAGTAAGTCTGTAAAACTCCTGGCAAAAACACTTACAGTGAAAGCATAATTGATGCGTTCCTCAAGATCGCCTCGCAGGTACAAAGACATAGCTTTGGCAAAAGTGGCCATTGTCACGTGGGGCGAGGTTCCACGATCCAAGGCTACCATCACACGCTCCATCATGTAAGCATCCGTCATCCCCAGCCCGTTGTGCAGCACATCCCTGAAGTGGTTTCTGTGGACGATAAATTAATAATAATACTTCAAATTCTGGAAATCATCATAGGATCGAGTAGAAAAGACGAGTAGGAATCTATGATTAAGTTGCCCCATTCTCGTAGTCACGACTAACAGGAAGGGGTTCTGGGTTTACATCGTAGGTCGGGTAGTGTTTTTCTGATTTTTTCAGGAATTTCACAGCAGCACCCTGGTACTTGGAAGTTGGTGGTGTGACAACCCAGTGTCTTGCAAAGCACGAAAATCCGTCGGTTTTGCGACTGATCTCTGTCCGATTGTGACGAACGCACTAGTATTTTTTCAATGTTTAGGTTCATATTTCAAGTCATTTAGACACTACATATAATCAAAAGCAATTAATCGAAAAATAAATTGAATTGAATTTTTGAGATTGTAGACGTATTTAAAATGATCATAACTTTATACTTGGCTATAAAATGTAGAATACTATTCTGTTATATTTCTAACTCATTGTGTTTAATTACCTAATAAAGAAACGAAACTATAAAAAGGTTCAGGCACGTAAGTAAACACTTCGTAAACTTTGGACATGGAAGCATTAGGTACCATGTTTGCCACGCTGTCCTGATGCTATCTTTTCAGTTAGCTACCACCATATGGAACCATATGGAAAAATATAAAAACAAACGACCTACTATTCTACATTGTAATGTACAAATGTTGTAAAAGACATCATTATTATTTATTTTATAAATGATAAAAATAGTTATTACTGTCAAAATGTTCAGACGATCTTAGTACAATTATTATTATAAATGGGAAAGTTTGGATAAATGGATGTTTGTTACTCAATCACGTCGGAACGGCTAAACGTATCAGAGTGAAATTTGGCACAGAAATAAATTATAGTCTAGAATAGCATAAAGGCTTTTTATTAAAAAAAAATTGTTCCCATGGGGTAATGTAGAACTTTTAACATAATTCAAAAATTTACGCAGACGAAGTCGCGGCCAGAAGCCAGTTCCCTATATGACAATAATCAGTTCGTACGTTGTTTGTTGAATTGCACAACCTGTTGCATTCTGCCTCTGATTTGTGCAATGATTGCAGTCGTAGTACTAGGTGAACATGAATTTCTAAGAGATAAGTTAGTTGCATTTTTTTGTCCTGCTCATATTTAGCTACTTTCAGTGTATTACCTTCCTGCTTCCACTTTACTGTTATTGGATGCAATGGAGGATGCGCAGTAAGCACTAGTTCAGTCTCTGCTAGGGCATATAGGAGAACCTTTCAGTTTTCAGTGTTTCATGCAGTTTGTGTAAAAACGTAATAATCTGTCTTCGTAGGTAACAATGGATGTCTTGGAATGTTTTTATTTAAAATTACAGTATAACGTAGGTACGAGATTTTGTGATACTACACCATGATCGTATTCCTGAAAAGTGTAATTCGACTAGAGGTTTATTATTACGTGTAATAAACAATCTCAGAAATACAAGCTAACCTCAAAGATACAATTATGTGTGCGTATAAAGATAATAATATCAAGTGTGAAACATTATGGTTTCAAAATATATTGTGTAGTTAATTGAGTGAGGAACCAAAATTAATATTTGTGATAACTTCGTGACCTTTTCGATATCATACATCGCATCGGTAATGTTTACAAATATTGTCCATTTCTCTACTGTGTTACAACCATTTGCCTTAAATAACACGTTGCCTCAAAGATTCAATGTCATATTCATTGAATGGCAAAACGTTTTAGACATCGGTTCCATTTCTAGACAATGTTTATTGAAAGTAACTAGCACGTCGCGACGCACGGCCTTGTGACCATTTGACCCCATAGTACACTGAAACTCATCATTATCCTCACAATTACGTAACTTGGCCTTAGTTTTCAAGTTTTGTTTCAGGTGTAAACTCAATAACCGTAAAACGTTAAGTTGGAGTAAAATCATCAAAGTTTACTTTACTTGAGAATCTTTAAAAAGAAACACAGCTAAAGAACATTTAGATAAACACAATTATGGAAGCAAACTTTTTAATTTATATCCCTAATTTACATACCTAATCGTTATTTTTATGATATTATAAGTTTGATAAAACATGGCTGTAAATGATAAAACAAAGTTACATGTAAGGCAGAGATGGCGTATTTAAATCAAGATTGAATTCAAAATTACTAGAGACAAAAAAAAACATTCATAAATCTTTCTGGAACACTTATCTATGATTAGAATAAATACTTAGTTCTGTTATTCATTTTTCTTCATAGTGAATCACATATTAAAGTAAAACCTCCTTTTCGTGGAATAAAATACCTAAAACGCTAAAACGAGATTATTCTTAGCCATTTAGTGAACTAGGTATACTGCAACTGTTGTACGAAAATAAATGTATTTATTATAATATATTTACTATAATATTAGATTCATCATCGTCCATCAAGTCGCAAGCAAAAGCTAATATACATTTAAATTAAGTCTTTGACCTTCAATATCGCTAGAACGACACAGTTCAGTACAAAACCAAAATATCAATAACAGGAAGAAATTGTTATTCCGGACTTGGTGATAGATATTTTAACCCCTGATTTATTATGAATCAATTCCTGAAAAAACACCTGACACGAAAAAATGCTGTAAACGTATATGTATTTGTAAAAAGAAAGATAAAAATAAATTACCGTTTTGTTCATAAAGTGTAGGTTGGCTCGCAATTCAAATCATCTGTTTTGTATAAATTAGATAATGCAATCTTTTTTTGTAACGCGAATGATTTTAAACATTATTACAATTTCATTTTTGTATCTATATCTGGATGCAAGCAACTTTCAACCGGTCTTATTGGATATTAATAGGGGAAGCCTATGTATTGCAGTGGACGTCCCACGGCTGATATGATGATTATCCATACCCCGCGGTTGACTTGCTTGGTCCCTGGCTGATGTAAAATGTATAGCCAAAAATCCTCCTTGATTTTTTTTCAAATTGAACTTATACCTAGTTCTTGAGATTTACGCGTTCTCTTCACGTCTACTAACTTGATTTTAGAATTTAGGTCACATTTTCCATCCTCATCTATGGATGCATCGGCCATCAAACTTAACAACATAATCGTAAAATACTATTATATTACCCACTTTTGTTCTCAGTACATTACTGCCATAGTTAATAGCGAATAAAAAACAAGGGTTATGATTTTTACGGTGTTGGGCTGTAAACTTCGTGATTTTTATCAAATGTTTCTTTTTATATGTTCCTCATAGATGCTGTTTGGGAAAAGCGTCAGGAATGAGTGATGTTCTAAAACCACACGGTGTTCGTCAACACTGGTGGTAGCAGCATGGATAAGGCTCCTAATGAGCTGGACCACCAACCTGATCATCAACCAGACTCCGGGCTGCGGAACTACATGGTCAACAGTCGCTTGTGACCTCCAGACCAACGTAACAATCCAACAACAAAGTGTTGATGGATGGCAAAGGATATAGACAAATCGCGCCCCAGTTGTGAAAAAGGTGTTCTTTCACTTCTATTTAGCTGCTACTAAGTATATTTATCACCTGTAAGAGCTTTACTACAAATAAGTACTATAGAAATTTGTATAAATAATATTCAGAAAACTACTTTAATCACAGTGACAAAATATTTTTCTAAACCTTCATGACTTTTGTCGACGACTGCTAGGAAGAATGCGCCTTTTTTATTTTATTTATGTAATACAAGACCTTTACTATTGAATGACTTTCATATGTACAAGCCCATAAAGTGCTGAGGAAACTGCGCATCAAACTCTTTCGCCTTACTTGAAGCATGTTTCGAGAACAATAAAGTCGTTTCCCTCGACACGTCAGCACGTGCCTCCACGTGCTGCACTAAACATTAAATAATGGCAGTAACTAACGTCAGGAGACACAAGAGCCATAAGTTTTAAAATACTGTTCATACCGTTGCACTCGCTATACCTAAAATACGTGTTAAGTAAATATTGGCTTTTTGATGATCAGAATAATATTTTATCAAGAGAATTTCTATGCCTAATAATTTCAACTAGGCTTGATACTCTAATTTGGTCTCACTAAAAGGCAGCTCGACTACACCAGACTGGAAAAGACGAACGCTGTCGAGGTCGCATGGCATTCATGGACGCAGTCAAATACTGCAGTAATACTTGAACGACTAGGATCACACAAATACGTGCAACCGGTGCGCTGTTTTAAATACTATGTTACTAAATTATCCGACCTCACCCATGACCTCGACCGCGCCTGCAAGTTTTCCACTTCAGTGTGTCCAGGCCTTTACAGACTCAGAATTCTTTACTCATTTGTTTAACATAGCAACCTTTGTAATTGACCTCCCCCATTGGCAACGGGTAGTTAACTCTACCCTTTTATCAAAGTTGGATTCCGTATGGAAACCGCATTCTCACACTGGACACATGTTATGTTGACATGACCCGTAGTTTAATTACGTACCTAACACAATTGTAATCGCATTTCATTTTGAAAGTTTCTTAGTTTCCTATGTGATAAAGCTGACTTTTATATGACACGCACACCGTTGAATACCAACATGATCCACTACTCAATGAAGTAAGTACTTTTGCAATGGAGACATTAAAATAATAAAATTTACGTTGTACACTACTTTAATAATGTTTTAGCCCTAAGCACTAAAATCAAATACATCAAATTACTTTGAACAAAATTTTCATAAATTCTGTATCAAGATAATAAAATTATTAAGATGCTTTGTAATTAAATAATTCTAATTTATATCTAAGTAAACTACAGAAATAAAATAATAATGACAATTATAAATCCATTAACAGTTCTCGAAGCAAATGAATTTATGTAATAGGGTCGTTTTATGTTAAAGTAAAATAAAATGAATAAATAAACTACCTTAATTACCTAAAGATTAAATGAAGAAGTGTTTTAATTCTTGAAAGATGAACCCCCTTTTTTTACCCGACTGCCAAGGAAGGCATAAAGAAGTTGAAATATAAGTTAAATACCCGCATTAAGTTTAGTAGCAGGCGGGACCCAATTGAAAATTATAAACCGAAAGAAAATAAATGTGTTTGAACTTAGTGCGGGTATTAAACTTAATCTTTCAGCTCATCATAATTATATTCTTGTAAACCCAAGTAGAGTTTACTTTTGTTTATTTCAATTTTGTTTTCTATTCTCAATCTTGTTTCGGACTTTTAGTGACTTTAGTGCATGTCTAAATGTTACAAACATTCAAATGTTTCCTTAAATGTAGACTTTTATTTCAATTTTTGTATTTTTTACACACCTGCTATAAGGCGCTTTGCACACGGAGCAACTTTTGCAGCAACTGGCAACTGGCAACTTTCTGGCAACTCGCTGTTTACATTTAATTCAATTGGACTGCGCACACAGAACAACTCAAGTTGCGAGTTGCGGCAATCGTCAACAGTTTCCAGTTGCGGCAACTAGCAACTTATTTAGTTGCTAGTTGCCGCAACTAGCAACTGTCAAATATTCGATTTCACACCCTCCCTCCCTCGCCCTGTGCCCGGCATAGTGTTGCCATTAACTTAGTGGTTTTTCCCACTATGTAAACACTTCTTTTTGGGGTAATGTGTTAAATTCTATAATAAAATACTTCTTGATATTCCCCAACTAAATGAGAGAAAATTTAAACCATGCATAAAACGCACACTATCTAATCAAGCATTATTATAAGTTAGATGATTATATCACGGACAAAAATGCTTGGCTAAATGCTAGTCCTGCTCCACAGCCACTCGGGCTCACTAAATAGGATTGTTTTTTAAGAGAATGATGTTTCTTACCCTCTTTTTTGTCGACCTGAATAACTTGTACCGTTATCAGTACGATTACTTTTTCTTTTTTTACATACCATAGTAATCTAACGGATAAGTACACTGAAAGTGTTAGTATTGTAAATTTATTTCAATTTTGTTTTTGAAAACCATCAACCTAAAACTTGCCCACTAAAAAATCTACAAGCCACCAGATACAAATTCTGACCACCAGAAGGTAGTCCCAATCTACCAGATCTAGTGGTAATACCGCAAAGTTTGCAACACTGTAACTCGGCTAAAAAAGTTGCTTACAAATTGCCAAAAAGTTGCGGCAACTGGCAACTTTATGGCAACTAGCAACTTTTACAGGAAACTTTTAAAAAGTTGCCAGTTGCGTCAACTTAAGTTGCTCCGTGTGCAAAGCGCCTACCAATTCACATTGGAAGAATTGTCGACATCGGCTTAGCTTACCCTAATTTAAAAATAGAATAGTTATGAAAGTTAAAAATTAGAAAATTGCAATGACTGAAAAACGAGAATCCTCAGAAAAAGATTTTAAAACTAGAACGCACGACTTGCATAAAAAGCGTTAAAATTAATTTAGCGACGAAAGAATATCAACATGGTTGCGAGTCAGCATTTTACAAACGTCAAAATTTTAATAGACAACCAAAAAACTTTTTTTTATATCCTGTTTTGCACAAAAATTTTAATAAAATATGAGGATTATGTATTGTGTTTTTGTAAATATTTTTTATTTTTGCCATTGTGATACCAAAAAGCATTGAAACAAAATAATCTTTTACTTTGGAAGAGCGAATGAAAGCCACAGTTGTTAAAATTTCAAAACTCTTTATTTATGATTCATGAAAATTTTTACGGCAACTTAGAAGCCCGAACGTCTGACAATTGGCTAAATATCTAAGAATATTGATTGGTATATATTACAATGAGGTCACATGAAAGGCGCCTTATGTATAATATTGAAATTTAGCCGAATCTAGTTAGACTGAAACCTGACCCAAGCTGTGTTGAAGAAAGGCTAGACGGGATAAAATCGGCGAAGGCCTTGAGGGGTAACACCGCCTATTGTTCATAGTTTTACCTAATTAATTACTTGCTTGTTTCTTCCAACTTGTTACTTGATGTGACTTACTAAGTTACCTTTTGGTTTTAAATAATATTGAAAACAAAGTCTATTTTTTCACGACTGCCCCAAAAAAGGAGTGTTATGTGTTCTGGGTTAATGTATGTATGTATGTGAGTTTCTTTATTCCACCATAACTTTTAAACGCGTAAACCGATTTAGATGTAGTTCGTAAAAATACTAATGAGTTAACAAAGTACAAATATATGCAATTTTTACAGTCGTGTTTTTTAATTTAACGTAACGTTAAGAAGTTCAAGTATAGTTCAAGTAGTAATGTCATGTAGTTCAAGTGTGTTAAATTCTCTTGACGACTGAACACAAATGCGCTCCGGCGCAACCCAGAATCCAGCCCCACTAACAATTTACTAAGTGACTAATAATAATAACATCTTCCTAAACGAATTTTGGTTACAACATCCAATCTTAAAGGAGATTAGCCAAATTGCAGCAGATACGCAAACAAACGCGCAAACTCAGGTGTAACTCCCTCTTTTCTCATTTTCATAGTTAAATGGGAGAAACAGACCAACAGGACGTTTGATGTTTTAGAGTATTTTTTTTAGACTTCGCTGTTTCTCCGTCCTTCTGTCACAGAGCACATTTGTGTTAGGTTATTTCTTTTGTTATATGGTTGGTATAATGCACGTATCTCAGTCAACAACTTATTAAAATACAATTTTCTCACCTCAATATAAGATCGGTCCCAATATATCTGTCGTCTCTCTTTTGGATTTTGAAAAATATAACCATTATTTCTGAAAATGAATGAAAATTGGCTTACATGGTATAATAATGTTAGAAGGCAAAAACAGTTACATAATATTTGCTTTAAATAATAATTTACTACAATTCAAAATCAATCGATCCATATATAGCTGCTTTTTACAAAATAAATTGTAATACATATTTACATAACTAATACACTACTTTTTTTTATAGTACTCATCTAAAAATATGTGTGTGTGTGTGTGTGTTTTGTGTCCGTTAATCTGTATGCCTAAGTTCGTTTTGTATACCTAATCTTGGGGTGAAAAAGAAAATTAGGAAAATAAAATTCTAGCTGGTACCAAGTTCACTGGGGCATCAATTATTCAAATAAGATTTCGAACGAAGCACTTTGAGGAGCCATCTCCACAGGCGAGAGAATCGCGGCAATGGATATGTTCTGACCTATCTACCTCAAGGTCATGCCACTAAACTTTACAAATCATTCTCTCCACACGGCGATATCATCGCGGCCAGAGTTGATGGCATACTAGACTACGTATCATTCATGCACCCATCTTGCGGCGCATATAGATTTCAATAATAAATTAATGTATTAAAACTGTATTCAACAAAGGTACAAAGGCGGATTGAATGCCAATAATGCCATAGGTATTCTCTAACAGTCAACTAAAAGTCAAGGTCATAAATATCTGGCGCGGCGTGAATGCAAAGCCAAGTTAAAGTCACAGCATTTATGTCAATAAACCATTTACAGGCACTTTTGAATTGTCAAGGAATGGTTCAGTTACAAAGTTGAAGCTCGTTCCAAAACGTAGCTAGGCCTCTATGAAGAAGAATTAGCAAAAATTTCCACGGAGACTCTTTTCAATGCTCAAAGTGGATTAAATGTAATGCACATTGGCATGCCTCCGGCGGTCAGCGAATCAGACAACATGAGCTTTAAACCCATCGATTAAAATCTTTAAAAAAAGTACAATATAGCTCTTGCCCGCGACTTCGTGCTTGTGTTTTTTCTCACCCACGTTAAGATACGACTTTGGTTACTGCTCCGCTCCCGTAGGCTGTAGCATGATGTCATATAGCCTATACTATTTCTCACGTATCTGGCTATCATACACAAAAATAAATTTTCACATCAGACTGGTCTTTCTAGAGATTAACCCATTTAAACAAACAAACAATCAAAAATCTCTTCAGCCTTATTATATTATTAGTGTGTTAAATCATTATATCCCATTGATACTTACGTTCAAGCTCATCAAAAGTGAAATGAGTTTCTTTTTGAATGTCTATCCAAGTAGCGCCGTGTTTTTTACGGAATCGAATTTCTTCCATAGGATCTAAACTGGTATCGAGAGATGCCGACATTTTTACTGGTCAAATTAAATATCTATAATATCAGGAAAATTTTAATTTACACCTAAAATCAAAATACAATTTGTAAGTTTTGGAAAAAGTTTAGGTCCAGACTAATTTTGATGATATCTGACGTAGCACATAGACAACACATTTAATCCTTGGCTAATAATAATCAGAGGTTAACACAAAGAGATTGTATTCACTTGTAACACTAGCCAGTATTAAAAGTGAGATTTTAATTTTAGGTATTTGCGTATTTTATGGCTATACTAAAAAATATTATTTTATTATTATTTCATTTCTTAATTATATTTTTAAATTTTATTACAAAATAAAAGCATTAAAAATATAAAATTATTAGCCCACCGTTATCGAAAGGTCCAAGCTAACGGAGGGCAGAACTACTGAGAAAACAATATCTGAACCATACGCGCCGTGTTCAGGAGTACCGCTTTCAAGCTACCTTTAAGCTATTTTTCAAGCTCTGGATCTTTCAGACCAACAAAAGCTTCTTCAAGAATCGGTTGAGTCATTTGGATATTATGCCACTGGCCGTCACAACATTAGACACAATGTCTGCTGGACTCACATCCCACATGTCGACAAACTCGCGAGGCAAGTGTAGATACTTCTATTGCTTTTCAGTTTTCTCTATTTTTCTCAGTTTTCTCTAGACTCCCGTCATTAGGAACCGCTATAAAAAAAAATCACTTTGATACTTAAATCTATCACCTTTATATCAGAGTTATTGGCATCAATAGCAGGAGACAGCACAACCCCACATACTTAGAGTAAGGTACCTACTTTCGATTCAACACTGTACTACAGAGCAAGTTGTTGATAAATAATCCTTAATACAGGGTTGTATATTCTATGCAAGTGAGATAAGTACAAACAACATGCCCATCATAACTTCGTCCAATACCGCACAGACAAAACCTTCGGCTTCCCAAATAGTCACCGAAACGCAGCAAGGATACGGACGCTATGAAAACCGTCCGTGAAGCTTCTTGCTGTCCCACACCTCCATGCCGTCATTAGTATCTATAGGTTCACTATAGGTTGGCACCAGTTCTCGTTTGCTAATAAGAGCAGTTTGACACCCTTGGCCACTGAGACGTCGTCTTGATACATAACAAAATTGGTTTCAAGGAAGACTCCCTGAGATTGCACATCTCACGGTTGTGCACGATCCTCGCATTTAAGAAGCCTCGGCCTCGGCACTGCCGCGTATTATACAGCCTCCTCACTTGCGACTGTGGGTAGTATATAGATCCAGTTAGCAGTGTCCGGACCTTCCTACCCTGGGTTTCAATTTGAGTTTGAGTCCATTTGTGTGCCAAACGAGCACGTCAAAACACAATCGTTGAAAACACTTTGTTCCTGCCTGTTAAAACACTACTTTATACGTTATTCAGGTGACCAAAGAAATGCTTCAGCAACTATTCTTTAATGCCAGCATGAATGCCTAACGCTGCTAATTGCTAAAATACTTGGAGCCAAGGTATACGGAATCCGAGAGTTGGATCCCACGGATTTTATAATTTCCTCTCGCTTCACTTGCATGACTAAGATAAGATAAGATAAGATAAGATTTTATTAAAACAAAAATAGTAACACAATCAAACACTTACAAACAACACCTTGTGTATACAATAATAGTATATTATAATAATTGTAATGACTGCACATTTGCCCACACCAAATTTTGTCCTGATAGCACCACAACATTTATTTTATCCTCAGTAGGTCAATCAGACGCAATTTTTTGGGGAGCAAAAAGTAAATGGTGATGAGATATGACTTGACCAAGTGACCTCCTCTTCTCAACCAATAAATACCGAGAGGGAAAGAAAATACTAGCATTTTTTAGCTGTTTATTTATTTTGTAGTAGACTACACTATTCAAAGAAAATAACAACAGTCACACAGGACTATACAAATGTAATGTCCGCAAACAAAGACGTGTCGGAACCGCAACAAAGATTATAAGACCCACGTTTGACCTTGCCCTTACTTTCAGTGTGCTTTATCTCATGTCTTTTTCTATCCAATCCTTTGTCGCGACATCCAAATAGAGTTCTTTATTTATAGCAACCCAGCGAAAAATACGTAAGTATATGAAAGAGAGTAAGCTGTGAATTAAAGCGGCGACCTAAACAATTACTGTAATACACAAGAAACCTGGTGATCATGCCTTCTCTGTGTTGCCCTGTAGTGGGCAAAAATTGGCGGCTGCGTCAAGGTGCTTAAACGCAAACGAATTTAATTTTGATAGACGAATTTCTTGCCCACAAAAATACTTTTTAATTTGTTACAATTTTGTATTGACAATTATTCATTCTAATATTTTGTCATTCTAATATTGTTAAAATTAATATTATAAATTTAAAGTGACTATAAAATATCTATAAGACCGAAAGCCTGTTAAGTATATCACCAAAAGTCGCATTAATAAATACAGTCCACTGCCTTCTTTTATTTTCTCCAACACGACCTAGCGTGGCAAACACAGTTCATAACTTATTAATGTTTAATTTACGTGCCGATTCATTATTACGTTTGATTGATAATAAGGAACGTCATATATTACGTTCTATATTATCAACCAAACGTTGATAATTTACATAACGGTATTTTGTGGAGTTGACCGGGCATTACCCGATCTTCTCCTTCCAAGATAAATTAGCCAAAGAGTTGGAATACGAGTCGGCTGTTAAATTCGAGTCGGGCGTATTTATACCGAACGCGGTAACGAAACCATAGCGAATTCTAATTTTGCCTGTGCTGCCATCTATCGAGCCTCGATGTAAACTTTACGGTGTATACTAGTCACCACGCTTTTAATTATAATTACGATTATAGAGTTGAGTCGTAACTAAAAAAAATAAAATATGAAGGACAACTGCTAAGTAAATGCATTTGAATTTTTTAGGTTCATAAAGTGTGTTAAGTTAAGTACATTGTGGTCATAAAGTGAGATATACGAGTGGTTGTTCGTTTATATTAAAATTATATTATTAGTGAGCATTGGACGGCCAAGACTCGTGAGAGGTGGATTTAATTTATATGTTTTATGAATTAATTTTCACTGACTGAAATAATTAAGGAGTCTGGTTAGATGTTTAGTGATAAAACTTGGCAGTAGTACCTACCTAATTATGCATGAAAATACTAACTCGTGTTTACCTATAAGTCTAATAATAGTTATAGTCACGCACGATAACAAACAACTTTCCCAAAGCAATTACTTTTTAACCGACTTCAAAAAAAGGAGGAGGTTCGGCCGGTATTATTTTTATTTTTATTTATATGTACACCGATTACTCCGAGGTTTCTTGTCCGATTAATGTGATTCTTTTTTTGTTCGATGCAGTATACTTGCCATTTGGTCCCATAAATTTCATCCAATTTGGTTTAGTGTTTTTTATTTTGAGAGCATTTTTTTGATTACTGCCATGTGGATGATGTAATTATCTTTACTACGGATTACAATACAAAATATAGATTAAATGGCAAAATACGTGTAGTCAATGACTGACTAAAGGAAGTTGGGGAGGAGGTACGTAAACCACTTTATTTTTTATTTTGTAGTTGAAGGCGGTTGTTTTTTTTTTTTGTAAAAAAGCTTTGTAATTTTCAATTTGCAAAATGCATGATTCCAGTCACCTCAAAATGCATTGTAAAAGTTGAATAGTTTTGTTCGTAAAAACAGGTTAAACAACTTTTATTAGTCAATATTTGGATGATTGAGGTCAAGCGCTTGGCAAATTAAGAAAAGTCGTTTCTTTGGAAAAGTTGTTTGTCATCATGAGAACAATCATATGTATCATGAGAAGTATCAGCATTTAAGTACATTTCTAAAAAACAAGCATATAGCACATTTTTTTGCTGTTTATAAAAACTGGGAGTTTCCTTCGTTGTAAAATTTTAATGCTTATTTAAATCTTAAATGCGAATGATTAATTAACAAAAAAAATATTAAATTTTATTAAAATTAAAAAAAAAAAAAAAAAAAAAAAAAAAACATTAAGCTCTAAGTTTTAAAAAATGTTTTTGAATGAATTTTACAGAATTAAGCGATGGCACTCAAAATTTATAGCGGGTTTTTCCACCTATGGCCCTGATGACCACCTGCATGCGATCAGACATGCCATGGATTATGTTTTTAATGTCCATCTGGGGTATTTCTTCCCAGAGCAGTTTTTAATTGACTGATGGTCTCTGGAGGGTTGGGACTGGATCGGATGCGAACAGAAACCGCCGTGTCCTCACGGAGACGATAGGCGGCGGTGGCCTCTCGCGTCCGGACCTGGTTCAGGCCATGCTCCGGGGCGAGAGGGAATGGGAAGCAGTCACCTCCTTCTGCGAAGCTGTAATGCTGGCAAAGGAGGAGGCGGGCCGCGTGAGGGAGAGATCCACCTCACGCCCCAGCCGCCGCGGGAGACGCCCAGGGCGTCGGACGTCGCGAGGCGACATCCGGCCACCGTAGGCGCGGGCTTGCGGACGGCGAGTAATGGGTAACTCGCTGTCCGATCAAGGACCAAGCCCGGGTCGACGGTGCGTTCTGTTCGCGCGCGCCTCTAAGAGCTGTCAGCACAGGGACGGGGCCCCCAACGGGTCCGACGCCTGCCGGGGTTGCGGGACGTCTTAACAGGATACCGTGGCCCCGGAACGTAAAGGGCAACAGAAGGCACAGGGTGGTTTTTTAGTCAATAAAAGTCTGACAGTCCCTTCCGCTCCACCCAGGGCGGAAGGAGTCATTCAGTCAGAGAAAAAAAAAATTTATGAAAGATTATTCACTCGAGAACGGCTGGACCAGGATGATTGTGATGTTTTTGTTTTTTGCTGTTCGCAGTTTCCCAAACAAGGTTATATACATATAGGTATAAGACATATGTATTTTGTTTACACTAAATACTAACTACTACTAACAATTATGAACACAGCGATAATACAATCAGCCAAATCGGTCAAGCTGTTCCCATGTGATAATCTTTCATACATCATCATCTGCCTAGCCTTTACCCAATTATGTTGGGGTCGGCTTCCACTGTAACCGGATGCAACTGAATACCAGTATTTTACATGGAGCGACTGCCTATCTGACCTCCACAACCCAGTAACTGGGTAATACGATACCTCTTGGTACGACTGATTGTCAGTTTTTTGGGCTTTTGACGACTGTCAAAGATCCATGAATGACACCCAGGACCAACGGCTTAACGTACTTTCCGAGGCATGGAACAATGTCAGTGATGTCTATGATACACTGACAAAGTACATTGAACCTAATGCATGAGAGCTGGGCGCCTCAACAATCTTTCACTTGATTTTTTCTTTCATGATATTTCATACATGCGGCAATTAATTTTTATAGACCCCTTTAAAAGTTTTAAAAGACCCTTAACGTAGCCGAAAGCTACATGTTGTTTATGGAAACAACATGTAGCTTTCGGCTACGTTAAGGTTGTTATATATGCTGTTGTTGGATATGCTCTCGAACAAAAAAATGATTGCAATGATGGCATTGCAATCATTTTTTTGTTCAAGAGCCTATCCGGGAGCCACCTGGTTACGGCAATATTGAAGATCAAAGTTACAGCTTCTTGATACGTTTTTTTTTTACGAAAACCCGTTTTGATGTTGTAACTTAACTTTAACGACCCCTAAACTGTTGTATGCACCCGAAGTGCAATGTTTTGCGTGCGTTGCATAATTGCACTACCAATAGTTTTAACACCAAAATCAAAGTTCAAGCAGAATTTTTTTCTAAATGTTACTTAGTTTTAACTAGTTAACGGCTACGTGAACTGTCTTTTTACACCCTGCATAAATAAGTATTATATTCAATCTGCCCATCTAAAATAAAACTTCAAATATTTTTCCTAAAAAAAAATATATTAGATTATTATGATATTGTATTCATACGCATAAATAATATTAGTTTGCTAGTATGTAACTTTGAGTGGATATCTAACATAGAAGCTTCGCTTGGGGGCACGTTTCTCTGACATTGATCTGACTTACAACTTCTTGATTGTTGACACAAAGTTGAATTAAACTTGACTCTAAGCTTTTTTCGGTCTGAATCTCGTCCCGAATAATCTTGAATATGATTGTAGGAAGTAGATGAGTAACAAGCTACTATAATTAAAAAATTAAAAAACACGACTGGCAAAAATTGCACATATTTGTACTTTGTTTACTCGTCAGTTTTTTTTACGACGTTTTTATTTAGTGTTATATTTTTTTTTAATCTACTTGTCAAATTCTAGACGAAAAACATAGTCACGACCAGATTCATTAAAAAAATAAATTTAGTCTGGTTTCTTTAACTCTGAACACATAACACTACTTTTTTGGGGCAGTCGTGTCAAATATTATGATGTACGTCACTTTCGCAGGTGTTGAGGTCCACAATCATATCTCAATGTAATAGTTCTGTTGTCATGGAGACAACATAATGACTTTTAAAAACAATGATGTCAAAATAACAAAAAATATGTAAATTAGTTCGATATTGAATTCCTACGCTTTTTATCCTGATCTAATTTTTTACTAGCCTATGTTACTCGAAACGATGCAAGGATAGTAACGATACCCCATACATCTAAATTGGTTCAGGCGTTTAAAAGTTATGGTGGAATAAAGAAACTCACATACATACATTCGTTTACTCTAAACATATAACACTCCTTTTTTTGGGGCAGTCGTGTAAAAAGTTTGACTTATGCTATGAACCTAACTGTCAATCATTTACATGCCCGTTCGTCCGAACAAGTGAAGTTAGCTAGCTGTGTAATCTATATCAAATAATAATTAGCATAATGAGCATAATTTGCTAAGTGCACAATCTGCGTCAAATCTCTCAGCAGCATCCAGTTAGACCGGAAGCCGACCCCAACATAGTTGGTAAATGCTAGGCAGATGATGATAATGATGACATGACTTTTATTTTAGGTACATCGTCTTCACATTCGTATAATGATACTTGTTGTAAACCATAAAGAAGAGGAGAAAGAGGAAGAGGATGACGTATTGGCGTGTGATGTGCAAATAAATGATGAGAGTGTGGAGCAAATGAATGAGTTTGTATACTTGGCAGTATTTTTAGGTACTAGAGATGGAAAGATTGATGCTGATGTAGAAAGGAGAGTAACTGCGGGAAATAAAATGAATGGTGCTATACATGTGGTTGTTACCAACCAGTCCATGTCCAAAAAGGCTCGACTGGCTGTTCACGACGTGCTGATGCCAACGCTTATGTATGGAAGTGAATGTTGGGTATGGCAAACGAGGCATGAGAGTAGGATTAATGCTGTGGAAATGCGTTCCTTGCGGAGTATGTGTGGTGTAACTTTGAACGATAGGGTGAGGAATGAGGTTATACGGGACCGTTGCGGATTAAAAGAGGATGTAGTGACAAAGATAGAAAAGGGTATGTTTAGATGGTTCGGTCATGTTGAAACATAGAGTAACACGGGTTCCGGTGGGCCGAGGGGAGTAGCCATACGCAGGCGTTCCCCTGTGTCGAAACATATGTGCAAATGGACCACTGTTAAGTCACTGTCACCAAGTGCGATAGTGTCGTTATTTTGTAGATTGTTATTTGTTAACAATAAAAATATTAACTTACCATTAGTCCCTGTGTGATATTTGCATTTGCAAAGACAAAAGACAAAGATGTAGTTAGGTGTGTAGTATGATAATGGAAAATTATGCTGATACAAGAATAAACTGTAAGAAAAAAGCAAACCCACAGAAATGATAAATCTAAAACCAGTAATAGATAAATCCGTCACTGATTTTTTAAATTAAACCACAAACTTGTAGAATATATAGCCGAATTTGTTATATTTTCGAAATAATAAAAAATTAAGCCTCTGCCCATTGTCTTAAAACAATTTCTAATTCTCTCTTGCGTCACAAACAACAGGAGAGTCGGTGACCTTTACTTTTCTATGAACCACACAGTGTCTATGTTCACAAAACGAATTAAAAGCCATTACAATCGACATTTAAGCTTCGCACCATAACGAAAGCATCTTTCAAGAAGTTATCAATATAAGATAAGTGTAAACATAATTTTGTAAATCTAAACATGCTTCTCCTATCCAAGGCGTCATTCCTCAACTTAACATTAAACGGATGAAAGCTATTCATAAACTAATTTAATATAAGAGAATTTAAAATTGATGTTTTCTAGAAAAATATACATCGTAAATATTAGTTAGCAAAATGCAGTCATCATCAGAAATCTGATCTTTTTCTGCGGTCGAAACACGGAACTAAGTTTGTATTTGCAATCCGTTCATGGAACTAATATCCTAAATCAAATCAGACTTGCGGATTAGACATCCCGCAACGTCGCCTGCGTATGTCTCACATAGTTCATAAAGTACAAACAATTGATTAAACATAACCATGATGATTGATACACGTTCAAAGCTTTTGAATAAACTTCCTGAAAAATGGCGGAGTCGGGTGAAGAGCGTGTCGTAATTTTCAGTATCAGTGGGAGCTTCCGATGATCTCGAGCTTTCAGTTCTCTCCTAGCCGCCCAAGAGAGTAGCGGTCGCCCGCCCAAGCGCCGCCCACGATCGCGCTGTGGAACTTCGTGTTTTAAAATTCACAGTTTTAACAAATATCAAATTTCGCCTAACGAACAGTGATTATTATTGGACGCAGTAAGGATCACGGTATTTATTATGGGATCTCTTCATTGATGAAAGGTAATTAAGAAACTAATTTTAAGTGTATTGTCTAAATTGACCACTGTTTTATTGATTTTATAAACCAATCGGAGAGAATAAGTAGTGGATATTCAAAAAATAATTTAATATGGAAAATATATTAACTTAAATATATTAATTTTAAACTCGCTTAAATATAATATTTGAAAACTACAGTTGTACTTTTATACTCAATAACTTTAACATGGTAATACATTTAAACCCATTCATTATAAATAAAGGAACTCGCTTAGTTCAACAAAAGATTATTCTACAAACTTACTTAACAAACTAAACTTTAAAGTCAATAAACTCGATGTTACTCAATATTTAATAATTATTTATGTTCTAAACTTATACCAATTAAAAACTTCGAACATCGCAAACTTTTTGCTCCTTTTTTGTTTATGGCTCGCAATGCACGCATTGTCAACTAGTTGGGTATCCTGGCCGAAATATATAAAACAAATAGCTTTCTTTAGGAGGCACTTTCGGGTGCGGGCTGCGAAATTTTTTCGAAAGAGTCACAGCGGCCCTTGTTCGCTAAGGGTATTAGGAGGAACAGTGTTTTTTTTTTCTAGGTGGTAAAAATCGTCAAATGACTCCTTCCGCTCTGGGTGGGGCGGAAGGGACTGTCAGACTTTTACTGACTAAAAAACCACCCTGTTCCTTCTGTTGCCCTTTACGTTCCGGGGCCACGGTATCCTGTTAAGACGTCCCGCAACCCCGGCAGGGGAGGAACAGTGATGAGTTTTAGTCAGTAAAAGTCTAACACTCCCGTCCGCTCTACCCAGAGCGGAAGAAGTTATTAGATGATTTTTCATATTTAAAAATAAAAAAGAAATAATGCTGGACCTATTCTTATTATCTTACTTTTTATCATCTCACACAAAAGTCGACCACTGCTATTTGTTCATATAGATGTGGTAGGTATGTAGTTGGAAAAACCAAAAGGACACAAATGTGTAACTGTGTCCACTATTGGCATGACTATCAATCAAACCTGAAACCACTCATAGCCACTCTGTCGAGTTCTAAAAGCCATTAACGGAATGGCTAATTGATGATTTTTAGAGAACTAAGTAAATAAAGGAACCAAAAAGGGTTTCGCCCAATAGTGAACTCTAAAGAATAAAAAAACTAATATGTCTAATGCATCTATCAACTGGGGAGCAATACTTATAACTTTTTTTGTATTAATCTGCCAAAATATTTAATTTTACCTGTATTTTTAATAAGATTTTGACATTGATTGTCGCGGAGATAAAATCTCCAGAATCGTCTTACAGATAGTGGTCAAACAAGCCTATCGAATATAAATCATAGAGATGAAAAATTCAAAAAGAAAATAATAACCAAACATGTTACCGTGAAACGACATCAGCTAAGAAAAAACCTGAGCTTGAAATAAAACATCTTCATCGTCCTTAGTAAGCTCTAGATTTCAAGGTATACGATATTTATTGCCCCTAGCGAGTTTATGTTTATGAGACAAACGCTTAACCTTTTTTTTTATTTTTTAACCTATCCGTGTCCTATGTTTTATTTCTACAAAACACTTACATAAATTAACGATTGACACTAGTGTCTTTTACGACACAAAATGCTTAGCAAAATACGTAACTGATTTTATGCAAATGTAGAATGATAAAAGTAGTTATATATCAGAAACTAGTGTATAACTTAAAAAAAAAACATGTGGTCAACGTTCATTTACATTTCGTTTTTTGCATAAAAAAGAAAACGTCCGTTGCTCTCAGAATAGATTTTACTAAAACAAGGATCTGATTTACAAATTAGTGGCTAAAGTCTGTTATGAACGCGTAACCTCAGTATAAACATTTATCCATAAGATAAATGGGAACATTCGCAATATTGATACTTACGGCACCGACACTTAGGATTTATAATCGACAGCTGTACAATATCAGCATTCCATCGAAAGCTGACTCCTAAACTGATCTTACAAGAAATTAATACCATTTCCATTAATTAGACGTGATTCAGCATATTAAGTCTTCTGGTAGTAGGTATTACCTACAAGGCCCAACCTAATCATTTCATTTCGATTAAACTCATAGAAATGAACAGTATGGCCATTGAATTACTCATTGAAATGGTTCTTTTTTCAATTTGGTTGCTCCATACTAATTGAAAGGCGTGAAATAAGTGGATCGTTTAATTCCGTCATTACTGACTTCACGTGTAATAGAAAAATCGAATTACAGTTTCCCGATTCAGGAATCTAACCCGGGTCCCACACTTTTGGTCCCCGCATGTCGGCAACTACTACCACGAATGTAATACAATTAATTATGGTAAAAGGGTTGATGGGTGGTTTGTAGGGAATGTGAACAAGTCATCACACACTTGAGCAATTTCACATTCCGGCGCTCTTTCTATTTTCACACACGACACAAACGAAAACAATATGACACAAACACAACTTTCGCACTTCATCTTCAAAGTCGCTTGTTGAGGACTTCGTTGATAGGCACGTTAGAACATCACCATGCCATTAAACATAAAGAACCATGCTACTTCTAAAACTGTGTAGGACAAAAATCAAGACTTAATGTAACCAACCATTTTCTGGTTTTCTTAGTACCTACATAAAATATTTAAAATACCATTTTAGCACCTTTAAAATAAAATGTATCGAGAATGTACCTTTCAGAAACACCTACTTAGTCTTAGTTTAAACAAAGGCCATAATAAGCTATTCAAATATTTTGGAAGCACGAGTTAGCGTAACGACACATCTGGCGAAAATTACGCGATGCATATGCTCGTGCTTATGATATCTATGAAACGACACGGCATATGTTTTAGGTAAACAAGGCAAATCTACTGATGCGTATTTTCGGCAGATGTGTTACTACACTAACTTTACAACTTATGATAGGTACTAAAGAGCTTTGTCATCGACTCATAAAAAAAAGTATTTTCAAATTCGTGACTGTTATTGTAACAAGATGTGGCTAAATATCGGTTAACGGAGCGATTTGCCATCCGACCTATCTCACCCAATCACTCCGAAACAGCGATGAAAAAATTGAATGAAAGAAGCTTAGCTTCTGTCATTAATGTTATCGAGAGCGAGCTATTTACAAAATAATGTGAAACTAATGTTTTAAACGTGATTGTTACTGCTCGCTTTACCAATCAACTTCAAAAAGAATGACTCTTGATTCGATGTGTATGTATCATTAAAGTGTTTGAATGTGTACGATTTTTAGGAATCCTATAAAACGATTTTATGAGAACATTCTTTATGACTTTGGCTTTCGCATAGACCAACACATTATTACAGTGATTCAGGATCGCTCAGTAAATTATGCTCATTTCACATTTTAAAATGATAATTTAGTGTAATGAAAGAATAGAATTCCAATCTTTTTCAATTTGTTTTCACGATTTTATTTCAAATAAGATGGTCAAACTCTCGATGGAAATTGTCGAAAACCACTTGAACAAACGATAGAACGGAACGCTGATCACGTCTAATCTGTGTACATCCCTATTATACAGGCTGATTTTTAATTCTCTGTGTATCTTTCAGAGGGTGGGACCGCTCATGAATACGAATAACTTTGATTATAGAATCAACTCAAAAATATGTTAAAATTCAGCTTTTTCATAAATTTGGATGATGTTATAGTGTATTTTGGGGGAAAAACAGAGTTTAACCCGTAGGTATAATTGTTCGTATTTGTAAGTACTCCCTCTCGCCCCCCAAGGTAAGCAGTGAATTAAAAGTCAGCTTGTATTAGCAAACCTTACGGTAAACGATCAGCAACTTATTAAAAAGTTACCCACCCTTTCACTTTTTAGCTGATCATAGAAAACCTTTACACTCAGGTGACAAGGGTCTGAAAGGTCTCCAAAGGCGAACAACTAAAAATAATTAAATATTTGTACCTACATGGTAAACAAAACGAGTGTAAGAAAACAAAGGTGATTGTTTTCTACAATATTGATTTGTTATGCTATTTTCCTACGTAATAGGGTAAACAATGAAAAAATCGAAAAACATAACTGATCAAGTATATGGTTGTCTACCCACGTTCTTATGTAGGCATATTGTTGGTCAATCACGACTGCCGAGCATTGGCTTCGGAGTCCGATCGGGCAGAGTGGGCAATCGTTCATTCAGGCAAACTTTCTTGGTACAACCGTTCATTCGGGCGAACGTTCTTTGGTCAAACGTTCATTCGAGCGAACATTCTTCGAAGAATCGTGACGCACTCATCATATAGGCTTTTTAACTAGAACTCGAAATTATGATGAAACTCATCTTTAAATTCATGCTTGGCTCAACATCATACTTGGGACTTTTTACACAACTGACGATATGATGTATGAACATGGACGCGTTCTGAGGTTTCTGTCTACCCCGTTGGGAAAAGGCGTGTTATATAAGTACGTATATGTATGTATCTGATAGTCTCTCATGTCTGTAGCGACAAAACCAACTAGGTAATAGACAAATTAGTTAATTTGTCTAATACCTAGTTTCCTGTAAAATAGACGAAATTCAAAAAAACCTTTTAACACTATTCACAAAGTTCAAAAACAAGATCTGTCAGATTTCAACTGTACAGTCGGTTATAGCTGTTATCTAACCCACCTGACTGGCTGAATAAAGTTAGGCGAATTTGAACCTTGTGTAATTAGCGGTGGATAATGTATGAATTCGATACGTACTAGCTTAATGAGCTCGAACGACTTGTTCAAGGACGCAAATATTAAAGAACACTGTTATGCCAATTTGATCTTTAAAACTTTATGTTAGGGTAGATAATCTTTTGAATACAGTTTTGACACGTAATAGACTAGTTAATTTCAACTTCATTTGTAAAGACGATTTGACCAAGTGGTAGCAACATGGTAGTGAGATCAAAACCAAGTTTGCATTTTTGACACTTTTCGTTTACAATATTTATTTATATTTTTTGCATTCTAAATATTATTTATATTAAATTAAAATGGTTAATTAAATTTAACTATTTAAATACAAAAATCACAACAGAAATAAAAAACAGCAATAATTTTGATTACGATTTTATTCAATATGGTTAAAAGTAAAATCATTACTGACAATAATAATTACCTGTCATATTATAAAGATAAAACATATAAAACAAGTTAGAATAAATACAAAATAAACTACTTGAGCTAGAACTTGATAAAAAAGCAGTGTCATCGTTTCAATACTGTCTATAAAATATCTATATTTTTATTTTTAAAGTAGGTAAAAAATTATGTAATGAATCAACATGTTATATGTTTAGAAATATAATATTTCTTTTTCATAACAATAACATCACCACATTAACTGTCATACCTACTTATAAAATAAAAGTGAAAATAGCACTAAATACTTTGGTGTTTTACCTACTTTATGTATTTTTTATTAGTATATTTGATTTTTAATATGATTATGATCGTAAAAAGGACCTTCTTATTCAATGTTTGAAACACTTCCTTAAAATTTATGATAACAATAGTTCATTTAAAACACACACTGACACTTTAGTATTGTGGGCTGCTGACGGTGGTGCTGTCTTATTAGCGTAGTGGAGCACCATCTCTTAAACAACATGTTCTTCCGAATTAAAATTTATATATTCTTGGGCAAAGTGGACTTTCACTTGGCGATGAACAGCAGTTCATTGAATTTTACGTGCCAGCTTGTATTGTTTCAATCCAGCAGCATGCATGAGTATGTCTACTAACAATCCGTTCTAATACGGGAGTAAACATTACAGGTTTTGGTCACGAACGCCAATTTTGAACATTTCCTGTTTCTTCAAAATGTCTAAACCAAAATCTGACTGTATTTCTCTGAAACAAATAAACAAAACGGGTGTCACTTATGTTTAAGTAAATATTTAAATAATAATTTCACAGCATTGTCACAGCATAAGGAATACTTAGGTATAAAATAGACAAACACACTTACTTCTATGTTAAATCTCCAAGCAATCTCTCTGATCAACAACATCCAACATTCTCCTTCAGCAAATAGTTTTTTTTTTTTATTTCAAATAATCACTCATTTGAGACATTGATACATGATAATCAAACAATAGAATATATATAAAAACATTGGAAAAGAAGATTTTTGCAATTTACTAAGTCAAGGCACAGATAATATAATACTACGTTCAAGCCAAGGTAAGAAATGTTTGCGCGTAGTCACTGCAATTGCGTGTTGGCTGGCTTGAGGTGTCACGGTTCATTTTTATTTTCCTACCCACATCCTTACTAACATTTGAATATCAGTTTTATAATGAATACGCAAATTGTTTTTCAAATACCCACCTTTGCCCCAATATTGTATTCGTTCATCGAGTCTTACTAGTCTAATTAACTCATACAAATTGAATAACTCTTAATGTTATTTGCAGAGGGTTCAAATTCGTTTGTTTTAAGGGTGGGTCAGACAACAGCTATCACCGACTGTACGTGTAATTTTACGTTCGTGAAGCTAGAATTCAAGTTATTAGTGCTGTTTTGGTATCTGCTTGGAACTAGTAAGTTATTTATACCATTGATACATTTAACCTTTAAAGAAACTCTAATTCTTCAAACTACCACACTCTCAGACGTTATTTATAAACATCCAATTTAATCGACATGCAACTTTGCCAAGTGAGCTTGAGATGGCCTGTCATCCCATCTAATGGTAGGTATTGACAGCTCATCTCAGTTCACCTAAATTCACTGAGAATTATTTTTTCAGAATAGAATGGCAGTACATCTTATCATGAAATGTTTTTAATCTTTATAAATAAATGAAATAATGATAATGAAATAATGTTTGTCGGACCTGCTATCTCAGAGATTACCTTCTATAAACAGCCAAACTTTTACCTCTATTTTGTAATAATTTTTATCATATTATATTGAAAAATATAGAATTTAAAGAAGGATTGGCTTCTGCACTGTTTTATGGGTATTCGATTTTTACACTAAACAAATATTTGTACCATCTACAGGTGGTGGTTTCGAGTCTGATGGATTGTGGATTTGAGTTTATATGTTTGTATACCCACGATACAGGAGAAGTTCCAAGGGTGAGGAAACGTTTAAAAACAAAATAAGAATGACAATGAAAAATAATCAATACTGAATGTAAAACATTTCCCTCATGAATACACACATAAGAGTACCTACCATAAAAGTAGGAAACTATACAATATCAGCCTTGTTACATAATCTCCATTTACGATACACTTGAGTCGGGCATTAACTTAACGCTTAACCTACAGGGCTATAAGGGCTATAAGGCGACAAGATGAGATTTTTTTTTCACGATATTCCCACGACTATGTGCCGAACATAAATACTATATCACGCTTGCGTTCAGAGGGGTATGCAGAGCTACATGGGTACAACCACATTATGCTTATTACGTCTATTGCCATAATTATCCAGGTAACAATCCAGACTTTGGGATGTCACTGAATCATTGGATACTACCCAAAAACCTATTGAAGCCAGAATGGTTTGAATCATAAAAACTTTTTCTATAGTTATATAATATGCACATGGTAGGTATGACATGAATGTTTACGAGTAGAGGATAAAACAAAAAAGCAAGGTAGTCTACGATTACGGTACGGAAATAGAAGACAATTAATAACATTATCTAGGTACTTCATATCTTTATAGTTTCTGTTAGTTTATATTTAAATCATTACATTATACAATAATTAACCTATACATAAAACCTTAAAGTAAATGTAAAATATGTACAATCAAAAAATTCCTCCGCGTCGCTGTCAATGAGGCAAGTGCCCAAAAGGGTGACAGCATTGCCACGTTGTATGGCAATGCTGATTCTTTGACCTAAGAAAAAGCCAGCCCTCTGGGCGTGTGAAGAGTCGACCGGTCGCTTAGCGATGTCCCTAGGTACTTATTTATTATCACAGTATCCAAATTCGATTAAATCAACATATTCTTTTCGTTTTTTTTTTGTTCCCTGACTGCGCCAGCTGGAGGAAAGATTTGAGCCAGTCAAGATTTTCATCGGTCACGACTGTTATTTAACAGAATTCTAGACTACTGGCCTTATATTTATTCCCAGTTTTTATTGAAAGTTCATGTTCTACACGTTCGGGACTTAAAATTTTTTATTTAGCAACATGGAAGCTGGATGCTACTCGTTTCTTCAACTTTCTGACTAACTGACCGACTCCTTGACAAATCAAAAGTGCCTGTAATTGGTCTAATTAAAATAAATGTTTTGACTTTGGAGACGTGACCTACCAGTGGACCTAGAACTACGTAACTGAATACGATAAAATAAGGTGGATGGTATCGAGGTCTGAATTTCAGGGCCTAGACTAAACAATCCTTGAAAACCTGCCGGAAAAAAATCGCGACATCCGTCATTTTCTTATTACAAAATAATACCGTATCTACGAGACCTATGATGATTGTGACATGACATGGCCATCAATTTAATGAGGAATATAAATTATTCATTTTAAAAGTACCTACCTGCCTGTAAACCAGTCTGTGCTCCATTTCACAATGCGATACATCACAGACTTTAGTGCTGAGTCAACAATAATACACAAACTGGGATGAAGGACAACACTGTCTACATTTAGGCGGGAATTTTTACTGCGCAATTGGCTGAGTGTTGCCAGGTATCCCAATTTACTCGGGACGTCCCGATTTTTCAACCGACTTCAAAAAGGAGGAGGTTCTCAATTCGACGCGTATGTTTTTTTTTTTTGTTTTTTTTGTGTTTGTTTAACGATTACTCCGCCAATGAGTATGGTCCCGAATAGGTCCCATAGGAACATTGTCATGATCTGATGATGAACTTTGGAGATATGGAACGGAACTCCTTATAAAATCACAGCAGAACCGCCGTAACAAGAAAAATTGCTTTGTATAAACGTGTAATCGATGACTGACTGAAGGAAGTGGGGAGGGGGTACGTCAACCCCCCTCTTACCACTTTCCAAAATTAAATATATCGTGTGAGGTATTGTTTGAAAGGGCTTTATGTAAGGATTTCAAACATTAACACACAAGCACTAAAAAGTGAAAAATAAAAAGCTTTTTTACAAAAAAAGATCACCGCCTTCAAAAACCACAAAATAAAAAATAACTTTAGCTTGGAAGTCGGTGGTAATACTTACATAACAAGAAATAAAACCAAAGCCGCCGACTTCCAAGCTAAAGTTATTTTTTATTTTGTGGTTTTTGAAGGCGGTTATCTTTTTGGGGGTCTAGTGTCATGTTCCAATTTACCCTTGATCGGGACGCTAAATGTCCCGAATTCCACTGTCCTCCTTAGTCTATACTTTAATTTAATATATTATTTGTAATTCAATATTTATAATTATACTTTATTTTAAATTTAATAAAAAATATCGATTTTGACAGGAAAACCGACGAAAATATTCGTTCTACATAAAAATATTTTGCTTTCATATTTTCAGACCAAATTTACATAACCTGATTTTGTATGGCAATTGTAGGTGTCCCGATTTGGAAGCCAGAATCCCGATAGTTTTATTATTCCGATCCAAAATTTGACACACTGCACCTGGCAACTCTATTTGTGACATACCTTGAGTAGAGCGATAACAGGAGCGGAGTCGACGAAAACGTTCCTAACATCACATCTGTATTCCATGCCGTAAGCTTGATGAATGTAGTACGTAGTGTAATACGACAATGAGAAACGCGCCTATTGCGATCAACACAAAACCTAATTAAAAAATATTAATGGATAAACAAAATAACACTTTGCCAGGAAATCGAAGCTGGCATAGCCACCACGCGAAGATTAAAATCAATACTAAATCTCTACTAATATCAATATACACGATTACTTTTAGGTCGTCCTGGAATCGAAAGCCATAAACTCCATCTTCAAACTCGATACTATTGGGACCATTTTTTTCAAAAAGTAACCATTAAAAAAATCTGTTGTTCAGTACATTTATGTTCGTCTAACTCGTCAAATTGTATTGAACAGCGGTTTTTTTTTAGTTGTTACTTTTTGAAAAAAAATTGACCCAATCGTTTCGAGTTTGATGATCGAGTTTATGGCTTTCGGTTCCAGGACGACCTAAAAGTAACCGTGTATAATATATATAATATGATTGAAATCTATACTAATGTTGTTTATTTATTTTTATCCTATCCAATTAAGAACTTTATTACGCTGATAGAAAACTACATCATTGCAAAATGCCATAATCCTATGGCATTCTGCAAAATATCTTAAAATATACCTACAAACTTGACTTTCACGAGAACGAAGTTGCAGGCGGAAGTTAGTCGCTTATGAAACGTAATAACAAGAACATAATACTCATTACCTACATAGTAACATGTTTCTCGTCAATAATGTCTTACATAGATCTGCCAAGAAAGAAAAGGCACTTAATAGCATTAGCACTTACTGTCTTGCTAGTTGGATGCGCGCGATTATTCATCGCATTCTACATTTGTCGTGATTAATACATATTCGATAGATTTGTCTTTTTACCTTAATATTGTGGGCATCCTTGTTGAGATTATTCAAAACTAACACATTTTCATAAAAGATATCTAACGTATTTTTTACACTCGCCCTTAATAATGTAGGAATAGGAATCCTTAATAAAATCAGACACCCACAGAATAAAACAAAAGTGACAGACATTTCATGATTTAGAAATAATTTATCTGATTAGAGAATGTCTCTGCCAGCGCTGACAAATACGTTTTTGCGACATTCGCGTCTCTAATAAAATGCGTATTACAGCTCCGAGCCTGAAGATTGTGTTTGCAAACCGAATCCTGATAATCTTGGCATTGACACAAATTCAACACCGCCTCCTAAAACGCCGTGTTGAGAGTGCAATAAACAAATAATTTGTATTTTATAGTTATCTCACTTCCTACTTTATCGTATCAGTAAACTAATCTATTTTCATCTCTTTCACAGTTTGCCAGATAGCAGCTGCTGTTGTCATATAAATTTACACATGCCAGGTTTTCTTCCATTCATGTTACACATTATTTGATGTGAGACATCGCGCAATTCGTCATATTTATCGACACATAAATTGGTAGGAATCAATATGAACAAAAATATAACATCTTGACGTGGCCTTGTGAAAGATTTATGGCTCATAATATATAGACAGATGCTCTCTTCTTTCGGTTCGTTACTTTATAGACAGGTGACGGGAATTTGTGTCGACCTTGGAGATGACTGAGATTACGGGTACCCCAGCCCTTTCGACGCCCACGGCGATCGTGACGGTTAAGGACATTCAATTTAGTTAATTGATTCATTATCACCAACATTTATTCTCCGATAAAAGTGTATAATGGGCGCTATCTGTATAAAATGTTGTTATAATAAAGTTTAATGAAGAATTTAAAGAAAATTGCGCCACCTTGAAAGAAATTAGTGCCATTAGTTACCTAATGTCTATTGAGCAACCCACAAAATTTCAGCTTTCCACTTGTAGTAAACTATTCTTAAACATAGTAGATTCTGTGCAGTGTTGCGCTTCAAAGCTTTAAATAGATAATGTACAATTTACATAGGGGCAATTTCCAAACGAATTTTTACTTCTACAATTACGAAAACTACCTATAGATGATCATCTAGCCAATCATCGACTACTGTCATCCAGCTGCTACCAAACACTCTACAGACATAATTATATATAAATAGTATCCTACCCAGATATACTACATAAATGTATGAAGAAAAACCTGTCAGAAAGTAGCCCGACCATCATTATGTATATTACATTAAGGTTCATATTTGTATGAAAGGCGTCGAAATGCGTAGGTACTATTCAGCGGTCTTCTTTGTCCACATTTTTCCGTAATACATGTTCATAGATACAACACAGTGGTCCTACCCTACGTTTTCCATTCTGCCAACTCAACTAAACGCCTTCCCCATTAGTAATCGATTTTAAAGAGTGTTTGAAGAAAATATAGACTTAGCAGTAAGCTTAATTATAAATAACCTCTAACCTTTTCATAAGACAGACCTAAGACAGGTCCAATTTACTTTTATAAAAAGCAGACGTATCTTAACAATCTCAAAACAGCGCGGTCTCCTTTGTGGTCACAAGTTCAACTCAGATAAAATAATTAATTACTAGGATTAACTCCGAAATAAAAAAGTCCATTCTTTCTTATTTACCCCGACCGAATTTTGCTCACGGGGCCAATTGACACAAACCAAGTACGCAGAAATTATAGGAAATAGTGCACATGTGTGTGCGCATATGCAAAGCCCTCGTTTTTCTCTCACTCTCATAGTCTGATGGGACAGCAATCCGATATGACAGGAGAGATATTACGCATAGGACTAACAGCTTTACGTGCTTTCCGAGGCAAGACGGTGTCACACAACCAACTTTTAAACTCTGGGCTCCTACGAAAAATTTTCTAATGTGAAATACAATAACACATTTAGTACGACCTGGGAATTGTACGCAGAACCCCACGCTCAGCAGATGCGCTTGCGACCACGAGACCTACGGGGCACTCCGGGACAGTCAGTATTTGCAATATACTTGTAGATACAATAAATACATATATCGTTACACAACAATAATAAGGAGAAGTTTAATCGTGGCCCCAAAACTGCCTGTAGCTGTGTTTTGACCCAATTTGATAATGAATGAATCACTTATTGGCCTCATTTTCTACTCCAAGGCAATGAATGTGAACCCGTAAAGATTTTTATCATCAAATCCTGTTTTACAAATAAAGTGTTTACATTTTGATGATATAAATCTTAGCAGTACATTGCATCTTACGAGTCAAAATCTTTATGAATGGAAGAGATTATAAAATTACTAGCAATTTCCTGCGACTTCGTCCGCGTAAATATCAGACCCCCGTTTCAACCATTTCGGGGGTGAATTATAGAAAATCCGTTCTTAGCGCATGCCTGCGTCATGTTTTAATAGTTAACCTGCTATTCTCGGGTTAGACGAATCCAACAAATCATATAGATCATTAAAATCGGTCTAGACGTTCTTGAGTTGTAAATGGTGTTAATAACCCGACTTTATTTTATGTATTTATAGATTTATTTATTATGGCACTCCAACGACAAAGTCACAAAAACATTCATACATACAAGATTTCTTTAATAATACTATAGTGACCTGGTCACTTAAAGGTGCGCACAGGTTTTATATTGCGATACAATGTTAATAGGTTAGTAGTGAAAATTGTGAACAAAGCATTGTAGAATCATTAGATGAAATCATTAAAATATTACTATATAAAATTATTACATTTGATTAAATTGCTGTATAAAATTAAGAAGTTCAAATTTCATAAATCAAATACAGAATATAAAGCACGTCGGCGCAATTCGTAATTTCTTTATAACTGGACACACTGGCAATATTTTTTTAACACAGGAGACTGTGTTGTAAAACTGTGAAGCTTTTTATGTCACCATCCAGTTAATGGGTCAGATAGGCAGTTGCTCCTTAAAAAACCTTCTTAAATGCAAATAAATTTTATTTGCATTTACAATAATCTGTAACATCTTACTGTAATTATTTTTATTGTAGCCAAATAAAGTGTTATTTTCTATTCTATTTTATTCAGCGTCATCCAGTTGATCACTATGTTGAAATATACAGGGTGCCCGGTATTCAATGGATTATCTTTAGATGGGTCATGGTAGCTTAAACTTTCTCAACAAGAATTTTTTTCACGATTTTTTCCAGATAAACATAGTTCAAGTTGATTTTTTAAAAAACCGTGTACTAGCAGTCCTAGTTTTGATTACTTATCTATCAGCTTAGTTAACGTAACATACATACATACATAAACTCACGCCTTTTTCCCATGGGGGTAGGCAGAAACTACAGAACGCCACCTGCTACGATCCTTACATACTCCATACTTTAGTTAACGTAAATTACGTTAATAATAAAAAACCGACGAAATTCATAAATTTGTGGTCGTGGTGTACAAGAATGTAAAATAAGGTAACAAAAAACAACGAATATTATTAAATGAATCATGTCTTTGATACTACTTGGTTTTTTTTTAATGTATTTTTTTTTCAGAATCGCCATTACCTCTACTATCACCCATTCTAAGATAAACCATCCTTTACCGGACACCCGATGTAATAGGCTATATAAGTAATAGGCTGTGGCAAATGGTGATGAGCTTGAAGTGTGTTCGTAAGCCTATATGTGGTTACCTCCCTACTAATGTATGTGTGCTTAGGTACAAAATAAGATTCAGCATTTTCAAATGTCCCGACATTCCTGTACAAAATGATCTCGGTCCCTGAAAAGAATCCAAGACGCTCGGGGCGCTCTTGTTAAATGACCTTAGTTTGTCTTCTCCCGCCCACCGATATCCGACATGTTTTTACTTCTGTCTGCCGTAAAATAACATAAATCCATATCCAAACTGCCATTTCATATCATAAATGCGAAATTATCTCTGTCTGAATGTATGTTACGCTTATACCAGAAAACCTGAACCGTTAAAACGAAAATTGGTACGGCGTAAGGTTGAACCCCAAGGAAGAACACCTTGCCTTTACAATATACACACTGCAAACATGCCATTCTTTTACATTACAACTAAGACTAATAAACTAATTTACATTCTATTCTATAAGGCATTAAAGAACCCATTTCTTTTTCGAATCTTTGATAATGTAATGTTTTTTGTAGAACTTTACCTAGTTTATTACTTAAGTAAAGTTTATTAAATAGTAATAAAATTATTGTCAACAGTATGTCAAATCGGTTTTGCGATGATGTGAAAAGAATGAAATTTATATACGAATTAACATCCAAATGATACCGTTTTAACTTGAATACCATACCATTTTGGTTTTTAATTATAACTGTCCGTACCTTTACGATTATTTTTGAATATGCTATAAAACCAACACCTGGGCAATAAAACTATCATTACGTGTATAACGCGTTCTATTTATTATTAACCCTAGTTCGCCATAACTCCTGCCTCTGGAATGAATCACTCGCTTGAAGTATTCTATTAATTGAAAGAAAACTTTAAAGCGGAACATTCCAAGGAGATCACCAGGGCACAAAACAATAATAAAGGGGATAGATTTTTTTCCAAAATTCTAATTATTATTGTGCTAACAATGTACTTACCTATACAGAGCCTTTCAATGTTGTATACAAACTGGTTTTTAGAGTGCTACAAAATATCTACCATCCGAGGTGCACCTGAGGTTAATACTGTCAAAACGCACCAACCCACTATCACTCATAATTTCAATAATTCACGAGAAACTTATTTCAATAGATGAATAACTTAAAATCCATAATAATACAAAGTCAAAAAATGACAAACAACTTCTAATTTTGGAATCCATTTTGTAGTCTAGGTTTGTTCGTTTTGGCAGAACTAACCTAACCTGGGGGTCTACCGCCGTCTCTTAAACAGTACCATGTTAATATAAATTTTGTAATTTCAGTTGTTATATTTTCAACCCTCGGTGCTGAGCCGAACGTTGAAAATCCAACAGAGTTTAAGGCAAAGTAATATTAAAATGATACTGTTTTAAGAGATGGATGGTAAAACAAGCACACAGACTGTGCGTTGAACCACTGCTGATGTTTTAGCTAAGTCTGTGACCTCGGTGTAACAATGTCACAGAGTGTTTTTTTTTTATGTATTTTACTAGCATTTGTTAGTAAATTCTAACTAGAATTATAAGTCTTGGTACCTACTTGAAATAAATAATTTAACTACCTTTCTTTATTGTATTATTTTTTTTCCTTTATTAGTAACTATTATTTTGTAACCATAACGGCCGATCTTGTTACTGTCATCACTTTTTTTTAATTCCAAGTTATTTTCTTTAGCCAGGGTTCCATTTAAATAACTCAATTTTATGTTCACTCTTTCGTATTACATTCAAAAGATAATTATCATGGTTATTGGCCAAAATAACATGTGTAAAACAAAGCCATTAACATTAGATATTATATCTAGGTACTTGTGCCATTTAGAGATAAAGACCTGATAAGTACGTGCGCAAGCGCATGAGGGGTCCGTAGTATTTAATTATAGTAATTATTTTATCACACACTTATTATTGGCCAGGAGGCCTATGTTTGGTGACCAGACAACTATTCAATGCTCGTAAACACATTATTACATCGTTCGGGTCGACATATTTTTGGAACGAAACAACTAAAATGAAAGTCGTGCCGTAATTCTGAGGTTACGGCATTTTACCAGAGAACCCTAAAAAAGATTTTATCTTTACACATATATCAATAGCGATCAGTGTAAAGGCTGTGAACTAAGATAAACGAATTTATCTTTATCTTTTGTTTCAGATGTCGCCGTTGATGGGAACATAAAAATGTGTACCTATCTACATTGAAAGACTGGCATAGGCGAATAAATATTGTAAAGTTTTAACATGGTCATTAATAAATCGTAAACAATGCAGAATGTCACTCGCGCTGTAGATTACACGAGTGATCCGAAATACCAGTGGTTCGCGAACTTGCGAAGAAAGTGCTTCAGAGAGAACATTACTCACAGCACCATCTTGAATGAAAAATATAATGGTAAGTGACTCATATTATATTATCACCTTTTCTATCTATAATTCTATACAATTTTCCCCGACGACTGTCTCTTTCTTCCATTTATAACTTACTCTCCCGACCTTGTTATATGTACAGTCAGTGGCAAACGTTGTTTTCCACTTAAAATTAAAACAACACGGTATTGAAATTCTACCAATTAAGAATATCGTTCGAAATCTGGTGGCAAGGTCATCTCAGCGACCATCAATGTCAAAAATGTAGATAAATTTAGAGGCATTCTTGACAGATTGAGACTGAGATTAGATTATGATCGTCCCAAAAAGTTAGTAGAATTACTTTAATGGAATGGATGAAAAATAAGGATACAATTTGAATAAACTCTTTGCTATTTACCTGTAAAACTGAAAAGCAGTGCATAAAAAATCGCAAAGCAGTAAATCAACATTTGTTGCCGACCATACCTACCAAAATAAGATTTTAAATTGTTTTAAACATCACAATTACCGTTCGTTTATATAATATCATTTAATTTATCTTTTGCCGGTGGAGTCTACGCAAATTTATGCACAAACACGCGCTAAAAGATTACAAAGATCATGTTATTGTCCACCATTACTTTATTTATTTTGTAATTTTCTGAGACTCTTTATTGATTTAACAAAGTTTACGCAATTTGCTATCTATATTTTTTATGTTTGTAATAATAATATGAAAGATTACCGATATGTCGCGTTTTACGTGTAAAGCATGTCTATGTCTTACCAACGCACGCACTATATTAACTTGAGAAACTTGAATTATATTCACTAAAAATACTACAAGTCATCAATGTGATATCATTTTCCTCAAGACGATACTAGCAGATAACAACTGATACCTACCAGTAACAGTTAAAGAGTTCCTCCGTACGGAGACAACATTGTTACTTTTAAAAAGAAAAAATATCAAATATAAATGTTTGTTTAAACAGAAGATGACGTGTGGTGCCCACGGACGTTCGATGGCTTCTCGTGCTGGGATGAGACTCCAGCCGCCAACATTGCCTACCAACCGTGCCCGCAGTTTATCATCGGCTTTGACCCCAAGCGATACGCCTACAAGACGTATGTACTATCTGATACATATTTATCTCTCCATTTCATCATTGTCATATCTAAGGTAACTGATTACAGCCTACAGCTAAGACTCGTATCAACATTACAATATTGATGCAGGTACACACGACGACACATTCAAATATACATTTCTAGTGCAATAAAGTACCTATAAACTGACCTTCTATTGTAAATAGGGATTCAGTATAATGAGAGTTTACCTATACTGGAAATATATATATACACAGATACGCGTCATTTCTAAGACATTAACACTTTTTTACCAACACAATTCGAAGATTATTTAAAATGAGTAATAACAAGAGATCATAATGATATCGCATCTAACATAGAGCCTGGTAATGGCCCTATTGATTTTTTTTTGATTCCTGACATGTTTTAGTGACATTTGCAAGATTAACACAAATCCAATGACGTAATTGGCCCACACGTGTGATCCCTAGAGCCCCACAAAGGAACAAACATGTACTACATACATGCATATTACATAATGTGCTGATAAACACATTACCTTTTGCGTTGCGCTGCCGGATAAAAATTACCTACGGGTATGGGGAAATCTTCCTTGTAGATTCCTATAACGAACTCTTGCTTTCAACGACCCACTTTGCACATGTAGGTAACACACTCTTCAACATCCACAAGCGATTATCTGCTCACCGAGCAATATTGCCCGACCATTGTTACCTTAACTTGCCAATCCTGAACCAATGTCGGAGTCATTGATTTTCTATGGACTTGAATTACCTGATTTTATCTCGTAAAATCCACTGGATAGCATTTTATGTGGTTTTAAAGGTGGCTTTCTTGAGAACAATAGTAAAATCAGATAAATATTTATTGTAAAAAATATGCAACATTGCTGGGAACGTGCTAATATTTTATATTCAAAGTGTCAACCAGTAATATGTTTTCAAAGAATACAGAGCTTTTCTCATACGTGTGTAGCAGTGTCTAAGATTGATACCCAAGTCATCAACACCCGGGTTCTGTTATAAATAAAAATCATAGCAATGAACAAAACACACAATTTCGCTTTATCAAGCTGGTAGGAATTGCTAAATGATGCGATTGGAAAGTATTTGCAAAATGATCCGTTTTAAACAAAGTTAGCGATAGCGTATTTCTGTATCGTGATAAATGGCCCTAATATACAAATACTGGGAATCTTTTCTTTCTTTCTTACGAAAAACACTGCCCCACTCTAGGAATTTATTGTGGAATTGAATATATCGTGGGTGCGTTTACAAACATATAAACTCGCATAAAAAGCCAGACCCGGAACAACAATCCAGCCATGCAAATATTTGTAGAGTACGCGAATCGAACCCGCGATACACAACGCAGCAGCCAATCGCGCAGCCACTGCGCCAACCATGTCGCCAAATCGTTGACTTTCTATTGCGAATAATCTTTATTAATTATAGGTAGTCGACAGACAGGTTCTTTTGCAAAAAATACAAAAATTAAAAATTATACCTACTTAATGTGTAAATGTTATGTTGTTTGATAAAACTCAAGAAAGGCTCAACGGATTTGGATAAAGTTGACATTACGAAAAATCGAAATACTTTAGGTATGTCCTTATCTCTAAGATAGGAGTAACACCACCTACTTAATGTAATATTGAGAGTACGTTCCTATCTTGTTTTATTTATTTTGCACAACATTTTTCTTATGACTGCCTTGTTGGTCTAGTGGTAGCAAGAGCGACTGCTGTGCATGAGGTCTTGGTTTCAATTCCCAGGTCGGGCAAAGTGTTATTGGGTTTTTCCATCAGGAATTTCTTCATTAGGTTGATGGAAATAGGCTCGCCCCCTATTACATGGGACTAAAAACATAACTGGCGAAATGTGGGTGTACTAATGGGTTCACCTCTGCCTAACGCTTCGGGGTTTACAGGCGTGATGTTATGTGTGATTTTTCTTATAAAAATATACTCAGCCGGTCATTATGTTACTACAAGTTGCTTTCTTAACTAGCCATAAACTATCTACAAAACCAATAATTAATCATACAATTTTTAATAGATTTTTTAACTCATATCCTAGATAAAATGAATACTTACTTATACATAGACTGGCAGCTCCATGCGACTTTGTGCACGTGGTCTTTGGCTACTGCAGCGCTCCCGTAGGTCGTACACTTGTAGCCTATATTATTTCTCATGGATCTGGCTAATCACATACAAAAATATTTTTCCCAATCCAACTGATAGTTCTAGCGTTCAAACAAATAAACAAAAATTACTTTAGCTTTACTATATTTAAATAACAAACGTATAAATACTATACTATCAGCACAAAAGTAATAGGTAGTAAAGTTTAATTTCACAATAACTCGTTTCTGTCTAAATATTATTCTTATCAACTAAGTAAATTCCTTTTCTTTGATAAAAGGCATGTTGGTTTCCAAACCATTTTATTCATGCGGGATACGGCCTTATTAGGGAAATCTAATAATATGGTACTCCAATAGCCAACCAACCACCATCACCATCGCATGCCAACAATATTTTATAAAAAATGTGGAACTCACTACATACATAACACATACAGTTATTTATGTTCAATGGTAACAGTGGAGGTCTTTAGATATTCACACAAAAATATAGAATAAAGAAATATTTAATCTAAATTGTGACAAACTACTAAACAATTGCGTACTTTCACTCGTTAACTACGAAAACAATAATAATCTCGTCCCATTTCGGCTCGGTTCATCATTTAATAAATATTGATATTGCAAAGTAAACATTTAATGAAGTAGCTCTAACCTTATTAATTTCACTAGTATGTGGAATTAAAATAATAAACAATTGCTTCAATTAATGATGAGTTAAACAATTGTCTATTATTTTAATTAAATGATATTGTAAGCATCTGTACCATTATTTGCCGGGGCAGTACTGAGCCCAGCGTGGTAAACAGCCGTCCCCCTCTCCTAAACAGAAATCCTGAATCCCAGAAATTGTTTATTTGATTTAACTTAATTTTTTAATTATAACTTAAATTGCTGACTCTGTTTCTTAAAGTGACCACTGAAAATTAGTGTTTAAAATTCCGACGTGAAGCATTGACCAAGTTTGGTCGTATGCCCAAAGTTGTCAAACAAATTTTCTTTTTTCTCAGCATCATTATTCATGATTTAAGGAGTAGGTAATCCAAAAACTTTGTGAAGTAAAGTAGGTAATGCTTTTACACTGCTGTCGTAAAGGACTTTTTCATTGAAGTTCTCTGATTTATACCAATCTTCAGCAGGTGCTGAAAAAAGTTTTTAGTTATTTTTAAAAATCTTAGCTCAACATACAGGTATGTACATTCAACGAACAAAACGCGAGAACCGTCCGCATTATATTATACACTTTCGATTTAAAACACCAAAAGAAGCAAAAATAATCAACTATAACTACTGACTGTTTGTTTAAAAAACAGATTTATTAGGCACTCGGCTAGTGAGTGGTTCAATCTATTTGTTTAGCGCGCCTGGCTTCACTCCGGCAGCCGCCATTACTGCCACTGCAAGTACACACGAGAACGACGATGATATTAAATGAAAAAAACACACTTCCTTCAAAGACACCGCGGCCGTTGCATTAGTTAGCTACTCCATAAAAGTGAAATAAAAGTTGACCTACAATTTTTTCGCCTTTTGATCAGAATTTGGACTTGTAAACACAAGCTAAATTTAAAGCAACGAAGACAGAAGAAGAGAGGATAAGTAAAAAAATATAGATAAATAAATTTAGTAAATAACCGTTCCTTTAGCTTGGTTGTGGTCTGGATATAAAGTCTTGAGACAGTTGTTCTTAAAACAGACTGACTTTTAAAACATTGGTGCCGATTCCCTTGGTCACAAACTAAACTAAAATTAGACTATTTCCATCTTTTTCTGTCCAATAAAATAAGAAAGAGGCTAATGTAAATAAGAGCTGTAAAATTTAGTCCATCTGACACGTCCATACAGTTATAGTTGACATCTTAAAACGTGTGGATTAAAAATAAGGAGAAGTTCAAGGCAAAACTAATTTGACATCTCTAACTTAATTCTTTAATGTCACGGAATGTCATCGTCCTTTCCTTTCGCTGTATGTTAGTAAGAGATGTCATTTCTCTAAATTTTGTCTAGTTTGTGAACAAGGGAATCGGCACCATTGCCTATTATTGTTATTTAATTTTCAATACAATCAAATAGTATAATAGGTAAGTAGCAACAGTCTTTTAGTTAATAAACACCATAAGTCAGGAATAACATTATTTCGCACCAGGATCATGAAGTCCTACCTATGTCAGGCTATGTTCAGTCAACATTACGTAATCATTATCCAGTTTCATTTTTGTTTTAAACGTTTCATAGTTGCAACACCGAATATTCTAATTCTTATATTAAAATCTATTCGATAATTATTCTATTTAAATATTCTTGTATTCAATAGAGCGAAAAATCACTTGACAATAAACTGTAAACGGAGCGTCCAACGCAAATATTGATTGAGCTGTTACTTTCTTTTGGAAACCAGACTCCATTTAAATGTAATGTGTGGTTTTGCCTAACTAAGTATGAAAGGGCATGAAGGAACTTAAGGGCTCTAATAGGGGTTAAGTTGATAATTTATGAGATAACTGACATTTATACCACACTCAAGGCAACCACTACACAGTTTTATTTATTGATTCATTGGATTATATAACTTTGCTAATCGTCGGCAGAACATAAACTTTAGCAATCTAACCACCAACGTTTATTTTGTCTATTAGCCTCAAACTTTGTAATCAAACTTCGAAAGCAATTTTGACCATATTTTTATCTATCATTCCGACACAATTTCAGAACTTTGATATTGTAAAAGAATATTACGAAATTGGGTCCATGGTTAAAGTTGCTCATATTCACGAAAGCAAGTATTTAAATTATTTTTTATATTACAAGACTGCAGAAACGCGCCGATTGAACACACAATACCTGACGAAAGCAATCTCAGTCTCAATCTGTTAAAACCTCTCATTTACACATTTTTGACATTTTCAAGGACTATTTTTGGCAGACTGAGACTGGTATTAGACTGGGATCGTCCTCATATACCTAGTCCTACCCATATGAAAATCTGATAATACCAGCACGTTTTAATGAACAACATCCTGCAACTAATCAAAGATCTATAAATATACAACTTCCTAAATGATTATAAAAGTTATGTACTTAGTGATACTAAAGCCGACTTTCTAAATAATATAATATTTAGAAAGTTGTTTATAACGTAAAAGACTAAAAAATTCATCTGATCATAGATACTTAAAATCTATTCTTCAATATCAAATAAAATACTTTTGGTTCACGTATGAAATCTTTACGAGCATCGATTGATATAAATATACCGAATGAACCATTGAGATGGGTTACTATGGACGGACAAATCTACAACTTATGGAGTTATCTCAATTCATTTGATGTCGACAGCGGCGCAGCATTTTGTTACAACATCTCTAGATAATATTGTTTTGTTCAAATACTAGTCTTCTTCTCACACAATGTGTAGTACCTACTAGTTAAAAATAAAAACCCAGGGCCTAAGACTTCCAGAGGTCAAGGTACTTTGGCAACCTTCAAATACACTAACCCATTGTAACTTTTGTAATTATGAATTAAAGTAAATAATCCTGGCAATACTCTGTTGGAAACGAAACGTAAGCCGACGCAACAATTTATGTTTGTCAAATTCCATTCCGGAGTAAAGCCAAAAGATAGGGAATTTAGGCTATTCAATAAATCCAACTATTCAACATTCTTAAGGTTTTATCGAGGCCAGACTGTCGTCTGGTATCGTGGTAACAAAGTTTTTGTAATAAAAACTGACCATACATTTTCAAAATGTACAGAAGTAAAAGTTGATCGTAATAATGAGTTCTATGATCGCTTTACAGGTTTAGGGTAAACTAATATAGTCAACCTTCTACTATAGTATAGCATCCGGCAGAATTAGGTTTGGTGGTCCATCATGTAGTGCCAGAAATAACTAATTATGCCGCCAAGCTAGTATTGGTTTTACAGGCATATAACAGGATACCGTGGCCCCGGAACGCAAAGGGCAAAAGAAAGAACAGGGTGTTTTTTTAGTCAGTAAAAGTCAGACAGGCACTACACGCCCTGAAAAATAAAATGGTGCTGTAAAAAGTCTATAGACATCTATGACCACTTCCATCAAGAGGGTCGCTACTTGTTCTAAACAAATTAAAACTCTTAGTTATCTTGCTACTCATTAGCATATCACCTGAGTTTTTTTTCTTGTGTCACGTAATTCTCATTTTTATCGTTCCAATGTTAAAACACCAATTTAAAAAAGCATGTTGTACGAAATATAAAATGTAGCTTTGTATTACAATACATCTTACGTGGGTGGTTCCTTATCGGGAAACGTTTAAAATTGATTTAAGCAAAGTTTAGAAGTATTGTCTTCCTTACAGAACTTCGGCACCTTTGAATAACTTCTTCCAAAGTAATTTAAGTAGCATATGTACCGAAGTGTAACTAATGCGGTATAAAACACTAAATTTTTAAACATTTTAATGGCTTAATATTGCATCTGGTATTTCATTTTAACACGATTTTATTTCTAGTTTTCAGCATTTTTATATTCACTGCGAAATGCAAGATGACAGAATGGAATGTACTGAAAAAGGCAAGAGAAGAGCCTCTTCCCTTTTTCGGTACTAGTACTAAACCAATCGTATCTGATCTGCCTGGATCTACGAATGTCACAGAATACATTTCATTTTTTTATTTTTCACAGCCAAATGTCAAACGAAACGAGTGTAGTTCGATTTCTTTGTATTATCATGTATTTTGCGTTCCCTATGTAGACTGCCTCGTTGGTCTAGTGGTCGCAAAGCGCGACTGCTAAACACAAGGTCTTGAGTTCGATTCCCAAGTCGGGCAAAGTATTATTGGGTTTTTCCATCAGGAATTTCTCAGTAGCAGCCTCAATAGGCTCGCCCCCTATTACATGGGACTTAAACATAACTTGCGAAATTTGGGTGTACTAATGGGTACACCTCTGCCTAACCATTCGGGGATTACAGGCGTGATGTTATGTTATGCTATGTATTTTGAAATACTAGCTACTGTTCGAGACTTTGTCCGCGTAAATGTCGGTTATCGCAACGCCACGGAATATAAAGTAGCCGATGTCCTTTTTTGGGGTTCTAACTTACCCCGTAGCTACCAAATTTCGTCAAAAATTTGTCGTGAAAGCGTAATAGACCGACAGAGTTATTTTCGTTTTTAGAACTATTAAAATGAATATCGTTTGCATAGTTAAGTCTGCGTCATGATATACTTTCAATTATCTGCGCAAGGTCGGGAATAATTGAAATCCGACCAGATATTGCAGCCAGTCTAAAAGAGAATAGTAAAAAACACTTCAGACAACTAAAGAATATGTGGTATGAATGTTTATATATAGAATTCGTTAAAGAATTCTACAAATTCGTTGTAGTTAGTTAATATTCACAAAATAAAAGTAGCACATGTATTATATATTGTTCTGGATAGAATATTTAGTACTAGCTGTATACCGCGCCTTCGGCCGTGTTAGGTTACATCTTTGATTACTGATCCACTCCAGCTTTGATTACTGATGACTAAGATGACGATATGTCTATACCCTCCTCGATTAACGAGCTATATAACGCTAAAGGATTTTTTCAAATCGGATCCATAGTTCTTGAGATTAGCGCAATCATAGAAACAAAAAAAATTCTTCAGCTTTGTAATATTACGACCTATAGATAACGTCAAAATGTACCTTTTCTGCTAACATTCATTGATTGCCGGATTACAGTAAAATGCGCAAATATTATAAAACTAGCTTTCGCCCGCGGCTTCGCTCACGTTAATTTGCCAATCAATTCGGGTTGTACTTGTACTCTGCTTGAGTGCATGAGTGAACCCTTCATTTTCTGACACCCTAGTACTTTTTTTAATAAACATTCTGGATGTTGACCTATCCACTCTGACCTACCTGATATACCTTTGTTATGACACCCTAGTACTTTTTTTCTTGGGTAATCGTACATTGGTTGTAATAACCCCGAATTGTCAATAATAGATTTTATGACACCCTAGTAGAAGCTGGTCCATCGACACTCAAAACTCACAAAATGTATTCGGTACTTAAATTTAAAATTCGAACATGATTCGAAAGACATGTGGCGCATCTATCACCATAAGAAGGTTATTGTGATTTCCCTCGGGAACAGTACTTTTTTTCGGGATGAAAGGTACCCTATGTTTGTTCCTGTACAACTGGCAATGTATATGCAAATTTTCAGGATGATTGGTTTAGTGGTTTAGGCATAAAATGGTAACAAACAAACAAAGAAACTTACTTTCGCATTTATAATATTAGTTAGGATGGTGCCCACTATTTGTTTTTCCCGTGAGCAGTTGGTACCTGTGCATAATTTATACCTATCATAGGTAAACCACAAAAGTAGTTCACAGTGTCACTTTAATGAATGATAATGAGAACTATAATATAGTTATTTCCATTAAATAAGAAAAATTACTAGTATGATGTCAATTACTTAAATGGTGTCTAAAGTTAACAAGGAACTAATTATTATTTAACTGATTAATTAAATTCGTTAATCGTTAATCAAATTCATCAACCACACTGATCTTTTAACTCGAAATGTGAAGACACAATGTAGATCGGTGTCTGGTTGATACAAAAGTTGCAATCTCTGCACATTCGGAACAAGGGAGCAATGAAACCCGATTCCCACTTAGTACGAGTATATTCAAACGAATTCGAAGTATAGTGCGTAAAAAACACATCACACATGAACTTATCGAAGGTTTTTAGGTCACGCTGTAAGCTAACAGTAGAACTGCCTACGACGATTATTTGTAAAAGGGTAAAGCAATATTACAGAGTAATAAAAGTTTAATCTATATAGAAAAACTAATTTCTAAAGGTCATGTACCACACAAAGAAAGATTTAGAGTATCTTCAAATCCTACAGTAATAATATATCTACGTATACTACAACATGCTTGATGTTTATAGATGCACGGAGAACGGCACATGGTTCAAGCATCCGCACGCGAACAAGGCCTGGACCAACTACACCACGTGCGTCGATGTCGATGACCTAGATGTAAGTACTTGTAGAAACTCAACTAAGCAGCCCAGCACCGCTGGTGACACTTGCCTATTCATATCTCTTTACACTGAACTGCCACAGCCTTTCCGCATTAGCCAGAACGGCTTCACATTACCCACTAGAAGCTCCACCTTGAAGGGCAGACTCAGCTGCACTCCATTGTCGCATAGCGTTCACCCACAGCATATAGCTTATATTTAAAGTGGGTATAGAACAATCCCACCTGAACACAGACTCACTGAGTACATACTAGACACGTGCTCCATACCATACCTCTTCATACTGTAAACTGTACAGATTTTGCAATCCTGCAAGGCGGAAAACGGAACTCAGTTTAGGGTGTCGCTGAAGGAACAGCTAGGAACTGACTATAGTCAGTTCCTGTCTTCCTGTTTATTCCTGTAGTCTGTTATAACAGACTAGAGATGAATTACATTAGCCTCACAATAAAGGTTTCGTTTTTATAGCCTAATAATAATATTATTAGGCTATAAAGACGAAACCTTTTAAGTTACGCAACGTTCATTCCTACGGAAGGAAAACATAGGCTAAAAATAATACGTTACAGTACTTCAATTAATCAATCTAGTCTGTCGCAATCCATTGGCAAAAGAAGATACTGTGGACACTTCTATAATTATATAATTCGTTGGGCATATATTTCCCATCCAAATATTAGTTTTTCTACCTCACAGTCATCAATCACTTTCGGGAAAGGAAAGTAAGTGGGAAGATGTACTTAATTCTCGTCTAACAGCGTGATCAAACAGCCCTTTTTTCGCCTCAGCGAAACAGCTTTGCTTGTATGGGTACTTCATCCCTTATTTGGTGAATAATTCTACATAACCCGTATTCTGTGTTGACAGATCTCAAATAAACTTGTTACACACATTACCCAAAGTTTGTTTGTCAAAAATTTCGACGATGCTGACTACTTATCTTGGGATGACTGTGCATTTGTTGAGGAAGCGGCTTAAAATAAGTAAGAAAACAAATGTTACAGATCTGTTATATTTAGATAAATAAAAAAATCAGCTTCTGTATGTTTTTGCTCGGAAAGTTTTTGATGCATTTTAACAGAAGTGATTTTATACACTTTTTATTTTAAAGTTCTAACGGACAGAGCCGCAGCGAAGTGTGTCCGGGTTTAAATAGCTGTTGCCAATAAATGTTTGATATAAGCTTAACTTACAATAACTGTTAAGCTAACGCGCAACCTCTACCAGAAAAAAATGTAAGCCAACTTAGTCTTAATTACTACTATCGCACGTCTAATCCTAAAAAGCGGTTAGGGAAATTCCGTGGTCTCATGTCGTTCCATATTTTTTCGTATCTCCTAACAATATTTGAACAGGAACTCCTCTTTTTATTTAAAATAATCATAAAAATTCAAAAATTGGTTAAACAAAGGATGTGTCTAAGACTTATGCCAGAAAAACAGATTGATTATGAAATTGTGTAGATTGTTTTATCCACCGTGTTAGCAAAATGTCTGTCTTAGGAACAAAATCAAAATCAAAAATTTCTGAAATGTTTGTACGGAACGTCCAATAGTTCTCACAATATTATGATGAGTGCTAATAATATCGGATCGCGTGATAAAAAGCCGTCCCTTATTATCGAAGTCCAGTCTACTTTTCCAATTGCTGATAAAACAGATATTTTGTAGTCATTTCCATATTCACCAAAAACAATAAAAAGGCCTATATTATATATATTCAGCGCCGAAGTAATTTTGCCGAAATTCTGAATATTTGTACGGAACTCATATGAAATGATACTCGTACATAAAATAGAAAATACAATTCTTAATAATGATTTAGTTTTTAGAAGAATGATTAAGTACCCATTGAATAAAAAAATCTTTAGGCAGGTATTTAAACTTCCAGTCAAAATTTACTTACTCTATGCACGAAATTAAATTGAACTAAGTACATAAAAAAATACAGACTATACAATTATACAGGGTGATTTTATCGTAATTACGTTAGGCGTATGAAATAATACAACATTTGCAATAAGTATCGAATGCTCATTCAAAATGTGGGTACTTACGTAATATTTGGGCAACAGTAAACGTTAACAAACATGATCAGTTTGTATGTATGTTTAAAAATATTGTGTGTACACATTCTGACATTATATTGTGCTGTGTATCGGTGGCGTGTGACGAGTGACGAGCTCGTCGCGTGGCTGCTGCGTGCCAGCGTCCTAACTCGCCATCCATCATGGCGGCGGCGGCGCATTGTTTACAAGTTGCCGACACCCTGTATACACGGCCACTATGATTCATGCGTACAATGTCTCAGTTTGCTTAGTTATTTTTATAAAATGTACGCTTTTCAGACGTTAATGGTAGAGATGATATTTTATACCAGATTTGTAGGTTAATCATTACTCGTAATACTTCTGGAAATATTTTTTAGCTGGAGAAACGTAAAGTTGAATGTCTTTTTGCTCGGTTTTAAGGAACTACCAAAATAAAGAAACTCTTTTTATTTCTACTGGGATATTTCGGTCACTAACCTGGGGTCTGGGGTACGACAAATAATTGTAGTAACTTCCCAACCACAGACGTCCTCTTTACGTAATGAAATCGAGAAGGCCTCGTTTATCAAAATCAACACATTAATTAAATTTAGTTGTGCTTTTTGTTAAAGAGTCAATACTTTCTACTAAAAGCTTATTCGAGAAGAAGAAACAATTATGCGTCTCAATGATCCTGTTTGAACATTATTATTTTGTAAGAATTTTTAGTTCAGCGCACAGCAATTTTATATCAATTTTGTTATAGTTTGCCTTCTTTTATTTGCCTTGATAGAAGCCTTAGTGATACGGTGAAATGTGAAAATTTTAACTGGCTACCGGCTACGAATAAAAAGATGTGACAATAAAATTAATGGATGGACGGACAGACAAGTAGACAGGCGGCGCGTGTAGGATTAGTAATAAAGTTTCGAACGCCGGTGTTGAAATGCAGTGTTTTAACTGAGTGTGCAGTTAAACGGTTATAAAGTAAAGTCTTTTGTCATTTAAAATAATAACGACAAATAAACAAATAATTAAATAACTAGTCGTTTGTAGGTACCAACTTGTATATTGGTCTATCATTGTAATCTTTATACCTATGTTCAAATTTCGTACACATCCCGCCTTAAAATAAAACAAAGTCTTTGCTTAAACCTTCGAACCAGTTTTTCTATTTTGGACTTTATTTCGATAAGTATACTTTTTTTAATACAATAATTGGCTCAATAGTTTAAACCTGGTTTAAGCAATAACTTTTTTTATAATAAGGCCTATCAAGATTTATTTATTTATTTATTTAAACTTTATGCAACAAAAAAGTACAAAGGCGGACTCACAAAGCTAACAAAGCTAATTTTGTTTCAGTTCCGGAGCATCGTGAACAACATATACGTAGTTGGATACTCATTGTCGGTGGCCGCTTTGCTTGTTTCCGTCTTCATTTTCCTATACTTTCGGTAAGAGCTTCACGGGTGTAAATATTCTAGCATTCGTATTATTTCTCTCCAATATGTTTTATTTTATCTACCAATCATCACAGTCCATTGATATTTCTAATATTATTGGAAAATAGATCGAGTGCAATGTATCTGCTACGTAAATAAACTTTTAAAATTTTGATTATAAAAATCTGTTTGACCGATATGTTTTGAATCAAACATGTAGTTGGTACCTCGATTCATGCTACGTGTGTTGCAACTAGGGTTCCCAACTCTCCTGGATCGCCCAGGAGTCTCCGGTAATAATGGTTAACATACCGACCTCCCGGGGTGCAATAGTTTCTAAAATTAAAGCTGATTTAGATGGTGCCAGAAATATCGTGCAAGTTGTGGTACATTTCCGTCAATGATCGGTCACTTACGAAACACAGCCGCGCGGTCCCGCAATGTACGGAAAATCGCACGATATTTCTCGCATCGTTTAAATAAGGCTTTATAATACGCATCTGCCGCTCGCGCGTCGCTATATGAAACGTCCATTTTCAACATAAGCATAAAACCCATAAACAACACAAACATAACTATGTTGTACCTCCTAAATATGCACGCGCCAAATAAAGTGTTAATTTTTAATGCGAGACTGTAAAATGAATTAATAATGTGAATGTTCTTTATCTGTATAAATTACCTGTTATGAAGCGTAACGATAATTAGGGCGAGACTCCACCATAGCAGTGACGAGAGGAGATGTCTCGTAATTAACCAATAGCATATTTTATTGTGCTGAGGCTAAGCGCCGAGCTGTCAAAATGACGCAAGCTAATTGATTGTGAGACACATCTCTCCTCGTCTCCGCTTTGATGGCGTCTCGCCCTTATATATTAGTTCTGCCGCGGTGATAATTAGTTTTTAATCAGTGAAAAACATTTTTTAATCGAATCAGTACTCCCAGAGACAAACAAAAATCATTACCTCTTTATAATACTAACTTATAGCTTAGAAGAAAGGGCAGGGTCCCATGAAATAAGCAGAATTATTAAATACTTATTGGTATTAATCCAGTTATGACGAATTCCGCCAGATTGCTTTCAGCAGGACATAAAAAAGAGAAAAACAAAACAACAAATAACGCGATGTATATAAAAGCTAAGCCACAAAACTGAATAAAGTGGCTGTGTTATGCATATATATTAACAATAAAGAGTATGTAAAGCTTCTGAGAGTCATACCCTCGACTACTCCCGAGCCAAGTAGTCTTCCATGCAAATATATTTTCAAAGTTCGAAACTGTTTTGAAGAATATTTTTCTCATTCATTTTGATTTATCAAAAGTGTAAGCAAGTAATGAATGGAGATTTAAAACTCATTAATAAAACGTTGTTTAATTACTCAAGTCCCACGTGAGACACAAATTGATTTTCTATTGTTCTGTCATACGGGTATGACGGCCGGGGCTTGACCGGTTAAAAATACTTCCACACAGTTGTGTACTGGGTATCGTGTGATGAACAATGTTTATATACCGTATACAAAACACTATGTCTCCATTCAATAACGCTTTTTCCGATTCAAAAATAGTTTGTGATTGATGTGCCATTTCGCACGACATACCGTGGTTTGTGATATTTTTTATTTTGTATCCATTAAAAATCATGTGCATACTTTTTGCAATTTATATCTGATCATAAAAGAGGAATTAATTTTGTTTGCATCATTATATCGTACTATCTATCAAAAGTTTTATAGTCACATAAATTGTTTAGCGACATTTTTATCATTTAATTTCGTACAGATACCTAACTTGTGAATAATAAGAGTAATAAATAAAACTCTTGACTTCCTCCTTTTAAGTCGAGAAGCTTGCTGTTCTACAAAGCTATCCTAATCCAAAGTAATAATTATAATAATAATCCGCCATGATTTAAGATCTACAAAATTAAAATAAATGATTTTGTTACAGTTCACAGTACAAAAAATATTCTTATAATAAATACTAGAAGATAACGCCTACGCAGGTCGAAATGAACCTGTCTAATAATAACAAGCAAGATTTTTGATTAAAGATTATATCGTTAAATTATAGCCAGGATTTTACCAAGATTTGTACGTACTAAACAACATGAAAGTACAAATAATGTGAAGTAAATATAAAATTTTTGTTTGAAATAAGCTGACATGCAGTCAATCTAACGTCACGCAATATCAACATCGCAGGCGCTTCAAATCAAACTTTCAGTTTCAATGTATTATAGATGTGATGGGCTCCATTCTTGAAACGGTGAACGTGAAGTAAATGTTGAAAAGGTTACCAATTACTAAATAAAGGTCAAACTTTTCAAACGGAATAATATTGACAGGTTCAGTTGCATCGAAATACCACCGTCCATCAAAACGTAGAACAGGATAAAAGTTTCACTGGATAATAAAATGAAGTGAACTTTTACGTTCGGTACTGCGTCACATCTGCTTTATAAACACGATTGTCCACTGCAACGATGTAGAAGAGCACGGGACAAAACAATGAACACTGTACAGTGAAACACAAGTGAGCGAGCAAGAATTTTCAGCTCTACACTCCGAATGACCACTTCTGCAGTCCATAAATGACATCTAAACTTGAATCGACATTTCTTAGTCTTTTTGTCGAGCTACATGGCGCCACTTGTTTTTAAAACACACTGACACTGCAGAACTATTGCCTGCATATATGCAGAAGTATGTAGGTGCAGTCGTCTTTGTTGATATCTATTACGACGATCCTTTAAATTTATTTCTTATCGTTCCTATACAAATAAATTGAAGATAAAGAACGTTCAATTCGTTTAATTATTCACCTCTATTGCTTTTTACACAATCTAGGTAGGTACAAAATGGAAGCTGCAAACCTAACATTTTAAAATTGCAAGAGCTGCAGCTACAAGTCTCCTAATGTACTTTACAATTTAATAGCAAATGGGTATGTACACCTTTTTTAGAATTCAGTACCGGAATTATAACATTAAAGATAAAAAGTTAAACTGTGGAAATACTGAAGAAACCTTTTTTCGTAAAAGCTGCGAGACCCTATAGTCTGATATAAACTTTATAACAGGTTAAATAGATAAACCACTCAATTTATAACGTCTATCTCGGTAATATTATGTAAATGTAACTGTACAGTCTCGTAAGCCCAAATTGCGAATCTTATTACAATAATTTCATTCACGTTTTCTCTGCGATTTGTAGGCTGCTCTGCGCTATTGTCGGTGTGCACTGCGCCTTATCCTTGTTTTCTTTACCTAGGGTACTTCAATGCACTCGAATACGCATCCACATCCACCTCTTCATGTCTTTCGCTCTGAACAACGTCCTGTGGATCATCTGGTACCGAGCCGTCGTCAACAGGGTCAGCGTCGTTCAGAATAACACGGTAATCATTAATCTGTACAACGTTTATTGGAATATTCACCCAATATTTAGCGTTATTCCACGAACAATACCTATCCAATTGTTTTCATTATAAATATAATCAACATTTTAATAAAACATGAATATTTAGTCACAATACTAGCATTCGATTCTGGAATAATGTTTTCTAACACAAAATATTCTTCAAAAGAAGTATTTATGTAAACGAGAAGCATTTTCACCCTTCTCTTCGCTTTTGATTTCGTCTTATTGTGGATTTGAATAAAAATACAAACGAATTACTTTTTCAAACAGAACCCCAATTTGGTCGTTTTCATAAACTTAAGCCGAGCAATTTTACTGTTATTTAACGGCAATATTCTATTATAATTGAAATTATGAGAGCGTAGTTAGTCACTGAATCGTTTTTTTTTTCACTATTCTTATTATTATAAGCTGAATTGACTTATCGAAAATATAATCATTTTGTACATCTGGTACGTATGCAGGCATGGTGTCAAATTCTGCACGTTGTCACCAACTACTTCATGCTCACAAGTTACATCTGGATGTTCTGCGAGGGGCTACACCTGCACATAGCCCTGGTCGTGGTAAGTATACTTGAAGTGTACGCTCAACGCACTGAACAAATAAACATAGAAAAAAGAGAGAGAGAGAGAGAGTAGAGTAGAGTTGAAAATCACACAGTACAATAATTTTTATACAAGACATTTAGGTATCCCCTAGTTTTAATGAAATCGGGTATTCCTGTATCATCTCACTAATAACTTTTAGCCGCATGGAAATTTCCGTTTAATATTCTGTTCAGTAAACATATACTGACTGATGCAAACAAAATTTCAAAGTTTCCCCGTGAAATAGTCACGTAGTGTGGAATACACATGGGGCTCTGCAAACAAGTCTGTTGTGTACTTAGGCAGGTCAGACATATATCATGTGTTGAAGACGTAATTTCTTTAGATTACGGTGTATTGCACGTACTTGCTATATTTTAGGCTTATGTCGTTTGTGACTACCATTATATATATACCTGCTGTATAATACCCTGGTACGATCTAAATTAGAAGCAATTGCATGTGTGTGGAATCCCTACACTACAACTCAAACATTAATGCTGGAGAAGGTCCAAAAAACCTTCCTTAGGTTCTTGTTTAAAAAAGTGCACAAGTATTTTCCGTACATGTACCCAACGAATTTCCTTTGTGGGATGTTGGGTTACAACTCCTTGGAGGTTAGACGAGGTCTGAATCAGATTGTGGTAGCCTGCAAAACCCTCAGAGGGCTTATTGACTGTCCTGAGCTACATAATCTATATTGTCAATTATATGTGCCTGGCAACTATATAGGTCACCGCTTTAGTAAGAGGCGCAAATTGTTTGCACGGCCAGCATGTCGTACGGTCGCTAGAGCAGAGTCGCCGGTGTGTCGGACTCTGGAAGCCCTCAATGCCCTCCTGGCAGTCAATCCTGATTGTGATCTGTTTGCCGATGAATGGAGAGAGATAATGCGAGTGTGTCTGAAGTTTTGCGAGAGAAAGTATGAAAGAATATCCACTGTTATTTATTAAATGTTTAGTAGTTTTTATAATAATATTAGTATTGAGTTCTAGGTTAATTATTGTAATTGGTTTGTAACCGTTTTAATTAACTATAAAATAAATAAATAAATAAATAACGTCGCCATATAAGACAAGGCGGATTCCACTGACACGAAGAACTGCAGTAGCTTGACACAGGCTGGTTAATCCATTAGTCAGTAAAAGCAATTGCTTAGGGGCCCAGCATACCTCCAAGCCCGGGAAAAAAAAAATGTTTCTTCGATTAAAAATTAAAGAAGATTTGTATGTTCTTCAATGGAAAAACAATTAAACATACACATAAGTTATATAATTAGTTTATTAGTTTTTTTTTTCTTAAATTGATTATACACCTTCGTTGTGCACTATAGTAGTAGTAAAATAGTGTGGTAGAAAAAAAAGAAAATGTAATGGAGACCCGAGACGTGCATTGCTTAGGGGCCCCAGCATGCTTAATCCGGCCCAGGCTTAACATGTCCTAAGGATGAGCCGACCGCTATGAATACGAGACCTTATAACGTCTGTTGTCCTTGACAGTTCACATTTACCCTTGAATACACTGTAGGCTAGTAAAGTTGACCTCTGTACTCTCTAATAGTGTTCTTCTGTGTACACTATGAAAAAGTACCTACTAGTGTATACCAGGCATAATCGTACGTAGGTAATGCCTAGAAGATATCTTTAAATTGTTGCCCCAGCTATAGACGACGTCTTGTGAATTTCGCATTCTATCAAACTATTAACTTCGTGAAATAAGTTTCACAACTTGGAACATATTTTAAACATTTTCATATTTCCTGTTTTCTTGAAATATTTTGAGATCAGTCAACTGCCTTTTTTTGGGTTCGGGCCGGAATCTCTCATAAATATCCCCAGTAGGGGAGACAGGGAGCGAATGCGCTTTCCGAGGTCCCGGACTGACCCGCCTCAGGCCAGAGGACTCCTGAAGTCAGACGGGGAGGTGAGTCCCCAAGTCCGCCACCTCTGGACCCAATTTAGGGGGGCCGTAAAAGGGCTTTAGCCGATCAGTCAACTGCCTAACCTGTGTCCCTGTATTGTCTAATCAGATTTGTTGTCAAGTTAATTAAACACAAAGAGCTGAAAACCCAACCAATACTAGCAAAGTTCATTTTGCTTCTGAAATCCGAACTTCTTGTCATCGCGTGTTATAGATAGGTATAAAACTCTCCGCAGTACATGTTTACCATTATTTATAAATGTTATGAATGAATGATGCTAATAGGAGTGCGGCACAGGTGTTCGTGAAGGATGAGGTGGCCATGCGATGGTTCGTGATAATCGGCTGGGGTGGCTCTTTGGTCATCATTATGATTTACGCAACAGCGAGATTCTTCACACCAGGAGCTACCGAGAGGTACAGTGATTTAAAATTGACTTAGGCGATAAACACACGGCACCGCGCACCGCTGCGGTATGCGGTGAAGCGGCGATTATCACACGGGATTAGATAATCGCCGTTTCACTGCCTAACGCAGCGATGCGCGGTATCGCCTTAATGTCGTTTTTCTGATATATTTAAGAATTAAAGACGTAAAAATACGTATGGTAGCTTATAGCGTTTAATAAATAATGTTGTTTTAAACAGTATCCTATGTCTTTATGAATTCCAATATAAACAGAACAGACGAATATAAAAACTAACAACCTGCATAACGGTTAATGACGCCAGTGTAATGGCTGTTGTAACAGTCATGGAACTATTTTGTTCATAAAGTGAAAATGGAAAATGCAATATCCTGCAGTATCACGCACATTACTAGTGTGAGGCCAAACGAACGTAATATTGGGAGGTGTGAGTCGCGTTTTTTGAGTCACGTAGAATCCGGTTTGTATCACACGGCGACGCAAAATTAGTGGTCAGTTTTATTTATTTTAATAATTTTAGGAAAACTTACAGCTAGTCATATACAATAGTTCGGGTTTAGATACTATTAAAAAGGCCAATTACAAGTTTTCACAGGTAAGAAAGTAAACATAGAATTAAATAGGTAGTAGACACAATAAACAGGTCTTGGAGAAAGAAAAAAAAAAACAAATTAAAGACTATTTTACGTTTTGAAAGAAGTGAGTGCACAGCGTCTTTTTTAACTTATTTACACTAGTGTAAAAATGATCGATATCAACATCACGGCAAGTCGAATCGTATACACGATTCGCCGCCTCGCTTTAGTTCAACATAAGTCACGTGATTCATTAAAAAAGACGATTCCCAAAATTATTACGTTTATTTAGGCTCGCACTTAGCAAAAATGTATGGTCACCATATCATTAAAACATTTAGGGATTGCAAAAGCGTCATGTATGAAATATGGGAGTAAACTAGTAGGACGTCAAGTTTTAAGTTATTATTGTAAAATTATCTTTCTTGTGTTTTGCGAAAGCTCATTCATTTTACACGAACCAAACTAAACTAGTTCTTCACCCTCATATATAAGATTACAAACCATACAATCTTGGACTTTTAGCAATCTGCATAAAGTTTGAGACCAAGTAAGTATAGTTACTCCATGAAGTACCATCTCATCATTCCCTGTATAGAACATAGTGCACGCATCCGGACAGTTCCAACTGACGCTGATTTTCCCATTCTGTTTGGTCTCCTACATTTTACGATTGATATCCATTGGGGTGAAAGTCAATACTTGCCAAGTTGATCTTACTCATATCCTGTGAATTCCTGCGGGAATGTGATCAAAGATCTCTGAGATCTGCATGATGCCTATATTTAAATATTACGTATACGTACTACATAGATTAATGGCTTTCATAAAATTTTAGATGCTGGATGGACCAAAGTGACACGTTCTGGATAATCATTGTTCCGGTCGGGCTTTCCCTAATGGCTTCATTTGGTAAGAATATATTTACTTATTTTCAATTTTCAATTATTATTTAACTCTTATAAGTACCTACCTGACTACGAAAAAAGACAATCTCGTTTAAATAATTTTGAAATAGTTACCTAATTATCTATGTTTCTTTTCAATTACGCAAGCATTCGTAGGCAATTGTTAGATATAATAAAATTTATAGCGAATTGGGCTATATTTTATATACTTTAAATGTTTTAATTGAAATGTTTAAAATAAAACTTTATCTAAACGTTATCCGTCTACATAACACACACAAAAACAGACACAATTATCCAAATTAGCTATACAATATCACCTGTTTCAGTAATTTTAACATAGGTAACTGAAAGATCAAGGGGGATATTCCTTATTCCAACCTCCTTGCGTTTTAACTTTTTGTATACGTATCGAAGAAAACCACGAGACCAATTTATTTATTGAATCACCTCCCTAGCAAATTGGGCAATTCGTTTATCTCTCGACATTTTATTGGACATGTCCAATAAATCAATAAATTGTTTATCTTCATCGAACAACGGTGTTTGTGTTTATGTTGGGTTGACTAAGTATTTAGAAGATAGGTACTAAACAACTTAAGCAAGTACCTATTCGAAAAAGGAATAACATTTGTTTGCAACCAACCAATTAAACCAAACCTAAACAATTACTTGTTTGACAACTCATTTAAAAAAAAATTTGGTTCGTTGACACTTTCCGTGACCCAAGGACTGGTTATTACTTTGGTTAGGTTAAGCCTGGCAATGCAGATGAACTTTTGTTGCCATTGATTTTTTTTAAATTAAATAATGTAAATATAAAACGGTTTTTCCAGTCTAAAAAAAATACTATAATCATATTATATTTATTTTTAAACATAATTATCTAACTGCTACTGCAGGTCTACTTCTGAAACAGTATCTTATATAATATAATATTTTTTATGCTTGTTCATCTTCTTTAATTTTTAATTTATAAGGTACTTAATGTAATATTACTGCTACTCATATTGTTCATCTAGTAAGTCTAAATTTACGTTAAAATCGAAAGAGCGAGGCTTTTCCAACACAGGTATCATTTGATTACTTTCTGGGAAGCCCCGGCAACTTATTTGTAAAGATTTAGTGAAATACTTTGCTTCGGCTAGACTAACCAAAACCGACTACTATTATTAGTCCTATATGCCTACGCATTTCAGTCTGACCAAAAATAGCAGAAAGTAAATATAATTTAAGTTTTGCTTAATATTTTGCCTTCTTCTTGCAGTCTTAACATTTAAAATTCCCTTTCGTAATAACCTAGCTGGTTGAAAGTATATGAAACACATAGATACTCCATATTTTTTATGGTTTCTAATCTCAGAATCAGTTTTGTAGGTACTTTACCTTTATTGCTCGCTTGAATTCGTATAATGTACACAAGTCGACATAAAAATGCCTTGAAACAAACTCATTTACTGTTGGGTTGGAAACATCCCGTAAGCCATTACGCTGCCTTAAAATGGCCCCGTTTTTCTTAATATCAATTAATGTGCACCACGCGGAGAGCCTTGAAATACGGAGGAGTGTGTAGGTGTATAATGTTTATGTTTTAACACTTACTTCAGATTTTCATAGAAGACTTTTATGTGGAATAAAAAATATATCGTGCTCATTTTCATAGCCTAGCCGCCACAAATTACTTTTTTACATTATTATAATAAGGGAGTAATTAAATTATCAGCTTACTAATAAATTATTCTTAAATCCATGATTAACACTTAATGGAAACGAGGTCATTGACCTTTCTAAAAACCAATTACAAATGTCGGCAACATCTCCAGTATATTTCGTGTTCCGTGGGAATATAACCATAAGGCGAGCAATTTTTTCAGGATTTTTCTTTTTTCATCAATAGTTTCCAAATTTGTACACTAGGCCTCTGCTGGCAGCAGTATAAATAGGCAATTTTATGGTTTTCTATAAAAATTATTAATTATTAATATGTATAGGACATCAGAATAGTTGATATTTACTTTACTGTGAAAAAAAATGGCTATAAAGTCATAAACCAGAAAAAGACATGCGACCAAAAAACTGACCGCATTTCCTCTTAAGAGAACTCGGAACATACAGTCGCACGTGTAAGCGTAGGTAGCAGTACGGGTGTATGTAGACATAGTGGAATGTAAGTAAGGAAAGCTTTCGAATTTCCAACCCACATGTTGCGGACCCGACACCTACAATCAAGGTACCAGGAAACATGACCTTTTACCCTGTTAATGGAGTATGAATGTAATAAATCCTTGTACCCACAATACTTGATCTGAGGATTTCTTTTATTTACAGATTATTTTGAATAATAGTTCAGTTACCTTATTTGTTTCTACCAACAAGGAAAACTCCCTTGTTGGTAGAAAAAAATATGGTTCAATACAAATAAGTACTGCTAAAACTAGTCAACATAACATACATAACATCACGCCTGTAATCCCCGAAGGGTTAGGCAAAGGTGTACAAATCAGTACACCCACATTTCGCCAGTTATGTTTTTAGTCCCATGTAATAGGGGGCGAGCCTATTGCCATCAACCGGGCACAAATCCAGACTCCGAGGCTGCTACTGAGAAAGCAGCAGTCGCATTTTTAGTCAACTCAATATTCAAATTAATTAAGTGAAACAAGGCAAAAGCATGGGTTATGTGTAACTTACGTGTTTGCCTGAGGCACACGGAAGCAATACCCTCAAAGTTGTTGACCATTATGTCAACCTTATCTACCTACAACAAGTCATCAAAATAGGAAAGTCCAGTTTTGAGAAAGAGGTAAATCGCTGAATACAGCTCAGATGGGCAACGTTCGGGAAGCTGCGTCGTCCTATTTGTCGCAGTGTCTCAAGGCGAAATTCCTTGACCAATGTACATTGCGAGTGATGACATTACGGCACTGAAATGTTGTGCCTTACTGTGGGCCTCATACGGAAGCTCAAAGTCGCTCAGAGAGTAATGGAGAGGGCTATATCTGCGAGAGTGAACCAGAATTGAGACGATCGGCAGAAGAACTACAGTAATTGCTCACAGAATTGCGAAACTCAAGTGGCGATAGCAAAATGCTGCACTTCTGCCAACACATGTGTCACGGGTGCTATTTGACCCTATTCATGATACAATAATAATATTTTTCTCCTAACCGATTTTGGTCACGGTGGTCAATCTCAATGGACACGAGCCAATTACGCAAGAGAAGTTTTTGTGCTCAAACACTAGGACTATCGGAGTTAGGGAAGAGAGAGTGCATCTGGCACTCTCTCTTCCTTAACTCCGATAGTCCGACGGGATGGCATCGACAATCCGACACAACCGGGGAGAGATCTTGCGCAGGACCAGCGGCTTTTCGACGCACAGGGGTGTCATACCACCAACTTCCAAGCTCCGGACTGCTACTGAGTTTCTAATGCAAAAACCCAATAACACTTTTTGCCAGACAGAGGGCTTTTTTTCAATGAAACTATGTCCTTTTGAATTTCTATTTTCATCTAACTAAATAGAATTGTTCGTATATTTTGATACAGTAAAACTGGCACGAAGCTTTGTGCTAAAGGAAAATGGAGTCCTTAACAACACAGGAATTTTCCTTAAGTAAAATCAACACAAGACTCGCAGACAACCCGAAGTAATTATTACGTTTCGATAATTACAATCTTTATCTAAATTAGGGACAGGTAATTTATTGCCCACATGCATTTATTATTAAATCTGAGAGTAATCGTTATTTCAGAAGAGGGTCTGACGATTCAGTTACGCCACAATAAACGTTTTCTGAAGATCAGACAGTAAATACTTGTCCTTTAATTGTCTACGCCAGTCTAGGCGGACTCAAAGAACAGAAAAGAGATGCCAAGAATAATAAGGGCTCGTTCCTCAGATTTATATACGCTTGTACAGATATAAAATTGAAAATCAATACTTCTTAAACCTTCATAACTTTTCCCAAAGACAACACTTTGCTTTTTTGAGTACGCAAGGTGCATAAGTACTTATCAGCAGTCTTTTGATTTTAAATCTGTACAATCTAGGGCACAGGCTTTCTGCCATATCCTTTGATGTTTGTAGGGAAAAGTACTTTAAATAATCTTTTTTTTTAATTTTTGAAATGTAAGTAAACAGTTTTTTATTTTTCTTTATTCTTTTTAATAAAATTAATTGTAATATTATTATTTTTGTAAAGATCTAGGGCATATTTTGGTCCACCCCTTTACATGAAATATGTCATTTTGTCTAGAAATAGGTAGTCCATGGTTACATTAGTACCCCAGGAGTACTCCTTCTAGTACAGACCACCTGTTTATTAATTACTTATTATGTGGGCTGTCCAGGATATTGACTATTCAAATCCAGGCACGATTGCGCACATAGTTGTACGGTTTTTGTAGTAGGTACCTATGCGAATAATGGGATAATCATCTTTGTTATTTATCCAAAATTATATATTGAATACAATTATAACCTTCATATTACGCACCGAAAAGTCGCACGCGTACCTCAAGTTGAGTGCCGCCTACCTCCGCATCGATCCAATTTGCCGATAAACAAATTAAAACTTTGGAAAAGTCACGTGACCACGGTAAATTGAGAGGACAGTCAAAATAAATAAAACAATAGGCTCTTCGGTAACTGTGAACGGGCTGTGAACGTACGGTTAAACTTACTTTATCCTAGTTTAATACTTACAGTATTTCTGGTGAACGTGGTGAGAGTCCTCCTGACGAAGCTGCACCCCGCAGCGACCCAACACGCGTCTGTGGCGGCAAGGAAAGCCGCCCGAGCTGCTCTCATATTGGTAAGTAAAAGAGAGAAACAAAGATCGTGGAAGATTTTGTGCGATACTATAAACCTGGAGCCATACAATACTGAGTAGCTGCTCCAAAGCTATGAAACAATCTGCCATTAGTGTCAGCAACTGTCTGATAATTCCATACATGCCATTATTATGTTCTGTCATGTCAAGTACAGCTGAAAGTCCTCAACTAGTAACGGGTAACGGGTCCTAACGTTCTTTAATGAAAGTGCGGCAATTAAAAAATAAATTAGAATAAATGCCTTCACTTTTCAGTTTTGTAAACTTACGAAAACCAGAAATTATTTTGACGATATATTAGTACCTACTTTTTTACCAATTCCTTTAAATGATCTACCATTTATTGTTATAGGGCAGTAGAAAAAAGGAAAACGTTGTTTTTTACGTTCAATTATTTTGCTCTTTGTTATTTTCCACTGAAGGATTTCTGAAAAAACGCGAAAGAAAAACTAAATGTTTCTGTGTGGAAAATCAATAGGTAGTAATAAATTAACACGGACAGTCGACCAAGTGGCTTTGCCGCCTCAAATCATGTATAAATTGAAGATAACAGATAGTTTATTATACCTAAGCACCCAATTACTATGCTTAGCGACATTTGACAAATATTTTGTAATCCTCCAGTAACCCGAGGGGATCAAGCCGCGTTTTCGCTCTATATTTCAAAAGCCAGTGTCGAGCGGAAAAATCAAAATCAACTTAATTTACGTGAGGGGAATGTTGATATTTATAAAAGTGGAAATAACTGTCTTTGACGTGTGTAGCGGGAAAACGCCCTAAGCGGTATTTTTGTGGCCCAGACATAAATCTTTTCCCCGCCTGTAATGTTTTTGTAGCAATAAGTTTATGCTTTTTTTACCCTAAGTAAATTGATCAAACAATACAAACAGAGAGATTAGATTAGTTTGTACCCATTTGTAATTTGTGAAGTAGGTACCTCCGTTTGCGCAGTCCTAGTCTCCTTATATCGAGGAGGCAAATATAAGTTTTCTAAGTACAATTCGTCCTCTGCAGTGTAATGAGCAATTGCTGAGTCGTGCGTATTTGCTATTGTACCATTTTATTGATCTTTATAATAAAGCGACGAAGATTTTAAACAACAATAAAATAGCTTTTCGACTTATTCTTTTTAAATACGTAAAGCGAAAATCATTGCTACTGCGAACTAAAGTTTCTAAAGCGATATTTACATGCTTGCGAGTTATGAATTCGTGATTCTAGTTTTAAACTTCATTTCAGATAAGAACATCTAGGTTCCAAACGTGAATATAGTACTGTTACGGGTTCAATTGCGACTCGTTTCTTTATATCAGCACGTAGTGCAAGCTCTTAACTCATAGATAGCGTTCGACAGAGATTTGAAGTCAAACATTCCTTAATCTGTCGAACTGTTGAGGCGATGACGAACTGCCATTTGCCAGTTTATCTCCAAGTCTTTAATTGTCTATTCCATAACAGACACGCCCGATTTCTGAAAGGTTAATCAACAACATGTCATAATCAAACTCATGTCCAGTGATTTGATTGGCTGTTGCTATTTAAGTCAACTAATCACATCGGTTAACTTAACATAAGTTTGATAGTCTACTGATTAGCCGTTCAGAAACTAGGAGTCATGGATAGTTCGTAGGGCCTCATCATTTTCAGGTTTAGAATGGATTTCTTGTCTAATAAAAATTCTGTAACTTATTTGATTGTTCTAGCAGTTAGTGCAAGGCACTGTAAAACAAGACCTTACTGACAAGAGATTAGACAACTTATAATACCACACGGACTTTCACAAGTGGTCTAATCTCTGGACCACTGAGTCTAATCAGTCTACTTTTCATCAGAGTCTGATACCTATTTGATAAGGTAATAATGGTTAATCTTCTTTCTAATTATTACGTTACCTATTGTTTGTTTGTCGTTGTCCACAGGTACCTCTATTCGGACTGCATTTCGTATTGCTCCCATTTCGCCCACTGCCTGACTCACCTTGGGAGAAGACTTATCAGATTGTGTCAGCTCTTCTCACTAGTTTACAGGTAACGTTTGTGAATACTGCGTAATTGTATGGAAACACGCCTAATGATCATTATAACAGCACCGACTCAGCACTGCATTGACCCGGCTGGATCTCCTCAAAAAATCCTACCGTTAGCTGCCAGCGCGTCGCCTGCGACCCGTCACCTTTTAATATTGTCATTACACGAATTATCTTAACGCGCACGATTTAAAGCCCTTACTTAAATAAGAAAATATTTGCTGTGGCGGAGCCGTGCTGTTGTAATGCTTGATGTTCTAAAATCGGAGCAATGGCAACTAAATAAGAATTTAATGTATTTAATACAATGACAATTTGAAGTAATTAGTATGTAGGTCTTAAGTAGGTAGCAATTACTATACTATCTACACCCATTACCTCTCTATCAATGTCAGACACCATCTATCTGGCATTATTGCTGAAGTGGACCTAAGTATTTGCCGCAACAGTGAGGCATACAAATGACCCTGTTTTTTTTTAATCGTTTTAGTTTGTAATCTTAATCTTGTTAAACCGTGTTCTTCTTTGGCCCAAATAAACCTATTTCTCTTTCTTTGTTTCAATAACAACGAATTACTTTCATTAATAAAAAAAGCTTTGGATTTTTTAAATGTTAAGTTTATATATCTCAAATTGGGGTGATGAGGTTGCTTATTTCTGTTACAGATTGCACCTGTACTCTAGTAAAATGTAGCAACTATTTTTATTAAAATACCATGATTACTAATTGTATAGATAGTATTCCAACAAAATATCCGATACTCGAACATATTTCTGCCTGCTACAGGAACAAATTAAAATAGTTTAGAATAATTAGTTAGCTTAAAATTCGCTGCAAGGATTTTTCAATTAAAAGCGACCGAAGTAGAAATAACGTTGTATGTAGGTAAGTCTACAATATTATGAATATTTTTGTGTGATACATTATGAAATTTTTGTGTCCAGGGTCTGTGCGTGGCGATACTATTCTGCTTCACCAACCACGACGTCGTGATCGCCACTAAGACATACATATCACGATTTCGGGCAAATAATGAGGGCATTCCTATGACTGGTAACACTTACCCATTAACTGGGTCGGTTTTACTTACTTATTTCATTAGCTTTAAGATAACTTTAACTATTATTAAGACTCCAAGCGGTGCTCGAACTCAGCGTCGTTTGAAACAGTAGGTGGTAACGCCAATTCAGTAATAAATTTTCATCAAAATTCACTTTAACCTTTGCATACTTAAAATCACCAATTCGATTATTACATTTCACATAATAACAGCCTGCCATTTGTAGCTTGAATTATTGCAATTAACGCTGAGCTCGTTCGTCAAGATATGATTCGCAAATATAAGCTAACTTTGAGCTGAATAAACTGATCGAGATTGAGCTAAGTACTGCTAACCATGGCCCAGGAATAGTCGCGCGCTTTTGTTAATCGCGTCCGGTCACGATGTCTAAATAAAATAGGTACATTCCTACTAATAACACATTGTTTGTTCACAAAAAGATTACCTATACGTGTAAATCAATATCATTGATTTTAGATCGCAAAACAGTTAGCTGCTAATTGCGATCTTATCTGGAATAGCTTTATTCATTAGTACCCGTTCTTAACTTACTTAATGTTTTATATACTTAAAAATAATAACACTGAAGATCAAAGATTTTTTTACAGGATATTTTAATGTGTTCTTACTTATGAGTAATACCATCAAAACAGCCTGATATCACCAGTACCGACCGGCGGGATGCCATTAAAAGCATTTCGTCTAAGTAACTTCACAGAACCAAAACAATTGAATATTCTTATATTTATTTCAGGTGTATACATATGTGACGCCCTTTATTCTATAAACATGTCAAGGCAAATATATCCTTACAGGTGTAGCAATAATGCCCATTTAACATTTTTCAGGTGTAACCGGGGCTGAAAGCTTAGTGAACACAAGAGACCATGTTGTATGACAGTATGACCTTACCTATAACTTTTAGGTCAAAATATATTTAATTTTAATTAATAGATATAAGTGATATGTAATTATAATTATGCACCTAGTTGAAATATACTCAGATTATAACTGACAACATGTAGCACGTAATAAAAGATTACGAACTCATTGCGCTTTCATTGTCTTATTATCCTCATTTTATAATTAACTAGCTTTTGCCCGCGATTTCGTCCGCGTAATTTCGGTTATCGCGGGCACAGACGAAGTCGCGGAAAAAAATATTATGTCATTTCAATTACTTAGTTAAAATCATGATTCGAAACGACACGTGGCGCCATCTATGATCATAAAAACGTTATTGTGATTTGTCTCGGAAACAGTACCATTTTTCGGGATTAAAGGTACCCTAAGTTCGTTCCTGTACACCTGGCAACGTATATGCAAAAGTTCAGGATGATCGGTTCAGTGGCTTAGGCGTAAAATGATAACTAACAAACAAACAAACTTACTTTCGTATTTATAATATTAGTTAGGATAATGAATATGAATCTATTCAAAAAAATAGGTAACGTTCTTAAAACATGTAGAACATATAGTTAATATTTATTATTTAAAAACTTTAATGAGATTGAAACATTGCGATACTATTTTTGTCTTCCAAAAGGTGCTCAGCCCATCAATGGTGACGGGTGATCCCTTGACATATTGAGATTTAACAATAGATGTTGCGTTGCAAGGCAGTACTTAGTTATTCCAAAACAAAATAGATTCAAAGGCTCTCAAAAACCAGAGGCATAATGCAGCCAAGTTTTCTGGGTTCAGTGTATTCAATTGGAATTAAAGAACTCACTAGGAAAATTAACAATATGATACCTATGTAATTTTTTTGTTTGTAGCACAGAACTTTAAGTATGTAATTTGTTTGTCTTCTAATATAGCTCCGGTAGGTATACAGAACCAAAACATTTACCTATTTTTCTCGTATTATACCTACGTGCTTTAGAATAATGTCAGTGTAACTAAGCTTAGAGCTTTTTTTGTTTTTGACAATTTATTAATAAAAGTAATGATCCACTTTTGATCCATCAACCCACCATATTTATTATTGAATGATAATAAAATACAGGAATCATCCCGGCTTAGTTTCAATTCAGTACACAAAATCTTCACATTCAGTAATTAATTATTTATGAATAATTTCTAAAACAACAGTGGGACATAATACAATATCAAATCGATTTCATAAATAACAAATTTACGAAATCTTTTTGGAATTTCTTATTCATTAATCACAAGATGTTTACTTAAAATATTGAACAACTCAAATAATTTCTAAAATAATTTTTAATAAAATGTTTTATGCTAAATAAATAATAAATATACTAAATAATAATATACTAAATAATAATAATATACTTAATCACTATTTATTAGTTAAGTATATGTAGGTAGGTACGTCCCAACAGTCGCGCAAATATGGAGTGACACAATATTTTGTACGAGGTAGGAATGAAATGAATATATAAAAGTAATTACGTTGTTAACTTGAAATGGTCACAAGTTATAGAACCTACAGGAATGGGAAGACTGACTGACTGGTTCAACGAAGGAGATGAATTATTCGTTCTGAACAAAAAATATCAGACTATTCAATGTGAAATAATAGTCTTACCCACTGTCTAGTTGCATATCCCATAAAAAAGTCTAGTTGCGCACTCTTCCAAAAACAAAACATTTTGTAATCCAGCTACTCAAGCCTACATACCTACCCCATATTATTGGTCGTTGTTTTAACAACCACAACTTTCAGTCTTACACACTTGTAATATTAATGGCTAACCAATACGATTAACCTAAAATATTATGACGTGTGTTAAGACATGAACATGTTGCCTACACCTCGTCCTTTCAACCAGCCAACCCGTTTATAAAAAACCGTAAAAATGTCGAAATTGGCAACGTATAATCAGATCCTGGCTCACTTGTCATCTCTAAGTAAGTACCTACTTACTCTTTTGGTTTTTATTATAACAAACTAACTATAGCTCCATAGCAACGCTCATTTGGACCACAGCTTAGCAAAATCATTTTCTGTTTCAAAAACTTAAGAGGTCGTTTTTAATTTCACGACAACCAACACAGATTTTAAGCATCCACACTTTGTTCAGAACCTCCACGCGCATGATACGCGACATGGACAACCCCACCGTTTTAATCATTAACGATAGGTACTATGTTAACAAAATCAATGTTATTTATTCTAGAAAAACAAGGGAATTATTTAATTTTCTATTGTCATCTTGACAAGTTTCAGCTATGCCTGTTTAATAACCTACTTAGTACACATTTAATGGCTGCCATTAACTAAAGTGATCCGTCTGAGCATATTTTAAGCCAAAGAGAATTAATAACCTCTACTGATGATTTACTCAGTTATCTTATCCAGTGAAACTGCGTACAAACAACTCAGCATGTTGCGAAGCCCCTGTCTAAAATAATACCCATTTCGACAAGGATCGCAAATGTGATGAAGATAGCGTAAAGTACTAAGAGGATAGCACCAAGGCTTCTTCGGAGAGTGAATGAGCCGATGAACAAGGTGAACCACAAGCAGACGACGGCGAGGAGCAGAGAGCCCACGACAAAGTCAATGCCGACAGAATTGATAATGACAGCCGTCTCTTCCGCGTCCTGGGCGACCAGCGACAACGTCCTGATCAGCCATGGTAATCCCAATGCGAACAATATTGCCAAAGAATTAGCTCCCAGGGCATTGGAAACCCCAATACCGCCTTCGCCTGCAACAAAAAAACGTGACGTAAATATACCAAACTTAATCAGCATAATCAGCGAAACGCTTATAGACATTATATCAAGAATTAAGGCAGAGATAAACTGACAGATATCAATCTTAAATTATTAGTGTACTATTTAAAATCCTGTTATCAATAATGGCAGATAAGAAAGTAATTAGCATTGCTTCGCTTGACTCAACATTTTATATAACTAAAACACGAACATAGTACATGAACACGTGAAACAATTGTATCAGTAAGTAATCGCTACATCGCGAATAATATCTACCGTATTTTTCTGCTTTGGGAGAGTTTGCTAATATTCGCTACAAAGAAGCATCGAAAATAAACTTAAGTCTTTTTGCGTGGTATAAGGATATCCTGAAAATCGAATGTAACAATACGACTTGAGGTTTTCAAGCTTTTTGGCATGTTGCTAATTATACGGAAACTATCTACTTATTATCTTTTCAAAGTCTGCCTAAAGTCGATTTTTATCCAAAAGTGTGATGATCCATGATTATAATAAAAAGGAGCAATCATCTTTTGAGACCAGTTATCTACCAAATCGTTAACACATAATCTGCATAATCTTCAGCTTCCGATATTGATAGCTAATTTTAATTAGGTATTGTAGGTAATAGTGAAGTACTTATATGAATTTGCGCACGTACTCATTTCGACCTCTTGGTAAACACGTGGAAATAATATATCTAAATATTGACTATTACGCAAGCAAAGCCAGGAGATTAAAAGCAAGTAATACTAACAAACTAAATAAAATTAGTTATGTAATTGGCCGATAGCCGTTTTATAAAGTAAAATAAATAAGTAAATTTCGAAATTCCAGTAACTTAGTAAATATAGGGAGTTACACAAAATGAAAACCGCTATGATAAACAAAGCAGTAAAACTGAATGATTGACAATAGCAATATTCGCATAGCAACCAATACGTTCGCAGAAGCAATAGTAGAAATTAATAATAAGAGTTAAATATTAGATTTCTCTTAAATCAAATCCTACGTACCTCGCCGTGACATGATGAAAATCGAGCAGGCCTCGGGCAGACATCCACCGAATGCCAAAAACGTCATGCCCATAACTGATTCCGGAATGAAGAAAGTGTGTCCTGTAAAAAATAATTATTGAATAAATTAATCAATATTAGGTAAGGCAAGAGAAAGGAGAACAGTAAAGATTTTAATCTGACAAATGGTTGATATAAATCAAATTAAAATAAACATTTTAGGAATTCCTGTAAGGTCTTATTAATTATATAATCATAATTAATTGATCAATCATCGTTTGTAATCAATAATTTGCAATTTTATTGCCGATTATTCTCGCTCGTTATCAAGGTTAATGTATTTAACCTTTACGTGTTTTTCTAGGAGGTACACAGCACTATTTGTACACTGTTAAAGTACTAGGTGTATTTTTTTGTATTGAGTTCATTCCAACCGCATATTTTAATTGGTTTCATGACAAAAGTCAATTGAACTTATTTCTTTTTCTATTATTTTATAATTAATCAATTAAGTTTTTACATTATACTATATTAAATCAATTAGTATATTAAGGTCATCTGACCAATTTGTAAATTTTGTGGGAATTTCAAAATTAGATCTTTAAATGAGACTGTTTTATTTGGGAACATTAACTGTCGTTGAATTTTTTAAGGGTCAGGACGAAGTCACAGGATAATTTCAGCCTTCTTATTCCCTAAATGTATATCCAGATTCTAATAAAATCCGGGAGGATTCACTCTGAGCGCATTAAATCCCGTCAAGACCAAATTTATCCGAATGAGGACAATCTTGCTATACATACCTACTTTCTTGGAAAAAACCTTAACACTGAGAAAATGTAATAACATTCGTAGATACACGGGGTCAGGGTAAGTCCTATCCCGACGAAAAATTACAATATAATTATTGTTGCTCTCAATATGGTTATGAAGCCTAACTTTATGACTATAAACAAATATGGCAACGGGTCATTAGTTAGACTATTATGTTATTGTCAAGACAGATGATCGACGAAAACTTACCAATAACAGTCATACTCCACGATACGCAGTAGGAGTTTGCGCCGATCCAAACGATGCACATGAAGAAAGCAAGTGGGTAAAGCCTCTTAAACTTAACCGGTGACGGGATGGTCAGCGTTAGCACCAGCTTTAATGGCCAAGTATACAACCACCAGAATTTATACAACTTCGAGTTTTCTTTTGGAAACCGGAATACACTCTTGTCAGGTTTGACAACGACATCTTCGGCTGGAAACATATGATAGTATTTAAAAATCATTCAAGAATTAATTGTCCATTTGATCAGTACATTTACTACCTTACCTTTTTCCACAACAGTCACTTTCTCAGGATTTGCAACATTCACAACGTCGGTGAACCCTTTGTTATCCACACCTTCTTCAACTGATTTTCCATTTTCGACAGGAGTCACCAACTCAACTGAAAGTTATCAAAGGTATCTTCAAAATTGCATATATATGATCTATATTAACATAGCTACAAAACAATTATTAAGTATCATTAGTACCTTCTGAATTGTTCGTATTGCCGACTAATCTGTCGTAAAGTGCGAACATTCTCATACTGTTGAACATAACGATGAAGTAGAGGACGTAAAGGACTCCCAACACGACTGCCTCATACCAGTCAATTTGTCCATCCCACACAAAGGCTACGAGCACACCGACGTTCACCATGTAGATGATCACGTCTCTTGTGACGGGTCTTGCCTCTAATTTTATAGGCTGCAACATACAACATTCATAAAATAAACGCGATTCATTCAAATCATTATCATTATTTTCTCCTTCAAGGTAGAGGTATTTACCCTGATAGCAGCAAGACCTCCCACGGCAGCAACACCAAGAGCATTGAAAATAGCAGAACCCACGATAGTCCCGATACCCATGTCAGATTCAGTTAAAAATGTTGAAATAACGTTGACAAAGAACTCGGGACAAGAGGTGGCGACTGACATGAATGTAGCGGCGGCGACATTCTGAAAGAGAATAGAAAAGTTTTAAGCTACAGTTTCTTTTACATGTAAAAAATAATAATCTAATCGTTAAGCACATTAACCTCACTAAAATCCATTAATTAAATAGCCATTGCCTACCTGAGGAATTTTCAAGTCTTCGCAAATAAGTTCCACGCATGGGATGAAATAATCGTTGCACACAATAGCCAAAAGTGTAAATGCGTAAATACCGAACAGAGCATATAGAAGGAAAGCGCCCTGCCTCAGCTGGTCGTCTGAAATTATGAGACACGTATTATTATAATCCATGTTTATCCACACGAAATCAAATATTGGTTTGCGAAGTCGCAATTTCAATTAAACTCCTGAACTTGAAAAGGGAAATGCGATTCACTAAGAATGATACATCAAAACATGAAAATATCAATTGATACTTCATAACGCTAACAACTACTTGACAACCATGGAGAGAGAATTCTAGATAAAGATAAACATAATACCGGTAAAGGCAGAATCAGGAAAACTTTCGATCGAATCTCCATCGCTGCATTCCGCCTGACTCGCTATGCCGTTTTCCGAGTACTCCAGCCTTGTTCTCAACCACGGAGTCCAGTGCCAGGTGACTTGCTCTTCTTCTAACTTTCTCATTAGCTCCTCATTCACAAACACGATTTTACCATTTCTACTTATAGGGTGTATTGAATTACGGAGCGCAGTTTCATCTATAAATAAACAAAATGTAAATATAATTTCACTGGTGACATATGTATGTGTAACTAATATTGTGTATAGCGTCCCACGGGGAATCGATTACCAAAAAAGTCAATTTTATGATAGTGATAAAACTAGTTAATAAGGCAATCGATGTGATGTTCGGTCACTTAAGCCGAGGCGCGATATGGCGCGGCCGAGCACACGTTTCCGAACTTTATAAACAGCAAATTAAGCATCAAATGATAGTCAACAAGGACTGTAATTTAACTAGATTAGTGTCTAACAGACCGTTTAGGTATCATCTAACAGTTTTCAGCGCAACTTTGTAACGAACAATTCAACGTTTTGTTAGCATCGAGTTTCATTCATACCGTACCTAGAACCCATATAGAATAATCTCAAAAAACTGTCAAATCGCTCAGGGTAATAATAATAGGCTACCTAACAATAATGCAAATTATATGCATTTCCTTCCTTCTGTCTTTCTCGTACATCCATATTTGTACATTTTGCGGATATTTCTTAATTAGTACAATCAATTCAACTTACTGAAGTCTTCAATAGCTTGCGAACAGGAGGTAGCCAGGAGTAACGTCCCAAGGACGAGGTATATGTTGGCGCATGTCATGATATCCACTCTTTGTGCGACCACTCCAAACTTAAAGCACTAGAAAAAATACATATATCACTTAATATCACACGATATCCACACCTGCCTAAAACTTGATCCGAAATCCTGCGTACTGCCGAATAGACTACTAGCAAAAAAACACATTTTGATAATCTAAGAAACACTGAGTTGACCAATAATTAGCACGTTTTCTACACATACAGGTATAGACGTACTAGATCATATCGAATTTGATTGATTACATCAATTAAGATAAGAACATGTATCGTAATGATTGCTATACAACAAGCAAATGTGACAGACTGCTAATCCCAGTCGTTAAGAAAGACAAAACGTTTCTATGAAAGTAACTCAGCCACTGTAAATTATACATGTAAGTAATTTTGCTGTCAATAATTACAAACCTAAATGACAATATTAAAAGAAAGAAAACTACAAAATCGAATTGTTTACCTGCTGTAAAAAAAAAATAACTAAATTCAATTAGTTTTTGCACAAATAATTTTATGATTCGCTATTAGCGACTCCGGTAATATGGTTTTTAAACGGGTTCATGTACACGCGCAGGCGAATTCTAATAAAAAAAACAATCATTTACGAGATAGCAGCTACTTGAAACTGAAAATAGTAATGTTCTACTACTTTGTTTCAGACTGATAGCTAGCGGAAAGTCCACGATAATAACACAATCATTTTAGATATAAACTGCTAAACACCAGTTGATAGCCTATTTATTGCTCCATGTTTATATCTGAGGTGTTAATAAAGAAATTGCTACACAATGATTTGTTAATATAGCGATAAAATAAACGAACACACAAAATACTTTGCGAATGTGTACTCACTTCAGCCCGACTTTGTTTAACTCAAGGCGGCAGCGGCAGTCGGATATTAGTATTAATAAAACATGATTGTTAATTAAATACGTTATTAGAGCGATAGCTGCCACTCCGCAATTACCAAGGATCTCACGACACTGAAAGAAAGATATCAATGCCAGAGGTTTTTAAGTAGATAATCTTATTTGATAAGAGACTCCTTTGTAGCGATTAGTAGAATTCAGTTATTACATTACCTACACGTCAATGAAACACGCACATTGTTTGTGTACAAGAATGCAATCTCTCACCGATAGGTTTGACATGTTTTCCTCAATGGTGTCGGTGCCCACCAGCGGGCTCACGTGCGCCTTGTGTGTATAGCAGACGCTTTCTTTGAAAATGCTGAAAGTGATGGCGGAAACTGGAATGTACTCCAGTATCCACTCAATGATTGTTGTGATTAGTCAGAATACATAATCAAACGAGGTCGATAACTTGCGTTCGTAGCAATAATTGAAGTCAAACGCATAGGTGCTTCTACGTCAATAATAACTTAAACTTGTTTTTTTAATAAATCAATGCAACAAAAATCGACACTTAGTTTCATTCAGCCAATTAATACCATTTGGTCTTATTTCTGTTCACAAATGTTTTACACGTGCACATTCAACTGCACTAAACACTGAAATCCATTATTCTAATAAGATGCCTGCACAAAGTACGAATTATTGCATAATAAGACAGATTATCGAACTTATTTCACCAGGTAACACTCAAGATAATAATATTGGCATTTATTGAAGTAACTCCACCTAGTTTACCTAGCAATTATAATTTATAAGGCTTTCTCACTATGCATGTCAGAATTCTAGTTGTCATATTCTTCTATGTGAAACAGAAAATTACGGTATTGCTATGATAATAGATACGTCCTACGCTTATTGGTTTCACTAATTACTTCAACACGTAATGACCTTATTAACACACACATGTTCTTAAATCGTCACTAATCAACTTAACTACAATCATGTTGTGAGAAGTCGGAGCAAGAGGACTCATAAATGATTGCAAGGTTTTGAACCAAACAATGTTTGTTTTTTAATAAAAGTTACATTTATTTTATTGCGCCTATAATTGCCATCATCAACATAATAATATTTTTTCCTTTACCTATGCCTTTACTCGTTATAATCTTCATTAATCTATACGATTTATGTTGAATTAAAAGTAAATGCGTTTTTGGCCATGTAATTTCTTTATCTACCTACAATTGAGGAATAATAATTATTGATTTTGCGAACGGCAGGGACTTTTATTCTTAATTAAATCCTATAATATAAAGTCACTATAATACTAATAGATTCTGTAATTTCACTTCTTTTCCTATTGAATAAACATAAGATCATAGAATACCAATGAGTACCTATCATGTGCAGAGTCGGCAAATACTACAGTAGTTCATATCTTACAATTATAAGTAAGTTCAATGATCGTTACTCGCTAAAAATAAAAGGAAAATCTCTGAAACAAAGAACGTTTAAATATTATAAGGACCATTCATCGTTTCACTTTTATTTTCCTATATAGAAAAACAATGGGGGAAATCGTACACAATCTATAAGGAAAATACAACACTCGTTTCATTTTTATCTTGCTTACGTACCCACTCAAAACCTCAGCAAATATTCTTTGGAGTATACTTTGTAGAAGAACTATATAGAGCACAGAGTATAATATAATGATGCCTGTATCCTCTAAAGGGTTTGGCAGCAGAGGTGTCCGTGGAACACCCGAATTTCGACTGTTATGTCCAAATCTTAGAGTCTAGTCTTAACAGAGTTTGGACTGCTGCTGATGAATATCTATTAGAGAAAGAATACAGCCTATGTGCCCTTGGGATTGCACCCTAGACCTTATCTTCTGCCCCAATGGTCGTCTATGCAGACAGAAGTCGTGGTCAGCCAAAGATACTCGTACATTACCTAGGTAATGCATAATTTCTGTGAAATATTATAATAATATCGGTATTAAACTAAATCTTTAGATAAGATATTTTTAGTTGTAGATCGCAACAAGGAACTTTTCCATATACCGATAACTATTTTATAATAGTCTCCAATATTGACAAGTCATGAAAGAATATCAACATATAAATATTACATACATGTACCAACTGCCATACAACCAGATACAATGATTCAGTCCTACGAGCTTCTAATTATCTACCCGTGACAATGTTTCTACGATTTTTAATTATAGTTAGGCCAGGATGGTCGGTTTAAAATTATATACCTGTCACGGTTTAACGTCGGGTTGCACATTAACAGGTATGTAAGCAACAGGTAACAATCACACGTCTAACAACGTGATTCTTATGCTTTCAGAGTCAATGTTGGGTACTTACGGATCTACTTGGGCCTTGTATGTAGGTGGCCATGGTATCATTATTTCCACAACACGCTTGGACCCTCCAATGAATGTGTAACAATTGAATACTCTTCCTAAATCATTTGCAACACTTCAATCATGATCGAAGTTTTCAATAAAAAAATAACTAATAGTTCCTCTTGTGGTAAAATGCTCTAGGCTATTTTTTTTTAATTATTATTTTCAACAACATACTGCGATCACCATTTCGGTTTGAAATGTGGTGATTACGACTTTCCTCATTGGATCCATGTAACACCAAGGCTGGCTAGTAATGTACCTAACTATATCTCCGCATGCAGTCGCGCGTAAGCTTCTATTTACTGAATTATTAACAACTAACCGCAGCAGCTTAACAATTTGTGACATAAATTGCGTCGATTTTCTTTCGAGAACCCGGAGGTCATACTAATTATATAGGTAACTCTGAGATACAAGTCAAACAAGATGGCACTTTCATTAACAACTCACTTTATTAAAACGTTTACATCATGTTTATAGATTACGAATTAAGTAGATATACATAATTTCATTTACTTATGAAGAATAAACTAATATAAATTTTACAATTAGTAGTCAAAAGGCTGCCAACATGGTAGCTTAGATGAGACTGGGCTGGTCATGTCTGCCACATCTCGACCGACAAATTGGGCCCTTAGAATACAAGATTGGTGTCGCTGACGCGGTAACGCTGTTGATGGCGCGACAGCTTGGTCAGCTTACTACAGAATTGGGAAGACGTATCGCAGAATGGAAAAAGGCCTTTGCCCAGCAGAGGGGCAGTACGAGCTAATAATAATAATATCACAATTAGGTGCATACACAAGCTTACGTGCATTCAGTATTAAATTTATCTCACCTTACCGCGAATTATTTAGATAATGAGAAAGAAAGTCGAGGAAAAATGGTTACTTCTGAATAAAGTCTCGATGCGAGCGCACAAGTTTAGTATCTGTGATGTTCAAAATCCATATTATTTTTAACTAAAGTCTTCGGACTGATTGGATTGACAATAGCATGGTCCACCCACTTCTTCTTGGTATTATATTCGTTCACGTATATCTTGTTCTGAGACTTGCCAGGGATGCTGGCACAAGAATCGAAAACCACTCTGATCGTGAAAAACAGTATTAGGTCGAAACCGGATATTAGGGTGAAGCCAAGCATGAGACTCAGGAGACCACCGAACGCAGCTGAAAACACAAAGGTAATAAGGCAAACCGTACGATGATAACAGTTATTATATTTTAATGACTTTTCTATTTCTGTAATGTATTCTATCAAATAGTTTATATTTATATCGCACAAAACAAATAAATTCGACAGTTCCTTGTTTTGAATAACAGAGTCAAAGTCATATCATTTATTTCAGTTAGATAGTTAAAAGGCACCTTTGTAAGTCATTTACAAGTAAAACAATATTGGATCTCGGCCCTTCTAAAAAGTAGTTTTGTATGGAGAAGAATAAGCAAGAAACTTCATACATACTCTTTTAAAATAAAGCATGTATGAACATAACTATCAATCATTGGGATTTATAACATAATAGAAAATCGGTCCATTCCCTGAAATGGAGTGAACCCAGAAAAACTTGGGGTCGAAACTGGGTTGATTTTGAATTGCAGCATCAGTATTGTTGCTATATTTCGCTTGCCGAAAACAGATGAATAATAGATTTCTTACAATTCTCCTTTATTAACCCCAAAACACAGTCAATTTTAATGCATATTAGCTCTAGTTTATCCTTTTTCAAAGAACGTATAGAAATGCCAATAACTCTGTAGGTATACCTAGCTTATAATTTATTATAGCTAGTTTAATTTTTCAAAATGTGCCACTTAAATTGTCTTAAAACACGTTCAAATTTCAATCAATTGCAGTCTGGTAGCACCCTTATTTCTTCAGGCCACCAAATCCAAATTCATAAATGTGATTATCAACGTCATTGTGAAATCAAAATACGATATTAAGTACAAAATTATAAAGTACTTAGCTTAGAACAAAAATTAATTATTCACACTGAAAAGTACCGACTAATTTAGAAATTACACAACGTTCAGCAACAAGCATTTGGAATAAATATTTGACTATGATAATGAAATTCGTTTAAAGGTACACTGCTATACTTAATAATGACGAAGAATCTTGTAGTAAAATAAATCCATCATCTCCATCTCAATACTCACCGAGAATATTTTGCCAATTCAAATAAACATCACGTCTATATCTGGTAGATACCAAGTCGTTGAAGAAAACATTTAGTAGAGATCGATTTTTTATATTGACGTCATCACTAGAATGAAACGACAACGATTGTTACATTATGATAGTATAATCTCAAATACATACAAATCACAGCATCGTCTGTAAAGTCTCGACTTGATTTAAAAAAAAAACTAACAAGATAATTGACTGATCGCAAAACCGCTCAGATATTGATGGGACTAACTAAGGGTACTTTTAAGCTGACGTCTATATTAATAAGCAATTTATATCACAGAACACAATTTTGATTAAACGAACTTCAAGTCGTAAGTCATAACAGTTCACACATTCGATCTTGATTGACTGATCGTAAAAACTTGGAAGTTGGTTATGCTAGGGAGATAAACCTGTACCATCAGCATCTGAAATTGTTGTGGGTAGAGATACATCAAAATTTAAATGTTATATACCTACTGTGATTAAAAAAATAAGTACTACAAAAACAATAAGAAAAGTGAGGCAAAACCCTTCAAAAAAATGTCCACAGCATATGTAATATCATAATTACTAGGTAGTAAGGTTTCGCCAAACGGAGGGTGCTTTCGTCAGCGTTTATCAGTTCCACCCGAGTGCAACTGTCAGGGCATGCAAGACAAAATTGTGAGAAGGGTTGGAACTGTTTGTAAAACCCCGCCTGACCCAGAACGCTTGGCTTTTACAGACTGATATGTTATCGATCGATATACGTCCGTATAATGTATAATAAACTAATAAACTTACAAAAATACACATAGGTACATACACAGACAGTGAGATAGGCAGTCGCCCCATGTAAAAACTGGTATTCAATTTGTATCCGGTTTAGAAATGGCTAGGCAGGCGATGTCAGAACTTACAAGAATGGGAGTCCATTTACGTAGATGTTGTCTGCCAGGTTACCCAGGGCTACCTCCAGAGGATAGTCGTAATGTTCGCACTCCGGATAACAATGGAAATAATTTCTTTCTTTTGAATTATTGAAATTTTCCTCTCCATCTAAATAAAGTAATCATACATTAGGAATGCATCTTGGTAAGACCAAGGTGTATTTGTAATGTATGCTTTCAATTTATTTAACTAGTTTTAAATCTTGTTCCTAGGTATTGTATTTTTTTCACAAGTAGCTTAAAACTTCATACAAAGTTATACAAATAAACTGCAACAATTAGTTTACGGTTAAGTATCCGTTGACCTAAATTTTCTAAAGTCTATACTTACTGAAAATAGTATCCAAGCAATCCATGTCCTTGAAATTACATACCCGGTAAGGTTCTGAAAAAATAATGTCTTTTTATTTTATTCTACAATTTACATTGTTAACTGACAGTCATACCGATAAGTAATTCGTTTTTGTTTTTCATTCTGTAGGTACATAAGGTACGTGGGTAAAGAATTGGTACATTGAGATAAGGATTTTTTTTAAGGATTAACTTCTTCAAAAGCACGACTACTCAACCGCCACGCAAACGAGACACTTTTTGTTATGCTAGTTTTCCGAACCATCCGTCAGTTTCAGTGTACAACACAGGGAACAATGTGTGCAAGAATTCTTTTACTCACACAATTTGTAAGAAAACTTATTACTGTTACTTGTGTGTTCCACTTGAAGCTTTTCGATGTCTAGTTACTAACGCCGCCAAGTTTTGTGATCAACGTCACATTTAGAAACAACAGGTCAATGCGTCTGCCTATGAGTGAGTTGATTCTAAACTAAATATTATTTAAAAATATTCATTGCTAATTGCTCCACCGCACCGCACCGCTTGTTAAAAACACAAAGCTTTGAAATGGCTACGTTAATGCAGCACCTAATAGTTTCCACTAATATCGAGTTTCCGTCAATGAGAGGTCAGCATATACTGAAAATGTATTATCGCTTGATATGTCATGATAAGTACCTACCTAAAGGCTTTTACCTCTGTTTCAACTTCAAGAAAGTATCTATCTACCTTTGTATATGTCTAATGTTTACCCGCACTCTATTATAAACTACTCCAACTGTTAATTTTCGCACTGAGCCACAACTAAATTGAAAATCCGTGTAGTTTAACGTACCTATGTCCCTGAAGAAACGAGACTTGAGCTGGGATACGCGTACATTGTTCAAATGTATGTTGTGACCTTTCACTTTAGGACAGAATAAAGTATTATTCTATCTCAAAGCGAGTATGATATATTATTATGCAGTAAGGTTTTTGCGTTATATAAAAAGCTGTTACGCACAACAATTATAGCTTTATAAAAGACGAGAGAATAATAGAAAGAAATTGAATGGAATATTCTATAAAAAGTAGCACAGTTTCCAAATTATAATAATAACATGTCGTGCAATCTATCGCGAACATCGTATGTAGGCAGAATATCGGGACATTTTCATTCAGGTTATAGGCATATTATAATAACAAGTGTTAAAGATTAGATTACCTTCTTTGGGAAACGATAGTGGAATACAATCACAAACTTTCTTTATCCATTTCACCTTCTGATACGCCATGCAGTTATGGAAGGAGTATTGGCGAAATCTACCAACTTGTATCTAAAAACATTACATACATGTACAAAATTCTAGAGAATGTTATTCGTATATATTGCTACGTTAGACGCAATATATCAGCGTTAACTACGCGAACACATTTTAAATAATAATTTCAGTCTATTATTTATTTATTAAAACTTTATGCACATGTAAAAAATACACTGTACAAAGACGGACTTAATGCCTTAGGCATTTTCTACCAGCCTACCAGCCTAGTCTAGGCATTTTCTGCCTATTCTTGTTCTACTGCAGGACAGAGGCCTCTTCTCATACAGAGCAGGCACGAGCATTGATCATCACGCTTGCTCAAGGCGGATTGGTAATTTTAAACTTATATAAGACTGAGTTCCCCACAATATTTTCTTTCACCGATGTCAGTGATGTCCAAGATAAACTAAGAAAGTACATACGAATTCAAAATGACACACTGATTCCTTCCTGGTTTCGAACCCTCAACCCTGTGCATGAGATCTGAGCGCCTTAACCACTAGGCCATCACGATATGTTTCACACATTTTAGTATACTTACAAAACGTAGCAATCAAGATGAAAAAGGGAGAGAAAAGCAAGCGTGGATTGTCGAATAGTAAGGAGCATCACAAATAGTGTTGCCAGCAGGTACTACAGTATGTCAAATTTAGAAACGTAGGAACGATAAAATAATCGGGATTTGGGTTTCAAAACGGGACAGCTATAATGGCTACAAAAAAAAACAGAAGTTTGTGAGTTTGCTGAGAAAATATAAAAGTAATTTTTTTTTTTTTTTTTTTTTTTTTTTTTTTTTTTTTTTTTAAGTAAATTATTTTTTTTATTTTTATGTAGTAAGAGCTCACAGATAATTTCGTGTTTCCTTACAAAAATATTGTAAGCTAAAGATTAAGGAGGTTAGTACAAAATCTGGACCTTTAGCTTCCCGATCAAGGGTGAATCAAGACGTAACACCAAATCCCTGAAAATCGGGACTCTTAGCAACTTTATTCACAAACCGGGCGCGGTCGTTTACCTCATATCTTGATTGTAACCGTACCGCGGGTGATCAGCAGAGCTATCACCATTCAGAAATGGTCGCTGACTAATGTCATTACTGCGATAGCCACAGATATAAACCACCACATAATGACGCGTGTCGCCACTACGTAAAAGAAATAAGAAACTGCGTCAATAATTAATTACAATTAACATTGATGCCTAAATTTTATATAATTTGATGAATATGGGAGATAAGTAGATCGTCAAGGCCCCGTATCTGCTGTATGTGCGTCAATAACGAAGTGCGTTATTTACAGATAAATTAATCACGGTAATCTTATTGTTTAATAGATCAATCGAAAGACAAAAATGAGATATGGTAGACACCTGATTTTTTAAATTGGGCGTGTTGTTTGTGTCGTGATTGGTAAGTGGTAAGGGCGTCTGCTTTTTAAGTTGAATCGAGATTGCGAATTCTTAACCAGGAAAGTAGGTAACACTGGGAATTTTTCTTATAACGCTTACATTGCTGGAACATAATCATCTTTCTATACTAATATAATAAAGCTAAAGAGTACTTTCATTTATTGGTTTGTTTGTTTAAAGTTTAAACTCCGGATCTAACAGACAGATTGAAAAAAAAATTGTATGAATATGATAGCCAGATTCATGAGCTTTATAACATCACACTACGACGTCCGACATCTCACGACAACGATGCAGTAACCAAAGACGTAACTTAACGTGGTGATCGATCCGCCTTTGGCAAACGTGATGATCGACCCACCTTTGGAAAGCGTGTTGATCGATCATAATTAAACATTTTTTATCAAAGATAATATTAATTTAAATAGGTATGAGGCAAACCCATCAATGACTAGACGGAAACATAAGAAATTAAAAGTTTGACAAAAATACCACAGGGTTAATTAACCTCATCGCTATAGTAACATTGCCTCTGGTCTGGACCAAACGACCTAATACCAGCAGTGGTGTAGGTTCGCTCAGGAGAGAGGGCTATCAGCAGCTCCGTGGAGGGATTCACCATCCGGACCGGCGAGTCCAAATCAGGAATGTTGAACGCGTTGTCGATAATCACCTGTACAGAGAACAAAACTATATTTTATTACGCCTATATGCAGGAATTAGTATCTAGTAGGTATTGCAGCTCTTTGTAAAAACATCATACCTATTTCTACTGCCAAGCAACATTGCTGCGTTCCTGTTTCAAGGGTCCCTATGGGCGTAATTAAACGCACACGAGACATTTCAGCTTTGCCTCTAGAAAGCCGGCTTATCTCTAAGAACTATACCACAAACGTTAGCAATTTGCTTTGCGTATACACTAACAACTTTACAACCGATTAACTAAATAGCGCAGGTTTCACTAAACTTCAAAAATACTTGACATTGGTGTCGATTCTATTACTAAACGAACTAAACTTAATTTAGACTGATTCTCTCTTTTTTCCAGTTAAATAAGAAAGGGACGAATATAAATAAGAGTTGTCAAATTTAGTTAATCTGACACATCCATACAATTACAGTCATTTTAAAAATTAAAAATATTTATGGAGAAGTTAACTAACTTAGTTTGTAAGTGTCACTGTCCTTCTCTTTAGTTATTCCCTTTTAGTCTAGTTTGTGAACAGGGGAATCGGCACCATTGCCACCCGCACATTGTCCTAATAGAATACAAATCCGTGACCATCCGTTTGTCATGGATGTACGTGTCATTACTAGTTCATAAACACAGTTCTCGCGAACTCGCGAAGGTCGGAAACATCACTCATTCTACCGGAACATAATCGCCTGAATCTATTGACCAATCTGTTCTCGAATAATTAGAATATAATTAAACACGGAAATAAAAGGTTGTTTTGAAACAAGCTTTTTATTTTGTACAGCATAAACACTATTTGCAAATATTACTGTCTATTATATTCTTGCCAAAACTATAAATAAATTGAATATTCGTTTATAACACATTCGTTTTCATTATTTATGTATTTCTCTTCATTTTACATTTGTGGTTAGAGATAATCAGAAAACACGCTGTGTGTACCCACCTGTAAGTATCTAATATAAGTTGCTAGTTTAAATAATAAACTTTCAGGATATACCTCGCTCACGGGGTCGCTTAAATTATCTTATTAACATAGTGGAGTACATTATGAAGTTAGGAAAATACTCGACAAGCTTCACACGTCGTTCTGGAGTATCAAATACTTGTTAATATTGTAATTTGGTAAATTCTCCATGTTCAATAATCGTAGGTATAGCTAAAATTGCTTACAAAAGAAAAGTCTTGCGTAAATATTTTGACACGGGTATTTTGGTGGATTTTATTTGAAAATGTTTATTTTTAACGTATAAAGGAAAATTGATGATGTATTTTTAACTATTTGTTTGCTAAAATCTTAGCAATATAAAACGCACATCCATGGAAATAGAACGTAGGTACTCGTATATACCTACTAGGCATACCCTACTTTTCTTTTTACTGTTTAATATTAACATTTGTCATAATAGACAAATCTAGATGATAATAGAAACTCTGTCCGCTCAAAAGTCCGTTGGGAAATCAAAATCTCAGAAACAGCCGCATGATGGAATAAAACAACAAAAAGTGAAATGAATTATACGCGGTACTGCATAAATTTCGGACTGGTCTTAATTTAATAAGTATTTGAAACAAGAACACGTATTACAGAATATTTTTTGACTCGCTCGTTGCTTTCACTAAAAATTAAATTTATATCTTTGATTCTGAAGTGTTATTGGGTTTTTTCTCCAGGAATTTCTCAGTAGCAGACTTAAAGTCTGGATTTGTGCCCGGTTGATAACAATAGACACGCCCCCTACCTCATGGGACTTAAAAATTACAAGCGAAATGTGTTTTCACCAATGGATACACCTCTGGCTAACCCTTTGGGGATTACAGTCGCGATGTTTCTATGTTATTTATTCTGTCTTGAGGGATTCCAGATAATGTAAAAGACAACACTAAATAATAAAATAGTTTCTTAAATAAGTAAATCTGTACCCGCACAGATACTTTGTAAACATCTTCCTCGGTGAGTGAATTTGAAGTGAAATTGAGGTGAGCCGTGAGCCGTTAATACATAATGGTCATCAGGTCACCTAAAGCTCACTTCACCTTTTACCGAAAGAGATTTTTACATAATAGACGGGCAAGCACACTGCTCGAAATATAATAATAATCTTATTACTCTGAGCTTCAACCACATCCAAAGAAGAAATGAAAAAGTTATTCGCATTTAAACTCCGCTATTAAACATTTTGAAAGGACAACATTCCTAATCAAAGTCAAATATGAAGTGCAGGTCAGGTCAACATACCTACTAGTGATCGTATCGCGAAGGGGTGGGTAATACAAATTATGATTAGCAATGTAATTAATCAATAGTAAATATCCGCAGTGGAATTTTACGTAGATATAACCATGCATATATCTAATCGCGTTAATCAAATCAGATGAAGACAACTTGCTACCTACTCATAACAACACTGACTTGCAATTTTTTTTGAAAAATTGCCAGCTTTTGTAGTCAAAGCTGTTCCTTATTCGATATAATTAAAGAAGATCAAAATAATCTAATGTATTTTAGATTGTGCTTAAATTTTAATATTGAAAAATAAAAGTATGAATTTTCTTTTTCTAAGTCTCAAACTGGTTTCAATGAATTCTAAAAAAAAAAACAAAATACACGAACCATGTATGCAGGAGGCAAGGTTGCCTATTTCTTGCCCTCCATTGAAAAAATTCCGTTGTTATTATAATTAGGTTCAAAGCAATATTTATTACTAAGATAATCCAATTGTTCATTTCAGACAAATGGGTTATTTGATCCTTTGGTTTTAACAGCAACCTTATTTTTGGAAGCCGATTTTATTTGATTATCTACCTATATTGCTTCTTTACATGCCGTCTTTTTTACAAGCAAAGATTTATATCATAGATGTGCCGCCTCCGTACATTTTTCACGCAAAGAATGGCAGAGAGCTCACGCGTCAATTGACGTTTTCATGATAAAGCAACCCAAACAAAACGTGACCATCATTTGACGCGGCCGAGCACATCTAACGATTGAATCTTTGACGTCAAGTGTTTTGATTGGCTGTTGTTATTTCGGTCACCCAATCATAGTAGCATGAGATATTTGACATTATATATTATTGGTTAGTGTTGTGATCCTTACAACAATCGGGTGTAAATCTACGCAATAGGTATTTGCACATAGACGAAGCGCAACACGTGGTTAGCTCATGTGCAATATTTTTATCAAAGAACATAAGTAGATATGTCGCGATCATGATTCTTCCTTGTCTCATAATTGATGATGTTAAATACTATAACTACCTACAATTATAATATTTGTTAAAACTTCTGTAATTAAAGTTTCAAAATTTACAAAAAAAAAAAATTAAACCCCCGACTGCGGCCATTTTTTACCGATTTTCATCACGCAGCAAGGATTACACCTTTTAAACAAAAAAAAAACAAAATCGGTTCATCCGTTCGGGAACTACGATGCCACAGACAGACACACCCTGACACGTCAAACTTATAGCGGCCCGTAGTTTTTGCTTCGGGCCTTCAGGGGTTAAAAAAGTCAGTTATTTAAGAAATCTGTTTCTGAAAACCTATTTCAAAAATCTGGTTTGTTTCTTTGTATTTTATGGAACGGTGTTTTTGAAAGAAAAAACAAGTAGGTACTAACTACTGACGACAAACAAGTTATGCTATGTACGTCTATATTGTTTATAGGGACGGAATAAATTTTCGTGGAAAGGACCTGAAATCTTAGGTCCTTAGACCTACGTGAGCAAGCCCCTATGTGAGAGAAAATGTGAAATATCATCCTGATAACGAACCGGAATTTAAAATGTTATCAACTTTTGCTAATTAATCCAACGATTGGAACAATTATTAATTATTAAAAGTTTTATAAATAAGACGATTAGACGAATCATACCAATGCCCCTTGCGACGCTATCGTAGCACTGTAGTAATCGTCAGGATTCGTGTACAGCAGCACGGTCAGTGCCGTCTGATAGCCGCAGGAGGCTACACGTCGAGGCGTCGCCACAAGAGGCTCTTCAAGTAGAGGCCTAAAAAAATATTTTAAAAATTAGAATATTGTTTAATTTGTCTAGTGACTCTAAAGTCTCAAAATAAATTAGAAACGCGACTGTTCATGATGCTTTTATGGTGGCTAGTAGGTGCAAAATTGTTTTTCTCTATCTTCCCCATTGACAGTCCTAACTCTCTTTAGATCTCCTATTTGGTCTCCTTCCTCCACTTGTTACATCATTCATCACTCTCTCAGTGACATGGGGTTTCATCGCTCCTTACCATATGCCTAGCAAATACCCATTTAATCAATATCGAATACAAAAATATAGGTATTGCGTAACTCACTACCTACACATACGTATTCTACCTACTATTTTTAGAAGCCAGCCATGTCTTGCAACGTGTCGTAAATCAAAGAGATAATTAAAGTATGACTGGTATTAGGGTTCTGTGTGTGTGTTACATAATTGTTGGACTTTATTATAACCAATAATAAAAAGTAAAAATATCTAGGGATCTGTCGACATGTGGATGAATTATAAGAAGGCCTATGAATCGGTTCCACATACCTACATGGCTCATGAGGGTGTTAGAATTGATAAAGTGGATACAACTCTGCGCACCTTTTCGTAGTTTATAGGGCGTCTTCTCGATGTCGGTTATGGGGCATTAGAGGACTGTCCTTCGCTATCCGGAATGTCGGTAGATCTAGGAGAACAGCGAACCGATAGGGATCGTGGGAGATGTATTTCAGAGCGATAGTCTGGGTCAATTGCGGTTTTGTTTAGCCTTGAACCCGCTAAGCACATTGCTGGAGGATTCGGGCCTAGGCTATTGCTTGAGAAGAGAGTAGTCAGATCATATCATATCTACATGGATGATATGAAACTCTTTGCCCCCAATAATTTATTACTGATGGAGCTACTAGCAGTAACAAAAACTTTTAGGATAAAATTTGATTGTGGTTATAGCAGGAAGGCATGATGCAAACCTCTTAAAGGCTCGCGAGCTTGTCGGCATGTGAGGTGTAAGTATAGCACTTTTTGTACCGGTAACCGTGACAACCACCGGTATATTAACCAAGACCCTCAACCAACATCTCGACCATCAACTCATCTCTCGTTGGCCGTTGAATTAATGGTTTTAAAGGGTTTGATTTTTTTTTACGTTTTTTTTTACTTTTATATTCGTATTTAAAAATGTAATTTATATTTGTTGATTATAGTCTTTATTTGGAAATTAAATACACATAATATTTACAAATAACGATAATAACAGCTGCTGATTAGGAAGTAGCTCCTTAGCAGGAGTTGTTGGGTCCTAAAAAAATTATATGAGGTGTTTGGCCTCTTGGTCCTGCAAAGTCCTTTTGCTCCCTATGAGGTTTACAAAACACGAAGGAAATGAAGGGGTTGATATGTGGATTAGTAGTCCAAGCCCACCCGTAAGCCAATGCTTTAACTTTGAGAACCAGATAAACATAATGTGATAAAATCGTGCAGCCAACAAGCATGGTAAACAATGATCGTTTCTTTTCTTTGTGAGACATAATTATTAAATCCCCTTTACTTTACAGATCCTGATACTGCCGCAGTATCAGTGATGCCATGTTTAATGTAACGGTTAATCATTTAACATTAATAATGCATTTAAATTACGACGTGATACTAACGGAAGCGCAGATAAAAAGGAAGAGCTCTGTCGAATAAATCATTAAAAAAAAACGCCAAACTTTTTCAGTTCGCAGCGTCCTCACAGGTTTAGTATTTTGCTTTAGCGCCCTAGCTAGTCGAAATAGGGCACAATGAAACTATATGAAGCTGACTTTTTATATTTAGGTGGTAAGTCAGCGACACATGCAGCGCGCGAATTGAATTGTTAGCTTGTAACCGCGATAACCTAAGGTTATGTTTCCGGAGAACGGTAATAGGTAGGAACCCGTGACGTATACTATAATTCCTAATATAATACGTACATTGCTGATGCTGTATAATACAAAATGTACTACATAATGTTTCATGTTCTCAAATTTTTAGTTAGATTTTGTAGACTGCGATATATTTACTATAAACACTTTTGTTTGTAATACTGAAAACTGCACGACGTTATCTGATTTTTTGATGATAAGTCAGCGAACTACTTATTATCTAATTCCTATCTATACTACTGTCGCTTTTTACTGTACTGGGTACCTACTTATTGGCTTGGGTATTTGTTTTTTTTTTCTTTACCGTTATTTTACAGAAATTCGAAGATAGTGTGACAACCAGTCTTACAAAGGGTTGTCGTGTTATCCAGCTAATAGGTTGCGGAGGTCACATAGACATCACCAAACATGTATTCAACTGGAACTTGCTAGACTGAAGGTACCTACCCCAACTAAGTTTACAAAAAGCTAAGAAGATAATGGTTTTGGGTTCCGTACCAAAATGGTAAAAACCCTTTAAGGTAAAAACTTCCAAGGTTACGGAACCGGGCGTAATGTGTGAGGCCGACTTACACTTTGTCAGTGTTAATAAATCTTATAGAAAATTCCGTGTTTTCGATAGAATTGTGTCTTTATGAATCATCCAATATCATTTTTATCTTCACTATCTTTATGTTATAATACTACCAAAAATTATGATTACATTGTTGATTTGTATATTGCGACTCCGTCAATTGATAAAAGACGTTTAGAAAAGTACGTCTGCTACGTCATACAACCTATGGAACTAGACTAAATAGATAGTAGTCGTATCTACGAATTATGACGTGAAGCCTGGTCATTAACCCAGTAAGGATATTAATTTTATTTATAGAACCCGTCATCTGAATACTCCCAAAATCTGACTCTTCTTTTCAAAAACTTAGAAATATTGTCAAGGGAAATTCAATCTATACTAATTATAATAAAGCTGAAGATATTTTTAGTTTGTTTCTAGAACTACCAGTCGGATTGGAAAACTTCTTTATGTATACGATAGCCAGATTAATGAGGAATAGTTTAGGTTATTTAATATCACGCTACGATACACGGGAGCGAAGCAGCAACCAAAGACGTAACTGAGCGCGGGTGAAACCGCGGTGTTTAGCTAATAAAGAATTATAGATAGGTATTATTTTTCCTTAACTTTGACAATCGGCCTGCAAGCCTTTATAAAGATTGTTGTTATCTCCTGGATTACCAATAGTGTTTACCTACATTTAAAACAGATAATCCGGAGTTAAGGATTTCTGTAGATAAGAGCTGAGTGCAATGACTAGCAGAAAGACAAGCGAACTTCCGCAGTAGTTACATTTTAGTTTTAAAATTAGACAATTAGATACTGTAAAGTATTGATCTAAATTGTTATCAAATAATTACATAGTAGCAAGAGTTTCACCCAATTGCGGATAAATTAAAAGACAGCATACAGATAACAGCTTAGAACTTCTTGACAATTTATTTAAATCTATAATTTTGAATGTATTTTCCTTTGTTTTATTGAGATATTCCTCGACCATTGCTTTCTTTCGACGCACTTGTGATCTTGCTAAACGTATACGATACGACCTTTGTTATCATACTAGATCCGAAGAATCTAGCGTAGGGTGCTCGCACACAATCAACTTTTTGTGAGATCGAATATTCGGTCCGTTTCAATGGTTTCGATCGTAGACCGTCTTATTGTGGGATATCTGCGTTGGTATATTGCAATTCATTTGTTCCATTCCTCCGAGAAAAAAAAGGACAGAGATTGTCGATCCTAAGCGTTATTTTAGATTTTTAGATGATTTGATACTGTCATTATTTACTGTCTGTGATTACTGTCTGTTATTGAGTTTTTCCATCAGGAATTTCTCAGTAGCAGCCTCGGAGTCTGGATTTGTGCCCGGTTGATGGCAATAGGCTCGCCCCCTATTACATGGGACTAAAAACATAACTGGCGAAATATGGGTGTGCTAATAGGTACACTTCTGCCTTATCCCTGTTATGTTATGCTGATACTGTCTTTGATAACTAGATATGGACCACATTTCAATAATTAATCAGTCGTTTAGTAAACTAAACGACTGATTAAGTTAAGACAGATTAAGTGGTGTAAGTTAAGTTATACAAAAAGTCGGTTTTTGTATGACTTAACTTTTATAAATACTGTTATAACTCTATTCACAGTCATAAACAGAATGATTTTCAGTGAAAGGTGGATAATAAGCTAATTATTGACAGCTGTTTTATCTTTTTACTACCTGGCCTTAGATAGTATAAAAGCTTATCCGTCTTCTTTGTTCTAAAGACGGGATACCTACCTACAAAGATTAATGACAGCGGCCAAGAATATGTAGCAGTTGGTCCAAGCGCTGCCAAGGATAAATCATTTTCCAAACGAAAGGGTACAATGTAGTATTCAAACGTACAGAAGAGCATCAAAATCTATTTGTGAGATTTTAAGTAATTATAAGTTCCCGAAAGATTTCGAACAATTATAAGTTTATTGTTGCTTTCTGCATTGGAAGTTATAATAGAGTTATCTAAAACTCTTGTTTTGTATTATGTAAACTCAAATACGAAGGAAAATCTATAACAGACAAATATAACAAAGTAATAATTCAAAAGCGAAGCAAAGTAAAAAAAATCGGTAATAACATGTAAGGCAAAAATAAATTAGCATTAACTCAAATCTTTCGCATAAATTTTGATGCCTTTTTGCTAATTTGAAGACTACATAGTACCCTTTTATTTAGTACATGTTTCATTTTTGGTGACGTTTGGACCATATTTGACCACCGTAAAAAAAAACGAAAAAAAGCTTCAGTTACGCTGGCACAATAACCCTTTAATCGAAGACAGAGCAATTAGCTATTCAACACCTGAAAAAAAACTGTGTTTATTCATTAAACCTTACTCGTACGTAGAATACATTTTTCTCTGGATAATAACACTGCTGCAATTTTTTTAACGATTCTATATTTTGTTACTTATAGTTAACCTATTTTTAAATGGAATAACTGTTTTTCTTTTAGCTTTGGCTACTTATTTTCGTTCTCAGCTCCTAAGGCTTTCATAGTTAAAGTAATTATGTCAATTAGTCCATTAAAAAGCAGCATTTACAGGGAAGAAATAAGATCAATACCTAATATTTAATCTACTTAGATGCCCTTTCTAAAAAGTATTTCCGAATAGAGAAGAATGGGCTAGAAACTCTTTAAAAAAAAAAAATGTTTTACATTAAGTCACAATTACATTAATTCAATAATTACAGGTACATTTTTTTTAATAAATTATACTGTAGAATTACAGGCGAAGATAAAAAAAACAATTATTCAATTATATTTTCAATTGCTAAAATCAATGTCTAGCACATTGATTCTACCAATTGAAAAAAAATGAATAGTTGCTAGAATATAAAGTTAGAACAGACTACACCGAAAAAAGCTGGCTTTTGTTACAATGTGCCTGCCGACAGGAATATCAATATGCATAAGACTTTCGACAACACTTTCCGTCTGACAGTAAGTTATGCCACAATTTACTAAGTGGTTTGCTCGATTAGTATAGACTTGAAAGAACCAATGAGTGCCGGGATCTATGCCATAATGATTAATGAACATTGTTATGTTCGCACATAAAACTTAGGTATACTGACAGAAATTGTCCGATAGAATAGACTAGAGGGCCAAAAGATGACGAAAAAAAGATTTTGACACCATTTTTGTTTATATGAAATCAGGGTAGGGATCTAACTCATTGGCCACTTACACTATGCATGATGATGGGAATGATAAATAACTCTTCATCAAACATCATTATTTACGACCCTAGATCACTCGCGGGGTGCTGTGCCACCCTACATAATCAAAGCACATTTTTAAATATGTGATTGCTGTCACTGCAACGAATGTTTTATTAATTTGATTAACTCTTAGTCGCCGTGACTTTTGATCGCTGGGTGACTCTTTAATCGCCAAAATATGTTCTAAGACAATACTTACGTTTTGGGGTCATCATCGACCGCAAAATAGTTGAACGTACAGCACAGACTCAACAAAGTGAATATTTGCTTGAAAATGTCGTCACAGCGGTATATCGCGTTCTTCCACATGCATCGCTGCACCAAGTTGCTGCATGATGACGCTGGGGACAGCTGGAACGGTATTCGTTGGTAATTTTATTTTACCCTTATCTAATGTCAACTGTATATTCTATGTTCTCTTACAGCTCCGCCGGGTTGGGCACATTTGATTTGAGTGATTGCTGGTTAATGAGATGAGGCAAACACTCCCAAGCAAGTGCAGTGAATCCCTTAGAAATTAAATAACAGACCGTAGTTCTTACTAATTCATAGCAACCCAACATAGTTGTAAAAAGTGCCTTACTTTTAGAAATAACGCCTCTATCGTGATATTATTAAAGTCTAAAATATTCTGCAGTATTCTTAAATCTTCCTTCTCGTCAGCATCAGCTGTGAAGGTTGAGTATAACAGCGGCACCAGTCGAAAAGTATCATAAACAAATTCTGCTGTAACATTGTCCGGAAGAGTTCTAAAAATAAACATATTCCTTTTGAAAACAGAATAGATAATTTAAATTCTCACTTAATGATTAAAAACTATAATAAACAAACATTTTCCTCCAGTACTTAGCGAGCTGTGGTGCTAATCTGTAAAAATCTCCCACTCCCTTTACCCTCACATACATGCTAGAGATTGACAGCTCACATCACCTACATTATCGAGGAAAATATACAAAATAGCTCAACTGGTACTCTCAAGTGGCAGTGTCAGTACTCTGGCTCAAGTTATATGCCGACAGGTTGTCGGCATATAACTTGAGCATACATGATAAACCTATAAACGATTGAAGCCCGGGGGCGAATTTTTCATACAAATCACAGGGCACCATGATTTAAGATGTTTGCTAGCGACTTAACACTGTTTAAATTTATTGTACCTGCCGAGGGTAAGCATGACAGGCCAAAGGTAATTGGAGGAACAACTCACTATGTGGGCCATTTACAAGACGTATCACTTCATTTGACCCAGCTTTCAGTGAAAGCTTTTCAAAATGTAGGTCAAAGCTTGACTGACAAGACTATTGGCACCATAAATTATTGTTGAGTTTATTAATCCTGAACCACATGTTGGGTACCTCGTGAGCAAAATCAACCATTGTTTTCTTTTATTTAGGTGAGTACTTACAAATTGTCCGCTAACGTCCTTGCAGCCTTTCTGGAAACGATGTTTAAATCGCATATAGTGACGGCAGGGAAAGGCACATCCCAAATTGCTCCCTGAGTGCTTTCTATAACCTGAAATGTTATACGTACCGAGATTCATTTATTCGGGCTATGTAGAGTCGGTAAAATTAAAAGAATAAATGGTAGTAAAATTTAATGCAAACCCTGTAGGAAAGTGACCTCTTATGCATCAGGTTAAGGGCTCCACACCGGGCAAGTGCCAATCTAACTTTTTCAACACATAATAATTATGTACTACTTTCTAAGTTCATCTTGATTATCACTTACGTCAGTGACGGAAAGCAAGGTACTTAAATCCATAAGTAATTTCTCGGTATCGGATAAGGTACCTAAATTAAATTAAATTGTACTTATCATTTATTTATTTTTTGTTATATTTCTCAATAATTGGTAGGTTTAGATCCTCTTTTTATCATTTATTATATCATAATATTGACCTTTGCGCCTTAAACTAAAAATAGGAATAAACTTAAGTATGTGGATTACCTTTTTATTATAAATCTTTAAAGATTATTATTAATATGATAGTATATCAATAATCATAATTAGAGGTAGATACCTATCCCGCGTCATCGTAAAAAGAATACAAATTGATTAAAATCTTTAATAAAAAAATGCAATGATGATCGATTGGCTTCTTTGGCTTTACAATTTTGAGCAGATAAGCTTTATTATTTTGATGCCACAATTTTCCGCTATTTTTTACCTTATAGACTTATATCTACCTTATATTAGCAAAGCTGAAATTTTGAGAATAGATATAGTGTATTATGAATTAGTTAAGAAAATAAGCTTACGTATTTCCTAGATTGAAAACAAACACGTATTATTCCCAGATAGCCATATCACTTTCTCCAGACGCTACTCGTCGAGGCAATAATACCTACATGATTTTGTAGCGACATAATCAGCAAAAATCAGTCTAGTAAAAGCGTAGTAATGGTTTGGTAAAATTCAAAATACTATAGGTCAAAGTAGGTAATTTCAAAAAAAACAAAATGCATTTTGTATTTAGTTCCGGGCTGTTTAAAAAGGGACTGCCACGTAGGACATTCTGATAAACCAACGACATTCGTATACCGAACTTTTTCTAAACCTCTATCAGATGGGTATCCTACCTACACTATCGCTAAACTACATCACACTATTAATACTATGAACTGAATCTACTGAACAAACAAGAACTTACGGTTACTATGGGATTCCTTGCATACCACTTGTAAGCAGTGACCACGAAGTACGCTGCAATAGTAATGCTGACCAACACGGCTATCGCCCAGCAACACCTAAGTCACAACAACGTCCATCATGCATTTGTCACTGTTCCCTACGATTCATAAACTGCCAGGCGAATACCTTCCTTAGGTGAGTTTAAATCCGCGAAGCTCTAGTTGGACATGGTACTTAGTTGGAAGAGCTCGAAAAATAAATGAAATGTAAATAAATACCTACATCCTAGACTGGACCGATTCGCCCTTCCCAAAGAATTGGATATAAAATAAGGAGATCCAATGGTAAGGATAGAAGTGAACTTTGTACTTTCGTAGAATAATACAAAAATTCTACTAATCTTTATAAGGAAAGTCATGACACACTCAATGATTCACTGACTGAATGACAGCTGAAGGAATGCCAAATAAAATAAAAGCACACGAGTAAGTAGCCCTTGCTTAACCTGGAATAGAACATAAGATACTTTTCACCTCAGTAGTATTCCCTTGGAGTTACCGATGAGCAAACCCGCGGGCAAAAGCTTTAAGTAAACAGTATAGATATAAGGTGGTATTAGGCTTTTCTTTTTCTAATAATGGAGGTTATTAACTACCAATAACGACTATGAGATGCCATTTAAAACAATGTATGTATGTTTATACAGGGTACCTTTCACTGTAATTAAATTCTTCCATCACGATATACTTGTATCCATGCAAATCCGTCCTCTTACAAAACTCCACGAACTTGTTCCTACAATATCGTCTGCTCGACTGTTTCTTGCTAGAATTATTATCGTACACAAATCCTTTTGGTGTAATGTTTGATTTCTCTGATACAACCGGAACCATCTTTGAAGGTCCGCGGGAATGAGTTATGTAGGGAAAACAAGTCCGCACAATATGAACAAGTGGTGTCCACTTGTGAACTACACACGAGCCAGTAATTACAAAGCTAGATCTATCAGAGATAGCGTGACCACGTTTATAAATATTTAAGTAAGTAGGTACCTACCCCAGGTCATGGACGACACTCCTTCACAAAGTTAAACGTATCTATTTAGCTAGTTACAATTAGGGCCATTAGTCCTTTTTATTACTTCTTTTTTAGCTTTATACTGTCCCACTCCTGGGCAAAAGCTAGGTATTTACTATTATACTCCGAAGCAACCTACGGAGCTTACCAAGCACACCTGTGATGGAAAGGCAACTTAAAGCTAGTAATCAAAAAATGGTAAGATACTCCTACTCTAACAAGATCTTATGTCCATGACTACGTCCGCATGAAACCCCTGATGGTTCTAATTAATTTGCGAGGAACCCTAATTCTGTTTCTTCAATAAAAATAGAAAAAAGAATCGGTCCAAACGTTCCTGACAGAAATTTAAAAAAAAAATGGTCTTTGGTTTAAGTACCTTTTAAACATTCATTTATTTAATACTCAATACTAATTTTTTTATTGCATTTCATATAAACCATACATTATTTATAGTAGGTTAAGTAAAAGATCGATATGGGGGTCCATATCGATCCGGGCACAGCAAAAATTTAGGAAAGAGGAAGAGGCTTATTTATATTCTTGTATATAAGTATAGTATCTATAGTTATTTTTATTTTTTAATATGCTTTTAGCAAAATGCTATTATTTTCACATTACATACCTACTTAAATTTTATTTATTTATAAAAATTGGTTGAATCGTGAATCGTTTAACATCTTGAAAGCATAACAGATTAAGTTCAAAGCTGGTATAAACGCACTCAATAATTTTATTAAGATGTTTACTTAAAACAAAAAATTATAAATAAAAAAAATATTAAAAAAGAAAGCTTTTATTTAACAAAAAAATGCACTAAAAAGGAGAAAATAAGTTTTTGCTACAATAATTTCAGGCTGTATTCGTATGACTATAAATAAAAGCTTTGGCGCTCTTAAAGAATGAAAAGTAGAATTATGATTAATTTTTTTTTCATATAAATTTAATATTTAAAGAGAACACACAGTTAAAGAGTACAGCCTGAAATTATTGTAGCAAAAACTTATTTTCTCCTTTTTAGTGCATTTTTTTTGTTAAATAAAAGCTTTTTTTTTAAATATTTTTTTTATTTATAATTTTATTTTGTACTTTTTAGTCTTTTGAAATCTATATTGATATTGATGTCTTCATTTTTGGTCCCACTTGAGGAGTTCCCTGGTTTACAGACAACCCTGGATGTGGCATCAATTTCATGTCCCTACTGTTAACCGTTGAGGAGTTCCCTAATCTGGAGCCAATCCTGGCTGCAGCATCACGTCATGCTTATCATAATCATGCATTGTCATCAAAACCAAACGTGTATGCCAAATTTCAGCTCGATAGCTTTAGTCGAACTGGATGAAATATTGATTGCAAAATTCCAGGACATACATACATAGTTACATACATACAGGTGAAGTTAAATAAAAGCTTTTAATAATAATAAAATGGCCACCGTTCCCACACATAGAGCAACACAGGCTTCCTGACGGAAGTTCCCACAACGGTGAAGTAGGAAATAATCATTTAGGTAGGTACTTAGTTAATAAAAGTGGGTAAATACATATTGCATGCAACTAGGTAATGACTGGTACTTAGCATGTGGTATTGCATGCAACTAATGACTGGTACTTAAATACGAGCCTTTATCGTGGCACGATCTAAATCGTTTAACCTTGGATTTTAGGCGTTAATTATTCATCAAAAACCTGTTAATAGAAACAATCTGACAATCCCGTGTATGGTTGATTAATCGTTTTTTAATAACGACTAGGCGATAGATTAAATAAAATGTCTGAGTTTATAGGCACTTAGGCAGGTATACATTTGGTTACCTATACATATAATATTTGTGTCGTGGGGTCGGTTCTGATGGATTACGGATTATTTACACAAGGGTTTTGGGAGCTTTGAGATCAACAGATGGATGTACAATACACGCTTGTGCAACAGAACTGAACTACTGCCACACTCCATATGATAAGAGTATCAGTGGAGTTTCTTGCTCGTTCTTCTCCATAGAGAACGAGCAACTGACTTAAACTTTCTATCTAACTGACCGACTCTTTGGCAATTCAAAGTGCCTATAAATGGTCAAATTGAAATAAATGCTTTGTCTTTAACTTTGAAATAGTTCGAATGCACGTTTGTGCAACACACTGAAGCTAATTATCACACTAAATACTCAAGTTATATATCTAGGTATTATAATTTTATTTGGTGTTTATATTATATATATATTTATATACAGGGTGTCCGGTTTTCAATGGATTATCTTGAAATGGGTCATGGTGGAACTAATGACTAATCTGGAAAAAAATACAAATAAAAAAAAAACCAAGTAGTACCAAAGATATGATTCATTTAATAAGATTCGTTGTTTTTTGTGACCGTTTTTTACATTTTTGTACACCACGACCACGAATTAATGAATTCTGTCGGTTTTTTATTGTTAACGTAATTTACGTTAACTAAGCTGATAGATAAGTAATCAAAAATAGGACTGCTATTAAACGGTTTTGAAAAAAAACAACTTGAACTATGTTCTTTTGAAAAAAATCGTGAACAATTTTCTTTTTGAGCAAGTTTAAACGTCCGTAGCTTAAAAAAGATGTATCGAAACACAAGTGGCCAATAATTTTATAAGATTATGTGTTTATAGCCGATTTCAAAATGGTATGATTCAGTTTTGTACCTAATATAAATAGTGAATTATTGCTATTCGTTTTCAAAAGGAGCGAAATTTGGGTAAACAACAAAGTTTGAGATATTAGAATATTTATTTACATTAAATGTATCTGGTCATTGGGGTTTAATAAAAAACAGCATTTGATATTAATGACACTGTTTTTGACTGCTAAGCATGAGGTTTTGGGTTCGATTGCCAGGTCGAGCAGTGTTATTGGGTAAAGTGTTATAACTGGTGAAATGTGGCTACACCTCTGCCCTTCGGGGATTACAGGCGTGATGTTAAGACTGTATTCGTTGTAAATTACATTCGTTGTAAATTGTCTGCCACCCACTCTGATTCAGACCCTACATTTTAGAATAAATGCTCTCCTAAGTAGTCGTATATCACGTCGATCGCTTATTTTTGATGTGGTTGACTCGACACGGCTACCTAAGTCTTTCAAGGATCGACTTCGCGTAATAATTTTCCTTAAGACAGCCAAAATAAAAAAAAAACACGGTCACACCATATTTTCATCATATCACATCCCACAAGTCGCATTACAGGTTAACCAAGCTTTCCTATTAATTACTAACGTCTACAAATCTTTTTATTTAAACCCTGATGGTCAGGTTCATCTAATGTTCAAATTTGTTACAATATTGCAAACTTTGTTGTTTAACCAAATTCCGCTCCTTTTGAAAACGAATAGCAATAATTCACTATTTACATTAGGTACAAAACTGAATCATACCATTTTGAAATTGGCTATAAACACATAAGTTTTTAAAATTATTGGCCACTTGTGTTTCGATACATTTTTTTTAAACTACGGACGCTTAATCTTTTTCAAAAAGATTTTTTTTCACAATTTTTTCCAAAATAACATACTTTAAGTTGTTTTTTTTTCAAAACCGTGTAATAGCAGTCCTACTTTTGATTACTTATCTATTAGCTTAGTTAACGTAAATTACGTTAACAATAAAAAACCGACGGAATTCATTAATTCGTGGTCGTGGTGTACAAGAATGTTAAATAAGGTAACAAAAATCAATGAATATTATTAAATTAATCATATCTTTGGTACTACTTGTTTTTATTTTTTAATGTATTTTTTTTCTGAATCGCCATTAGTTCTACTATCACCCATTTCAAGATAATCCATTCTTTACCGGACACCCGATATATATATTGGGTGTTCGGTAAAGAATGGATTATCTTGAAATGGGTGATAGTAGAACTAATGAAGATTCAGAAAAAAAATACATTAAAAAATAAAAACAAGTAGTACCAAAGATATGATTAATTTAATAATAAGTTTAAGCGCCCGTAGTTTAAAAAAAAATGTATCGAAACACAAGTGGCCAATAATTTTAAAAACTTATGTGTTTATAGCCGATTTCAAAATGGTATGATTCAGTTGTACCTAATGTAAATAGTGAATTATTGCTATTCGTTTTCAAAAAGAGCGGAATTTGGTTAAACAACAAAGTTTGCAATATTGTAACAAATTTGAACATTAGATGAACCTGACCATCAACCGTTTTATTTGGGCTGTCTTAAGGAAAATTATTACGCGAAGTCGATAGGTACTTGAAAGACTTAGGTAGCCGTGTCCGGTTAACCACATCAAAAATAAGCGATCGACGTGATATACGACTACTTAGGAGAGCATTTATTCTAAAATGTAGGGTCTGAATCAGAGTGGGTGGCAGACAATTTACAATGAATGTAATTTACAACGAATACAGTCCTAACATCACGCCTGTAATTCCCGAAGGGCAGAGGTGTAGCCACATTTCACCAGTTTTAACACTTTACCCAATAACACTGCTCGACCTGGCAATTGAACCCAAAACCTCATGCTTAGCAGTCAAAAACAGTGTCATTAATATCAAATGCTGTTTTTTATTAAACCCCAATGACCAGATACATTTAATGTAAATAAATATTCTAATATCTCAAACTTTGTTGTTTACCCAAATTTCGCTCCTTCTGAAAACGAATAGCAATAATTCACTATTTATATTAGGTACAAAACTGAATCATACCATTTTGAAATCGGCTATAAACACATAATCTTATAAAATTAGTGGCCACTTGTGTTTCGATACATCTTTTTTAAGCTACGGACGTTTAAACTTGCTCAAAAAGAAAATTGTTCACGACTTTTTTCAAAAGAACATAGTTCAAGTTGTTTTTGTTTTCAAAACCGTATAATAGCAGTCCTATTTTTGATTACTTATCTATCAGCTTAGTTAACGTAAATTACGTTATCAATAAAAAACCGACAGAAATCATTAATTCGTGGTCATGGTGTACAAGAATGTAAAAAAAGGTCGAAAAAACAACGAATCTTATTAAATGAATCATATCTTTGGTACTACTTGGTTTTTTTTTTATTTGTATTTTTTTTCAGATTAGTCATTAGTTCTACCATGACCCATTTCAAGATAATCCATTGAAAACCGGACACCCTGTATATGATTTAGGCGATCACAACTTCATCACAAACTTCCGGCAAGAATACCATGGCAATGAACGAATTTCATCAATACCATACCATCATAAAGCGCCTACAGGCTTACCACGATTTATTGAAAAACCAAATACATCACAAAAATCTTTTCATTTTTAGGGAAACGAATAAAAGAAATTTACTTCGATCAAAGGTATTTATTTATTTTGTAATTTCATCTTTGAGATCTATTCACAAGATTCTGTAATAACATAAGTTAACAAAGCAGCGTGTAAACTTCAGCACGCGTCTTACAACTAACTTACAAATATAAACCCAGGTAGTCTGTTAACGCCTTTTGTTTGTTTAAAAATAAAAGGTGACTCGGTACCATCCATACTAATATTAAAAATGCGAAAGTAATTCTGCCTGTCTATTACGTTTTCACGACTAAACCACTGAACCGATTTCAATGAAATTTGGTAGGTACGAGGTAGGTTTGAAGCCCAAGAAAGGACATAGGCTACTTTTTATTCCGCAACTTCGTCTGCGTCCGTGATAACCGACAATTACGCGGGCATAAGCTAAGGCTAAAAATAAAAGGAGTAAGTATATCCAACCCGGCCAACCAAATCATAATTTGCATCAGATTTGAACTTATTCATTTTAGGGTTCTATTAACGTAGATTGGTTTAGGTTTTTAAAAATACACAAAGACAATACTTTGATCAATACAATCCATTTATTGTAAATTCATCAAAAATTCATAAATAGTGAACTAGATAAATATCAGGTGGAAGGGACATAATTATACGTGCCATACGTTAGCCATGTACCCATGGATACAAATTGCAAATTGCCGTCCCTTCCACCCTGCACACATACGGGTATAAAAAGGCACATTACATACTGCCCATCAAACTAAGCAACAATGTGCAAAAATTATTCCTGGGAAATAATTTTATCATTTTTGGTTTGAAAAATCACTGTTTATGCTGCCGTGTAATGTAACATACGCAAATTATTGTGCTTATGGGTGCATACAACAGGACAGGGGGTCGTGAAGGTATCTATAGTTTAGTTAGAACATTTAAAACTTGTATTCGTAAAAAATAAAACTTTGGCCATAATTTTTCCTAACTAAATGGTTCCCAAGAATTTACATTAATGATTGAAATGATGAAAAAACATCGCAATGATTAGAATAACATGTCATTCATGTCATCGGCACCGTTAAGCTTCTTTTTAGAGATAAACTACTATAACATGGCGCGTCCCTCCATATTACTATTTCAAGTGTTGTCATATCCGTATGAAAGAGTTTGTATGACAACTTCAACAAACTCTTTCATACGGATATGACTAAGTAATATAGCCTTCAGTAGCAGTAGACTAAAAGTAATAGTCTTCAGTAGCAGGCCGGCAGATTAGTTTGTCAACTAATCATAACTAGCCGACTGCGCAAGACAACGCACCTGTCATTTTCATAAAGTATATCAGTGCAGCGCCATACTAGTAATAATGAGTGATTAATGACGCCGCTAGTCGAGCAACAAATCGGTGATTTGATTTTTGTTTCGAGAGCCGTCTCAGTACAAACACGCGCGTTGAGTCTTTTAAATGCTATCACAAACACTTTCAAACGTTTCGAATTGTGGAGGGGAGCTCTATGTTATTGTAGTTTATCTCTACACCCTATTCAAATTAAGATAAAGTACATAAGCAGGTACCTTCTTCATCTTAAATGGTTTTAACATAATTCATTGATGTAGTTATACCTAGCTACTAATATCTAAAATAGCACTACCTACTTAGCTCGAAAGGTATGCACTTAGGTAGTCATCGTCTATTTTCTCTTTTCACTAAACAAGAGATGATGAAGTTTAATAAAGCGCAGTTACAGCCATCAAAGTATGTTGATATAACACTACCATGGTCATTGTACGTACTACACAATTATAATAATTATTATAAAATTATTATAATTGTTATTATTTGTTTATTTTTATGTTTTCCATATTATCAGTTTTTTTTTTTACTTCTATTTGTATCTAATAAAATGAGTAGAGAAGCAAAAAAAAAGAATTACTAAATCTTATAAATTATTAGAATCTGACGCTTCTATCTACGTTTCTTTGCCCGACATTTTAATTGTTAGAATCATCACATTATGGACAATATACTGGGAAGATTAAAACTCTATGCACTTCCAAAAATAACAGATTTAGAGGCGCGACGGTCGATTATAGACTAATTCGGAACTATTCGTACTAATTCGGAAACACGAAGATTACCGAAGCGCTTACCTTCTATGACTAATATGCGATCATAACTATTTTCGGTGAAGTCGATAGTCAATTTTATTTTTTAATAAGATTGACAGTTGAATTTTTCAGCGCAATCACAATCCGCCTGCATGCAAATTATTTACAACACAAACTTGTATTTTAAATATAAACAATTTTTTAAGGTTGATATATTAATATACAATGTTACATGTATGAGGTGACAACATACAAAAGAAAAAAATGATAATATTTATAAAGTACAAAAAATAATTAATATTTAACTTATTATCAAATACCTTTCCCAAAATAATTTCTGTCACATTTTTATAAAATTATTGCACAATATTCATTACTAAATTTTTATTTTTTTATCATCTGTATTTTGTCACTAGGCAATTTAAAAATAGATAATTTATACAGTACGCGCCACGGTTTTTTATACCTGTGAAGGTAGCAACATGCAGTTATTTCTGTTATATTCTTCGGAATCTGAGGGAAAGTTCAGTCGGAGAACGGTTTTATTTTAAGATGGTATTAAATGAGAAATCCCGATCTGCAGTTAACTTCACAAATTCAGAAATCCATGGCGTGCATACTTACTACGTCTATAACTTAATATGTAGTATAATAATAAAGAATACACAACATTGACCACTTGTATGGTATTATTTACAATTATTGTTTGTTTATTCATTTAAATATATTGTTTGATATCAAAAATACATACATAATTATTATTATACAAGGTAGAATAAATTAACTGGTAAAACATCACAGAAATGATGTGTGTCTATTTTATTAATGATAAAACCAAAAAACAGTTATTTAATTTGACCTTTTTATTTGCATAAATGCCTACCGTAGTTCTGTTTGCTTTCTTTTCAAATATTTCAATACTATTTAACCTGCACCATTTTACCTATAACCTACAAACTTCTGATAGGCAGCTACATATTTAATTTTTGTTGTCTATTTTATGTTGTGTTTCACATTACTTATTAGCGTGTGCCAACCCAGAAGATTATCCCGTTGCTAGTAAGAAGACGCCCTTGTAAGTCCGTAAGGGGATCTGTCTGTATCCGCCCAGCAGTTAGTCAGCTACCTACCCATCGAGCGTATGAGCGCGCGCGCTAACTCTATGAGTCTGTTGAGTTATAATGAATGTGTAATGCGATTTATAGTAATTTCAAAGCATTTGCGTATCTTTTACACCAGTTCCCCGACTGTACATGTAAATCTAAAGCAAAATGTCGCAGGGGACGCCGGCCAAGCGATCAATATAACCATGTCACAAAAATCTCTAGCGAGTTTCAGCGCAATTTAGCTAAAAACGAATCACACGAATTACACAATTCAACACTCGCTTAAATAGCATGCACGCACATTCGCTCGGTGGGTAGCTAACTATCTGCTCTTTATCGAGCGCCCTTTAACAGGCGGCCGGGTAATCGCCCTGGGTTAGCGTACGTTGCATTATTTAATTTCTTAAAATATTCTATAGAATATTTCAGCTTGACTAGCAGAACTCTAGTTACTGTAACAAGCATACAAAGCACGTGTACATTATACATTCTTATCTTTCATCATTTTATTGTTAAATTGTCCTTATATTAGACGCGAGCAACTTATAAAAATAGCAAAGGCACTCTTTTGGAAGACTTATAAGATAGCAACAGTACTGATATACAATAATAAGTACATTTACATAACCTTTACATTTTGGCAAATTTTCCTTAATATGTAATTGTTTGGAATGCCAATAAAAATATCACAAACTTACTTAATAACTTGTAACGCGTTTATTTAAAACTATAAGTATATCCATCACAATATTTAAGAACTAGGCACTAATAAGATTCACCACAAGCTCAGTCATATTTTGGCAGAAGTTCTTCTGGATTTGAAAAGTTCTTGACAAAATGTGGCCATTCTTTTATGATATCGTACAACTTGTCACCAGGACTGAGAGTAGACGCTAGTTGCCGGTGGGCGAACAGTTTATAGTCTTTAGCAAGCTTGCCAATCTCTACTCCCCTCTTGAGAAGCTTGAGACAGGCGTCAATTTGATTCTTTGGCGGCGGATCGTTATTGAATGTCCCGATGAAACTAATCCCAATGCTGTATCTGTTATAGCCCAGTGTATGAGCGCCGACGTAGTCCCACCCGCGGCCGAAGTAAGCAGAGCCGTCGCCCGCCACTAAGAAATTGTAGCCAATGTCGTCCCAATTCCTCGACTCAATGTGGAACATTTGTATGAGACGCACGCGGTACACGCATTCACTCTGGAATTGATAAATTGTTCGTAAGTTGTTTGTTTACCATCACTTCTGTAAAATAATTAAAATTATCTTATTGTGTAGAATTATCAAAGCCAATCTTTAACTGGAGTGTAGTGGTAAGATTTTTGGAAATTTAAAGTAGTAGGAAAAGGATAACACTAACCTGTGTTTTGCAACTCTCTGTCGCTGTGTGTGATATAATGACCCAGGGCACAGGCTGCCTAATCTTATCTAATGAGTTCTCCACTGGCTGAGCAAGCCAATCAGTTCTAGGAACTATCCTAAGATGATCTGGCGCTATCAACAACGGATTGGCTGCAAAATAACATAGACGTGTCAGCAACAGCATACAACCTTAGGACTCTTTTAATTTTTGCGCTTGGTGCCGGTTGCTGCGGCTCTAGAGCAGTACGGGTGTCCGGACTGCACGCGGACGGTTGTCTTTTATTAGACAGTTGATTCGTGACGTTTATCGCCCTGCCGACGTGCGTGAGCGGTACCGGTGTCGCACGGCGCTCTCGACGCGCATACATTAAAAGACCCCTTATCATACAAATTACAAAAAATTAAACACATTATTTATATTTAAAATATGACCAGTGTATAGTCGTTGTGACACAAGATAACACTGACTCAGAGTGGTAAATTTATTGTTAGTAGGTATACTTCTATAACTCAAAAGTACAAAACCAATGTAGCTCATTGGATGAGAGCACTTAACTCGGGAATTAACTGGGACGTTAACATACCTACTGCGTAGTACATTCGTTTTGTGTGTAAATCTATAAAATTATTGTACCTTTCACAGGATTCATGTATGGATCATAATCATCACGTATCGCTTCATAGTCTCTCCTTTTTCTACTCCTTGCTATATTTGTGACCACACTTTTTTCACCACCAGAGCCATCCAATGTTAGTAATGTGTAAAACATCAACAGGAATGTTAATGTCGTGATTATAATTGTAAATATAATTAAGCTTAAGTTTTCATAGAACAATCCCACCACCTTTGTGTAGTCTGAAATAATAATATATAATTATTGCGTCATTCATTCCTTTATTTATAGCTCTACGCCTTTAAAATTATATTAGTACTAGCGACCCGAACCGGCTTTGCACGGTTACCACTTTATCTATGGTGAAGCAATTGTCGCATGGTCTTGCTTGCACAAGATCGATTGTTTTCCGACTCTATTCAAAAACATCATCATACTGGTTGTTTATTTGCAAATTTTTTACAATTATCTCTTTCTATTTGGTGTAAACATAGGAAAATTCGTAGTAGTTTCTGAGATTAAACCGAACGCACACAAACTCAGCGCAACAGGAGATGTTAATTTATATTAGGTAGTGGTGATAGTGATGTAGTGATGATGATTAATGTGCACTAGGTATGCCCATGGATGTGTCATGTACACACCTTACTTTAGGGAATTCCCTTATCCACATGCTTACGCTTTAGGAGCAATTTGATTACCTTATTAGTGCAAGGACAAACTGATAATTATGATGATAACTTATCACAAAAATCCCAAGGGACTTTTTGGTAAAAAATATTGAATTGAATTTGAACATTGTTTTTTATTTAATAAGAATTGAATTTGAGCAAGTGACGATAGATAATATCTGGAGCCAACTAGGCTACGCTAGGGTATTTTTAAAAATTATCTTCATGTGATAATATAGATAGGTATACGTGATTTTGATAGGTAGGTATATGTATTGAATTTTTACCTGACTATGGATGGTCATGATTTTAGCAGTCCATGTATGTGTAGTCTACATTATTTGTGGTTTAATAACGAATGAGATAAGTATCGTTGGGAGCGTCATCATGTTGCGCTGGTTAAGGCTATGACGTCACAGAAATTTCAAAATGGCGGCTTATAGTGGATACTGCTTTTAATGGTATAACATGGGAAAAGAAATTGAAGTACATAATTATATCATGTTTAATGGCTTATTAAAAGTAAACACTAATTTAACAAGTACTTTTCATAAATATATACAATAAGTCATACCCCAAAATAGGATTAATAAAAACAGATAAAACTAAAACCCACCTACAGCAAAAATAGTCACCGAAACGCTACAAACAAGACTTGCAATTGGTTTTTCAATGTGTGATAATTTCATAAATACTAACTATCCATAAATAATAGAAGACTATAGAAAGAATACTTTTTTTGGCCATAATGACACACTATTTTTTATGTTCTGCCAGCCTACATAATAATATTAATTAGAATTTAGAATAATTATACCAGTAGGAAAGGAATTCTATAATCCGTCATAAATTAAAATATCTAATATTGACTGCATAGTAAAAGGTGACTTAAGTAGCAGTACCTAAATTATATTATTCAATGAAATGGATAAGTTAAGGGTCACCACAAAAGAACCACTCGAGTTAGTCACTTAAGATGTGCTTACATGGGCAATTGCAAAATTGTAAAGAAATCACAATTATTTGCCCAATTTTAGTTGGTTATGTAAGTGCACAATTAGCATGATCAAGAGATGCAGAGAGACAGTGGCATGAGCTCTATAAACAAATAGAACTTACTTGATTTCCCAGTTGTACTATCTTCCTCCAACATTGATGGTGATAATGTTGAACTATCATCTTGACTGGAATTGCTAAGTATTATTGACAATATTGCAAATATACCACCAAGTACAACTATACATATTGCCGAAAATGTTATTTTGTGCCATCTCCTTAAATGAAATTTCTTGATAGCTGTAAACAGATAGGAACATAATTAATCTTTTGCAATTCATTGTGACAAATTCACTTAGCGTGTATCAGCTTTTAAAGAAAATAGATAAATTTTATAACTCCCCTAATTTACTATGCACTGATGGAAGCTTTTACAAACAAGCGCAAGCTAACGGATCACAAAAAAAAAGGCAACTCTTGGTTATCTAACAACAAGTCATAAGCTTATTAAAAATCTTTAATGCCCCATTGTGTTGCCATGAAAGTTTGTAAAATTCTCAAATGCTAGTTTAGCAGATCTTTGTGTCAATGCTTAATTAGATTTATTCTTTGTGGCTTGGGACGAAGATCAATGTGGCACATTATATAATTTTATTGTCTATTGTGGCATTCAATTTTCATTCTTGATTATTATTTCATGTCATAAATACTTTTTATATTTGAAAATATTATAAGTAATTAAATTGCATCATTAGTCTAGTGGTTACAAAGCATAATTGCTGAGCATGAGGTCTTGGGTTCAATTCTTAGGTCTGGGAAGTGTTATTAGGTTTTTCCATCAGGAATTTCTCAGTAGCAGCTTAGGAGACTGGATTTGTGCCCAGTTAAGCTCGCCAGCAATAAGCTTGCCCCCTATTACATGGGATTTAACACACTCCAAAACTAGAACTAGGCAGGATATGCCTGCTACATGCCGGATAAACTGTAGGTTGAAGCAGCTCAAAGAGGTTGACATTAGACAATGAGACAGGGTTGCGGCAAACCACAAAATGCATGGAATCCTCCAAAACTGGGAGGATGAAGCATGGAAACATGAAAGATTGAGTTTGGGAAGCCTTTGCCTATGAGAGGGATAGGACAGACTAATCAATAAATAATTAAATGATGATGATATGGTTTAGTTTTAAACTAAAGTAATATAGAGCTAAATATAAACAAACCTAGTGCTTTAGATGTTTTTTCCCCATTTTGTAACTTACTCAGAGGGCTACTCAGTTGTACACTAGGTACTTACAAATAAGGCAAGACAATTGACCTGATTACATACACTCTAGGATTTTATTGTTATATTCTGTTTTAGTAATCTATGCAGAAATATAGTAAGTATAGATAAAGCCAGTTTTTGGATTGAACCCCTAATGCAATATTATGTCTCAAATATTCCATGGAAAATTCTAGAATCATATTATTTTGTATTTGCAATCAATTTCTACTATAATAGACAGAAGTCTTGAGGTACCAGTTCTCACCTCCTGTGATAGTAAATATCATATTCCCAAATTATGTTGAAGCAGTGGGTAAAGAGCTTGCATCAGTATACATGCAACATAACAAAAATAGTAATAGTTAATTGTTTATAACCCCAATTATGTCTGTTAAGCGCGTCAGCCTTAAATGGCATAGAAATAAGCCATAGCCACATTATCGGCTCCTAATTGTCCAGGTAATGGTGGGTCAAGTCAACAGTTGCCTGTGCTACAATATAAAAATAAATATGAATATGAATTTTGTTGAGTATCTATGCTCAAGGCGGCCCTCTGACTCAATGCGCTAACCAATTTTCATAATGATTATCTGTATTTAACTTACAATTATCAGTTTTTGATTCCTCCTCGTAGTTCTGAACTGGAACATCTTCATCATCCGTTTTCACATATGAAGGGTTCTCTAGCCCAGGAGTACTTTGAATCACTTGCTTGATTATAACCGGCCCATTGAAATATGTGTTGTTCCCAATTATAACATTCTCAGAATTGCTCACTGCCACATTACCAGTAATGGGGGAACTACCAGGTTTCATCAAACTTGATGGGATGGTCGCCAGAGTATCAATCGTCCTTGAACTTTTGCTATCTGTCCTGTCATCATCCTCACTGTCGCTTTTCTCCTCAATTATTTGAAAGTCGCCAAGTTCGCCTTCAACTTTTATACCAAGACTATCGTTCACATAGCCTGTATCTGTTTTCAGTGCCATTGTCAATAAAATACGTACACTCTCACATCTTCTAATCTATCATTACTGTGCTATAAATTATTTTTAAATACACTTATTGTAACTTGTTTAGCAGCAGAAAAAAGTAAAAAGCAGTCCCACATTAGCTTCGATTGCTACAGTTCAGAGAGGTAAAAGTATTTGTTATTGTCTAAAATATAACTAAATAACTATTTCCTCCTTTCTTGTATTTTTGAAATTATTTCCTCAAGTTTCTGTATGATCAATCAAGTTTTTCCATAGAGATGTACCTAGATACAATACAAGTCAGTGAATAAATCAACAACAGAACAGACTAAAAATAATCTACCAAACTAAACTTGAATCTAATATGGCTTTAAAATTATATTTAAGGCTTGGTCTCACGGTTGACAGTGATAATATTTTTTTTTTTTAATTTAATTAATTAAAAACGTAAAAGCAATGGATTTAAAATCTGGTGGCGTAAATACGTCTAACTAGAGATGGGCAGTGGGTTTAAACCCAACTGGGCAAAAAGGGCATAAACTGGGCAAATAGGGCAAAAACGAATTGACGTCCTTTTAAATGCCCAAAAACAGGGCGGAAACTATAATTAGTTAAATTTCATAGTTATTAAGACTTTTTCATTAAGTAGTGGTAAGATTAATATAAGATAAATATTATATTATCTATACTATAATAATTAATAATAATTAATATTATAAAAAGGTAACATTTGTCTGTAAGTTTGTTTGTAGGGGGTAATCTCCGGAAGTAATGAACCGATTTTAAAAATTGTTTCACTGGTATAAAGCTACATTATTCGGGAGTGCTATAGGCTATAAATTATAAAGATATCATGCAAAATAGCCGAACTATCTCAATTTTTGTCTAGCCAGGTGGAAAAAATTAGCTCTTACAACAAAGTTTTTTGCATGCGCTGCCTTAACGGTTGTATATAATTGAAAACAATGTATGGCAACCTGGTCCGCCTTTAATAGTTCTACAAAAAATTCCGTATCACCATGTTTCTATCTTTTATATTTTAGCAGTTAAAGTAGCTTTTATGTGTTATAAAAAGTATTTTTCGATGTACTTACCTTTGGACGATTTTTTAAACAACAAAATATTAAACTTTATCGAAAAAAATATTATTATCGTCACAAGAACATCATAGAGATACGATTTGCCCAAAACAGTATGTGAATTGGTTAAATAGTTTCGAAGATAATATAAAATCACTAAATCGCAAAATGCCGAACCACATTAGAACGTGCTTTGTAAGGACGTTTTATCCATTTACCCATGGTATTTCTGTTTTTGGGATATCGGACAGTTTCAGCGATTGTTTATCATGCCTAAAAGGAAATCACAGCTTTCCCGTCAGACATCCCAGAGCAGCTCGAGTACGCCGTACGGAAGAGTCTGCTCTTGAAAAGCATCAGCGCCTCTTGAGGAATAGAGAAAATATTTTGCAAGCACGCTCTGGGGAATCTAGCTCCGAGCGTTCTCAGCGGCTTACTAACCAAGGAGAACATCACAGGCCCGTGCTCGGGAATCTAGCGCTGAACATGCGCAGCGTCTCAGTGATTTAAGGCAGCATGTCTCTGCAACAAGGAATAGGGAGTCTAGCGCTGAGCGCTCGCAGAGGCTCGCTAGCCAGAGCGCGAGAACATCGCAGGCCCGTGCTCGGGAATCTGGCGCTGAACGTGCGCAGCGTCTTTAGGCAGGAAATAAATCATAGCACTAAATACTAACCGAACCACACTCATAATTTCATCACAAGTTTAAATGGTTACCGCCCAACGAAGTGGGCACGGGTCTGCTAGTTAAGTATAATATTAAAAACAATTGTATTGACCAAAAAGGTTCTATTTAATACTCTTATACTCGATGATTCAGCGGTCAACGATAACGATTACCACCAGCATATCAGAGTGTGGGCTGCTGTGCCTCCTGAATCACCAGCGTCAGATTTACCATCCACTGACGTGTTCATAAATGTTATCAAGAGACTACCACTTGACAAATCATCGGGTGAAGATAATTTCAAATTGAATGATTATAGAAGCATGTAAAACAGCGGGCGACGCGATCTTATTCGACGCGTATGTTTTTTTTTTTTTTTTTTTTGTATATTTTGTTCTACGATTACTCCGCCAATTATGAATCGATTTGGATGATTCTTTTTTTGTTTGAAAGAGTATTTTTCCGAATAGGTCCCATAGGAATATTGTTATGATCTGATGATGAACTTTGGAGATATGGAACGGAACTCCTTACAAAATCACAGCAGAACCGCCGTAACAAGAAAAAATACTTTGTTTATACGTGTAGTCGATGACTGACTGAAGGAAGTGGGGAGGGGGTACGTGAACCCCCCTCCTACCACTTTCCAAAATTAAATATATCGTGTGAGGTATTGTTTGAAAGGGCTGAAAAATAAAAAGCTTTTATACAAAAAAAGATGACCGCCTTCAAAAACCACAAAATAAATAAAACTTTAGCTTGGAAGTCGGTGGCAATACTTACATAACAAGAAACAAAACCAAAGCCGCCGACTTCCAAGCTAAAGTTTTTTTTATTTTGTGTTTTTGAAGGCGGTCATCTTTTTTTAGGTGGTAAAAATCATCGAATGACTACTTCCGCCCTGGGTGGGGCGGAAAGGACTGACTTTTACTGACTAAAAACCACCCTGTTCCTTCTGTTGCCCTTTACGTTCCGGGTCCACGGTATCCTGTTAAGACGTCCCGCAACCCCGGCAGGCGCTGGCCCCGTTGGGGGCCCCGTCCCTGTGCTTACAGCTCTTTAAGGCGCGCGCGAACAGAACGCGCCGTCGACCCGGGCTTGGTCCTTGATCGGACGGCGAGCTACCCATTACTCGCCGTCCGCAAGCCCGCGCCTACGGTGGCCGGATGTCGCCTCGCGACGTCCGACGCCCTGGGCGTCTCCCGCGGCGGCTGGGGCGTGAGGTGGTTCTCTCCCTCACGCGGCCCGCCTCCTCCTTCGCTAGCATTACTGCTTCGCAGAAGGAGGTGAATGCATTCCATTCCCTTTCGCCGCGGAGCATGGCCTGAACCAGGTCCGGACGCGAGAGGTTGCCGCCGCCTATCGCCTCCGTGAGGACACGGCGGTGCTCTGCCCAAGCGGGGCAGTCCTTCACCGTATGCTCCACCGTGTTCTCCGGGCGATCCACACAGTGCTGACACCCGGGCGTTTCCTCCCGCCCTATCCGACACAGGAACCTCCCGAAACAACCGTGTCCGGTGAGGACTTTCTAACACAACGTGACCGAACTAAGATCTCCAGATTATTTAAATCGCAGGCTGACGTCTGGGAAGAACTTTTAATCAATGTAGGTCTGTGGGATAATTCTATCAAGGCCCTTCCTCAGTTCTTTTCATCAGTTTGTGAGCGGCTGGCCAGAACATGGCTGGAGGTGGACCACTGTGTTGCCCAATTTCTCACAGGTCATGGCAACTTTAAGATTAAATTATTTTCTTTCAAGCTTGTTGCGTCTCCTTTGTGTCAATGTTCTACACCCGACTGTGAATATGAACAATCTGTTCATCACATCTTATGGGAGTGTACTCTTTGGCAGAACGAACGCAATATTATGCTAGATAGTGTACAGGTTACATCCGGTGTTGATTATTATGCGGACCTTGTAGAAACTAGAACTAATTTCTGTGCGTTCAAGCGTTTATGCCATACCTACCTATTACTGGAATCAAAAGTAACAGCTCACATTAGGACCCATTAATTTAATAATAATTCGTCTAATAGTAATGCTTCTCTTAGTTACAAACATCCCTTTGTGCCTACTGGCCTCGTTCTATTCTGTCTCCTGTCTTGTTTGGAGAGAAATTTGGAAATTATATTTTTTTCACTACACGTGTCCACGTCTAAGTGTGTTTAGGTACTATGTAAGCTTAATTACATATTTACCTTCTAAAGCTAGTGGTGCAAGCTGGTGGTAATCAAAATATTTTTATGTTTTAAATTGGAACACAAAATAGGTATCCACATCTAGGTGAGTATAAGAAATAGGTATGTGTCTACAAAACTAGGTATTTAAATTTGGAATTAAGTATAGTTTTATTTTACAAAAATAAAACACTTTAAAGTTATTTGAACTTATTATGATGTAATAATTTATGATATTTTACAATTAAAATAAATGCCCTGTTTTTGGACATTTATTGGGCGTAAATGGACGCTTATTGGGCATTTACTCAATACGTCCGTAAATGCCCAGGCAAAAACCCATCTCTACGTCTAACTCAAGAATAGTACTTAATAATTCCACGCTGTTTTGGTGGGATAGTCGAATTAATTAATTCGGTTTATACGGTATTCTAATCGAGTACTGCATACTTCGAGCCGAATTTTATTCGAGTTAAGAAATTTTATGTCGAGTCCGTTACCAAAGTTTTAATAAAAAGGATTAATCGAAAACGATTATACTTGAAACAGCACGTAGTTTTAGCATAATGAAACAACGATATTAAATCAGACATTTTTAATGAAAATATTATACATTACTGACACAAAACAAAGCAATCAAAACAAAAAGTTTCAGGTTCTTTGTACTAATGAGTCAGTTGGACTCGCATAATAAAAGAGAGTAAAACGAGTACAAAAGCAATTATTCTTCTTGACTCCAGTACCGGAATGAGTCTGGCGTATTCGAATCAAAATAAATTAGTAGAGTAGTGCGAGTTATTATGGACTTGAGTCATGCCGTCCTCGGCACATCGCTACAACGCAGCGAGTATGTTTTGACAGCGGCCAACCAACTAGCGGGCGCCAACGCCAACGGTATCATTTATTTGTACTATTACATGGCGGTAAACTGCATTACAATTTGGGATTGCTCAAAGATTTTGTGAGTAGTTTTGTTGTGGCCAACAGCGCCGTAAAAAATCGGTGATTAAGCTTTTATATACGATTACAACAACAATCGCCGCACAATTTACAATAACAATATAAACAATGTCTACCACCATTCATGAGGGTGAAATCATTTATAAGGAGATATACGGAGCTGCTAATAGACAAAGAATTTACGTTAAACCGCCAGGTAACTATATTATTCTAGCTATTGAATGAACTTGATAGTTTATACAATATTTTAGTGTCGTGTTCCCCACGTCATCTTTGTTACAGAGCAGTCAAACTTACTGGTACTCGATGAGGAACAGTCCAATGAAATTGCCAATTTTATTACGAGGGTATTCCTCCCTCAAGGCTACCCTAACAGTGTAAGCAAAGACTATACAAACTACCAAATTTGGGATACAGCACAAGCTTTCTGCAGCACAATTACTGGTAGGTTTAGGTTTTATTAAGGTTGAGAAGAGAGCTTTTAAATTAAATTAACCTATTGTAGGGTGTGCGTTGGTATTGCTACAAGTACCCTGACTATTATCTCTTTACGCAATAATCCCTTATTTCCCTATTTTGTCTGACCCAAAGCATGTTTTGGGCTGCTACAAAATCACAAACAACACCTCAAATCAATCGCCTTAACCTTTTGAACAGCACCATCAGCATCATATAATATCAAAGATACTAAAGGTATGATTCCGAACCACGCTGCACGCAACAGTGCTGTACCTACCTTAATCTAACACAGCAGAATCAAGATATAACAACCCTCAAGGGGCTGGTAACACAGTCATACTAACCAGATGCACTGTGCATACATTCATTGAACAAGAAGTGCTACTGTGAAGGGGCCCTACAAAACTACCAGGAATATTTAATGAGCTAGACATTTCTTCTGGCATAACTAACATTTTTAAAACATATACCTATTGAAAAATGAACTGTATTTTATAGGCATCCTTGCAACACAAGAAGTTCTACGAGGAGTGGGAGTTGGAGATAATAGTGCAACACCACTAGCAGCGACTATTACCTGGGTCCTTAAAGATGGTTGCGGTCATTTGGGAAAGATATATTTTGCATACAGCCAGGGGTAAGACAAATGTTATGTTTCTACCTGTATGAATTTTGAAAACAGTACAAATGAGGTGTTCTGCATGAACTTTTTTTATTTTTGACTAAATATGTTTGTTAATGTTTCCAGGACTCAACTAGATGCGTTCAGTAAGAAGTGGCGACTATATGCAGATACATTGAATGATGCGGCAATGTGCATAGAAATAGCTTTACCAGCTTTCAAGGGTTACACCACATTTATTCTGTGTATCAGCACTGTGATGAAAGCTATAGTTGGAGTTGCAGGTCTGTATATTTAAATTTTATATTGCTGCATAATTTTCTATAATTATAATATGCCTAGCCTCAACTGTTGGGGTCGGCTTCCAGTAACCTAACCCAACCGGATGCCGCTGAGTACCAGTATTTTACATGGAGAGACTGCCTATTTGACCTCCAAAACCCAGTAACTGGGTAATACGATACCCCTAGCTAAGACTAGTTGTCAGACTTTCAAGCTTCTGACGACTCGTAACGACATCGACGACGACGACGTATAATATGTATTGTAACACACGCAAATTCTGGTGCTTATGGGTGCAAACAACAGTACAGGGGCTGTGGGAGTATTTTGAACATTTTCGTAAAAAATCTACTTACCCACTTTTAGAATACCATAACAAATAATTAATATTACTGCCAAATTGGTGGTCCATGGCAAGACAAAATTTTTGTCTAATGCAGCAGGTTAAAAGGTTAGAAACCACTAGTCTAGTCATATGCTTCAATAATATTATGACGGTCCAATAAGTACATAGTCAGTGATTATAGATTGTGATCGGGACATGAAACAGTTGGAAGTAAAAAGAGCCTCCTGTTCCTCCAACTTAACATTACACATACTGATAAATGCTAATACCTGCCCACCTGGAAACACCAACACTCATTATTTAAAAATAGTAAGGTTTGCTAGAAAATGTCTTTTACACATTATATTTGTTTGCAGGTGGTGCAACAAGAGCAGCTATGACACAACATCATGCCATAAGAAGTAACCTAGCAGATGTATCTGCCAAAGACTCTGCCCAAGAAACAGCTGTCAATCTAATTGCTTCTCTGGCTGCGCTGATGATCATCACAGTCTTTGGGTATTTACGATTCCATAGACGAATTAATCTAAGAATGGTTTTTGCTTATTTGGAATGCACTACATAATTTAACGTCATTTTAAATTAGTTCGAAAATTTACATTAATTTGTGGATCAACCTGAAGATAAATATTTTGCATTTACTTATGGGACGTCATTATTGCGTCATTATCGCAGAAGCCCTGACATTTCTAAGCCAACTCATTAGTTCAGATGTTACCATATGGCATCCAAAAAATCACAGATTAAAATGGAGGCCAATATTAATAACATAATCTGGCTTTTACAACGCACAAACTGTATAAGTAAAACATTAAATAAGTATCTAAATTAATTAATATAATACTGATATTCTGCATCCAATTAGAGTAGACACCAACCTCAACGTAGTTAATAAAAGGCAAGGTAGATGATTAACAATGACTGAAATACTTTTTGCAGGAGTTCTCTGACTATTTTTGCAATTATGATAGTTTTCCACATTATTTTTAATTACATGGCTGTGAGATCAGTTTGCCTGAGAACCTTTAATGAACCAAGATTTATACAAATGATTGATACATATTTGAAAGAAGAACTTGTTGCAAAGCCATGTCTCATCAACAGAGATGAGCCAATTATATCATTGAACTTAGCCCGTAAAAGTTTAGGTAAGTTATTTAAACCTTACACACTAATTAAAAGTTTATTTCCGGACATAAGTACCCACATCAACAGGAATCATTAAAAGGATCCAATGTACTTTTATATGGATCCATAATATGGCACTGGCCAATTCCAATCATCTCTCGTCGTCTAGGCCAGCTGCGCGGACAGAACAGCTCCGACACAGCAATTAATTTTTCGTTCAATTCTTCGCATTCTTTGCATTTTGCGCTATATGCATCAAAACTATTTTTTTGTCCAGACGATCACTGTTCGAGCTCACATGACAGTTTGGATTCTCATACCTGTGTGACATTATTATTCAAAAGTACGATACTTCATATTTTTCTCGGCTACTCTACGGGCTACCATTGGGTTTACACTCTCATATAAAACATAATAATTGCATATTTTTCAGATAAAAATCTATGTGGATTCCAAATCAAAATTGGTCATTCAATGAAAGAATTGGTGGTGAAGAATCCACAGGCATCATACATGAACAATGTGAAAGGAGTTTACAATTATAATGATTACATATTATTCCCATGTATACGAACAAGAACTATATATATTATTCTTAAAAAATCAGCCACATCTGAGAGCATATTGTGTGCTTATTTTCATTCTACACTATTTGGCATTGTTATCTGCGCCATTAATGAGCATCCTTTGGTATGTTGATCATAAATACCTATTCATTATTTTCAATTAACACTAAGACGACTACATAATGTCCTTAAAGCAACCAGGGATTGATAAAAAAAAATCAGTATTATATAGTTGATGTGAGTGGCAACGCAGGGAGAGGTCGCCCTAGGAAGACCTACACTGACCTTTTTGGTGAGGTTCTTCTGAAAAGTCAGGTGCGGAGTACTCATAACCGGCGTGCTTGTATGAACGTAGATGAGGCGAGAGGAGTACGTAAGGATCGTAGCAGGTGGCGTTCTGTAGTTTCTGCCTACCTCCATGGGAAAAAGAAGTGAGTTTATGTATGTGTATGTGTTGATAAACCTTAAAGTATTATATTTGATTACAGCCAATCTACAAGAATCCTGAAGTTGTTTCGAAACCTTTTCCACTCCTTTGTGAAACTTTACAATGTGCTGAGTGGAGTAGAAGTACAATGGACCCTCCATGTGGCTCATTTAGGTATGGGCCTTCCCTTGAACTCATGGGGTTCCTTAACAAAGTTGTAGAGAAGGAATGGATTAAATTAAATCCTGTCCTCCAAAAAGTTGGTAAGTACTTTGTGTAAGTATGTATGTATGTTTAAGTAATCAATACTCAACAGATCATACTGCCTAAGTTCCTCAAAGTAGTGTGTCCAAAAAGCCTGCCATTCTTCAGTCTTCGCATCCACATAATATGGCTTGCTTAGGAATATTATACTTTGATGGTAGTAAACTAGTATCGAAGTAAAATATTACCAATCTTTCATATTTCGGTTGTATTATTTCAAGTCAGTTGTGCATTATGGCCACCTGAGCCCATATTATGAAGTTTAATGCCAACATTGTTTTATTGCGAAAGAGAGGTAAAGAACACTTCTTGAAGAAACAAGTTTCATGTTTGTAGGGTTCATGTGTGAGTTTATTCCTTCTCAACTTCTAAATTCTTATAAGCCAACATGTATTGGCATACTTAAATCACCTCTATTGGCATTAAATGTGCTATATTTATTTTACGTTACTCATAATTGCTGTTGTTACAGGCTGGGATCTCAAAAAAAATCTTCTGATTATGGAGGAATGGCGAGTATGCACTGCCAAACTTGTTACCAGGCAATTATCTGGCAGTGAGAAAGTTACACCACTACCGCGCTCTACTTCTACTATAAGGACTTTTGATCATAAAAAACGTACACGTAACACTGAACAGGACGGTATTGCTGAAAATGTCATTAAAACGTATATCATTGAACCTGATAATAAATCGCCAGACGACTCGACTTCAAATCGTGATTCCACCATAGAAAGACCACTCAGCACATCAGCTAAACCCAAAGGTATTGATTTAGAGAAAACAAATCATCCAAATCCTTAAATGTGTACTAAATCTGATTGAATTAACGATTTATTCTTAATGAAGACAGTTTATTATGTAAATATTTGATATACATGTTGATGAATAGCAAGTTATTTTCAAAAATGAAAAATTATACTGTAAGACATAGTTTACACTGTCTTCCTGTCAAAAAGTAATCTGATATTTTTTATAGATAATGATTTGATAATGCAGGCAATCATTGTAGGTATTTATACATTCCTATTTTTTTTTTTTATATGTCATTAGATCTTCGAAAATGTGTTTAGATTTGAAATCTAAATATTTGTAAATATGGTTAGAATATCTGTAATCAGAATAATTGTAAGGGTGTAATAAGATAAATAACAAAGCCAATGTCGACAATTTTTTTATAAAAAAATTGATGTATTAGTGGCGAAAATAAATCACTGTTTACCGTAGCGCGCAATGTATCTTAAGCTCGCAAAACAATGTGCTTACTTACACTTACAGATGTTGCAATGCAGAGGGTAATAGGCATGTATAGCTATACTTTTATGTCATGTTTTCCTTTTTATAGTTTTGATTGTACCTACTGCTGTGGCATTCCAATAAATAAATAACGACAATTATCGTAGGTATCGGACAGCCTAGAAAAAAAAAATATAACTCACAGAATAATTTTGACATTTGGCTTCGCTATGTCTTTTTACACCAGTTTTAGATGTGAATAAAAATAATTACAAAATATTTTACATTCTTTCATTAATGTAATGACCCCATATTAGCTTAGAGAAGCGTCCTTAAGTCTTAAGTCTTATTTATTAATTTCCATGTCTTTACGGTGTATTAGAGGCATTCAAACTTGTGTATTCCGTGGTGTCCCACGATTACGCAACCGAGTGTGTGAGACGCCTTATGCGCTATAACAAGGTTGAGTTGCCGTAAAATTCTGTGGACTCTGACACTCTAAACAAAGGGAAACCTGGACGGATGGCAGCTCCAGGGTCTGATTGTCTGAACACAGTACCAACGAAGGATGATAATTTTTGACCTATCAAATTAACTCCATTCAAGTTCAAGTTGCTTGGCTTGGGATGTGGACACAATTCTAAGTTGAGGCCCTAAAAATCAAATGTAATTTTTGAAATATCTACATCTGGCAGTCATTTGTGAGGAACGCTAATTTGAAGTTTGAACTAGGCATGAGTTCGATATATCAAAACGTAACTAATATCGGTTATGTGTTTGATAACTTATCATATCGATATCTAAATCTACATAACCGTTATCACACAAACTTTATCAAATGTAAGTTATTTAACTACAGAATGGGAACGAGTACGATCAAAACGCAAACTTCACATCACAAGTTTCGGCTTCTTACCTATCTGCGATATGAAATCGAAACAGATACCTATTCGGTTTGTCTTTGTCTAAGTATTTAGTTTATTACTTGTGTAAAAGAGATGAAGCGAATATTACGTAAAATTGGCTAATGCAATGCGTGCGTAGTAGACCTTAAACAGCTAGCAATAAGGTCTAGTTTCTATTTATTCAGTTACAATAACGAGTCATAAGTTGGCGACGCGTTAATCTATAATATCTACATATTATTGAGAAACTTACGTAATAAAATAGAAGTACGTGACATTGTTATAAGGTTGAATTTAAGTTGCTGGAATAAGAAGTGTTTCGAGTTTGCAATCTTATTTTGATTTGTTGTTTCTTTTTTGGTGAAATTATGATCGCTTTGATTTGCACTTGACCTTGGCGACACGTGCCAGACTTAAAAATAATTCTTTGCGTTTTTTAGTTTGTATTTCAGTAGCGTCAATAAATAGTGTATGTATAAAACTTTTAAAATATATACCAAGGTATATACCTTGGTACATATTTTAAATAAATAAATTTAGTGCATAGTTAAGTTAGTGTAAATGCCTAAAGATGAACAATTTTTCATAGACCTTGCATTTCAAATGGGAATTTATCCAGCTCTCATCGATTTAATTGATTATATAAAATGTAAATAATATTGAAGAGACAATCATTGTCAATATGTCAATTTTTAAATGCACCAGAAAAGTTCATTGACATAATTATAGTATTCATTTATTCAAAAACTTTTCTGCTAATCCATAAGTAGTAAAGCATGAAGGAAAATCACCGTAGTTACAAGTAGTTAAACTAATAAATTAAATAACTTCAAATATCTAAAGTACCTACCTAAATCGGTGAATCAGCTGTAAAAGTGTGAGTTTGCGTTCATCGTTGGTTTGCGTTCCCCTTGAGTTTGCTCATCTAAATATCATGATTGCGTGTGCCGATATCGATATCTGAAATGGGTTTTCGATATCGATAAGAAAACTAAATATCGGTTACGTATCCGTTTACCACAAAAACCAAAAACGCCCATAACTAGTTTGAACGCATCCAAAGATTACGTTCCATTTGGAGCATTTTGACACTACATTCATTATTATTGCTTTGATTTCTATTTTTGGAGCCATTTCCCAATTGCTATCTATTCGTCTTGAATATACTATATTTTGATATAATGAGAAACAAACTATATTTATGAGTAAAGTCAAATAATAAATTAATCCAATACAAACGCGCAAAATGGAACGTATGTCGTTTTTATCATAACTGTCAAAACTCAAAAACATTCCAAGTTTGTAGTAAGGATGGATATACATACTCGCAACATTTAATACCAGGCGTTCCAAGTATGAAAATGTAAAAATAACAGGTTCAAAAACCTGGTATAAAAAAATTGTGAATTATCTCGATACTCACACACGCACGTGAAAGACAGAAAGACGGTTGCCTCGAGCAATAATGCTTTTTCCTTACTTGAGGATAGACATGGGCAAAATGTATCCCTGAAAAGAAAAGATTGAAATGTATCTTCATCACTGGGATATGTATCATCCTTAACGCGTGTATGGCACGCAGCGCCGAAAAATACTCGCTTTGCGTTTGCTCAACTTGATCAGTGAGAGAGGGTTTACGGAAAACCGTTTTTACACGCGTTCGCTTGAAATGCAGGTGGAGCACGTGGATGGCATCGCCGCATTGCACGCGACTCATCGCAGTGGCGTACGCAACAATGCTACCAGCTATTCCTGCAATTCTCCGTCCAGGGTAAAACGCGGCGACGCCCGTGGCGGGGACCGCGACGTCGCACGCGAAATACGAACATACGGCGATCACCGTCACCGCACTGCTGCACGCACCACCTGACTGTAAACGGAAAAAACGTCCAACGCGCCGTGAGACGCCATGCCGCACGCGACTCGCGACTAAATGAGTCCTCTGAGTTATAGATAAGTCTTGTTTGTAAAGATACACTGAAACATTTTAATGGGAATGGATAGATTTAAAGAGTGGAGTGGAGATCTATTCATATCATTATATTTATTACTCGTGACTTACCCATCTCTACTTGAGGATTTCTGGCAGCTAACTTCTACCGCTTTAAATAAGGAGTAGAATCGTATTTAAAAATTTGCAAATACGATTCTACTTCTTATTTAGACAATAACATGGATCGATTTCTTAAGCAAGCATTTTACACTTGCCCGTAACTCTGCCTGCAATCGAGAATATACCAAATACTTTTACAAGGTTTAGGAACGGAGTTCCTAAACGCGTCTTGCGGTAGAAGTTAGCTGCCAGAAATCCTCAAGTAGAGATGGGTAAGTCAGGAGTAATAAATACAATGATATGAATACATCTCCTCTCCACTCTGTGTGTATGTATGTATTTAATACCTACATAAAAACTTTGAACTTCCAAGTATTTTTGCGATAAAAAAAAATACAAAGTTAGAGGAAGGTAGGATAGGAAGATCAGTTTTTTAAATTTGCATCTAAGGTTGTGCTGCTTTATTTATATAATGATAAATATCAATTTCAAATGCAAGTATTTTATACTTTCGCGTACCAGGGCCCGGACGTCGAAGAAAAACCTAGTATGGTAAATACCCCCATCCCTAGTTGTCGTTCAGAAAAATTATGAACAAATTTTTATGAACAATGGGCTAATTTTGGTACCTATTTACATTAAATTTGAGATTGTTACGTAGGTATTTACTGTAAAATTAATCCCAGACAGAATATAAGGATGCATGTAATAATGGCTCGAGTCTAAAATCTAATGTTGGAAATACATAAAGATATACGCTTCTTCATACTTAACCCTAAACAAATATTTTACTAAAATTCTTTAGAACAATACTGGCATTATAGTGTTTATTGTAGATACTTTATATAAAAAATGTATAAAATGAAGTTGAAATAAAAATTAATTGATAAGTCAACGTTTATATTATGGGAATCGCTAGTAATATAATTATATATGTCAGTGATGGGAATGAACAATATTCTTTCAGTGGTTTCGCCATGAAAACATTAGGACAAAGAAAATACAAGCAGTTACTTTTGCATTTCTAATATTAACATGGTTTTCCAATTAAACGTTCTTGAAATAAGATTGTTCGTAAAAGGTGGTGTGGCAGGCCCCCTGGTTGCTGCTTGTTCGTGCCAAACACGACACTAAATTATCTACGTTTGTGCAGGACTAAAGAATTACCTACTAAAGGAAAGACTTCTTTTAAAGAATGATTCCCCAAATTGTGAAGAGAAGTCACCGATGATGTCCAGCATCTTTTAGGGGAATGTGTCAAAAACCAGGCATTATGGGAGTTATTGACAAAATTAATGAATATAATATGGCACTTTCCTTGTAATATTCACAAGTCCAAAAAGTGACCCCACTATTTGTAATCATTATGGCATTGAGCCGATGACTCCAGATTAAAAGCATGTAGCTTTTAATCTTGTATGCAGGTAGTTTGTATAGTTATTTAAACTTGGCTAGGTTATGATGGGCCGACATGCAAAAAGGATAAAAGTCCCTAGAAAAGTAGAGAAAAAAAAAAAAATTTTAGTAATATATATCAGTCAATGACTTCTTGCTTAGCTGGACTATTCTAAACCGGCTGTTATTAGTAAACTAGGTTAGAGAACTATAAAGCTGCCAATCACTGTTATTATAGAACTAATTAGAAGTGCTGTTGAATGTAATTAGTTATAGTAGGTACCTGATTACCTGCGTGTAGGTATACATATAGGTCTTATTCAGCAGTAGACGGCTATAGGCTGATATGATGATGATAGGTTAAATTAAAACACAATTAAATACTACACCATTCTACTTTATTTTAATATTGTCAAATATTGTATCGTTTCGTTAAGACAATATGATATTGTGACGTCGCAGCGTCATTACGAATAAATAAACGCTCATATTCATACAACAATCCCGAAACATATGCCGAGCAAGTAAACCACTTTTTAGATTAACATGTTCTCAAATACAACTCATATTGTGACAACAATTATCAGAGCCGTAAGAATGCGAGGTGTTGCTGCGAGTAATCGCTATATTAATTGTCTACAATATCAGTAAATTTTGCATCAGATATTATTATATATTGCTCGTTCTATTTTAGCCTGTGTTTATCAATATTATGTGATCCCTTTTAAGCATCTACATAACACACGTAAATACTTTGGTAAATTGAAATTAATTACAGTTAAACTAAAAGAATTGATTTAGAATGAAGAACAAACGACTTAATTGCAGCATGAAAAGCTAACTAACTCAGTACTTCTCTTAGAATAGAACCAGCGATGACCAATCTCACCTATACCTACCTAAAGACCAACTATAATGTTCCAAAACCTGTCATAATTGACCTACGATTTAATGTAAGTACAATAAAAACAATACTGAGTTTGCTGCAAATTTGAAGTAATAATGCAAATGATTTATAAATATTACGACAAAATGAATCGCATTTGACCTAAGAAAACAGTATGCACAGCATACTGTATATTCGTTATTAAAGTTTCTACGTAAAACGACCTAAGTGACCAACTAACATTTTTCTATTTACTTTAGTTCGTATTTCAGCAGCTACGTGGAATTCTCAGCTGAGTCACACCACCGCTAAGTCAATTTGTCAAATTGAATGTCGAATATTCCGTAAATATACAAATAATGTTATTCAAACTAATATAAATAAAGTACAAATTATTAAAAAATATTTTCATCACAGAAGTAAGTACACAATGGTATCATAATAATTGTCTAAATTACAATATACTCAACAACAATAATAAAAAACAACGCAAATAAAAATGCACGATGACAATAATAAATTAGAAAAAATGATTAATTTAGAAACATTAAAATGTTTATCACTACATAAATTGACTATTGGTGTTATGTGTGAATCAAACTGCTGGTAAAACCGTTCAGGGCATTATGTGTTAACTCTACTTTGAAGCACGTATTACAATCTAGCCTGAACGAATTAACTCTTTTTCTCGGTGTTTTTACTTTCCATACTGCTTGATCAGCATTTCAGTGCTGAATGATTTGGGTCGCTCGATGGGCAGACCGAGCGCACGCGACCAGATCAGCTGAGCGAGCACGCCGAGGGCGCGGGACACTCCGAACATCACCGTGTAGTAGTTCATCTCCTTCAGGCCGTAATACTGCAAGTATACAAGGCGTATTAGTAACACGCTCTATATTGATGCGTTATCAACCAAACAATATAATTATAAGATAGTTGTATTACCTGTAAGAGGACACCAGAGTGGGAGTCCACATTGGGCCACGGGTTCTTGACCTTGCCGAGCTCTGTTAGAATCGGGGGCACGACTTTGTAGACAGCGGCGACCAGTTTGAACAGAGGATCGTTGGGCAAATGCTTCAGGGCGAATTCACGCTGGCATGTATACCTTTACAGACAATATTACTTAGTAAAAACTAGCTAAAAAACTTAACAACACAAAAACTTGCAGGTTTCCTGAAAAATATAGCCCTTGTTACCTGGGGTCAGTCTTCCTGAGAACAGCGTGTCCGTAGCCGGGGACGACTTGGCCGGACTTGAGAGTCTTCCAGATGAACTCCTTGAGTCCTTCCTCGGTGAAATTATCGCCAACCTGTTTACGAAGTTTCTCCAGCCACACAAGCACCTGCACATAATTATATATACTGATAATAAAGTATGTCATTAAATGCTTTACTAAATCGATATTATAATTATGATATAATTATTTTTCATATGTGCTCCACATAATATGAAAAATATTGATTTCAATGTCCGTATAGATAAGACGAAAATATAAAGAGTTATTATGCCTTTGTACTCTTGCGCACTTTATTCATGGTTATCGCTTGCCGGAATCTGTAGTTAACGAAGACTTGAAGGAGTAGGATGTGCAATGAACTCCCCCGCCGCGGCGACGGTCATGAATGCACTTCCTCTGCGAGTTTATTATCTCGATGTATTATAAATTGTAAAGTCTGAGCTGTGTATTTCGAGTGCAAAGGATACAATCTAAATGCATAATACTCTCTCCCGACGCACTGTACCCGTACACACATGACTGGTAAATAAGTTTGATGTGTTTTCTCACAGCAATAAGTGCTCACGTTACAATCTGTGGGTATCTATATTTTTTCGAAGTATTATAATTGAGTACAAACCTCCTGGTTAGCCAGACCGTGCAGGGGTCCAGCAAGACCGTTGAGGCCGGCGGCGAACGAGAGGTAAGGGTCACTCAGAGCTGAACCCACCAAGTGCGTCGTGTGCGCAGACACGTTGCCACCTTCGTGGTCGCTGTGTAGATACAAATAATTTGTCTTAAGTTCTTAAGTCACATCATTTTTTCATTTAAGGTTACTTTCGACCACTCAAGTTTATTGAAGAATATCGAACGAATAATTTGCATGAACACATGTTATTAAGAATCTATACAGGTATGTAATTATTTAATAAGAATTCACCATGCTTATTAAGTTTGAGCAAGCATTAAACAGTTATCGAAGTTATGTACATAGGTGTGTTTAATTTATAGGATTTAGATAAATTTACAAGATAACGTGCACTTTTTAATCTCTAGGGTTATTATTTTGTATATTACAACATTTACGAGTTCGTATACAGACTACAGTGCAATTTGTTCTCGCGCGGCTGCGCTAAGTGGTTTGAACGCCTAAGTGCGATGCCACCACTTAACGACGCGACGCGACGCGACAAATCTAATTTAGGATTACAATACTGCAAAAGCCGTGCATAAGTGGCACAATTTGTACGGCACTTGAGATAACAAAGACATCATAAAGTTACAAGCGGGGACTTAGGTACTGATGAAATTGTAACAAATGCCGTAATGTTAGATTCAAAGACATCTTTGCTATCTTCGAAGAGCTGGGATATACACATAACATCGCCTGTAATCCCCGAAGGGTCAGAGGTGTACCCATTAGTACACCATTTCGCCAGTTATATTTAAGTCCCACGTAATAGGGGGTGATGAGGCTATTACCACTAACCGGGCACAAATCCAGACTCTGGGGACTGCTACTGAAAAATTCCTGATGGGAAAACTCAATAACACTGCCTGGGAATCGAACCCAAGACTTCAAGCTCAGCAGTCGCACTTAGCGACCACGAGACCAACGACGCGGGATATATTACGAACTACTTTAGTGCGCAGCATAATAATAAAAACTACATGCATGACCGAATACTGAAACCAGGAAGTCTGTTCGCTGTAAGCTGAAATATGATAAGAGCGAGCGGGGATCATAGACGACAGAACATAACGAGGCAATCTCGCCGGGCCATAAACTAGAAACAAACATGCAACGCTAACGTTATCACCTCTTAATGAAACTCGATATTACAACGCTTTTGAACGCATATTTAATTTTCATCAACTTCCACTTTTCATGAATGGCTTTTGTAGAAGAGACGCTTTACGTAACTCTTTATTTTGTTGGATACGGTCATGATCTTGAATGATAAATAATAGGATATTTGATGAAATTTATTTGCAAATAGTTTTTAATCATTCAATTTCAAATATCAATATAATAGATTTAAATAGCGCCAATAATGATATTTTTTTTATTATTTATTAGTTTTTTATATCTATTAATAGTGGTTAGAAATCTCATTAATGGTGGAACGCACAAAATAATTTACGATGCACTTATGCTAACATAGCGTGTTAAATACACATGCACTTAAATTCGCATCCGGCATTACAAAACAAATTTATAGGAAATTCGCAACATTGACAACACTAACACTTTATTATATTAGAACTGAAACATCTTCTAATAACCTTTAAATTGTTGCATGAAAATGAGAACAATGAAATAGGTACTTTATAAGGAAATGCACATGTAAGTGTAATAATGAAATAAAATAATGTTAAGAAATGGAAAGAGTGCGTAATTATGTGCATTCAGTTTGCACATAACATTTTACTTAAAGATTTATTTATTTATTTTATTTATTTATTATTTATTTATTTATTCAACTAACACACACTATTTTACAGATAGATAGATTACGGGCAGTTTGGCGATCAAGTTCATTGAGTCTTCATACACGTACTGTTATGGAAATGGTTATGGTGAATAAGATAGAAGAGGTTTCAGTAACGGGCGTGTTGAATTGCGCAACGGAACACCATAAGCTCGACACAATACACACATTAGAGAGCAAAGGACATCAACATCAATAATACATTTCATGAAATCATCGTTCGATATCTTCCTGTGTGGTCTGTCACTAACTTAGAAGAGAACTACTCATTATATTTGGATTTTATTTGGAGCAGAGAATTAGGGTGGTCGCTCAGTATAGCAGCACAACACCGATAAGGTAAGTAATTTTCCATTTCCAGCCATTCAAGTTAAATTTTGAATCACGTGTGTGTGGAAATATTTTCTTTAATGACAAGGCAGCTAATGAATGGATTTCTCGAAGCAGTTCCGGTCGGGCCTTTGCGGTGTTGTTATAATGAGCGATGACCATTACTCCATATAGTAACTTTAGGCCCATATTAATAATTAATTGAGTATATTATTATACTCTTGTCTGCTTGCTTCCATTTAATTAATGGATAAATCTGTCAGTTATTTAAAGTAAGATATTAATATGAGCCATTATTAATAGATTTGTCTAAGGTCTTACCTGTGAATGGTGAGGTAGAGACGCATCAGCTCTGTGAACTGAGGGTCATCGAAGCCGAGCATGTTGCAGTAGTTAGCGGACCAGTCTTTGTTATCGTCAATGGCGCCGATGCCCTTGCCGTCACGGTACGTGTTACGGTAGATGGTCGCAGCGATCACGGGCAGTTTGGCGATCAAGTTCATTGAGTCTTCATACACGTACTGTTATGGAAAAGTTGCATTTCAGTCTAGTAGAATAAATTCTCTTTTTACCAGAGCATATTTACGACGTTTTAGATAAAAAGAAAGAGTATTTATTAGTACAGTTATGCTGTCATGTGGTATCTAGATCAAACACATATGACGCATAACTTTCGGTATATTAACGAAATTGATAAATTAGTTTACAGCTCCTAATATTATCTTGTATCGGCATTTATCAATGTGTGTATCTTTTATATAACATGCTGATGTTAACAGTATGACTACTTACCTCCCAGTACTTGGATTTGTGCACACCCTCTGAGTAGGCCTTCGCGAAAGAAGATTCGCTGTTAAGGGCAGTAACGGCCGCCGAGAACTGTGACATGGGGTGAAGCTTGTTCGGCATGTTGTTGAGCATGGTGACGACATGCGCTGGCAGCTCGGCCCTGGCAAATTAATATTTATTTTAATAAATGGCTAAAGAGTCGGCTCGCCATGTGATATGTGATTAGCAGTGCATCTACTGATTTATTATGATCAAACCTGAAAAATAGACAGGTAAAGTTCAGGTGAACGGCGAAACTTATTGCGGTCTGAAATGATATTGGGCGTTCCTAAAGGTTCGATATTGGGTCCATTCCTTTATTAGCTTACATAATATATTTGCCACCATTAACCGAAGATAGTTATTTGCAGATGAAACGTCATTAACAGTGTAATGCGGAATTATTACTTTCGTAGAAAGAAATAGACAAACCTTTGTGCCCATTCTTTGGACAGAGCCTTTGCTTGAGCCTCGGTGGGGACATCTCCTGTCACCAGGAGCCAGAATAGACCTTCGGGAAGTGGTTCCGAACCACCCTTAGCCTTAGGTAGGACTTTTTGGCATTCTGGGATGGACATGCCGCGGAAACTAATACCCTCATCGGGGTCCAACACGGAGATCTCCCACACCAAACCCTTGATACCACGCATACCACCATACATCTGTAGAGAAAATAGTATTAATTTATTAAGGATGTCTTTATTAGTACTTGACATAATTGACTTTGAACTTGAAACACGTAATGATTGACTTGATCATAACTGCAGACGAAGCAGAAGATTGATTCCGACAAGCAGTTATTTATAAATCAGTTTTATGATTTAAAATCAAATAATATGACCTTCGATTTGCAGCTTTTCAAGTATCAGTACAAAGAGATGTCATATTAATATTCATATCTATATCGCAAAATGTATTGCAATCTTGAACCGCGGCAGGGTTCCACTTTAAGTAGGTAGTTCATTGACCGCCTGCTCGGATACTATATATACGACCTTGTTAGACATAGTGGGGAACACTATATTTGCTTATATTATCATGTATTCATTATAATATACTAGGTATTATATTAATTTGTAAATACTGGTTCTTATTTCCTTACTTGTAGTTCGTGTAGTACCAACCTAATAATAATTATTGAATAGAGTAGGTATCGTGATAAGAAGCTGACAACAAACAATAATTAAGTGAACAATACGTCCATAGGTAACATACCTACTTAATGACTACGGCGCACGGAACAATAGTTTAAGTAAATAAGTTTTTGAGAACGTCTTATCAGGAATAAACATTATTCAGTATTATTGACTTACCATATCAACGGTGACCTCTCCAACTTTGGTGCCGCCATGTTTCTTACGGAACTCCCGAATCTTTTCCTGTTCTTTGGGGATTTTTTCCTGGAGGATGCCTTTGAGGTTGGTCGACTCCGCGCTCAAACCTCGCAGCAGTATCGATGTTACCGGGCATATTTTCTGGATAGGAAAAAGCAAAAATAAATTCATATAGGTACTACCTATACATAATTATAACGAACACATTTTATATTTAATTTAATGTGCATAAATTACCAATATTGGAGTGATATGTAACTTTGGACTCTATATTTTGATGTCGTTGACTTCAAAACGTTTGTATCCCTAAACAACCATTCAAAGTTGGTACCTATCTATATTATTAATGTGTATTACAACAACTTAACAAACAAGACGATTCAAGGCGATCCCGTGCATGTGAAATATCATTAACCTTCATTAGAAGTCACGTTACACATAAATGTGACTATCTATAAATACACACTGTAGACCTTAGTAAGTTGGTACCTACCTAACAATTAAAAATGTTGACAAAATTATTAGGCAGGTATTAGGTACCGTTAATTATTATTTGGTGCGGAAAATGTGTACTTTTTATAACCAACCAGGATATTCAAACGATCGAAGAAATTAATTACTTAATTAATTATTCACCTACCGCTAGGGCTGTCATCACCTAAATTGCCGATGCCAGACAGAAACTGCAAAGACCCCGAACATTTGTGTGAAACGAGAAATAAAATATTATAAAATTTCCAACTCAGATTTGTCTTGATTTATCGCTTATCTTTCAATTAATCGGGATTCCCCTGAAACTAAAAGTGTCCACTTTTTGACAACCCCTTCCGGACGCCCACTAAACTAGGACAAATCCGGGGAAACCCGGACCGATGGCAGCCCGGGCTACTTATAACACATCAGTGCCAAAAAAACATGAGGTCTGACGACAAAAGTGAAAACTTAACGTCACATTAGCATGTAAGTGACGCGGTCTCATTAACATATCGGGGACGTAACCCCATAAGTTTTGCCAGAAAAATGGCTCATCGCACTGAGCCATTTTTGGAAGAAATAAAACGAAAATAGACCGTATGTAAAGAAGAAACATTTTCGAAATTTAAACATTGTTATCATGATATCCTTCGACAATACTTTCGTTTTTCAAAAAGGTCAGGTGCGCAGTATTCGTAACCGGCGTACTTGTATGACGAGATGTATGAACGTGGATGAGACGAAAGGAGTATGTAAGGATCGTAGCAGATGGCGTTTTGTGGTTTCTGCCTACCCCCATGGGAAAAAGGCGTGAGTTTATGTATGTAATACTTTGTTTTAGAAAAAGTTGAGATTCTCCGTTTACACCATTGCCATAAAACAACTTCATTTTGTTTTGTGGGGAAAGTGCGTACTACGAGTGCCCCAGAAAAAACTTAATGTTTTTCGAACATTTGTATATTAACATTTTCTATTCATGGCTTTTAGCGTAAACGGCTTGATAGATTTTAACAACTAAAGGTTCTTAATAGTTTCGTCTTGACACCCTGAAAGGCCTGCGTGACAAGGGCTTCAAATTTCTCAAGGTGTTGAAGGGAAAAAAGCCGTTACCTACGTGAGTATTAGAAGTAATATTTTAGTTATAGGTATTCGGCGGTACCAGGCCGGATAGCCGTTTCTTCTCGAATTAAAGTTTCGTAAAACACGACTTAAAAACCGTTGATTTCAAAACAAGATTACATTTCAAGAATAATATGATGCCAACTGCAACAGTTTCAAATGTGATCTTGTTTTGATTTTTTTATAAGCATGCATGGTTAAATTAACAACAAATCATGTTCTGTCAAAACATTGTAACAGGAAGTGCTTGTTTATAAATAATTCGATGAACGCAATCATAGCGGTGGCCATTCAATCAATAAGAACATCGTGGGGTCAGCGCGGGCCAGAGTTTAACCTGATTGACATTATAAATCACATTAGTCTAAGCAAACCCTTCACACGATCTGATCAAAACGATTATAGAGCCGAGATTATCAATGATGACGTAAGTATTTTCATGATGCTTCAATGAAAAATGAGAGATAATTTGCTAGGTTAATAGGTAGGTAATTACATTGCAAGTCAACTTAAATTATAAAACGTTAAAGCGATTGTTAGTTTTGCTCTTGAAACTGATAGATAATAATAATATGATAGATAACTAATGGAGTAGTTAATGTGATGCGGTGTTTCTGTAACTAATTATTACAAATACACATTTTTGTGGTAAACCTGTACAATACTTATCAAGAAATGGAATGCGGTAAATTAATAATGATGCTCATTTCAAGTAAGTATGGCATCGGTTTCAAGCGATTCAACCGCGAATAAGACACCAGAATGCGAGCATCCCCATTGTCACGCTTGTAATCTACAGCCTTACAGCAAACGAGGCCATAGCGCTTGCGCAATAAGGTCACTGGAAATACGGCAGAACTATTACGTAAAAAAATTGCCAGTAATAAATAGGTAGTCTGTTTTTCCTCGAAGAAAGTGACAAATCCTCCTGTTCCGAACACTTATAAGGAAAATTATAACGTTTAATACCAACTGACTTTGGCTTACCGAGGCCAACTCGTTACCATTTTAATTTACCGTCTTGTCATTTGATCACAATCCTTCTAGGACTTCTTAGCTTAGCTAACTTTAAGAAACCTAACAAATATTTTAGGAAGCCATGTTAGGTTCTAGGTATATGAAAAACATGACGTATGTACGACCAAGTATAGGCCAATTAAATTGAGAAATAGGATTACATATGATTGTACCGTCAGACTTGAAAACATTTCTTACAAAATCTTAAAATAAGTTTACTCAATCTAAAAGATAAGTACCCAATAGATAGCAACTCTCTCCTGCACATTCATCGCAGTATCTATTTTTGAGACAATGAGTTACTGGCTTACTACACGTATCGCCTTAGAATAGATCAGGGCAGGCGATCCCCCTTACTCTTCAGGCATACGAAACAAAACTACAGCGCTGTACAGTGTTCAATACAAAATGCGAGCAGGATAATCGGAATCTATGTCGTATCGATCCGACGAGCTATTTGAATATTTAACATGTCTGTTTTACTAAGAAAAAGCAATGTCATTTAAGTATGTTTTACTTCGTTATTACTTACATATATCATTCTCAAACAAAATTAAGAATTGTAAAATGTTAAACAGTACTGAACCGAATAAAATTTTCCATACTACTCCGTCAAGGCCAGTTGAAAATAACAAAAATTGTCGCTGAAAACATTTAAGTACTCGCGACTACATATCGAGTTATACATTTTCAGATAAGCTGACCCTGGTTACAATGAAAAGTCGGTGAAAACCTGCTTGCCAGTAAAAGTAGGACAGATAAATTTTTATACATATTATTGTATCTATTTCGGTAGAACCGATATTCAAAATAGTAGGCGTCACCGATACAAGAGTTTAGTATGTAACGGGCAAAAAGTTCCACAGGAGACTGACTGATCCTTATTCGTAGCAGTAGGAAAGCACAATATTCTTCAGTTCATTAGAAATAATTGGTTTCTTTCTTTAATATAGAATTTCTAGCTTTTCAAGTTTTAATTGTTGGATAAAAATGACACGGCGGGCCTTTATAATTTCGTAACATTAAGAAGCATATTAATTAAATATGGGATCCCCGGTGTTAAAGTTATTTAAGACATACAAAATAGCAAATATATTTTTGACTAACGGTTTTTTAGCAATTGAATCATGAGTGCTAAGCTCGAAAGTAAATTTTACAATCCATCGGCCGACTCTTTGTCCAAAATCTAAGTGCCCGCGATCGCTTGCGTAGGTAAATGTCGGTTGTCACTGGATTTTATATTTCTATGCGCGGATTTCTAATTCTATATCTATACAATACAAATAAATAAAATTGAAGTATCTGTTTCTAATGTCAAAATAACAGCTTCTTACTAATAAATACAAATGAACGTTTAAACGGTAAATTTCCTACCAAAATTTTTGTTTGTCTGTCTGTCTATTCCGACTAATCTCTTAAACTATTGGACCAATTTTGACGCGACATTCACTGGCAGACAGCTAAAGGCTCCTTTTATTTCAAGCCAAAAAGTGAAAAGCTTGTGAAAGTGCCGTCAAAATCAGTCCAGTCGTTGAAGTTATTAGCCGGAATAAACAGACAGACCAATTTGTAAAAATTCCATAATTATGCATATAGAAAAAGCTGTTATTTTGATATTGCAAACATACACTTTAATTTTATTTATTTGTATAGATGTATGTTTGGCCGATGCTGTTCCGTTCCAGAGGCCTGAGCTCGTTTATAAAATCAGGTTTTAGCCATCAAAATTCAAAACGCGTCGAAACCTACGCGATGTTTTTTACCTATAGTAGAAGCGAAACAAAATTATATTTTTAATTCATTCCGCCTTCTTGAGGAACATAGATGTCATAAAATCGCTAAGTGGAAATTCGGCGGTACAATTTACGAGAACTAAACGAGATTAAATGAATAGAAAAATGTTGTTTTTTTTTTAAGAGGAAATAATTGTAGGAGGAAAAAACCGCTGGGAAACGTTTCAATGTTAAACTAAAACGGTGAGCTGTAGCAAAAGTGATCTTAAGGTCGGCTGCCATCCTACAAGTTGGTTGCGGCAGACCTATTTTGTAAAAAATCCCTCCATGTAATAAATATCGTACACTATTTAATTACCTACCAGTCACCCTATTATATCCTTAGGTGGAGTGAGCTTGACATGACTTGTCGACCACACAACACAGTCTAGTGGGATTACCCGATAACCCTTTTTTAGTTTACCATAGGTACACATTTTTCTGTTATTGGTTTTTCCAGCTGCCAGAGATTTACAGCTCACTTCAATATATTACCAAGGGATTTTTTATAGAACAGACCGGCTGATTTATAAGTACATTCTTACATACAAGTGTCTTACTTATAGATCATCGTTCCGTAACGTAAGGTCAAACTGTTGTCGTTATCTCAACATTTAGTTTCCGCGTTGTACCTGTTCTACATGGAATGCATGGTACAATATAATATAAGGTACCTATGCTATAACCTACATAAATAATAATTACTTAACGATCTATTAAAGTTTTTAATTAATTTTAGTCATTACTTAAAATATTGCGTAATAAACTTTAATTAATAACCAAATTACCATTATCACAATGTCGACGACATTAGTACTAACGATTTGCTTGGCATGCATTTAATTTTTTTTATGTATGCTCTTTCAATGCATAGATTTTGGAAAAAAAGCATAAAATAATAGAGCGCTTACGTTACGCTAGAATCCGGGTCAGGGTCCGAACAACTAGGCTATGTTACTCAATGAGAACCTGTTCGTGGCATAAGGATACTTGGGGTTAACGAACCCGATCGTGGGATAAGGGTTACCCTTACCATAACTCCCTTGCTTAAAGTGAAGACGCCTAACGACAAAAGCAGACGTTAATTATTTATTAAACGTAAGTGACGTTTGTGAGGGGTAACTATTAAAGGTTATACTAACCCAATTTTTGATTGCGTGGTTTGCTGTCGATAGACGGCTAAGTGAAATGATCCCTGGGTAGGACTGGTACCTACGTATAATTAAGAGATATCCATACTAATATTAAAATGCGAAAGTAACTCGTCTATTACAATACGTGCCACGAAAGATGAGACTTGACACGTCAAAATTTTTTTTTTTGTATTTCTTATAAATATTGTTAAAAAGAATTAAAAAATAAATGGATAGCTATTTCGTACATCTGCGCTAGCTCCCCATTACTGACGCTTGTCAAGGCTCATTTTTCGTGGCGCGTAGGTATTATATTACGTTTTCACGACTAAACTACTGAACCGATTTTGATAAAATTTAATACGGAGTTAGAATGAACCCCAAGGAAATACAACAGCTACTTTTTATTCCGCGACTTGGTCTCCGTCCGCGATAACCAACATTTAAACCGGCAAAAGCAGCTAGTTTATTATAAATGGAAGTTACAATATACTGATAGGTACCTACCAACCACCGAACTATCACCAAATTTCAGTCTTCAGAGTGCAAAAACATATTGTTAGCTACTTTATTAAAAAATTTGATTACGTCCTACAGATAAGATTGCTCTGGTAGCCGTGATAGCTAATCAAAAGGCGTTAATTCCATAACAAGATTTGCTTGCAGAGTGTATAGGTACCTAATGTACCTACCTAATCGAATTGATTGATGTAGTAGGTAGGTATCGCACTGTCGTACCTACCAACATTTTACACGACGCCTACATAGTTAAAAAAACTGTAAAACTCCCAAAAAATATGAACGGTTGACATTTTCTAGTGTTCATATTACTTATTTGCTGACGGTTTATCACATTGTCGTTCCTTATCACGTAGATTTTAATACAACCATTTTGTATTATCAAATAGACCAACAATACCCGCATGATAATGCCTACCAAACAACCTGCCTATGCGATTTCATTATAGGTACGTTAGTTTTCGTGCTGAATTTGTAAATTACTGAATTTTTACCTACCTATCTACAATTTTTATGTATTACCTAGGCAAAAACAAACTATCAACGAAGCTAATCACTACGGTGCTATGGAAATAACGTAACAGCTATAACCGTTATTTGTCTCAGACTATAGTGAATGGAGCAAAGGCAGTCAAAGTGATACTTTTTGTTATAGGTAGGTATAGTACTAGAAGCCATAGCTCAACGCAACCTTGAACATGTGCGTCATAAAAATAAGCAACGTAGGTAGGTAGGTACTTCACTGGTTTTTTTTAGATCCGCGTTACTTCCATGTGTTTAGTTTTCGTTTATTATCAAATCAAACCAAAACCAACACGTATAATTAGATACCTATTACATCGTTCATTTATACATTTGTGCCTATATTATACGCATGTGAGCATTTGGGCGTGTGCCCGCTGCGAGCGCGGGTTGACCTGCGTGGTTATCTTTAGAGTTGGGGCTTGGGGCATAGCAGAGGACACGCATCGTGAATGTCATTGCGAGGATTTCTGTTACTTAGTTCACTGATAACGATACACGTCACAATCGATAAATGCCTACACGCATGTGTTCCGGAGATGTAGTAACCATTGGTAACGCACTCGAAAACCTAGTTGAGCGAACGAACTTTATGTAGGTACCCAGTTATGTAAAACTGACTCGTGTAGAACAATAGTATGTCACATGACCATTCACCTGACACTGCAAAGTCAAGCGTTCCTCCTGATTACCTATGTCATGCGAGGTACAAATAACTAGTACAAGTTTGACGTGTCTCGCGGGTGCTCACTCAATGAGCGGCTCGTGATAACACAGCTGCGTTAAAATTTGCGTATGAAGTAATAATTATCATGCTACTAGCCCCACGCCACGTGACTGCATGGAGGAGGCGCAGAGACGCGCGCTGCACGGCAAGTGACATCGGTTATCACGCCAGTAAGTGTAACCGAGCGTGACACTGACATAGATTGACCAAGGCCATTGCCACTGCCACATACTTTGTGCAAATCTCACATGACTACAAATTCCCATATTGGATCAATCACTGCAGTTTGATCCAGTACTAAAAACTGTCATATTGACTCTGTGATTAGATTAAGATAAAATAAGTTGTGGTGCAGAATGTGCCATAATAATTATCTTGACAGTTTTACTTCTGACAAGATTGAACATTACAAATGTAGTAACCATAGACACAGGAGCAGGTGATAATATTCAATAGTTGCACAAATGTAAAAGTTCAGATTTAATAAAATATTTAATTAAATATAAAAAGTATTGTTATTACTTGTTATAATCAGAAAATTGTATGACTATGTAGGTACCTACCCCCTGAATCTATTGATTTCTTCTGTACCATAAAATTGCCACTAGATTTTATTATATTTATTAAATGTAAACATTTACTTTAGAACCATAATATATTAAGTTAGGCCAGTTATTGAATTGGGAAAACATTATTTTAGGATATCCAATTAATATTAGGTATTAGTATTGGATAAGTATATGTGTAATTAATTAAATTAAATTAATGATTTCTTTATATTATAATATTCATTTGAATTAATTATAAGAAACAAATTTTTCTTTAATTTAACAAAATATACAAGTTTTTTCAAATTAATTTATGGTATAATTTAAATGTCAAGAAAAAATGACATACATTTAAAAAAGATTCATGAATGATTAGGGATGTGCAATATCATAACTATTATGAATAAAATGTGGACCTTTATTTATTATGTTGATTGTAGATATACCTAGTAATTTCATAATATCACTAAATTGGACCAAAACCATAATATAAACCTTGCTTCTTCAAAAAAATATTAAAAAATAATACAAGTTGTCTTTAAAATTTTAAGCGATCAATAACGAATGAAAAAATGTTGAATCTAAATAAAAAATATTATTCCTCGTTTCAAAACCACAAAAGAACATTCTGTGAATATTATTCCACATAAAACATCACGACCGGAATTTCCCGCAATCTTGTAGTAAATGACGAATAATAAAAAAAAAACTGCAACAGTTTGTAATAAAAGATACCGGAATAGACAGACTACCGGGATGCAACGTATCTGCAGTTTTTCCCAAAATAGTTTTTATTCACATTACATAACTTCGAACCCAAAATGTGGGCAAGAAGGTTATAAAAAGTACACAAAAAATTAATCGTGCAATATATTATATTACGCTATGAATTATAAGGAAGAGTATATTAATATTATTATGTATTTACCTGCACCTCTGCCAATTTAGTAGATGAAATCCTGAAAAGAGCCATTTTCAAACCCACCGAGCGCTTGCTACCACAGACAACTACACCTCGCTCGCGATCGATCGCATTAGCAAGTGTGAGCAAGTGGATGTCATGGAAGGAATGTTCAAATGTTCAATGTTGGCTGATGTTGGCTGACTTGGCTATCTGCTATCGGCGTTGGCTGCATGGAATTATTAAGTACTGTAAGTTGTAAATATGTAGTTTAGTAAGACGCGTGATTTTATTTATATGTTATTTTAGAATCTTTTTTTTTTAAACTAATATACTTTACTGCTGTTATCAAGTTTTTATTTTTGAAATTTTAACTTTTTCCTATAACACCAAGGTGGCTAACGGTAACCAACAGCGGAAAAAAATTACACCAGATTGGCTAAAAGATCAAAAATAAAAACTATGATGCAAGATTTAAAACTAACATTTATTACTGCTCAGAAATGGTATAGCAGCCCCGTATCCTTAAAACAATAACTAAAGAAATACTATATTAATAATAATTGGGCGGTTGTGGCTAACGTACAATACGACGACTAGGTATGTAAAGCTAGACTGTCAAACGAAAGTTAAGCCTGAGAAAGTGTGGCAAATTTTAAAATCTGCCTGTGGCAACACAGAGCTTTATAGGAATAAATTGTTTTGATACTTAGACCTAAAATATGAATTTTTATGACACGATTTTTCGAATAAATTAGTAAATGCGGTGGTTTGACATATTTACTTTAACTAGTTGGCCGTACGTACACAAATCTTACGTACGTATCGTACGTAGTTAAATTATGTTTGTATTAAACACCAGTTTTGTTTTGTATAATATAATATGTTTTATAATATGACTTTTAATTCACCAGCGATCTTTCAGGGGTCGAAGTACTTACTCATGAATACAAACAACTTATAATATGAGATCAAGGGTATTTTATTCAATGTAAGAATAAAATAAATACGATAGTTTGGGCGGTAAGAAATCACAAAATGTTATTCAGAAACTTAGTGTTGTCAGTTCATAAACTATTATTATTAGGGGTTGGGTTTACTATTAAGCTGCAGTCGGAGAAGGTAACAAAGGGTTAAAATTAGTAGGGTTTAAGTCCCCGATTGTAATGCTACCACTATTTTTCCGCGGAAATGTATTTATATGTAGTGGTTTAAATCTGCGAGGATTCTTACCCTTAATATGATTGGTAGTAAATTAAAAGTCAGCATATATTTATACCTTTTTTTAATTAATATTAATAGCAGTCGAGATTAAAACATAGCAAGTTTGGCGAGAAGAGTTTTTTATATAATCATGACTTACTCAATTTACATGCAAATCACAAGATAGTAAAATTGACACAAATGTTGTTGTTGTACACTTACAGTTACTACGAAAAATAAACTGTACGGTGGGGTAATGAGGTCGCTTATTTTCAGGTGCATTAGAAATCGTTCACTTATCCTTGCTTCTTAATTATTTTTATAGTTGCAGCGCAAACTCCTGAGAAATAATGATAAAACATCCGATTATCATATCGATGTCCAATTTGCTTGCAAATGTACCATTTCTTAAATAATATTAATGCTTTTCAAGTCCATGCCAGTTTGAAATAGTGTAATATTAAAATTACTACATAGTTTGTTACTGTAAGTATATATAGTTTTTTTTTTGTGGTAAGTATCCTGGTTATGCCTACCCTAACCAGCATGCTAAGCTTTTGGTTTTCGTCAAATTCATTCACTTTTTATTAATTCAGTCGTGTAAATAATTACTAAACCTGTAATTGATGAGAGAGTTCAAATGACGTTCACCTTAGAAACTTACTGTTTGCGACGAATAGGTATGTAGCACCAACTTTCTGACTGACATTCAAAAGTGCCTTTGATTTATATGAAATATACGCTTTGTTGATCTGACATTAATTTTTTACATTTCTGCCACGGAAAAGATTTGAATAAGTTTTGAGAAGTTTTGAAATATTAAATTCCAGGCTACAATTTTAGGGTTGGGTATGCGATTACGTAGTTAAAATTGGAGTATTCTGACACTGTGGGGGGGTCAAGGGGACTTATCTTAAGCACCGCAAAGCAATTTTAGCTGCCGGAGCGGAGTTCAAAAAATTCGAAAAATCACTAACTATTGCTTGAAACGAAACGTAATTTCACAAAATTCTTACGTATTTTAAAGTTGCAGCCGTTAAAATGCGTAAAACGAAACGCGCCAGGTAAATAAAATTTCGTGGCATTCCGTTATTTTCGAGTTTTTAAAAAGGACAACTATAATATTAATGATAATAATAATAATATTTATGGAGACGAAATAATATTAAATATAATAAAGATAAATTTTTACAAATGATGGAAGCAATAAAATATCTTTACAAATTAAAATAAATGTTTAATTAACATTCTGTTGTTTTATTGTGGACAAGAGCGAGCGAAGCGAGCTCAGGACTTGTGGGCACCCCGACTCGGACAGGTTAGGTTAGAAGCCATCCCCTTCGTGGTTATTTTTTTTTAAACCACCCAGAAGTAGGAGGCTCCGTCGAGGCCCTCTGGCGGGGGGAAAGGCTGGAGGGTGACTCTACCCCTCTTCCCGCCTTCCCTGACCCTATTATGACTCTATTAAGGTACACGGTAGAAATCCCTGGTAGGGCTCCGGCGAGTATCTCCGGCGGAGAAAAATGGTGGGGGGCGACTATACTACTCCCCCCCCCCACCCCTCCTGCTCCCCCTATCGTAACTACGTAATCGCATACCTTACCCCAATTTTATATGTCAGACTGTATACATTTATAGTAATAGGTACCAGAAATAATTGTGTAAATTCATACATACCAGTGAATGACAAAATTTCTTCCAAATACTGTTTTGGGTTTTATATTAGCTCTTGCTCTTTCAAAGTAGCAAATTTTTTGACGGTTTCATCAATTAAACTTACTTTGGTATAAAACAGTCTGAAAAGTAAACATTTATTACATAGCTTTACTGAAAAGTAAACCAACACCATTTGAAATAAATATTAAGGGCAAGTATCAAAACTATATCTGTTACCTATATAATTTATTAACGCAAATAAACATAGTTATTTTTGTCAAAGGCATCTCGCTTCTCTGTCATTGATTATCTTCAAATGTATGCACTATGGTGTATAGTAACTTTCGCACGTCACTTCTTTTCGTTTTATTCATTTTTAATGTAAAAATAATGCATACAATTATTCTGAAATTACTACAACAGCTTGACATTTTATAGTTTGGGTGACAATTGACATTCATTTAATAAATTATCAAAATGTTGCCATTTAAAGAGTTTCGGTTCCCCGGCTCAAACTTGCTCCAGACGCATGTAGGTACACATAATGGCTTCATGGAAATAAATTAATACAGTTACTTTTCTAACTGAGCACGTGTAACATATGTAAAGAGCCGCCGTCGCCGCCGACTATCATACAGCAGCGCTGACGATTGATGTCACTTGTCAGTTTGATCTGACGTGACAATGAAGATGCCCTAAACAACTTGAATAGCAATTTATTTAAGGTCAGTATGCAACACATGGGTGCAGTAGCTAAATAGAAATTCGATTCATCATTTGACGTGCGATTCATAGTTTCATACGAATAGAAATTAGACTCTAAATGACAGTGGGCCAAGCGACGCCAACGATAAATCATATACGAACCGAAAGGGTACAAGTCTTCAAACATCTCTCCGAGGGATATTCAGTAATGATCATTTAATTTAATTTTGTAGTTGAAGAAGTTAATTTTGTACACATACTTACATAAACTCCCGCCTTTTTCCATAAATACGACATTTACATCATAGAGGAATTGGTATACCATTTTCTTTTTATTAAAAAAATAAAAATCTTCAAATGAGTCCTTCCGCCCTGGGTGGGATGGAAGGTACCCTCAGACTCAGACTTTTACTGACTAAAAAACCACCCTGTTCCTTCTGTTACCTTTTGCGTTCCGGGGCCACGGTTTCCTGTTAAGACGTCCCACGCCCCGGCAGGCGTTTCGCCCTGCTGGGACCCCGCTTCTGTGCCTATAGCTCCTTGAGGCGCGCGTGGAACAAACTGCGCCGTCGACCCAGGCCTGATCTTTAATCGGATGGCGAGCTACATTAGAAATACCCTTAGAGGGTTTACCAAAAACTCAATTCAAATGGGGAAATCGAAATTTGTAGTATGCAATACCGGGGAAATTGGATTTAATGATCTTGGTACTGTTTAATTTTTATTTGGCTTTACTCTTATTAAATGAACATGAATAAACCTGAGATATTGGTTTCTTTATAATCGCTCTTCCAGAATTACAATTATTATGTCTTGCTCATTATTTACTTTATTCCGAACATTTACCCCTTCAATCAAATTGGCTTCACCGTATAATAGAAGTAATCTAAATTCCATAAAAGAAGAAATAATCATACAAACTAAAACTACTAAAAGTATTTAAATTGCACAGTCCAACTCAACGGTCATTTTAAATGTTTTATCAGGTGACAGTTGATATAGCCTTAGGAAAATCTCAATTTTTCTATGCCGCACGAATCTAGTGTTCTATAAAAAAAAATAGTAAGCCAAGTAAAAAATAATAACTACGATGAAATGTTCAGTTTTATCTGAACTATCAATTTGTTCTGTTTTCAGGAAATCTAAGGACATACGTGGATTACAAGTGCAAATGAAAAATTTTAATTATAAAGCCGGATTTACATTTACACAACACGTCAGACAAATGTAAATCAGGCTTAAGATTAGGTTGGCAAAACGGCGTCAAAAACTGTAACTCTTGAGGGGTGGCAGCACTGTTCAGTGTTCTCAGGAACAAGTACAATAAAAATTGCAATTAGCAATAACAACAGCAATATATCTAAATAAATATGTTATGTTTATTTTCAATTTATTTTGTCTTTATGGGTCTCGACGACAATATTCTTCTCTTTTCTTCAGCCACTGAGCTCGAAAGCATACTACAAGATCTCAGCGACGCTAGCTTTGAGGTTGGACTGAAAACGAATATTTCAAAAACCAAGGTTTCGTCGAATTTAATACAAAAAAGCATAAAAGTAAACGGGGAGACAATACAGCATGTCCAGGTTGAATTTTGTCACATTTGGAACTATGCGAGTTCTTTTGCAGTTTTGATAAAAGTCGTGAATGAAGTCACATAAGTAAAAAAAAATGCACAGTGACAATATTTAGCTGTCAAATTCATTGAACTCTTGATAAATAATAAAATGTTGACATCTTTTTTTGATTCGCATCTGAAGCCTAGTACACTCCTACCATAGAGCAACATAGGCCTCCGTTAGGCCTGTGTTGCTCTATGAACTACGGCCGTCATGTTGAAATGTCATTCGATTGTCAGTGTCAAAAAGTATAATAATAATATGGGATAGAGTTGCACAACTATAGGTGACCTCGAAAACTAGTAACAATATCGATAGTGCTATCGATACTATCGATATCACAAATTAACTAATACTATTGATTAGAAGTAATAGTTCGAATAGTTAATCGATAGTATCGACAATATCGATATATTTTAAGTAATACTATCGATTGTATTAAATAATAAAAACTATCAATACTATCGATAGTTTGTAAAACTACCGATAGTATTACACCATCGATAGTTTAATAACCGCCGATATTATCGTTTTCGAATTATAGCTTATGTAGCAAGCAGTGTTAAACTATTCTCATTCACTGGACAGGGCTAAGTGTTGCCTTGTGTCAATTTTTGATAATGTTCTGAAATTATTATGAGATATAATAAGAAATATACTAGCTACGTAATTGAATATTGGAAGGTAATACTATCGCCGTTTATTAAACTATCGATAGTGTGAGCTATCGATACTATCGATAGTATTGCTTTAAGAGCAATACTGGCGTTCGATAGTCTCGATACTATTTTTGTATATCAATACTATTGCCCATATTATACTATCGATAGTATCGATACTATCGATACAATCGATAGGCTATCGATACTATTGATATGACGTCAACTATCGATAGAGTATCGATAGTTTAGCAATAGTCGACTATTGATATGCAACACTAATATGGGAGGTATATATACCTCCCATATTAGTGTTGCAGAACCCGAATGTAGTATATATACTACATTCGGGTTCTCTGATTTGTCGTGATATTGCTGAATTTATAAAGTTAAATATGCCGAAAGCTATTAAATATCATGCTCGAAACATTATTCTAAAGGTTAAAACCTATTTTGAAGAAGAAGCTCGGGCGGGGTCTCCGATTATTCCATTTAATCAAATATACACAAACGAATTTCGGCAGTGACAGGTTAGTGTTGTCAACTTTCTTGTTATAAATTACCCGATACTTAACTAATTGTTTGACTACCTCGTTGCTCTAATGGTCGCAAGCGCGACTGCTGTGCATGAGGTCTTGAGTTCGATTCCCAGGTCGGGCAAAGTGTTATTGGGTTTTTCCATCGGGAATTTCTCAGTAGCAGCCTCGGAGTCTGGATTTGTGCCCGGTTGATGGCAATAGGCTCGCCCCCTATTACATGGGATTAAAAACATAACTGGCGAAATGTCGGTGTACTAATGAGTACACTTCTGCCTAACCCTTCGGGGATTACAGGCGTGATGCTATGATAACTAATTATTTAAGTCCACGAAATATTAGTTTATATTCTTGGTGTAGGTTCGCGTCACGGTAACGTACATCTAATAGGTAACCTGCTAAGTGAGTGAGCAAATTAAGCTGCCAGATTTCAAATTTCAACTAACATTTATTTTATCATCTTATATTTCAGGTTTGAGTCAAGGACTAATTTCAAAAATAGTTAATGAAAGGCACGCAGCAGAAGAAACTTTGACTGCGAAAATTTGACTAAACCTCAGCTTTTAGAAATAGTTAAGAGAAACACGCCTGAACCTGTATGTGAGATTGAAAACATTTTAGAAGACAATAGACACAAATGCTTATATTTACCACCTTATCACTGTGATCTCAATCCCATTGAGCGCATATGGAGCACAATGAAAAGAAAAGTTTCTGATGTAAATATTGAGCACAAAAATGCTGAAATTCCCCGCCTAGTTAGAGAAGCTTTTGACGCTATTACAGTTCATGGGTGGGCACACCATTGTAAACATGTTCGCAGGATAGAAGGAGAATACTTAAAACATGATTTGTATTTAGATAAACCTTTTATGATAGAAGTGGTAAGTGACACTGAAACCGAAAGCGATAGTGATAATGATGATAGTGGTACGGAAAAAAGCGGAGTATGGGCTCACAACCAGGATGAAGTTGTGTATGCAGGTTCGTTTCAAGATCACAATTACTGTAAATCTGGTTTTCAATAAATCATTGTAAAGCAATTTGTTTATTTTTATTACACTACACTACCACTAGGTACCACTGCTAATTATAATTAGTCAAAGGTGTTCGTGTTCGTGGCCCCGGAACGTAAAGGGCAACAGAAGCAACAGGGTGGTTTTTTAGTCAGTTAAAATCTGACTGTCCCTTCCGCCCCACCCAGGCCGGAAGGAGACATTTGATGATATTTACCAGCCTAAAATAAAGGGGTTAGGTACGGTCATAACTAAATGCTAGACAGCAGGTAGGTAGGTACCTCTTGCAAGGTAGGTACCTACTTAACTTCGCATCAAATGAAAGACAACTTTCATTTGAACATTTTATCTCCTTTTATCTCATTTTATCCCCCGTGAAACATTTTATCTGCTGAATTTCCATTTTTTTAGATAAAGCCATTGTTTATTGCTGAGAGACTAAACTGTTAGCGTACCTACGTAACTGTAAGTAATCAAATTAATTTTATTATTTTTATATAGGTATCATTGCTTTTAATTTATAAAAACTGTGATGCTTTTTAAACGATTATGTCTAATGTGAAATTTATTTCTTGAAAACTTACCCAATTTTGGGCACCTTATATTAATTAGCAACATTGAATCGACGGTGCTGTCCTCTTTCAGCTGTTCACAGATACCTAAGTTTCTGCATTTGCATTGTCGAATAATTGGCGCACGAAACCTAACCAGTACCACGAAACGCAACTGTTTTTCTGACGGCGGTAACGGTTGCAGAAAACGGTTGCCGTCGCAAGCGTAAGCGCAAGCGTTTGAAGCACCGACCGAACTAGTTGCAGCAACGATGATCATTTTCTAAAAGTCGAAATTTATCGAATAAGGAATAGAATTACGGTTTGGGCGAGTGAAAAAGTTCCAGTTTTTTGCAAAGTTACAAATACACTAGTACTTTTTCGCGCCGCCGACATTATCATCGGGTTTTTTAAATAATACCTTAACCGTTAAAGGCCCAGCTGTCATACCGGTATGACAGAATAATAGAAAATCAATTTGTGTCTCATTACGTGGGACTTGAGTAATTAATATTACGCAATAATAATATTTTCGTTTCACATAAGTACTTACAAAATTATCTTAAATACAATGTCGGTATTCATTTAACGTTCTCTCGAACGCCAAGCCTGACTGTTCACCCGTAAGCGCATCAATTCGCAAGCAAAAACGGATAATACAGGGTCTATCCTTACGCGTACCTACTCAGTTACACAACTGACAAAAAAAAGAAAAAGATCCTTAAGATGAGCTCACCGGTTTGTTTTTCAGGTTTATTTACCCCCTTTTATTATGGCGGGCGAGTTTGCATTTTGTACCAACGGCTATAAGATTACATGGATTTGACCGTCGCATCACGAACGGCAGTTTAGAGAAGTGGTAATAAATATATAGACTGTTTTTAGTGGACAAAAACTTCAATTTTAATTGTAAGAATTGTTTTAAGAACGAACTGTTCTAAGGACGACTTCACGACGAGTGTGAAAGTTAAAGCAATGCGTTCTGATCGTATTTTCTATAATAAAAATTGGCATCGAGTAATTCGAAGATTGGTTTATGGAATAAAGCTGTATCAATCGTTCATTTTCAGTGAAGCAATCGTTCAAGTATTGGTTAGGGCTACGACCCGGGTCATTTCGAGCGTTCGTTTGTTCACTGGTTATTAATGATCCAATGAACCATAGATCAAACGATTGATTGGATCAAATTAATACATTAAACAGTACTTGTATTTAAAATATCCTATAATCACTCCTGTAATCCCCGAAGGTTTAGGCAGAGGTGGAACCATTCGTTATATAGTATACAACACATACACACTTTTAAACTTATATTTAAAATCAAAATATAAAAACGGTTCACTGCATTATTGTACCTATATATATTATGATATTGATATCGTGTTATGTTAAGGCTAATACATAATTTTGTGTTTTTCTATGTGTTTAAAACTAACCCACCACAAGTTAAAACGATCGAATTATCGCAATCTTCAATACCTACTACACATCTACACGACCCGGGTCAAAATAATAATCGAATAGTTTATGATTGAACAGCTCTATTGTAGAACGAAGACTGTTTGAACCCACGTACCACTACTATAAAAACGGTTTGTTCGTCACAGACAGAACGTATAACCGGTATAACGTTCTTTCAAAACGGTTCGTCGACGCACTGCCCACCGCTATTTCAAGAGCTACTCTTTCTTTTTCTATATTTTATATTATTTTGCATTAATGCAGTACTGCAGTATTTGCAGTTTTTTAGTCCCATTACATAGATAATTACACTCTTTTAATAGTGTGCAGTCTAGTGGCAAAGAATAATAATTACTACACTATTTGACCCCGTGTGTCATAATACCATTTGTTCGATCAGTGCACCCGCGCGCGTTCTCCCTGGCCCTGAACCCAAGTAACCGGTGTTGTTGACTGCGGATTGCGGCCAATCGGGGCGTTGGTTCGCTGTTTACATAAAAAGAAACCGACTAAAATCTTAGCATCATTGAAAAATGCGATTCCTTACGTTAGCATGTATATTATATCTGTGTTATGTGACCCATGGCGCTAAACATTTTCGACTCGGTAGAAGCAAAGGCGGCAATTTAGGAGCTCCAGGAGGATATAATGGTGAACAGTTACCTCCAGCACAGTGGTTCAAGCAAAGGTTGGATCACTCGAGTCCATCCGATACAAGAACTTGGAAACAGGTACCTTTCGTAATTAATTATTTTTGAATAATGTTTAAAGTAGTCTTCTTTGCACAGTGAGAATTTTTTTAATAATTTGGCTCATCGTTGAACCTCATTAGAATAATAACTGAGTTTTTCTTAATCACACCTTATGTAACACACTTTATTGCAGTAGACATAAGGGTACACAAAGACCAACCATAAAAAAAACTATAGTATGTAATAGAAAACTTGTTTGATTCAAATCTGTGTTTTCAAATTTGTAAACAATAATCTTCTTTCAGCTCTATTTTGTAAATGACAGTTTCTATGACTTCAATAAACAAGGGCCAGTGTTTTTGATGATCGGTGGTGAGGGACCGGCTGATGCTAGATGGATGGTCAAAGGGGCTTGGATTGATTATGCCAAGAAATTCAATGCACTTTGCATCAATCTTGAACATCGCTATTATGGGAAAAGTCATCCTACTGAGTAAGATTTTGTGTTTTACTTGTTCTATAATGATTAGATTGCTGGCTTAAAATCATAAGCTTCTCATTAAACAAGTAGTTTATCTGGTTGGTCCTTACTAGTATTATATATCATTTACAGAGACATCAGTGTCAAGAATTTGCAGTACTTGTCATCGTACCAAGCTCTAGCAGATTTGGCAAACTTCATTAATGCTATGAATGATAAATATAAACTTCGTAGAGATGTTCGCTGGATAGCTTTTGGTGGATCATATCCTGGCTCTTTAGCAGCATGGTTGAGACTTAAGTATCCTCATCTTGTATATGCTGCTGTGTCTTCCAGTGGCCCTTTGTTGGCTAAAGTAAATTTTATGGGTAAGGTTTCTTTATTTTACAATTTAAAGTGTTTGTGTGATCATTTTTTTAAAACCTTGAGGTTCTTTTCTTCCTAATACCTAAATAAATATTGTAGTCTGCCCATACTTTATCTCTATGTGCCTAACAGTAATGTTTGACAAAAATTTCAGAATATTATGAGGTTGTTGTTGATGCTTTGCGTGAAAAAACTGGTGGAGAAGAGTGTGTTACTGAACTAAAAACTGCACACAAGCAGATAACAACAATGATGCAGATTCAACCACACATTGTTGAGAAGGAATTCAGGTAATAACTGTTACTTAATTAAAGTTAGAGATAAACTACTATAACATGGAGCGCCTCTCCATATTACTGTTGCAATGTGTGTAGTTGTAAGTATTTATCGTCAGCAGCAGGCAGATTGTTTGTCAACTAATCATATCTAGCAAGACAAGGTACGTGTCATTATCATAGTTTGTCAGTACAGCGCCATACTAATAATAATGGGTAATCAATGATACCGCTAGACAAGCAACAAACCGCTGATTTGTTTTTGTTTCGAGAGCCGTCTCAGTATGCACACATGCTTTGTGACACTTGTAAATACTTTCGCAAATACTTTCAAACGTTTTGAATTTGTGGAGGGGCACGCCTTGTTATAGTAGTTTATCTATAACTTAGAAATGATAAAATATTGTAATTTAAGTAATTATCATACTGTTCAAATGAAACATCTATTTTTACAGAGTGTGTAAGCCTTTTTTGGATGCATCTGAAGATGATATTAGGAATTTCTACAACTCCATCGCTGATGACTTTGCTGACTTGGTTCAATATAATGAGGATAATAGGATAAGCGCAGATGTCAAATACAAAAATCTAACTATCAATACAGTAAGGAATATAATACAGTCTCTAATGGAATAAATAATTTGTAAGGGAGGATTTTACTGAGTGTTTTTCAATAAAAAAAAAAATAACTTGGCACACTAGGTAACAAAATACTAAATTTTCTAAGCCTACTCTTCAGAGAGGGTCATGGGGTCTATGAGTTAGTAAGACAAAGTCAGAAATCTTAGTGAACAACAATAAATTAACAATGAAGCTCGCAAAGTTCTTTATAATCATAAACATTGTTTCCAGGTATGTAATATGTTAACATCTCCTGGATCTGAACCTGCATACAAGAAGCTTGCAGCTTTCAACTCCATTATTCTGGATAAGACAAATCAATCATGTTTGGACTACAGCTATGATAATATGATAAAGGATTTAAGAAATATGTCTTGGGGCTCAGAAGGAGGTATGTTATATAAGTCTTGTGCATCTGGTATATCTGTTTTCTTGAGCCCATGGGTATGCATAATGGACCCTAAGTACTTTAATATAGTCTTTTGTAATTATGTACTCAGTAGTCTGAAAAATGTCATAGCTTGGTATTCATGCCATTTGGAATAAACAACTCCCAAAAAAAGTAAGAATTAATTTTGACTAAGTTATTATTTAGCCACAACAGGCCGGAACTGGCCTGACATGGTGTAGGAATGTACTAGCAGGTCCAGTAACACATGATGAAGATATGTCAGATATATATTTAGTAGTAAAGACAAATTGTTTATTCAGTAATCATAATTTGGTTTTCTTATTGATGACCCAAAAGACCGTGGGTTAACCAAGACACTAACAATCATTATTTACTGTAATTTTATTAACACACCTTTTTAAATTGTGGTTAGAACAAGGACTTATTTTGTGTATTGGTTATTTCAGCCCGTCAATGGATGTATCAAACTTGCACAGAATTTGGATTCTATCAGACATCCTCTGGGGAAGTAGAAGTGTTTGGCAATCACTTCCCACTTGATTTCTTTATTCAACAATGTGAAGATGTTTTTGGAAAGAAGTAAGTAGTGTATTTATTTTCTTTTGTGTAAATTTTGACATACTAAAACTACACTGTTTCTGTATCATCACCAACCAACACTGTAGTGTGGTTTAATATTGTAGTAAAATTAAAGGAATTGACTATAAACTATAAAAGGATACACAATTACACATGATCACACATAATCTTGTGTAATTGTGTATCCTTCACAGGTGGCAAAGATTTATGACCCACATAATAATATCACCACTCAAGTTTATACAAATGAAATATATAATAATTAATTGTCTTTCAGGTACAATGCACAATTTGTTGCTGCATCTGCTGATTGGACTAATAGCAACTATGGGGCCCTCAATATAGCAGTGTCTCGAGTGGTATTTGTACACGGCACTGTGGATCCATGGCATGCTTTAGGAATCACTAAAACTCAGGACAACGACGCGCCTGCTATTTATATAAGAGGTAATTTATCATGAGATAATGATGTCAGTTATGATTTATCATTGACTACAGTATTTACGCGTTTTATAATTTTTTGTTCATTTATCCAATTTCATTAATGTTGTTTTAAAAGTTTTATTAAGCTTGCAACTCACATCCTCTTGTTTTAGAGTGGTTCTATTATTAGGCAATAATATTGGTTGACTGCCTCGTTGGTCTAGTGGTCGCAAGCGCGACTGCTGAGCATGAGGTTAAGGTCTTGGGTTTGATTCCCAGGTTGGGCAAAGTGGTATTGGGTTTTTTACTCAGGAATTTCTCAGTAGCAACTTCGGAGTCTGGATTTGTGCCCGGTTAATGGCAATAGGCTCGCCCCCTATTACATGAAACTAAAAACATAACTGGCGAAATGTGGGTGTTCTATTGGGTACACCTCTGCCTATCCCTTCGGGGATTACAGGCGTGATGTTATGTTTGTTATATTAGTACTGGTATTACCAAAAAGTATATAGTGTAATGTGTAAATATAGGCAAGCTAATGTTATGTTCTTTCTTTATTCCGATACTCTATCAGATGGTGACAATCATTATATTTGTAAGTTGAATCACAATATGGTGATGTTAGATTATCGTTGTGTAAAATTCTAGAGTGCCGAGAACCAATGTTCTCGGTACTTTGATTGCAAGTGGATTTGTCGTTTTAAGATAACTCATAAAATGTTATCTATGTCCGGGAATGTAGTATTGCTATGTTGTTTGCATATAATATAATAGTATATATTATATTATAATAATTATGTTTAATTGAAATAAATAATTTAACGCAATACGCTAGTTGACAACACCAATCAATTGACGTACTTTTGATGACCTGTCAAAACACGATTCTTCCATAGATTTTGTATGGCAATATCGAACTGTTATGTCACTTATTTGGCAACTCAGTTGACTAACTATTTGTTGATTTCAAAGCCAAAAAAAAATATAATTTTACAATAAATTGAAAATAATCAAGTTTTCAGAGCTAAAATAAAAGAAGTGTTTCTTTAAAGAAGTTATAATATGTTTTGGATTTTTTGGTTAATGGTGTCAACTACCCAATTTAATAAAATTGTTACTACAAATGTCATTTCATTTTTTATATGTATAATTTGGTTTGTTGCAGGTACTGCACATTGTGCAAACATGTACCCCCCAAGTGAGAATGATTCCAGTGATTTGATTGAAGCCCGAGTAGAGATTGAGCAGTATTTAGCTGGATGGTTAGGACAACCTTAACACGCGTTTTTTGTTCCTAAGCTGAACAGACTGTCCATGCATCTTTCAACAAAAGATATGCAATCCTTAAAAAATCATTTATTTTTTAAAATACTAACTGAAATGTTACTGTCACTCACCTTATTGAGGACAGACTAATTATTGTAATAGTAGGTGCTAATCAATTTTACCAAAGTTTTTCCCGTAGCTCATTGTATTTACAAAAATATATTTGAATTAGTGTTTATGTTCAATTATTGGCCAGTCAGTAGAATTGTGCCGCAAAATGTAAGCTCAATGATATAGTCAACGAGAGAATAAGACAAATATTCACGGTGCATTTATACTATGGTTGTTTTGTGATAGATGTTACCTTAGAATAAATATTGTAAAATAAGTCCATTTTGTATAAATAAGAATATGAAAAAATCATATCAAGGACATGGTGTAATATGTCTAAAAATGACTGGGCTATTAGTTTTTAACTTTAGAAATATTCATTGTAATCTATTTGTTTTTTTTTGGGTAAATAGTATAGATAGGTACTTAGCATAGCTCACGTGGTAAAATGATAAATCCATTGTAACATGTTTCTGGAATAATTAGTGCGGGACTCTTCTAGAATCTCAAGTGATTAAAAAATAATAATCCATAGAAATAGTAGTTGTCTCTGGTGTCTATATTCATGTTTAGAAGTACATCAATTAATCTATAATCCAATAATCACACATCAGTGTGTAGTTTACCTATTCAGATTAGCATTATAGCAGCCATCGCTTTTGGCAATACTCAATGTTTTTAAAAATCAAGTATTTAAATAAAACAATATACCTAATAATTATATATATATTCAAATACTTAAAATATTTAGACAAACAATCATTTATGTCGCTCGTTGTGTGATGAAGGCTTACGAAAAGTGTGAAGCTCCAAAAATCAGAAAAATAATAAATAAAATTTATTCGATATGCTGCCACATTCCATTTTAAAAGAGAAATGCAATGCATGTAACATTAACACCTTCGGGTGTGCTATTTTCATAAAAATGGCTATTCAATGCTTCGGCATTGAATAGCCATTTTTATGAAAATAGATACTAACAGCTCTCTGTATACACATTATTGTAATTCCAGTCTAAATGTTATTATGTAGCATATATTAAGTTATATAGGGATGATATTTCTTTGAGCACTTATTGTGTTGTAGACTATTATAAGAAGTTCCTGATCAGTTATTGTTTAAGTACCAACTTATTCATATCAATGTAACGTAAATAAATGTTTTAAACATGACTAAAGTTGTTTTATTAGTGCTAAGATAATGTTAAGACTCTTCTTTTTCTTAAAGCCATTCTAAACTTCTAATGGTGTGAGTGGGAGACCCCACTCAACATAATTCTACAGAAAGCAAAAACATTAATGATTCAAAATGAATTTAGTTTCTAACGACGATGAAGGGACCATTATAATCTTTCACTACTTCGCTATCGCTATACGAAGGTAGAAAGAACGCAAGAAATAAAGAAAACATACTTTATGGCAGTCTGTGAGCAACTTTCATAGCCGAGTTGCTGTATGCCGTTGCCGTAGCGACACTGGCATTGCCGGGCACACGAAGAGGAAGAGAGGGTGTGAAATCGCCCGACGCGTTGCGATTGACAGTTGAGGAAACCAGCATATTTAAAAACCGGTATAATATTTACAGTTGCGGCAACTAGCAACTAACTAATTGAAAATTGATTGCAGCAACTGAAAACAGTTGACGATTGCCGCAACTCGAAACTCGAGTTGCTATGTGTGCGCAGTCTAATTGAAATATATGTAAACAGCTGGTTGCTGCAATTAGTTGCTCTGTGTGCAAAGCGCCTAAACGTTCTAGCAACTATCAAATTTTACAGGAAACTTTTAAAGAGTTGATACTTAGTTGCCTCAACTTAAGTTGCTCCGTGTGCAAAGCTCCTTAAGTATGAACGTAGGACCGAACGATTACAACCGCCGGGCAGTTCAACTCGGTTGCAATATATTCATGGGAGATTTAGGGATGTACCTACAAATGGTTCATTAAAACTAGTCGTTTATCGGAAATCGACGTTACGTCTGAAGTTCCTATAACCGCTTCACTTTCCTCTGAAAGTACCTACTATAAATTCAAGAGACCATACTCCGAAGAATCGAATTCTCCGCGAAAATCGCGTGGAGTTCGCAAGAATCTCGACTCACGCACATTATGCGCGAGTCGAGATATGTAGGACTAGAGACTCCTTGTCGCGTCCAGTAGACGCGCGAACTCCAGAGCATAGATGCTCCAGAGCGAGTGCATGTATCAAGGCAAAGGAGCGCCAAAATTTTTATACGTGCTCGCGCGTTGATTCGCTCCTCCTGGACGCAATGGTCGCGCGTAATACGCACGAGAGAAATGTACCTAATAACGTCTTAGTGTAACCTCGCTATAATCAAAAAGTCGTTACACTTACAATATAGAGGACGCTACAAATGAAATCCACATTTGTAAAGTCATGGCGAAGGAGTTCACAACATAGTTCATAAATATGTGAATAAACAATAGGTAGGTAAGTAGTACGCAGGAAATATTACAATTTCTGCCTGGAAACAAAATTAGAAAACAGTCGTTTACTTCGCGCGTTGTACGTTTCTGTATCTACAGCTACCATGTCCATTATGCGCCAAATAAATCTAGAGAATCTCTTCGTTCATAGAGGTTTACAATATAATAAGATCTGCGATAACAATGAAGCATTATTTGCTGTTTCTATCCATAGACTGAATTCTACTACTTAACAATGTGACAGTTTTTGAATTACAATAATATATCAGTGTAAAAATCTCTGAATAATCTCCAGTGTTTGATGGTCTATCATAGTACCTGAGTGATATTGGCGAAATTGTGGCGTCTCTCCCACAAAAGCCATTAATGAAGAGTTGAAATACCATACTACGTTTACACTATAAGTTCCATAGATAAATATAATGTTTCCTCATGTTGCCTCAGCTCAGCATCATGGACTAAGCTTAGCACAATAATGTTAACAGAAACCTACATAATTAAAAATATACCTTGGGATCTACCTTACTGCGCTACCTGTGAATGATATCAGTGTATGATTCTTAATAATCTAATCTAAAGTTAATATTTCCAATAACAGTAATGGTACAAAGCGTGTTGAACCAGTATTGTCTGACTTCGAGAACATGTTGTTTCTGCGTTACACCCAAAGTAGGCACTATCCTCATAGCCCTGGCAGGATATTTGCCGGTTATGGCACTCATATGGGCATATAGCTGTGGGAAAGGAATGCTGCTAGACAACGGAATACATCCTTTGGCCGCTGATATAATTCTCCATTTATATGCAGTATTGGGAGTGTTATTATGTGCTGTCAACGTTATACTCATTGTGGCCTCAATAACATACAACGAGAAGCAAATATTACTGTACTTATGGTTCGCCTGCGCTTACTTTTTCTTGGATTTCGTTAGTGTAGCAGTCATAACTATATCTGCGATTGTTAAAGGGAACATAGCATTTGGTTTATCAATTTTCTTTTCAGAGGCCTTTTATTGGATTTCTTTATACACTTTTGTATTTCCAGTTGTAAACGGTTTCAGGAGAAATATACATACCATAGTGATATTTTTAGAATAAAAATAAAATTTAATTAAACTCGTGTTACAAAAAAGCTGGTGGTTTCCGTTATAAAAATAAGATACAGAAAATGCATGACTTGATAGCAATAAGTTATGCATTAAGATTATCAGTAGCGATATTCTGTAAAAATCGCATTCGGCGAATTTACCTATGTGATCAGCTACCTAAATTCATGCACCGAGAGAGATTTTTGGCTGCACAGGCTGATCCGTGCGATAAGCTGCTGTAAATATTAAACTGCATCATTCTAGAATCAGTTCACATCACAGAACAGAAAAAATACTGTGTTTTTTTTTGCTTAAAGTATCCATAAAAGGACAGCGCCTGATCGTGCTTACGCGACCAACGCTAGATTGTTGGATGGTCGCGTAAGCACGATCAGTGACACAGGGTCAATCAGAAAACACGTGTTGAAAACATTCGATTTTCCTATCCTATTTCCAATGTATTTTAGTTGATATAATCAAGAAATTAATAATGGATGCTGAAGCATATTGCTCATTGCTGCTTCGTCTGCGTTGACCGTTGATGAATACTAGCATCATGTCATGTACCTACCCAAATTATAATGATTTTAGACGTTTCAGAGGGCGAAGAAAATTTAACAGAGGTAATGGTGAATAAAATGCAGATATTTGTTATATCATATCATCTTTACTTTAAAATGTAATAATTAGGTTGATAAGTTATAATTTTTTGACGGTGATGCACATTTAATTTTTACATACATTTATTTATCATTATTTACAGTCAAATGTTCATATTTTATGTGATGACAAAATATTATTTATTTATTGCCCTGTTGTAAGGCAAAGGAAAAATAAAGATAACGAAATGTCCGGCGAACCCCCGGCAGTCAACCCCGTAACAAATAACATAGTTCACAATTTCTCCCCTTATTATAAGGTACCTATGTAATTATGTATACGTATACATACATCGGTTTATACGTCACGTCATCCTTTACCTATTTATATAAATCTTACTCTCCCTTTGATAAAAGGTCCTCAAATTTATATAAGAGCGTTTACGCCCTACAGCCTTTCATAAAAACTTGCAAGTCCTTATGACGGATTTTTATGAAACTTCCTACTTATAAGCAGGCTTACAAGTTAGTTGAAAACATTTTGGAAATATCTTATTTAAAAAAAGAGATATTTGGTATTATATGTTTCAATGGAAAAATCAAATTCGGTCTAATTTAACTTTATCATATTGTTTTTTTAAGTTTTAAATAAACTTTTTAGACTGCTTATGCGAAGGAAGTTTCATAAAAATCCGTTCATTGATTAAAAAAAATAAGGAATGAGTTTGTATAAAATGCCGTTCGGCGTATACAGTACAGACTATACACAGTAGGTGCTACGGGCGCTAAGTTTTGCGCACGAAGATTTCACGGCGATTCTACGAAAATTTATTGCGCTGCGTAGACTTTAGGTACTAATGCCCAATTTTAAACAAAGTAGAGAGGAGAGAACGTTAATATTTTTAATATCCACTAGTATTACGTTAAAGCTGAGCGGCAAGAAATTAAAATAACGCAAACCGATTGGCAGTACTGGATATCTGCTCTCCGCTTTGGTGGAAACCAGTGCCTCAAAGGTACTACGCGCCTCGTCGCGTTCATGCTACGAACGCTACGCGTACCGTGTATGAGCTACGAGCCTACACGTTCCGAGTAGACGTTACGATAAGTCTACGCACGCCGCATAGGCGCTGCTTAGTGCTTATAGTTGTTACGTTTTCAACTAAATGCCCGCCCAAACCCCACTGTTTATTGCAAATTTAATTAGAATTTGTATTAAGAATTATAACAAATTAAATGATGGTATTATACGTAATAATATTCTTACTATTGACAATGACTAGAGATATTGGAGATTCTGTCTTATATAGGTACCGCATTTTGGTACTTTCCGTAGATAGCTACATCAAGATAACACAACACACAACCTAATTCAAATCCTTAGTGCAACTAATACTAACACAAACAATACAGATAGGATCAAGACATCGCTCAAGCTGCGACGCGCAATGCACGGGTTTGCATGTCCCGTCGCGGGTCGCAGTGTGAACGACGCTTTTGTTTAACGTGATTCATTTGAATATAAGAATAAGAATTGATAAAAATCTACTTGTGTATAAAAAGAATGTAGGTGTACATACGAACCATAACACCGAACAGAAAAATCTGACGGTATCTATGATAAAGTGGTTAATATAATAGTTTGTTGAGAGCGACCTATTACAGTGTATAGTTTTCATTTATATTTAAATCTAACACAAAATACGAATGAGCGATTTATTCACTATTGCGTAAGTTAAATAAATCAAGTATTTCATTTACTTATAAGTATACTATACAAAATAACACTAATAAATTAGTTACGTTAATTACTATTTGTTTTTCTTGATTTTGCTGATGATTAGTACACTATGCGAAATGGACGAATTTATCGATATCTAATACTTATACCAATTTAATGGTAGGTACTATGATAATTATTTGCACTAGTATAGAGCTGTCATATTATTTCTTGCACGTAGTTATGCGCAGGTCTTCATAGGAAATGTATGTACATTTACCTACTTTAGGTAGAGCATGATTGTAGCGTAGACAGCGTTGCCAGACATCCCGATTTTTTAATCAAAATCAAAAGTCCCCCGCGGGGGGGGGGGTAGGTACAGTCCCGCTTTTTTTTTACATGCTCACAGCAATTTTTCCAATCTTGAACTGTTATTGAATTAAAAACTTCTATGGTATGTGATGCTTATTTTTTTGAAAAATAAAACCCTTTTGATTTTGATTTCTGTTTGTTTTTTATTCAGAAGACGAATGACACTCAACTATTTAAAGAAAAGGTAAATCTGATTTAAAATATCATATTTTTATAAATTAGAAAACATTTTCTATGGCTATTTTTTCTATCTATTGTCACGTATACGTAATTTGAATCAAAATAATAAAAAAATAAAAACTTCTGATCTTATACGATTTTTACTTTGACCCGCTTTTGACGAAAGAATCCGGCTTTTTTACTCAAAAAGTTCAAAAATCCCGAATTGGGAAAAAAAATCCAGCAAAGCTGAGCGTAGTGCAAGCCAGCAACTGGAATTTGGTCCATAGCATTCTAAATCATAATGTACAATCTCCTATTGACATACGATAACAATGTTGCCCATATCAAAATCACATCGAAGTATACAAAAGTATACGAGAGAGAACAGAATGAATATCGTCTAATGAAGAAGAAGGAAAAAGAAGATTTTTTAGTGTTTCTCTGTTGGCCGCACAGCATATGCTGGGTAATAGTAACATCACCCTCCCGAATCGCGTGGAATCTTTTGCAGCACAATGTTTTTGTAAGAGTACTAAGAACTGGTCTTGTAGCATCTCGGTATGAGCTGATGAAGTTTCCGAAGAGTCTGCGACAAAGAGTGAAAAAGTTTAGGTTGACGTATTTCAAAAATACTTAGATAAACCCTTTAGATTAATGACATGCACACATCATTATTGCCACATGATAATGAACGTGATGATCTCAATTCTTACGCAAATGATCATGTTATGCAGTGAGTGATCAACAGAACAAAGCGGAGTAGTTAAATGTAAATACCTGTCCGAAACAATAACGTAGATTTGATCCAGTTATACTCTGACCTGTCTAGCCTACATTGAGATAAGCTTCTCAACAGATATGTTAACTTCTTGAGTTCTTCCTTAACATGTGGCCGTTTTGAAGTTACTGTCGATACATCGTTATCTGAAATATTTTATTTTTTTAATAATCGTAAATTGTTACCTACTCTGGGTCAAAGTGGAAATTATATGTGTATAAAAACATTTTAATGGCTACCTTCTTCGAAATAAAAAGAGTATTCTGCTGCTGTTAGAATGAACAGTTCCTTCCATTTACTGTGCAGTAGGCTAATCTGTTCGGACGGTTTCATATGAACGAATGATCCTACTCCGTGCAGCCATTTTATAGACGTAACTAAAATTTTCGCCGCCGGGCCGCACAGTTCCTCGTCTAGTTTCCATGTATCGAAACAATATTTTTTGAAACTTGCTGTCATTTCTGAAATTCCGTCCAAACTGCCTTTGTTGCCATCCGCAACATGTATAGCTTTATGACGGTCGTTAAGGTAATCGACGAATGTATACGGTTTATAATCTGACGTTTGAGTACGTCTTTCTGCAACTTTTGATACGAAATGAGCTGGTGGTTCAAAGGTGCTAGGTGAGCGAGGTGTGGCTTTTCTCGTATCTATAAAAAAACACTTAATATTTAACGCATATATCAATGTAGGTAATATGTTCAGCCTGCTTACCGCTTAGGTGGTAAAATGTGAATTATAATATGATTAGAATAAACTAATAAAGATCTTCGCCATTTTACAATAAACACGAAAATGCAAGTCGCGCAGGTGCATTTACAATATAGTCGTAACTAACAAAATTTGCAGAGCTTGTCGCATTTCTATATTAACATACAAACACACCTTCTTTATCAACGGTATCTGCTTGACAATCAACTTTGCAGGCTTCTTCAGTACTAGACACTTCATCTTCCTTATTTTTTTCTGCAGGCTGCGAATCTGGTTTTTCTGTACCAAGTAAAAAGATAAAATAATAAGTCTACTCATGTTTACATACTGCGATTATATAGTTTAAAGATACTCACTTTCCATGGCATGTGTCGTGTCAGATGTTATGACGGGTGGATACAAAATATTCGTTGGAATATAAGCAGGATGCGGAACTGGATAATGAAGTGATGCCGAAAACAGCGGAATTTTAAAAGGATTCAGCGGACTGATCGCACTGACGTGAGTGCCCAGGAGAGGGTTCAATTGCGAAGTCTCCGACGACATCGCGTCCGGAAGTCTTGAAGGAGGGGGGAACTCTTGAAACGACGATCTGTCCAGAAATGAGTTGTGGGCATTTGCTTCAGGAAGGGACACCAAGCCGTTGTACGTGTGTAAAGGGGAGAATGTGGACAGCGTCAGGGGGGTAGGGGTGGGGATGAAAGGTTGCTGTCGCGTGAAGTTGTAACCGAGTTTCTGTAGTGCTATGTGGTGCTGGGCGACGACAGACGGACGGGGAGCACGCTCGTGTTGAACTGCTGCAAGACAGCAAAAACGATAAGATATGAATATATGAGGCTTACTACCTACCTAATATTATAGCGTACCTTATAACACAAACAAATACTGTAAAAAAAGTTAGTTAAAGATTTTTTATTTATTAATTAGTTATAGAGTCCCGTTGGGAGTTTTTGGATACGGAATCCTTACAATTACAACTCAAGAGTATAGAGAAACGAAATAAGTCGGTTAGATTAGGTTCTGATCATAATTTATTAAGAAAGTATTTAGTAATGTATTGTAATTTTCATATTCCTGCCCGAAGTTTATGTTTTAGACAAAGTAGACTTGACAACTATAATAAATAAATAACTAAAATTTGGAGTGCTATTCTGTAAAAATATTCAGAGGTGAATTTGGAGAAGTAAGCCTGATTCAGATGAGTTGTCGATCCCTAGCATAGTGGGACAGCTAACCTCAAGCTCACTTCACCTAAATTAATAGAGGGAGATTTTACAGAATAGACCGCCTAATGGGTAAAATAATAAAGTGATAGGCAAACAACTCCACACCGCTGTAAGCCAAGGGGAGTAAAGCGTTACAATGAAAGCACGACACCGACGCGCGACGGCTCGATGACGCGGGTGTGATGCCGCAAACGATCTGTTGTGCGCCCGCAATCAATTTCATATGTAAATAAATATCTGTGTGAACCACGGCTGCTGGTGACAGCTTGTCTTCACGATACATTGTTTGCTTTTTACCACAATTTTGTTTAAGGAAACATTTAACATGACGCTTTTTCTAAAATAAATATAATATAGACATAAGTGGGGCGTGCTAAAAATAATTAATTAAGATTTTTACAACTATATATTATCTTGGTGCCAGTTGAATACCACACTGTATGACCGTCAAGTTGAAACGACATCGTAACGAAAGCTTTGGTTTGATTCAGTACATTTCCTACATATCGTACTACCCAGCGATCATTTTTTTAATCAAAACAGCTTTGCCATACAAAAATTCAAAACCTACACGGTTAAAATGTATGGAATAACTGTTTTTATAACAATCGTCGAAAAATGTTCAGAACCATGGATTCAGTACATGATAGGTACTGGACGACCTCCAGTATCACGTACTGAATCCAGTTCAAAATTTCGTTATGATGTCCCTTCCATCCCCTAAACATAGGAAACCATGATAAAACGCTCCAGGCACACGTAATAGGTACTTGAGCTAAACCGTCTTCAAAAGTATTTCACACGAACTTATATTAATGGACTAATTACCTACTGTAAAAACTACTCTACTATCCAAAGAGAAAATTAAACTATCCAAAGCCTAATGGAGGTCCGAGTACCAACAATCAGAAAAAATATGTATATATATTTGTAAAAATCTCGTCCTTTTCCCCCGCCGAGCACAATATGAAAGTGTTGATATTTGACTTCGTGAGAGCGTAAACTCGCGTACTGACAAGAAAGGGAAGATGAAAGCTCGCCTCTGTCAGCCCCTGCGTTTTTCTCACTCACCACTTACCAACACTTGTCTACCGCAAATACTTCAGATGTTTCCTAATGGAAAAGACATGCTGCGAAGGAGCCACCCTGGATAAATACTTTATTGGGACAAGTGCTCGACCGTGTTCACTATTGATTACCATTAAATATCGCTTCATTTTTACATTTTATTGGGAAATGTATTCAGCGATGGGTAGACTGTGCGAGTAGCGAATGTTACCTCGTATTGAATGGAGATAAAAAGCTTTTTTACAAAAAAATATGACCGCCTTCAAAAACTACAAAATAAAAAATAACTTTAGCTTGAAAGTCGGCGGCTTTGGTTTTGTTTCTTGTTATGTAGGTATTGCCACCGACTTCCAAGCTAAAGTTATTTTTTATTTTGTAGTTTTTGAAGGCGGTCATATTTTTTTGTAAAAAAGCTTTTTATTTTTCACTTTTTAGTGCTTGTGTGTTAATGTTTGAAATCCTTACATAAAGCCCTTTCAAACAATACCTCACACGATATATTTAATTTTGGAAAGTGGTAGGAGGGGGGTTGACGTACCCCCTCCCTACTTCCTTCAGTCAGTCATCGACTACACGTATAAACAAAGCAATTTCTCTTGTTACGGCGGTTCTGCTGTGATTTTTTAAGGAGTTCCGTTCCATATCTCCAAAGTTCATCATCAGATCATGACAATATTCCTATGGGACCTATTCCGAACTATACTCTTTCAAACAAAAAAAGAATCATCCAAATCGATTCATAATTGGCGGAGTAATCGTAGAACAAATATACAAAAAAAAAAAAAAAAAACATACGCGTCGAATTGAGAACCTCCTCCTTTTTGAAGTCGGTTGAAAAATGGCATTTGACAATAAAACGGTATTCCTATAGGTATATTATCTATTGCGGGGCGAGTAAGTTCAGTCACTTTTGCTGATAGGGAAATTAGATAGTTAACAGAATCAGATGTAGGAACCACATAAGGGTCGGGCTGCTGACTTGAAATCTATGTTCACATCTAAAGTTTTTTGCTGATTATTTGAAAGAATTCATCTAAGAGCAAATGCTATGTCTTTGTTAAAATTGACTTAATTAATTCAAATAAGTAACAACAGATACAAGGCAGTAGGCTGATTTGTTAATAAACTATATTTAATAAAAAAAAATATTACACTTTTCTTGTTTATTCAACAACATAAAACAGCTATGGACACAATATATTTAGGTGCTAATTTAACCTTGGCTAAAACCAAGAATGTTAACTTTAATGTACATTGATTCTCCGGTCAATACCACAGAATATATAATAGGAATACTTAGGGAACTAAACTACACGACAGCACTTTCGATAGGCGTCGAAAAATCGATAAAGGCCGCTGGCCATGACACTTAAATTATTTACGGCACACCTACTAGCCTACACCTTCACAATGCCCCGCAATGTGCAATGATCGCACTTCTTGATTTCAATAAAGTTTACACTGGCTCTGCCTACACTAATGTGTGCTAATAAAACGCCAAAATAACCAGTCTTTTAATTTTACACGGGTGGAATTCCGACCAGAGAGATGTCTGTGAGAAAGCCCTTGCCCCATCACTAGACAGCTCCTAATCCATAATTGTATAATCATAGTGTAAACAAGCTACTATAATAATAAAAAAAAAACAACTGCAAAAATTGCACTAATGCACATATTTGTACTTTGTTTACTCGTCAGTTTTTTTAAGACTTTTTTTATTTACAGTGTTATATATGTTTTAAATCTACTTGTCAAATTCTAGACGACAAAAAAATTGATGCTGGTATTAATTTACGTTTTAAAGTGACCACATAGGATTCTTTATCTTTATTTTTTATCTAGCCTATATTACTCAGAACGATGTAATGATTGTAACGATACCCCATACATCTAAACCGGTTCAGGCGTTTAAAAGTTATGGTGGAATAAAGAATCTCACATACATACATATATTAACCCTGAACACATAAAACTCCTTTTTTTGGGGCAATCGTGTAAAAATCTAACTAAAAACTCACCGTCTTTCTTCATGTTGACTCGGAGGCACTTGGAGAAGCGACACGCCTGGCATTGGTTCCGTCGCGTCACATCCACCACACATCGGCCACTTTCCTTACACACGTAGTCTAAATTACTGTGTACGGAAGGAAAATGACACGTTAAACTGTTATTCACTAGAAATACACGATGCATGTGACAAGGTGAACAAGGTGAGGTGACTTTTACTTTTATTACATACAGACCTAAATAGAGTGTCAATAACGGTTGTCTATTGTAGTACAAATTATTGATGGTGTAGATAGGTGTTACGAAGCCATTTGTTAGCTAGCTATATAGCTATTGATGTAATATCTTATTTTGTTTAGTTTACATTGTTGAGACTATTGAGAAGAAACGCGAGTGGTCTTTTTTCCATACAAACACTGATTAAATTTGGTTTATGACTTAAAAAGCAATGATTTAAGAGTAGTGAATATAGAGTAGAGTAGTAGTAGTAAATATCAATAATTTCTATGCACCTGTGTTTTCTTTTTAATGATACATTATTTTTATAAGCGTTGCAACCCACCAAAAATGCTCAGAATTGCTTATTTATACCGCTGTGAAAGCCTCTGGCTTAGTGTACAAAGAAAAATATTAAAGGAAAAAGAAAAAGAGGCTCGGTATTTATACTTCTTATTCAGTTTATGAAATATATTTTATATTGTTTCAATATTAGAATAGAAAGTAGCTGAGAGCCAAACCCCGACTTGTGCCTTTTTACTAAGGCTTTTCAGTCGGATATGCCAGCAGTTGTCCTTTTCGCACGCTCAGGGTCGCAGAGCAACAGCGATACTTTCTAATCAAGTAGTAGATTTATTGTACTGCTATCATTTTATATCAAAGTAATTTACATAAATTTAAATATACTAGTACATAAATACAGTTTATCGTCGCAATTTTTTTTGTACCTATATTCCTAGATTTGCAATTTTGATCAACCAATGACAAGAGATTACAGAAGAATTCACAAAAATAGGTGTATTCACTGGAAACTTGATGGAGGAATATTTTTATAGGATAATAACAAAATGTTTACCGCCTTATGCTTCTTTTGAAGAATCCTCTACAGCCATCGCACGAGGGTACGCCGTAGTGTTTTCCGGAAGCTTTGTCCCCGCAAACGCGACACAGAGTTTCCGGCTTCGCCTCCATACTGCTGTAGTTCTGTATACATTCAATAAGGTTTTAAAAATTCATATAAATGACGCTATTTCTACTTCTACTCTACAAAATGTGACCCACTTGGACAGAGATGGAAAATTATGTTGTTGTAATTTTAATCTTAACTGTTTTTTTTGTTGATTTACGTACCTATAATAATAAAAGCCATTATGAGTGAGATCTAATAATTTTTGATTAATTATTATGTATAAGTATTATAAAAATAACCCTGCAGTTATTGACCGGATAGGCCAGAACCTATCCTATTAGGCTAACTATTCCTAAAAAATTAGCACAAAACGTAAAACATGTTAAATCTAAGGGAAACCAAGAAACAATATTCTCGTATTAAGAATGCCTATCAAAAAAAAACACTGATAGGTAATAAGCTACGTTATAAACGGGTGCTATAGGATAAGATTTACGATAAAATTAAATAATTTAGCATAAAATCACAACAAAGCGAGGAAAAGTTGCAGGTGCAAAAGAAAAGTGAGCCAATTGGCTGCTTTATTAGTGTGTGCTGACCAAATGATATGAAATAACACTCACTTTCATCCTTATACAGCCAGGCCTATGATTGTTTGAAAGCACATCCGTCTCCTTTATTATTACGGTTTAACAACCAATCCTCGTTTTAGCTCAAACATATTGAACACTTTCTGGTCGAGGAAATGTACCTACCTACCTACAAGTAGTAAGGTATCTAACTGCTACGCTTTGCTACGACACACCGTGACGTAATCTAATGAGGCACAGTGCCTACAATGACTATGACACGCGACAAAATCAATAAACGAAAATGACTTTCAAAATGTATTTAAATTCAAGTCCACAAAAATATCAACGGTACCTAAAATATGCAGGATATATCTCATTTTGTATTACAATAACGTAATCAAATCATCTGCGAAACCCAATATGCACCCTTGTAAGGATATTATCAAGTTTGAAAGAATATCGCTACGTCACTGACGGCAAGCATTAATAATCGATTGATTATTCAAATAGAAAGGCCAGCGGTGCGACATCATACGGTAAAATGTAAAAAAAATAACTCTTCGGTTGTCAGCACAGATAAATGGGATTTTGATAGAGGTTTTATCGAATTACCATATCGTCGTAACTTGCACGTTAGCGTCATGTCGCGTGACACTCGGAAGTAGGTAGGTGATGCTTTTACAAACTATGCTTTACGGGCTTAGCTTAACATAAAGCAAATAAGACAAAATATATTAATTTATTAAAATCAATTCAAAATCCATTAATTAATTGCCCAAATAAAACAAAGATGGTACATAATAATATTAAGTGCAAAGACAAATTTCGCACTTTTTGTAAATATGCTCATGATACATACGTACGACATGATATCACTAGCTTAGTAAGAAGATAAAGTTATAACACCCAATCCTCGTTCCAGCTTAAACATATCGAACACTTTCTGATTGAGGCATCGAGGAAATGTACCTACCTACTACCTGAAAGTAGCATGGTATTTGACTGCAACACCACGGTTTATCGTAGCAAGTCATAGTAATCATAGATTAGGTCACGACCTAATCTATGATTACTTCCAAGTCCCATGTTTCAGAAGGGCGCTTTAAACGCAGTAGGTACATTAGATAATAGGTTCGTAATACTTAGTTCTGAACACCCCAGAAAAGTTGCTGCCTACCTGCTGTCATGCTCAACTCAGCAACACATGGCGGTTCTCACCACGGGGCGGGGTTGCGCAGACATACTTACTGGGGAACCGACTCATTAGTCTTTTTATATACCTTACTTATAGACAGTTTCTTAGAAGCTATGCTTCCAAGCTAACAAGGAATTGAGCAATTTTTGTATTATGATGATGTTTTAAATTACTGAATCAGTTACTAAAATGTCGATAAGCTCCAGCCTCTCACTCTAATAGTAATATGATGGTAAGGTGATAAGAAAGGTGGTAATAATTAGTAATGTTATCTAATAAAGTCAATGACATAGAGCTCAAATTGTATTGAAAATTTAATAAAAGTTCAAATATTGAAAATTTACATAACAACATTTTTGCCTTTGAACTAAGTTTAAGTAATCGGGTGACAATAAGACAGACAGATGTTTTTGTGAGAGGAGTCCAAAATTTTCGTTTGGACGTCCTTATCTAGGTCACCTGTATAATGAGTTGAGATATTTTAATCTTAATATTTTTATATTGAAAATCGACATCATTCGATATTTTAAGACACGACATTTCAATTTTCAATATTATGATACAAATATACAATCGTCGACATTTTAGTCTTCGAAAATTGGATGCCTTTGGATGCCCTTGGATGCCCCTTTTCTTGGGCTTCTCAGAACCTACATGGGTTCTGTGATTTTTTGTAAAAAGACGTTAAAAATATGTTTTGTGATATTTTTCGTGGCATCAGATTTTGTTAATTATCTCTTTTTGTAATGCATTCTTTGGAAATATTTTTTTAATAATAAATTCTGAGAGTATTGTCTATGATCGATAAAAAAACCCACTGTCTTATTATCTGTGACTTAGTTCAAAGAGGAAATATTTTGCTCGGTAAAATTTGTTTCAGTTTTGGATACCCCAAAAAGGCTTCCAAAATTTTCTATTGGACGTTGGGTACTGGGCCACCCTGTAGATCAAATATATTCGCGGTAACATGAGTAGATTACATTACAAATGTAACCATGCAATGGTGATAGATTTATGTACCTCATTGCTACACTTATACCATGGAAGGCATACAAATATTACAGTTTTTTCAAATTCCACCTACTTGTCAAGTAAAGTCAAAAAGTCGTGAAGTATTAATTTTCAGATTTGTCTTAAATGTAGGGTGTATTAAATTGTTCTCAACACACTTGCTCGTGGTTCATTACGCCGTTTTTCCCGGGTCCCTCTTACCCATTAGATAGGTAGGAGGGACCTACGGGCTGAGAGTGACAAGCATTTACCGCACTAGTGCAGTCATGTTACTTTTATTATGACAAAGAATTTTGTGAATAAATGTACTGGTAAGTATGTTAATAATTTTATACAATATGATAAATAAACATAATATTTCACCAAATTATTTATTTTTATAAATATGTAAATTAACATTTACTTATTTGCGCTATTTAAACAAAAATTATAAATCAGTTTGTGTCACTTATTGCCAACTTAAAACTGTTCACCTCCTACAAGCCGCTTTTAAAAATAACTTGTTGAAAGCTTGATAAAGAAGATATTGCTTGAAGTTGTGAATCCATGATGAATAAAATTGAAATTTTATTTTTGAATATATAAATATTTATAACAACGTTCGATTCTCACTATTTTGCTACGTTCTTGGCTCCATAAGGCCCTCGTTGTCGGCTCGGGCTGCAATTCAGCCCCATCCGTAACGACAAGCTTACCTCATTAGTGTCATAATGTACTTTGAAATTATATTATAGAGCTTGGATCCATTAAAATTCTGCTTTGTGCAACATTGTTTTCTTAGAAGAATGTATGCAGAATCATTGTTGCGTCAACTTCCAACGCATTTATTAACCGCGGAAACAAATTGTTATTATAAATAAATTATTATAATTCCTTCTTCGAGTTCGCATCAGGTGGGTCTTGTAACAAGCTAGCGAACCAAACTCTGCTAGTTATCGGCAAAACACTGACATATTTTTGTAATTATTGTGGCGTGACGTGTACAGGTCACAATTACACCGTATGTGCGGTGAAAATGACGGGGGACACGGTTCAATAATTATCTATGAATGATAAACGTTACTCCCCTTATTAATAAACCCGGACTAAAGTTATACCAGTATTTACCATATATTTTTCGAGGTTTAAGCTTGACGTAACTTTACTCCAGTTTTATAAATTAGGGGGTACATGTTTTGATTGTAGCCCTCCCCTTACTAATTGCTATATAAGTGGTTAACTTTTGGCTTTCGACTTTTGTAAGTAATACTGAATAGCTACTATTTTTGGTGCTAAAATTTCCAAAACGAAATGTTAATTAAATCAAGTAAATGTTCGATTATCTTTTATGGTAGTTGTTTTAGTTGTTGTGTTGACTGTGAATAGTAAAGTTGCGATATAAAAGGCTAAAGGTAAGCGCTTGAAGTAAAACTTAATCGTAACTGTTACCTTGGTATTAGGTACTTAGGCAGCAATGTACTATTTCCCATTTGATCTTAAAAAAAGTAAGTTCAAAAGCTAAAAACCGAATACTGAAAAATCACGCTCTAAAAAGTATGAAACAATAAAATATTTTCACCTAAAATTGTTATGTTCGTCATGTTCAGAGGATAGTATGTCACTTTGCCCTAAAGCTCGCTTACTACTATTAGAGTGTATTGTTTTGTTAGGGTAGGTGCATTATACGACCACGGCTATCCTTTAAGACTAAAAGTTGATGATAAAAACAAAGTAGGTAATGTAACATTAACTGTGAAACAGTTTATTAAATACATAGTATTTAATGTTTTTTTTTTTAAATAATTTTGACACAGGTTTCCAAGCCTAAATTTAAATTAAAGCAAACCACTATTAAAAACATTCAATTCATTAGGTACTATTTTGTAGCAGAAGCTCGTATTAAAGTTTCGATTTTGTATTTGGTTATGCTTATAGCAACTATAAAAGTTGTTTTGAAAGAAAATCAGTTTCATCCCTAAACTAGGAACCTAATGTATCTTTTATGATGTTCCTACTTCTGCACTAGTAGGTAAACCGTATACGAATCAAGGAAGTAATAAGGTAAAAGTAATCAATCATCTTCTAGCTATCTCTAATGAATCAAATGATAATTTTTAAACCCACCTCGTATTAATGGCTACAAGGCAACAGTCAATCAAAGCGAACCACGGAAGCAAACATATTGCCGGAATTATGGTGCGGTGTAATTATCCGCACCCCACGTTTAGTAGTGTAAACTCGTGTCGTGTGTTAGTAAGATTTGTCGACATTTGCACCGATTGACCTGCGGTTCGACCTGGGGCTACCGACCCATTGCACTATGTATCGCCAACGAAAGGTCACTGTGACTCAGAAAGCTGGGTTCCCTGCTTGAAATCGAATACCTAACGAGAGATCGAATAACACTTGCTCGAAAATGTCAAGTTGATTTATATTATTGGTATACGTAGGTATACCAATAGTAGATATAAATCATTGTTCATTTATTGTTTGATTATATTGTACTCAAATAAAAATCATTAAAACTATTCTGTAAATCCATTGGATGGTCGTTCGAGAAATGATGTTTCAAGTTACGTGATGGGCCTTCGCGCTGCCGATGATTTGAGCTTATAGTTTTTCGAAATTTTTATGCATCTAGGTAGTAAGTAATGAACGCGCTCATAGTTGGTTGATTTCAATCACCATGAAGAGCGTTTTCAAGAAAGGAGTTATTTGATTTAAAGTACGGAACCCCAGAAAGCTACGTTAATGGGAAAGTAACTCTGAACTTGATTTACATGGACGAAGCTTATACCCCAAGAAAGGACATAGGCTACTTGTTCATACGCGACTTCGTCTGCGTCCGCGATATCCCACATTCAAGCGGATATAGTTGCACAGTGATCAATTTAGTAGTATTAAAAAAGCGCGTAGGTAAATCGGTAGACATTTACACCAGATCTACTACTTAGACTGATTTTTTCCATATTCTGCCATGCAAACAAAAATTTAAATGTCTAATGTTGGATCGGATGCGAGAACCGCGCTGTGAGTTAACCATATCTAGGTACGGTCAGTGTCCTACATTTTATGACCCATCTTTTCCTCTATTTATTGCTAAAAAGGGTCAGGTAATGCAGGGTTTTCATCTACCGTACTACTACGTAAGTGATAAAAACGGCAATTTTTGCCCGACCAAATCCAAAATAGGGGAATCGAATTCTCAAAACAATTCTATGACAATTAACGATTATAAATATACATAAGTATATCATAACAAATACATCCTTTTTAACGGAACAAATATCCAACGCGCCATGAATACCAAAACAATACTTTTAGGGAAGCTCGTCAAATATTAAATATTGCTAACAAAGGTATAATTGAAGGGCAAAATGAATACCGAATCATGAACTGCCTAGCCAACTAACTATGTTAGGGTCGACTTCCAGTCTAACCGGATGCAGCTGAATACCGTGAATTCTGTGTTTTACATGGAGCAACTGGCTATCTGACCTCCAGAACCCAGTTACTAGGTAACACGAAAAACGCCCGGAAGTCTGACAACCAGTCTGAGTTACGGGTACCTGCATAACTCAGACTGGTTGTCAGACTTCCGGGCTTCTAACTTCCCGTAACGACAGACAAAGATCTTTGATTGACAGCCGGCCAACTGATTTACGTGCTTTCCAAAGCACAGGCGATATCCGGCCACCGTAGGCGCGGGCTTGCGGACGGCAAGTAATGGGTAGCTCGCCGTCCGATCAAGGACCAGGCCCGGGTCGACGTCGCGTTCTGTTCGCGCGCGCCTGAAAGAGCTGTCAGCAGAGGGACGGGGCCCCGACGGGGCCAAACGCCTGCCGGGTTACGGGACGTCTTAAGATACCGTGGCCCCGGAACGTAAAGGGCAACGGAAGGAACAGGGTGGTTTTATAGTCAGTAAAAGTATGACCGTCAGTCAGACAAAAAAAAAGGCCGCTATTAAGGCAGGGCAATGCCTTAATAGCGGTCTAAGCTCAATAGCTTAAAAACCAGACCTTTCAAGACTTGATCTAAATGTGACTATTTATGATGACTTATAATAAACCATTTCACAGTAAAAATGTGGCCAGCAATACTGGTAACAGTTTGTTTTGTCGTAGCCTTTGTAAAAGAATGTTAAACTCGTTGTAGTAAAAATGAATATAATTATTCATGTTTAAATACCTATTATACAGAGACCTAGTGGTTATTAAGTAAATAATATTTAAAAAAGGAGTCATAGATAACGGTGGTTTGTGGATGCAACTCAGATTCTGAACAACTTAAAACTGGTTTTAAATATGTCCGTTGACTTGTTTCTTTTTATGTATATTCGCGCACATAAGTTTGTTGTTTACCTAGACTATTTAGCGATTTCGATTTTATATTTCTTCATTTCATTTCGATTTCAAATCTAATTGACCGGTGCGGCGGCGGCGGCTGGTAATGTGTAATTTATACGTTGCGTGGACATGAATTGGGTTTATAAAATAGATGTGACTGATTATGAAGGAAACCAATAGCTTTCCTATGTCATAAACTTCAAACACGGACATAATAAACGAGTATAATTATGCCATAACTGTAGCGGACAATTACTTTCTGGATCGCACTGACCTTCACAAGTTAATCGTTCAATTGAAAAGACGCGCACGTTTATGTAAAAAATATGAGAAAATAAATAGAAACAATTTATAACATTAGACAAAACCTTAACTAGGTATTTTCAGGAAGAAAATAAAGGTTAAACTTGCCGAACAAGGTCTCATTAGGGAAAAATGCGTTAACGATTATTCGAGGTGTACTGAAACTCTAAGAAATGTCCACCAAATATATATTTGCATAGTGGGTTACTTTTGTCTAATGTTAATAAAATTAGTGTAAATATAGTCTACTAAAAAAAAAAAAAACATTTGAATTACTTTTTGTTATAATCGTGTATAAAAAAAAAGTAAGGTACTCACGTTTCTGATGTCTTCAGTTCCGCGGATACAACACAACAATCAGTCGCCACCAAATGATTATGTCCTCTGTTATAATATCGTTCAGTCTGGGGTGGTAATAAAGTAGTGGGTGTATAATACATGTGGGCGGAGCAACCTTTCATCCCCTACATACTTTCAACTCGATTGGACGAAGTTTAGGGGGCGTGACTCTTTAGTGCTTTTTTTTTTTTCATTATTAATGATGGATTATGCTTGAACAGGTGCAGTTACCTCGTTTGTTATAATCGGGCGTTTATCGTTTGTTCAAGAATTTCAGTCTTCAGTTCTCAATTATAAGTGGCACAGTATGTATGATTAGTAGTGCAGGTTCAGTGTCAGGTGCGTCATCACAACATTTAACTTATTGCCTGCACTGGTAATGGTCGGGCTGCAGCCAAGCACTGCCATAATTCGATTTGTTGAAAATGTGAATATTTTATCTATGCTTATGACGCTGTCTTATTAGAAAGGTATCATCGCACTTGATGTCATAATATCAAAACGTTTCTTACAACAATCATAGATTACCTGGATAATCTACGGTTATTTCCTGTTTTTACTGTGATGTGTCTGTTTGATCTTTTGTGGCGCTCTAGAGACCAAAGGCATGGGCCAACTTTGATGATTCATAAGTCTATCGATTTGTCTTAATCTTCTTATTCTTTATGTGCGTAGTAGGTGCTTCTCGATTTGAAGCACCGACCTATTGTAGTCATACCATTTAACTATTTATTCCATGATTTTAAAAGAAATCCGACTAAGTACGTGTCGTGCTCAACATGCACAACACACACAATATATGTCCCACCGGCCATATTTTTGTATAAGGGTAGCTAAATCACTAATAGCCAGACACTTAAACCCACTTTTTTTTGATAAATTCTATGAAAAGTCGCTTCGATTAAATAATGTGTATGCTTGGTGGGTTACTTGTTCTAGTCTTTGTGGACCAGTTACGTGTGAATGTTACTTTTTGTTGCAGATACGGAATGAGCACTTGCTATTGGTTATTGTTGAAGTATTAATAAAACGAAATATTTCATTTGGAACCTATTTATTTCATTGTCCCATTTTTATAAAACAGAATGAACTAACTTACTTATCAGTTGTTACACAAAAGTGCATTACATGCGTTACATTAACTATAATATATATTTTTATATAACAAATACAAAGTTAATTCAACGTTAGTAAACAAGTACAGATAGAACAATAAGCTAAATATTATTGAAACACTTTGGAAATAATTGTAAGGGCCCGTTTTATCACTTTTGAATAAGTTCGGATTGAGTTACTCGCCAAATGATTTCATACAAATTCTGTTTATAAATAAAAATGACAACAATCACTTGCGAGCGGCTCGACCGAATTGGCTGATTTTTTGTTGTGTTTTTAATTGTAAGGACAAGATTTGTACGAAAGATTTGGAAGCGTTCTTGAAAAATTACCATTTTAAAAGGTGATGAAACCGGCCCCTATTGTTTAAAAGTAAAAAGCGCATAATTTTGTGTGTTTTACATTACTATACTGCATGTTAAAAGTAGAATAGCAAGTCACTATAATATAGGTTGTTAAATCACAGCTGAACTATGTTATTTATTATGTTTACGTTTAAGCTGTTGGTATATACATCGTGAACCCAAGGTACCACTATTATTTGAACCACGTCTTCCTGGGATAACTGATTACGAGTAGGTAAACCATACAACCCCAAACTTAATTTATCCGTTGAAGGGTTGTCTCTGATCAAAAAATTTAGTCCAAGTATAAAGATTATTCTGTCAAATTAGTTCTGAAGGCTAACTAGTGGTTGGATTGGTCGGTTTTATTCAAGAAGCCTTTGACAGATGTCAAGCACTCACCGCATTCTCGCAGCGAACCATTCAGTATTTTTTATTTGCAGGTACTTCCTTGTTACCTTAGGGGCCTATTTCACCTCCTTCCCTTAAATTGCTTGGTAGATTTTATCATATAAATTCTGTTCTATTTTTTAAATATGTCGGAAGATTAGCGCTTAATCAGAGGTGGTGAAACCGGACCTAGGTCTAGTAGGCAACATCGAAAGTAACGTGAGTAGATATAAAGACTTCGCGCTTTACAACCCTCTCCGACAGGACATGCCATAAGACGTGTTGAGTTATTTTACCTCAATTATCCACTCAAGACAGCAATCTCTATACTAACCGAACCTAGGAGGGTTTGTTACCCTAGTGGTTTTCTAAGGCATAGAAATCGATTCAATCGGTAAAAATCTTTTGGGTACCTCAAGCTCATACCACGATGTACATAGTTTGATGAGTTAAATTAAACCGTCCGTTAAATACTAAGATATACTGAACTTATTAAACATCATGAAGTCAACACACACATTTACAATGACTGACATATAACATACGTATAATATAAGTGGAATCGCAATAAACTATGATCATAAAGTATGAAATTATCTCAAAACAGACATTTAAGTACTTTTTTTTTTTTCTATTAAATTATTACATATTTAAACAATTCTGTAGGATAATAATAGCATAGGATTATTACATTAGGACTTTAATAAAGGTATATACCCTAAAACCGAGCACGGTACCTATTATTATACGATAACACACTTGAAAGCATGACAACAATATATCTGCGTGAGTATGGGTATAGAGTACGCTACATTCAATGAAGCATTACGATACGATTGATTATATTGTGGAAATAAACATCGTGAGATATGGTGCAGGAGTATCAATTATGATAAAATTCCAACTAAATCATAACAATAGAACACAAATGTAGCCAGGGGAGGTAGTACTTACGTATGTGTTCTGTCCTAATAAATTAAAAAAGAGGCTTACTTATAAATAAATGATTCGACGGACTGAGGAATTCATCGACCTTATTTTTATTTACTTGAGTTTTTCCGCTATTGAACTTGATTCGATATTATAGTACCTCTAATTAATTGCACGGCGAAAAGGTAAAGTTACCGACGGCAACGTAAATATCAACTTCGGCGAGTTTATGGAGTAGCGATCCGCGCGCAAGTGATCAATCGCGGCAAATGTAGACTGTCTCACAAAGAGCGTAGAGTATAAATGAGTGCATCCGTAAAATATCTTTTTAATTTCCTAAGGTCAAGGAACCAATAAAAATAAACGTCGAAAGATATTTTTCTAAAACCGCACGAATGGGCTAAAACTTGGATAGGCCTTGTTGTGGAAACCAAAGTGACATCCATAATAATAATACACATATAATTGAATATAAATAATTACCAAACTTTAAATTTATAGTTGAAAAACAGAGTAACCCTATTTTTTTTAAGTAGGTAGCTTACATCAGTGTTTCAATTCAAATAGTCGGAGTAGTTTTTTTTGTTATATTACGCATTAATAAAAAGATACTCTTATTATTTTTAATTAGAATGGCAATTTTTTTTTTACAGTTTAAAGAAACGCTATTGCCCTTGCTTAATTAATATTAACACTACAGCAGTGTAATTTTTGTATGTAACAGCAGTTATAATAATAGCTATGCAGTGACATTTAATACTCATACACCAAACAAACAAATGAGCACAAGTCAGCTAGCTATAATTATGTCTTTGTGAGTGACACTTTAATGATTTTTTACAAAACAGTGAAGCTCCATTTACGACCACGCTATAAAAATCAATTCTACATTTTTAATTTGATTACAACACATGTATGAATATAAATATATGTAGTAATTACCTATCTATTATAAACAATAAATAATTACTCATCACTCATGTAATTCATGATACATAAGGTATTTTGACATAAAAAATGTGTTTATATCCCCATAAACTCAAATAATAATTTGAGCATGATTGGAAAATAATTCCAGTTCCTATTTTTTTACATTAATTACTTAGAATTTTAAAATTATTGCACTATTCTGCTTATGCTAAATTTTGTTAGTCACAATTATTTTTATATAGTTCGAAATAGGCTGCTAACAAAAATAAAAACATGCCTACAATTTACAATTAAACCTAGTGAATTCAACACTGAATAAAATAGCACAAAGCTTGTTATTTGCATGCTTTAGGTAGGTACGAGTACATTAAAACGCACTCGTATGCACTAACACCATCCCTATTACATAATTATCTACTAAGTATACAAGCTGTTACTATTTATTAAGTAGATAGTTATTAGCATTTCTGTCTTAGCCATCGTTATTGTGAAATCCAAACACATTTTTTATTCAAAATATTTAAATTTGTACTTGTATTTTTTCATACATTTTATTTCATTTTTACCTACTAACAATAATGTGTATTCCCCACAATTATAATTAATTTAAATAAAGTGCAGCTTCAATAATATTAATGTATGGTTTTATTTTGAAAATATTTACAGCAAGCCATTTTCATTTATAGGTTAATTTTCATGATTATATTTTCAATAAAAATTCAATATCATAATACTGTCAATTTTATAATAAAAACTATCTACTGAACCATGGGTATCTACAAAATGAAAATTATCTCCAAGCTTGTGATTGTTTGTTTAAGCTTTCATACAATTAATAAATGTGTCTACTAGACATTTATTATGAAAAAAAACGAGAAACGGTCGAAATTTTAATTCTACTAACAAACAAGTCATTTCTTTGCCATTGGTAAGTAAAATTATATGGGACATATTATTTTCCTAACATAACCCACATTTACCATTCATTTAAATAGCATGTTATTATTACGATTTGACAGAATACCTATTACCACAATTGGACACAACACGTTCTCATGCACTCACTAACACAAACTAAAAATAATAATATTTAGTCACTAATGATGATGAAAACATGGAAGTTTGTTTTTCTACGCAAATTCATTTGATTCAAATCTAACGTCCGCGTTCCGTACTTTCTGTATGTTTCACGGCTCTTGCACCTCTTAGCTCTATTTCTCGTCTGTCGGATAGGGCACAACACACATTGGTGTAACTTGAGGGCAGACTTAGGGCAAGGACGCGTGCGGGAGCGGTGCACACTAGACGCGACTTGTTCCACTACAGGAGAGACGTGGTGCGGCCGCGAAAAAACGTTCGTCTCCTCGTGACCGCATCCACGTTGCGCTCGCGCCCCGTCTCCTGAGTATATTTGTCACTCTGTATTGTTTTGTATTGCGATGAATACAGCATCTATACATTTAGAATGTTATATGCACATGCATTGCCACATCTTCGTTTTGTACTCGACCTGCGTTTCGTGCGACCTTAATGTATAGAGAACTAAAGAAAACATATTAACTGACAGTGTGAGCGCTACTCGTTAGAATATAAGAATACCAACCCTGATGCGTCTACATGCCACGCCATAATTCGGCGCTGCATGTTTATATAAAAAAATATATATATTTATATTACATCAAAATCGAAGTGAACATAGTTCATATCTATATTGTTTCAATTTGATTTGAATAATTGTAGTGAGACTTTAATTTTTAACACTGTTTTAAATTATTATTTAGTCGTTGTGAAGTTACTGTTTGTTTAAAAACCTGTTGTTTTTAAAATAATTTGATACAAATATTTGCATTATGAAATGTGTTGCACTTAGGCGTAATAATGTTGAGACTTTCAGTCAGACGGAAGAATTATCATGCTCTATATTAGTTCAGGGATTACAACTCTACTCAGTCGTTGCGTCATAAACACGCAGTTATTAATAGTAAGTAGTAAACTATTACATTGTCACTTCTAACAATAATATTAGATATAACTGCATTCTAAGAGCACACTTAAATCTATGATACTATCTAATTACCGTGTGGTTAATGAAATGCCACTCGAGTGTTACAAAGTCATATCAATTAGCAACATTGCAACAATCTTGTCATTAGTAGCAGGTATATTGATACATGTGTGTTAATTGTGAACGCGTTATTATGTTTTCTACATCGGTTACAGTAATACATAATAATATCTAAACACAAACTTTTTTTTATTTTTATGATTTGTTAAATAGACAAGTGATATAGTACTATATGCAGCTTGCGAAGTTTAATTATTAATACAAGATATTAAGGTTACATGTACCCGCTTGTTCACACACTATACGATGCACTCATTGTCTCTACAATTTTCTATTTCTTTTTTTATTTTTTACTTTTCTATTGTTATGTATGGCGCGGAAATTAGGACTGAACGATAGTACTTGTCACCCAAAATCAATAACATTCAAGTAAAGATTACATACAGATATTTTATAATTACTATAATTATAGCACAACATGTATTTTATGTTCCTAATTGTAATATAAAAAGAGTCATTCAGGCTACCAGCGTTGCTCGCCATGATATGAACAGTTATAATAACGAGCTCACAAAAAGCAATCATTCATTAATTGCGCACGCTCACATTATACAAATGTGCTCATTTGCAGACACATTACCACTAGCTACCCTTGTATTTGCACTACAGGTAATGCTATATTATTATTTCCATGATTTTCAAAAGCACTTCTGTGAAACATTCAATTAAAGCAATTACTGGAAACATCAAGATTATTCTTCTCTATTTTAGTTGGTTTGTACTAGCACATCTGATCCATAATGACTATACAGACCTATTTTTGCTTTAACTTTACATAGCTACATATTTCCATATTTCCACAGTAGCAAAATAAATATTTCAATAATTCGTATCACATACAACTGTGAATGTTGTATCATTATTAGCCACAGCCAGTCAGCCACTACTTTTATATTAGGTAAATACTTCAACCAATTTTATACAAGAACATTATTTACAGACCGCAGTAAATTTGCGTCTACATAGATACTCAGTAGGTTAATGAATTATACGCTTATATTAATTCACAGTCGTGTTAATATTAAAGTCATTAAGTGTGTATGTATGGTCTATGATAAATAGGTACATCTACGAATTACGGTAGGTAAGTTACGATATTACAATCTATTTGTTTAGAATTCATACAATCACGGTGTGTGTAATCTAACTTGTTATAAAATATTGTATTATATTAATATGCTACACTGGCAAGAATTCTATTTGTACTTATGTGCGGTGAAAGCCCATATAACACTACACTATGCGGACCTTTCAGCGATGAGCAATGTGTGGATAGCTTAGCGTTACGGTTAATCTTTGGGTGAAAGAACAAAGACAGTGGACTATTAATGTTGGTGACCATAGCTATTTGCCACCATCCACGCAGACACGCAACATAATAATATTATAATAAGCAAGAAAACCTAGCAGAGGACAACAATCTGTCCGTCGCCATAATCAAAAGTCATGGTTAATCTGCTAATCATTGAAAATGTCCGAAGAAGCTAAATTGAACTAAAACGAAATATGGCGAAAATATGTTGTTTCAAAATATATTGATACGATCAATATATTTTGAAACAACATATGGCCTATTTATTTACTTGAGGGCCTTATTTATTTACTTTCAAGACCGAGTGATCTTCTTACACATAAAATATATGATGGTAGCCTAGTCCTATCAGGGCCTAGCGCAAAATCGTTTTGATTTGAATGATCACTGAGTTTTTACAAGGTCTTTCTAGGGAATCAAAATATTGAAAGCAAGGCGTAAGAGTTCCCTTGTGAAATTTATTGACGATCCTCATAATTCAAAATTTAAATTACCTAATATAGGCCCGTTTTACACCAACTAGACAATACATGTGTTATTGAGAGAATATCATATAGTCACTAAGATGGATTAATTTATTTTTATTAGGTAATTATTTTTGAAGACAATCTAAAAGTGATTAGGTAACAGAAAACGAAAATGCGATTATTATTAAAGACATAATATAATAATGCAGACATAGGTATACAGTATTTGGGTTACATTAACTTGTTATCATTAAATGTGTTAGTATTACTTTTAATAATTAGGTTGTGATATGTTTATGTTTTTTTTTATACCTTAATGTTAATCTTACAATATAATTGTCGCGGTGGTATAAAAAGGCATACAAGTTTTAATATTTGAAGGCGATCATCTGATTAACAAATACGCTGCGACCGAGGGCATAGCAATGATTCTATTTAATATACAAATTGTTTAAATATGATGCGGATCTAGGCTTCAGATTAGGGTAAGATCATGCTCGTATTTACAAAATAGTAAACAGGTCTTCAGGAAGGTGGATGTTCATCACATCACAGTAAAAGCTGTAGAACGGAGTTAATTAAGGATGTAAAATCGAAAAGCTCGAATAACTTTCTTTGTACACCCATTCTAAGGAAACCACCTGCTCTCCCCCCCCCTCCCTCTTACTACGCCGTCGGCCGCGGCACAACATAACAATACGCAGGACCTAATACATAATTTAGAATTTATAATCATGAGTGTAAACTGGCAAAATACGTGACTTTGCAAATAGTATAGTATTTAGTACTTTAATTTCGCGAGTGCCTGATAAATACTTGCTTGTGGGGATTGTTGTTATTCTATAATAGACCTCATTGAGTGTTCAGCCCATAATGTAGGCCTCTACAGGGTAAAGAAGCTATCTGGTATTCCTAAAATATGCACGAACACTGTCAACACTTACATATTCACATTGAGAAAACTTAAACATCTTTGGCGATATAAAACAAATTTAGTATATTTAAAATTAAGTGTAATAAATAAAACAAAAATAATTTTAAAATTAATCCGTAACTTACAAAAAGTATAATACAAATATAATGGATATGATACAAAAAAAGAACAATACACTACATAAATTTTGAAAATAATATTTATGTAGTGTAGTGTTCTTTTTTAATTTAAATATACATAATTATGATTAAAATTATATCTACAAAACTACATAAACTAAATCAGTGAATTATCAACATGAGAAAATATTCCTAATTTAAAATATGATTAATTAAAAGTCGTTAAAGCGACATGATTTCCAAACCATTTCTTTTGAAGCGATCATAGGAAGTATATTTCTACTTAAAGAATATTTCCGTTGTGAGTTATCCAAGGTTATTATAAACTATTTGTAGAGTCGCCGTTAACAATTAAATTGACCGATTACACTATGTTTTAGAAATCTACATTAGAGAGTTCGTTATGCAACCGCCTGAAGTAAATAAAAATAGATATTGCTTACGTACTGGTTCAGACAACAACATAACGATTTTTTTTAAATGTTTTGACTATGTTGTCCCACTTGCCTGTAAGCGTCAAGCTCATCCCGCCATTTCCGCCTAGGTCAGCCGCGAGGTCGCACGACGTACCCACATTGTGGTAAACTTAACGATTTGGTTTTTAAATATACCCGCTTACCAACGATAGATAAATATAATTAGAAGAGTTATATAGTGCTAAAGAAAACTACTATAACATGGCGCGCCCCTCCATATTACTATTTCAATGTGCGTAGTCGCATCCATTACGTCCGTACGTTCCGTAATCCGTTATTATTCCATACGAAAGAGTTTCTACGTGGTTGTATGTAAGTATTCGTCTTCAGTAGCAGGCCGCAGATTTGTTGGTCTACTAATCATAACTAGCAAGACCGCGCAAGACAACTCACACGTGTCATTTTCATAGAGTATGTCAGTGCAGTGCCATACTAATAATAATGAGTAATCAATGCAGCCGCTAGTCGAGCAAAAAATCGCTGATTTGTTTTTGTTTTGAGTGCCGTCTCAGTACGCACACATGCGTCGTGAGTCTTGTAAATACTTCTACAAATACTTTTCAAACGTTTTGAATTTGTGGAGGGGCGCGACATGTTATAGTAGTTTATTTCTACTCTACTACCCACCAACGTGGTTAGTTTTGCTAGTAAAATCCAAATTTTCCTAATTATATAAGAAATTATATTTGGTCTGCATATTTTTATTCACTTCAGGCATAATAACAACACTCACCACGGCTGTTATGGATCCGTTTTTGCAACCTAATAAGAAACGCAATAAAAAGTTTAGAAATAATCATTCCTAATAGCAGCTTTACACCTCAATAAAAGAGTAGGGTGTATCCTGGTAAAGAAGGCGAAGTACATCACCCAGACTAGACTGACAGTTTCATTTATTCTGTATATAGGGATTAACATCCGTAATAAGCGACGTCCCCTTTTTTATTTGACAAACGTGAAAATTCTGTTCATTATAAAAATAAATAGTTATCATTTTTTTACGGTTTTAACTATTATAGTAGTGGTGTAAAATGCAGAGGCACTTATTTACTTTCTTCTTTTAAAAAGATAAAATCTACAGATTCCTTGGAGTGATAGGTACGTAATAACGGCAAAAGTTGCTTATTTCCAGAGGACATATACCTACGTATTATACATATCGTATTGCGTCGGTTTGGGATTGGCTTGATTAATATTGCCACATCAAACGAAGCTGCAATGTTGTCATAAACGAGTATGTTTTGATCTTTTAAGCAAGCGGGCCTATACAATAAGTAACATCAAAAATCTAAGTGTATTGTTAGAGTTTGTAAACATCGGTTTACAGTTAGTCGTTTTTAATATTACGAAAATTTATACTACGTATGATTAGGCCCGATTCTAGCGTCTAGCGTTCCTTCTAGAGCCACACAACCGTACGCGTGATAACTAATCATGCTACTCGCTAAACCAATTCAATGTTTTCCAAATTCTACCGGACGCAAACACGCGAAGAACTATCTTGAGTCCGTGACCCAAAAATATAATAAATATAATACATATTACACTAATATTTAGAATTTAATTAGAATATTAGAAATTGCACTCTTACATAATATGTTTACGTACCTACGTACGAATTATAATAACTCTGAAGAAGTCATTGTCTCGCAAAAGCATTGTTTATTTATCACTCGTGTTTTACAAATATGTTTAAACAGTTACCTAGATCATTTGTCATCTAATCTGAAACTAGGCTTTTTCGGACGATCAGTAAATTGTAAATCGAGTTTTTACGAGGCATATTACTTTGTCATTACTATTTTGATTTCAAATATTCAATAATATTTTAATGTTTTGAACTAATACTAAACAAATAATGTCGGTCCTTGGGCTCGTCTAGTCAAAAAAGTGGATCGCTATACTTTCGGAATGATTAACGCCTTAAAGGACTTTTTCGAACACTTGCCGCTTGCGTAAATTGCAGTATTGCCTGCAAATCAATAATTGAATACGGGAAATGTGATCACATGACTAAATCAACACAAATCAATGTTAGGTATCGCCGCATCAATAGCCTAGTCACCTAGCGAGACATAATATCACACAGGATAGTTCTGATATTAACTGACAGCGAATTGACGAAACAGCAAATGGAAATACACGAAAATATGTTACATACAGCAAACTTGTACAAGTTATCAAACAAATTGTATACATTTTAAATTAAAGTACATTGAAATTGAGTTCATGTTTTGCATTCGTTTATAATAAACTTAAAATATTTGAAATAATCAAATAAAGTACAAACCATGAAAATATAAATACATGTCAATTAGGGAAATAATCATTAGAAATTCATGTTATAAAATAAGAGAATATAGTCACCTTGTTACATGGGAAATCTTGTCATACATCACGGGATTTTTAACGGCAGACATACGATGGCTCACTTCACGGGTGACGTTCACATGTCCGCAAGGAGCTCCGAGTAGTAGTGAGTTGCACTCAGATAGTCTACGAGACGCCTAGGAAGGGGTAGGTTGCTGACTAGGTCTCGACGTACATACTTTAATATCACAAACCTGAAAATTTAAATTAATAGTGTTATTCGAATCGAATATTACCATCAACCATCCGAGAAATAACATCCAACATAACTCAATGCACTCATGTAAAATTGTCTTTAAAAAGCATACTTTTGAACAGCTCACCTGCACATGTGCTGGAGACTTTGTACACGCTTAAACCTTGAAACCGGATATAACAGTTGGACCCGCACTGGACCAAGCACGGGCCTCAGGTTCAAAAAGAACAAATAACGTCCGCTGCGAGACGTCTCTACCGCATTCTCTATGAACTCCACTATAGTCTGAGCCTTAAACATAGTGCAGCCACCAAAACAGAAATTACCTGAAAATCAAACATAAAAATATTATTAAAGTAAGTATCAATGTTCGCATTTCAAAACTGTCAAATTTAACAGATTTCATGCTACATTCTAATCATAAATAAAGCCATAATTTCCATTTTAGATAGCTTTATCCAGATACTAGGATAGGTACTCGGAACTTGGTATAATTGCGAATGATGTCTGCATTTAACTCTTAAATAAAGTGAATAATTCTTACCCTGATCATGTTCAATCCTTACATGTCTAAGACCATTTAGCTTAAATGTTAAGGTAAATATATAATGGTCATCACTGCTGTCACGGACGATGAATGAACCATCGGGTTCGTTAGAGAGAATCTTTTCAGCCGCTTCCACCGATATCGGGCCCCAATACCAACCATACTGAAACAAACACAAAACAATAATTATAATTGTGGGTAGCTGCCTATACTGAACAAAAGCGACCTAAGTAATCATTACTTTGTTCTTAACAACAGAACAGCAGTAAGGAACAAAACCAACGTTTTTATTTATTAGCACGCATCGACTAGACACAGCCTTACAAATTGAATATTGTATTCTAGTAAAAAGAAAAGTACTGTTTTGCAATCTCTCGATCATTGTTATTACTGAAATAGTTTTATTTTTTAGAAGCAGATTCGCTATATTAATACATAATTTATTTCAAGTTTGTACTCATATACTTGTACCATCCAAAAGTTTGGAAGTGCTTCTGTTTTTAAACCAAATTTGCCAAATTAGCCAAATTTGTTCGATATAAATAAGCAATAAAATAAAGGCTTATCACCTTTTACGATAGTTTCCACAAAACAAAAGTAGTTTTATTTTTTTTGGACCTTCTTTAGTCGCACTAAAGCATTGGTACGCGAAGGTTGTGATTTTAACACTGTCTGTATTCGAAAGATTTCGACCACTGCTTTGATCGTATTTTTTTTTTATAAAATGGCAACACGCACGCATTACACTTGAACATCGAAGCACTATTTGTACTCTACGTGAGGAAAGATACAGTGAACGCCAAATCGTAGTAAAGCTACACCTAAACTACACCCTTGCTAGGAAACTCCGTACTGGTAAAAACTAAACAAGATAAGCTATTGGAAAATTCGTTAGATTGCCGCCATACCCATAGGACTTAGGCGCTTTGCACACGGAGCAACTTAAGTTGACGCAACTGGCCACTTTTTAAAAGTTACCTGTAAAAGTTGCTAGTTGCCATAAAGTTGCCGGTTGCCGCAACTTTTTGGCAATTTGTAAGCAACTTTTTTAGCCGAGTTGCAGTGTTGCAAACTTTGCGGTATTACCACTAGATCTGGTAGATTGGGACCACCTTATGGTGGTCAGAATTTGTATCTGGTGGCTTGTGGATTTTTTAGTGGGCAAGTTTTAGGTTGATGGTTTTCAAAAACAAAATTGAAATAAATTTACAATACTAACACTTTCAGTGTACTTATCCGTTAGATTACTATGGTATGTAAAAAAAGAAAAAGTAATCGTACTGATAACGGTACAAGTTATTCAGGTCGACAAAAAAGAGGGTAAGAAACATCATTCTCTTAAAAAACAATCCTATTTAGTGAGCCCGAGTGGCTGTGGAGCAGGACTAGCATTTAGCCAAGCATTTTTGTCCGTGATATAATCATCTAACTTATAATAATGCTTGATTAGATAGTGTGCGTTTTATGCATGGTTTAAATTTTCTCTCATTTAGTTGGGGAATATCAAGAAGTATTTTATTATAGAATTTTACACATTACCCCAAAAAGAAGTGTTTACTTAGTGGGAAAAACCACTAAGTTAATGGCAACACAATGCCGGGCACAGGGCGAGGGAGGGAGGGTGTGAAATCGAATATTTGACAGTTGCTAGTTGCGGCAACTAGCAACTAAATAAGTTGCTAGTTGCCGCAACTGGAAACTGTTGACGATTGCCGCAACTCGCAACTTGAGTTGCTCTGTGTGCGCAGTCCAATTGAATTACATGTAAACAGCGAGTTGCCAGAAAGTTGCCAGTTGCCAGTTGCTGCAAAAGTTGCTCCGTGTGCAAAGCGCCTTAATCTCATTGGTTCTGGATTCGTTTTTCAACAATACAATGATCCTACACATTCGTCTAACCGTGCCAGAACTTATTAAACAACAAAACGATTTTAAAAATCACGCTATGGCCATCTCTTTCTCCCATTGAACTTGTTTGGGATGAATTCGATAGAAGGGTGAAAAATCGATCTCCTAAAAGTTCAAAACATTTGTGGCAACTATTAAAGAGCGAATGCAACACGATGGGTGAACATTATTTTAAGAAATTAATTAATAGAATGCCTAAAATATACGAGAAGATAATATAAGAAAATGGAAAACTTCGATGAAGTTTAATTTAGTTTTAGTCTATTGTATTATTTGATTAGATGGGTTTCTTCTGTTTTATTTGATTTTACTTTGTTGCTTCCAAACTTTTGGACGGTAGTGAATGTGGCGCGCAAGGAGACTAAAGAAAATATGGATGAATTGTGTGAAGAATGATACAAACTAAAAGGCGATATAATGCTATTGTGATTGCTGACATGGGACGAAACAAAAGAAAAATCACAAAGACCGAGTAACATGGTACATGGGAGGTAAACGTAATTACTTACATCTTTAACTTTTTGTATAGAAGTGGCGAAGTCCATGACAGTTTCTTCTTCATTGGCAGGTCGGCGCGCTCCTTGATGCACATGGGGCGGCTGCGGCAGCGGCGGCAGCGCCCTGCGCACCGCCGCGGGGGGCGACTCTTCCTTATTCTCGCTCACCTTCTCCACGTCCGTCGCGTTCTCCACCACCGGCTGACGTCGCCAACGAAACAAGTTACAAAAACTCTGCTTCAAATTGATTGATAGTATCCTCACTGGGGACATTTTAACCTTCGGGTTTTGATTTGTAATACTCTTCTTGACGACTTTATCGTTCTTCTCTAATTCTATCATATCCTTCGAATTGTTTTCTTTATGCTTTTTGTTCTTAGCGTTCATCCCAAATGAATTTTTGTTCGCTTTCCTATGGTTATTATTTGTTTCCACGGATCTTGTTATTTCAAGACTTTCTTTTAGAAATACTGTTGAACTGGTATCTTTACTAATATGCTTGGCATGGATGCCAACATTACTTACAATGGGATTATTCTTTTTATTAATAGTAGCTCTACATTCCGAATCACTTGAACTCGAATATAGAGTATGTAAATATTTTCTCATTTCGCGCAACGTTAAATGTAATGAGTCGGTGTCGGAATCTCCAGTATTTTTCTTACAAGATGAACTAGGCAAGCTGTTCCTTTTAGATTTCACATCTTTATTTCTGCTGCTTTCTTTTGTCTTATGGTTTTTATCAACAGGAGTAATATTAATAGGCGTATTTTGAAGTGTACTTTTGCCTCGTTTTTTGATATTTCTGGGTGGTTTTTTCCCTTTATTTCTTATATTGCTTTGACTAGGGCGTACCATATCAATAGGTACTGCATATATGTCGCTATCAAATGGAACATTGTACATATCTGTAATATCGGAGGGTTTCGTAGTCAGTGTATCATGTGAAATAGCCTGAGTGATAAAACTAGAATCATCCGCCTGGAATTGAGTAACAAGCGAGTTGTGGCTGCTGGACAATCGCGATGACAGCGAATTCCTCGAAGAAGGTCGATTTACACGACAGGGACTCAAGTGAAGAAGTCTTGGACTCGCGAACCTATGATTCAAACATTGACGTCGCTCGTATTCTGGCTTAAATTTTCTTGGATACATAGGCGAAATATGCCTCTTGTTTATAGCATTATTATCTGAAGCATCAAGGGTGAAAATAACAGTCGGAGGTACATGTACAGACGAGCATTTCTCTATGTTATCAGAAGTGGGACAATCCTGTAAGAAAAGACAATAACTTTGTGAAAAAAAAAGCAGACCTCTATACAGCTACAGGCGGGTTTCATCTGCTTTGAAGTGCAGCCAAGCATACATTTTGCTGGCAACGCGACTCGATTGCACTTCCCGTCATAGCTATGGCGTCTAGGTGTAACAACTTTAAGCAACGATAAGTATAATAATAATATTTTCAATTTGGTTTAATCATTTTGAAGTAATCTAAGTCAATCTGGTCTGCCAATTAAGGCAATTATTACTCATTATTACCTCCACTACACCACCTAATATTTTATTTGTGTGCAAAATAATTATACTTGGTGACAGGTGCACTCATCATACCTGAAATTCTGGTGGTGGTTCTATAGTTGTAAGTAATACTTTTCCAGGTCCTTTCTTTACAGTATTAAAAAAATCACCACACATGCGTTCTGATGTTTCAGTTGATTCACATAGCGATAATGATTTTTCATCGAAGTCACTTTCTTGTAACTATACAGAAAGACGATCATTTCATTAGTCACATACAGAAAAATCATTAAATCTACTAAATCGATAATGTATTGTATTTAATGAATGTAATGAAATTGCAATTTGATTATTATCACACCACACTATGGACATGGGTTATACAGAATTAGCTGAATATAGTGCAGTAAAAAGTGTGTACATTTTAACTTTAGCGACAGCAAAGCAATAATATAATATATTACTAACATAAAAGGTTGATTTTCCAGTTGCCTGATAACTTTTATCATGAAATTATATTTAATAATAATAAGCTATAAAAAGCTTTTTCATAAAAATCCTGTCAAACCTCATAAGAATTATATTTTCAAGTTTTAGATAAATGATTTGACAATGGAAAATATTGCCTTTATAATATTATTATATGGTGCATAGAGCGCATTCGCTTGAGTGTGCAGCTAAGCATACAAACTTTGCATACAATATTTTATAACAAGAATGGCAATAAGCAACTAAAATAAGCGCAAATGAAAATCATAATGTAAATTTTTGTTCGAAAAATAATTATCAAAATTTATTTTACACTTCAGCAGTATTCCGATTTTGTTACTTGTATAAGACCATAACATTATAGACTTTTTATCAATGTAAAGAGTCTTATTCAAAATAGGCATAAGACCAACAGCAGTGAATGAAATATAATTTATGAGACAGTTTTAATTCTTTAATATTATGGAAACAAGCAGCAACGGCATAGAATAACAGAGTTAAATTGTGTAAAAAATACTGTACTTTAACATTACTGTGCCTGTTAATAGGCAGAAGGACCAGTGGGAAGTTGTGATATAGTTGTCCATATAGTTTCCATTAGATTTCTAGGGTTAAAACTATATGAATCATTGATTGCTCCCACAACAAAAATTTACCAAATATTTTATTATATGATAACCACTGAGATTCATATAATAAGTGCAATTTTTATCTGTGTAATTTTAATTATAATGACAATAAAACATTTTCGAAAGAATGTTTACTCACAAAATCACAGTCAAAACTTAATTACTTACTGATTAAGTTTATGATTAACTTATTAAATAAATACATTGAATATGTATTTGGACATGGAATACTATATATTACAACGGATTTTGTTTCTGTTGATTTTACGCTCAGCGCCATTACGAAATTGCCTTCAGTCATGATTTGAATGTATACATGGGAGTTAGTCCAAGCACCGCCCGATTATATACTGTATGATTATAGCTAGCTAAAACAGATATGTTCCAAAAGCAAAAGGTACCAGTTGCTTCTCTGTCAACATTGGAAAGAATTGAAACTTTAGTAAATTAGGGTTCATATTTAAAAAAGCCAATTTCTGTCTACGGCCGAAAGTATTAAGGCTCTATACTGCCCTGATAACAAAGAATGCAGTAATCGACATTTTTGAGATTTTCACTTTTTTCTAGAAATGGCATCCCAAGAGGTTCATGTACATGAAAAAAATATGTTTTCATAAAAAAATTCACTCGAAGTAAGTTTTTTATGTAATGATTTTCGCCGTACTTGCATAAAAACTGCTTCAATGATAAGAAAAAACGCAGTATTAAACATGACCTAAGAAAGAATGCAGTACTTGCAAGAATACCCTTGCAGTAATATCCACTACTGTATTATTTTGTTTTAAATTCAGTACAGAAATTGCTAAATTAAAACGCAGTACTCCACATTACTGCATTTAAATGTAGTAAAGGCTTGCGAAGTCGTAGCAGTGCGATCCATTGCCGCGTTTTGTCTTAGCAAATCAGTTCGGCGACGTCATTCGGTGGAGTACTCAATTGGAGGAGTTTACTCAATACTTTATTTGCAATCCACGATGTAAAAACTTAGGTCGTAGCTAAGAGACTAAAGAAACCTTAACCTGAACCTCTCAAGGACTTATATAGGTGCATTTACCTATATAAGTCCTTGAGAACATACTTAAGTACACTTTAACTTAGTTCCGAGCGTATAATAATGGCAATAATTACTAAAAAATAATGCAGTAATCGACTTGTGCTAAGACATAATGCAGTAATACGCGCAAGTGCTGCATTTAGTTTTAGTATCCGTTGACTCGGAAACGACTTGATACTAAACCGAAACGCAGTAATACGTATTATAATTGCATTTATTAGTAAATTAAATAAAGGAAAATTATCTTGTAAAAGCATGATTTTTTTCCGAATTTTTAGATATATATTATGACCAAATAAATACGAACATCTTGCTCAGATGATATGAAATATGTTTTTTGCGTTTATCTCGTAACCGCCATTTTGCGATTACTGCATTCTTAGTTATGACGGCAGTATAGAAAGGGCTAACGGCTCCTAAGAGGGAAAATAAAAATAAGATATGGATGAACTTGGACACGTCATTGATATTAAGTAACGAATTTCACAAAAGTAGACTGTATTTGTTATAGTCCTTGCAAAGCTGTTGACTGCTTGTAAAATATTTAAAAACCATTTCCTCTTTTCCATTATGAATTGTTTATTTCGTTATGGCAAAAGATTAAAAGACACAATTAAGATGATCAATTAAATTTGATAATTATAAAAACTATGTGGTGGTTTCCAGCTATAAGTATAGACAAATAGCTATAAGCAACTAAACCAATATAGTTCTTTTACAAAGAAGCAAAATAATAAAAACTGTAATAACTTCTGAGGCAAAACTTTACTTAAAATCTCATATAGATTTTGATGCCCTTTTCCCTTGCTTGAAGATTACATTGTACCCTTTAATTTCATCATTATCATATCAGCCGAACAACCTCCACTTGTGGACATGTCCTCCCCTCATGATAACCACACCGACTGATAGATGAAATGTGGGTGTAGTAATGCGTACACCACTGCCTAACCCTTCAGGATTACAGGCGTGAAGTTATGTGTGTTAAAATAAGAAATTTATATGTAGCCACTATATTGAGATGAGCAGTGGCGTAGCTACCTAGGGGCTAGGCAGGGCTGTGCTCCGGGGTCCTCGAATCCTAGCCAGAAAATCACGATTAAACCAAACTTTTGAAGGTTTCCCCATTTCCAAAATAAATATGACATATTTATATGCATTTTTAAAGTACATATTTGTATATATTTAATATTGTTACTTGATAAACCCCAACAAGTTAAAAAATAGAAGTGGGGCCCCATTTTTTTATTTATCCCAGGGCCCTTGATTACCTACCTACACCACTGGAGATGAGGTTCACATTTAGATTGTATAGGGTAATCAAAACATTTGTTTAGATGTTATTAAGTTTTATTACATCATATGTTATTGTGAGTCAGTCAAACATGTATTATGTTTGATGACTGATATTGAAATCCGAGCTGCGCCAATAACATCACAAACTATGCACTACAGCATTTTATGAACTATGATTATTAGGTAATTTCATAACTTCCATAATGGGTTGTCATTCAACAATCATACAAATTGTACAGATAAGTATATTTAACAATCAGAATGTAAGAAAAATTACAACTAATCATAAACATCAATATAAGAAAAAAAGAATGATTAATTCACGAAAAAAAGACTACTGTTATAATATTACGGTTAGCAAAACAATAAAAATAATTCGCAATGAGCAAACCAAGCCTCAAAAAATTAAGTACAAGCATCACAATATTACGCCCAGACTACACTCAGACCTAACAATTACATAAACATGCATGAGTGACGTACTTATTGCTACATCAGACTTTTAGGATTACTTTGCCTGATATTACAATATCCTATTATGTTGGACTCAATTCTTACATGAATATGCAAAATATGATCATTTTAGAGATATTTTGTTTACAACACGTTTCGCTATAAAATTTGCGACAAAATTGCAATAAAAAAAAAGAAAAGTATAATAAACATAAAATAAAAGATACTATCAAGCAGTTTCTACTATAACACTATAATTTGTGAAGAAAATTTCTAATGATTAGCTCACCTCGGATGCGACGTGATGCCATCCACTGGCAGAATCACTAGAAAAAGAACCACTTGTAATTATAAGACCACTATCTTCGCTTAACGGAGGCGCCTCAGAATGTGTTGAAAAAGGCGGCGACTCCATTACCCAAGTGTTTACTTCGAATTATTAACATGAACAAAAAATGGACGTAAAATTCAGTATTTTCATAAAAAATGAAGAAAATACTACATTGCATTGCAGTCTCGTTGCCCGTCCGTTTACTTTTTTTGTCTATTGCCCCACAGACAACTTTTTTAAGACTTGGATACAAGCTAAATAAGCAAACTCAACCTAAAATATTTTAAGAACGTATTACGTAGCCAAGGTTTACACCAAGGCTACGAATAATATTTTTTTTTTACCTAGCTGATAGTTGTGTGCCTACTCAGAAATACCTGGAATATTGGTTGAGAATATAAAGGCGGGTTTACATTTGTCTGACGTGTTGCGTCGTGAACTCGTGACGGGCTCTGACGTGATGGCTAGTGTTCACATCTATAAGTTGTGTTCTGACGCCGTCTGACGATATTTTGAATCAATACAGTCATAACTCTCGGAGAGTTCATACGGGGGTTGTTTCATTTTTTTCACTATCTCCTCCCAAACAGATGCTCTAATGGATTGGTCTTTATATTTTTTACATTTGGTGTCATAAATCGCTTTATATATTGTCTTCTATTTTTATCAGGTCGTCCAAACTTAAAATCCTGTTCCAAAACTTTAAATCGATTGAATGAACAAACGTAAATAAAAACGCCCGCGGTTCTGACGCGTCACAATGCAATACTGGCGCGAGCCGAGAGCACACTTGTCTGATGCGTCGTCTGGAGACCGTTCCCCCGCCCTCCCTCCTCCACCGCTCCGCGATTGGAATTTCGTCTGATGTGTCGCATGTCGCATCAGAAGCCATCACAACAGATCGCAACACACAAATATAAATCTCACCATACTACATGTATGAAACCGATATCGTTCTGATGCGACACAGCACAACACGTCAGGCAAATGTAAATCCGGCTTAATTTGAGGATATCAGAATGGCGTTACTGGTCTCACTTTACTAGTTTCTAGCTAGTCCAATATTTGCATTAAGGCGAAAGAGCTATTATATTGAAAATGAATGTAACATTAAAGTGACTTGATATTAATTAATAGTCGTGTGAAAGTTGCTTGTTGCTTCATGCATGTTATTACTATTATGAACCATTAGTAACCATGCATAGACCTACTATTGGGACCACACACGAAATGGGAAACTAAAAATTTTCGATACTTACTTAGGCGCTTTGCACACGGAGCAACTTTTGCAGCAACTGGCAACTTACTGGCAACTCGCTGTTTACATGTAATTCAATTGGACAGCGCACACAGAGCAACTCAAGTTGCGAGTTGCGGCAATCGTCAACAGTTTCCAGTTGCGGCAACTAGCAACTTATTTAGTTGCTAGTTGCCGCAACTAGCAACTGTTAAATATTCGATTTCACACCCTCCCTCCCTCGCCCTGTGCCCGGCATAGTGTTGCCATTAACTTAGTGGTTTTTCCCACTAAGTAAACACTTATTTTTGGGTAGGGTAGAGAAAATTTAAGCCATGCATAAAACGCACACTATGTAGTCAAGCATTATTATAAGTTAGATGATTATATCACGGACAAAAATGCTTGGCTAAACGATTACTTTTTCTTTTTTTACATACCACAGTCATCTAACGGATAAGTACACTGAAAGTGTTAGTATTGTAAATTTATTTCAATTTTGTTTTTGAAAACCATCAACCTAAAACTTGCCCACTAAAAAATCCACAAGCCACCAGATACAAATTCTGACCACCAGAAGGTGGTCCCAATCCACCAGATCTAGTGGTAATACCGCTTAGTTTGCAACACTGCAACGTGGCTAAAAAAGTTGCTTACAAATTGCCAAAAAGTTGCGGCAACCGGTAACTTTATGGCAACTAGCAACTTTTACAGGAATCTTTTAAAAAGTTGCCAGTTGCGTCAACTTAAGTTGCTCCGTGTGCAAAGCGCCTTAGTTTAGTTTTCCATCTCGCCATCGAACTGCATTTTTTTTTTGTTTAGGGGCCAATTCTACTAACTTTATCCTTTTGACCGCCACAGTCATGTATAGATGACAAACCAAAATGTGGCCAGCGCGGCACGGTCATGACTTCATGACAGACTAAATACGTACCGACAAAAACAAATACCTTGTAGTGTCGAATTAGTAGCTTGGTGCGGGCACGTTGCTTAAATGAGATTGTGGCTAGATTTTGAACATTTTTAATTAGTAGAATAGGCCTTTTGATTTATTTGATACTAGCTTATGCTTGCGATTTCATACAAACAGGCACTATTTTATTAATTTGTATTGTTAGATTATCGATTTGTCCAGTACAATTGCATTGGTTGTATGGGGGCCTATAGGTAAATGCTCAACTGCTAGTAGTAGTACTGGCAATGGTACTGGACGCAAGGCAATGGACGTTGTTGACAAGGAACAAAAAAGACCTGAACGTCAATTAAAATATTTATTTGTTCAGTAGGTAATAAATATAATAAAAATCTTATACAGATTAAATTATGCAGACACACTCATCTGTTCGCAGTAATCTTACCTAATGTCTATGTAAACCATATCAAATAAACAAGGTGTAATAGAATACTTCTACACTCAAAACCTTAGGCATCCCAGCGGAGTTTTATATTTAAGTGTCTACACACCAAAAACCATTTGCCAACGGCTTAGCCTCTGTGGGGTGGGCCGCGCGCCTGTCTTGAGTGTATAAACATCTTAATAATAATAATACCAGCCTATTATTCTCCCACTGCAGGGCAAAGGCCTCTTCTCACAACAGAGAAGGCACGACGAGCATTGATCACCACGCTTGCTCAAGGCGGATTGGCGATTCCAGAATATAAGGTGAAGGAAAACATCGTGAGAGAAACATGTTTTTCGTCACCGATGTCTGTGATGTCCAAGATAAATTTTAGAAAGTACATATGAATTGAAAATGTTGGTACTTCCCCGGCTTCGAACCCACAACTTCATGCATGAGAGGCGGGCGCCTCAACCACTGGGCCATCACGACACTTCTTCATCTAACACTTCCATTTTAATACCGACAAGTAAATAGTTATCCTAATCTCTGTATTTTGTATTTTACAAATTACTTTTATAGGTATTTGTAGTTTTCGATGTCATACTTGTTCTAATCGACATGAATATTAAGACAATATTAATGTAAAAAATATACGTAGGTACAATTAAAAGCAGTGTACTTACTGTGTAATCGATTCTGAACCAAACAACATTTTCAACCACACCCTCTGTATTTATGTTTACGTTGATTAATATACTATTTGATCAAAACTATAATGAAAGCCTTATTTTATTTACTTAATTAAACATTATTTACAATGTAACATAAGCTTCAATATTTTTTGGTAGGAAAGTGATCTTACTTACGCGGCTTACCTTGTAGTTATTGCATTTTTAACTCACAATTTTTTTAACAGTAGGCAGTGTATTTATTTATATATATGTTAGATTAATAAGCAGATCCAATTATTCTAGATATTTTTTTTGCATGCTATAAACACCATGCCTATATTCTGATATTATGTATATACAGAATATAAAATATGTAAATAGGTACATCTAGGTAGGCACATGTTTTGTTGCGCAGGCTGTATATTATTGCATAAATTAGTTTGTACATTATTCGAAATATTCCTGTTAACCATGATTAATCTTAAAGCAATATCTTACATTTGTAAGCAAATACATTAGTTATTAAAATTAAAAAAAAGCTATAAGGTTATTTTATCTGGAAAATTTTTCATACATGTCCTATTTTGGGAACATTTTTGATAAACGTTGATCAAACGTTCCATTATTAATATTCACTTCATATCATTCTAACGTTATATAATTTTCCTCTACTATGGAGTCACAGTACTAGCAATTTTAAACATGGATGACAACATCATGCAGTTTTCAGAAACAAATTTCTTTTTGGAAACAAAATAAGTCAAGGAACTATGAAGGGTGGATGTTTTTGGATGGCGCAGTAATGCAGGTACCTTAGTCGTATCTTAGTTATACGAAAAACCTTCACTTTCTGAGTAATCAATAAGCATACGGATATTTTTTTAAAGGGGTACAGCCAGCTAGTACTTTTGTTTTTATGCCAAACAATGCAGTTTTGTATGAGGATAAAAAAATATATATATTACATCTGGCATATTCAAACGAAATATCGCAAAATTCTTTTCCATATATTTTATAAATCTACTAGCATGTCCGCCTTTGCTTGAAAAATTCCTATTGAATTTGATACAATATATTCATGAGGCGACATGGCAAGACATCCAAATTTTTATGCATTGACAGTTTGGAATAAATCCTCTAAATTACGGTGGAAACCGCACAAATATTTGCGGTTTCAGACTTATTTTAAGAAATAAAACTAAAAAAAATGCCAGTTATATTAAATCATGGAGTTTAGACATCTGTTCTGATATTCTAGACTTAGTTATATCATTTTCGATGTGTCTTACGAGTTTTAACAATAGTTTAATCCTAATACATTCATATCTTATTAAATAATGTGATTATGTTTATTGCATTGCCGTAAGGTTTCATTGTTCTTTCATGTAGTTATACTTGTAATAGGTCAATTCCACTAAGCTTATTGCTTATTCGGTTATAGAGTACAATATACAGATTTGCCCCAATTACGATCGATCGTTTGCCTACAAAGTATATCAGTAAGGGATGATTGTCATTAGAGCGTGCCGTGCCCGGGGCGGGGCCCGGACGGGGCACGGACGGGGCACGGTTTTAAATCTGTTACATATATTTTGTATGAATCAATTTATATTACACAGTGCATTATCCGTGTCCCGTCCAGGCCCTCTCGACGCACTTCAATACCACGTCGGCTCATCCACGCCCCGGCCCGGGCACGGCCCGCTCTAATGAGAATCATCCCTTAATACACATTGTTGTTATATCATACTTAGCAGTTGAAATATCAACCTACTTTATTTACAAAAATATGGTTTGTATTAAAATATTCAATTTTAGATTTCAACTAGTCTATAGTACAGGGTACATTTTTGGTATAGCACTCCATGAGGCAAACAAACACTAATATAAATAACCAAAAGCGATGAAAGGCATGAGCTCGACATTAGAGGAAACCATAACTGCCATTTTAATGTTTGAGACTAGGAACCGAACGCAATACTATGGCAAAAAAAAGAATACTATCCTGTATAACCCAGTGAAAATAATACTAGTTTGCTCCTAAATTCAGCTCAAGGCCCCTTTTCCCCACTGTGCTAAACATTTCAGATTTCTCTCTGCAGACCATCTTTTAAAACTTACTTTGTCTTCTTCATAGAAAGGTCGATGGTAGCGTTTATTGAGTCGGCACAGAATTTGTACACTTACTTACGTACTCTATGTAAAAACATTATTTTATTCTGTGATGTAATTATACTTATAAGGTACTATGCTATGTGGCTGAATCATAAATTCACAACCAGCAAGTCAAAATTCAGTAAAAATGAATGTTATCACAAAAAACAGACACTTAGTTATTGCTAAGAGTTCATAAAATGATACTGTCGACTGACATGTTCGCACTACAGCTTCGCCTACTCCGAGCTGGTGCTCGAACTAGACGGGGTATAGCTGTAGTAGTCGCTCTGCTAGGCGGTGTTTATCTGCTCCACGTTCAAGTGCGTGATGAAACGCAGCCGCATCTGCAACGCCGGCCGCAGTTTTCGAATCACACTCTCTACTTCATTCTTCATAGTGTCTCCTACGAACATGTATTTTATGTGATAACTGAATCAATGATTAAGGAAGAGTATTATCACCATCTAAGCTAAACGCCGCCGCAGGCGAGTACAGAACATAGGCTATTCCGTGGTCGCCAGAGCAATTTGCATTAATTTTTTTATCAATCAAGTGACTATGTGCCTATAATAACTATCAAAACGGGATATTACAGATTGTAAATTGTACAAAATTATTTTTCGGGTCAGCCCAGGGCGGAAGGAGTCATTTGATGATTTTTACCACCTAAAAAAAAACAGAATATACAATGTGTTAATGAAATAACCCAAAACCCGAAACTAGTTTGTTTAGAATCGATAAAGTCAAAGTCAAACCATTTATTTGGCCATTTTATGGCACTTTTGAACGTCATTATAAGAAAAAAAAATAGAATTGAATCTAGTTGCCCCTTCCAAAAGGTAGTATTGGTCCAAAAAAATATTATTTGACATGCCGTATCTAATACTTTTTAACGACGCTGTACACTACTGTCCCTTGCCGCCGTGTCAACGAACGTTTGATAGCGGCGCGGCGATAGAGCTACGAATCTGTAAGAAGTAGCGCGACAGCAATATTTACAAATATATTTTACTATAATTTATGAAAATACGTAATTATACGTCATATCAATTTATATAATATATAAAAATCTATAAAAATCGGTTGGGCTGTCTGAGGTTTTGGCTAATTTCATTAACACATTGTAGTAGTTGCTTATTATAAACATGCTCGATTTTTCTTTTAAGTTTTTTTGATATTACTGATTGAGAGTTAGAATAAGATATATTTTTCTAAAATAAAGATTAATTTTTCATTGATATGGCAATGATGCTGATGTATAAGAGAAGAATAAGGAAATATGTGATGACTCGCTCAATACACCTCGAGCAACTGAAACTTGTTTGTAGAAAAAACAAAGCATTATAGTTTAAGCTTAGCAACATACAGCATAGCTTAATGTCGATTAGTACTCAACTACGTTTTTAAAAGGATACAGCAAGTCGCATATGGGATCAATGTACTGTAGATGTTGCTGAGATTTATCGATATGCGCCAGGAGCTCGTAGAGCGTAATAGTGATGTCCATCACAGCTCGCGACAAGTCAGAGTTAAACCGTTGCAGGAACGGACCCACCATGTGACACAGGTACAGAAGTTGTACCTCAGTATGGATCTCTACTGACAATTTTTCTTTGATGAATCTGGAATAAAAACACACATAAAAAATTAATTGTTTAAAAATATATAGATAGACGAACGCCATTGGTCGACTGAGCAGATAGAAGGTTATGAAAGTGGAGCCGTGTCAAAAAAATAAATATAAAAGAACATTAAAATTTACGTATTTTTTCTAGTACAGTAAAATAAATACGATAATAAATATATACTTACTGAGGAACTTGCATAATTTGCCCTGCGCCTGCGTGGTACCAAATCGCGTGAGCCAATGCCAAAGTTAGGCTGTATTTGTTTTCCAACATAGCATCGTTCGTAGTAGTCAGGTTAAAAAGCTGGAACGGCGTATGGGGATACGGCCATTCCGTCATTTCAGTGTTTGTCATTAGCTCCAATATACGTTCATGAATAACCATCCAGTAAGGGTCTGGCAACGCAGCCATGATGAGACCTATAGCATTGATCCAGAGTTGGATTTTTGTGGCTGGTATTACGACAAAGCCTTTGGTTATCACGTCTAGAAGAGTATTGCCAACCAAATTGGGTGCTAACGGCAGCGACATCAGCTCAACGCAAGTCACGTACAAAGCATGCGCTGAGGGGTTTGGATACTCGTTGAACCTCCAGTCTGTGTTGGGGAAGTGTGACGCGCCAGTCATAGCTGTGACTAAGCTAAGGAGTATTAAATATGTTTTAGACAGTAAAAACACAATAAAATGTATCGATCACAAAATTGAGAGCGAAAGAACACGATATTTTAGATACCCCATACTTACTAATCGGCGTCCTATTCACACGTTTTACGACTGCGACTGCTGCGAGTCGTAACGTTTAGTATAGAACAAGGAATCAATTACGTACTCATGACAATCACTTCCACTTGTCTTTAGCAAGTTCGCTTCTTTCAATAATTGAACACTGGGAACACCCAAATACTCCGAAATATTTTATCCCGAATTTCGATGCTCCGATTTTCAAAAGTTTGAATTTCATAATACCTAAGAATTATAATGTCTATTATTAAAAATCACGAAATTTATTTTACCGAAAGTCGTTAATGCGATTTGTTAGTTTTCCGATTTTCATACGTTCGAAGAATGAAATGCTCGAAGGGTTCTCAGTCCGAAAAACAACATTCCGATTTTCAATACTTTAAATAAACTAAAAGTCAACATGTGCTACAAAATATAGTGACAGAAACGAATCGCTGCAAAACCGATTTCGCGCAGTCTTGTCTGCCCTACCCCAAATATAATTTAAGCCGGTGTAGGCGCGGAGGGGTGGGGCGGCCCACGAGCTGAGGAGTAGGTGGTTTGAAGGCCTGCCGCCGCGGCTGAGGCTGGCCGGCAAAGCAACTTGCTTCAGTACCAAAGACAACTTACTGTACAGAGTTTTTTGCCCATTCTTCTCCATACGAAACCACCTTTTGTAAGCGAGCGAAGCAAACTTGGGAATTGGGGCACCCGACTAGGACAGGTTAGGTTAAAAGGGGATCCCCTTTGTGGTTATTTTTTTTTAACCATCGCCCGATTTTCCGTCTTGTAATAATCGGTATTTTAATAATCGGAATTCGTATTTTAAATGTTTCGGATTACCATTAAGTCGGACTTTTTGTTATTCGATCAATTGAAATTCGATATTTTGAGACTAGTAATTATAAACGTTAGGAATAGTGAGATTTAGGAATTATAAAAATAGGAGTAATGATAAGTCGGAGTTGTTAAATTCGGAATTTTGAACCATTAGGAATTATATAAATCGGTATTTTGAAATTCGTATTTGTGACTGTCGGAAAAAGTTTTTCGTATTTATGTAGTGTATCCTTGAACACTACTGTTCCAATATGGTATTTAATAAAAAGGATACTGTCCACCATTCGGTTGACTAGACTCAGATAATAGTTAAGTTCTGGCGTCCAGCCGGCCGTCGCGTCCGCTTCGTTCTTGGCGAGATATGTTTGGAACGCTTCAGTGGTGGCCCAACCGGATGGGCGCACGTCTTTCAGGGATCCTAACACTGCGTTCACTAGCTTCCTCTTCAGTAACGGTTTATCACGAAGCTTGGATTCGTAATAGTGTAGTGTGTTGTACAAAAACGTTACAGGACGATCTGTCAACATAATATTATTACACACATATATTTTGTTATATATATTGTCATTGTTAATTTGTATAAATGAATTGACGTTTGCTAGAATAATTAGAATAGAATTGGCGGAATTTTTTCTAAAATCTAGACCAGAAACAAATTATTTTTACTGTTATGGGCGAACGATAACCGTGTCAATTATAGTATCAAAATCTCACCATGAAATTTATACAAATAGCCGAGATGCTCCAGAAGTTGTTCCAAATTCTTGCTAACAGAGGGTATTTCCAAATGCCTATGTACCACTATGTCCAGAACTGGAATAAACCTGAGGCACACATTGCTCAAGTAAACGGGGATGGGACCACCGTACGCACTACTTGCCTCTTCTGGGGCGAACTTCTCTGGGTACCTTTTGTGGAATGTTAAATGTTTGTCGTACCTGTCACAAGCAATATTAATGAGTATCTTATAACAAATAAACAATAACATTATTATACATCTCATAAAAAAACAATCACCAATTATTTTGTTTCCAATGTTCTGGAGAGTTTTCCTTTACGAAATCCTGTGCTCTGTTTCTCAACTCCGAACCTTTCAATAGCAATAACTGAATAATATAAAGGCACACTTGGCTTTCATTCCCGTCAGGATTGGGGCGTAGTACCTATGTGGTGAAGAAACAGACTGTGTTAGACAAAACAGCTACTTACAATTTGTTTTGTTTGAATATTCATCCATAAAGATAGAGTTTCTCGGACGGCAAGAGGCGAGACTCTTCAAGCGAACATTATGCAAGTATTGAGTCAACTCTTTTTATCTTCTTCGCCTATTCGAAGCGAGAAACTTGTTCTCAAGCAAGTTCATTGACTTACCAAACACAAGACGAGCCTGTCGATGGTGACGATATTATACTTCCAGATGATATCGTTGATCGCGTCAACGCACTTGTTGATGTGCGGCCCGCCCGCAGGGTTGGTGACCTCGAACACGAGGTAGTCGCAGAACTTGCGCAAATGTGCTGAAAGGGCGCGGGCACCGATTCGCTCTAGAATTCTGTAAAATTACATATTTTTTTATTATGTTGAGGTGGTCAGAAATCCGAGTAGATATCGATATTTTACATAACATAAAATAAAATAAAAATTAGATTAAAGATAACCGCTAACATACACTCACTTGAAAGCAACAGGATTGATCCTGTTAGTCTCAAAAATCATTTTCCACAAGAGGCAGAGGAAAAGGGGCGTGCCAGGCACAGAGAAGTGCGATATAATATCATTATCGTTGGCCATCGAGGTCCACTTGCGGTACTCTTCCTCCACCGACTTTTTTAAAACTTGCTTGTTTTCTTTAGGTGCTGGATTCTGTAATTTAAAATAAAATGTTATCAGTACAATAAGAACGTCTAGTAAACACTTCGTCCTAAATCGGTATAAAAAACCAGCTTTGATTAATCATATTCTGATATTGGTTCCGTTTGATTTAAAAAATTTAAATCAAATTACATACCTGCATGAGCCAATACGTCCGTTCACACGCTCACTCTCACAACTAAGCATTTATACCTCTTTATCTCCATTGGCACCAAACTATTATTTAAGAACATACCTGTGCAAAAAACTCAACGAGCATTGGTGGGAAACACTGAAGAGTATGTTGTGACCACATGTGAGGTGTGTTTGTCATGATTGTAGTGAGAAGTTCCTTCACAGCCGCACCATCGCTGCCTGTCCATAGAAATAAACACTTTAAAATGTAATAGAATTTAATCCAAAAATCTGTAGAATTTGACAATTTGTCACCTTAATTTTTTATCTAAATAACCGAGGTTAAAATTTCATACAACATTATAAAGCATGAGCTAAGGATGAATTTAAGATGTGAAAACCTAATTTCAACCCTGGAGACTTTTTTTTAATGGAAACGACTTTCATTAGTCCAATGTGAGAAAATGTTACAATCCATGGAAGTTCCCCATGACCCTATACATGGTATACAAAATAACGTACATGATAATAATTGGATAGTTGAATCCACCAATCAATTGGCACTTATTTGACAACTCAATTGACAATCTATTTAATGATTTCAAAGCAAATAGAAATCTAATTTTACAGTTGAAAATTAATCAGAATAAAATAACCAGTTTTTTCTTTTTCATAGGTGTCTTTGATTTGGTTAATACTAATAGTGTCAACTACCTTATTATGTTGTTACTTACCAGCACCAGTCATGTATATTCCGCGCGCAAGAGTGAGCACCAACACCCGGTTTAGCTCTTCACTCTCCGAAGAGACCAACGACTTGGGCTCTGACACTACCCTTGACATTTGTAATTGCACTCCGGAACTGCCCAAACTTGTTATCAAACGTAAAGCAGTGCTTTCGAAACTGAAATAGACAAATGATTACTTATTTAAACCCCTTGTACTTACAGAATTGTTGAAGATGTTGTTTTGTACAATTATTTTAATTCATGAATAAAATTCTTATTATTAAATCAATGGCTACAGTCGATGTTTTTTTTATCTTCTTGGGCCCAGTAGGTCACGACGATTATCACAGCATCATTGAGGTTTTCAGTTTTCAAATGTAGACTTGCTGAACAAACACTATTATGCTTTTCTGAATGGAAAAAACACTGCAACATATTTGTATGCAGTTCCAAAATGTTATGTTGTATTGCTTTTTTATGATGAAGTTGGTATTTATCTAACCTTGCTACCTACCTTACATTGATCACCTTTTCGGGCATTCATTTAATTCAATAATACAGTGTGTATTCACGCTAACATTATAAAGGCAAATGTATCAATCCCAATCTGTTTGGGTATTACCTCATCACAGCAAAACTATTGAAGGGTTTGTAATGAAATATACAAAGAGGCAGCTTGGTATCTGGATCAACAGGTTTCCATCAGATGCACTACCCGGGCAACTCTGTAATCCTTGCAGACCTAAATCTTAATTTTTACACATACATACCATAATTGCAACTGGGTCTGATTGGCTTGTGGATATGCGGCTAAAGAATGAATGTTAGAGAGGAGTGTTACTCTATAGTGTGGTTGCACATGGTGAATCCGGTACGAGAACATATCCAACAAGTTATGAAGTATACCCCAAGCATGAGATTTGAAGACATTTGGAAGCAACTGATCTGAAAGAGAAAACAAACAATTTATAGTGTTTTTAACCAGTACTTAGCACAAGAAAATCTTACTAATTTAATGCAAATTTTCCTTGAAGACATTTTGGTCTCTATGGCACATTTAAGTAATTGCAATTGACGGTTCTTAGAAATAATATAACATAACATCACGCTTGCGATCCCCGAAGGGTTAGGCAGAGGTGTACCCATTATAGTACACACCCACATTTCGCCAGTTATGTTTTTAGTCCCATGTAATAGGGGGCGAGCCTATTGCCATCAACCGGGCACAAATCCAGACTCCGAGGTTGCTACTGAGAAATTCCTGATGGAAAAACCCAATAACACTTTGCCCGACCTGAGAATTGAACCCAAGACCTCATGCACAGCATTCGCGCTTGCGACCACTAGACCAACGAGGCAGTCAGTCGGTTCTTAAAAATGTACAGCAAGTTGAAAAAAATTATACTTACGTATGAATCCTTTGATTCCCATAGACTCTATTTCAGTATATACCAGTAAACGGCTGTAAGTCTCCACCAACGCTGGTGCCATCATGCTATTTCCAGGTATGTTACTTTTATTCTGAGCCAATTTGGCAACATGAGTTACTATTGAGTGTATAAGTGACATTTTACAATGTAATGTCAGGCTATCTAATATACACATAGACAAAGGAACGGTCGGCAAAGGCGTGCCTGGATTCCCATTAGGCATCGCTTTTTGGCTCCCAAAAAGAGTCTCTATTATCACTCCCATCGGTCTGGCAAAGAACTCTTGATTTGTTGAATATGCATTACACAGCAAGGCTATGCGGTAATCAGAGCCCATCAATGTGGGTGTACTGTTCGAAGTCATCAGATGCTGAAGAAACCTAAGACACAAACATTATTATATTATTTCAGTTGAACATAATCCAATGGCACTTTCTAAGTAATTCTCAATACTGTAAAGATTAAAAGACTCACGACACATACTCATACTGTACTTTTAAATTTTGCGGCATAGTCATTGTTTTGTGTTCAGTTTCAGCTTTTTTCAACAAGTGCATCCAGATACATACTACAGCCATTTGGTGTGTGCAGTGGGCTTTTGTGCAATCAGGCACGGGTAGTGGTTCCTTTTCAGGATACAGCAATTCATAAAGCTTTATTATTGGTAAGAAATTGGATGATGGGTTTCTTTGAATACTTCCAGATATAAATTGTAATAAAACCCACATAAGATGGTCTCTCCCTTTTTTCATATCATGACCAATTAGTTTGCTATGGAGACCCATTACTATGTTGGGGAACGAAGCAAATCCAATGAGGATCAAGTATATAACCTGTGATGACAAATGAAGCCAGCACCAATGTGATGAGGACATTTCATCATCTTCATTCTCTCCCTCAGTTTTTTCCATTGGCAATATCATAAGTTCCACTAATTGATCCTCTAGTGCTATGCAACGCTGCTTGTGCTGCTTTTGAAGGCCAAGCATAGAGCACATCATGTCTCTGGAATACGGCTGTTGTAACACATGCCTTAACAATGCTATTTGTGGTTTTAAAAGTTCATCATCATATGGCAAATTACCCTTTAAGGAAAACTTTAATGTTGTAGGATCTAATCGCCATGGATTCACAAGATGATCAGCATATCCAGAAAATTCAACCACAGGCAACATTTGTGAGTGTCCAATTATAGAGACCATTTGAGCACAGGGCTTAAAACTCTCCACAAAACTAGATAGAAGTTTAGCCAGTTGCTGAAAACAAAGAGCATAGAGACTTTGTATACTTCTCACTAACTGATAAGATAGCAAAAGATCTTTTAAACAAAAAGTAGAAAGTATTTATTGATAATAATGACTCAAAATAGTCAGAAAACTGCTTGCAAAGTAACATGTGATTCCCACAGGAATGGGTTACACTTTATCAAAGAACTTTAAAGGCAGATTGTGAGATAAACTAAAAATTACTTACCCAGTGTGGCCAGTGATTACTACCTGGATAGTCCTTTTGAATTTCAGTGACGATAAAGTATGCTGGCAGCAATGACGCAGTCCGATCAAAAATGTATTCAATAACATTGTACAGTGCCTTTAACTGAGGCATTGTACTTGAATTTAACCTCACTGGAAGTGTATGAGCTTTCTCCCTGCATCCCTTGAAAATACAAAAGAAAAAATTAAACCATGAGACTTATATATGCAGAAAATATTATTGTAAAAAATACCAACCTTCATTATTTCCCTGACACCTTTATAATCTACTCCTCCTATAATTCTTCTGATCAGGTTAAAACTTTCTATCCAGAAATCAGCATTTGGGTATGTAAGCTTTTCATTGGTCAAAATGCAATCACATAACATCCTGCAAGCAGTACAAGTGAAATTATTCAAATTGATTTTTCAAGTTTTGGTTAATAAAGTTTAACAGATTGTTCACATTTTATTATTTACCGAGCTTGAATAATATTTGTGTTCACTAGAGTTTCCAAAAGGGCAAGTAACTGTTTCATTTTATATCTGTTAGTAAGAACAGCTGTTAGAGTTAAATACTGGCGTAATGCTGATTCCTGTAGCTCCGCACTCAAATTGGTCATGATGCCACAAAGCCTCTTCTGGTACATTGCCAGCATTTCATTTTCTTCTTCTGGCTTGTGTACGAGGAAGCAACTGAAAGCTTCCTCAACTGCTTCAACACGCTAGAAACAGGAGAAACAAAATATATCATGTAGGTTCTTACATAATCAGGTCAGTTTTTTATGTAGGCAGTGATAAACCTGAAGTTAACATTTTTATGATGACTAAGTTGGGCAAATGTTTAACATGATATTTTAGAGATATGTTACTTAGCATATACTTTGGCCCTATCCCCATCTTGCATAGTATGTCAGTTCTATAATAGTGACAGGAGTAGTGCATAACCAAAATATGTGTAATGTAATATTTATTCATTTCACCCAAATCTTTTAAAAACTGTGTTTAGGCAATATTACAAATTCTCAAAGACTCAAGCAAGCAGCAGGTCACAAAAAGGTGTCTGACTATGCAAAATCCTAAACACTACCATGCATTTAGGAAGAAGATGCATTCAGATTTAGGAATATAACAACATTAGGTTGCATGCTCTTTCTTCACTCATGAAACAGGAAACCTGACAATCAAAATAAAAAATAAACTCACCAATATCTCATTGACAATATTAGCCACTTGGGAATCAGCCATCTCTGCAATACTGTACTTAGCACACAATTTATTAATGCATTAACCTCACTCAAAATGTATTGAAAATAACATTCATATTGAATTTAATAATTAAAGAAACACCTTAATTCTGTAGATAACTTTTTTATAACGTTATACTTATATTATAAGGTTCAAATTAGTTCGGACAACAGGCTATCTGAATTTATTATTTACCAAGCATTCTACGAAACGAGCAACAACAATCATCCAATTTTAATATTAAACTTCTGTAGTAGAAGTTTTTATAATATTAATGAGACATAGCAAAATAATAAACAAAAATTGTTTTCATATTTAAATGCAACTCGCATGAAAATAGAACACAAAATAACTTTCTTAATTATTATTCTTTGCGATATAAAAACTTAGTGCAGAAAGGATCAAGACCAAAACCAAGTTTATAAAATGAATGAATGGCAACTGGCAAGCGGCGCCCGTCAGAAAAATGACAGAAGAACTCGGATGCGTTCCATTAGAATAGTAGTACTAGTACCACCTGTGCCACTATAACTCAATTTAAAAGACCTAAAATACATACTACGTCCAAGCACTTGGTGGAAGTAGAATTTACATAAATTGGATCGTGACTTTGTCATTTTGACAGTTAAAAGTATGTTGCCAAATTAGAAAAAATAAAAAAATAGTAGAAAACGTGGTAGATTGGTAGGAGCTCAATGACAAAATTATTTTCTATTTCCCGTATTCGCCTTTAAGTGAATTTTACGTCTCAAAATCCTTTAAACAATATATGGTCCAAGATCCCAAAGTCACCAGACGTACGTTATTACAGAATAGTCGAATGACGATGAAAAAGTAATATAGATTTAAGGTATGCATTATGCATACAGACACTTTTCAACACTGGACCCCGTTTTAGAAATCAGGTTGTAACTAGCATTTTATAAATCAACACAAACAACTAGCAAACTAGCTTTATCATCTCAAAAATACACTTTTTTCTATAGTACCTATTATTTATGCTCATTGTTACAATAATAGCCGGAAAACTTCTTACCGATCATGGCATGGCACTACTACAAAGGTTCCCCTTTAATTAAATTGTGCTTTTGTACCCGATACGTTCCTCAAATAATACTGACCGCATTATTATTTTTTGTAATAATAAATACATTTATAGTGTTTCAAAATTAACGATTAAAGCGAATCTACTTTTTTTGCCCATTTCCTGGCCAAAGTTTATTTCATTGGTAGATTCTAAAACTACTATTTTTTTTGGCCCTAGTAGAATATTTAATTCGGACACGCTCACACTATTTTTAGTATCGTAGGGAGAGCCGGCGGCGCCGGCGACGTTAGCATTCCCGCAACAACATTCGAACATTGTGCTGATTCCGCGTTCGATTTTTGCAGGAGTCGCGAGTCGCTACCCCTATCGACATTCGCCATTAAGGCGCGCCCTAAATCCAGCAATTTATTAAACTCCTAGTGCTGTTTTTTTAGTGCATCTGCCAGTCAACGGTTAGTCGTTGCAGCTAATAAGGTAAGTTTATTAAAATTTTGCACAAGTTAACATGTCGATCGATCGATTGGGACTCTAGACATGGCGACATATTTTTCATTTGACCTCCTGATTGTGCCTGATTGTGCCCTGACTCGTGTCGTGCAGTGGCTCAGAATATGATGAAAGCGTAAATCCCAGATATTTTATTTAACTGGATATCTTGTTTCGGATGCGATGCAACTTCAGAATACAAGCTGGCGCACCCGGCAGCCAATGAAAAGTCGGTGAAATCTACCAATATTGTTAATGAATCAAATTATAATATCTATTAGAGTACATCAAAAATAATATCTAAAGATACTATTTTTATTTAGGAATTAACAGTTCTGCCATTAACCCATCTGCTGTTTCAATATTTTAATAAGATAAAAATAATTATTTTTTAAATTCTTTATATTGTTACTTTGTTGTTGGCAGCAAACAATGTTGGTGTTGGTTAATCTGCAAATTCTGATAATGAAGAATATAAATTACTGTATATATATATTAGTGACCAATCATTATTTTAAAGGCCTTTTTCTTAAACATTTGAATTAAACCAAACAACTGCTAAGCGATACATGGCCAGCTTGCTAGGAGCAAACAGGGTTCAGACATATTGATGAACTACCAGTGTCTGAATGCTGCATTCTCGGTTAGAGTGAAACTTGTTCATAGAGATGCAGGCAAATATTATTATGATCTTAATGTTAAAAGAGATCAAAAACTTTAAGATATTATAAAATAATAGTCTGCAACAGCTTCTGCTGTTGCCCATGACTTTGTTCCGTAGTACAAATTCACATGAAGTGGCAATAGAAAGACAAATGAAACCTGTTCTGCATTTGAATTTTAAACAATCATTTCTTCTTCCTTTTATTTGCATTTCAATGTTTTTTTTATGAAGGGTCATGTACAAAATCTTTTGGATGCATCGCTCCTCTAAGTAGTTTCCGTGGTACACTGCCTGTTAGCCAGTTATGGAATAAATTAATCTTCCATTAATCTAATAGTTGTAGGTTTAGGCAGAAGTACACTTGAACATATAAACACTCACTAACTGAAAACTTGCTAGCGAAAACTAGGTAAGCTATTTTACATCCAGATTTTGCCAGTTTTGTTTAAGAAATGGATAGTTATAAAAAAGATATGTCCGTCATAGAAGTGTTCATTTGGTTTTATACTCTTGCACATGCAATGGAACTATACTGCAATTGTACCAATATATCTCATAACTGCTGTGTTGCAAATGATAATTCTTGAGGCATTGCAATGGCAACAAGACCAACTCGCACTGAATAAAAACTTGTGTAATTTTATTGAAATGTGCAAGAACAAATTGTTTGTTTCTTTTATTTGAAATTGATGCAATAATTAGATGCCTTCGCCAATGATATTTAACACTGTATAAAATTGCTAGACAACAATCTAAATTAGTTGTTAATAACAGTTATAGTATAAAAAAATTATTTGTACATATATTTTTTAATATTTCTTGTGTGTTGGTTTAGGTACTATAGGCATATATAGAAGCGCATTATTTTTATAGGTATTTTTGCTGCTGCCATGGAATATACATGGCAGCAGCTAAGTTATTTGAACATGTTCTTGTAGTACTGACTCCTTGACAATTAACAAATGCACTTAATTGCACATACACACGCAATAGATTGTACCTTTCTGAGAGAAATTAATAAACTTAATTATTATTATTACTCTCTTAATTTTTAACGGCATTGATCATATTAACTATCTTTTATTTATTTATGGTTGAAGTCATGTGTGGTAAAATAATTTTGTTTACATGTTGTATGATTTTTATCTCTTTAAAAACTGGTAAAAATCAAAGCAAAAAAATATGTATTGATATCATCTAAATACATACAAATACCTCATTAAAATTATTGAGGAGAAAACTATATTGTTCTTGATTACTGTTTAACAACACACATTGCGGCGCACATCTTTCAGTGTGAAAGGGCCAGCGTGATTCTTGCTTATCCAATGCATTCCTCGCCTCGGCGGTTTGTACCTTGATAGTTTGCCATTAGCGGTAGCAGGTACTGATACCACATAAAGCAAATACATAAAGGAACATAAACAGGGTGGCAACATAAGGACGTCCAAAAGAAAAAAAAATGGAGTCTCTTGGGCTATTCAAACCTTATCCATGTATGTTCTACGATTTTTTGTGTTTAGGAGCTAGACGATTTTTAATATCCTTTTTTGGATATTCTTCCTTGCATCAGATTATTTTGTTATTCTCTTTTTGTGCCGCATTTTTCGGAAATAGTTTAGCTTCTGCCCGCGACTTCGTCCGCGTCAAAGTTGTTGTGTTGAACCTGTTTCATCCCCCTAGGAGATGAATTTTGAAAAATCCTTTATTACCTATCGTTTGCCTACGTCATAAAAAGAACACACCCTCTAAGTTTCTATGATTAGCGGTTTAAGCTGTGCGTTGGTCCATCAGTCAGTCAGTCAGTCTGTCATCAGGACAAAGCATTTATTCTTATTGTCACCTGAAACTACCAAAACTTAGGGAAAATTTTGTTTTGCAAAATTCATTGCAGATTTTCAGTTTTGGATCGTCGTGCTTCAGAAGCCGACAATAGTCCGCCATCTTCCTAAAATTCCTTTGTCCTTGGTATATGTCTTTAAGTTCTTTCAAACATTAGTGAAATCTTTCGCCTTGATCTTCGCTCACGGCTTCCAGATTTCCTAGAAATTATTAAAAGTATAAATTCAAGAAATTAAGTTTTATGCTCGTATTACAGCCCATTACACTCAAATTCATTATCATTAGGGCTACTAGGTATTTATTTATAGTTGGAGCTTTTATTGTTATCTAATAAGTATAATATTTCACCACATTTTTAAATAAAAATACAATAATCAACATCATTATTTTATAATTTTAAATTGAAACAAAATATAATAAGCATAGTTTATGATAATTATTGTATTTTTATATTAGGTACATTTTTTATTAGAAATCAGTGGTTTTGGGTATGTTGTGATCTTCTCTGGTCTTTATTTATTATTTGAAAATAAAATATCTTGATAACTTCATTATTTTGCATTTATAGTTTGTCATAATTATTAAGAAAGCGCTTTGATGAGTTATTGAACAAAACTACATTCTCGAAGATTGAATGTTTTGGGAATTGGACGTTTTGAGATTTGGGCATTTTGACACTCTGGGACTTTTTGCCCAGAACGCTGACGTGATGGGATGTTTTTACTATTTATCGCGAAATCAAAAACTACCTATTATTAAAGTTATTTAGATTCTAGAGAAACCATTTTAGGCCTGTGTTATCAATAAAAAATATTTCCAAAATGTGAGACACAAAAAGTGTAAATCAACAAAATTTGATGCAACGAGAGTATTTAAAAAATATATTAAAAATCGTCTAGCTCTTAAACCAATAAAAATCTCAGAACATACAGGGGGGTTGTATAGCTCAAGAAGAGAGCCTTCCAAAACGACCTTATCTGGGCTATCCTGTATATAAACGGCCTCTTTGGGTTAGTGGTTACAAATCACGACATCATGAGGTCGTGGGTCCGATTTCCAGGTCGGGCTAAGTGTTATGGTATTGAGTTTTCCATTAGGAATTTCTTAGTAGCAGACACGGAGTCTGGATTTGTGCCCGGTTTATGGCAATAGACTCGCCCCCTTTTACAAGGAACTTAAACGTAACTTGCAAAATGTTGGTGTACTAATGTTCACGTCTGCCTAAGGGCGCGTTCACACGACACGCGCACGCCCAGCGCACGCCACCCGCGTCCAACTCGCATTGAAATTTGTTAAATAAGAATTTGAGCCTTATAATGCATCAATAGATCTCAAATTGCATTTAACGAGGTCTACACGCGCACGCCATGCGCACGCCCCGCGCCCGCCTCGCGCCAACCCTGCACTCGCCCTGCCCGCGCTCTGCACCCTCCTGGAAGCCACTATGCCTAGTGAACGAAGTAGTCCAGTCACTAGTAGTTTAAGTGGGCGCGAGGCGTGTGCGAGGCGGATGCAGCGCGTGTGCGGGTTTAAGGCGGGCACAACGCGTGCACGGGTGCTGTGCGTGATCGGCGCGTGTCATCTGAATACGCCCTAACCCTTCGAGGAGGAATCCCTGAAGGCTTAGGCAGAGATTTAACATCACCTGTAAAGGCGTGATGTAATATTATATATAAACTCCAAAAATAGTAAGTAATTACGAAACTTAAACCTGATCATAAAAATCGGGGGAGGTGCTACACGACTTTTGTTCTTTCACTACCTATGTGTCCTGACGAGGAGACGTGCCATGCCTGGCTGTCGAGCGGGCGTGCTTCGCTGAGGTCAATTGGAACAAATAGAATAACTAGTTGAGTTCCCACTTGTAAACGTGGTATAAAAAACGTGCTTAAAGTTTTATTTTTTATTTCTTTGTCACGCGTTATTAATTAATATTATTTCGTAAGCCGGTAGAAAAATCACGCGGATTACGACTTAAAAAAAAATCAATATTTTTGAATAGTCTCATAATATTTTATGATAGATTGTGGTTTTGAAATTGCTAGCTCTGTGCCGTGGCTTAACCGACTTTAAGTTACGTCTTTACAACTCCGCTCCCATGGGTCGTCATATTTTGTAGCCTTGTACCTTCCTCGATAAATGGGCTATAGACATAACGCTAAAGGATTTTTTTTCAAATCGGATTTGTAGCTCCCGAGATTAGCGCGCTTTATCAAATAAACCAACAAACTATACCTACATCTGTTTAATATCCGTACCTATAGAATAACAAATTTGAAATCTGGTTTAGTATTTTGGTGAACTTTTTTGTAGTGACTGCCTCGTTGGTCTAGTGGTCGCACAATACGACTGCTGAACATGAGGTCTTGGGTTCGATTGCCTAGGTCGAGCAGTGTTCTTGTGTTTTCCATCAAGAATTTCTCAGTAGCAGCCTCAGAGTCTGGATTTGTGCCCGGTTGATGGCAATAGGCTCTAACCCTTCGAGGATTACAGGCGTGTTGTTATGTTATGTTTTTGTCGTAGTCGGGTTTTATATCAGTCTTTTATTTTAAATCCAAAAGACCCTGTCAAAGGTAAAAATACTTTAGCCTTCAAGTATTACAAGGGAGAAGTTTTAAAATAAGGATTTAATAGAAAATAATTGTGTCTCATTACGTGGGACTTAGTAATTAATAAGTCAAGACAATGTTCTCTTTCTTAAGCATAGATATTACGTAATGTCATTAGATTTAGAAGGTGAACCCAACATAGTTGGGCAAAGGCTAGGGAGATTGATTGATATAATATTTACACAAGTTTAACTCTAGTTTACCCTAAACTTGAAAAGGGCTTATTGTAAGTACGTGGATAGAATGAGCATTGGCTCGTTTGGTCTCTAAACGAACCTATAAAAGAAAATAAATAATGAATTATAGTAACAATACCTGATAATATATATGAGCCATGATAAAAATACATTCCAACAAGAAAGAGAAAATATCAATTAGCCCTCCCTAAATGGGTGTATTCAATATTGCAATTTCTCCGTACTCCCCCGTCTCTAATTAATTGATTTCCACTCCAGTACACAGCTCCCTATACTAGGCTCAAAATTATTTTCTGTTTTCAACCCCGATATTCCCTTTGACAGCTCTTATGGGCACCACTCCACGGCGCGGTGTCGGGATTGGATGGACGCGACTAATTGATGCGCCGGATTAAAATCACCGGTGAAGGGGTTACACGTTTCAAAAAGAGTTATTACTACCCGGTCCCCACCTTCTGCAAATAAAGAACACGGTGAACAATGAAGGAGTTGAGCTTTTATAATTATCAAACTCGTAATGTCCATTGGCCACGAAAATTATGCAATATTCTAATCTGATCATTATCATAATATCTACCTAGCTTTTTTAACAATATTGGGGGTCGCATCCGTTTAAACTGGATGCAGCTGAATACCAGTATTTTACTTGAAGCGACGGCCTATCTGACCTACAGAACTCAGTTACTGGATAACACAAGATACGACTTTCTGGCAAGACTGCTTATCAGACTCTCGGGCTACTGTATAACAGTGACTGCCTCGTTAGTCTAGTAGTCGCAAAAACCGACTGCTGAGCCGAGAGCTGAGGTCTTGGGTTTTCTGTAGTTGGGTAAAAAGGCAATGTGTCGATTGAATCTACATTTACATCCGTAGTCAGAATATAATCCGTAAATAAAGAATTCAGTAAAACTCCAAATCATATAATAAATCATTCCACTGCCGATCAATAAAATGTATAAAATTGTATTATTACTCGTACTTGTCCAGCGAATAGGGTTGCAAGCAGCTTGTGCGTCTCAATTCATTCAGGGCGAGTCCAGTGCAACATTATTATTTTTATTCCGATGCTCCCTTGTTTGTAATTAAACTAGGGAGAGGGTTACGAGTTTAGGTTTCGGGTTTGTTATTCGAATACGAGGAGGTCTTTATTGATTCGTCTCTTATTATTACTTCGTGCACGCGTTCAAAATGAGTGTGCATTTTTGTTTATACCTATAGTTACATGTTTCACAAAGGGGTTGTACGGTGTTTTATAGACAATAGTTGTATAAAATTTTGTTTCGCATAAAATTTAACTCATATCATATTATTTTATAGAACAATTAATATGCAGAATACATACTTATTTCGAACAAATTTAGCGTGGGCACTGGCCGTGCCCCCTGATTCCATCATTTTTGTTACAAATAGATAAAAATTATATCTTATAATAACAAATCAAATAATCTTTATCCTCATTGTTTACTTAGTTCATATAAATCTTATTACCAAGAAAAACCTTTTATCAAATCACATTTTGTAAACTTTTCAATTCATATCTTTGACAAAATGCTAAGGTATGAATTCCTTCTATAAAATTACAACACATTGTTCACAAAATAATGTCGGAAAATTCTAGTCAAGCAGGAAAACAATCTTGTTATTCTCCTTAATAGTGAGTTCATATGCACGTACTGTGTTTACTTTGCTTTAAGTTGCTGAAAAGGCGTACTCGGTATTTGTTAAAAAAAATATAACCACGAAGCGGATGCCCCATGTTAGATATTAATAACTAGCACTCTTCCCGCAACTGAGTTCGCCATTTTTTTTACGACTCCCTATTGTTTGATACTTCTTACTTCTACTTAATCAAATATAGCCCTCAGTGGTAATAGATTTCTATTTGTGAAAGAATTTTCAAAATCGGTTCAGTAGATCCAGAGATCCCTAGAACTTCACAAACTCACAAACTTTACCTTTTTATAATATGTATTAGTAAAAATATAATAAAATAATACTTTTATAAAATGATTATTAAAATAGTAAATCACGGTTAATAAAAGCTTTGGGGCTCATTAAATATTTAAATTTTAATGAAATAGCAGCATTTTTTTTTTTCGGTGAAGTAAAATACCATGGAAAAATACACTGATCCAACAATATTCTTAAAAAATATGTTCTACTGTTTGATATGAATGTGAAATAAAAAATGTGACTTATAATACTTTGAAATGTGTTTTTGTGAAAGAGGTTTCATTTGAGTAAAATAGTCTGAAACAGTACTTATTATTCGAAATTAAAATCCAAGAACCGAACATTGTATGAAACATTTTCTGCGAAATCAAATTATATGAAATTTATGTCTTCGAAACAAAGGGATCTTTACAAAGCATATGCACAATATAATGTGATAAATGTCCCCGTGCAACATTTGACTTCTATTTCGTGGGTAAGTAGGGTATTGGATCCCAATGTTGTTAAATTTCTTGTAAAGACTACATCAACACTTAAATGCGAACGCAAAGGGCACAAGAAGGAACATGGATGGGTTTTAACACTTAAATGCAAAGTCAAAGTCAAAACATTTATTTCAATTAGACCATTTACAGGCACTTTTGAATTGTCAAGGAGTCGATCAGTTAGTCCGAAAGTTGAAGCTAGTTGCTCGTTCCAAAACGGAGGTAGGCCTCTATGGAGAAGAACGAGCAAGAAACTCCACGGCACTCTTTTAAATTTCAATGTACATACCTACATACATAAATTGGTGCAATGACCTCTACAGAGTTCATTTAGACTTTAGAGCAAAGCAAATTATCGAATAGCAAGAGGGATCGTCCCAGGGACGACTAATTAATAGATATAATCCGATGCTGCAGTGTTATCTCCACTAAACGAACAATATTCATTGCCATCATAACGACGCGTGTAAAGTTATAGAAACATTTATGCCTCAATCGAAGACTTTATGCGAGGCCAGTTACACTGGAAATGTTTAAAGATCTATAATGCCATTGTTAGTACGCAGTTTCGGCTTGAAAGGCCAAAAGAAAATAAATTATAGCTTGCCAAAATTCATCACAGATTAAACTAAATAAAAGCTTACAATAAAAATATATTCGCTCCATTATTGTATGCAACCAATCACACACATTGAAAGTAGACACAGCTGCCATGGTTATTTTGTTGTAAAGAAATGATTTGAACCTCCATTGTACCCGTCTTTTGTCCGTTCAATGGCTACTTTTAATCTGATACAGAGATAAACCCTTTTTGAAAGTGGAGAACTGTAAAGCATAGGGTGCATTGGTGCACCCTTTATGGTAGGTATTATGTAATGTAAGATTAAAAAAAAAACCTTTTGAAACGCTGTTATTAAGTTTTAAGCCGTTGTATTCGCTTTTATAAAAAAGCGAACTGCAGTTTAATTTTAATCCATTGTATCTACCAAGCTCCGCTGCTAGTGACAGCTGTCGAGATGTCGAGACGGCTATTAAAAGTTAGGGCTAAGTTGGAACTTATGGAAATTGAAGGTATTTAACAGCAGTGGTACGATTTAAAAACGAATAGTAACGACATAATTAGTCAATTTAAAATTATTTAATTGAGAAACAAAATTAAACTTCGAAAACAAATGAAAATTATAATTTCTAAAGAGAATAATTAATAAAAAGAATATATTTATTTTAATATATTTATTTTATGAATTAAAAAACATCTATTTAAAAAAGTGAAATCCAAAGCCGACCTTTTTATATCATAACAACATTGCAAAGCAGCTTCAGATCAATTTTCTAAAAGCAGCAAAAGGATTCCTCGTGAAATTCTAATGAGGCCGCGGATGCCACCTCCGTTTTAAAATAGCTAAACCTAACAGTGGGAAGATACTAGATTGAACTGCAATAGCAAATTGAAAAAGATTGTCCAAAACCAGTTAAAATGCCTTGCAGATCAAACTGATATTGGATTAAAGTGATTTTGAATAACATTACTGATAAGAGATAAAGTCATCAGTATGTATTTAGTAGTTAGCAGTAAAACAAATAATTTTATATTTTTTGGAACATAACTGTCACCTACTGCATAAATCTCCTTGAAAAATTATATTGTTTTGAAGCCAATTCTTAGTTGTTTAGCAGTCGGGTTGTCGGGGGGCACTACGGCAGTGCCCCGCCAAGTCGAGCAAATAAAAGCGGCACGGCCGTACCATCCTTTTCTAGAAGCGGTTCAGGCGTTGTGGATTAAACTAGAAGCCTATATTTCTAGTAACCAAGCAAGAATTGTTTAAGCACGATATATTTCAAATTTAATTCAATTTGAACCAGTAGTTTAAGAATTATAACTAGTCAAAGATCTTCTTTTTTGTCACTCACTGACTGATCGATCATCAAAACTCTAAAGCACTTCTAGTAGACATAGAAACTTCAAATTTTGAATACAATTAGTGTTTAGTGTATAAATCAAGGAAAAACTAAAATATTTTGCAATTTCAGTCCAGTTTTCTAGATACTAGGACTAAATGGGACTAAAAACATAACTGGCGAAATGTGGGTGTAATGGGTACACCTCTGCCTAACCCTTCGGGGATTACAGGCGTGATGTTATGTTATGTTTTCTAGATACACCAACTGCATAAATAACTTTGTAATCCTATATGATGTGATATAATCCTATGGGATTACAAAGTTACTTATGCAGTTGGTGTATCTTTGAGGAAAACTGTAGCTGAAGTTCAAGAAGTAGTATCAGAAAAAGAGGTTTATTCTTCGTTCGGCCCACTGAGTTTCGTCCCACATAAAAAATTCCTGGTTCGTCCTAAGCAATATGCTTCCTTCGTCCCAAATTATAATTTTAAATATTTTATTCTTGTTTCGTCCTATTTTATATTCCTTCTACGGCCCATATTTTTTTTTGTATAAGCTAAACTTACTTTTATGTACAGTCTGCAAAAAAAATAAAATTAAAGTTCAGTTGTTTTCTCTTAGTTTAGTTTACTGTTGCTTAAATTTTTAGTTTATGAATGCTGTTTTTTAAAATGCTTGTTTTATGCATGATTGTTAGTAATAATCACAATTTTTTCGACTTTTCGTTAGTATTTTTTACCAGTACTTTTTACTACCAGGAATGCAGAAATTAACTGGAACTAGATCCTTAAGCGACTTACTACTCTTAGCTTGATAATGGTTAAAATACAGGTTTTGAATTGTTTTTTTTTTTTTTTAAAGTACCAAGGTGACAGAAATGAACAGAAGGTAGGCCCCTAAACGATCTCAATAGAAAGGAAAACAAACATATTAATTCACATACACAAACAGCCAGACCCAAAACAACTACTTATCTGTATTTGACGTATTTGTAAAAATTTCAAATACGTATCTTTTTTGTTTGTTGACCGTACTTTTAAAGTACTTGTAATTTGGGACGAATCACCACTTCAATAGTCATATGGGACGAACTAAGAATTTTTTGGAATGTGGGACAAAACTTCGGGACGAACGAAGAATAAACCGAAAAAGATGAGGACTGCCTACAAAAATCAGAAAAGCTCATAAGACAGAGAGCGGGCTAAAAGAAAAATCATTTTTGATATTAAAGAAGTACAGGGTACTGGAAAGGAAAAAAAAGGAGGTTTATCTACAAAAAAAAATGAGATGCGATCAAAAACAAAACAAGTCTCGCAAGTGAGTTCTTCTACTGTTAAAAGTTGTGAGATCCATGTAATACCAAGTCAGTTGATTTATTCAGTCCCTACTTAAGGGACCTTCTGTCTTAGTTAAGTTATTACGTAATTAGCAAATCTAACAACACTATTCTTATAGTGACCACAGTAATATTAAAAATCTTTTATGTTTAAATAAAAAAGATTGACTTGGTCATCGCATGAAAACACAATGCCATCAAAAACAAAACTTAAAAAAAAAAAACAAGTCTCGTAACTCAGTCAGCGCGATTTTGTTGTCGCACCGAACAATCTTATTTACTACAATAAGCAATATTGATAGTGAGTTACATTGTGTTTAAAGGGAAACAATTTCGTCATACATAACTATTACGTAACTTTAACCGTTTATGCAGCGCACACAACGGAAGCTCTCAAAAAGAGGTTTTTTTTCCGTTTTTACAACATTTTTCATTAATGCTCCGCTTCTATTGGTTATAGCGTGATGTTATATATAGCCTATACGGCCTTCCTCGATAAATGGAATATCTAACACAAAAAGAATTTTTCAATTCAAACCGGCAGTTCTTAAGCGCGTTGAACCAAACAAACAAACTCTTCAGCTTTATACATTTAATGAGTATTAGTATAGATAAAACCCTTCTGTCATAATTATAGGCATGTAGTTAATTTAATATATTTTTTTCGGTTTCGCAATCGGCGTAGAGCGTATGCGCTTCGTCCTTTCACAAATTGCAACCCTGGCAATCCTGGCATCTCTTGTATGTAACGCCTTTCCTCCGCGCATTATTCAACCGTGTTGTGAGACCGCGCACGTGCACGACGCAAACAAACGCTCGTGGCCTTGCTACCCTTGCTGGACGAAATACATCGTTTTCAACCGACTTCAAAAAGGAGGAGGTTCTCAATTCGACCCGTATGTTTTTTTTTTTCTTTTTTTGTGTGTTTGTTCTACGATTACTCCGCCAATTATGAATCGATTTGGATGATTCTTTTTTTGTTTGAAAAAGTATAGTTCCGAATAGGTCCCATAGGAATATTGTCATGATCTGATGATGAACTTTGGAGATATGGAACGGAACTCCTTATAAAATCACAGCAGAACCGCCGTAACAAGACTAATTGCTTTGTTTATACGTGTAGTCGATGACTGACTGAAGGAAGTGGGGAGGGGGTACGTCAACCCCCCTCCTACCACTTTCCAAAATTTAATATATCGTGTGAGGTATTGTTTGAAAGGGCTTTATGTAAGGATTTCAAAAATTAACACACAAGCACTAAAAAGTTAAAAATAAAAAGCTTTTTTACAAAAAAATATGACCGCCATCAAAAACTACAAAATAAAAAAAATAACTTTAGCTTGGAAGTCGGTGGCAATACCTACATAACAAGAAACAAAACCAAAGCCGCCGTCTTTCAAGCTAAAGTTATTTTTTTTATTTTGTAGTTTTTGAAGACGGTCATATTTTTTTGTAAAAAAGCTTTTTCTTATTCGTGTTGGACTTGTAGGACTCAACCGTTTTCCATTGAAAAATAAGTGTAAATTGTGCCAACATTAAAAATGTGACTTTATAATTAAAACATACAACAGTACCAACTATCAGCCAAACTAAGCGAGCTAGTATTATAACGTTAAATTAAAGAAATTACAACTTCTACCGGGTTCATAAAAAAACGTAATTTCTATTGTTTGTTGCCAGAAATAACCAGAAATGGCTACAGCACTTCCAGAGCCATCAACTTCCCATGGACGTAAAGGAGGATCGAATAGCGGGGAAGTGGAGGAGGCGCTGAACATACCTCCTGCACTCGCCGAAAGGCCAGAGGGCTTGCCTCCGGGCAAATATAAACTCGTTGGGTGGGACATGGATACGACTGGCAGAAGACTTATCGATGAGGTATGATAGTTTTATCTCTTTAATTTGTGTAATGAATGGTTATTTCTTAGCTCGTGTACATTTTTATACGCCTGTCGTTGCAGAAAAATCACCTTTTCCAATTTTAGAAGCATGTGAACGCTTCGATTGTGCTGGTTGCGGGCAAAATAGTAATCGGCCTCGTCGACGTTGTGCAACTAATTTTGGGTCTGCAGCGGCGCTGTAATTTTCTTCTCCTTGTAGGAGGGTTAGTTCACACCGACACGTGACACGCGACGCTAATTAAGGTCCTCCTAGTCTAAGAAAACGCAAACGCCTACCAATTTTTTACTTACGTTTCTTCAGCTACTAGCTCAACTCCATTGGAGAGCCGATAGCGAGAAGACGCCTACATTGTAGTCGCAATCAGCGTGCAGCGTTGTCGTCGACAACCACACCTTCAGTCTCTTGGTACTATTGTAATAATCGATTTACATAAATTGGTTCACCTTTAGCAGCCGGGCAACATCTCCTTACCGCATCCCTGATTGCAGCACAATAAGCACTGGCACGGCTTTATCTTCAAAATAAAATCCCTCTTAAAGGTTCTTTTTAAGGAGTTTTTTCTTCTGTGGCTGCAAAACAGCGAATACGGCAAAAAAGGAAGGCAACTACTTTCACGATGATATGAAACATCATTTACAAAAATAATAGCAATTTTCAATCGTGTCATTAGTAATTATTATACGTAGATGCTCAAGCTCACGCAATCAAGATATTTGAGTGCCAAATGTTCAGCAGTAAAAAATAATGGGTGGATGATGAACTGATCTGTGTTTCTATTGTTTCAGTTATGTCAGATCGCGGTGTACACTCCCGAAGAACAGTACTCCCAATATATAATGCCTCACTGTGACCTAAACCCTGGTGCTCGACGTCGACACAATCTCCGCGTGGTTTCGGTCGGGAGATACCGCATGCTCAAAGACACCACGACTCAAAAAGTACTTATTTAAACAATTAAAATTTTGCTTTTTTGCTATTTAAATTTGAAAAAAAAAACCAGTAGCCGTTTGTAATTAAAAGGTGTCAAGAAATTAGGGCGACGAAATAAAAAATAAAAATTTATCTGCGGGAGATATACTCGTATTATACATGTAGAGCAACACGGGCCAACTTACGAAAAGGGAGACACCATAGCGTATTTTTTCAATATTTTTTGCGGGGGGAAATACACACACAAACACACTTTCTCAATGCCCCACACAAAAACAATCGTCTGTCGCTACGAAACTCGCACATAAAAATAATAACATAACATCACGCCTGTAATCTTCGAAGGGTTAGGCAGAGGTGTACCCATTAGTACACTCACATTTCGCCAGTTATGTTTTTAGTCCCATGTAATAGGGGGCGAGCTTATGTGGCGCGGACCTGTGTGTGAGCCAAACGAGGACCCTAACCATTTGACCAGAGGCACCAACCCGAGGACCTATTGACCCTGAGGACCCTCCATCATCAAATGACTCCTTCCGCCATGGGTGGGGCGGAAGGGACTGTCAGACTTTTACTGACTAAAAAACCACCCTGTTCCTTCTGTTGCCCTTTACGTTCCGGGGCCACGGTATCCTGTTAAGACGTCCCGCAACCCCGGCAGGCGTTGGCCCCGTTGGGGGCCCCGTCCCTGTGCTGACAGCTCTTTGAGGCGCGCGCGAACAGAACGCGCCGTCAACCCGGGCTTGGTCCTTGATCGGACGGCGAGCTACCCATTACTCGCCGTCCGCATATAATCTCTGATCTATAGAACACTAGCGACCCGTCCCGGCTTCGCCTGGGTGCAAATTCTGACTATTCCAGTAGATTTCCTTAAAAAGTTCTTTTATAAGAACCTTGTCTGAAAATTTACGAACACAACAAAAAAAGAATCAACTAAATCGGTCCAGCAGTTCTCGAGTTTTGCGCTTAGCAACACATTCAGCGATTCATTTTTATATTATAGATCATACACACTGATAATCTATGAAAACGGGGACCTGAATAAACTCTTGTTCGGAAAAGCTATCAATACGAAGACCTTCATACACTTTGTGTTGAAAAGCTACTAATCCGAGGACATTTGTGTGAAGGTTTACACATAAGTCCCCACAAGGTACATAAAATAAGACTGAGGTGTATGACGTAGTGTGTAAAAATTTTAATGGCGCCGCCTGGCGGATACACACTGTTGAGCTGTGACAAGAATTTCCGTGAACAAACCGAGGTTTGACTAACTTTTCCTTATTAAGTATACAGGAAGGCTCAAAATCGAGCGAGTACGATACAATGGTCAAGTCAAACCGAAGACGTCCGAAAAAGTCCTCGGTTTGGAAAGGTCCTCGGATGTGCCTTGTGTATTCATACGCAGGTCCTCGCATGGTACTTAAAAAAAACACATTATGTGTCATAACGTAACGACGTGATGCAATTAACTTGAAGAGTTGCATTCAACCGTTGCTGTAACAGCTGTCGATACCCATCATCGATAAATAAAAGAACTCGGTTAGGGAAATCAGGTTTTAAAAGTGATATAATATTATAATTAATAATAATAAGAAATAAACCAACTTTCCTCTGCTTTTTCGATGCGTTAAGCTTTTATAGTCAACCGGCCCGAGTTAACCTTTAACGCACGTATTGCACTTTATTTTATTTTTTTATCGAAAATTAACATATTCGGCTATATATTCTACAGCTTTCTCGGCAAAAGGGGATAAAAAAGACATTGTGACAATTGCAAATGCAAATGTCACACAGTGACTGAATTATGGTAAATAAATATTTTTATCGATAACAAACAAACAATCTATAAAGAAATAACACTATAAAGAAATAGCATTTGATGACAGTGACTTAACAGTGGTCAATTTGCACATATGTTTCGACAGAGGGGAACGCCTGCCTAAGCCTTCTCCCCCCGTGTTGCTCTATGATTATACACAAAGGTAAGGTTAGTAGTTAGAGTAGTAATCTAGTTTTGGCGTAGTCGACGGAACCCGGATCTACGGAGCCCCGCTGCGCGTGGCTCCTACTTCTGAATGGTTAAAAGAAAAAACATGAAGAGGATGGCGGGGTCTGGTAGACCTCGCCATCCCCTTCTAACCTAACCTGTCCGAGTCGAGGTGCCAGGTCGCTCGCTTCGCTTGCTTGCAAAAGGTGGTGTCGTATGGAGAAGAACGAGCAAGAAACTCCATACAGTAAGTGTCTATGTGTAAAGTCTGGTTCTGACGCAAGTTGCAAAAGGCGTCACACGGCAAATACGTTCACGAAAAACAAAATTTCGATATTTTGACTCTCGGTAATATGATTTTCGACATTTTAATCTTCGATATTTAGATTTTCGATATTATGATACATTCGATATTTAGATTTTCGATATTATGATACATTCGATATTTTGATTTTCGATATTTAGAACTTCGACATTTTGATTTTCGACATTTTAATTTTCTGATATGTATCCATTTTGTGCCACTAAGTGTAACTTCTGTACAAAATTGGGCAAAAACTGTTGATCTCCTTTCACGGTGTTTTTTATATAATCGTGCGTAAGCAGATGAGAAATGTTTTACGGTACTGGTACTGACGCAGATACTAACGTTGTGTTTATTGTCACATTTGTAATCTATCATAACTAAGGGCGCTTTCAAATTAGACGGTTTATTTTTATTTTATTTATTTATAAAAAGAGGCACAATTACAATGATTTTTATCTTAAAAATTAAGATAGAGCACTGTTTCTTAATTGCCTGAACTAGGTTGAACCTGTGTTTCTGGCTACAAGACGCATACATATCTACTTAAAATAAATAAATTATCATTAAGAAAGAAGTAAAGTACTAAAATAGCATTAAAAAACAAGGCAGCGTGGTTGCAATTTACTTGCATACAACAATTAAATCCTCTGTCTGTGCATAAGACATGGGTTGTAAGAAACTAATTATAGATTTTTTACAGCTAAAATAGTTTAACTTATATAATTATACTTAGTTTTCTATTTAATCTATTGTACAAAAATAGGCCTAAAAATGAAAATAATCTTTCCACAAAGACATGTTTCGAGGTTTCGTTCGAATTACATACAATATCATTCCGTCTCTTAGTATTGTCAGCATTGTACGTAAGCATTGTGTGCTGTTTTAATACTAAGTGCATAATGAAAAGCTGGCGCACAGTCAGCAATTTGCAGGATTGATATAGTTAACCTGTATGAAAGAAAAAGGGATGGAAATTTGCTACCTTTAAAATTTGCTCTTTGAGCTCTTTCAAGAGGAAGCGAGATAGTCTTTTTTGCGCCACCCCATGAGGTGATACAGTAGTGAATTATGGATTTGACATAGGGCGAAGTAAACTTGTGTGATTAATTTTGAATCTGTAAAAGTTCGTATTTTTTTAAATACATATAATAATTTTCGCACTCTCATAACCAGACTTTCAATATGATGCCTAAAAGTAAGTGTTGGTTGGTGCTGGACTGCTGCAGTCCGGGTATCGTATTGCGCACGCCGCACGGGCGGTTATGATTTTTGATACAAAATGTCTCGACGCAAGGTCGTGCGATAGCAGTGCGGCGCACGTCCGTTGGCGGAACGGCAACAATGAATATACTACCTACCTCAGCCGTTGTTCGCTAGTGACGTTTCGTGCAAACCTACCTTATTATGGACTTACCTTTAATACATAAGATGTTATAACTGAAATAGAATTGAATGAGAGATTTTTAACTAAGTAATATAATTCATAGAAAAAATCTCTAGACATTCTAAAATAGTTAAAAAAATCAGCTGAGTTTTCTTTTAATCTTGGGTAAAGTGTATAAAAATCACCAGTTTTATATGTTAAAGAAAACATTGGCGGCGCTCTAGTACGGCGTCGTTGTGTTTCTTCCGAAGCAAGAGAACTAACAATAACACTTCCTCGTCAGAGTCCATAGCACCGACTGAAGTCTGGTTTCGATGGACAACACTAAAATTCGACCGGACTGCAGCCGCGCATCTCTTCAAATAAGGCGATTCACGTCAGATTGCTGTCGTACGGCTCACGGTCGTAACAACAACCGTGCGGCTGCAGTCTAAATTGAAAGCGCCTTAAGGTTGCTAACTTTTTGTTCGAACAAGGAAAATCAACAGTACCTCGGTAAAATTAACAGTATTATTTTTTAGTCCGTGATAAGACCTGTCGTATGTACCTGTACTGTATGGATCGGAATGTAGGGCCGCGAAGTAGACGGATGAAAAAAGATTGCATGTAGATGAGAATGTTGAGATGGATGTGCGAAGTGACCAGAATGAATAAGGTTAAAAATGAGTACATATGAAAGTGGCGCCAGTGACAGAAAAGTTGAAAGGGAATCGTTTGTCTTGGTATGGGCATGTGAAGAGGAGGGCTATGAATATGAATGTGGATGGATGGAGAGCAAGACGAAGGCTAAAGAAAAGATGGATGGATTGTGTGAAGATGAATAATGATATGAAAGAAAAGGGAGTTAGTGATTGCATGACGGCTGACAGGACGGAGTGGAAGAAGAAAACGTGTTGCGCCGACCCCAAGTAACATGGGACAAGGGCAGGTAGATGATGAGAAACATATTTTTTCGTGCTTCGGTTAAAATTAAAAAAAAAACTGAATTCTTATGAGTTTTTTAATTTGATGAAGCTCTATTTGTTTTTTAATTTAATGAAGCTCTATTTCATTCCGCCATTTTCACTTCAGTACATAAAATACTTTTTTGCTAATAACCGGTCAAATAGCTCAAAAAATTCCAAAATTTAGACTTAGTTTGTATGTAATGCCGTACGGCGTAAACGCTCCTAAGGAGAATACAACTTTTTGAAAAGCTATATCTCAGAAATGACTATTCTTAGGAAAAAAGTACAAATACAATTGCTATAGGTAATTTCATGACCTATAATTTTTGCCTAACCTATTTTACGAGATAAAACTGACCGTTTATCTGAAAAATGCAAAAAACCCATATTTGCAAAGTTTGACCTTGAATTTTTCTTTTGCACATGTGGGATTGATGGCGGTTTTTCACATATTATGTCATACAAATTTTCAGCTTGTTGCGAATTTTCGTACCCTTGAATATCTATATTGACCGTACTGTATCGATGAGATGGCGAGAACAGAGAGCAGACCACGAAACAATTTATATAGTAGTGTGTGTAGTGTTTTTGTTTTGAGTGTTTAAGTGTTTTGGCTTGAGCTTTTCGCGGTAGTAAATAGTTTTTTTTTTCTTTCATTCTTTCTACTAATATTTTTTAATTCCTCGAAACACAATGAATCCACTATTGGACATCCTATCTCATTAAAAAAAATCACTGTATTGATTTTGATTCATGAGGAATATATAGGAAGTGTATAACATCACACTATGACACGCGGGACTGGGGTAGTAACCAAAAACGTAGCTTAAAGCGAGTGAAAAACAGCCACACGGGCGAAGTTGCGGTCAGGACCTAGTAAAGCATACAGGCATCCTGTATATTTCACTCATCAGTCTTTGATTTTACAGTGTGACCTTGGATAAATTGCACAATGGGTGTAGAAAATTTCGCATGAAAGCCATAATATCCTATTGCATCGAAATTATGTATCTATTGGGATATGGATATTGGTTTATGACGGATAGAATCACTTTCATAACCCTTAGGAGACTAAATCACCAGCTTGTAAAATGCGCCAACGAGCTTATCCCCGCTAAAAGCCAAATATGCATAATCCTTTAATGGCCTCATTCGTGTTTCCATGCTGCTGCATTTTTATTTGTTTTTTGTCAAGCTTTGGTCGACTAAGTAACCTAAACCAAAATTTCGTCTACAGGTTCTTAGGACTAAGTCAATCATTGCGGCACTCATTGATTTTGTGAATTGGCTAGACGCAATCAAAGCACCTGAGGAAAAAGTTATCCTAATCTATCATGAACCTCGTCGGCTGTATCCTACCCTGCTGTTAAATGTCCTAATTAAGTAAGTGTCTTATATATACTATCCTGTACAGTGTATAATAGGTACATAATATAGAGCAATACGGAGCACCAGCAGCGGGCGGCGCACGGTTGGCTGAAAATCACCTTTGAAATACATAGAGACTTGAACTGTAAATGGTTCTTTTTTTGGCCTGAAATGGATTCTGCTGATCATAATTACTCTATTACTTATGGTCAAAAAAACTGTTTTATTATTATTATACTATAAAAAGTCAAATTGCGCGCACAAATGAAACAAGTACGTTTTTTTAAAGAAAAAAATGTATTGTTCGTTTTGGACTGCCCGTGTGAATCTTCGATAAAATTCTTTCAGAGTGACACTGTTTTCATCAGAAAGGTTAGCCTTTCAGCCTGAACAGTGTCAGCCCTAGGGCTAGGCTAGAGAGTGGAATAACAAGTAAATTAAACAATATTTTATGATCGACGGAAGAAGTATGCTGGCTGCTCAGAATACAAATAAATCCAAGTTTGTAATTATGCCTTCCATTATTCACTATCACTGAGTAAAAAGTAAAAAGACGGTGATATGAGATGTCAGCAGTAGAAATGCTCAATATAAATTGAAGTTACAAATCCAATTTTTGACTATTTACTGTTTTTGACGAATGAGAGTATTACGTTTACTTCATAATCCCTCATTATGGTGATCCTGCACTAATTGCTAAATTAACGTGTAGGTACCCTAATAATTTTTTTGGGTCTATCCTTTTACTAGTTAATATTACTTACATAGGTATTTAGCCATATGGGGTGATAACCTCAATTATATTCCAGCATTTAAGCATTAAAATGAGTCAAATACATATTCTTTTATTTAACGATTTAGAAAAACAAAATCGTCACTGGTGCCGCGATTATAAATAAATAGTACTAAATTAGTGTGTAAGGATATAACAGCCAACCTTGCGACTCCAGATAAGTCCTCATTTTTTACGTCAGCCCTATACATTATTTTCTTGAAAAATCATAACACTTTCATTTGTGCACGCAATTGCTTCATTTGACATTTTATGGGTGCGTCTCATAACGTATAAACTCATTTTGTCTAATTTCATTTTATTATCGTTCATAAGATATAATCAACGTGAGATATACTAACTGGATATAATATATACTAATCGGATAGGTTAGGTTAGAAAGCTAAGGCAGGAGCGAAGCCGAGCGGAGCTCCCGCCTTTTTTTTTTTTTTTACCGATGTGAAATCATCAAATGACTTCCCCAGCCCTGGGCGGGGCGGGAGGGAGTGTCAGACTTTTACTGACTAAACCCATCCATGTTCCTTCTTGTGCCCTTTGCGTTCCGGGGGCGCGGTCTCTCTTTCGAACAACCCGCAGCCCCGGCAGGGAGCTCCCGCCTAAGCCTTCTATAGCATATTGTCTATGGCGCAAAATCAAGCGATTACAAACGTAAAAATTAATGCCATCTGCCATTGTCATTCGTTGGTTCATTCCGTTTCTCTTCGAGTTGCGTGAATGTATTCCTTGCGTTTTGTGTTTTTCTTGTGGCTTTCTTCGACGACCTTGGCATTTCCCCTGGACTTGAATTGTTACTGTAAGGTTTATTTTTTCTCAATATAGTCCCCCTTTATTTCAATACACTTTTCACATCGCTTTATTAACATTTCGATCAGTTTTAAAAAATAGTCTTCGTTTTAGGTTACTTTAACTTGAACGCAGAAGTAGGAGCCCCGCGAAGCGGGGCTCCGTCGAGCCACCTTGATAGGTAGTGATCAGTTATTTGGGCGTTGCCTTTACATGAGAGTGGTGTCAGGACACAGAGGACACCTCCTTCCTTATACTAAACGAAACCAAATTTCTGGAATACGCCTTTTATGTGACTATAGTTTTGAGGTTAGGTTACAAGAATTGGTTTTTCTCAAGAACGGTGCATTTCCGCATCATGGGAGTGGTACCGGGGGCTATAATAATGATCAGCAGAATTCATTTCAGGGCCAACAAACTTAAAGCCGTTTAAGGTTCGAAAGGTGATTTTGTGCCCACTGTGCGGCGCGGCGGTCCGGTGGTCCCTGTTGCTCTATGGGTATATTAAGAACCTATTTTAATATAATAAAATCTAAACCATAAAATCTATTGGGTCTGTCATTCCCTGGGATTTAATGACTTTGTGACTGATTAAAAATTCAATAATGTATAAGGTTTTCAACACTGTTACATTTTAATTGAAGTCGTGAACAACTTTTTCTTTTGTAACCTACTTAGTTGCGGTAGATTTTAACTTTTTGAGAATTCCTACGTTATTGTCTAAATATCTGTATATTTTTCCGACCTTTTGTATTTTTTATGTCCCTTGTCTTACACTTTACCCTCTTACTGATCCGTTTTAATTATTCTTAGAATCAAAACATTCTATGGACATCGATATGTAATTGTTCTTTATGTACATCTGTCTGTTGCATTCTTGCTGCTCGTACCCAAACTTGGTTTATTATGTTCCTTCACAAAGATTTCGACTATGAATAGTTTAGGCTTTGCGACGATATCTTTCTGCTTCATCAGCCTCGGTTTGTCACAACCAAACTTAAATAAGAATTATTGCATACACCTCCTCCATTCCGTCGTGGGTATCAAAGGTGCAAAATTAATGACGCCTCCTGTGCAGGGCACGGTTTCTTAACCGTACGGCGTGTTAGCCGCGTCGTAGAATAGTCGTGTGGGCGTACAAGACACGACAAATCACCAGTAGATACAACGGCATGGCAGTTGTATTTTTTTCTGTGTGGTTAGCTCGGATGGTATTATCGTGGCAGACCGGCGCTGAACGTTATGATTGTTCTGCGACGTGTCTGCCACGAAAATGCCACCCGAGCTACCCGAAGACAGCCTCGGCGTCCTTAGGTATGCTTACGACTACCTAGGCACTTGAAGCCGCCGTAAGGAGGCTGATCTGGACAAAGCCGCACCTTGCCGGCGCCGGGCATTAGAAGCCACTAATTGTTGCAAAGGTAGCTTTTAATGACCATAATCCTCCAAGCAGATCCAACCGCTTGGAGGATTATGATGGCATGGCATTAAATACTAATTCCTTAAGTTACACTAAGAAGGACCACGTGAGCGAAGGTGCGGGCACAGCTAGTACCTATATAAATAAATTACGCACGACACGTAGTTACGGAGCTGCAGCCCGCGCCGAGGCGACGCGACGTGTTTCCGTTCGGTTCATCGGTTTTAGCTAATATACCCCTATACCGAATTGAAAGACGTTTCACGTCAAAATAGAAAGCTCAAAAATGATAATATACCCCTATACCGAATTGAAAGACGTTTCACGTCAAAATAGAAAGCTCAAAAATGATAAAAAAAGCAAAATACCAAAACATTATTCTGCTTTTTTATAATTTTTGAGCTTTCTTCTCTTTTTTAAATACATCCATTTAGAAAAAGGGAATAGCATTTTATACAGTTGTCAAGAATCGACTAGGACATTTCGCGACTTCGCGTAGCGTGAGGTTATTATAGCCTATAGAGTTATTATAGCCTCGATAAATGGACTATCCAACACAGAAATATTTTTTTAATTTGAACCGGTTGTTCCTGAGACTAGCGCGTTCAACCAGAAAAACAAACAAACTCTTCACCTTTTTAAGATTAGTATAGAATTATAGATATATTATTTAAATATAGTCTTACTCCATATTACAGGCTTTTCATAGATCAATATAATAATTAATGATTCTTGATTTTATCTCTATTATAAAACAAAATAAGCGTAGGTAAGCTGTCTCCTCGGTCTGTCAACAAACTTTGCGATAAGGTAAATTAACTAAAATAAAGATATACGGCTGAAAATAAGTTTTAAGTTTAAATTTTATTAATTGAGTCTGTCTTAAATATAGTAGTTAGTTGCACTAAATACCCCAAATATCTAGCGCTGTAAAGTGGTTGTATCCTAGTAACCTGCATCAATCATTGTCCATAACAAATGCGAAGCGAGGCTTCATGTTGTTCCGCCAATATGACAATCGATATAGTCCGTATAGGTACGGAGTCTGGCGAGCAGAGTTACTGTTGTGTTGTAGTTACCTATAGGCAATTATAAATACAGACATATTCTATTCCGATCATATTCCGATTGGTGCTGTATTGATCTCAATATGTACAGTACCAATCGGAATATGTTCGGATGATAGAGTGAGATAACACTAAGTATGCATTGCTTTGACTGCTTGCAATAGGGTGCCATCCTTAGGTATATGTATATAATCTACTATAACATGGCGCGCCCTTCCATAATACTATTTCAATGTGTGTAGTCATATCCATATGAAAGAGTTTGATGTAGTTGTAAGGATTCGTCTTCAGTAGAAGGCCGGTAGATTTGTTGGTTAACTAATCATGACCGCGCAAGACAACGCACGTGTCATTTTCATAGAATATGTCAGTGTAGCGCCATACTAATTAATGATTAATCAATGTCGCCGCTAGTCGAGCAAATAAATCGCTGTTTTGTTTTTGTTTCTAGAGCCGTTTCAGTACGCACACATGCGTTGTGAGTCTTGTAATTACTTTCAAACATTTTTAAAATGTGGAGGGGCGCGCCATGTTATAGTAGTTAATCATTATGTACAGGTATCACTACTTACTTATGTCTAAATCGGAGAACATTCTAGGTTATCGAATTAGACTTATAGTCTTCGCTGGATGCTCAGTCCTGAGCTTGGTCTTTACATGTTTTACGTGTGTGGGGGTGTGTCGTCATGTCACATAACATTTTGCTTAATTTAGCCGTGGACGCCGTTATTTTTTCGTCGTCAACTACGCTTTTTTCGGCCCCGGTATCAGTTAGGCCAGAGCTTTATAAAAACTCTTTGAGGTTGGCAGCATAGGTTACAGCGTCCTTTTGTAAATGTAAAAGGATCCTGCAGGGGTAGGTTTTATAGCTGATATTTTGGACGGGTAACGCGATGAATAATGAATCTTGGTGAGGACTGTTAAAAGCAAGGCTAGTAATAGTAGCGTAGTTGATGAAAGTTATATAGACAGGGGTTTTAAACTCGGTGCTGCTCTTGATTATTTGGTTGAAGGATTATAGGTGGTAAGTGGTGCAAACGAATTTGTGATGTGTAGAAGTAATGTTGACTGTTAGAGAATGCCTAAGGCATTAAGTCCGCCTTTGTACTTTTTTGTTGCATAAAGTTTAAATAAATAAATAATGTTGACTGGTGATCGCAATTATAGATGATGTCTTTGTTCTTTATCCATCTTAGCTCAGTATAACCTATTAGAGTTACATTTTGTGTTTTTATATACAAATATAATTAATATATTTTTTTTTACAGGTACCATCTCTTCGATCGTTTTAGAGCAATTGTATCTGGTTTCACAGATAGTTATGCTCTGTGTTTCGAGCTATGCAAATACGCGGTTAAGTCCGTTTCTCTTCGAGTGCTTTCTCGCCTGCTGCTTGACGAAGGTGAACAATCTGTTAAAACTGCTATGGACAGGGCCACTGCTACTTACAAAATAGTTGAGCAGCTAGCAAATCAAGGTGAATATATCCATGTTTTTTTTTCAAGTCTTTTATTCATTCTTTATATCTTAATACTAATAATTACTGTCCCACTACTGGGGAAAGGCCACTTATCATGCAGAGAAGGCACAAGCATTAGTCACCACTCTTGCGCAAGGCGCATTGGCGATTTCAAACTTTTCAAGTTGCTGTGTTAAAATTAAAGAAATATTAATTTTAGCTTACTCTATCTAAAATGAAAGCTACAATTTAAGAAGTTTTAAAAGTGTCTGATGCAGTTGCCATTTTTATGTCATGGAACAAACAAAATGCCCCATAATCAGCCTGCTACGTTAGCGTATTAAATTAGTCCATCACTGCCTTCATTATTCCTAGACGCTACTGAAGCCAGGAGTAACTCGTAGCGTTGTATGGTAATCCGTGCCATGCGACGCTACGTGTGAAACTGATAATTACCAGGGATGTTATGGAGCTCCGTAACCGTAGCCGAAACTGTCGGATATCCGAAATAAAAATATATCCGTAACCGTATCCGTTTCACAAGTTTCGGATAGTTTCGAATAAGTGCGTAGTCTAAATAAAACGACATGTTTCGATTTTTGTATCACCGCTCGCGCGCCACGTGAATCTTGCTCTAAATCTGGGGGCACGGTGGAGCCCCCGCCAAGTCGAGCGCGAAGCAAACACTGCCGCACCATCTTTTACTGATACCATTTTGCCGCATTTTCAGGCCCCTATTTGAGAACCTCTGGATAAGACCAGAACGCAGAAATTTTCGTCGTCTAGTAAGCTGTAATCATATACTTAAAATCCAAACCTTAGACTTGGCACGACTTTGTCTAGATTTCATTACATTTTAGAGATAAACAAGCAGCTTAATCGAGACTTGGCTAGTTTTTTACATAATGTTTTTGGTGGGATAATTACTTACCTACATGACTGATTATAACACCAAATGATTACCTAAACTAGATAAAACATATTAATTAAAAGCAAATTATTACATAGGTACTATTGATGTTTATATTTTACTTCAACCGTAACCGAAACTCACGGATAATCCGATATAATTATCTACATATCTGTAACCGTATCCGAAACAGATATAATTTTATCCTAATATCCAGATCCGAAATATCATATCCATAACATCTCTGATAATTACCACAAATTAATGTTGTAAAACTTAAAAGGAGAAACGTCGACATGATTAACAATGTAAAAATAAATCAATATGCTGTGATGTTTTGCGATCAGGCGGGTATCAAGATTTGTGCGCCGGGGGCGAAGGTTGCGGAGGAAGCTCGCCCAGCAAGGAAATGATGAGTTTAGCAGTCGCGTTTGCCCGTCCTGTTGCCACTGAGCTTGAAGCGCTCAATTCTTTAAAGGACCTGTTGCAAAGGTAAGGTTCTGAAACAAGTATAGAATTTCCACGACTGTTACGGTAAAAAATATTGCACTGTGTATGCCGTTTTCCCACATTAATGTACTTAGTTTTAAATAAATATCTAAATATGTAAAAAAGATCTCTTAAGAGCTTGGTTCTTATTATTGGTACGTACTAATTTAGCCCTTAGTTTTATATTTAATTAAGGAAAGTGGTAGATGGGGTCCACATACCCCCTTCCCCCTTTCCTTTTACTTGTTACGTTAGTTCTGCTGTGATCCTTTCTTTATCGTGTGGGCAGTAAGGTCTTATACGACCATGTGAGCCTATGAGGAGTTCCGTTCCATGTCTCCGAAATGCATTATTAGATAATGGCAATCAACCGAAGATATCGCAGTCTTCTGCGAGGTGGATATTTTTTTTTATTAGTAATAATTGGTATTATTTTTTAAATTTGCAGGCAGAATACGTTCCGCGCTGTGTTCGCTCCGCTGCTCCGATGCTCGCGCCAGGAACGTAGGCGGCTCATTATGCTGCGCCGTATCCTGGCCGACGCAGGCCTGCTCTACGACCAGCTCAAGGACGCTTGGCATGAGGGCAAACGCGCTGGTAAGGATATTATTTACGCTAGTCGCACACGGGCCACACGCCACAAAAAGTGGCCGCCACCGACCACTTGTGGCGGGCACTTTTTTAACCTTCCGTGAACCACGTGAATAAAAGTTACGTTCTGCAACACGAAGGGTCTTCTATTCATATTCATTTATTTATTTGCGTTCCATAATGTGAGTAGTTGGTTTTACATATGGCTTAAAGCTAAATAAAAATTATGGACACTGCTAGGGCACAGCAACAGAATTAAAATTAAATTAAGCTCAAGCTTAGAGCAACACAGGCCTCCTGGCGGAAGGGGAAACGCCATAGTGTATTTTTTCAATACAAAAAAGTCTGTCTTTTTTGCGGGGGGAAATACACACACAAACACAATTTCTCAATGCCCCACACAAAAACAATCGTCTGTCGGTACGAAACTCGCACATAAAAATAATAACAATACACTAACAATTTCGTACACACATAGATACATTTTGTGTCATAACAGTGTAACGACGTGATGCAACTACATTGACAAGTTGTATTCAACTGTTGCTGTAGCAGCTGTCGATACGCATTATCGATAAATTAAAGAATTCGGTTAAGAAAAGCAATCAATTAAAAGTAAAAATATTATAATTAAGATAGGACTTTGTTAATTACTATTTCAATAGTTATCAATTAAAAGTATGTAGGTAGGTAATTTAAGAACAAACAGTGAAAGATTTATCTACTACTGGTTTTTAAAATGATTTTTTTTTTGTAAGTAGGTATATGAAGAATACATTTCTGTAGGTTTGAGTTTTTCATTAAGAGAGAACTTCTTGTATCTGCATATTTTTTTAAATTAGCCTTGTCAGTTCCAAATTGTGATTTGTGAAATAATTTTCATGTGAATGGTAACCGATGGAGGGAAATAGGACTTTGCCAATAAACTTTTTTGATTTTGGCACGATTTGGTGTGGACAAAATCGTGTAGGTTTATTGTCGTCTTTAAACATTGTCTTATTTCTTTTTCACAAGTCCGGCAAAATGAGATAAAAAAGACATTGTGACATTTACAAATGCAATTGTCACACAGGGACTGATGGTACCTTAATAAATATTTTTATCGATATTATACAAACAATCTACAAAGTAACAACACTATCGCACTTGGTGACAGTGACATGACAGTGGTCCTTTTGCACATGTGTTTCGACAGAGGGGTATGCCTGCCTCTAGCTACTCCCTCCGTGTTGCTCTATGAGCTCCAGCTTCTAGACCCTCATTATCATCGATGAAGAGAATGAGTGGTTTTTTTATTTGTTTGTATATGTTTTTAATCACAAAAAAGCAAGCTAGTGGTCGCAAAATGCGACTGCTGAATATGAGGGTTCTATTTCCAAGTCCAAAGTCTAGAAAGTGCTATTGGGTTTTTCCATCAAGAAGTGTTGGATAGTCCGTTTAATTTTATCGAGGAACATTAAAGGTTAATTATATAACATCACGCTGCCACCAATAATTGTAACACCAGGGAAAAATATTCCTTTTAAGAACTTCATCTTAAAAATCTCCGCGACAGCATGTGTCTATTCTTTTAATGTTATATAGTATAGTAGTAGGTATTGTGAAGGTTGCTTGCTAAAGCAAGCAGGCTGGAAGACTTATGTTCTAAACTCTCTGGCAAATCATTCGTATTTAGAATTAGAGTAAAATATTTTATAGGATGACAATTGTTTTGGTCATTCGCTCTGCAGGGAGTAGTAGAGTCAAGTCTTTATTTAATACATAGTTTCAAAGTAACGATTCGTTTCAGTTATTATTTGCGCCACGAGAAAGACCCCTTAAATCCAGGAGGCGATTGCGGTACCAGGTCACGCCACAGTGACGACAATTGGTGGAGGCGCCGGGTAAATTGTCGTTACTCTAATTCTAAATACGAATGATTTGCCAGAGAGTTTAGAACATAAGTCTTCCAGCCTGCTTGCTTTAGCGAGCAACCTTCACAGTATACACTACAGTATTTTTTATTGTGTTAAATTTCAGTGTTTTTATAAATATAATATTAATTAATCCTTACAAGATGAATAAGTTATTCATCTTAATTTTAATTTTAAATAAAATTGCTTTTTACCTCATTTGATTTCCATGAATATCTGAGATATTATTGTTTTAAAATAACACCGCAGTAAAATAATGATCAATTTTAAACGCGCTGATAGAGATCAGGTCGTAAATAAAGAATTTTTCCAATTCGACTGGTGGTTTCAGTCGGATTGGGGAAATACTCTGTAATGTAGTCAGATTCAAGAGATAGGCTATAGAACATCACGCAACAACCCACGGGAGAGGAGCAGTAACCAAAGACTTAACTAAAAGCGCGTAAGAAAAACCACGCAGACGAAGTCGCGGGCAGAAGCTAGTCGTAAATACGAGGCCAGGCTTTGAAAGAGTAGAATATAAATTTGTGTTTACCTTGGGGTAATTGGTAACTATTGCTATTGATCACCCCCGTAATAATCTTTATGTCATTTATGTGTAAAAAAGGTACTAACTACACTGTAAATTTGCACGATAGATGTTAAAATCACTACTATATGAGTATGATTTACGTAACATTATAGCGTATTTTTAATATTTTTTTCAGGTTTGGAGAATGCAATGTCTCCTTTGGAGCTTACTACTAAGGCGGAAGATTTAAAGGAACTTGTAAAAATTTTTGATAATCACTTTGACCCCGAACAAAGGCCACATTATTCTGTGTCAAAGCCGCAGCGAGCTGTAAGTTTATCATCATAAACTATTATTATGCTTCTCTGTAGTAGAATATAACTAAGGTACATAAAATTAATTAATATTTGTATAAAACTAACAAGACAGATAAAAAGTTGAATTACACCAAAAAAAAAAAAAAACTAAATGATTTAGTGTTGGCAAGTATTTTACCATTAGCAGGTTTTGTGAAGATCATGTACATAAGTTTTCGTAAGTATCCGTTGACAACCGTCACTCATTATAATAGTGGAGCTGGCCTTTTTTACAAACAGAATCGATAAAACATAGAAATTGTTGTTGATTCAGCAATATGTATACCTAGTTTCTTATTGTGGTTTTATGTATTATTATAGAACGACCATCCTGTTTGTCGAATTAGAATTACCTATTCGCTGTGGAAACGCGACGCTATCGTCGTGTCACTGCGATGCAATGACAATCAAATCAGGTCCTTGCAACATCAACAAAGTGTTATGGCGATGTCAACTAAAATACGAACAGGAGGGCTCCTGACGTCACTAAAGAATAAAAGCCTTGATTATTTACAGCTAATATGTTATGTAATATTCTATTTTGTAGCTTGAGGAGGAGCTTGATGAGCTGTACCTGAGCAGCGATTCGAACAGCTCGGATCAACTATCGGCTAGTTTTAGCTTTAGCGGTCAGTATTCAGTTTTTTGCATTCCTTCTATCATCCGAAATTAATAATGTATCAATCTTTAATTTGATCTGCGGTCTTTGACTGCCGTTTGAGGTAATTTCTTAAAGTACACACGTATACAATTTTTTTTTTGCTGACAGCAAGCTAATTTTTGGGGAGTGTTTTATATTAAAAAACAATTGTTTTCCCGAAAAAGATTTGTAAATCAAATTGGGAGCAAAATAAACGATTGGCAATTTTATCGGCGCGCAGTGACCAAACGGTTTGAAATGAATAAAAAAAAATCGACCAAGTACCATTACCTATAAAAACAGCGAACATAATCATGTCTGTTGTATGGGAGCTTCCTTAATATTTATTTTATTCTGTTTTTTTTTAGTATTTTTTGTTATAGCGGCAACAGAAATAACTACATCATCTGTGAAACTTTCAACTGTCTAGCTTTCACAGTTAATGAGATACATCTTGGTGACAGACGGACAGACAGACGGAAGAACAGCGAAGTCTTAGTAATAAGATCCCGTTTTACCCTTTGGGTACGGAACCTTAACAATGTTAACAATTACAATTTTATTGGTCATTATTATTAGTTCCATGAAAAGGTCCACGATTGCATAATAAAATTATAATATCTAACTTTCACAATAACGTGTCTTGTAATCATTTTTAATTAAAAAGGTGATGTTTAGTTGTATTTTTTTGGTATAGTATATCAACTCATATTAAAATAAATAGCATTGTCATGACGCGCATTTGATATGGAGAAACAACTAATTTGGCTGCACGGTTTAGGAGGTTATGTAAAGTAAGAAAATACGCAAATAAAATTAATTCTTTCAGGGCCAGTGGGGTACTAACAGCTTGCAGGTACGTTTCTAAATAGTTGCGATGCGACGAGACACCGTTTTCCTACAAAATAAATGAGTACGTAAATTCAAACTTCATGTGTCAAGGTACCTACGTATATGGTGCCCTCAGCCCCTCACTAAATACATATTTTTTCGACTTCCTCTCGGTTGAAGTCGCGGTTTAAAGCTAATAATAAAATACATACAAGTAAAATAGAACTGATAGTAGGTACCTATGTTTAGTTTAGTAGTTCAGAAATATAGTATGCTTGCAAAGTAATAAATAGTTTTTTATTATACAGGTCTGTCAGCGACGTTCCTGGTCGACGAGGACATAGACGATTATTATTTCGATTTTTAAAAATAATAATCGTCGATATCATTATCATCTAAAAACTTCACACTTGAAGTATATTAAGATAAGAATTTCAATCGTAACCAAACAGTCATTTCTGTGTTTTGTAGTAGACAAATAAAGTATAGAAGCGAAATTCTTGCTCTGACGCCGTTCAAATCGTGCTATTTCCGTTTAGCTAGTCTACACTCTACAAACATGTTCAGATATATATGTGAACATGTTTGTACTATGTTTATTTTTGTACTATGTACTATGTTTGTAACTATGTTCCGTTTTCATTCATTCATCGAAATTTTAACTTTACCGTGGGATATAGATCAAAATTTGAAATAAAAATACCAACCATGTGCATAATTACTCATAAATATCGGATATTGTGCGTAGTAAGTATAGTTAGTAAGATGGGAGAAGTAGCTTAAACGTCGGCGGCATCAGTAATCGGCGCACGCACAAACGAAAGAAGGCATTATGAGCTTCGCTTCTATACGAATTACCATGTCTTTTTATATGATCTAGTCTTGTAAGCGGTTTTTGTATTAGCGACATCTAAAGACGGTGTCTTTCTTTTAAAAATGTCACAATGTTGCTTTATATCATTTAAATCTTAACGACTTATTTAAATTATTATTGGGAGGCACCAAATAAATGCTTAAGTTAGTAATTTTGTTCGTGTCATAAAATGTCATGTTTAAAGAATACTTTCTATGAGATTGCTATCTTTTTTAAAACCCACCGCATTTTATATTAATAACTAAAAAATCTTGTGCACTGAAAGTGTTTAATGTATGTAAGTTTTTATAAGATCAGGGATCGCTGTAACAGCTTTCCCAACCATTTAATGTTTTAGACTTGTGTGCTTTTTTTAATTTGGCGGTGGAATTACAACACTAATTTGGTCGCTAATTATAACTAAATATTTATATCACTCATTATCACAATAGCTTTAAGATGCGTAAAGGTGCAACCGGACTGAGGTCGGTATATCTCGACCAGCCGTGAATCCACTCAATTGATCGACAATAAATGACAGAGATCCAACGTAAATCGACTGACGTTGCAAACCACTCTAGATCAGCGTGAACGATCGATAAGTCATCTATTGACCGTAGTCTGGTAGCTCCTTTTGACATTCGCAATGTCATAAATAGTCATAATTTATTTTTAATCGTAAGTTAAATCTGTCGACTGTGAAAGTAAAGTAAGTACTGCCGTAAAACTGGATAGTTTAACAGTGTAAGCCAAAAAGAGGCTCTATAAAACTCATCGCGACCCGTAATACTGACTTATATATAAACTTTACTTTGTACATTCTTCGCGTAAGATATCTTCAAGTGTCTGTCTTTCTCTTGTATATTATTTTGGATACTGCACAGTGACAGGTATACTGCCAAATAGCCATAGCATGTATGCTAAGTTAGGTCGATTTATGTCAGCCTTGGTTTAATAAATCGATATAATTTGGTTCTGATCTAGCCCAGTGCAATGTAGACCAAAAATACCTATTGTAGTGGAACAAACATTAGTAGTGGACGGACTTTCATGGGGACTTTTGGGTGACGAGATCGTTAATTTTTCTTTGAATGCTGGCATGTGGCTTAAAAAGTAAAGGACTTGAGGAGACGATTTTAGAATTATGTAGATAACTGTTCCAATCTAAATCCTGTCCCCTTATGAGCTCCTGAAAAAGGATCAGTGTCATATTGTAATTCAGAAGTAACCTTCGAAGCCTCATTTAATAATTCATTTAAAATTTGTACATGCAGGTGCCGTTCTTCCAAGACAATCTAAATATATTTAGGTATAATACAGATACATAAAATAAGGATGAGTTTCTAATAATCTGCAATAAAATTAGAAAAATTAAATGCATTATTTACCATATATTTCTGGATGATATTCCGTCTGCTCTAGATATTCTACAAAAAAGTTCTTGAAATTCCGTCCACTATAAACTTTGTTGCAGGTAAAAAGCTAATAATTGCAATATTTTAGCATTGTATAACACTCATCCAATAGTGTCCCATCTGCACTGTCCCAAATGCACATTTTGTAGACAAAGACAGTACAACCACATAATTTATTCATGTGGTACAACTATAGGTTATTGTAAAGTCCTGTCGAAATTAATTTCAATTCGGTAAATGGTAGTACTTACTATGTTCATGAGGCAAAAATGCCAAGTGAATTTAGCCTTAAAAAAAAAGAACTTTCAAAAAGTTTGAAAATTATTATATTTGTTTGAATTAGGCAGTTGTAAAATTTTATTTTGGTTACTGGTTCCAACATAAATTGTTTAATTTATTAAAAGTTATACCTTATTTATTTATTCTGTGTGTGATTGACAAAATATTCGGACGTATCCGAAGTTTAAATATGTATGTTTGTGTATACGCTATCATTTTTATGATTTGCGGATTCTAAAATAAGGTTTTTATAATAATAATTTATAGGATTAAAAAGTGTGATTATCACCAATTTCGAAACGTAGTTTTATTTTGAATAGTTTTGAAACAGGCGTGCTTGTATGACGAGATGTATGAACGTAGATGAGGCGAAAGCAGTATGTAAGGATCGTAGCAGGTGGCGTTCTGTAGTTTCTGCCTACCCCCATGGGAAAAGGGCGATACTCCTACTACATTCTTCACGAAAGACTGAATAATCATTTATGATTGAATTTATCTGGGTATACAATCATTTTTAATTACTTAGACTTGAAAAAGGCAAAAATTTTAACCACTTAATATAGGTATTATAACCACCTCCATCATCATTTTCACAATCAAATGACATTTAAATCGGTCAATCGACCGCCTTTATTGACTTTCCCGCCAAAAGCACATAATTCTCGACATAATGCTATTGGTATTATTGCCATACACGAAATTTTGATGAAGACACACAACTTTCGTGTGCCAGACTCATAGAGCAACACGGAAGGGAGGCTCCATACGCAGGCGTTCCCCTCTAGTCTGTCGAATTGTACACTCCTACCAACTTATCTGTGAAATGGCGAAAATTGGAACTACGGCCGTCATGTTGAAATGTCATTCGATTGTCAGTGTACCACAGAGTACTTTTTTTTTGTTGTACATACTACATTCGGGTTCTCTGGTTGTTTTGTCGTGATGCAATATAGGTACCGAAAGCTATAAAAAGTGATGCTCGAAACATTATTCTAAAGGTTAAAACCTTTTTTGAAGAAGAAGCTCAAGCGGGGTCTCCGATTATTCTAATTAATTAAAGAATATAGATCCACAAACGCATTTCGACAGCGACAGCTTAGTGTTGTCAACTTTATTGTCATAAATTACTCGATACTTAACTAATTATTTAAGTCGAAATATTAGTTTCTATTCTTGCTGCAGGTTAGCGTAACGGTAACGTACATCTAATAGGTATACTGCTAAGAGAGTGAGCAAACTAACCTGCCAGATTTCAAATTTCTACTAATATTTATTTTATTATCTTATATTTCATTTATATTGATTGTATAAATCAAACACAAAAAGTGGTGATTATCATGACGTGATGAATAGTACCTACCAACTTTAATAAGTGGGTTATTGAAAAACTTGTGCCTAATTTACGAGAGCCATCCATAATACTGATGGATAATGCTCCTTGATGGATAATCACCGTATTTGTGTGAATAAAGTCCCAAATACGAATTCCTTAAAAAAAGATATGCAATTATGGTTGACCCAAAATCAAATTGACTACGGAGAGAATTTGACTAAACCTCAGCTTTTAGAAATAGTTAAGAGAAACAAGCCTGAACCTGTATAGGAGATTGAAAAATAATTAGAAGACAATAGACACAATTGCTTAAATTTACCACCTTATCACTGTGATCTCAATCCCATTGAACTCCTATGGAGCACACTGGAAAGAAAAGTTGCTGATGTAAATATTGAGCACAAAAATGCTAAAATTCCCCGCCTAGTAAGAGAAGCTTTTGACGCTATTACAGTTTATGAGTTTGCACAGCATTGTAAATACGTTCGCAGGATAGAAGGAGAATACTTAAAACATGATTTGTATTTAGATAAACCTTTTATTAAAGAAGTGGTAAGTCACACTGAAACCGAAAGTGATAGTGATAATGATGATAGTGGTACGGAAAAAAGCGAAGTATGGGCTCACAACCAGGATGAAGTTGTGTATGCAGATTCATTTCAAGATCACAATTACTGTAAACCTGGTTTTCAATAAATCATTGTAAAGCAATTTGTTTTTTTTAATTGCACTACACTACCACTAGGTAGTTCAAGTACCACTAAAAAAAATCCTCTTGCAAGGTAGAAACTACTAAACTTCGCATCAAATGAAAGTTGTATCCCCCCGTGGAACATTTTATCTGCTGAATTTCCAGTTCATTGGATTACTTTTTAGATAAAGCCTTTTTTTATTGCTGAGAGACTAAACCCAGTTTCGTAACTGTAAATTATCAAATTATTTTTATTTATTTTATTATTTTTATATAGGTATCATTGTTTTTAATTTGTAAAAACTGTAATTCTTATTAAACGATTATGTCTAATGTGAAATTTCCTTCTTGAAAACTTACTCAATTTTGGGCACCTTAAATTAATTAGCAACACTGACTAAATCGATGGAGCCGTTCTCTTTCTTGTGATAAGGCCCCAGATCACAGTTATGTTGGTAGGACTTTTAGTACTATGTGTAAATGCACCATCGTCAAGTCAGTGTCACCAAGTGCGATAGTGTTGTTACTTCGTAGATTGTTATCGATAAAAATATTAACTTACCATCAGTCCCTGTGTGACATTTGCATTTGCAAAGACTAAAAACTAAGATGTAGTTATGTAGTATGTTAATGGAAAATTATGATGATACAATAATTACTTACTTAATGACAAAAGCAAACCCACAGAAATGATATATCTCAAAACAATAATAGATAAATCCATCACTGATTTTTTAAATTATCACAAACTATAGAATATATAGCAGCATTTGATATTTTTTTCGATATAAAAAAAAATAAGTGCCATACTTCATCATATCAGCCGTGGGACGTCCACTGCTGCAATCACAATTTGGAACTACAACAAGTATGCAGATACAGGAATTTCTCACTTAATGAAAAAATCAAACCCACAGAAACGTATTGGACATATTTATAAAAAACAAATTCATTTTAAAAACCAGTAACAGATAAATCCTTCACTGTTTTTTTTTTAAATCACCTACATACTTTTATTTATTTTTTAATTGATAACTTTTGAAATATTAATTATTAAAGTCCTATTTTAATTCTAATATTATATCACTTTTAAAACCCGATTTCCATAACCGAGTTCTTTAATTTATCGATAATGCGTATCGACAGCTGTTACAAAACGGTTTAATGCAACTTGTCAATGTAGTTTGCATCACGTCGTTACACTGATATGACACAAAATGTATTTATGTGTGTACAAAATTGTTAGTGTATTGTTTTTATTGTTATGTGTGAGTTTCGTATTAACAGACGATTGTTTTTGTGTGACCCCGCAAAAAATGACAGACTTTTCTATATTATATATTGAAAAAATAAGCTATGGCGTCTCCCCTCCGGTTCGGTAGCCCGTGTTGCTCTATGGACTCTACCTGTACCTAATATATATTAAATATGTGTAAGGCTAATATAAACACACCGACAAGATAAATTCAGTTTATTATCCGACACGTTTTAATATTACTAAAACTATCAATAAGATTCCCAGTGGAAAAATATCTAATTTTTTTTTTAATAAATAGATTCCGTCCTTACGTATTTATATTTCGACTTTAATTCTATTCAGTAACTTGACAGATAAAGGGTTACCAAGTATTGACAAAAAAATATAGTAAGGTGGTATAAGAATGAACGAAATTGAATGAACTTAAATAATGTACTTAACTTGGTATTATACCACTCTTATCATTCGTTCCTTAAGCAAAATAGTTCTCTACCCCAACACTATTAGTAACAACACTATTAGTATGGTAACATTATTTTTCTTTGAACTGTCAAGTTACTGAATAGAATTAAAAGTCGAATTAAAGGTAGGTACGTTATGACAAGGTCTATCTAAAAAAGCTGACCCTTGAAATGTCAAATGACACATAATGGCCGCTGCGTAGGTACACATGTCATGAAAGTTATTTCTATCAGATAAGACAGGCGGCGGTCATTATGACAGGCGGACATGCAATATTCTGAAAAGTATAATTTTTCATACATAGGAAAGTTTGCGTCTTTCTTTTTTATTATTTGTTTACTTTTCCGTAAGTATATCTCTATGCTTTGCGGATCCACCGTTGTGAGCATTGTAGGCATGGCCCAACTCAAATTTGGGAAAACAAATTGAATTTATTATTCTAAAAATTGCCATATGAAAATAACTGCTTTTTATTTTTTTTAATGCCATCATGCTGGTAGGTCTATTTAGAAACATTAACAAATGTTTACAAGTAATTTTCATGTTTTTATGATATTCACCAGTCAGATACCACCAGTTGATATGAAATATTGTCATACAAGCTACTTACATATTTAGATGCAAGTTACTAAAAATTAGAATAGCTGGCACGCCGTTGAGCCCCAATAATCTTTTTTTAATTGGGTATTTGACACCATCAGTTAAATTGACATACTTTTAAGGCGGATACAGACATTGCGAGGCATGCGCCACACACGCCTCGCAACGTAAATAAAACTAGCGCATGCTCAGGTCGAATATGAACGTCCACACATTGCGAAGCATGTGATGAGCGCCATGCGCTGCGCATGCCTCGTTATGTGTAGGAAGTTTCATTAAAATCGGTTCATTCATTTCGAAAAGAAGGTCTTGAAAGTTTGTATGTAATGCCGTAAGGCGTAAACGCTCTTAAACTATTTATTGATTCCAGAGCTACTAAAAATTAGAGATCTCCCAGGCTAGTCGGCGACTAGTCGGTAAAGCTGACAATCCGGCAATTTTTTTAGACGATGACTAATCGGCACAGCCCGAAAATGGCCGGGTAGTCGGATTTATAGACTAGTCGAAACATCTCTTTAAAAATTGTAATTTTATTGTTTATTTAACTTGTAATTGGAGTTGTTGGTTAATGATGTCAAATAACTAATTGGTGAATGTTTTAACATTATGCAGAATAAGCTACTTGCATATATACATATTTTTCATAATATGTTATTTAAATCTTAATTGCCAGCATGTGTGATTGCAGCTTTACTTGCTTGGCCAAAGCCAAATATCACACGGAGCTGGCAACACCGACAGCGGAAAAAGGACCCAACCCAACCCACACAGACAACCGCTGCTGAGTAGACGCGCCCGCCTTAGCTCGCGTCCGCAGGTCCGCAGTCAGCCAGACAACATTGGCGGTGGGGAACGCGCGTTTTGCTAATCAGTTGCAGTGAATATAAAATCTATAGCGTAGCTCTTTGTGTAAATTAAAGTGCGTGCGATAACTGATCAGACTTGTCTATACGCATTTTCTTTTCAAAATGGCCACAGAAGTATTAAAAAACGTGCCGGAGAACACGGAGAAGGAAAAGGAACCAAAAGAGGACGCGCCGGTAGACAATGGCCAAACTAAAGAAGACCCTCCGGCCGAAAAAGTTGAAGAAAAGACAGAAGAAAAGAAAATTGAACCTGCCCCACCTAAGATAACGGTGCACAAGGCAAACTTTGAAAAAGACGTCGTTTACTTGTATCAGTTCTCGCGAACTCCTTTGTTGCCCTCAACTTCACCGTACTGCTTGAAAGTTGAAACATGGCTTCGTTTGGCCGGCATCAAATACGAGGTAAGTGCAGTCTTAACTGTCTTCTTTTGTTTTTATTATTTGTTTGCTTGCGTCTATTGTATTTTTTACTGTACTTAGGTACTTTAAAAAATGCAGTATTATTATCGCTACGCTCTTTTTTTTATTTTAGGTACCTATTATCTACGAAATATCTATTTTTATTCCATCATAATTTGTTAGCGGAGAATACAGCGAATTTGGCCCTGCGAATTTTCAATGGCCCTTTGTTTAAGAAATTTTGCAATTTTTTGATAATATCACAATTCACAATCGTTACAAAGCAAAAAAGTCATGGTAAATTCATGGAAAAAACATAGTAGGCTTGTAGCTAGCGGGTAGGTAGATAGGTATTCCTATATGGTTGAGGTGGATTCCGTCTGGCGTTGCCGTTGCGCATTGCGCACGACTCGGTAGGTACCTCGGCGGCACGCGCAACGCCCGCGCTTCCGAGTTTCGACTCCAAGTAAGGGTCAGCTTAAACACAGCAGTACCTACTAATATGCTCGAGCAGTCTTCGTTATGAAACTTTAATCGTCGTCTAACTAACTAGTACCGTCGTGGACGTCGTGTGTACCCAGTGGCCAGGTGCCCACCTCTCATGCGAGGTTGCGGGTTCGATACGGGCAAGTATCAAATCGAGTTTTTGATTTAATATACTTTCTAGTTCTACCCTGCACATCATTAACATCGGTGAAGGAAAACAGCGCGTGAGGAAACCTGGTTGTATAACAAACATAAGTTTGAAATTGCCAATCCGTCTTGAGTGAGTGCGGTGATCAGTGCTTATGTCTTCTCTGTATGAAAAGAGTCCTTTGCGCTTTAGTGGGACAATAATAGGCTAGTATCATTATTTAAAAAAGAACAATTGAGTTCATCACAAAATTTGTGATACACAATTTTCAATTCTTATTTAAACAGTTAAACATTGTGTCCAGGAATTACGCGCGACACTTATCATCTTGCGTGCAACTTTCATGTTTAGATCTGTTGTTGTTAGGTAGGTTGATTATTATCTAATGAGAATCAATAAAGACTGTTCTAGTATATTGCTGCTGTATCTGCCTTGACAGTTATAGAAATACGAAGACGTAAGAAAGGCGGTGCGCGCGGTAAAGCCTATTCACTCAAATTCTAATTAAATGGTTAGGTAATTAGGATAAATTTGAGTGAAAATCCTTCATGGCGCGCACCGCCTTTCTTACGTGTTCGTATTTAAAGCCAATTTCGCTTCATAGGGTACGTATTTAAACATTTCTTATGTGCAGTGTGCTCTCTGAACAAAAAAATATTTTTGTTGGTTTATGTAGGTACCTATACCAACAAAAATATTAATAATTATTTAATTATTAATATTTTTTCTACGTGCTTTTTTCGATTTTATGACACCCTAGTACTTTTTTTTTGATAATCAAATTTTTGTAACAAGACAAATTTTAAATTACAGTCGCTTACAGTTATACGAATAGCGCTTACAAACTTTTTAAAACGTTTCGCTGAAAACTTTTCTTTCCAACTGTATCTTCGAAGAATTTCGTGCATAGCAAAACTTTTTAGTAGGTGTTTTTTATGGCGAGCATAGTGGGACTAGACTGCAAATGAGTCAATTTTGTCGGTAAGGTCCAGAAACCAGTCTGCTTTCAGGGTGATCTGCTTTCAGGGTGACATACATCGGCTTCCACCATCTCCTTCAAGGCTTCAACTCAACCTTATTCACATGTGTGGCCGGTCTTCCACGTGGTTCGTTCTTCAAGTCAAAGTTTCCATTACGAAAGCGTTTAACCCAAAAAAACACGGTGCGTTCATTAGCAGTCTCCTCTCCAGCAGCATTGGTATTGCGAGCCGATTCTACCGCGTAAAGTTCCGCGTCGGAAATCGTATTCAAAAACCGGGCAAGTGCGAGACGGACTCGCGCACGAAGGGCTCAGTACCATTATCTATAAAAACGAGAAAAAAAAACACGTTTGTTATAATGGCGCCCCCTGAAATATTTATTTTATTCTGTATTTTAGTATTTGTTGAAAAAAAAGATTTTCCTGGAAATGGCTCAATCAAACAATTACAAAAGTCTGTCTGAGATTCCAAAAATCTAGTCATTTTTGTCAAGTTTGCAATCCTCCTAACAATTTCGCAAATAACCGAGTTTTTTATTACACAATACGTAAACGGCTGGTCTGTAGTATTGATGCACCCACACAGCCGTCATAGAACAATAACTAGCGGCGCTGTTGGTGATCAAAACATGAGAGTTGTTACTTTTCATAGTAATTATCAAGTCAAGTAATAGTAGGTAATTGCATAGAGAGGATAACACTACGTATTATTTGCATAGAGAGGAAAATAAACAAAGTTTATTATAGTCTGTTATTACCTATCCAGCTTCCAGCAATGTCTCATTACGAGGAAAGATGTCACATTAATTAGTAAAACAATATTAATGAGTAAATATTTTATTACATTACTTACATACAAAAAAAGTGCTATGCCCCAGAGTAGTTATCGCTTTTGTAAACTAATGTTGTATTTATCCACTAATAATTTATCCAACTTTATACAGGGTGTTTTGAAGGTCGATGCATTTCTGTAAAGCAGACTTAGTATATACTATTTAGACCCATTTGAACCGAACTTGTCTTAGACGAAGTGTGACTATATTTTTTAAATTAAATAATGTTTTTGATGACACAACCCAAAATGTTGCAGACAGTTGCAAATAATCGCCAATTTGAAAGATATTTACTAAAAACTACACTCTCTGTCTAAGTCAAGCTCGGTTTAAATGGTTCTAAAAATCTAAATAGTCTATACTAGTTCCGCTTTACGTATTTGCATCGACCTCCCAAACACCCTGTATAATAGTTTAGGTGTAATAATAATAGTTACACGTTAAACATCCATGTGTTGTGTAGTCTGTTAGCTAGCGTGAGGGAGGGTGTAGGACGTGCGGTATCCGCCTGCGGCCATTGCCCTTTAGTATTAACCTTATTCATACATGCCTACATTAACATACCATCACTGGCGGGACAATAAAAAATACTCTTCAACCATGTCACAATATAACATTCGGCTTATTATTCCTACTTCACCAATTATTGACTAGTGTAAATCTCGTTTTGTCTCGCTTGAACTATGTCATAATTTTTGATGTTAGGTAATTCATTTTGTGGTAGGTAGGTACATGTTTAATGATTATAGTATCAGGTTTCTTTGCAGCAGGACTTTAAATCAAGTTTTACCAACTTATTAAATTATCACAACGTACTAGGAGAGAAAGATAAGTAAAATGATGATTCATCATTTTAGTTACCTTTTACTTAGTTAGGCCTAGAACAGTGCGCCACTGTTTTATTTTAGTGTTGCATAAGAAAACTATAATCAGCATAGAACTATAAAGGCACAGAAAAAAATGCTTTCTTAGTGACAGTAGGTACAACGCAACGACATAAAACAAAAATTAAATTGTATCCTGTTTACCTATGTAGGTATTGTGTTAAGGTCTTCTTAGCCGAAACTCTCGAAGTATTCCCGTTTGAGCACCTATATGCATTGAGCACCAATCTTTATCTTCTATACCTTTGGTGCTCAAACGGGAATACTTCAAACTCTCGATAAGATTACAAACGAAAAAGTTCGTATGTATTATTCTGCATTTTAAAAAATTTTTGGTTGACTTGAAACTTGAAATGAAGGAAATTCCAGTAGTAATGTCGCGATTGCCCTGTGGTTAATTCTCCCTTCAGCAGCATGCATGATGTTACGAGTATGATCCGGGCATTACCAACGTGACTTTTTAAATTCAAAGGGATTGCGTAGACAGCAATGTCCACATTAAAATTTTGAAAGCATCTTTCCATCGGCTTTTCAAAATACACCAGTCGATGTCCTGGGTTTTTTTTGTAGTTTAGTCAGCTTAACTGTGTTTGTATCATTTTTGGGAACTTGCCATCTGCTTTTGCATTGATAACTTGATAAAAGTTCGTTTTTTACCACTATCAGCTTTCACTTTGTAAGCAAATTTTTGTGTTCATTTCGTTTCAGAAATCGGGTGTTAGTGTAGTATTGCATCTAGGGTTCTTCACTGACTTCTCGATATAGCCGTTATGTACAAACTGACCGCGTGTCTACATAAATACATACATGCAGATACATACTGAAGAATGTGCCGTCTTCAACACTTACAAGTAGACGATAGAGTAGATTAGACGATTCGTAGCCTGTCATGACCGCACAATGAAGCACGGTTGATGAACCCTTTAAGCTCACATATGCGGCAATTAAATAAATAGAGACTCCCAATTACGTCAGTCATTAATTTCTACGATAGACGATGACTGTGTAGGATTACTACTTATTCTGCAGGTTTGCTATGTATTGCTCTGCGACTAGTCCGGGCCAAAGTAATTTGTTACCATTTTGATCTCTGACGAAGTTTATCGTCAAAGTATTTTCATGTGACTTTAGAAGTAAACAGTCAAAAAACAAACTCGTAATTAATCCGTATTTACAGTAAGTACCCCCAAAAAATCTAGCACCAGGGATCTTATAACCCCGCCAGAAGAGAGCTATTAAGTCGTTCTGTGACATCTTGTATATTTTTATTTTTACCGTTCCAAACACCGTGGAGTGGAAACACAATCATTACGATAACATTTTGAAGCGGACAGACTTATTATTATATTTATAGTAATAATGTTAACCCAAAAATGAGGTCACTGTTAAGAAGCCAAACTATTGCCTCCCCGTAAATGAATACCTATTTAGCGCTAATTGATGCATGGCAGCATGGTGCAAGTGCTTCTTAATAAATCAATAAAAAGTCCAAGTTATACTTACAGCAACCAATTGCTAGTTTGTGTTATAGTCTCGAAGTCTGTGTTATGATATGCAAGGAATTCAGTCTGTTACGTCGTCGCCTGCGTAAGATAACATAACCAACTACACAGTAGGAGGAGGAGGTAAAATAGACATGAGCAACAGATTGAAATGTACACACAGCAAATTAGATAGGTTTGCAGGACACACCAACATTGATGTTGGTGTGCGTAATATCAATAGGTATTACTTCGCCTATTTATTTTGATACATGAAACATAAATTTAAACACGTAATTAACTGGTTCCGTGGCATAGGCATAGGTGTAAGGTTTGCATTCGGCTTGTAAGTCACATGTATTTAGATCGAAATTCACAGCCGCGCCGCGCCGCCGTCAACTATTTGCATTAAATTATTAAAACATCTTGTTGATTTATTATTTGTGTAGTACCATTTTAAAAACGATTCAAAAGCAAGACATTTCAATTGAAGTTCTTAAACTGCATCGCTCAAATTCGTACCATGACGTCCAATTCGCTCAGCGGTATTTGGATCGTTAAAACAGTTAGAGAAATAGTTACTTTAAATCAATTTACAGGAGAGCGTTCGAGTTGAACTGCTATTAGGACGTCATAGTACTAAATTCAAAAAATCTAAAGAAGAAAATCGCTGTCAGGTCGAATGGCCTCTATTGAATCGTTATATTGACGTCATGGTACGAATTTGCGGAACAGTTCAGTTTAGGTCCTAAATTGGATCGCGATAAGAGTTTGTGGTAGGAGTGCTGATATTTTTATTAGAGTTTGTGTTTAGAGGGTAAATAATTAATATCAACCCAAATATAAAGAAGACTCGCTAATAGTTAAGCAATGAACAAACAAATGTAAAACATTTTATTCAATTAAACAAAAACATCAAGCCGTTGGCAGTCAGATTCGAACATCGGCGCGGCGGCGCACGCTCTATCTAAAATATTATTTACCGCACGTTCGACTAATGCGCCACGGAGACGATTATTACATAGTTTTTATGCTTCATATTCCCTGCAACATCAAAGTGTAGCAAGTGTGTGCGTGGACAACGGGTTATTTTGAAGCGAACACTAATGATAGGCGAAGTATGACATCCGCTGGTTATACGCACACCAATATCTATGTTGGTGTGCCCTGCAAACCTATCCAATTTGCTGTGTGTACATACTTTCTCTGATAAATAGATACTTTGTTTCACTCACTGTGCAAGGTAAAGACCTCTTCTAATATACATAAAGAGAGGGATGACTAACATGGGTAACTAGGCATCCTTTGTTTTTTTCGTACGCAACGACCAATATACTTTTATTACTTACTACCTACCATAGAAAACTGAAATAATATCGATGATATGTTATGCTAAGTCTATTGACGACTGCTTTAGGAGTAGTTATGAATGCCTTGCTAAACTTTGAAGCTTTCCTAGAAATGCTAGGTCCACTGAGTGGCATTAAACAGAAACGTGTGTTAATGCATGCGACATACTTTCAACCGCCAGCTTTACATTATGCACGAAGAAAGTTTTTGAAGCAAGAGCGAAGCAAAGTTAAAACCCGCGTATCTTCTAGGGAAAATTAGCAAGTAAAGCAAACTTCCTGAATTGAGATTTTAAAGAGCGTCTTGTAGATCTGTGTGAGAATTAGGAAATCTGGGATATGGGAATATGGGTTTACATATTGTTTCTCCGAGGAAAATCCAATTTTTCATAAGTCTTTTGGAGGACCTATATGAGGTTGTAAAGCTAAATTACAAGATTCGTTAGTTCAAAAGTGTAAAAAAAAAAAATAACCAATCCAGAAGTATGACTTCATTGTGCTTAGGTACCTATAAAACATGAAGCTAGTTTATAAACACAGTAGATATACCTAATTATAACGACGCGCAGTAGGACGTATTATGTGTGTAATCGATTTCGCTTGATTGTGAGGCATCGGCAACAATGCGTTTATTATTCCAACTGAGAGTCGTGTTTCGTGCGACGTATTTGGTGGTGGAATGCGGGTCGGCCGCGAGCCAGCCCTCCTGCAGTCTACATTTGCACGACGGAAGTGCGCGTTGAGTTGCTGAATGCTTGCAAAGCCATTAATTCGTATTCGACTCGGATAGGCTCTATTAATAACTAGCACTTGCACCGTTATAGTATGACCTTCGATATCGCAACATATCCTCGTAAGGAACGTTACCTTACCATATTTTTCACAGTGACCTAATTAATGAAAGTGGACATGTTAACACTGTATAATAATGAGATTGACCAATCCATAATAATTATGATTTTAAAAGTATGTAGACGCTTAAGCGAATACGAAATGAAGGTAGGGTGAACAAGTCAGTTCGCCGACCACCTCTGGCTCTCGACCACTTTGCGTAAATCGGGTAAAAATAAAGAAACCGAAGCGCGGTAAATGTTCGAATTGTATGCAAACGAACGGTCATTCAGTCATTCTGTTATTCTTCCTCCTCGTCATCGTTTGTCCACCTGGCGTTTGATGGCGCTCAGTGAAGTAATAAACTTGGGCTCAGTACCTACACCAAGTCACCAAATCATAGCTAAAATTAGTGGAAGGGAACATTTTCTAACGTCAGTAATACATGTTATTATTTAGTTTTGAACATAAATATTATGCTTGGTGTGTCAAAATATGTTTGTATTTACTTATAAACTAATAATCGATCGAAATTTACGAGTTTTTAATTAAAATAATTACCGTGGTCGGTCAACTAACGGCTTAAATTACGCTTCCGTTAGCTTACGACCACCTGGTCGGGAACTAGACTAGATAATTTTCAAAGATTGTGAACTTACTGCAAGTTAGGATGTAAAAAAATATTCTATTCATTTCGGCATGGCTGATTCGCTCGTCAGATAACGACCGGCTAATTGTATCAAAGAAACTAAACTGTAAGCCCTTAAAGTTCTCAAAACATGGTGGTCGACAACTGATCCGTTGTCGACAGTTGATTTTACTCTGAAGAAAATCGACCAGTTTTTTTTGCGGTGTACAATTTTTTTATTATAAATATTCCTTACCTACCTTACATAGAAGCAGCACATAAAATTATACCTGCCAGTTTTGTACGCTATAATATTAAATTATTATGATTAATAAAAAAAATATATCAAAGACTTTATTTTCGACTTTATTGGATAGTGCATGGGTTGTTTTTACAGTGGCTTTATAATGGTCGAGAACTAATGGAAAAGACGGGCGTTAACTGACTGTAGGTGTACGGGAACTGAAAAAATACGCAGTTTTCGATATATCTGTTAATTATAAAATAATACACCAATTTAATTTAAAATTGTATCAGATCGTGTAATTAAAAATTTTTCTTTGACATGTAGGCTCAATATCAAAATATTAACGCTTATTATTAATAACTATGTGATTTTAAAGATGACAAGTCGACTAAGTGGCCGTGATTTCGTGAACCGGCCTAATCATTATTATTATTAACTTCGAACAATAACACTCCTATTTTTGGGGCAGTCGTGTAAAAAGGAAGTGATTCTGCAATCCTAAATTAAATTATACATAGTAGTTATTTTAAATAAATAAAAAAATAAAAATAAATCATGCTAAAAGTTAGTAATGAGTTTGCTTAGCCATAGGTACATTATTGTCGTTTAAGCAATGTTTATAAGCAAGGCATTAATTGTTATACAATTGTAAATAGATATAATAGAAACTAAGTACTTTTGGCCATGAAAAAGTAAAAATCTTTAAAAAAAAGTACATAATAATCATTTTACATGTGAAACAGTTTAGGAAGTCGGTGTAAATGAATTTTATTTTCGTGAATGATAGGTCATTAAATCTTTTGTTTATTTACCATCTTATTATGACTATAACTAATATTGATTCATTCGATTAGATTCATTTTCAAATCAGTAATACATGTCTGTTGCAATGTGATCGAGAAACCGCAGCAGCGAGTTAGCCACTGAGCTATGAAATCGTGCGGCTACGGTATGTCGGCTGCACTTTCTCAAGTTCCGGGCAAAACTACTTGAGACTATTATTATAAGAACTCAGTAGTTACACGTGCTTAACTCACTTACTTATTTAATTTTCAAAAAGTATAAATTATACCTACCTATACTTAATTCCTGTTGAATAGGTTAATTATTCTGAAAACGGAAAAAATCACTTTTCGATTCGGTTTTAAACAGTTTTTGTTTTTTGTTTATTCCCGTTTGATCAAAAGTACTTCAAGGTAGGTACTTACAAGTACCTAATTATTACTAGCTTTCGTCTGCGGCTTCGCTCGCGTTTATTTAGAATTTGCCGATTAATTAAAGTTGTAATGTACACTGCATAAAGATAATAATGAGTGAAGTGATTTTTGTTTGAATAGGTACCCTTGATTTTTGACACTCTAGTACTTTTTTCTTCGGCAATCGTAAATTTGTTGTAATATCCCCGAATTGTCAATTATCGATTTTATGACATGAACGTTAATAATATAGTGATTGGTGCTCAAACGGGAATACTTCTTTTTGTATTCAAAAAGGAGTATTCCGCCGTGACACCGGTCACCGCCGTGTCCTCACGGAGGCGATAGGCGGCGGCGACCTCTCGCGTCCGGACCTGGTTCAGGCCATGCTCCGGGGCGAGAGGGAATGGGATGCAGTCACCCCCTCCTGCGAAGCAGTAATGCTAGCGAAGGAGGAGACGGGCCGTGTGAGGGAGAGAACAACGTCCACCTCACGCCCCAGACGCCCGGGGCGACGGACGTCGCGAGGCGACATCCGGCCACCGTAGGCGCGGGCTTGCGGACGGCGAGTAATGGGTAGTTCGCCTTCCGATCAAGGACCAGGCCCGGGTCGAAGGCGCGTTCGGTTCGCGCGCGCCTCAAAGAGCTGTCGGCACGGGGACGGGGCCCCCAACGAGGCAAACGCCTGCCGGGGTTGCGGGACGTCTTAACAGGATACCGTGGCCCCGGAACGTAAAGGGCAACAGAAGGAATAGGGTGGTTTTTTAGTCAGTAAAAGTCTGACAGTCCCTTCCGCCTCACCCAGGGAGGAAGGAGTCATTTGATGATTTATACCACCTCAAAAAAAAAGGCTGTTGTCTACGGAAAAGAACGAGCAAGAAACTCCACGAACACTCTTTTCAATTACGTTTTTACAAAATCTTAGTTACAATATTCTTTGTAATATTCCAATATTTCCTTTCCAAAGACAAAGCCAACAGAAAGTGCATGTTTGACAGTAATGAATGTGTGCTATGTGTGCACTCAGTAGTTGTTACTGTTTCCGCTATTCAATATTTTTATTTCATAATTTTGTCTTTTAGTCGAGTCATAACGATACCTAGTAAATCTACTTAAGGTACTTTCTGAAGGTTGACATAAATTCCAGTCAGACTATAGTCCTGAGCAAGGTTGATAAACCCTTATCACGACAGTAATAACATACCCTATCCGTACAGTATAGTTATTACACAAATAAGTAATACAAGCTTAATAATACGTCATCATACACGATAAGGAGCTCTTTGTATCAGAATCTCATAAAGCATAATAATTGACTTCGGGAAAATACTAAATTAATACTTAAAAGTAACTTATTACCAGTTATTTTCAAATGGATGTATCGTGTATCTACTTAGTGCAGCCATCAATAAACTGAACACTGAAATAGCAAGCAGCACAATGGCTTGATCGTTCCCCGAACGCTACTGTTTAAGTAACGGTAGCACATTGTGTGATGTACTGATGTTGCGTTGTTTACACTTAAAACACGATACTTAACAGTAACGTACATTGTTAAAATTAGCCGCGATTCAATGAATGTTATTTCTTCCACCTAGAGAGTTATTTCACATATTTAGTGAAAACATGCTAAACAACCGAAGTAGCGCTTTGTAGGCACTCTTATTTCGCCCTCGTCCGCGCGGTGTACTTTTTCATCGCGCGTTAGTTTTTGTTTGCACGGGTGCTCTAATTACGCGCGTTAGAAAAACGCTGCAGGAATTTGTGTAACGAAATCTGTTGGATTTAGCTTAGCCAACAGCACTCGATGAAAAAAGTCGCATTGAAAAAGCGTTTCAGTGCGAACAGATAACATAACTCAACTCCCTTTTGTTTTATTCGGGTATGATTTCAACACTCTTATGAAAAACCCTAAAGTCCATTTAATTCTTATTTCAAATTGAGTTTCAATTAGTTAGCCAAAACGAGCCATCCTACAATCTCTCATTAATGTTATTAATTAATATTAATAACCTCAGCATTAATTTAAAATAACATAATTGTGTTTATATTACTATTCAACTACTTAGGCTTAAAAAAGAAATAAATTTAAAATTAATCATTGTCAAACCAAGAAGAAATTCGGAAACCAAGAATAGAAAGGTCCGTTCATTTTGGCTGAACTATCCATATAATTTCAACCGTATAATATAATCCATTTAATAAATAAGATAATTATGTAGGTACCTAGTCCTATTTTAGGAAGTTATTATATATATAACTAGAAATGACGGTGTTCTCCACCTAAGCCACGAAAAGTACGTCCTACCCCTTGATAGGGAAAGTTGATGAAAGATATTTTTAAATAAAATTATAAGAGTCCAGAGTGTTATCAGAAGCCCATTTATAAGTCATTTGAGATAATGATACCCAAATACCCAGTCTAACATCGGGTGAAAATGTCATGATTAAGTGAGGGAACGCCTAGACGCAGGGGTCGGCAACCGCGAGGGCTTCGACCTGAATGAGATGGCAGGAGCGCCTGCGCGACCCCGCCCGGCAGCCGGCGGGCCCGGCCGGCCATCGACCAACCCCGACCACCCCGAACCCCTCGCTTCCCCCGGCCGGGGTGCGCCTCCGCCCGGGCTGTCGCCAGGGCCCTCGCTACATATACCTATTACTGATCATATCTGAGCATAGTGTTACAAAAAAATTATACTTCCGCTCCGGTTTATCATTATGCAATATAAATATCAACGTCCAATGCAAAACCTAAAATTTGAAAACGTAATATTGAAATTTAAAATACTGAGACTACGAACTACGAACATGCAAATACAAGTTGCAAACAGAATTTATAAAAGGAATTTTTAAAATTAAATGTCTATGGGGGAGCGAGGGTTTGCGAGGTTAATTTTTATCACACTATACACAATACTGTTTTATTACAAATACTGTCTGTGTGAGAGACTGTCAGTGAAATTGTTTTCTTAGTAGTATGTAGCAGTTCTGAGCTCATGATCTTCCATCATCACTAAAGTGATGATGGAAGATCATGAGCTCAGAACTGTACGAACGGTACGAACTGCTGTTTATATTTTGGTGATCGTCACGACTTTTTCGTCACGAAATTTTTGGAACATCCACCAGAAATGTCAGAAGTTCGCACCTGGGTCGATAGTGTTTTTAAGTCAGCTCTCGATGATTGATCGTTGATTGATTGATTGTTTTGATTGCCGATTACAAAAAATTCTAAACAAATATCAAGTTTATACCCGCCCGAACCCGGCCGGCTCAACTCGAGCTAGAAGTAACCTGGTGGTACACGCGGTAGCGTGTCAAGCCAAGTTCAAGTTAACAGAACTAGCTAGCAGCACCGTGTGTACTACACAAAACATGTGGAGCCACTTTTGATCTCCTCATAACTCAATAACATTGATATTTCTTTTTCACAATTTGGCATTTCTTATCAAATATTGAGACTTGCAAGATAAATAATTATGTACTCCAAATGTCATTTTTAGTACTTATAACTAAGAGTATAATCGACTTTCGTATTTATTAATATTAACTGGAATGTAGTATTAATTATTATTTCAATATTTAGCGAGCATCAATAGTGTAAGATCATTACTTATGAATAATTAAATAATAGGTATTTCGGACCACGACGCACGTTGCGGTGGCCGTGGAGCAGTAGGAACGCAGGAAAATACAGTAGATTAACAAAAACCATTTGTTATAAATCTTATTATGAATATGTACCGACTAATAATTTAATAAGTACCTTCATTATACCTTCTAATAATTTTTGTACAAAAAGTAATGATATCCCATCAAAGAAATAAATGTGAAATTAGAGCAAAGTTCAATATTCAACAACAAAAGAAGTGAGGTCCAAATGGGTGCCAAGTTTAATGTTCAGTCCTGAAATTTATTTATAAAATCATTAAATATTTTATAACAGCTTAAATCTTCATCAAATTAAGAGGATGATGAAAATAAGGAGGTTTTTTTATAAATCACTCTACCGGCATTTGAATTTTCCGTCTTAATAATTCTTTTACTTTATTCCCTAATCAACTTTAAATCAAAGCTATCCATGTAGATTTTCTTCTTCCGTCATCATGTAATATAAAGTGTAAATACATATTATCACCTATGAAATAAAGAAACTAGTACCAGAAACTCCTACAATGAAGTAACGATAAATAAAGAAAGAATAAAAAAGAAATATAAAAGTATTTAAATAACTCAATGCAACATACCATCAATTGAAAATCATTTTATTTTTAATTTGATTTAAAGTCATCAGATTGTGGTAGGCCTATATCATAAGCCATTTAACATCTAACTTGGGATCGCTATTTTGGATGATCTTTTAAATCTTTGATTTGTGAGTTTCCCAATATTCTTCCACTTTACAAAATTCCAAAATTACAAAATTCCAATTTACAAAATACTGTCTAGAATAACTAAATAATTATTATATTTCAAATAAAAGATCAATTGTTTAGTTCTGCCTTCGGTTGTTGCCGATTTCTTGTTTAAACTCACTTTTACTAAATCACTTATAACTCTGTTCTCAGATCAAAATCTACAGAATATTCAACGAAGATTTAGTTTTTCATTTTTCGACATCACCTTCATCTTATTACAACCCAGGCCTAAGGTTGAAGGAAAGCGTATCGGTCTCCTTTCAGGGCTGACTATTTAACTTGGTAACCCATTTAGATCTAACTTAAAATGTCGTTGAAGGCATATTATACAATATTGAACTTGGCTCTCATTTAACATTTTTTATGTTTTCGATGGGGTTTAAACATTACCTGTTCTTACGTTCTATTTATTTTATTATTTATTTCATTTTATATTATTATTTGAAAAGTTCTTTATCCAAAACTCAATTAGTGAAAAAATTAAAATGTTTGAATTGCTCGGCAATAATAACCTTACCACATGAGCCTACAACTAACTATGATAGATCCTTAGAGTAGATAAGTTTGGTCAGGTTGTGTTTAGGTATAATTTTTGCAAATTAAGGTGGAATCATGGCATTGCGTTTCTTAACAAAGAAAAATGGATTGTACAATTATACACGCTACGAGAATAGTGGCTAGATTTTGTTTTCCTTTAAATATCGATGGCAATTGAGATAGTAGTCGATTCTGAAGGAACTACTCTGAAGAAGTGCATTTACCTTGCTACATGTTGCATCCATTCAACAAACTAGAATCTTCAAACATTTAAAAAAAAAATGGGGTTATGAGTCCACTAAGACGAAGACATGTCAGTAATAGTCTTCGAGCTAGAAGCAGGCTTATCTTTTTTTAATTGTAATTTATTGCAAGCGTGTAAATTACGTGACTGCCTCGTTGGTCTAGTGGTCACAAGCGCGACTGCTGTGCATGAGGTCTTGGGTTCGATTCCCAGGTCGGGCAAAGTGTTATTGGGTTTTTCCATCAGGAATTTCTCAGTAGCAGCGTCGGAGTCTGGATTTGTGCCCGGTTGATGGCAATAGGCTCGCCCCCTATTACATGGGACTAATAACATAACTGGCGAAATGTGGGTGTACTATGGCTACACCTCTGCCTAACCCTTCGGGGATTACAGGCGTGATGTTATGATGTTATGTTATGTAAATTACTTGTTTTATTTTCTACCTCTTGTGTTATAAAGTTCCTAAACGACAAAATCAATTAGCGAAAATATTTGTCAACAAGACCGCATATATTCATGATTCGCGTACCTAGTTTTCTATGAATGAGCCAGTGTTTTATCTTAAAGATTTTATTCTAAACGACTGTGCCATACAAGTTATGCGCCCCCACTTATTGACAGTGATTCGAACGGAATCCTTGGCATGATAATAATATGATACTGCTACTCAACCTATAAATTAATTATAATAATAGGTATGTATGTAAGTATATCGTCTGGACTCAATAAAATTAATAATTTTATATGTAAACCTACAACCTACTGAATATAATGTCGTAAATTATAATTATTATTTATCTTTATTGGCAAACCAGTTCATAAATACGGAACTCTTTACGATATCAATTATTATTGTTTTATATCATTGGAACTTTAATTCTTGAAGTACATTTATTTTAACAATTAGAATAATGTATGGTAGGATATGATTTTACTGAAAATAATAATGTGGTCGGTGCTCAAAACGACGAGAGGTGCGGCGCGGCGGGTGGGGCGAGTTTACCGGCCGCTGAACCGCGCTAGTCGAAATCAATACAGCTGCTCTCTCTCCCCGGCGCGGCGGGCTGCGCTCGGCGAAGTCTGGAGCTCGTTGCCATGGTTACCGTACCAGATAAACCAAATGGTTGACACCCCGCCGCTCTCTACCCCCGTCGCCCCCCGCAGCGCGTCCTTCTCCCGCGCCCCCCTCAGCCCGGCGCTATGCTTCCCTCCAAGGCCCGGGCGACCCAATCCCGCATACTTACTTGCTCCCTGTTGACAATTATTTAAACTTTTCTCTGTTACCATGCAGACAGCGAACCACCTGTTGATACCACGTGGTGGAATTAAATTAAAGACATTACTGAGATGCAGCAAAGTCGATGATCTCTTAATTTTTGTTGTGCTTCTAAGTATTATAATTTAAAATCAAGTAGTACAAGAAATTGTGCATCTTTACTTATAATAAAATGGTAACCCGATTAGGTAAATGATATTTATTGGTTCACTGAGTTACAGGTTTTAAGCTTGAGGTAATTAAAAAACGCGATGGTGGGTACATAAAGATAGCGGCCTGTTCACAAAATGAATTCTTGAATTATTCAGAAACATAACTTAAGTGATTAGGTACATCATACTTAAGGGTTATTTTGCTCAGAGATTGACAAAATACGACTATAATTTTATTTTGGAAAGTCCTAAAAAGGTCATTTCACCTTGACTGCCCCAGTATTTTAAAACTCTCTTCGAGTATGTCGGCCGCACAACAGAAACAAACAGATGTGTACGATGTTTAAATTGTCTAATAGTTCTATGGTCTTCTTTATTATAAATTATAACTGTAATCGTGACCTTCACGTGATATTTATTATGCTGGGTGGGGTGGGGACAAAAAAAAGCAGAGTAGTGGAGTAGATTTACGATCTATTTGTAACCTTATTACCTACCATAACATACCTATATACCTCTTGTAGATAAATTAATAAAGTCCCTACTAGCAAATAACGTAGAGACCACTAGCTGTGCTACTACTCTACTAGTGTCATTTCGTTCGTTTTTAGATGATGTACAATTTCTGTATTGTTTCACTAAGAAGTAAAATAGTAAATTACTAAAGGGTGTCAGATTAAATAACAAAAAACAGAACAGGATCACTTTTGCACATGATGCAGCTGCAGTAGGCAGTTATTTTATTTTCAACTAGACAGTGCTCGCGACTTTGTCCGCGTAATTGTCGGTTCTTCTAAATTCATTCCCTAGTGGCGTAAAAAAGGCGTTTTTTAACGCCACTAGGGAATGAATTTTAATAAAATACGAAGCACGTCTTCCATCAATTCTGTAATGTTTATGCAAAATTTAAAGAAGATTAGACCAAGACCACGTTGACCCTTACAAACTTTGCCCGGAGTGTTCTTGGTATGACACAAAGAACACACTCTCGCAAGTTTCAGATCTCTACGATTAGAGATTTAGGCTGTGCATTTATCCGACAGACAGTCAGTCATTCAGGACGTAGGTACCTATATTATAATTGTAGATCTCAGATTTGATGTCACTACCGGTTCAGAGTGCTTATTAAAGTGATCTTGTTTAGATTCATTTATTGTTTTATGCCCCTATTTACTCGTATGTTGATAAAGCATGGCCATGCCCTAAGTTACGTTTAATGGGGCCGCCATTAAGCGTAACTTAGGGCATGGCCATGCTTGCACCATGTAGGCTTTATATTTTTTTTTTCAAATCCCGTTTATTACATAGTCGTGTTATTCGGGGTGTCAAGACAAATTTTGTCATACCTACATTATTACAAATTTTATTGAGCCTTTTAAGCTACAGCCAAAAAATATACATAGGTACATGACATACACTCTAAAAATATATTACGCTTCTGGGACAGCGGGGTAAAAAAATCAATAACCCAAAAATATTATACCCATCTTGACAATTTAAAATATCTGCGAAATATATCGGAACTATACACTAATGAACCAGCAGGGATCGTACGATACAAGTCGTTAAAATGGTTAGACGTTCATTCGGTCACGTGTTGTTTTTTTTATGCTTTCAAACCCTATGAATAATACGGATATTCAATCATATCGGTAACACTAGCTAGTCTTTGGTTAGTCGTTAGTTTTCGGTAACTAATTGAACTGGTAATCCATTCATAAACGATAAGCCGCTTAAAATAACACAGTCAAATCGTGGTGGTTTTTTAAAATGTTTTACAAAATATCTATCCAAGGCCCTTTATATTCTTACTTAAGTTTTGTACTTGAATAGTAAATATTTAGTCCGAGGTATTCGACGTCTTACATTCGAAGCTATTACATAAGCTAAGGTAGTAAAATCAAAAGTGGGTGATAAAAAAATACAACTTCATTCTACAGCTATACAGTTAACTTAGCTTGAAATGCAACCTACCTTAATGTTTGTCACTGTTAAAGATATAGTGATAGATATATATATAGTTAATTATTTATTTGTTTGTTTGCTTGCTATCTTAGCTTAAAATACTAGCCTCGTGTATCCCGGGTCCTTTATTTTGTAATACAAGCAATATTACATTATGAATTATGTAGATAACGGTATCTTTCTAATACGGGATGTGAGGTGCCTACGCAACAACCTATCACAATTATCCGGATTTGCAAGTCGTTGGTCCGTATCTTTATGATTTGTATTATATATTTATAAGATCAGGTTCAATATGAGTGTAGTATAGTCGTGTCTTAGCAGCTGCTAAATGTACTACCTACCTCTGATTTGAAAAAACATCAAATTATTGATCAATTATTTGAAAAAACATCAAATTATTGTTGCTGCTCAATGCAGCCGTCCAAATGTTCTTTGTCTCTAAATGATTTTTTCATAACCGCCACGTTTCTTTCATTCAAATTCTAACCAGTGTTTAATTCTGTCACTTTTGTTATTTAATAAAAAAATAGGCAAATTTATTATTTTGTGTTCTTTCGCAGAACGTGGACCACAAGGCGAAATTTCGCTCCAAGAAGGGCCAGTTGCCATTTGTGGAGTTGAACGGCGAAGAGGTTGCAGACAGCACTTTTATCATCAAAGAACTCTCTGAAAAGTTTAATAAGGATCTTGATGCGGGTACGTATTGCTCTAGCAAGTTGCTTATTGTGTCTCGCTGAGGTGGCTATGGAAACGGCTGAATCTGGTAATATATTATTGTCTTGTGATTATGAAAAGAAATTGTGATTAGGATGTTTCTAATTAATTGAGGAACACATATTAGTCACTTTGGTAACGTTCAAAATTTTAGAGTTTCTTTGTGTAAAATGTGAAGGTAGCTATGTAGGTCGTGCGTCATCATTATTAGGCGGGGGTGTGGGTCGGTATTGATGTATATCATATTCTTCGGAGGTTTCTCTGACATCCCGGGCGGACTGAGCTGAGTCCTAGTTCCCTAGATAATTCTAGGACGCGGCGCATGTGCATAAAATGTAGTGGGAGCTGACCTGTATTGATCATTTGTTATACACAGCCCTGACGGCGGAGCAGCGGGTCGTGGCTCATGCTATGATCTCGATGATCGAAAATCATCTATCATGGGTGGTGTTATGGTGGCGCGCTAAGTATCCGGAGAGTGTTATCAAGGGATATCAAGTAAATCTTCAGAACGCACTCAACACTCGTCTACCAAATCCAATCCTCAACTTCTGCTACAAGTTGACGGCGTCTCGTAAGGTACGTGTCTTAAAATAAGAACTAGATTTTGCTAGATCTGTCCCAAATCAAGTGATGTGATCGCGTCAGCATTCAATTAATTATTTTGAAAAAGATTTTTTGAGGTTCCTTTGTCGTGATAATTTCACCCTTCGATGTCTATTGTTCTCGTGGTTCTTGGTTCATACCTCTACAATCGGTTTAACAAATTATTACTAAAATTTGTTGTTACTTTTTTTTAAGTAACTTTTTTATGTGTAAAGATAAACGCACACTTAGCTTTAAAAGCTTTTATGTGGGTCTAGTATACTGGAGGGTGAAAGTAAAGCTGAACTCGTGAGAGATAAAGACAAGGGCCCAAGGAAATTTAAAGCTCGATTTCACGCTAACAGCCTTCCTTTTGCAATATTTTATTATATGATGTACCTGAGGTACTGATCGATAGTGATGCTGCTACGTTCCGATTCAGCCGAGAAGTTCATTAGAATTCATTTTACATCAGAATTTTTCATGTTCTTTGTCACACAAATCATTAACTTTTCAAGAGGCAATCCGCCATCAGTCAAGACGCGGCTTAAATAAGTGAGAGGTCGTGAGTTCGATCCTTTTCTTTATCTGTTGCATTATGGACCATAATTGTTAGAACAAGTAGACATATTTCAGTTGTATGGATTAACAGGAATACTGACAATGTCGAATGTGCAATCAACATTCATAAAATAATTGAACCAGTGATTCCTTATTTTTGAAATGTTCAAAAATTACATACACAATTTAATTAATAGTAGGTTTTGATTTTTATATCATCTCCATCATTTTGATTGCCAATCGGCGCCATCATAGAACATTACCTTGATAATTATGATCCTTTTCCGATCAGGTAGTTCCGGAGATTAGCGCGTTTAAACAAACAAAAACTCTCAAGCTTAAATAGTTTAGTATAGATACTCGTATCTTGGATAAATTAGTATTGAAGTCATCCGTGAACTACAATTAAAGCGGGTTTCTAACATTAGTGTTATTGTAATTATATTTAACATAACATAATAATTATGACGCCTGTAATCAGATAGACATCGTCATCATCGTCGGTTAGGCAGACGTGTACCCATTAGTATACCTACATTTCGCTAGTTCATATAACACTGCTCGACCTGGGAATCAAACTCAAGACCTCAGACATGCTCAGCAGTCGCGCTTTGCGACCACTAGACCAACGAGTTCTCATCTATGTTCTCATCGCTTTCTGGTTAGTCATAAGTATTGTTTTTATTATTCTTCTTTTCCTCATGGCTATATTTGTTATATATATTTTCAGGGCATGAAAAAAGCGAAGGCACATGGTATAGGTGTGCATTCGCAAGAAGAAATTCTTGAATTTGGCAAAAATGATCTACGAGTGCTTTCGGATCTTCTGTCAGATAGACCTTTCTTTTTCGGAGATGAGCCGACTCTTGTAAGTATTATTTAACTACTTTTATTCTAAATAACTAGCTTTTGCATGCGCCTAGGTCGGCGTAAATGCCGGTTATCGTGGACGCAGACGTAATCGCGGAACAAAAAGCAGCCTGTCTTTTCTTGGGTTCCATACTTACCCCGTACCAAATTTCATTAAAATCGGTTTATTGATTTAGTCGTGAAAGTGGAACAGACAATTTTCGCCTTTACAATATAAGTATGGATTAAGACTTCAATGTATATGAAAATCCGATAATTAGACTTATTTTATCTTCTAGCAAAACGCAGACTACATCGCGACCTGAGCTAACTAAGTTTAATTCATTAACAACATTGAAATCTAACGCTTTTACCTAAAGCACAGATTCGACGAGGTCAGAACTATGAGCTAGTTTTAATATACTCTTGCGTTGTGGCTTGCGCTGCCCAGTGAGTCACTGCGCTTTTATCATTGACACCAAGTTGTTTTTTTTTGTTTACCCATTACTCTAATGGAATTCCAAATGTGATAAAATAAATGGTTTTCAAATAGTACAGTAGCTTAGACCGAATTTGCTTTGACCAACTGATATTTTAACAGAGAATATACACTTTCTCTGTTCAAGTTTTGATAAAGGTTTTGTTTGTCAGATTTATCATTTATCTCGTGGTTTAAAATGTCATATTGACAAAACTGGTTTTGATAAATAGGAAATGTTAATTTAAAGTTTCTGATAATATTATTACATTTTCAGTTGGATGTGGTTGCGTTCGCGAACCTCGCACAAGTCCACTTCATCGACAAAGAAGTGCCGCACCCGCTGCGAGACGCCATGAGCGAGATGTTCCCGAACCTCGTGGGGCTGGTGTCGCGTATCAAGGAGCGCGCCTTCAACGACTGGGACGACATCTGCTCCACCCTCGATCTCAACGCGCATCTGCCCAAGCCCGTCAAGGAAATCAAGGAAACCAAGGAAACCAAGGAGGGCACCGGCCCTGCTGAGAAGCAGCCGCTACCTGATGAGCCGGAAAAGGGCAAGGTACGACTAACTTCCACCTGTCAATAAAAACTTGTATATCTTTACAAACAGGCAATTTTAATTCAAATGCTATAAAATTGTAATGTCTTTTACAGGGCGATGAAAAAGAAAAAGAATTGGAAAAAGAAGCAGACGAAAAGGGCAAAGACAATGAGAAAGAAAAGTAAACGAACACAAGATGTACGGCGCTGAATTTCATTATACCGTGTAATAATTAACAAGTTGAATTATACTCTTGAGTCAGACTCGTCGTAGATTCTGTAAATTATAAGCGTGTAAATCCATTTGTCTTTCCCGTTACTTTCAGTTAAGGGAGACGCAAATGCGTCTTTATTGTAACATTATTGTGCTCTCCATTCTTATAATTGTAAAGAGTTCACGTGATGTTGTGTCGTATAAAAACCTTTTTGTCTTAGGGAAACATTTTGTTTGTTTTAATATTTACGAATGTAGTTTGTGTAATGTTCAATGCTATACGTGTTTAATATTTGATAATTCTGTCATTAAATGTTTGAATGATTCAAATCGATCTGATAAGTATTGCAGTTTATTAGATACTAGTACTACAGGATTAGGCAAACATTTTAACCAAAATGATTAATAGAGTATGTAATTAATTCGAGATAGTCCACTTGCATCGCGTCAATGTATCGTCATGTATGGAACTGGAGTCTGCAGTTTGTTCGCCTGAAGCAATATGACCATCAGGCGTGTTCCCGTCAATATGGTTAGGAAAGAAAAAATATTGTGCCAAGTTGTTTCAACATTATTGTTGTCTTTAATTTTCCGTCGCTACATCGTTACTGTGTACAATTAAAGCTGATTGTTCGTTACCATCTCTAGACTCCTTAATATTCTGACAGGGTCTAAAGACAGGGCTATGAATGCTATTGTTAAATTAACTTGAATATTATAAACTGAAACATGCCCATTATTACCCTCTTTTGTATGAAGCGTCGTATATTCGAGATTACGTTTTCACATATCTCATTTCCGATTAATATTTGTTATAGTTTTTTATTAAGTATAGGATATTTGATACCAAAAAAAAAATGGCTGATTTAGGAAAATTGGAAAGAATGATGCATTTCTTAAAATCATAGCTCTTCAACTCTTAAAGTAAGAGCGATGTGTATGATTAGACTGTTTTGAGATTCTTGTACTCTATTGGTTTATCTTTATACAAATAAAATTTACAATTTACAAATTTTTGATAATTGAAAATCCTGGAAGACTGTTTTTCATGTTATTAATAATTCATAGTCCATAAAATTTTGATATTGTATTAAATGTTTAAGGTTTAGAAAGAAATGTATTCAAAATTTATAGTATATTATGATATTTCATGCATTATGATTATTCAGTCGATGACATTCTAATTGATCAGCCCAGGGGACCCCAAACGGCGCTCTCTGGCAAAATAAAATAAAAGAGTAAAATCAATTGTACTGTTATATTTCCTAAAACATAATAATAATAATTAAGGTATATTTGAAGCATTAAAAAAATAATAAGAAATTAATGGATAAATAAAGTAATCTTAATATCTGGTACAGCTAGGCACGAATATCATCTTTAAAAAGAAAGTACAAGTCGCGGTTTAAAAAAAACCGATTGGGTACCCCTGGCAATCAAGAAAACGCAACAAATCGACGCGACCGGATTCAACAATTGTTACAAATATTATGATCTAACGTAGTAGTTCCCACTATTACGATTACGACTGATCGTTGGTCGCGTTGCTTGTCTGGGCGGTCTTACCGCTTGCGTCACGTCTGTCTCATCTTAATAATGCACATTTTTATACTCATTTATTATTATTAATATAATTTTTGACACACCCTTAGTTTTATCTATTACTACTTTTAGACATAATTTGTAACATATTAAATGAAGACTGTTTCTCATTATTCATTCCTTGATTGTTTGGTTAAAGCCAGCACTACGACTGAATAATTGAATGAAAAGTTCATTATTTTCAGAAATGTTTGTGCTCTAGGGTTGACTTACAGCGTTAGGCACTGAAACAGGCTTATAGCTATATATTTAGGTAATAAAGTACATTCCAGTTTCACACATCATTTCACGATAGAGTTTAAATGTGTGTATCGATCAGGTTGTTGGCAGTACGCGATGAAGTTGAACGGTTAATTTTAAAATTTGTACTATAAGTGAATGGTTTTCGCATCGTGGCTTGATAGTAGATTGTCGATTTAGTCGGTTGGTAGATAAGCACCGTACATTATTATCTGTGCTTTTAGTTCCATCTTTACATCTCAATTGGATTAATGTTAGGGTTTTAAATAATAGTATGGATAGCTTGTGACATTAACTACATGTTAATGTCATATTAATGGTAATCTTAGAATTATAGTTATTCCACGTAACTAAGATTACGTTAGTGTAAGAGGAGCTGTGGTCGGTAAGGACGACGGAAAGGCCCACTCCGCTCTTATTAAAAAAAACGAATATAAAAAGACAAAAAAAAATTTTTGGTTCCAGATTTGTTTGTCTTATAAAAATATGATTTGATTCTCCGGGGAATGGTTGACGTTTTTGGTCCCACCCGACAACTGCTGAACATCACTGCCATTAGAAACAGAAGTAAGGAATTAAGATTAAGATAGTAGATAGCTTAGGGAATGATGTACTATACTAGTCGTCGCGTACGCATTCATCGTAGGTATAAGTGTGGTTAACCAGCCAAGGAGTATGTGCGTAGCCACTTTCCATAAATACCTACATCCATATAGGATATATAATGTTTATTTAATAATAAGGCTGAAGATTTGTCCGACCATCCTGTACGAGAGCCTGTTTCAGTGTAATGCGATATATTGACAGAGCTGGCTGCTTGCGAACGGTAGCGCGAACATGCGATCACTACTCAAGTTAATGAGATTGTCTGCATAGTGGTGGAACTTCTAAGGGTAAATTCAAAAGGACTATGTTTACGAACATAGGAATAAATTAAGCTTAGGAATAATATTTAAGCATCACAAGTATATTAAGAATCATACTCTCATTGTAATGTGTTAAATTGTTGAGACAATAAAGAAAAACGCAAGGATTTTGTAACCATCGGTTTATGATATAAAAGGCATATTGCATTTTTCCAGAGGAGAGGGTTAAGTAGTAAGTGTGGATTTTATGAAGGATTCGAGTGCTCACTTTATTGTCTCTTGTTAGGATATAATGCATTCTTACATTATCTAATCGATATTATAGTAAACATAACATGATTATTCACACTCATTATAACATTGTAAGTTAGTAGCTATTATACAAATTAATCATAATTACTCATGTGTTAGAAGTATTTCAAGTATGTATGTTTATACTATTTAGAGACGTAGGGAAACCTAAGAAACAAAAAACATTGTAATATCTATACTTAGTTACGTTTTTTTTCTGTAATAATAATTCATTCACGTATTATAACTAGTAATTGTGGTTTTCAATTAATGTGTCAATATTTAAACTTAAGTATAAAGTAGATAGTAATGGTTCGCCATCTATAACGACGAAACAACTGAGCTTCGACGCTACAGTCGACACATACTTTAAGGATTTCAAGTGTAATATTCTGTCGCCATTAAATATATATCTACAAAAAATATACTGCAATGTGATTCGGTGTGACACTACTTCATGCCGAGTCTCAGCGCAGGTGTTTTTGAATATTTTCTAATTCCCACCTTACTTATTAAATTTCCAGCTATGCAAGTGATGCGTTGAGACGGTTCAGTATGAAATAATCGTATTGGAGTAAGGTTTTTACCTTTAAAATTGACGACTTTTGTCCCTTTTAGATCTTTCTGTATATTTCGTTTCAGATATCTATACTGATACTGACTCATCTCAAATGGATTTCTGTATCTGCATGGTGAGCTTTCTGAAAACTTACCACTCTATCATATAATCACAGTATAATTATACAAGTTAGGAGAGTTTTATATAAAAGAAGCATGTTCAAGGTGAGCTTTTCTAAAGCAGCAGCTCCCTGACATCTAAACACAGCACATACAAGTTAGGTGAGCTCTCTGTCAACATAGCAATCTCATATAAACACAGCACATACAAGTTAGGTAAGCTTTCTATCAACATAGCAATCTCATATAAACACAGCACACACAAGTTAGGTAAATTTCTATCAACATAGCAATCTCATATAAACACAGCACATACAAGTGAGCTCTCTATCAACATAGCAATCTCATATAAACACAGCACATACAAGTTAAGTGAGCTCTCTATCAACATAGCAATCTCATATAAACACAGCACATACAAGTTAGGTGAGCTCTCTATCAACAGCAATCTCATATAAACAGCACATACAAGTTAGGTGAGCTCTCTATCAACATAGCAATTTCATATAAACAGCACATACAAGTTAGGTGAGCTTTCTATCAACATAGCAATCTTATATAAACAGCACACACAAGTTAGGTGAGCTTTCTATCAACATAGCAATCTCATATAAACACAGCACATACAAGTTAGGTGAGCTCTCTGTCAACATAGCAATCTCATATAAACACAGCATACACAAGTTAGGTAAGCTTTCTATCAACATAGCACTCTCAAATAAACAGCATATACAAGTGAGGTGAACTTTTCGAAAACGAAGCACCCTGTCATATAAACACATAAATTAGGTAAGCTTTTTGTAAACGTAGCACTCTTATACAAACAGCATATTATTAAACAAGTAACTTGAGCTTTCCTTAAAAAGTAGTACTCTCATTGTATAAACACAGCATAAAAAAGTTAGGTGAGCTGTCTATAAACATAGCAATCTTATATAAACAGCACACACAAGTTAGGTGAGCTTTCTATCAACATAGCAATCTCATATAAACACAGCACATACAAGTTAGGTGAGCTCTCTGTCAACATAGCAATCTCATATAAACACAGCATACACAAGTTAGGTAAGCTTTCTATCAACATAGCACTCTCAAATAAACAGCATATACAAGTGAGGTGAACTTTTCGAAAACGAAGCACCCTGTCATATAAACACATAAATTAGGTAAGCTTTTTGTAAACGTAGCACTCTTATACAAACAGCATATTATTAACCTTTTGAACGCCAACGTATAAACGTATCACCGTACCCCTGACGCCAGGCCACTTTTTTTGTCAAATGACAATGATAAAGAATAAGGATTCCAAAACTTGATTACATTGTTTATTTCATTGTATGGTGCGACGTGTATTTTGTCATATATTTGTGACGTTGGCGTTCAGGGCAAGATTTCGTTTGTCACATATATGTGACAATGGCGTTCAAAAGGTTAAACAAGTAACTTGAGCTTTCCTTAAAAAGTAGTACTCTCATTGTATAAACACAGCATAAAAAAGTTAGGTGAGCTGTCTATAAACATAGTACCTACTACCCTGTCATACAAACAGCACACGTTGGCGCATTGGCTACTGCGCTGCGTGTCGCGGGTTCAATTCCCACACTGAACAGGTACCTGTGGCGTACGGATAATCGGTGCTCTGTATACAGCGTGAAGCGAATTAAAGTTTACGAATCTAGCTCAGGTTAAGCAAAAAATGTTATAGAATAAAACAACACGTGCAGTAAAAGTAGGTAAGTAACTTTACTATATAATTTATAACCAGACCATTCGCTCAACTTAGGGCGGGTCCTAAATCGTCTCGGATATGCGTTTGTGATAATAGGGTACGGCAGTTATGAATAATAAACCATGATGATGATGCACCACGAGGCGTATATAGAATAAATACCTGACTAATACCATGGGTCAACACAATAATTTATTTCCATTCTATGAGACCTCTAGAAGAAGCTTACGGCGCGATAACGTCTTTATTTTAAAACCCAGTTTGGTTTGTTAACACGAACACCGGATAATAATCATTTAGATGATTGTATTAAGAGTTTTGTATTATTTTTGTAAGGTACCTAACAAATTCTCTACTTAAGTACACAACCCTGCCATCTATCGATGATAGAGGTAGTTCCCACAGGGAAGTAAGGAGAGTTAAGATGTGGTAGGTAGTAAAGCAGGCGTGAACGGTTTGCGTCGAGGCGTCAAGCGTTTCCTAGCGACCTCTAGTATATCGTGCGGTATTTTTTCAAGCTTTGAGTGCTACCCTCAGTTTAACCTTAGTAGTGAGATAGCCCACGTTAGGACGAGCCCGCCTGAGTGCTCGCTAGAGGGCGTTTTAAGTCACCAGTCGGAAAAACTGCTAGGTACGAACCAAGTTACACCTGTTTTTTTTTGTATTTTACCGTCTGTAACAAATTATTTAATGTTTAAAAAATGGTGCTGCTTCCATAGGTACGCAAGATTATTTTACTTGATTCAAAACTGACTAATCAGATAGGTAGGTATCGGTCACATTTTTCTGAGAAATATAATTAAGTTATAAGTACCTACTTATTTACTTAAAAGTATGTTCTCATCCACAAATCTCTTAATCAGTCCAGTTTCTAAGTATTTTTCTTTAAACATATTGTACCCATGTATAAACACTTCATACCTAAAACTGTAAATATTTATTTTGTAGGATTTCGTAGTCATCAAGGAACTCTTAATTATAGTTTCGCCATGTCCGTCTGTAGGTAGGTATCTATTAGGTATACACTAGATATTCAAGGCACAGTTTTACATTCTCGTTAAATTTCAGGAGTTTGCCATAAAAGCCATAAATAATAAAATGGAATTACAAGACCTAAGTCGGAATAAATTTGTGCTTGTTGTGTTTTGTGTAACATAATACTAATTATATTACATTTGTATTACGTCTTAACACCCGGTCTTAAATTAACGTTGCAGTTAATGTCATATTAGTGATTAAATCAGTCAGTTGTGTGAGTTTATCAGTAATCAGTAATTTGTCGGTAAATCCATACCCTAATAGAAAACTCAATAGGTACCACCATAAACAGGTAAAATAAAAGAAATACTTAGGTATAGCCTATACCTACCTATATCTGACGGAATGCATCGCATTGCATGCAATGCATTAGCTGTTGCGGTCGTGAGCCCGCGCCCATCGACCATGCACCTGCGTCTGTCAGTGCGTCATCGTATTATAATATAGTATCTATTATCATCACCCCACCGGTCACGAATTATAATTATGTTTAATGGGCTTACCTATCATAAGTTCGAAAAATATTTGGCCGAATTTCATTTAGCTTAAAACTTTTCAACTATTAACGTTTCGTTTTTTTTTATTTAATCGAATTCAGGTCTGCTACTATAATAGTTGATCTAATTGCAGACGTTTCATTTGGTCGAATAGAAAAAAGTTATTTTGTAAATCGGCGAAATTTAGTTCGGTAAAATAGTAGCTAAGACACATGATATTTCAATAATCTAACATCAAATAACGCATAAAGCAAAAAAGACGTCGGTTAATAGTTACCGGTAAACTGAAATTCGAACTAAAAAAAAACATCGGAGAAGTGATCGATTCCCGTTTAATGGACTAATGAGAAATTCCGAAATTCGGAAATACCGAAGACCTGGTCTAACACTTAGCCCCATGTTGGACAGTGTTATTGCGTCGAATCGGTCCATTAAATCGATTCGGACTTGCTCGGTTCCGTGCCACTGTAGGTACAATAAATCAAGCAAAAAACGCCAAAAATGAAAAAAAAAATGTCATGTATCTAACTTTTACGGTTTAGAAGTTACAACCCTGTGACAGACGGTAGGACAGACATACAGCATAGTCCTATTAATAGGGTCAAGTTTGGTAGCCTTTGGGTCGAGAATCCTATAGTTTCCGGACCCAGAAATTTTTTTTTTACAGCAGAATGGATACATAAGGATATATAATATTTTTCTGTGCTCAACGCATCATTGTTTCAGAAACCATTTTTACAAATAAGACACCGCTTTTAAAACCTACAAAGTGATGACTTAAGTTTTGGATGTCGGTGGTTTTGGTTCTTTTTGTGGTTTTGTATTGCCACCGACTTCAAAAACTAAAGTTATTTTTCATTAGAGATTTTTTTTTTCATTTTTGGTACCTACCTCCTATCATCCAAATCCATTAGAAAAATGGACACAAAATTTTTTTTGAATAGAATAATCGAAAACAATTGTAGGTACCTTAGGTAAATGGTTGCAAAAAAGTTACATTGACACTACTGGATCACTGGACTTTTTCTGTATATTAATATTTAGGTACCTAATCACAATGCGCAGCTCTCACTTCAACAAAAAAAAGAATATTCTACCCCATGTCTTCGAAGGCCATTACACTAACCAGCAGTTATCTTTGATATTTACTACAATACCCAAATCATTATACGGGTCAAAATATGAATAACCTCAGTAAAACTATGTCATATAAAGGCTCCCACACGCAGTGCCGACGGCACGCCTGCTGGCTTTTTCCGAACGGCACGTCAAAGCTTTTGACGGGCGATTTTGCAGCAAAAACTTTCACATAGCCGCCGAGCATCATTCTTGTTAGTTGTTATTGCAACCCGCGCAGTACGCCCGGCACACCCCGGCGGCCATGGCAGTGGCTCCTTAGTGCGGCAAAGCCGGCGGCTTTACAAGCCGCCGGGCGAATCGTGGCTTGCCTCTTACCCCCCGACGCCGGCTTTGTATGTAGGAGCCATATGATACAATTATTATAAAGCATTTCATATAATACCCGCTTTTTCATGGGTTTCATAAAGTAACCTAACATACATGTAATTAATCACTTGCGCTAAATTAAATCATTGTTATAAGATATGATCGTGCTGCTACTGAAATAAAGAAAAGCAAGAGCACAGGTAAAAAAAAACGATGAAGGCAATAATGCCTTAAATGAAAGTCCAAAATGTTTAAGTAGACCAAGTGTAACTCACAGTTAAAACAAATTAATGTTACTTTACGCAGATGTAGAAACGGCTCAATCGTTTCAAGTTGGGACAAATTAGTACTTAGCCGGGGACGTCTTTAGCAACAACACTTAAGGGTGATATTAAAATCCAAACAGTTTGCTGAGAGCCGGGAACATTGCTGGGTGGTACCGAGAGGTGGGGTGCTGTCGGCTGCGAGGTGAGCGCCGTCTTATCGCAAGTGTTCCTCTGCGGAAATACCGCGACCACTCGGCCGCTAGTCGCGACCAAATTGTGGAGTTACTGTTTACGCTGCTTGTACTGCGATTATATTTTTTATAAACATTCAGAGGCGTTAAAATTAATTGTAGCTTCCCAGATTCTTATGTAGGTACCTATCGCACCTCTGTATCCCCATGTACTTGGAAAAAAATTAAGAGAACCGCAATATACACAATTACAAGCATCTTTAAAATTACTACACTAATAAAAAATCTTTTGCTGTTAGACATGCATACGACAAAATTGTCACATGCATACAAAAATCTATTCCAAGTTGGTATTTCATTTTGTTTTTCAAACATATCTCAAAAAAGTTGAAAAACTTTACATCGACTCCACGCCTTGCGTTTTCCAGGCTACTCACTTTTTAACAGCGTTAATAACGGTGGAATTAAAGCGCGAGAGGCCGCCGAGGACGATTTAATTAAACCTTAACGAAGATCCCTCACTAGCCCCCCCACCCCCCCTACCACCTTTACCTGCCCACTGTTTTATTTAATTTTTGTTTGAATCTGCTTGCACTTATCTATACTGACTTTTATTTGCATTTATAATGCCTACACAAACCATGATTTGTTTTCTATTGTTCTTAGTCTTATAATTCTCCGAATACATGGCTTTCTTCACGTCAAAGCAAATTAATTCCTACATTTTACATTTACTTATACAAATAAAATGCCTGCATTTACCTAGTCCTAGAGTCAATTAGGCAAGAGGTATGTTTGGTGCGTAGTGTACACGTGCCGGCGGCCGGTGTCGCCTGTCGCAGATAGCCGCGCAGCGTGATCCCGTGTGATTTACGGCCGCCCGGTCGCTAATGTGCACACAGCCTTACCGCAACCAAGATGTTGCACCCTTTTCATAAGGACTTTAGATACCGCATTCACGAAATAATATACAAAAGTGGTTTTGTCAGGGATTCGAGGTTATTCCCTCAAAATAATCTACGGTTTTCTGAAGAACAGGCCTAGTTACTGATTTCGATGTAAATGATTGTGTCATGGTAAATTGCGTTTTGAGGATCACTAATTGTTTTGATGTAAGACGAAAATAGCGAGCAATTTACGAGTTTTATATAAGCTTAATTTTGACAACCGTAAAATGTGAATTACCTCTCACAAGATTCTAAGATTTCACTTATGAATGGACGTAAGTAAGTTTTACAGATATTTTACATTAAAAATTCCTACCTACGATAATTTCTGAACGTTCTAAAATTATTTTCAAAACAAACAGCGTCAAAAAAATGTTATTAACGTTTTCATTAAGGTGAGACTGTTCATTTGCAAATTATAAATATGGCATAAATTATTTCATTTAATATTCAATTCGGTTCTTTCGTCGTTGCTTCAAATATTACGGGTAACGAGGAGCTACTTAGTCGTCGACACCCTTTTTTTCTGATACTGTTTGCTCACTGGCTCTTAATTTTGAGTTTAAATATAGGGGAGAGATACGTTCAAAAGAACACTTGAAAAATCCTAGGCTAAGCGCATGACTTCACCTGAGCTCTCTGTTGTCACTACTTATACATCCTTATGATACAGTCTGCAGTTATTTAAATAAGACGTTACTACCTAAATATAGCGTTGTGTTCGTTTGAATATGAGGTGTAATAAAAGAAGTCGGGGCTAATGTCTTGTACATAATGTTATTTCGTGCGATATCGTAATTATAGTGAAGCATCGCTCTGGAGCTTCTCGATATTAAAGCCTGACTCAAAATCCTTAAGTCTGCCGCGTCAAAGAAGGATAGTTTCAGAAATTTATGAGCTGTTATATTATAATTTAGTGTCGCGAACCAGCAGTAAAATCGGGCTTAAAAGATCAGGGCGGTGGCGGCGAGCGACGCAGCGGGGCTACTTACACTCTACACGCACTTGCGAATTGATACATTCCTAATAATATATATCTAAGTATATTATATAGACATTTCCTGAGCAAGTACTCAGTCTAGGCTACCTTAAAATGTCAGAGTAGGTAGATATTTCTACATTTTTTGATCAATTTCTGACCATTGAAGAAAAATTATTGATTTATTTAAATATACGCATGCATATATGGCATACTTCATTCAAAGTGTTTCTTCTAATTAAAAGATGAGTACCCAACCGTTCGGCGTATATAATTTAGATTAAAAGAAAGGTTTAACCCACAACCGCATTTCGCGCCCTCCCTCGACCAAGTTTCGGTTCACGGCCATTTTTTTGCCCAAGTCGGTGTCTGAGACGCTGCGAATTTTATGAAATTTAAAAGTTTTCTCCGCGCCGCCGGGGAAAAAATGTGATTAAATATGTTTTGTTCAAGAGCAAGACATTAAAGCGATGTTAAGGGTGTGATAATGAGGGCGTTGATAAGCGTTTATTAGCCGGGCGGGCCGCGCCGGCGATCTCAATAATAGCGGCGCCCGTAACGCTATCAGGGGGGAATTAAATCATTTTAACGTAGTTTGCGACGAGACTCCTTAAGAAAAACTCCGTGATACGACGCTTATTTGGCCTCTAAATTGAGCGCTTTGTTGACGATAGCGACGTTTGCGTTGTTTTTAAAAGTAATTATTTTCAGTTTTAGGGTCTCGATGGGAGGTTAAATAGCATGGTTATGTTTTTAGTGTAGGTAAAGCTATTTTTATTGTACTTTCGTTATTTTTGAAAAAGTAGTTCAGAAAATAGAAATTACTAACATTTACCTACATAATGATCTAAATTAATATGTATGTAATTAAGTACGTAGTTGTTTGGAAGTCACCTAAATAATAAAAGCATCTACCTACTCATGACACTCGCAGTTTTACTCAATTAAAATTAGTAGTATTAAGCAAGATTAGTGCACATTTTGACTACAATGGTTTCGGCGTGTGCGCCGGGGGGTGTTAAGTTGTGGGCTTAGTCGCGAGGCGCAGGTGCGCTTCCCCGGCTTACCGCACCGAACCGCACTATTGATGACCCTTTTCGCGCTCCACACGACGTGATTTACAAGCTGACAGAACACACAAAGAGATATAATATAAAACTCGCTCAAGTGCACATGAACATGTATGTTGAATATAGGTATTCAGTAAAAGTATTAATTAGGTCTTGTTTGGGCCTTTACACTGAACCGAACCGAACTTTCAATTGTATTAAACTTAAAAGACATAACCTGGATTTCTGAAACATAATTTGCAGCTTGATACTAATTTAGGTACAGTACGTAAATGCTACAAAATCATACAAATTACTGTAAATATCAAAGGGGTGATACGTTCGGCGTTTAATCATGCAAACGTCACTGCAACTGTACGAAATTAAAGCTCAACCGTAAAACATGTCGGTCGCAATTAGTACAGTAAAATTGCAATTTGATTGGTGTAATTGCATCTCTTTACAGGCGGCGGTGGCACAGTTGTTATTAAGCGTTTCTAATTTAATATCATTTGCATAGACGTGACCCGCGCGCGCCTTCCGAACAACTTACCGATGTGGCCACATTTTTGATCATTTTCGAGGCTTCGTGATTATGAAAAGTAATTATTTAGCTTATATTTTGTTTTATTCTGAAAACTGTTTTTTCCCGAATATGGTTAACTATGTAATTTGGTAACGCCATTGTATTCAATCAAAGTATGTAGTTATAATACCCATGCCATCCACAAAAGCTACCCCAACATATTTAGGCACCGTTAATAGGGAAGATGAGTGTTCTATTAATTGAAACCACGACAGCACATTACAAAAAATATTACCATATTAATTGTGAGAAGTGTAGGTGGTAGGTGAGGGCTCGTGGGCGAGGGGCGAGGGGTGCGGGCGGCGGGGCCCGCACTCCCCTGTCACAGATACAAATCGCGCGGATTTACGCGCTCTCCAGCCCCACTGGAATTTATCTGACGCTTCTATTTACGTATCCTTTTATTTGTTTCGCTCCTATTAGTCCCGATAGAGAATTTTTATGTTTGCATGCTCCCAGGCCCCGGGCCCCGGGCCCCGGCGCCTGCCCTCGTAAAGCGGCGACTTGTCAACACTTTACAGCGACGATAACACAATTTCCGAGCAAGCGATCTACGTTTATCGGATTATACAGCAATAACTTAACGCTGTTGACTCCAGTAAATATTTTCGTTAGCACCGCGGCCTGAGCCTGACTAATTACACCCGTTTGTTGTCCGTATTCAGGTGCGCTGACAGGCTTAATCCTTATACTCTAACAAGTGAATCACTGTAGGCAAATCTCAGGTAGTCACGATATTACTATGAAGCTACAGTTAGTATGTAGGTAGAAAATAAATTGTATCCGCTTAAGTTACATAGGTATCTACATAAAAGATATATTCGTCGACTCATGAAATACTACACTGATCAGTAGTCTGTATATATCTATGTGGTGTGCAGTGAGGGCGGTAATGCGGCTAGCAAACATTTAAATTAATGTAATAAAGAGGCGTGAAATACACGGCTCTCGCGGAGCCCAGGATTAGCGTAGCGGGTCGTAGCGAGCTGCTACGACGTAGCAGCTACGAATAATATGAGCTAATTCGTTACACAAGCTACAGGGCTATCTAAATGAGTATTATTATTTTAATTACTTTTTGTAATTAAAATAATAATACTCATTTAGATAGCCCTGTAGCTTATATTATTATGTAAAATATGTTTGCTGTTTCAATGGTTTTAGCTAAATAGAGTGTACTGAAATCCATTTCAGTAAGCTTTATCTGTGTACATATACGTCCCGTATATAGTGTATAATATTAGCATGATTATTGAAGTCAGGGAAAATGAGTTTGGTGAGTCAAGGAGAGTTGCTTAGCAAATTGGCTTACCGTAATCAAATCATCTATCATCAATATATAAACCAATTAATCCTTGACTGTAAAATTAATGCATAAACGCAATTCACCTTAGCAATACTATTAGTTAGACAGAACACGGGCGTAGCCAATAAACGATCAGAATCGGCAAATTGCGTCCGTACGATCATAAATCGGGCGGTGTCGGGTCGGCTTAGCGTCGGTTAAGCCTCGCCTGATAATGGGGTTAACACGTCTACACGACTTAAAAGTCGCGCTCCGTGTTACGCGCTCACTCACACCTACTTACTTCAAACGATAATCGTTATTAAGCCTTTGTATTTAGGTATATCTATGGAGAGAAAGTTGGGTGATATTTAAATTTGCACAAAGTTTTGTTATCACAACATCAAAATGTGATATTTTCAGCTAAAAAACGCCCACTGCTGGTCACACTTTCAACAATATGTAGGTATAATCACATCTATATTAGCATGACTTATTGAAAAAACAATTTGTTGTTTTCAATCATTAAACTCATTGAAAACCGTCTGGACAGACGGTATAGTGGAAATATCGCATTGCATTACCACTTTTTAGCTATAATCGTAAAATGTATACCTACACCATAGTTTATTATAAATAGTCGCGAAAACAAACTTTTTGAGTGAAAGAATGATCGGATAATAGTGGTGTGAACAGGTGGCCGCGCGGGTGTCACGTCACTACTCACGATATTGCACAAGTTTGACGACTGGGGGCGCGCATGGCGGCCAAGGAAACCGCTACGTGACCACGGAAAAACCTTACACCATTTACGTTATCGATACTATAAGTACTAATGCACAGATTTCACAAGAAAACTATTTTTAAAACAAAAAATGCCACTCACAGGCAGAACAGGAAACACTGTGTCAATTAAATCAAGTTTTTAGTGATACAGAAGATTGTTTCTAACTTCTACCAATGTGTGTATTCATCACAAAAGTTGGTGCTAGCATTTTAATTACATTAACACCTAAATTATACGGCGATAAATTCCACATCAAAAGGAAAAACATACATCATAACGGTCTCATATGTTCCGAGGGTCGAATAAAACATTCCAATCACGTTGGCTCGCTTGTTTTACAAACCGATACGACGTGGTTTCCGGTGACTTTGACTTATAATCAGAGAATAAAAAGCCCTAATAGTTTAAAAATAAGGTTCGGTTTGTGTTAGCAAATGTTTGGCCAGTAGACATGACAATGCAATCAGCGGTGACCGGGCGGGATTTGTTTCATACATGATCGGATTTGCGGGATGAATAAGTTTCGACCCCACAAAATAACAAAGAGCCTTATTGCACGTTACGCGTTTTATAAGGCACTTTGCGAAATTCTTTCCTTTCAACCGAGACGATGCTTTATGTAAAACTATAAACAAATTGATGTATGTAGAAGTGGAACATCGTCCCTTTAGACTTCTTACTTTTGTAAAACATTGTTTTTGATAGTTTTAATGATAGGACGTTTCTAACCTCTCAAGTTCCATAATTAACGTTCTTTAAGATCAGTATGATATGGTAACTTCTTTCGTGTTCTTTTTTTTGCTCATTATTACTTTTCAAACGTTATTTTTTTATATATACCTATAATTTAACATTTAAGTGGCTTGATATTATAATTTACAAGTGTTGTGCAACCTATAAGTGACCACTTCACTGCAATTGACTAACTATTAATGTTACCTATTAGCATACTATTAGTGAATAAACCTATTGTTCATGTAAAATACACATTCCGTTAGTAAAACCGCTGTTCTCATCAAAAGCCGGACACAGATGAAAACGATGGTATACCGTGATTTTAGAATAGGGTTTTTGATTGCTTGCGTTGTGTGGAACCAGCGGGGCGAGGGCTGGGGGCAGGGGGGGTCTGCGGCGACAGATTAATGTCGTCGATCTAATATTCTGACAGGTGCGGTCGCAACGCTCGCAAGCACTCGCCAGTCGCGCCACAATCGGTGCTGGATGCGGCTCTTGACTCTGTGGTCCTTCCAATTTTTGGCAAAATTACGACGAATCAATTTATAAAATTTATTCAAAATGGAAATTCAAAATTAAATTAAATTAGTTGAAATAGTCTTATAATATAAAAGTAAAAAAAAAGAAAACTAACTTAATGTACTTTTTAAGAAGCGTCTTCCAATAGTATATTCTAATATTGTGTATAAATACAATTATTTAAACAAATCCCACCACTAGTAAAAAGGCCACCACACACTGCTCCATTGTACACCCGTATCACTTTATAAACATGCAGGTCATATCAAGCTTCCGCCTTTCATGTCGTCAATAAATAACATATTCGCGAGGTATGACAGCTGCTACTAATCGAGCCCCCCTCCCCTCCCCCATCATCCCCAGCATTAGTAGGACTCGCGGCGAACTAAAATTTTCTCTGCGAGAAACTTTGCAAACACCATTAAGTCAATCTGCTCGTTTTACAGATGTTCTGCTGATATTAAACACGCCAACATTTCTGCCGACGACACCATGACCTCTACTCGTCTCACCCCTGATTCAAATATTATGAACATTATTCATTATTAGTTTAATTGATTGGAGATATCGGAAAACAAATTAGAGCGATATAACATAAAGTATACTTGCTGATAACAAATGTTTTAAATTTATTGTTATTTTATTACTATTATATTATCATCAATCAATCTAATTAAAACGGTTATACAAATTCTAATTAAAAAACACGACTGCAGTAATTGCACATATTTGTACTTTGTTTACTCGTCAGTTTTTTTACGACGTTTTGTATTTACAGTGTTATATATTTTTTTTTATCTACGTGCCATATTTTAGACGATAAACACAGACACTACCCAGATTCATTAAAAATAAAATTGAGGCTGGTAATAATATACGTTTTAAATTGACCACACCGGTTTCTTTTTATTTTTTACTATGTTACTCGGAACGATGCAAGGATTGTAACGATACCCCATACATCTAAATCGGTTCAGGCGTTTAAAGGTTATAGTGGAATAATGAAACTCACATACATACATACATACATTAACCCTGAACACATAACACACACACACTCCTTTTTTTGGGGCAGTCGTGTAAAAACTAGATTTTGCTCGCGACTTCTTATGCGTAAATGTCAGTTATTGCGGACATAAACGAAATTGCAGAATAATAAGTAGCCTATGTCCTTCCCTGGGGTTCGAACTTACGTGTCAATATTTCATCAAAATCTGTTCAGTGAAGTTCAGTCGTGAAAGCGTAACAGACAGAATTACTTTCGCATTTATTAATTTGTATGGATAGTCAGGGGACACAAACTATACAATTCGTTTCCTATTACACTTTTCTTCCTTCGAGACCTAAATTCACCTCCTAACGTTTATCTAAACGTATGATGTATTTTAATCTTATAGGTATTATATTTTATTCAAAATCTACACAAAACGTGAATGACTGTTATTACTTGTAACGGATAAATTCATAAAACATGGTGTAGGTATTAATTCGACCCTTTCATTTCTATTTTGTTTGTATTATAATTGGGGGTATCACGAGTTATTAATAGCAAACTGACGGCCTCTGATTTGCGGTGAACGATGAATGATTAACGATTTTGTTTTAATTAGTAATTTCTGTGCACACCGCGGTACACAAAAACCAATGCAAAGCATGGTCCATTGATCTGGTAGTCATTAGTGAACGTTTCATGATTATTGGTAAATTGGAACTGTAAATCTGTGATCTATCTGATATATATATATTTTTTCTAATAGTAAATTACCTAATTTTTAGGACAATTGATCTTTGTCAGAATAGGTAAAGCTTCTTGAATTATCCCTTGCATTGTCATAAGTTTTGTAATGTTGTTTGTTATTTATAAATTTTCTTTACTGCCTCGTTGGTCCAGTGGGTTCAATTTCCAGGTCGGACAAATCGATATTTAGTTTTTCCATCAGGAATTTTTCAGTAGCAGTCTCGGTGTTTGGATTTGTGCCCGGTTGATGGCAGTAGGCTCGCTCAGGCTTAAACATAAGTGGCGAAAGGGTGTACTAATGGGTACACCTCTGCCTAATCCTTCGGGGATAACAAGCGTGATGTTTTATGTTACGTTAATTATCTTTAGTGGCGAAAGAGTCATGAGCAAAGCTACAGATAGCCAGGACGTTAAGTGTGATTCTATTTCGTTACAATCCATCCAGTTGAAATCTATTTCATAAATAACATTGAATTTTTTATTCATTTATGCACGCACATTGAAAGCTGGTGGTCGTATATTCGCGCGATACCGCGCGGTGGCGGCGTCGGCGGCATTTTCAATTCCTCTCGCAGCTCACTCGTCAACATCTCACTTATTTACGAGATCCGACCCTAACGACTACGGATACAGCTGACGTCAAAGAAAAATACACGCTTTAACAAAATAATAATCGGATTTTTGTGTTTTTATTTTATACTCCATTTACGAATGCTATATTATTTAGAATTGTTAGTTTATCGATTTAGGTTAAATTTGCAATAGGAAAGATTAACCTCAAGATTTCTTAAAACTTGTTAGTTCGTAAAAAATTTGCTGATAAATTCAAATTATAAAAAAATTGTAAGTATTACTGTAATTATTATGGTTGAGTATAGCAGTTGTGCGCGTAGTCGGTCGTAGCGGCTACGCGGCTACGGCGTAACCGCGGCGGTTAGTCGCGCCCCGTAGCACCAGCTGCGTGTAAATTGCTCGCGCTCGATAATGGCCTTTTCAATTTGCGGGGATTTGTTACTTGAGCTTTGAATAGACGTGACTATGATTTATTTATTTACAAATGCAATTTTTGTAACGCTTATATTATATAAACAAACCTGTAAAGCCCAAAAGTTTATCATATTCAACGTCTAATGTTAGCATCGAAAAGGGGTGCGAAAAGCAGAATATGCAAGAAACATCGTATTAACTTGTACGAGCCTGTGTAAAAGACGTTTTTGTGTGAAACACTCTGATACGGATAATCCGTGCGCGACATAACAGAGATTGTATTACGGCAATAAGTCCGCCTCGGAGCCTGTTATACGGGCCCTTAATCCCGCTAAGATTTTTTTCACACGTCCCCCGCGAGCCGGGAGCTCGCCTGCCTCGGGGAAAACTAATAAAGAAACCATTTCGTAGTCAGCTGAAGCTTGAAATGTATTTTTTATATAATTTACCGCGAACTGATTGTGCCACAGACACATCTGAAACCCTCTCGATTTTGAGTTAGAATAAATACAAGACATCCGATATTCGACACTTTGTATGTTTTTATCATTTTGATAAGGTTAACATTGGGCGAAGTGCTAGTCATTTTCATATTACAAGGAAAAGCAACTAAGGATAAAGTTTTAACTTTCAATCTTTTAGTTTAATGTATAATTATGCGGATTGTCGCTGATGCTTATAAGGTCTGCCTTATATTTAATTATGATTTGATAGTCTTGTAAATACTTATTACGTGCGCAATTAGCTTAGAAAGCCCATTAGCACACGTTTCAAAACTACATCCTGTCAACAACAAACCAAAATCATTTAAACATATTTGAACAGACTACTTTAATACTATCCGCCATAATGAGCATAAACAATGCGTATCTGTGACGTTGCGGGCACTCTGCGCGCGACAGACGTGACGCCGGCCGGCGGTCATGCACTAATTACAGCGTCACGTGTCACGGCAAAACACGTCGTCACCCACCGGACGCGCGTCCGACGACCGCTGCACTAGGCATGGCACGCAGAAAATCGATCAAACTAAAAAAAAAAACAGAACAGTTTTAGTCGTTTTGAAAATCGAATCGATTACTTCTGTGTACTCATAGTAAGTAGATTTTTTATGTCGTTGAATAAGTAAATAAGTCGGTTCTTTGCGAAAATCCTTGAACAAAAGAACATTTTTTTTTTATTTAAGAAAGACCTTCGTAATCTATCGAGTTTTTCAGGATCGTTGAAATCAAAATACGTTACAGTCTAAAGTAATTAGGTAAAACTGTAGGATTTACTCGATTTTTTTTGAGAGTAGATACAAAATGATATAAAATACTGCAAAAAAGTGTAAAGGCCCTTCCTCATTGAATTTTACTTATGAATTCAAACAAAAACAAAAGAGTGTTCAAGTGTTCATGTTTAGTTTGCGTCCAAGAAGCTGTAGTCATCGTTGTGATAAAGCTACACTTCTTTCCAGCCTTGGCAAAGCTGTCTATTTGCAGCAGGCACATACCTATTGCTTGGAGACTTTTTTCCAGAGGTTATTGTGCATTTATCTGACGTGGTCAGCTCTTTGCCTACGTCCATAATCCCCGTTTTTGAGGGCAGCGATGTATTCTGTCTGTTATTTTTACACCCGGAAAGCTGCGCCCCGTAGCTTTGGAAAATGGCTAGATATTTCGAAAGTCAAAAATTATATTATTTACTTATTTTAGTTTTGTAGGTCACAGCCCTACGATGTGCCGGACATACGGCGCGGTCAGGGGTGTCCACAACGCCGCGCGCAGCAAAAAGCGTCGGCAAAACGCAACCGAGTGCCCGCTGCACTACTCGACCGCAAACTGCGCCCTACGACACTTGTACCAACACTATTTACATGCTCCATGTTTGGGACTGTTTGCTGTTCTAAAATATATTCACGGACGACCTGCCCTTGTCTTGTCATTGGTACTGGCGTAAAGATATCCATTTTTAAAACTCTGCGAAAAGCATCATTATGCACTCGTGAAACGGCGAAATAATTAGATTTTATTATTGCATATCATTAAAATATGGTAATCTTAAAATTACACTTTTAATTTAACTTAGTAATTAAAAGTATATTTAGTATTAGTAAACCTAATTATTAATATCCGCATTTTCGGCAGATGATTAAAATGTATTGGTTACCGTAGCTGGTACTTATTTTTTTATAAATTTAAAAAGAAGAAAGCGTATACTTGTGTTTGCAAGAGTGTAGCTACCCTGTGTATGACACAAGTACAACGCCGAGAGACGGGGGCCGGGACGCTGCTTTGAAACACGCTTTAAATTGCATTACACTTGCTGTGAGTGGGCCCCACAACCCCCGTTAGAACTGTCTTTTTTATTTTCCGATAACACTCGTACGTAGGTAATTACAGATGTAGCTCGTTTCACTATATTTTTATTTAATTTGTAGTATCTACAGTAGAGTTTCAAAGGAGAGATTTTTAACAGAATAAACTCAAATAAATGGATGCTTTTTCTTCTTTGGCACAATAAAATAGTCAGCTATTTAGATTCATATAACTTCGTTCATATGAGTTAAACGTCTTTTAAGGAAATCTTTTTTGTCTACACTTTTCAAAATTTTTGTTTGAAGCAAGTTGTCAGGTACAATAATTCGACCTTATCGAACACTGGATGGCCGACACTTTTCGTCCTTCGGTAGGAAGGACGAAAAGTGTTTATTTTACGTCTGTCCGTATTAATTTGCAACAATCTCCGCTAGGCGTGTAGTCGGGGCCACTGATTCAATTATGTCACGTTTGCAGTACACTCGTTCACGCGAAAAGATGGGGAAAAACGGGAAAAATGTCGGCATTAGATCGCGTTGATAAGTGAATGACTTCTCGCATGGCTAGCTGTCAAAGAGCGGGCAGCCAGGCGCGAACCGGTCAACGCGACCGTCGCACCGGCACAATCCGCATGATTCGAGCCCACAAATAAATGCTCTTCATAAAATCGTTTAAATTTGCTTTTTGACTGTTTGAGAATACCTGAACTTTGTTTGTGTGACCTATAAAGTGATTTTCATTGGAAGTTTTGGTTATATGGTTATGGGTATGTTATAGGTACTTGAACATAGTTCAAGCCTACATATAGATGTGCAAGTGTTTTGACAAGCTTTTTGCCCTCTAACGGATGCATAATTACCGTATAATTATGTATAGATACTTATGTACTAATGTACTACTACGATAATTATGTATATAATTATGTTTAGGACTGCCTCGTTGGTCTAGTGGTCGCAAGCGCGACTGCTGTGCATGAGGTCTTGGGTTCGATTCCCAGGTCGGGCAAATTGTTACTGGGTTTTTCCATCAGGAATTTCTCAGTAGCAGCCTCGGAGTCTGGATTTGTGCCCGGTTAATGGCAATAGGCTCGCCCCCTATTACATGGGACTAAAAACATAACTGGCGAAATGTGGGTGTACTAATGGGTACACCTCTGCCTAACCCTTCGAGGATTACAGGCGTGATGTTATGTTATGTATGTTATGTAATTATGTATAGGTTAAAATGTATACACCTATACTACATTATAGTAAGCTATAAAAAAGTGAATAGCAACTACGTTTTTCCAGTTTTACCCAATTGTGAGTCATCTGGTTAGTGATCTATGACTTCTAGGTAGTCGTGCAATATCAAGAAGTTCTATGAGAAATAAATAAAAATGGTGCGGAGAAAAGAGATGCATGGATTCATCATACAAAATACCAATGATTTTGTTTGCCGACGGGTGAGTGTGATTATTTTTTTTTGTTGTTCTTCTAGCGACAAGTCTTTGTATCATATGAAGTTTGTTGGGAATATTATATTGGTAGGTTTGGTAAGCTCGCATTAGGTATGCATGTAGACAGTAGGTACCTACAAACAAATCGGCAACTGAGAGCCGGGACCTAATACAAAGGATTAAAGGTAATAAAATTGCTATAACAAGATATTGCTGGTTTTTCCCTTACTTACCTATTACCTTTAATGGTGTGTAAATTATACAATAATAAAAATTGATCGCCAGCTCGAGCGAACGATGTTCCCGTTAGCCTGGCGGCAGTAACGCAAATCCTTTCTAAATTGCGCGTCGCGCACACGTCGCCGCCGAGATATGTCGATATTTTAAAAGAACACAAGCTCCGCACGACATAAAAAAGATACGAGAGTTAGGACTTAGTATCCATTTGCTGAAATTGGCCTCGTTGAAGATAACAACAAGTTTTCGCACCCTCGCAACTAAATGTGCAATTCATACGTGTGTAAATTTATATGTGTGCACGCTACTGTGTACCCTATGGCACGGGTAACAAGACTTAGTATGCTGCTGCTCGACCCTGTTTTAAGCATATGTCATTGTGGATGCTTAGGTAGTCTTATCAGATCGTGTTGGACAACATGCGGTGAGCGTCAATTTTTTACGTTTAGTAAAATTTTATTTTAGTGTTAAGAAATAAATGTAGATAGTGAAGCTTACCTTTACCTTATTTACCTTAGCTAACGGTTGACTACGAAAATTACGAGACTTAAAATTACAATTTATAAAGATATTTATTGCTTTCCAATAACGCTGGGGATAAATTGTATGATAGACATAACTGTGATAGATATGATATAACAGTAAAGAACAGTTTCAAGAAATTTTCACGTTTTGTAGCTGTATTTATATAATAAACACAAATAAATTGATATAGAAACTAAGGGCATAGCAACACTTGACTTGCAATACCATTGTCAGAATTTCTTTTATTATTAAGCGTTTAATTAAACCGTGTTGCAAGCGTACAGTAGTAGATCTTTAGTTCTATGTAGACCCACTGACGTGTGTTCTGTGTTAGTCTGAAAGTGGCTTATTTCAGTAGGCAGCGTCTCATATCTTTTAGCATGTGATTATATACGCTTCGACGAACAAAGAAAACTACGGCGCGCGCTCTCGACATTGCATTCTTTCTCAGATATTGAACATGGTCGGACATTTTGAAAGGGGTTATATTCAAATCAAAACTTTGCTTTTGGTTTAAATAAAACTCCTTTCATAGTGACCATATTGTTGAGGCACTAGGTACAAGGTAAATTGGACAACATCACAATTTTATACTACGTACACCGCAGGTACGTATTGTACCTATATAAGATTCAGTAGACCTTTATAATTCAATAAGATGTGATGATATCAGAAAGGGAGAAAAGCATAACATAAAGAATGGGGGATGGCAATAAACGAGTTAACAGGACATCTCAAGCGTGGGTGTACTTTCATAACCCTCCGCCGCTCCCGCATACCGGGCCTTTTTGTATAACTGTCATCTTGTCAAACTATAACACGCTGCAAATCCCCACATTTCCATACAGCCGTATTTTACGGCTCACCAGAGAAAATAAATAACAACGATAATATAAATATGAGAATTTTCCGAACCTTTAAGTTTGAAGGTATTTACATATCAGTTGTTGACGGAAAAATCCTTAAACAGTTAATAGTGGTTGAGGAGAAAGTGTAGGTCTGATCAGTTTTAAATTTTAATAGATAAATATAGTAAACAAAGTCGGTTTTCGTGAAGGTCTGTGTGTTCGTAGATCGATCTACTTAATGTACTCGTATTATGATGCGGTTTTTATTACCTTTTTTGAGAATTTATTCTAGTGAGTCTATGTGTAGAAATCTGTCACTTTATCTTAGCTTTAGGGTGGCCACATCAGTAGATAGCAACCGAGCGAAGCAGTGGCATGTCGTTAAACCATAGTGTTAGATTAATCACTATGATATTTCTATTCTGAACTTTTGACTAAGGTTTTTATAATTACTTATTACTTTATATTAGGTTTCTTTGGGTGTTTTCACAGATTGCCATTTCAAATTGAGTTGAGACATGACAGTACACAGTCTTAAAATTAAGTTGTGAAATGAAACCACAAAGCCGGCGGGCGGCTGTCCGGCGGAACGTGCGGCTGCGGCGGTCGGCAGCGTCATTCGAGGCGCGTGATGGATGTCGACGTCGGGGCAATTTGTCCGACCCTCACCGTTGACCCGTCACTGGCGCCTAGTCACTATTGATACATGTCAGGCATGTCAGCGAATTCGATAAACGCGCAGTCTTGGAGGTACCTACATCCCTAAGCGACACTAACGATGACAATACGTATTGAAGTGTTTACATACTGATTTTATGATTGTGTCTTGGTGGACGTATACACATTTATGCTGTTGTTAACGTTAATACATGCGAAAGTAGGCAATCATAGTAGTAAAAGTAATTGGAATTATAATAAGTATTACTCGCCACATTTAACCGATACTTTTCGATAAAGAATGGTTTAAGAAGAAACTTAAAACAGTAAAGAAAATGAAAAATAGAAACATGGTCTAATTATAAAAGAACACGGGTCGTATTAAGTAGTAACTTTTTCTTATCTGAAATGGGTTAAAAAAAACCTGTGGGAACCTTATATTCCTGATTCCACTAATCAAATCATTTTTATGAATGTTTTGTTTTGTGCTTTTTAGATAATCGAATTAATTAAGATTCTCATAAATTTCGGTATTTCATTATTAATGTAGCTGTAAGCTTTGATTAGGTACTTCTTCCCCTCTCGTATCGGCACGATACTAACATGAGAGTAACTCTTGACGTAATTAAAATAGAATCAAATGGATCTCAGTAACTGTGGTAATACGTAATTAAACCGGTGATTTTTTTACTGTTGAATTGTTTTTTTATGTACTACAGTACTATACTGTAAATTTACTGGCGAAATATGGGTGTACTAATGATAACAACTCTGCATAACCCTTCGGGGATTATAGGCGTGATGTTGTGTGTGATCATTAATATTAATAATATGTCGCTGTGCCCTAATAGAGTTCATAACAGACTGTACTGTAGCTTTTATTAGACTATACCTCATTTTACATTATATTACCGCACTAATGCGGTAATGGATTTTGTTTTACTAGCAACTTAAGTAGTTCCAGCTTTCTGAGTAACTGACCGACTCCTTGACAATTTAAAAGTGCCTGTAATTGGTCTAATTGAAATAAATGTTTTGACAGTTGTTTTTTTTTTGGCAGAGTTTTAATTGCTTTATGCTTAATTATTTATTTGAATCATAAATTAACATTTAGCTTTATAGGCTGTATAAACAAAAAAAAATACAGTTTGTGAAAACTATTAAAATATGTTTAAGAAATTAAACATACTTTTCACCTCTGGTTTGATTAAACCGGCTGATTGTAAAGGTTGACACATTGACAGACAAATTATGTGAATGTCACTCATGACATTTCATACAATTAATTTTAATTTCTTACAACTGTGTTGACGTCGTATGTAACGCGTGAGCGTAATGTCAAAATGACTTTCGACTATATTTTTACGCCCTTTGCCTTGATTATTGATTGTTAAGGAAAATGGGCAATTAGATTCAATGATAATTCCTTAATAGCCTGTGGTCTCATGTCATTGCAATTAAGGATTTCACTTTGACATCCGAAAATGTAGAAATAGAATAATTCGAGAATCGTAAAGTTAAAGTATTTTGTCGTCCTGGGTACGGGTTTCCGTTTTGAACTATAACCAGAGTCGAATTGAATGGTGCGAAGGGAACATACATATACATAACTTATTATTTCAATGCAGATATTCTGATTTTAGTGTGGATCGCGAAGTAATGGCGTGAGGGCGGGTCTCAGCACTTTCCACTGGGCGGAGTTAACGAGAAAAATACACCGCCTGTCTGACGCCACGCCCTCGAGCTCTCGCTTTTCCACACGAACATTTTACTTATTTTCCTTTTATTATGTCCTCCGTATGAGCTCAGACGTCTGGGCACACACACAGCGACTCATGTTACGTAACGCCATCCTTGTGCCGCACTGCTGCTTACTCGCTGAGCTTCACACAGTACTGGCTACAGAGCTTATACTTGTACTTAAAAAAAAGAAATATAATAATAACTCCGAAAATCTATGGCACGCAAAAACCGTCAATAAAGCAGAATATTTCTAAAATATGTTTAAGAAATTAAACAGACTTTTCTACTGCTTCATGATAGGAAATATCTCAATGCCGTAACACTATTAAGTATATGACAATTTAATTCTAATGTTTATGTCGCTAATAGTAAATGATGTAATACCGAGTTAAGTTACGCTTAGAAGCCGGAGAATTTAGACTATCCAGAGGTCAGCGAGGGATTATATGTGCTATTTAATTATAATTCTTAGGTTGTTCTCTTAAGGATTATTTCACCACATTCGAATAAATTCCGATTAAATTACTTACAAATACATTTCAGACAAATTCAATTTTTTTTAAAAGAATATTGTCTATTCAGAGGTGCAGGCACTTAATGATAGACGTATTAAAAAAAGTTAATAGATATTCTTTCACACATTATACTTCAGTCTATTGTAACTTATTCAGTAGATTTATTAAAAAAAAAATTGTGTCGTGATGGTGGTTCCAAATTGAAATGACAGTGGGCACACATTGGTGCCAACTGAGGCCAGTACGATTTACGATTAAGTTCTTTAACACGCATGTCGTATGTGGACGATGTTAGCTGGATTTACAGCAATGGTGAAGCCATCCCTTTAATTTTGTCCAACTTGTTCAGTTGTACTGCATACTGCCTCTTTGTAAAAGTTTTTAACAGTGAAGGTTCATAGTTGAGTTTCCAAATTTAAATGACATTATTTACGTGCAGATGATTATCACGAAATTCAGTACAATTGCTCCACTAGTGCCAGGATGGCGTCAGGTCTATAATGATTTCTTCTAGAGTTAATTTTATTTCCATTACAAGTTAATTTTATTTATTTTTATTGATATTTTTTTTGTTGTTGTTTTTTTATTTGTATTGTTGTTGTATTTGGTACAAAATTATCCAATACCCAAGTTCAACGACTATTATTGCTAAACTAATAAAGGTATCTCAACCGCTAAAAAAAGGGGGAGGGGGGACCCCAACTGGATCAAAAATTTTCACTTTAAAGTTTAATATTTCGTAAATGTAGTACCTATTAAATCGAAAAAAAAATTTTAGCAACCCAGATGTCATTTTAGAAGACCTATTAAACGATACCCCACACGATGGGATATAGACGACGAAATTAATATTCATACCCACTTGGAATGTAGGGAGCCTTAAAAAAATATTTTCCGAAATTTTATTTTACCACTTTGTCGCCTTAATTGATATACACCTTCCTAATAGTTTTCTGTACTAACGGAGAGACCGTTAGTACTAGAAAACTGTAATTTTGACTAACATTGAAAAAAATAAAAACGTAAAGTTTTTAGTGGATTAACCCTAGAAATAAGGTTTTAATATAGAATTGATTTTAATATTAAAACCTTATTTCTAGGGTCTTGTCAGGGTCAAAGACAGTCATTTTTTTATTTCAATTAAAACATTTACTTACAGGAACTTTTGAATTGTCAAGGAGTCAGTCAGATAGAAAGTTGAAACTAGTTGCTAGGGTCATACAATCGGTCTCCCCCTTTGCATCCACTTAAGGGCTGAATTTAAAAATCCTTTCTTAGTGCTAGCCTACATCATGGTAAGAAGCCGTGTGTAAAATATCACGACTGTGTGCTGATACGACAGTCAGTCATTCTCTTTTGATCGTCAACGTAGTTTTTATCTTTAAAAATAACGCACCTATAACTTAAACAAACTTTAGTCCATCATAGGAACGCATTTTTTATTTCCAACCGAAAAGCTGACACCAATTTTCATGTCTCTGAACTGCAAAAATAACTAACCTTCGATAAGAACTTGAAACCCCCCTTTTATCCCCTTACAGCTGTAAGATTCAAAAAGCTAAATCATGTAGATATTCAATTTTTTTTAACCAAAAATTTAAATCCCATGTTTCATGTCTAAATACGGATTTTCAAATAAACTTTCATCCATTATTTCTTGCCCAGGGTCGAATTTCGAAACATCTTTCCTATGCCTTGTACACATCATAAAGATAACCTCTTTGCAAAATTTCAGCTTTCTAGGGATTTGAGCTGGGCGTTAATGAGTTAGTGAATCAATAAATTGAGTGCACACGCACACAGCTGGAGCTGGACGAGCGCGTGTCCGGCTGGGTGTTGTATTCTTTGTATACGGATGTCCACACACTGAATGCGTGTACGCGTCGGGCCCGCTTCGCGTCTTTATGCGGCGCGGCGGCACGTGGGTTCGTACAATTTTCCCGAGATGTGCCCAGCCGCGGCAAAAAGCATTAGCTGTTAAACGGCGAGCGGTGCGTTGAATTACGCGCCGAGCGTCTATGATTTGATTTTTATATTAAGTACATTACCACTTCCGTAACCACTCACACCTACACCTAGTGCTAATTATTATTATTATTATTTTTAGTTGGTAAAAATCATCAAATAAGTCCGTCCGCTCCGGGGGAGGCGGAAGGAACAGGCTTTTAGGTACAGACTAAAAAACCACCATATTCATTTGCTACTCATGACACGTTCCGGGGCCATGGATGAGTAGCTGACGGTCGGTTCACATATTCGTCATATGAGATCAACCATCGGTATCAATATCAGCCAGCTTGCTATGTACGATTTTTTCATTTGCTATTGGTCCGTACTGTCGACCGGACCTGCTCCTGACACGCTCCCGTCCCGCTCACGTCCCACTCCCGTCCCGCTCCTGCTATCTGTGTGTTTTGGGCTTTTTACATACAAAATGTTCAACAAGGCGCACATGCCCTTAAATTTTCCGAACGGAAAAATCTGACGTTCATTCCGGAAAGCAGCCGCGCGGCAGAACGGTAAAAATATCCGGATGACGTCGTCACGTACGCAGCGCTCGCATACATTTTGTTTCAGCTACAGCACACGAACTGACATTTCTATTCAGAATCACGTCCAGTGTTACCAACTTTGTGGATTTTCCACTAAACCTGGTGATGGTTTCCGACCACCTTTAAGTTGCGAAATATTGCTTTTAGTAGCTAGTGGACTTTTCTAGTAGTAGTAGGATTCAGTTTCAATAATTTCAATTACTGAACATGATGTCACTTAACCACTACGCCACTAACACGTGTGAAAAAACATGCTTTCACGGAAGCGACACTCTGCGTACTGGCAATATAAATTCAGAATACAAAAAAATCGAACGTCTGCGGTACCTATGTACACGAAATTCCGAATCAGGTTTCCTGATCCGGGAACCGGACGTGTGCGGCCCCCTATACATAGTAACTACATTTTATAAAAATAATAGGGTTAAGAACTCATTTCTCTGAAATAAAGTAACTGGCCTAAAATATTTACCGAAATATTAAGAAAAAAAAAGTTGATTTGTGAGCCCTATTTGAAATAGGAACACGGCTGCCTGGGGAACTATGTCAATGTGTGGAATAAAATAAATTTCATAGAAATTAATAAATAAATAATTAATATCTTGTTACAATGTTTTATCTGCAGTGATAAATAATATTAAATGATTAAAGTAATTCACAATTTTATTTGAATTAAGTGAAAGATTAAAAACAACATAAATTATTGTAGTTTTGTAACACCTAAATATTTAGACCTTGCCTGTGTTTATTGACGGCATTATTATAAAACAAACACGAATACTCTATGGTCACTTAACGGATGATGGCGTCGAATATAAAACTAACAATTATAAAACGAATGTGGGTAGCCTATAAGTTGTTGCAAGACGCTAAGGAAAAGTATTCACATTCAGCGTTGGCTGGCGTATTAAAATGGATACCCATAGAAAATTATCTGCTTTTGCAGGCAATGACTGGATAGAAATTTTAATTAAGGAATACGAGGAAGAAGGTAATAATTGTTCATTCCTATTTATTTTATAAAGTAGAATTATATTGAAGAATATAATGGTAGTCGGTCAGGATTAGCTATTGTGAAATATGACCTGTAGTTGCCCAGGGATTTTGTTCATATCTAGCTTCTGCTCGCGACTTCGTCCACTTCAATGTTAATATATTACGTATACCACGGGAGCTACATTTTTCGGGATAAAAGACCATGTTGTATTCCAGACTATAATCCGTCTCTGTTCAAATTTTTATCCAGATCCGTTTCGTTCTGGCGTGATTAAGTAATCCAAACTTTCGCATCTATAATAGTACAAAGTAAGATTTCTATGATTTAAAATAGTGGTCATCGATTACAAATTACACTAAGGGCCTAGTTTTCAATCGTCAGATAATTAACGGAGGAATAAAGCTGGCGGTTTGACAGCATTTGTATAGAAAATGTACCAAAACTAAATATTTTTTTATTCTTTAAGTAAAAGTTAAGTAGGTATATTTAAAATATAAAAGTTAAGTGTATAATATTAAAGGATCATGTAAGTATTTAATCTTACATTGATGTCATTGAGTTGAGTACCTAATAATTGGAAACCAATTAGCTTATTTGTTGTGGTAATAACTAAATATAATTATTTTCAGTTAAATTGGAAGCTCGCTGGCCGACAATTCTGTTGAAATCGACTGGCAGAAGGATGATATGGTCAATATGCGCCATTCTAAGCGTGAACAGTAAAGGTGTTCCAGGATGTGCATGTGGTCTCTTGGAACGATACTTATCTCGTCACGTTCGTTCATTCCTACAAGTATCTCGTAGTAAGTATACATAACCCATAATTTTATTATATCACATTCCGTTTTCGAAAAGACAAAACCTATAAAAGGTTAATTTTAAATTAACCTTTTATAGGTTGTCGCCATCTTGTAACTTGCGACCGCGAGTTAGTTGCTTACTCGCCCGTTTTGCTAATTGAATCGTTTGGATGTTACATAATTCTCTGAATAATATGAAGCTTTTGGTGGTCAGTGGTACCTTGGTCATAAAGGCAAATTATTGGTGTATCTTTCACGAAAGCCTTGATAAAGAGGTGACGTTGAAGTTGAAGTCATACATACAAAATAGGCAATAGGCTCGCCCCCTATTGCATGGGACTAAAATCATAACTGGTGAAATGTGGGTGTACTAATGGGTACACCTCTGCCTAACCCTTTGGGGATTACAGGCGTGATGTTATGTTGTTATATGAGTAATCATACATACCAATGAGCATGAATACCACGTCAGTACCACGTGGCTTATTGCATTGATATACCTAGTTACCTGATTAAAAAGCAATAATCGCTTTTTATGACGACTGACACTTTCGATATTAATCCCCGAAAACAGTGGGGATTTCTTTATATATGCATATGTACCTACAATACACAATACATGTTACCATGTATATGTTCCCGGTAAAAGCAGTAGTGTTAACTGGGTCTGAAGAAATATTTAATAAGGGAGTGGGTGTCGTGTTCCGTAATTAAAGGGTCTTATCGTAATGTCAGACACTGAAGAATGGGTGCGGTACAAGTACATGGTGGCGTCCCGGTTCTACCTGCTGATGGTGTCGTGTGTGCAACTGGCGGCCAAGATGAGCGACCTACAGGCGCCGCTCAACGCCGTTACCGTGCGGAACACGCTCATGAAGGAGGGCATTGACCATACTACGGCTGAGATCGTACAAATGGAGTTTCATGTATTCGCTGTACTCGGTATGCATATTTAATTATATATTTAAAGTAAAATAATGACGTGTAAATAGAAACAACCTTTACAGTTTTTTTTTATATTTTGGTTTAGAATGTAGGTGTTTTGTACTACTTAGATTTGTTTTTTGCTGTTACTTATTGTGTCGGCAGTTCCTTAGGTTTAATCGGCATATATTGTTCCCACTACGAGTGGGCTATTTCTTCAACATGCGAGCCCAGTGCTGGTTTGTAGGTATAATATGTTTCACGTCTTCGAATTTTGTTTTTTAGGATGTACCATGTGCTATTAAAATGTTTTCTTTCGCTGTTCATGGAGCACGGGTGATAAAGCTCAAAGTTAAATACATGCCTGCGTGTAGTAGTATCGACTCACGATTTACAACTCGAAAGTATATACCATACTCTTAATAGTTGCTCAGTACTTTCAATGTTGCAATCAAAATTTGTGTAATTTATGCTTGTAAAATGTATCGTCATTCGTATTAAATTTACAACTTTTTGAGTACAAAGTGTCTATACATTTTCATCAAAAGAATCAAAACTGGGTACATTTTGTTCTAGATTACCGTATACCATTATGGACGACATTGGAGATAGCAGAATATCTGTCAGTTCAAATGGGTATGTCGGAGGGTCCAGTCATAGAGGCGGTAGGGCTCATCATCAACTTGACCGAGTACTACCGCGACATTCTGGAATTTTTCATGAAGAATTGGATCACTCGCAACAGAGTACCTACCGCAATGGATGCTGCAAGTGAGTGCCGTAACATTTCATAGCCACACATCTTGGATTTTGAATTAAAACCCATTTTAGGCATTAGAGTCTCCGAAAACCATTGTAACGACACCCCTAATACATATTTCGTAAGGTTCTGCCTATCTTCAAGATTTTCTTTACACGTTTTGATCTATATCCATAGTAGATCAGCCTTAGCTTAATTTTTGAAGTGAACATTAGCCGCGTTCAGCAATATTTGGCAGGGGTGAAATTTATAGGTTCGCGTCACCGACATGCTAATGTGACTGCGTAACACACACAGTAATGTGACGTTAAGTTTTCACTTCGGGTCGGCTGTCCCTATGACTGCCTACTTATTTATTTTTATACATTTTCACTACAGACATTATAAATATCCGTAGTTTTGTATTTCCGTTCCATAGATCCGAACAGAGTGACCCTGCACAACCTGCACGTGTGCGCGGGCGTGGTGTCGGCCACGGCGTTGTACGTGCGCCATCAGCGCCGCAATGTCGCAGTGAGACTTGCAAAAATGCTGCGTGTCGAGCCGCAGTACATCAAGGCCATATCCAACACTATACTGTACAATATCATCCCCGAGAGGTCTTACATACCCATCTTGAAAAAGAGGCGCTTCATTTAGCTTGGTGTTCGCGTCTCTGGCAAGCTGTAGCTGTGCTACTTATGTAAGTGCTTACCTACTTGTTAGTTTGTATCGCTTAGACAAATAGACATGCTCGCAACTTGTGGCAATTATTTTGATTGTTAAGAGATTTTTTTTTTCTAATTTGCCTACAAAAAATCAGACAAGGTTTATGGTCTGTAAGGAAAATGAACATCAAGAGTCATTTCTCTTTATCGGATATTTTTTTATATTTTTTTTTGCGAATGTGTATTTTATATTTCAGTAGTCGATTTTTTTTTACAATGATTGGTGGTGGCCCTTTGTGAATATTCCTTCTATCCCCTTTTTGCATTTTATCACATGCAACATATTTAATTTAAATATGATTTCATATTTACCACTATTTTGATATTTACTTTGATTTTATTGAACAAAGAAGACATAACTGTATCTATATTACTATGACAAAATCTAATAATCATTTTTTTAATATATGTTTTTTTATTTGACCTTTACAGATCGCGTAGACGGAAAACACCTGAAATAAGTTTAAGTCGACTCGTAGGGTTTACACGAGGTATTGTATTAAGTGGATACTATTACTTTTTTTTTACATTTAGGTAAGGTTTTTTTTTTTATCATGAAACTAAAATACGTGTGCTTTTTAATAGTTTTTGATTACTTTGTACAGTCAGTAACGCATGGTCACACAATTCGGTGAAGTTAATAACAAATATCGGTGATCTACTTATAGCAATTTTAACTGCCCACGTCACTATTTTATTATTATACCCATGACAAACAATTTTCGTAGCCGTCTTCTTGAATGTTCATTACAGCCTCATTTTCAAAAGACATGAATTTAGTAGGTACTCTTGACAAATATTTGCATCGTAGTCGCAGTCTTGGTTTCAAATTTAAAGATGTTATAAAATGGCCAACGAGTTACCTGATAACGTCAAATCATCAATCATAATTAACATTATTTTTAATTTAATTGTAAAACTTAACCGAATGTAGTACTGACATGTGCAGTTAATATTGTTTTAAGCCAGTCTTAGGATGTGTACTGTTTTGTTTGGCATCGAGTAATTATACGACATTTGTTGTACAAGCCTAACAGGTAGAACGTCAATGTGGAACGTTGACATAGCGTCTTTTGTCGCTGACTTTACCTGTAGGTACTGAGTACAGTATGTTTTTATACCTTCTTATGTAGTATTATTTACCTACTCTAATTTACTTTTCAACGATTAATGACAGTATTGGAAAACCAATATTTATGTACCTACGTTTTTGGTACACATACGTTTAAGCAACAGATTTCTGCGTTTTTTGAAGCAGGCATCACCTTTTAGCAGCTCCAGCAATCCATTAAAAATTACTTTATAGTAGGTATTTACTTAAATAGTTTTGCAATGAAAACATGTTATGATTTACGAAATTTTTTTTTGCAAACTCGTAACAATTATAAATTTGCTTAAATCGCAATTTCTAATAATGAGTATCATGCCTTCCTAACCCTGCATTTGAAGCTATTGCTGGAGCTGCTTCACATTGTAGTACCCAAAATATATATTTGCATTATATAAAGTGAATCTGATGGTACTTGATACTTTTATTAGCACATAATGTTTACTTTTGATGTGCATTATGTAGGTATTTACTTTAAAGCTACCATTTCCTAATCATATGTCTAGTAATACGTCTTTCACCGACTTGAATGTGCCCTGGCAGTTGTATGTCATACTCGCCCGAATGTCTCGCTGAAGGTGGCGCAAGGGTTGGATTATTCGGTTACCTTCAAAATGGTTGAGCTAAATGGTGCCGATTCGTACGTCATATTCGTGAACGGGCACCATCAGTCGGGACTTTATTTTGAAACATTTTGACTATTATTTTACTCTAGACCTCTTTAAATATACATCATATTGTAGCCGTAGATTCAACATTAATGATGTAAAATCTTTATTGATTTAAGAGTGTTCGTGGAGTTATTTATTGCTTATTCTTCTGCGTAGAAACTTACTGACTTCTACTTTCAGAATCCTTAGTAATTTAAGAGTGGCTGTTGAAAAATGATTTATTTGAAATAAATGTTTCGATTTGATTAGTAACGGTATAGCCGCCACTACCTAGTTTATACTCAACCCTAGTTTAATATTATACTTTACTGTTTTTTTCCCTTTTGTTACTCATACTATCATTTCTTTGTTCATTTTAAATAAGATACAATGCTATAACCGAGTAGATCAAAGCTCACTTATAATAAGTATATAATATATATAAGTTCAGCACCGGATTGACATCGCCTCGCCTGCTGCGGCTGGCGTCGGCTCAGCCGCACAATTGTTACACACACCATAATCTTCATCAGGCGAGTCATGCGAGGCGGTGCCTTGCCGAAAGCTCAGCGTCGCAAGCTCCAAAACAGCGGGCAAAAGACTGCGAATTCCGAGGCGAGGCGATAATACCATTAGCGAGCTGCTTAGTCAACGTTGCAATGTTGATCAATGCAACAATGTTGATCGGTTCGAATTGGGGCAATGCCAATCCGTTGCAGAGCTGATGCATCTGCGTTGACCGTAGAACTAAAACATGGAAAATCTTGCATTTCACAAAGTTATAAAATATACAACTATATTTCGATTTTACTTGAATTAGGAACATGCTGATGAAGTTTCTGTGTGAAATTTACGACACATTAGACAAATATTTATGTACATTCAAATCATTAACGTGTTTTTCATAAACAAGTAAATGTGCGACAATTTAGATTAAGATAAAAGTAAATTAAGAATTGAAAAAAAAACATGTTTATTCTTGCGTTATAGTATCTACTATTTTCATCGTAATAACGGTTATGTAAGTATGCTTTGTATTAAAATATAATCGATAGTTTTCCTTAAATGAGCCTTTTATTTTGATTTCCCTATTTAACCTATACTATCCTCCTCTGTACCATAAGGACAGATGTAATTAACTGGCACCGTATAAATCTTTACCAAAACACTATACATCTATTATTTACAATTAATCACTTGTTTGTTCTACTTCTATGAGACCTACGCGAATAACACATCAAGTTAATTCAAGTAATGCCTATGTTACCGGCAATCTGCATAATCCGATATTCTATACAATACCTGGGCAATGTATAGAATACCTAAAACGGGCAGGTCATATTTTTTATTTTATACTTTGCCTAGGTATTCTATACTACTAACATGTGTTTAAATAAAAAAGCAGGAAAGGTTCGGTCAACGGAGCCCCGCTGTGCGGGGGGTTTTTATTTCTGGGTGGTTTAAAAAGGAAATCAACCACGTCTTACCTACAGAAACATTACACATATACTATACTATTATTATTACATTATAGGTAACAACACAAGAAAAAGACAAAGAATAGAAAGAGCCCATGAGAAAATCCCTGCGTAACATGCACGGCAGAGGCCCACGCCAAGGCAGGAGTGTGGTTTTAGCTGGTTAGAGTCCGGCACTGCCCAGGCTGTCCCAGCGATGAGGCAGTTTGGGCGTCCATGAAGATTACACACTCCTGCCTCAAAAAAAAATCCCATTCTTATCTAACCTGTGCGAGACAGGGTGCCCCAAGTCTCCGCTCGCTCCGCTCGCTTAAGATGAACCACATACTGATGACATATATTTTTCTTTTTACAAAAGCTGTCAAACCGCCATATTTATTCCTCCGTTAGGAGTTATCTGACGATTGAAAAATGAGCCCTAACTTAAGTAAAGATTTTAGACCCGAACCAAAAAAGAGGTAGGATTGTGATTACCCATTCCAAAGCCATGTTGGTTACAGTTCCTTGGTAATACCAATTGTAAGAATTACTTGTAAAACGTATGATTTACAGCACATATAAACCAAAATCTATTTATTTACACATTGCCGTGGACCAGCAGGTACTCTATACAATCCCTAGGAATTGTATACATTACCTAGGTAAAGTATGTAATGGAGAATAATATTCATGATGTTTCATACATTGCCTGTACGCCTGCTACCTGGTATTTTATACATTGCCTAGGTATTGTAAAGAACACCTGAATTATACAGATTGCCGGTAACATACACATCCATGGTATATACTTATTTAAGTTCCACTTTAATGTCTCCTCTTCATAGCATACTTATTACATTTTATGTATTTTTGCACAAGTCGGTGCGAGGAGGTTAAACAGCGCATCAGATATTAAAGTGTGCGTTTGTTGTGGCGTGCTTCGCTTTGATCAGTGAGACGCGAAATATGGCTGCACCGCCGGAACTCAGCCGCCCCGCGCCGCCACCGCACCATGCCGTGCTGCCGACCCGGATTAATATCTACGTCAATCAAACGCTACTTTTGTTAGTCATTATTGCAATATATAGGTATAACAAGAGAATGCACAATAATATGTAGTTTACCCCAAACTAAGTCTAAGCCTTCGAAATATCTCACGAAAACGTATTCATAAACAAAAACCTTTGCATTATAGGCAGCGTAAGCGTAACTTTAACCAATAGGTATCTGTCGTTGCCTTTCGAGTAGCTCTTATAATAAAAGGTGGATGAAATTTAATTAAACAGTAATCGTGGTTTGCAGCGGCGCCCTTTTTATCCGCAAAATGTTAACAAGTTATAAAAATTATGAATTAACATCAACGAGGCGAGGGTCCGGTGCGGGAGGAGTGGGGGGGCTAAGGGTTCACCACAATAGACGTTGCTCAAGGGTGCCCAATAAAAACTTGACAAATGGCGTTTCATAATCGTGTTGCATTCCAAGCCTCGTCACAGCGATCCCGGATTGTCCTCCCTCTGGAAAATATGTCTCTTGTTCAGAAATTACCTCGTGTGGTGACACCGCTACTATATCATATCACATTTCATTGCATGTTATGGGGAAGCTACACTATTCTTCGCGTGATTTTATTATGAAATGTCTATTTGGGGGTAGGTTTCTGTTGTATCCATAGTTTTAGTCCTTTGACTATGTCATTAAAGCAACCAAATTGAATAAGCAGTAATCGATGCTTGTCGAATGTAACCACCTTAATAATTGCGGTAAGCACAATGCCACCATTGCAATAGCGATTAGACCACAAATAGAACGTCATGGCCACAGGCTGTGGAGAAGCTGTAAGACCACTATGTACCATTACCGGCTCCTCACATGATGTTGATCTCAATTAACATTACCGCATACTCCGTGCGGCTTATTGAGCATTATTCTGATTAAACCATGAGTGGTAAGGACAGAAGTGGTGTTTGGTAAGCTTGTATACCTATGTAGGTATGTATGTATGTACATTTAAATTTTTGAAATCAATAATGATAATTAACAAATAATATTAATTATTATTATTATTTATTATTAATTATCAGAAAAAAATGATTGTGTATTAGATTGCAAAGAAAAATTGCACGATATCTACTATACAGACCGTACATTGACGTTACTATAATACCATACGTTTTGCTAATCAAGTATTTATTTACTCCTTCACCAATAATAATGTTTGTATAAATTAATTATTGTTCTTATAACAATGACTTCCTGCCTTCATAAACATTCTTAAAGGTCGAGCCGTTTAATCTGGCATAAACATCACGAAAACTCGTAAAGTAAGTCTCGCTACTATTATTAGGCACTAGCGAGTAAAGAATGCTGTAATAAGGGGCGGTATTAGCCTCGCCAAAATATTGTGCCACGTCACTAGTAAAAGGGGAGCCCACCGGCAATATTATTAAAAATAATTTCTCATTTTTATTGCCGCTCTTAAGCTGGTGGTGTAATAAATGACTACAATTTTATTACAATCATTGTTGTTGAATTAGATGGTTAGAAATTTTGATGAGATTTTGAGGTATTTGATTATAATGGGATTACTATGGCTGTGTCTATAAACATAAATGATTTAGTAGTCATTGACTTTAATTTGTAGCACTTTGTACCTATTGTAGGAAATACAGTGGTTTATATTTTAGAAACCTAATCTTCAAATTAGTATAATCACTTAATTAATGTAGCACGCAAAATATTTTGTAAGCCCTTTTTATTGAATAAATAAAATAAAAGAGTCAGTAGGTATGGAGATTTTCGCTCATTCTTCTTCATATGAAACTACCTTTTGGAAAGGGTAATGGACTATGTGCATTTTTGTATAAAGCTTGAACCACTTTTTCAACATTACCAGTGATCGAACGCATGTCTTAAGAAAGGTCGAAGTAACTCTTGTGTACTTAAATATAACATTTATAGCTAATATGAAAAATAGTAGTAAGCATAATTACTGAGTAAGCATTGCTTAAAACATCATTAAAGTTTATCCTATATTAGGACTTACGTGACACCTCTGGGTGTCTTTGAACGTATTTGAATCAGTTTTCATGTTAGTTGAAATAAAAGCTGTTTAAAGTACCTACTGCTCAGCTTGCTTTTTAACTTAGCTGCCATAGGACGAACTAGAAAAATGGGTCACAAACCTGTTCAAAATGCATTAAACATACTTTAAAGTTTAAAAAAAATGAAAATGTACAAAATACCATTTTTGCGCTGGTTTTGAACTTGGCTGTGTACACCCTAAGAACTTGTCATATAATTTGGGTCTCAATACTGTTGGGTAATGTTGAAAAGTGGGCCCAAAATGTCGTATGGTCCTTTTCTTGTAAATTTTAACGTTCAAAAGCGTTTTTTAATGGTTCAATTGAACTAAATGTTTTAATTTGACTTTTACATAATAATACCGAATTTTGTTTTGCAAATATGTTTAAAATATTATCAAATAACATATTTCGTGTTCTTCTTCTGCCTAACCTTTTCCCAAACGAAGTTTGGGTCGGCTCCCAGTCTTACCAGCAGCTGCAGCTGAATACTAGTGTAACATGTCAGTGAGACTTTAGACTTTGAAGCTTCTGAATAGTAACGACAGGCAAAGATGTAGGAATGACAGCCAACGGTTTCGCAGACTTTCGGAGACACAGGTTTGTCACACCACAAAGTTCCAAACTCAGAACCTGCTACTGAGTAATTCCTTATAGAAAACCCGATATCACTTTGCCCAACCTACCCAAGAACCAACGCTCAGCAGTTGGGCTTGCGACCACGAGATCAACGGGGCAATTGAATACCTAATTAGTATATCTCATGTTATGGACGTAAAACAGAAACAATTTGTTAATATACCGCACTGCGTAGCACTTTCGTAGCGACGGCGTAGCACCGAGTACACTTCGTTTGAAAGTATTTAATAAAATGAATTATCCAAAATTTTATCTTTCTATGATTTAATGAGACGATTGATTAAATTTAGGTAAATAATAATTTGGTTTGCAAAAGTTAATAATTTAGTCTGATACACCGCTACGTAAGTGCCACGCAGTATGGTGTAGTGACTATATTTTTTTCGTCTTAAGTTCGTATTAATTGTAGTAATTGTACTAAGTGTCGTTTAATTCGGAGATCCAATTCAATTCAGAAAAACCATTGTCTTTTTAATAATGTTGGGCAGCAAGAGGAAATGTGGCTGAAGCTATTGTTGAGGGTACTTAACTTTCAATAACCATTACTGTGATTAAATCTACTTTGGTACATCGCTTATTTTGTGTTGTTTTAACTACAGCTACGATGGTGTGCGCAGCGAGATGAAAAAAAAAGCTCAAATCCTCTTTGGATCAATTTGTTTTCGCGTGTAATCCTGATTTTCAGCTGGGAGTGGTCGTACGCTCCGCCCAGAACACTCTTCTCTAACAATTTTCTGTCACACTCTTTTCATTTGTATTTTTTATTATTATTTTTTCGAACAAGGTAACTTAGTATAAACATATGTTTAGTCTGTGTAATTCTAAAAAACTAAATGATTGCTTTTTTTACAGAAAATATAACCATACTTTTAAGAGCGTGTGTGTTATCTGTAATAAAACGCCAGTTCAATATTTTTTTAAATAAATATTATTCATACATTTTAGGTACACAACCAAACCAACGTTATAAATCTGAATTAGCAGTTTTTTTCACAGAACATTGTACCATCGTGAATATTGTAAAACTTTGTCGAGGAACAAATTTTACGACATCTGTTAACACGGGCTTCGTTTGTCTTTGAAAGCCACTATTTACGATATAATTTAAATAGCAGATATAACGTTTTTATAAATTTAAAATGCTAAGAAGTTTCTATACAGCAGGAAAATTGAGTTTTTCTTCTTTCTGGGTGTGGGGCGTGTCGGTAGTGACGCCCGCCCAGCGCGCGTTGAGCACCGCAGTCGCACCGTCGTTGCCGCGCGCTTTGCACGTACGCGATAAAATTTGCGCCGGCCGCGCGCGTTCTCGCTTTTCACGCACGCCACACTTATTCATCGTAGAATAGGTAAGTCGAATAATTATTGAATTTTAAATTAAGTAGTTTAAAAAGTTCGATTAAAAAAAAATAACTTTGTGATTCTTGTTTAAAACAGTTGTTTTGACATGCTACACAAGTATTATAAATCTTTATTTAAAATATATTTTCAGTAAATTATAATAAATACTACCTATTCGAATGAAGGGTTGTAAATTAAAACCCTTTTTTCAGACTAAAAAAAGTTCTAATTCGATTTTAAACGCCGTGTCTACATTAATAAATAAATATTTATATCAAAGAAAGTTCAAAAGCCGTAAGATTTTAAATTGCAAAGAAGTTTATTATGATCAATCGTACTTTTGAAATATTAATAACAACAATAAAATTAAATTTTATAGGGATTTAGTGAAAAACTTGACGCGTTTGGGGTGGCTATACCTATACATTTATAAACTGCTAAAAATTGATTTATTATATTTGTAATTCTATGTAAAAATAAATGTACTATTATTTAAAAATGTAAAATTGTAATGAGGGATTTTAATTTAAAGTTGGTAGGTACATACTGCATTTATTACGGTTGTTGGATTCATTTTTACGACAATCACTAAAATTAAAATATGATCGCTTTTTTTTACTTTATTTTTTTATTTTTTATCATTTATATTTTGTATGTTTTATAAAATTCCCAATCATTGTTCTGTACGTACTACAATGTTATTGTTACTGATCAGAAGATTTTATTGAGACGAATAAAATTTAAAATACAGGGTGTAAAAGACAAAATCATCACACAACTGTTAACTCCACATATTGCCTATCAAACTAAGTAATATTCAGCATAGAAGATTGATAGGAAATTACTTTTTTGACATGGTTGAGAAATCGCTGTTTATGGTAGCACGGAATGTAAAGTATGCAAAACATATTTCTCTGTGTGCATTTGACGGTGCAGGGGTCGAGGGATTTGAAGCTTAGTTTTAACGTAAAAAAGAATTTTAACCTACATTATAAGTTCGTTACAAGATGTTCCCTGGTATGGTTCAGAACATAAAACTGATTGCAATTTAAGGGAAGAAAATGTAACATTCGGCTTCGTTAGGTGTCTTTTTACAACCGTTCTATAAAATAGTTTCCATAATCTTGGGATAATAAAGAAAAATGAAACTTATCTATAAAAAAATCACGTCATAATCTTGGGATAATAAAGAAAAATCAAACTTAATTAAAAAAAAAATCACGTCGACATCATGAAAAAGTGATAGAAATAAAATTAGGTAGGTAGGTATAATTTATAGCATTTTTAAGAACACTAAAACTTAGTTTCTGTCCAAATAACTATTTTATTAAAGGATCGATCTTGGTTTTTATTAAAGTTTCTATATTTTTATTAAAAAAAACACATCAGACAATTGTTGCTCTGCGACAAACTGTAAAAAGTATTAGTGCAATTAAAAATGTACCTATTTAGAAGCGTTTTATTCATTTTGATATATTTTTCACGTAAAGTAAGTAATGGATCTGAAAATAAATGAAATTAATAATCAAAAAAAAACATTGTTCCATTTTAATAACAATTATTTATCCTTATAAATAAAAAAATACAATTCATTTTATCTAAACTAAACCTTTTGTGTTTTTACTAACTATGTGTGTTTACTTTAAATGTCTGTATTACATTAAACAATTATTAGGTTTTGGAAATAGTACCCTGAAGCTCTGGCCTCTGTCAAACAAACGCACATTTAAAAAAACTTTTTAAGACATAATTTTTAAAGTAGACACGCGTTGTTTGTGAAAATAATAAAAGTTTTAGTGATTTTTTATTAATGACTTCATACAAGTATTTTTAATAAATGTAATGATTAAACACAAAGTTGTCAAACTGATTTCAGTTTTAAACCTTCGGATGGCGCAAGATTTAAAAACAATGGAGTGTAACTGTTATGTCTTTGAATGAATGGTAATTATTCTGAAATCTCATTTATCTGCAATGGCGATTTTATCCAAATCATTATTTAATGAGAATCTTTAAAATACCGATTTCTGACAAATTTTGACAATTTCTGACAAAGCTAAAATCTAAGCATACCTGTTGTAGATACTTACATCCAACCAAGAAACATAACAGACATGATGTGCCAGTACTTAAAGTCTATCTATGACTTAATTCGAAATATTTATTGGTTTTAAAAATGTTTCATGCTTTCGACCTTAAAGGCATCGCCTTTGATGATAGAAGCGTTTTTTTTTAATAGTCCCTATCAAGCTGTCCCTTTGTTGGAACGATTGAGAACATTTTAGTCCATTTAGTTTCTTAAACTACTAAGATAAAAATTCTAAGAAAGAAAATCAACGATATGTCGAAATCTAACTCATTTCAAGTGATCCGTGGCTGTTGGTAATGCAGCCAACCTTGCCTTTACCGTCACGGTTATCGTCATAGTCATTCATTATTTGAGGCAAAAGGAAACGTGAAAATTATTTTGAGCTTGCGAATAATCTCTCTCACTGCCAACACACATCACGTCACCACCATAAGGCAGAATGGTTAAAAATGCTCAAGGCATTAAGTCCGCTTTTGTACAGTGTTTTTTACATGTGCATTAAGTTTTAATAAGTAAATAAACCACACTTGACTAACGGTGACTGACTTGTAACATTAAACGAAAACCATTGCAAGGAAATTTCAATTTTCATTTCGTACAAGATTATTGATTTAGGAATTCATTATTAGATAAATTCATCATCATTATTGCTGTCATTATTAACATAAATTGTTTAAAAATTCATTGAAATATATTTCTTAGGAGAATTTGGTTCTTAGTAAAAAAAATATTTAATTCATACTTTGTTTTTGTAGTTTACATTATTTGTAATTAAATTGCTCGACTATGTTTTTAAGATCTGCAAAGTGTTAAATAACACATATTTCTCAAGATTTTCTAACGACTCCTGTGAATAGGTGCCATAGTTTGGAATAAAATCTAATCGCACTCGTACTATGATGATTATATTGAAACAAACTAAACCTTTTGAAGACCTTAGAAAGAGACCGTATATCTTGCAAAGGTCATCAAAAGATGACGTTATTGGTTGACCTCAGAAAACAACAGACAAAGTAGATATTTTGTTTTTACAGAAATAGCTTTTGTAATCGCACCGAGCTCAAGCATATCAGAGCTTTCACATAAAAAATAAAATTTTCAATCAGAGCTAGAGTAAAATATTTGTTCTGTGGATAAGGAAAAGAAAATCCGGTAACATACTAAATAAGGCTTTTTATTTCAAAATTTGATTTTCAACGGAGAAAATTATTAACTAAGATATCTAGCATCCAATAATAGTATAAAGAAAATTAAGAGAAAATCTTGGATGCTTTAATTCTTGTTGTAGTTTGTAGGTTCTTCAAGAATTTCTACTTTTCTAATAAGTTTTTAATTTAACATAGTTGGGGAAAATGCGTGCTTGAAAATTTTATTGAGAGCGCATTATCTTCTAAAGCCCTGCATTTTTTTACACAACTAAAAATATCTCATTTCATTCCATCCACTACATTACGATTAGGGTATAATTTGTATAGTTTAAGTGAAATTAAGTACATATCGGGTGTCCGGTAAAGAATGGATTATCTTGAAATGGGTGATAGTAGAACTAATGGCGATTCAGAAAAAAAAATACATTAAAAAATAAAAACAAGTAGTACCAAAGATATGATTAATTTAATAATATTCATTGTTTTTTGTTACCTTATTTTACATTCTTGTACACCACGACCACGAATTAATGAATTCCGTCGGTTTTTTATTGTTAACGTAATTTACGTTAACTAAGCTAATAGATAAGTAATCAAAAGTAGGACTGCTATTACACGGTTTTGAAAAAAAGCAACTTAAACTATGTTCTTTTGGAAAAAATTGTGAAAAATATTCTTTTTGAAAAAGTTTAAGCGTCCGTAGTTTAAAAAAAATGTATCGAAACACAAGTGGCCAATAATTTTAAAAACTTATGTGTTTATAGCCGATTTCAAAATGGTATGATTCAGTTTTGTACCTAATGTAAATAGTGAATTATTGCTATTCGTTTTCAAAAGGAGCGGAATTTGGTTAAACAACAAAGTTTGCAATATTGTAACAAATTTGAACATTAGATGAACCTGACCATCAGGGTTTAAATAAAAAGATTTGTAGACGTTAGTAATTAATAGGAAAGCTTGGTTAACCTGTAATGCGACTTGTGGGATGTGATATGATGAAAATATGGTGTGACCGTGTTTTTTTTTTATTTGGGCTGTCTTAAGAAAAATTATTACGCGAAGTCGATCCTTGAAAGACTTAGGTAGCCGTGTCCGGTCAACCACATCAAAAATAAGCGATCGACGTGATATACGACTACTTAGGAGAGCATTTATTCTAAAATGTAGGGTCTGAATCAGAGTGGGTGGCAGACAATTTACAACGAATGTAATTTACAACGAATACAGTCTTAACATCACGCCTGTAATCCCCGAAGGGCAGAGGTGTAGCCACATTTCACCAGTTTTAACACTTTACCCAATAACACTGCTCGACCTGGCAATCGAACCCAGAACCTCATGCTTAGCAGTCAAAAACAGTGTCATTAATATCAAATGCTGTTTTTTATTAAACCCCAATGACCAGATACATTTAATGTAAATAAATATTCTAATATCTCAAACTTTGTTGTTTACCCAAATTTCGCTCCTTTTGAAAACGAATAGCAATAATTCACTATTTATATTAGGTACAAAACTGAATCATACCATTTTGAAATCGGCTATAAACACATAATCTTATAAAATTATTGGCCACTTGTGTTTCGATACACCTTTTTTAAGCTACGGACGTTTAAACTTGCTCAAAAAGAAAATTGTTCACGATTTTTTTCAAAAGAACATAGTTCAAGTTGTTTTCTTTCAAAACCGTATAATAGCAGTCCTATTTTTGATTACTTATCTATCAGTTTAGTTAACGTAAATTACGTTAACAATAAAAAACCGACAGAATTCATTAATTCGTGGTCGTGGTGTACAAGAATGTAAAAAAAGGTCACAAAAAGCAACGAATCTTATTAAATGAATAATATCTTTGGTACTACTTGGTTTTTTTTTTATTTGTATTTTTTCCCAGATTAGTCATTAGTTCTACCATGACCCATTTCAAGATAATCCTTTGAAAACCGGACACCCTGTATACAAACTATGGAGTGCTAAGTGCTAAGGGTACAACAAGTACAGTGTACATACAGTACCTGTATTGATTCCGGTAGTTTTGTTTTAGAATGGGAAATCATTAATTGACCTCTTCCGCTCTAGGCGGACGAAAGGGAGTGTCAAACTCTTACTGACTCAAACCCATCCGTGTTCCTCTTAATGACCAGTTCCAGGGTCACGATATTTCTTCCGAACAAAATCCGCAGCCCTGACATGCATCTGCAACCCTGGCAGGCACTCCCAGTAGCTTTATTATCTCGATGTACTACAATGCGCCTCTCAACATTGTCCGTTTTTTCCCGCTACAAAAATATCTATTGTTCATAGAAAAGAGAGTTCAGAGAATCAAAGAAGAAATGGCGACAGAGGAGTCTGAAACTAAAATATTGAAAAGTTATAAAATCAATACCATCACGCCTAGTTAAGCTTTGTTCTGATACTTGTAATGATGATCATTCTGATCTGATATTGAAGGTCATTTGAATATTGGATTTATTTATTCATATCGTTCCTATTACATTTTTGCACTTCAGAAGAACTTGTAAAAAAGCGATTTAATTGCATGCCTCGACGGCCGCCACGCGGGGATAGGCAATGATTCTTATCAGGCCCTTATTGAAAAAGGGGCGGCTGCGTTCCTATCACGCATAAATCAGGAGCACGCGTATTTCTTTCAGGCAATGTTGGCTCTTTTATTGCCCACTTATTGGTAACTACGATCTGATATATTACACCGATAGAATTAACGGTCTAATAGAACTAATATTGATTTAGTGGTCTGTTTATAGATCGACTGGCTCATTCTACCGCTCTTGTAGCGCTTAGTAGAAGTGCAGAAGGAATTGCAAACGAGACAAACATGTCTAACAAACGGTTAACACATAATATTTTATAATATTTATTTTTTGAATTACCTATCTTTCGGTTTAAAGGAATTGCAAAATTAAATAATTCTGTTACAATAGCTACTTTTCGCCTTGTTACTTTCAAAACCGCAAAATCTTCAATAAACAGTATTGATTGTTTAAGAATAACAAATGCTACTCCGAACCTACAAGTTACGTGGTCGATATTATTTCAAGCCAATACTCTAGAACACCCAGAAGTGTTCCATAAATACAAATACAATTAAACGGAATGCACCGTATGTATCATTTCATAACGTTTACACTGGGTGTGTTTATCGCCTACTGTTCCGGCCATACTATTCTTTTCCGAGTGTTTACACGTCGCGGCAATAGAATAGATAGCTGCAAGTAACGCGGCCCAACTGCTCTCGGTAAGTAGGCGGCGTGGGGTGCGGTCACACTGCGGTGCGAACACAGAATAAAACGAGTTTAAAGTCGTTAAGGAGAATCGTTATTACTTTTTATTCCGACTTCTGATAAGCGGTAAGGGGTGAAACGATCGCAGACAAGCCAGTGTGAAGCACAAAAATTGTCTTCAAAATAAGTTGCTTGTTGTAATTGTAGCTACAGTTTGTTATCGAGGGGTTCCATTGTTCATCTAAGATGGTATCCATCAGTATAACGATATTAATGTGTACCACCTCTGAAGTGTACCCTGTCGAATAAAAAAGACTTGCATAGCATAGATATACAGGGATAATAACATGTCGGTTGGTTTTTCATTCCATCTTGAAGCTGTCTGCTTCGGCTTCTCATACGCCTTTCAAAATGGTTCCTTTTATTTCACTATTAACCTAAGCACAAAACTTATGTAACTTATGTACAGTCCACAAAACAAATAGGTAGGTATGCAGGGTCGTCAAATATAGTTAAAGTTTTCTTAGAAACCGATGGATGTATTCAAATGTTATTTAACTTATAATGTAGATAATAAGCAGTTAATCAATTAAGTTAAGTTTCAATCTGAGACATCCATAGGTTTCTAAGAAAACTTCAACTATATCTGAAGACCTTGGATACTTATCTCTTTTGTTGAGTGTACTTATAAGTTTTGAATAAAATCCTATAAGGTTCCTCCATTTTTCTTTATTTGAATAATTTGTACAATTTATTTAAATAAAGAAGAATGGAGGAACCTTATAGGATTTTCTTTGTGTAAGTAGGTTGTGACTGAGTGTTTGTATTACGGATGCTAATTCTTCTTCTGCAAAGCAGACTTGTTCTCAAGTGATACGTGATAACGGTGTAATATTGACATACCTACCCGTTAACATACTTATCCACACAACTAAGAAACATTGACCAAAAATATTGAAAGTCACTGTTGATGATAGTGGTCCGAACAATGTGCTTTTGAAACACTATTTTAAACCCCCATAACCAACTCATGGGGGTTTACTTAGAATATTTTAAATTAGTTTTTAACCTTTAACATATTCCAACCAAAAGGAGGGTTCCCTAGGTATGGTCCGAAAAAATAACCAATCGCAATGATGGGAAGAACAACGTAACTTTCGGCTTGATAAGTGTATTTTTACAGCCGTTAGAATTTAGAAATAGATATATCGATGTTATAGAGCAGACAAACTGCATGTTGCAGGGATGAACCTCTTCATCTCTGCATGCCAATTTAAAGAACATTAAAATATTAATATTTTATTTTGATAATAGGAATCTTATCGTTTACAATCGCGATTTTCTGAGTAGTAAACAACAGGCTTTATTTAATTTACAAACGACATTAGTGCCCTCTGGTGTGTCCGGCAGTGTGACTATATCGTGACGTGTATGCTGTGACGTCAGAATCGGGATGGTACAAAGCAACTCGCTGTTTACTCCCCAATTGATTACAGTGACAACACTTAAGCCATTACCTCGCTGGACTAATTGGAGACTCAAACGGACTGATATTGAGATCTTGCTTGAGTTGCGTGCTAACTGTTAATCAGACGGGACGCTGATTAGAGCGGATTCTCGCCGATAATTATGTGCATTAGGATCAAGCCTACAATTAATTCCTAGAATTAAAACTAATTGGCTGCTCTTGCAATGTCGACCGTTCTAAATTAATAAAGCTGTTCTTCAGTTTATTAGTCCTTATATGGAATGCTTATAATGTTGTATAATTAGTCACTCGTTTCTTAAGGAAGATAAGGAAAGCAAATGTAAAATCCTTTTTTTCCAACGCGCTTATCTCCGGAGCTGCTGGTCCGATTATAAAAATTCTATCGCTAATAGGAACCTACGTCATCTCTGAGTGCCTTGTATAGTAAGTAAAAATATTAGAATTCTTTAAGAAGAGCCTATTGTAATGACAATTCGAACGTTGTGAGCAGGGTTCTTAGTTAGGTCACGCACCTATAACACGCGTGCTGGTTTACACCTTTCATTAGGGCTAAGTTTACTTCAGAAACATATTTTGATAGATGTTACAAATGTGCGATGGCAATAAAAACTAACAATCGCTCACCTATAATGTTACCACTACTAATATTTGCAGTACAACCCTAACCCCAACCCCCCCCCCTAACCCCTTTGGTTTTTATTTAACCCTTTGGCAGTTAGCTTCTTCCTTTACACATAATACTACTACATATCGACGTCTCCGGGCAATAAGTCGGTAATCGTTAAACTTAGTTTTACAGGGGAACTCTTTTTCAGTTTTCAACCAACTTCAAAAAGGAGGAAGTTCTCAATTCGATGGTATTTTTTTTTCGTATGTAAGTTACGCGATTACTCCGTCAATTATGAATTGGTTTAGAAGATTTTTAATTGGTCCCATATTAATATTGTCATGATGTGATGATGAACTTCGGAGGTATGGAACTTCTCATAAGATCACAGCGGAAATGTCGTAACAAGTAAAATTGCTTTGTTTATAGTCAATGACTGACTGAAGGAAGATGGGGACGTCAACCTCCTATTACTTTCCAAATTAAATATATCGTGTGAGGTATTGTTTAAGGGAGAGGGGAAAGGTCTTTTTGTAAGGATTTCAAGCACACACATAAGCACTAAAAAGTGAAAAATGAAAAGTTTTTTACTAAAAAAGACACCGCCTTCAAAAACTACAAAATAAAAAATAACTTCAGTTCAGGCTTTGGTTCTGTTTTTTGTTACGTAGGCATTGTCGTCGGTATTGCCACCGACTTTCAAAACTAAAGTTATTTTTTATTCTTGTCTTTTTTTTTTGTAAAAAGCTTTTTTGTGGAATATTTTTCCAACGAGCCGGATAATTGGGGTCATTGATACATCAAATAAAATTAAGCTATTTTATTTTATGGCATAACTTCACTGCGATATTAACATGATTTGACATATGTACTTAAACTTAAATAAAATTAAAGTATAATATCAAAATAACATCTTCTTACAAAATAAATAAAAATGTACGAAAAAATCAATTTGCACTGTGTTTATACTGGCTATTGGCTATTTCGACGGGTCTTTCACAGATAATGATAATTGATGATAACTGATGTTATAAGGATTATTTTAGAATAGCCGCAGAAAACCGACATACACGCGGACGAAGTCGCAGGCACAAGCTTGTACCTACAAATGTGAAATTTGTAAGCACGTTTGTTGGTTGGTAGGCTGATGGGTTCACATGGCATAATACTGAACAATTCTTGTAGTAATTGATTTTGGACACTCAATAAAGTGGGTGTTGTTCACACGGTTAATTTTCATTCGAGTAAAAACGAATAATCGCAGTATAATAATGTAATACGTCAATCTTTGTGAGTGTATATGTATGTGATGGAGCCACGCCATATTTGAACATATTTTAACTTTTAAATCCTTAATTTGTGCCTTTTAATTATTATGATTAATTAGTTTTTTATAGGGTACATACATTGCTTTCACGTGCCATGTCGTGTATGATTCTATAAACAAATGTTGTAAACATTGATTTTAAAAGAGTACGTATGGAGTTTCTTCCCCATTCTTCTCCATACAAAACTACCTTTTGGAAGGGGCAACTAGATTCAATCCTATTTTGTTTTTTGTGTATGACGTTCAAAAGTGCCTTATTGGCCTAATTGAAATAAATGATTTGACTTTGACTTTGACGCATACTTTTATATTGGTTTTAAACCAAGCAACGGTTACGCCGCCGGCATAGGAAAAGGTTTTGGTGCACTTTGTGTTAGAATCAGTGCGAAGGTAACTAGCACATTTGAAATGTAATATAAAAAATACATTAAAGATGACGAGCAAACCAAATACGTTAAAGTTTGCTTTACAAGTTTGTCAGTGTTTGATTAGAAACGTGTTTAGCGCTATACTTTTTTATTTGCAGTGCAGAATATTGTAACAATAATTCTATGCACAAAGTACGCGCCACTATTTATTCGATAAGATTTATCCTGCACATAAATATGCAGAACAATGCCATGAGACCCCGGCCAAAGGATTCCTTTTTTTTTAACAAACCCATATAAAAAGTATTTAATAATGTAAGTAAAAGGTGACTGTAAACAAAAGCAACAATATTAGGTAAATATCAATGCTATATAAATATGGAACGAATATCTTTGACGTTTAGCCTAGGTTTTATTCTATAATGTCACTTTGGAGTTCAGAGTATAATTTTTTAAAATAACTGAATTTAAGTTTATACACCTTTTACTAGTACAAATTTAAGTACCGACAGCGATGCCGATAAAACTTTTGCTGGCTCGTCAAATATTCGACGGGACTGGCGTGCCGACCATCGAGGTGGATATGGTAACTGAACTTGGACTATTCCGCATCGCGGTTCCGTCAACTGATAGAAAAAAAATTGGAGAAGCAGTACAGTTACGAGATAATAATCCCGCAGAGTACCACGGCATGGGTGTATTGATGGCTGTCAAAAACGTAAACACTATAATTGCCCCAGAACTCATAAAACAGAACCTTGAGGTGACCCAGCAAAAAGAAATAGATCAGTTCATGATCGGCCTCGACGGTACTGACAATCGGTCGAGGCTCGGCGCTAACGCAATCATGGCTGTGTCGCTGGTGTCGGCCAAGGCTGGAGCCGCCAAGAAAGGCATGCCACTGTACAGACACATCTCAGACCTGGCAGGAGTCACCACTATCATATTGCCGGTTCCACACATCACCATCCTGGCAGGTGGAATATTGACCTCCAATGGATTGCCATTTCAAGAATACGTGATTATGCCTACGGGAGCGTCATCCTTTGCAGATGCAATGCGTATGGGTACACAAATATATACTTATGTCAAAAACCTCATATTGACCAAATACAAAATCGAATGTACGTACGTTTGCGAAAACGGCGGTTTCTCCATCCCACTTCTAGCCAACAGAGATGCGCTTCTTTTCCTTACCGACGCTATAAAGCAATGCGGATTTAATGGCAAGGTTGAAATAGGCATAAACGCGGCTGCATCAGATTTATACAAAGATGGGGGTTACGATTTAGAATTCAAAAATCCAAATTCAAATCCCCAAGAATATTTTTCGTCTGACAAGCTGGCCGAAGTGTATTTAGATAACATTAAGGAGTTCCCGGTGTGTTCCGTTGAAGACGGATTCGATTTAGATGATTGGGCTGCATGGTCCTTGCTTACGGGTCGTACAACGTCGCAACTTATCGGTAACGACTTGACTCAAACAGACTTGAGAAGAGTTGGCCTCGCCATAGACAAAAAAGCAGGAAATACAATTGCTTTACGAATAAATCAAGCGGGTACGTTAAGTGAGGTCATCGAATGTTTTAAGCTTCTTAAAGCAGCTGGATTTGGCGTGATTGTCTCTGATAGATGGGGTGACACTGATGATTTGTTCTTGGCTGATTTGGTTGTGGGGCTGTCCGCGGGACAGATCAAGTGCGGCGCGCCAGTGCGTGGCGAGCATGTCGACAAGTACAATCAAATAATCAGAATAGAAGAGGAGTTGGGTGCCCTATCCAAATATGCTGGCAAGAACTTTCGCGGGCAATTATAATAAAAAATTGCTGCTTTTACTGTATTTTAAAATACCTAGGTATTTTACACCAAAGTAGGTAATAAAAACCATTACATACAATAACGTATTTACTTTCAATATTTTGAAAACTATGAGGCTACATCAGATCTATTTATTACGATTAATGACACGTTCGGTAGGAATAAGTACGTACGAATTGACGGAAATACTCATTATTTCCATTGTAACACGATATAAACAGCTGTAAAGTATATTATAGCACTTGTAGAACCTACAAACTTGTAGGTTTAAGGTGCTCCCTCACCGGGAGCATTCGCGTGTAATGTAACGTTACAGATTTGAGCATTAGGTACATCAGTGAAGGAGGAGAACCGAGCATTACTATGCGCACCTTGTAATGATACAATGTGTAATATCTTAATACAACTTGTAACATCAATGCGCTCTACTTCCAATGTAATGCTCAAAGTCGAATCTATATGTTACATTACACGCAAATGCTCGTTAGTCAGGGAGGTATAATTGTAATGTAATGCTCAAAGTTAAATCTATAATGTTACAATACACGTGAATGCTCCCGGTGAGGGAGCACCTTAAGAGAGGGGTGGACTGGACCCTAAAGTTTTTCGTGCTACGAGTGAACTTTTAATATTTTACTTAAAAAGGAAATAAAAAATGTATTTAAAACAAGCTCAACAAGAATACATCTAAAAGTAAAAAAATAATAATTCAACTCTGATGAGTAATATATCATTACATATATATAAAAGCACAGGGGCGGATCCAGTCAAGACGAATCAAAAGAGCCCAAACTCAATGCGGTTGCGTCATTTTATTGCGAAGTTCCTATGGCCACCTTCCAATTTCTTCATCAGACCCTGATTACTATCTAGGATCAAAGCACTCATCAAAACGAATCAAACAAGCTCAAACGTCACCTTCCAGCTCCATCATCAGATCAGATATGACACATGCATGCAAATTATCAGCTCAATCGGAAACCGGAAAGTGGATCAAATTTATCTCGCAAGATTTGATGACAAACACATATGACAGACACACAGAAATGGGGACAGGTGAAGAAAAGTATCCCGCTAAATACTTAGGCAATTCGCACACTGCCCCGCATAACGCAGCGTAACGCGGGAGTGCTGTTCTTACGTTGTTTGAATAGAAAACACGCGTAGTCCAACACACCTGCGGGAAACACGCACCGCCGCGCTTGAGGCCACCACATGACTATACTGCAGCACGCGCGTTTGTGCGGGAAATCTGTACGATAATGCAGATCTGTACGTGCACGCGTGGCTCCGTTCCACGCATCCCGCAGCGTAGCGCGGGGCAGGTGTGCTTAGCCTAGTTCGTCACTAAATATTAATCCAATTTAATTTCAACTATTATATTACATAGATAATGGTGCCGATTCCCTTGTTCACAAACTAGACTAAATTTAGAGAATTGACATCTCTTACTAACATACAGCGAAAGGAAAGGACGGTGACATTCCGCGACATTAAAAAACTTAAGTTAGCGATGTCAAATTAGTTTTGCCTTGAACTTTTCCGTATTTTTAATCCACACGTTTTAAGATGTCAACTATAATTGTATGGATGTGTCAGATTGACTAAATTAGACAGCTCTTATTTACATTGGTCTCTTTCTTATTTTATTGGACAGAAAAAAATGGAAATAGTCTAATTTTAATTTAGTTTGTGACCAAGGGAATCGGCACCACTGTCAATAATGGTGGATCTTAAAACGTGTGGACTAAAAATACGGAGAAGTTTAAGGCAAAACTAATTTGACATCTCTAACTTAATTCTTTAATGTCACGGAATGTCACCGTCCTTTCCTTTCGCTGTATGTTAGTAAGAGATGTCAATTCTCTAAATTTAGTCTAGTTTGTGAACAAGGGAATCGGCACCATTATTTATTATTAAACAAACATCTTATAATGTAATTTTGCGATTAAAACTGTGACCTGTGAAACACACAGCCCAGACGAGACAGAATTAATGGAAAATGCTCAAACAAACAAAACAAATTATCAGGTTGGCATTTCATGATTGAATGTAACGTAACACAAAGGCAATTCATTTATGCGAGCACCTACTCAATGTTGTCGGTACTGCGTTGGCCAATAATAATAAGCGCCAAAGGGATTGTAATATTGAACTATTGCCTTTATGCCTTCCCGGGACGGTACAATTTTGAAAACCTGACACAAACGGTGAATCTAAAACGGTGAATCGGTTTGTAGTGGCCTGTTTAAGTGATTAATTCTAATTTCATATATGTCTGATCAATATTTCTCTTTGATTCTTGTATTTCATTAAATATGATTTTATTGGGCTAAAATCACCGTCTCATTTAACAAATGCAAGTACAGTGCTTTATTTTTTCTGTTACATGAGAAGATGTCTTTAAACTGCAGCAGGACAATTATAGGCAAATGAAAGACTTGAGATAATTATTGTTTATTAATAGTTTTATTTCACTATACGATAAGGGAAATGATTTGTGTTGACGGCAGCAATGAGTGGTAATGTTTATTTGTTCTCGCTGTCCTCCGCTATATTTCCGCCGCAAACGGGCGCGCGCCGCGACGCAATGTGAACTCTTTCAAAATAAACACCTTGTCTATTCGTGTGAGGTTAAGTGGCTGTAACTCGGCTTTTTTTGTTTATTTCCCCGAAACCGTTACGATGACCACTTTCTGTGGAAATGTTTTTTTTGTGGCGTAAGTACTTAGCTTTGTACGACCTGTCGTTAATAAAATAGGTTTCTTGAGATTTTTTCGAATACTAGAAAGGAAAATTAAAAATACTATATTGCGGAGTCCAGAACGTATGGGAACGAAAGTCGAAATTTTTTAGGTAGGTATAGGTAATATTTACAGGCACGTTTTTTGTCAATCTATATTTATCTTTTAAATAATAAAAATGAATCGCTAAATGTGTGTTGCTAAGCGCAAAACTCAAGAAGGATTGGACCGATTTGGCTGATTCTTTTTTTGTTGTGTTCGTAATTTTCTAGCACAACGTTTTTATGAAAATAAAAATGTCGTACAGTACCCGTGCGTAGTCAAGGCGGTTCCCTAGTTTTATATAAATGTCTTGTTAAATATCCTGACGATCCCGACGAGAATAAGGTTTCGATGTTTGATTTCATTTTAATAAGTAATAAGTGATAAAACCCGCTGAGCGTTTTATAGTTATGAATTTTCACATTTTCTTACCACAGAACCGATTGGTGGCAAATCCTTATATCAAGATAATCTTTATTCCGCTGGCGTATTTTTCTCGAAGAGTCTATTTTAGCTTATGCAATCTGTGTGTTTAGAGTGTAAGCTCCGTCATGGAAGGCTTCCTTCACCATATGGCGCCACAGTTCCTGCACCCAGCACTGCAGAGCTTCGGCTGTGGCGCTTTCCGCCCGATAGGGGGCGCCTTCCACCCTCTATACCCGGGAAAGGCCTTCGCCAGACATCTCGGTGAACAGTACGCGCTAGGTCAGAGCGTCGGACAAGCTTTGAGGGTAAGATTCAGCTACTTTTTGGGCAGTTTGACTTTACTACCAGTTTATTAGCTAGTAAAATAAGACCATCACTAAAGGCGTACCTACCTGAGGAATTAAGTAAAGTACCTAAGTCACCTAAGTGTGTTCTTGCTCCAATTTCATGGTGAATTATTGTCCCCACTTGATTGTGTTTGAAATACAATTGTATGTACCTACTCGCATAGTACACCCCCAGGGGCCTAAAAGAAGTGCGAATAGTGTAGGTATTTGAAGATACATCCTTGGGAAACTTCTATCTATGAAGGTAGGTTAGGTAGAGTAGGTACATCTGTGTCATCCAACATTCAGCCGCTAATGGGTGATTGGTAATAATAAACATCTACCAACTCACAACAATCCGATGCAATCATAGTACCTAAGACAGATAGTTCATATTTCTAAGTTTTCTTAGGATAGAACTTGTAACGTGTTAACGTATATATTTATTACTGCAGCTAGTTGCATATAGTTGCCTAGTTGTTGCTGGTATCTGTGTATGTTTGTAAATGTTCTACTTATTGCTTACCTCTTGTGCATGTGGTTGTAGGTTTAATACCGCACAAGTACTATTGGACATCACTGGCATTGGTGAAAGAAAACATCGTCAGGAATGGTTTAGGTACAATCAATGTAAATCTGAAATTCGCTAATCCTCTTTGAGCAAGTGTGGTGGTCTATGTTCGTGCCTTTTCTGTCCTTTACCCTGCATTGGGACAATAGTAAGCTGATATAATTATTTTTTTTATTGCTTGCCGTAAAGAATGTCCGCGACGACAGCAGCACGCCGCCACTGTACCGCCACGGGTACGCGGCGCGAGACGACACGAGCTCACCCGGGTCGGCCGCGTCCGCCTCGCCGCGCCCCTGCAAGGACGACGATGCACCGCCCGCACCCACCTGCACCGACTCGCACGACTTCTTTTCTCGTGAGTACAGTACGACACATCTTATATTGAAAATTCAATACGTCATTATAGCTTAATGTTATTAGTTATTGCCAGACGCTTTAAAGTTTCGATGTTTTGATACGATTTCACTACGATCAGTGATACAATAGCAATTTTTGCAGGAGATTCAATTAGTTTACTCCACTGTCTGTGGGTACTTAAAAACATAAACCAATTTCTTTAAAAAACGTGTCATTTTAGCTCTGAAATATTTTCAATGAACAGTAAAATTAGATTTTTAGTTGCTTTGAAATCAATAAATAGTAAATCAATTGAGTTAGCTAGAAGTGACTTCACAGTTGACTAATGGCATGCAAAATCTAAGGAGGAATCGCGTTTTGACAGCCCTCAAAAAGTATGGCAATTGACTGGTGGCGTTAAATAACCAATTTATTGCCATTCTAACAAGTTCTAAAAATTGTGGCGCAGCCTTTTATATAGGATGTTGCTTGTTCAGCGGACGGTGAGCGTAAGTCGTCGTGTGGGGTGTGTGGCGCGCGACTTGGGCCGGGTGTGGCGCAGGCGCACTTTTTGCAGGAGTTACAGCATCTGTACAGCCTCAGCGCTCTGCCGCGCGACGCCACCGCGCCGCCGCAGCACTCGCTGCACCATCAGGACGAAGATGCGCGCTGGGAGGTAACTCCTCTTACAGGGTCAATTTAAATTACGGCGGTAAAGAGGGCAAGCGTGAGCCGACCGTTGAAACAGTTCAAAAAATCTACGGAAGATTCGTTTTCACTCCACTTGATTCTACTACTCGCTAATTGTTTTAGTTCACAACCTCATTTTTAATTTAAATGTTACACATTAGCTCGTAGTAGCTGTTTAAATGCTAAACAAATCAGCGAAACCGTGAAAATTAAAAATCATCCAATTTCTTCTCTTTCCTCTGCTTTCGCCGTAATATACATTGACCCTTAATACTCAAATACGTTTTGGTACGTTTTAAATAAGTGTCTACGATATGCTTAAGCGAACGACGGACATTAATATATTTTCCATTGCATCCCTGCGATTTCTTATTATTGTTTTAACACCCACTTAAAAAGTTTCATGCCTGTTTGTTTACTTACAAAGTTATGAATTACATGTTTGTTGTCGCCAGACATACCAGCGTATCCGCGCTAATCGCCAGCGTCGGCTCAAGCTGCGCACGCGCAAGCGCCACCACACGGTGGAGAGCATGCTGGGGTACGACCTCGACGAGGAACGGCGGGAGGAACGGCCTCGGGAACCCCGTCCTTATGATGCCGAAGACGAGCCTGTAGATGTGGAGGGCGACTCGCTCGGCTGGCCTGAAGCAGCCATCAATGTCGATGGTAATGCTGCGTAGTTTCTATAACTACATCATCATTTACTATACCTAAACATAGGCCAAGTAGCTGCTAATAAGCCAATGTCAAAAGGTGTTCAGTTTACAGCTGTAAATAGAACACCTTTTGTCATTAGCCTACGATATTTTATTTCGAGTAGCCTCTGTTTCTCGAGTTTACCAAATTCTTACTAAATTCAGTGTTATTCGGTTTAGAAAAAGAGCAACGTAGTGAGGGCGAGAAGCTTCACATGAGCTACGCTGAAGACCTGGAGATCTCCAGCACCAACGACGCTATGCAGTCACCAGAACGCGTGAGGTATTTTTTCTCTAAGAGCCCACACCGCACCTTGTCTCTCCAAGTACCTACTAATAGAAGAATATATTTATCGTAAAATAGAACCATATCGAGTTCAAACACATGAGAACTGAGTTTAAATGTTTGCAAACGCACCCACGATGGCTATCATAAAGCAGCTAGAACGGGACAATGTCTTAAAACAAAAATTTTTGTAAATCACTAAAACATATAGATACCTTCTCGTCCGCATTTCGCACAAACTTAGAAAGAGAATAAACAAAACAATCAATATAGATCTACTTAGTTCAACATCCAAAAGCTATTAAATGTCCTACGACACATCTATTATTTATACGCGTATCATATTGAATAACTTATCAGTTTCAAATAACTCCCTAATATTTAAAATGACTTCTTGTGTGTTATCCATACGCACGTTACATGGAGGATAATTAATTACGAGAAAGACATGTATTGACATTATATTGTTGTTAAGGATTGAGACACCAAAATCGCTGTCTTTGGAGTGCACGCCAAAGGCGGCAGAGAGCGTGGAGAGGCCAGCGGAGGTGTCAACGTCGGAAGCCTGGGCCGGAGCCGGGACCTCGGGGGCCCCTGCCGATGCCTGGCCTGCTTTGGCTGCGGAGGCCTACATCCAGGCTGCGCGCCACAAGATCGAAGGCGAGAACCTACCCTCCTCTACTGACACGCGCAATTAAATGTATTATAACAGAATTACGTGCAATGTTGTGACTTCATCTCATTCATTATTTGTTTGTTTGAGTGTTTAGTATTCGTCTGAAGTTGTTAAAGTACCTAAGTATAGAATATCCTCTATGCATTTTCTTATTTTCTAGAGATTGGCGTTCAATCATAATCTATAGATGTATATGTCACCGGAAAATAACAAGATCCGTAAGTTTATCAATTTACTTTAATTTACGAAAATTTGGACGTAAAATATTACAATTTATCTCCCGTTTAGAATCTTACGAAAGTTTATAAACTTCCTAGTAAATTGATAAACTTACGGATCTTGTTATTTTCCGGTGACATATACATGTTATGTTTTGCTATTACCTATCCTATTCCTATTTGCTAACCTAATTACAATTTAATGATTTTTGTTTTTGTTAATTTATCTATTCATATTTATGGGCATAAGAACTTTTATGAAATTAAAAAAAGCGCTATATTGGTACGCTTGTTATTACGCTGCATTACAAATCTAAAAGCGGTGCAATGACAGATCTTTTACGAACGAGTGTGTTGAAAATTAAATAATCGTTCTGTAAAAATTGGTATCGTAAACGTTCAGGTTTACGGATTAGGTACTTTATCGATAAAATGTCATTAGTAGATAATTGCAATCTTCTTTCCCACCAATGTGTCACTAATAGATCAACTATTTGTGTTAGAGAAAGTTTTAAAAGAATTATATATCGTTATTTATTGCTTGTGTAAATAGAGTTACAACTGCTTTAACGAGCAACTTTAAATGTTATGTTCGTCCATGATTTTCAAAAATCTTATAACAACTACAACTAACGTACTATGTCTTTATTAAGTCTAGTTAGGTACTATGTAGATAAGTTTATAGAATGTAAATCAACTCTTCGTTGTTGTTAACTATGTGTACATAATAAAATGTGTCAAACTGTTTCATGTTCTAAAAATCAAATTACATATTATTATATTATATCGATAAGAAGGAGTTAGCTACTTATAGCATCACTAGATGTAGGTGATACATTCAACATTTTGTATATTCGTGACCTAATTCTATCGATTCTAGTTATAACGATACGCAATTGCATGCCTAGATCTATGTCCACATTGCTTAGTAGAATTCATATCCACTATCTTATTCCCTAAAATCGTTATTATTTTATAAAGGAATTAATAAAAAATAATAGAAAGTCAAAGGAAATGTATTCAAACTTCTTTACATTATGCCATCATTCACAAACTTTTACTATTCGCAGCTAATAAAGTATGTATTACATAACATTTACAATTTATCTTCGACGTAACAATTAATTGCTTTCAAATGCCAGCCAAAACTATTAGACACCTATAAGCCGTAATTCTGAACGTTGATAACACACATACAGAAGTTCAGAACGAATTAGCAGACTGGGTTACTACCAAGGTAAGCTTAGACGAGTATCATCGGTAATAAGAACGACGATCGAAGCATTGCGACGAGGGAGAAATGGCGGGGCTGACGACGATTCGCAGGTGTAGATATTAGGTTTCACTTTGAGCACCTCAGGCACGAGGCCGGATGAACTTGTTCAAATAAAATTTGATGTAGTTACTAGAATGTATAGTTTCAAAATAAATTATATTTATAACGTTCATCAAAACTTATGAACAAATAAACTAAAAAAACAATTAGTCGCTTAATACTATTTTGCTATAACAGCGCTCAAATTTTGTTTTCAGTATAATCAGCTAAACTATTTCGATTACACTTACGCGAATTCTTTATGTGAAGTATGAAGTAATAAAAAAAGTCAGCAGCGTGACGACTACCACAATAGACGACAAGTTGAATGCAAATGTAGTCCATTTGCAAAGAAAAATAAACAAAACATTACAAAAGAAAACACTCAAATTTATAAATAATTCCGAGTGTATCTGCTTATTTAAGCATAGTCTTATCGATTAAAATGCTAGGAGACATCACACGAAACTTTAATTCAGTTACGATTCACAGAAGTTGCGTTGTCATGGAACAGCACGGAAAAGGTAGACAGCCTCTATATGATGGAATGATAACACACAGATATTTAGTAGGACACATGTGTTGTATTTAGCCCACATACAAAGACGACCAACGAATAAATATGTCACAAACGGGATAATAAAATTAAATTGAATCATATTTTCTATAAACGATACCTACTAGATTTACCTATGGTTATGTTTGAATTTTATGGTGCCGATATTTTACAATTTTTACATCTTGAAAACGAATTATTGTATTTTTTTCAATAACGCACTATTTTCGCCCCTCTGTTTCAATTCCAACAAATAATCTAAACGCAAGTTGACAATTACGTTAAAATGGGTATCACGTCGACATTTTTGAAGCGCATATAATGTGTATTCGGATTTTTATGTTGTGCCAGACGTTACGACGGTAGGAGGATTGGCTACTGTTGAGCTTCGCCCGTCTTGAAGGACGAGTGTCGGTACCCTTCCCCGGCCGTGGACATGGACGCGCGTAATGGTTGTTCCGACTCAGCTCCCGAGCGAAATTCTTGCACCACCTGTCAGGAGGAAATAAAGTTGAGAGTTCGGTAATCTAAAGATTACACGAATACAAATATTATAACTGCCTGAGGAAGTTGGCCAGTATTTTGAAACGGGCATTACGAACAATTTACTCAAAGTGAATGATCAACTGACTCACTCTACGTATATGTTCTTCCCTAGCAGCTAATTCCTTCGTCAGTTCTTCTTTGCGCCGCTCTAGCTCCGGCTCGGAATTGCCTTCCTTGATGCACTTATTAATATGTTCGTACTCCCGGTACAAATTCGCGTACTCTGCAAGGCTCTGCTTGGCCTCATGGCTGCCAGCACGCCCCTTCGATGTGGCGCAATCAAAATCTTCCCGATTTGTCGCGAGACTGCTTGAAACATTAATACACAAATGAAAATGCGTTTATATTTATTAAGTATCAGTAATTCCTTCTAAGGAACTGCTTGAAGGAACTACTGAGACTAATAGACCTCATTAGCTCCTTAGAAGGAATCGCTTAGGTGAGGCAATTTTTTTTTTAATGGCCTTTCACCGTTTTACGCTGGTTTCCGGCTACGGCAGAGTCGGCAGGTCACAGGCTCGACGTTACAGTAGCAAATCACTCACTTATACATAGAGGTGTAGAAGTAGTGGGGGCGTGCGATAGCGCGCAGGAACCTTGGCACCATTCCATCTCCCTCGCGGTACAAGTTCAGCAGTCGGTTGTACGATATGTACTTGTACGACTGCAGCCGCAGCACCCGGTGTCCGACCCGGATCGCGTTGATCTCGTCGTGGTGGTCTAATGACGGCTTGTGAGACTAGAAAGTGTAACGAACTTGTAGAAACATGGGCCTGGTTTCATTGGTTTGGTTGGTTTTTTTTTTTAAGAACCCAACTGGCGAAATAAACTATTTCCTCGTAAAGGGTATAATTTTTTACGAGTACCTACTGAGTAGTATAGTGTTACAAAGTACTCAACTCATTGGAACTGTTGATCACCCACCAGGCAATAAAGCATAATCTTACCTTATTTAAAGATTATCTTCTCCTTTAATTTCTGTTGCAATTAGCCCTAAGATATACATAATTATGATATCCTGTTGTTACTAGGACCAGCACACAGACCTGCTACGACAAGATATTGTTAATTATGGGGAAGATAACTTAATAAGTTGAGACTTACCACAGGTGTAGTCTTCGCAGTGTATACGGGTACGTGGCCCAAACCTAGAACATCAATAAATGGTTTACATTGTTGTATGTTAAGCGCAAATGAAGCGAAGTTTTCGATCTTCCGCAGTATTTGAATGGTCGACTTACGACATCACCGAGATCATTGACAAACTGTTAGTGGTACACAATGACATATTTAACTTTCAGAGGACAACAGGACAAAATGATACGTTGACGTTATCAAGTGTATCTAGTAGATCGCGTATCTGTCAATACAAAAATACATTAGGAATTTTAAAAGTTTCTTACCCATGTGAAGTGCGATAGTCAGCGGTATGCCAGATAACGGTTGTTGAATTTTAAGCCCATTTAAAACCTAATAAATAAAACATATATTTAGTCCTATTTGAGCGGTTCTTAAGTTGCATATTATTTTATTAGTGGATAAGACTTTAATACCTTTTTAAATTAAGTTGCACAGACGTAGTCAGATAGTAGGTATGCTAAACGGGTCTGTATCACAATGTTAGCATAGATGACTTAAAATTTAAAAATCAGAATCTTTTTATTTGCTATTTTAAAAATCGTCAGATTATGCTTAACGGTGGGATAATAAAAGCGATTTGACAGGTTTTGCATAAAAAATATGTCAAACTGTCATATTTATTTTTTAGATAAAAATTATCTGACTATTGAACAATTAGCACAAGTCAAATGTTTTTGCCAGAGTGGTGAATGAATATGAATAATGGTGAAAGAGAAACAAGTTAGTTTGTTTTGTCACCTGTTGTATGTTAACACCGATGTTGTGAGAGGGGGCGGTGCTCTTGCTGACCACAAACGGAATGTTAGTGTGGTTAGAGTTGCCATAGTAGTTCCGCATGCCCGCCTGCTTCATCTGAGAGGCCACTGTCGGCATCTCGTACCGACGGCTCCGGTATTTGACGCGCCGTGGATGATGAGCCCCCTCCTGAGGAGCAATTCCCGTAGGTTTGTTAATTATAAGCATGACGTGATGCTGCTGCTATGATTGGCCCCAGACGAGGCAACTCCTCAACGGTTAACAGCAACTCCTCAACGGTTAACAATAGGGACATGAAATTTCACGGACTGGTCCAGTCCCAATGACAATGCATGAGTATGATAAGCACGACGTGATTCTGCTGCCAGGATTGGCTCCAGACGAGGCAACTCCTCAACGGTTAACAGTAGGGACATGAAACTTTACGTACTGATCCAATCCCAATGACAATGCATGACTATGATAAGCATGACATGATGCTGCTGCCAGGATTGGCTCCAGACGAGGCAACTCCTCAACGGTTAGCAATAAAAATATGAAATTTCATATACTGGTACAGTACCAATGACAATGCATGACTATGATAAGCATGACGTGATACTGCTGCCAGGATTGGCTCCAGACGAGGCAACTCCTCAACGGTTAACAGTAGGAACATGAAATTGCACGCACTGGTCCAGTTCCAATGACAATGCATGAGTATGATAAGCATGACGTGATTCTGCTGCCAGGATTGGTTTCAGACGAGGCAGCTCCTCAACGGTTAACAGTAGGGACATGAAATTTAAAATACTGGTCCAGTCCCAATGACAATGCATGATTATGATAAGCTTGATGTGATGCTGCTGCCAGGATTGGCTCCAGACGAGGCAACTCCTCAACGGTTAACAGTAGGGCCATGAAATTGCACGCACTGGTTCAGTCCCAATGACAATGCATGAATATGATAAGCATGACGTGATTCTGCTGCCAGGATTGGCTCCAGACGAGGCAACTCCTCAACGGTTAACAGTAGGGACATGAAATTTAACATACTGGTCCAGTCACAATGACAATGCATGATTATGATAAGCATGACGTGATTCTTCTGTCAGGATTGGCTCCAACGAGGCAACTCCTCAACGGTTAATAGTAGGGACATAAAATTTCCCGTACTGGTCCAGTCCCAATGACAATGCATGACTATGATAAGCATGACGTGATACAGCTGCCAGGATTGGCTCCAGACGAGGCAACTCCTCAACGGTTAACAATAGGGACATAAAATGTCACGTTCTAGTCCAGTCCCAATGACAATACATGATTATGATAAGCATGATGTGATGCTGCTGCCAGGATTGGCTCCAGACGAGGCAACTCCTCAACGGTTAGCAATAAAGATATGAAATTTCATATACTGGTCCAGTACCAATGACAATGCATGACTATGATAAGCATGACGTGATACTGCTGCCAGGATTGGCTCCAGACGAGGCAACTCCTCAACGGTTAACAGTAGGGACATGAAACTTTACGTACTGATCCAATCCCAATAACAATGCATGACTATGATAAGCATGACATGATGCTGCTGCCAGGATTGGCTCCAGACGAGGCAACTCCTCAACGGTTAGCAATAAAGATATGAAATTTCATATACTGGTCCAGTACCAATGACAATGCATGACTATGATAAGCATGACGTGATACTGCTGCCAGGATTGGCTCCAGACGAGGCAACTCCGCAACGGTTTACAGTAGGAACATGAAATTGCACGCACTGGTCCAGTTCCAATGACAATGCATGAGTATGATAAGCATGACGTGATTCTGCTGCCAGGATTGGCTCCAGACGAGGCAACTCCTCAACGGTTAATAGTAGGGACATGAAATTTAACATACTGGTCCAGTCACAATGACAATGCATGATTATGATAAGCATGACGTGATTCTGCTGCCAGGATTGGCTCCAGACGAGGCAACTCCTCAACGGTTAACAGTAGGGACATGAAATTTCACGTACTGGTCCAGTCCCAATGACAATGCATGATTATGATGAGCATGACGTGATTCTGCTACCAGGATTGGCTCCAGACGAGGCAACTCCTCAATGGTTAACAGTATGGACATGAAATTTAACATACTGGTCCAGTCACAATGACAATGCATGATTATGATGAGCATGACGTGATGCTGCTAACAGGATTGGCTCCAGACGAGGCAACTCCTCAACGGTTAACAGTAGGGACATGAAATTTCACGTACTGGTCCAGTACCAATGACAATGCATGACTATGATAAGCATGACGTGATACTGCTGCCAGGATTGGCTCCAGACGAGGCAACTCCTCAACGGTTAACAGTAGGAACATGAAATTTCACGTACTGGTCCAGTCCCAATGACAATGCATGATTATGATAAGCATGACGTGATTCTGCTGTCAGGATTGGCTCCAGACGAGTCAACTCCTCAACGGTTAATAGTAGGGACATGAAATTTAACATAGTGGTCCAGTCACAATGACAATGCATGAGTATGATAAGCATGACGTGATTCTGCTGCCAGGATTGGCTCCAGACGAGGCAACTCCTCAACGGTTAACAGTAGGGACATGAAATTTCACGTACTGGTCCAGTCCCAATGACAATGCATGATTATGATAAGCATGACGTGATTCTGCTGTCAGGATTGGCTCCAGACGAGGCAACTCCTCAACGATTAACAGTAGGGACATGAAATTTCACGTACTGGTCCAGTACCAATGACAATGCATGACTATGATAAGCATGACGTGATACTGCTGCCAGGATTGGCTCCAGACGAGGCAACTCCTCAACGGTTAACAGTAGGAACATGAAATTTCACGTACAGGTCCAGTCCCAATGACAATGCATGATTATGATAAGCATGACGTGATTCTGCTGTCAGGATTGGCTTCAGACGAGGCAACTCCTCAACGGTTAATAGTAGGGACATGAAATTTAACATACTGGTCCAGTCACAATGACAATGCATGATTATGATAAGCATGACGTGATTCTGCTGCCAGGATTGGCTCCAGACGAGGCAACTCCTCAACGGTTAACAGTAGGGACATGAAATTTCACGTACTGGTCCAGTCCCAATGACAATGCATGATTATGATGAGCATGACGTAATTCTGCTACCAGGATTGGCTCCAGACGAGGCAACTCCTCAATGGTTAACAGTATGGACATGAAATTTAACATACTGGTCCAGTCACAATGACAATGCATGATTATGATGAGCATGACGTGATGCTGCTAACAGGTTTGGCTCCAGACGAGGCAACTCCTCAACGGTTAACAGTAGGGACATGAAATTTCACGTACTGGTCCAGTCCCAATGACAATGCATGATTATGATAAGCATGACGTGATTCTGCTGTCAGTATTGGCTCCAGACGAGGCAACTCCTCAACGGTTAGCAATAAAGATATGAAATTTCATATACTGGTCCATTACCAATGACAATGCATGACTATGATAAGCATGACGTGATACTGCTGCCAGGATTGGCTCCAGACGAGGCAACTCCTCAACGGTTAACAGTAGGAACATGAAATTGCACGCACTGGTCCAGTTCCAATGACAATGCATGAGTATGATAAGCATGACGTGATTCTGCTGCCAGGATTGGCTCCAGACGAGGCAACTCCTCAACGGTTAACAGTAGGGACATGAAATTTCACGTACTGGTCCAGTCTCAATGACAATGCATGATTATGATAAGCATGATGTGATGCTGCTGCCAGGATAGGCTCCAGACGAGGCAACTCCTCAACGGTTAACAGTAGGGACATGAAATTTCACGTACTGGTCCAGTCTCAATGACAATGCATGATTATGATAAGCATGACGTGATTCTACTGCCAGGATTGGCTCCAAACGAGGCAACTCCTCAACGGTTAGCAATAAAGATATGAAATTTCATATACTGGTCCAGTACCAATGACAATGCATGACTATGATAAGCATGACGTGATACTGCTGCCAGGATTGGCTCCAGACGAGGCAACTCCTCAACGGTTAACAGTAGGAACATGAAATTTCACGTACTGGTCCAGTCCCAATGACAATGCATGATTATGATAAGCATGACGTGATTCTGCTGTCAGGATTGGCTCCAGACGAGGCAACTCCTCAACGGTTAATAGTAGGGACATGAAATTTAACATAGTGGTCCAGTCACAATGACAATGCATGATTATGATAAGCATGACGTGATTCTGCTGCCAGGATTGGCTCCAGACGAGGCAACTCCTCAACGGTTAACAGTAGGGACATGAAATTTCACGTACTGGTCCAGTCCCAATGACAATGCATGATTATGATAAGCATGATGTGATGCTGCTGCCAGGATTGGCTCCAGACGAGGCAACTCCTCAACGGTTAACAGTATTGTAACGATACCCCATACATCTAAATCGGTTCAGGCGTTTAAAAGTTATGGTGGAATAAAGAACCTCACATACATACATACATTAACCCTAAACACATAACAATCCTTTTTTTAGGGCAGTCGTGTAAATAAAAATGTATGACAGACGACGCTCTACATTTAGCCAACGTTTATCCACAACTCAAATTGCTAAAATCTATATACAGGTGCTGTCTTTTCCTTGGAAACTTTACTTGGTCCTAAATGTGAAACGATATAGGTACATATATTTAATTTAAAAAAAAGATATCCAGGGTCGTCAGATATATTTGAAGATTTCTTAGAAACCGATGGCTGTCTTCGATTGAAACTTAATTTAATTAATGATTTAGAATGAATAGTGGGGTGATGGATGTATACTTGATTTTAGAAAATAACCCTTTAGGTACACAGCGTCCATTGCTTAGACTTAAAAAGAAAATAATGAATAAAACAAGGAAACTAACATTTTTAGGTTCCATCCCTATCGGCGCCATGTTTTCAAGAGGATCGTTAAATTCACTGTCAAACTTTTGAGGTTTGCGAACTGAAATGGCAATAATCATTATTAGTGAATCTAAACTAATGTGAAAAATTGTCGGACAGTGACAAGCTCAATCTTCTTTATCGTGTGGGCAGTAAGGTCTTACGAACCTACATACCCTAGTGTCAGATAAACCGCCTCAAGGGCCACTGACATGGTTCGAGTGGAACAGTAAGTCCAGGTTTCCTCACGATGTTTTCCTTCACCGATGCCGGTGATGTCCAAGATAAACTTTAGAAAGTACATATGAATTGAAAAATTCACATTGGTACTTGCCCGGATTTGAAACCACAACCTAATGCATGAGAGGTGGGCGCCTTAACCACTGGGCCATCAACCTCAATAATTGGCCACTATTAATTTTATTTTAATATTTTCTCGAAACCACTTTCAAGGTTTCTTTAGAACAATTCACGCTGCTTCGAATTACAAGTGTGTATTTTAGTTTGCTATTATAATTAAGCTGTGTTGCCACCAAAGCTATGCGAGGAAGCGTAGAGGAGCTGTGAATCAGTGTATCTTTTCCCATCAAAGTTATACTAGGAAGCTGAGCGGAGTGAGGTTGCGCAAGTAGATGCGAGCAAGAGATAAATAAACTTATTGGTAGGTATCGCACACATTTCTCGCTACGCAAACTCTCATAACTCTGGTTCAAATGCGCTAAATACGAAATTTGGCAGCCCATCTATAAAAATACATAGAAGGTGACCGTTACTGACTGGACTTATTCATCAACACACAGTTTAAACCACTGAATAGATTGCGCTGAGGCGCGCAGACAGTTATTATGACGTAGGTAAACGCTAAGAAAGGATTTTCCAAAAATCACCCCTAGGGAATGAAACGGGAATTTAAAGTTTATATGGAGATACAAGACGCTTCCCCGAATTTAACGCGAACGAAGCCGCGGGCCAAAGTTATAGTCTATCTTATATAACACTAAATGATAACGATTCAAAGGCTTTCTTACCTTTTTTGGGTTTCTTGTCACGTGGTGGTGGTGATGGTGGCACGGGGTTCATAGGCGCCGGGATCATAGGTGCGATGCCTGGGCGCCGCATGTTGGCGGCGATGATCCGGTTTTTGTTGAACAGCTCCACAACTGGTCGCTCCTCAGAAGGCTGTGAGCCAGTCGCTTAAAAAAAAGGTGCGTAATAGTTTATTCTGATATACTTACCAACTTTTATTCCTGCCAAAGAATATTACCATAGAAATCTCTCATGATTGTATTATCTAGCATAAGTTATATATATATGTAGCAGCCAACTGGTTAAAAATAGCCGCCGTAAAAAACGCCATTCTACTACGTCATTCAAACACGTCTAAAATATGTCGATTAGCCGAATAGCTGAACACGTTCGACAGACAGCTAGACGACGCTCAGCTAAATTGGTTTAACGTTATTTTTTTTAGATTGACGATGCAGTGCTTAGTCAAAAATACTTATAATTAATTATTATCAGCACATGCGCTTGTTGGAAGATAAGGACAAATCAAAGTAGGTACCCGGAGTATGTACGAGTTTACCGGAGGGCTGTCTGCGACGAGGTGCCGGCACCTCACCCTGCGGCCCGCCGCCACCTTGCCATTGATCCACCATTCGTTCTGTTAATCAAGTCAACAATACAAGTTTAAACCAATAACTACCATACATCGACTGTTTCTTTACGTGACACGTACCCCTTATCTTATAAATGTTCCTTTAAATTAAGACAAGCTTTTATGGTAAAAAATACTTGGTTGAGCAGACATTTATTATTACTCAACTTTAAGCAACGTTTATAAGTAAGATGTTTATCTTTAAATTCATTCTTTCACTAGTCGAGGTCTAGAGAGGGGGTATCAGGACATATGGCGCATATCAAGATATATCTTGACGCGCAAAGGGACTCGCGCAAGTGTCTGGCACGGAAATGTCTTTCGCGCAAGTGTACCAGATCCCTAGAGAGGGTAGTACCGCAAGAACGTAGGATTGTTCAAGACTGATTCTAATTAACACAGATACAGGTATTAATAGGTTCGAAGTTCATCGCCTATTATGTGGCAGTTAGTCATTTGTAGCCAAAAAGTCGAATGTAACCCGAACTTACGTAACTTACCTTACAAGAACGCGAAATTTCTGTGCGCATGCAATACTGACCAGGGGAATTATTGTCTTTATTCTGCCGAAACACGTCCACTGAATATAGTTTGACCGTACTAATATACACCAGGAGGACATAATTTTGTACATAATATTCGCGACCAATAACTTAAGATCTATTTTAGCCAGACTTTGGTCTTGATAAAACCGGCTTGACAGTTAGTTTGATGCGTTTCATATGACTGGAACCTTTGCTGTGTTTGAGTAAACTTAGTGATTATAAACTGGAACTTTTCAAATCCGTATTTTGATTACCTTCTTTAGGTGGAAGATCCCTGGGCACGTGTCTACGTCGGTTTGTCAACTGTTTCAACAGACGTACATCTATGGGCTTCTTACCACTTCCGCCGGCGCTGCAGATAAGAATGATGAGGTATTAATAAGCAAGAGTTAAATATTCACATGTATATTAACTTAAAGTACATTTTTCGCTAGAGAATTAAGTCAACCCGTAAAGAAGAAAAAGTATGTAAAGCCAATTTGTAAGAGTAAATTGGTTCCGTGATCGCATTATAAATCAAATGCATACTTAATAATGTAACATAGGCACAGAAAATAATCTTTGTATGAAAGCCAAACTCACGTTTTACGCAATCAAATAGTTCTATGTCAGTCAATAGTTTTGGTCAGATTGGGTCAGTCAGATTGGCCATTTTCGCTCCTGGGATGCGAAGTAAGTATGTCTTTAGACTATCTATAGTATTAAACCACCCGCCATCAAAACATCACACTAAACTTTCTTCAGGTCAAATTCAGCTGGTGTGAAGCTATGAAGAAACTTACTACTCAGTCGGTCGGTTTATGAGGTCGTAGTTGGAGTATTCCACGCCAATCTCGTCTTGTCCGCAGGCTACCTCCAGCTGCCCTTCACTCGGTAGTTGACTCCGCTGGCTGCACATACCTGTGTAAGACAATGAACTACAAGCTTGGGGTTTAGGGTATAATGACCGCTTTCCTAAGAGTAGGCACGAAGTGAATGTACAGAGAAGATAGCCTAATCAACAGTGCACCGTGGCACCAAAAGCTCACTACGTCATCAAAGTGGGCGTGGCCTTGGTCAATAGATTCTACATGTTTCGCTTTTTCTTTTCTCCGCTAGAAAAAATGCAGTTGACCAGAAATGCTCACGTGTTACACATAAAAACGAAACCAAATAACGACAGATTGCATCTCTTATACTTCGCTATAAAGAATCATGACTTTAAAGACTGAGTACCTAGTCGTTTCATAAGAAAATCCCAATCAATAATTTATAATATATTACAAAACGTTTCCGCACTTTTTAATAGAGCCGTTTTGATCTTCGCAATGTGAAAAAATACCTAATGTTGCTTGGATAAGGGGAGTATGTAATTGGGTTAACATAGTAAATTTATGGTCTTGTCCTAAGCTTTTATGACGAGATGTATGAACATGGACGAGGCGAAAGAAGTATATAAAGGTTCGTAGCAGATGGCGTTCTATGGTTTCTGCCTACCCCCATGGGAAAAAGGCCTGAGTTTAAGCCGAGCATAAGTACAGGTACCTACATAATCTATGAAGCAACGATTTTATTGTACCTTCGACTTTAAAACTATGTAGGTAACTGTTATTTCGCATGGAGAATTACATAGTTAAATGTTATGAAAGTAGATAAATCTACACCCACATATGTACCTTATATACATAAACTGTACTTACTGTCTCCGTCAGCATGCGACCGTTGTCTTTTCAGTTTTGAGTACGGCCGCTGATCCGCGCTTGATTGGAAACTCTGAGTAAATTAAACAACACCATCAATAATGGATGCCAGAAACGCTGCGGCTGTACTTAACTCTAAACTACGACGTATGACTATGAGGTCACAAACGGCCGAACTGACTTTTCACTAAATGAAGTTGGCCAGTAGGTAAAACTCGGTGTGATTAAAACCTAAACTCAATAACAATTTACAAAACTACCTCAATTCAGACGGTCTAAAAAAAAACGCTCTCATCTCCGGACCTTCTGATCATATCCTGAAAGTTCTTTATAATAGGAAGCTATGTTATCCCTATAAAGCGCTATAGGAAAAAAAAACACATATAAGTAAATTTACGCTGACATATTACGATCAATAGGAAAGAAATGACCGACTGTGTGACTGTGTGTGACCTACTCGCTGAACAGTGCTTATTAATACTGACCGCAGTACGTTCCTGTTGTGGTTGCTTGAACGAGTTGTTGTAGCCCCGGACCTGGCCGATCATCCTGTGCTGTTCTACGGTGGCAGGGTCAAGGTACCCTCGGGTGGGGTTCATCGGCACCTCAAGCCGACGTAGTCTCGCCGCTTGCTGCGACACCTCTGTAATCAGCAAGGCTGGCGCAATTTTCCCATGCTAAACGAAATGATTGCGGGACAGGGCTATTACCTAAATAGCAAGTGCAAGAACTAGTGGTGACCATGTTGCCAAGGTTCAGCAACAGACAGCGCAAGTATTCTTTGTAGGTGTCTAAAGTAAAAATAAATATTTACTATAAAGAACAGCAGGCTTAAGCACAAAAACCACCCTATACCCAATATTAGCCGTAGCCGTTTTACTAAATAGCGGAGCTGTAAGTGTGCACGTAACGATGTAACTTTAACAAAAAGACGAAGCTACAAGTCAGTATGGAAGGGACTTTTCCATTTGACAATTTCTTTGACCGTGGAGGTAAGAGATACATGTTTCTAGAACAGGCACTGTAATTTTTTTGTCGTTTATTTAAAATTATGCTAATAATGCTACAAGTAGGCACTTTGTATGGAACAGCTTTTTTTTTTTAAGTAACGGAGCCAATTGTTGTCCCCTTGTGGTCCAGTTTCATGGTTTTAAACCTCACTTTGTTTGTACCAATCTCCACACCTATTACTACTTACCATGTGGTGACGGTACTGACTCACGTTACGGTGGTTGGTGAGTTTTGTAATTTTCCTTCTATCTCCACGACTCAGTAAACCCAATTATAAGAATCAATATCACGATAATAGAGGAAAGCCAACCCAACTTAGTAGTAGGTACTTACTTTTTTTAGGCTGTGTCCTCACAGTTATAAAAGGGACATGTTCTGGTGTCATAGGCGGGTCTGCTATTCTGGTCATGCTAGGGAAAAAACAGTTCAATAAACGTAGGTGCTGCATATATAACTTTTATTATAGGAAGTGTAATCGGATGCATTTTACCTAAACTTCAGGTTGGCTTAGGATGAAAAAATGAGCTAAGTATAGCAAAAAACATACCACTATTTCGAGTTTGTCGGAAAATGACCAAGTTAGTGTACCTACTGGCTATTTTGGAATGCTTCTAATTGACAAGAAATTACGTCAGTTCCATGACCAACAAACTAGCATTTCATTTGTGGTGTGAGTCCGAAATCTAAATTTTGTTTTTCCTTAAATTAATTATTACTAAAAGTCGTATTCATATTTTCCTAGCTTTAGGCGTAAGTAGGGACTCATATGTTTATTGAGATTGAAGTTAACAGAACATCTGATGTAGTTGTAGGCAGCAAAATTTGACAATGTGGCAGAATTCCTCAACACGCCAAAAGTCGTAATTTATTAATTTTACGAGTTATGCTTTATACCATGTGCTGCCGTTATTTTCGATACGATGTCAGTTTCAACCCGTATGTTTTAGTTATACTGTCTAAAAATAACCTGCCACGATTTATTGTACCTTCGTTTCTTAAGTTTCTTTTTTCTTTTCAAAGACTTGATTAAATCAATTTTCCCTTGAAGGTCGTCGCATCGTCTTGCAGCTATGTCAAACGGATCATCCATCTCTGGTATGGAATCTGGTAAAGAAAAAAATTATTTCATAGCATTTGTACATTACATACCTATACCATCAATATGTTTCATACCTACATTTCACAATGTATAGGATGTCTTTCTAAACGTTGAGCTGTTGAGCGAAACGGTGAGCGAGATTAAAATTTACCAATATTTCTCCATGAGATCAACCAACAGAACTACCTAGTATTGAAGCTGTAATGAAAGGCAAAAGGCCAGCTCATATAGCAGGGATACGACCAGCTGCATCAAAATTTGACGTTCACTTTTTACAAGTCCTAATTATTTTGAACATGTTAGGCGAGAAATTATTTAAGTATTTGGCATCATAAGTACTAGAGCCGCTAAGTCAAACTTCCTCTTCCTCATGCCGGTTAAAAATAGATATCGTTCATTCTAGTCTTAGATGCTTTGAAATTATATTTTTTTTTTTTTAAACTGTTGGGACAAACCATTCTTGTCCAGTTTTCGTTCAGAACGTGTTGCCTCTAACAAGGCCAGACTGCTGGAGCTCCTATGACGCTTATCTGTAATCATTGATTTCATTAATACTTAGAGAAGTGACTGTTTGCAGTTTTACCAGCAAGAAATGAGCTTCTATGCTCCTTTGTAAGAATACTTAAAATACAACTGAACTCGTTGTCATTTCTTTTGCAGTTGAAGGCAAATAAAAAAATAGTCATAACTGTTTCTTAGTGAAAGGTATTTCAGGTTAATTTTGAAGCTATAGGTACTTCGTTCAGACTGGATGCATATCCACAATAGCGGAGATGAGTGGAGAAAATCCTGAGTGGAGCTGTGAAAATGGGTGGTCGTTTTAACTGAAGCCGAGACTAGCGTAGCCGTCTAGCGGAGACGAGTAAGGGAGTCGAGCGGTATGCGGGGATTTGAAACGGAGATTAGTTGAAATTAACATCGCGTAAGCCTTATTATCTGCGATTATCCAATTTCTGAACCAATCTGTTCGTTTCCGCTTTTCACCAACAACATTTTCGCTATTCACTGCCACCTTTCACCCGCTCCTGCTTTGGTATTTTTGTATACATATTACAATACAACACCGATTCCGTGATACGAATATAATTTCCAATTGTATTTACTACCTTACCTTGTCTACCACGCCATTTTAACATTACCTAGTTCACTTCAATGGTATTTAAATTAAGAAAAGAAAATCAATAAAATTCTTGTCACAAACAAGTTAATAAATAGGACCAACCATTAGATATCTTTATACCGTCACCCATATTAACTTGAAAATTTCATAGCACACTACTTGAAAGCTTTGCGCTAATTTTAAAATAATCAGCACGACTGACTAATATTTATAAAAAAGGGGTGATAAAATAGTAAAAGCACAAAAAAATCATTACGTCAAAGTTGTCAAAATAATATCAATCCTAGAACAACAAAACATCAGCTTTAACTTCAAAATCTATGTGTTTAGGATGAGTACTTATCTAGGTAGGTACCAATTATAATACTGGCAGGTTATTTCACTGTTGTGATGTGGTGTTTTGGAAGCTGGGTGAATGAGGACACAGTCTAGTATAGTAGTTAGAACCATTCAGTTATGCTGACTAGATGATCTTTTTGTTTGCATTCTCAGCCTATTCTATTGACATGAATGAGAATACGGCACTGAATCGTGGTGCCTTACTATTGGACGCGTGAGGAAGCTCAAAGTGACTTAGAGTGCATAGAGAGGGCTATGAGGAACCCTCCTGGCCTTCTGCCTTCCGCAGAAGTAACACTCAAAATTTCGAAACTTACGTGGCAATGAGCTGTGCACATACCTCATAGAGCAGACGGCCGTTCGAGTCATAAGGTTCTTGAGTGCCAAGCACGTACCGCAAGGAGCAGTATGGGCAGGCCCCCTATTAGGTGGACAGACAACCTGGTGAACCACTGGGTGCGGTCTGCTCAGGATCGGTCACTGTGGCTATCTTTAGGGGAGGCCTATGTTCAGCAGTGGATGTCGTTCAGCTGATATGATAATGATGAGATAAAAAGACGTACGACCTTCACGCTTGGCAAACATCTAACTGTTGGTTTTCCCAAAATAAATAAATAAAATCTTAGACAACCATGAATCCTTTTGCAGGGCATTTCGCTCCCGCCATCCTTGATTTACAACGCGCCAGTTTCTCAAATGACATCGTACAATACACGTTAGGAAAGATGAGACTTGACAAACCACACGAACTTTATTATTTCGTAATAAATATTAAAATATTGTTAAGATTTTTGATCTAAATGTCAACGAAAAAATCCATGAATAGATACACAAATTATAGATATTTATTTCGTACATCCATACCTGCGCAAGCTCTCCATTATAACGCATAATTGTAAAATTTTATCTTTTGTGGCGCATATTGTAGGTTCCTACCTATTATCGTGTTTCGTGTATGCCAAAGTTATTTATCAGCGACTATTAATCTTAGGAATCTTACCCTTACTTACCAATTAATGACGTTCAAAAATTTGATTTGTTATTATACAGGGTCATTGAAAAAATACCCGAAACCTGAAAAGGGGTCATTGTACTCATCATGATGAGATGTTAAGAGTGGTCGTATAAAGTCCCAATATTTGTAAACACGTGAACACTATGTATAGGTACTTGAAAATATTTTAACCTCTTAATTTTTAATTTTCTTATACGTTATGATTTAGTAGTTTTTATATAAGCTACATTGTATTCACGTGTCATTATGTATGATTCAGTATGCAATTATTGTACAAATGTTGATTTTAAAAGAGGACGTATGGAGTTTCTTGCCCATTCTTCTCCATACAAAACTACCTTTTGGAAGGGGCAACTAGATTCAAACTTGTTATTTTGTATGTAACGTTCAAAAGTGCCTTATATTGGCCTAATTGAAATAAATGATTTGACTTTGACTTTGACATCATTATGAACAACTTTTACTATGGGACCAACACTAAAATCATGCAAACAAATAAGCTGTTCCCTACAAAAATGCACACGATCATAATGTATGGAACAACCCCAATGCAATGACCCCTTTTCAGGTTTTGGGTATTTTTTCAATTACCCTGTATATGGAAATTATCTTTTTACACCTATATAATTTTTGTGTGCCGACGTCTGTATATATCACGTACCATTTCATTAAAATCGGTCCAGCCGATCGTTTTAAACGGCTAGATCAATTTTATAAAAATGCTGTGATATGTGTTAGTGAAAATTGTATGTTTGTCCCTGAATGGATAATGTGTCATTAAAATACAATAACAAACATTATACTAAACTAGGTTTTGCCAGAGACTTCGTCCGTGTAAACGTTAGCTATCGCGGACACAGAAATAAGTCTCTGAATAAAATGTAGCCTGTCCGTTCTTGGGTAAAAAATTATACCCCGTACCAAATTCGATCAGAATCCGTTCAGTGGTTTAGTCATGAAAATGTAACAGACAGACGAACAAGAGCTATTTTTGCATTTATAAAATGAGTAAGGATTGGTCTACTCTTCTTTTTTAAATATCCCGGCTGCGTGACACTCTCGGGAGCTATATTCCAGAACAAGTTTTGTTCTACTGCGATAGGTATTCCAGTAGTGGTTTTACCACCATAAATCACGCATGAACCGAGTCCTCAGCCACCGGAGAAAGTTTTCTGAGCTCTGTAGTTTTAGTGCAATGAACTAGTCTAAATTTTGCACCAGTACTAGAGTAGCTTACGTGAAAGGGCAGTAAAGCGGCCGTGCGCCGCGCGGTTATACAGCACCACCACGTCCCATAACCATGTCGGTGACTCGGTCCGTTTGGCATGTCGGCGAGGATATCAATTTAGCATGTCGGATAAGATACCTGAAACACGAGACCCGTTTTACTGCGCCCGACGAAAAAGAATACTTATTTTTTTGTGTCGTGATGGCCCAGTGGCTAACGCGCCCGCCTCTCATGCATGAGGTTGTGGGTCCAAATCCAGGCAAGTACCAATGTGACTTTTTTAATACATATGTACTTTCTAAAGTTTATCTTGGACATCACTGACATCGGTGAAGGCAAACAACGTGAGGAAAACCTGGACTTATACCAGCCTATTACTGTTCCACTCAAACCATGTTAGAAGGCCTTGAGGCGGTTTGGAAACTCTGACACTAGGGAGTGTGGGGTCCTAAGACCTTACTGCCCACACGATAGAAAGAATCATATTTTAATTACAAATTAGCGTGGTTCTAATTTCAGGCCAACACAAAATCTTTCAATAATTAAATTAATTGCGTTTATCGTATAAAATTTATTAGAGATAAATATACAAAATGCATTACATTTAATTCGATAAATGGTAGAAATAACGTGGTTTTGTTCGGGCAGAACAAAACACAATTAAAATAGCTAAAAGAAAATCTACATAAGCAAACCTTGGTAAACGAATTAAATAAAACTGTATAATTTAATCTCATTATATATTTATTCCATAATTATACACCTATAACTACTTCTTGACACAAAGAACATATAACTGCACTGATAATGCATAAACATATAAAATAATCATCGCTCTTGTAATTACAAAGAACGCTAAATAAATATGAATTCAGAAAACTTGTTATCTTTTCCAATGCGTAAAAAAAGTATACAGTATATACATAAAAATGTAGTTATAATGTTGAGTACATGTATATTTGCTATAGTTGATAATTATATTTTATTTAGCTCCAAATGTCAGGTTTTATAATTATATATTTTTATTATAAAATCATTCATTGCACCCATTATATATTTTAATTAATCATTAAAACCATTATTATCAAGCGCGAGCGTCTCCGATACATGCTTATCAGAGTGCTGACGATTTGTTTGTTTTAACACATCATGTTTCAATAATAATTTAAGTGCGTTTGCGCAGCATGCAATTGCCGAGGGCCGACACTATTCGTTCTTAATTTATTATTCAAGTCCCACGTAATGAAATACAATTGATTTTCTATTGTTCTGTCATACCGGTATGGCAGCCGGGCCTTGAGCGGTTAATATGTCAAAATGAAACTTCATACTATACAGTATACGCACCGTTTTAACGTCAGGAGAGAATAAATACTAGGCGCTAAGTATTCAAAGTCATTATGTTCAGCGTTGGTTTTACTTATGGTAGGTACTGTTGTCAAAAGAATTTTATTTTCGATAAATGCAAAAATATTTCATGGAATGATGAATTTAAATAATTATCAGTCCAAACTCATATTGCATGACTCATTATTATTAATGTATTGTTTATTCTCACAAACTACGATTTATTTTATTTTTTGAAATCACGTTTTAGTTCCTAGCGATTTAAATGTATTTGCCTGCTTTTAAAATATCCTCCTAATTATAGTAGTTTGGTGTTTAGTAAATTAAGTGTTTCATATCAAACCTATTTGTAAAACTATGTAGAACACATCAACATAATATAAAACACAAACTTGGACGGCCGTCCAATGAGACAGGCGTTGTTGTATTCATTTAAATTTAATGATTTTATTAAAAGTTAGCGTGTTACCAAGTAATACTTATAAAAATACATAGACGCACTGTGCTTAGCAAATATTGTGCATGAAGTTGCTTCATCGATTCCAGCTTACACAGCCAGCATAGACAATTTCGTTATTCGATCAATATCATAATGTTACTGCTAAAAATACAAAGTCATTGTTAGTGTACAATTACGTCATATCAGTCAAACTACAGGAAGGTCTTTTGTTTAAAAAAATCTAGTCCGTCAAATCGGAAGATTGAACTTTAAAAAATATTAACCTACTTGACAAGCGACGGATATATAAAACATTCCCATCATAACTAGGGAAAGAAAGAAATTATCGGAAGAGCCTTACATGTTATGGTTCTACATGAACCGTAAATATGTAACAAAATATAACAAGACATAACACCACGCCTGTTGTTCCCGAGGGGAACGATACCCCTACATGTTGCCAGTTATATTCTATAATATAATAGGGGCCGAGCCTTTTGCCATAAAAATTAAATACTTACGGTTCAAATACGCCGTGTGGTGTTACTATTAAGTTTATAGATATAAAGCATTAGTTTAGCTCCGAATCCTTTTCATTGTACAATATACAGCAGACGTACGGTCCTACTTGAGCACATACGTTACTGTTAATGACTGTTTTTTTTTTACTTATTTTCTTTAACTACACTAGAGGATGAAGATGCTATAATGAATGCGAGATTATTTGGATCCGATTTGTAATAATTATGTATTTATTTTGCCCGGGTGCTATGATAAATATTTATGAATTTTGTTGTATTGTATTTAGCAGTTACCAACTTTAATTAAGAACTTTTTACTTAGTGACGTTTTGAATAGTTGGCAACACACATTCATATTGAGTATGATTAGCATTTCGATGTAAGCTGATACTATGATTTTACAAATATTAGAATTTTTGCTGAAGTTTTTATTCATTACACGAGCTGCTTATTTTTCTCCTCCTCTAGTCTAGTCTAAGCTAGAATAACTCATCCAGTGTTTGAGCTACTGTATTCAATACACAAGTATTCGTTTGCTTTCTTAAATCACGATCGCTATTAGTCTATAAAAATCCAGGACACAACTTATAGTGAAACATATATAGTCACTTATATTTAATACATTTTAAATTTTTTTTGTCATTCGGTAATTATTGTATAGACGCATTTTATTACATATTTCCGACTAAAATATCTGAATATATCCCGGAAAGACTTAATAATCATTATAACATCATAAATAAAAGTTAATTAATTACTTGTTCAAAAACCGTTTCGTTAAGAATAATATTATATGGTAAAATACTAAAATGTACGCGTGATGAGGGCCGGGTGGCGTGGTGCGCACGCGGCTCTCATGGGCACACTCGCGTCGTGTGGTGGGTCGGGTCGTATACAGCCCGGGACAGTTTACAACAGCACACATTTCTTTTTCCTGGCGGGTTCTGGGGGCTCCAACGCTGCTAGTATGGCCTCATCGAACACGTTCTTTAATCCTTTCTGCAAAAAGATGAAATATTATGTAAAGGCGTCATAATTAAATGTCCAACAATTTTTTCTTTTAAGAACTTCCTAACGCTCTTGGAATTTCTTCTGTATCGTGGGTGTATTTACAAACATATAACCTTAAATACATAAATAACCAGACACTGAACAACAGATATAAACCATACTAATAATTCCTGGGCGGGAATCGAACCCACGGCACGCAGAGCAGCAACTAATCGCTGAGCCAATGCGCTAACTGCATCGTCAAAAAGGAGTAAACTCACATATAGAGGAGTGACGAGTAGTGAGGAGTGAGAAAAAATTTGCAAATCATCAGACAGGCATCGCAAGTAACCTTTTAGGTTGAACTAGTTTACAACCAATTTAATCGACAACATATGAGAATAAATAGATGTTTGCTGCTCAATTCAGTATAATAATGACTCAGTCTAGAGTGGCAATTCTATATTGCTGTATATCATTAGGCACTGTTTGATTGTTATTTTTTTTGTTTGTTTGCTTTGCTTATCTTCTGAACTTCTCGTCCGATTCTAAAACCCATTTGGCTATTAGAAGGCTATGTTATCCCTGAGTGCTATAAGCTACATTTTACTATCTAAAAGCTAAGGGATGCATAACAAAATTCATGTGGATGATGTCGCGGGTAAAAGCTAGTATGTATTTGCAAAACATTGAACTTCTTAGGTTTGGAATGGAGAGTAAATGATTTACGAATATGTGAAACTTGTTTAATTCAACCAGTTTAAACAATACGCCAAAGACAGTAGGCGTTTATCTAATACTTCTCAACAGCTCCATTTTACGTTATCGTGTCATTTTATAAATATTATTCACGCCTTATAAACTTATGAGACTTGTTTTAAGTAAATATTATTTAAAAAGAAAATGAGTCTTTAAATAATTTGGAAATAGATATTAAACAGTTTTGATATTTAGAAGTTTTGTATATTTGAATAATAATAATATCATCCCAAACGAATTTCGGTCACGCAGCCGCTAAAGGAGACTAACCAAGAAAGCAAGAGATTAAAGTGCACAAGTGTGTGCGCAATAACAGGTGCACTCGTTGTACCCTTACTCTCATAGTCTGATAGAACGGCAATACGACACGACGGGGGAGAAATCATGCGTCACGAAGGTGTCACACCGTCAACTTTAAAACTAGAAAATCCCAACAATATTTTTAGCTCGACCTAGTAATCGAAACCAACACCTCACTCAGCAGTCGCGCATGAAACCACGAGATCAACAAGGCAATCAATTTGAATAATAGGTATGATATAAATCAAAACATACAAAAAGCAATGTTTTGATAAAAATGTTTTGTTATAATGAACAGAGCAGGGATGATTAATGAGCTGATACTCGCAACTCCTCGTCTTGGCACGTATTTTGCATGCAGGTGGGAGGTAGATAATTTGATACACCCCAGCTCCACCTGAAAGGCCAGCAGTTCCTTGACGTTGATGAGCTAGCTACTAGCAAGCAAACATTGATCAGCTAATAATGATGTCATACCTGTGTAAGCGCTGAGCACTCAACATATTTGACAGCCTTGAGTTCCTTTGCTAGTTTCTCTCCCTGCTCCAGAGACACAGGCTTCTGTTTTATCTTAGCCAGCTTCTCCATTGTAGCCGGGTCGTCTCGCAAGTCTATCTGAGTGCCCACCAGGAGGAAGGGCGTCTTTTGTTGATGATGAGTAATTTCTGGCACCCACTGGAAATTAAATGTAATTAATTAGATTTATCTATGCTGTTTTTTGTGTAATTAATTTCTTCCAATTCCTGTAATGAGTACAGATAATTATTTAACATTATCAGCATTAAGCCTCCCTAACTTAAGCAATGCTATTTATAGCAAAATAGTCTGCAAACAATGCATACAACGACAATTATTAATAAATGCCTTATTACATGTTATAGGCGTCAGATTGTATCCAATTAATCTTTCCCAGGTTGATTAAATTATTATTATAACTGTTTATTGAAAGAGAGTAGGTACATTACAAACTACTACAAGCATTAGAAAACTACTACTACAATTAATTATTTATCCACTAAATCGCATCTCAATGAAACGCAGTCGACATGTCGATGTCGCGTCGCTTTGGCCGCACCTACTTAAAACATTTTTTTAAGTAGGTAAGTATTTCAGCCATACATATAACCCCCTTTTAACATTACAAACACTTCAATGTTTTTTATTGCTTTAGACAATTTTTTACTACCATAAAAACTTGAGCTAAGTAAATAATATTGCTTCATAATGTTAATTGACATTAAAACATTTTGTAAAAAAAATACATATTATTAAAATCAGCAATATGTTTAGCAATCCATACTATTAATACTTACTTTTTCCTTGACATTTTCAAATGAACTGGGGCTTACTACACTGAAGCAAACAAGGAAAACATCCGTCTGTGGATAACTTAGTGGCCGCAACCTGTCGTAGTCCTCCTGACCTGCAACCGACGCACAAAAACATATTTTTATAGTTATCATGGATGAACAATTTAATATTAGATACTAATTTCCTACCCAACATGGAGAATTTCTTTCCAATTCCCTGTTTTTAATTTCATTTCGACATTTGGATCATGGACGTCACTTTTACCCTTGGGTCGCTTATGCCGTACACATATTCACTGGGAAATAAAAGCTAAGCAACATTGATTTCAGGTCAGGAACATTTATGATGCCGGCAACAATTTCAGACAAACTTTGCAAAAGTGTATGGAAAGCAAACTTATTTTTCATATTTCAGAGATGGTTCTTTAATAATTTGTTTATATTTATGAGTACTAAAAGTACTCATAAATCCCTCCTCTCCCTGAAATATGGGTAGTGAATTAAAAGTCAGCCTGCATGCAATGCAGATGTTCATAAGCATCAGCATCTTGGTACCCAACAAATATGTGGCATAACAGAAAACATAAGGTACAAGTATTGGCAACTGGCGACAAGAGGGGCAACAGTACTCTATTCTTGATCCTGTTCACTAAATGGTCAAGAATGGTGACATCATTTTGTATAACACGGAAACAAATAAAACAATATATTTACCTGCAGTATCAAAGAGACCCAATGTATAAGGTTCTCCTCCAATCATGACAGTGACTGCATAATTATCAAACACAGTGGGCACATACTCGGATGGGAACTTGTTGGTTGTGTAGCTTATGAGTAGGCACGTTTTACCGACGGCACCGTCGCCTACTACCACACACTTAATCGTTTGCATGTCGGCGAATGATTGGTAACTCCTCGACAGATATCTGTGATGAAATCTTTTATTCTATCTTTCTAATGCACTGGAGCGATTCTCTGACCATAGCAACCCTCAAGAAAAAGCCTGTAACAAAATAAATGATGCGTTGAGCTTCGTTGTTAAGATTAACTGCAGAAATAATTATTTAGTTCTGAAACTATCACTTAGTTGTCCATAACAATATCAAAAGATATATGAACGATTATAGCGCAGAGCAAGATAACGCTAGCAATTTTAAAAACACCCACCATGCAAATTATAGTTGTAGCAACCCTTACATTTTATTTACTACATAAAACTAAATATTTAGGTAAAACAAGATAAACTTAGAAATATTGAAACACAAATCAAAAAATAACTAACAAAATATAAAAATTCAACAAATTAAATATAATAAGACAGTAATTTGTTTTGAAATGTAGTCAAGCCAATGAGTGTTTATAATGAACAATGTGTGTAATAAATAGATATATTATTATATGCATATATCTATGGGAAGCAAACAAAATTATGATCAATATAATGGCCTCATCAGAAACCTATAAGTCATAACAAGTGTGGCATGTTTTAATATACCAAAGACATAATAAACATAAGTTAGTTATTGTTTGTGAATTTTCAGCTTCAAATGAATTTATTGGGAAACTATGTATATACTATGTATATACATGTCAAGCGATATGGTGACAGGGCTAGGTGGAGATGGTAATATGAGCTGAATTCATTCAAAAAGAATGATCCCGAATAGCCATAGGTAGAGAAGTGAAAGAAGACTAGGAAGATCTTTGGTCTGCAGTGGGACAATCCAGTTAATAATAATATATTGTAGTATAATAATTACTTTTAAGTAATATATAGAGGAAAATAAGCTCTTCATAAACTAAATGTCATAAAGTAATAAATAATTCATGTTATTGGCATCCTAGAAAAACCATTCACAACTGATCTTGTTATTTATTGTTACTAATAACAATTAAATAGCATAAATAAACTACTGTCAAATATAAAATTCCTTGTCAGAACTACGGAACCCTAAAAACAATGATACAATATAAGGGATGTATAGAGCATGATTCCCTATAATTGAGAGAGGAATCTGGGTAACCAGCACCATTTTTATTGAAGCAGTTTGCAAGCTATGGAAAAGCTTTACAAATCTAAAATACAATTATATTACATCATCACCTTTCACTGAAGTAGTCTATGTTGACATTTGGTAAATTAATTAAAACATCCATTTAAAATGAAAAATAGGAATGTGAGCTAGAAGAGTTGAGGAAGTCAGTAAAACAACTAAATATAGTCAGTAAATTGTATTGGCAATGACTAGGCCATCCAGGGTTCACGATCAATTTAAACTAAATGAACAGAAAAGTTAACAAGCTGGGATGTAAACATTCAGAGTGTTGAATGTCCTTTAACAAAATGGATTCAACTTGATTACAGGTAGATAGTTTATTCAATGAGATCAGCGCATTCTGAAAATGTGTAAATGTGTACCTCATATATCAACAAATGTGTTATATTAGTATGTCAACAAAAGTAAATGTCAATAACAGGATGTCAAAAAAAAAAAATTTTGATTATCCAGTGCGCTCGACACACTAGGTGGATGCTATGACATGATATGACACATGCAAATTATTGTTCTTGTGTTCAAGATTTCAATTTGCATTTCATTCTAAGCTAAATAAATTCTACCTAGGTATAACTATCTATCACAAAAAATAACCTCAATTTTCATGACTGAATAATTGATGAAACAAGCACAGCTGTTCAAATTTCAAATTTTTTCAATTGAATAATTACAACTTTCTGTTAAAACTATTTTTATCCTTTTGAACTAAACTGTTCCTACATTATTTTTTACTGTAACTACATAGCATTTAAAGCAACACTGATCATTACTATTTACTAACAAAAAATAAATAAATGATGGTTTATCAATTGCTTGTAGTTTATTTGATGTGTATTATAAAGAAAAACAATACCAAGAACTAGCCACGATTTCCATTATTTTAAACATCAATAGTGATTTGTTTTATCTAACTGGAATCACATTTTTATTATTAAACTTCTTTGAAGATGGAATATTATTAGATGTAAAAATAATAATGTTTTGTTTAGATTTTATTAAGTACTATCAATTCTGATTTGAACATCATTTTGCAAATCACTGTTCGCAGATATAGAGCTGTATGCAAAACAATGCACAGTCGCTAGAGCAGCTAGCTGCTTATGGTCTCACAAGTATGAATGAACTGCATAATAATATTATGTAAAAATTGCTGATATTACAAATAGTTATTGTTTAATTGATGACCAATTTATCAATATTAATTGTTAATTAGATTGAAAGTCTCATTATAATATTCATTACATATTTCCTAAGTATTATTTACATTTGGTATTTAAAACTTGATGGTTCTAGATGAAAAAGATTTGAATACTGTCAACTATTTATTGCAAAAACATATCTGACTGAGTATGATTTTACAATCAACAATAGCCACGGTGAAAATGTGTATGTAAATAAATACAATCTGAGACAATTATGTAGACACTTGACAATTTAGCATCTGACTAATCAGTGTAGGCGTGTAAAATGTAGGTGAATAACTCGCAGAGCAAATAAAATACAAGTATTTTAGAATGTTAAATAGAATCAACTACATTTCATATGCGCGATATAGGGCAATGACCCCAAAAGGGGTCATGTAAATAAAAACGTGTGGTGATTTTCAGGATCCTAAAAAACAAAGACATCTCTCTAGATGTATCGATAGCGCGATAGGCGGTTGCCTGTGCGCCGCCACTCATTAACATGCCTTCCTGTCCGTTTCCGTCATGACTGTTGTTCTATTTAAATGTACACATACAAGGATGTCCGATGCACCAAGACGGGTCACAGTAAATACGACAATAATTAGCCTGCATACCGGTGCAGTTATATCCAATATTGATAAGTATTTTTACATAATCACGTCACAATACCTTTGACGTCCATTTTGTGTAGAGTTCGATCACAAGTTACTCGGTATCACGTTATTATAGATAAATGAATACTCTTTGTTTTATATTGTACTTACCGTACGAAGTTGTAACACTTTCAAATCAAAAAATTCAATTGTAACTCGGTCTAAATAAGTCAAAATCTACAAAACTGTACGTTGCGGGCTTGGTCATTGACGGTGACGCCATTGATTGGATGAATAGTGAAGTTCAAAACTTACTAATGTAATAAATCTTTAGTCGAATGACTTATTCGTTTGTAACAGGAGTCAAGTATTCTACTAAATTTTGTGATTGTATTCCTTATTGCATTCTAAAGACCTAATCTAGTCATAATAATTATGTATATCTCTACGACAGCCAATAAAAATAATATTTGAGACAACGTATCTCTATACCTAAAAGTCAAAAGTCTGTAAAAAGATTAGGAACATTTTTATTTAGTAGAATATTGAGCTGGTATTTTATTATCAGATAGGTAGGTCAACTGATATTTTGGACTTGGATCCGATTATGCATCAGCTCTAAAGATGATCTACATCCAGGTGCCGTGGCAATCTGCCCCACATCGGAGTTGGGACCCTCAATTTAAATGTGATGGTCTAGTTATGGGCGTTTTCGGTTTTTGTGGCAAAGGGATATATAACCGATATTTAGTTTTCATATCGATATCGAAAACCGTTTCCAGATATCGATATCAGTATTACGGTTTGCACACGTAACCATGGTATCTGGAGGGATGAGGCGCGGAATAGGGAAAGATGGAAGGAGTGGAGGCCTTTGCCCAGGAGTGGGACAGAACAGGGAACGCAAACCAACGATAAACGCAAACTCACACTTTTACAGCTAATACATAGATATAGGTACTTTAGATATTTAAAGTTATTTAAGTTATTGGTTTAACTACTTGTAACTACGGCGATTTTTCTTCATGCTTTACTAGACATAGGACTAGCAGAACAGTTGTTGTATAAATAAATATTATAATTATGTCGATTAACTTTTCGGGTGCATTTAAAAATCGTCATATTTACAATGATTGTCTTTAAATATTATTTATATTTTATCAATTCAATTTAAATCAATGAGAGCTTCATAAATTCGCATTTAAAAATGCAAGCTGCTCTACTTTTTTTGAGTTTTTGAAGTTTTTTACACACTCTTATTATTTACACTAAATAAATACAAACTAAAAAACGCATAGAATTCTTTTCAAGTCGGGCTATCACAATTTCACCAAGAAAAAACTACAAATCAAAATAAAATCGCAAACTTGAGACAATTATTATTCCAGCAACTTAAAAGTCAACCTTATAACTATGTTACGTAGTTTTTATAGAGTATGTTTCTCAATAATATCTACATAAGAATTAACCGCCGAACTTCTCAACTTATGGACTCGTTATTTTAACTAAATAAATAGAAACTAGGCCTTATTGCTAGCTATTTAAGCTCTACTGCGCATGCTTTGCATTAGCCAAAGTTAAGTAATACATCTCACACGTAACACATCTCTTTTACACAAGTAATAAATAAAATACTTAGACAGAGACAAAGCGAATATCTGTTTCGATTTCATATCGCTGATAAGAAACCAAATCTTGTGTTTGCTTTTTGTTCATACTCGTTCCATTGTTGCAGTTTTGATGTAACTTAGATTCGATAAAGTTTTGGTGATAACGGTTATGTAGATTTAGATATCGATATGATAAGTTATGAAACACATAACCGATATAAGTTACGTTTAAAGGTCACATCAAGAGATCCAATAGTGGAATCGGTATGCAACAGCGAAGCAAGGAGGTGATAAGTTACGAGTAAGACTTAAAGACTGCCTCGTTGGTCTAGTGGTCGCATCATCGCATGCGCGACTGCTGTGCATGAGGTCTTGGGTTCGATTCCCAGGTCGGGCAAAGTGTTATTGGGTTTTTCCATCAGGAATTTCTCAATAGCAGGCTCGGAGTCTGGATTTGTGCCCAGCTGATGGCAATAAGCTCGCCCCCTATTACATGGGAGTTCATGGGACTAAAAACATAACTGGCGAAATGTGGGTGTACTAATGAGTACACCTCTGCCTAACCCTTCGGGGATTTCAGGCGTGTTTATATGTTATGTTACGTTATGTAAATTGCATGATTTGATGGAGTAGTTTTCACAAAATAATTATTTATGCAGATAATGTGTACCATAACTGACATGTGTGTGCGGCTTTAGTGCAAACCAAGGTACCAACGTACCAACGTCAGGTATAGTTAATAAATACTATTTCCATAGTACGAACTACCAACCCACAAATTCAAGAACAAAACCCAACAGCCAGTCGAGTCAACTGTGAAATCGTATTTGATTTTGACTACTGGCTGTAACTCGTTGGCAGCACCAGCAGGCGGGAAATAAAAAAAAATATTTTTATATTCCGAATTATTTCCTATTCGTAAAATTTTACTTTGACGATTCATTGTGGATTGAAGTGAATTTGATATCTTGTGTGGATTTTGTCATAATTGCTTAAATTTGAGTAGTGGATAATATTGGTTGTTGTGTAAAATAGCATAATATTTACCTAACCTGAAAATGTTGCTATTAGGAGATGTTTTTCCTAACTTTACTGCCAATTCGACCATTGGAGAGATAGATTTTTATAACTATCTTGGAGATTCGTAAGTTTTTTCATACAATAAATTATTATAATACCGGCATTATTTGTAAATTAATACTTACTAGGTACTTAATTTAAATTAAAAAAACTTGATACCCAATAGCCATGATACTATGCATTCGATTATGAAGGCAAAAACATGAATAGAAATCATATAACGTTACACTCAGACTGGCTGATGTAGCCAAGAGAAAAGAATTAAAGAAAGCTTTTGTTTTTGTTGTTTGGTTACCTATTTTGGAAAGTAAGTAGGTACTTTGTGAACTATAATATCTAGTCAATTATTCTATCAGTAATAATGCTAATCAACTGTTGTATTAATTTTATTGCAGGTGGGGTATTCTGTTCTCTCACCCATCAGACTTCACTCCAGTATGTACTACAGAGTTGGCTAGAGTTCTGAAGCTGATGCCAGAGTTCCAAAAGCGTAACACCAAAGTTATAGGCCTGTCCTGTGATAGTATTGAGTCACATGTGGAGTGGTGCAAAGACATTCAGTGCTTTGCAGGTAATAAATTGAACCATTAAAATAGTATGGAGATGGTTAACGAAGGACAAACATATAATTATCTCTGAGGGAATCTGAAAACAACATAGTCAGAAAACTTATGATAGTATCAATTTATTGAAATGCCAATACAGACATTCTTATTTGAATATAATAATCCTTAAAATTAGTCAAAATAGCAAGGCATATGATATTGGCAGTTTTAACATGCAGTGTACGAAGTTTTGACCAACTATAGGTGCAGTAAGGGCTATTATTTTAATTATATTTTGAACTAGCTTTTGCCCATGACTTTGGCCCCCTAGTTTCTATCATCTGCATTAAGAAACATTGTTGGTTGCCGCTCTGCTCCCATTACTTATAGCTTGTCATAATAATAAAGCATATGCTATTAATCATGAATCTGGTTATCATGTACAAAAATATCTATTTTTAAATCTGACTGCTAGTATCAGAGATCAGCACAATTAAACACACTAAAAGCTTCAGTTTTATTATATAACTATAAATTCATCACATTTATTAGTTAATAGTAAGATCATGCTATTATATAACTAGTAAACTCATTGCCCTATTATATTATGTACATAACTTCAGACTATGCTGTTACTGAGAATTTTCCTAGGTACTGAACAATTTGCATTAACAAAAAGCATGACAGAAATGTTGGAAAGTATGTAAAAAGCTTAGCTTCTAACTAATCTAAAATAAACTCCATTCAATACTTTTTGGAAATGTAATTTTACCTCAAACCAAATAAAATAAAATTGTTTCAAACACAAAGTTAAAAAAAGCTAATATCAATTACAGGTTGCAATGAGGATGAGAAGTTTCCATATCCTATAATTGAAGACAAGAAAAGGGAGATTGCCAAGACACTTTGCATGGTAGACAAAGATGAAGTGGATACTTTAGGAATACCTCTCACAGCTCGTGCTCTGTTCATCATTGACCCCTCCAAGAAATTCAGGCTGTCATTCCTTTACCCAGCCACTACAGGCCGAAATTTTGAGTAAGTGCTGTTAACTGTTATTTATCATTTCATCATCTTTTCAATCAGGTTCCATTTACATACCATTTATAGGAGTAATGATGACTGAAAATAGATGCCATCTGTCATCTTGTCATGTCATCTTTAGAAGCTGTTTTTACAGACTAATTTTAATGTAGCATCAGTCAGCGGTTTCGCTCGAAAATTTAAAATTTGGCCATGATTCAAAAGACTTGTGGCGCCATCTATCATCATAAGAACAGTTATTGTAATTTCCCTTGGGAACAGAACCTCTTTCGTGATAAAAGGTACCCTTTGTCCGTTTCTGTATACCTGACAATGTATATGTAAAATTTCAGGATGATCAGTTCAGTGGTTTAGGTATGGAACAGTAACAAACAAACTAACAAATAAACTTACTTTCGCATTTATAATATTAGGATAGCAAGCACGAGTGTGATTCATATATCTTTCCTACTACTTCTTGTTAGCTTAGTTTAGTATGCATCAAAATGCTCAAATTGTTTCTATTGATAAAATGATAATAAACTTAATAACAACTGATATGGAGTTAAAAATAGCATATGCAAACACAGTACACTGCAGAAAATTGTCTTTTGCTCACAATTAGACTTCTTGCACACTTTTTACCAGACATTTGGTACTAATTGAAAAGAAAAAATAAAGTTTATTAGGTTTATTTTTGCCAAATGTTAGAAACAGCAAATGTGAAATCATAATTATTTAATGAAGAAAATATTGAATTTCTCAGATAAATGGTTTTCCTAACAATCAAGTTAGATGAATTATATGCAATGGGGCCGTCATATTACACCTCTTGCTGGACGGCTAAGCTCAGCATTTATACTGTTGAAAAGATAAGACAGTTTACAGATGTAGAAACTACGAATTTTCTCTTTTTAGCTGCCTTAACAACCAATGTTGATGTAATTTTTCTTGTGACCTTGTTAAATATTTGGAGTGGTTGTCTATGACTTTAATAATTGTAAATATGAAAGCACCGTGTATATATTTGAATATAATTTAGCTGCCATTTATTTATTTGTAATGTTACTTTTAAAACTTTGTACCTTTTCCAGTTTAGTAGTTTTAATCAAGGTCAGTCTTCAGTTGTAATAATATAATAGTGGTGTACAAAAAAATGAAAAATATTGATTATTTTGAAAAAGTTTGAGGAGTTTCTTGCTCATTTTTCTCCATTTAAAACTGCCTTTCAATCCATTTTTCTTGAAAATGACGTTCAAAATGGTTTGAATTGCTCTAATTGAAATAATACAAAAATTCGAATGGGTTCACTTGTGTGGAGAGGGTTCCATGTGATTATCCCAAGAACAAACTACATTTTAATTGCAAGACATCCAATTCTCCCATTTAAGTGTGTATGCACAATATTGAAAGATTGTCGTCTTTTTTCGAACCATTGCATTTTTGTAGGTTATCCTACTACTACTACTACTACTACTACTTATCTAATTTTCCCCCAAAAATGACTCCCTCCCATATTCTTAATTTATTTATTTACGATACACGATCTTTTTTGGAACACATAAATTCATGTGTACCAAAATTCTAATTATTTAGACCAGTAGTTCGGAACAAATTGCCTGTGATAGACGGACACACAAATTATCGTAGAGGTGTTGTGTTTCATTCGGTCGTTCGGAGCCTTAAAATTTTTAATTTAATTGCATTCAAAATCCTGGGCTGTTACTGAGAAATTGCTGATGGAATAAAATAATGACCCCAAGACTTCAAAATATAAAATAAAATAAAGTTGTGCGTTGATATCCAGGGTATAGGCGTAGTCGTTGGATTATTCTAGTACCTATTACATATTATAAGTTATACTTATGACACAAGAAACCATTGTTAGGATATCAGTAGCTCTGATAATATTTATCTTTGAAGACGTTTTTATTATTGGACAATGGTTTATCGCAATGAAGAATGTTGACAAAATGACTTGACAACGAGTATTGAAACTTGTGACATGGGAATAGGTATAATAGTAATAACACTTGAATAAATGTTGTTACAGAAGTTTTTTTAAACATCCGCTTAGTCATTGCGTGTGAAATGACCATCTGTGTGAAATGTTTCAAATAGTGATTTGAAACATTTTGTAGTGTGAACATATTTTAAACATTTTATATAATTTAAAATTTAAATTTGTTCTCTAATAGATCAAATGGACGTCTATGAATCGCAGATTTTCGCGAATTAACCGCAATACAATGGGAATGGTCCCGTTAATAAAAACGTTCAGAATCTAGTCGCCTTCCTATGTCAGCGACAAGTAATATCAACGGCTTGTCACAAATTTAGGTAAATTGGAAAGAACTTTGATAGACTGAAATTAGAATGCGATCGTTCTTATAAATACGGGAATCGCCTCCGGAAACTGCCATACTAAACGGATATAGTGTTTCCTAAAATAATCGCTGGCTTATTGCAACAGAAGTCGCGCAACATACCGGCTAGGTACCTCGGCTCGACACGAATGGCTGAGCAATAATTGTCTTCTGCATAACCACACATATAAGTAGTTAGGGATGAAGTATTTGGGATTAGATTTATGTTCCCAACCAACAAAACAGAGCAAATAACTAAATCTTTTAACAATAACTAGATTCGTTCTCTGTTGGTTATTGCATCGAAAACTAAATTGAGTTACTTACAAGTGCAATATTACCAGATGCATCCATTTTTTTTTGTAACTTCTATTCATGCACTGCAATGCAAGTATATGAATAAAGACAACAGTCCCTGTTCCATACGATGCTCGCACCTCCCCGGTGCTGCTGTACCAAATGCTTACGTTGGAAGAGCCCTTATGGCACGCAGGACACGATGTCGAATTTCCCATTCGTTTCCTAATTTATTGCTCTACTCATTATAGTACAACAAATATATCAAACATTTGCAGTATGAAGGGTTGTGTGAATATCTGAGCACTGTATTAACTTGTATTGTTTTACTTTTCAGTGAGATACTGCGTGCGTTGGACTCCTTGCAGCTGACTGACACAGCCAAAGTAGCCACACCTGTGGACTGGGCGGTGGGTTACTACTTTTTATTATATTATGCCTTACAGCTTTGGGTGGTTATATTAAGCGTTAGAAGAGCGCGGCTCACACATTCATACTTGTGGTACGCCCTGTGCATATTAAGTGTACCCTGTTTTGTTTTTTAGTAAAAGTCTGACACTCCTTTCCGCTCCGCCCAGAGCGGGAAGTCATTTGATGAGACCCATCCTTAAAAAAAAGTGTATCTCTATTTACGTCTTGTTTCTGGAACGAAAATCAACACAAATTAGCTAACAAATCGCTAAACGCATGTCCACTGATGTGGTTGGCTGTCTGATTGTTCAATAACCATTCAAATCTTTTGGCGAAATTCCATTTTGACACCTCGTTGATTTTGTACCAGAAATCGGGTGTAAGTCAAGTACTCTTGCGGTTCTTCGACTATCATCAATAGTGCAACGCTGCTCCGCATTCCGAGAGTCGTGATTTTTTTTTCACGGCAATTTTATGAGCGATGAGCTAAGATAAAAACCCATCGAATTTATTCATTTTGCAAACTAAGCAATTATTATACCTACTGCCTTTTTATGCTCGCTCACCGTTCCGCCACCTTGCCCCTTAGACAGCTAGTGCACTAAAAGGTAGCAAATAATATACCTGACAGGGACCAGGGACCACACAAACAAGAAACAGTAAGGCCTCTTGTCCACAAACGTTTTTTCGGCGTAAAAATACACAGTTACTACAAGAGGCCTAACAGGTATTGTAACACTTTTTGACGTAAAAGAAACGCCATTGCTGCTTCGCTTTCCAGATACTCATACATGCATTCTTGATGCAAGTACTAGTTATCACAATCTTTAGAGAAAATCCAAGGCCAAACGTGACATATAGTGTCGGAAAACATTAGCAACAACGAAAATATCAAGGATTTTGATTGATGAGTTAACTACTACTACTACTATTATTTTCTGGGAGATGAGGTTTTTATGGAGACAGCTAATAATATGTTAAAAAAGGGGGTGCTCCAGCTGTGTCTGTGCACAAGCGTGTGCACAGACACAGATGGAGCACCCCCTTTTCCCTTTCTCTTGTAGTGCGATGTGACGGCTATTCGACATAACCAGAGATTAGAACAACGGCTCTACGATCACTCTGCGGCAAGGGAAAAATAATGTAGTTAGCTAATGTTTTATAATATTTATTAATGTGTCTTTCTATTATTTGCAGGTCGGAGATGACTGCATGGTGCTTCCTACCGTGCCTGAAGACCAGATACCCAAAGTGTTTCCGCAGGGCGTTACTGTGGTGCCTTTGCCTTCTGGCAAGAATTATTTGAAGAAGACGAAAATAAGCCCAAAGGTGTAACAATCATACTGATTATAACGATTTCAGTCTAAACAGTGATATATTTTCATTTTGTTGCTACTCGAAAAATTATCTTATGTGCACTTATTAATAATACTTATATGTAAAGTCTATTGAAAGTTATTTTAATAATAAATATTATAGTTTCATTATTATGTTGTTTTGTACCACACAATTATAGGGTTCTTTCATTTGTGATAGGAGAACCTTTGTTCTGTAGTAGGTAGGTAGGATGAGTCATAGATTGTGCCGCTAACCCGATTATAAACTACAGCATTCACTTGTTATTATGTGCATACAAGCGAATGTTAGAGCTTCTTAGAGCTCTTACAATTTATGCGTTTGCTTTTGGACTGCTGCAGCACTGGGGCAGTTCGTTTATCGTCCTGTCATGTAACCTGTCACTAGTAAAACCGAAGAACCGATCGAAGTTGGGCTCATTTGGTTTGTTTTAACGATTACATAATACGTTACAATTGGTGACAGGGTTCTGATGATGAATCCTGAAGGTAGATTGTGCAACTCTTTAATGGTTACTAGTAAACCACTTGAGTTTGGGGTCATTTGGCTTGTATTAACGATTCCAAGAACACTTGGTAATGACGGTCTGACGATGCATCTTAGAGGCGAAAAATGGAACTCTTAATAGTTAGTTTTAAACACCTCGAGTTTTGGGCTTATTTGGTTTGTTTTAGTGATTCTAATACATTACACTCTGTGACGAGGGTCTGATGAAGTATCCTGGAGATGTAGTTAAACTCTTCAAAGGTCCTTAGTAAACCCATCGACTTTGGGCTGTCTTGGTTCGTTTTGAGTATTGCAAACATTAGTTCCTGACTGGACTTTTGTTTAGTAATGTATTGTGCGTTGTGTTGTGTGTTTTAAATGAAAGTATTGTATTTGTTGTGTATAGTTCGTAAAACCTAACTGCCCACACGAAATAAAAGAAGATTGTAATTGAATTGAGTTGAACTTTGGCCATATTCAGTTTTCAAGGTCTTATGATGGAGCCGAAAGAAAGTCGCTGGAACCCCATAACGGAACAACGTATTCTAGTTGTGTTTGAGCTTGTTAGAACTGATACAAGTAAATCTAGGAATTGCCAAAAGTACGCGAATAATTAAATTATAATACAAAGCTTTTCTGTACTTAGCTGTGCCCGAGACTTCGTCCTCGGCTAAGTTGAATTCCCCATACAAGCTGGTGGAGTCACGTTTCAACCCCATCGTGTGATCTTGTCCGGACCAGGCTCAGGCCATGCACCGGTGCGAGAGGGAATGGGATGCAGTCACCTCCTGCGAAGCAGTAATGCTAGCGAAGGAGGAGGCGGGCCGCGTGAGGGAGAGAACAACCTTCACGTCACGCCCCAGACATCGCGGGAGACGCCCAGGGCGTCGGACGTCGCGAGGCGACATCCGGCCACCGTAGGCGCGGGCTTGTAGAAGGCGAGTAATGGGTAGCTCGCCGTCTGATCAAGGACCAGGCGCGGGTCGACGGCGCGTTCTGTTCGCGCGCGCCGCAAAGAGCTGTCAGCACAGGGACGGGGCCAAACGCCTGCCGGGGTTGCGCGACGTCTTAACCGTGGCCCCGGAATGTAAAAGGCAACAGAAGGAACAGGGTGGTTTTTTAGTCAGTAAAAGTCTGACAGTCCCTTCCGCCCCACCCAGGGCGGAAGGAGTCATTTGATGATATTTAACGCCTCAAAAAAAAAGTCGGTGCGTTTTGAAAAGTCCTCTCTTATCGGATGCCAAAGTCATACAAAGAACACAACCTCCAAGTTTCATGTCTCTACGATCAGCGGTTTAGGCTGTGCGTTAATCCGTAAGTCAGTCAGTCATTCAGGACAAAGCATTTTATGTGTATAGAAGATAGATAGATATACCGTAAAACGGGGTGTATAGAAAGGCAGGGGTGAATCGAAACGAAACTTTAAAAGAGATTTTAATGTTAAAATAATATAGTTTGTTGGCAAAAAAGACTCCTTTTTTTTTTAATTATAATTTACAAATTAGTCTCATTGTTGGCGACCAACTTTATTAGTTTGACTTTAAAATCCCTTTTAAAGTTCCGTCTCGATTCACCCCTGCCTCTCTATTCACCCCGTTTTACTGTACTTTAGTTGTCATTGCAAAGCCGTGAATTTATGGAAGTAGATAGGTGATAGGTACATGTTCATTATTTAAAAAGATTTGTAGATTGACTTTCATAATGGGAAATGGAATCTGTATGAGGTTATTTTTCACATAAGTTAACTGGAACTTATCGCCAGATAACCATATAAGTCCCTTATCTGGGGATAGTGAAGACGTTAAGTACAACATAACAATGAAAACAAATCTTCACGATAATGGCGTTTTGTTTACATGGACTTAAGGCGTCGTATACCAACACCAGATGTGAAGGTCCACAATACGGTGGGGCAGGTATTTATGAAAGGCACAAAAATCCACTAGTATTAGGTATGGATTTTTCTGCTTTATTGGTTACTTAAATCACATCTTTATAGACTAGGGAGGCAATGCGACGAATGGAAAGACGTAGCTTATACATAACACCGAAATCTTTTTTTATAGGATTACCAGAATAAACAGTGGCACTCATTACATCACGTCAACTTGGTCGTTGAAGCGCTATACCTTGTTGGTCTCGTGGTCCAACCATTTCGAAAAAAGTGTGATTCGGTTTTTCCAGTAGGAATTTCTCAGTAGCAGCTTGGAGTTAAGACTTGGCGCTGTTATACCTTCGGGTCTCGGGAAGCACGTTAAACCGTTAATTCTGAGCCTTATCTCTTTTAGGTCGTGTCGGTCATTACCGTTTTATCGAACTTTAAGAGAAGAGGGAAGTTGCAGTGCCCCCATGTTTGTGCACGAGCGTGTGCACTATAATAATTATCTTCAGCGTACTTAGAGAACCGCAGCTCAGATTAAGCTGCTATGCCGAAATTCGGCCAGGACAATATTTAATAGTCAACGTCAAATTTTGGGACCAGAGTTCTCCCCCATGGCACTCTCTACTTATTAATATAGGAAGCTTATAATTACAGGTTAGAAAATTTAAGAAAAAAATTAAACAGAAGCTTCATGTGCCTGGCAGAAAAAAATAGCAATATTACTCTCATCAAGCGAAAAAAAGACACTTAACGAAACCGAGAAGCACGTTCCTTTAACTGTGAATTTTTGTACTGGACCAGTCTAGGGAACCGACTTTGGTTTGTGATTGAAGCTCAAAGTTCCAAAGTTTTCTTTTTTGTTGCTAAAACATGTCCCTTTAAAAAGAAAATTAAAACTTAGTGAGGCCGTTGAGAGCAAACTTTATTTATTAAAGGTATATTTTACTTACATAGGTACCTACCTACATATTTGTCCTATTACAATAGCCTGCTATGAACAGTTATCTATTACTAACTGGTCGTAGATCTGTAACTATTAATTATACGTCTCTAATTATCATATCACATTTCAATAGTGGGACTAATACTTTTAGGTAGCAGGTGTCCTTACCTTACTCGTATGCCTTTCTCTTATAATCGGCTTAGCTATCACCTCGCTTCATCCGGCCGAACCTTAAAGGTCATTTATCATGTGTGTATGATGCATGGTCATAGCGTACGGAGCTAGCTCGGTATAGGAAATATGAGCACTACAGTACCTACTTCTTGTGATACAATATACAATACTTGTTAGTGTTCTATGTAGAGTGAAAATAATTTTTTACTTCATACGAATGCAGGGCCGTCTTTGACCTAGTGTTGTAGGCCCCGGACACGTTAGGATGTGTGTTGTATGTAACGTGTCCAGGGCAAATTGAATTTGTATCAATATTCAATTGTACCTTATTAAATTGTAATATCAATGAAAGAAACATAAAAGGTACTAATATTTAATAAGCTTGGGGATAGAAACTTAACGTAAATCGCACTGCAAATCAATTTTATTTGTCAATAAAATGGGGAGGTACTAATAAGTACGTATTTAGTGCTAATAATGGAAAGGACTAAAATGATTTTTTTTAGGGCAGGTCGGGGCCCCGACTCTCTTGGGATCCTTGGCATTTGCCTAGAGAGCCCTATGGAGAAGAAGAGCCGGTAAGAATGTATACTGATAAGGCAGCTTTAGCTTTGGCAAAAGTGATAAACTGGACTCTTTCTATAAAATAATTTCTAAATGGAGAAAAATGAAAGGCAAGCGTTTGCCCTGCAGTAGGAAAATTCAGGCAATTTTTTTTTTCAAAGGCTTTTTTTCCATAACATGTAATTTTTTTGTGTAATAAGTATATATGTACTAGATACACATTTAAATTACTCAAGTCCCACGTAATGAGAAAGAATTGATTTTCAATTGTTCTGTTACCAGTAAGTCAGCCGGGGCTTGACCGGTTAAAGATAGTAATCTAATTTTAATCCTGTCATATTACATTTAGTTCTGAAAACATAAAAGCTCCTTGCATCTTTCTTTCGAACATAATTAAATTGTTAAACACTTTATTACATAGCATCACGCCTGTAATCCCCGAAGGATTGCGCAGAGGTGTACCTATTAGTACATCCGCATTTCGCCAGTTGTGATTAAGTGCAGTGTAATAAAGGGCAAAGCTATTGCTATCAACCAGGTACAAATCTAAACTCCGAGGCTGCTACTGAGAAATTTTTGATGGAAAACCTAATAACTCTTTGTCCTACTTGGGAATCGAACCCAAAAGATCTCATACTCAGCAGACGCGTTTTGCGATTACTAGACCAACGAGTCAGTCCAAAACACTTTATTAAATGGTTTATAAGATGTATAGCTTACACGGTTAGTTCATCAACTCAGTTTTAAGAAGTGAAAAATTATTTCACTCTACATTTTGATAGAAAACCTCGGAATGCGCGGAGTGCCAGACGGGCCACGAGGATATTTTTAGGGGAGACCTTTTTCCAGCACTTGACGCCGTTCGCCTGATATGATGATAATGATGATGACATTTTGATATTTCTCCAATTCATCGTAGGTACAGTCCTTACACGTACCTTACCGTAACCTATACCTATTTCTATATATTTTTGAGTGATAAAGAACCTACTGCACGTGATCATGTCTTGATTTCAAATTGAAGAAAGGTCTCTTGCTCTATATATTTAATTTTCATGCCTTGACATGTTGTGTGGTATTTATTACCTACATACTAACTCCTGCCCGCGGCTGCGACGTGTCAAAGTAGATATATGTATATTATCTATGTGATTTATTTATTTATTTATTTTAGTACATGAAGGACTTACAAATATATAATGTAACATAACATGTATGGAACATTTAATTAAAACAAACAAAAAGGAAACCATAGTCTAGTTACCAGAAAGCCAATTACTAATACCTATGTACCTATAGACTTAATAATTATTATTTTTGGTGTGTATATTATATAATTATATACCTATATATATATATTCCCACGGGAATTGTACCTTTTTTCCGGGATATAAAGGCTACGTGCGGTCTACGTGGTATTCTCGACTACAGTCTATCTCTGTGCCCAAATTCATCCAGAGTCGTTCAGCCATTCTGCCGTGATTGAGTAACAAACATCCAACCATCTAAACTTTTGCATTTATATAGTAGTAAGAAGATTGATACCTACCCCCATAGTCTCACGGCTGCTGTTTTCTACTTCTTCTTTAGGAAATTAACGCAGGCAATAGCTCTTTATATAATACAAACCACTTTATGGCCTAAACAGAACGACTTATGGTCTAAACTTACTTTCAACGTTATTTCAATGTCGTATAGTGGGTACAGCTCTATAGAATGCCTCGAATGGCCCAGGTTTGTACCTGGGCCCTGACAGCTAGTGTTGAGTAGTGTTGAGCTAGTGGTGAGTGTATTCCTTATCTTGTGATAAGGAATACATGGCATTGTGGATTTCCCGTACTTTTAAACATTCGTATTCTCTGCAACAAATGTAACAGAAACAGCATCCCTTAACTGGCTTAACTTCTTGTTGATTATATGTATAAACACCAGAAACCCAAAGATGACGGTGGCCGGCTGGTGACAGACTAGGGCTGGGCAGCAATCAGCAGCTGCCGGCGGTGCCGCGCTGCGGGCTCCAGTGAAAGCCCACTTTCATCGGAGTGGGGCGCCACCACAAGCACAGCAAAAGTGAACGTCGTTGCGTGCGCGTACGACGCCGTGAGTCGGCGATTGGCCGTTGTGACAGTACGTTCCGTAGCTTGAGTCGCGCGTCTCGTGCGTATCGTGATATCGTGATGTCCAGGTGGTGGATGGTGGTGTTGCTGGCGGGCGCGGCGGCGGCGGGTGGTCGCCTGCCCCGCACCTCCCCACCCGCGCCCCAGACGCCGCCGGCGCCCTCCGCGGTGCCGCGATTGCCTCAGAGGAATCTCACCCTCGCATCTAGATCTACAGTAAGAAACAGGTCAGTACCCTTAATTTCATAACTGTATGATTTGAATGAAATGTGCCTAATATTACAGCAAACTTTAAGCCCAAGTCAAAATCATAATGTTTGAGTTGCAGTGATTTGCGAAACAAACCTTACTTTTCTTCGCCACCCTTTGTAACCTGTACTTTGTATTGCATAACTTGCATTACAGTGATATAGGGCTATGCAGGCAAAGTGTGGACGTTCAGAATGTCACGGTTCCTTGTAATCCTTAGAGTATAATATGTGATATAAAGCTGGGCCGTTCTTAATGAAGCAAGAGTAGGTAAGCGCGCAAGCTTTTGTGCATAAAGTTGTCAAGTACGACGACTATAGCTGTCCGAACGGCATCAACACACTATCAATGAATTATACTACTACTGCCCAGTTTTGAAATAATTGGTGAAATAATATCATAAGATGCCGAAGTTGATAATAAAATCGATATAGTGGCGTCGCTTGGTAGTAAACGTATTTACCGTATCATGGCATCAGTGTTGTTCTGCTAAAGAACACCTCTAACTGAAAGTAAAAGTGAGTACCACCTAGTATTATTTCATAAATACATTCTTGTCGCTGTGCTTTGTAGCGGGAGATGAACAGAACATGTTATTTTTATGTTTATGACTTTTATACATAATAGTTCATTACGATACAAGTGAGGTAAGTTTGTCATTACGACGGGGGATGAATTACAGCTCGAGCCGAAGGCGTAATGGTACCAAGGGCGCTAAGATAAATTCTGGCGCGTGTCATACAATGGATAACCATTTGACATAATGAGGGATAAATAAATGACAACAACAAATCAATTTTTTACTTAAAAAAAATATAGAAAGAATTACTACACTTCAATTATTAAAATGATACGTTGACAGTTTTTGTTGGCATTTTCACAGTTTGTTCAACACTACCTACTATTAATAACTTTATTATTTGTAAATTGTATTGTTTTACTTTGTCGAACGTAGAACATCGTAATTCTTAATTATTTCATAAAATGGGTCGTGAAAAATAGTACCTAAATGATCGTGGAATCTTGTTTATTACTTATTATTGAATTTTATTGCATTTCGCCGTTTTTAAGTTTACCAGGGTACGTACAATAATAATTGTACCTTGTACCAAAGTCGACTGCCGTTTGTTGCCACTTTGCCAGCTATCCGGAGCTTCTTTCAAAAAGTTTTTAACGTCTTCAATAATAACTTGGGACTTCCGACCAATGAAATCATCTGATCATCGCTACAGGCTATCGGTTGCATATTGTACCTCAGTATTTCAGGCGGCGTCGAATTTATATAGGCCACTTCTTCATTCAATAATCACTAAACTTCTTTTATATTAACAAAAAAACTATAGGAAAATTCCGAGCTGTTTATTTTTTTCGTACGTCGTGTCTATATTTCGGATAGGTGTGGCGAAGATACAGAACAATCACATTGCCAAATTAAAATAAAATAGTATACTACATTTTATTGTATTTAAAAAATAAATTACTGTCAATTAATGAATTAAAATGTTTATTTATCATATTTATTCTATTATAATTACCTGTCATATTTTATTTACTTACAAAATATTTAGGCACAAAAACATAAAAGAAATTATGCTGACATTTAAAAAGTCATAGTGTTAAAAAGGTAGAACTAAAAAGGGGAAATCTTACAGTTTGGTGACTTGGTAAATAGGTGCCACAAACTGAATTAAATGTAATAAATGTTAATTTAAACTCAAAAGTAATTAATTTGCAGAAATATAATATTGATAATAATATATCGTATTTTATTATTTATTTCAGCACAAACTGAAAACCACATTATCAATAAGATGATGAAAAAACAAAATCATCACTTTCGTTATTTGCGCAATGAAGAGTGAAGCGCTGTTCGGTAACAATTTCCATAATTATAGAATTTTATATAAAAATGAATGAATTAATATACCATTCTGACTGTCAGCTTTCAAAATTACTCACCAAGAAATATCTATTTACCAATCGTTTTTATGGATTTCATTAGGTAAAATAAAATTAATATTCGATAACTGATTTTTTACGACCTATAAGAAATTTTGGAGATGTATGGTAACATAAACAAAATTGTCGTAGGTCAGTAGGTACCTATGGGTTCAAAAAAATTCAAATATTTCGTTCTAGTTAACGTTCAAATAGTTTTTGGAGTGATTGTTCCTAGGCCTTAGATTGCACTTTACAAACTACCGTTTCAGTTGTCTGTCGATTGAGTAGCAATAGGCCACTTCATCTTTAGGGCCTAGTTCCATGGCGCCTGGGGTCGGTCCAATACATATCCTTTTTCTATCCCGCCCGGTCAACCGCCATGTTATTATTGTCTCCCTTATCTTTCATATCGTTCTTTACAACAGATCTTTTCTTAGGCCTTCCTTTTCCTCTCCATCCATCACATTTATAGGTATACTTATTCATAACTCTTTTAGGCAAATGCGTTTCATCCCTTCTGTTCACAAGCAGTCCACTGATAGATTGAAATTGTGAAAAAAAAAACATTCAATAAAATGATGGTTGAGATTCCCTCATATTTAAATCATCCACATATTGCCATGATCGCTGATGAAGTTGTAGGTATGGTCTGTATGGAATGTACATGTTCATCAATCAGCTGTCTTCGTAATGTTTACCACTTGTTACTTCACTCAGCGCTTGTTTGTTCTGCCTCTGTTTCATCATTTATAGATATATACCTATCAAATATTTTCTTTTCTTTTCTATTTTTGCATAGGTATATTCGCGCTGCTCAAAACCACAACAGTCGAGGGATACACAAGTTTTCTATCATCGACTCTTCTTTCAATTAACTCTCTTACATATATCTGTTGTCACTCATGCAGGGGCGTACCAATAGAAAATGGCGCCTAGGGCACGCATCGTAGTAACACGTTTACGTAGATTATCTTAATGTAAAATGCTGATAAATTATTAGTGTAGTCATACTTTCTCATAAAAACACGATGTACCTGAAAATAACAGTTTGAAATGGCTGTAGTGTACTTAAATCATTCATTATTCAGTCTTTCAGTCATTGTGTGTGTAAATAAATATAAATAATATAATTATAATCTTTTGAGTTCAAGTAAACGGCGTTTAAAACATACTTTAGGTACAACATCGTTACTACTTCGAATAGCAAGGTCATTATTAAAAAAAAAGATATTCAATTAATATAAATAATGTCAAGATTACCAAAATTGTAAATAAACAAAGAAAAATTATCATAGAAAAAATTAAACAAATTCTTATGCCGTTAAAATAAAACATGCGTAGCTGTAAGTCAACCTATTAATTATTTTTATAACGAATGCGTAAATTAATGTAACATACCTTCCTGATACCGCTACATTTACTTAAAAGTTTATATTTATTTTACCAGTTTTAAAATTATACATTTATTCGAATTTCATAAACACCGTTTTTTTTTCCTTAGACCTGTTCTGATGTCATACGAATAGTAAACATTGTTTAGCGTGACTCTAAAACCAGCCTTAATACCAGTTTTTCTCCAAAACAAATGTTTCTTCTATTTAAATTATCAATGAGAACTCAACGTTCTTGGAACTTGTAGGTGTTATTAATACATCAATAAGTAGTATCTACAGCTAGCTTTTATTTTCATCGTCTACTCGTAAAACTATTTTTTTACTTTTAAACTTTTCATACTTTTTTTTATACTTTTTATTTCACTTAAAACCATAAGCTATATGAGTACGCATACTCGACTCACTTTTATTTATGTTGTGAAAAGCGTGCAATGTAAGCACGCAAATATTGTGATTACGGGTGCATGCAACAGTACAAAAGTCTTGGGGTTTTTTAATTTAAAGCTTAGTTGTAACGTCTAAAATTTGTTTCACCGTCTTCTTCTTCATCGTGTGGGCAGTAAAGTCTTACAACCCTACACACCCTAGTGTCAGAGTCTTTAAACCGCCTCAAAATCCTCTCACATGGTTTGAGTGGAACAGTAAGTCCAGGTTTCCTCACGATGTTTCCCTTCACCGATGCCAGTGATGTCCAAGGTAACCTTTAGAAAGTACATTTAAATTGAAAAATTCACATTGGTACTTGCCACACACATCACACACACATGTGTCAGTGTCACATATTGTGTCCTGTGTCATGTGACACTGTTTTTCACATTTACCGTAATAAAATAGAACCGAAAATATCTCCAAGGTATGGTGCTGCAAAATATATTTTCTTGTAATGTAACTTTCGGCTTCGTTATGTGACTTAGGTAGGCATCGAGGTTGTAAATAACATTGATAAGCTTAGAAGGATCATTAGGCACAATATAACAGTTTTACTGGGAATATTGTTGAGAATAGTAAGATCTATCTATCTATATAAATTCAAATCAATTTCCGCATGTATGAAAGGCTCGGGAATGGCTCGACGGTTTGGGCTATTTTTTGTTGTGTTTGTACCTACGATGTTAAAATTTTGGAGAATCCACCGGTAAAGTTGGAAATTTAGACCCGCAAGAAGCCGCGGTGGATAGCAAGAAAAATAAAAAATAAAATAACAGTTATGCTTGATCAATGTGTGCCTGCGTTGAAGTGGTCTCATGTTAGGAGATGCGCATGCGTGCTGTAAATCGCCGCCGCTTTCCACATTTTCTCGCGATATTTCGCTTGTCGTGTTGATTCATTACATTTTTCTATAATTCGTATCATTTAGGTACTTGTAGTATGTAAGTACTTCTCGTGCAGCAAACATTTTGATCAGTAACGTGTACCATGGCCACGTTCACTTCCTCTACCGTATTATAAGCCAATTTGTGGACATTCATTGTTCAATTTGAAATATCGGTACGTTTATGTGTGTGGGTGCTACTCCTAATGTTTCTTTAGTTTTACGTAGTAGTATTAATTTTATTGTTTCCGATTTCCAATTTATCATTATTATAATTAACTGTGTAGTTCGAGACGCATAAATAAATATTAATCTGCTTATTTACGAACCATAGAGACCGAAACATCTACAGATTATATTTTATTTGTTGACAATTCGACATTCTATCGCTCTTACCGTAACCAAAATTATATAAAATTAACGCAACAGCGGGCGCCAAACGACTACCAATAATTCCTAACACTGACCTGACTAGAATTATATTTATGCAAGAAATACCTACGTATAAAGGTAGTGCAGCGACTTGCGATCACTTGCATGACAGCGAGCCGATGAGGCCGCCTCGGGACACGATGAAGAAACTTCCATTTCGATCGCAAATATTCAGCTAAATTGATCTTATTACACTATGCAATAAATGCAAAATTTTAGACTAATAATACTGCTTGCCAGCTTGTAACGTCTACTTCGGTGACACTAATTGCACCTTCAGAATTTAAGTCTAATAGGTATGTTCTATAATTAACAGAAAATAAGCCGATAGTAGCCTTTCTAGAACAAGTACGTTGTTGGGCGGCTCCTTCTAATATAAGCTCCAAGTACAAACAGGTGGATAGAGGCGCAGCTTGCGCTGGCAACGAGATCAAGGTCATAGGCCCGTATTGTTACTGTACTCACGCTAATTACGAGCTCTAATATCTACAAATACGAGCTCTGTTCATGGCTCATTTCTGATATTTACCAATATATGCTACCACTACCAACTTTACTAATAACATAAGGTTGGTACACATTACTGTCTTTAGTAATTAATCGTCGCCCGAGACATCTTCCATTCAAGTACTAATGAATGGATTCGATACGCGTTCGCATGTCGCGATCGCATCTCCGTTCTCGAAGGGACAGTCGACCGGCCAAGGACGCTAATCGAGCGAATGTATGGCATGCAGTATATGAACTTTGCAACTGGTCTAAAAATATATTATACAAAGAGTATTTTTCAGTACAAGCGGCCTTTCGTAGGTTGTTGGCGGACCAGTGTGTGCGCTGCGCGGGCCACTGTTCTGTGTAAATGTCAATGTCGGCTTACGTTGATGCAGGAAGAGGTTTGGGCGTGTTACGTTGTCGTCGGCTGTGACCACTCAAACACTGTCGTATCTATCTATAACAAGGACATACCGCGACAAGGATATTGTGTTGATTGTATCACCTTTCGGAACAACTGCGTTCCAAACGACTCGCGCCTGTTACTAACCTATAATAACGCACCTACCTACTTAGTGTAGTGTTGTACCTATCTTACTCTGTTAGCTGCACTTACCTGCCTGTCACCACTACTGCAAAGACATTTGTTTACTTAATAATTAGGAGATCCATACTCGCTAACCTAGATGCATGTTAAGCACACAAATAAACACGTTGAACGTTCTCCATTAGACTTTACGTGTATAAATGTTATATCATTAAGGTGTGTTGTAACAAATTAGAATGAGGTATAATCTGTTAACAATAACTGCTCATAATGTCACTCTAGCTGTTAAGAGAGTCATTTGTTGAAATCTTTGTGCGCCAAATGATATCTTTGGACAAAATACTCACCTATAGAAAGATACATAGGCTAGATAATCGTAAAGGCTGTCTATGATCTGAAGGCTAATTCTAGTAACTAAAATGTTGAAAATTTAGTCGCAATTTCGTCTAGGCGAAAATCAATACAAACAAATGTGGTAAATTAGAGGCATTTTTGACAGCCTGAGATTGAGCTAAAGAATGCGAATGTTCCTAAAAGTTAGTAGAATTACCCCCACCCCAGGACATAATCCCTAGCCTAAAATATCCTCCTATCTACTTGTAAAACAATGACATTGATGTATTTCTGTGCTAAATGTGATGTGACCTTTTAATTTTTTATTTATCAATGATATTATGCATATTATGAGTTGCCATATCTAAGTACATTAAGTACTTATTTAGCCTTAAAGTTCAACCAAATTACAAATGTTAATTTAAATTTAATTGATTTAACAGTAGATAAGCATGAAGTAGTCTTAATCACTTTAAAAAAACAGTTAGCGACTACGTGCATGGCGACTGGGCAACATCTACGAGAACGTAGCGTTTACGCAGTCCATACGTTTGCATAACGTAACCCTTTTGATTCCTAACAGAAGTCTATGTTTCAAATAGCATTTTTAATTCTATCAAATGGCAGTAGTTTTATACCTATAAGTTCCGGGACGACGTGTTACGGCATATGGGGTCACGGGGCCTACAGTAAAGGGTACGGATCATTATGCTGCAAGTATGTAAGCGAATGTAGAGACTCTTACCGTGACTTGCATAATCCGGTTCTTGATAAACATATTTCTATACATTTTTAAGCTGTTTTTTTTGTTGTTTCTTAAATCCGTTATCTATGTTAACGCCTGTAATCCCCGAAGGGTTAGACAGGGGTGTACCCATTAGTACTTACAACTACATTTCGCCATTTATGTTTTTTACGTCCCATGTAATGGGGCGAGCCTATTGGCTATATAGCCATATATATATAGCATATCAACCGGATCCAGACTCCGTGGTTGCCACTGAGAAATTCCTGATAGAAAAACCCAATAACATATTGCCCGACCTGGGAATCGGACCCAAGACCTCATCCTCAGCAGTCGCGCTTTGCGACCACTAGACCAACGAGGTAGTCGAGGCATTTCATCTAAGATGTTATCTAAACCAATGAAAAAGAAGTGTAGATGTTCTAATTTTAAACTTCACACCGTTCAATAAAATTATATTTCAATAACAACTAGCTTCAACTTTCTGATTTGAATACAATTGTTTGTGAGTAAGTATAAAACTTTTTTATAGAAACGCGCACAAACTTTGTAAGAGAAAAATTTACTTGTATTGTAAAACTATTCATGCTTTCCTGACTTGAATAGCTATCGCTTCAAAAATCAGAACTAATGGCCTACGGATAGTGTCTGGCAATCATTAAATGTTGGTTTTTAAGATATCTAGCAGCCGTCACTCTTAAACGTTAGTCATTAAGGTTCGTTTTGTACCTTAAATGAAAAACCAGATAGCATTGAAGCTTGAACGACAAGTACCAAAGCATATCCCAAAATAGCCATGCCAGATATGCCAACATGATGTATGTCTAGCGACTTTGGGGTCTCATCAGTCATCAGTACCTACTCTCAGTCTATTTCGTTTCACGTTGGGGTATGCAATTTACAAACTTTTAGTGCCTACTGCCTACGGCTTACGTTCTACCCCATATATCGAACTACTTACGATAATCGCTTGTCTGACGTATCTTCAATAAGATGATGACGTAGTTTCGTAATTAGTAGTACGTACCTAGTACTTAGTTTAGATTATCTCTTTTCAGCGAAGGCATTTCTTCGCTGAAAAGAGATAATCTAAACTACTAATACAACATGTAACATAAATCTTTTAAAAAACTCGACTTGTTCAATTGCTATCAGCTGCAGAATTTCTCTAACAAATTACGTAAAACAAGGAAACTTAGAGATCATATTTTGTTTCAATTATGAACTATAGTTGTTAACAAAACGAGGCAAGTTATAAAGTTGTGTTTCAAAGAAAGATACTATCCAACAAATAGGTACTACTTATTACTTGGTTGTAGGAATTGATGTCGCATTTATTCAGTCATCATGTGGATTGTGATGCACTGACGCGGGCGCTGACGACGCGACGTTGCGCATCATTTGCGATCGAGTAGCTGTTCTTCCAAGCGTTACAAAGATAAGGTGAAAAATGTGCTAGAGACCAATAATTGTAACAATTGAAAAATAAATAAGAACATACACAAAGTACAACGTTGCGCAACCTGTGCAAGCAGCATCTAATGTTCTGAATTACTAATCACAAGTTTTAGCTTCAATTAGAAGTACAATTGGAATGATTGCAGCTACCAGTTTTAACCATTTGTTATTCCGAACACAAATCAAGTCTAAAGTGCAATGACTAGGTACTTACGGGTGTATTGCACAGTCGCTAATCGCGAGTGACTGTCTGCGCTTTACGTAACCACCTCGATTGTAGGGCGGAAGCCTACTTATGGTAATATTCGACTCAGCCGTATGTCTTTTTCCATTGACATGTTTCAATGTGGAATGACATCTATAGCAAGCAAGTGGGCGGCAATAGTCGTTGAGCACTGATATAGGATCGTTTGTTACATAAATGGAGCAAAGTAAATGTATTTGTATTAGTTTAATGTGTCGTAGCCAAATGTGTTCTCTTGAAATATGCTGAATTAAATCAGTACTCTAATGAATTCTTATCGTATTTGTGAGTACATCGTAGGTCTGCACAATACATTTTTAATTTTGAGATAGAGTTTTCTGTACTTGAAATTAGATTACATTACATTTCACATCTTTTGTGTTAACAGAAAATTTTGTTGGTCCCGGCTGTCATACGTGTCATCTTTGACAGTCGTTACGAGTCGTCAGAAGCTTGAAAGTTTGACTACCAGTCTTACCTAGGGGTATCGTATTACCCAGTTACTTACTGGGTTGTGGAGGTCAGATAGGCAGTTGCTCCATGTAAAATACTGGCATTCAGCTGCATCCGGTTAGACTGGAAGCCGACCCTAACATAGTTGGGAAAAGGCTAGGCAGATGATGATGATGTGTTAACAGAAAAACAAATGAAAGGTGTGAAATGTTAATCAGGTAACTCTCTCTGATCATAAATTAACATGTCAATGAAACTAATAATTCTTTTGTATGCACTTGATATTTATATCAATGCAAATATGCATGGTTTATGATAATAAGTATTGCTGCTGTAGGTACGTCGTCTAGTTATATGAGGGACTTTCCACTATTATTATAAAAGTTTTACTTTCATTTTATAAGTACCTACCTAACTTATCTTGTACTTTTTCAATGTCTCTAAGACTTGAAAGTAGTCGTGGAATTTGTTAGAGTAGAGCAAGAAGAAGTCCAGCCATCAGACATATATGTTGTACCTCTTGCAGTTTCAAGTTTGGTTTCCAATAACTATAAATTATGCTTCACAGTTTCAGCGCGTACCATAAAGATCGCGTCCTATAGGTAGTTTAAGTCATTCATATTTTGTCAAACTAATTAATATCACATTAAGGCCTGTATTCACCAACATTTAATCAAACTATTACATATTTAAGTAGTTTTATGTTTATTCTTAGGTAATTTCACATGACATGGGTCACAGCAGCGACAGTTTAAATACGTAACCGGATGATTGAATGTTGGTGAACACGGGCCTAAATAGATCTGTTGTAAACAAGATCATTTGGTGATATGACTATATGCGTAATAAACTTAAAACAACCTCATAAATCGATATTTTGCTGCGAAGCTTGTCTGCCTGCAGAGGCGCTGCGCCCACGCCGATGTGGATACCTATCACACTCAATTTTACCAAAAAAATATGTTGTTTGTGTCTTTTGGCAATCAATCCAATACATTTTTGGTTGCTTTCAAGTGGATTCGAAGCTAAAATGGTAACTACTATTTCATTCAATAAAGAAAAAAATAGGTATCAAATTGGTAACATGCCCTTTTAAGTTCAAATTGAGAATATCTTGTTACAGGGCCTTCTACACACGCGACGTTTTTTATACGAGTCGTTGATAGCACGAATTTTTGCTGAACTTGAAAAAGTAGCGAATGTTACGTTTGCATCGCTTAGACGCGCTTCTATCTACTTAGTTTCTTTGGATTTATATTTAATTAACTCATATTCGCTGAACAATGCTTGTGCCTTCTCTTTACGAGAAGACCTTTGCAATACAGCAGGACAATAATAGGCAACTTTTTGTATGTAGTATTTTTTGTCTCTCCACTTCAATTTTAAGTTGTTACTGCGAAAGACAAATTGCTTCTATTCAGATAATAATTAATTCAAGTCTACCCATACTATAATCTATTTTTCAATCAACGCCCACTTTTTTATTTGGTACCTACCTACTGATAGAGGTTCATATGGGAAAACAGTTGACTCATTTCTGTAAATAGGCATGCATACCAGTCTGAAGCGGATCAATTTAAATGAGTCGTAGACTTCCTTGCGTATTTGGATAAATGTTCTATATCTATTTAGTAGTTTTAACTTGATTCACTATTTGTACTAGCTGCGTAGCACGAGTGCAGCAGTAGCGTAGCTGCGGCGTAGCCACAACGTTGTAGCGGCGTAGCAACAGCAGTTCAGGGAAAAAACGTTGCTAAAACTAAAATTACAACGAAAACAAAAAAATAACCAAAAAAAATATATTAGTAAAACCATTACGAAGTTATGGTCAGTTGATTAAAATTGATGAAACTATATATATATATTTTTTTATACACTTTTTATTTCTCTAAAATTTCCATCACGATTTATCATATTCATCACTGAGGAAAAACAGCGTTCAAACGCCCGATGCGAACGCACTTTTGGTAGGTAGCTCTTACGTTACGTATTGTTCGGTTAAGTATTAGTTTCTTTGTTAAAATTCTATATGAACCAAGATAATTACAAGTTCATAGTTATCTTTTTCAATTTTCTCAGAGTTCAAAATTCATTAATTTTTGTCAAAATGCAGTTAGCCTAAGGCACAGTGAAGATGTGCCTAATGTTGACAAAAATAATACGTTCATAGTATAACTATATATCTACGATACAAAATCAAAATAGCTCATAAAAACTTATAATAATTGATGCCGTTTTTGTTAACCTTAATGAAAAATGCATGCCTACGTATATTATTAAACATTGTATTTAAAAGTCACACTCTAAATAGGCTACAGCGAGAGCTGTCAACAGTTAAAAGACCGCCAAAGATAAATCTAAAACAAAAAGAACCTAATATTTCATTTTAAATTACAAGTAAGTAATGTTGGTACAGAGACATAAACCATATGCTTAATTATATCGTTCATAAATAACAGAACAAAAAAAATTGCACCAAACGAGTAGCACTACAAGTTAATAGCTTTTTTAACCTCAAAATTAAAAGTCACAGTGAACGGAAACATTGATATCGTTAGTTTTTTGTTACAACTCATATTTAATTACTCAATATTAATCTCAATTTAACATCTTAGTGATACACAACAAGGCCAGATTGCTTAGTGTAATTGTAATGATCGAAGATACTAGTGTCGCATGACCTACGTTATTTCGTATTTTCGGAAATGTTGAGATAGATGGAGGAATATGTTGATAAATAGGTTTACGTGTTTTCTAGTACCTAAAGCTAGTGTGCTGGGCCCTTTTTCATTTGTTGTTGAAAGTTCCATCCTCTAAAGTTATATCTACTCAGTGTCAGGAAATAATGCATCAAATGTTTTTAACAATAGGTATATTGTAAATAGGTAACATAATGTAATAACCACGCACCATGCTCAATTAACGTAGACTTGACGACTCTGGGATCTCAGACCATAAGAAGTATGTCTTGTGTATGTCTAATAATTTTGTCAAGTAACTACCTTGACAACTTGGCATTATGTGCTGCAAAAAAAAAAGTTATCGATATCATTTCAGTCTATGCACTCCTTTGTCAAATTGTCACTTACCGTAGTTTATTGGTATATATTTTTGTCGCCCCTTCTTTTCAATGTTACGATTTAACTGCTCGTTCAAGGCTCAGGTAAATGCCAACCAGGTTAGTTCAATCTGTAGATTTTTCATTGCGTAAACTGACGTACCTCTGATAACGAATAATAATGTTAATAATGATATAAATATATTGTGATTGTATACATTTAAGTTCTTGTACCTACTAATTGTGGTTTGTTTCGTACTTTTTCAACGTGAAAATGACAAAAGTTAGCACCCACACTACGCTAACCTTGCACACTGCCACTGCCCTTACATACATGATGAAAAAATAAGAATAATTTTCCGATAAAAAAATCAATTCATTTCAATCAGTGAAGTCATTAACATTCAATTCATAATATATCCACGATAACCAACTAGAAGCAAGTTACGAGGAGACTGTCGAAACGATGTCGAACATAATTTCTTAAATTGCGTTCGACGAAAGGCGATTTCGTCATTAGTGTTAGTGCTCAGAGCCCGACACGACAATTCGTGCCAACAATTGTTTAAACACTCGTTATTTGTTCACAACAATCCATAACTGTAAGACTAATTGTCGCAACACCTCAAAACAGAAAGCTCTTTTGCACTTGATCGTTTTAAAGACATCTTCTGTTCATTTGTCTCTCCTTACATAGTCCGTCATCAATTAGACCAGTCAGTCAGTATATCAGTTGTGGTTAATACACACGTACGTCCATAAATCACAATTATGTGATCAGTGCGGACTTCGGCCACTAGCCGAGCTCGAGTCAGGTTTTATAAAGCTCGGGGGGATTACGTTTCAAAACTGGCGACCTTCAAACATCAGATTATCTAAACTTTTACATTCGAGAGACCGACATCTGACTGAATGGAGGCTGCTACAGCAAATTAAGTTGACATTGTGGTACTGACCCGCTTGAGTAACTCACGAATGTTATGCATTTTTTTCAATACTCGTACATAATTCGCGACAAAGGCCCGATTCATCCGCTAGGACTTCTTGGGAAATAATAGCTAAGACATTTTGCTGCGGACGTACTAATTTGTATGATTGATTATCTCTTGTGCTGAGAACATCCGAATCCGTAGAAGGCTTCGCCAATTTATTTTTAATAATACAGTTTATAATGAACTTAGCATCATACGCTCGGACAGCTCATAGATAGGCCTGTTAATATTGACATTGCAACCTTGTGGACGCAACACAATTTTAACAACTCTTGACATAGTCATTGAAATCGTAAAAATCATCGATGCATGAAATTCTACGTCGCGTTTCAATAATGAACAAAATGTTTGGCAAATGTAAAGTGATGTAGTGTTTACAATCACCGTTAGAATTCCAAGTCGAAAGTCAACGCACTGTGTCTGCTGTGACCTTTTCTCAGTGGTCATTTGTCGAATATGTATTGGTTTTTTACACAATAGTCATTAGTATCGACAGATGAGGACTATTTGGGTTAATATCTCGTGGCAAAGCCTTGCCTGGGCGGCGGAGGGGTCACCGGAGGCGTCAGCACGCACAGTCTTTCGAGATCGGTTCACAAAGTTCACTGCTGGCGCCCGCTTTACACACCAACCGCAGCCCACCCTTGACCTCTTCGCCACGACACCATTCCTTTGGTTCTTCTTCACGATGATAACAAACGCAACCAACGCATCGTTACCCAATCTGTCTAAACGTGACATTTCTATGATTCGATACTCTGTTATTGTTAACAACGGTTAATATGCACGAAACTTCAACCCGCCAAGCAATTACCATATCCAAATTGGTGTGCGAACGCTGTTTGTGTACTGTACTTGAATAAAACTGGTTGGTGTGTGTCGAGTTAGCACTTATTAGCTGAAGTATTGGAACATTGTCCTTCGTAAGGTTGTGTCTTGTTGTGCGGACAACATTCACAGTGCTTGCTACGATTAAATCAATAATAGGTACCTAATAGTCATGACAGTATCCGCTTTAGTGGATAATACTTGTTCGTGTCACTATAATTATCTCCAGCAAAAAATGTCGGTACTGATAAACACTTGTTATTTTCAAAAACACTTGTGTACAAGTCCGTGTGTTAATAAATAGGAAGAATTAGAGTAATATTTCTTGAACATTTTTGAGAATTTCGTACAACGGGAAGTCACTTTTTAACTTCTGGGCTTATGTTTTAAGTAACAATAGCTAAAATAGCTGGGAACGGTAGTTTTGAGTTATTGTTGTCGCATACTGCATACCAAGAATAAGGAAGATATTTAAAAGATCCTACCATACAAATGTTTAGACGATTATATACTGGAATTCAGACCTTGAAAGTCCCGAAATTCTCCGTATTGTAATCGTTCATTTAAAGCAAAAGCTAGGTATTATTATCATTAAAAATATAGATCATGCTCTAAAAAACGTTTGTGATTAAGTACATGGATCTTTATTTTTATTGATTTATCCTAAGATCTACAGGCATTGGTCAATAAAATAATTGAAAGGTGTCGGAGGTAAGATGGTCCTGAATTACAGATCACAATAGTTGACTGGATAGGTACTCATCGATTCCCAGATCAACTTCGATCCGTTGAGTGCGGACGTGAGGTAATATATTTCTGATAATCGTACAATAACTACAATGTCCATTGTTTTATGGTATGCGATGTTACCGCCGACAGCCGGGCATCTGACCTCGAGCCTGGTGCGCCCGCGCCGCTGCCTGAGATAGATTCGATAACAATACGATTGTTGAAAACTTGAATTATGTTCTCTAAGTTACGCCAAGGAAGGTTATTTTGATTGTATCGTTGTATGAAAATTGTTAGGTCCGTATTTGTACTGCTTATCAGCCTTTGCTTAGAACTTTTAATAAGAATGAACAGCTTATGGTTTATGTTCCCAGATCATTATCTTACTAATAACCCTATTAAGAAATATTTTCTTTTGTTAAGTAGTTTATTGAAGACATTTTTCCTTTGAATTTTGACTTTTATAAAAGGATAAAGATTAGTGTGTGATGTAGAGCACAAGGTGTTAGAAGGGCCGTGTACTCGAGAACAGATACTCGTATTGTGAATGTGGGTTAGTTGTTTGTTTCACACTTGTTAGTGAATTAAATGAAAAGTCGTTTGCGCCGCTTCCAATCTAAATGATAACGACTTCTAGTTGCGAGAGCCTGGCCAAAATACAAGTTTCCAGATATGGCGGGAAGCTACTAGTATTTATAGGTTTGCTGTATGCCTATGGTTGAGTGACCTTGCCTGGCACCAACACGGCGTGGAACACGGTGAGCTAATTGATTCAATTCTGAGAAAAAGAAAAAAAAAATTGGCATTTTCTAGAAGATGATGTAACTTTTGCTTGCCCCTTTAAAGCATACTAGAGCGCCCTGTATACAAATGTTAACATACCATTACCTATTAACCTTAATAAGGTACGTATGTAGATAAAGTAGGTACTAGATATACTTACTGTGCTTGGGTATATGCTTCTGAATTTTTTTCATAGTTTCGCATACGACTATGGCTGTATGGCCTGGATATAGGCTATAGGTATACCTATAGCCGTAGTTCCATGCGGTCAGTTTAAGACTCTGTTACGAAAATCTATGAGGAATTTTAAGAAGAATTTCAGACAGTTGACAGTTTCTTATTTCATGCTTTTCAGTTCGATATAGGTTATAGTCGGGCTTCGTTTCTAAATTTATTTTTTTGCCCTTCTTTATTTTTCTTGATATTGGATTTGGCTATCCATGCATGTACGTGCTTGGAATTTTTTTGACCTATATAATGTTCTTTAATGTGTAGGACAGAACCAAGTACCTAAGTATAAGGAATAACTAGGTACGTAAACAGTCTGTAAATAAATAATTCCTAAGAACTCGCGCTCCTATGCAAAAGGCAATAGGTCAGTCATATTTCATTATAATGTTGATGTCATTGACACTGGGTAACTCTTAGATAATCAAACCATCCGCCATGATTAAATTATGCCACCTTGTATTAAGTAATGTTTCAAATCACTCGACCCTTTTCCCTACTTAAATTCATGATACGACGTAAAATAACAAAGAGAAATCAAATTAACTTACTTTAAATTCTTCTAGTGTGTCTTAATTAGTTGGTAACTAACTACTATGGGTGCCACTTGCTCAAGACAAGACAATTGGAATTAAATAATCATTGCGTCAATGCAATCGTTTATTTACAATCGCAGGTACGCAAGTTCTACGGGCCTTTCGTTGCTTCGACGGGGTGTTACGGTCTCTGTTGACGACAAACGTGTGCAATGTTTGCATTAAAATAAGACGACAAAATGAATGTCATCGTCACGTCAGTTTAATTGTTGCGAGAGCACAAGGGCTTACTTAAATTTCAAGAAACAGAGACATAAGGCGCACGCGCAGCAGCACAGCTATGCTACGCGGCCCACGAGCACGCCTTCTTACGAGACCGGCAACGGCGACGGTTTTTTGTGCCCTAAAAATAGGCATTCAGGCTGCGTAACCTCGTCACCGAGAAGGAAATTTAGCTGTAATTTGTATCTGACACCATTGAAGCATTTGTTTTTTTCTACTTAGGTATCTTAAATGCTTTGACATGCAAGTGCCAGTTTATACAATTTTATTTTGCAATTGAATCTAGTCTTATTTCCAAAGTAATAAAACATGCAGTGAATAAATAACGTTTGCCCACTTCCCACGGTTGAACACTCGCTAGTGGCTAGATTCTAAATATGTACTCGATACTGTTTTAATGAACTGTGATACTAAAAAAAACTGTATGAAATTATATTTAATGTTCGACCTGTTACAATTTTGCCGTAGGTAATAACCATTAGTTGAGATAAATAGACGGTCTGGTTAATTGTGCAATAGGGCGATTAGCTAATTACAAGTAGGTATCGGCGACAGTGTATCCGCGACAGTTTCACGCCGAGGCCGGCTCAGATGCAGGTCGGTAGTCGGTACTGTTGCCGGTTGCCACTCTGTGCTCGACTTTAGCTTGAACGACATTACAATCGACGCTTGTACTTACGACACTAGAGCACATGAAAAAGTATGCAATAAACAATATTCACATGGTATGTAAACCGAAATACGGTAACACAACACATTGTTACAGTTATTATGAATAAGAATTGTTTTTTCAGCCAAACTTATCTAGTCACAATCAACGTTATAAGAAAGAACGGAATTGATGGTGTCCGAAATAAATATTGCTGTTTGCCTTTATTTAAAAATGATAACTAATATTTAGCGATAAAATTTAATTGGAAAGTTGACACTTTTCACTATAAAAGAAAAGTTACGACATCGCTAGGTCGTTGCTCCAACTAAGTATTGATAGCCGTTCTATGTAGCCAATAGGAAGTTTACGTAAACATGCCCAGGAAATTCTATACATTATACTAAAGAACACTTGGTGTCCATTAAGAATAGCTATAAAATATAAGTGTTTCATAAAGTTTTCCGGGCGTAGAGTTTATTGTAGTTGTCATGCTCAGTCGGTTAAGTAAAAATACTCGGCGCTACATAGCAGTGAAATAAAAGTAGGCTTTTCCTAAATCCCGCGTTGAGGCAACGTGGGTGCGTCTATGAAAAATGTATTAGATTGAACGTAAACTTACAAAAATGGCGTAGGCAACTAGAATGCATTTTTTTTTGTAGTTTTTATGACGAAATCCGTCATATCGTTCGTGGAATCTATTGCTGTCTCCATAATTTGTATTGACCAAGATATCCTTACTAGCTTAATGTAACTAAGGTAAATCTTGGGAACTAGATGTATCAATTATTTGACCTAAGTTCTCGGTAAATGCTTTTTTTATATCTTTTCTTCGGTAACCGTGCTGACGATAAAGCTAATAACCAAGCTCTTCCAGCAATGAGTGCCTATAATTAGCGTGAAAATGCGTGAAAATAATCAAAACGTGTAAAATAAAAAGTGCTTTTAACTTTTCTTATTGCTAGCAGTAGATTTTCTTTTATTATGTAAATTGAAACCTTGTTTCCAAAAGCGTTCACATTATATTTGTTTCCAGTCCATAACCGTAATATATAATGATTCTGCTCTCAAAATGACGTTTAAAACTCAGTATAAATGCCGGATGAAGCTGCGAAATATGAAGAAACATGTCCGATTCGTGTGAAGGCTGCTGCCAGCGCCCTGCGCGTACGCAGTCAACACGTGCGGTCCAAGGCTAAGGTGATATTTACTTGCATGTCAATATTTCGTAAATTGCCTATTTTAGGCGTAATTTACACTTCGCTACTGAGTCTACTGACCAGCACGTAGTACATAGTTTCCTCTTTGTAACTTGTGATGTAAATAATGTTTCATATCAGAACATTACTTTATATAATTCTTACTTGCGTATAGTTGTGGAATCGTCGTAGTATTATTGGAAACTTATAGTAAGTTTTTATTAGTTTATAACGAACTTAACTTAATTTACTCTCGGGTCGTGAGGTCCGTGTGCCCATGGCCTCTTCAAGGAGTTGGCCAAACGGTTGGTTGACACTTCTCGTGACCCAAGGGCTAGTTATTACCCTGGCCAGAGGTTTTTTAAGCATTGCCATCCAACGTGGCAATGCAGCCAGTCTTTTGGGCACATTTCCAGTGGACGGCAATTCGGATGAATTTTTTTATGCTATTTAGATTTAGTTCTTATTTATTTTTTATTCGGACGTGCTGTTTTTTAAAAAAATAATATTAAATTAATTTAAACAAAATCAGAAAAGAAATATTACGGTATAGGTAAGTATAGTCTGTGAAATGGATTTGACATGCTGAGTATCTAAGCCTTAATTAGTATAAACAAAGCTTTTAACATGTTCGGAAATTGAGCAGTATATAGCAAGCTAGCAATGTAATGGCAAGATAGCAATCACAGTCTTAGCTGTGAAGACTTTTTATTCAACTAAAAGGATTTCAACTTCATGAGCGTAGGTAACTTAAATATAGAATATGTTAGGTAGGTACTGCAGTAGCAGCTCTGGCATCTGGCTAGTTTAAACATGTTCAACCTCATTCAAATAATTTATTACTTACATTATGAGATAAACTCTGTTGAAGAACAGGGATTTGACATTCAGCCCGAAAGGCTGACAGATAATTCAGGTATGAGTTCCAAAAAATTACTTGACATGGATAAAAACACTAACAGTTGTTTAAAAAACAGTGTGATCAGCGGCAAAAACCGTAACGCACTTCAGATTTTTGAATCCTAATTATTGACGGAATGGATATAAACTCAAGATTATCTGAAAAACGGTGTATCGTATTTTTTCGTATTTATTTAGATAATTATTAGGTATCTACCTAATAGTTTTACCGCCTTTCGTTACTGACCGCAAATAAACGATCTAAGCTTCGAGTTCTCACAGTACTTACGATTTGGGTACGTAATTATAATGTAGAAAAGAACAATTGCAGGTTGATACAATTATCTTAATGCAATAGAACTGCATTTTATTAAATAATGTACTATCCTACTCCATGCTATGTAACAGAGTTGGCTAATAAATATGATAGTATGACATAAGTCTTTCAGAATCGCAACTCAACGCCTCTATTGGGTACTTAACAAGTTACCAACATCTTGCCAGAGAATGTATGAACAAAAGAAATTGTATCTTATGTAGGTAATCTCGTAGTTGCTTTGTGTATACATAGAACCTAATATCATCGTAATTATACACATCCTGGGTTCGATTATTAGGTCGAGGAACCGCAAAGGGCTATATTATGGGTTTTTTCATTAGGATGTTTTCGGTAGCTATCCTAAGTTTGGAAGTTGGTGGTGTTGTTCTGAGCTTGATCTCTTCCCGGTCGTGTCGGATTCCCATCCGACTATGAGAGTGAGGGAAGAAGAAGTGCATTTGCCTTCGCGTTCGTGCACACACTTGAGAATTTTTTATATCTCCTGCGTACTAGGCTCCGCGTTGCGATTGACCGTCATGACAAAAAATCGGTCAAGTCGAGGATATTACAAGATCAATGGTATAACTTATCATTGGTCACTTTATTAAAAATTCGGATATATTGTGAATGCGACGCAGTCAACAAGGCCTTGTTGATTATATACCAATTTGCACTAAATTAACACGAAAATATCCATTGGCAAAACGCATGCTCCAACCAGCCACTTTCATTGCAGTTGCAATTTTGTTAATAACAACTTTAGCTTCAGAAACAGCTTTAAGCATATTTTAGAAAATTAGCGTCATTTGGACCCGTTTATGTAACGTACTTTAGTTGTTAATATCTGCCTATATCGTCATTAACATTGTTGTAATCATGTAAATTGTATCTCTATTTACTTGTGGCCAACACGACAGCTTTATACTGAACGTGTATGTATATATGACCTTTTCGCGAACTTAGGTATATATACCTACAGGTACATATCTATGTACAATCTTCACATGGTCAACAGTAATCGAGTTCGTGATACGTTTCTTTCGTGTTTGTTTGCAATGAAAAATAATGACACGTATGACCAAATGTTTGGAGCAAACATATGTACGTGTTGCATGGTTTAATTTGCGTTAGTGAGATTAGATATTATGCTAATGATGTAATAAGACATGGGTGAGCTTTTGTACTCACTTTACGCACAATTTGATATACATACCTAGAAACAGTTTGGCTGTCGCGTTAGATGATTGATTTTGGTGCTAAGTAGTGCTGTTTAAAGTGTGTAACAAGACACAAAACGAAGCCGAAAGAAACATGCTCTTCCCGTCATTGCGATCATTTTTTTGTGCTGAACGATACCTGGTAACTTTCTAGTTATATGTATTGAACGTCAAACCTCCATTTTCAATGTCTTTCACGAAGACATATTTAAAAATATATTCTAACTAGACTTTAAATGCCCCCTTGATTTCATTGCACACTACCTGACTTTGTGTAAAACATAAGTTGTTTCCTAAACCCGGTCGATGGTCAGAATATTTAGTTAACAGCTAGGTATGTGATGTGTCTTTTTGCAACCTGTATAGTAATTAGGTTCCTAATTGTACGAATGAAAACCATGTTCCTACCACACGACAAGTAGGCACGGTCGCAGCACCGTACATGTCGTGCTTGATCTAATACGATATCAGATACCGTGCAGTACACATTTGCTTTGCCGCACAACCGATCTCAGACCTATTCATGGACTTGCGACCTTTCGTAATCTCCCGACGGAAACGTCAAACACGTTACGCAATGCCTTTTCCATGATCTGAGATATCATTCGGTTTACGGTGTTGCCACCCTAACAAATGATTGAGGCACATCAAGTTACGTACGGCTTGTTATAAATCGTATAAAGCAACGTTATGTGGATTGTTGTACTATGAAAAATTGACTAATTTAGCGTGGTTACGTATACGCTGTGCATTTCCTATTGTCAATGTTGGTAACTGGTAACTATAGGCACACTTAGGTTGCAAAAGACGTCAACTCTGTAGGCTCACGTTTCTCTCCACTTAAGATCTATAAAGTGTAGTAATACGGACAAGCACCAGCACAAGCAGCAGTTATCTATCAAAACAATCTCGTTTTAATTAAATTTAAACTTGCCGAGCTTATTTCACGTTATTGTATTAGTTCGAGTGATATAAGAGAATGGTTAGCAGACTTGCAGTTTCCTCCATCCATCATGTGGTTGCATCACATCTGCTATTTTCATAACATTTTACACTTATTGCAGGCTGATATATATTTAATTCCTCAGCGGATGTATGTGTTATTGCGTTGTTATTTATATCCTATATAACATTATTGTTTGAGACACAAACTGGATATCGCTAGTGAATCATTCGAGACCGGTTTTATAAATAAGATACGTTGCGGAAAATCGGGCACTACTTATAAATATTTGCCATTTAAAATATGTAGCAACTAGCAAGCTATAACATAACATGCTCTACAAAACATACTTATCACAAATTCATATCTACATTTAGATGGTGTCATTTATAAGCTAATCAACTATGTTCAAGACGAAATCGCAGTGGACAACTACAAAACGCATTTTTACTAGTTTGTGTATCGAACCAAACAACATTACGAGTTTGGGTTTCATTCAAGCTGACTCTCCAAAGAAAAGACTTAAACGAAATCCGATGTTTTGTTTGCTTTTTAAAGACGTAATACAAACATTCATTTAAATAAACACAATGAAACCAATCACTTTTGCCATAGAAAATGTAATTTGTTTATTTTCAACCGACTTTAAAAAAGGAGGAGGCTATGTATCCGAGGTCTAACTTTTTTATGAAGTCTTCTTGCAAAAATCTTGCAAAAGAAGGACAATAAGAAGGAAAATCCGTGCGCTATCGCTAGTTTTGAACCTACTAGGACAAATTGGAGGAAACCTTGTGACTTCATTATCTAAAATATTTGATTGATATTGCTACATAAAATATATGAATGAATTAAAATTTATTGTAGTTTAGAGTTTCGTTGCTAAAAATATTGTTTGGAATAGCTGGCATTCGTAAATTAATCATCATCGAGTCGAGATTTGTATTAATTTATTCTGAATTCTGTTAATTTATAATTTGAATTATGATTGGAAATCAGAAACTTTAATACGTGAGTATTAGTTATGTTATTTAAACGTCGAAGACGAATATTTAAAGGTTGTGTGCATTTGCTATAGGTATTTATAGATTTCGACATAAATTAGCTTCTACAGTGCCTAATTATTTCAATGTTTTAATTCTGATTATGTCTTTACATGGTTGAAAAGTTTGGCTGGTTCTGTAAGTGCCATAAATACCTAAACCACTTATATGCCTATATAACTACAAAATCTCCTGTGTACTTAGCTAGTCCCAGTTGCTATTGGCCGCCTTGATCTATATTCGTTCAGAACAATATTAGGTGCATGGATACAACTGTGTCATACATAATGATTATTTTATGTAAACAATCTGACCTTGTTACACTTCAGAATTGTCAGCGTGTGACCTTATCTCGAGATTAATTAATATATTTTTATACAATCCTAATTATACTTTCTCGTCTTCCTTCCAAGACATATTAAGATGTCATACGACATGTTTTATAAATGATCTATTCAAAGAAATGTCAAATTAAATAACTTATGTATATCTAAAGCAACAATACGTCTTGAATCATATAAATATATGTTAAATAGTATATAAAAATGCATTTTGAGACAGATCGACCTTTTGACGCTAACATTATAAAATGGGTGCGCTTAACCTGTATTCTAACAACCAACGTCTGTTCTTTTAAAGAAACGTCCTGTGCGACTACGATTGTTAGTGTGCTAGGAATTTAACCCGTATTAACTCACATATAAAAACAATCAGACCCGAAACCTGTATTCTGTACTTTTATTTGTACCGTGTGAGAATCGCACCACCAGCGCACCAGTCAATCGCTCAGCGACTGCGCCAACCGTCTCATCAATATAAGTACCTATTGTTAATTTAATTAGTGTCATTATTATATGTAAATATCCACTTACACATTCATTTAGTTAATTAAAACTTTTGACGAAAGTCTTATACCGAACACTGCACCCAAGAATTTCCTAACAGAAAACATGATTAGAATCGTCGCTAATTAGTGCATAAAACGTAGGTATATCATGTAAGTGAAGGTAGGAGACATGGCGACAAAGATAATTACACAGGATAACGATGTATTGCTTCGCCGTGTCGCTCGAGTGACATCTTGACAATAGAAGTGTTTCCCTCTCATGTCTACAACCAAAATATGGCATTACCTATCATGTAGGTACCTGCCGAATGCCGTCGATAGCCACGATCTACAGATGTTTTCCATCGCGAATGTTACGCCCGACGACTTTCCACTAGTATACCAGCCTTAATTAGGTTTAATGATTCATTTGCATAATGAAACGCTTGTATATAAATCATTAAGGTTTTATAACATTCTATTATACACGTAACCGCTGTATATACATTGAAGACACCACTAAAGTTAATCAACTGATATTATAATTATGTTTTTATTTTTTGATGAAAAATATGCATCTGTCTGTGGTAATACAGTTCATAAAAGTTTTAGGTTATTAGTAATTAATTGCAATCTCACCTCTTGAACCGATATGTTGCAATGTTGTTTCAGCTTATTGCAATAGATGTTACAAATGGCGATGCAACTAAAGCAACTATTTTAAGTGAATTGCATCCTGACAAACATAATGAATTCGTTACAACAATGAAAGCTATTGATTCAGAAACTAAGAAATTTTGATGATGATCTATAATGATGATGGGAATCGACTATTCGACCTTCGAGGAACATCAAAGACAATTGTGTTGGCGGTTGCATTAAAGAGGGTGATTGTGGAACCGCGATCAGAGGCAGTCACGTTTCCTTCCATTCCCATAGTCTGCAGCCAGCACGACCGGCGCCCGCGCCGCCCGTATCCTCACGACTCGCCACTAGAGATGCCTAGGCATAATTTGCTTAGCATACTTATGAATTGAATTGATATATTTTGTAGCTAAATAGAAACACCTGCATTTGCTTGGAAATCATTACATAGTTCTGATAACTTGTGAGGCAATCGTTTGGGAACTTTTCTCAATTAGGAGGTATGTCATTAAAACAACAGGAGGACGATTCTACCAACTAATAGGAACAATCACAATCTAATCAGCGAAATATAACTGGATTTCTGACATTAAAATTGTCGTTGAGATGAGATTGTGACAAGGTTTTGAACGTTTTTGATTAGTGGAATTGGCCTTCAGATGTGCACATTTAAAGCGTTATTTAAAAACTTCAATCGGAGTTGTTTTGTTCGCCGATGCTCTACTATTGATTTTAAGTGTTTTAATGTCGATTATGGGGTTAAGGACGCTGCCTCATTGAAAGCTAGTAGCTAGGAGCTATTCTGCAGTTCAAGAAGAGCAACTGTAATTTTATCTACAAGGTTAGACAGAAATCGCCATAATATAATAGTTTACTAGTTTGTAGCTAGCAGCTGTCAATGGGACTGTGCCCTAACAATGCCCAAAACCTATGCCTAGCAGTGGGACAAAATCGTAATCTCTTATAAAATATTGACATATAGCCTTGTAGTTTTTTTTTGCAAGCCATTTAGATTCAGTTTTTAACGTTACAGGTACAAGTCCGGTTAGCGGGCCAGCATGTCGGACAGACGTGATCCGATCACGGCTATGATCACAATGTAGTTAATGCTCAGTTATCTAGTTCAATGACGAGTTTGTCTAATTACCTTCGTACATATCTATGTATATTTTACACATGCATACTGACACTTGTGTTATAACACATATGGTACATACTTGCACACAAGTACAGTCAACAAGGAAATCAATGCGTCGGTTTTAAGGTCACTGGTTTTAGGTAGGTAGGTACGAGTCGTTGTTTGGTAAAAGTAAACTTAAAGTTGTTTAGGACCTTTGTATTAGTAAGGCTGTTTCGGTTATCAAGATGATGAACATTAAATACACACTTGAAGAGACCTAAGTATTTCCTGAAATCTTTCAGTAGGTATTCTACTATACGCTGCTTACTTTCAGTACTTTTTACTTTTATATGTATGTAAAAATGTATAGGTATTCTTGTTTCTTACAAACAAATAAGAAATTATACGTCTTTTCAAATATAAAAAATACATGCACCTAAGCTGAAACGCTTGAGTATTTTTGAAAGTGAATACCAGATAATTAGCATACGGACATAACTTGGAATGCTATTGTGCCAACTATTAGCAATTTAGTATGACTTAAGCACTACAAATTATACATCTGTTGCTTATAAAGTTTATAATGACTTTGAAGTAAGAACTCAGATACAAATGTTAACAACTATGCGGTAGTTGAAACAATTGTGAAGCCCGCGCAATTTGAACCGAAACTATTGAATACTCGTATTATTGCAAAATGTGCTCTACGTTCAACCGACGTTGGACGTAGTGACCTATCATTTAAAATTCGACTTAATTAACCCTAATAGGCAGAGAACGTCAACAGGCTAGTCACAATCTGAAGCTCATTCACGTCACTTATAAGGCACTAAGAAACATTTTAAATGTTTCCAGTGAAGACCTAAAAATGCTTAGGTAATTACTTGCACAGTGCAACGGTTTAATGGATGAAGATAGAAAAAGATTAACGAGGCCCAAGCGAAGCGTAATAAACTAATAACAGTGTATGCAATGTGACCACAAAATATCCGCATTTGTTTAGGATTTCCTCCTTTTTCAATAATTTTCTCATCCGGTCGTTGCGAATTATCAGTCGTCAAATATTCATGTTTGAAGAAAATAGTTAGTTAATTAACATTCGAAACGTTAGACACTTGTATAAGCAAGCCATTAAAATGTAGCACGTAAATTATAGAGCCGCTAAGTTAATACATGCAATCCAACTATCCAAGTCATTAAATAAATACCAGGGAAGTATGTAGCTACAAAATTAACCTGATCCTGTCCACAGATCAACATTGCATACAATTATAATGTAACGAAACGAACTTAAAATTGGTTTTACAACACTCAATGTTCACTAACTAGTAATTATAGGAGTTTCTTGTAACCAGGCGAAAAATAACTATTTACTTTAAAGTATCATTGCAATATAAATGTTAGCAGTTTGTTTTTTATTCGTAGCCCAGCCATTGCAACTATTTCATCTACAATGTCATTTTTATGAAATACAAGTGGACATAAAAGCGACCATTGGATTTTATTAGCAAAAAAAACTACCTTGTCGTTATAATGTGTCTCAGTTTTTTATTGAACTTTAATCAAATTGGGTGCTTATTTCCTGATTGAACTACTTTTGCAAAAGTAGACCTACGTGCCTACAATTGAAACAGGAAAATATAATTAAAATGCCATAGGGGACTTGTAATATTTATATAGAAAGATTTATGACACCCGGAGTCACTAATTTAGTCCTTCAACATCTTGTAGTTCTACAGATTATATACCTATTAAGTTATACAAATCTAAATACTTGATCATTAATCTCACGTAGGCAGATACATATGGATCTAATTCAAAATGATATGCTGCAACAAAACAAACATAAAATTAAACGACTGATTAATTTTAAGGGCTTGTCTACAACGCCTTTTACGTAGCCCGTTGGTGACCGATACTGGACGGCTGCAGGCTTTAATTGCCTCTTTTAGGCTATAACCAACGGCTGCCAGAATATAACTCTAGAATGACCCAATCAATTAAGCTAACCTAAGTACACGTCCGTTTCGGAAACGGCCAAAACCGCCATTATGGCAAGAAATAATAAATTCTGCATCCTTAATTCATATTTAGTTGCCACTTATAGATTTGTAAAAGTAAAGTAGATTATGTTAACATAAAGGGTCAGCCGCAGAGGCTGTGATCTCGTGACTCACATCTGTGGACACCTGCGACTGTAACGACTAGAACTTTACAACTGCAAGCTGGTACTGAAATAGGACAAGCATAATATACAAAAAATAAATCCAAATAAAACTGTTTACAATTCTGTTGCTAACACCTCGATACTGTGAAGGTTGTATGCCAAATGCAACCTAGCCAAAAATTTTAATTTTGAATTCCGTTTTGAATTCGTTTCTTTTATGTTGGGAAGGATGTGAACACGCAGTAAATAAATAAAAAAAAATATAATGCCTTTTAAATCAAGAATAAGTTGGAGCCCCGCACACACGTAAGCTCGGTACCTACCTCGATTACTTGCACAGTGATCACAGTACCTACATAAGTATGTAAACGTATGCATAATGTGTCTTACCTAATGCTCATTATTCGATCTTAGAGGTAAGTTACAGAATAAAAGCTTAAAGCTAAAGTTCATTAATAAACTAACGTTTTTCCACGTCCTTGGCCGCTTTAGATGGATTCAGTTAAAGATGATTCATTGTTATAGTTGTCTATTATAAAACAGATCAATACTATTAAATTAATTTGCGAGTTGAATATTATTATAAGTTAGAAGAATTTGGATTAATAAATGCCCATCATAATTGTAAACTTATTGCCTTAAAGTATACCAACACAAATTAATACTGCTAGTTAATTAAAATTAAATCATAATTCTCCGATCATTTTGAATGGACGTCACTTTGCTTGTGTTATTCGCATGCAAATCGAACTGTTTTATCATCGACAACATGAATATATAATAACAAAACTATAAATTAATATTCAAAGCGCATCAAAAGTGACAAAATATAAATCAAACATGCTATGTGATGTTACGTTCCAAGTTCTTCGTTATTCGGACTCCATTTTATTTTAATAACTTACTGTGAGGGATGGATCAATTAAATTCAGATCACTCAAGGAAATATGATTTCAAATTTGTTATTATAACTAACTTCGGAGGTTTTTTTATAAAAACGGATTTCCAATCAAATTATTTAATTAATATTCGTTTATTGTATTTAATGTAACATTTTCAAATCAATGTTCGCATTAAAATCGAATCATTCATTCCTGTTCTATCAATCAACATGTACGTAAGTGTGTATCTCATCGTAACATTGAAGGCAAGTCATAGCCATTTCGAAATAAACATTTCAATGAGCGCACATACATGACGATTGATGTTAAGGACAATCTTTCCTATTCATATGGGAGATACCGCATGAAGATAACGTTAGGACAATAGATTGAAGCAGCTGCGTTAATAGTAATTGTAAATAAATTAATCTAATCTCATCACAATTTGCAGAAAATAACATTAAATACTCGTAAGATAAATATACAACAAAAATGCACATTATGCTATTCAATTTTAATCAAGATGTTGGGAACAAAGCGTTTCCAAGCAATCTTCACGCTTTGGGAACTCATTACTGTATCTACCATCAGACGTAAGGCCAAGTGCGTTGTTGAGCCGGTAGTGGCGCGCCCGCACCCGCCCTTACATAACCATTGTCATAGCTTTTGTCATATCAATAACAATCATCTCCTAAGTGCACAACACCCGCCAGTCAGTCTAGTTTACCAATCGCCAACACAAGTTGATTCATTCATTACCACTGTTACTTCGCATTACACTCATTATTGTTATTATGTAGTGCACTGTGTTCCGCTTATCAAGGAAATGTAGCAGTTATTAGCATTAAGTTGGTGTATTTGTTAATCCCAAACATATAATTAGCGGTTTCACACTTTGCTCCGTGAACCGCAGCGCCGTAGTTTCGAAGTCCCCGATCTAATGATACCCGGTGGGATTTGAAAGCCTAAAATTATTATTCTTTTAATTACTGTTTACAATGCGTAATTCTTATTAAGAACTGAGGTTTAATGTCCACAATTATAATGTACTTTCCATAGCAACCTATGAGTAAAGCCGACAATCCGTGCGAGGTACACACGGTGCTGTATTTATGCAAAGTTTAGAAAGATTTCTCCAGATGAGGCGGTAATGAATTCCCAAGCCATTGTGTGATGAAAATGAACTTTCGCTTCGTGGTCATTGTCGCGATGCTTGCTAAAGGCCTCAATAGACGGTACAGAGTGTTGCAACATTTTTACAGAATAAATTACCAGCTAAATCCAATGTCAAGTCGTGAATGTTGGCTCGCGTGATTGGAGCTCTCTGCTCTGATATTGTTTCTATTCAACTTAATGCACAACGAGATAAATAATGGTTAAGGTTTTGTTTACTGATTTGCGAAGCGCTCAGTTTTGAAGTTACACATTGCAAGGAAATATCTTAGTAAAGGCCAACCTGTGGCTTGAGCACAAACAAGTAAGACACGGCTATATTGAAAGTGTTTGTCAAGTTTACGTAATGACGTGCACTCACCCACACGCACGTGCTGACACCATAATTGTGTGTGAAACTAATTTCTGTGGAGCCCTTACCTGGTGCTGATGTATCAATGACGGTTTATGATTGAACGAATTGTTTCACAATAACTTACATTGCAGTTTAAGCGACTAAGCAGCTACGTATAAAACTGTAGCCATTTTGTTAAAGGCCATATTCGCATTTATGTTTGCTTGTGATATGTATAACAAATATGTCGATATAATTTATGTAAATAATAAACATTGGGAGAAACATATGAATACTTAAATAATTTGGAGCCAACTGAGTAACCTCTACAAGCTCATCAAAAGGTTTAGTCTCCTCGAATTTATTGATTCATGTGTATCTAATAAGGTTCTCTTTTAGCTCACAAATGTTCGAGGTTGTCAATATTGTTATGCCTCCATGAGGGTTATAATTGTCGTGAAACAATGTAATAACTAACTGACCACTTGTCGCTTAGACTGGACATAAAGCGTATAGCCGGTAGTATGTGAGAGCGGCCTGCTTCCCGTGCTCGCGCCGCGCCGGTGCAGTGCAGGACACACGGTGACGGTGTTTGCCAACTGCACTCATACCAGTAGATTGCGCAAACGAGCTTCCACTCGCTTGCCACTGATTTGTGGCCACTAAGATGTAGTTCGCAGACGCGGAAGCGGTTGTTGGTATCTTTGCACGTTAAGTAATATAGGGCAGCGGCGAATAACTAGTGCAGCTAAATGCCACGCAGCACCAGAGAATGCTTTTATATAAACCTGCTCTGTTTTCACTAACTTAGAATGTTGCTTTATCTTCCTTACAAAATATAACCACTAGCCAGTTTGTTGCAATAATAAATGGAATCGGTTTACTTGACATAACAAGATAAATCTACGCTTGGAATAGATACTGTAGGTGACTTCTAATTTGAGTACAATGGTCGGTCCATGTCAGGATCTATACGATGATAAATGTTTGTAATATGTTAACGTTATTTCCCTATAAGACTTCGCCTTGAGCTTCACACTCTACAGTGGCCCCACACTTATGAGTCAATTTAATTTTTGACTGGTTTTAATGAGAGATCAAGAGTCAACCAATCGCCATCGAGAAATACAAGTCTTAATGCTTATGTACCTGTGTAGATACGTACGCGTTCCACGTAACGTGTCATAACAATATACTTCGAGGTTAACATATTCTAATTATTATGTTCGAGTTTGAAAGCGAAAATGCTTTTTACTCTACTTTTTTTATGTTGCTGCATGAAACCCTATGCCTCAAAGTGCCGAATAGGCAATAAAATAGTGGTTGATAACATTATTGAACTGAAGGACAGACGATTTATAGAAATTAAATAAATACGTTTTTATGTTGTATCGGAATGAGTGATATTTCGCCGGTGTATAAAGTTTTAGGCCGCCTCAGAGTTTAATTTAAATGATGTAATGTAAATAGCGATGCAAATGGCTCCCTCGGCCCGTAAAGGTTACAATTTGTAACTGCAATACGAGAGGTGCTTAATTGCTCATCGCGTTTAAGTTGCATCGCTTTTAATATCATTTTCGAGACTGGCAGGACTTGTGTACTGGTCAAGTACTGTGGGTTTACTTTAACTAGAACATTATGATTGTGATCTAAGAGTTGCCAGGCCTAAATCAATTTAGCATGGCTGAAAATTTGAATAAAAATTAGGTACGGGGTATGTTTGCATTAGGGTACTTTTCATTCCGCGACTTGTCGAAGGCGCAGTCGCGAAGTCGCGGGCGTAGCTAGTCTCAAAGTTTACGCGGGCGATGTTGTTGGGTAAATCTAGCCTTACATATTCAACAAGAGAAAAGTACTAAGTATAGTTATTATGAATGCAATGTTGGCTATTTCCTAACGTAATTGTTTTACGTCCATTGAGACCAACTCTCTATCGCCCAGTTAGATCCGTTTCCTGACACTCCTTATTGTTAATAAATAGAAAATTGAGTTTCTAATAAGGTAGTCAATAATGCATAAATGTCTTCGCCTACCAAGCGGTTGAATCATATTTCTGAAAGCAGGGTCCCTTCATTATCGATAGGCCAGACAATTATCACAAATAGAAGCGTATAAAATTGTTATTAGAACGACACAATATTGCAATATGGGGGACAGTTATACAAAGTTTCAACTTTTCCGGACAATGGGAAATAAAATTTTGCCAAGTATATTACATTTAGGGCCATTTACAGTAAAGTAGTATGTATAAGCTACAATGAGAGCTTTCACAAGGCACTGCGGCCGTGCCGTGACCGCGTGTCCCTCGCCTCATACATTTTTACTACACGGCACCGTGTCCCTATGCATGTGGCTTAATTCTTAAGTGAAGGCACAAGCACAAAAAGCTTTAAATCAATTGCTTTGACGTAAGTAAAATGTAGGTAACTTGATCGCTCTGCTTCGATGAGATAATAAATCAAATTGTAATCGCGTTCATCAATAATAATTAAAGTTCGAGAGTCATTCGTGCATACGCGCTGAAATATCTAAATGATATGCGTTCGCGCATACGGCATGCCGTTGAACCGATCGATCAAAATACTTATGTATTCGGTAAACTACTTAGTATTTACATGAATAATATAGCCCATCTTACAGTCGCTGTACATAATTTTGATGGCATACATATTCTATAAGCTTAGGTTGTTATGAGGATTAATCTTTGACGTTTCAATATTTATCGCCCATTAAAATTAAGTATAAGTAGGTTTAACATGTCTAGTTGATTATATCTGTTGGAATTACGTTCACAACTTGAAGGTCGTAAATACGAGTGCTCTAAGTAAGATTGCTTCTGATAATTTTTGTTAAACTACTTTTTCCATTTAGGGATTTGGTAAGAATTTGTGTAATCGAGAGCATAGATTATTCATTCACACAGTTGAATTCATTAACGATTGAAAGTCTTATTAGGTTTAAATACATTATTCTCAAAAAAAACAAAAAGTTACACGAGAATTTAAGATGATATTGTAATAAACTTAATCAACAGTCACCGATACAATACGATATGTTTTTATACTTAGTTATAGAAGAAAGAAAAAAAAGAACTAATAATCATTTTGTTAACATTCTATTGGTTTTTTTTTTTAAATAATTCTTTTCTTTATCTACATATAACACCTGCATCATCCGATATACTTCACATTTCGACCAACTACCGTCCGACTGGTATTATTGCTATAAGTATTACATTTACAATGTAATCAGAGACCCGTTACTTTTCACATGTTTCTGTTCTCATAAAATATTATTGGTATTCTAATTAAGTTTATGTTTACAACTTACTTCGCAATATTTTTATTTCTTCATACTCAAGAGCTCCATTTTCGGTACTTATAATTCCATTAGCAAAGATTTGTGTCTTAATTAAGACACGCTTATGCACACTTCAAAAATTTATTTCTCATGCCCCTCGATTATTGAGAAAATTTGTTTTTTTAGGCAATTATACGCATTTGCTCTTATTAGTACGAGAACTACCTGCGCCTGCGGCGGCGGCTGTTGAAAATGTAACAAGGTGGTCTGGCGTTCATTCTAATCTTTCTATTTTTGGACCGGCTTGCCATATTATACGGACCATTAAATCGGGACGACAGAATAAATAATCATGAATATGTAGCTTGTGCACATAAGCCGTTCTTTGATGTCAATCATTATTTAAGCGACTGCGTCGACGAATATGTTCATTCTCGTATACCTACCGACGTTGCACACTCATAGCATGTGTACACACATTGATCCTAATCGCTGTCGAACTCCTTGTAAATAGTGGTTTCAGGGTGACACAGCTTTTTAATGTGTGTTTCGCAGTAGTATTTTTATTTGCATTTTGTTTATTCTAAGTAAACATAAATTCGTAATGGATATTATTTGTTACTTTTTCAGTGTAAACAATTGTTGGCGAGATAATAAAGATAAATAAAAATAATAAATCTAGCAATGGTGTTAGTGCGTGAGAAGTTGAATAATGCCTAGGTACTTTTAAACATCTTCATTGAACTAATAATGATGATTACAGCTGCACATGCGATCACACGACTATCAGTTATTAGGCGCACGCAGTTTCAAGTCGATCACTGTTCAGTCGACAGCTATGTGAGTTACACCTTTTTGCAATGCAATTTATGGGACTACCTTCTAGGTACCGTAGAAACACTGGCATTTTTTTTCTAGTGGAGAATTCCTCATATGCTGCCTCCGTTCTCAGGGAAGGCATAGTGATGTGTCGGTCTTCTATCGATTATAACCTCACGGTGGTCCTCCAACTACCTTAGGCACGGTTGCCGCTAAGAGCATTCTTCCGTACCCCGGCAGATATAGGCCCGCCTCTACCAAAAGGCGGATTCCGTCACTCCGTTAAAACGTTATTATAAAAGTTTGGTGTCGCATTTTTGAATTTTTGTATATCTAAGTCATGAAGGTATCAAAAGCTTTTTGAGGTTTTCTTTCATTTGATGGCCACTTGCATTTCAGTACATTAGACATTAGTAATCATTCTCTCAACGCAGCTATGCTAGTTGGCCTTTCAGTACATATAAAATACGAATTTAAAATTTGAACCTTGGTTTGTCTAAGTGAGTATTTAAAAACGTTAAACAATGCAACTCGTTAGAAAATAACAACAATGCAGTGAACGGTTGTCTAGTCGACACTCGTACCTTCTAATTAGAGAAGCGAGATTAACTGCCTTCCTCCGCCCTTGCGGGAACAGCAAGAGTGAACAATAGAGGAGAGACTTATTTTATTGAGTGTATAGTGCAGGGTCGCTGAGATATACTCGGTCAAGGCGGACGGAGTTCATTAAAAAAACCTCAGCAAGTGGCGTGGCTATACTTAAATGTAGGTCTGGCGCTAACTCCGTTACCGCTTTCCCGACCGGCTCATACTTTTGTCATTGTAGGAGTCACATTATAAATCTAAATAATATTTCTGTGGTAAGAGTATACAGGATGCAAGGCACATTAAGCACAACCCGTGATCTTGAGCTCAGCGCATAATTCTAGACCATCAGTATTAAAACCTTACGTCGCTTATAAAAAATAATCAGCTGTTCTATACATTTTAACCTTGTTTGGGATTTTTGCATAGAGCAGTTAGGTACTCTTATCTAGCTTTTGCCGCAATTTAGACCGCATGGAAGTCAAGTACCATTTAAAAAACCGTAATGCAGTTTGCTTTGTCAATCTCTCTTCTACTCTGTATACTTCGTATTATTACAGTAGAAGACAACGGCTGTCGGTCTACCCAGTTAACATATCACGGCTTCAAAAAACATCCAAAGACACCGCCTGAAGTACTAAGAAGTAGTCGCAAAGTACTAAAAAGTAGTGCGCACAGTCCAACACCACGAACCTCGTTACGCGGCACTTGATAAAATGCCTTTCCCGGTATTTATTATTACGAAACGCTTGGAGAGCACATTGTGAAACCGGGCGCATTCGCTAAATGTCCACTTCAAACTTTCACTACAGGGAAAGGGCTTTTATCGTTCCTACAAATATCTACAGCGATTCAATATCGGCATGTTAAACTTCTAATCTCGACCACCTTGCAGCCTGTTGCGAATTTATCGATGAGGAGATCTTAATAGGATCAGACTAAGTGTCAATCAAAATCTTACTCTCTCCGTATTCTGTAAGTATAGTTCTAAACAAAGCGTTTATTAAAAGCTTCATTGTTTTTTTTCCTCGATTTGTAACGTGGCTTGTAGCAGGTCGGTCAGTGAATTAACAATGATTTGTGTTTTTAAAGTAACACAAGGATCGTTTTTAGACTGTTTATTTTGTATGTACATACATAACTTATAAACTGAAATAGACTAAACTTATTATAGTAGAGGTACAACATCCTACTAACTACTAAATTATTATAAAAGCTAAAGTACATACATAGTATATGTGGATAGGTGGATGATTTTGTCTGTTACTCTTTCATGCTTAAACGGCTGACTTGTGTAGAGGTACAACATCCTACTAACTACTAAATTATTATAAAAGCTAAAGTACATACATAGTATATGTGGATAGGTGGATGATTTTGTCTGTTACGCTTTCATGCTTAAACGGCTGACTTGTGTTCCCGTAGGATAATTTAGTATTTTGGCTTAATTCTAAAACCTACGTAGACGAAGTCGTGGGCCGAAGATAGTATATAATATACCTAGGTAGAAAATTATAAATAATAATATAGTTTAATAAATAAATCATGAACTCATACCTTGATATCTAATTAAACGGCTGCCATTTTTGTAAAGTAAGAATTCGAAATCACATCTTGCAAGGCATTGCGTGCCGCCGCATGCAATATTAATTCGGGTCACTAAATAAAAATTAAGAACTTAAAGTTTTCGAGATTGGTAAGAAACCGAACTGTTAAGATCGCATGTAACTGTCAATGATGAGGTGGTATTTGTAGAGAGTTGGCTTGCGCAGGTCAGGTTGGTGGATCAACACGAATATCGACCAATATAATGTAGACACTGTTAAAGTGCTCAAAAACAGTAACCGGTGTTGTTATGGAAATCAAGAAGCGTTTATAGAAAATAATTGTCTAGCAACAGCCACGTTCATCATCTCAGTAAACAGCAGAACACCAACAAAATTTCAAGCGCAGACCACCTGCCGATATCGACTCCCACGCAGTCTATTGCGTCACCATCCACCATGGCAGCAACACCTACTAGGTATTATTATTATAAGTTCGTCCATCACTATCGATCACAAATCAAACGATATTTAGCGAAACTTTTGCGCTCTTTTATTTTATTTGATTCACACGAGGGACGCGGGCGCACGTGTCTAAAGCGGTTACATAAAATTATTTAAATATAATACTCCGTCCCCGTGTTACATAAGCTATTAATAGTAATTATTAATGTAATCTCATTCATGTGTAGGTGCCATGTGTATGAGCAAAACACATACGTATACCGTCAATTTTGTATTCTGCTTGACCAAATATACAAGTTAAGGAACTGGTTTTAAAAAGTGGTTTTCATACAAAATAGGACGTTGAACTTTTTGTTCCAATCACATTATGTAATCGACAACAAGATATTAATTTGTTTTCTCTCCATTATTACTAGGTCATAATCATACCAAAATAAACTTAACACATTAAGAAATTACTAATGTCTTAAACTTAGTTATCATTTATTTTAATTTAGTTTATATATCTATTAATAGACATGCTTGTTTTATCGTGTTATGTAGAAGACTAGCTTTTGCCCGCGACTTCGTCCGCGTAAAAGTCGGAAAAAAAATAAAAAAAATGAAACAAATTTCTACCCCTTTTTAACCCCGTAAGGGGATGAATCCTAATGAAATACGAAGCACGTCTTCCATACATTACAATATACGCTTTTTCCCATGGGGGTAGGCTGCTTCCATAAATTCTGATATAGAATGTGTATGCAAAATTTGCAGTAGATTGGACCAAGGAATCATGTTGTCCTATACAAATTTTGCCACCATTTTTCACCCTCTAAGGGGTAGAATTTCTGAAAATTCTTTCTTATCCGATGCCTACGTCATAAAAAGAACACGCCCTCCCAAGTTTCAGGTCTCTACGATCAGCGGTTTAGCCTGTGCGTTAATCCGTCAGTCAACCAGTCATTCAGGACAAAGCATTTTATATACCTAGATAGATAGATAGGTATAAGAAGATTTGGGTTTAGTTCTGCCAAAACGAACCGACCCACAACAAAATTTCTTCCATATTTTGAAGTAATTTATAAAGAAATTGTATTGGATATTTAACTTTGTTATATTGGATATTTATTTTTCTAAAACTAAGCTCAAGTCAGTAATTCAAAATTATTTAACCTACATAAACCAAGTAAGGTTAGAATTAAATAAGGTTAAATCATTAAAGTGCATAGATTTTCTGTAGATAGTTGTTAAAAAAATTGTTAATTTTTTATTGCTTTTTATTAAGGACACAGTACAGTAAAGTAAATTTTAGGAATGTCTAGTGATATATCATTATTGGGCTGATCATGTTTTATTAAATAAGTAAATAATACATTAACATTAAATAACGTGCGTACAAAACAAGGACATACACGTATGCCTATTTTTAATTCTCATACATATGTATTTGATTGTAGGAAATACGTTTTCAACCATGTTTATAATATACCTAGCTATATTATTAGCTTGTGATAATTACTGTTAGCAGTATATGACGGCAACAACATAATTCATATCTATTTGAACAGATCCGACTATTTAACAAAGGCACTGATGGCGCAGTGGTCAAGTTGTCACATAGGTACAATCGTAACAAACAGTAGTTTACAATCGAGGTAACGAATAGATAGTGATCGAGTTATCCATACGAGTGCGGCTGAGTCGGGCGGTTGCAAAATATGCGCAAACGCCGGCGGTGCGTTGCGTATCGACTTGTCTCTTATTAAAACGACTAGCTCCGCCCTGCGGCAATGCCCACCCGCCGTTTTTTGCTCCGGTTACCATAAACGCAATTACTACATATCCGGGAATTATTGCTAAGTGTTTGTTAGTCGATGAATTTGAACACAACCTTACACCGTAGACAAAAATTTAAAAGAATTTAAGAAAGTCGTCCCTGAGTACTGCGCCTACGCTGCTCTTAATTTAAGCTATTGTTCTAACGAGCTTTCATTAAATTCCACTGTCATCGTTGTATATGCTTTACGATTGTTCACGAGACACGTTCAGTCACTATAATTTTGGTGTCATATTAATATTGAATAGTCAGATTGGTTTAAGATTTATTGTTTACGAAATTCTATTATTCTATGGCGGATCTAACGGACATATTAGGAACGAAAAGCAGGCAGGAGCATGAGGTCGGAAAACGACAAAAATAAGGTTAATATATTATATCACAAAAATCAATGCGACAAATTGTCAAGCGCTCGTAATTGCAGTGCAATTGTAGCCAATCGCAATAGCGGAGCTTCTGGCTGATGCGCTGCGTGTCGGCATGCATGCATAATTAGTCCAGGTTTCCTCATATTTCTCCTACTTTAGAGGGCGCTTAGTATGAAATACCTACCTAGTGTTAGCTTTCGAATTTACATACCTATCGTATTTACTACCTTAATTTCTTTATTACATGCATATTTGACCACAAATAAAAGTAAATCAAAGTAAATATACAAATATTTTACCGTTATCAAATAGATACGCAGACGCTAAGGGTCTTTTAAGTGCTTTGTCTGTTTCGTACTCGAAGGGAAGCTTCACAATTAACATTATCAGACATCGATAAGAAAATGGCAGAAGCATTTCTTATTATCTCATTACAAGAAGGTTGGATACTGCTTCCATTAATAGTCTTTATAAATAAAATAAATAACTCGACACGTACAAAACTCGATCAGACCTGTGAAAGACGTTCACGTCCGTTAATCAACAAGAAAATCGATTTTGTTGAACACAATCGTCCAATCGGATTTTGATGTAGTTTAAACTACATCAAAATCCGTTTTGTTAGTAGTTTAGTTTAGTTACGATGCTGCTGACAGCCTAACAGATGCACAGTTAAACTAATAACACCCCTCTATTTTCATTAAGGTTAAAAAATAAATAGACGTATAAACTTGTAAAATGAAGTGCATCACTAAATAATCAAAATACGGATTTAAAAATATTTACAGACCGCCAAAGTGTTTGATGTTAATTAACTTAAGTATTCAGAATGCAACATCGATGCATAACCAATCGGATCGTTACAGGCTTAACGATTTGATGCATCAATAGATCAGAATTTAACGAGCGTTGCATGTTTGACAGTGAGCGTCTGATCTAAATAAAGGTCAGCGTCAAGATTCTATAGGCAATCTTATTAGATTGCTTTAATATTACACGTATTGAACCTACTATACTTATTAAGGTATCATTAACTTAGAGCCCTTTATCCCGAAAAGAAAAAAAAAACATACTATGCATCTCAATACTATTATAAATGCGAAAATTTGGATGGATGAATAAATGTTTGTTTCTCAGTAACGTCTGAGCGGGTAAACAAATCTGGGCGAAATTTAGCAAAGAGATAGATTATAGTCTGAAATAGCACATAGATTACATTTTATCCCGAAAAATGTAGGGTACTTTGAAGCGGACGAAACCGCGGGTAGAAGCTAGTAGATAATAATAACAGGCTTGGTTAACACTCTATGAATACAAAAAACACTGTATCTGTTAAGTGCTATACAGACAGTCACACGTTGTGTTTTATGATAATTTTGCCAGATAGTTTCGTTGCCATAGATATCGTTCCAATTAAGCCGGTCTTCAGGTTTCCACTTGCATTATTAAACTTGGACGACGGCTTCTTATCGTATGACACTGACAGTGAAGCAAGTTAACACTTAAATTGCAACCTTTAAACCTATTAAAAGTAAATTAAAAAGTAATTTTTCATCTTTCAACACAGATAATCCGAGTCTTACAAGGATACGTTGGCCTATAGGTAAAGTTACACTAAAACTCATTTTAAACGTCACTTACTTATATTATAGTAACGCTATAAATACTATTTTATGACTACTTTACCGCTCAGCGCACACATTGCAAATTGAAGCGTGATATCGTGCTAATATTTTATTATTGAATCAAGTTTAATGGTATTACGAATAATAAGGTGTAGGTCTCGATTGTATTATGATTTCATTACACAATTTATCAAAGAAATAATATTAACAGTTTATGGTTCTGATTTGTGTAGCAGGCATAAATAAATAAAATTGGAGTGTCTGTTTGTAATGTCGAAATAAGTTCTTTTACTAAATGTTTACACTGTACATTTCTTTTAATTCATATATGTCTATCTGTGTCTTTGTTCCGCCTAATAACCAAAAATAGCTGGGTCGATTTTGACGGGACATACACTGGAAGATAGCTGATGTTTTAGGGAGTAACTTAGGATACTGAAAGGTTCCGCACTAAAACAAATTAAACCCCGCACAGCTAACAAACATTCCGCGGACCAAGACGAGAGCATAAGTTAGTTATTTATAAAATGTAGGTCACTTTCCAAGTTAACAAATTATTTGCCTACCATAAACAATAAGACCTATTTTCTTATTGCTGATATTAGAAGTAATAGTAGTGATTATTAATATTATGCAGCATTTCATAAATGTATACTATTTGCATCAAGTCAGCCCTGTATCGAGTTTCTTGCGTATCAACTGTGTCGATTTCAATTCCGTATAGCAACAGCAAGTAATAGGTACCGCATCGAAGCATGAAGTAGGTATATTGTCAAATGTCAAAGATTTTTTTGCAACAGGTACTGTGAGAACGTGGAGCTCTCAAGTGGGGTCGTTTATGTACTGGGTATTCAATGAAATCTATTCAAGTTTCTGTCCTTGTATTATTGAACAGTATCTCTTTTATATTTTACTAACTTTTGCCTAAGTTCTTTTTAATTGTATGTATTAAGTTTTTACTTATTTTATTTGTGGAAGAAAAAATAAAGAATTATTATAATTAAATTAAATGTCGGTTATAAAAAGTAGCCTATGTCATTTCTTGGGGTTCAATAAACTTACCCCATACCAAATTTCATCAATCAGTGGTTTAGTCAAAAAAGCGTAACAGACAGTTACTTTCGTATTGATGAATATTAGTATGGATGAACTGTAAGCTACTAAAATAAGGTTGAATATGGCTAAACTAGCAAGAATAGCCACAGTAACTACAAAATATTTATTTCACCACAGCAAACTTATGAAAATATTTGCACATATTTAACACATTGCTGCTTGGTTTTACATAATTCCCAATGGAATCCACAGAGCCCGTATCGTGAATTCGTGATACCAGAAACGTACTCAGCCAACCAAGAAACACGGGTGAAGAAAGAATTACCAGCGCAGAAGCGTTGTATCACTACCGCAGGCCTAGTTACGTGTATTAAGCCATCTCTCTTATGAAATTATTATAAATCTGTCATTGACACATATTATTTCAAAGTACATAAACCAGTCTGTACCGACCGTTGGTTAAAGCACCCGACTGTCACACATGAAGTTGTGGGTTCAAATGCGTTGAAGTACCAATGTGACTTTTTCAATTTATTGTACTTTCTCTCGAGCCCTGAAATAGTAATTAAGACTAGGTCGGCGGAACGAACTGGATGGATTCCTCCAGACTGGAGTTGGGACAGAACAGGACAGAACAGGGTAATAAATAATACATACATACATACATAAATTCACGCCGTTTTTCCATGGGGCTAGGCAGAAACTACAGAACGCCACCTGCTACGATCCTTACATACTCCTTTCGCCTCATCTCTTAATAATTAATGTACTTTCTAAAGGCTTTCCATCAGCGAAGGAAAACATCGTGGCGAAACCTGACTAATTAATAGCCTTGTATTATTTACTATTATTAGATAAACCAGTCTAACGAGACAGTTTCCAGTTTCCTGGTTATTTTCGTGTAGTACATCGTGTCATAAGGTCGGCTCGCGTTGACTTGCGGTTCGATGACATCAATAGGAAATTCGGAATGGCATAAACAGTAGGCGTGAAATAATTGTATTCAGTTTCGCACGTTTCTTAAATCAATATTCGATATGCTAACATGCAAGAACAACATCAATTTATGATTGCTTTGCGTTGTCCTACAAAGTAAACGTTACGGTAGTAAACGGAGATTACAGTCTATCTAAAGATTGTATTGGGATTTAGGGCTGATAGCTGATAACTGTTGTTTGTGGATCGAGGATCGACTCTCGACATCGACATCAAAAATAGGTACCTAACTGATGGTACTGATGTTTTGTGCATTACTTAATATTTATTAATTCGAAAGCTGTATCAATGAGTGATTGTAATTAATATTACAGTGATAATAATGTGACTCAAGTCTAATAGGTACTTTTACGTGCTAACCCCTCGGAAACTGGAGTAGAATTTCTAAAAATATGCACTTACAAAACCACTGCAGTATTACTGATTTAAAAATGTAAGTACTATCTTCTATACTGAGTAATGAATGACCTACTGTTATGATGTTAAGGTGCAAGTCCCCAAATCATGTGCACAACTATAATGTGTGGTGCAGGGCTGTGCAGTGCATAATGATAACAAGTAGCAGTGTAAGTGGCTGAGACCTTGCCGACTTTGATAAACGGCCCGTAAACACCGCTCGCCGACCTCAGAGCGAGTTCCGCTCAGCTCCACCCAGCGCACTTATAGGTGCTTATAGATATTTACACAGTAATCACAGTGTCAATGCACACTAACACACTCATCATGTAAGTGCACACTCAATTTATTTTTTCCTTCAACACATCTCGTAAGTACCAATAGAAGGTTCATTGCTTTTAATCGGACTGATTTATTGAACTTAATCTCTTTAAAAGAATTCCATTATTATGTAATTATTATGATTGGTTTGTGATATTTTGGTCAACCCATCAGTAAGTAACAGTAAACAGAGTTTTGTTCAGGGTTTCAGAAGCTAGAGATAGCAGAGTGCTAATTTATTTGACTGTTATCAATTTAACTAGTATTGGATTCATAACCACGACGAAGAAGACTTATGAAGCTAGCTTTTGTCCTCAACTTCGTCCAGGTCTTACGGATTCCATTTCTTTTTAATACTGTACATATGTATATCATAATTTAATATATAATATAAAAATATGTAAATGAATAGCAGTCAGGGATAACGTAACTTCCTATTAGCGAAAGAATTTGAGGAATCGGAGCAGTAGTTCCGGAAATATGCGCGTTTAAACAAGAAAATATATTTCAGTTTTATGATTTAAGTATAAAAGTATAGATGTGTTCGTTATTGGAAGTTTTTAACCTTCTTGTTAATTTTCACACTCCCAAGTCTTTACACACAATTAATTTCTCATTAATTATTCATTTCTCACGAGTACGACGCATCAATACACGCAAATCAGGTTAAAGTCCCGATGCAGATATCGAACGGCAACCGTTAATGGAATAAGAAAATTCTGAACCGCTTATAATTATATGACGTGATTTCAATGGAAGAGCTTTTTATCACTTGTTCTTGACTTCAAAAAGGAGGAGGTTCTCATTATGATCCAAGTCAGCTACCAGTCAAACGTTTTGTTAAATATATATTACTTTTTGACAAACTGTTTCAAAATAACTAGGTACTTGACTCTTCAATAGACGATGAGTGCTCTTAAATAGAAAAAAACTTGTTTCTGCAGCCATCTGCCATGATCAATGGTTTATTAAACTTAAAAGCGAGTTACGAACTAAATCTGCCGATTCAAGGACTCACTGACTGCAAACAACAGCCATCCGGTCCTTATAAAATGAATCATGCAAAATACAAAACTAGAATCTTCTTATTTCCATAATCATTTATATTTATCTAGTTATTTGTCTTCCTACGCGGATCATATGTTACGTTGATGGTAGGCCATTAATTAGACCCAGATTCATTCAGGTATTTGTGTTAATATTTGTAGGTATAATATGCGGTTTAAGTGAAGTAAAACCGCATGTGTTGCCGTAACTTTATACGAACATAGCTTAGCTTAATTACTTACCTAATTATATTGAGAACATAAGGTTTGGTTACAATGAATCGTTGCGGATAAAATGGCAAGTTATGGGGTATGAGACTGATTCGTTTACATCTTCTATCTCTTTATTTTTTATAATTATTTTTGCATTCTGATGGATCAAGTTTGAATGTGGAAATATATTTTATCCTATTCATACCCTATTTCAGTGTTCAAGTTGAAAAAAAAAACATCTGCAACGAGAGCCATTTACCTTATTGAAATTCACATCAATAAAATAACAATGTTAAACTCATTAAAGTAAGACATACCATGGTTAAATATATACATGTTATTACAAGTCATCAGTGGGGTTAACCGCTGTGAGTACTTTAACCTATTGGGGTTAAAGTATTTTGGCTTAATTAATAACACATCAAAAACGTTTAAACTTTGATCTTTACTGACCTGACGTTTCCTTTTCTTAGAAAGATTTGCATGTTTTCTGATTGAAAAACGTTTACTCTGAACCCAAGTAAGCACTTAATGCTAATGTCGTCGAATTCCGCAAATCTTCTTGAACTCAGGAACTTTTAAAATGTTCCTATATTTACAGTAAATACTTATTCCCATTTACGACATGTTACAAATTGCTGATTCTCCGCTCAAGCCTTAAAATTACAATGTGTTTAACCATTACAACATACTTTTTAAAGGACTCTAAGATGTATAATAAATTATTATCAATAATTGTAGTCCTTTTTAATTTGGTCCGATTGTTTGCCATAATCTGAAGGTACAATGGTTTGATATATTTTCTGAACCATACTAAGAAAATCTGTGTGTAAAAGTTATCTGACGGTAAAAACATAGCTCTTATTTAGGTACATAGTGTAAATGTTATTGATATCCGGTAATTTCTCCATCATCAAGTGATTTTCATTCTCATTAAAGTTACATGTATGTTTAAACTTCAGTTAAGGCGGTTTTACTATAGAGCAGTGGAACAGGATTCAATTACATACGAGTAAAATAAAATGAAAGTAAATTAACATAAGAGGAAAATCCGTAAGGTAACAGATCACATTTGTCTTAATTTAATCAATTATGTAACTAAATAAACTCCTGATTAATTTAAAAATTTAACCTTTATGGTCTAAGATAGTAGGGAAAAGACTGATTTTGAGATATGTAGGTAGTACTTATGAAGGTCGATTCTGAATGCTGGACTCTCATATAGATATCAGGTAAACCCGTAATCCCTACTCACTAACGTTCAAGCTTGTCGGTTGGTTTTTATTTATGTAATTATGTTTTACTGGATATTACCTTATCCCTACATTTAAAACTGAATATAGTAGTTTTAACTTTCGCAAATAAAATAATATATTTTAATTGTATTTTTAATGCATAACATTAAGAAATAATAATATTAACCCCGCTATGTATTTACACCTATGATTTCGACGATGGTGCAGGTTTAGAGGCATTTTAATTTTTACAATGAAAATGTAAAGTTTTATTTTAAACTATATAAATAAAATATATTAATGGAATTTAGCCACTGGTGGTTTGAGATCTTGCGCCAGAGTTGCTACTTTATTCATGTGAGTTGGGTAAAAGCAGTCTAATTACCTACTTGACGTGACAGTGCAGTGCAATGCGCGCGGGACAGAGATTTAGATCTGACCACGGCTGCACGGGCCGCACTGCCGGCCTCCCCGTTATAATCCCGTGCCTCACGAAGTCTCGTTTATTTTTTGTTTACAATTCGTGATCAAATCGTCAGCTGCAATACGCAAACCGTTACGTGATACGATATAACGAACCACGACCTTTTTTACTTAAGCCTAGTTCACACGAATAATTTGGTGCTATTACTTTGTAAATTAACATACTTATTATGCACCAGAAAAATATGGAGGCGATTTCTTAAACAATATTAAAAGAGAATTTCGTAATTTTCCTTATTCTTCAAATTGGGGATTTTGTAATTTTATAAGGTCCATAAACGGTTCAAATTACGTAAAATCGGCGTACAACATTTTTCTTAAAACTTCAATGAGCACATACAACTACTCTAGAGAAAGAGCAAATTGTTATAAACCTCCAAGATTGCGTAACTGCGTCAGGAATGCACTATGCCGATAATTGTTAAATTGTCAATGATTACAACTCATTTTGAGTGGTAGTTATCTATCAAAGTAGTCACGTAGAAAAATAAATCGGCCGCCGGTTCGCCCTGTACTGTTGTACATAACTAGTCTAACAAGAGTACGTAACGTATGGCAAAAGACAAATACACGTTCATTATACAACTGGCATGCACTAATGCGTCGGTTGATCGTTATCATATCACACGAATCGAAACGCGGTTACCAGCGCTTACACTTATTAGTACCTACACTATAGTGCAGCCAGCTTACCATGTGTTAGCTAAATGTATGACAAAACGGTGCAGTTCGGTAACTAAATCATATCGCATTTTCTTAAGCACAGTAACAACGGTATTACGCCATAGATAGTGCATTATGTTACACGATCTAGGAAGCACGAGTAATTAATATGTAATAAGTACTTAGAACTAGATACTGTACTATTATAGTAAGCTTCCTTCGCATGTTATCTAAACAATTGCTATGTGTTTACATAGCTTGGTCAAATTATCTATGCACCTAGGTATGTGGTAATCTAGCATAAGTAACTCCCGGTCTCATCAGCTGCATGCACAATACAAAAATCGTCGTCATCGATTCGTAACAACACCCTAATCAACGGTTAAGTCAGCGGTAATTAAAATCAGTTTCACTTTTCCGTGGCTTTAAAGTTAAATGAAACGTTGTCCGATTTCCATAGACGTTACATGATTAGGTTGTTGCAACCATTAGAGAGTTTAATTTACTTAATATGTGAAAGAAAATTAACTAGTAGAGTTATAATGCAATCATTGCTTCCTGTAGCACCAATGACACACAAAATATGAGCTATGACTTTGTAGTAACTATTATGTTACGTTTACTTTGAAGCAAACTAAAACTTTAATAACACTTGTATAATAACTAGGTGGTCGCAAACACAAATCATCACGAAAGCTGTCTCAGAAGCAAGTAAAGCAGTTGTTACCAGCTGCAGCTGTCATTTGTAGATCTTTGACAATTTTTACAGGTAGTCTGAAAGTTTGACAACCAGTCTTACCAAAGAATATCTTAATACATATGAAATGGTGTGGAAGTCAGACAGGCAGTCGCTCCATGTAAAATACTGGTATGCAACTGTATCCAGTTAGTTAATATATGGAAAAAGGCTTGGTAGACGATGAATAGGTAACTATTTGACAATGTTTGGAAATCGAGTGACAGTTCAATTAATTAATCGCACTTTGATTACAAGGAAGGCGCTATCTAGTCATAATCAATGTTCGTAAGTGAATAGCCCATCATCGTTTATCGACAGTAAAACCTGCACACCATCGATCATCAACATATTTGTTTAAATCTATTAATTGGCTTGAGAGATCGTAAAACCTTTAAAGGAAATAGAATAACCTTTTGCATATAACACTTTATAACGTTTATTGAGGGATTAAAGCTCAAATGTGGTGTTGGTTATGTCACAGTAGTACATTTTGGAATTTACATATCATTCTTGGAACTCATACACACTAGGCTGTGCAAGACCACAAGCAAGAGCATAATATGCAGTAAAAATGTATGTATATGTATAAGTCAATTACCTTATATAATTATGCGAAAAAGCACAATAATAATATATGTTTTGAATAATATTTGAATATTTCGACTTTTTTTTAATATAATATAATAGTTTTGTGGAGATTTTTTGTTTGTTTGTTTAAATGCGGTATTCTCTGGATTGGATTGTCGGATTGGATTGTCTTTTTGTCTAGATAGCCAGATTTATGAGCAATATTATAGGCTGAATATCATCATGCATCTACGGCAGAGTCGTCGGTAGAAGATGAGTAGTTGTAATGTAAAAATATAAATAAGTAAGAGGTTTTATTTTTATTATTTATTTGTAGGTATCTAAATTGATTCAGTAGAAATGACTTTATCCGATAATTGTATAGGCTAATTGTTAAAACTGAAGTTAGATTAAAAAAGTGACAGCTTTTTTATAGTAAGTAAACTAATTTAATTATTATCAAACAAAGCCTATTGACCACAAAGATTACGCAGAGCTGCTGTTAACGTCGATCAAAATCGTCTATAAATAGCGTTAACTCACTAAATGTGGCTAGATGGACTTTCGGTAAGGCAAATGTCAGAGTTCTAAAAAATCTTGTTATGAATAATCAATTTATTCCTACATATTCATTTAAAAATAAGCTAAGCAACGGTTATCAAATCCAAGTTCCAGTATCGTAAATGAATTTTGTTCGTTAAAAAGACACCTAAATCATGATCGATTATTTTTTATTTATCTTTTTCCTTCCATTGTGTTTATCGCTGTTTTGCGAGCCAGGTGGTCGCCGCTGCCGTAATAAATAGCAAAGTGCACAGTTTTGTGAAACCAGTTTACAAAATGGAACCTTCCTATTTTATTTCACAATTTTATTTAAGAAAATATTATGAGATTATTGGGGTTACTTATAACGAGAATTAAGAAAAGAAAATATTTCTGCGAAGAGAGACGAGACACAGATATGTAATTATGGATCTGAACTATCAGAAGGTCAAGTCTACAAACAAAAATCGTTTAAAATCTAGTCACAATCTCATGTCAGCGACAATCAATGTCAACAGAATTAGGTAAATTGACAGATAGAGATTAAATTGCGATTGTTCCTAAAAGATAGTAGAATTACCCCCTAGATGTAAGTAGGTAGGTACGTGTGCGGGCATTAAAAAGGTCGAATGCGAAACCTAGTAGATACTTACATATTCTATGCTCAGTCTAAACAACATTGGGCTAGATATACTAGCCCAATAGGCTAATATAGTGTTTCAGCAATTTGTTACATCAATTGTCATTAATCATCAAACTGCCGTAAAGTACCTAACTAACTAGATTATACATAGTACGTTTTTATAAACAAACCTGATCTAACTTAATAATGAAAATATGGCGTGTGAAACGTGTATAAACGTGTATATGTTTCTGAACAGCAGTGAATAAATTGTAAACTGGGTGTTATGAAATGAAAGAAAGAATGGAATTAACGAAATCGTTCTTCGAATTGGGTATAGCTGTTTTGTAAATTTTGTTTATAATATTATTGAAATTGATATATAAAAGTTATTAAAGCTTCTGCGTGTGACGTCGTCAGTGTCAAAGTCGGGAACTATACATTTTTCCGGGATAAAAGTAACCTATCATTGTGCCAAAACTCATCCAGAACTGTTCAGCCGTTCTGGCGTGATCTAGTAACAAACTCCACCCATCCAAACTTTGGATTTTATGATAGTAACAATATAGTAAGATAAAAATAATAAAAAAGAGAATATTGTGTTTCGTTTTAGTTAGGTATTTGTTTAATAAAAATACGTGTGTTATATTCTTCTTAGGGCTTATTTTTCATTAGTCAGACTTTTATCCAAAGAATAAATATGACAGTTATGAGTTAGGCATATTTTCTATACAAATCGTCATATTTATCCCTCCGTTAAAAGTTATCTGACGTTTTAAAAATTAGCCCATAATGTTATAATGTTATATTGCTTATGTTCTAAATTCATAAAACTGTTTATTAATAATTATGCTTCATTTGTTTCAGGTATGTTACACCCGCTGAAAAACCCAGTTGAAATGTACAGGTTACACTCAGGTAGTGGTTGATTGAAATTAGCTATCTAACTTTTATTTAGTTTCAATATAGTAATATACATAGATTGGAAAATAACTTAATGGATATAGTTCTGCCAAAACGAACTCACCCATGTCAATCCACTTTTCTTCTATTTTTAGAAGTAATTGTTAATATTTTGGTTATTTGACCCTGATAATTTTTATACTAATTAATAAGTTTTGAATGTACATTGAACTGTTTTTGTTGGATTAGCTTTAAAGACAAAATGTTAAAGAATAAAATTAATGCGGATTGCACTTACGAGGAATCATCTGTAGGGCTAGCACGCACTCTAAGGCTATCCTCGTTTAATTTTATATGACAATTACAAATAGCACCACCTATACTGAATCGAAAAATGTTTTCAAACTCAATAATTGTTGTGTGCGTAAACTGATATTAACAACTTTAAAATCGATCGAATTTACGTTACGTTTATTCCACACACTCGTGCTAGGCCCTCTGTTTGAGGGTTACCGCATATTGCATTATTTCTCGCTTCTCTTTATTACGGGCCCTTTGTTATATGGTGAACGAATCATCTTACGTTTATGTTAAAGCATGATGGAGCGCCGCACCGGCGGAAATCATAAATATGTGGAACTAATATTATCTTTATAGATAGACTTTAATAGTGGAGCCAGGCAGTACAACCCTAGGAAAATACATAGTCATGAACATTAAAAACTTTTTTTAGTAATTAAAATATTTTAACATAATTAGAAGTTAATTTACATTTGTTAAGCACATAACAAGGTAACGAAATTCAAAATGCTAACGTGTATCAGAAATTATACAAAATTGTTTTGGAATTGCGATATCGTCGCTTTACATTTTTCTTTGACATCGCTTTATATTCACACTAGCACTCTCCCGCGACTTCGTTCGCGTGATTTTTCTTACGGATCTCTAATTTTTTGATAATAAAATATAAAATAGCCTATTTCACCCGGGGATAGCGTAGCTTCCCAACAGTGAAAGAATTTTTCAAATTTGTTCAGTAGTTTCGGACTTCGGAGCCTATTCAATGCAAACAGTATTAATATAAATACATAAAATAACATCACGCCTGTAATCCCCAAAGGCTCAGGCAGACGTGTACTCATTAGGACACAAACATTTCGCCAGTTTTGTTTAAATCCCATGAAATTCCTGATAGAAAAATCCAATAACACTTTGCCCGACCTGGGAATCGAACCGACAGATCAACGACCAACGATTTCACATTTGTTAAAGAAATATTTTTTTAATTAGCCAAGGTTTTTTCATTCTTCGTGTATACCGAAGAAAAAGGAAAACTTTGTTTTTTTAAAAAAACTCTCGCGTGTTACCTATTCTGTACCAAGGCAAAATGTCATTATGAAATTGTCAGCTTTGATGTAAAAATAATAAAACACATATTTACTAACCATAACAACAAGCGGACGTGTCTTTTGTTATAACAAAATGACTATTAAATACCGTATCTAAATATAACAAGATGTCGAAAATAATTATAAATAACGGACAACTAATTTAATAACGTTAATGTTAGTAATTAAACTTTTTATAGCTGTTGGTCTAGAAATTAAAATTGACACTGAAATATATCTACTTAGTTAAAATTATTTTATGATTTCGGTAAAATTTCGTAACTCGACAACCGGCAATACCTATGTAAAATTTAAGTGTTTAGAACGCTGATTATAATTAAAACAACTAGTCCATTAGATACGGAGAATCATACATACAGTTCCGATTAGGAACCAGCATCTTTGGTGCAGAATTGGAACAACTGGGTACTTCAACGGTTTTCTAAATAAGTTATACTTTGTTTTAAAGTGATCCTTAATGCTAATTGGTCCATCTCATAAAATCATGACGTAATCATCGACGATACGAAACTAAATGCAATGAACATTTATTTATCACACTTTCTGTGCGTCGGCGCCGACCCGTCTAGCTGGAGACCGCACAATTATTAGTGGCTCGCCCCGAAGAGAGTGATCCATATTAACGAGCCGTGTCGGTGCAGCGCGTGCGCTATCGTACATCAGTGCTTTACACATGTTCCTCACGTACCGACTAATAATGTGACATTACATAAGCTCCTTTCCCCAGCGGGCGCGAGCCGTCAATCAACTTCGAACTGATCGTATCGCGCGCTGAACCCGCTCCAAACATACTCGTTATGATCTTCAGCCTATTTCAAAATGAGTCGAGTTTCTTTGTCATTTGCCAACACAAGCTGTGGTAACGTCTTTTAACTTGCCAACAGAACTCTAGCCCGTCGTGATAATGAAATGTTTACGCTTCGTAAATCTAGCGACTGCATTTGAAACTTGTCACAATTTGATCACAATCATGTCCTTCTCTGTCCGGTGTTGTTCGAGCTCAAATAATCACAAAATTCAACAGCATTTTTATGTACAGAGCTATAAAGCACACTACTGTGCTATTAACTAAATTTGTTTGCTTGTAAAATCATGTCGTTTACTGATATGTTGTTAGATACAATCAGGGCAGGCTGAACATACTCGTAAAGCACGGCGCGCGGACGCAGGCCACTGCACATTAATTTAACCATATGTTTATACCGCGGCGCGCGGCGGCGGCGCATATATCTGTGTCGTGTGACCGTATTAGTCAACTCACCGGCCGAATTCTTAAACGGAATCAGATATAATTATTCAGTCGTTATGCGATAGAATTATGGCGCGGTACGAATACTTGGACGAGATACGTCAGTCATGTCAAATACTTGTACACGTCTGATGATTTATCAAACTTGTACCTCATCTGCGCTAACGACTGACGGATTTATTTTAAAAAACCTTTTGTAAAAGAACCAGTGAAAGGCTTTTAAGAAACAATCGCTTAAAGACCTATTATGTACCTACCAGAATGTCAGCAATTAATATGTTGTGATTGTGTAATATTTACATACTTTCTATTAAAATTAACTGTTATCAAGTAACAGGAAAACTGTCCCTTTCTCAAGTTAATATTCTGAATAGATTAATACGTGATATAATAAAGACCTACGTGTATAATTATAAATTACCAATATGAATACTAATCGGACCGCCCGTCGATAGAACAACACAGATTTGATACTGTACTGATTGGTTCGTGGCAGATAATAATCGGTTTAATGTTGTGAGATCACGAATTCTACTGTTTACTACGACCGGGTATTAAGACAAAAAGGAGACTAGGATTCTTGGGACCGAGTTGTAATAAGTTGAGATATAGTTAAAAAAAAGCGTTATCTTTTAATATATTAAAAATTAGTAATTCTGTCTTGCTTATTCTTACTTTATTCCTTATCGATTCTAAACCAGACCTATCCAAGTCAATTTTCTTCTTCTCTATTTGGTGTGTAAAATACGCCAGTATTCGATATGACGTCTTTCTATGCCACACCGTATAAAAGTAGGTACTAGAAACTCCTACAAAGAAGTTACAATTTTAGACCGATAGCAATCGTGAACGTGGGTGATGAATATCCATTACATACATACATACAAGTGCAGTTAAATAAAGATTTTAATAATAATAAAAGGGGTTAATAAAAAATAAAATATTAAAATGTACTAAAAAGAAAAATAATAACATTTTGCTAAAATTGTAGGCTGAAAATAATACTAATACTAATAGGTCGGGCAGTGTTATTGGGTTTTTCCTTCAGGAATTTCTCAGTAGCAGCCTCGGAGTCTGGATTTGTGCCTGGTTGATGGCAATAGGCTCGCCCCCTATTACATGGGACTAAAAACATAACTGGCGAAATGTGGGTATACTAATGGGTACTCCTCTGCCTAACCCTTCGGGGATTACAGGCGTTATGTTATGTTATGTTACGAAAATAATACTTTTATAAAATAATTAATAAAATTGTACTCACTCATTGTAATTCACTCTCCAGGTTTGGCCCTCATTAATTTCATGTCCCTACTGTAAAATGTTGAGAAGTTCCCTCGATTAGAGCCAATCCTGGCAGCAGAATCACGTCATGCTTATCATAATCATGCATTGTCATTGGGACTGGACGAGTATGTAAAATTTCATGTCCCTAATATAAAAGATTAAGGAGTTGCCTCCAGACGAGCCCACTCTTGAATGGTCTTCTTTAATGCCAATCCAGGCAGCATCATAAAGTTATGCCTATCATAACCATGCATCGTCATTATGACTGGATCAGTATGTAAAATTTCATGTCCCTACTGTAAACCGTTGAGGAGTTCCCTCATCTGAAGCCAATCCTGGCACCATCATCACGTCATGCCTATCATAAACATACATTGTCATTAGGACTGGACCAGTATGTAAAATTTCATATAACTACTGTTAAACGTTGAGGAGTTGCCTCGTCTGGAGCCAATCCAGGCAGCATCATCAAGTTATGCCTACCATAACCATGCATCGTCATTGAGACTGGATCAGTATGTAAAATTTCATGTCCCTACTGTAAAACGTTGAGGAGTTGCTTTGACTGGAGCCAATCCTGGCAACATCAACACGTCATGCCTATCATAAACATGCATTGTCATTCGGACTGGACCAGTGTGTAAAATGTCATGTCCCTACTGTAAACCGTTGAAGAGTTGCTTCGCCTGGAGCCAATCCTGGTAGCATCATAACGTCAAGCCTATCATAAACATGCATTGCCATTGGGACCTGACCAGTATGTAAAATTTCATGTCCCTACTGTTAAACGTTGAAGAGTTGCCTCGTCTGGAGCCACTATTAGCAGCATCATAAAGTCATGCTTATCAAAAGCATGCATTGTCATTGGGAATAAACGAGTTTGTAAAATGTTATGTCCCTACTATTAACCGTTGAGGAGTTGCTTAGTCTGGAACCAATCCTGGCAGCATCATCACGTCATGCCTATCATTAACATGCATTGTCATTGGGACTGGACCAGTATGTGAAATGTCATGTCCCTACTATTAACCGTTGAGGAGTTGCTTCGTCTGGAGCCAATCCTGGCAGCAACATCACGTCATGCCTATCAAAAACATGCACTGCCATTGTGACTGGACCAGTATGTGAAATGTCATGTCCCTACTATTAACCGTTGAGGAGTTGCTTTGCCTGGAGCCAATCCAGGCAGCATCATTACGTCATGTCTATCAAAAATATGCATTGCCATTGCGACTGGACCAGTATGTGAAATGTCATGTCCCTACTATTAACCGTTGAGGAGTTGCCTCGTCTGGAGCCAATCCTGGCAGCATTATCACGTCATGCCTACCAAAAACATGCACTGCCATTGTGACTGGACCAGTGTGGAAAATGTCAAGTCCCTACTATTAACTTTTGAGGAGTTGCTTAGTCTGGAGCCAATCCTGGCAGCATCATCACGTCATGCCTATCAAAAACATGCATTGCCATTGTGACTGGACCAGTATGTGAAAAGTCATGTCCCTACTGTTGACCGTTGAGGAGTTGCTTCGACTGGAGCCAATCCTGGCAGCATCATCACGTTATGCCTATCAAAAACATGCATTGTCATTGGGTATAAACGAGTTTGTAAAATGTCATGTCCCTACTATTAACCGTTGAGGAGTTGCTTAGTCTGGAGCCAATCCTGGCAGCATCATCACGTCATGCCTATCAAAAACATGCATTGCCATTGTGACTGGACCAGTATGTGAAAAGTCATGTCCCTACTGTTGACCGTTGAGGAGTTGCTTCGACTGGAGCCAATCCTGGCAGCATCATCACGTCATGCCTATCATTAACATGCATTGTCATTGGGACTGGACCAGTATGTGAAATGTCATGTCCCTACTATTAACCGTTGAGGAGTTGCTTCGTCTGGAGCCAATCCTGGCAGCAACATCACGTCATGCCTATCAAAAACATGCACTGCCATTGTGACTGGACCAGTATGTGAAATGTCATGTCCCTACTATTAACCGTTGAGGAGTTGCTTTGCCTGGAGCCAATCCTGGCAGCATCATTACGTCATGTCTATCAAAAACATGCATTGCCATTGTGACTGGACCAGTATGTGAAATGTCATGTCCCTACTATTAACCGTTGAGGAGTTGCCTTGTCTGGAGCCAATCCTGGCAGCATCATCACGTCATAACTATCAAAAACATGCATTGCCATTGGGACTGGATCAGTTTGTAAAATGTCATGTCCCTACTGTTAACCGTTGAGGAGTTGCTTCATCTGGAGCCAATCCTGGCAGCACCTTCACGTCATGCTTATCATAAATATGCATTGCCTTTGGGACTGGACCAGTATGTAAAATTTCATGACCCTACTCTTAACCGTTGAGGAGTTGCCTCGTCTGGAGCCACTATTAGCCGCATTATCAAGTCATGCTTATCAAAAGCATGCATTGTCATTGGGAATAAACGAGTTTGTAAAATGTCATGTTCTTACTATTAACTGTTGAGGAGTTGCCTCGACTGGAGCCAATGCTGGCAGCATCATCACGTCATGCCTATCATAAACATGCATTGTCATTGGAACTGGACCAGTATCTAAAATGTCATGTCTCTACTCTTAACCGTTGAAGAGTTGCCTCGTCTGGAGCCACTATTAGCCGCATTATCAAGTCATGCTTATCAAAAGCATGCATTGTCATTGGGAATAAACGAGTTTGTAAAATGTCATGTTCTTACTATTAACTGTTGAGGAGTTGCCTCGACTGGAGCCAATGCTGGCAGCATCATCACGTCATGCCTATCATAAACATGCATTGTCATTGGAACTGGACCAGTATCTAAAATGTCATGTCTCTACTCTTAACCGTTGAAGAGTTGCCTCGTCTGGAGCCAATTCTGGCAACAACATCACATCATGCTTATCATAAACATGCATTGTCATTGGAATTGAACCAGTGTATAAAACTTCATGTCCCTACTGTTAACCGTTGAGCAGTTGCGTAGTTCCAATTTCAAAAATTGGCTCCAGACGAGGCATCTCCTCAAAGGTTAAGAGTAGAGACATGACATTTTAGATACTGGTCCAGTCCCAATGACAATGCATGTTTATGATAAGCATGACGTGATGATACAGCTAAAATTGGCTCCAGACGAGGCAACTCCTTAACGGTTTACAGGAGGGACATGAAATTTCACATACTAGTCCAGTGGCAATGACAATGCATGTTTATGATTAGCATGGCGTGATGATGCTGCTTGAATTGGCTCCAGACGAGGCAACTCCTTTACAGTTAACAGTAGTCCAGTGGCAGTCAAAGCATGTTTATGATAAGCATGGCGTGATGATGCTTCATAAATTGGCTCCAGACGAGGCAACTCCTTATCGATTAACAGTAGGGACATGAAGATTTACATACTGGTTCAATCCTCATGACAATGCATGTTTGTGGTAAGCAGGACGTGATGATGCTGCTGAAATTGGCTCCAGACGAGGCAACTCCTCAACGGTTAAGAGTAGGGTCATGAAATTTTACATACTGGTCCAGTACCAATGACAATGTATGTTTATCATAAGCATGACGTGATGAAAGAGCTAAAATTGACTCAAGACGAGGCAACTCCTTAACGGTTAACAGTAGGGACATGAAATTTCACATACTGGTCCAGTCGCAATTACAATGCATGTTTATGATTAGCATGGCGTGATGATGCTGATTGAATTGGCTCCAGACGAGGCAACTCCTTTACAGTTAACAGTAGTAACATGAAGTTTTACATACTGGTTCAATCCCCATGACAATGCATGTTTGTGGTAAGCAGAACGTGATGATGCTACTAAAATTGGCTCCAGACCAGGCAACTCCTTAACGGTTAACAGTAGGGACATGAAATGTCACATTCTGGTCCAGTTCCAATGACAATGCATGTTTATGATAAGCATGACGTGATGATGCAGCTTAAATTGGCTCCAGACGAGGCAACTCCTTGTCGGTTAACAGTATGGACATGACATTTTACACACAGGTCCAGTCTCAATGACAATGCATGTTTATGATAGGCATGACGTGATGATGCTGCCAGGATTGGCTCCAGATGAGGCAACTCCTCAACGGTTAACCGTAGGGACATGAAATTTCACATACTGGTCCAGTTCCAATGACAATGCATGTTTATGATAAGCATGACTTGATGATACAGCTTAAATTGGCTCCAGACCAGGCAACTCCTTAACGGTTAACAGTAGGGACATGAAATGTCACATTCTGGTCCAGTTCCAATGACAATGCATGTTTATGATAAGCATGACGTGATGATGCAGCTTAAATTGGCTCCAGACGAGGCAACTCCTTGTCGGTTAACAGTATGGACATGAAGTTTTACATAATGGTTTAATCCCCATGACAGTGCATGTTTGTGGTAAGCAGGACGTGATGATGCTGCTAAAATTGGCTCCAGACGAGGCAACTCCTCAACGGTTATGAGTAGGGACATTAAATTTTACATACTCGTCCAGTCGCAATGACAATGCATGTTTATGGTAAGCATGACGTGATTCTGCTACCAGGATTGGCTCCAGACGAGGCAACTCGCCAACGGTTAACAGTAGGGACAGAAAATTTTACATACTTATCCAGTCCCAATGACAGTGCTGTTACAATGCATGCTTTTGATAAGCATGACTTGATGATGCTGCTAAAATTGGCTCCCTACTGTTAACCGTTGAGGAGTTCCCTCGTCTGGAGCCAATTTAAGCAGCATCATCAAGCCATGCTTATAATAAACATGCATTGTCATTGCGACTGGACCAGTATGTGAAATTTCATGTCCCTACGGTTAACCGTTGAGGAGTTGCCTCATCTGGAGCCAATCCTGGCAGCATCATCACGTCATGCCTATCATAAACATGCATTGTCATTAGGACTGGACCTGTGTGTAAAATGTCATGTCCCTACTGTTAACCGTTGAGGAGTTCTCTCGTCTGGAGCCAATCCTGGCAGCATCATCACGTCATGCTTATCATGAACATGCATTGCCATTGGGACTAGACCAGTATATAAAATTTCATGTCCCTACTGTTAACCGTTGAGGAGTTGCCTCGTCTGGAGCCACCATTAGCAGCATCATCAAGTCATGCTTATCAAAAGCATGCATTGTCGTTGGGACTGGACGAGTATGTAAATTATCATGTCCGTACTGTTAACTGTTGAGGAGTTGTCTCGTCTGGAGCCAATCCTGGCAGCAGCATCGCGTCATGCTTGTCATAAACATGTATTGTCATGGATATTGAACCAATATGTAAATTTTCGACTGCCTCGTTGGTCTAGTGGTCGCAAAGCGCGACTGCTGAGCATGAGGTCTTGGGTTCGATTCCCAGGTCGGGCAAAGTGTTATTGGGTTTTTCCATCAGGAATTTCTCAGTAGCAGCTTCGGAGTCTGGATTTGTGCCCGGTTGATGGCAATAGGCTCGCCCCCTATTACATGGGACGTAAACATAACTGGCGAAATGTGGGTGTACTAATGGGTACACCTCTGCCTAACCCTTCGGGGATTACAGGCGTGATGTTATGTTATGTTATGTTATGTAAATTTTCATGTCCCTACTGTTTACCGTCAAGGAGTTGCCTCGTCTGGAGCCAATTTAAGCAGCTTCATCACGTCATGCTTATCATAAACATGCATTGTCATTAGGACTGGACCAGTATTTAAAATGTCATGTCCCTAGTGTCAACCGTTGAGGAGTTGCTTCGACTGGAGCCAATCCTGGCAGCATCATCACGTCATGCCTATCATAAACATGCACTGCCATTGGGACTGGACCAGTGTGTAAAATTTCATGTCCCTACTGTTAAACGTTGAGGAGTTGCCTCGTCTGGAGCCACTATTAGCAGCATCATCAAGACACGCTTATCAAAAGCATGCATTGTCATTGGGACTGGACGAGTATGTAAAATGTCATGTCCCTATTGTTAACCGTTGAGGAGTTGCCTCGTCTGGAGCCAATCCTGGCAGCAGCATCGCGTCATGCTTATCCAAAGCATGCATTGTCATTGAGAGTCTACGAGTATGTAAAATTTCATGTCCCTACTGTTAACCGTTGAGGAGTTGCCTCGTCTGGATCCAATCCTGGCAGCATCATCACGTCATGCCTATCATAAGTATGCATTGTCATTGGGTCTGGATCAGTTTGTAAAATGTCATGTCCCTATTGTTAACCGTTCAGGAGTTGCCTCGTCTGGAGCTACTATTAGCAGCATCATCAAGTCATGCTTATCCAAAGCATGCATTGTCATTGAGAGTCTACGAGTATGTAAAATTTCATGTCCCTACTGTTAACCGTTGAGGAGTTGCCTCGTCTGGATCCAATCCTGGCAGCATCATTACGTCATGCCTATCATAAATATGCATTGCCATTGGGACTGGATCAGTTTGTAAAATGTCATGTCCCTACTGTTAACCGTTGAGGAGTTGCTTCATCTGGAGCCAATCCTGGCAGCACCTTCACGTCATGCTTATCATAAATATGCATTGCCTTTGGGACTGGACCAGTATGTAAAATTTCATGACCCTACTCTTAACCGTTGAGGAGTTGCCTCGTCTGGAGCCACTATTAGCAGCATCATCAAGTCATGCTCATCAAAAGCATGCATTGTCATTGGGACAGGACAAATATGTAAAATGTCATGACCCTACTGTTAACCGTTGAGGAGTTGCCTCGTCTGGAGCCAATGCTGGCAGCAGCATCGCGTCATGCTTATCATAAACGTGTATTGTCATTGGGACTGGACCAGTATGTAAAATGTCATGTCGCTACTGTTAACCGTTGAGGAGTTGCTTCGTCTGGAGCCAATCCTGGCAGCTTCAGCACGTCATGCTTATGATAAACATGCATTGTCATTGGGACTGGACCAGTACGTAAAATTTCATGTCCCTACTGTTAACCGTTGAGGAGTTGCTTCATCTGGAGCCAATCCTGGCAGCATCATCACGTCATGCTTATTATAAACATGCATTGTCATTGGGACTGGACCAGTATGTAAAATGTCATGTCGCTACTGTTAACCGTTGAGGAGTTGCTTCGTCTGGAGCCAATCCTGGCAGCTTCAGCACGTCATGCTTATCATAAACATGCATTGTCATTGGGACTGGACCAGTATGTAAAATTTCATGTCCCTACTGTTAACCGTTGAGGAGTTGCTTCATCTGGAGCCAATCCTGGCAGCATCATCACGTCATGATTATCATAAATATGCATTGCCATTGGGACTGGACCAGTATGTAAAATTTCATGACCCTACTCTTAACCGTTGAGGAGTTGCCTCGTCTGGAGCCACTATTAGCAGCATCATCAAGTCATGCTTATCAAAAGCATGCATTGTCATTGGGACTGGACGAGTATGTAAAATGTCATGTCCCTATTGTTAACCATTGAGGAGTTGCCTCGTCTGGAGCCACTATTAGCAGCATCATCAAGTCATGCTTATCCAAAGCATGCATTGTCATTGAGAGTCTACGAGTATGTAAAATTTCATGTCCCTACTGTTAACCGTTGAGGAGTTGCCTCGTCTGGAGCCACTATTAGCAGCATCATCAAGTCATGCTTATCAAAAACATGCATTGTCATTGGGACTGGACCAGTATGTAAAATTTCATGTCCCTACTGTTAACCGTTGAGGAGTTGCCTCGTCTGGATCCAATCCTGGCAGCATCATTACGTCATGCCTATCATAAATATGCATTGCCATTGGGACTGGATCAGTTTGTAAAATGTCATGTCCCTACTGTTAACCGTTGAGGAGTTGCTTCATCTGGAGCCAATCCTGGCAGCATCATCACGTCATGCTTATCATAAATATGCATTGCCATTGGGACTGGACCAGTATGTAAAATTTCATGACCCTACTCTTAACCGTTGAGGAGTTGCCTCGTCTGGAGCCACTATTAGCAGCATCATCAAGTCATGCTTATCAAAAGCATGCATTGTCATTGGGACTGGACAAGTATGTAAAATGTCATGACCCTACTGTTAACCGTTGAGGAGTTGCTTCTTCTGGAGCCAATCCTGGCAGGATCTTCACGTCATGCTTATCATAAACATGCATTGTCATTTGGACTGGACCAGTACGTGAAATTCCATGTCCCTACTGGTAACCGTTGAAGAGTTGCCTCGTCAGGAGCCACTATTAGCAGCATCATCAAGTCATGCTTATCAAAAGCATGCATTGTCATTGGGACTGGACGAGTATGTAAAATGTCATGTCTCTATTGTTAACCATTGAGGAGTTGCCTCGTCTGGAGCCACTATTAGCAGCATCATCAAGTCATGCTTATCCAAAGCATGCATTGTCATTGAGAGTCTACGAGTATGTAAAATTTCATGTCCCTACTGTTAACCGTTGAGGAGTTGCCTCGTCTGGAGCCACTATTAGCAGCATCATCAAGTCATGCTTATCAAAAGCATGCATTGTCATTGGGACAGGACAATTATGTAAAATGTCATGACGCTACTGTTAACCGTTGAGGAGTTGCCTCGTCTGGAGCCAATCCTGGCAGCAGCATCGCGTCATGCTTATCATAAACGTGTATTGTCATGGATATTGAACAAATATGTAAAACTTCATGTCTCTACTGTTAACCGTCAACGAGTTGCCTCGTCTGGAGCCAATATAAGCAGCATCATCACGTCATGCTTATCATAAACATGCATTGTTATTGGGACTGGACCAGTGTGTAAAATGTCATGTCCCTACTATTAACCATTGAGGAGTTGCTTCGTCTGGAGCCAATCCTGGCAGCATCATCAAGTTATGCCTATCATAACCATGCATCGTCATTTAGACTGGATCAGTATGTAAAATTTCATGTTCCTACTGTTAACCGTTGAGGAGTTCCCTCGACTGGAGCCAATCCTGGCACCATCATCACGTCATGCCTATCATAAACATACATTGTCATTGCGACTGTACCGGTATGTGAAATTTCATGTCCCTACTGGTAACCGTTGAAGAGTTGCCTCGTCTGGAGCCACTATTAGCAGCATCATCAAGTCATGCTTATCAAAAGCATGCATTGTCATTGGGACTGGACGAGTATGTAAAATGTCATGACCCTACTGTTAACCGTTGAGGAGTTGCCTCGTCTGGAGCCACTATTAGCAGCATCATCAAGTCATGCTTATCAAAAGCATGCATTGTCATTGGGACTGGACGAGTATGTAAAATGTCATGACCCTACTGTTAACCGTTGAGGAGTTGCCTCGTCTGGAGCCACTATTAGCAGCATCATCAAGTCATGCTTATCAAAAGCATGCATTGTCATTGAGAGTCTACGAGTATGTAAAATTTCATGTCCGTACTATTAACCATTGAGGAGTTGCTTCGACTGGAGCCAATCGTGGCAGCATCATCACGTAATGCCTATCATAAACATGCATTGCCGTTGGGACTGGACCAATATGTTAAATTTCATGTCCCCACTGTTAACCGTTGTGGAGTTCCCTCGTCTGAAGCCAATCCTGGCAGCATCATCAAGTTATGCCTATTATAACCATGCATTGTCATTGGGACTGGACCAATACGTGACATTTTTTGTGTCTACTGTTAACCGTTGAGGAGTTCTCTCGTCTGGAGCCAATCCTGGCAGCAGCATCACTTATCCTAATCATGTATTGTCATTGAGACTGGATCAGTATGCAAAATTTTAGCTCAGTCGGACACCGGGAAGTGGGTCAAATTTAACTTGCAAAAATCCACCTTCACAATACAAGTCGTGTTGAATTAAAAGCTTTTAATAATAAAATAAAGAATTATTTACAAATCTTTGATCTATGCCTACTACACCGTAGCGCCCGTAGCTCTCCCGAGTCATATACTCGTAGCGGTTACAAATATGTCAAGAACATGCTACGAACCTACGAGTACTCTACGAAAACGAATTAAATTTAATTTTTTAATGGATCTCTTGAACTTTTGCTACTGTTATTTTGAAAGTGTACTTAGATTCTGATGTCCTTGTTACTTGTTAGGCGGAAATGCCTCCTTAACATAAAGTGTTCCGCTCTCTTAAATGTAAATTGGTCCTTCAGTCGACACAAACTGAATGTAAGCTTAAATTCCATAATGTGAATTTTAATCAACATGATCGGATTGCAGCAATTTTCCTCCGCCTTTCGTATAATATATCAAAATATTTCCTAATCAGTTGGCCATTGGCCACATAGTTTGCCTTATAATACGAGTTGGTCTAGACGAGTTGTCATTTGATAAAGTTATGGACAGTTGCAACAGGCACAGTGCAGTGCCAATCCATCATTCGTGGTCGCTTATCTACTAATATATAGCTGCAATCATACATCGCTAAAATCGTAAAATTACAAGCCGCACTGAGCAAATAGACGCTTTTAAATATGACGAAACGTCCACTTGAATTACTGACTGCGGTAATAATTGTATCATTTTCCAAAATGTAATTATTTCTCTTTTAATAATTGTCTAATTACTTATATTACTTAATATTACATTTCTGTTTAATTTCGAATGTAATGTAAAAGGATTTTTTTTTATGTTACACTTTATACAGGTTTTATATTTTTAAAATAAACACTTTGTTGTATTGTCGTTTACATTTTGTAAGCGTTTGCTTTTTATGACGACCTCGACAAGGAGACCGTTTAGATTGTAGACTCTTTTATAGGCTTTCACAACATACTACCAACTACACCTAGAATGAGGAGCTGATACAATAAAAAATAATAATAATGTTAGGAATTATTAATAGTCGTCTCTTGACTTTGGTTTAAAATGACTTTGAATGAATTGTCCAACCGTACTTAAGAAAATAGACAAATATTTATAATTCTGAATACAAATATTTTGTCACTTGCCAATACAAGTACCTACCAACTTTACAATCAATGAGCTACAAAATAAATATTAAGTATTTAGTTCCGGTCGTACTTTGGAATTCTTTTGAATACAATGACAAGTGCTTCCTTAAATTTTCACAGCATAGGTATAGATACTTGGCGTGTAGTCAGGGCTATTGACTAAGTGTTGCGGTTGATTCCCGCAACGGACAAATATTTGAATGGCCTTCTTCCGTTGTTCCGGGTATGGGTGTTTGTGCACGTGAGATCTATGTTAACAAACGCACCTACGACAAAGGAGAAATTCCTAGTATTCATATATTAAATAAATAAAATAATATTAAAATATAATTCTAGTTTTTCATGCAGAGTATGTTAGCTCAAACACAGAACAAGCGTGCAGACACGATCGTAAAATATTTAAAACATTACAGATGCGACGGCGAACGAACGGCGTCGCCTTTATTAGAGATGATTTCTTTATTCCTAATGTCAATGGATAGAAAGTTGGAATATCATGTTTCACACCGCTAACATTACCTTACAACTTTTTGTACGCTTCATGTTTACAGGGTCATTGATTTACCAGAAACTTGAAAAGGGGTCATTGTACTCATCATTATGAACCACTTTTACTATGGGACCAACTGCTACTATCTGCCTGCGACTTCGTCCGCTTAAAAGTTGATTTCTCCATACAAACTTTGGACCCCCGTTTCATCCTCTTAGGCGGTGAACTTTGGAAAATCCTTTCTTATTAAAATCCTTCCTATCTTTCTTTATACGTCAAGCACTTTTCGATATTTCGTTATCAGTGAGTGTATGTCTATGACCTTTTGCTTTTAAAATGTTAAGATAATAAAGCTATAATATGTTGTGTGTCTAATCGTAAAAAGTAACTGTCAGATTGAAACCATTATTTTATTTAGCCAGATATATGAGGAATAGTATAGCTCAATAGCTTATATAACATCACGCTACAACCTACGGGAGCGGAGCAGTAAGCAAATAAGTAACATAACGCGAGTGAAAAAAACCACGCGGACAAAGTTGCGAACAGAAGCTAGTTTATTTGTACATTAAAATATTCGTTTTTTGTTTATTTTTCTAGCTTCTAACATTGGATGTTACTTGACATTCGGTATGATTTGACAAAGTATACATAAGTGTACATAGTAAACAACTCAGCAGCGACAGGTAATAGATAGGTACTGTATATGTTTACTTGAACATTACAGGTAGAGGAGACAAATATACATTTTTGTATTGTTCAATATTTGCCGTAACAAGTGACAATTGAGAGCTGAGAGATCAGCGCTAGAACGCTGACGGAACGTAACGTAAAAGCGATCGATTCTTAAAATGGCAATACATGTTCGCACATGATAATTATTTATTTATTTTGGAAGTTTTTTTTAAATAATGGTTGGCCCTAAATAAGCTTGTAGAAAAACTTTACGAGTTAGCAAGTAATGGGCGACCAACTTATAAAATGTACTTGACGAAATCCATACTAATATTATACCTAAATGCGAAAGTAACTGTTGGCTGTCTGTCTGAACCACTGAACTGATTTTGATGAAATTTGATACGGAGTTGAACCCTAAGAAAAGACATAGGCTACTTTGTAATCCGCGACTTCGTCTGCTTCCGCGATAACCGACATAATAAAGTCGATTTCAATAACGGCGACCCTTTGAAATTACATCCTAGCGTGTGCCCTAATAAGACTTGCCATACCGTATTTAGTTTTAAATACTCGGTCACAACTAACGCAATGGACTTGGCCTGCAGAATTAAAAGAAGGTACTTAGGCTTGGCGAAATGGGAGCAGTGAATGCTTATGCGTATAGCGCATTCCCGGTTATAGGCAGAGGTGATACACTGCGGTGGTTTTAGCCTGTTAGACATACCCCTCTGTCACCCCCACGACGGAGGAAGTTCACGACAAAAGATGACCCGCTGACCGGATTCTTACCGCGCACAAAAAAAGGCTATTTGTTAAGTTGGTAAAAGTCATCAAATGACTGTCAGACTTTTACTGACTAAAAGACCACCCTGTTCCTTCTGTTACTCTTTACGTTCCGAAGTGAAATAAGCAACTACTGAACCCAACACTGTACTTAGCCCGACACGCACGTGGCCGGTTTTTAACATTCACGTTTTTATTTTTCATTAACATTGCGTCAATTTGTTAGTGCATAGTCTTTGAGCACTGTAATAACCGGTTCCTCTTGGTTAACCCACTTGCGCGGGTTAAGACTTGGCTCTTTATTTCTTAATTCCTTTATGTAAAATTAAAAAGAAGTATCGAATAATTACACATACAAATTGGATTACTGTTACAACATTTCTTATAACAAACAGGAAATGTCTTATACAGGCTGACTTTTAAATAGCTTGCCATGTTTTAGTAAGAAAAGGGAGTAAAAATACTAATTAATACGAAAATCTTTTACATGGAACCAACCCTGAAATATGAAAAAGTCTATCTAGCTTTTGCCCGCGACTTCAATATCGGTAATCGCGGACGCAGACAAAGTCGCAAAACAAAAAGTCTATGTCCTTCCTTGGGGTTTAAACTTGCCCTATACTAATTTTTATTAAAATTGGCTCAGTGGTTTATTCGTGAAAGCGTAACAGACAGACGAGTTACTTTCATCTTATTTTTTTTTAAATTATATATTTAAGCTTTCGTTCTGAGTCAATTAAAAATGCTACTTTTACGAAATGAAACAGCATTGCGCGTGCGCTGGCTCTGTCTTTTTAAAGTTGAAGGTCGTGTTAGATTAATCGTGTAATTTAATTCCGATCAATATATTTAGCGATTTTGATACAACATACTTCAAATATAAAAATAAATTGTTTATTTCGGATTCAGAGCATTCAAATCCATATTAATAATGTTAAAATTAGGCATTGTTGCATAGGGGCCATAAAATTATGTCATAATCCGTTACATAAATTATCCCGAAAAGAAAACCGAAAATGATTTTTTAATTGAAAACTTAAATACTTAAGCGAAAAAAAAATATACACATTATAACTTAGGTACTTTTTATATTCCTTTCATATGTTTCAATTCGTTTTATTATATAGGGTTATGGCATACCTTCGTTATGTAGTAAAAGCGTAATTATGAATATAATTGCGCTGAGATAGAAAAATCAATTTAAGTAAAGGGTTAAAGGGCCCCGTGGCTGCCTAGGGGCTCTCTTGTTTAATCCGACACTGAATCTTTGATCTAATTGTATTGAGTTAACATCTTAAATAAAATAACATTCCCTAAGTTTTCTGAATTGCTCCACGCTTCACCAGCTTCCCAGTCTATTCATCTATAGTAAAAATAATATGAATTACTGACGTAACAAATTAGGTCTTAAAACAATAACACTTATTTCTAAAAATGTTGAATGTTAAGTTATATCATCAGATAAATATAAAAATCTTTATAACTGTGTGAACTCGCTTTCTAGTTTGACAAAATGGCGTTTGTTCGTTTTATAATTTTAACACATTTTACTCGCACTTTGCTGGTATGAAGAACATAAGTAGATAATTTTAGATCAAGAGGTCATCTATTTATACACCTACTTAAGGTGGTTCTTGTATTTTAAAAGTTAGGTAGATGGTAAACCACAGTCCCAAAGCTACTAATGTGTTGGTGCACTTAAAGGTCTCTCCATACAGGTGCGATATTATCAGAGAAATATTGAGATATCTATCGGTAGCACAAGTACTATGAAATCTCGCGACACCCTTCACGCAATAGGCGGCGTACACCTGTGATAATATCACTTGCATATGGGTGGAAAGGCCTTTATTCGAACAATTGACTAGCACCTAGTGGTACCTACCTTAGGTGCTAGTCAATAGTCACATAAAAGATGAGCTACGAAAACATTCGATTTTATAACTGTCTTAAACTAATTATCTCCGGTTATGTGATTAACTGTCAAGTGTACGAAAACTGCTGTGATGATTGGTTCACCGAATTATAAACAACCAATCATAGTGTTACCATGCGGGCCATCGCGGGCTTGACAATTTGTCACATCATAATTACTATTCGATGGATATTTAGAAATAAAAATCTAAGAAACAAAGCGATTAAAAAATCGACAATTTATTTTTTCATTGCCTGAAAAATATTCATTTGTACGTACCCAATATTTCGGAGTCAGGGTTACGTGGCAAACGTCATAGAGAGAACATTAGCGTGAGACGTTCTGTCAAATCTTTGTATGTATAGTGCCAAGTCACGGATATGGCGACCATACATAACGCATTCACAGATGTGTGGCTAGTGAGAAAAATTGTACATGTATTCATGATATTTGTGCTCATCCTGTACATTTCGTTCATATTCAAAATTAGTCAATCTCGTCTTCACGAAGAAGAATGTAGGTACCGCAATTGCCGATTATCTGGTGTAACATGTAATACTTATACTTAAGCAACCGTTTTGAATATCACATTTTAATCAAAAATAACACAAAAGTGACTACACGAAGTTATGTAAAGTGACTTCGTAATTGTGATCTAATTTCAGATGACGGCGCGAATGCTCGAACAATTTTCTCATGATCTTGAAACAATGAAAATGTAGTAAATATTTTATAACAGCCATGTGTGGCCGGTCAGACGCGTGTACCCATAAACCTATGGACCCGCCATTATTGAAACATAAAACTGCACGATGAATGTAATACAAGAACATTATCGTTGGCATTCCATACTAAACTATCAGTGTCTCTTAATGCCTCTAAGATTACGTTGTCAATATTTTTTATGGTAGACACATGAACCAATCCGCTATTGTTTTATGTTCAAATTATGTTGTCAAAACAATAAACAGAAACTTAATCAACAGGAAGCTTATGTAACGTAATGAAATATAATATCTCCTTGTATCGACAGCCTAGCTAGACTAATCATAGCTATTACACGCAATCGTACGCGGCGCGTGGGCACGAATTGCTGCTTACATGGTCACACGAGGGTCAGTGTTCACTCACTTAATCTCAAAGTCGACGTCAAAATATTCGTACGAAATGTGCTCAGCTTAACCGACTATAAACAAACGGCTTGTCGCAAGGTCCCACTGTGTCACACTTGTCATTCCCATGAAAATATTTGTTGTTTTTACTATAACATACCTGGTGACATATTAGTGCTCCATTGTCGATTATATCTCAGTTAAGTTCCAACTAATTATATTTACGTACACCTAGATTCTTATAATGTCCTTGTAATGGACTCGGCCGTAACATACATCAAGCTTTATGTCTGTCGATTATTATCGTGTTGGCATACTATCTGATAAGGCGCACGCAACAACAATGAACTAGAAAATTGTAACGTATTATTCTCATCATAGCTTCTTAAAATATTTCTTGTTTAAAACATTTTTGACTTACATTGTAGTCACCATAACAATAAAAACAGTTATTCAAAAGAGCTTAGTTCAGTCGTGATGATTCCCAGATCTAGCATCATTTAGATCGTGGTCATGTAGTGAACTCGTACGCACGTACGTACCTACGTAGATGATCACGATTCCCACAAATACGACACAGACTAGTGGGACGTGGATCACTTTATCATGATTCTTTCAGTTTTTAACGACAATAAGAATAAAATAGAAACACGAAACACTAAGTGCACAAACAAAGTTCAACAAGAAATCTGTGATTTTTTTGATTGCGCAGAAACTAATTGTAAAATTTAAAAAGCTGTGATTTCATTTGTGATAAAATAAAATAATTTGATCTGAAATAAATGTTAAAATAAATATCTAACTACTTCTTTTTTCTTTGACTTTAACTTCTATGCTTTCTTTTGACAATACGCAATTATGCAGAAGAAAACTTTTCAGGACTAGACAAGAATGAGTAAAAACTTAAATGTTGAGCGCCCTATTCCCCAACGTGACTTTTTTTTTTTGAAATCTAGTAGGTTCATCCAAAATCACGCTATTGTAACCATGAAAAGCTGACCAAAACAGACTACGAAATAAGTGTTCGTGAACTAACGACCTCTAACCAATCAAACGCAAGTCATTATTATAAACTAAGTAGCAACCGAATCCACTCGCGATTATAATGCCTAAATTACTGCACGTGGGTCTTACGGACATGATGAGGAGACAAAGCACGTTCAATTACATTATGAACGGAACAAATAGAACAAAATGTTCGTTTGACAATGGCCGCTCGTCTGCACAAAGCGTTGCGCGGGTTGACGCGTGCAATCGGTACACAATACTTCGGGACCATGAACCACATTCGAATCGTAGCAAAAGAATGTTCTGCTCTCGGATTAGTCCTGCAGATTAAGGGACAGGTATAAATGTTTTAGAGTTATTGGATACTAGCGATTGATGAATAGCCCAAAAACTGTTTCTTATATGCAAATAGCATTGTATTTTAGACCACCGCGCAACAGTAGGAATCAAAACAAATACCACACCAATATTCATAAAAACCCTATAATTGCACCGTAGTATTATTTAACATAAACAAGGAAACAATTTGTGCGTAGCTTACAACCAGCGAAACAGCAACAATCATTTTTATAACATTCTTGTATAATATTGAAGGCCCATCTATTTTAATTGTCGGAGATGGTAAACAATTAACAAAGGCTTATATAATAACATTATAATATTACATTTAATCTACCTAACATTTATTGTGTAACAGAAACGGAAATTTATTTTACATAATTATATTATTCAATTATACTGTTAACATAAACACGTAAACAAGCTTTTTAATAGATGGCTCGATGATTAACAATACAATATATTAAAACGTCTCATTGTGTTACGGTAAAGAGCAGCGGTTCATCAACTGCGAAAATTTTTTTAATAGAATCTTTGTTCTTTCTCTTAAATAAATTAAACAAAAGTACTCGTAGGATTTATTGCAACGACTTTTATAATTTTTAGGACGCCTATTTATAGTATGAGTTACCTAATACAGTAACTCCGCAACAAGTGAACGAATCTCTATCGAATTATTCACGCGTGTTAATAATGTGATTGATTAACACAGTGTCTATTATCCCAGGAGTTAAATTTATGGCAAAATACTGGCATCACGCGAGCCGCGGCTAACTGCAAGCAATCGTGAAACAATCTACAAAATGGCTCTGCACACAACTTACAAAACACTTGTAAGTCTAGCGAGGTACCCGCTCACCCAAATAGTTACAATCAATGCTTCATTAATCAACACTTGTTTCGAATTAATTTCTAGAACCGTGCCCGGGAATATGGTGCCTAAGTGTAATGCGTTCGAAAGGAAGCTGGCGTGGCGTTGCGAAATACTCAATGCCGTTGCTACACTTTAGTAAAATCGATTTTAGGAAGTTATATTTAGTTAAATGTATCGGATAGGACAGGTCGTAACAGGCGATCAATTTAGACAAGCAAACAGTAGGTATTAAAGTGGGCCGATTGACCAAACTGCGATTTTACATCGGATTTGCATAATCCCGGGCGATAGCCTCTCGCTTCAGTTTAGGTCGATGTAGTGCGACCGCCTCTTTACATATAATAACAGGTTCGTTTGTGATTTCGAAATGAATTTATGTTGCCGAACACCTTGCTGTTTGCGGCAGAACCTAGCTTCAAAAGTTATAATATCAGCAATATTGTTGCTCAAATGTCTTTAATTGGTTCTGAAGTTGCTCACTGTAGCGTTAACACTGAATCATGTCGTCACTGCATCTATTTCGAGAGTTTGAAGTTCTCTTAATTTCTTAGAAATCTGATGTTATCCATTTGTTATTTTTTAAGAACGTAACGCAACTAAAATTACGCTTCGTGACTTATAATAATCCATTCTCAAAATTTGATCAATTTGAGTCAATTATCAAGAAGAAAGTGGTCTTACGCATAATTAAAAACTCGTTTATTTCATTGACACTGTTGTGATTAATAATTTCCACATTAATATATACCTATTACATAAATATGGTTGGTTCAACACGTCTCGCGATACCATTCATGTTTATTAACATATGAATGATACCCATTAAAGTACAATATTATTTAATGAACTGTAGATCTTAATGTCGAAGATCACGGAAAATTTCTTATGATATAGATTTATTTTTATTGATGTAAAAGCCATTTCATCGATAACAGCGGTAGACTATAAACCTAGGATAGTTGTAAATTTATGCTTGCGCTGACGACTTCTTACAAGACTGACGTAACCACTTTACATTTGACGCCAGTAAACACACGCGGCTTGTTTTTATTATAAGTCAACGCTATGTCACTATGTATCAATATTCGTTAAGTATTATGACTCTATTAGATATACCACAACAGTTAAAAAAAACTAGTTATGTAGGTATTGGTACACAGTAATAAGATCAAGCAAAATTTACCGTAGCCCATTTGAATTACGTTCAACAAAAATATTTGCTGTTACACCAACTCATAAAATGGTTCGACATGACGTTAAATTTACGAAATCACATGAACAAATTGCTACTATATCTTTTAAGTTTAAATTTTAGCCACTGCGCAAGTGAATATAAAACGACTAATAACAAGAACTAGTTTGTAGTTAGTAAGTGCCATGTCTGCAGAAGTTGTAGGTCTATTAAACATTTTGTGGCACGCACGTTGTAGCACGTATTGAAGGTTTCTATTTCTTTCCTTGCATAACAACTGGTGACAAAAATGTCAATTTCGCTAAGTTAATAGAGGTAAACAAAAATAAATATCTTCACTACATATAAACATTTAAATATAGCCACACGCTATCCTAGTGTTTACAGAACGTTTACACTTACAGAAACTACTATTTTTTTTATATAGTTTTTTATATAACCTACATGTAGTCAGTTGTGTTAATTTTAGTTTAAATAAACAAATACTAAAAGCAGGTTTTTTATTGTTTCAGAGAGCAGTACATATTCAACGTATTTGAAGTAATAGTGAGTACATTAGAGACGAAACTACAAAGGATAGAGAACTTGGACAAGGCCGTAGAACACTTAATGAGGAGAGTAGAAGCACTCGACTCGAGAGTTAATGACAACATACACAAAACAGATGCTATCATATCAAAACTGGGAAACCTCGACCTAAAACTGTTCAGTCACATAGGCCAGAATGACGAGGAAAGCGTAACCGAAAACACGGCTAAAAGACAGGCCGAAAATAAAAAAAAAATAAGTGACGCACAGTTGCTTGACCGAAAACTGGAATCTCTTGATCAAAAAGTCTCGAACATCGACACGACACTGGTAGGCCTCAAAAATCAGATAGACAGCAACTTTTTGCCAGTCGATGACATCAATGCCGAGGCCAGTGAAAAGAAACCTATTAATTTGAACGTTATAGAAATTGCAAAAGGTTTGAATACCGAGGTTATCAATGAAATCACGAAAGAAGTAGACCAACTGAGAAGCTCCGTATCGACAGTTGATCGTAAATTACAGTTCCATATAAATCTTGTTTCTGAAAATTTAGGCAAAGTGCTTTATATGATGGCAGATGTTCATGCCGCCATCGTTGAACCTGAAGACGCGTCAATTAACGTCAACAGTTTGTTTAAGAACCGTACGGCGACAAGCACGCAGGCACCCGTTACAAAAAGTAGTAAAATTGATAATCTTGTAAACAAAATTATCCCTATGATGAGTGTTTCAGAAAAGATGGACGAGGTTTGGGATGTGGTCGTCGGTACTAAGAGTTCCGTCGATGATTTGGTTCCTAAGTCAGATGAACTGCTCACGCAGACACAGCGTCAAGAGCGGGCCATCGGACAGATCCACAATGACTTGCGTCTTAAGACGAATCTCATCATCGAAAATTTAGACATGGTGGAGAAACGGTTGAAGAAGCAGGAAGACGACGTGGCAACTCTGGCGCAGCGGCCGGTGCCTGCTGAGCTGCTGCTGGACCCCACCATCGACCGGCTAGTGGAATACGCGCCTAACCGCTACCGTGTAGACGAGCCCTATGCCGACCCCACCACTAGCACCGTTGCCGCCACCACGATCTCGCCCTCTTCCACAATAAACAACAGGTGACATTGTTCTATTTCCAATTTACTATGGCTTTGCGATTGTGCTGTTACGATTAAGTATGTATTTTCCAAGCGACATGTTATTGCGAGCACTGGCGATTTTAGTGTCTTTACTCGTACAACCTACACACGCGATATCGTTTTGGTGCAAGGGGTGTAGGGGTGTACGGTGACTAATATTCGTGTCGCACGCAGCCCGAGCACGAGCACGTCGAGCACGTGGAGCTCGCCGTCGAGCGCGAGCGCGGGCGCCACCGTGACCGTGACGCCCGCTAGCACCGGCAACACCACCCCGCGGCCCGCCAGCCGCAAGGGCGGCATCATCTTCCCCAGTGTCAAGAACAAACCCATCATCGGCAACAACACTTTCGCTTCGGAAATCGTCGCCAACTATAAAGACGTGAAAGTGAGTCAAAGTTACATAAAGAATACTATTACTCATTATACACAACACACCTATCGTTGTCGCTGAACAAATCAAAAGGTGCAATTAATAAAATGTGCTATAACCGAGCGAATGACATAATATTTTATTGAAGCTTCATCGTCCCATGGCTATTAATCTTAATTGAAATTGCCTTTAAGTTAGTAAAAACATTTTATAAGTGTTTTTCTTTGGCCCATAATTGATGAAGTAACAAGATAATCTTAAGAAAACATACAGTTAGTTTACAAGAAATTGTTCTGAGGTGGTGCGTGTAGTCTATGTAACTGTGTCTATAAGACAAAAACGGTGATTACGAGTAGCTGCAGCAATACGTCTCATTTAAGTTGATTCTTGTCTAGATGTGGGTTAGATGAAGTAAGGTGATTGCATCGGCTATTAATAGGAGATTGGTTGAAATAAGTCAGTCTTGGCGGTGGCTCGGGTATGTTACTGTACTGTACATATTTAAGCTCTGTTGTCGGAATTTTAATCAGCGCCTGTCGGTCTGGTTGTGCGCAACTTGCAAACAGTCTCTCCGATACACTGCCATTTAAGTCTCCCGGTTTAGCAATAAGGAACACAAAATACTGCGAAATACATGCTCTGGTATGCAGTTACCGGAATATATTTCTACATTCGGACCAAACCACTATAACTTTCAATCTACCTATGCTGGTCAGAAAATTGGAAAATATTTTATGACATCCGCCTTCTACCAGGTTTTAAAATGTAACATGAGTGTATCCAAAGATATGTGTAAAAAATAATATGTTTTAAAAAGCCAACCACTAAGGTCTACCTACCAAGTAGGTACGTCCACGCCCCGGAATCAATCCCATAAACGATACATCTAGGTTGCAGTAGCCAGAACTTTACCAAATATTTTTTTTACATATCGGGGTAAATTAATTTGTGTGTTTTTACCCAGACAAATATGTGAACATTTCGTAAAACATAAAACAAAATTGAAGACGCTTAAAAATTTTTTGGCTCTTATAAAACAGTTAACGTCGCAAAAGCGAAGCTCTGCTGTTCGTCTGTCGTTGAAACTTGAAAAAGCACGAAGCTGAACACCACGACATTTCCGTGCAAGGAAAGTTGCGTGACTCTCATTACGTAAATCTGGTTCGACATCACACTCCACTCGGCGGGCCGCGCTTTCCGCGCCTTTGTAAGCGCCCGCGCAAAAACCGGCCGTTCCCACCATGCGACAATTACCAATGATTACAAGTGTTTATTGTTCTTAGCGTACGAGAACCGGCGGTTATGTAGAGCTCCATGATGCAACGTTTTATAACATGTTTACCTATCGCGCACGACTCGCACCTGTGTAAAAAATGTCGCTCCAAATACTTACGTTATGTTACGAACGCAATCAAATACTACGTCGTGGTTACTGTTTGTTCGCAACAATTCTAAAATACTTCACATTTCTTACTGCCGCTATTCATTAAAGGCATGGTGTATTGTTACATTTTTTTTTATTTGGTCACATACGCGTTCGACATTTGAAGGATAAACGAAATTGGTCGGAATAGGCGTGTATAACAATGTTAACAAAAAAAAACTGTAACTAATTTATGTAATGCAATTCGTAGTAATTAATAGGTAGGTATCGGATACCTAAATATAATTTACATGAAACGGCACTAAATATACTTAACTGTAGCAGGTTGTCGAGATTTTGCAACCAACCTAACTTAGGGTAAGTAATTAATTTTGCGAATTTACTTCCTGTACAGGTTATTGAACACCCACGTAAGTACTCAGTGTTGTAATTGGAATAAAACCAATAGGTACCTACTCCAGTTGTGCAGGTGACTGAATTAATATTTATAATAAGTACCTCACAGACCATACCTTAAGTATAGACATTTCTCTCAGCTTTGGTTGCAGGTTGGTCTTTTTATTACCAGATTGCTTAATATTGTATTGAAAACCCACATGCATTATAGATAATTAATTAAACATTTAATACCTATTAAACCCTTCTATAAACTATATGTGCAGAGTAGCCGACTTAGAAGAATAATAATAACTGTTTATATTAATTAAATGTAAGTAGGTACTTGGTCTTCTGAAATTTTCTGTAGTTAGAAAACTTTAATAAACTTTGTTCCAAGTCTAATCAGTTATTGTCATAACTTATCCACTAATGACATAACATAGGTATAATAAGATAAGCACACAAAAATACCAAACATACCCATTGATTTCTCCTTTTTTTACATATTTAGACAAATACTTTCTTGTTATCGTATTAGACCGGCCTCACATTGGATACGAATTTGTACCGTACGTAAACATACGTTTTTGGACGTACTAATTGAACGCGCACACTGGTTGCGTTTTTCTCCGCTGATTGTGTGCCAGTAATGACTCCGGGCTACTTTTCGGTTATCTGCGCAAGGATAAAGATTAATAAATTTGAAAAAAAAAAGAATCAAGTAATATTTCTTTTATATCCGAGCAAGTTGGGATTTAATTCGTATGTCGGAACTATACGCGCGTACACGCACGACTACCTAGTTCGCATTTTCGCATAGAGTGTGCGAGACTCGGAGAGTCGGGATAGTTCGTATGTATTACCTACGTGTTTGCACGAGTCAAAATCGTACGAAAACGTGTCCATGTGGGGCCGGCATTATTCATACTTATTCATCCCTACCTATTCATGGTGGTGGTATAACAACATCTAGCAATGTGTCCAGAAGACGGACAGATCGTGACCGGCCTGTCAGTCGAAATGATGAAAACAAACCTCTTACTTTCATTTCCCCTGAGGCCCGCAACTGTCCTACCATGCTTTCGGTTTATTAGAATAGGCCGTTTATGCAAATCACAATACTTCAAATAATGTAATAACCATAAATCACTGAGTCACCTACAACCATAGTGCATTATGATCGCAGAGGAAATACCAGTCAGTAACCGCAAGTTTCACTGTAGATAGGAAGTCGTTTCTTTATGGAGATAGTTTCCCGATACTATCTACCACTAAAGATTGATCAAAGCGAATCAAATAAGTACCTACGACATGAGTTTTAGGGTTTCGTATAATAATAACCTAGCCGGTTATTGCAATTGTGATATTACGTAGATAGGTAGCTCCGTTACTTCTTTTTTTTTTAATTATTCTGGATGGTCCATTCTTGACGTGCAAAAAAAAATTTTGGAAGCGTTTCTTCTTAGACTACCCAGAACACCCCCATGTACCTATTTATTTTAGGAGGTAGACGGTATTTAAATTGTTTTATAGGTTTTTTTTTTTTTTTTTTTAGGCTTATTTTTTTTTTACATTCCGAACAATTTGATCTTCAGTGGCATTATCTGTACTGTGTGCCTGCCACTGTCATTGAGTTTATTTTTCACAGACGTTCTCATGTATCATTATGCCATAAACTTGCCCGGAAAGGCAGAAACGCAATTGTAGCCCAAGTCGAAAGCAATGGGGGAAAAGGAGCCTTATGTGTTTCGTTTTTCATAACCCTAGTGAGGAAACAATATTGATATTTGTTATTTGATACGAAAATAATAATACGATTCCATTAACATTAGTCTTGATCGTGATGTAGACGTTCTCAGTTAAGTTGTCATTATGGATTGGTACAAGAGAAAGAGATTTAATACAAAGAGATAGAAGATAAGAGGTGAAAAGTAATTGGTGCCACCAACTGAATAGGTATATTTCATTTAGGTAATCAACACAAATTAATGTTAATTTATTACTTAACAAATATAAATGATTCGATGAAATATAATGTTTATTTTATCATATTTTATTAATTAATGTAGTTATAGATATATATATTATTTATTCACAAGGTATTTCCGCATAAAACAATCAAAACTCTTTGTCAAAATGTAGAAAATGTAGTTTGGAGCACCCTAAGCTAGTACCATGGCCCCGTCAGAGCGGCCACAGTTTGATGGTGTTACAAAAGTGTGTAGATGAGGGACCAAATTATATTCTTCAAAAGCGGAACTTCAGGAAACTCTCGTTTAGGTAAATCACAGGGATTTTGTGAATTCGTCAGTGCACCCACCACCGCAAGGTATTTTAACGTAAGTTAGATATGAACATCGAAATATCCAATGTCGGTTAACAGCCAAATGTGCCCATTTTGCCAAAACCGTCATACCCCCGTCACCATCAGCCGCTACTACCCCAGAACTCTCAGCCAGGGAGGAACTCGGGGGCCAGTCCGTCCTATGAATTAGAGGCTGTTTTTTTTAAAAGGTGCTTTGTTGAATCGCAGTTTTATGTACTTACAAACCCATAAGACAGTATTTTGAACAAAAACTGGTACCGTGTTTGCGTCATGGTCGCGACAAACATACATAGGGGTACTAGACCTACGTTAAGAGATGTAGCCATGTGATTTTCTGAACTAATTCGAATGCTACTATTAGGTATCCACCTACCGTAGGAACCCAGTCGTTTTTACTGCTAACAACAGTCTACCACAACAGTAACAATTACGAGGAAAATCAAACATTTAAAGATGATAAATACCAACGACATTTAGGCAAAATATGGCAATTATGTTGAGAAAGTTTCAAAGGGGCCGGTAATTAATCTAGGTAGGTATCTACCTACTTACCTGTACAACCAAAAGGGAAAGAAAGTTATTAATATTGCGTAACGTTATACATAACGGTGGCATTAAAATTGATGGCATTGTTTGAGTAGGTACTAAAGGTTTTATACGCGCCTCGCGCCTATTCAAACGCTTATGAATTATCATTCCGAACGCATCGCGAATTCCTATAATAAATAAGCACCTATAGCCTATGCGAATACTCTGTTGTAAGACGTTGCACATTTTATGAAGTTATTATTCAAAGCGGCGTAGGGTGCACTGAAGATCTTTTCCGCAATTTTAAAGATAGCTGATATAAATGTAATGTGTATTAATTATTATGTGGTAACAGTTCAGTCAGTGCACCTACCTGCTTTTATTTATTGGATTTAGAGCGTTATTCTACAATGATAACTTATGTCTTTTCTAGGGGTACTCGTGCGTAGACCTGATGAACGGTGGCATGAGAGAATCTGGCGTGTACTACCTGCAGATCAGGGGGACCACCTACTGGTTCCTGAAGGTGTACTGCGAACAAAACATCGCTGATGGAGGCTGGACTGTAAGTTACAGATTCTGTTTACATACGCTTTTCCATCGTTATCAACAAGCACTATAATTATTAAGATGGATGTAAAAGTGGCGCTTTCGACACATTGTATACAGGTACCTAACCGCCTACTCATCATTATTAACAACCTTTGCTGCATACATTTCATACCTATGTTCACATAAATCGACAGTTTATCAACAGATTGTTTTTTATAGAACTTGTGCATATTGAAGACTGGTACGGAAGAATAAGTTATTTGGTTTACACTTTTACAGACAATACAAATAGGTACTTACAATTATTATTTTGTGTTCATATTTTAACAGCTTGTAGTGTCTAATAATTTTGAAACATGTTTAGAGTGATTTTAAAGAATTGACACACTCGAAACACTGTTTAAAAGTAGTTGCAATTAAGTTAGCTGCCTGTATACCAAACGATTTGTTCGACTGTACATCAATGACTCATGACTTCTTTTTTAGGTTTTCAGTTACCTACTTTAATTACACCTTTTATAAATTGTACCTTTAACACATTATTTTAGTGTCTTGTCTGATTGTACATACCACATTATATTATAATAGTCTGACAGTTTAGTAATAGGTATTGTCTTTAGTTATACCTATATACATACCTACGAGGAGAAACTTGGAAGGGACATCGCAGCAAAAACTTTTAGCATGGATTAAGTAGGTACATGATACTGCCACATTGGTCTAATGGTCCTAAAGCGCGACTGCTAAGCATGAGGTCTTGGGTTCAATTCCCAAGTCGGGCTAAGTGTTATTGAGTTTTTCCAAAAGGAATTTGTCAGTAGCAGCCTCGGAGTCTGAGTTTGTGCCCGGTTCATGGCAATAGGCTCGCCCCCTATTACATGGGACTTCAGACATAATTAGCGAAATGTGGGTGTAATAATGTGTACACCCCTGCCTAATCTTTCGTGGATTACAGGCGTGATGTTATCTATTTAAGTACTTGATACAAAAAATAAAAAATAAAAATACCTATTGTCCCATACTCTTAGACTGTGTCAGTTTTGTAAGAAATAGCTGATTTTTTTTATTCTTCTCTCGAATTTCTAGTGTCATGTAGGCACTGAATACCTACATGGTAAAAGTTTTCGTTGCAATATCCCTTCCATTCGTTATTTAGGGGGTCCAACCAAGAAGCAACTTGGCGCTTATTAAGGAATCGGTGTGTGAAAATAAAAGAGTTAATCGTAGGACAAAAATTTATTAAATTCATTGTTACACTATACGGAAATTGCAATAATTATTAGAGCCATGCATATGTGTGAAAGCGAGTCACCGAACATATAAAAGGAAACGATTAGACAAATAGCTTTCTATACCATATTATACTTTTAATTAATAAATATTTAATTTAAAATCCCCCGACGGCGGCCATCTTGAACCGATTTTCATCAAACATAGCTAAGAACACTCCCAACTAATTCACCTTTCAAAAAGAAAATCAATATCGGTTCATCTGTTCGGGAGCTACGATGCAACAGACAGACACACACACCTTAACGCGTCAAACTTATAACAAACCGTCGCGTCGTTTGTGCGTCGGGGTTAAAAATGCAATATCGTAACCTAAATACAAATAAATTAAAATAAAATAAATAGTGATGTCCATTTTTAAACATAAATAGGTATTGTGTAAACAAAAATATACGTATACACAAAAAAATACAGTTAAGTGTAAAATAATAATCTAGCTACAGTTACTACTAAGTTTATATAAGTATTTGCAATAATAAAAATTGATAAATATAGCAATAACTAACAAAAAGTTAATAAAATATAATTGCATCTACGTAGGTCCTACTAATACTTACAACGCATAAATAAGGAAAAACTAAATTAAATTGGTCTATTCAAAATACGTGTTTACGATAAAGATTAATTCATATTAATCTTTATAGTAAACACGTATTACATATTCATACCTATATGTATTGCTATATTGTAACTTTGAATATAAACTAATAGTGGAAGTCGGTTTCGATCAATATTAAATGTAGTTAATGTTGACTAAGGGTCTGTAATTAATAATAACAATTTGGCACGCACGACAAGCTCTAAGCAAACATGGTAATTAATGCTCATTCATTCAGCCTTTGCATCTAAGAACAGTACTGGGCAATCAAAGCCTGCATAATATGCTGGAATTATCTAAAACAGCGGTCGGCAACCCGCGGCCCACGGGCCGCATGCAGCCCGTCGACGTCTTACTTGCGGCCCGTAAATGTTTTGTAAAGTATAAAATCAGTTAGTTAGGTACCTATTTAGGTACATGGTAGTTTTCATTTTTGAATGGTTTAGTGTTTATTTTTACATAAAAACATAATGTAAGTCTTACGTGTACGAATTAAATCAGAATGTTAAAAACAAAAATTATTACATTTTTATTTTTTCGATGGGATATATCCAATTATATATATCCCATCGAAAAAATCCATTATCACAATTGCAGCCCGCCTTTAGCTTATTTTGTCACCTCGTGGCCCTTGCCTGCCAAAAGGTTGCCGACCCCTGATCTAAAACAACAATAATTACAATATTTCAACTACGCAGTGTGGCTACTTCTATAATATAATTATAAATATATAATTAAATTATACGAGTGATATTATTTGATAAGTACCTATACATATAAGACTATATTAATTACACATTTATACGATACAAATATATTTTCATTTAAATATCAAAATATTACTACAACATCGACATTACTACACATTTTTAAAATGGAATCTACTAGATACTTATTGCAAAATACTATGAGATATTATTTATAACTGATCGCATATAATCGGAAGCATATTTACCCAAAGTTCATTTTAGCTAAGAAAGTAGGTATGTAAAGACTTCCAGAGATAATTGATTTGAAGAGAAATCCATTCCGTACTAGAAAAAATGCTACTGTCATACCTATTTTCGCCGCAAAGTAGTATTTGCTATGTTTCAGTTACAAAGCTATGAGTGCCGATGTAATTACACGGACATTAGATATATTTCATGTTTGTTTGTGGGAACGCATCTGCGTCTGCGCCTCTGGTCAATAGGCGGTGGTGACCAGTTAACATCAGATGGGCCGTCGGCATGTTGGCATTCCGATTACATACCAAAAAGAAAATATGTACCTATTTTTCCCTGAGGAATCAGGCACAAAGAAAACACTACAATATTAGGATAATAATATTATAATATTGCTTGATTGATATTGCTTGTACATGAACGATTTCCTCATATTAAGAGTAAAAAATAAGTAAGAAATAACTTATTAATTCGGTGCACACTAGGATTTGCATAGGTACATAAAAAACCAAAATTTCAGTTAGCCGTAGGTAGTAGGTACCTAAGCCGTTTTGTATGAGGTACTAGATCCGAATTTTATCCGTTCGAATTTAGAATACACTCGGTTTCGGATCGGAATAGTGTGCAAACGTGCTAATTTTTTAATAGCAGCATTTATTAGCTCTTAGAGCTCCTTTTGTCACCAATGTGTTCAACTTGATATATTATTAACGACCTGAGGAGCGCAGCCGAGGTGGCAACTGGTCAAATACGCTTGGTCAGCAACTAAACCTTTAAACTGTTAACCAGGTGATACACCGTCGTGATGACTATGGCATCCCTGCTGAGAACTTTAACCGAGATTGGAACGATTACAAGAACGGTTTCGGCGACCCCAGCAAGGAGTTCTGGCTTGGTAACGAAAACATTTACATGCTGACCAACAACGATGACTACATGCTCAGAGTTGAACTGGAAGATTTCGACGGTAATAAAAGGTAAGCAGACTAGCAAGGCAACCGATCTGCACCGAATGAGAAAATTCAGTTCGGCCCTGCTCAGCATTAATCGACGTTTATGAACACTGACATAAGGTTCAAATTACCATAGACATAATATACATTTAACAGGTTTGTCCAGGCTCTACTTAGGGATGATTCTCATTTGAGCGGGCCGTGCCCGGGCCGGGGCGTGGACGAGCCGACGTGGTATTGAAGTGCGTCGAGAGGGCCCGGACGGGACACGGATAATGCACTGTGTAATATAAATTGATTCATACAAAATATATGTAACAGATTTAAAACCGTGCCCCGTCCGTGCCCCGTCCGGGCCCCGCCCCGGGCACGGCCCGCTCTAATGAGAATCATCCCTAACTCTTAGACAATAATAATTATTAGCTTATCAAATTACAGTGATACTTAAACTAATACACATAATACTAATACGAATTTTGTTTTTGTAAAAACCATTAGAACAGTTTTATAATATACAACAAAAGTTTATAATAATCTAAACACAATACGTGGAAGAAATATAACAAGGAAATTGAGGCCCCTCACTGCAATAAAATATTGTTAATGAAGAGCAAGATTTATGAGTGTGATTCCAACACGTGCTTACAAGAAACATCGGAGTAGCGTAGGAGATCCTACTTACAACTTTATAACCTGCTTTTATACACAGTAGGTATACGATTGATTGACTGATTTACAGCTAGTAGGTATATACTAGCTATAAATCAGTACCTATTCCGTAGGCAGATAGTAGTAAAATTAGATTGCGAAATAGGTACCGAATTAGATAATTATATTAAGTGCCTACAAATTGTTGAAAAAAAACTACCTTATTCATAACATTTTTGATTGGCACCTCCGTATGAATGAAGACTTGTTGAAAGAAAAGCATATTGCACACTAAGTTTCTGAAACGATGATTAAGACAAGAAATAACCTAAATCTTTATTGTTTATATTATGAAGCAATTACAATGTGATTAATCGGACTACTAACTTGGAAGACTTGGTTATAACAACTAATCTATAATAGAAACTTGGAAAGAAGATCATCACAAGATTGTTTTTTTTTTTCGACAATACAGGTATGCACAGTATTCGCACTTCAAGATTTACTCGGAAGCGGAATACTACAAGCTTGAAATAGATGGTTACGAGGGAAACGCAGGAGACTCCCTCAACGACCCCTGGTATGGATCAAACAACAGCCCGTTCTCTACTTACAACAGGTATGTTATCATAGCATAAACACCAATTTTTTAAGCACTACTCCCGTTGACTGCGGGACAACACAACTGTTGTGTTTCGACTAAAAAACGCGCATTCGGCGCACACACAACGTATGTGTTTTCTAAGGGGAACTAACGAACTGTAGCCAGCCGCATTACGGGCTTGGCGTAGCGAATGTTCGCCCGCAGTCAACGGGTTAATACTAATAGTTGTCACTAAAGTATTCTACATCTTAAAAGTGACAAAGATAGTATATGACACTTGACACGGTCCGTATGTCCAGCACAGGATAGGCTTTTAACAAACATATTATATACGCTAATTATTATAACATAGATCAAATACAGAATAGCTATACCTACTGTTTTACAATTTTTACCATTTTACAGACACAAATCACAATGATTTAACACGATTATTGCAAGAAATTCTTATTCAATTATTATTCTAATAATCAGCTAATAAATTGCGAAAAATACCGAAACTTTTTTAACAATCATCTCAGATTAAAAATGTCCCTAATACTACTAAGCCAATTAGTGTAAACGCCAAACTGACCGAGCCTGCTCGCGTCATGTACATTGTACATCATCATCCATACAAAAATATTTGTTTTAAACACGAATTTTACCCAACCGGCATCAAATCTTATAACCTTATCAACTAAATATTGCAAATACAATCTAAGTTTATACTACAATCGGAACTACACAGTATTACAATAAGACGGTATACAATAATATACACATATATATAGTCTATAATTAAGCAAAAAGAGTAAGAAGTGATACACGAGTGTTATTTACAGAGATAACGACAGATCTTCGTTGAACTGTGCCTCCATGCTGAAGGGGGGATGGTGGTGGAAGTCTTGCGGCCGCGGCCTCAACGGCCTTTATCTGCACGACCCACAAGATCTCACTGCCAGGCAAGGTGAGTAACAAGCCTAGACAAAAAACTAGACTTCAAATAGTAAATAAATATTACATTTCTGTTGATGCTAAGAATAAGGAACTCCGATTCAAAATAATACAATTTGTCGTATAATCACATTTCGTAGCTCTTAATATTTTGACAGGCGCTTGCGCATACACGCGCGTGGGCATCACGCTCACACTAAATATAGGTTTTAACATTTGGATGTGTTTCAGGTATTGTGTGGTTCCGTTGGCGAGGCTGGGACTACACACTGAAGAGGGCGACCATGATGATAAAGCCCAAAGGCCTGCTGCCCAACACGTGAAGCGCGCCGCGACACGACGCAACACTATACAACTTATCCAGCCTCTGTTCACTCATTACCTGGATTCGACCCACAATCAACGATACTTACTAAAACATTCAACATGAACCAGTTTTAGTCGAAATTGAACTGAAGCAATTAATCTGTGATACTCATAAACGAAATTCGACTTAAAGTTACAGTCGTACAAAGTATTTAATCAGATCAAAACGATTGCTTTCCGAATCCAAGTAATGACATAGAACATAGCAGGCAGCTAAGCTCAATATATGTACCTATCTCTGTAAATAATTACTCGTAAATCATCGATCATCGGTCACTGTCACCGCATCTTCGCCATTATACCAGTAAAATGTGTCCCGATGTAAATACAGATGCTAGACTATGTTTAAAGTGCCACATCACACCCCAAATTCATTAATTTATTACTCATGTAAACTTGATACATAAAAAATCTTTCGTTAATTAGGTTTATAACTTAGATATAAGTAAATTTTTGTAATAAGATGTAAATAATTACTATTATACAGCAATCGATAAGATGCAAACAAAATGACAACAATATTATAATATGTAACGTAATATTATAACAGCGCGGAATTAGCCTGGAAATATGAATTATATTTTACGTTTATAAATGCACTAACTCTCGAAATATTTTATAATACTATTATATGCTTTAACATATAATTTTAATTGCAATTACATATTATATATTATTATATAGTCGCACATTGCTCTATTGTAAGTATCCACTAGCACATACCTATCAATGTACCTGATATATACCTGTGTAGCAACAAGTTCGTGTAAAGCCTTGCACGACGTTATTTATAATTATGTAAACAGACCACGATACAACAATATGGTATTACAACATCAAACAATTAGCACAACTACAACGAATTCTTTTAAAGTTCAACAGACACTAGTGAATCGCCGCCTTGTTGCTAACAACAGCCGAATATGTAAAATAGCATGTTGTCAAGCAATGTTCACTAATAATCCACATTGTACTAAACGCCCACATTTCTAGATTGTTTATGAACTATTGCTTGATGCGTAACTGTGCTCAGTTATAAGTTACAAACACGAATATTGTTAGTAAATAAATGTACGTATTTTTATAAATGCCGTTTTATTGACACAACAATATTTAATATTTATGACATATTAGTTATAGATGTAGACTGAAGTATACACTTCCACGCGAAAAATACACTCACGCACGACCGCACTTGAAATAAAAGCTACAAAAGAAAATTTGAAGTATCCATCAATCTTATTCAAGAATCACGATATCAATTTAGTTAACGTTGAATTTTAAATGTTTTTTCACTTGACGTTCGTTTTAATAACACTGATTCTAAAAACTAATGATTATATTTATTTTAGTCTGTTTCAAAATCTGGTTCTGGTGGTTGGATATTCAACAGCGGATCCATTTGTTGCACTAAGTCCGTATCAAGTTCCATATCTTCAGTTTCAATATTATCCGTTATTAAACCAGGCGGTGGCGGCGCGTCACCTAAAAAGTCTTTGCTGTCGTCAGAGTCTATTAAGTTATTGCTACGAGTCACTGTGTGCGCGAAAATAGATCGATCTAATACTTCATGTGATTCTACCATAGCTTGTTCTAATATGTGCTGAGGTTCTATATCAAAAATTAAATCTTGGGGTTCTCTAAATATGGCGTCTAAGTCACCTAAAGAATAATGTTCGGCTTCGGGCAACACGCGCGAGGGGCTGGACTGCGAGTCACGCCGCGAAATTCGCGCGCGTGCAACCCGCTTTCCAGCCCCAGACATGTGTTATACTTTTTGTTTCTTTGGGCCCTTTTTATTAGCGCGCTCCTTGGCCTTCTCCAGCAGTGGCAACAGCTTCTTCTCCTCGGCTAATATTCTGAGGAGCATAATAATAAACGGCAAATAATTATGCCTCCTCCGAGCCATTTCTTGTTGATACTTCATCATCTTTACGTCTTCATACTCTATCAACATTCTAAGTCTGGGCACTTCGTTTTCCATCTCATCTGTTTCCATGCCAAGCATCTGAGATTCAGCTAGCAGATCTTGGAGCTGTCTCTCATAGATCATCTTCCGGTCTGACACGAGGGCCATCAAATTGAAGTGGATTTCGCCTTCTGTGTACCTGTACATTATTACAACTATTTAAAATAATCACAACACAATCCAAATTACTTTGGAGAATATGTGAGTAACGCAGAAGTATGTAATATGTCTCATGAGACTTACTCCTGCATTACGCACATCGCATGCATTAATAACATTAAAAGCACAATTAGGTTCTAGACGGAATTGAAATTAAACACCAATCAATCTACAGCTTATTAATGTCTCTTTTTATACAGAGCCATGAGTATCAATCACAACACCTACTCAAGATGGATGGCGAATTCAGTTTTATTTTAAAGTCCAGATTTTCTAATGTTGCTTTCAATCACCATCATCAATGATGTCTAAGATACCTAATAAATTAAAAAGTATGAATTAATTCAATTGAAAAACTCACATTTGTTATTGCCCGGTATCAAACCCGCAACCTCATGCATGAGAGGCGGGCGCCTTAACCACTGAGCCATGACTATATTCATCAATAAAGAAAAATTATGATCAAACAAAACTAAATAAATTAAAATAAACATACACATTAATCCTCTTCATAATAATTGGACGGACCACATCCAGCCAGTCTTGTTCAGGAGCGACGGGGCCGTGGTCGATGGGACCTTCACGGAGGCCATCCAACTCGTACAAACGCCCATCTATTGGCATGTAGCCAACAAAATGATAAGCTTCGTCATCCTGAAACGTCAAAGTAATTCTGTTTTATTGTTTGTGTAAATGAGTGTAAAAATAAAAGATATCTCAAGGTGATAATCCAAGAGATCTGATTCTGATTTTGATTTTATCTGATTGGATGACACACTTTGAACTTGAATGTTAACAACTGTGAATTATATCACATGGTGTATCGCCTAAGGTTATTCTAATCTATATATGCATTTGTTGCCCCCACAATACATAAACATACCTTTGTAGCTGTTTTAGGATCAAACTCGAAGAGAGTCTGGTTTGCCATCGAGTTGTGAGCACTGCGAATAGTCTGCGAGTTGCTTAGTGTAAGTCCTCGCATCTTCGCGTCAAACGACATGCTAAACTCTTTTAAACTGTTCAATTCTGGACCCAGGTCCACATCAGGATGGTCGCAGTTCAAAAGCAGACTTATAACGGCTTGAGTTGCACAAGCATTGTTTATAACCTAAAACAAAATAAAACACACTATTGTAAACTACTGTCAGTTTCAAGGACAGTGAACATATTAAAAATGTAGTGCGTACCTACTCATATCCAAATAAGTATATTAAGTATTATGCTATGTTGTATATTTTATTCCTTAAGTTTACCTGCTTGGCAAAGTAGATCTTGTCGAGACGACTGTCTCTGACAATAGGGGCTGAGGGCTCTTCATGTTGCAAGAATTTGAACAGAAATATAAGTCCATGCACTGGTCTGGAATAACAAAGAGATACCTATTATCATATACCATGTATTTAATATTAAACATAAATTGAACATCAGGTTAAGAATTAAATTATCTTAATCAGTATTTTTATTTTCATAGAACTTAGAAACATAAATTTCAATAAATTTTGTCCTTCACTTTGTCCATTTTTTTCATTACAAAAACGGTTGCATTAAATGTAACTTGTTGAGAACTGCGCCTCCTGAAATATATTTTTTTAAACATACCTTAATGTTTCGAATATACCGTCTTCAATTGTCCATAATTCTTCAACCTGAACCCCACTAGCTCCTAAAAAAGGTAAATAAATGATAATTTCTCTTTACTACTGTAAAACAGGGTGATTCGGGATGAAATTTTGAAAGGGCAGGGGTGAATCGGGATAAAACTTTGAAAGGTATTTTAATGATGAAATTATATAGTATATTGCATTGAAGGACTCTTGTTACACCTTGTATTAGGGTAGCATTTTAAAAACTAATCTGTCTCTAATAATGCCATCTAGTGGAATTATGCTCTAACTCACTAAGTTCCATTATAAATACCTAGAAAATGCTTGTGACATGACTTATTTGCTAAAATTGGGTATTTAACACCATAACCAAATAATTCCAAAACACAACTTCTTAAAAAAAACGTAATTTTAACCCTGAAAACCTGATAAATAATCAATGGAACAATAAAATTAGATTGTTAGTTGCTCTTAAATCAATAAATAGTTTATTAATTGAGTTAGCTAATAAGTGTTGTCACAGTTGTCTTTTGCCACACATATTGACCCACTTTATGTTAGCATACGATTTTTGAATCACTAAAACCCAAGTCACAGACTATAAACCTATTGAAGACAGGAGATAACTTAGTGTCACATTGCTGTACTGAACGATTGTACAACTTGATTTTGTCATCAAGTTGAAGAAATAAAAAGATGTCACTTAAAAAATCACTTTCTTTGTTGTAATTATTGGATGTAATGATGATGACTAATGAACAAATAAATAAATTGTTATTATTATATTTTACTAAATCTATGGGGAAATCACGTTTTGAGAGCATAAAAAAGTATGTCAATTGATTGATGTTGTCATAATACCCATGCAATTAAATTGATTCTAAAAATCTAAGTACCTATACTGTTGAAAGATAGTAAATTGTAACTTGAAAACAAAACATAATCTGCCAGAACTTATAAAATTTTTCAACATAATACAAGAATATGATCTAGTTACACTTACCAAATTTTTTAATGAGCTGAGTGAAAACCCCTGGATCGCTTTCTATCAAACACCAGTCACCTGCTGACTCCATGTTGAAATATCACCTGCAGGAACATTTTGTTAAATTACTTCACACTTGTTTTTATAACACCAATTATCGAATCTGACAATTATTTTGTAGTTTTGTAGGACCAAATTTTTCTAGGACATGTGCCACAATTGCTATCTATATGTTCCATTTCTCTCTGTCAAAAAATCAATCACTGATTGTCTGACATGGGTGGAGGACCTTAACACCACACTGGTGAGAGGGTTGTTATTCTACAATATTAAAAAACAAGGTTGTTGCGATGCTCGTAACTCATTGTCACTTTGAATTTATTCAAAATTTTATGTTCTGAATTAATTCAGATAATTTGTACATGTTTAAAAGATTTATTTTTTGTTTCTTTCTGTAAGCTGTGATACAATGATTATTATAATTTAAGTTTATGCATTATTTTACTTCTTTTTTCATTTAAAATATGGTAGTTCCTGTGTTTTACCTACTCGCAATTTAAACCTTGTTTTTTTTCGACCTTCACCTTTGTTAAATAACATGTCCTATCTAACAGAGCCAGAACATCTGTAATCCAGGGCTATCTTACTTTAGATACCTTTCTCTATCTAAGATTATGCATTTTATTACCCAGGGCCTGTACAATGACGTTGAGATAAATAAAAAAATATGATTACGATGATTCCATGACAAGGCAGTTTGCTAAGCTTGGCTCAGTCCGCCATACGCAAGCAGGTATCCCAGCGTACCCAAAGTTTGATTAATATTGTATCTAACGTCATACAATTTAACCTGGCACAAAATGATGACTCGTAGATCCCATTGATTGTAAATGTAATAACAAATTATAGACTGGCGCTGTAGCGTGGAAGGTTCCGTATAAATCCTTCAAGTCCTATTCGTGTCGTCTGTTACATTAAAAAATCTAAAGATTTTGATAAAAATACCAACCTACAAATAAATAATAAATGAAAACCATGTTACCTTTGTTGCATACGCCGGTTTATATTTCAAGTGAACAGCCTATGCGTAAATGAACTAAAAAAGTAAAATAAAAAAACAAAATCCAGGAAACTCCTCGATTTAGAAAGATTTTTCACAAGATACAATGTTAAAGAAATACAGCAAAACTATGAAAGGGGAGTTATTATTATGTTATTTTTCCACGAATCGCGAACCGCGAGCAAATCAATAGCAATACCAATTATTATTAACTAATTTTAACCTAGTGTTGACCACAAGCATCTCACTTCTCACCCTAGTGATTGTTGGATTAGTCGACTAAATAACTAATAACAGTATTTTTTGTTTCATCGAAAAGAAGTTAGAACTAGTATACATTCGCCAGCACATCAAATAATATCTTTTTTTTTTTGTTGTAAAATTGCTCTAATTATAACCGTTCACCGCACGGCACTGTTGCCGTCCTCAGCACTGTCGTACAAGCATCAAGCATCAAACGTGGTGCGCTAACACAGGTGCTCTGCACTCCCTCTTCCCTTAGTCCTTCACTCATAAATTCCGATGAGACGGCCATAATATGACAAAAGGCTACATCACGAGCTTTGCGATGCGGGATGTCACCCCACCATTATTCATAGTTACTCCTAACCTGCAGGCTTAAAAATCTCTCTAATAGAAAAATTGGCTATTACTATTTCAACAGACTATTTTATTTATGAATAGGCATTTAAAAGTGTTTGTTTGTAATTTTTCAATAATCAAAATTTCGTAAATAGTAAATCGCCTAAGTTGAGTATTAAATAAAACTCACTTCACTAGATAATCTTAGTGATACCATCATAAGATGTTCTCCCTTAAATTTTGATATTTTTGTGGTATAAAATTACTCAGGGTACTGTTTAGGGCTTTGTTGAATTTCAAATTTTTCGTACTTAGGAATTTAATAAAGTGAGAAAATTACAAATGAAATGTATTTTTTTATGAAAATAAATCAATGAAGACTTATACATACCTACTCTCTGAAAATGCTTTCCAAGATGATTCATACATATTCTAATGAATCATGAATAACGATTTACTTTTATTTAAGGTTTATTTTTAGTTATTTCTGTACAGATTTTGCGCATCGCAAGAAACCAGAGGAAACCCAAAATTAGAGGATGGCAAGACTGAGTCCACTATCAACTATAGATATAACGCTACGTGTTTTTTAAACAACACTACAAAACGTTGTATGCGTTTCGACAACGTTTTCCAAACCATCCAATTTATAACGATCTATTTCACATTAGAACCACCGCCTAGACTCAGTTGGTCCTTGCAGGGCTTCTCGATTAGTATTATTGATTCATTGTTGTGCTGGTGATATTTTAAAGTATTTATTAATGCAAGACACATGAAGTACAACAAATGAAAAGCAACCAAATGGGATTGACCGTTTCCAAAAACGTTTCTGTTTCCTTTGTTTTAAATAAAAAATGACTATATATTATCGATTGCTTTTTAGGGGGTGTTGGTGATGGTCTTACTCTTCAATGAAACTAAGTGGACTGTATAAATTGTATATTGGTGGTGATGGTACCGCAATGGCTGACTGCACAAAAAATAAATCTGCCCGCTCGCTACGAGATCTAACGGACACTGGTCTCGACTCTCGCGAGCTGTGTTTGGAGCGCGCGCGACGCGTCGCTCGCGCCGTCCCGCGCCTCACTCTCCCCGCTTCCGTCTGCCGCGGCTCGCCACCACAGATAACGTTCGCGCGTGAACAGGGGGGTCGATAAATTAAAAAAATAATAATGAAACCTGGTAGATGTAACCAGTAAAACACGACCTCATCGTAATAAAACGAGATAAACGATCGCTAAATATCAAAGGTCCATCCTACAATAACGTCTGATTGAGAATTATTATAACTTTCTCCAATATGCTGGTTGCGCGTAATAGGTGGGTGCGAAAGAGATAGTAATTAACTATTTAATCCTTCGTTTTACGCGTTCTGTTCGATAAGTTTCATTCACACTTGTGTTTAAACGAACTGCAACGCTTCGACAATAGGTGAGTAAAATTAAAAATAATGGTTCTGAGAAACCAAGAAATAGTTCGTTGTCAAAGTCGCTTGTAACGTTTGCGTTGTCGCGTAGTGATAACGTTTCGCCAACGATCGTTATCTTACACAACGTCCATTACTAGTCGCCTGTCTCGTCTGCCAAATTGTAAAATGCTGTTGATGGTATGCAGCAGTTCGTGTTCGCAGTTGCATGTGCATTAAATCGTCTTGAATTGTTGTCCTGCGAAGGTGCGTACTTGTACACATTCAATTTATATTCTTATTCGTCTCCATAGTATTTTTTACTACCGATGGCTGCATTTTAATAATGTGATTTATTCCTTTTGGCCCATCGTATTTTTCTTTTTATATATTAGGTGCATTTTGTACTGCTCGTTGGAAATTTCCTACAAACCAAATTGTTTCAATAATATTTTTAATTGTATTAGCTTCGTATTTACACTTATTCTACTGTCATTGTTTTATTTACAATGTCTTTATTATCGTACTGGCATGACCGCGATCTATTAGATTGTTACGTGTTCCCCCTATGCCCCTGATAAATTGCGATCGACAATAATTGTGTCAAGTTCACAATTTAAAACTTAAGTCTATTTTTATTTTCTAAACATTTAGGTTCTGGTTTTTGTATGTAGTTGCACTATGTCCCAATTCGTGCTGTGAGCACTCAAAAGCTAAAGGTGAATTATATGAAACCTGCTTTTTTGGCAAAAACTACGAATACTTTAACTTAGATCTATCCCTATTATTATACAGTGAAATTTTTCTAGACTTTTGTATGACTTTTTTAAAGTCTTTAAATAGAGTAATTTTAAACCTCATTTTAAGTATTTGAGTTTTATATTTAGCTGTGCTTTTGCTGTGCTAAGGTAATTTTATTGCTAAGGATTTTGCCATCATGCCATGCTATTTCATCATCGTCATATTTTGTCAGGGTAGGTAAAATTTCTTTTGGATAAATAAACGTTTTTATTATTATTATTTAGAATTCTTGATGTTGTCATGTTCATTTGGTGACCACTGGGTGGTTGAGAAACACATAAGGTACTATCTCGTCTTCCTCCATGCATGGGTTTATTAAAAGACCCCATGTTCGGTTTCGGCAGTAAAGGGCCTATTTTGTAAAGAAGCTGTCAATTACAAGAAGTGTCTTCTTGGTCTGCCTGCATGATCAGTCCATAGTTACTGGTGTTGATATTTGGCACATTTCCTTTTTAATTTTGCTAAATATCCAAAAGGGAGTGGCACTATAGGTTCTGGACAAGCCACATCCGTAGTTGAACCCCTTTTGGCAAATTCATCCGCTGCATTATTACCGTGAGAGCCACTGTGTTCTTTGATCCAACAACTGGTTATATTATTGACATTACTCACCGTGCTTAAATTGGGTGGCATTTGTATATCTGCCTGGAATTGGTTTATCTATGACTTTAACACTATTTTTGATTTACATACAGTTTACTAAATGTAATTAGTAATGTCAAAACGAACCAACTCATGTCAACAGTTCTCCCATTTTTCGAAGTTATCGTAATTAGGTATTATGAATATTATGGAACCCTGATTTATTTTGTACTATTTCTGTTTAATAATGTAGCATAAAAAATTAGTTTGCTGTATAATTATTTTAATTATTGAAAGATTGCGGGTTGGCTTGTTAAGGCAGAACTAATAATTTGTGCAACCACCCTGGAGTTACATCACACAGTCAATAAGTGCAAACAGGCAATCATATCATGGCCTTGCCACTTCTATTAAAGCAGGCGGGCTACGAGCAGGCGCACAATGCATGCATCGCACGCGGGGTACCTCCAGGGCAAATCGAGCAATTTAAATATGTATTTATGATAAAAAAGTTAATGTAAAAAAATAAGTTTTGCCACCCAACAAGAAAAATTTCATCGTATGAAGACTTTAACCCGTACAGTATCGGCGCGCACAATTGCAATTTTAATTGCGTGATATTGCCAATAATTGGTATCCAATAAAACTAAGATGCAATATGCGAAACGTCGTCGGGAGTTCAAACCGCCTAAGTAGTTTCAATTGAATACGAAATTGTATACAGATTTAATACAAGAAAAAATTTAGTATATTTAACAAGCTTGTAAGCAAGAAGAGTTGATTGTCTTAATAATTATATTAATATTTTGTTTTATACAAGGTGGCGCAAACGTTTTCACTCGATGTTCTTTAGCTGTATGAATTTCTTTGGTTCTGCGTTTGGATTATGTTGAACTATTATGTGATGTCTTAATTTTTTTCTATTAAGTCGTAAATATTACAGGCGAAGCCAGAATTAATGACAGTCGATAACGAAATTCGGCGATAAGTCGTCTCATTCTTGACGAATATTTTCTTTGAGGTCTTCGGGAGTCCGAGGCTTGCAAAAATTATATCATTAGGAAGGGTGAAGCTTGTTGCGCCATCTAGTATTAATAAAGAAATACTAAGTAGGAGTAACCGATTAGACGTTAGCAAACCCGTTATTCTGCATCCGGACTGAGGGCCCATTATTTAAATCCTTGCGAATTTAAATTAAGGCATAAAGAAGATTTGAAGAAGGTAAACATGAAGCAAAGGTTAATAAAATTCAAAAATTTTTGTTACTTTATTTTTTTAAGATAATACGACATTTGACCACACTGCCATTTTTATGTTCCATTAATGTAATTTTAAGATACATTTAAATAGTTCGAGTGCCGTCTGCGCTTTACGAAACTTATTTTGAATTCTTCTATTATGTACTTGCGAAGAACATTAAGTTCACGCTGCAAAACTTCTGGCTGTTTCTGTATGTGAGTTTATGTTTGTAAACGCACCCACGTTATTTTTTAGCAGAAGAGGAAATCGACGATGAATTTCTTATATTTATGTAATGAATGCCATGCGTCTGAATTGAGAGCCCAAATGCAGTAAATGACATTAAATTCATTTTTAAGAAATTTATGGACCTTTTCTTCAAGTTTTTACTATTTTTAACTTTTGTCCCTATAAATTTCAATTACTTTCGTAACGATTAAAAAAAATTGGCTATCAGTCCAATTCCAGATGCACATAATTTGTCCGGGAGTGTTTCACTGATTCGCTAATTCCGAGCTCAGCGTAGAGTTGGTCATGGGCGGCACAATTGGTATTGCATGCAAGCTAACAAACAGCTAGCGACGGGCCTGTATTAAGGTTGATATGTGCCAAGGAGGCAGATTAGTGGAGGATATGGTTCATCCTAAGTGACCATTATCTACAATGATTGCCTCCGAGTCTAGTCACTATAATCAACTTTTACAATGATGTATAGTTATCACTGGTTAACAAGAAGCAAAATGATTACTAATTGTATTTACTGATATGCTTTATTATCTTGGTTTGTTTGCGTAGTCATGCTTGGTTCGTAATTTAAAATTCAGTTACTCGCACGTAATGTTTGTGATTTGTGTGACTGAATAGTTGAAAGGGAATCATTTGTCTTGGTATGGGCATGTGAAGAGGAGGGATGAAACGCATGTGACCAAGAGAGTTATGAATATGAATGTGGACGGATGGAGAGGAAGAGGAACGCCAAAAAAAAGATGGATGGATTGGGTGAAGAATGATATGAAAGAAAAGGGAGTCAGTGATAGCATGACAGCTGACAGGACGGAATGAAAAAAAAACCGAGTTGCGCCGACCCGAAGTAACATGGGATGGGACAGGAAAATGATGATGATGTGTGCGGCTGCGATTTTACTTATCCTGCCCCGCGTCTCGCCACGCGTGGGAAAGCTATCGGTGTCAGCTTTAGGCTTTTAAAAAACAATATTCTTTTATAAGTCTCTTTGTCTTAATATTATTTGTTTATGGTTTGTGTTTTATAAAATTCTAACATATGAATGGACTAATTTGGAAGTCTTGTTTATAACTATTTTGGTGGATGTTAAGTCATAGTCAGGTTTCTGTTTTATTTTTTATCTATATGAATTAAAATGAATGGCTAGATGTGTTTCTAAGCGCAAAACTCGAGAACGGGTGGACCGATTTGGCTGTTTCTTTTTCTGTTGGATTCAATAGTTTTCCGGGCAAGGTTTATATAAAAGAAAATATTTGGGAAATTCACCGGAACAGTCTGAAAACTTTACTCGTACCAAGTCGGGGCGGTCCGCTAGTTTTGAATAAATAATGTTCAATCAAAGATATTGCTGGCTAGATCTCACAATTGTATGCCGCACATCCAAATAGGTTAGAGGACAGTTTTATATATTTAAATAGTTGGTTGACTATACCGTTATGCCCTCCAGCCAGTGTAGGTGTCTATAGGAAAGGTTGAGTTCTCGTTGGATCATGATGTAGGTATATCATTTCACTTCGAAAAAGAGTTTTCTTTTTCCATGTCCAGGGGCGGTCATACCTAATGTAAACACATAAACCTGATATTGTCCCTATCCGTATAAGGTGCAGTCTCGACCTAGTTTTACAGATGGGCAATTGCCCCCTCTCAGTGTGATGGTGATTTGCACAGACTTAGATGTACTGGGTTTGATTTTCCATGTTTGAGCGACTTGTTGATTTTGTTAAGTCCTGCTGTAAAGTATTTGATGTAGCAACTGGATCAATGGGAAATGTTGGAATATCTGCCGTAGGTATATAGGGTATATATAGTATAGTTATAGGTTACAATATAGGTCCCAAGATTGAACCATGCGGTACGCCCGCAATTATATTGTGAAAGCTAGAAGTGAATCCCGCCACTTTCACTCGAAATAATCTGTCCGAGATATTTAATCTCACCAACATGTGAAAGCTATGTGGTAGACATTTCTTAATTTTGTAGAGGAGGCCATTTGTGGCGTACTCTGTCAAATCCCCGTTGGATATCTAGAAATACAGATGAACAGTATTCCTTCAGTTCGAGGGTTTTCCTTAGTGTCTCATAGACACAATGGATTGACTCGATTGTCAGCAATACAAATATCGTCTCGATGCTCCAGCGTTTGTAGAAAATTAAAGTTAGAAGTCAGTACGATAAGCAATGCTCATTGGTTTGTTACAAATATAAAAATATATCAAACTTGCAAGTAACTACATTCAAAGAAGAAATATGAGTAACTGCGGAGATATACAAACAGCGACTGTCTTGTCACAACTAGCAAACCAACTGATGCACTAAAATTACTCCAACCGTCTCAAAAGCAGGGTATATTTAAGCTACACAACAGGTTATTTTTATGGTAGGATAGTCTAGGAAGACTCATGGTAGATATAAAACAAAACAAACAAAGTGGAGTCAAGACTAAGGACTTTGAAACTTGCCTACAAAAAATAACAAAGCTGAGTCAAAGTACGGACTTTGGATCTTGCTCTAGCATTGATTGATTAAAGATAATAAAACTCAACATCCGATCTGGTGAGAACACACAACACTCTTGATTGGTACATTTATTCAAACATCTGATAACTAACCTACGCGATAAGACATCATAAACAGTTAATCTATTCCGCGTTGTTGATAACGAATACTGCTTGCTGTTATCGTTTTCACTTTTGAGATACTCTGTTGGCTAGATGTGGGGTTTTAAAAACTAAAACTTCTCAAAGCAAAAAAGAGGCATTCTCATTCTATTTTTGTATTTTTAATATCGTAAAAAATCACTGCGGGTTCCAACTGCTTTACAAGTTTTATAAAAAGATAAAATCGTAATTTGTATTTTAGTTGAAACGTACTAAAATTGCTATTATTTGGCAACAGAATGAATGTGTATAAAATAAGTAGGGGCAAAGTTCAGTTCTAGCCGTCCTTGGGTTTAATTACCGCTGCTTGTCAGCATTGCTAAAACTATTTATGTATATTATATAGTAGGTTATTTATCTAATCTTTTTATTTTCAAAATCTCACGTGGTTATAAATAGTCGACTGCCATATGAAGTCGCAATTTTATTGTTGCAAAGAATCCTAGGCGCGCGTATTTGCAAGGATCCAATCTTGTTCAATGCATTCGAATGATTCAATTCCGGTACTAAGCCGGACGTTACGTGGTTATGAATATTTCTATAGTAGACTATTAGGTACATTCTATCAACAATATATATATTTAAAAGCGAAAAGATCACTCATTCACTCACTGACTAAACGCAATATCGCGCAAAATACTTGACCAATGAAGCTGAAATTTGGCAAATAGTTTATGGGAGTTTTGCGATTTTAGCGACAAGGCCGAATGATTAAAGACCAAAAACACAGGCAATTGCTTCTTTTGTATATTTTTGCCACCCATTACGCTGAGAACAAACCTACCAGTCATAGACTCGTCTTATCAACAAGAAGAGTCAATGGCACAAAACAAATGATATCAACTATCAGAAAAGTACCGGCTAACATTATTGTTTTTGTTTACAGATTGGTGAATTATGTTTGGTCTTCTGCTTAGTTTACTGGGCTTAGTTGGCCTAAGCCCAGTCCCACTTCTGTCCAGCATCATTGGTGCCACGGAGCCAGCGTTGAAGCTCCTAATATCTATACTACTAGGATACCCGCTGGCAGTTATCTACCATAAATATGTCAGACAACATGTGCAATTTAGAAATCTATACTTTATTCTGACTGGATTCGATATGGCGTTCTATAATTTTGGTGTGTCAATGTACCATAATGCCATCCCAGCGCTAGTAATTTATTTTAGTACTAAGTGCTTCGGTCCGGGAAAGAACAACGCTATCCTTACTTTTGCGTTTAACATGACGTATCTGCTGGCGGGCTATGTGGTGACCGAGTCCGAGGACTACGACATCACCTGGACGATGCCTCACTGCGTATTGACTCTCAAGTTGATAGCTCTTTCCTTTGACCTGTGGGATGGCAAGAAGATGCTAAAAGGAGAAGAACTCTCAGCGAATAACAAACTGACGGCTCTAGAGAGCCAGCCTACGCTCCTGGAACTGTTGGGCTTCGTTTACTTCCCGGCGTGTTTCCTAGTGGGACCCATATTCTCGTTCAGGCGCTACAAAGATTTTATTAATGATAAGTTCCCCTTGGAAAAAGAAGCTGCTGTCTATGAAGGGCAAGCAATGAAGAGGCTAATTCAGGGTGTTATCTACTTGGTGGCATATCAAGTTGGAGGTAATATTTTTTTATGTTTTACTTTACCATAACTATTTGAAGATAGATGGGTTTAGACAGATTTAGATTAGATTAGATTTATTTATTTTGAATATGAATACAGTATTAAGGTCTTATACTTAATTTAAATCAGGTGGCTACATGTTTTGCCATTTATTGCGGAACGAAATTAGTTAGTTGCAATAGGCAACAATATGAAAAAAAAATACAATATTAGGATTCAAATTCAATTTAAATTCAAAGCAAAATATGTAATGTAATAGCACTTCTCTGGTAATAACCTCTGACCAGGTATTTTATAATAAATATTTAGAGTTATATCGAAGAAATTCTGAACTCTTATAAAGTAGTTTTACACTTGTTTTGACGTAACAAACTTTAACGTTGGGCAAGAATTAGTTCACTTACGCCATTTTTTAAATAATAATTGTTGATTCTTTTTTACAAGTGACTCGTACGATGTTTTGATTGTAAAAAGAGTACATACAATATTCTGTCAAACCAAAAAAACTGGTATAATTTTGTTTGTCCTGGCTAAACAAAGAATAATCATAAAAATTGAACAACTTTTGCATATCAAAATATTTACATACATTATTTTTCTCAACTGACCTTTTTGCCTGGAATAATCTACTTTAAAAAAGAATACTAACCACTCAATGCTAATTCAATTGTGTTGCCTTTTGTTTCAGTGACTGTATTCAGCATGAAGTACATGTTATCCGAAGAGTTCTGGGACACATCAATATTCTATCGCAACTTGTACTGCGGACTTTGGGCTCATTTCGCTCTATATAAATACATTTCTTGCTGGCTACTCACTGAAGGTAAACAAACATACTATCATCGTTATTCTTATCATGTTACATGTATTATATTATCTCATTCATACCTTTATACTAGTACCTACCTACTAACAAAATATTTCATTTGACCTAGATCATATCAATAATGATAAGTATATGATTATAGGATGATGACTATCATACGGCAACATTATGCAAATGTGAACGTGATTGCAATAATGTTTATGTATATGAGCTTATATGTTTGTAAAATACGTCCACAATACCAGAGAAATTCCTAGTGTAGGGCAACATGTGAATAAGTTTATAGACAAAATAACATAGTTGTAAAGTCCTCTTAATCCAATTTCAAAACAATTCGTTATATTGTGTGAACAATGGTCGCACCGAATTGATACTGCTTTATTTTTAATGTACATGAGGCAATCAGTGCACTAAGGTCATTTCACTTTGTATAAATTAGTTTAGTTATACAATTGAAATTGTTTTCGTTACACAATGTAACTTACATGTCAAGTGGTCAAGTTCTTGTGATGTTAAAGATAAGTCAGTGAGAAGATTGTTGCACCACTTCTTCTCCACAGGGAAAAAATATTAAGTTGCATTTTAGGGCCTATTTTTTGTAACCTTTGATGTTCAAAAAAGCACTGATTGTCAGTCTAAATGTTAATAATTCATTATTAAATGTGTGTGTTGGTTGTTTCAGCGGCTTGCATCAGGTTCGGTCTGTCGTACAACGGCACGCGGACGGAGGACGGCACGGCCGTGAGCCAGTGGGACGGCTGCAACAATATCAAGCTGCTGCGCTTCGAGAGCGCCACGCGGTTCCAGCACTACATCGACAGCTTCAACTGCAACACGAACCACTTCGCCGCTGAATACGTGTACAAGCGCCTGCGCTTCCTCGGTAACCGCAACCTCAGCCAGCTGATCACGCTCGCCTTCCTCGCTCTCTGGCACGGCACGCAGTCCGGGTACTACATGACATTCCTCAATGAATTTCTTATAATGGTCATGGAGAAAGATTTAGAATCAATGCTAATCAAAACAGAATTCTACCACAAAATGTGGAACAACACAATTATCAAATACTTGCTTTATATTTTACTTAAAACGTACACAATAGTATTTATGGGCTGGAGTCTGGCGCCGTTCGATGTCAAGAGCTTCTCAAAATGGTGGACTGTGTATTCTAGTTTATATTTCTCTGGATTCATATTATTTATGCCATGGTCATTTGTTTACAAGCCTCTTATTAAAAAAGCCTTAAAAGGAGCTCATCCCAAAGCACAATAATTGTAATTAGAATATCTTGTATTGGTTAGGTAATGCTTACAATCGGCGTATTTAGCATAATATAATTATTATAAAGTTTAACATTTGCATGACTTGCATGTCGTACATATCCACTATGTCGTATATGCATAATTTACATTAAAATCGCCTAAGTACAATTTGGAGCTATTACCACTGGTAAGACATGTTTTAAGAGATTGTGAGTGCTAGACGTGAATGATGGAGTGAATGTTTTGGTTCTTTTTATATTATTTTCAACGATCAATCATGGTTACATGAGCTATATTTATATTTTATTTTTACAATCACTCCATATGATTTTCGGACCGGCTTAATTCTTCTAAGGTATGATGTTTTTCATATAGACAATATTGACAGAGTTTATATAAATTAATGTAGATACTAAATTAACAATAATGTACGTCAACAACACTACTCTCAATCGAATGTCACCCTTTTTACAAACTTTACAAGCATTCATTTTCAATGTACTTCTTTTACGAAGAAGTTGGGGGAGGCAGCCTGACTGTTTCAGCATGGCCACTTCCATACTATGACTCCTACAAAAAGTACTAACAATGTGTTAATATAGATGTAATGTACTCCATAAATTGCTCATATGTACCTCGTTTAATATTAAAATGCAATATCATAAGATACATTAGGGATGAACTAAAATTATTTGGTTAGCTCTAAACAGCAAGTACAACACCTAAGAATTTATAGAGAATGTACATATAATCCATCAAAAGTATAGTACATATCTACCCATTAAATAATGTTAATTGTAAACCTTGGCAATCTTGGCTTTTCCGAGTTGCAAACGCCCCTTTGTGCCTATTGGCCTAGCTCTGTTCTATCTCCTGCTTGTTTGGAGGACAGTTGAATTATATTTTTTTCTTGCTGTTATTTTCAAATTAATTTCTTTAACGTTAATAAAACAATTGTGCATGTCATTTGTTCCCTTAAAGACGGTTACGGTTGTAAAAAGGAGTACATTCGATTTACACAAATTGTGTCATCAAAATCCATGGGGCCCGACCAGCATAACGTACATTTGCTAATAACAGGTGCCTCAATGTGATTGACTTATAATGGCTTTAGTCGTTACGAAGTAACACAGACCGGATTTCATTACTGAGTAGGTTAATAGTAGTTTATTCGATTCAAAAGTGCAATGTTTTTACTGAGAAATGTTATGGTTTTTCCTTTAATAGCCGCGAAATTCAAAATGTCTTATGTAATAAAATTTTGGAAATTGCACTGTTTCACGTTGCATTTGATCAAAATTCAATAATTATGCAATACTTTTACTTTATGTAAACTTACTATTTTATTTGCACGGTTCATTTACCTACTGCGAAGTCCATTAATCTTACCGACCATTTTAGTAGGTGCTTTTAGTAATATCATTATATTTTTTTGTCTTATTACGCACATTTTGATGACTGCTTTTTCACTATTGAACCATAATAGTAGTTTATCGTTACAAGATAATTATTAATTGCATTTCGCGTTTAAGCGGATATTGATATAAGTATTGTGTTAATGAGAGATATTACATAATTTATAAATTATATGTTTCACACCTCTTTATTTAAGCCGCTGTTAAGACAATACACACGCAGTAAAGACGACAATATACATACAATTAAGAAATCTGACTTTTTACAATATAAATCTTACCGCTTGCGACATTTATTCACATGATTATCGATCAACTACGAAAACGGGCAACGTTTATCGTTAGTATTAGTAAATCCTTTTAAACTTTTCATAACCTATTACCGATGCTTTAATATTACCTAAGATTAAGTATTTTGCAAGGACTATAATCTCTCTCCCAGCTAATGATTATTCTTTGCTAAATAGCTAGTAAGTTTCACCTGACGTTGCCTAGCCTACAATTTGAGCTTAGTTCTGACAAAACGAGCCAAGCCAAGCCAGCGAGATGAAGGAACACGAAGCATGAAAGCAATACGTTTTGACTAAATGTAAAATTAAACACCGTTAATAAATATCTAGTATAATTTAATTACTAGGAATATGGGAGAAATTTGGATGTTGATTGGTTTGTGTTGGTTCGTTTTCCCAGAACCAGCTCCCAATTATTAACTTTATACTGTTAGTGTAGAATGTTAGATTAGATACTAGTCTGATAACATAATTATTATAACTTGAAAATAATTCAACTAAATAGTGGAAAGGGCTGTAATAGTTGTAGCCTTATTTTTACGATTGTTGCTAAGTTAGTAGTAAAAATATTATCATACAAACTACAACATCAATTTTATTCAGCCTCAAAATTATGATTATGTTTATAGTTGTTTATACCTAATAACAATAACTACATATTATACATTTATTGTATACGTGATTCAGGGAAATAATTAGGAGAATAGTATTATCGACATAATTACATTTTAAGTTATAATTGGTAGCAAATGGCATGTTTTCATTAAATAGACACATTTAAAGTTCACAGTGACTTGGAAAGATGGTCATGATTTTAATGATTATAATTATGCAAATACATATAAGTTGGTGTCACTTTTCATTGACGAACGCACCTAAGAAAATTAGAACCGTGCTATCCTAGCGCTTTTAAGGCAAACAAATTATGTAATATTACTGTTGATACATGCAGAGTAGAACTTTGCATAAACATGATGACTTATATAATTTTTTATCCTTTGTTATTTAAATGTACCTTATAATTTATATAGAACTATATCTATGCGTATAGTTATGAACAAAAAGCATAATAATGTTAATTATTATTAATTATAAACACAATGAGCATTATATTATTAATAAAATTATAATAATTATAATTTGTTATGATTTACTATGAAACCTTGATTTGTGACTTAATATCGTGTGGAGGGATATCGTAACGAAAACTTATACCCATGTTTCTGGAGACCTGCTAGAGCTCAGCTGTTCTATACAAAAGTGCATCTATACGTGCTCAAAACGTATGGAATAACTGTTTTTTAATTAACTGACCCACCCTAAAAACTCGTTTATTTTTAGGGTGGGTCAGATAATGTTGACAACAGACTGTACTACTAAATCCATAGTAAAATTTTTCGTTACATTGTCTTTTCCGTCTCGTATATCAATATGTATTCAAAAATTTGGCAGTAAATATAATATGTAATATTGTTACCAACAAATCTAGCACTATTGTAAATTGTATAATGTGTGTATAGTATTTTACTACCTATGGTTGTTTGCTGTTTGTTATAACCAGATAAAGTAGCTACGCATAATTTTGTTTAGAAATGGAATAATTGATAAATATTCCGAATCATCATGCTAACACCATCATATTCAATTGAACGCAAATATTCGTTGAATTTGAAAATCATGTACCTAGAGTTGATAGAATAATTTACAAGATGTACAAACCATTAAACCAGGTTTGTAGATGTAACTTTATTACAACAATAAAGAGAATAAAACTGAAAATACGAATTTTATTTATTTTAGAACAAAATGCCCACATTTGGCCAGTTATGTTCCCAAGACCCATTTATTAGGGGCGAGCCTATATTGACATCAACCGAGCACAAACCTAGACTCCGAGGCTGCTACAGAAGAGAAATTCCTGTTGGAATATCTTAATAGCACTGCCCGACCTGAAAATCGAACCCAAGACCTCATGCTCAGCCAGCTCAGCAGTCGCACTTTGCGACCACTGGATCCACCTTGATTTAGAAAAAACCGTAGAAAAGACTTGAATAATCTTTTAAAACAACGGTAACTATAACCTTCAAGTGCTTAATTATATATGTTATGGAGCTCCGTAACCGTAACCAAAACTATCGGATATCCCAAAATATATCAGAAACCGTATCCGTTTCATAAGTTTCGGATAGTTTCGAATAATGGCGGAGTCTAAATAACGTGTTTGACAAGTCTTTGTTTCACAGCTCGCGCGCCACTTAAATATTGCTTTAAATAACTTACCTATAAGACTGATTATAAAACCTAATTATTATATACTATTTTTGTTTATATTTTACTTCAATCAAATATTCGTAACCGAAACTAACGGATAATCCGAAATAATTACATATCCGAAACCGATATAATTTTATTATTGAAATGTCATATCCATAACATCTACTTTCTACCTAATGTCCGTTATTGCTCATGTTTACCTACCATAATACCGCTTATATTTAGACACAAAGCAGTGTGTCCGCCAAGTTCGGCTGAAGAGAAAAATCAATGATGGTAATGCGCCATGATAACGCATGCAAAACATTGTGCTTACAGGTGCATCCATCAGAAGACCTACAGGGGTTGTGAGGATGTTTAAAATTTAGTTATAATATTTATAAATTGTTTTCATAAAAAAAAAAAATTCAAGACAATTGTAGTTTTTACCTTCAATATACCTATCTGTAACCTGATTACCAGAAGTGTCCCAGGTATGGTCAGAGGAAAAAGTGAGCGCAAAGATCGGAAGAACATGCTACTTTCGGCTTTGTTAGGTAAGTGTTACCTGCACCCGTTATGCAGTGGAAAGTGAGTATGTAGATTGTAGGTACCTATGGTACGAAGCTGGTTAGGTTAATGAATTTGGATGCTTAGAAGTAGGTATAGGTACTAAAAGCGTAAATTAAAAAACTACAAAATAATAAATATTTTTATTTTTAAAGGCAGTTTAAAACATTTAGAACAGAAGCCGCCGACTTCCGAAACTTTGTTTATAAAGTTTTTCACATTTCTATTTAATTTTGTTTTTTTTTTATTCTGGTTGTTTTTTATTTTATTTTTATTATTAAGCTTATTAATAATGTACATATTAATCAAAAAATTATTATGTGTTTTCTTTATTACACATACCTACTCTAACATTTGAGATACAAAATCGTTGCACCCTGGGGCCTTACCACAATCTTTTACAAAACATTCTTATTTCGATAACGTTTTGTTTCAAGCTTATAATAACATTACTCATATTCGTACCATGAACTTCAACTTTCAATGTTGTTTTATTCCTGCTAAAGTGCTGGGAAAGAACGAACTACTTCTAGGATTTGTCTATTGCCTGCTATAGTAGAAAAGAAACAACGCTATATGAACTGTATAACGCTGTCCCTTTCACACATCGGTCCGAATTCCTACTATGACGTAGAATTGAGTAAATTATTATTATTTATTTATTTTAAAACATTACTTTGTACTAGGATCTAATTGTTACGAGTAATTTCCATAAAATAAACCCAAGTATTAAAAGATTTTGCTTTTTAAACAGAAAAAATAAAATAAAAAAGAGGCTGCGGCTAAATTATCACAATAAGAATCGGAAAAATTCTGTTCTTGTCAGCAATGTCAGCTGTCTAACGCGAACGGAATTTAAAAGTCAAAAATTTTAAAATTGATTTTTTGTGGTTAAACTTATTTTATTTCATCTTAGTTACTTAAGATCAGTGTCTCACTAGCATTTTGTAGTCAGTTGGATGCAAAATCATCATGGAATCAAGGTAAGGTTAAACATGGTAACTCAGTGAATAAGTTTATAACAAGGAAATATTTATATGTAAATAATGTTTTGATTATGATAGTTCGAAACAATATGTTTTCAGACTCAGTTATAAGTGTTTTGTTATTAATTTTGCAGCCGAAGAGTTAATCTAGTTAAGAGTTAATCCTGGCGACAGCTAGAGATACTCTGGGAAATTTTAAATTCCAACCGTCAACAACTACTGCCAACGATCGCTATGACAAATATGGAAAAAACAATGTCTTCAAATACTGGGACAAGATATTGGCCAGGGATATGCCAGGTGTTCAGGTGGAACTAGTTAGTAGTCAAGCATAATTTATTGTTATTTATAATATAAAACAAAGATAAAAAGGGTATGCTTACATGGTTCGGTCATGTTGAGAGGAGGAGTGAAAGACGAAGACAAAAGATATTTTTATGGCAGAGGTGAGTGGCAACGCAGGGAAGGGTCGCCCTAGGAAAACCTACACTGACATTATTGGTAAGGTTCTTCAGAAAGGTCAGGTGCGCAGTACTCTTAACCGGCTTGCTTGTATGACGAGATGTATGAATGTAGGAGGTGGCGTTCTTTGGTTTTTGCCTACCCCTTAGGAAAAACATGTGCTATAAGTGTGTGTTAGCCCTGTCGGCGACGAGACCCGTCGGCGAAGAGACCCGTCGAAGTAAAGTCTTGTCAGTGTTCAGTCTATCGCCGTTTAGTAATACACTCTTTAAATTATAAACAAAAAATAAAACTTATTTTGTTTCAGGATCTTAAATGCCGTCTTCCCCACAGCCGCTGAACAAGAGTTTCACAAGTAACCAAACCCTGCTGCAGAGTGTTGTTGGTACTACGTGGCTGTTCGCTCGCATTGTTTTGTGGCTGTGATTAGGCTTCCCGAATCACATCATTGTTTAATGGTTTTACAGATATTATGTTAGCCCTATTGCAAGTGTCATATTTATAATATAACTTAACAATTGTACACTCGCGTATATTATTATTTGATTAAAGAAATTTTATATTTTTGTTTAAACTTATTGGTCTCTATTTACTTTTGCTTATTTCCAATACCCGTATACTAAAATCTCTAGAAATATAATTCAATCGGCAAGTTTACGTAAATAAACACATTTTACTTATCCCTTATAGGATTATTTTGTTATCCGTTTGTCTGTCTGTCCGTCTATCAAGACCCTTTTTCTCAGAACGCGTGGAGGTATCAAGCTGATATTAATTTCAAATACTTAGGTCTACTACCCCTTGAAGCAGTGAAACAATTAAACTTCTGAGTAAATGTAAAATACATATTTAATATTAACTAGCTTCAAGCAAGCACGTCGTATACACGTCTCATCGGCCGGCACATCGGCATACGACACTCGGCCAAAAATCCTCTTCTTATCCTCAAAACCACAAACGATCTATAGTGGATGTCGTGGCGTGATTCCAACTTTTCAACCCTCCAGAGTCCAATTTGATCTTCACTCTGATAGACTCCACGACTTCCTCAACCTTCGTGGAGCATTGTAGACGTGAAACTTACAGCTGCGACGTAGCCACAGCAGGACCCAGCAGCATGTGCAGCTTGTTTTCGTACGTAGTTCAGCATTGGATTCTTCTGAAACCTCTATTCTGGATTGCACCTTGGTTATCTCCACTTTCAATGTAGTAATGTCCTTTAGAAGCGTATATATAACGTCGATGTGATCTAACGTGACGGGGCAGTTTACTAAGATTTCTTGCCACGAATTATTGCACGCCATCCGGGTCTGTCCTCTTCAACATGTCAATGACATCCTGAAGGCTCTTCTCATTTCCATCTCTGCGGCGAGGCGGCATCTGGTACAGCTTTTCAAGCGACTGGAACAGCAACAGTATACCACTGCTGATCTTGTCCTCCTTGAAATTGGACCTAATATCTGCAGGACGCTGACCTCGTGCATGTAGTCAACAGCATGAACTAAAAAAACCACAATGGAAAACCAGCATTTCATTGACTGGTTGAGTTGTTTGGAACTAAGTTTCTCCGGTCAGCGGCGATGGCCGCGCAACATGCGAATAAAATTCGTTACGTGCAACGCACTGCACTCCAAAAAACTACATTTAAATATATAAATTTGCAGAACAATAATACTTCCGTCGAGTCCGAGGAACTTTTTTATGAATGCTAAATTTGACATTAAAACAATATTGCTGGTTGTCAAAAGTCACGTCGTGGTAGGAAAATGAATGAACTTTTAGGGGTGACGTCACCAAAACTGCTAAGAAAATAACATTATTTTAACCTTATTATAAGCTTATTTTAAGGACGTCATGGTACGAAAAGTCAAAGTAATATTATAATAACATTGTTTTAAGAGCTTGTGGTTGGCCCCCTGGATTGGGTACTTTTTTATGGTTGGTATCTGGATTATGCATGTCCTTTGTTGCCGGCCCGGCTAACGTCGAGTCGCATCGTCTGAGCCAAAACGGAGCTAACGCCATGTTTATTTAATAATTTTATTAAATAATCAATTATTCACAAAATATTTAGCCATAAGACAATCAAAACTATTTGTCAATATGGAGAAAACACCTTTGCGTAATACGACGCGCTGCCACCCTAAAAGCGCTGCAATAAGAGCTACTTTACGAGCTAATATAATGTGTTGAAAACTTTTCCTGATGGCTCACGCTGCTTCCGCATCGATAGTGTGGTCACTCACTTAAAAACTGAAAAGCATAAAACAATAAAAATATTAACATAAAATAACTTCAAACCTGTAGGTAATTTCCGAAGGGGGAGGTGTACTCATTAGTAGGTACACCTACATTTCGCCAGTTATGTTTAGGTACCATGTAATAGGGGCGAAACTATTGCCATCAACCGGCCACAAATCCAGACTCCGAGGCTGATACTGAGAAATTCCTAAAAATCCAATAGGTAATCACTTTGCCCGACCTGGAAATCGAACAAAAGACCTTTCATGGTAACCCCTAATAGGTACTACTACGTAGGTATTAGGTACCCTATGAGGTACCTACATATTTTCTTTACCTTCTTGTCGCAACAATAAAACTTTTTACTCTAAGTTTCAATGCTTATTAAGAGCAAATTACACAATACTTTTAAAACAAAAAAAAACATCTTATAATCTGTGAACTACCAAATGTTAATTTTAATATTTGGCAGTTTCTGTGTAATCATGTCATACACACTAACATATACGAACGACTTACGTAAGTAACTATAAAAGCTTAGTAGGTACCTATAAAACTGGTCCTAAAAAAATATTTTTAAAATAGGTACATAATAGGATTACAACTTCAATGCCTTACAGACAATGTCTTACATAGAATATTTATTAGCAATAATATGTTGAGCAAGGAGAGTGTCAATGTCGAGAGGATTGTTTACATAATCAAGCCATACGTCATACTCACATTTATCTAGACTCCAGACCAGACTGGAATTTAAAATGGAAATGACATCCTCGGGGAGCAATGTTTACGTGCTGGATTTTTTTATTTTCACTTATATCTTGATCGCAATTTAAGCCAGAGTTTGCTAGAGAGACACGCGGCGTGGTACGTGGCCTATATCAACTGGTATGCAGCACTGGCAGTGGTGTGGGAACACCGTGGGAAAAGACACTTGCGTCCAATCCTCATCCACGGTACATATTGATCGAGTGCCGCCCCGGAGCCTTGCTTTTCACTCTGACGACTGATAACAAAATGCAAAAGTTTTTTTTTTAAACATAGGTTTGTACCCACTTATCTGTACGTCGACAAATAATAAATTATAATTGACGGCATTTTGTTATAATGAACATTGCTTGCACAGCAGTTGGCCAGGTACTTTCGACACTGAGCTTATCAAATTAATTAGGGTAACAAAAAATAAAAATTAAAAAAATAATCTCTAGACTATCATAAAGTATAGACACTAGAAAATAACCCGCCTGTGACTGTTTGTACTGTCTGACCATGAACATGACTTACACGTGGGACAGTTATGAATAAATAACGAGTTAATAAGACCTAGACCGTTCGTCCTTCAGACAGCGTTTAACTAGCGTGGTGGCGAGGTGCTACCATAATGACTTAGGTATGGGCGATTTCTACATAGTACTTATGTGGATAAATTGGTTCGGTTATTCCAGGTAATTTTGAAGGGGAAGTTTTGCTGGGTGGGTTTCTATGTAGGTATACCTAATAATACCTTTCCTATAATACCTGTCCGGGAAATAATCCGGATAATAATCCGGAAATAATTGGAAATAATAATCAAGCTATCGGGCTTGATTATTTCTCGCATAGGTAGTAAGTATTTGTGTTTATAGACTACAGGGAGGTATATACCTGCCTACATAGAATAAAAAAAATATATGAATGAAATTAAGCGAAGTGATGGAACAGGGAATAAACAACTAAGTGCCCTGATATCTACTTAGGTACCGTAAATCCGAGTTACTTTAGCCCTGTAAACTTGGGTGCTTTTCCTTACTTTGAGAACCTCTCAAAAAGGAAAAATAATTATATATATAAACTAAATAATCATCTTAATTTTCTAGTTAGTCACTATAGTGACAAGCTTCTATTTTTTGACACCAACAGTTTTGTTGAAAAATTAAGATCGACTAGGGATACAGCGTATCTGCCCATTAGTTTTAGACGTCAGATAGCTTGGCTATTAGCTTTTAATATTAACTCAGACATAATTAGTATGTCGAAGTCATTATCAAGGAGCACCTCATTATTTAGTAATATTACTAATGTAAAGGTGGTAAACACAAATAATAATTTAAACTAGCAAGTAAGACAACAGAAGGTACCAGTAATAATTTAGTTAAACTTATCAACAACAAGGTATCTTCTAGCAATCAATTATTAAATTGTAAAAAGAGGGTTAAGCATCATTCCTTAAAATTGTTTCATCAGAATATTCAAGGTTTTTCTTCCAAACAATTAGAAATTGAACTTTTTTTAGAAAAAACAATGTTCGACATTATTTGTTTAACTGAACATTGGTTAAAAGATTATGAAATGTTAATTAACTTTGAGAACTATAGTGTGGGCAGTTGTTTTAACCGGAAATCCATGCTGCGTGGTGGTTCACTAATCTTAATTAAAAATAATGTAAAATGTAAGCCCCGTAAAGACATAGTTGACTTATCAATAGAGCATATTATTGAATTGTCCAGTGTTGAGCTAGATAAGCATGTTATAGTGTGCGTTTACAGACCCCCAAATTATCAGAATTATTCTATATTTGAGACTATAATGGAAGATGTTTTGACTAAACTTGCAACTGGTAATAAATCAGTAATAATCTGTGGTGATTTTAATATTAATATTTTAGAAAATAACTCAAACAGCAGTAGATTTATTAGTCTCTTTAAATCATTCAATTTGTCAAATGTGTTTCTTGAACCTACACGAATAACGTCGACTACTGCTACATGTATTGATAATGTTTTTTGTTGCTGCAACTATTTAGATAAAGGCATAGTAAATTATCTTCCTTCGGATCACAGCGGACTAACCGTCACTTTCGAGTGCAACACACCATTACAAAAAGTGCAGATACAATCGAGACCAATAACATCTGGTAATTTAAATAAATTTAATAACATTTTAATTAGTAAATTATGTGTCCAGGGTTTTAATATGAATAATGGTAATATTTTGTATGAAGAATTCTGTTCAGTAGTGCATACAGAGTTTAATAATATTTTTAAGAAAAAATCCAAAAATATTTGCCCTAAGTTTTTATTTAGCGACTGGGCGACTAAAGGTATTAGGAAAAGCAGGGATAGACTTTTTGAGCTGTATGGCCTTAAGCCTTACATAAATACTGAAACTTTTAATAAGCATGTTGCAACCTATTCAAAAATTTTTAAAAATGCGTGTAAAGCAGCTAAATCCTTGTGCATTAGCAACAAAGTTAAATCGGCAGAAAATAAAATAAAAACAGTTTGGAAAATCATCAATAACGAAACAAATAGGAACAAACGACATAATACTGATTACACTCTTGAGACTGCCCAAGGTGTCATAAGCAGTAATATCGATGTTGCTCAGGAATTTGCAGAATTCTTTACTAGTATTCCAATTAAAACTACTGAAATCTTAGATTCCTCACCCTCACTTGCTATTGACTTACTAAGAGTGAATGTTACAGCCTGTCCTAATGAATTTAAATTTAAACACATTAACCCTGTGGTCGTTTTAAAGGCTTTTAAACAGCTTAAGATCAAGGCTACCGAAGATCTGTGGGGCATGTCTACTAATGTCTGTAAATCTATTATTGAGACAATAGCACCCTATTTAGCTTTAATATTTAATCTGTGCGTAGACCAAGGGATATTCCCGGATTTAATGAAGTACAGCAAAGTTATACCGCTCTTCAAATCCGGAGATAGCAAGGACACCAATAATTACAGACCTGTTTCGGTTTTGCCGGTTTTCAGCAAGGTGTTTGAAAAAGTGATGCTCAATCAAATGCTCAATCATTTTAACTGTAACAAGATCCTACACGATCAACAATATGGTTTCACCAGAGGACGTTGTACTACTGACGCCGGTGTTACTTTAATTAAGCACATCTTTAATGCATGGGAGGACTCACAGGATGCTGTTGGCATTTTCTGCGACCTCTCTAAAGCGTTCGATTGCGTGAATCACGAAACACTGCTCCTAAAGCTTGAGCATTACGGTCTCGGTGATCTAGCACTTAACTTAGTAAAATCGTATTTGAATGATAGACTACAGCAAGTTCAAATAAACGGTGTAAATTCATCAAGCTTAAAAGTAAAGATGGGCGTTCCGCAGGGTTCAATATTGGGTCCGTTCCTCTTTTTAGTATATATAAACGATTTACCTCATTTACTAGAAAACCAACCACAAATGGTGTTATTTGCTGATGATACTTCACTCATTTTTAGAGTAAATAGACAAGCACAGCACCTTGACGACGTAAATAACGCTATGCTTAAGGTTCACAATTGGTTTACTGTTAATAATTTAGTGTTAAATGAGAAAAAAACGAAATGTATAAGATTCGCTTTACCTAATGTTAGAGGGAGTAAATGTAACGTTATATTGAACAAGGACATGCTAGAATTCGTTGAGAAGACAGTTTTTCTAGGGATTACGCTCGATTCAAAGCTGCAGTGGAGTCCCCACTTAACATCTCTTGCAGGGCGGTTAAGTTCAGCCGCTTACGCTGTCAGAAAAATAAGACAATTAACAGACGTGGATACCGCGAGACTAGTCTATTTTAGTTATTTTCATAGCATCATGTCTTACGGTATTTTGCTTTGGGGACGAGCTGCAGATATAAATTCTATCTTTGTTCTGCAAAAGAGGGCTGTCAGAGCCATCTATAATCTTGGCAGACGCGAGTCTCTAAGAGAATTGTTTAAAAAAATTAACATCATGACGGTACCTTGTCAATATATATATGAAAACATTATGCATGTTCGAAAAAATCTTCATCTTTTTAAGAAAATTAGTGATAGACATGATTTTAATACTAGAAATAGGAACAAATTAGATCAACCAAGTTTCAGATTGTCGAAAGTAAGCACTTCTTTTATGGGGTACTGTGTAAAATGCTATAATAAAATACCAGTCGATATTCTCCAACTAAATGAGAGAAAATTTAAGACATTCATAAAACGCACACTATGTAATCAAGCATATTATAAGTTAGATGATTATATCACGGACAAAAATGCTTGGCTAAATGCTAGTCCTGCTCCACAGCCACTCGGGCTCACTAAATAGGATTGTTTTTTAAGAGAATGATGTTTCTTACCCTTTTTTTATGTCGACCTGAATAACTTTTACTGTTATCAGTACGATTACTTTTTATTTTATTTTTACATATCACAGTCATCCAACGAATAAGTACACTGAAAGTGTTAGTATTGTATAATTTAATATCATTTATTTCAATTTTGTAAATGTGAGTACCATGGAGCATTTTTTATTTATTAAGTTACGATGTGTTTTGACTTAATAAGCATGGCAGTTGAGAGCTTGTCATGCTCACTCAAATATCTCGCTGATGGTGGCGCGTGTGTTGGATCATTTGGCTCCCTCCATAATGGTTGAGCTAGGTGGTGCTGATCCATGCGTCATGCTCGTGAACGAGTGCTGTCAGTTGGGATTGGTCATCTCTTAACTGCTATTGCTTTAATTTCTTTATATTTTTTCTACTACTATTTTATATTCATCTTCATTGTGATCACATATAGAATCTACAAGAATAATGTAACCAAGATTTTGTAATAATCTAATTTAAAAGAGTGCCGTGGAGTTTCTTGCTCGTTCTTCTCCATAGAGGCCTACCTCCGTTTTGGAACGAGCAACTAGCTTCAACTTTCGGACTAACTGACCGACTCTTTGACAATTCAAAAGTGCCTGTAAATGGTCTAATTGAAATAAATGTTTTGACTTTGACTTTGACTTTGACTTTGCTCAAAACTGAAAAATGTTCGAATTTTCACCTCGTGAAACCTTACAAAAATAGAACTATAGGTATAATTGGAACAAAGGAAAAATGTATTTTTATTGCGCATTCATTCAGGAGGCGGGAAGATATTTTCAAACGTTTTTTTTATAGTTTTGAGTTAAAGTTTCCCTGCAGGGCTATGTAACTCGCATGTACCCGGTACATCAAGTAACTCCTTTGGAATAGAATATTTATTATCTCTTAATTTTTCCTTCCCAAAAATGAGTTATATGCTCGTTAATAATGATAGTACCAACATATTCCTGTTCCACTGCCGAGCAAACGTCTCTTCCCGTACAGATAAGGTACGAGCATTGATCACTACGAATCTTATTTATTTAGGATCTTGATTTAAAGATATACCTACACAAAACATGATATACATACATACAAATGATGGTCAACAAATGGTATTAGATATAAGAATTATTAAAAAGGTATGTTTATAATTATGTATTTCAAGTCATAAGACAGTCGCTTGAAAGTCTGACAACCAGTCTTACCTAGGGGTATCGTATTACCCAGTTACTGGGATGTGGAAGTCAGATAGGCAGTCGCTCCATGTAAAATACTGGTATTCAGCTGCATCCGGTTAGACTGGAAGCCGACCCCAACATAGTTGGGAAAAGGCTAGGCAGATGATGATGTTTATAATTATGTAAATTATGTATTTCAAAGTTGTCATTAGTCAAAGTTGATATATTCTCTCACGGGAACTGTACATTTTGCCGGGATAAAAAGTACCTATGTATTATTCCAGACTAAATTCAATCCAAAAATCTTGAGAAACATTTAATTCCTGGAACACTTTATAGGCAGATAGTTCGGGTTAAGCATGGTAGGTACAAGGTATCTAGGTGGGTGAGGGTTTCATATAGACCATTGAAAAAAAGTACTAAAGAAGGTAGCTTAGGTAATGCTTAAATACTTATCTACCGATATTTGATTGGAAAATTTCCTTTTTATAAATGTTTTTTATTGAATGATTATATGTTATATGTATACCTATGTTATGTAGGTACGTAGACGAAGCGTCGTTCGAAGCTCACCCCTTGGGAATGGAAACACCTGCTGCAACCTTCCACAGTAACCTACATCACCGATTTCCGCGATTTTCAAATAGCTTTCGATCCAATCTGCTTGCAGCATTTACCTATACGAGTATATAAAAAAAGCATTTCCAACGACATGATGGCAGTATTTGCTTTATAATTCGCATTATGTAGGAAGTTAGGTACCTACCTACAAGCTTTTCATCGATCCATTGCTTTTTTGTATGCAATAACATAATAGCCTTCACGATACATAAATGAATCTACTTAAATACATAATTATGTAATTTCCTTTGAAGTTCTAATTCCAGGCCCTAATAAGCAGCCAGTTTTTAGGGTTCGAAAGCGAAAACGGAACGATTTTTAATAGGATCACTTTTTTGTTCGTCTGTCTGTCTGTCCACATTTCTGTCAGTCTGTCAAGACTTAGACGTTTTTTCTGGAATGCGTGCAGGTACCTATCAAGCTGAAATTAATATCACATAGCTGGTAGTCAGTACCCCTTGGAGCAGTTAAAAAATAAAACTTTTAAGTCAAAGTAATATAAGATAAGGTCGTTTAAGATACATATTTCGACGCTCACTAGGGAATTAAAAACTAAGAGGACTCGCGTTGACCTAGAATCATGTTTGGAGCGAAGCAATGTTAAGTAGCACAAGTAAAAAAAAATCCGAAAGCAACTTTTAATGTCCCAATTGAAATAGAATGATTTGACTTTGATTTTAAACCATGCTTTGCATACGGTTTGACTATTGCCATAAACAGTACCTACATAAGTTCTGAACTATATAGTAGCTAGAGCGAATCGAATGTTGTAGCTCGTTCTACATCTCTTGTCTCTTTTTATCACACTGGATTGAAAAGCGATGATACTTTTCTGAAACTTTCACCTGCTTATACCTACCTATAGCAAGTAATGAGGACATGCTATCCGGATGGTCATTAATGATAAACAATAAAAAGTAGGGAGGTAAACTTTATTATTAGAAATATGGACTCATACAGACACTGAGTAGCTCAGTAGGTACATACAGATAATTAATTATTGTACATAGTTATGTAAAAATTAAATATAGGTACTTATATCAATGACTAGAATTGCTATATAGAAAATGTAAAATAGATAAAGAAATAAGTTTTGTTCCGTATATTTTAATAGGAAGGGGGTAGGCATATTACTATTACCATTTATTAACAATACAATCATCTAATTGACAAGACATAATTGAGATTAACATTTTAAAAAATAGGTATACTTAATTAAAAAGATATATCGCAATAACCGCAGCAGATAATAGTGAGATCAATTTGTTAATAATTCAAGAATGACGATGTCACACAGCCGTTTATCTAAGTTCTTCTTTGTCTATTATAGTTGGGGTGTTTGCGAAGATCCTGGGATCTTCGGGTACCCATATCTTAGCGTGGAGGGTGGAGCCTGCCTGCTTCTCACCACGCCGAGACCATGACAACGAATGCGCTTGTAGATTGCTACCTGAAAATAAATCCTATTTAAGTTCGAACTACAAACGTTCTTTGTGAGTTCTAAATCGTGTTTTACAGTCGTGAAATTTACACTACTTTCCTTTTCATACAAAAGGCCTGCGCTACACGGCGACGCATAATGAACTGTCGTCACAAAAACACGATTCAAAACTTACAAAATTATTTTCGCTAGGCAACACACCTAAGAATCTTTAAATAAAAGCTTTAAATTGTCTATTACACGACATCGTTGTGATCACATTGTGCTATACGGCCTCAATTCGTGTTGGTTATCATTAGGGGAGGCCTATGTCCAGCAATGGACGTCGTTCGGTTGATATGATGATGATGAGAAGAAACAGAAGAGTCTCTTCATTATTCAGATCCAAACTGCTGTCATCTCGGCCAGAAAGAAATAAATACTTTGGTATTAACTTGACAAATTTTGTTCTAAATTAGCTCGCATGACTCCATCGTTACTTTAGGTACATACTAACTAATGCAGAGTTTATACGAAGCCAGTAATGCTGGCGCCAGTCTTGCAGACAAGCTAGCGTTGGCCTGGCCCCTGTTGTTTAGACGAGGCCATTCATTCACGAATTTTTCTTCGGGTGTGCACACGTTTGAAGTTAAAAAAAATGAATTGATGAGTTTGTTGAAAAAGAACGTACGGACGTTCGCCAGTGACAGCGAGATGCGTCTACACGTGACCGCAGCGCTGGCGCGGGGGTTAGGGGTATGGCTAGAAAAATAGACGAGCGCTCCATTCTCATAGCCAGCGCTAGCTTGGCTTGAAAAACTGTTTACACTAGGCAAATACCAAGCCAGCGTTGGCGGCCAGTCTTATTGATTGGCAGCCAGTGTTGGCTTCGTGTAAACTATGCTTACACATGATAATAAAAGATAAACTTTCAAAAGTCAAGTAGTATACTTTCAAAGTATGAAATTGTCGATTTATACTGCAAAATTAAACTCGTTGGTTCGTTAACAGTCTCCTCCCCAACAGCATTGATATTGCGAGCTGTTTCTGCCGTGATAGTTCAGCGTCGGAACTCATACTCAAAAATTACTAGAATTATCGAAGTATCCATCGTTCCGTCTAAGTTGAATAATAAAAATCGTTTTCACAAAAACACCAACCGCCTTCAAAAACTACAAAATAAAAAATTAGTCGGCTGCTTTCGTTTTGTTTCTTGTTTTGTGGGTATTAACACCGACTTCCAAAACTAATATAATTTTTTATTTTGTAGTTCTTGGAGGCTGTTTGATTTTTATTTTTCACTTTTTAGTGCTTTGGCGTTTATATATGAAATCTTTACAAAAAGCGCTTTCAAACAATACCTTACACGATATATTAATTTTGGAAAATGGTAGGACGGGGTTTTCGTACCCCCTCCCCCTCTTCCTTCAGTCAGTCGTCGACACGTATAAACATCAATTTTACGTGTTACGACAATTATGCTATGATCCTATGAGGAGTTCCGTTAAATATCTCCGAAGTTCATTATCAGATCATGACAATATCTTTGTGAGACCAATCTGAAAGTATACCCTTTCAATCAAAAAAAGAATTTTCCAAATCGGTCCAGGCGTCTCCGAGTAATCGGGGAACGTGGTAGGTGTACAAAAAAATCCGACGAATTGAGAACCTCATCTTTTTAAAGATTGTTTAAAAAAACTGTTGAAATCCCAAAATCGAATGTTGTATGACATTTTTTAAAAGAAAAATTTCATAGATTATGTAAAAAAAAATATTCCAATATCTCACACCATGAAGGTTTAATGTCAATAAAATTCAAAGTATCAATTACTGTAAAACGGCAATAAATTCATACTTTGTTCCCTATTATTAAAGTTACACTTCTTTGGTCAATAAAAATTAAAACGAAAGGCAAAATTATACCTGACGTTGAAGAAATAGTTTTTACAATATGAATGCTAATTGCCGGTATGCCCTCGGCGTGCATTCAAAGCCTTTCATTGCTTCATCAATTATCATAATATCATAGGAGGTAACTTCATAGAATGCGTTATAGTCTAGACGGGTGAATTTCAACAAGAGATTTTTATGTATCATTTCGGTGGGATTTTTTTATTTCAATGCAATCTATATATTTTTAGTGACAAATAATACTTTAGTCTATTTTATAACATTGTGCGTGAGTGGACATCAAATATTATCAAAACTTACATAAATATTTAAGGATAAAGTTTTAAGAGTCCACTGAAATTAAAAGTGTCCACCGAAATGATAAAAATTACCACCGAAATGATAAATCCACCGAAATGATACAGCTAAGAACAACCGTGCCCCCAGCCAGGGTTCCGTACTTTGTTAGGTTTGATTTCCACAAATTTTAGATAAACACTGAGACAGGACAGTACACAGTTTTTTTAATATCATCATTAATATACTGATATTACAGTTAGTATTATTACATTTATCATTCTTTGAGGTTACAATAACCTCAAAGAATGATATTAATGTAATGTAATGTTTATTATGATATGAATGAATAGTTTCTTTACTTTTATAACCTTTGGTAATTTTTGTGGTTGTTGTTGTGTGAAAATGTTGGAAAACTTTATCGTAAATGCTGGTAACCTTAAATAAATATTTTTGCTTGTTTATGTACTAATACTAATTTACTTGATATATTTTCAAAAGAATCAACGTATCGCGATTAGAAAGCTTAAAGTTTCTGATTAATATGATGGTTGCATTTGTAAGTTATGCCATTAATAGTAATACCTAATGTCTACCTATTGCACTAAGAGAAAAATGCTAGGTATAATTTAGTTAAATTGGTAACGAGAGGAGAATAGTGTTTCTACAGGTATATCAGTAAAACTTCTAAAATTAAATCAACTCTTATATTTTTAAAATACAATAAATGAATAAGAAACATTATAAAAATATCTTAGTAGTAATAGCTTAGTACTTTTAATCCTTTTACATAAACGTATGAAACATAACAGAAACCTGAGATTGAGATCACTTTATTCTTAAATTACTACAACAATAGAGAAACGTACATATCTAAATAGAACAAAAAACAACAAAGTTTTGTTCTACCTATAACTATAATTCGCAATTATGTATAAGTAATTCTTATACCTAATGCGAATTATAGTTATTCCAATAAAACAGTCTTTCTGGGTACGTATTTACGAGTAGGTTCAAGTATGTAGCTTAAAGATTAATTTTTCATCATGTCACTTTAAATCACACAATTATTTCTCAAATTCACTAATCAGCCTCTTTTCATGACTATAAATATAGGTTTTTAATTTAGATATGTACCTAATAAACAAATCTTCTTTAATTATCACACCACAGCACGTCTTTACTATAATTATTATAGTCATCAGTCTTCTTTAATAAGTTTAACTTCCTACCTAAAACAAGTCATGCCATTAAATGACAGCAAATATTTAAAAAACTAAATATACAATAACAAAAATCAAAAAATATTAAAATCAGAACTGGACGAAGACGAAGATAATCTTCTTACTTTTCTCTTCTTGGCTGTAATCATGATTTCTTCTTCGCTGTCAATATTTCTTGTCCGTTCATACTTTTCAATAATTTCAGTATCATTGTTTTCAAAAAATGAACACGATGGAGTGCTAAATTCATTGAAGTTTTCATATTTTTCGAGCAATGATTTGGGTATTATCGATGATTCCTGCTCATTCTCTCCTTTTTGATTATTCATTCCATCAAAGGAATGGGATGTTGAGGGCTTAATAATTGATATTTCAATGTTTGTGATTGAGTGTGTGTGTGGTTCATGTATGAAACTATTCCTTTGTAATTTTTTGGAAAGATTCTTTTCATTGAATGGCTTGGGACGTAGTACTAATTTTTCTGACAGTTGAATTGGACGCAGATGTGCTATATTTGTATTATTTGCAAAATTCGTTGATTGAATCCCAGTGAAGTCATGAAAACCTAAATGCTTGCCGTGAGGGCACCTAATAGTTTTATTTAGGCATTCTCTTTCAATACAGGACAGATGTCGAAGTGCCAAACGGTTTCCTGACTCTTTAGACCAAACAACTTGGTGAACTTTCATAGTTCCCGGAAAAGTCTTTAAGTCTTTGGGCAAGAGCCAATCTTTTTCTGTCACCTGATAATCTTCAACTGTTTCAATTTTCACACCTTTAACATAACACTGTAGGTTTTGTACCAGCGATTCAATATTGGTAATATCATGTTGATATGAGACTTGTTTATCTAGCGTTCTCTTTAATACTCCACCCACTCCATCTGCTGCGCTTTTTCCATGACCACACTCACAATAGTTCCAAATTATGTGGGTCAGCATCGGACAATAGGAGGATAACTGAGTTATTATATATAATATATTTTTATTCCTGTATTGCGCAGATGGTGAGTCAGAAATAACGTAAAGTTTACGAACCAGAGGAGCAGTTATCTCAATTTCTTGCAAAACAGGAATGAGGTGTGCCCATACTGCAGCAGCATCATGCCTTAAAGAGGTACTTACAGTACAAAATGACTGAGTTTTGCAAGTTTCGTTGTCGAGTTTGAAATATATTACGACAGTATGCAAAGTGAACTGTTGTCTGCTACCACCAAAATGAAGGGATTGAATTTCGGATCCATATTTGGCATTATAATTTTCACTGAAATCAATTTGTATAATACAGTCTTCCGTAGTCATATTTTCTTTTAACGTTTTGAAAGCTTGATTTTGATTTTTATTATTGACGCAATGTTTAAGGAATGGTTTCAGGCTATCTTCGAATTTTTTTATTAAATCTAGTGGTTTCACCCAACGCCTTACTTTTTCAACTTTAATAGCAGATTTTTCTACATTATTTTTGACATATATGCTTTTATTCTTCTCCCAACCCCAATACGCTATGTTCACTTCATTATTAAACTCTTGATAATCAATGTGTCTATTTTTACAACTTGAGCATATTCTTTGCAGACAATCGATGTTATCTTTACTACAACATAGGCTACTTAAAACGTCGGATATTGTATTTTCTTTGATAAGGCGGTTTCTTTTCATAGATTCAATCAAAAGTTTCATATTTTCGTGCTTTTCACATAGGCATGTATTTCGTGCATTCACATTTGGTTGAGTGACCCAGAAAGGCTTCATTCTTGAAAATGTTGAATAGCTTATCGGTGGTTCTCCTGATCCCAAATATTTCAAGTGTAAATTTTTAAGTGTGTCTGTCAATAGTCTTTTTTGTTTTTTTAATCCATGTCTAGATATGGTGTCATTTTTTCCAGGACACAGTGTTGAATTTTCATCATCTTCTAAAAATTTCACCACCCTCCTGAGAATTCGATTTTTTTTTTCATCAGGTTTTATGACTTCTACTGCTGGTTTTTCTCCTTTTTGGGTACTTTTCTTCAAAATCATATAATTGCTTTGTAGTCTGTTACACCTTTTTTTGAACATTTCTTTTTCCTTAGTGACCTGTAATAATTTGTTTTGTAATTCTGTTATTAGCTTAGTTTTAGTTTTTTGATATTTTCGAAATTTGTCTTTAAGTCCTCGCTTGAATTCTACAGATGTAATTGACGAGTCTGAAACAGGGCTGTTGGGGCATAATGTTGACTCGATACTACTTAGATTTGATGGACATGTTATTCGTTGTACGCCACTTGGTTGTACACAATGAGTGCCAGTTACTACATTGTCATCAATATGATGTTGAATATTGGAACCAATTGTACTATCGCTATTCATCGGCAAGCAGCGCCGAGCCGAAGATGGATTCCCTTGACGAGAAGTGCTTGGACCAGGATTGCTATAGTCAAAATTTACAAAATTTTGATGCGTTGATAGCAGGGTTTGTCGTGGACTGCTTGTGTATACCCGATGAAAGCTTCTAGCTTCTGTAGTATTAGAACGTTGGATTTGGATATTCGTACTAATACTATTGCTGTTCAATCGTAAGCTGCGCCGTAAAGTAGGCAAGAAGGAACTGTGACAGGAAGTGCTTAGTCCAGGACCATCACTTTGATCCCCAATTGTCTCATCCAGAGGGTTAGCACGAGCCGCTATAGGAGCTGGAGCTGCTCTATTTTTTTTTCTTTGGTAATAAGCAGCAGCACTTATTTTGTTTTTTCTTCTTAGGATTCTTAATTTTTTAGGGGTCATTAGATGCCTTGAAACAATTAATCCCGCTGCTTTTTTTCTGGCATACCTTTCTCTGTCTTTTCTCAAAAACTCTTCGCGTGAGACTTCATTGCTCTTAATTCTCTCTTTTCTTCTTCTTTCATACAACCTCCTTTTTTCCAACCTTTCTTCTCTAGTCTGTTGCTTAGGCCGCGGCATCCTAAAATCAAAATACACGCTTTTCAATTTTCTTCTTTCTCATATCCACAGACATACATTCATACACACTATACTATGATCCTATAAAATACTATACCTTCAGATACACCACGCGCTCACACACTAGCTCTCTTGCATTGACTCAGACAAACACTCTCACAGGCAATTTCTCATCACATAGGTATATCTCTTTTTTTTTCATATAACGTTTAAATGCTCTTTAACTTATTTGTTATATCTTGTAAAATTAAGATATTTTGTAATTATATCTTCTATATCTTGGGACAACATTATTATTTATTATTGTTATTTACTCGTAATAAATGATATAAAAATAAAGGTAAGTGACTTATATTGAAGGTAAACCCTCGAAATAATTATTTTGTTGACAATTAGTAGGTATAATAATCTACACTGTGGTGACCCACACACTCATCACATTTTCGTTGAGCCGAACAAATGTGTATCTAAAGTATAGTAAACATGTACTAACTACATAGATATATGTATATATTATATATCTTAAGCACAAATATTACACAACAAATACACCTAAATAATCTAATCGACACTCTAGGTAAAAGTAGGTACATTACAAAACTATGACTTTGTATTTGACACCAGGATCTCTAAAACTTTATGTTTTTATCATTTCGGAGATACTTTTAATTCCGGTGGACTGTAATTGGTATAACAGTCCACCGAATCCACTGAAATGATAACACTGAGATGATAAAATAGAGGTTAGTTCTACATTTAACTCCGAAAAAAAATTATTTAAAAAATATGAACACTACTCAAACAAAACAGTACTTACTGCGAATTTAATACACAATTTTGAAACAAATTAAACAAATCTAGCACGAGTTATAACAGCCACCGAAATGAAACTATTTTTGTCCCCATATTACTGAAATGATAAACTTACTTTTTTGGCGGGAAACCGCAAGACGTTGGGACCGGTGCGTTCGCGCCGAGAGCTTAAGCCGGACTGATCCGGAGTGAGAAAAGGTGAAAGGGGCGTAACAACGCAATGTTGATGTGGCTATTCTACTAAAACTTACTGTCCTCTGAAATGATAATTTTTTTCCAGACAAAAGTTGACTGCCTGTCAAATCCATGAGAAAGAAGATAAACAAACAAAAATTGTTTTATTTGATCGAATATATTATAATTTAATGATAGCAAAATCAATTTAAATCCATATTACGAATGTATTGGCAGGAGAAGGTATGTTATGAGCGGAATTGGGTTCAGGACAGGTCACCGTGATGATAAAATAACACTTTGTAATTTTTTTTTTGGGTATATTAGAGGGTAGATACCAATGATTTTTTTTGCCAAGGTAGAGAAATACTTACGTTGTTGAGAAAAAATATATAAAATTAATAATCAGCACATTGCACTACCGTTCTCAGGTTTGCCGTGTATTTTTTTGCTTGGGCAATTCACCCAGACACATTATAATAGCTAAGTGTATTAGTAATTGTGGGGATTATTGTCCATAGATACACCTGTTTTTGTATTATAAAATGAAAATTTCTTTAGCTGTGTTTATTAAAGAAAATCCAGAAATTATACCATTCTGTTTTGTACATTTGAATATAATAAAATAAATATAAAACTTAATATTTGTCAGTAATGCTCCACCCAAAATCAAAACTTGGCTACGCTGATGAAGTTAGTAACTGCAAGTAATAATATACAATCTTAAAGGTGCTACGAGTTTCGTAGACCCGCTACGAGTGCTACGCAGATAACGTTATTTTTTTAATTATAAACTACGTATGTAGTACCTTATCCTCCGAACATACTTAACCGGTCAAGTCCCGGCTGACTTACCGGTATCTAATAGAAAATCAATTGTCTCATTATGAGTCATTACGTTGTGATTTAATTAAATAATAATAAAAAAAAATTACACCGTTTCTGGCCAATTACTGTTACGATTTTTTTTTTGTTATTGGTTGCGCTTATCAAAAGTTCAGTGGGATTGCGAAAGTATGATGAGAGCTAAGACAGTAAATAATTTTCTCAATATTGAAGGTAAGCAGGTACTTTCCATCGTTTTGAGACACCATTTAGCAAGTCGCTGAATAAATAAAAAAGAACACGTGATTCACATTTCTGTTTTTGAAACGAACTATGGTAGATACACATCATACACCATCTATTATTTCATCAACGCTAGAGACAAATGAACAACAATGAAAGGCAGCTAATCGTCCAACTTTAAATTATCCGCGCTAGATCGCTCCGGAGTCCCCTAGGCGCTTAAACTTGAGGTTTATTTATCTACAATTATTTTTGTGAGACGTAAAGAGGGCTAACTAAACAGTTCGCAAATGCGTGAGGCCCCGTGTGGCTACGTGGTATTAGGGGAGCCGCATCGCGAGGGGCGCGCACGTGCGCACTGTTATGGGCCCTTAGAACCCCGATAGGGTTGACCTGTCCTTGTCGATTATTTTTTTCATTGTGTTTACGCTTACGATAACAAATTCATTGATAAGTACATTAATACCGAGTTCGGGGGCGAGACTTGTTTTTTAGAACAATACGGTGTTATTTTTTGTATCATGTATTCTGCAGTATTTGGTCCCCACTTACATGTAGGTATTCGGATATTTCTGTTGCTATATGTCGGCTTTCATTGATGATACATTTATCTATGTGTAAACCAACAAAGAAATAGCAATTAGCAATATAATCTTCGTCCATTCTACTTGTGTGGAACGTATGACTTGTATTTTTTTTTTATTAGTAAGTAGGATTGCCCACCACAGTTTACCACACTAATATAAGTTCCCTCGTAGCACGAAACCTAGCGTCCAGTCCACCCCTCCCTATACCTACAAGTGCTATAATAACAGTTTATATCGTGTCACAATGGAAATAATGAGTATTTCCGGCAATTTGTTCGTTTGCTACGTACTATACCTACCTACCGAACGTGTCATTAAATATTAACAGTCTCGTAATAAATATAGTTTTCAAAATATTGAAAGTAAGAAATTAGTAAGAAAAATAAGTTACTTTATGATTTTTTTTATTATTACTTTGGTATAAAATACCAAGATAAAAATACAGTAAAAACAGCATTTTTTTATTATAATTGCCCGCGAAAGTTCTTGCCAGCGTATTTGGACAGCGCTCCCAACTCCTCTTCTATTCTGATTATTTGATTGTACTTGTCGACATGCTCGCCACGCACTGGCGCGCCGCACTTTATCTGTCCCGCGGCCAGCCCCACCACCAAATCAGCCAAGAACAAATCATCAGTGTCACCCCATCTATCAGAGACAATCACGCCAAATCCAGCTGCTTTAAGAAGCTTAAAACATTCGATGACCTCACTTAACGTACCCGCTTGATTTATTCGTAAAGCAATTGTATTTCCTGCTTTTTTGTCTATGGCGAGACCAACTCTTCTCAAGTCTGTTTGAGTCAAGTCGTTACCGATAAGTTGCGACGTTGTGCGACCCGTAAGCAAAGACCATGCAGCCCAATCATCTAAATCGAATCCGTCTTCAACGGAACACACCGGGAACTCCTTTATGTTATCCAAATACACTTCGGCCAGCTTGTCAGACGAAAAATATTCTTGGGGATTTGAATTTGGATTTTTGAATTCTAAATCGTAACCCCCATCTTTGTATAAATCTGATGCAGCCGCGTTTATGCCTATTTCAACCTTGCCATTATATCCGCATTGCTTTATAGCGTCGGTAAGGAGAAGAAGCGCATCTCTGTTGGCTAGAAGTGGGATGGAGAAACCGCCGTTTTCGCAAACGTACGTACATTCGATTTTGTATTTGGTCAATATCATGTTTTTGACATAAGTATATATTTCTGTACCCATACGCATCGCATCTGCAAAGGATGACGCTCCCGTAGGCATAATCACATATTCTTGAAATGGCAATCCGTTGGAGGTCAATATTCCACCTGCCAGGATGGTGATGTGTGGAACCGGCAATATGATAGTGGTGACTCCTGCCAGGTCTGAGATGTGTCTGTACAGTGGCATGCCTTTCTTGGCGGCTCCAGCCTTAGCCGCCACCAGCGACACAGCCATGATTGCGTTAGCGCCGAGCCTCGACCGATTGTCAGTACCGTCGAGACCGATCATGAACTGATCTATTTCTTTTTGCTGGGTCACCTCAAGGTTCTGTTTTATGAGTTCTGGGGCAATTATAGTGTTTACATTTTTGACAGCCATCAATACACCCATGCCGTGGTACTCTGCGGGATTATTATCTCGTAACTGTACTGCTTCTCCAATTTTTTTTCTATCAGTTGACGGAACCGCGATGCGGAATAGTCCAAGTTCAGTTACCATATCCACCTCGATGGTCGGCACGCCAGTCCCGTCGAATATTTGACGAGCCAGCAAAAGTTTAATTGGCATTGTTGTCGGTACTTAAATTTGTACTAGTAAAAGGTGTATAAACTTTAATTTAAAAAAGTTAAAAACCTGGTACTCTGATGTTCAAAGTGACATTAAAAAATAATAAAACCTACGCTAAAACGTCAAAGATATTCGTTCCATATTTTTCATTGTTATTTTACGTAATTTGGTTGCTTTTGTTGACCCCGTATTTGTGCCAGTTACCTTCTACTTACATTATTGAATACTTTTTAGTTGGGTTTGTTAAAAAAAAAATAAGGAAACCTTAGGCTGGGTTCACATGGCATTGTTCTGCATGTTTATGTGCAAGATAAATCTTATCGAATAAATAGTGGCGCGTACTTTGTGCATAGAATTATTGTAACAATATTCTGCATTGCAAAAAAAGTATAGCGCTAAACACGTTTCTTATCGAAAACTAACCAAACTTTTCATGCAATCTTTAAGGTTTGCTTTTGTTTGTTGTTTTGCTTTGTGTTCGGTTTACTATGTACATTTACTCAGAGAGATTGACGTATGAACACTGCGATTATTCGTTTTTAGACGAATGAAAATTATCCGTATGATCACCCAGTTTATAAAGGGTTCTAAATCAGTTACTACAAAAAATTAACAGTAATATGTCATGTGAACCCAGCTTAGCCAACCAACAAACGTACCTACCGATAAATTGCACATACTTACAATTTGTACTTAAAGCTTGTTTACGACAAGCCTGTGCCCACGACTTCGTCCGCGTGTATGTCGGTTCTCTGCGGCTATTCTAAAATAAAAGTAGCATAACTAACTCATAACATCGCTATCTGTGAAAGACCCGTCGAAATAGGTCCAGCTGTTTCGGAGATTACCCGAAACAAATAGGCAGGCAGACAGACGTAATTTAAATAATCGGTTTGGTATATGTAGGTACGTACCTTACAAACATTTATAATGCATTTAGTAAAAAGCTGTTATTTTGACCGTTCAATTTTATTTATTTATAAGTGTAGATTAATTCCGAGTTTATAGTTAGGTTGGGAAAAACGAATAATTTTACCCGATAGCTGTTGGACAAAAAACGGCATCATTTTGGTACTTAATAGCTCAAGGTGGAGGTGGAGTGGTGGACGTTATTTCAAATCTGGGATTTAGAACAGGATTGATAACACAGAATTGATACTGGCATGATAATGTCGTTGGACAACGAGATAATAATAAGATAATCAGTAATGCGCAAATTCAATGCGGTGTGAAAATAACTTTGTAGACCATACTTAGGTATAAAAAGGTATTTTTACCTAAGTATTTGGGACACCATTATTAAGTACTAGCTGATACCAACGACTTCTTCCGCGTCAATAAAAGATGTTTGCTCAGTGCGCAGATTTCGCGAAATCCAATGTTGGTTTACAATATCATGGTTGAATTTTTGACGGAACCGTTTTATAGAAGCCTAAGGTACTTCCTCTAACAGCTACAGTAGAACACACATAAATACATCTGGTATGTGCCAACGATAATCCCGTCAAACCGCTAGTAAAAAGATATAATTTTGACATCACATAGGTAAGTACCTACTGACATTTTTTTTTGCATAGGTACTGCTCTGCTACCGTGGGTACTGCTACCGTGAGCACAACATCGCGCCGCGATGCGCGATGTTGTGTAGCCTATACCATAAAAAACTGTTCAGTTTTTTTTTAAACTTCAAGTAAGTATTCTGCTATTCTCAGATTAGACGAATCTAACAAATCAAACTCCATGAAAATCGGTCCAGCCGTTCTAGAGTTATAAGTGTTCGAACAAACCCGACTTTTTTTATTTTATATTATATTAAGCAGTAAAGTATTTAGACAGATGAAATTGTTACGTCCATAGGGTACGGTTTAGGTTTCTTTTTTTTTTGTACGCAATACAACGTGAGTGTGAAAGGACGCACGTGCGCTATAATCTTTATGTAAATCCTACATTACACTTCGATAAGGTGCTTTTTAATAATTGAAAAAGAGATTATTATGTTTTACTGCGACCAGTATTGTGCTCCAGCGTATTCATTATCTTTAACAATCGGAATCGAGTATTTTATCAACCCTTGGCTCATGTTTTGAGCCCATGGATCCCTAGTTCGATGCATTAGTTTGATAGTGATTTGAAAATAATGAACTTGTGATGTAGAAATATTGTTTTTGAAGTACTTATAGGTATGTCAACTATGATCCAAATATACATTTGGATTAATTTTTTTTACTGGATTTTTTTTTGTTGAGTTCCTGTCTGGATATAAGGAGATTTAGGCCAGGCTACTGAAAGATCTGAGAATCTATATTCTACTAGATTATGCCCGCTACTTTGTTCCGTGAATGTTAGTTAAAACATATTTGTTTTTACGAGTACCTAACCCATTTTTTTTCTAATTAAATAAAGGCATAAGTTACTGCTGGAAACAAATGCCAGTTAAAGTCCCGTCAAAGTCGGTCGAGCTGTTTCGGAGAATAGGCGGTTTTTACGTACCTACAGTGAAAACATACTTAATTATTTTGTAAAAAGTTACTATCTTGATATTGAAAATAGACACTTTTTTATTTATTTGTATTAGATGTTTCTAATAATTCGAAATTGAAATACCAAGAAAAAAAAAAAAAAATTGTCACAACTACTGTTACACAATTATTATGTAGGGGGGATCTTGGGGCGCGTTAAAGTGGTATGGAGTACTTAATAGTATTCTAATACACTCCTGGCTCTCTATAAGCAGAGGGCGGAGGGCGATCTTTCAATTTGCTACGGCGTGATTCGCAAATATGCTGTGACTACACCCTTGTTTACACTTTTAGAGCGTTGAGTTTCGGCACAAGTGTTCTACTTACTATGCTTTTTGTACGTCAAATTAGGGGGGTGTATTAAGTTTTAAATATTTTTGTAATAGGATAAACTGCAAAAAAAAACTTGTCGCAACATTTACGACGGTCAAAATCATCAATAGTTATTATCCCTGATATTAACGAAGTTACACTACTTACTGTGAACAGTAAACTATGTAAAATGGAACCCGATACCCTAAAAATAGTTAGAAATTAAAAATGTCAGGTGCAGTCCATACATTACGGGAGAGAGCTTTATCGATATGATAAAATGACACGGTAGCGCTCCCACGGGAGTCCTTACTCATCGCGTCATCACGCGATTGCGATGTTACCGTGAGAACAAAGCTGTATAATTACATTTTGGAACAAAACTACTGGACCAATCGAGACAACGATTAACGAATATTCGTTTATCACACGCGATGTGTGACGTAATTGCTAGCCACCATGTGCAAACTGCAGTGCTACAGGGGTGTAGGCGTGTAGCTCGCAACGCGGTAGTGGGAAATTACTATTTAGCGCGAAGGCAGGTCAAACCAGGTAAGTACCTACTACTTTCCTACAACAAGTTTGTAAACGTTATAGAACCTAAATAATAGAAAAAATACAGAGCAGTGGTTTGTTGTAACTACTAAGTAAGTAGGTAAGAAGTAAAGTAAGTATTTTTAGAAGCGTTAAAAAATACCAACTTCTCAAGTTCTTCATTCACCCAAAGAAGTATTACAATAGGCGAAAAGTTTATTATTGTGGCAATTTGACTTACAGAATTAAAAATTGTTCCTTGTAAGTTTGACAAAACTTGAACAGAACCGAATACAATAGCGTAACTTAACAATTTTTCTTTGATAAGTAATAACTTTTAAAAAGAAACAAAAACAAGTTAACAACAACACAATTCAATGGTTTATCATCATGTAGGTAGGTACCTAACATTTACTTACAAACCATACTTAATTTTGCAAAAAGAGATCATATTTCGATAAGTAACTTTTGCGCTACTCTATGATGGTAGATACATAGGTAGGTACATGTCTGTAAAAAGAGCATAATCTTTTGAAAAAAAAAAGAAAAAATATGTATACTGGCGTAGATTATAATGTTTACCTACGCCTACGTGAAATAAAGTATGTAAGTATGCTCAATTCTGAATATTCAACTATTGTTCTGTAAGTATTAAACCTATGGACTTCAGAGAGAAGTCTTTATTTCTCTCTGGGGTCCATGGGTTCTGGGTTAATTAACCCAAAGTCCACTGATCATGGTCCACACCAAAAATATTCAGTCAATCTTCAACTGGCAAATAGACATCTCGATAAAACGGCACGTTTCACAGAACCGGGCGACGAAACGAAAATAAAAAAGGTTTTTTTTTTAATGCAAATTTTTGACATGAAGTTATAAAACGCAATTTTATTGCATGCCATTAATTGTGTGTACGTAATGAACTCACATTAGTTATGTATCGATCATTAAAAGGTGCATAAACATATTGCAGGGGTCGCGCCCGCGCCCTGACACCGCCACCGCAAGACCGGGGCATTGCTGCACGGCTTGCATGCTCCATTGGACACCGCACATCTGTATTACTTTATTTGTGCATCAATTTGTAATGTTACTGATTACTTAGCCTGTTTTACTAAACATTGGTGTCGATTCTATTTATGCACAAGCTTAATTTAATTAAGACAACCTCTATCTTTTTCTCGCCCACAAAACACGAAACGGACCGACATAAATAAGAGCTGTCAATTTAATTTAATCTATAACTTCCATACAAGTATAGTTGACATGTCAAAACATATTGATAAAGAACACGAAAAACAAAGCAGAGTAGAATGTCACCGTCCCTTTTTCTTTAACTGTATGTTAGTAAGAGATGCCAATTTTCTTACTTTAGTTTTTTTATTTCTTAGTTTGTGAACAAGGGAATCGGCACTATTTTGAATTTGTTTTGACCCCACTTTGTCTCTAATTTTGATAGAGTTCGACTAGCCATGCATGCATATGGTTTAACAGTAGACAAACTGCTGTTATGCATCCATGGAGAGTGATTAGATGTTATAATTTTAAAATAGGTGTAATATAAGTAAGTACACGACTTGATTTCACTGTGCCTCCTGTATCCTACAATCGCAAATAGCATCGCAAGAAGAGCGCCGTCCCGGTAGCAGGGAAATGAGTCTTCACGAATCATAAAGAAAGGAGTAGGAAAATTATCAAATAGAATTCACTTCCCCTTTAGCGGTGGAGACCTATTACATCAGAACAAGGACATAAATAGGAATACGCGCAAATAGGTAAGGCGCATAGCTACATTTGCAAGCAACTGGTATAGACCCAATTGTTAGCCATTTAAACAATAAATGGATAAGATATAGGTAATCGTTAAAATATACACTAGTGCCAAGTAAAGAGTATTGTACAAGACTTACCTCTAATTATAACTTTCTTCTGCTCCTCTTTGTTCTGTGCGTTGTTTACTCCTGACAGCATAGTTTCTGTGGTATTACGGTCAACACGTACCTGAGTGAACAGAAAACTTATGATTTATCTAAGCAATCATTTATATAAGCCATTAAAGCGGCATTTATCTATTTAATTATGAAATTTGGAGGAAAATTGTGAACCCTAATTTTATAATCAAATGTAAAAACATAGTAAAATGTTGGCGTTTTGTAGGAACAGATAATTTTGAGACGTTGCAGGGCCAGAGCATTTTATTTTTCTTACAAGTCAATATAGGTTACTCTTCCTTCGCCCGCATAAATTCCACCTGGGTTTAGTTAACCTGCTTAGCCTGTTCTTGTCACATAACAATTAAAATAGGTACTCTAAACTTTTAGACTTAATATATGATATACTGACCAGTTCACCAAGAAAGCTTATGTAGCCAATCGCTAGCTTCAACGTGTCAACTTTAGACAGTCTCTTCTCATACGGCAGCGTAGGGATATGAGCCCGTAGCCCCTCGAAGGCATCGTTGATAGACTGCATTCTACGGCGCTCTCGCAGGTTTGCGGCCTGACGCTGTTGAATCTGCTGCTGAGGGCAGCGCAGTGAAGATCTACGCCGGTTCAGGCGCCGGTAGTTTGACCTGGAAAGAATGTGACATTTCAGTAAGGTACATTTAACTGTGCTGAAGTAGTTTATGAGTGACCGTAGAAATGCAAAAGAAAAATAGCAGTTGCACTTACAATTAAAATGAAGGCAAGTACCTACATTATTTTTTAATAAAAGGCCTTGCAATATTTTTGTTTTCTACAGCTTTAAATAAGGGAAATAATAAACCAAACATAAACATAAACCAAATGGTTCAACTTCGATGTAGAAATTTTAGTATTTTTAAGATTCAGTCGGTAAAAGTAGGTGCTGTAAAGGTTGTAACAAGCCGAAACCACCTGGCCAAAAGTTTTATAAGTTTTGTAAGTGTTATCTAAATACCTACTCAAGTGAATTCCAGAAGGATTTAAAATTAAAATAAAAGCTGAATAGTTTTTCTATAAATGAGAAATTTTTCCTACTTCAACAATTCTTTAAAAATTACGAACACAATATAAAAGAATCAGCCATTTTGGTCCAGCCGTTCTAGAGTTTAGCGCTTAGCAACATATTTATCGATTAATTTTTATTTATATAGGTGGAAGATATTTTTTATAAAGTCTTCTCAAGGTGTTTTTCTTCACCGATGTCAGTGATGTCCAAGATAAACTTAGAAAACACGAATTGCAAAGTGCAAGCAATTTGGTTGTTTGATAGAGAATTTGGTAAACGAGAGTGCAGTTTTAAATAAAAACACCAGTTTTAAATTGATGTACTGCGCCATATAAATATTTGAAATAAGTATCATAAATAATTTCATCTGTCTTATAATTTTTACCTATGTAGTTATACCTATCTACGCAAAATAAAGCAATGTAGATTGTCCTAATAGGGGAACCAAATATAAAATATGTTGGACAATACAAAATGATCGCTTGAAATTAGAAATTGCTGGAGCTCAAATAAATTTTGATCTAACTACGATGATGCAGCGACAAAATACGGTAACGCGATCACCAATTATAATAGACCACGTAATTGCCAAGCAATAAGAAAATTGTACATTAGAAACCAACTTTTTTTTTTAGGATGCGTACCTTCTTCGTGGCGTGGACAGATTTTCTTGATCGCTAGCGTACAGACTACCATCGGACATCGAGGAGTCGTCGTACATGTAGTTGTCAGAACTGTTGGCTGAGGTGGGTGAACCTCCCACGGGCAAGGGCACCATACTTGTTGGATTTTCCAGAGACGGGCATCTAATTCCGTTAGGACCATCCATATTTAATACAAAGTTAATCGAATCAAAACCTTAAGTCACTACATAACACATGACTAGAACCAACTGAATAAAATTAATAAATTTCTACAAGGCGATCAGAAATCATCAAGGGCAGAGTAGCGTTGTCCACGACCGTTGACGTGATAGTGACGACGTCAAGTTCAGAGGGAAGGTTCCGCGCCGAGAGACTCCGCCCAATAATGTCGCTCTCCGCCCACGTGCTTATCGACCAAAATAATGAGGTACTTCGTGACGAAAAAACGGAACCCCTGTTTTCAGCTGTGCGTACTAAAATTAGGGGTAACCAAGGACCCCATTAAACTGGTTACAAAATTGTTCTAGAACAACTGCCATTCTCGTATAATATAATCCTTATCTTGATGTAGCAAAAGACTTTAATCAGATCATTAAAGTGTAGACTATGTTCAGGAATGAATTATGCCATTAACGACACCTTTAAATTACCTGTAATCGTGGACACGTGTGCAGATATTGTGACTGAATGCAATTATAATTTTAGCCTCTGTGTGGAAATAACCTTTCTGACGTCATTCTTATTGCAAATTGTGTGTAATAACACAAAATTTTTGTTTTACACGTTTGAATGGCCAAAAAGAGCAATAGCTAGAAACTTTAGAAAATAGTGAATTATATTCAGAATATTGCCGATTGTGACTAAACTATAAGTGGGCTAAATATAAAGAGATTTTTGAAACATCAATTTTTCTTACCAGGAACCGAAATAGTTAATTCTAGAAAAAAAAGAGGTTAGTATTATTACACGATCCGATAGAGACACTAATGAACCTAAAACTCTGGAAAGCAATTAATGAAATAGTTACAGTAAACTTCTAGAGAATTCCCATAAGGAAAATAATATAATCCCAAATAACATACACAGTGGCACCTCTTTAACTCGAAAACTGGAAATTCTCTCTAACACAAAGGTATTAATTATTTCCTTCCCTTAAATACAAAAAGACCCTAAAACTCGAACTAGGTATTTAGACGTTATAACATATTTCACTATTCGTACATATCACGCTGTGTAACTCGAACGTATTATATCTAGCGGACTTTAATCTCTAAGAAGTAATAGGTATGTTTTGCGACCGGTAAATAGAAATTCTTTTTTTTATTATTTCCCCATTTTTTTTTAGGTGGTAAAAATCCTCAAGTGACTCCTTCCGCCCTGGGTGTTGCGGATGGGACTGTCAGATTATTACTGACTAAAAAAGCATCCTGTTTCTTCTCTTGCCCTTTACGTTCCGGGGCCACGGTATCCTGTTAAGACGTCCCGCCCTCCGACGTATCCCATGACTTGAATCTTAAAATATCATAATAGAACATATGACTCTATAGGCCTTATTGACAGTATTAAAGCTCAGCCCATACCTCGAAGTCCTCGATAAGTCGAACACAACGCGTCCCTTGATGATCGAGTTAAAGAGTACTTTGTTCATCAGTCAAACATACGCGTGTCGCACGACGAATCAATCTATTTGAAATAATTGGGATCTATCTTGATCTGGCTAATTTGACAAAATGTGTGGATAATCTATTTTTTTTCGGTTGTAGATTTGATTCCGTAGTAAAAGTTGTGCTTAATGATGAAAACATTCGCACGAGTTGGTGTGTAATCAATCTATTTGAAATAATTGGGATATACTAGATCTGGATAATTTGACAAAATGTGTGGATAATCTATTTTTTTTTCGGTTGTAGATTTGATTCCGTGGTAAAAGTTGTGCTTAATGATGAAAACATTCTGGTGATTAAAACATTAGGTTACAGGCAAACCTGCAATCGCGAAAAGAAATACCATACATTTTTCAAATTATGTGAATACTAATAATTATAATGAACAATAAGTATTTAAGTATCTCTTAAGCAAAAAATAAGTTTGCATAATGACGTAATTAATTAATAAAATACGGGGCTTAAAAATAAAGTCTAACAAAATCTTTTCAAGCTTTTACCAAAAAGTATTTGTATTTGTTTCTCTTTTTATTTTGCTTAAAAGCGCGAGGCTTTTTTGATTGTTTTCCGGGGGTATTAATACCTACTTAAAGTGAGGAAAAAATATGTAATTGGCGGGCATCAAAAATATTTAAATATACTATTCATATTTTGATCATGGGTATCGTGTCCATGCTTCTTTTTACATGGGTTCAAATAATCAAAAAAATCTACATTTAACTACCTAGTTCATATTAAATTTCAAGGAGGAGTCGCTCTAGGAAGGCCTACTCTGATCTTATTGGTGAGGTTCTTCAGAAATGTCAGGTGTGCAGTACTCGTAACCGGCGCGGCGTGCTTGTATGACGAGATGTATGAACGTGGAAGAGGCGAAAGGAGTATGTAAGGATCGTAGCAGGTGAGTTTATGTACCTTAAATTTCATTTAATATATTTCATAATTTATAATTTTTTGGAGGGCTTGTAAACCCAATATTCAAGTTCCTTTTAAAAGACCATTTTCATATTTGGATTAAGTATTTAAAAACAATGACTTATACCTCCTCAAGTAAACTTAGGTTTAAAAAAAGGAAACCGGCCAAGTGCGAGCCGGTCCCGCAGTCGAAGTTCACCGTACCCGCCGTACCGCCATACAATATTTAACACCACACACAAACAAGAACAAATTAAACTTTGTTGTTGAAAAACATGCAAAGCTAAAACTGCAAATTTTAATGTAACTTTGTACACCCAGTATTGTAATATTAACCATGTTAGAAGGACTTAAATATTTCCGTAGCCAAAAGGATTATGTATGGTCCAGAACAAAAAGCAGATCGTTATGTTAGAAAGAACATGTCTTGTGTGTGTTAATTTTGAATGCCTTACTTTTCGGGCTATAGGTACAAATCACTACTGACGTGCATAGCATGAGATTTTGTTGATTTTCTATTTTTGTATTGCCATTTTAGGTAAAAATAAATATTGATAATAAACCCTGATAGTACGGTTTTTGATCTATAATCGATTATATCTACAATATTTCACCGAAAACTTAAAAGCTTTCATTCATTTTCAACAGCTTTCACTTGAGCTCTAAAATATTGATATTTTCGCCATAAATCATGTTTGAGCTTTAATTGTACCGAATAATGTTTTGTAAAATACTTACGTTGAAGTTAAAGTTGAGGGCCCGTGAAAGTTTTTGTATCAACTTTGGGGTGATTGCCACCCATAAATCCTTTTGTTTTTTTCTGAGTGGCGGAAAATCTGGCATGAATTTTATTGAGAATTTTTTTTCCTTCAAATTATGATTTAGTTAAGTAGGTACTTCGGAAGATGATTAGACAGGTGGTCTTTTTTACCGACCGCACTAGGCACAAATCTCAGGATTCATTATCAAGATGATTTCTTTTTTTCCGAAAAATGTAACAATAAGAATTTAAAATTACAAAAATCCGAATTCAGAAAATAGTTTCCAACGTTTAAAAAAAGATTTAGGAAGCCTCTTTCTATGGGTTTGCCAAAATACTCCCAAGTTATACGGGAGTATAACCATAGAAAGAGGCTTCCTAAATCTTTAGTACAGAACGTCGCGCCTTGGGCCTCCCCTTAAAAAAGACCTGTATATTTTTCAAGGTTTCCCACTGAATCGCGACATACACAATGAGGGTAACAACGAAACCATAGTTCACGTGTTGGTTCACGTGTTCGTCAACGTGACTTGGTTTTTCAAATTGTATTTTCGAAAACTGTCGCAAGAATGGAACCCCTAATTATTGGACATAATGAAAATCTTTTTAACTTTCGCTATAACTTTCGCAACTTACTCTTTGCCGTTTTCTTGTTGTTTGTCACGAGCTGACGAAGTTTTCAAACAATACAACGAAATTAAATGGCTTATTGCATTGTCAACGATCAGAAAAAAAACATAACAACTGAGCTAAGGGTTTAATCGCTTGAGCAGTGTTTAATGCTTAGACTGCCATGAAAGAGTGGAATAGTAGGTATGTTATTGTCTAGAGTGGCTATTGAAAAAACTGGAGTTGGTCAACGACGCTTTAATAGGAAGAGGTAAAAGTAAGTTTAAAAAATCAAAAAAGACGACTGCAAACGCGAACTTGAAATAAAAAATCCAAACTGCATCCTAACTATCCTAACTTCCTAACTAATATTATAAATGCGAAAGTAAGTTTGTTTGTTTGTTTGTTACCATTTAACGCCTAAGCCACTGAACCGATCATCCTGAAATTTTGCATATACGTTGCCAGGTATACAGGGACAATCATAGGGTACTTTTAATCCCGAAAGAAAGTACTGTTCCCGAGGGAAATCACAATAACGTCCTTATGGCAGTAGATGGCGCCACGTGTCTATCGAATCATGATCAAATTTTAAGTTTAGCATCTAATATATTCTGAGTCTAGACTGTCGATAGACCAGTTTCAAGTAAACAACCTAGGAGTACGAAAGTTGTTTGCTTACTAATTTTTATGCCCAAAACCGCTGAAGAGTATTCTGACATTTTGCATAAAGTGCCTTCCAGACGGACGGACTTGCGGTTGCGGCAAACAGCACGCCGCGGCTCCAACCGCTGCAAAAACACACCACCGCGGTCACAGTGGCGGCCTGAAGTGCCATTAGCTATGGTGTTTGTGCTACAATCGGACGTCAGTCAATATGGGTAACCGTAACGTTGTCTTATTACTCTCATGACTCATTAGCCCTCTCAGAAGATGAGAAGAACGTAGGAAAAGAAACCGTTTAATAAAACATTTGAGGTGTCAGTATCTATATTATCATTAGCATCGCATATTACTCTTAGGAATAGAGAAGTGTGGATTAAATTTAAATTAATATTTAAATTCAAGTATTTCTATTAAAATTTCCATTTTACAAAGCAGTACTCGCGGCCTTTTCTTACAATTTTCAAAAAACGCGGCCGCCACAACATTCCGCGTTTGTCTGGGACCCACTTTATATACGTTGTCATGGATACAGAAAAACTGCGTAACTGACACTGACATCACTGTGTCGTCACTGACACTGACAGGTGTAAACGCATTCATAGAGGATGTATGGAAGAATAAAGGCGAACTTATAACACGCCCCGTCATGAAGCATACTCCGCAATTACTCCACCAATTATTGTGAATTAATTTGGATGATTATTTTTTTTATGTTTGGGAGTTGTTTTTTTCCGAATTGGTCACATAGAAATATTGTTATGATCTGATGATGAACTTCGGAGATATAGAACGGAACTCCTCATAGGATCACAGCTGGACTGACGCAACAAGTAAAGCTGGACTGACGTAGCAAGTTGCTTTGTTTAATGCGTGTAGTCAATGACTGACTGAAGGAAGAGGTTAGTTGCTAAACTAACCGTGACATATGTCGATGTATGTAGACAACAGTTTTCCAACGGCAAAGTTAAGTTTGTCCCTTAGTACTGTTTATTTTTTCGTAAGAGGTAGGTATGTTCTGTGTGTTTTAATTAGGGTAGGTAGATTACTTTTTTCTATTTTAAAATATCTCGCAGTTCCACCTCAGGCAAAAGTTCATTGCGAGCCTGAGCAAACATTACTGCTCAATTCCAGGAATCTTCCGTTCATGCCGCATTAAGAAGGCAAGCACAACCGGAGCGACAAGCAGCTTTGAAAGCAGATGAGACATTTTCTTAAAGCCAGGAAAGACTGGAGACCCAAGCCCGCCGAGCTTCTCTGAAAGTGACTGAGACTCCCTTCCAAACGCAATTGCTTTTGGAGGAACAAGCCGAGAGCCAGAGAGCTGTAAGAGCAACAGGGACGCCTGTTTAAACATAACTTCGTCTCAGAGAACAAGCTCAGCCATTAAAGTGACAGAAACTCCAGAACAGACGCAGGCGAGAAGGACCTCTCTTGCAAAAATACAAACCGAACGCCGACGGACTTAGATGAGTCACAGTTGGTCCGTATTTAATAATACTGGATTTGGCTGAACAACGAGCCGAGTACAGCCCGAATTGATTGTCAAATTCTAAACTAACGCGGGCGAAGCCGCGGGTAAAAGCTAGTAAAAAATAACTTTAAATATGCGACAGGAACGAAAATGTACACAAGTTGTATCCATAGACTTAGATAATGTCAAGTTGCAAAATGCATACCATCGATCGACCCTTTCCAATTGTTAGCAAAGCTTTGCTTACAAAACCTGTTGATTTTGTATAAAAGTGGAGCAATTCCTAGAAATACCACCCCTTTTAATTATGAATTATTACAAGCTTTTTGTAGTAGGTACTACACTACACTACGAACGGAACCAAAATATAAATAACTGATAATGATGGAGACTTTTTCGCATGCGGTAATTTAACTGATCTCAATAAGATAAGAATAACTGACCTATGTACTTAATTATTTTAAAACCAGCTTCTGGTAGCCACGTCGCCCGCGTCTTTGGTTACTGCTCCGGTCCCGCAAGTCGTAGGGTTATGTTATTAGCCATACCATAACACAAAAGTAAGTCGAAAGTAAGTTTCTTAGCCCTAATGAAAGGTGAAAACCAGCACGCGTGTTGTAGGTGCGTGACCTAACTAAGAGCTGCTCACAACGTAAAAATAAGGCAATATTGTGGAATTGCAATAGACTAGGTTTAATATAGAACTTATCTATCACTTAAGTACTAAGTATATAGATACCTACTGTCGATGTTTGACTAACCTGTTGATCTCGTTGTTGGTGGCAAGCGCGACTGCTGAGCGCTTGGTGCTGGATCCGATTTTCCTGTTGAGGCAAAGTGATATATCTATAAGGATTTTCCTTTATGAATTTGTCAATAACAGCCCGTAGTTTGCCCGGCCCTAGCTGGCGGTGTGACACCCTCATGCTTCCGAAAGCACGTAAAGCCGTTGGTCCTGCGCCTGATATCTTCCTGCTCGTGTGTTGCCTTCCAAGGAGTGCACCTGTTTCGCCACACTTATTTTACACTACTTGGGTACTTATAATATCTCTTGCGTACTTGGCTAGTCTCGCAGTAACCAGTAGGTACCTACTATAAATGTCGACAACCTCGTTCTCGACCTCCACTCACGTCTTGTGGGCCTGCTATGTCAACAATCAATGCGCGCCGCTGTAATCGATCCACTACCACCTCTACCACGACACCAGGCGTATTAGCTACAATTAGTCCTACCAGTGATGAAGGATCGATTCCAATACAATGCGACATTGTCATTTCAAGAACTGCGTCGGACGCATATCTGATGGGTAATCTTGGCCACAAGGTTTATGCTCATGCAAGTTCTCTTAAGTTCGCAAGCTACTGTGGTGCACCCAGAGATAAAGTGACAACAAAAAAACAAAAAATGACAACCGTCATCATATCATGTACATCAATGACGTCAATTCATGCGTAGCCTCATCGTGTGTTGCACTGGACATAACCACATACATTTTCTTACAAAGCGAAGATTAATACACGTGCGTACCCTCTCCGTGCGCCGCGGTCGTACCCACTCCGTGCGCCGCGGTCGGCCCGTGCCTTTAAGGCTCTAGAGTATTTCAACTGCAACTCATTTCAACTGCACTCCGACTGCCCAATTGCAATTGCAGTCGGAGTGCAGTTGAAACGCAGTCCGTCTGTCTAGAGCCTAACATAGAATAAGAATAATACATTGTGGGTGTAAAAAGACCCATCATTGCAATTTTTTTTTGTTCTGGAATATTTCTGGAAACTCTGGTTACGAAGATATTCAAAGTACCCACTTTTTGAAGTTGAACTACATTTTTTACGAAAACCAGATTAAATGTGGTAACTACCTAAACTTTAAATATTGCCGTTACTGCGCACTAACAAAAAAAAAAAGGGATTATTCGTACCAAAAAATAGTCCATTCTCAGCAAAAATCTTTGCATAAAGTGACTGACAGAAAATTTACTGGTTTTCTGCAAATATTTTGTGTGAGCTATATTTTTTTTAGTATCTACTTATTTTTCACGTAATGTTAATTTATTTATATACTAGCTTTTACCCGCGGCTTCGCCCGCGTTAGTTTAGAATTTGACAATCAATTCGGGCTGTACTCGGCTCGTTGTTCAGCCAAATCCAGTATTATTAAATACGGACCAACTGTGACTCATCTAAGTCCGTCGGCGTTCGGTTTGTATTTTTGCAAGAGAGGTCCTTCTCGCCTGCGTCTGTTCTGGAGTTTCTGTCACTTTAATGGCTGAGCTTGTTCTCTGAGACGAAGTTATGTTTAAACAGGCGTCCCTGTTGCTCTTACAGCTCTCTGGCTCTCGGCTTGTTCCTCCAAAAGCAATTGCGTTTGGAAGGGAGTCTCAGTCACTTTCAGAGAAGCTCGGCGGGCTTGGGTCTCCAGTCTTTCCTGGCTTTAAGAAAATGTCTCATCTGCTTTCAAAGCTGCTTGTCGCTCCGGTTGTGCTTGCCTTCTTAATGCGGCATGAACGGAAGATTCCTGGAATTGAGCAGTAATGTTTGCTCAGGCTCGCAATGAACTTTTGCCTGAGGTGGAACTGCGAGATATTTTAAAATAGAAAAAAGTAATCTACCTACCCTAATTAAAACACACAGAACATACCTACCTCTTACGAAAAAATAAACAGTACTAAGGGACAAACTTAACTTTGCCGTTGGAAAACTGTTGTCTACATACATCGACATATGTCACGGTTAGTTTAGCAACTAACCTCTTCCTTCAGTCAGTCATCGACTACACGCATTAAACAAAGCAACTTGCTACGTCAGTCCAGCTTTACTTGTTGCGTCAGTCCAGCTGTGATCCTATGAGGAGTTCCGTTCTATATCTCCGAAGTTCATCATCAGATCATAACAATATTTCTATGTGACCAATTCGGAAAAAAACAACTCCCAAACATAAAAAAAATAATCATCCAAATTAATTCACAATAATTGGTGGAGTAATTGCGGAGTATGCTTCATGACGGGGCGTGTTATAAGTTCGCCTTTATTCTTCCATACATCCTCTATGAATGCGTTTACACCTGTCAGTGTCAGTGACGACACAGTGATGTCAGTGTCAGTTACGCAGTTTTTCTGTATCCATGACAACGTATATAAAGTGGGTCCCAGACAAACGCGGAATGTTGTGGCGGCCGCGTTTTTTGAAAATTGTAAGAAAAGGCCGCGAGTACTGCTTTGTAAAATGGAAATTTTAATAGAAATACTTGAATTTAAATATTAATTTAAATTTAATCCACACTTCTCTATTCCTAAGAGTAATATGCGATGCTAATGATAATATAGATACTGACACCTCAAATGTTTTATTAAACGGTTTCTTTTCCTACGTTCTTCTCATCTTCTGAGAGGGCTAATGAGTCATGAGAGTAATAAGACAACGTTACGGTTACCCATATTGACTGACGTCCGATTGTAGCACAAACACCATAGCTAATGGCACTTCAGGCCGCCACTGTGACCGCGGTGGTGTGTTTTTGCAGCGGTTGGAGCCGCGGCGTGCTGTTTGCCGCAACCGCAAGTCCGTCCGTCTGGAAGGCACTTTATGCAAAATGTCAGAATACTCTTCAGCGGTTTTGGGCATAAAAATTAGTAAGCAAACAACTTTCGTACTCCTAGGTTGTTTACTTGAAACTGGTCTATCGACAGTCTAGACTCAGAATATATTAGATGCTAAACTTAAAATTTGATCATGATTCGATAGACACGTGGCGCCATCTACTGCCATAAGGACGTTATTGTGATTTCCCTCGGGAACAGTACTTTCTTTCGGGATTAAAAGTACCCTATGATTGTCCCTGTACACCTGGCAACGTATATGCAAAATTTCAGGATGATCGGTTCAGTGGCTTAGGCGTTAAATGGTAACAAACAAACAAACAAACTTACTTTCGCATTTATAATATTAGTTAGGAAGTTAGGATTATATGCATCTTGTAGCTTTAAACACTGGATAAACATAGTTCAGGCAAGTTAGCAACTGTGCCCTATTTTTAATTATTAAGGTATTTTTATTGTAATGTGCCCCTTTTTATAAAACGGCACGTGCTGCCGGCTTTTGCCGGGCGTTGGTGCCGCAGAAACTTACACAAAGCCGCGGAGCATCATCAACAGTTGTTAGTTGTAACGACGAACTGTTCTTGCAACCCGAGCGCAACCCGCTCGGCCATGCCGGCGGCTCTTTTGTGTGGCAAAACGTGCGGCTTTATATGCCGCCGGGCGCACCGTGGCTTGGCCGAGCGGAAGGGCCGACCCCTTCCGCCGGCACTGTGTGTTATCATTTATTAAGCCTCCTGGCTTAATAAATGATTAAACATAATTATTAATTTTATTATTGTTACTTAATTTGATGGGTAGTATGCGCAGTTATCGGCTAAGTGATGTGTCTTTACACCCCGCTTATTTAATTAACCTAATGGATGATCCCTGATATCTTTATCCATTGAGCAACACGGGCCACCAGTATCTGACCAAGAAAAGAAAATTTTAAAATTTTGTTTGTTTCTGTAACCAAACATTCCTATCAAAGGAATAAGATATCGTATACAATATTTAAAACTTCAACATACCTTACTTAAAACTTCAACGTGATTAAATAAGAAAAAAAAAGCATTTTATAGGTATAATAATTAAATTATTTTTCAAAAGACCGGAAGCCAGAGCGTAGAATACTTTTTAAAAACAAATTGTCATTATCAACATTGGCAATATGCATTATTATGCGTGTTGCCAATGTTGCCGAAACTGCAGAGTTTAGGGGAATGTATTGTATTGATTCGAATGTGATGATATTTAGTCTTTGCGATGCTATTGCCATTTAAGGTATTTTGGCAGAGTTGGTTTATAATACGGGGGTCATACTAACTAAAGATGTGTAGATTGAAAGCAAAATAAATGTTAAAACTACTAAGTATTAATTTGCAGACCCATCATATTTCCAATCCCTTTCTGAGTATTTTTTAAAATTCTTAATGATTGGTTCACACTTGTCTTACGATGCGTTGACCTATACAATATCAAAATCAAAGCAAAGGTTTGTTGAAGTTTTTTGATTTTAACCAAATTAAAAGTGCTAAGTCCAATCTTGCTGAGTTACCATTATTCTTTTTTAAATTTCTACATTTAAACGCATTTAGCATTGCAAACTTTCAACTTTTCATAGATGAATTTTCAATTCGAATTTTATTAAATTTCCATTCACTGAAGGAGCTTAGCCTCTTTGTATAAAAAATCTCATGAAATCAATAACGATAAAACAGCCCAAGTTCTTTATGCTATTTTAATAAAGAACTTGGGCTATTTTATTGTTGTTTGATTTCATGAGATTTTTGTTGTTCTTATTTCATCTACTACGAAATAACTAAATTAGTGCCTAGTGGTCAAAATTCACTTTATTTTAAGTTTCACCTTTATTTCTTCCAATTTTATTAATCTCTTATGTGGGGAAAATTGCATTTCAAGCTGGCAACACTGGTTTTGACTTGTGGTTTAACTTCTTACTTCCATACAATTAGAGATGGGTAGTCAACCTAACTAACGTTAAAGATATTAGTCCGTTTATTTTCGTTCGTCAACTGATCTACTGTTTGGCATGTGTAACTTACAAGACTGTTGTTTTATTAAGACGTTCTAGTTGATTTCGCAGACTAGTTAACGTGTAACTATTCAGACTGTAAGTTGCCGGCCTATTAATTTTGTTCTTTACATTTTAGGTAATTTGTCTAATTGTCTAATTTTTTTCTTACAAAACTTCTATTACCCAAACTCATGTGCACTGTCATCTCGTACGCACTCGCAAAATTATATTATTTGAATTTTTCTAGATATAATAGCAAAATAATAAGCTTATCTGTTGTGATTGTTGTGAATCATTTCATCATCATATCAATGCTGCAATCGGTATATTACGAATATTCTTCTTGATCACTTTGTTCCCTACACAGGCTTTGTCGGCGACTACTTTGTCATAGGGCAAGACTCTGCTCTTCGTCATACGTTCCATATCATTCAATTAGTTTTTACAAGTGCTTTGATCCTAGATGGTACTTAACTTATAACTTAATTCCAATTTTCTGTCAACTTTTACCCAGAAAGCATTAATTAAAAAATTACTTAACGAACTTTGATGATGACGGTATCAAATTAAACCCCACTTTTAAGCGCTTCATGATTTTTATAAATAACTTAATTGTTTTCGGAATAATTCAAGTAAATATGCGCGTTTAAGGCTTGAGTTGATTTGGTAGCTCGCAAGTGTAGTCAATTAAAGTAAGGTGAACCGTTGAAGCAGCGTCGTTTATTAACTAGTTCGATTATTCAACGCCCATCTCTAAATACACTTGTCAGAAGTGTCAGTTGTCAAAAGACAAGACAAACCGAGTTCTAGCTGTCATGCAGTGTTGTTGTTCCTATTCAGTGTTGATAACGCGGCGAATTCATTAAATATTTACGATTCGATAGCGAATGTTATCATCACTTTACTAATAAATTACTTACCTGGGTGTAAAGCTTATAACTCAGTTATTTTAAACAAAATGTTCATAGTAGGCTTAACTGGTGGACTTGCGACCGGAAAAAGTACAGTACTTTCAATATTTCGAGGGCATGGCATAGCAGTAATTGACGCAGATGAAGTAGCTAGAAAAGGTAAAAGTAATTGTTTTTACGTGTTACGAATTTCGCAAGTTTTATTGCAATTTTAGATAGAGCCAAGTTGAATTTTGATCTGCACTAATTTGCAGAGTAAATCGGCAAGTTCCAGTAACTAACGATGAATTTTATAAGTTATTATTACTTTTAAATTTATACATTCACAGCTATTACACAATTTGTGTATGAAAGTTTTGACGCCTTGAAGATCCATGTACAAACTTATTCTTTATTAGAAAACCTAACAACACCTTTGTATAAATAGATAAATATGGTTAGAAATGCTTTGAAGCACAAACTACTGATAATTAAGTTAGATTCCCCTGTTGTACAGAGTGTTTTTGGTAGTTATTCGATCAGGATTATTTGTATCACATTGTAAGTTACAATTTTTGCTCTGAAAATCCATCTACAAAATCCATTCAGTATCTTAAAATCTAATATCCCTTTTAATATTTGGAAACTAAGCCAAATGCCAATAAAGTGATACAGCTGTAAAATATTTGCAAATTAATTCTTATCTGTATAATCTAATTACTGATAATTTGATTACTTTCTAGCTGATAATGTACCTTTTAAATTATCTTTGTTTACTGAAATGCAATGTTGATTAATCATAAAAATTGCCTCATTTCCATAAAAGCCTATAAAGTTAAAGTTAATTAGTCTGTTGTGCAGACTGATACTTTGCTGGTGGATAATGTTTAATGGTCATGGTTGGTTTTAGTCCCTAAGAATCTAGTCCAGTCAGTCTTGATCACAGAGATATTTAGTCTGATTTAGTTGCTTTCATGGGGCAATAAGAATTACTTCAAACAGAAGCGACTGTCCTTTGTGTTGTGAGTTTGATTTCCTCACAGAATTATTAATTGTATGGCCTATTGAAAGATGTCCTAAGAGGCCAACCTGTTGACCGCTGCTATTAGTCAAGTCGACCCCAGATGCTATGCTCACACCAACATAATTATTTATTAAAGTAATCTTCAATCCTAGTTGTACTTACCTTCTTAATAAAGTAAAAAATACTACTTGTAAGAAAACTGTTTCCTATAAGTATAGTGCTGGGGCACACAACCAGTGGCTCGCAGGTCATTCTATCTTGGGTCTTTTCTAGTTTTACCATTATAAGAAAACAATCCTGAATGTAAGGCAATTGTAAACACAATTTATCTACACTAATCTTATTAAAATTCCAGTACTGGAGCCTGGGACGAAGGCATGGGAAGAGTTACGGGTATATTTTGGAGATGAAGTGCTTTTACCAGATGGTAAAGTGAACAGAGCCCGGCTGGGTGAAATAGTATTTGATGACATAGAGAAGAGACGGAAACTGAACGCCATTACACATCCCAGAATACAAAGTGCGATGATGAGGATGGCTATATCCTACTTTTTCTCCGGCCATAGCTACATAGTCATGGAAGTGCCATTGTTATTTGAAACTGGAAAGTTATTGACCTTTATGCATAAAATCATAACGGTTGTTTGGTGAGTCCTACTTTTGGATTACAATAATTATGTGCCTTGTTGATCTAGTGGTCACAAGAGTGGCTGCTGAGCGCCTAGCTCCTTGGTTCAATCCCGGGAAAAATAAATAAATATTGTGTTTTTTATATTTCTAAATTACAGCTCCGGCTCCTAGGGGGTGCTCGGTTACTAGTAACAAGTCGCCTCTATTACATGGTACTTAAAACTGCGAAATGTGGATGTACCAGATGTGTTGACCCTCATAAACCCGTTACAGGAATTTGACATGTTATATTCAGTTTACATACACAGTAAAGATTAACATTTTTTCTTCGGAACTACACACTGCTCCATAACGACATTGCCTCGCCTGGGGATCGTACCGACCTTACGGCGTCGCATATCCGAGCTTAGGGCAAGATGTCGCCTTACTCGCCCTGCTTACGTCTCGCCGGATAAGGTAACGATGTGTGGAACAACTCTGTATGTCGCTAGCTGTTGTAGCTCCTCCCTGGCGACGCCTCGAATAAGGTGTGTCGATCCCGGTGACGACAAGCAAACGAGGCGAGGCAATGGCGATCCTAAGCTGATAATTGTGTTGAAAATTAACAATATTTGTAAGAAATTACTACCTACTTCATCGTTTAACTACTATTTCTAGTGAAGATCACCAGCAGCTAGAGAGGTTGTGTAAACGCAACGATTTCTCGGAAGCTGTTGCTAAAAAACGTATCACTTGTCAAATGCCACTTGAAGATAAAGTGGCGAAGTCTCATTTCGTGGTGGACAACTCGGGAAACCTGGCCAATACTAGGCAACAAACAGAATGTATCATAAGATTGCTCAGAAGATCTAAGTTTACATGGTAAGTGCTCTTTAATAAAATACTTATGACGTCCCGCTGTGACACAGGCCTGCATGATCCGTAACACTGGCCCAGTGCAGGAGAATGCCTCATTTTAAAAGGCTCTAGAATAGTTTTTTTAAAAATGTTGTCAGCAATCGCGCTCCATACCAAAAGACAAACGAGGCAGTCAGTTTGTGGATGAGTCTAGTATGCAATCTGAATCCACACAATTTCTTTTGTATTAATAAGTCTTTAAGTGTGGAGACCAATTAATCATGGGTATAAAGTGACCATCATAGATGTCTATGATATCATCATTACTTGCTATAGGTCTTCCAAATGATAAACAAATAAATACCCATTAAAACTCAAGCTATACGAGTTAGTTTAATCTATAAATCTATTAGCAATCCAGGTCGTGCAAAGTGTTATTGGGTTTTTCCATCAGGAATTTCTCAGTAACAGCCTTGGAGTCTGGATTTGTGCCCGGTTGATGGCAATATGCTCGCCCCCTATTACATGGGACTAAAAACATAACTGGCGAAATGTGGGTGTACTAATGGGTACACCTCTGCCTAACCCTGCGGGGATTATAGGCGTGATGTTATGATGATGATGTTATGTTATAAATCTATTAAAGAGATAATAGTCCTCGCGGTTATTTAAAAAGTATGTTTATTTGTTTCAGGTACTTTCGAGCAATTATCGGTATTGCTTTTTTGTCCATTGTTTTTGGAATTGGACATATAGTCAGTAATATTGTCTATTTGAAATGAAACCTGTTATAATAAAAACAATGTTTATTTGAACTCAAGGAAAAATGCAATGTAGCTACACAGTCATACATACACTTAACTAAGTTCTTAAAATGTTTTGGTTATTGATGAAGGATAATATTGTGAGTAAACCTGAACTTATAAAATATAAGTCTGAAATTGTCAATCCGCCTTGAGTAAGCGTGATCAGTGCTTGTGCCTTCTCTACATCTTCTTCCCTGCAGTGCGACAATAATAATTTGGTATTATTATTAAGAGGTACATAATTTCCGTAAGTACTGATCCGATTACAAAAAAGTTTTCACCGATAGAAAGCTACACTATTGCTGAATGTCATAGGATATGTTTAATGGTATATTTGACATCCACGCAAACAAAGTCGCGGGTAGAATCTAGTAGTATTAATATAATCAGCTTTACACTATTAGCACTATCACTGCATATTCCTTGTGATCAAATAAACAATAAATATAACGTTTAAGTGGGATAAAATTATGATAATATGTATTTTTGAATAAGTAAGTACATAGTTATAAGTCAGTTTGTTATTATAGTAAGCCGGAGGCCGGATTATATGCAAATCATGGAAAACGCGGTTGTCAATAGTAATACCATTGTAGATAAGATTGTAAAGTGCGGGAGTCCCACTCGTTGTTTCCTAGTTTCCTCTAGATTTGTACCTATAAACTGTATTAAATGAAGTTGAATGTCTTAAAAACTTGGGCTGCTAGCGATCGCCTCTATAGAGCTTTAAGGCGACCTATAATATTTGCGTTTGCTAATTCTACCACTATTACTTAAGCTTTATCAAATTAAATTTTGTTACACCTATGTAACAAAGTAGCATGGGTATGCTGTATCCTGTGACAAGTAAGACATACTAGTATATGTACAAATGTTATACAAATGGCCGTTTGTATGCACGACAGCGCTTTAAGATAAACACTGCGGCATCTTATGCGGCGATTGTGCGTAGGTACGCTTTTTGTTTTATTGCATATGCTCCGGTCTCTAACCATCACAACATAGATATAAATACGAGCCAAAGCGATATTTCATTGTTAAGTAATTTAATAAAAAGCCTTTATCCAAAAAGATTATCTTTTATACACTGTATGATTAATGAAATTTATTTCTCAATAAATATTACAATATTATAGTAAAACTTATATAACACTGAGTACTTTGACATATAAATTATATAATGAAAACTAATAACACACAAGTGTCAGGTATCTAAAATGTGTATAGGATTATGGTAAAGGTTGAAAAAGTGGGTAGTTATACAAACAAATGTATCTAATGAAATACTAGGAGAATATATTTTAATTGCATTTATTTAACTCAGGTTATGGTAAGGAATGAATATAAAATATATGTATATAAGGCTTGCAGTGTGCTCATTTAGAAATATATTAGAGTTTAACAATAGGTATACGAGGTGGAAAGGACATCTCAACAAAATCACTTACCATGAATTCAGTACCTACATGTCCTTCCCATCCCATATGTGTTGTTTACATACAGTGGTTGTTGTTTATAAGAAATTTTAACTACAAATAATAATATATTTATGTTTTGTAATGAATTAGTGAAAATAGCAAATTTTAACTACAAATAATAACATATTTATGTTTTGTAATGAATTAGTGAAAATAGCAAATTTTAACTACAAATAATAATATATTTATGTTTTGTAATGAATTAGTGAAAAAAGCAAATTTTAACTACAAATAATAACATATTTATGTTTTGTAATGAATTAGTGAAAATAGCAAATTTTAACTACAAATAATAATATATTTATGTTTTGTAATGAATTAGTGAAAATAGCACCAGTACCTTTTAAATTATAGAAAAAATGGCAATAATTCAAAATGAATCTGTAGTAATCAAAACACCTATTTAGAAAGATAAAGTTTCACATTTATAAGTACAAAAAGTGGTTAATATGTAGTTGTTGCTTTTTAACATGGCAATACTGGTCACTGTCCTTGCCTTTATAACTCTCTAATATTTGGAATCCGTAACATAAACTATGTATCGCCTTTTTAATTGGTTAGTACTGAAATATTTCATCAACATTTAGATTCAGAATGTTAGGCGACCGTTTTTTAAATTAAGAAAGGTGGAAATTGTATGTGGATTAATGACCACATGTTAAAACGAATCAACTATACTAAAAGCTGTTATTGTGTATAGAAATAATATTGTCTAGCCAACTAAAGAGAGATGATTTGTTATGTAGTAAATAATCAAAATAAGTATATTTAATTGTAGAACTATAATATTAATCACCCACATAATTTATATGAAAACTTTGTGAATTTTATAAGAAGGTATTTGTTTTTTAATTAAAATCTGCTATAATTATTTGAAAATAATATGTCATATTAGTAAATGGGCAACCTAGTCTCTTGTGGCCTTTTCCCAAACATTGGACTACTAGACTATGGCGCTTTGCACGTGGAACAACTTAAGTAGAGGCAACTATCAACACTTTAAAAGTTTCTTGTAAAAGTTGATAGTTGCTACAACGTTTACGGATGCCGCAACTTTAGGGCAATCTGTGAGCAATTTTGATAGCCGAGTTGCAGTATGCCGTTGCTGTAGCGACAATAGCATTGCCGGGCACAGGGAGAGGGAGGAAGGCTGTGAAATCGCCCGATGCGTTGCGATTGACGGTTAAAGAAACCGGCAACTTTAAAAACTGGTATAATATTTAACAGTTGCTTGTTGCGGCAATTAGGAAATTAATGAATTGTTAATTTGGCATCGATTACAGCAACTGAAAACTGTTGACGATCGGCGGAACTCGAAACTCGAGTTGCTATGTGTGCGCAGTCCAATTGAAATATATGTAAACAGCTAGTTGCCAGCTAATTGCCAGTTGCTGCAATAGTTGTTCTATATGCAAAGCGCCTATATGTACCAACTTAATTTGAAATAGTAGGTACAGTCAACAACAAAAGTCGTATAACGCTTTAGTTTTGAATAAATCATAAAGTGAAATCCATTTTATGTAAAAAAAAACAAAATAAAAATAAGTAAAACTTGTCAAAATTAAATACTAAACACCAGAGTACCATCGAATGATATTGTGTTCATTTAGATGTAAAACAGTAATCATGTTTGTCGAGTTTCGTGGTTGACAGTACCACAGGAGATGGGAGTAGCTACATACCACTACTTAAAAAGAACAATACAGCAATTTACAATATTAATAGTTTCGTACATTTCGCGGCTGTTAAGAAAGCACATGAGGTATAATTTAATAATTTTTAAATACCTCCGATAGTCATTTAATCAAATAAATAAGAGCTGATAATCTTTCAATGGCTGAACAGGTTTTTTGAATCAAATCACTTTTATACAAAAAAAAAATATATCAAAATTGGTTCAGTCATTTGCAAGCTACGATGCTACACGCAAGATGCACAAATACACAAACTTATAAAACGTCTTTATTTTTATCGAGGGTTAAAAACTAACACTCATGTAATAAAAACGGTGTTCCACAAAGCTGATTTGTTTATTTATTTTATATATACTCCATATATTATGTCCTTATAGGCCGCGTATTTTGCTAGTGTCGTCGAGCACACAGCATTTAATCACAATAGTTCATTATGATACTAGTGAGGAAAGTTTCTCATTACGGCCGTGGTTGTAGCCTGAGCCCGTGGCGCAGGCGTAATAGAACCGAGAGCGTATTGATAAGTGCTCATGCGTGTCATACGACGTTTTTCAACACACTTGTGAGGAATAAACATTGTTATGAATTTATTGATTACTTATATGTAATTTATCATACGTAACATTCACACAATATCTTTTCTGTCGAGGTTTTACAAGCGCCAGTAGGACCAAAATGTGTAAAGGTATTAGTGGTTAATAGGCGCTCCAACAGAATTATGTATTATTTTTAATAATACAAATTAATACGGGGTGTCAAAAGTTAGAACTTCAGACTTTAGACCTTCACTATCTCCGTAAGCAGCCGATTCCCAGGTATGGTCTCGTCTAGTACAAAAAATATAATGTGATGGGTATAAGTCAATTTAATTAAGACCGTTTGCCAAAATTAAAAATTATCGTACTAGTGCGGTAATGTTAAGTTAATAGCACGCGTGCGTAATACGTATATTATGACCCTAAAAGCGGTGCAATAAAATCCACTTTACGAGCAAGTGTGTTGAAAATATACAAGGCTTAAAAATTTGGAGAAATTAAAAATGTAACAATACCTGAAATCTTGTTTTTTTTCACTGACCCTTGGAAATTAGGTATGTAATAAATCTTTGTAGATACCATTGCTAAATAAATTGACAATACAATAAGTCTTACATTTACACTTTGTTAGACTTATCTGACTTAGAAGTAACGTTTTTGGGATTTAACAGTCGTTGTACGGACGGCGGTACGCTTCTGTTGGTGTAATTAGATCTTAGATTCGGCTTAACCGTAATCTTTGCAACTTGAGGCGGTAACATTGTACGTAATTGTAGGGATCTAAAACTGTCATGTCTTGTGCTGCCTTGGATGTCCAGATTGCTGTGGTTGTCTGGACCGGTGTTGTTTCCTGGAGGCGGCGGAATGAACACTTGCAACACAGGATCGTAACTATACGAACCGAAGATTGCTCTATAAGAGATAAAATAAATTATTAATTCTTAGGCACCTACTGTGGTGTAATATTAATATTATTTATTGGAATAGCGGTTGGACTAGTGACTAAGAGATAGGCTGCTGCGTTGCGTGTCGCGGGTTCAATACCCGCACGGAACAAATGGCCTACAGATAGTTGTTCCGGGTCTGGCTGTTTGTGTATGTGTTTCTTATGTTTGTGAACGCACCCGCGATACAGGAAAAATCCAAATGTTTAATAACAAAAAAAACCACTTACGGTTTGGCTCCGTCTTCTATTACAAATCGTTTGAGGGCTTCTCTTTTACCAAAAGCACAGTAGTAACTGAAAAAAATATTTTGAAAATACCTAAATACTTATAATATTTAAAATAATATTTTGGAAACTATCTAGGTACTGCCATTGTACCTACTGGGGGCCTACCCCCATCTCCAAAACAGTATTATTTTAATTACTGTTGGATTTCATGTTTATTTTATTGGTTTTACTTATACCTACGTTATAATTTAATCAGATCCAATTAAACATTGAAAGAAATTTAATTAGTAATAAAAAAAAAAATACGTCAAACACATTTTTTATATATCCAGGGCCTACAATAGGTTACAGACGGCCCTGTTTCTATATGTATGGGTATCCTTTGACTTACTGCAATTGCTGAACAATACAGCTCAGAAAAAAGAGGAACAATAACATTTTCTTCACGTTCTACTTAATAAAATGCAGATTAAAAAAAAAAACAGCTAGGATCACATTACCTACCTTTTTTTATTACATTCAATTTTATTTTACGTTCAACTAAAATAAAGTTTTCTTTTGGAATAAGATAAGAAGTATATGTTGCAACTGCCAGCCACACCGATTTCGGCCGCGGCGGGTAATCTCAGTGGAGACTAGACAAGCACGCAGGAGATATTATAGTGGACAAGTGTGTGCGCAAGCATAGGTCTGGCATCTGTACTCCTTATTCCCTAACTCTCTCTCATAGTCTGATGAGACGGCAATACCTACAACAAAAAAGGCACGGGGGTGTCTCACCACCAATTTCCAATCTCCGGGCTGCTACTATTCGTAATGGACCCAATAACACTTCTTACTCGACCTGGGAATCGAACCCAAGACCCCACGCGCACCAGTCGCGTTTGCAACTACGAGACAAATGCAGTCCATGCATTATGTAGGGATAATCATAATGGTAGCCTTTAATTGTCCCATTACAGGGCAGAGGCATCTTCTCATGTAGAGAAGGCATGAGCATCACCAAGTAGGTACAGACAAAGACTATTAATTATTACTACGTACCTACTTAATACTTAAAAATCAACCAATGAGGGCAAAGATAGATAACAAAAGAGGCCATGGAGGTAAAGTGATTCACTACCGCCGCCATTTTACGACTATATCTGGTTCTGATGGATGTCTCCCACTCTACCTCACCTACACCAGCAAATAATTACGTCAGGTAATCGTAAAAACGGTTTTTCACCAAACTTTTTAAAAAGCCTTTGCCAAAACGATGTGTGATTTGCTACACTGTGGCTGTCTGAACCGTTTCTCCTGGCCTGGTTTATTTCAGTTCACCATGTTAACAGCACTTGCTTGCTATCACCCTATCACGGCTCGATGCGAGCGTGGACACAACATGTGAGAGCAAATTCAAAGTGCCACTCGCATGCGTTTTACGATGACCATGCGAGTGTGGCAAGCACGGGCGGCGGCTGTCAGGGCATCAGAACTCGAAGAATTGGGTACCTGATGTGCGGATAATGAGAGGTACCTAAGAACGAAATATGTGTAAACCGACACTGAGTATTGTGTTATGTTATTGCATCTTAGGTGGGTAGGTAGTTTTACCAGTTCTAAACAAGAAGGGTTCAATTTAGTTTTGTAATGTGAAGTTGGCTCCCGGAACGTTGACCCATATCCAGTGCGCAGTACGCCGCTGCGCCTGTCAGACTAGGTAAATGAATCAATACCCTACACAAAGTATTTAGATGCCTTTGCCTTACCTCTGTTTACTTGTGACGTGCCGGAATAGTGCCAAAAATGGATCAAGATCCGGAAATCATAAAATTAATCGAGCAAGTGAAAGGATACAAATGCTTATGGGATATGCAGTCTGAGGAATATTATGATAAAAAATTGTACAGAGCGGCGTGGAAGGCAATAGTACCTATGGAACCACTAAAGACCGATAAGCCGGAGGAACTGAAACAAAAAAGAAACGCCCAATTTAGTAAAAGTACGTATCTAATTAAAGCATAATTGGTGCGTTCGTTCTAAATAATGACTATAGGGCTTGAAAAATCTAAAATTATGTAAAAAATTACAATAGTTTTTTGATTGTTAGTTAAGAAAAAAATGTACAATTTTACTCAGGTTCCGTTCTCTGTTTGGACGAAATAATGCTTTGTACCTACTGCCTCAATGATCTTTCAGGACCACAGATTTGCGGGGTGTTTTGATATGGTGGGTGAGTCGTGGGCATTCCACAACACTGCCAGATCAGCAGTTTCTAATGTAGAATCATATGTTTGTTTTGTTTTGGCTTAAATTATATGTTTTCCTACCTCCGCTCTTCACCATCACGGAAGCAACCGCACCTGTTGAGCAAAACATTTATGAATAGGATTTTATGAGTCAAAATTCTCATCCGTTCTGGTCAAAGTCAAAGTCAAAACATTTATTTCAATTAGACCATTTACAGGCACTTTTGAATTGTCAAAGAGTCGGTCAGTTAGTCCGAAAGTTGAAGCTAGTTGCTCGTTCCAAAACGGAGGTAGGCCTCTATGGAGAAGAACGAGCAAGAAACTCCACGGCACTTTTTTAAATTAGGTTATTACAAAATCTTGGTTACATTATTCTTGTCGATTCTATATGTGATCACAATGAAATCAATGATCTGGTGGCATCGCGTCTGCAAAATTTCCAGATAGGTATTCAAAATTATGAATTCCTCATGTTTTTTTTTTACAGAGTACCTACTAACTATTTGAAAAAAAAAAGAAAAATATGGGGAAACAAAAATAAAATTTTGTCGTTACAAATATCATCATTTGTGTAGGAAAGAAAATGAAGAACGGATCTACTCGTGTTTTAATTTCAAATAATCCTCTACTAGTAGGTTTTGCCCACGACTTCGTCCGCGTAGATGTCGAAAATGAACAAAAAATGAAATAACTTTCTACTTCCTTTTAACCGTTAGGGCATGAATTTCAATAAAATAAGAAGCACGTCTTCCATCATTCATGAAGTAGATTGAACCAAGAAATCACGTTGTCCCATACAAATTTTGACCCCCTTTTTTGTACCCCTAAGTGGAAAAATTTCGGAAAATCCTCTCTTATCGCGATAAGAGATTCCTTTTCCGAAATTCACGGATGCCTACGTCATAAAAAGAACACAAGCTCCAAGTTTCAGCGGTTTAGGCTGTGCGTTGATCTGTCAGTCAGTCAAGCATTTTATACGTACCTAGGTATTGCTTTAGTAAAATCGAATAAAAATTTAGGTACTTAGCAACGAAATCGAATATAATAGAACCTATGATCTTGATAAATATCGCGTATGAATAAGGAAATCTTTCTTACATAGGTTATCTAAATACTACGTTATTTTGCAAATGACACCTACTGGGATTTATCGGAAAACGGTTTTTCAAATATGCGGTTTATAAACTAAGTAGGTATTTATATAAGTAGGTAAGTTAGGAGATACCTACTCATAACCAATAACAAAATACCTACTTGTTCTTTTAGTTGCTGACGTTGCGGATGTATGGGTGGACCTGAGGAACAGTTACTTTAGAAATGACCACCCGGGAAAAAAGTATAAAGAATTTTTGAGATTCCTAGACTGTGTTTATCAATCCCGGTAAGAATAAACTTTAGTCTACTTACGTAATATCCTTAAAGTAATCAAACTTTAAGAGCGCCTTCACACTAGCGTTTATCCAGCGTAGGCGTTCGATAAACGTGTAGGCACTCTAATACCAATCTATAAATAACCATATAACTGCCTATGAACGGCCAGCAACGAAATTCGGTTAGCACCTACGACACATTAGTATTTCATATGGGTCAAGAATTACTTATGTATTGTAGGCTTGTTATACATAAGTCTATGACTGCTTCCATAATTAATTACTGAATCTGAATTATACTTTATTGTACCTGGACCATTAACATTTTTATTTATAGTGTAAAAAATCACTTTATGGTAGCGCGTAATATAACATCCAACAGTACAGGGGTTATGGGGCTGTTTAAAGTTTAGTAAAAACAGTTTGCCTCCCTCTCATAGAGAAAATTTTTGGTTGTTGAGATAATACAAATTATCTCGCCAACTAAAACATTTTCTCTATGATGTGTGGTGGGCATGTAACTTTCGGATTCGCTATTAGATTCGCCAACACCCTTTATGTACTTGTACTACTCATATTGATACAATGTCGTAATAGTTAAAAATTGTTTTAAGTACATTAAAACACTGTAGAGTGTGCGGTACCAAAGTATTTAATCAAATATTGTGTCTTCTGATCTGTTTCAGCGAAATTGAAGATCTACTTGAGTTTTCTGAGCCATCTTGGGACTTAATGGACCTAAGAACTTGGAATGTAAAACAGTCGCACATTCCAAAGGATAAAAGACTTACAAACCCAGCGCCAGAATGTGAAAAAGAGCTTTATGATAGAGCAAAGAGACCTAAACTTGACATAGAAGAAAATAAAGATGCAGACAAAGATAAAGATACAGCCAAAGATACAACCAAGGATACAGATAAAAATATGGATAAAGATAAAATTAAAGATACAAGTAAAAATATGGATATAGACAAAATTATGGATAAAGATAATAATATAGATACAGGTAAAAATATAGCTACACATAAAAATACAGACCAAGATACAGATAAAGTTACAGATAAAGATACAGATAAAAATACAGATAAAGATACAAATAAAAATAAAAATACAGAAAAAGATACAGATAAAAATGCAGGTACGGATGCAAATAAAGACACTGATAAGGATAAAGAAAATAAGGCTGAAGTGAAAAAAAAGTATAAAGAAAAGACGCTGTCTATTTTAGAAAAGGCGATGACACTATACGAGATAGAAAATCCAGGCGTATGGGATTCGGATGGAGGTAGTCAAGTGAAGGTAGTTGAAGATAAAGAACCAAAGACATACGTAGAAGCATCAACACAAACGGATGAAACTGATGATGAAGTGGTGAAAAGTGATGCCGAATATATTATCTCGCTAACTTCTGGATAATTATATCAAACACTCCACAACAATATTACAGTGCGAGCCTGGTACCTACCTGCCATATTCAATTCACAAGGGCCACACGCGACAGCCACAAACGCCGCGTGCCACCAAACACCTGAAGCTAGAAGCAGCGTGAAGCGTTGTGGCGACCATTGACGTTAATCGTGTGCTCCGAGTCCATAAAATGTATGAAAACTACATGAAATAAATCGGTGGCGTGGCGGCGTTTTGTGGTTGTGGTCAGTCAGGCTAACCTAACCTAACAATTTGTCATAAGTAATGTTACTAGGATTTTGTTTATCTAATATTATATGTGTGTACTATTATAAGGTAATGTGTACTTCTTCCATTTATTGACTTATTGGTAAAATATTTTGTTATGTCTAATAGAATAATAATGACTACACTGATAGTAGATTTCAACCCTAAGTAAGTAGGTACCTACATAAATTACATGAATGTTAAAAAACATAGAAATGAATGTTAAAATGATTTTAATTATTGTGCTCAGTAATAATCCAAATAAAAAATATTTAAAATGTATTGTTTTTTTTCTTAATCGATTTGCCTCGCCTTTTCTCGACTATGTCGGGGTCAGGTCCCAGTCTAACCGGATGCAGCTAAATACCAGTATTTTACACGGAGCGACTGCCTGCCTGACTTCCACATTCCAAGTTACTGGGTAATACCTACTGTACCCCTTGGTAAGACTGGTTGCTTTTTGAGCCACGGAGGAGTGTCGATGTGTTACTTATGTGTAAAGATCGACACTCTTCCGTCATCCATCCACAGACCAACCTCGGCAAGCGTAGCTTTATTTTTTACTCCATCTCCTGGTTTAATACTAGAACAAAAATCGTATAGCAAGCATATGGGAGCTGGAAGCAACCCGTAGTTGTCAGACTCTTACTGAAAAGCCACCCTGGTGTTCTTTTCCTACACTTACGTCACGGATCCCGGGAGCTAACGCGCTTTCGTGATCCATATCTGGTGCCCACCGGGTCTACTTTGGTCAGGAGATTAGTGAGGTGTTTAACTCCTCAGGCGACGTTAAAAAGAGGCAAGAGAGGAAGACTACGCGCCGCCCCTTTGGGTCTAGTTGAAAGGGGCGACGGACGACCCGGAGTCCGCCGACCGCAGTTCCCTAGACCCATTTAGGCGGACCGGAAAGGGCGTGAGGTCTCGCCCTAAATCCATGGTTCTTCGGTTCTTCGCTATACCGGTACAGCGACGTTTTCAGGTCCCAGGGCGGGGATTCCGAAAGTTCGCAGGCCGCCTCATAGGAGATCGTACGATAACTCCCTCAAACTCTGACGCCCTCTGCGGCTTCCGCAGAACGCACCCTGATCCTGGCCCCATACAGGGCCGTCGATCGCACTACTCCTACAGTATTGTTAAAAAACATACAAAAATCCAAAACGTTGTTTGTTCCGTTCAACTTCAATGGATTACATTGCTTTTATTTTAGTACAACTTGAACACAAGTATGCGACCTTGAAAAGTATAAAATAAACCCAAATTAGACCCCTATTGTCATTATTTTATTTAAATAAAAATTCAGAACATTTCTGGGTTGACGTTTTGGTATAATTTGCCAAATGACATAAGTTTAGTACACTGGGCACACTGTAATATGACTAGCAAAATATTTCTGCGTGAAATGAAATGGAACTGTTATTTGTTTGAGTAAAATAGACAGTACAGTACAGTACTACAATTGGCTGTCATTCGTGGTTTATTTTCGTCATTTGTGTGTGAAGTGTATTAATTTCTTTTATTGTTAGGACTTACAAAATTCCTTGTATCCTTGAACTAATTATATTAATTTTGTTATTAGAAACGATTTCAAAGAAACAAAAAATATCAACTGATAGAAAATTGCAATAATAAAAATCAGTTGCATGAATTTCCAAGTTGATTGTGTTGTTAAGTTATTTTTCAAGATTCTGGGACAAAGTCAAGAATGTCTAGATAGTAAATGGCCTCTGCGTATTATGTTTAGGCGTAGAAACGTGCTGTTGTATTGATATTGTTGAATTGAATATGGCACATTTTGGGAAACGCGATGTTACCTACAGCGCACTCGACAACGAATTAACTCCGCCACTGGCGGCACTGGCGGAGACCACGAATGCAGCTCCAACATTTATTACCCTGGACCATGAGCACGAAGACGCCAACAACGTCATCATCCATAAAGTTCCCAAAAATAAAGGTAAGCAAGCAAAAGTCATGATGTTTACTACCTGAGTCTTTGTTCATTGTCATAAGACTAACATTTAGTATGATAATAACAAGTATTTAGGCGTGTTGTTTGTTTATGCAAGGCCATTTAGAATTATATGCTGTATCACCAACTTATGTTCAGGTTAATTAAAATAACCTTTCTTAATATGTTCAGTTTCAAATGAAACCTTTTTTTCTTGCAGGAGGATGGACTCATATAGAGGATCTAGACTCATTTTTTACAAGAATGTATAGATACTATGTTCGTGGTGGATTTTACCCAATGATAATATCTGACTTATTTTATTTGTTGCAATTTATTTTCATAGTGTGGTTTTCCACATTTTTGGTGTATTGTGTAGATTATGCAAGATTATTTAGGAATGATCCAAATGCCAACAGAAGTGATAAACTTAGTCTAAATGAAGTAATATCTTCTCCTGCAGTATGTGTGCAGAGTGTTGCCTGGAAATGGTGAGTAGCAAAGTATTACAATGTCATGTAAAGAGGCTACACTTGCCATGGTGTGGCTTTGTCTGTGGTGGCATGCAAATTGAATTGTGCTGACAACTTGAGAAGAACTAAAGGTCCGGTTTTTATCTGCATACTGTGCCTACCATAGCAGAGTAAATGGAGAAATTAATGAGTGACCTGAACATGTACTATACTGACTAGTTGCCTGTGCAGTTATACTAGCAATAAAACTTAAAAGATTGTTTTGAATGACATAATCACAACAGTTTTAAATTTCACAAAAGTTATTGCAACTTCTTTGTTTGGTTTAAGTTCTGTTGCTGTTATGCTGTACACACTGGTCCCAGCTGAGCCTTTATTAGTGAGCTAGCTACCGGTTTTGTTGCTTTGCGTTTTTAGAATCTTATCAATTTCTCTCAAAGAAGGTGGGACCAGACATAACATATTTTCCATTGTTCTTATGATAATTAAATTATTGTTGTTTAAATGGAAATATTGTAATTATTTTTGCAAATGCTTTGCATGTATAGCCTATGCAAATGTCAATGTGTTGCTAACTTTTATTTTCAAATAATTATACATTTATGTACTTATTATAATTTGTAAATCTAATGTACTTATTTTAGGTGGTGTCTGATCACATTGTGTGCTGTCATTTGGTTAATGAGGCTAGTAATATCAATATACCATTTATATTATGCCTATGACACCAAATTATTTTATAATAATGCATTAAAAATCAAAGAGGTAAGGAAATAATTAAATATATTATTACTATGTCCATGTAGTTTTTACAAATTAAAAACATGTACATTCTGAAATGAAACATTTAGCTTTAATTGGCTGACACTGTGTTTCAGAGTGACTTAGTTTGGATAAACTGGTCGACAATTCAGGACAGAGTGAGAGAAGCACAGCCAGAACACCACATGTGTGTCCACAAGCAGGAGATCAACGAATTAGATATTTACCATCGAATACTCAGGTATTTTTTTCGATACCAAATGTTTCGTATATGCTAATAATATCTTTAACAAAGTACACTCATGTTGTAAAGCTCCCATTATTAAATCAAAAATAGTATTATAATGATAGACTCTGTGCATGTGCGACTGTAATGAAATTAAAAAAATATGTTATAAGGCATTGCCCCTAACAAAATACTGCTTTAGTTATTTTTTTCTGTTAAAGTACATTTTAATAGAAGAGTTCAATTCAAAGGTCAACACACCAAATTTTGAATGACATAACTAACTATTGATATATCAGTTGAATAATAGGCAATAACAATTAATTTTAATGAATTAGGTAAATCAGAAACATTAAAGTTTTGGAAAAAGTATCAGTTTTATTGTTCTGTACTTGTATTTTATTGTTCTACTGCTTCAGCAAAAGTTTACACTGACCCAGTTAGTATCAATTGGTTTATAATAAAGACAAAACCGTCAAATACATGAAGTAAAAAAAAAAAATGAAATTGTAGGTTCCAACATGAAATAATAGTATATTTATTGACATAATATCGAAGAGTGTAGACTCATGATTTAACATGTGTCCCAGATAGACCTAATTGCTCAATTGTAAGTTCAATTATATGTTCACTACTTGTAATGCTTATAAGTATGTACATGTTATTATTTATGTTATGGGTGCAATATCCAAGCAACTTGAGTTCCGCCTTTATCTGAGTTTATCATTTCAAGTTGTTGGAGAATTTATATATTACTAGAATAGGTTTATATTTATCAAATCTTTGCATTCAGATTCACACTCTAGAACTGAACTAATGAAGTAGGAACATATTACATGTTATGTTGGAGTGTACAGACTACAGACCATAAGATTTTTTCAACTTATGAGTTAGCTATACTTATGCTAATTTGTAGAAAATAATTTCATTTAAAATGATAAAAAAAGACTTAACTTACAATGTAAATAAAAAATAACGATAATCAGAGTACTATTAATATTATGTATTTTTATGGAATAGCTGACTGATTTGTGAATTGCTTTTTCTTCATTACAGATTTACGAATTATATGGTGGCAATGGTCAATAAAAACTTGTTACCCCTGCAAATACGTGTGCCTTGTATTGGTGATTTTCACTATTTATCCCGTGGTTTGAAATGGAACATAGAATTTTTGTTATTTTGTAAGTATCACACTTTTGAATACACCGCATAGCTTTGTTTTTTTTTTTTTATAGTAATATACCTCTTTATGTTAAGATAAATATGAAGGTCTAGAAAATAACTTATGTTTATTGTCAATGCTGTGTGCGCAGCACAGGACCGGTCATTGTGGTTATATTTGGAGGAGGCCTATGTCCAGTACTGAACGTCGTTTGGCTGATGATGATGAATACTGTTTTTTTTTTTATTTGGTCTTATTATCTTCTGATTTCATCTGACCCACTGATTATTAAAAATCAGGATTCTTCAGATTATGAAATTAAGCCTTTAGTAGTTGCCGTTTTTTTTCTTGTGTAGTCAAAATACGTGAGTCGTGTACAGTATTTTTTGTATTAATTTGTAGGCATTATATATTTCTCTTATTGAAATAAGATTGCACTGAAATAGACTGGCAGATTTTTTTTAATTCATATGACATGACTCTAATCTAGGTCAGAATTGACAGAGCCAATGTCTACTGTACAATGGAGTGAGCATGTCCAGAAGGAGCCTGTTCACTCTAACTTTGAAGAGATTAGGGTCGAATGTGTTCTGAAATGTAGATGCAGGAAGAAAGTTTCACTCTTTTGCTGTGCGCATTATAAAAGACGGTTGGAAACGCTTAGCGAAATGGTAAAATAGCAACAGAGTAGGGATGTTAATTTGCTAATGTCCGATGGTGGAAGGGGGCCGCACTTTGGGCTTTGTACTCAACTAGCGACCCGCCCCGACTTCGCACGAGTGCAATCCTTATACTATATACTACATCACATTAGAAACCTCTAACATTATCAGTGTTTCTCTACTATATTAGGCATGCATTATACATATAAAGCTTCCACTTGAATCACTCTATCTTTTTAAAAAACCGCATCACAATCTGTTGCGTAGAACAGACAGCGGGAAGCGACTTTGTTTTATACCATGTGGTGATGGTGGCGCCGAAGTTGAGACTGGATTCCAACTTCATGCTTAGAAGCTCTGCCAGATTTGCGGATTTAGATCGAAAGAGTTATCGCGGGCCTGGAACATAAAGAGCATGTCAGTACGAGTTTGACGCCTTTAAAAAAGAGATTTCTTCGAGGTATCAAGCGATACACAATGCTTCGCTGTGTTTCTCGTTGGTTTGAATTTATAATCAAAGTAAAATAAATCCGTTTTCTTTGAACAGATAGCCCGTGGAGTCCTTGGGAGAATTGCTGGCAACTTCGTGCGTGTTACAAGGATCATTCAAAACGAATGTTACTCGCTCGCCAGCTTGAGAGACAAATACTATGGCTTGCGGTTGTGAATTTACTGCTCTCGCCACTTATACAGGCATGGCAGATCCTTTACTTCTTCTTCAATTATGCTGAGGTAATTAACATAATTCCTTTTTCTGCAAAATAAGTTGAAGCATCGTTGAATTTATTTAGTTATTCATTAATTACATACCTACCTACCTAACGTGCGTTCTCTGTATGGGAAGAGGCCTATGTGCAGTGGAATAGTACTAGGCTGATAATTATTATGCATGAATAAATCAATTAGTTTTAGTTACTGTAAAGTCTACTCCTCTAACCAGATGCTATCTGCACCAGCTATCAGCTAAATAAATGCATTTACGTCTACATTTGCAAAATATCAGCGTACCATGTCAGAAACGCGTGGCAGACTAAAAATGCAATTTAAAATCCTGTTTGTTTACGAAGATAATGTCACAAACCCGAAACAGTTCTAGTACCTATTGCAACTATTAATTTAGGCGGGATTTTGATGTTGTCGCAGTAATCTGTGTGTTAAAAACACTGCCAATGTAGTCTCACCTTAAAAGAATTATACACAGAGACAATCGGACCTTTAATATAGTTTATTCGCTTCGGCCTGCAACTAAAACCGTGTGAATTTTCGAACGTGTGTAGGCATACGTTCGTGAATTTTATTATTAAAGAATAACCCTTAGACATGATGGCTTCTTTCTTTTTTTAAAAATTTTACCTATTTCTTTAAAAATACTACAAAAAGTACTTTTAGGCTTTAAAATATTAGTATAGATTGTGTGATTATAAAAAGTTTCACGAAGTAATTGTATCAAACTTTATGATATTCCAGTTAATAAAACGTTCGCCAGCGTCACTTGGTCTGCGAACATGGTCGTTGTACGCTCGCATCACGCTACGCCATTTCAACGAACTAGAACATGAACTTCGAGACAGACTCAACCGAGCTCACAAACCGGCTACCAAATACCTTGGAAGCTTCTCATCACCTATTACTACTGTAATTGCCAAGTAAGGTATTTTTCTGATTAAATATGTGTTTAAAACGTCTGAACGTGGACGGCGTGAAAGGAGTATGTCAGGATCGTAGCAGGTGGCGTTCTGCGGTTTCTGCCTATCCCCATGGGCAAAATCCTTAAATAGTTCCTACAATATATACTGAGGCCCTTTCTCTTGCCTAGAGACTGTACTGGTCTTGAGGCTTCAGTCCCAGCATTTTAGGTAGAATGGTAGCAAAAGTTGCCGATCAAAATTTCCGGGACGGTTTTTGGCTATCTTGCCAAAAACGCGCGGTGTGTCTTTAATATAAACAAAACAAATAATTAAAATTAAGATTTATTGAAAGAAGCTATCTACAATAGACTGTTTATCTTAGTGCGTAGTTCGTATGATTCATATTTTATTGACTCACTTGCAAATGTCTTCTAACGTCATTAAGGGTAAACAATTCAGAAGTCTTATCTTAAAATAACAAATAGTTGCAATTTAGATTTAGTTTATAGCTGTGTTAAGTGTGGAAATAAATTTGTAATAAGTAGGGCACAGGGTCACGGCGTGTGGCACTCATTTTAAAATACTTTAATAATAATAATAAATAATAATAATATTCTTATCGTCGGTTATCGTAGACGTAGACAAAGTCGCGGATTAAAAAAATAGTTTATGTTATTATCCAGAACCCAAGATTCCCAAGCTACCTCATTCTCAAATTTTATTACAATGACTTCAGTCTTTATCCCATGACGAAATAACAAATATACAGACAGAGTACTGTGCGCGTTTATAATATTATGTGGATAATTAGTTTTAGTGACATGTAGTGATAGCCCAATGGTTTAGGCGCTTGCTGCTCGTGCTTGGGGTGCATGTTCGATACCAATATGAGTATTCCATTCATGATATACTTTCCAAGTTTATCTTGGACAGCATTGACATCGGTGAAGCAAAACATCGCAAGGAAACCTCGACTAATTGATATAGAACTAAAATCCGCCTTGAGCTAGCGTGTTGGAGCCTTCTCTGTATAAAAAGTGGCCTGCAGTGAGACAATTGTAGGCTGATATTATTATTATTACATTATATAATAGGCCACTTCTTTACTATCCAGCTGATAGTGCATAAAATCAAACATCTAGGTCACTCAATATTAGGAAACGCACTTACTACGCAAACATATCTGAATTACTAATCAAGATTACAACAGTAATTCCGTATTATCCGTTTATTCTAATCTAGACATTATAATACAGTAATCGTATCTACGCTAAAGTATTTATCTAGCAAAAGATATTGCGTAAACAATGCCGTGCTATTTTTGACGTCACAATGTTTACCTACTTTTGACAAAAATAACACTCGTGCGATTTGGCACTTATTACGTTACTGATTGATATATTACTAGCTTCTGCCCGCGACTTCGTCCGCGTCAAAGATGATATATTATCCCACAGGAACCGTATATTTTTCCGGGTTACAAAGTAGCCTATGTGCTATTCCAGGCTGTAATATATTTGTGTACCAAATTTCATCCAGATCCGTCCCAGAGTTTTTGTGTGAAAGAGTAACAAACATCCATACACACGTTGCAACTATAATGTATACAACAACTAATTTCGTACCGCTTATGTCTTTTTTTGGTATCCAAAATAGATGTTGGCCGATTGTCAGACCTACCCGATATGCATACATAATTTAATAAAAATCGGTCCAGCCGTTTCGGAGGGGTTTGGTAACAAACACTGCGACACGAGGATTTTATATATTAGAAGTAGGATTATGTATCATTGATGACGAACTTACTCTTCGTCTATTGCGCATTTAGCTACGTCTATCTATAGATGACACGGTAGCGTGTGCTTTGTTTTACGAGTATAATTGGGTAGTATCCAATTAATTGTCATACTTTTTATGCGCTGTCCAAACGCGATTTCCCCATAGATTTTGTTTGGCAATAGTTAATTGTGACGTCATATTTTCACCAATTGGGTATTTGACACCATATGAGTTATTTGGCATATTGAATCAGTTTAACCTAATTACTTAATTAGTTTATTTATTGAGAGATTGTGGTTTGGATTATTCCACTGTGTTCGCTTGGTCGATATCACTAGGGTCAACAGAAAGGATTAATCCGGTTGCTTTATTTCACTTCGGAATCATTACAACTATAAATTAAAAACATTTTTTTTTTGGAAAAATTGTTTGTTATGATATATTTAGGTATCGGTCAAGAATTATCAGTCACCCTATGCATGTGTGCATAGACAGGTACTTCCGTTCAGCCGATTAAGCTTGAAAGAGTAAACTAAACATCCATTCATCTGTCCATCCAACCATCCACATGAACTTTCGTATTTATAATTATGTATGTCCAGCAGTGGACGTCGGTCGGCTGATATGATGATGATATGTTTAGCCACTTTTTCATAAGATGATGTAATGTTTCAGGAACGTGGTTTTCCTATCTGCAAGTGTACTGGGCGTACTGGTCGTATTGTCTGTGTACGACGAAGACGTACTCACAGTGGAACATGTCCTCAGCATCATTACCATACTGGGCTGTGTTCTGGCTGGAGCCAGGTTGGTATCCTCCTTATCTTACTCATTTTACTTCTCTCAGTTCGACATCGCAAACGTATGTAAAGTCAATCACACGTTAATGGCAATAGTATTGCCTTGAAAGCGTTATTTCCAGCCGTAGCATGCGAATACAGGTAACTTGAGTGTGAAGCATACAATCTGCTACGTGTTGACAAACTCGATGTTGTTATGTGTATCTCAACAAAACCATAATCAATAAGTCATGTGAAAAGGGGGCCTGGTCCAAATGTATTATTCCATTCGTTTGAAATACATTTCTACAACTATAATTAAAGGAATTGCTATGAGCTTTGGCACCTGTTAGACTTCAACACTTTAATGATTACCCTGAAGGTTGCTACTAGTGAACTTGGCCCCTTTTACACATTTATGTTTTTGTTAGAATATCATGCATTATTTTAAATGTGAAATAAAGGCCATGTTCTCATTTAGACTATTTAAAAAATATTTTAAAGTAATAAATCTTTATAACGCCGTCTGTACTGACGTTGTGACGTGAGGTGCGATGATCACTATAGGTATTATTTGGTTTAATCTCGATAGTAATGTAGTTTTTAGAAGGTTTAGATTTTTTTATATGTTTATATAGACTGGAAGTTTGACTCTAAATCACTCATAAGTGGTCTAAATTTCTGATGAGTGATTCTGTGATACAAATGACAGATTTCAGACCTTAATAATTCCGTAACTATAAGAGATTTTAATAGAATTTTGTATGGCAAGGGAGACTTTATTAGATAAAATAAATTGCGAGTATTCTAATAGTATTTGAGTAATAGGGGGGTCGAAAGTATTCGGAATGTTTAGTGTATATGCACACTCTAGTGATGGTCGAACTTGGCTGACGCACTGCTGTGTGTCTGTCTAATTACAGGGGCCCTACCACAACCTCTTAAAACAATATTATTTTAACATTACTTTGTCTTCCGCACTGATGGATTTTCAACGCTTGGATCACCGCCGAGAGTTGAAAATGCAAAAACAGAAATTACAAAGTAATGTTAAAATAATATTGTTATAAAAGATGGCGGTAGGCGCCCAGAACATGTTTTTGGAATCAATATTATTTTATGCTATGCTTTTGCATACCTCCTTTTTATTTTTTCTTTCTGCACTATTTTTTAAATTCATATAACGCTTCTTTATCCTAGCCTCGTTGTAGCTTAAGGTCGATGTTGTACACTTGCTTTAAAAAAAAACCAATGGTTTCGATTATTTCTTACATTTGTCTTTGTTAAGGTTTCAATACAAGGCAGCTATAATAGGAAAACATCGAGCATCTTTCGCCTACGGATAAAGTATGTAAAATCAAAATCTAATATTTAGTCAGTTTATAAGTTAAAGAACTGGCTGTCATGACAACCGGTTTATGGTGTACAGTCAAACGGGGTGAACAGGAATGCAGGGGTGAATCGGGACGAAACTTTACATGGGATTTTAACGTTGAAATAATATAGTTTGTTGCTGACAAATACGCTTAATTATTATTTAATAATTTAGTAAAAACATAAGTCCTTTTTTGGCAATAAACTAAATTATTTCAACGTTAAAATCCCTTTTACAGTTTCGTCCCGATTCGCCCCTGCATCCGTATTCACCCCGTTTGCCGGTACCCTATACGGATTCTTTATGAAAAAAGTGGTTGTCGTTTTTATTTTATTTTTGTCCGTTATAAAGGCTTTCTTTTTTTTCTAAATGTACGGTTATGTGCCGATGCTCCTTGAATACTTGCAAGTTCCCATTTTTGTTTGCCATTTATTAATAAACGAAATTGCAAGTATTCATATTACATTCTTCCTACTGATTCTTTTTTTTATTGACTCTGTTCCCTTTCAATGATTTATCATATCTTGAGTATTATTTCGCTTCTTCTTAGAATCGTTATGAGTGAATACGATGAAAAGTATACCCTCCACGATACATGTTGAAATTATAGTTTCACTACTGAAAAGCTTCTTTGAGTAGGAGTTCTCTCTCTTTCATGGGGCTTGGCTGTTGGTGATCTAGCCGCTCAGAGTCGAGTCTACGTGCCTCGAGAGCCATGTTGATGCCATGGAACATAGTTTTGTCAAAGGCGCCCTCGATGTCAACGAAGTCGACCAGTGAGGAGCATATTACCACACAAGGGTGCAAGTTTCTTGCAGAGCGGTCCATACCTAATATGTCAGTTATACAGATCTTTTAAGGATTTTCAGTAAGAAGGACTAATATCCTTACCATCATTCTTAACATCATTTCCATCCAACTTATGGGTCTATAAGTTTTAGGTTGTGTGTAGTCTATTTTTCTGGGATTTGGGATTAAAAGTTGGGGTCAATTCAGTTACACCCGTCCACGTCCTGTCCTCAAGGAGGTTATAGTCCGTATACTGTTTTTCTAGAAGGCCTTAATGGTTTCGTTACGGTTAGTCTGTTAGCGTTTGTGTTAACTTGTTTTTTCAGCGCACCAAGCGAGTGATCCTGATCAATATTGATATTATCGTCCTTACCTACTTTACATATTTGATTCGATAGTTCCTCAATTTTCGCCAGGCTGTTGTTCTGGCCTTTCTAATTTATGTTTTGTGAATATGTTTTATGTTTGCTAGTTAAGCCACCATTACATTTTATTTTATTGTATCATTTCACGGAAGTAATCATAATTACACACTTATTTATCATTAAAAAGGCGAAATCACGTCTGGCAGCTTTTGTTGCTATTTTGTAAAATCACGCAACGTAGACAAAATTTTAATGAATAAAATACGAATCGATGCGGCCAGAAAGTCATTTCACCTTTATGTCGCTTGTTCACACATGTTTTTTGCCGTTTTTGTACAGATTAATGACGAATAAGTCGCTTGCGCCTCTTGCCTACTGCCATCTCTGTCAACAAGCTGTCACAGTGAATACATCAGTGAATTTCGTGTCTGCAGACGGCTAATAAACATGTGTGAGCAAGGGACTTTAAAGTTTCCCTCTAAAAGTGTGTTTGGATTATAGGGCTCTTATAGGAGAGGAAGAGCGGTTAGGCGGCGGCTGTACTGGCCCCGCTCGCGGTGAGGAGCTGTTCGTGCAAGTGCTGGGTCATGTGCATTACCTGCCCGCAGCGTGGAGGGGCCGCGCACATACCAAGGACGTGGCTGCGCACTTTCAACAACTCTTCCAGTTTAGAGCGGTACGTATTTCTGAAGGCCAATAGAACTTCCAAAATCTAGTACTTTGCAAACTTATCTTCGCGGCAATCAATGTCAAATTAAGGTACCTAAGATGCATTTTTGACAAATGTAGACTGATATTATAATTAAATCGTGTCTTTACGCACACGTATCCGCTAAAACATCTTAATTTCCTTTATTGCTTTATAAGAGTAAGTATAATGGAGTTTATTGCCCATTCTTTCCTAAAACTACCGTTTACAAGGGGCAACTATATTCAATTTCGTGTCACGTTCAAAAGTTTTCGAGTTTCAATTTAAATAGGTAAATACGTGTCCTGGAGAAATTACACAACATTAAGTTTAAAAACTATTTATTTTTCTAACAAAATGATATACCCTCAGGTGTACATTATCTTTGAGCTGCTAAGTCCGCTACTGTGTCCATTGATCCTGTTCTCACTCCGTTCCCGAGCATTGGACATCGTCGACTTCTACCGTAACTTCACCGTCAGCGTACTGGGCATCGGCGACGTTTGTTCCTTTGCGCAGGTATGGTTACCTAAGATATTAGTGCTAAGAGAGGCAGAGCAGTCTCTTAGGGTTCTTTTAATTTACACGTTCGGTGCCGGACTACTTCAGGCTGCAGCCGAAAGCGACGTTCGACACTCGTACTATGCACGCACGACGATAGGACGACAAAAGTCACGTTGCCTTTGCTGCTCCAGTGCAGTACGATACCAAACGCGTAAATTGAAAAAGTTCTAAAACGCTAAAGACGAACATTGTGAAGAAGCGTATAAGAAGGGGAAGAATGTCACTGAAATAGAAATTTGTTTGCTCTCACATAGAGGAAGCCTGAGTCTCAGCAGTGGGACATTAACTTGTTGCCTATAGCTAGAGGGCAACTTTAACAACTTTAAAAAAATGTTTTTGACTTTGACTTTGACTTTACAACAAACACAACAAACAAAGAATTTGTGAAATTGATCCCAGTCGTCACGCGTGATGCTGTGACCAAGGGAAATAGGGATTATTTTTTTATAAATATAGATTATTTTGCATTGCACCTTTATTATTACTATTATTCTTTAATGATGTATCAAATGGATAACACGTAATTGTTTCAGCTGGATATCCGTCGACACGGTCATCCTGATTGGCATACACCAGGAAAATTGAAAGGTACGTACTGCTATTTGATTCAAACATATAATATACATTATATATAATAAGCCGAAGAGCTTTATAAGAAATATTTTTGTATACGATAGCGAGATTTATGAGGAAGTATAGGCTAACATCACGCTACTACGCCAAAAAAGTTACTTAACACGGGTGCAAATGTAATTCCGAGATAAATGTTTGCAGGAGGTAATGGCAACACACAATACGACCAGGGCGAGGGCGGTAAAACGGAGCTGTCGTTGGTGGCGTTCTCTTGCCGCCACCCAGGCTGGCAGCCCACCGAGCCGTCACAGAGGCAGTTCCTGCGATCACTTCGACAGAGCATGTACCACGCAGTACCTGCCAACAACCATCTCGTAAGTACATAATCGAGATCCGATCAAGCCTTTCCTCTTACTGTCCTCTTCCAGCGACGCCCTAAGCCGAAGTCTGTACTCCATAAGAGATACCTTTAGCTTGTAGTCTATATGGCACAACAGGAAAGTCCGGCTAGGCAGGCGACAACCTCGTAGGCTGACCAACAGAACATACAATACATTTCGTGAAGGGGGATAAACGAAAGCCAACTTGCAACTTTGATCCTGACTTGTGGAACCTGACACTGGGTTGATATTGAGACTTGCTACAGCTTATGGACTGTTTGCGTAATGGTGAAAGGCCTATTATACAATGTCAGGCTCTTAGATTGAAAGAGTCAGGATACCGTGAAAAATCTGACGAGTGTTACTGCGCGTTTGAGAAAACAATTTTTTGGTCATTGAAAGTATCTCTCCGTGTCACTTACCTTTTGTTATAACAAATTGGGCTCTTTGTAACTAAGATACTACGACTAGCGAAGCGGCCATACTTAATTTCAGTGCTATATCAAAGTAAATTATTTAATAAATAAATATGTAATATACACATAAACCTTCCGGAATGATTTATCTAAATGATGTTGAAAATCTCATAATAATTCATTGTGTAGTTTTGAAACACAACAGGTCAAACATATGTTAATGCTATTCCGTAGTTATTTTTGTGTCTTTAATATCATGTTGGATCGATAGTCATCCAACGCCATACTTAATTTTTATAATTGTACCAATTTCAGAACAAAACAATGCTGGGCTCGTACATTCAACAAAGTCTGTTTGGTGCTATAACACCGTTACCAGCAGTTCTCTCATATTACCCGCAACAGAAGCAGCAATACAGATTACCAGTAAGTATCATTTTGTTTCCTACTTTAAATAATATCCCTCGTTGAATTGAGCTTGAGGTTAGAGACACATGCTAAAGTTTGGGTTACAGAAAAACGACCAAAAGTCATTGGATCACCATTTCTTATCCATAATTTATTTTAATTTATATCAATTACATTCATTTAACCGCTTGTACAATTTAACCTTTATTAAGCTTGCATATATTCTTGAAATGGTTTCATATCTATGCGCACACACATAGGCAGTTTTTATTGTATTTGGTAAGTAATGACATGGAATGATATTCGTGATAAAATTCCTTTAAAGGACATGGACGAAACAAGCGACGAGGATGAAGCCCCGTCAGCGGGCCCGGCTCGCCAGTCTCCTGCAGCGAGTGGCCCTACGGGCCTGGCGGGGGTGAGCGAGGTGCTGGGCGCCAGTGCCTACAGCGCGGACACGCCGCGACAGCCCGGCGACGATAACCAAGACATGTCTGTCAGCACGCTACATTTGTATGACCTGCATCTGACACAGGTATCATTCCTTATTTTATTTTAGGTATATAACACTTCACAAGCATACGGGACAGTACTCCTCTGAGTTTACTTTGAAATTCACTCAAGTGATCGAACCAAGTGATATCAAAGTGTTTTATAATATGTATTTCATTGTGACTTTATTATGCTTTACGCTGAAATGACAGAAACAGGAAAAACACTTATGCAATATCTCAAAAACTTGAAAACTTGGAGATACAGTTTAGCGTCAAAATAGACCAATAATAGATAATTCAATATAAAACTTAATTAAAGGTTTTAAAACTGTTGTTTTTTTTAACAGGCGGGTCAGAATGTATCGTGCTGTACAAACAAATGCAGCTCGAGACAACGCGGCGGGCGATGGGGCAGCAGCGAGGGCGAAGACACTCCGCTGCTTCACCGCCCATAACACCGGTGCCTGCTGTCCCCGCGTGGCGTCAAGTACCCCGTCTGGGTATAGCACGCGCTTAGACAGTGACGTAAGAAACAATACTTTACTTTTTTCTGTGTGCCAGTGTTCGGTTTTCGCCTTATAAATTCCTTGTACATTATTTAATAATTCAAATTATTTTCAGACTACTTATGATTATTATTGTTATGTTTTTTTAAATTCCATGTTCTTATGTAATTTTTGAAATGTAAATACTGTCATTGATTTGACAATGTAATTCTTTTCTTTGTTTCTGGCGACTTTCTCTAACCGCGTGTTATGCTCAGGTTTCACTGAATTCACTGACAATGTTACACCAACACATTATTTTAAGTAAAGTGGCCTACAATATTTGTGGCAGTGTGGCCTCCCTAGGCAATATAGATCACAAATTGTTGGGCCACTCTTCTTAAAAATAAGTGTCAGTGGATGGTGGTTAGCCATAGCCACCCACTGGGGCAAATTGTAACACGACGTGATTTAATGAGAGAATACAATGGATCATTACTAGAATCTTAGAACGCACATGTTTTGTTTATATGTATTTTTGTTAGTCTTTGAATATGAATATTATATGTACAGAAAAAGGATAGGATCGAAGTTGCTTACCTTATTTTAATGGCGTGAATGTCCAGTTTTGAATGTTGGCCGATAGACCAGGCAAGTTTATGAATGTGAATGCCATTGTTTCTGTATCAGTTTTTATTACGATTATTGTAATATCTGCGTTTCCAGATTTAAAGGTTCAGATATTAGCAATAATGTGCGATGGGGGCATCAAGCATTACACTCGTTATCAATAAAAGTGCCGTCTAATTACGTGTGTAGTGAATACTTGATGCCTCACAATCTGTTGCCCGAAGTAAATCATTACTTAAGGCACGAACACTACGCGTGCCTAAACCGATTACTAAAATATAGTGATAACTTTAAGAGAATTACATAAAAGCAATATAAAACTTAGCACTAAAACACAAAAAAAAAAAACATATTTTTATATATCGCATATCAAGTCGAAATCTAGTTAAAACGCCTTATACATAAATTATTTATTTACTAATCTTGCAATGATGTAAACAGTGCCTATTATCTATGCAATCGTATTTCCAGTAAAGTAAACATTGTTCCGGGGAATTGTCTTACACTTTTATCTGCTGCTAAATGATGATTCAGAAATTAAATCGTACTGGAAATTAAAAACAAAGTTTGCAGAGATCATATTTAGGAGTAGCAGTGAACAATGAACAGTCAACAGTAGGGAGTAGTAACCAGGCAGCTTACTACAACTCCGTGTTAAACCACTTTGTGCGTGTGTTCAGAAGTTAAATCTTATGGCGGTTGTATACTCGTTTGGATGTGCATTCGTCGGGTTTCATGAAGAAGTCTAGACGTGGAACTAGTGCAGGCGAAGAACATTTTAAAGACATGGCCAGCGCTCTTCTTAGTCAGAGTGTTTTATATTCGATTTTAATATTAATTTGGTGTACGTAGTAAAGTTTACGCCCTGATTGGAAACTTGTCTGTGTTGTTGACTGTTCAAGTTCACGTGTTTAATTAGTTTACATTTAGGATTGACTGCCGTTCAATCATAATTATATTAGGTTTGTGTCTTCCGAAGCCTTTGACAACAGATAAACTGAATAACAGAATTAAATTTAATAAGTGTGATTTAATAACAAAGAGAGAATATTTTATATAAACATAAAAAGTATACAAGTTGTAGGTTTAATTAAGAAACTTTACTCTGAACTATGAAAAAAAAAACGATCAAAATGTACGGAACAGCTGATTGTTCATGTTTATGCGTACATTTGCGTCATGAGAGAGATCTATAGTGAACTTAAGAAATGTATAGTTCTGTCAAGCTAGAAAAACGATTGTATAGACAGATAATACATTTTGAGTCACACAAATAGAATAAGTCACACATTTTTAAAAATTGTTATATATTTTCGAATAGTATAGGCCGCTTTCTATAATGGAAAATATCATTAAAGAAACTTGCCGACAACCGTAACAGTTACATGAATATATTAATCATTAAAATATATAGTTATATATACATTTTAAAAATACATGTTTAAATAGTAAGGTTCGTCATATTTCATTAAATCCATACTTGTGTTCAATAGGGTGTTGGGCACCCAAAATATTCTCTCATACCGTTTAGAGTCCCATGTTTATTAAAGTTATCTCCAAATTAATTATGAATACTTCCTTTGAAAATATTTTATTTGATTGTAGTATTGGATAGAGAGACAACAGTCTACTTATACGAAATTCAAATATTTTCGCTACTTTTATAAACATTGTTTTTATGATTTACAATGAAGAACAAAACAATATCAACATGATTATAAGCATTATCATAGTTGGCAAGTTAATGACAAAGATTTTGTCAATAATAACATAAAAGCAATAATTGAGCCTCTTTCAATATGATTAGTATTAATAATTGCGGCTAGCGCCCGTAGCCTTTCGATAGCACGTAAATTTCCAAAACCACGCACGTTTTTGTAAGCAGTTATATGCTTAGTTTTTTAAAGTTTTAAATACACAATATTAATCTGTTGGTTTACTGCGAATTAATAGTTAGCAGTTATATTAAATTGAATATACAATTTATTATCTTGCATGTTTTAAAAAGAATATTTACTCAATTGAAATAAACATCTAGTTAAATATTCCCTCCAAAACTAGAGTCGATACCTGATTATGAAGTCAATAAATCTAGTCCAAAACATGACAACTGTTTCTTTTGTTCGCCGACTGAATTGAAATAAAAGTACTGCTATCTTTATAACAAGGTTGAGCGAGAAAGAGACGGTAATTGTTTTGAGTTGTCAAACCACTTTTCTTGGTGTACTGCAGTGGAATTTTATACTGTGTTGTTCTGAGATGTTGTTTGACAGTTTAATAATAATTGCTCTAATAGAGTTACACCTCCTTGTTCTATTTTAATGATGGCAAAAGCCTCGTTTATTTTAGTTGGTTTACCTAACTTTCATATTTTTTAGGGAGATTATTTTGTAACACTTTAAATATACAAGGTGTCCCAAAAGAATGTTTATAGTTGATGTTTCAATGTAGAAAAAAAGTGATAAAATAAAAAGTACAAATTAGGAATTTACTTCCTAAAAATAATGTTAACCAAGTGCAATCTCTCAAGCTCACGACAATTCGGTATTATTATAAGTAGAGAATTCCCAGCCAAACGATTACTGTATACTCCGCAGTTTCTCACACCTTAGATTGGCTGCGTTTGTACAGTAAGCTATTCCAATATAAACTTTATTTTGAGACACCGTGTTTACAATCAAACTGTTCACAACTAGAGATAAACTATGATAACATGGCACGTCCCTCGACAATTCAAATGTTTAAAAGTATTTACAAAATTCACAACTCATGTGCGCGTATTAGACGGGCCTGTTGGTCTAGTGGTTAGCGGCCCTGACTGCTAAGCCGGAGGTCGTGGGTTCGATTCCCACCCAGGACAAACTTTGTGTGATGAGCATGATTGTTAGTTCTGTGTCTGGGTGTGATTTATCTATAATATGTATGTATTTATAAGTTATATAAGTATGTATATCAGTTGTCTGGTTACCATAACACAAGCTCTGCTTAGCTTGGGATCAGATAGCCGTGTGTGTGAAGTTGTCCCAAAATATTTATTTATTTTATTAAGACGGCTCGGGAAATAAAAATAAATCAGCGTTTTTTGCTCGTCTAGCGGTGTCATTAATTACTCATTATTATTAGTATGGCGCTGGACTGACATCTGTATAATAAAAATAAGTCACTAAATGTGTTGCTAAGTGCAAAACCTAAGAACGGCTGGACCGATTTGTCTGATTTTTTTTGTTATATTCGTAATTTTCCGGACAAGGTTCTTATGCAAGATTTTTTTTAGAAAATCCACCGGCTATGTCGTAAATTTGTACCCGAAGCCGGGGCGGTTCGCTAGTACTCTATAAAATGACACGTGCATTGTCTTGAGCGGTCGGCTAGTTATGATTGGTTGGCCAACAAATCTGCCGGCCTGCTACTGAAGACGAATACTTACAACTACATACAAACTCTTTCATAAGCATGTGACTACACACATTGAAATAGTAATATGGGTGCGCCATGTTATCGTAGTTTATCATTCAATATCCTTTTTTTAATGTAGTCCTATATACGGGGTGAAAACACACACATAATATAGCCGTAACTACGCATACTGCCCATCAAACTAAATAACAAAAAACATTTTTACATGCTTTTATTTAGCTTGTGCAGCTCGTTATGTAAGTTGTCCTTTAAAAATTTGCAAACCATTTTTTGAACATTTGTTGGTATCTGATTGAGCTGAAATTTTGCATACACTTTAAGTTCTGATGACAATACAATGTCTAATACTCAATATTGTACTAATTTTAAATTAAAGCTTGCTATTAATTTTTTTTTAGTGTGGAAGACACTTTATTTTCTCACTATGTAATGCACGAGAAACATTGTGCTTACGAGTGCATGCAACAGTACAGAGGGGATATTTGAAGTTTAGTTGGACATTTAATATTTGTTACAGTAAAAGAAAAAAAATAACTTTGACCTTCAATATTTGTGTAACCAGATAGTTCCCGAGTAAGATCTAGAAAAAAAAAATGGTAGTGTTGGGCAGAACATGTAACTTTTGGCTTCTTTAAGAGTCTTTTTAAACCCGTTATAAGCCTACGAAGAAAGTAGCTACTGGAGTTAAACTTTTTTATCTAAACACAAAAATTTACTTGAACAAAATCAAACCATACGATTTTGTTTTCTGAGAAGTCTCAATACTGGTACAGTAGTGGCCTTAAAAACCTCAATATTTTAATATTATATTAACATTATATATATGAAAGCATGTTAAAGCGTAATAATATTATTTATGTTTACGTTAGGATCATTATAACGATTAACGCCGTTTTGTTGGCTGTTTCTAACTGTTATAGACATCGCCTTCACTGTTTTAATAATAAATAGGACTAGTATCTATTAATAATAATAGTATAATTAAAAATAATAGTATTGCTAGTATCCTTTACATTCGAACAGTTTGACCACACTGTCGTAGATAACATATTTTTTATAATGTGCTAAGTCTTTTTCTTTAGAACATTTTTAACTGTTATTGCTGGCCTGTTCGATAAAAATGAATTAAATAAAACTAGTGAGTGAATACTGTGATTAAAAATAAAAGGGGAGACTCTGCCATAATTACTATACAGTACTTGGACATTATAATCTGTTCACACTAATGGTTTTCATGACGATTCGTCGTAACGGTTCCTGCACGGGGCGATAAAAAGGTCTTTCAGAAAATGAATGCTTTTAAATTGATGATAATGGTCGTCATATTACGGTCATCGGAGTTTATGAGCCACAAAAAAATTAAAACAATTCGTTTTCAATGACGGTCCGAACAGATAACACGATTCGTCCATGTGTGAACTGAATGATATACATGTGAGGTGTAAGTTAAACACTATAGTTGTCCATCTCACTATGTCTGTGATGGCAGTTTCCCTGTGCGAGTACATGTAAATTACCTGTGAAATCATATGTAGGTAACTTTCCTTTTATTGGAATACATAGGTAATTGACAAATCCTTTTAAAATGCAATATAATAACGGGCCTACTACTATATAGACGGAAAAGCGGTATGTTTATTGACAAAATATTATATTTGTTATCGTCTTCGGCTGTACGACGAATGTCGGCAACTTCAAAGTGTTTTACGCTTCTCGTTGCAATATACAACAGATATGTTGCAGTTGCAGTTGCATATATGTTACAGTCAAAACCCTTAACCGGTAAAAACTACTTTTGTCTATAAAAAGAGTCAAAAGTAAGTTTCTTAGTTATTACTAATATTTACTTGGATACCTAGATATTAGGTATTTTATTGAGAGTCTCATACAAATCTGTGTTTTGTAGTGATTCCAGCCAATGACTTAAAATTAAAGAAGGCTAATCTTAAACCAGTCAAAAGTACTTTTGACCAGTTAAGAGAGTTGATTGTGACATATTTAAATTGGTCGGAGATTTTTACTTCCAACAGTAGTAAACCAAAATCGTTTATTATAATTATATAATACATATTTTAATATGCTATATATTTACACTCCAGAGAACCATAACATTTAGTGGTGCTGTTAGCACTCACAAATATAGTTTTTGAATGTAGGATTTATAAATTATTCTTTACACCTCGCCTACGACAGAGCTTCCAAATAACTCGCAAAATGTGCCTACGTGGACTCCCAAAGTACTGTAATAGTAGGAGAGCCCAAGATGCTAAATGTGGTTTTACTCGAGCGTCGTGGGGACCTTTTGGATTGTAAAGATTAGATGCTAAAAAGAAAAATGGTTACAGATGAAAGGTTACCCTTTCCATGGCGGGCGGAGTGTGTAGGTACAGATTTTTAAAAATGTTTAAAAAATATCACAAATAAATACTCGAGCGTGTCAGATATTAAAAGTGTATACGCCCCACGTGTTTCTGATGACGGAGGAATATTAATCTGCCGGTTTGTATGGTGGCCGTACGAAGGGATTGGAAATGGAAAATAAGTTATGACATTGAAATACTCGAGCGCGTCAGATTAACATAAAGACAATTCAGGTTGATGTCCTTGTCGTTCTTACTGTTAATCTGACAATTTTGTGCAGGGACTTCTCCAATCTGAAGGTTTGAAAAAAGAATCCTTTTCCATAGGCGCGGTCCACATATACAGGGCTTATTTATGGTGAAGGTATTTAAGAGGGTGCAAGGTTTCCCCATCTATGTTAATCTGCCGCGCTTGAGTAAATCCCAAAATCCCCACTTGGGCTCCCCTACTATATTGACGTCCTAGTTAGAGTGCGTACATAGATAAGCTAGTCTTATAAATCTAAGGACGAGGTGTTTCATAAGCTCATTAACATAAGAAATCATAACGGTTTAATTCTGCGTATTATATTAAATAATTGTATATTTACTAACATGTAAACTGTATTAATGTGCACTTACATAATATTCATTTGTATTTACATTTTATCTGGTAGTTATCTATGTAAACGATGTGTGTTATAACATTTAGATAAATAGTTTATTAGATAATTAGTAAAGTAAATTGTCATTCTTAATTGTTAAAGTGGCAGGTATTTCAAGTTAATGCTCGATCTCTAAAGCTTTCAATTTACCTAACACAATGTATACAATATTTGACACTCTTTTGAACCATCCATTTCAATATTTATGTGCATTATATTGCTCACCCATTTATATGTAGATTTATAAATCCATAGCTATTTTACAGACATATACCTTAATTATAAAAAATAATGTTCATTCGATTCTGATTAACTAAACTTTATAATAATCTTAATCTTCAGCTTGTAGTCGGTCGTGATAATACTATTGTAAAAGTGAAGTGTGTATTGTGTCATGTGATGTGAGTGGCAGAGCCACGTCTGAGCCTTACAATAAGGTGACTTTTTAGGTTTAAAGTGTAGTGTTTTAAACTGTAACTTTATTAATAAGATTCAGACGTGGCTCTGTTTAATGTGTTGTATAACGTGTCTTTTTATTAGGCGATAAATGCACGCAATGGAATTTGGTGGCATTTGGTTTCAGTAAATTGCGGGTGTCCGAAAAGGACAAGATTATATTGATTTCAAAGGGCAATGTTCATTAATCCAAAATAAAGTACCCAATATTAATTAGCTGTTATGTTTGAAGTGATTAAAAACAATATCGCAGGGCATTTTGTTTTTGACGAAGTGTGCTCCTATAAGATTTTTTTTGAAACCAAAACATTCTACATTATAGAATGATATATCATTTGTTCTATGTATTTGAGACATTGTTCCACATTTTTGTTTAATTGGTTTAAATGTTAGCTTATTATCTGATATTGTAAAAAAACACACGTACAAAAAAGTATTATACTACTGGATAAGCAATACGCAATATTTTAATAGAAACAGCTTATTTTCATAAAGCTATTTAAAGTTAATAGTATTATAAACTTTTTAAATATCAATTAAACATTGTCTGAACTAGCCTAGAAAGGTAAACCAGTGAGAAATAAACAGACGAGTGTAATAGATAAATTTGTAATTTGTAATGTCTTCGACAAATGTATTACTCTTAAAGTACTATGTCATGGTAGAGAGATTGCTCTAATTATAGTAAACTATTAATACTTGTTTTAATTAGGCGAGAAGCGCACTATGATTAGAATATAGAATGCAGTAATGCTTTGTAGAACCTGTGCCAGAAATCTCCTTCATTTAATTTAGGTGAGATGGGCTTGATTGGATTTAGCTGCGTTGTCGATCTATAGCGTGACTCATCATCTAAATTCACCGAGGGAGGTTTTCGCACAAGCACTGCAAATGTCTTATGATGAGAGGTATGTACGGCGCATGGCGGGTGATGCCCGCGGCAAGCAGCACTTTAATCCGGCCAGGCACGCAGCAGAGTAATTAGTTGAACAACGCACACCATTGTGATACATTAACATTTAATATAGCTTTACTTGAATGCCGTTTTGTAGCAATCTATTCACATATACATCAGTCACGACGTTTTAACTCGAATCGTAAATTTCATCGCGCTTTGTCATCGATTCGTCATAAATAAATATTCCAAAACTAATATCAAACGAGGGCTCTATCAAACGAATGCTCTAAGGGCCTCGATTTAGCTTCTATCTTGCAGTTTTCTGTGAGCTCCAAGCTCGTCCATTTTATCTATGTAGCTGATTTCTAAGCAGATAACTTTTACGCGCCGATTCGCAGTGTTTTGGAGCGACCACAATTCGTGATTGTATAAATAAGATCTTAAACACAATTCATATTAAGTCATGATCCGTACGAATGGACTGTTACACGGCTAGAAAATAAAAGGAAATGTTGACGATAACAAAATACTCAATCGCTCAATGTGAATGTTGTTCCATTACATACCGTGATGTGGGTTCTTATAAAGGTTTGTTAAAAATATAAAGGACCTACTACTACGGTCTGTAATGTTAATAAACAGAAACAACGAATGAATGCATGTGAAATTGTCATAACCAATTGGTTATGACAATATGGTTGTTACTGTTAAATTAACTCCTCTTGAGATTTTTGAAGCTACATTTGACATAATATTGCTTATATCATTTGATTGTGAACCATACACTATGCTAACTACAAAAAAAATGGTATATGCAAAAGCCAATATAAGTACCAACGTTGTAAATGACTCATCATACTGTAAAATTTTAACAATTGTTAAATTTATGTCCAGCCTTTTCATATATTATCTGGTTGTTATTCATATTGTCTTTATAGATCACGACAATTTGTACCTGTGTTATTTAAATGAACTTTTAAGCCTTAGACGCCAATTCAGTTATGACATTTCTGAATAAAGGGACTTTTTTATCACATTCCAAATTTTTTCAAGGCATTAGTTATCTTTCAAAGATACCATTTTTTAAAAGAAGTTGGTATTTTAATTGTTATCAATGTTTTGGGGCGGGGCCAGGCGCGCGAGTCGGGTCGCGCATTATGTCCACAACTATATGATGCGATCTTAATATTTTAGTACTGAGTGATACTAAAAGAAAAAACTTGTACGTATTTTATTATTTTCAATAAACATCATAATATAAAAATTTGGAACCTGGTAAAAAAATCTTCCTGTGTATCAATACAGATAAAAAAGGCTATGATCGAAAGTTACTAATGACATTTGTGTTGCAAACTATCACAAATAGTTATAGAAATTGTCTTGTAGTTTGATATTCTTCTTCTTCTCGTTGTTGGCACGAATAAATTGAATTGATCTTGGCTTCTTAAGAATAAATATAACTAATTGTAAAAGCATGCGTAAGGTGCTGTGATTAGCTAGCTGATTTATTAACACCTGCTTACGCGCTCTCGACAATTCGTCACATTATTTTTTTGCTCGAAAACCGATCGTTAGTTTAAAATACCAAAAAATTTTATCCTTCAACTATCAAGCAATAACTTGTTCCATAAATATGTTATTATTAAGTTTACTGTTAAAACGATATTACACTATTAGTTCTACGATAGAACAAATTTGACGTTCAACCTTAGTCGTACCTTTGACGAGTGTATCTATTCAGGTTTACCCTTGACTTCGAACGTACCAACCGTGATGATAGCCTCCTTACTATATCACATACAAACATAAATGTTTAAGCCGATAGTCTTGTAATGTGTTCAATTTAGTCTATCGTGCCATCAATGGCGGGCTCTCGGGAAAGGCCAACAGTTTACAAGTTTTGGAGGATAATCCCTCCTAGGCATAAGGCGGGAGGGACTGTATTCCATATCTGTTGGGCTTCCTGTACTGAAGGGTTCGACCTGTCTTATCTAGGCACGTAAGTACGTAGGACCTTATATTTTTCATTGTTAATTGGCATTTGGCCTCAACTATCCGAAAGATCTTGTGATTTTAATGTTTTTATATTTCAGCGTGTTGTATCAGAGTATCGGAAGCCGCATAGAACAGGGCTTTGTTAACCAAATTTGTAAATATTTAGTTCAATTTATTAACATAAGAATATTGTGATAAATAATTATATTATATTTTTGTCATCTCGTCTCGTAATATGTTTAGATAGTTATTTTTTTAACTCTACGTTTATAATAATTACATATTTTGTAACATGAATGAACGATGGAGCATGAATATTTCAGTACCAATGTTCGCTATTTTTCATTATGCGCATTGTAAATAAAGATTTGAAAATAACTGTGATGTTTAATTTGTCAACCTTACCTAATGTCAGTGACATTTACAAGTCAGAAATTGTTGCACAGAATAGCATGCCAGTTAGATACTCACTGAAAGCTGAAAGAATTTACCATCAAAAACACAACTTGTAAAAAACTCTCGCAACTCAGTTCTTCTACCGTAAAAAGTTGTGAGGTCCATGTAATACCAAGTCGGTAAATTCATTCAGTCCCTGGGACCTGTCTTAAGCTATAACGTAATTAGCTAACCCAACAACATCTTATAGTGACGATGAAAATATTTTATGTTTGAAATAAATAGATTGACTTGGCAATTGCACTAAGTAATCAAAATAAAATAATATGGACTACATTATGTAATTAGATCAACTTATTAAATCAAAATTATTAATTATTATTATGATATTCGGAGCCAGAATAATTATGCTCTTAAGAAAAAGTTGTTTACGCATAAGAGCGCCTGGCTTATTTTGAATACTATTTGAGACTGATTAAGTAGTTATTACTAATTTTGATTCTCATAATGCGTGTGATTTTTCTGAGACTAGGTACTATAGTGCAGGATCGAAATTACATTATCGAAATTACGTTTGCGTGATTTTTCTTACGGATCCCTTATTTTTTTTATAGTGAAATATATAACAGCCTATAGCAATATGTGATAACGTAGCTTCTTATTTACGAAATACTTAATTTTCATAATCGGTTCATTAGATCCAGAGATTACAACCTCATAAACTCCCAAACTTTACCTCTTTATAATATTAGTAAATAGAGTAAAGGTATACATAATAAAGGATGAATCTGAAAAACAGTAGGAATCTCTCTGACTGACAGGGACTTGCAATACTTCACTTTTCGTTTTTTTGGGTTTATTAGATCGTTTTACCGATCTCTCAAAAATTGTGATCCAACACTTTTAATAATTGATGTGTAATAAGGCACTAACGGCTTTGTATATGAATAATCTACTATATAAACATATAAAAATAGACTCTAGCAAGTACTAACCTGTGAGGGTATTTATACAACTCGCGGTAACGAAACCATAGCGAGATTCAGGATTCGCGCTCCCAACGCCATCTAGTTGATATTTTTAGTAAACATTTTGTTAAAATAAAAATATTATTAAGAAATATGATTTTATTCAAGGGTAAAATGTAAAGAAAAAAAAAAAAATGAAAATCGATTAAAATTCCATAGGCTGAGGGGCACAATAGGTACTGAAAGAAACGTTTGTTAATTTTAGTATGTTCATCGATATTTTCTTCAATTATGAGCACATCTTAAAAAGTATTATTCTGCTGGATAGTGTGTTACTCCAGAGGTGGTCCTATTTGACCATTTAATTTCGTGAACATACGCGACCAGTGAATTTCGTTCGGCGATAGGCAATCATTGACACAAAGCAAAATCCATGACCCAGCTTCGATAACGGGTTGTTGGTTACCAAATGAATATTTATCTGATGATTTTCACTTCATTTTAATTTTTTAATAATATTTCGTTGTTCGATATGTACTACAGGGAGCAGATCGTTTCGCTGCGGGAAAAAAATCATCACCTCTATTGGGATTTATTATTTTCGTATAAGATAACCCCTATAACATATACATATATTATTATAAAGAATGGATCTAAGATGACACCACCAATCAATTGAGGTACTTTATATTATGACCTATAAAACCGCGATTCTCCGATAGATTTTGTATGGATAAAAGACAACTGTGGAGACTAGGTAGGTACCTACTATCTAAACTATCGAAATTAAAATCTTAAAAAAAAATACAGTTAATTAGTTAATCGGGTTTTCAGGGCTAAAATAGTGTTTACTCGTGCGTCGTGGGGACTTTGTCGATTGTGGAAACTGGAGATTAGATGCTAGAATTAAAAAATGATTACAGATAGGTTCCTTTCACTGTTGGTGGAAGAGTGTAGGTACGTGTTTTTGATAACGGAGGTATACTAATCTGCCAGTTTGTATGGTGGAGGTGGTGTACGAAGGGGGTGAAAATGGGAAGTAAAATTATGAAATACTCGAGCGCGAAATAAAGAAATATGCTGCTCTAGACGGCCTTATATATGGTAGTGCGATGGTACATATCAGGGTGCAAGATAAGACCCCTCTTTGAAGAGTGGCTGGAGAAGCGCTAGTCCTCACCTACCGCCTAACGCAGGTCGTCACCGGACACGGCTGTTTCGGGAGGTTCCTGTATCGGATAGGGCGGGAGGAAACGCTCGGGTGTCACCACTGTGTTGATCGCTCGGAGGACACGATGGAACATACGGTGCAGGACTGCCCCGCTTGAGCAGACCACCGCCGTGTCCTCACGGATGCGATAGGCGGCGGCGACCTCTCGCGTCCGGACCTGGTTCAGGCCATGCTCCGGGGCGAGAGGGAATGGGATGCAGTCACCTCCTGCGAAGCAGTACTTAATGCTAGCGAAGGAGGAGGCGGGCCGCGTGAGGGAGAGATCCACCTGACGCCTCAGCCGCCGCGGGAGACGCCCAGGGCGTCGGACGTCGCGGGCTTGCGGACGGCGAGTAATGGGTAGCTCGCCGTCCGATCAAGGGCAAAGCCCGGGTCGACGGCGCGTTCTGTTCGCGCGCTCCTCAAAGAGCTGTCAGCACGGGGACGGGGCCCCCAACGGGGCCAACGCCTGCCGGGGTTGCGGGACATCTTAACAGAATAGCGTGGCCCCGAAACGTAAAGGGCAACAGAAGGATAAGGGTGGATTTTTAGCCAGTTAAAGTCTGACAGTCCCTTCCGCCCCACCCAGGGCGGAAGGAGTCATTGAAGTTACCACCTAAAAAAAAAAAGAATCCCATTCTAAATTAATCTGCCGCGTTCGAATAAATCCCAAAATCCCCACTTGGGCTCCCCCACTATAGATATAGTAGGTATTTGTGTAGAAATGTTACCCTATACGGTGTTAGTTTTTTAGTTAGACGCTTTTATTATTGTATTAAAACAATAGATTTTTGACAAACATCGGTACCGATTCCCTTGTTCACATACTAAACTTATATTAGATTATGTCGTGATGGCCCAGTGGTTAAGGCGCCCGCCTCTCATGCATGAGGTTGTGGGTTCAAATCCGGGCATGTACCAATGTGACTTTTTCAATTCATATGTACTTTCTAAAGTTTATCATGGACATCACTGGCATCGGTGATGGAAAACATCGTGAGGAAACCTGGGACTTACTGTTCCACTCAAACCATGTCAGAGGCTCTTTAGGCGGTTTAGAAACTCTGACACTAGGGAGTGTGGGGTCGTGAGACCTTACTGCCCACACGATAAAGAAAGAATTAGACTATTTCTATCTTTTTTCTTTCTGTCGAATACAACAAGAAAGGGGTGGAAGTAAATTAGACCTGCCTTTGTGAACAAGGAAATCGGTACCTACCAGTAGGTACGTACCTAAGTCATGCCATTATACTCAATATTTCATTTACAAACATGGCTTACATTAGCTTGGCATTTACGGGGTAGAAAGAGTAGGGTCATAATATTTTTTTTAGTGCTGTGCCGTACAGTTTTTTTTTAACTAATTAAATTAATTATTAAATTTTTAGTTTAGTAATTTCATAATGACATAACTATAAAATAAATTATACCTACTCAAACTTTTGGCAATCCCGAGATTTATTGACAATTCTAACAAGCCATAACACAACTCTAGTATGTTATTCTGTTATGAAGTTCCAGTGGCCATCTCGCGACTCCGCCATCAGACCTTGAAAATGAATCATGGCTAAAGTGCAACTCGGTACAATTCTAACGGCCTCATTCAAGACTTAGATACGTTGTTCCGCTATGAAGTTTCAATGTCTATCTTATTTTTTGAAGAGTTGTACTATCCATCTCATCTGATCTTCGTCACCAAGTAAAACTGGAGTCGATAAAACTGATCAAATGAGCCTAAACTTAAGTGGTTTACTAAAAACCTTTGAAGGGTACCAAATTACTTTATTGTCCTGGGTATTTGATACATTTGCAATGTTACAAATCAACACAACATTATACCTACCTACAACATACATGGCTTATGAGAGTTTTACGAGAGAGAGAGTATCTACAAAACAGGCAACTTTACGCACTTTTCTGGTGTTGTATTTTATGGAGCAATTCTTAGCAGATCTACTAGAACTATGAACTGGGCGCCTACCGCCATCTCTTATAACAATATTATTTTAATATTACTTTGTAATTTCTGTTGCTGCATTTTCAACTCTCGACGCTGATGCGAGCGTTGAAAATCCAACAGTGCGGAAGGCAAAGTCATATTAAAATAATATGGTTTTAAGAGGTTGTGGTAGGCCCCTTGATCTTGCTAAGCGACTAATATTTTAGGGGGACGCGTCCGGACGGTTTGGTCCGATTTGAACGCTTGAATCTTAATTCTATAAGTCAGTTAAAGTAGTACTTCTTATAGGACGCCTGAGAAAAGTAGGTATCTAATAGACTTTTTTCAGGTGGAACAAGGCGCGCGCCATTAAACGGTTGTCTCATGCATTTTGATGTAGGTTTTTCGGCGTACTTAAATTAACACGGTTCCGAAGTGATGCTTTAGATAGTAGCGGCTGTAAATTGGCTGAGAGTCCAGACATTGGCTGACAACACATCGTATGTATCTCCCACGGTAATCGCTAATGAGACTGCACCTACTTCCCGAAAAGCTTCCTGAAGCTTCTTAAACGCTAAGAACCTCCGCAATTGAGAGATTCGTCGTCACGGAATACTTTCTTGAAACTAATGTGATAAGTGTGCATAATGGCATCACCCTGGTCATTTAGGAAACCTGGTGGAAACCTGGTGGAACCGCGCTTGATACTAATGACCACAGGGTGGTATAGCGAGTTTCACAGTAGATATAACATATTGTGTTGTACGCATCATGGCGTTTACCTATGTGATTATGGAGGAAGTTTAATGGCGAATAAGTATGAAAATTGTCACGCACGGTTTAAATCAGACTGCCATGTCAACATCCCTGTGTATCGATCCGACATAACTGTCTCTGGAGGTACTGAAGCTACTAGCAGTGACAGAATTTAGTGGCTGAGCTTACGCATAAGCAAATTTTGGCTCGCGTGCCATTGGTTCGCCATCCCTTCCCTAGTGGATTTCGAAGTACTATACTATAGGTACCTATACCTAATACCTGACCCAGTCCTCGAGAATTGTTATGCCACATAGTACAGAGGTCTATCTATCTATTATCACTGACAGGACCATTAGAGTTAATAAGACTGATGTTGCGCTGTGCAATGATTGTAAATGTCGCTAACTCGCAAGCTTGAGGCTGTCTGCTTGTGGGACGTGGGTTTTTCAAATAATAGGTATAGCAATAGTCCTAACCTTAGATCAAAATCTTGATACAGACACTAGTTCTCCTGGATACAGCACGTACAGTGAGGAGGTTACTCCCTCTAGAGCCCTGACCACCGCCAATATTGACGCTGTTCCCGAATCATGTTGCTGTATTATTATCCAAAAAAAAAATAACAAATGATTATTTTATTTTATTAAAAAAACGTATTATTTTTAACCGACTTCATAAAGGAGGAGGTTCTCAATTCGAAGCGTATGTTTTTTTTTTTTGGGTATATGTTCTACGAATACTCCTCCAATTATGAATCGATTTGGATGATTCTTTTTTGTTTGAAAGAGAATAGCTGTTCCGAATAGGTCCCATAGGAATATTGTCATGATCTGATGATGAACTTTGGAGATATGGAACGGAACTCCCTATAAAATCACAGCAGAACCGCCGTAACAAGAAAAATTGCATTGTTTATACGTGTAGTCGATGACTGACTGAAGGAAGTGGGGAGGGGGTACGTCAACACCCCTCCTACCACTTTCCAAAATTAAATATATCGTGTGAGGTATTGTTTGAAAGGGCTTTATGTAAGGATTTCAAACATTAACACACAAGCACTAAAAAGTGTAAAATAAAAAGCTTTTTTACAAAAAAAGACCACCGCCTTCAAAAACTACAAAATAAAAAATAACTTTAGCTTAGAAGTCGGTGGCAATACCTACATAACAAGAAACAAAACCAAAGCCGCCGACTTCCAAGCTAAAGTTATTTTTTATTTTGTAGTTTTTGAAGGCGGTGATCTTTTTTTGTAAAAAAGCTTTTTTTATTCACTACACTATACCTATTTATCTAATTATATTTTGAATAAGTATCTTATAATGTAAAAGAAAAAGCATTTGTATTTAAGGGACGTTATGATCTTGAAAATGATTTATTACAAGCGTTTATTTAGCTTGCACAGTTCGTGTGTAAGTTGTCCTTTCAAAATTTGCAAACCATTTTTCGACCAATTGTTGGTATTATGGTATCGTTGAGCTGAAATCCATAAAATTAGACTTTGTAATAATTGAAATTATAGTTTGTGTTTAAAAATATATTTTTTAACAGTAATTTTTTTTTAAGACAGCGTTTTTTGAGTAATATGCTGAAAAGCATACGCGACCCGTGAAATGAGATAAAAAATGAAAATCACACGGACAAAGTCGCAGTCAAAGCGCAGTACCTAGGTACCTAGTTATGAGTATAATGGGCAAGCCTATTATCAACTTCTGAAACTTTAGTACTTACCTACGTACTTTGTAACCTTCAGTAGAATAGCCTAGCATCAACTGCAGCTACTATTAAAAATCATGTCGGCGTATTTTTACCCCTCATATCACATAGACGTTGACGAGCACACGCTCGCTATCAGACGCCTGCGCTCGCGCCTTCCGTTAAGCATTAATTCCATTAAAACAATGGACCAGGAGGTATGTAACCAAACTTGTTTGTTACATTCATATTGAAGATAGATTTTATAACTGTTTACCTATTATACACGTACACCTAGCCCATTTACCTAGCCCTTTTTACGTACACTTAGCCCATAAGTAGAGATGTGTATAATTTCAATTAAGCTTATACCAACTAATATATTAGTGCCAAAAGTCCGTTATTAATATTTTATATCATAACGAATTAATTTGTTCACTGATTTTCAATCACATAAATAAATCCAGTAAATCTACTTAAACTGCAAATAAGTAGATTTTGTCAAAAATGCACTCATCTACTAAATAGAACGCATCTACATTAGTACCTATGCACGTACGATTATTGAACATTAATTGATTAAAGTTTGTAATTAATTGATCCCCATAGATTTAAGTTACCCAAATATCATCTGCTACCAAAAATAGGAGGTTACAGATGCTGCAGAAGCGATCTTATTAATTACCCTAATTCAACAAAGAAAGTAGTCCTATAAAAACCATTTTTTTTTAATTTTGAAACATGGATCTACGTATGATCTAGGAAATAAACTCGCAATCTATACATATATTAATTCGTGAACACTTTGTATTCCCCTTTTAAGCTTATTTTTACTTATTTTATTTCCGAGATTTGGCTTAAAATTCCGGAGCGCTGAGAGCTAAACTGAATGAATCCAGTAATATTATTATATAAACACCAGATTTCGACCAGTAGTAATAAAAATAGAACACCTAATCCTACAGAGCGTAGTTCACCGTAGTAAGGTGCGTTTAGGTTTACAAACTAATGTTGGTAAACAAAATTGGCTAGCATTGTACAGGACAATCAATATCTAATATTTACTTTTCAAATACCGTCGGGTGTCACTAGCCGTTGTATCTTGCTCGTTCGTGATAACGACGGAACACTTGAGAGCAACAGCACCAGTGATAAGCCGCCTCACAGATCGATCGAGTCGTCCAATAGATATGGTGTTTTATCTCCTGGTTATCTAGAACATTGCTAAATCTTAGTGAGTTCTTGTGCAGTGTTATGTCAACAGTCGTGGTTCCGTTAGATTTAGGTGTCATGTGTTCGTAGTGGATCGTTGGGCTTAAATCCATTGGAGATGGTCGGCTCTTACAAATTAAAGGTATTTATTATTATTGTGTTTTGCGTTGCTTGGTTACGTTGGTAACAGTAATAGGGCACATATTTACCAATAAGTTACATTTTCTCTGATATTTAATCTCAATTTCATTTCATAATAATATCTGCACAGATTAGGCTTTATTTCTACAAGATCCAAACATAATAAATCATCAGGTAGCAAGCAGTACATACATACCAACAAAGTCAGTTTAATAGAAAAATACGTTCTACATCCAATAAAATGTAATGGGAACCAAAATTGCAGCTTTCTTGTACTTGAGAGGAAGACAGAATAAGCTAATCACGTGTTGAATGCAGCGGTGGGCTGCGGTGACCCTCCCCCAATTCACCACTTCACAAAGTTTCTGGTTTATATTTATTTATAATGACCCATGAATAAACTGTAAATAATCAAAAATACATTATTATAGGCAAGCTAGTAGTAATCCACTGCAGATCATCAGCACTGCAAGTTCATTCAGCGAAAATTGCATCAGTAATTACTAATAAGTAGGTAATGAGTGATGTCGCAAATCTGTCACAATATAATTTCTTTAAAGTAGTACCATCCTGCTGATGACACTGTCGAAGAACGAAACAGGCCACTGACATAGGCTAGTAATGAACAGTGGTTCAGTTGGTTTTATGAGTCACCCATTCTTCTAAGAAGTAGGTAAATGAAGACATTAATTATAAGCTTTTGCCAATCATCCCCAGCAATGGATAAATTGGCCATTGATTCGGGCACACCTTTGCACGGCGGCTGTGGCAGTAAGTTTCCATGCCACCTGGCACTGTCCTCGCGGAGCCTTCATCCATGGAGGGGTGCAGTATGGAGTGGCAGTGACTTTGGCGCTGATGGTCGTGGCACTGCCCTTGGCCTTGCTGCAGTTAGCAGTCGGGCAGCTAAGCCAGCAAGATTCTGTCGGAGTTTGGAGGGCAGTTCCTTTTTTTAAAGGTAAGGATTTCATTGATATCCCACTCATCTCTTTTCTATTCTCTCTTCTCCATTCTTCTCCATTAATTTCAAACTCAATATAATATTTAAGTCATGTCTGAAAAATAAGAAACCACGATGACGTGACAATTGAGTTTGTTATACAAACATAAATTACAAAAACAATAAACAACATCAATTGTTGGTGTGGGAACCGAAGTATGGATCTGAACTGTTTCTCTGACCTAACTGTCTTTTCAATTACTGTCGGATAGAAAGAATTTTGAGAATCCTAAAAACTGTCGACAAGTCCAATGACATTAAGCTAGTTTGCTGAATTAAAACTAGTTGGTTAGTCCAAAATCTCGTGAAATCAAATGAACCATAATTAGCACAGTAAAGAAATAAATCTAAGGTAATATCTATATACGAGTAATATGTAAAAAAATGTGTACGTATTCGTAGCATTGGGTTCAAGTAATAGATATGATAGTCTTCACATGATTGTTTTTTATTTGAACACTTTTTTTTTAAAGTGTATCATGTCCTTTTTTCTTCCAGGCATCGGATATCTGAGGTTACTGATATCATTGTTGGCCTCAGTATATACAATCATCTTCTTAGCAATGACAGCGACATATTTACTTTACACGATCAGTAATTCCCTGCCGTTTTGGGAGTGCATTGAGCTGATTGTTGAGAATGTAAGTTTGTTGCATTGGTTGCTTTTTTTCATGGTCCTTTTGCCCTTGTTTCAATTAGTTTGGAGTCGACGTTCCTAATACAAAAACCCTACTTGTAAAATTTTTAAAATTACGTTGTCGAACCATTTTTCACGAAGCCTTTCCTGCTTTGTATACAAGCATAAATTACTCATTCGAAGAATTGTAATTTTTTAAGCAGTAGTATTTTATTTTCAGGAGGAATATGTCAATACCGTAAATGCATCTACGTGTCTCAAGTAAGTTTGACAGATATTGAAACCTGTGACTTTTAATATAACTCTTAAATTGCTGATTTTTTTATTACTTCTTTCTTTTTTATTTTAATATCTTTTTTAGGCACCCTCTTCTAACATTTTTTCATGCAAAACACAGTTTGTTTATTCATCATTCCTATTGAAATGATAAAACGGTGTTCACATTATTTGAATAAGATCGCTTTACGATCACTAGGAGATTACTTGAACAAATGGAAGATGTAGGTACCTACCTATGTTTAAGATTTACTTTTTTTGTTCCAGAGACACATTTATGGGACCTTTGAACGAGAGGCCAGAATATTATTTAGCTGTAGCTTTAATCATCCTTGTCCTATGGATAGTGTTTCCTTTTATGTAAGTATTTAGCCTATTAAATTTGTATTCAAAGAAAAAAAATTGTTCATGCTGACGCTACGGACTTGACGGTAAAATAGTAAGTTAAAGTCAAATAATCATTTATTTCAATTAAGTCATTAAAAGGCAATTTTGAACGTCGTATACAAGAAACAATAAAATAATTGAATCTCTAAAAGGTAGTTTCGTATGGGAAAGAATGGGCAAGAAACTTAATAAAGAAACAGGCAACAGCAGACTAGACCTGTTTGACTGTTTTGATGTTAACGCATATAAGCTTTATCGTTTAGCCTTCAGCTTGTACACTAAACTACGTTATTTCAGTTTATTATTTCATCCGTTGCCTCATTATGATCTTATTCGTGTTTACAAAATATTGGAAACAATAAAAAAAAATTGGTAACTCAATTGTTTGATTTGCATTCTTTGCTATGGAAAATTTATTTTGTACAACTATTGTATCTAGGTATTGATTATTCTACCTTAAATGGTATTAAATTTTAATTTGGAACAAATATTATCAGAAAGAGATGGTAGATCTAGGACGCTTCGTGTTCTGCGACGCTGAGGTCATTACATAAGGTCAATTTTATCAACAGAGTATTTTTCAGTTTTTACAATCCGGTAAAACTGATGAAACGGATCTTCTACGTGTTGGGCCCAGTCGTGATAGTCATGATCGTGGTTATCATGGCGTGTATCAATAACGGGGAGAACATGACTTCGTTTTCTAAAGTGGATGACTGGATGAGTTTTCTGGAGCCTGACATATGGCATGGAGCGATCATACAAGCGCTGTTCGCCACACAAATAGCTGGTGGTTTTCTCATCTCGTCTGGCGACACTATTTATTCCAGTACAAATGTGCAGTGGTAAGTCCAGATCATATTTTTATAACGAATCTATACTGATTAGTGGTTTGGTGGCGGTGAATAATGTTCTGGGTTCGATTTAAAGGGGGCCTACTTTGTAATTTTTGTTGTTGGATCTTCAACTCTCGGCGCTGCGCCGAGCGTTGGAAATTCAACAGTTCCCAAGATAAAGTAATATTAAAATAATACTGTTTTAAGAGATGGGGTAGGCTCCCAGGTCGGCCAAAGTGTTAAATTAGGTTTTACCATTTGGAATTTCTTAGTAGCAGTGCCGAGTCTGAATTTGTGCGCGGTTAATGTTTTTTATACTTTATAGACAAAAGCGACTAAATACGTGTCTCGGGAAATCTTAACATCTTGTCAATTAGCTTTTGGTTGTTTGTTATAAGACAATAGTTCTTTCCTTTCGGCTTCGGTAGGTTTAAAACTCTTTTATGGATTATGACGAAATAATGGTCATATAATGATCACATGATAAAGTGAATAAACCTTGGATCATCAGTAAAAGATTTCCATCATGTGAACAATCTGCTAATGAGAAACGTGATTTATGAGGAATACGCCTACTTGCATTGTACGAGCTGCATGAAAATTACTCCTAACTAGGTGCATAATAGACGAATGAGGCATGTCCCTCATTTGATGATATTTTGTTATTTCCTTGGTTAGTGTCATGATAGACGGAGTGTGACGGCCTTTAGAGATGTTTTGTTAACAGTTTGCTTTGACTGATAGGTATTTCCTGTGGATAAGGCAATTTTGTGTATGACTGACACTATTTGTCGAGTAATGTTGCATTTCCCAATGCAGGTAGACATTTAAACCTTTATGTGGCATTACGTACAATGCAATCATACCTACCTACTGCGTTTAAAAACTGAATACTATTATTTACTTTCGATAAAACGTGATTTAGCTATTCCTGCAAATGAATACTTGAATAATAATATTTTTTTATTCCAAGGCATGAAGATTAAAGGGAATAAAGCTACTCTGGTAGAAAACAATGCTCAGTAGTAGGCAACATTACTAACGTTAGACTTCTAAATAATTAACAAATTTTCCAAAGCCCATCGTCACGACAAGATCACAAGTGCATATCAATCATTCAAACAAATACTTTAGGCATTAGATACAATTAGGATCGTAGTTTATTCTAGTACCTTCCACTCTTTGATACTGCACTAAGCGCAGCATCAATTGAGGATCTGATGTAATGGAGAGCATCCGGTCGCATGATCCCGACAATAGATATAACAATGACAGTTCTTGCTGAGGACACAGACTTGCTAGCATCTACATTCTACCAAACTATGGAAGAATGATTACATTTCTAACGATAAGAAGTTCAAAAGCATAGACTTATGTCTTGCAAATGATTCGACTTAAATATTTACGAACATAATTATCTATCATTATCTATCCTTATATTATAAACGCGAAAGTAACTCTGTCTGCCTGGTATACCTTTACAACTAAACCATATACAGATTTTGAATAAATTTGGTACGGAGTAAGGTTGAACCTCGAGGAAGGACTTAGTTTAATCCGCGACATCGTCTGCCTCCGTGATAACCGACATATAATATATATGCGGATGAGCCCACGGGCAAAAGATAGCTGGTTATTTTAGTTGGTTTAGTGGTTACAAGCGCTACTGCCAAACATAATCCTGGGTTCGATTGTCATTTTGTAGCTAATCAATGAAGATTCGTTTTTGAAGGCCCGTGTACAATCCGATCGAGTTTATTTTGCATCTCGCTGGATTGCGGCGAGTTTAAACAACTATATGTTTTTAAATAGCTACTAATACTAAAGAGTAGTAATTGATAATGTTATGTCAATTACTAAAAGTTAAAATAGCCGACATTTTTTAACAAATATTCGTTTTATTTCTAAAGATAGTATCTAATCGACGCGAGATGCAAACTTACATAATTCGACCGGGTTGTAACTATGCCTTTCAATTGAATTCCTTTTTTGAATATGAAGTAGGTAGGTAGTCGTTTTTTTTGTATGGCTACTATTCTATTGGCAAGTATTATGCTCCCAGCAAATAATTTCATGAAACTACAGTAAATAAAAGAAATAGTAGGGTCGTCAGATATAGTTAAAGTTTTCATAGAAACCGATCGATAGGTACATGTATATATTTATTTTATTTTATTTTATATTTATATATAATTCATCTATGATATATATCTATTTAGAAATATATAAGTATATTTATCAGTTGTCTGGTTACCATAGTACAGGCTCTGCCTAGTTTGGGATCAGATGGCGATGTGTTGGTTGTCCTAAGATAACTGCTTAGCTATAATTGTTTAGCTATAATTGATATTTTCAAATGTAATTTAATTTACATAACATAACATAACATAACATCACGCCTGTAATCCCCGAAGGGTTAGGCAGAGGTGTACCCATTAGTACACCCACATTTTGCCAGTTATGTTTACGTCCCATGTAATAGGGGGCGAGCCTATCGCCATCAACCGGGCACAAATCCAGACTCCGAAGCTGCTACTGAGAAATTCCTGATGGAAAAACCCAATAACACTTTGCCCGACCTGGGAATCAAACCCAAGACCTCATGCTCAGCAGTCGCGCTTTGCGACCACTAGACCAACGTACAATTTCCAAAGTTGATAATAAACAGTTAATGTGTTAAGTTTCAATCGAAGGCATCCATCCTCATTTGTTGACTGAACTTACCTTTTACTTTTTCAGGACAGCTATAGCATTCGTAATAGCGAACGTTTTGTCAACATGGGTGAGCGTGGTATTCTGGTTCTCCATAAGTGAACCGGATAAGGATACCAGTGTGTTTGCTGTGTTGATCCAGGCTTACGCACTCGGAGATGACTTTATCACTGACATGGCATGGCCATTGATGATCTTCCTCACTTTATTTCTCTCCGGATTAATTACTATGGTAAGTGGTAGACATAAACATCCTTTTTTTTTTTTTTTTTTTGAGGTGGTAAAAATCATCAGATGACTCCTTCCGCCCTGGGTGGGGCGGAAGGGACTGTCAGACTTTTACTGACTAAAAAACCACCCTGTTCCTTCTGTTGCCCTTTACGTTCCGGGGCCACGGTATCCTGTTAAGACGTCCCGCAACCCCGGCAGGCGTTGGCCCCGTTGGGGGCCCCGTCCCTGTGCTGACAGCTCTTTGAGGCGCGCGCGAACAGAACGCGCCGTCGACCCGGGCTTGGTCCTTGATCGGACGGCGAGCTACCCATTACTCGCCGTCCGCAAGCCCGGTGTAAAGAGAAGTACATGTTTTTTTTTTAAATTTTATCGTCCTCGACCCGTTCGTTGGCAATTAAATGTTTATTATTAAGTAATATGCGCTATCATCACATAAACTAGCTATTGAAGCAATTGTGGGTAATTTGCAATTATTCATTAATATTAACCGAAAACAGGTCACGTCGGGAGAATATTCTTTTATGCTCATACAAAATTATTGAATATTAATTCCCACAAAAAAAAACCAAATTGGTAAAAAATCTCTTTTTTACCGACTAGGCAAAGTGTTATTGGAAATTTTACATCAGGTTATCAGGTACCTATTGCTTAGTAGCTTGTGTCTCATTAGAAATTGGTCCGGACAGGAAAGTTAGAGCGACGAAGGTGGCTGGTGGCAGATATAGAGGTCATGGCGTGAGTAAATAGCATGCTATTGGAGAAGCCTAAAGCAGCAGTGGACAGCTGCAGGTTGACGATGATCAAAATAGCTCTTGCTTTTAAGTAATACAGGATAGCTGTTTGTAATGTTATGATAAAGTTGCAGTAGGCAACAGTACAACACTGTCCGCAATGGAAATTCTGCAGGCTAAAGATGTCCTAGATTCGGAAAAGATTTGTTCGAAAGAGTCAGTGCGGCTCTGGAATGCAAAGGGCAAAAGAAACACGGATGGGTTTTAGTCAGTAAGAACCTGACACTACCTTTTTCTCCGCCCAGAGCGGAAGAAGCCATCTGATAGTTTCCCATCCTTAAATAACGTACGCCAAACTATGTCTCGTGTATTTTGATAGACGCTTATGATTATTTGCTATCTTTCAGCTCTCTCTCCTCTACCCGATGTACGATCATTTCCGTCGAATCGGCGGCATCAAATGGCGGCTGGTGTCATTCGCGGGGTCCTTGACCGGAGCCTTCGTAAGCCTGGCTGCGCTGTGTGGGCGGCTGCCGGTCCTGACAATGTTAACAGACTACACTGTGCCCTTCCTCGTCAGTTTTGCCACTGTCCTCGAAGTGTTGGCCTTCGTCTTTATATACGGTAACGAATTTATTATTATGTATGTTAATGTGAACTTAGCCTTAATAGAGACTGCCTCGTTGGTCTAGCGGTCGCAAAGCGCGACTGCTGAGCTGAGGGTTCGATTCCCAGATCGGGCAAAGTGTTGTTGGGTTTTTCCATTAGGAACTTCTCAGTAGCAGCCTCGGAGTCTGAACTTGTGCCCGGTTGATGGCAATAGGCTTGCCCCCTATTACATGGGAATTAAAACATAACTGACGAAATGTGGGTAAACTAATTGGGTACACCTCTGCGTCCTCTGACTAACCCTTCGGGGATTACAGGCGTGATGTTATGTATGTAGCTTTAATAGAGCGGTTGACAACTGTTTCTTATTCTATCTTTAGATACCAAATGCTTAGGAGTAAAGTTTATCTCATAAATCAGTCATCATGTAACCTTACTGTCTTATAACTTTTATTTACATCAGATATTCCCAAACTGGTCCAGTGGACATCCAGTCACGTCATTTTCAAATGATGGCCAGATTAATGAGGAATAGTATTTTTACTAAAATTATAAATGCGAAAGCTGCTCTGTCTCTCTGTTTATTACGCTCGAGTAAACCACTAGACCGATTTTGATAAAATTTATTACGGAGTAAGTTTGAACCCTAAGGAAGGATATAGGCTATTTTTTATTTCGCGACATCGTCTGCGTCCGCTATAACCGACATTTATGCGAACGAGGTCGCGGTTAAAAGCTAGGCTGGGCTATAACATAACGCTCGACCTACGTATCTTAACGCGGATAAAAAAATGCCACGCAGACGCAATCACGGGCTAGTTTAAAATATATGAGGTACAAAAGTACCTTCCACAGAAATATTGAATCGACCAATGAATCGGTTACTGACTGCTCATCTGACAAATAAAGGAGTTTACCTTTGTTTGTACGGGACGTTGAACGCGTGCGTAAGTGACTCAAAACCTTTTATTATATGACTTAAATTGTGACTGTGTTGTGTCTATATATCGATTCTTCATCTTCTTTCAACAAATACTTAACTTATACCATTGTGAAACGGTTACCTAATCATTAGCGAAAATATGCCCATATAAGTCAGACAATCGTAACTGCGTCAAACACAATTTCAAGTTTACAGTAACGTAAATTCGATTATTTTTTTAATTGGAAATTATGTAACAGTTTTGAACTTATGTACAACTAGCCTTTGCCCGCGTCTCTTCCGCGCAAATGTCGGTTATCGCGGACGCAGACAAAGTCGACGTCTAATAAAAAGAAGCCTGTGTCTTTTTCCGGGTCTTAAACTATCTCTATGCCAAATTTCATCAAAATCGATTAAGCGGTTTAAGCGTGAAGAAGTAACAGACAGACAGGCACTCTTTCGCATCTATAGTATTAGTATGGATAAATAATTAAATATACCTATTATTATTAGTTAGTATTTAGTTTATAGGCTTTATTTAAAGTACTTAATGTCATTAGGTGATACTTTGTATTTGTCGTATAATAGTAAACTAAAATGCTAAAGGATAGTCGTATTTCCTATTCGGAAATCGATTCTTAGATCGACGCCTAGATCAACAATAAACCACGAAATATTGTCCAAAGAGATATTATCATACTGTATCCACCAGACATGCACCAGGGTTATAAATTAATTGTAAGAATTTTCGGAAGCATTAGATAGGGCTGATTTTTCAATGGTCAGATAATATTTATCCAAAAAATAAATATGAAAATATGACATATTTTCCATATAAAAGCTGTCAAACCGCCATATTTGGGTTTTTCTTTTCTAGGATGGAAAGTTCTAGTAGAAGACGTGGAATTCCTGACTGGTTGTGAGATGACAAAACTGTGGGTGCTAGGCTGGTGTGCTGCTCCAGGCATCATAGCTCCCTTTACTGTTTGGTGGATGACGATGGGCTTCATCAAAGATGAGACGTGGTACGAGCCTCCTTGGCCAGCCATCACCATGATATCCACTACTGTACTGGCATTCCTCATTTTCATTGCATTTGCTTCAGTTGCTGTAGCGAAGCAGGTTCAATACGATGTCATTGGGGTAAGACATTATGTGAAGTTGCTTTACCGATTGTGTCTAGACTGTATGCAATCATTGTGTTATGTTCTGTAAGCGAATGTATTCCTTGTAGCTTATTTTATTTGTAGCTTGTGTTCTTCTGCTAACGCTAATCACATTCGTGTTGTAATATTGCGACCCTTCTTATGGTAGCGATAGATTGCCTTGCGACTGAGATATAGTGTTTATAACCAATTACTTCATCCATTTCTAATTTCGGGCAATAACCTGTAGATAAAATCATTGAAAAACTTTTCCAGAATTTTGACTTAGTCACTGCATTTTGCTGTATAAACATGACAAGCAAACCTTTGCAGAATTCTGTTCGAGCTAAAACTTATAATGATGATTTGTAAGATTAATGTGACACCCACTTATCTGTGTAGGACAAGTTCTATTATCAATAATCGATTGTGTGTTTAGAAATAAATATATAGACCTACGTTTTTAATTACCTACTCAATTACAATTTAGTGAACCATTAACATGAGTTCCTTATAGTTTACTCGTAGGTAGATAAGTCGTTTAGTATGCATGTGCGAATGTGACGCCATTTCCCTAAGCGGCATCTAATATACTTTTCCTATTGCCTTAATTTGAAGGCCTTAGCCTTGTCTAGCGAGACACATGCTAAGAATTCATCACTAGTTCCTGTCTTAGAGGAAACGCTTGCTCTTCCGCAGAAATTGAAGTCATCATTCAAGCCGTCGCGACACTGGGGACCGCGGGATCCCATCACGCACTACTACTGGCTAGCTGGGAGAGATGAAATCGAGAGAGGAAACGAGATAAGAAGGAGATACCAAAGGAGAGAGTTGGGTCAGCTATCAGGTAGACCGAGCTTCCTGAATGTACGTGATTCCATCCAAGAAATTGAAGCAGAAACAACCAGTAACGAAAAAGTGCGTTCAAACTCCGATGACTGGTTATACACTGTCAACCGAAAACAATTAACGCGCGTATCGATCAAGAGGAACAGACCCAGGTCCTTAGATTGGACTTTCTCTGACCCTGACAGGAAGGTATCAAACACTGTAGAAATGAAGACTTTGAACATCAGTAGCTTTAGTTTGGATTCGATGCCGTCTCTAGAAAGTAATTATGACTTACTACCGACCAAGACAATTAGTAAGTAATTAAACTGTAATGAAACGGTATCAGGTTGGATATCAGGCTATTTTATTATTAAGATAAAAATTTGTGTACATTTTTTGTGACGAAAATTATTATTATTATTAAATGGTAGAAGAATCTTTCTAGTTAATATCTATAAAATTTACTAAAGGCACTTGTTACACGTTATTACTAGATTATTTATCCCTTCCTTCATTCCATTAATATCTAAAAACGAATGCATCAAGTTATCATATCAATGGAATTCTGGGATAGGGTCAACTGCTCTATCCAAGTGGCGCATTTAGGTACACTTGTTTCTCCGCCATAGATATTCAGACTGCTTCAGTCGCCTTTTAACGCTTATGGGGCGTTCCAAAATACTAGTACAGATTTTCTGTTTACATTCAAGGATTATTTAGATCATAGGCCATCAGTACTTCCATAGCTGGTCTGGCCGGGCCACTGCTACATTACATAGATGATATTCATATAGAAAATTTAAAAAAAAGCAGGCATCAAGGTATTGTAGAACTACATTTTAAAAGTAGATTTTTATTTCACTATAGATCAATAACGAATAAGAAGAACGTAGTGGAAAATGAAATGAACAAAAAAGCATAAGATTTGGGAAAAATGTTATGCTTTTTTGTACAAAAGTACAATTAATAGAGGCTGTATTACCGCAATGTCAGGATGACTTTCTGGAAGATATGAAATTGGGCCCCCGATGGTTTGCAGCTACTTTTATGAGTGGAGAACGTGGCTGCTCCACGTGACACTCCATTAACCTTGCAAGGAGCGTCTCTATTACTCACACTGAGCCCCTTTGTTGGCATATGCAGCTATTATGCATGCTGCTCACGAATCCACACGTCATGGCAGTCGTTTGAAATGTCGTTGTCGATTATGTTTCGGCTGTCAAAAAGGTGCATCTGAATTTTAGGAAAGAAAAAGTTTGTAGAACTTTGCCTCTGTTATTAACACCGTGTTTATATATCTTAAACTCGTTGCTGTGGTACGTCACCCTCACCACGTTTTGGTTAAAAAAAAAACAATGTATAAATCTGTTGACGTTTACAAAAGAAAAATGCAACTAACTCTGGTTTCTTCCACTTCTATGAATCTATAAAGACCTAATTAACCAAAAGTGGGTAAGAAAACCGTGTCGAGTACAAGACCGAACGGTTATGAGATTATATGAAGACTTTCAAACCTACGCGCTTATAGTACAGCCAAGTACTTATAGATATTACCAAGAGCGAGGTGGCGCGTACACGAATAACTGTTTCTAGGGTTCCGCAGCTCAGTCGGCAAGACCCCAAGTATCACTTTACTTTTTTTATTTATACGAGAGCTTATACTATCATTACCTACAGGTAATACCCTAAACACAAAAACACAAAAATAACACACTAATAACACAAAAAGCATTGCCATGTAGCACAAGTAAAGGAAAAAGTCCGAAAACCGTTTTGTAGTTACTTACATCACAAGATAATTACTTTTTGTGATACCTGTTGGTAAGGCACCGCGCACCGCCGCGGTTGGTGGTGAAGCGGCGATTTAACACACGTAGACCGCAAACGACAACGACAACGAAAGGCAACGACGGATTTCATAGAGGCCAATGCGACATGAGATTCGCTTCACCGCCTACCGCGGCGGTGCGCGGTGCCGTGTGTTAATCGACTGTGAACTATGTCGATGTATGGGGACAATAGATTTCAACGTGAAAGTTAAGTTTGTACAGTAGGTACAGTTTATTTTGTCCATACAGGAATGTTGCGTAATATTACTTATTTTCATATAAAGCGTTATAAATCCGATAGGATGGCAATCCGACGCGACCGGAGGGACATGAAGCGCAAGCCCAACGGCTTTTTATGCTTTCCGACGCACGGGGGTGTCACATCATCAACTTTAAAACTTCGGCCTGTTACTGAGAAATTCATAATGGAAAACCTAATATTATCTGGGAGTCGAAACCCATCGCTCAGCAGTCGCGCTTGCGAGACCAATGTTTTAGTTACGTCTACGCCATGTCGACATATGTCTATAAGATTTATGGAAGCTAAGTTTTTAAGGCTGCATAATGTGGGTGTACTGATGGGTACACCTCTGCCTGACCCTTCGGAGACTACAGGCGTGATGACCATAGTTTTTAAGTAACTTTAAGAAGCTGTACATTTTTCAGATCTGCTCTCTGCGCAAGTAGTTTTTCCTTATCCTAATTCAACAAAAGTGAACTAGAATACCTAAGTATTTTAGAATAAGCTTTCATCTGTTTTAACGTAAAGATGTTCAAGTTTTTAAGAACAAGTTTACAAACAAATCATCGGATTTATTTACTAGAGTAAGAGTACAATTTTTTTATTTAATTACGGACCGTAAAATACCATGTAGTGTAAAACCGTCCCAAGTCCATAGGCGTTAGGTAAGTAAGGCGAACCGTTCCGGCGTAATTACAGTTAATCCAATATTTTTGTATGATTGATACAATACGCTTCTCTGACGGTCACTGAGTCAATGTCCAAAAACTTAACGGCATTACTGATGTATGTCTATGATGTGAATGCCTCGTTGATCTCGTGGTCGCAAAGCGCGACTGCTGAGCATGAGGTTTTGGGTTCGATTTCTAGGTCGGGCAGTGTTGGATTTGTTCATCAAAAATTTGTCAGTAGCAGCCTCAAAGTCTGGATTTGTGTCCAAAAAAAATGACAATAGGCTCGCCCACTATTACACATAACTGGCTAAATGTGGGTGTACTAATGGGTGCCCCTCTGCCTAACACTTCAAGAATGACAGGCGTAAAGTTATGTTATGTGTCTATGATGTTATCACGCGGTCTTTCGTTTCTTTCTTTAGATAAGAACTACTAAGATAATCGATTCTTAAACATCCTTGATGCGCTATTTACAGGAAAACCTATTAGATCAATCTTAGTAAGTTCTTGTACGGTTTGCGCCGCTGACGTCCGAGCGGCTATCACGTCAATACGCAGAAATAGTAAAAAAAAAAACGCAATTGTTACGGAAATATCTATAAATTTATCTAATATACGGTAATATAATGTCCTTGGTCCATCGCAGACGCATTAGTGGGTACCTAACTATTGAGGTAAAATAAAGAGTTCTTTTTTTAAATTTAAACAGGAAACAGTGACTTTATCACGTGATGTTAATGTAACAACATGATGTGCGTGCTATAGTGATTTTTTCTATCGTATATAAAATATAAGAAATATGTAAAATGAAATTATAACTTGAGTATTAATTTATATTTAAAGTTTTAACAGGCTAGTGTTGTGGTGTGGCACAAATAAAACGTCATGTAATGGGAGGCCATGGAATAATAAAACAATAAGTAATCACTTGTTCGTTGGTTAAGTAGTTAACAGCGATTGTGCATCTATCTGCGCGGATATTGAAGCGAACATTCCACTTAAGCTAAACTGTGTATCTCCTTGAGCAGAGTTAGGGCGAGCTTCCTCGATTTGACGATCGAGGTTGTTTGCCGCATGCTGTGGCGTATTTACGCATTTCCCAAGCATAAGCTTTTGTTTTGCCGCGTTTACCTCTACAATAGATAATCATTAGTTCTAATTAAGAAAGTTTCTTACAAGAGTTTCAAACAAATTTGTGGGCAGGGGCTTGTAACTAGTAGGGGGCCGTAAACTGGGAGTTCTGTTATAGAATATACAATGAAAGGGAAAAAGGAAAAGTCATCGGAAAGATGTCTTGTAGACAAGCGTGGATTCACTGTTGTGGGTACGGTGGATATACCCACAACCCAATTTCGCCAAAAGTTTAAACGTAACACCATGCCTGTAATCTCCGAAGGCTTAGGCATTGGTGTACCCATTCATACACCCATATTTCGCTGTTATGTCTAAGCCACAAGTAATAGGGGGAGACCCTAAGGGGCTCGGGGGACCCCGGCTTAAGTTTAAAGACAGGTTTGCTTTCAACTTTCATGCTGTAAAAGTTTTATTCAAATCGGTTCATCAGTTTAGAGTAAAGGCGCGGATCCAGTTCTCAAAAAAGGATGTGGTCACGGTAACTTGAAATCGGCCAAGTGCGAGTTGGACTCAATTACGCGTATTACGTCATCGCATCTAGAATCTAAACTACTGAACTTGGAAGGTACTAATACACACTATTACAGTTTAATCGCGTGGTTCAGGCAGATACTTGCATGACGAAATTCGATCAGTTAACAAAACAGGTTTGATTCGAATTTCAATTAAAAGTCCAGTTTCTACTGGAGATGCAATCATTATGACATTTGCGCAAGAGTTCGATTAGCATTGATTTTCCTCCTCGATGATCGGTATTGGGGAACTTTGTGTAAAGAAATTGTTTCCTGTTGTTTCTTAGAAGTGCATTGAAGACATTAGGTAGGTAGGTTCAGAGCAATATTTTTACTTATCTATTAGACAAAGTGGCATAGGGCGAAAATCTATAAGCTAATAAATGATGATAAATGTATTGAAATGGTCCAACGACCGAACTATGAGATCAATTAAAAAAAAAAAAAAACTACAGTTATAGAAACAGGCTATTGAACCTATTTTTTTTAACAAATATGAAAGTGCTTTGTTGAGGCCTTTGTCCAGCAGTGGGACAGTGGCAAAAATACAAATTGAAATAAAAATCGGCAGAATACACAACGCATTTCAAAACTCCATTGTAGGTATCTTTCTCCTTTTTCCTTACTCTTTGGCTGTATAAAAAGATAATTCATTCGAATAGGTATATCCCCGGGTAAACACTTTCTTAATAGGCTTACGATAGTACTGGCTTGTGTTGTTTTTTAGTTGGATTTATATTACCATCTTGACATACCATATTCAAAGTAAAAACATTTATTTCAATTAGACCATTTACAGGCACTTTTGAATTGTCAAGGAGTCGGTTAGTTTTTTAAATTATCTTAACATAAAGATTAGATGTAGGTGCAAAATCTTTTGTTTTCTTAGGATTTCTTAGGCTCCTATAGGCCCCTAAATCAATTAACGACAATTTATGTACCTAGGTATCAGGCAAGGTTTAAAGGCACGTGAATGATTAATTACCCGTTGTCTCCTTGAGCATTAGGTACTCTCTAATGCATGTCAGCTTGGTCACAAGACTCACAAGGTCCACAAATTACATAATACATTGGACGGACATTGTATTTCATTCATTGTGTTCTTTAAAATTATCCGTACATTAAAGGGAAAAGGGAGCAAACAGGACTTAAGGCCCGCTTGAGTATCTAAGTACCTCTTTCTATTTCTGTCAATTGTTTGAGGTTGACTGAGATAGGATGATATTTGAAATACGTATGCGTCAAATGTATTTAGTGATTTGTGTATTACTTACTACAATATGTTACTGTTATCCAGAAAGTGAGTTTCTATAACAATAAAAAATAAAATAGGTGGACTTATTTTAATTAAATAACATTTCCTTATAGACTAAAGACTAAAGAAATACCCAATATTTTACCGTTTCTTCTCCAAGATTAATATTTGCAGAGGGTAAACCCCACCAGTGCATTTTGTAGGTAATTTCATTACGTCACTCGCTGGACATCTTCGAGGGTCGAGAATCTCGCCCCTCCCCGCGTGCTTTTGTTAGTAAACTCGCTCGACCGGCCGTAGTAAGGGCGTCACGAACGTGCGCCTGCGCTGACTACGATCAAGACAACATTCAGCTCTCAAGTTGCGTGCGAAGCGGATCGCTGAGCGGTGACGGTCGCGCGCTTTACGGCTTTAAGTTACGACTAGTAGACAGTTCGAGGGACGTCTAGGGTTAAAACTATAGTGATGTCGAAGGATAATCAAAGGTTCAGTCGGTTGGGTGTTCTGGCGCCGGCTGCGCTTTCCGCCTGTATGGATGCCTCGGTGCTGGCGGTGCCGGCTGCCGGGGCCATCGTCTCCACAGTCCTCAAGGAACTCAGCAAGGCTTTCATGCTAAAAAAGTAAGTGGTGTTTAACTTTTTTTGGCCTAGTTTATTATTATGTGAAGCATCCTTTACCTGTTCATAGGGATTTCCTGTAGGTATGTTATGTAAATCAATGGTGGTAATTAGGCATACTGTTATTGAGTTAAGTATTTTGTTTATTTTCATTGTGGCTTGCGATGTTTTGTTTCTTTTCCCCTATCATAATGCTGTTTATTACACTTTTGTTCTAATAATTTCTTGACAGATTTTTCCATGTTCCTTTTCTATTCTTTTGATTTAATATTATCTCAATATAAATGCTATGGGTATAATAATAAAATACTTTTATATTTATATTATACCTAGATATAAATAAAAATAAGTATTGTCATTCATTGGTGATTATGTAAATTATTAGATTAGTCATAAACACAGCATTTAAGCATTGATTGGCACATTTTTGCATTTAATTATAGGAATATTTATTGAATAATAATAGGTACCTATATTGAATCTTGTCATCATTTTATTACAGAATTAATAATCTTAATTTCGACACAGTAAACAATATTAAGTAATTTAAATGGATTTACAAATACCTGATCAAGCGTAAATTTTAACTCGTTACATTTTCGTAAAACGATGTCAAGAAACAACAATAATTAAAATTTATTAATCGGAACAAAAATGACTTCTATCGCCTGATAAACTTTTGCAACGAATTTGCAAGCGGATCCTCGTTTTGGATAAAAGGTGTACAAAAAGGCACAAGTCGACTGCGACGACACTTCTTAGTCATCCGTACGTCCTGGATGCCTCGACCATGTAGGGATTGCACTGCAAGATAACGAACTCGGTACCGACAGACTTGACCTAACATTGTCTTAATCATGAGTTTTCTGGCTAATCTTTATAGAACGGGAAAGCGCAAACGGAATATCAATACTTGATAAGCATGTCGTATCTTGATTAAGATTGTTTATTGCTTTATATACGGCCATAAAATAAGGATGTTAAGGACAAACCGAATACCTACGTAGATAGAGCAGATTAAGTCTTTAGATTTAATTTAGATGCTTTGTAAATGGTGGTCTTAATAATTTGCTTAATCTCATATCATAATTTTAGGTAAGATATCGCGGTAAACAAAGATTATTTTTCTATTTATTTTTTAAGGACTCCTTTTAGGGCATGTCAGCTCCATTATAACCTAACCTAAGTTTAAATATAATAAAAAAAACACCCAAAAGCAAACAAAGGTTAAAATTATGACAATAAGTCATGGGTCATCGCCTTAATGCTATATCACAAATTATTTAACGGCAGCACTTTCTGGAACAGCGAGGAATTCAAAGAAATTACCCATAGCACATTTAATAAAACAAAGGTTGAGTACAATGAGGTTAACCTAATTGGAATGGGTATCTGTGAAGTTTCTTGCTCGTTCTTCTCCATAGCTTCAACTTTCTGACTAACTGACTGACTCCTTGACAATTAAAAAGTGCCTGTAAATGGTCTAATTGAAATAAATGACTTAGACTTTGGCTGACAAACTTAAAATCGCGACTGTACTGATTAACCTCAATGCAGGGGCACCTAGACTGATCAGAAGTTTAAAAATGTCTCTGGTCTAATAGAAATAAATAATTTGACGTTTTCTTTTTGTCTTTAACAGCTGTGCAATGCAACTATGTTTCCTTCACCTGAAAGATAAACAAAGGACAATCCAATCTGATTGATCAATTGCACATTATGTACAATTTCCTATTTACCTGGAAATTCTTCCAACCCAGGTGTGTCACAAAGAATGAGTCTCACGAATATAATGCAAAGGCACGTCCTAAAATGGTAATACCTACTGACATAATTTCTTAGAACACATTAATTTATAGTGGTAGTGCCTCGTTAGTATAGTGGTTGCAAAGCGCGACTCCTGAGCATGAGTTCTTGGGTTCGATTCCCAGATCGGGCAAAGTGTTATTGAGTTTTTCCATCAGGAATTTCTCAGTAGCAGCCTTGGAATCTGGATTTGTGTACGGTTGATGGCACCTATTACATGGGACTTAAACACAACTGGCGAAATGTGGGTGAAGGTACGGCACACCTCTGCCTAACCTTTCGGGAATCTCAAGTATTACTCTAGATTGACGTAAATGGTTGTAATTGAGTTGATAAAGGAAGTTAGACGGTTTTAACGTAATCAGTTGTTATCGCCCGCGCTATTTCGAGAGGTCGAAGTACCTTTGGTTACATGTTTATGGGTATGTAGGCGAAAATCTGGTATATAATTATGACCACTATAGTGTCACGTTTACGTGTTGTTTTGCAAGCAAGCCCACGTGCTGCCTAAAATGTTTGTTACAACATAGCTAACTTAATTGAGCTTTGTTTTGCTACCAATGCTTACAACTGCTATGGCTTACATCTTTACAACTTTTTATTATTTTGCTTTCAAGGACGCAGGCAAAGTCACGTAATAAAAAGTAGAGTAAATGTGATTTCTTGGTGTTCAAACTTACCTCGTCATCAAAATCGGTGCAATAGTTTAGTAGTAATAACGTAACAAACAGATAGAGTTACTTTTGCATTTACGAGATATTAGTATGGATCCACCTACATTATTTTCACATACGGGTATAGAAACAATAAGAAAATTGTAAATCAGGATATGGTAAAAACTCTAATAGAAAAGAGTGTCCGTGAAGTTCCTTGCTCGTTCTTCTCCATAGAGGTCTACCTACGTTTTGGAACGAGCTTCTTTTTTCTGACTAACTGATCGACTCTTTTACAACTCAAAAGTGCCTGTAAATGGTCTAATTGAAATAAATGCTTAAACTTTGATCTTGCTAAAACGACCCAACCCACAATATTTCAATAATAAAACTAATTAAGTCAAACAATTCAGTCTGCCAAATGTGTAACATTAACTAAACAGCAATTCAATAAAACAGTTCAATGAAACGTAAGCTCAGAATAAATTTAAATAAATCAGCATTAAATATTGTTTAAAATCGTTACAATCACTTCGAAAAATGGTATGAACTTGGATGTGATCAACTAGAGCGAGCGGTAGTTTGAATCTCAGGACAAAATGTTACTGAGTATTCTATCAGGAACTCAGCCTGGAGTTTGGAAGTTGATTATGTGACACCTTCCTCCTCTTCACCTCTTAGAGTTGAAAATTACGTAATAACTACCTAGATAATAAATTCCTGGCATAATTATATCTGTCACACAATTTTGAACTCAATTTATCTTATCTTTTAGTTCATTGTTAAGTAATAAAAGGAAACCTTAGAGCACTTCTTCGCCCTAGCCGTAATATGTTCACACATTTATATGAAGATAATTAAGAAAATAGCGATGCACATACTAATGGACATATTAAAGTTCATAATAGATACATATTTTTCCTCTATTATACTGTTTTCTGTATATTTTCCTTTTTGTTTACTAGAACTGAGAACATGTCATTATTACGCAGTTGAGTAAAATTCGTCCAAAAGGAGCATATTTTAAAAAACAAGTCTATTTTCTGTTTGGGTCCTTTACGTTGTAATTATATTATTGATTCTTAAAACTTAATTAATTTGACATTTACGGATATACCTCCGTATAGTAATTTTATTTATTTATCTGTAGAAGACATGAATTGCTTTACTAATCATTAATTCGACCGTAAAAAAAATCGTTTACGTTCCAAAGGACGCGTGATAATTTTTTTAAAATATATTCAATGTCGTACACTATATTCGGATGGAAAAGTTGAAAGCTTTATTTTTATTCTTTTTGTATTAAGTAGGTATCTTCTTGATGTTGTGAATGTAGTTTATGACGTTGAATTTGTTAACTAATTTTTATTACCGGTGATTTGGAACGTAGACGATTTTTGTTTACGCTCAAATGGCCCGAGGGCTATTCGACGTGGGCCGTTCAGATTAAAAAATACCCTTAGTGTATGTTTTAAATTCATTTGCCTTGTTTTAGACGCTGAAATAAATACCTATTACTATTGATTCACGTTTCATGATATTTCAATAAGATTCATTTAAATCACGGACTCAACGATACCATAATAAGGAATAGTTAAACTAAAAGCAATAAAGGCAGATAAAAGAAAAATATTCCTAGAAATAACTCAACTCAATACAATATATTATAATATGATATAAATGAATAGATTATCTATTTTATGGTGCGGTACCAATCGCCATTTGTGAAGTTTTACATAATCATAAAGCTATTTTAGTTTTTAATATACCTAAACGTGCTCTAGACGAAAGATTTTAATAGTAGGATATTCTTCTTTAATTTATGAGTTCATATTATTATTTTGAACTATGTTAATGCCGGCTAATGGCGGTGATATTTTTTTTTCCTCGGTATCCTAATTTTTTTCCTAAAACAAAAGTAGTATAAGTTACTCCTTATAACATTAGCTATCTGCTAGTGTCCATCAAAATCAATTAAGTTGGTGATTACACCGTCAGCCATGCTTTCCAAAACGGAACGCATCTGCAATACTGTTTGAGGCTAAACAGAGTACCTACAATGTAAAGAATCGGTGATGTGTATACGATTGTCTGTGACATAACTTAAGCCACAAATTCTCGTTTGGTTTGAGACAAATACAACAAAAACCAAAAATTATTCCACATTAAGTCCTGCCCGCGACTTCGCCGCGTCAATGTTATTATGATTATTATCTTACGGAACCTGTACATTTTCCCAGGATAAAAATTTTGCGGCCCCGAAGCGGGGAAGGCTGACATCGCCCCATGTGTTCGCACCTTTATTGGTCCAAATACATAACACAACAAAGTTTTCTAAATTTGTCATTATTCGTGGGTAGATGTGACGAAACTCCAATGTTTGGCCAACGTTGGCGGTCACGGCGACTTTAGTATCGAGGTTGTTAATGTACAATAACGTTATTTGCACTATTAATTTTAAACTTCCTGACGATTTGCGATTGCGACTGTTTTATAACGAGTTGTCTTGAAAATTAAGGCGCTTTGCACACGGAGCAACTTAAGTTGAGGCAACTGGCAACTCTTTAAAAGTTTCCTGTAAAAGTTGATAGTTGCTATAACGTGGTTGCCGCAACTTTTTGGCAATTTTCATAGCCGAGACACTGGCATTGCCGGGCACGCAGAGAGGGAGGAAGGGTGTGAAATCGCCTGAAGCGTTGCGATTGACGGTTGAGGAAACCGGCAACTTTAAAAACCGGAACATTATTTAAAAGTTGCTAGTTGTGGCAACTAGCAACTAACTTAGTCATCGATTGCAGCAACTGAAAACTGTTGACGATTGCCGCATGCCGATTGCCGATTGCTGTTGAAATGTATGTAAACAGCTAGTTGCCAGCTAGTTGCCAGTTGCTGCAATAGTTGCTCTGTTTGCAAAGCGCCTAAAGTCGTAAAAAAAACCGAATTGCATTTATGTTGTTTCTGTCACTGTATGGTGCAAACCTTTGCTGATTATTTTGTATTTGACACTTGACGTGTGTTTGTGATGTTGAAGTTTCTTGTACAAAGTACAAGAAACTTCAACAGACCTACACAAGTTTACACAAGCATAGATACCTATCTGCAACATTTCATCGAATTTAATCACTTTATGACCATAAAATAAGTAGACTTAGACTTTTTGTACGAAGCACGCTGTCGTCCTCATAAGGCGATATAGAGAAGTTCGTTGTATTGCAATCCAATTAGATGACTAAGTGTGTGATGTCACCGGTGCATCACACTATAGGATAAAACCCACTACACCGTTAGCTTTTACTTACGCCAGTGCGTTGAATATTAATACGATTTTTATTTCCGCGCGTATTTTTAGAGGAAGTGTTTTCCAATTTCCGAGAACTGAGTATATTTAGGAAGAGTTGAGTAGCTCGTGGCTAACCGCACGGATCGAACGATCAAGGTTAAGTTACGCTTGCTGCGGTCTGCCTGTGGATGGAAAACCATCTATTTCATAACAAGACCCCTCCGTGGCTCGGCTCCCGGCTGGTATTCGTAAACATTTGACTGTCGTTACTGCTAACTGGAATGCGTATCCTCCATCTCTATCCATTGAGATGTTTAGGCTTTAAGCCTAAGATAGTAGGGAAAAGTTTAGGCTGATGACGAATTATTACGTAGGTGAAACCTACTTTACAGTGTCTTTTTGCCTTTCTTGTAGTACCTACTACTATTCAATTAATAAATAAGACCTCTCTCAATATGCGCCACTTCATCCGGTTTTTTACTTTTCATCTCATAAAACATTATTATTTAATTATTACTTTGTAATTTTTGTCGTTGTATTTACAAATCTCGGTGCTGAGCAGAGATTTAATTAGCCGCGTTTTAATGTCCTTCTATTTCGAACCAAATCATTAGTATGTTTTATTTTTGATAAAATTCTGAGATGTTCACTGGCTAGTCAGGTTTGAGTACATAATGACATGTATTAGTTTACCACATTGGAGCCCTGGACATACAAATATCTTCCTACTTGTGTAACATTATTGCGTCCGCCTCCAATCTTGTATCATACGGTCGAACAAACTGTTTGGTTTAAGCCAGATAACAATAATTATTTTTCTGCTACATTGCCATCCATTGTTATATTGTGTTCACTTTTTACGTTTGTGGTGTCTTATAATTTTGAAACCTATTTAGAGTGATTTAAGAATTGACACACTCGATACATTGTTTAAAAGTAGTTGCAAGTTAGCTGCCTGTATACCAAATGGTTTGTTCAACTGTACAAACCCTACAGTTATGCAAGTGAGTTACACAAACGACGCAGATGTAATCGCGTATTATCTTATAACAATTTTACTTTTCCAATAATATTTTCATAACATTAAGATGTTTCGTCTTACTTTCATACTTTTTATCAATAATGAGTAGCAAAACGTCAGTCTATTTAAAGCTTTTATTTACTTAAACCTGTCCTGGTGCCTTTGGCTTATCAAATCTTCAAGGTTTTGAATCACTTCACGATGTTCGATTGAGCTGAAATGTGTAAATGTGCAACTTGCATGAAAATTAAGTCCGCGTTAAGGCATTAAGTCCGTCTTTGTACATTTGTTGCATAAAGTTTAAATAAATCCTAACTAACATTATAAATTCGAAAGTAAGTTTGTTTGTTACCATTTTTAGCCTAAGCTACTAAACCGATCATTCTGAAATTTCGCATGTACGTTGCCAGGTGTACAGAAACGAACATACAGTTCCTTTAATCCCGAAAAAAAGTACAGTTTTCGAGAGAAATCACAATAACGTTCTTATGATCATAGATGGCGCCACGTGTCGTTTCGAATTGAAATGACAGGACATGGGTAATTTTTTTCCACGACTTTGTCTGTGTCCGCGATAACCGAAATTTACGCGGACGAAGTCGCGGGCAAAAGCTAGTAAATAAACAAAATGCATTATATCTAATGATGTCACAGAGCTTGTCGGATAATAAAGCCATAGAGTGGCCACAGTAGCTTAATCAAATCTTACAAGTTGATTCACTTCTGGTCTTCGATTGAGCTGAAATTTTGGAAACATAGGCGTGACAATACATAAAAGCTTGTTTAAAAATAATGCATTGAATTTGTTTGAAAATTACATAATACAACTTTGTTAACCTTTAAAAAAAAAATTAATGACCAACGGATGTTTCGCAACGGAAGCGCACCTACGCAAAAAAATACGTTATGAGAAATAATTTTCGAAAACTTTAACTTTCAATGATATTTGATTCTTGAATTTTAATTAATTTATTACGCAACAAATGCAAAATATTACACGTGACTCTTAATGATTTTGGTTCTGCATCGTCAGCCATATTTGGAGAGAAGGAAGGACGGAAGGTAGGTAAGTGTTTTGGCGGGATGTTTTTATTTTTCATTATTTACTTAATATTTCGCATTCACGGGCGGAAAAAAATAACAAAATAACGTTTAACCTGTTCGAGTTTGTTTTTTTCTGCAAACAAATGTTTTATTAGGTACTTAGGTACTTAAAATAATATTGAAAATATGATAATTACTTGACGATTTTCAAAATCGTCACACAGCTGTAGCTATCATATAATTTTGTTGCATAAACTTAAAAGTAGAAAAATCATGAAAGCCTAACAATTATAGATCAGAGAAAAGATATAATAGTCCAGAGAGAGCAAAAAAAGTAAACTATAGTAAATGTTTAGATCTCTGCTGTTTTATATTGGCATATAAAATAATAACGACCACCAAAATCGGTTAGGTTCGGTTTTTCGAACCTAGCCTTGAAGTGATCAAGGTTTTCGTATGCTAGGGACGTTCACCTCATGTTCACTTCATCTAGTGACATTTTTACATAATATTGTAGTTGGTTGGCATTTCTTGACTGATAAAAACAATGTAGTATTAACCTAGTGGTTTGGGGCGCCCGCCTCTCATGTCCGAGGTTGTGGGTTCACAACTAGGCACGGGCAAGTACCAATGTGACTTTTTAAATTCATATGTACCTTCTAAGTTTGTGTTGGACGTTACTGACATCGGTGAAGGAAAACATCGTGAGGAAACCTGGATTTAAGTTAATGTAAATCTGAAATTGCCAATCCGCCTTCAGCAAGCGTGGTGTTCAATCCTAGTACCTTCACTGTATGAGTGATGAGTGAGCCTTTGCCAGTGGGACAGTACTAGTCTGGTAACAATGCTTTTTCGGGGAAAGTGTACGAATCCCTAGACAAAACACTATGAAAGCAAAACCACGTCGCTAACAGACCAACCTGCTGTTCCTACTAATATTGTGATTAATATAAAAGTATTTTTTGTATGTTTGTTTAACAATCACTTCTTTACCACTGAACGTGTTTGGATTCTTTGGATAAAAAGCACACAGGTACACCAAGACCTGGATTGGGACATAGCTTATATTATATCCCGATAACACGTTAACGTGGGATCATTTCAATTAGGTACAGTCAGCAAAAGAGATAGGTATGCAGGGTCATCAGATATAGTTAAAGTTTTCTGAGAAACCGATGAATGTTTTCAAATGTAATTTAATTTAAAAAGTTGATAATAAACAGTTTATTAACTAAGTTAAGTTACAATCCAAGACATCCATCGGTTTCTAATAAGAAAACTTTCACGACCTATCCGTTTTGCTTACTGTACATACGCCATTTTCCAAATTACAATTCACTTAAGCCACGGGCAAAAGTTAATGAAAGAATAAGTACCTACGCAAGTATAACGTCGCTTACTGCATTATTCACTTGAGCATGAACTCTTTATCACTTATTGTTTAAACCACTCTTTATTTGGCTGTAAACTCATTGAATTTCAAGGTGTCGCCGACAGAACCGCATAATTACACAATTAAAATAATCTTCACATTAAAAAACTACAGATTGGGTGTTACTTGCGTCAATCGACCGGTAAATGATGTACTCGCATTTTGTTTTAATGATTGTTATTGTAAGTAATTGATTTGAGACCTCATTCTTCATAGATACGCCATACGTACAACCATAGCTGTCGTGTCAAGCGCTGTGTGAGTAGCATACAGAGTTCCCTTGATCCGGCTGTTTGTAGGAATTCATTACCATGTAATGAAACCAAATAAATCCTTGGAATTTCCAACAAAAAAAATCTCCCTGATTTAGTAACACATAAGGGATCACAAAACTTTTGAAACAATAAGTAGGTACCTATTTTATAACAATTAACAAACTAGTAATCAACCCCGGCTTCGCACAAGTGATTTTCATACAAAGGTAACATGAAAATTTTCCTTGTGTGTGGATTTTCTTTTGTACAGACCTTGTGCTGACAATTACGAACACTACAAAAAACAGCCAAATCGCGGTCGAGCCGTTCTCACATGATGATTTTTTATATACTTACTTATATGGCAAATGATTTTTTATTTAACCCGAACATCGAAAAACCGCCTTGAGCATGCGCGGTGAATGGTCATCAATGCGGAGGCCTTTGCCCTGCAGTGGGATAATAAAAGACTGTATTTTTTTATCATTATAGAATTTGTATCGTTGTACTTTTATTATAGGATCAACTCCGAAATACGTAAACAAAACAGCTGTTCCATACAATTTTGCCCGAGTTGCAATTCATTGTTGTAGGGAACAACATATTTTTCTTATAATAACTTATAACATCATGCCTGTAATACCCGAAGGATTAGGCAGATGTATACCCACATGTCGCCAGTTGTTTATGTCTCATATAATAGAGGGTGAGCCTATTGCCATTAACCGGGCACAAATCCAGACTCCTTTCTAACTGAAAAACCCAATAACACTTTGCTGGACCTGGGAACTCACCAGCGAGACCAACGAGGCAGTCAAATGTATCTAAATAAATTAAGTAAAGCAGTCCCTCATTACATTGTCTAGTTCAAAATGTAATTCCCACACCAAAGAGTCGTGACAGTGTTTTAACTCGTGGCTCTGCAGGCCGATAAAGCCTAAGGAAATGTAGACAATACTTAAAAGAGCGTTTAACGTTTAAAATAATTGCTCAGTAAACATTGTTGAGCTAAGTGCATTTAATGTTTCATTGTATTTAGAGTACCTAAATAAATTACTTTGAAAAATCCCCGACCAACACTTGGTGACATGATAATTTTTTTCTTTTATGTTTATATTGTTTGGCAAATATGAATATGGCCCAACTGATGACAAGTGCTTACCGCTTCCTATACACATCCTCAATACTTTTTTTTTTTAAAATTTATTTATTAAAACTTATGGCAACAAAAAAGTACAAAGGCGGACTTAATACCTTAGGTCTTTACCAGTCAACCAAAGGTGAAATTGAATCGGCTTTGATGAAAAATAGTTTTATTAGGAATTAGCTTCTGCCTGCGACAATTCAAGTATACAAATGATTTCAAGTATAAGCTGTTACACATAGCTTAAAATCGCTATCGGCAATAGTTTAGCTTCCTAACAATGACAGTTACTTTGTAATTGGACCAGCACTTCCAGAGATAACCTCACAAACAAACAAACTTTAGCTCTTTGCCTCAGACCTCTGTTGTGCAAATATTTGGAAAATTCGTACACTATTCGTACTAGCAATGTACGTATACATATAAAATATTCAGTCACGTAACGCTTACGTCATACTTGCTACCTCTTATGTTCACAATAAAAGGCTACTATTTTACAAAAAAATGACCAGGTCATTACAATACACAAGTAGAACTTCGCACGTTTTTAAATGTATGTTCAAGAAATGTTCCCACATGTACACACATAAGAACTATGTAGGTAGGTACTTAGTACTTAATAGCAGTTCAGTATAATTATTTGTATCGCTTCAAGCAAAACCGCGCGCAATGTTGATTGTATATCATAAATAAAGTTCATGCGGGTATTTTTGTATAGTATGTGGCGAATGGATGCGATGTATACATGTCTATACATATGTATACATTCTCTATTAGTCTATCACGGAATGAATTATTGTTTGGCTATACAGCAATGAAGGATTGTGAAAACTTTTTAAATGTATACAATAAATAATAATCCTAACTAATATTATAAATGCGAAAGTAAGTTTGTTTGTTACCTTTTTGCATATACGTAGTCAGGTGTACAGAAACGGACATAGGGTATGTTTCATTCCCAAAAATGTACTGTTCCCGAGAAAAACAACAATAACGTTCTCAAGATGATAGATGGCGCCACATGTCTTTCGAAAAGGACATGGGCTACGTCTTCCGCGACTTTGTCTGCGTCCGCGATAACCGAAATTTACGCGGGCGAAGTCGCGGGCAAAAGCTAGTAATAATATAATTGTGGGGACCCGCCTCGTGGCTGGCCGGTACCTGACGTGGTGCGGTAGAATGCTCTGAGCGACCCCCGTGCCCCGGTCAATAGTAGCTGGAGGAATACCGTGGCGGTTTTAGTCGGTAGGAATCAGACACCTCTTAGCGCAGCGCTCCCCGAGGCGAAGGCAGTCTACGAGAATTTCCCACCAAAAAATAAACAATTTTTAGATATCTGGACATTGTATCATCATCATCAGCCTACAACTGTCCACTGTTAGACATAGGCATCTCCAATCGCACGCCACTTAGGTCGAATATTGTAAACAATTGCTAAATTCTAAAGCGAATAATTTTACAGACACTCGATTATTGCTTGAATTTTGCCAAGCATTATGTATTTATACATTTTTGCTTATGACTTAGTACCACCCTGTACCACCACCTAATTAGGTTTATTTAAAATGTATATATACCTACATACATACAGGTTTTAAAACCGTATTGTTTCCGGCATACCTGTGTTCTTATCATACGAAGTTATGTATGTTCAAGTGAAAATTTATGTCTCTTTGTTTCTTTACATGACATTATTTATTCACTGATTAAAAAACGCCAGTCGTTTTGCGTTACTTTACTAATTTTTTAGGCGTGTAAAACTATCAATACTTCAAGAATTTGATATTTCTAAGGCGATTTACACACGGCACCGCGCACCGCCGCGGTTGGCGGTAAAGCGGATCTCATGTCGCATTGGCCTCTAAGAAATCCGTCTAGACCGCGCGGTCGAGCCGCGGTGCAAATCGCTTTACCGCCACCGTTTTCCGCGGCGGTGCGCTGTGCCGTGTGTTAATTGCCTAAGACTTCATATGAGATCACGTTCAAGGAGCAATGACATGGGCAGCTAATGATTGCCAGTAAGTAAACACATAAACCCTCCCTGCCTAATAATCCTTTTTAACAAAAAAGTGAAAAATAAAAAGCTTTTTTACAAAAAAAAGATCACCGCCTTCAAAAACCACAAAATAAAAAATAACTTTAGCTAGGAAGTCGGCGGCTTTGGTTTTATTTCTTGTTATGTAGGTATTGCCACCGACTTCCAAGCTAAAGTTAATTTTTATTTTGTGGTTTTTGAAGGCGGTGATCTTTTTTTTGTAAAAAAGCTTTTTATTTTTCACTTTTTAGTGCTTGTGTGTTAATGTTTGAAATCCTTACATAAAGCCCTTTCAAACAATACCTCACACGATATATTTAATTTTGGAAAGTGGTAGGAGGGGGGTTGACGTACCCCCTCCCCACTTCCTTCAGTCAGTCATCGACTACACGTATAAACAAAGCAATTTTTCTTGTTACGGCGGTTCTGCTGTGATTTTATAAGGAGTTCCGTTCCATATCTCCAAAGTTCATCATCAGATCATGACAATATTCCTATGGGACCTATTCGGGATTATACTCTTTCAAACATAAAAAGAATCATCCAAATCGATTCATAATTGGCGGAGTAATCGTTGAACAAACACACAAAAAAAAAAACAAAAAAAAAAAAAAAAAAAAAACATACGCGTCGAATTGAGAACCTCCTCCTTTTTGAAGTCGGTTGAAAATATTGGTTCCTCAAATTAGGCTGCATTCGGTTACTACGATGTTGATAATAAATAAACAGAAAGGCAATTCTTCGTCTCAATCTGTTAAAAATGCTTCTTATCTATTAGGTACTTATAAAATGCTTTGTCTTGAACTCCTGAATGACTGACGGATAAAGGTAAATCGCCGATCGTAGAGACTTAAAACTTGGAATCCGATAAGAAAGGATTTTCCGAAATTCTACCCCTTAGGGGATGAAAAAGGGGGCAAAGTTTGCAGAGGACAACGTAATTTCTTGGTCCAACTTAATACAAAGGCATCCCTATTCTTTTTTGAAACGGGGATTCAATATTTACGCGGACGAAGTCGCGGGCATGTCGCGAACTGCCTCGTTGGTCTAGTGGTCGCAAGCGCGACTGCTGTGCATGAAGTCTTGGGTTCGATTTCCATGTCGGGCAAATTGTTATTGGGTTTTTCCATCAGGAATTTCTCAGTAGCAGCCTCGGAGTCTGGATTTGTGCCCGGTTGATGGCAATAGGTTCGCCCCCCATAGGACTAAAAACATAACTGGCGAAATGTGGGTGTACTAATGGGTACGCCTCTGCCTAACCATTCGGGGATTACAGGCGTGATGTTATGCTACGAAGTCGCGGGCAAATGTTAGTAAATAAATAAATAAGAGTTCAACCGTACTAAAGAACATAAAATTGAAACTGATCCAAACAAAACTAGTCAAACCTGAACGAAGCAATATTTATATAATAATGATTTCCTTGATACAATTCGGGGCCAACGCAGCGCATTGGTCACATTGCTCGGAGTACGAGTAGGTACTTCCGAAGGTCCCTCCGAAAGGGAACACTTTCGCTGCCTCGCCCGTCAATACTCGCACTTGTCCGACTAGTTTCGAGCTAAAGACAGCTGCGCATCGATTTTGATTTTGACACTCTGAAACACCTCTGGGTTCGGTTTGAATATCTCAAGAAAATCTAATCCGTGGTCCATATGTAATCATGATTATGTTTATAAGATAAATTAATATCGCCCCCTATTACATGACACTTAAACATAACTGGCGAAATGTGGGTGTACTAATGGATAGGAACACTGCCTAACCCCATCGGGGATTTCAGGCGTGATGTTATGTAGGTATGTATTATGTAAGTAAATAAAAAAATGGTGTTACCCTGTCTGCGACAATTTTATGAATTATCTAACAATGAAAGAACTACATAACACGTTAAAAAATGAGGTTAGTTATTAAAACAACAAGATACTTACAAACGTCTACTCAAATATTTAAATTTGAGCAGTTTGCACTGCATGTCTTTTTAAGAAACGGTAGCTTATTTAATATTGTCGGTCTAAGACGTCTTCGATATTATTATTGTTTTCCTAACACTCGAATTCACTCGATCGAATCCTCCAACCTTCGAATTTTAATATTTAAACATACTAAACAAACCAATATTTTCATTACCAATATATATTTTTCAATCTTCAAAACTAAATAAACTTAGTTTATAAAATAATATCCTGTTGACTCTTAAATTATGTCTGCGATGTTCGCCTCAGTGTGTGCTCACCCCAACATCCGCAAGGTGCTTGAATAATTCAAGAAACCGGTTCGAGATATAGTCTACCGGTCACAAAATGCTTAAACTTACAATAAATGCACATAATACACGTGATTGTTAGCAGGGGCGTAGCTACCGCCGTATCTGCCGTATCAATTATACGGGGCCCCTGGCCTACGGGGGCCCCCAAGGTGCGTAAGCAAAAATTAATAAAAACTTCCCAAAGAAGTTTCTCGAAATTAAAATTGATAAAAAAATATTTAAGAACTTCTATGGGACAGGAACGCCTGTCAGACCTGTCACTATTGTCCATAGAGGAGAGAGTTTACTTAAGACGAGAGGAGAGTTTATTCAAGAAAAACTTAAGTCATCATCAGCTATGAATGATTTAATTAATCAGTTTGCCGAAAAAAAGGCAAGGAGAGTTAATATTTAATTTGAATTGTTTTTAAAAATGTGACAGATTATGATGAATAAATATTTCTTTTAATTTTATGCAAATATTTTTTTCTTTTTTGAGAAATCTTTACCCTTCCTAAGGGCCCCCAAACAAATTTTTATACGGGGCCCCGCCAAGGTACGCTACGCTTCTGATTGTTAGTATAATTTATTAGTAATAACCGGTTAGTTTCCATTTCCATTGGCTCCATAGCGGTGTGCGAGAGAAATGCAGATATGAAATCAAATTGCTTGTAGTACTACTATTTCGTTTGATATATCAAGCCACAGTCTACAAACATGTGTCTCTGTACTGCACAGAACAAGTGGTCACACTGCTATAATATTGATCAATATCGTGAACTGTGTCAGTGGAGGGAACAGCGATAGTTTAAACGTCTCTTGCATTTTGTGTGCTCCTGGTACCTTGCACTAGTATAGCGTAGCGTAACGATCCAAATATCTACTACGTGACACGCGCAGCAGCGAAAATAATACGAGATTTGAAGAATAAAATATTTTTTTATCACTTTGTTTATTAAAATAAGTACTTACCTACTACTGGTTTATTACAAAAAAAAAACAATAATTATTATTGTTATGCGAAACCCGTTTCCGAAAATAAAGTAAACTTTCCGGTTGACCGTGAACCAAAAATCATGTATTGTATCAAATCAATAGTTTGCACAAGTCATTTAAGTACTTACTACAATTTGAACCTTGTAAATTGTTCAAATACGATATTTTAAGATTTTGACCTTCCTATAAATAAAGAAGTCCGAGCTATAATAAATATAAATATTATGATTATTTTGCCTTTTCGTTGGTACATAAATATTTTACAAACCTTACTTAGATAACATTTTTTCAGTACGTGTAAGGATAAAAAAATATGGTCACAAGTAGGTATTTGTCAAAAAACATAATAAAGATTTCTTTCTGAATGCAAAATTATGTTATGTAATTGTATAATTGTGAGCAAATAAACTCCGTCAATCATTTTGTGTTGAAGACGATTAAAATCGTAATTAAATTAATCTAAAATAATTGTCTGTACACAGCTTTTGATGTAATGAAAATCCGTTGCTGTATGTACAAGGTTTTACCTCAATATCATTATGTTTTCTAACTGTAATCTAATAACGAGTTATGTTATGTAATATCAGCTCGCTAGTGTATTTCCTTAAGGCATACATAGTGGGTATTCCTAATTACCTACCTCCTATATCTATACTAATATTTTCATTATTAATTTATTAAGCTAAAGAGTTTGATTATTTATTGATTACACATAAATCTCCAAATTTATTGCTCTAAACCTTATGCATTCAAAATAGCACAAAAGCGGACTTAATGACTTAGTATTCTCTACTTAACCAAAGCTGGTAAAGACATAATACGGCGCATAACATAACACAAGCAACAATAAAAAAAAAGTAAAACAGATCCGATTCTGAAAATTATTTCGCTATGAAGCTGCGTTATCCCGAGTGCTATAGGCTATATTTTTTTTAATCAATAATATTTGATTTGCGTAAGAAAATATACGCGGGCAAAGTCTAAGTACCTATAAGTAAAAGCTAGTTAATAATAAGACGCATCTACAATTTCTTGCGGTTTCCCGTGATATTCGATTTCTGTTTGTAATCAAGATTACCACACGTGCCAATGTTGATCGGAATTAAAGAAACAAAATAAGTTCACTATTAACAGTCTGATGCTGGTGTTCAGTTATTTTAGTCCAAGGCCAGATTTGACGCCATCAACTGCTTCGAACTGCTAAATTGATATTGCAATGTCAGGCTAGATTTGATGCAGGCTGGAATCGAACTACGTATCGCAGAGTGGAAAGCAGAGTTTATGTCAGAAACAACGTAAAAAATGTTACACGATAACGCGATTAAATTATAAGTACTAGCTGCTCCTAGCGACTTCGCTTACTGATCCGCTTCCGTGGGACGTATCGCGCTGTTATATAAACTAATATTATAAAAGAGAGGTAAAGTTTGTGAGGTTGTAGAAGGCAATCTCTGGAACTACTGAACCGATTTCAAAAATACTTTCGCGAATTGGAAGCTACTTTATCACTGAGTGCTATAGGCTAGTATTTTATTATCAAAAAATTAGGGATTAGTAAGAAAATCCACGTGAACGTGGCGCGGAGAGCGCTAGTATTCCACAAAGAGATTTTTTCCAATTGCAATGGTAGTGCCAAAGATTAGCGCGTTTAAAAAAACACACAAACAAAAAATCTCTTCTGCTTTATAATATTAGTACCTATAGATGAATCATCAATGAACAGTCATAATATTTTACTTCAATAATCTGATAATTTTCTTACCATAAAACGCAGTTAAAAATAAGTATTTCCGCTATTTGATTTTATTGCGTATACAAATAAATACCTAAGTATTAAATATCGATATTAATTGATCGTTATTTATGATATTATGCTATAATCCAGGATGAAACACACACACTCTACTTGTACTTAATTGCTTAAATGTCTAATCTATGTTAGTATAAAATATATATTTTAATAGATATTCAGTTTCCTTTCCGTTACAGTAAAAAGTTGTAAGTTCAGTTTAATAATAAATTATAAACAACTTTTTTTAAAATTTCTTTTGACATAATTGAGAGCTGTAAAGACATAATAATAGTAAGACACCGTATATCCATATCATACATAGTCCTTTCATTCAACCAAATGTGTTTTGTTCAACTTGTTCAATTCAACCTGTTTAAAAATTGTACATTTTACAAGTTACAAATCTACAAGTTCCTGTTTATTAATTAATATAACTTACTGAGCCATGGTAGAAAAAAATACAAAATTGTAAAATTGTACCTACAAACAGCATTACAATTTCTCATCCTAACTAATATTATAAATGCGAAAGTAAGTTTGTTTGTTACCATTTTACACCTAAGCCACTGAACCGATTATCCTGAAATTTTCCATATGCGTTGCCAGGTGTACAGGAACAAACATAGGGTACCTTTAATCCCGAAAAAAAGTACTGTTTTTGAGGGAAACCACAAAAACGTTCTTATGATTATAGATGGCGCCACGTGTCGTTTCGAATTGAAATGACAGGACATGCGTAATTTTTTCCGCGACTTCGTCTGTGTCCGCTATAACCGAAATTTACGCGGATGAAGTCGCGGGCATAAGCTAGTAATAAATAAATAAATGACATACTTGTAAAGTTATACTTTACAAGTATGTCGTTAATTTACAAAATTGTCGGAATGTACCATGAATTAAACAGGGCCCAGGTAACCAGTCTACTTTAGCCAATAAAACCTTTAGTCCCATTCTTTGTTACCTTAACCTGCAGTAGTCCTGCGCAAATTGGGGTTATCCTTGGATGCACTTGCAAAGTGCTTATAGGGTTAATTGTCGATTGCAGGTGTATCATTTCATCATTAAAGCTGTCTAAGAGGGCTGTGCGAGTTTGCTTCGGCTCCTCGTACGCCTTTCAAAGTTTTTTTAGCCTATTTATTTGTAGACTAGCTTCTGCCTGTGACTTCGTCCGCGTCAAACGTTGGTTTTTCCATACAAATTTTGGATTCCTGTTTCATCTCTGGGGGAAAATTTAGGAAAATCATTTCTTATCGGATGCCTACAAAGAATACACACTTCAAGTTTCAGGTCTCTACGATCAGCGGTTTAGGCTGTGCTTTAATCCGTCAGTCAGTCATTCAGGACAAAGCATTTTAAATGTCTAGAAATAGATAAACACGTACTATCGCCACGCATTTTACCACGTCGTATTACCAGTCTATGACATAGTAAATGATTGTTTACCTTTCATTATTATTGTAAAGCTTTGCGACTATTGACATTGACATATTTTAAATGATAAATGAAATGTTGTTTTCTCCGGCCTTGAAACTAATGACGGCATAATTATCGAATTAAAAAATACCAGTATAAACTGATCACTCTTTGTACGAGAAGCTTATACGACGGGAGGTCAACTTACATTGGAATAACTTGTATTGCTTTTGAACGTGGCTTCGTCCGCGGTAATTTTCTTATGGATCTTTTATGATTTTTATATCAAAACATACACTCAGGGATAACGTAGCTACATATTAGTGAAAGAATTTTTAACCTTATCCAACCAATAGTTTTGGAGATTAGCGCGTTTTAAGAAAAACAAACAAACAGCTTTATACGTTGTCGTGTGTTGGTAGGTACGTATCTACTATTCACTTGGAACGTTGCAACAGGTTTAAAAAGAAATTCTTAAACACATCCTGTTCAAGAATAATTGCAGTAGAAAGGACATTCCTTCTTAACTAGTGGGTAAATAATTATTATTTGACCATGTAGCTTAAGCAAAGTCATTATTAACAACCATAGTGGGTAAGAATATGGAAATCCTTACCAATCTCTCTCAGTCCTTCTGTGGAATAACGAACTCGATAACTACTAAGTCAATATAAGTAAATGGTTTCTTTTTATTGCTTTGTTTTCTGACTACATTTTGGTGAAGTTATTAAAACCACGAAAGAATATAACTAACGATAGTCCCTTTTATAATATAAATATAAAAAATTTTTTCATTAAGAAGGACGTCAGGGTTTTAATATTATAATATTATTGTTGACTGCCTCGTTGGCCTAGTGGTCGCAAAGCGCCACTGCTGAGCATGAGGTCTTGCGTTTGATTCCCAGGTCGGGCAAAGTGTTATTGGAGTTCTCCATAAGGAATTTTTCAGTAGCAGCCTCAGTCTGGATTTGTGCCTGGTTGATGGCAATAGGCTTGTTCCTTATTATATGTTATGTTAATATTATCAATCGATTTGAACACTATCAAGTACCTACCTTAGGAGGCTTTAAAATGTAAACATTGAATAGGTAAACAGTGTAGTTAGCTTCCGGAAAACTCAATGAGACTGTTTTTCATATCTCCATTACCAGAGCATTTTTTGTTATTTTTTGTGCTTAATCGAATTCAGTCAAGTGGTGCTTGCATTTTTTTCAAGAATAGTAAACTGTTGTTTTTTATAATGGTTTAAGATTCCACAATAACAAGACTCAAAACGTCAGAACTTAAGTGAACCCACGAAAAATGTCTGTCAATACTAACAACAGTTTTTAACAATACCCTGTAAAACATGTCTAATTCTATACATGTAAAATGCTTTTCCTAAATTACAGACGGATCAAGGCACAGCCGAAACCGCTGATCGTAGAGACCTGTAGGCTTACTCTTAAACAAAATCGAGAATGAGATTGGAATCGACATTACATGTACATCCGATCCAATTTCAATTCCAATAAATATAAGAAGACATTTATTTATAGAATTAACGAGTTATTTAATATTTTAAAATTTGGTAATTTACGTTTTCATTTGTATGGCAACCTCATGTCAATTGCTGTAGTCAAACATGCAGTCGATTCCAATGTCATTCTCGATTTTATTCAAGAGTAAGCCTACAAAAATTGGAGGGTATGTTATTTGTATGACGTAGGCATTTGATAAGAAAGGTTTTTTTTTTTAAATTCGCCCCTTAAGGAGATGAAACTGGGGTCCAAAGTTTGTTGTAGAAATCAACTTTGACGCGGACGAAGCCGCAGACAGAAGCTAGTTGTTTATAAAAAGCAGCCGACTCATTTGAATGTAAGTGACTAAGGTAACTTTTATAAACAATCTACTTGAAAAAGGGTCCAGTATTAAAGCTATTAAGTAGGTAGTTATGTACGCATAATGTAAGCAAAAAAATTATACGCATCGCCGTCCACTAGGCTGGAAATGTGCCCAAAACACTGGCCGCATTGTCACGTTGGATGGCAATGCTTAACATCTTATAAGCAGCCCTTGAATCACGGGAAGTGTCAACCAACCGTTTGACAACTCCTTGAAAAGACACGGACCCGAAGGTTTCCACACCAAATGGCTCGAATTTTCTTTAGATGCCATTTAGTTTTTGTTTCCTATATTTTTTATTATAATTGTATTTTTTTTTTGTAAATACATATACATAATATTTAAATAAATATGTAAGCAAATAATTGTAATAGCACAAGTTCTCTTGTTGACGTATACGGGTTAATATGATTATGATTAATGTACTCGTGTTTAGCCTTCCTTGCGTATGCACGTATCCATCATATGAGTAGACTATCAATGGAGGTCAAGTATCAAATAATTACTGTGCGATACCTACGTACCTGTAGACGCCTGATTTAATTGAGTTTTACGTACTCATAAAACCGGACAAGTCGAGGCGCGGACTTGGTCGGTTTCGTGTCACCGTACAATGTTTAACACTTCATACAAAAAGGAAACGTAGGTGTTCTTAATTTAGTGCATAATTCTAAACCACTCAGAATTAACTTTTAACTTAAAAAAAATATAATAAAAATTTGCTATTTCATACGATAAAAATGTACGGAACAGCGAATTTTCTTTATAATTACCAGAATAGGCTAGTTGACACCACCAATCAATTGACGTAATTTTTGTGACCTGTCAAAACGCGATTTTTCTATATTAAAGCTACACAAAATCTAATTTTACAAGTAATCTGAAAGCTTATCGGGTTTTCAGGGCTAAAATAAAGTGTTTCTTTATAATCCCAAGACATAACTTCTTTAAAGAAGTTAAGTTAAGTTCATACAAAGACTACTGATAACACTAATGGCTATATAATTATAATATACTATTATTGTATACGCAAGGTGTTGTTTGTAAGTGTTCGATTGTATTACTATTTTTGTTTTAATAAATCTTTATCTAATATCTAATAATAATAATACAGAACTTATGTCTTGGGATTAGCGGTTGAGAGTGTTTTTTTTTTTTAACAACCCAATTATTTGATTGATTAATAATTGAAATTTGAGAAAATGCTATGTTTACCGGAAAAGCTAAATAGCTACCCACGTAAACAATTAAAGTTATGACAAATATTTCAGATATAGGTACATGACATAATATTTCGCCTATAATCCCCGAAGGGTTAGGCAGCGGCGTACCCATTACCCAGTACACCCATTTAAGTTCAGTCTTAGTTATATTTCTTCAAGAATGTTTTATTTTTAAAATTAGCTTTTGCCCGCGCATCTTCCGCGTGGTACTCGTTTATATCGTACTTGCATACAAACTTCCACCCCTCTTTTCACCACCTTAGGGGGTGATTTCCGGGATAAAAAACTATTCTATGTCCTTCCCCGTGTCTTTAACTAGCTCCATGCCAAACTTCATCAAAATCGATTCAGCGGTTTAAGCGTGAAGAGGTAACAGACAGACACACTTTCGCATTTATAATATTAGTATGGATGGTTAAGCTAATTTTTATAATGTACCTTAGTACCTACCTTTATCACATTAATCAACATCTTCAATCGAAGTCTCAGTTTGCTATGTACCTCACTTTTTTCCTCACAATAAAACTCGGAACAGCATCTTCAAGCCTCAAGGCGACTTTTTGTCGCAATCAATTATTATAAACGTTTTGTGTCGCATTGTCGCATGACTGACGAGGCTTCAAGGACTGGGTATTGGACCAAGACTGTTTACGTTTCTTATGTAATGCTTATGCCTACGTGCTCAATAACTTATTATTTAGCCCATGGGTCGGCAACCTGCACCTCTGTCAATGTAAAGATGTGGCTCTTCAGTGCCATAGGTAAATAAATTATTTTACTATCAAAACCCTTAAAATCGTGTTATCTATCTGTAATTAAATACTATAATCTAGTATGTCTGAGATATACTTCCATTTACCAATTTCTATTTCTCACCCGCACCGCCCCCGTCGCGGCGTCGGTCATTCGTTTTTTTTTTGTAGCTCTTTAAAAAACAAAATTTTGATAATTGAAACTTTATTTTCCTTCCCAAAAGGTTGCAGACCCTCTGAGTTAGCCAAAAGCCAATTTTCACGAACACTAAGCAACTCTTAAGAAAATCTAAATTAGAAAGAAACACGCAGGGAATCAGGGATGCTGTGCCCTTTTTTTTTTTTTAGTTGGTATCAACGATCAAATGACTCCTTCCGCCCTGGGTGGGACGGAAGGGACTGTCAGACTTTTACTGACTAATAAACCACCCTGTTCCTTTTGTTGCCCTTTACGTTCCGGGGCCGCGGTATCCTGTTAAGACGTTCCGCAACCCCGGCAGGCGTTGTCGTCCTCCTTCGCAAGCTGCTTCGCAGAAGGAGGTGACTGCATCCCATTCCTCTCTCGCCCCGGAGCATGGCCTGAACCAGGTCCGGACGCGAGAGGTCGCCGCCGCCTAAGGGATGCTGTGCCCTACCGCTGAAATTTCAGCAGATTGCTTTTGTGTTACGAAGATATTGAGGGCCAGTAGTGCCAGATTACCTATATGTAAATTAAGCAATTGCTTAGGGCATCACGTCAAGAGGGGTACCAGAAAAAGTACCAAAATAATAAAATTGCTAGCACATATAAGGTCGACTCTAAATATTTCTTTTATGCTTTTTACATAGGTATTCTAAGATATATCTCGTTGAATTAAATACGTTTTTTTTTTTAAACCTGGCCTACTGGCTTGGGTTTTCAGGGCATCAAGTAGTCTTAGGCGATTAACACACGGCGCCGCCTACCGCCGTGTGTTAATCGCCTATTCGCCTTTATCCGGCACTGGCGATGGCGATGGCGGTCGGAGTTTCAATTTTCTTATAAGTTTTCAATAAACTAAACTTAAAAAATACACAAACAACCCTCGTACTTTTGCACAATGTTTTGCTTATCTTACGTTTTACATTTTTCACACCAAAAATAAAAGTTCTTACACTGCAATAATTTTCCTTACGGATCCCTTACTTTTTTGAAAATATAATATAGCCTACATTAAGTATGTTACTCGGTGTAAATGTAGCTATGTAAGGTAAAAAAATGATATCGGCACAGTAGTTTTTGAGTTTATTTATTACAGAAATACATACTAAAATACAAATCTTTCCTCTTTATAATATTAGTATAGATTAGTGTAGATAACAGTTTAATGGGCAGTATGCGCAATTAACAGCAACAGTAAATATAAAAGCATATTACACACAGTTCTAATTTTACACACCAAAGAGCTTAAGATTTAAATCCCGTTCAACTTTTCAGATGGTTCCACGGAGTGATGTCGGCTAAGGAAGCGGAACACCTGATCATGGAGAAAGGGAAGAACGGCTCCTTCCTTGTCAGGGAGTCCCAGGCCCACCCTGGCGAGTACGTGCTGTCCGTCAGGGTGCGGGGGAGAGTCAGCCACGTTATGATTAGGAGACAGGTAAGGCTTTTATTCGTTATTACACAGATATTATCGATTTCCTCTTTCGCCGTTGTTCTTTTCTGGTTCGTTCCATTGCGGTATTCAAGACAGTTCAAGGTTTCTTCAGGACTTGTCGAATTTCATTGCTTCGTCCCTCTTGTTGTCTAGTCCAGTACCTAATTTATTGGTTCTTCTGAGTCTTTCCAGTGGCTGCCTCATTGGTCTAGTGGTTGCAAAGCGCGACTACTGAGCATGAGGTCCAGGGTTCGATTTCCAGGTCACGCAAAGTGTTATTGGGTTGTTCCATCAGGAATTTCTCAGTAGCAGCCTTGCACTATGGATTTGTGCCCAGTTGAGGGCAATTGGCTCGCACTCTTATTACATGGGATTTAAACATAACTGTCGAAATGTGGGTGATCTAACGGTGTACCCATTAGAACACCCACATTTCGACAGTTATGCCTCTGCCTAACCCTTCGAGGATTACAGGGCGTGATGTTATGTTTATGTTTCCACCATTATTATTCCTAACACCTAAGTTACCTAAGTTATTTGCTGTCTCTATCAGTTTTCTCAGTGGGTCTGTGATTTCACTTTGCTTTTGTCAGAGTTGTTGGAACTCTGACAGTTCTAAATTACACTTACGAATCTTTTGTCATTTTCATCACGTAGGTAGGTAATATGTGTTAGTATAAAACTCAGCTGAATATGCAGATCTTGCCTAAATTATTAAACTAACGATCCATTGTTGCATAACTCAAGATTTGAAGATGCAAATAGGTGTTATAAGTAGGTATATATTACTACTATAGGTTCTATTACTACTTACATCAGATACAAAAATTGATCTGTTATTCTTCAGACATTATATCATAGGTCAGAGAGTTAATTGAATTAAATATTTAATTGGATATTATTGTGATCTCTGGCTTTTTGCCAGGATTGCTAGTGATTGGCAATAATTGGTGATAAATTAGAATATTATGATTTGTACGTTGGCCTGGCTGCCCTTTACTTTGGCCAATCATTACCAATACCGTTTATCAAGTAGTCATAAATCTACTAAACATTTAGGACAGTGGTGGCGATGTGCAGGAATATTCCGTTTCCTTAATTGTTTTGCCAAATTGGAACTTAATTCAAACAGAATTACGTCATTGACAAGACGCTTAGTCGAGATTATTTGCTGCATCTGCTTATGCTTTTAAGTCACAATTCAGTGTATAATATTAGCAGCAGAACAATCCAGTAATTATAGTTTTTATGACAGTTAACAACATAAATAGGTTATATAACCATTTAATTTATTGGTAGCAGATAAAGAAATAATCGTTAGCCAATCGAACTTGTCACTACCGCTGGTAATTAATTGCTTATTAATTACGGTGCCAGTAGTAATCGGAATTTATATATAATAGTAAGTGCTCCTGTTATATGTATTACAATGACTAGACCAACGACGACGAGCTAATAATTATATGTACTTTAGTCAACGTTTGCGTCATGTTAAATGTAGATAAAAAATTGATATTTTTTTCATATTGTTTTTGTATATAATACCATTATACAGGGTAATTGTAAATATACCCGAAACCTTAAAAGGGGTCATTGTACTCATCATTATGAACTACTTTTACTATGGGACTTAGGGGTTAGTTCTATAGTAAATAAAGCTGTCTGTTTAGGTACATCCACGACTGTATAAAGGCTCTTACTAAAATGGCGGCCTTATCGATTGATTTTTAAATAACGCTAAAACAAATAGTTGCAAAGAAAATGTATTTATTTCCTTAGAAAGGCATACAAGATATAGAGATTTTCACAAGTTTTTGTTGCTTGACTTTTCCATGCCAATTTTTAGGGTAGTTTTACCCTAAAAATTGTCATGGAAAAGTTGATACCTAATACATTAACTTAAGACACACATATTGGTCAAACTTACTAAAATGTATACATTTAAAAAATGTGACTTTTACTTATTAATATGAACTTTCTAAGTTTGTCTTGGCCAGCACTAATATCGGTGAAGAAAAACATTGTAAGCAAATCTGGACCTATAATTAATAGTTATATCGCTTTGGGCAAACGTGGTAATCCATGACCATGTCTTCTCTGTATGAAAAGAGGCCTTTGTCCTGCAGTGGGACGGTAAAAATCTGATATTACATACGCAATAAGCTGGTATGACATAGGTACAGTTCATAAAGATAACATCTCCAATGTGTAATTAAATAAACAGAAAACCCGAAAACAATGAAAATTATAGGTCTAACTCATCATAACGAACAAGTTTTAATAAGGATCCAACCCTGTAATGACAAAGAATCTGCTGATCTTACATGTATAATTAATTTCACATAACTCGCCAAAATGTATGGATTGAATCAGCCGTCATTTTTATAGCTTGTTCAGGGTTGGGAATTAAATAAAAAATAAATAATTTAAAAGTTAATTGGAACGGTCATAAAGCCTTTCCTCTTGATTATGAGACGCACTATTGCAATTTCGAAGAAGAATTCGTGTAGAATATGAATGACCTATTAAATAATAATGACTTAAAACAGATTAAATACCACAAATGAACTTATAATTATGTACATCTCTTGAAACATTCGGAGAAGGATGAAATTATAGGAGAGACTACCTATCTTTTGCCCGCGGCATCGTCTATGTTAATTTTCCTTAATTTTTTGATAATATTATACTTATAATTTAATAGATATTAGCAGTCAACGATAATGCAGTTTTTATTAGCAAAAAAAAAACAGTTGGACCAGTAGTTACGGAGATTAGCGCGTTCAAACAAACTATTCAGCTTTGTAGGTACAGGTATAGATAGAAAAAAAGCTTTACCTACATTTTTTGTATATTAAACCCTTGGGTTGGGGTCATTGTAAACCCATGAGTCAGTTTAATTACGGAAGATTCCAATGAATCGCACCATCCAGCCACTTTCGTTCGGTAAGTATGTAAGTAGGTATAATAAAGATACTCACTTATTTCTTCCTTTATGGGTTTTCCAAAACTTGTCATATTATCGCGTAACGGTTTCGCGTAATTGTTGGTTACGTTGCACAACACTTGTTGTTTTCTTTTCATAATATAATAAATGGCTTAAGCTTCTACCAGAGACTTCGCCCGCGTCACCATTTTTTAAGTTACGTTTTATTAGGTTACTGCTCCAGTCTCGTAGGTCGTAGTGTGATGCTGTAGCCTAAACTGTTCCTCGTAGAGGAAAAGGAAAGAAAGAAAAACTATTTATTCACACGAAAATGACGCACAGTATAATAGAAGATGAAAAATTTAATATTGTATACAAAAGCAAAACAAAAACAAGTTAGTATTAAGTCTTAAAAACCAGAAACAAATAATTAATATAAATACAAATCTGGCAATAAATTCCAGAGATTAGCGCGTTCAAATGAAATAAGGGTCCCATTTTTTCTTTATAGGTACCGAGAAACAATTTCCACAGTTTTATAGCACTAACTAGTGTAGGCTAAGTAAAAAAAGCTTCATGATATTTAGAAAGAGAGTTCAATTTCTATTTTAAAGAATTTTCTATTCAATCACACGAATTTCAACCCTGCGATGAGCTTTTTTGACCGACAACGTACATACTTTATTATCAAAATAATAATTATCGCCTGATTCAAAGCATACTTATGAGAGCTGCAAATCGCAATCTCCTCATAGATTGCGTATATCAATAGCAAATTATGTCGTTACTCATTTGCCATCTTAATTGACCTACTATATATTGATTTAAAGTGAAAAATTACAAACTATTATAATGTACTTTTAGTGTGTTAGGATTATTAATTCATGGTTATCTTTAACAGTCGTTATGGGTCGTCAGAAGCCCGAAAGTCTAACAACCAGTCTTACCAAGTGGTATCGTTTTACCTGTTAAAGGGTTGTGGATGTCAGATAGGCAGTTGCTCCATGTAAAATACTGGTATTCAGCTGCATCTAGTTAGACTGGAAGCCGACCCCAACATAGTCGGGAAAGGCTAGGCAGATTGATTGGTAACAAATACCCAATTATCATGTTTGTTTATCTATACCTACCTCTTATAACTACCTATTTAAAAATCTGCTGAAGCAAGCATCATTCTAAACCAAAAGTATAATTAGACCTATACACCTGTAAAAACCAAATGCCAAATGATCCCCAAACCAAATAAGGCGATCATGTTAATCAATTAAATGACACGTAATCTTCAAAACAATTGACTGTAACGAACAAAAAGTTTAAGAAGAACAGAGGATTTTTTGCTTGTTACAAGACCACGCCATAAGTATTGCCATCGTTATTAAAATTGAGCTCAAAATCGCCCACATGCTAAACAAAAAAATTCCATACTTGGTTGGCACAGACAAAACAGCAATATGTCATAACATTTGATGAACTAAAATATAACAGAAATAAAGTCAAAAGTTGCATAATTTACTGATTTAGTGTAAGATAATAAATGTTGTCCGTCATTGTATCTTGCACAGCATTTCACTTTTGATTGAAAATTCCCAAATTACATAAGTAATTACACAGATTTAGAATGCGATTTTCTTTTTTAAAGAGAATTCGCCTTTGGAAGTCCAATTCTCGTGACTAAAAGCGATTAAAAGTGAGTCGCAATCTCATCTTAGCGACCATTTAATATTCACGTTAAAAACAAATTAAAGGTAGTTTTGATGTATTGTGAGACTGGAATGAGATCGTTACAAAACTTATGAGAATTGCAATTATGTATTTTAGTTTATTATAGTTATAAGATTAAAACTGCTAGACCATTCTGGTTTTGTTTGCGCTGACCCTCGTACTTCAGAGTGGAAATTTTATTTAATCATGTTCTTTTCTACTAATATAGCATAGATACATTAATCGCACTTCGGGCATATTATAGTACATAGATCGTTTTCGAAACTGGAGAGATGAGATGCATTTTCAAGAGTAACAGGACAATAATAGTAGGAACGGTCTATTATTTTAATTTAGATAGGTACACACCGCAAACCACCATGCCTAATGAAACCTATAGTCAATTAGCTAGCATGTGTAAGTAATTCTACAAATGTCAAAATTCAACGTTCTCAACAAATTCCTTATATGCAATACTATAATTATTAAGATATACCTAATAAAGCCTTACGATTCTTATCTATAATTATATTCACGTGTCCACATATCATTAAATTATATTATAGGTTAAATGGGATGAATAGAGCAGACATGAATCTGGACGATAATTTAAAATTATTTACAGCTTAATAAAAAAAAAATATTATTAGTATTTATTTTCGAGCCGTTTGGGGTGGAAACTCTCGGGTCGTGGGGTCCGTGTGCCCATGGCCTTTTCAAGGAGTTGGCCAAACGATTGGTTGAGTCTTCCCGTGACCATGCTGATTCCCGTGATGCCATTTAGTTTTAGTTTTTCTTTTTTTTTATTCTGGTTGTTTTAATAAATTAAAATAGATTTTAACGTTAAACTAATAAATTTTCTTGCCAACAAGGACACTAATTTTTGAATAAGTATTCAATCAATTAAATATCGTTAAAATAAACGATATAAAACAATATAATTAAAATCAGTAGAGTCCTTTTTGCCGACAAACTAATTTAAAATACCTAAGCAAACTTTTCAGTTACAGACAGTAAGTAGATAAGAATTATTTAAAAAAAAATACGATATCAATGCGAAGCGATAATAAGAAGATTTTTTTAGAAATTAGGAATTAAAAAGATACCTAGTACCTATCTAATCTTATATTATAAAAGCGAAATACAATAACTCAATAACTCTATATCTCAACTACATAATCAATACATAATAAATACTAAACTTGACCAATCCGACACAATCGGGGAGAGATCAGGCGCAAGACTTTTAATTGAAAATCTCAGTAACTATCCGAATTTGACTTTGACTTTCACTCGGCCGAAGTCGCGGACAAAAGCCAGTGTCTTTATATTTTGATACTCAAACTTATTAACTTGAAAAAAATAAGTTACATAATATTAATAATAATGAAAGCGCAGTCAAATAATAAACATGAACACAATCCTTCATTATTATCCAAGCGACTAAGTTAGATAGCCAGGTCAATAAAACTATTTGAGACATAATAATAAATAATACATTATTTTTTGTCTATGACAAAAATATCTCGGCTATGGAATCGGACCGCGTGGGTAGTATCGATGACTGTTTTCAAGATCAAGCAACGTGACACATTGACCGTAAGGTTGACCAGCGGTTTGTCGGGATATTTAAGTAATACTAATCGGATTCTTATTCATCAAAGGTCAAGGTTCAATTTTGAAGGTTGATATTTGTCAAGGGTAAAAAAAAGTGTAAGACGTAGAACAAATTCGATACGAAAGTAAGGACGAAATTGAAAGCCTGATCATCATTGCTTTGCAATTATTTTTTTACTACATCATACCTGGGAAACATCTGAACACCGATTCTTTTAGTCGCAATCTCAGCAATGTCAAAAACTTATCATAAATGTGGGTATTAAAGTATTTTGACCTTTAATATTGTTGATATAAAAGTCAAAGATGGAGAAGATGTTGAAGGTCAAAGTTTCACCTCTTTTCAACGTTAATTTTCCAAAATAAATTTTAGTATAAGTAAACTTTCTATTACCCCTTTCCTTGTATCGTTAGCATAATGTTTTATGTGTTAAATTGCTAACGTAAACAGCGGCATTTCACACAGCCAATGAAGCTAGTTTTTAGCTATCATTTATTATTTGATTCTCTTATACCAATTATGTTTGGGGTTAGCTAGGGTTTTATTTTCCTAACATTACAAAACGCTCGAAACACTCGACGTTCGGCGATAATCTACAAAAATCTCTAATCGTTTTCTACTCCTGTAGTGATCAACGCTGATATTCAAAACTTCATCAAATCCCGATGTCATGTTCCTCGTTTTTTCTCATTTAGTCATGCTTTAAACCAGTGTTAATGCGGTGACGGTTTTAAGTTCGTACACTTACGCTACGATGGCATTAAATCCCTCGTTCGCGAGCATGTTGCTCAACCAATTCGCCCGTGTGTCCGTCGCGCTATACAGAACAACTTAGTCTGGTGTTTACATATGCTAATATAGCTAACAAAGCGAGCACACTGCGCGGCAGCCACTCCATCGCGTCGTTTACTTCCGACAGTACCCATGTAAGTATTTTTAACTCAGAAAAATGCATTAAATACCTAACTTTAAGATTTAGATGATTGTGCACTGCCTAATTTTCTTTCCATTTTTGTTCTTTTGGGTTTATCTATAATCAGTCGATCAGGTTTTTTTAGTGTAGCTACAAATGTGAAAATGTAATTTAACATTTCATTTGATTTACTCGTTTTTTGATAGTGCTAAGAACCTATTGTTTATTTTATTTTACATAATTATATTCAATGAAAACTTAATGAATATTTTATAAATTAATGTTTGCTTTGAAATACGTAGGTACTAAGATGTTTATACTGTGTATTGAGCAACTAGAACATTCATTATTACCTAACATAGGTAGTACAGCTATTAAGTATGTTATGTTTACATTATGTTTCTACGCACATAAAGTTGTTTAAATGTTGTTATCGTTTTTTAGATAGGTAATGTTTTATTTGCCAAATTTCGCGAAAAAACACTATTTATTTTTATTATGTCGCGTGATCGCGTCGCTTATGTTATTGATGTAAGTATAATTTCAAATATAAATAAACATGTTAGCCCCGAAATATTACACTCAGCTATCGTTGATGTACCTATCTACTGCGAAAGGTCGGTTGTCCGCCACAGAGGTCGCCACCTTGATAACACCATGCTTTTGACACACATCTGAAGAAAATGTTAATTAATTATTTATATCACACTGTCGATAATTATGTTGCGCAAATCCATTATAGTGTTGCCATTTAATGATATTGCAAATTGCACGGTATTTTATTGTATTCATTATTTTTTACGCGAATAGTTTTACGTACTTTATGTTGCGTAAGTTTAGATTGCATTTGATAATGTTCAGGTACCTACTTATAATTATATCGTTATCAAGTGGCTATTGATGGGTAATGTTACTATGGTATTTGTTGGTACCTATTTAAAATCCAATTGATTGATTGATCGGTTAATTTAGGTGAAATGAGCTTGAGGTGAGCTGTTGTATCACAACACTAGGGATTGACAGGCCCAAATTCATCAAGAGAGATTTTGGAAAAATAGCACTGAGGATAGAAACTTTATACCGTGTCCGTTGTTCGTCCCTTTTTACGGTATCCCATTATTAACCCCCGATGCAAAAAGAGGGGGTGTTATAAGTGTTTAAGCATATTGCGCACACGGAGGTGTGTGAGTTTTGGCACAGCTAATTTTAATATTTAGGAAGAAAGAAAAAGAAAGAAAGAAAAACTTTGAAAAGAAGTGCTGCAGAAACTAATAATAAGCTTAAAAGTGTTCAATATTTATATGATTACCTGCTTGTGCCTACGGCTTCGTCCACGGATATGATTATCGCGGACGGAGAAAGAGTAGCTTATGTTCTTTTTTGGGTTTAAACTTACCCCGTACCTAATTTTATCTAAATTGGTTCAGTGGTTTAGTCGTGAAAGCGTAACAGATAGACACAGTCACTTTTGTATTTATAATATTAGTATGTATGTGAGACGTAGTATTGATCTCAAAAACGTCAAAGACGCAGATTGTTGTTGTTCTACTTTACAGCTTCAAACTTAAATAATTCATTCTAATAGAAATGCTGAACGATATTAGCATCTCAGACCTGTTTTGAATTCCAGACGCTTTAGATCGTTTTGCGCATTATTATTGGAAAATTTTCGCTAAACAGTCATGTCATGAGTCAGTCAAAGTGCTTACATTTTGATCTGTAGCGTGATGTGTTATTTCTTGGAAGTCGTCATAGTTGGTATGAATCAAGCTTGAAGTCGGTGAATGAAGCCTTATTTGGTAATATTGTGGGTCGGTTAATATCTGAAGGCCAATTTATTCACGTAATTGATAATCTCTAGTTATCGCTGCGACAATCCATGGCAAAATTTAAAATTCGAAAATACAGATGCCAACAATCAATAATTGACATAATTCTTTGACTTGTCAAAACGCAGGTTTTGTATATCAATAATAGAATGTATCGTCACTTATTTTAAAACTCAATTCAACGCTAAACCTAATTTTACAGTAAAAAAAATTGGCTGTTTAAGGCTAAAAACATTTTTTTGAGAAGTTGAGTCCTGGAATTAATAGTATACTAGCCACCCACTTCGGTTTCGCACGGAATCGTCGATGAAAGTATTTGTTTAACAAGAAACCCTAAAAACGGATAACCATTGGTTCTGCCTATAATAAATACGACACAGAAATTGACTTAAAGACCAGGACCCCCAGTTTTGTGTTATGAACTTTACGCGATACGGAATAAAGTTCAAAAACAGATGGCTCAAAGGTTTTAGCTTGTACGGTCGAACAAGCTATTTGGTTTACAGACAACAATATAGGTATATATTACTGCTACGTTGCCAGTAAGCCCGTTATTGATATTTTGTGTTCACTTTTTAAGCTTGTGGTGTCTTATAATTTTGAAACCAGTTTAAAGTGATTTTAAAGAATTGAAGCACTTGAAAAACTGTTTAAAAGTTAGCTGCCTGTATACTAAATAGCATGTTCGAATGTACTGTTAGTGAGACCTCGTGTTATAATGAGACGGATAGTGTTTAGTACCTACCTACCTTTAGTACAGTCATATTGTACGCACTTACTTCATACCAATATAAATAAACAAACCGTTAAGTGCATTGTTGTTTATAATACTATTTATTTTATGACCTCAAGGTGACTGGCGACATATGTTAGACCTTCAAATAATCTTTATAGGCTGGTACTACGTTTTCCCATACGGTTTTTATTCATAAATTGACAATTAAGCAGGTATTATTTTGATAGCGTATTAATTATCTATTATTATTTATTAGTAGATTATATATTACTTATTTTATTTTATTAATTTGGTACCTTTGTTGCCATTATCATTGTCTTTTTTGCTTGAGAACAAGTTTTGTGATTTAAACAATTTTTTCGCTGCCAAACAGCTAATTTTTAGGCAGAGTACCTAACGATGGATTTTTATTACTCAATAAAATATTTATCAAAAAATCTAACCTTATAATAAAACATTAAGTATGCAATCCGATTTCGAACAATAAACCATAAAACTTTTTATTAGTACAATATTTATATAGTACCTACAAACTAAATTATTTGATAAACTAATGGTTTCAGATATTATAATTTTATTAGATCATTTATGAATGCACTAATACACCGCATACCGGTCGCGCCTGTCTAATCTAGGCAGGTACCCCTTTCAGATGCATAGTCGGCCATAATTTTACTAGTCTAAGGGCTCCTACATACAAGTCGGAGCGGTCTATCATCATCTGCCTAGCCTTTTCCCAACTATGTTGGGGTCGGCTTCCAGTCTAACCGGATGCAGCTGAGTACCAGTATTTTACATGGAGCGACTGCCTATCTGACCTCCACAACCCAGTAACTGGGTAATATGATACCCCTAGGTAAGACTGGTTGTCAGACTTTCGGGCTTCTGACGACCCGTAAAGACTGTCAAAGATCCACGTATGACAGCCGGGACCACCGGCTTAACGTGCTTTCCGAGGCACGGAGGAGTGTCGGTATGTAAAGATGGTCACCCATCCACGGACCAACCCCGGCAAGCGTAGCTTAACCTGACGGATCGGCCCGTGCGGCTGTTATTACTTAGCCACGAGAGCGGTCTATGCCGGTCTAAAATAAATAGTAGAGAGTTGAAATTTTCACAGAAATACTTTTGTACGTAGTATTCGGGTCCCATTAGCACCGTTCGGTTACGAAACCCTGGTAATTAGGGTAGGTAATTACAACTAAGTCAGTTCTAATTAATTCTATTAGTTTTTACGGACTTACGAATAAAGGTATGGTCCCGTTCCAAACGGGACATATGATCACGTTCCTTATTACGATTGTTTTAATACTCTGCAAGAAAGTAAATTTCATCGCCTTACATTGCCACGGCGGCTAACTTGGGTATATTAAAAGTGCTTTTCGCTTCTTGGTTGGGGTGCATTCACTGTACTGCGCATGTGAAAAATGCTGGCGTCCGCGTTTAAGCCCCTATTACTCTGCTCCAGACATAGTCTAGGAGCAGGGTAATTTTACAACCACTAAATCTTCACAGTTAATCGACAAGCTAAATTATATTATGCGTATAAGAAAACTATTTCTTCAGTAGTTCTTAATACTATATGATTTTGTACAAATTCGGAATTAAAATAACTTATACTCTATTAGTTTTAATAAAAATGAGGTCTTATGTGTTATTATCCCAAGGGTTACCGGGATAAAAGTATTATAAGTGTTAATCCAGGAAATGATCTCCTTATGTCGTGCCAATTTTTATCCATTTTTTTATCAATAAGGTATAATATTAGTAGAATGAATGCACAGGATTTAGTAATGACAACATAAGCAAGTATTTTTGTTTGCAATACGTGTACGTTACGGTTGGCGTAACGCCTGAACGATTGGCTGCGATATTGCGGGTTCGATTCCAGCACAGAACAAAATATTTGTATGACCTACAGACAGTATTTGGCTCTGTGTTCGCACCCAAAATACAGGAAAAAAATCATAGCTGCAAAGTTAAAAAACAAAAAACCAAAATTATTTATCTACTTTGTATTTTCGGTTACATGTGCATTATAAGTTTATAACCATGCTTACCATGCATAGCATAACGTTACTTAACGTTATCGGTATGTGGCATACTATGCCAGTGCCAAGTTCTTTTGTCTGGACAAGATGATGCAAGGGTGCTTGAGATGCCCCGTGCAGCATCCTGTGCAGTACTGAGCTCTCAGTAGTAAAGACCGGTCTTTTATAGGGTTTTTCTCCCCTACTCGTGTTACTGCGCATGCGTAATCTCACCCTGAATTCTCCCCCTAACAATTAAACAAAGACTTAAAAGTCTTTTGCAGACTAGCCAAGCGAGTATTTTGACGTTAATGAAAATAATGAGAATTTTCGATTTTTCCCAATTTGTAGTTAGTTCTGGCAAGATGAGAGCAAAAAATTGAATTTCTTTTTAATTAAAATTATTACAAATTTGCTTCTGACTGCGGCTTCGCCCGCGTAAAAAGTAACTTTACGCAAAGTATGTTGAACTATTATCCCAAGGAAACGGATTACCAGGAAAATAAATCCAGGATAAAATTGTCTCTGTATGTGCCAAATTTTATTCCGTGATTGAGAAACAAACATCTAAACGTCTTCACAAATTCTCACATTTATAATATTAGTAGGATAAATGCACAGGATTTAGTAATGACAACATAAACGAGTATTTTTCCGCGTCTTGCGGGTTCGATTTCAGCACGGAAAAGAAAATGTATGACTAACAGAAAGTAGTTTTGTGTCTTGTTAAATGTGTTCAGACCCAAGATACTAATATAAAATATAATATCGGCAACGTAAAAAAAAAACAAACCTATTTACCTATTTTGTATATCCGGTTACATGTGCATTATAAGTTTATAACCACGCATACCGTAACGTAGCTTCGCGTTATCGGTATGTGGCATACAATGCCAAGTTTTTTTGTCTGGACAAGATGATGCAAGGGTGCTTCAGATGCCCCGTGCATCATCCTGTGCAGTACTGAGCTCTCAGTAGCAGTGACCAGCCTTTTGTAGGCCTTCTCTCCCCTGCTCGTGTTACTGCGCATGCGTAATCCCACCCTAAGGCGCTATGCACACGGAGCAACTTAAGTTGAAGCAACTATCAACTCTTTATCTATCATCTTTTACAGGAAACTTCTAAAGAGTTGATAGTTGCCTCAACTTAAGTTGCTCCGTATGCAAAACCTAATATTTAACAGTTGCCAGTTGCAGCAATTAGGAACTAACTTAGTCATCGATTGCAGCAACTGAAAACTGTTGACGATTGGCGTAACTCGAAACTCGAGATGCTATGTGTGCGCAGTCCAATTGAAATATATGTAAACAGCTAGTTGCCAGCTAGTTGCCAGTTGCCAGTTGCTGCAATAGTAGCTCCGTGTGCAAAGCGCCTAAATTCTTTCCCAAACCATCAGACAAAGACTTTTAAAAAACAATACGTTCGACCGTATTATTTGTTTTAATTACTGAACTCATTTATTTTCAAAGGTGCTTAAATAATGTTATTTACACCTAGCATAAATATTATAATAATATTCAGGTATACAAGTAAACAGATAAAGTTAGTTTTACAACTTTCTATTAACATCTAGTCGCAAATAATGGGTATTTAAAGTAAGGAACAAGTATTTTTACTGCTTTAATTATTTTCAACCGACTTCAAAAAGGAGGAGGTTCTCAATTCGATGCGTATGTTTTTTTTTTTTTTTGTATATTTGTTCTACGATTACTCCGCCAATTATGAATCGATTTGGATGATTCTTTTTTTTATCCGACGAAAGCCAGCAGAAACCCACGCTATTTCTCATTAGACACCCCGACGCATGCGTTAACTACTTCAGCAAAAATCAACGCACTAGTCACGAAATTAAAGAAAACGAATAGGTTTATTACGATAAATCGATCGAGATTTTAATACATACACAATACAATCGGGTACTTCTTTTAAGAAACCGCGTAGCACTTTTCTAAAAAAATCTGCTCAATAGGTATATTTTTAACGAATTTCAGTGTTTAGAGAGTAAAACGGGAACATGTCTTTGTCGCTTTGGGTTTTGGAGATGGATGATGGAGGGGACCCCATCAGTGCCTTTGTTCGTCTTACGCCGCAGGGCAGACTGCGTCCGGGGTTGCGGGACGTTTCAACAGGATTCAAGTCATTTGATGATTTTTTACAAACTTAAAAAAAAAGGGTAGACTGCGTGACTGTGTGAATAGGGTATCATATGGGAGAAATAGTGGTAGTCTGCTAAAGATTTCTTAACAAGATTCTGTAACTATTTTAAATAGCTAAACAAACCAAACCTACCTGCGTACCAAATGTATAATTCTAATCATAATGTATGCAATGCATTATTTCGCAATTCATTCTTTGCCCATTAAAAGGTTATAACTTAGACAAATTATCATCATCTTCCTGCCCTTGTCCCAAGTTATTTGGGGTCGGCGCAACACGTTTTCTTCTTCCATTCCGTCCTGTCAGCCGTCATCCAATCACTGACTCCTCTTTCATTCATACCCTTCTTCACACAATCCATCCATCTTTTCTTTGGTCTTCCTCTTGCTTTCCATCCATCCACATTCATATTCATAACTCTCCTGGTCACATGCGTTTCATCCCTCCTCTTCACATGTCCATACCAAGACAAACGATTCCCTTTCAACTTTTCTGTCACTGGCGCTATTTAATGTTATTCGATTAATAAAAACAGTTCATATAAATAAAAATAAATTTTGGGATGCCAATACAGTGTATTAAGCAGATGATTGCTGTTAGTAAACCAGATCAAGATTAAGAAATCAGATGTTTAATTCCGTGATTAATATTAACCTTCCTATATAACTTGGATAATTGAGACACTTATTACATTACTATACATATTATTATGTATCCATATATTATACAAAATCCCACGTAGGAATCTTATTCGATACTCAAACCGGATTGATGTTACGGTATTTCACCCACGCGGTTTTTAATAAAGTAGTTATGTAGTCGTACTACCATCATTATGGCCTTCAGGATTTGTTATTCAACAGTAAGTATTCTATGTATTATTTCGGGACCCTGAAGTCCCGGGTATTTGTAAAGAGTACGAGGGGTCGAAGCCAACTCGCAGAGGCCCCTTCGGCCGCTTTTGTAAGTGCACCATATGCCATTATTGTTATGACGTAGATATGGAGTCTTTTACCCATTTTTCTTCATACGAAACTACCTCTTGTATCGGGCAGCTTAATTTCATTTTGTTTGTAGACGTTCAAAAGTGCCTTTTAGTGGTCTAATTTATATAAAAACAAGTACCCTATATTTGTCCCTGTACACCTGGCAACGTATATGCAAAATTTCAGGATGATCGGTTCACTGGCTTAGGCGTTAAATGGTAACAAACAAACAAACTTACTTTCGCATTTATAATATTAGTTAGGATTTGGCCTCGTCTTTGTTATGTAATTGTGCATTTATCAGATAAATAGGTTACCTATCATTTTAAGGTTTGATATTTCGAGTATATTTTATTTAGATCAAAGCAACAGAAATAGTAGATTTTTTTTTTCAAACCTACGGTTAAAATCATTCCCCCTGGATTTCTTAAGAAACACTCCATTTAACATACTTAGATTCCATCATAAGGGCATCATAAATTAAAACAAGTGGTCCCATTGCATGCCACAAAGTAAAAACATTAAAATTATGCGTGCCGTCCGGCTCGCGCGTCGGAATGAAGTTTTTCAAGTTAGCTTCGATGATGACTGCAGCCAGGGTTGGTACTGTTGGCAGGTGGTACCTGGAGTAAAAACATAAGTTGGAATGTTACTACTTTATCTAAAATCATTATAGGTAGGTACTAGCTCCTTAAGGAGATGGGCATATACTTTTTTATGCTTATTATAACTTCTGCCTTAGACCGCGTGATTTTTATTTTACCCGCGTTAAGATACTTCTTTGGTTACTGGACTCATCTAGCTTAAAATGTGACGTGTAAAAGTGTTATTTATAACCATTTACTGAATAAACATCATTTCATTTCATTTCATTTCGTTACTGCTCCGCTCCCGTGGGTCGTAGCGTAATGTTATATACCCTATACTATTCCACATGAATCTGGCTAAAACAAGAATTCATCCTATTCGAATGGCAGTTCCCGAGATTAGCGCGTTTAAACAAACAAAAACTCTACAGCTTTATTATAGATAATTCAATCAATGCCGACCGCGTTCAATTCCCGCACGATACAAATATTTGTTTAACCTACAGATAGCTGTTTGACTGTTTGTGTGTTTGTAAACGCACTTATAATACAGAAAGAGTTCCTAGTGTGGGGGCAAAGTTAAAAAAAAATATGTAGGTACCCAATACCTTATGGTGGTCACAGCCCTGCCATAAGTATCCACTTATGGCACTGTGGCTTATCGGAATATGTCGAGTATGTACTTACATAAAGGTACTGTTATGATCTTGGATATCGTAAATTGAGACTTGACCAACTGAAACTGAGAACTAAGGGAATCCGTGACGGTCTTCCATGATTAAAAAATTGTCATATAAGAAGGTGATAATAGATCTTAATTCTGCCAAAATAAGCTATCCCAATCACTCAATATTCAAATGAATAAAGTCTAACTAATTCAATATGTCAAATACACACAGCAAAAACAGTACAACGTGCATGTAAAACTTATCTATACTAATATAATAAAAAGGAAAGATTTGATTGATTTGACTGCCTCGTTGGTTTAGCGGTCGCAAAGCGCGACTGCTGAGTCAGGGGTTTGATGCCCAGGTCGGGCAAAGTGTTATTGGGTTTTCCATCAGAAATTTCTCAGTAGCAGCCTCGGAGTCTGGATTTGTGTCCGGTTTATGGCAATAGGCTCGCCCCCTATTACATGGGATTTGAACATAACTAGCGAAATGTGGGTGTACTAATGGGTAACACCTCTACCTAACCCTTCGGGGATTACAGGCGTGATGTTATGGGATTTTTATTGTTTGTTTGCATTGAATAGGCTCCAAAACTAGTAAACTAAACTGATTCGAAAAATTAGTTCACTGTTGGGAAGCTACACTATGCCCGGGTGACATAGGCTATATTTTATTATAAAAAAAATTAGGGATCCGTAAGAAACATCACGCGAACGAAGTCGCGGGGAGTGCAATGTAGAATAGATTTATAATAAGGTTATCAATCTAAAATATTCATCATATCAATTACTTCGAACAATGGCAGATATTTTGTTAAAAGTGTAAACTGTATGGAGTTTCTTAGCCATTGTTCTTAATACCAAACTACCTTTTAGAAGAAGCAACTAGAATCAACTAGAATCAACTCCTGGTTCTTTTATATCACTTTTCTAATATTTAAAAAAAAATAGAAAGGTGATGGTCTGTCCATATTTATGTTATAACTCTGTCTGCCTAGTACGCTTTCACGACTAAACCGATTTTGGTGAAACCTTGTACAGAATAAGTTTGAACCGCAGCAAACGACATAGACTACTTTTTTGATTCAGCGACTTTGTGTGCGACGCGTATGAAGTCGCGGGCGAAAGCTTGTTTGAAATAAATAATTTGATTTTGACGTTCAATTTGAGAATTTGACCCATTAATGGCAGCCCTACAATTTTGCAATGGGAATTGGGGCAGCCCACGAGACATGCGTGGGAATACTAGGTCATTAGTGGTAAAGTTTATGTTTTCACATAACTATACCCTTTGACTGCGGACGAACATTCGCTGCGCCAAACGCAAGTGCGGCTAGCTACCACTGTTCGTGTGTTCGCCGTAGAAAAACACATACGGTGTGTGTGCGCCGCACTTGCGTTTTTAGTCGAAACACAACGTGAGTGTTTTCCCGCAGTCAACGAGTTAATGTGCATCATATAAATAGGCATAGTGTACTGCAAAAATGTACCAGGCGGACAGATGTGCCCAGAAGTTATTCTACACTGTGCAGCTGCACAAACGTATTCGTTTGACAGACATTTTTGATTTATTTTACCAACAACAACCAGTACATAGTAGGTACCTACTTGAAAGTTTTATAAATCATGAAAATTAATCGCCTTTTGTTCCTCGTACTGATACACACATAAAATAGTTTTTATTGTGTTTGCGAACAATTGCTTTGCTGGTGATTAAACTTAAGAAAAAAACCAAATGAGTGCTGTGGGATAGTTTACGTCATAAATGGCGAGTGAACTCAACGAAGATTTGTTTGTTATCTGATAGTTTGATCATTTTGTTTTTGACAAAACAAGTTTTTCTACCTGGTTTTGTTTATGTCGTCGAAAGAGAAAACAGCAGGGAAGAGTAAGGAGTGGTTTTCTTTTTGCTTGTTGGCTTATGCCCGCGACTTCGTTTGTGTGAATATCGTTAATTGCTGAGTCGTGTTACTTCTTGGACAAACATTGAAACAACCATGTGAACTGTGTAAAAATCGCTCTAATCACTGTACTATAATTTTTAATAACATAAAGAAGACAACGGACAGACGGCTAAAAACGTTTTTATCAGACTGATCTGGGGGGAGGGGGATAAATCACAGCTATCCCCCCTCTGTATACGTGCTTGTTATACTGTACTAAGGCTCCCCTGGCTAAGGTTAAAGCCAGCCCTTTGGAGTTGACTGACGACGGAGAGAGAAAACGTGATAAAAACAAAAGTTAAATCAAGCTCAAATTATGACTGTGCCAAATAATTAATGTGTATATTAAATATAACTAAATACACACAAATTATTAGTAAATACACTACTCAACAAAGTTTATAGAACAAGGGTAGGGAAGAGTAGTAGTTAGTACCTAGGTATTTATTTCAACTGTAACATTTAATTTTTTGTTTTTAACTTTTATTAAATACAGGTTTAACCTACATTTCCAATTTTTAATGGCCAGTAGTTTTTCTAGAGAATTTTCTTAAATAGACTTTGGGCTTTGATTCTATCTACTATTATTCCAATAAATATTTTGATTTCGACTTTTTTATTTGATTTGTTTGTAACGTCCCTAAATGTTATGGCAAGCCTACTTATAGCCGATACAATACTTAATGACCGTCATCACAGCATGGGAAATGTAAATACCTGCCTCACATCGCGTGTCGACGCAACTGATCTGAATTATAAACCCAGTTTTACCAAGTAACTATGTCATTGTACTAAACTAGTTTTTATTTCATTACTATGAAATTTTCTTAGTGTAGGTTCAGTTGTAGAAGTGGTCGCAATGCGGAGGGATTTGTGACCGGTGTGTTGACGATTTCGGCTCGAGTCCTATTAGATGGGCCTTTGGCATAGCACTTTGCACAGTTATGTTTTTCATATAAAAAAACTAAACGAAACTGAAAGTTACATGTTCTTCCTATCATTGTGATATTATTTTTTGTTATGGAGCGAACCTGAGAACCTTCTGATTACGGAGTTATTGAAGGTCTAAGTTTCTACTTTTTTACGATATTTTAGGAAACCCAGTCTTAAATGTTTTCATTAAACTTCATAATATTTAAACTCACTATCCTTATACTGTTGCATGCACTCATAAGCACAATTTTCTTAATGCGTCACATAATATTGCGCTCAACTACAATGTTTTTATACACAAAAAAAAAAAAAGTTTCTCAGCAGTAATTTTTGCACAATGTTAGTTTGTTATGAGGCTTTTTACACCCCGTATGTCAAATTCAAAGTGAAATCCTCCAATTAGACCATTAAAAGGCACTTCTGAACGTCTTTTACGTACCTTCCAGTCTAAGTACATTTTACTGCACTGTATAATTTAGGTACTTACATTATTCGCTTCAAGAGAACTTACTAGAATACCAATAGTTCTAGTCTTGTGTAGAACAAAAACAGACCGCTTCGCTTAAATAAATAAATAAATAAATAATTGGTATTGGATATTTTCATTACGAATCTTTCAGCAGTAGCCTGAGTTTGGAGTTTGGAAGTTGATGGTGTGATAGTCCCGTGCCTCTAAAAGCACGTCAAGCTGGATTTCTACCCGTTCGTATGGATTGTTCTCCCATGAAACTATGGGGTGTAGGTACCTATGTTCGCGTGAGTGTGGTACGCTCACACGCCTCACACTAGTGCACCATACTATTCTGTGTACTTGGCTAGCCTTCATTAGGATTGGACGCCGTGGCCGAAAATCGATCGTGAGAATAATATTACAAAAAAAAACAACAACAATAAAACACTAACAAGTTCACCTGGCAAAGGACCAAGCACACGTCGTATTAAAGATTTTACAAACGCACATTTTTCCTATAAAACATACCTATTAAGCGCTGAAACGTGAGCAGAATCCGTACGTGACTGTGTGAACTGTTGTACGGCATAGTAATGAACGTAGAAGGAAACACCATGGAACAAGAACCGTCCTTCTCCTGACATACGTGACTATTACCGCGGTGGAGGCGGCCTTGACTAGAATGACAGATTTAGGCCTACATGGTCATTTTTTAAGACGTAATTGTTATCCTTTTAAAGGACCTATTAATGGTTTGTTTGTGTCGCAGCAGATTATGGTCTAAAATATCAGTGTCGCCAGACATACGTCATTTTAGAACATTTGGTTCTTAAGTGAGATAATGGATAATATTTCACGATTTTTTGCTTTGCTTACACGGGTTCGAGGCTCTTGTAGCTGTAGCCCTAGCTGTATTTTTGTGATACGACGGTAGCTCCGCCTGGTACCTTCTTGCCAGCTTCAATGCAGTATAAAAAGAACTGGGTTCTTTAAAACCCATCCGTGTTTCTCGTACTGGGTACAGCCAATATCAAGCCAATATGATGAGTCCCTTCTTATTTAATCACATTAGAAATTGCAACATACCTACTACACATATCTTCACATCGTTCTTTGTCTGTACAAATAAGTACCTATACAAAGATTATTACAAATTGTGTCTCTGCGATCACTTATGGCATTGCTATGAGGAATTATACTTGCACTTTACTTTGTAATGTAGTGTATTTATTTACGTCTGTAATTCCGATTTTAAAATATAAATAACTAGCTTTAGCCCGCAACTCCGTTCGCGTGGAAGTCAAATTCGTTCTTTACTGACTTCTCCTACCTATTAACTACCTAGCTGCGACATTTTAGCTTTGCAGGTTAAGCAGTTTTCGTGATGATTGAGTTTCGCTTTTACACAAAAGATTTTATATACATTGTCATGCGGATAAAGATTACAAAGCCTACGTCAAAATAATATGAGACTATTACTTTAATATTTACTTAAATTTTAATATAAATTAAAAATCTCTGGACAGAACTCTAGTCTCAAATCTCAATGGAGACTGGCACGTAAAACACAGGAGATATTAAACTGCGCAAACACAGTTGCACTTATTTGTTAAAAATAATTAAAACAACTAGCACTGATTGAGTGCTACATTCTCAGACAGTTATTATCAATGTAGGTCTTAATCTCGCTCAGCACCACGCTATTATTTATTTTTTTATTATTTCATTTGTTCACAGCACGACAAGTACGACGTAGGCAGTGGCGAGCAGTTTGATGATCTTGTGGGGTTGATCGAACACTTCAGGTCCTACCCCATGATTGAGACGTCGGGCGACGTCCTGCGATTGTTGCAGCCGGTCAGCGGGACCAGGCTGCGAGCGCACGACATCGACCGCAAGGTTCAGGAGATGCAGGTAGACCAATATCCTATTCAATTATATCGCAGTGCAATTACCTACAGCCACAGTGGTTCATTGCCTAGTGACTGGTTGAATAATACATAGCGTGCTTACGATATAACCCATTAAATGAGCACGTGTTTGTCAACATGCGCCTGAGCAGCAGGCATTTTATAAAATGCCGTGCATCTGTTATGCATTGCGTTTGTGCATGACGAAGTTATGTCGAGCAATCTTACGCAAGTAGCATAGGTAATTTAATTCTTAGATCGAAATTTGCCAAAATTATTGATGCAGGTGACTTTAGTCATTGCATTTTGTTATCATTTTGATCCGATGAATTGCTTCCAGGAGTTCGAAGACTATCAGAAACTGGACAGCAAGTGTGGTTTTGACGGTGAATTCCAGTCCTTGAAGATGTTAGAAGACAGGCACGTATTCACCAACTTCGAGGGCAGCAAACCAGAGAACGCACCGAAGAATAGATACAGAAATATTTTACCTTGTAAGTTTATTTTCCTTTTTTTGCCACAGTTTACGAACGAACATTATATAATTATGTATTTCAGTTATAAAGGTTTTCATTAAGAGTATTTAAGAGCTGTTTTAACCCCTCATCTGTGGATCGAGCTCCTGGAGCTTGACGTTTAAAATGCTCGTCTGTGTACCGCGCTCCTAGAGCTCGATTTTTTATACGATTTTTATTTTTACCACAGATGTGTCGTAAACTGGCCAAACTCAGTCGCTACAGTTGAGCTATTAATATGGATGTAATTAATTCCCTTAGTTATCCCCAGATTCGCTTGTTTAAAGCATCCTTTTTAATCTTTCGTCGCATCACGCCTAGGTTTTATCATCTCAAAGTCACAGACTATCTAAGTATAACATTTCTATTTACATTTTCGTCTCTGAATTCTCCCTCCCTTCTTCACAGATGACCAGACACGTGTAGTGTTACGTCGACGAGACCACGGGTCGGAGTCTGACTACATTAACGCCAGCTACGTCAGATCCTCAAGACTCAGTGATTCCTCCTCCTCCGTGCAATCTTCAAACGAAAGCTTGGACAGTGTTCAATGTAAGTATGAAATGTAAAAATAACTCCCTTTGTCTGGTGCAAACGTAAGACGAATTTGCAAGATGCAATGTAGCAAACACAAGAAAAGGTAGGCTCTGTCGATTACACAAACGGTAGTTATAATAATCCATGAGGAAGGATTACAAATTTACTAGATTGTGCCTACGACTTTGTCCGTGTCAAAGTTGATATTATAGCTTAAGTACTATTCCAGACTTTAACAATCTCTGTGCTAAATTTCATCTAGATCTGTTTAACCGTTGCGGCGTGATTGAGCATCAAACATCCATCCATCCAAATTTTCGCGTTTATAATCGTAGGTTGTAAGTCTTAACTTTAACCCAATTAAGTTAGCTTAAAGACATTCATTAATAATTACACGATATTGTCACGCTCATCTCAAAATACTTTAAACATACTTCCAAGATTCGTTTGCCGTTCGTCTTCGAACTCATCACAGTCAGGCTTGGCATCTTTAAGATTATTGATGACTCTGATGACGATATAAAGTTTTACTTACCGATTAGTGAGAGACATAGACTTTTGTGAATAAATTAACTTGACGTCAATCTTGTCTACGGTCAGTTTACTACAAGCACTTTAATATATAACAGCCTTCAAACTGAATTTCTGTAAGTAGATATCATGCACACTATTACATATATAAATGTTACTTGTTTAATCAATGTATTTTCTAAGTAAAATCAAAAGGCATAGAGACTACGTCTTGCATTTAATATTATGAATTGAAGTTGGCCCTATGAAATCGATATACCTGTCACATAGGTCTTGTCAAGTAGATGCATAAAATTTGCATTAAAAGCAACTCTTAATCCGAATACTCGGAGTTACATATTCAATAACCTACTTCCATTATTTACTTGCTATCCGTTAGTTGGTTGAGCATGCGATATTGTACCAATTAGGCATCATTCAGTGGTAAATCTTATAATATTATCACTTGTATACCTTGGGTATGTACGGCTCAAGTTGTCAATTGGCGGAAAGGGCATTAAGGCTATTAACATGAGTATCAAAGACTGGTTAGATTGGCACATTCGTAAAATGTCACTCAATCACACTAGAACTGGTAAACGGATTCAAGGCACAGAGATGGATTATATAGACTAAAATACCACTTAAGCTATTAAGCCATCTGATTAACAATAACCCAAGAGCGTCGGTCAATATGAAAAAAATATTACTGTGACTGTTCCATGACGGCCTGTGGTCCATTTAAAAGATATAGGCAGAAAAATAAACTTGAAAAGAAATAAACTTTTCTTTGAATCGATTTTATGGTCGCTTGGGAAATAATGTTTTAAGATAGGTAGGTAATGAGCCTCCTTCGAGCTTAAACAGTTATTCGAGATTTTTATGCATCGAGATAGTGAACTGTCGCGCTCATAATTTATCAAGTTAACTTCTTCTCGACTTCAAAAAGGGAACTCGAGTGGCTGGAGAAATAAAATCCTTAACATCTCCGCTTCCATAATTTGTATCAAAGTCAAATATAGAAAACTTATTTCAATAAGCCGATTCAAATACGACCAAACACAACTTTTGAACGTCAAATAGAAAAATGTAATTGAATCTAGTTGTCGTAGTACTTATTGGTTTCTCGGAAAATCCCCTATTCTACATACAGGTAGGTACGTCAACGGGCCATAATGTATGTAGATTCGATAACCAAACCACAGATGGACTGATGCGTGATCAGAATCCATAAGGGATAAGGAAAAATGTCCTTTGTGTCAATAAGCAAAGATTATAATTTGATTTTTAAATCAAGTCTATCGAATAACTGCCTCGTTGATGCAGTTGTCGCAAAGCGCGACTGCTGAGCATGAGGTCTTGGGTATGATTCCCAGATTGGGCAAAGTGTTATTCAGTTTTTCCATCAGGATCAATTTTTCAGTAGCAGCCTCTGAGTCTAGTAACCCTTCGGGAATTATGGGCGTTATGTTATGATTTGTATAATTGGCATGTATGGGAACTTTTGCCACCTTGGTTTGCGCGTCCCACAAAGGTAATTTGGCATCTAGTGACACTGTGAGTGCAGTGTGCAATAGTAGTGTCGGTAAATAATTTTCAATTGAGTAAAATTATCTGTAAATACTTTATGCCCGTGACTTCGTCTGCATGAATGTCGGTAATCGGCGGTACGGTACGGTAACGTAGCCTAAGTTACTCAAGTAAAAGTTACATCACAATCGGTTCAGCCGTCTAGAAGTTTAGCCGGAACCAACAGACAGATTAACATATTATTTAATATTAATTTTGTAAAACGTTGTTATTTTGACAGACAAAACAAACAGACACTTCAATTTTATTTATTTGGATAGATATCTAGGTACTGTAGAGACCCTGGCCGGTTGAGCCATATACAAACTACTTAATATGAGATAAATATGACTTTGATTTTGGAATAGAGACAGACCGGGTGTCAGCGGATGTCAAGCCCAGACTTAGATTTAGTATTAACAAATATAATTTAATTTAAAGTGAATATACAGAAGTTTAAATGATAATAAGAGTTTCAATCAAGTAAATAGATAATATAATAATAATATCCCGGTACCAGGTCACGCCAAGTGACCACAGTACCTACTTAGGTACTAGTTTTTATACAGATGCGTATAGGTAGATCATAAGGCAAAAGAGAACTCTGAACTATGATGATGGAATACAATGAGCGAATGCTATTAAAAATCTGCACGTACAAATGCGGTTTAAACTCATTTGAATATTTATGTGGCTGTACGTCGAGAAAAATAAGTTTGGACTTGGTACCTAAGGAGTTAATATAGCTTGAAGAGCCTTTGCTCCTGCTTCGAAAGCGTGGAAGTCGGAAAGCGACATCAATGTACCCGTTACTTAATCAATGAAACGAAATCAATGAAATTATGTGTTAATCTAGGACATGGTCCATAGTTGCTCCTTTGGGCAGATTCCTACTATCATCTTACTACTATCGTTATCTGCCTAGCCTTTTTCCTACTACATCGGGTTCGGCTTCCAATCTGACCGGATGCAACTGAATACCAGTATTTTACATGGAGCGACTGCCTTTCTGACATCCACAACCCAGTAACTGGGAAATACGATACTGGGATGGATGTCTGTTCCTTATTCACGCCGGAACGCCATAACCGATCTGTATGGGCGTAGAGATAAATTATAGTCTGGAATAATTACACATAGCCTACTACTTTTGTTCCCATGGGATAATATTACAACTTTGACGCGGACGAAGTCGCCAGCAGAAGCTAGTAAGAAGCCATAATTGTTAAAAAGTGATTAATTAACAAGCGTCTAAACATTTTCACAATCTTTAACATTGTACCTATTAGCTGATCTAATTTATTGTAGGATAAATATGTATGAGTCTATGCCATTATACGTTTGTATTTAAAAAAAATTGTACTTGTGTACAATTTATTTTATTTTTGTAGTTTTGTTAGTTTTTCAATAGAATTAATTCTCGGGCTCTAGATTGCACGATGTTTCTCTTTACCACCTTGGGTTGTCTCGTAGGGAATGCTTATGATGTAAGGTCCGCCTTTGTACCTTTTGATGCATAACAAAAAATAAGTAATGTACTAGAATTTGTACTTAAGATATTATAAACTACTTCTTCTTTTATTTTAGCCCTAATACTTAACAGTGAAACAAAGAAAGCTCCACCGTTGGTGTCCAAGTCACTATCAGATGAAGCTCTACGGGAAGTCAGGAAATCGTTTAAAATGGACAAAATTAATGGAAACCTCTGCCGAGATGTTACAGGTAAGCAGATACTGCAGCACGTAGCTAATGAATTCCTGAAAAATAATATATGTCATCCCGGATTTACCACTTTCCTCTTTTCAAGGTGAACGAATGATTATAATTACACTACTGATCCTGCATCTAAATTATCTTATTTGTTTTTTGTGGTTACAGTTAAAGACAAAGCATACATTGCGGCACAAGGTTGTCTCTCTAATACAAAGGATGACTTCTGGCGAATGATTTGGCAAGAAGACGTCAGAGTCATTGCTATGATCACAAATGAAGTTGAAAATGGGAAGGTACGTACATTTCTGTACACCGTGCACTTGCATGTAGTAAATAATACATCTGATAAGGAAATTTATTACCGAAACATGTTGGCTCTCCTCAATCTACTTGGATTTTATGGATGTTATGAATTTAGAATTAATTCTTCATAATCTTTGCTCACGAATTTGCACAAAATGTGGCCAAACGCTTGAAAAATTTGGCAGGATAATATACCTACCCAATATTCTAGAAAAGTGCGGACGATATTATCATACTCGGCGCGCGGCGCGGAGAAAAGGAATGAAGCGACAATTTCATTAATGTCGTTGTTTGTTTGAATCAATTCTGTCACAAATCATGCAAAGTGATTACGATGATTGAGATTTAATGATTTAATGCTCTGTAATCGTTTTGTGAATTATCCAGATTTAGAACGAGCAGTTTATTTTCAATTTTGCAATTATTTACACACGACTAGGTATATTACATTGTTCAGAATTGGCTTCTATAAAATTTCAATTAATTAATTATTTCTTTTCAGAAAAAATGTGAACGGTACTGGCCTTTGTCGGGCCACGAAGAGAGGTTCGACGGTCTCACAGTCAAGTCCATATCAGAGACACACTATGAGGAATACCTACTTAGAGAGTTCGATGTCTGCGATGACAAGCACTGTCGGACTGTCTTCCAGTATCAGTTTACGGTAATTAAACTTTGATCTTACGCGAAACAAATGGGCAAAGCTGTGGTCTGCGTTATCTGTACCAACCTAATTTTGAATTTTTAATACTGTTGGGCCAATCATATAACCAGCTGAATGACGTTCATCGCTAGACTTCATCGAAGCCTATCTAGTACATAACCCACCGTACCTACAATTTTATTGTATAACGGGGTGGTGTTCGCAACTCCACATCTTGCGTACTGGTGGGTAGGTCGGTGGATGTTGTAGTAGATTATTCGATCCACCCACTTTTACAAGGTAGGCCAGGACCAGCAGCGCCGTAACGTTACTGGTTACTGTAATTCTTTGCCCTGTAGGTAGCGACGTCTGGGCAGTTCAGAAGAATATGGGCTGCTGTGTTGTCTCATGCAGGCTGCATGGAGAGAGACGACTGCACAGTGGGTTGTCTGTTCAAAAAGATTTTATTAAATACACATGACTGGTTATGGTGGCTCTGACTGTACGCAGCTGTTGATTAGACAATTGGAGGGTCTGTCTAGTCGCACGATGTGCTTCCTTGGCCTGCCTCCACTCGATTTAGTCTTACCTTGCCTAGAAGTAACATAAAATTCTTATTTTTTTTTGTTTTTCTAATTTACAGGCTTGGCCCGACCACGGTACCCCTGGTGACCCAGATGGAGTACTGTCGTTTATAGACGATATCAACAGGAGAATGATAAAGAATTCAAAGGACACAGATGCACCAGATCAGGTCGGTACCTACCTATAGGAAGTGAGCCGCCTTTTTATAGCGAAGCCTTGTGTTTTTACAGCACTATTTATTCTGCTCAAGATTTTATTTTTAATCCTTCACTTTAAATATTTCTTTCTCTTTTCCTAATCATTGAGATTTTCCCTTAAGCTCGGCTTGGCGTATTGACCTATTATGCCGCTTTGATCGGTTTCAACATTCATACTTGTCCAATAGTTTTCAATTGCAATAGAAGGGTTTAACATCAATCTCCTTAATTCATAAATAATAAACCATCATAAATATAATTCTTAAACCCTTCTCAATTTTCAATTTGATTACTATTTTTCGGCTGGGCGGTTGCGCTAGAACAACGATTGTCTACACTTCTACAACATTAAAGTAACTGTTTCAGAATATCCTGTGCGTGCATTGCTCAGCAGGCGTCGGCAGGACCGGCACATTCATTGTCCTCGATATTCTTATTGACAAAATTAAAACATCTGGTGAGATTCAACACTTTATGCACTTCTGTTTCTTTTTCGCTTGTGCTAATGCGAGATTATTCTTTTATCATTTATTTTTTTTATATTGCTCTGTTTTGTGATAGCTGCATGCTTGAAGATTGCGAATTTGTTCTTTTTTATTAAAGCCATAGCAATGCCTTTTATTGTTATTTTCTGCGAGATGCCAACTGTATGCAATTTTCGATATCTTTCTTTTTCTTGTTCATTGTTTTTACTCTTAGGTAAGTAATTACATACTATGCGACATGCTGGCTAATTATGTATATAAATATAGTCTTATATAAGTCTTATTCTTTTATAGGTTTCAATTGTGACATCGATGTCCACTCCACAGTAAAGCTAGTCAGGGCACAAAGGAATGGCATGGTGCAGAACAAAATGCAGTACAGGTTCATATACCTAGCGTTGCAAGAGTACATCGACGGCAGGAACATGAAGTTACGGAAAAAGGTGTGTGACTTAGTGATGAATTTATTGTGGTCGAAGGTTTTGTTCAGAGATTTTAATGGAAGGGTAATACGATAAGACTTCGTTCAGAGTATGAGTGCGGACTGAGTGTAGCGCATGTTTTAGAACATGCGGTAAGCTAGTCGTTATGAGGAAAAAGGACGCCACGAGTACGCTCCGTCCTCATACCGGCCCTATTGTACAGGTGTACCAGGTAGGCAAGCTCTTGGGGTGAATAATTATCCGGCATTTTGTCAATGTTGGCCCGAATCTAGTGGGTAATCAGTTTAAAGTGTGCCAGACGGAGGGTACCAAAGGGATTTACCGCCTATTTTTCAAGCAATACTGTTTCACATGTATTCAGTAATGTGTTTGGCTACTGCTCAGAGATAACCTAGCGCGTTTAAATACTTAAACAGACTCTTTAGCTTTGCTATTTTAGAATAGAATTAGATTATACGTTGTATGGTGCGGAAATAGATTACCTTAGCAGCCATATGAAAACGCCAACAACCAACCAGGAGAGAGAAGAGAGCTTTCATATTTATAATTCACACATAGGTACAATTTTGTTTTTCTTCTTTTTACCCCTTCTCTCTAGCTCTATAGCTACCTACTTTTACTTATTAAAATTGTATAAAATTGCGCAACTGTGGAAGTCAGAAGGCAGTTTTCCGCAATAATGGAATGATCAATCATTATAATTTATAATACAGTAAACAGTAACTGGTAATATTATTATTAATAATTTTGTGAGTGTTTTTACAAGTTTTTTTTTCTTTCTAACCAGATGCACGTGAATGTCAATATTTTATGCGGAGCAACTGCCCATCTGAACTCTGCAACTCAATTGGTAGAAATACCGATATCCTAAGGTTAGACCAGCTCTGATATTTTGGGCTTATAATTGGCATTGACGATTGCCATATATAATATTTACGATTGCTCACAAAAGTTATTGATGAATTTGTTATAATTGGATGCTTTGACAGACCGCCTGGATAGGTACCTAATACCTTATAAAAATAAGTACATATTGGACCTAGTTAATTCTCAGCCATTTATCTAACTGATATTCTGTTTGCAGCTAGATAGGTCCATTAAGGGCTAATAATAATGTTAATATAGCTTAATCCAGCTTTTGTCCATAGAAAACATTTTTGTACGGAGATGCGTACCTACGCATCAGTCTACAGAACGCTGAAAAGATGCGTACCTACGCAACTATTATTGGGTATTTTCTATGGACAATACCTGAAATTGAACTGAATAAGAATAGTGAGTACCTAAGTCCCATCTTGGAATAAGCAACGTAAAGCGTTGCTAGCTCTTTGGAGTAGAAAGTGTCCACTAGGCGGCTGTCATTATTTATCAGGATCACAGGGTGTTAGTAGGTACCTACTGCTGGGTACCTACTGCTGTTTAGGTAGTATATTTTTCACCTAGTGCCTTACATGTATGTACATATCATAATTATGAATGATGACAATGATGTAAGCTTATTGACCTCTATCTTCTGTTTCGTGTGGTCATTAATTATTGATACTTTGAGTGTTGAACTGATTCAGAGCAGCAGTTCTTTTTCATATTTCCGGGTTGGTTCCATAGTGAAAGTGTTCTATTCAGAAGTGACCCCAATGACCTCTTAAAATATTAAGATTGTAAGAAAAGACTTAGAATAAAAGACTTATGTTATTTTCTGAATGTGTCTAATTTTAATATTTCTTTTCCAGGTATAGGTACCTACACGTCGGACGCATAAATCGACCGGTAAACTACCAAAGTGAATATTTTAGATTTATTTATAACTTAATCAAATAAAAGTTTGTCAATAAGCGGAGGATCCGATACAGTCAGTCATAATAACTTTGTTTTTAAGTAATTTTTATTAAACCATTGTATATGAATCAGCTGTATTTTATTTGTATATATATACATATTATAGTTACCTACTGGTGCATTCACAGAAGGTAGAGGTACCCTACCTAATTTTCCCTTATATCGGGGTGGCGGCCTCGTTGGTATAGTGGTCCCAGGTCGGGCAGTGTTATTGGGTTTTTCCATCAGGAATTTCTCAGCTACTTTTAGTGTTGCAATATTTCGAATCTAAGTATTTGATTAAAACACTATTTTTTTTTCCGTATCGTTATGGTTTTTTTCTAAAATCCTCTTGTCAGTCCTCGTGGCGAACTTCCAAGTTTTTTATTCTGATTTAGAACAGGGTTAATTTCATAGGATATCTATTGGTATCACATTAAATAAGGAAAGATATGGCTCAACCACCCAGTGTCTATAGCATCTACGATGGTAGTTGGTGTCCACGGAGTAGGCAGGATCATTACTCTTATTGGGCGGCACAAAAGCACCTCAATGTTCAGCCATATCCGGTCAATTTAAATTAATTCTTTAGGGTTTACGAGGCTAACTTAAAATAGCGCATAATTGAAATAAAACACCAATAAACTTTCTTCTTTATTTATTTCACATTAAAACATTTTCAAGCTATCTTGATTTAACTATCAATTAACGTGATCTTTTATTCCAACTAAACAAATAGTAGGTAAGTACTTAATCATAATTATATTAACAATAGATTATAATAATAAGGTTGCTTTAAGCTAGAAATTATTTGCAGATAATAGTATAAACATTTAAAATCGATAAAACATCGAAATTAATAATAAACAGCTCTATAAAAACATTATTTTAAGTTTTTGCTTTAAACGTCTTCAAAAATGGGTCAACTAAGTAAAAATACTAGAAAAATACTCATATAAAAGAAGTTTTGATTTGGCACGATTAGATAAGTAATAAAACCAATGAACAAGAGGAATGAACATGATAAAAAATGTCTAAGTTAAATAATTTCATTAAGAGTCTATTGTTAAAATCAAGAAAATAAAAGACAATTCCTTAAATGTAAGATTAATGATTTACATTACGATGGCTAAGCTTATTTTTTGAAAATATAATTTGTCTACACAGTCATATTTTCTATTTCAATGCCCGTAAAAGTACAGCGATTAAGGCTTAAAAAAGCATTAAACAAAATAATACAAATAAAATATTTTAACTTCATAAAACAAAGTTTTTCACAAGAACGAATTGCCAAGTGCTAGTTTTATTTGTGATTTGCAACGAACATTTAAAAAGCGCAAACAATTAATTTGAATAACATAAATATCTATGACTAATGTTCTAGATCTATTCCATCTTTCTAATGTAGATATAATATTGAGTCTAAAAATAAGGTTATTTTATACAACAATATTTATAAGTTTTATTATTATTATTTTTTTGCTAATTTTGACATACCTAAGTACGCACATAATTGATAGACTTCGTGATTAAAGTACCTATAATGTGAATGCCTATAAAATTATCTAATATTGTTGACGGTTGCCATTTTTCGAGTTATTTTATCATAAGTCTGGGTGAAAACGATATTTTTAAATAAAACAATATCAGTACCTATGTTAGGAAAGTAACCACGATTTTATTTTGATCAATTCTTATGCATTTTAATTAGGTAACTTTTCTTATCACAGTCGATTTGTTATTATTTCGATATAAATATATTTTTTGTCATGAGCCGTCAAGAATATTAAATAGTTCGTATAATTTTGTAGCAGGTAATTTTGTATCATATGTTGTACAACTTATTGTTCGTTGTATTTGATGGCATATCAAGGAACCTTGAGAATAGGCCCGAGGGAACAAATCAATCTCAATTGAGTGCTCTCTCGGCCTTTGAACATGCAGCTTTTGAAAAAGAGCATAGGTGGTAGCTACTTTTGGGAGTTTGGATGATACCTAAAAGCAATTAATTTGTGCCTACCTACCATTGACGTTTACTTCTTGACAGTTCGTGATAAGTGAACACTCAAATGAGGTTAGTTCATTATTACGGACCTCGTACAATTCTACGAATTTTAAATATCGTCGCTTACTTTCGAAAATATAGTGAATAGACAAGGATAGAAAAGATTTTTGGCACTCAGTATGGAAAGATATCCTAGGTGTTAGTCGTTACAGTAATAAGAAATGTTAGGATCTAAGTAGAGGGTACAGTTACACCTAAAAGTGATCTATATACATTGATAATTAGAGTTTCTATGAGTTGTGATTGTTTATCATCGTCTCATAGCACAGACTGACATGCAAGAAGAACAGTGTTCACTTGATAAATCTATGATGGAATATTATTACTGGCTACACATTCATTACAATGATTATATTGTTTGACTATAAGTTAACAAGAATGGATATATTTTTTTTTTGTTATTTTGTTGATCAATTAAAATGCCAATATTTTTAGATATCATTATTTCATTTTCCGTTGAACTTGCTTATAAGTCGTTTGTTTGGGAAAAGCATGCGGGATTCAAACTTAATATCGGAGTAGCTATCAAAACAAGATAACAAACCTAATCAAATTAGTGAAGTATCTCGTAACGTAACATAACAATAGGCAATAATACTAGTTCAATTAAACACTAACAATTATGTGTAAATAGGAGCCCTCGCGCATTAGGCAGTCAGTTATTTATTCGAGCGACTGGTAGGTATGGTCGCCAATGCATCGCGGTTTCACGACCGGTCACAATGAAACCATTGGCCGAATTGATTCCTAAATACTGCCAGCCCTGTGGGGCTGAGCTCACGTTGGCTGCGCCTGATGCGCGCGAACTCGAGACAGATAATTTATGAAGCATCGACTACAAGGTCACAGTATGTCAGTCTCGTAAACCTTATTAGTAGTGGCTACAGCTTCGGGCAGCTTGCCTTTGTCGTTAGTCAATGATCCGTCGATGTGATTGTCGGCGGCCAGATGAGTCATGCTGCCGGATATCGCGGCGGGCGCCAGGTTCAAGTTCATTTTGGTCAGTAAGTTGGACTCGCTGCCGGTTTTCTTGAGGTCTGGCTGCGCAGTGGGCGGCAGTGTAGGGCCGCTCCGTTGTATCATCTGCAGACGCGCGTACTGTTCTTGAAGTGCCTTCTGCTTCTTCAGCAGCTCTTGATGTCGTTGTTCTAGTGGCGTGTTTCGGTTAGTGGCCTTGTCGTCGTCGGAGGAGGGGTCGGAGGGGTGAGGTAGGAGGGCAGGGTCAGGGTCGCAGCGGGGTGGCGAAGCGGGCGAGGTGGGCGAGGCGAGCGGCGAGCGCGAGGTGGTGCGAGGCGGCGGAGGTGGAGGTGCGCGGCGCGCGGCCATGGCGAGTAGCTCAGGGTGACGCTCGGGCACGGGCGGCTTAGGCGGGTGCTGGCCGCGCGCGCGCACCGGTGGCGACGCGTCCGTATCGCTGCCGCTGGGGTACGAGTGCAGGCGCCGCAATGGCCCGTCACCCCGCCCGCCGCGCTCCGCCGGCTTCGCGAACGTCTGCAGCTCGTCTAGTAGCGCATCGAGGGCGTTTTCTGGCCGCACGTCCGCTCCCCGGACCGCACCGCCTCGCCCGGCGCACACGCCGCCGGTGCCCTGCGCACCATTCCACGCACTTCTAGCTGTGCTCGCCGATCTCCAACAGACATTATAAAAGAGCGGTTGCAAGTAAGCCCCTAATACTTTAAGACTCATTTTTTTTTTACTAGAAACTAAAACTTGAAAGCGTATTGCAACCGCGCTTTTAATACATATATATATATATAAACACTTATTCAAAACATTTAACACCGCATTCAGTCCATTGAAGACACTTAGAATTGGACAAGACTATGTCTGAATGCGACCACAATCATTCAAAAAGAATAAAATAGAAACGAAAAAGGCGAATGCCTTTCTTTTTTGTCGTTGAATATTTTGGAAAATCTTAGTTCATCAAGAGTTACATTCATATTACATACACATTTCTTTATACTAAATAATCTAGGAATATCTGTTAAACAAATTATGTTTAGATAATTCTTATTTAAGTATGTAATATTTATTCAACGATAAAAAATGAAAAGGAAGTGTAGACGAGCGGCCTGGCTAGTGGGAAGTAAACCGAAACGTGGTGGAGTAACGTAATGTAATACAGGTGAAGAAGTAAGATTTAATAATTATTAGAGATACATAATGGACAGTTATATAAATACATTGGGTTCTGTGATATTAGATACATAGCGCAACAACAATAATAGAATTGTGATTAGATTTAGAAACGTATTTACTCTTAACAATTGTGATGATTTTGCCATTAGTCAAAAAAATTATAAAGTGTATATAATAATTTTAGATACTTTTAAACTTATTTATTTTAATAATAGTATACTACTAAAGGAAGCTAATGTCAAAGTGACATTGTAATCAAAAACTAGTCTAAGAAAAGCTCAAAGTGGATTACTGCAATCGCTACTATGATTAAAATATTATCATCAATGTGCAAAGGTATTAATATACTTTTACGTAACGAAAGTACTTATTTCAAAGCATTGTTTAAATTAATTACCTGTGCTCCGTTGAGGTGTGTTAGTTTATTTATAATTTAGTTTTATATTATTAAGGGACAGATTAATTATCGAAGTAATTTAAAAGGAGCACAATGTATCTTCAATAATTAGAAATAATCAAGTAGGTATATAGACATTGGACTGTGTCCATAAAATACAAGTAGATGATAGTTGATGAAGTTACGTCGAAGGTAAAGAGAGTCTAATAGTACAAGGGGAAAGGAGTGTGAAGGAGGTTTGTTTAAGGTAGCTCATTCATTTCCGGAAGTGTAGGGCTGTGAGCGGCTCCTGATATCGACAATGCGCTGCAACAGAATAGAAAACAGCAAGATGCACAAACTATTGTTTCAAAAGCAACTACTAGAAAATACACCATGCTTGTTATTCAATCTATTGATAATGACGTTGTGTTCATATTTCACACACACACACATAAATGAATTATTTAAAAAAAGAACACAAAGGAAATTATTGAAATAAAAATAACGAAATAAATAATGAAAGAAATATGAACACACGTCTGAATAACTATGTGCTTCATGAACCATCCTTTAGTCGTGAATTTTAAAATATTACGGTGAACTTTGTTGGCTTTAAACTTGGATGTAAACATAACATCAGTTATGGAAAAGATTTATGTAATGATGGTCTAAAATGGCTTTACCATCTCATCACAAACTATTTTAAACAGATAAACGCAAACGTATTTCATTCTGTAGCAATAACTGAGGTTCTGAGTGCAAACAAGTTTTTGAATCATTCTTTCCGATTTTGTGTTGACTATAAAAATACACACAGCTTTTCGCATGCAACGTGCGACACGATGTAACCTTAGATGCAGATTTAATATACATCATGTAGGGGAGTCCAGGGATAGCTCTGACTTCATAAATTGACTGAGACCGTAACGAATTTGTATCTTGGCACCACAGTGACCACACAATCGTGGTAATATATATTATACACCCGAAATAAAAGAACACGATGAAAAAATTGATGTAGAATTTTGGTAAATACAGTGACAAAGTTACGTTTTGACATTAACCTACCTATAAATACCAGCCTATCTGTCCCATTGCAGAGCAAAGGCCTCTGCTCATATAGAGCAGGCCCGAACATTGATCACCACGCTTGCTCAAGGCTGATTGGCGATTTCAGACTTACCTATGTTTATTATAAGCCCAGGTTTCCTTACGATGTTTTCTTTCACCGATGTCAGTGATGTCCAAGATAAACTTTAAAATATTCAGAATTTACATAAATTACGGCGATACTTCGATAGAAATAACATGGAGCTTAGAAAATACAAATCCTAGAAGTGATTGATTGCATTGGTTATTGTGTTGTTTGATTTTTAACACAATACACAAGACAAGGCTGGAAATGATAAATTACTACCAAATTATTTCTTCTTTTTTTAATCTCACCATCCCCGGTCTGCCCTACATTTCATGTAAAAATATACAGGATTTTAAATTTTTTGTTAGGTTTCATTTAATATTCAAAGACAGTACAAACAATTTTCAACTTATCAGCACCATGAGCTAATTAAAACACAGATAGTAAACTATTACATAATGCTGAGTCACTTGAAAGTTGTATGTCATTTACCCCAGATACTTAGTTCATCTGTTAAAATTCAACAATGATTTATTGAAGCGAAACTCTCATGAAATTGTAAACTATGCCAGCAGACACTACTCATCGCTTTATAGATATCGTTGAATTTTAAAATAGACGATTCCAGTATTTATATTACTTTACTTAAGGTACAATTTACGTTTTTTTATAATAAATATAAGCATGCGTACCGATTCTTTCAATAATGTTCGAACTGGAAAAAATATGCAAAATGTCTATAAGTCTTTCCAATATATCTGTCAGTCAAGCGAATTTGGACAAACTTTATTTATAAAGCGTAGATACAAAATCCAGTGCACCAACATGCCTACAGAGATAATTATAGCAAAAATTTGTGATAAAATTACATAAAAATAGACGATGTAATAATTATATTGAAAGTAAAATATAATAAAAGTAAAATACGGATGTAGAATAAAAATATAGAAATAAATAATTTAAACGTATTTATGAATAATAATGGATAATTATAGTATTATGAAGAGATTTTATTACTCGTTGACAACAATAGCTTCCTTGAAGTTAAGACTCTCTCTCCAAGCGAACTGCCGGGTACCATCACGGAAAAAAGACCATGAAATCCATTGTTAAAACAATTTGATAATAATGACACAACATAAAAATATCATAATGTATATAAGAGATAAGGTGGAAATGTGTGGCATAGCGTCTTGGCATAAGCTGCGACATATGACTGCTGCCTGTCCTGTTCCTGGTGCCTACCACGTAGGACTCTGCCGATGAAGACTCGAGAGATGCATAGATACGGGTGATATAAAACATCTACAATGAGGTGGTCCGACAAAGTTCTCTTTGACTCGTAAGTATTTGAATTCAACTGTAAGAACGAGTGTCTATTAGCCCGTTTTGTTTTTACACTGTAGATTGAGATAATCTTATTACTATTTTATACGCATTCATTAATTAGTATCTGGTAATTATACTGATGAAGCTTTGTTTAATGAGAAGGAATCAAATTTTCAAAGACAAAAAATAGGAAAACGAACTCAATTGCTATTATAATTATAATGTTTTAAAGAAGGCTTTTGACACGGTAAATCAAAATTGTTTTCATCTGCAATCTATCAATATGATTATGAGAGCTTTTTTCGTATTGAATGTATCATATTTTGTATAAAATTTAATTGAATGTTATTACTTTCCATATAATGTACCTTTTAATAAGTATGACGCATTATAATTTATCAGGCGTTCCATAGGGCTTCATACTTTTCCCATGTTGGTTTTTAAGCGAGTCATTAATTATATTGACCTGGTCGAACCACATGTATCGATTACTCATGGTCTTATTATATTGGAAACTTACAATGTGGGATCATAGCTACCTATTTCATCGGATACTTTTACATCTAGTTGGAGTGTACAGACAAGTTTGGATGACACTTTTGGGCGTGGCAGTGAGTGGCAGGTCCTTCTAAACATGTTGTATATGGTTGACATATTGTTAAAATTGGCATTATTTTCCGAAAGCAAGGATTATAAAATGCAACGTTTACGGATGGTGCATTGGTTGCAGGGATGTGTGCAAAAGAATGTCAAGATTCGTTGTATTCTGTAATATTACGTCACACTCTGTCTTATAATACTTACCGATTTAATTATGATGATGGACATTATTCGTTCGTAATTAATTTGTTCCATTAATAGTAATTATTCGGTGTTAGCCTAACAGACTACATTTTATGTAGTTATCATTTCAAGTACCTAAGTACTATTGATTTTTTATAATTATTTATTAATAAAATATCAATGTTGAGTATGTTAAGTTTTAGAAGTATTACCTTATAATATTTTTTAATTGGCTGTGTACGTGTGCCTTCGATCATTCTATAATGAGTTCAATGAAAGCAATTTATTATATTGCATTACTTTGGGTTTACTTTATAATTTATATGTTATACTAGCTCTACACACTAATGTTATAATTTTACTACAGTTTAAATATTTCTTAATATGTCATAGTAATTTTCTCCACAGGCATTAGGTACTATTTTGTGTCTATTTTCGTTTTTGCTCTTACCTCATTATTTTTTTCCATTTTGAGAAACAATACTATCTGACGTACAAAATAAAATTTAGTCATGTGGCACTGCGTCTTTTATGGCAGCCATGACACGTGGAGGAAACTTTGTTGGGTTGAACTGAAGTGTCATTTTTCATAATACGGTTTATAAGCAGGACGTGCATACACTGTGCAAGGTTTGCTTCACCTACTTGTGCCGTCTTTAAAATTAACATGGGTTTTTTGTAAATGTTATTTTTTTATATTGATACTATTTATGTAACTAATACCATTTTACTACATATTTGCATCTTGTTGATCTAAAATGTACTTGACCTGTCTAACCTTAGATTCTAATATATGCACCAGGTTGGACAAAACGGTTGAAAGCCGCAAAGCCAGTCTCCTGCATCTGGTGACGATACTGCGGACCTGTGAACCTTTACAACCGAGAATACTATACTTTCAACGTTTATAATATAGTAACACTAATACGGTATGTACTTTAATATATACCTACTTCAAATTGTTATTCCTGTTATTGTTTTAGAAAACTTGTAAGAATTATTTTATACAGTTTCACCAAAGTTCAAAAAAATGAGCGGTAATGATAGGCAAAGTTTAATCGGCGGAGTACTTTCCTCCGCAATATCGCTATCTTGCGTGGATGGACAGTACATGAGTAGTGCCTTTGTTAACAACTTTTGGGAGTAGAGGGTCTAAAACTAGTTATAAATACTGACTTGTATGTCAGATTCAATTTATAACTGTGTCATACCAGTTTTATGATTGTCCGACGTGTAATCTGGTCCCAGACTCAGAAATGTGTTTGATAGAATTGTTACTATTTCGAACACATAGGTAACGACTTATACTTTATTAATCATTCACACTCTTTACTACAATTTGCTACACGCTTGCTTTTATTTATTTCTCCAACTATATTTCATAACGAAGTTGGTTTACATCCGTAATACGTCCCACACAACCGTCAAGACGTGATACCCTAAGCAATTGCTTAATTTGCTTATCGACTAATCCGGCACTGATCAAGCGGGTCTAGTGATGAAACCATCTCAGGTTACCATTTTAGTTGGTTGATCGTCCAGACACGTTCGTTTCTCAATCCTTGCCTAGTTATGAATTTACAAGTAGGTGTCTACTTATTTATATCAATCGCCACGACAGTATAAGTCATATACCGAATGTACCTATCTATAACTTGTTATATAAAACAGAGTGTGTCGTAATATTTTTGGATGCGAATTTCGTTATTGTATGCCAATTTCGTTTTTAGTTGAATTATGATGAACAACACTTGCGTGAGGATAAATTTTGAGGCCAATTTTGAAAAATTTTGATAACACCCAGAATACACAGGACAATTTATAATTAATTTATCGGATACCCAAAATGCGTAATGAAAAAGTCTATAGGATTAGATTTTATAAATAAAAGAAAAATAAGCCACTATCAGTAGTCAGCTTGTAAGAGATGATGTTAGGATACGCTAAAGAACAGGTGCACAAAACATGCTTACTCCTTGTGACAGAAAAAAAACAGGGGCACATGCAATTACAAACGAAGCAATCGTTGGTATCAATGTTAGTTCGGGTGATATCGCCCGGCTAGGGGGTGACGTGATCAGCAAATGAACAAAACGAACACTTCGCAAATAAATCGAAGTGTTGGAAAAAAATGCAAATTTTATAACTCTTGGCAAACCTGCAATTGTTAAGCGCATGGTATATATTAAAAAGTATGAGCATCAGGAACTGGAATTATCTTAATAATTATAAAGGCATCTGCTTAATCTATCTGTAAATAAGAAGTTTCAGCACTTCGTGTTACTTTCAATAGGGAATCCACTAAGACAACATATTGTAATTTATTAGTTAGGTATACAAGGGGCCATAATATTAAATAAGTATATAAGATAAGAAACCAACCACCAACTATTGTTTCCTTTTAAGAGACCTATTACTCAATTTATTAACTTCAAAAGTAAATTGCTTTCAATACCTTGTTGTGGGCCAGCGCATTGGGACAGGTGCTGTCCGAAGCGCATTCCTCGGACGAGGGTCCGGCGGTGAAGCTGGAGCTTTGAGATGACACCGGCGACACGCGGCCGTCGGTCAGCGGCAGGCGCTGCTCCTGGACGCAAGCGAGGCTGACGAACGAATTAAACCATTATATTTATTGGTACACTTGTTAGCCTACCAGGCTAGTGGAAACAGGTTGAAGTAGAATGCTGGTCTTAATATTAAACGTGTTAAGTACCTGTTGTTCAAAATAAAGGGTGTAAAAGACACTTAAAGAAGCCCAAAGTTACCCGTTCCTCCCATTATTGCAATCATTCTTTTGTTCTGGACCATACCTGGGAACCTTCTCCTTACGGAAACATTGAAGGTCAACTTTGACACTATCAATACCCCCACAATTCATGTACAGTCAAAAAAACCAATAGGTATGCAGGATTGTCAGATATAGTTGAAGTTTTCTTAGAAACCAATGGATGGTTTCAAATGTAGGTAATTTAATTTAAAAAGTAGATAATAAAGTAGTGGTAGTTTTATTGGGTTTTTCCATCAGGAATTTCTCAGTAGCAGCCTCGGAGTCTGTATTTGTGCCCGGTTGATGACAATAGGCTCGCCCCCTATTACATGGGACTAAAAACATAACTGGCGAAATGTGGGTGTACTAATAGGTACACCTCTGCCTAACCCTTCGGGGATTACAGGCGTGATGTTATGTTAAGTAGATAATAAACAGTTCATTAATTGAGTTTCAATCGCAGACATCCATCGGTTTCTAAGAAAACTTTAACTATATCTGACGACCCTGCATACCTAAGTATCTGTTTTGCTGACTGTACAGTTGCACGCTCCATTCAACCGCAAACACATTGTTTTGCGTGCATTACACTGCATTACTTTGAACAGTGATTTTGCAAACCAAAAATAAAAAACGTTTATTAACAACGTTTTTCGCTTAATGTTGCTTAATTTGATGGACAGTACCTATGCACAATTAACAGCTATGTGATGGGTTTTTTACACCTCGTACCTCGTACGTATCAAAATTATGACTTCAATATTTCCAAAGGAATATTATAGGTATATGATGACACTTCCAATAAGCCAGACACAGGAAAGCCAGCCCGGCTTTTAATTTGGCTAAAGGTTAAGCATTGTTATACCGTTTGAGCGTAACCAGAGTTCCAGTAAGCTTCTTGCAGCGACGCAAGGCGAGCTCCAAGCGTTCCGGCTCTTCCTCCAGCATCTTCTCCTTGCGGACCACCTGGAAACGACAGCAAAATGCCCTCAATTTACGTCACGAAACGAATATCCTATAAAAAAATTAATGCAAGGTATTTTAGATGAAATAACGAATACGTCGTGAAACAAATGGCGTTTCTAGAAATAACAATGATTTTTCTTGACGAATTAATACGTCAGAAGGCAAAGGGAGTTAGGTAATACGCACTTTGACTTTTCCCCTTTGAGAAACATATGTCAATGTATGTCAGATCGTCTGTGGATGTATATATGTACGAGGTAAGGGCTCTTTCAATTGGGTAGTGACACCGTTAGCCAATAGTTCCAACTAAAATTGTACCAATAGATACAACTTTATTTTAGTCAAAAAAATAAAATTAAAGAATTGGCAAACAGTTAAATTAGATTTTTAGTTGGTTTGAAATCAGTAAATAGTTAATCAATTGAATTTGCAAATAGTTGACGTCACGTTTTATTATTGCCATATAAAATCTATGGGGGAATCGCGTTTTGTCAGCTTATAAATACGCGTCACGCGTCACGAACAATATTTAATAAGCGTTTGGTGCCAAAGTCAGCTCTGTCTGATTTCAAATTCAAAGTCAAATCATATAATTCTATTAGAAATACTAGAGAAGCAATAAATGCACGAAATTAATGTTTTAAGTTTTTTAAATAGCGCCATCTATTGAACAGTAGATGTACTGAACTGACAGCTCACAATCTCTGTTTTAGCAGCGCCATCTAGTGGCAAACAGAATTCCGTGAATGTGTCCAAATTCAAAATCAAGAACAAACTATAATCGGAAATGTCTTCAAAAGCGATAATTATCCACTCTAACTGTGACTGGAACAGTACTAGTAACTTTCTATTAATGTAAAAATGCAGACACAAACGGAATCATTACGCAAAAGAAACATAAAACAGTTATTAGCGAGAAATCGAACATCACATTCAGAATTAGTCGAGTAAAAATCAAATCAAATCAATTAAAACGACCGCTACCCATTTCTATAAACAATAACCTAGGTGAAGGCTCACCCCTAAAATTCCAGAATATGAGGATGTCAAGATTTCAAGAAAATAGTGTGGCGGACTAGATTTTAAAATATTTTAAATTACTTCCTTACCCAGGTATAATTTAAGTCTTGTTTTGTTTTTAATTGAGTTATTGAAAGCTACTAGTCTACTGTGAATTAGTCACAGTTTCATCAGTCATTCAATATAAGGTTGTCATAATTATATCCTTGGGAATACCAATTCATTTTTAGTCTATGTACTCCACGAAGCATTTGATTTAGTAAACGCGGTTCAAATTGTATGAATGTTTTGGGCTCGTTGTGTTTAGTGAATTATGTTGCCAAAGTGCATTCAGTAATAAATGATAGATGCTGCAGTAGCTATTATAAAGTGTTTTGATAAACTAATTTTATCAATTATTTTAATTTTTATAAGTATAATTCAGTTTTATCATAGGACTGTTACTGTTATGTATGTTGTAGCTTCGTATTCTTTTCTACGTATGTACCTAATTACCTATGTTTGATTTTTTTTGTATCCGTTTTAATGTTTCTTTTTGGTATGGATTGTGTAATCTTAAGTGGACTACTTATTTCTTTAATAAAGCTCGTTCTTCTTAATCAGTTCTTTATTTGTTTATTTAAGACTAGTATTGTCGAAAAAAAGTTTCATTGTCTTCTTATGTGCACTTTTAAATCATGCTTGTGATTTTATTTTTATAAAAACGTTGCTCTTTACACTGAATTGGTTGTCTTAGTTAGGTTCATCGCCGCTGTTGTCATCTGTTGTACTATTCAACATGTCTGTCATCATAATTACCGTCTTCATTAATCGGTGGAGACAGACTTTGTTCCAGTACGACGAAATGTAATGTTTTTTAAGTTTATATTTGTTTATTGCTAGTAGCGACATCTTGTGAGTGTAATCCAGTACTATTTCTCAAAAGTTTTAGTCAGTATTAGTGCTAGTTTAAAGCGTTTACTTATTGTTGTTGTGACAACTAATATTTCTCAAGAAATATCTTCAGCTAGCACTCCCTACAACAACTGCACGGCTACCGAGCACCAAAGGTAAATTGAAAGAGCCCTAAGTGCGTATGTATGAATATGAGTGTTAGTGATCTTATTTCGGCACCTTCTCCATCTCAGCAGCCAGCTTGGCCTTCATGGTCTCCTGCAGGATGGGAAACTTGAGCTTCCAATCAGCGACCGTCTTGCTGCTCTTGGACAGCACCATGGCGATACGCTCTATGTCAGCCATGTTAACACGAGTCTCCCTGGAACCATATTAAATGATTTTTTAAATAAACGTATTCTATAAGGAATTCTACATATAAGGTTAGGTACACAATATGACTTATTATGCGAAATATTGTTGAATATGATTTGAAACTCTCGACCTGACAACCAATAAGAATAATAAAAATAAATCTTAATAATCCATTGATATGCAAAGTACATAATATATCAATGTCAAAACCACAATCATGTTTATTATTCTCAGAGGTCATTCACGTCAAGTAACATAAACGGATATAATAGATGAAGTAGGTACCTAATATAACGTCTAAGAATAATAGCGAAAAAATATTTTAAGGGATTGACATTTATTCTTATTCGTATTCATTACTTTGACTCATAAAATATCGAATAAAGAACTGCTGTTTTGCCAAAAATCTTTGAAACAGCTGATTACCTTAAAATGCTTTTTACTATTGTTGTTGAACGTTAGGTAAAAGATTACCTATACCTGTTAGCAGCTTGGCCACGCAGACGCTCGACGGTAGCCTCGAGCTCGTACAGATCGTTCTCGAGCAGCAACATATCCTGGCGATAGATCTCCTCTTCGCGACACAGTTGCTGAAACCACCATAAAATCTAATTTTAGTAAAACAGTTTTTTTAATAAGATACTTTTTTTTTTAAGAAACTTCATTAAAATCGGTTTATTCATTTCGAAAAATAAAGACTCCGCGAAAGATGTAACGAATGTAATGTTTGTAATATTATATGGATGACGATTTTTTAAGTCCGCTCCTTAAAAATAAGTTGTATACGCACGGAGTTGGGATCAAGCTCGCAGAAGCTTTCAGCAATAGCTCCAATCTTGACGATGGCGTCGCCCATAAGCTGCCTCATCTGCATGGCGTGAGTCAGAGTTGAGCGGCGCATGTTGCGAGTCTGCGAAACATATTATCACATAAGACTTAACACTCAAATTTAAGCAAATCTGAGCAAAATGTCGCAAATGCAAAAAATTTCGCTCAAAGCTTTTGTAAATCTCGCATCAGCTCGCGCCACATCATTAACTTTTTTTAATGAGTTTAACATACCTCAATCCTCAGATCACGACCTTGCTTTTGCAACAAGCGCAGCTGGCCGTGGAAATCAGAAGTTACGTTGATTGTATAGGTCTTCTGTGGGATTAGAGCAAGTTGCTGGCTGACCAGCCCAGCAGGTTTTGGCGGAGGCGCCGGCTTCAGACGATCACGCTCTGAAATATAATTTATCATTTTCCATATATTAAACGACTACAAAGCCGACCCCTTTGGAGAAAGCTAAATATAAAAGCATGATTTTTTTTAATTGCATTAGCTTTACCTACTCCAGCAAAGTGGATTATTTGTGGAACATCATTCAAAGCTGGTGCTAAGCTTTTATTGAACGATGCCGCATTGGTTAATGTTTACTTGAAGACCATGAGAGGAGGATACACAGATGCAGCAATGTTCAGTTACTCGACCTAAGTAAAAGACGGATATTGAGCACGCTCGATGCTTTGCTTACGAATCCTCATCTCGTGGTACATCGTCTGTGTATATCCACCATCACGTTTACAATTGTTAAGTACCGGCATGATCCAAAGCTAATGGCATTAGTAGATAAATTACACCGTTGTTATTATTTTATAAAATACGTTTATTCAAATATCAATGGATATCAAAGAGTTACCTTGAGATGACGTCCTCGGCAAGGTCGAAGATTTGATAGCCGGTTTGGTGGGTTTGGAATCAGCTTGTTATGGCAAAGAAGTAAGCGGAAAGAAATCAAATACAAGAATTATGAACATGGTTATGATATTAACTACGACAGTGATTAGAAAAAAAATAATCAGCAGAGGATTCTATCGACTTTAAGAATGGTGTGACCACATTGATCACGTTGGCAAAAGTAACGATTACATACACTTTCACTTCATTCTCTGTATTACAAAGAATATCAATGTGAGAGCCGACGATGTGGCCATTCTATTTATCGATGATAATAATGATGCTAACTGGTAAACAAACAAAAATAATTAATAACCGACATTAATATAAATGTATAATGTAAGGGATCATTTCATATCACACAAGGGATTGATTGACTGCTGACATCGTTATCAAATAAAATAAAATATGAGGAATTGACTTGTGTGTAAAAAAAGGCTAGCATCAAAAGGGTTGTCGATATAAACGTTAAAATAGATTAAAAACCATACAATACAGGCAACACACGTTCTTTATACAAAGCTCTGTACTGTCGTGTTCAACTCAGTCGGACACGAGAGATACGCGAGCGTTACGTCGTTACAAATAACAGGTGCTTCTATATTAAACAACCACCACCGAGGGTTTATGCGATTCAATTACCATACTCTCCGCACCCTTAACATACGTAACTACTAAATAGACTACGAATGCAGTCAACTTGCAACAAGGGCTTTATACATAAGTAAACAAAGATTTGTATGCGTACCTGTATGCTGGGGTGAATGCTGCTTTGGTGAGCTCATATCAGGAGGATCATCGCTAAATGATACTGATTTCTCAAATGAGACAGATTTTTCTGAAATAACAAATTTTCGTTTGGTCAGGCAATAATCAACGTCAGAGTTATTTGTAAATATCTCTGGCACGATGCATTGATATTTTAAATCTTATAACAATAGAAGTACAGGGAAAGGCTGCACACAAAAATGAATGAAAAGACTTCAGTGGCAAAGTGCATAATAGGTTATTTCCAAAAATAATTTGGTGGATGGATTATAGAAGATAGTGGTCGAATTGAGTAATTTTGAATGGTGTAGAGTGTGTATAAGAAAAAGAAAATATAAAATTTAGTGCAACTTTCTACGTCCAAATGGAATCATGTATTATATGGGAAAAAAATATTGATAATTTCGTAATTTAAAAAAAAGTTTTTGTTGCGATCATTTGGTATCCAATCGGGGAAAAAATAGATTAAATCATAGCACTGTACAATAATCATAAAGTCAATATTCAAACATTACATACTAAAGTCAAACATAATAACAAGACAACTTAGTAAAACTTGCGATTTCTACCAAATTATTATAACAAGATGTGATCAGTGAGTTAAGTTGATAATCCGTATATATCACGACACGATGGCTACTACTAAGTGAACAAAGTGGCGCACGTTATAATCGAGTCCAGCAATGATTATTTCTACTTATCAAAGCCTTTATTTCTACCTTATTACTCCTAATACTCATCATTTCTATGAGAAGAATAGCAGTAATTTTATTTGGTCAAAATTCACAATGTACAATGAATTCAACGATTGTATTAGGTTGATGAGGTGACGATAATTTCAAAACGAAGGTATAATACAATACAAATGGATTTGAGCTCAATACAATTGTTTTTTTTTTTAGAAAGCTGAAATAAGAATAATATCACTCGATGTAGCAAGCAAGCGTTCGGCGTGATAATGATGTAGATCGCTAAATGCATTGCGAATGTCATAGGTTTATAGGACATTAATATTGGCGAATTACGAGTCAAATACATTGATGGTGTGAAAGTGACGCTTTCCCTGTCCAACGTGCCAAGATGTGCGGAAGCATAAGATCTCTGGCATCGCATTTACTCGGCTGGTAATGGAATGTGGTAGAACCCATAATTTGCGGTTTTGTTTTTCTCCACTACCTACAGCTGTTAAGTGTGACGTCAAACGACCAGGTTGCAGGTACTCCTAACATTGGAAATTGTGGAGAAACCGTAGATAAGCGTCGTAACCTTTTAAATTATTAGCTTTTACTTGATGACTCGTTTCCTTATAACTGAGAATGGTTGTCGTCGGTGTCGGAAGGGATTATTGTTACTCGACACTAGCAATGCATCAGCGTTAACTCTTTAACCGCCTCCGATCACACTTACGAAATTTATCTCTGCCTAACTTAGGCGGTCTCTCGTTGCTGGTAAATCGTGCCGCATCTGAGTGCAGGAAAACGCAAGCTACATTAACGGATGAAGCTTTAAGTTTAAAGCTAATAAGCCGTTCACAGTAGATCAAACTGATAGAATTGTTGCAATTCTAGGTTTGGGTTATTATAATTAAGAACTTTCAGGTTGGTTTTGTTGCTGTAACTTCGGTACTCTGTCAAGGATTAATTTTCATTTGACAATAGTTGCATTGTAAGTATGTAGTCTTAAAAGTTTTAGTTAAGACTTTATGTAGGCCAGCCACAAAGATTTAAGTCTAAAATGATAAGTTGAGTCAATTAATTTTCCGGCTTCTCACCTTGAGTTGCTGGTCGAGTATGATAGGCCTGGTACTCTTGACGCGGGGCGGGCGCCGCGGGTGTTGCAGGCTGGTTGGGGACCTGCAAAGCTTTTTGCACGAGCCCCGTCAAGTTAGCCAGTTGCCTTTCCATCTTCTCAACACGCAGACGTTGCATGTCATCCAATTGCGGCCTATAAAATCATAATTACAAATCCTATCTATGCTTTGATACATTACAAGTGAATTTACGCAAGAAATCGCTTTTAGCCAAAATCGCATTGCTGTTTGTTTGAATTTAGAAAACTGATGTTACTTTTTAAGAATTTATATATTGTGGCCACAATATGCACAGCACAAGAACTTTAACTCGTAATCTTGATTGAATTAACAATAACTGAATGTCTGAATAGTAAAATTTTGCAAGTAATGTGATGCAGATTTTGTTAAAAGACATTATAATAGTGGAAATTCTGTTTGTTGAAGTTACCTGGCATCGTACGGTGGGCGAGGCATTGGCCGTGGCGCCGTGGTGATGGGATTGCCATACATTCCGTACGCATCATCAATAAGCCCAGCATCGCTATGGAAAACGTTATGAAATTCAACATAATTTAAAAGTAATATTAGTTTCTAGTAAGCAGCGTTGTTGCCGAATGTATTGTTTCAACAGTTTTTTTTGTAGACCATGATTAGATATGACAGGAATATGAGTTCTAATAATACTTAGCTGTGTATGTTATGTATATCTAAGTCAATCTTGAAGTCCAATGAATGCTGACTTACCCTGCTTCCTCGTCGATGATGGGAGCGATGTTGGGTCTTCCGGCAGCAGGGCCGAGGTACTGCGTATAGTACGGATCCTCATAGGGAGTCCTGGCAGCACCGCGCTCCGGGGACGACATGTACCCCTCGGCATGCCCTGGACATACATAACCACTTTGGAATTTAACAATAATTCCATCTAACAATCATTGGTTGTAAGTAACGCAATTTTTTTTTTAATGTTGGTATGTGTAGTGAAATTAATATTGCGTAATCGAAGCTAGTATAGATACAATTATTAACAAAGCATGCGATTGTACAGAAATATGCTAAATATATTATAATAAATGTGAATAATAATGGCATTGTAAACACAAAACGAGTAATAGCTCTTATTACTACCTTACCTACCTTTTTATTCAATAGAATTAAAACCCATAAGATAGACTTCGTATTCATAGAATATTTTGTAAAATAGCACTTTGAGTTTAACAAGAAAACGACGAAACGCATTAGAGGTCTCAAAGACAATAAAGAAATTTCGAAAATATTTATTACCTCACTATTATACAAATATAATGGTACAACACTAACATTTAAAAGTCATTTTTGGTGTTAACTTTAAATATATAAGTAAGTATAGAGAATCCAATTGGCAAGTGAAGTACACAGTAGACAGTTAATTAAAAATATAATTTCAATGTAATTTAAAAACAAATAATAAGTCAAAAGTGCGTTTGTTAGCGCAATATTAAAAGTTTATTTAAGTAAAGCATTAGCAAATTAAGGTTTAGAAGCGAAAGTAACGTGTCTTGTAGGACGAGGGCCTGGTTACCGGGGATCGTGTACAGTTGTTCGGGCCCCCGAGCGCAATCGGCCGCAGCGAAGGGGAAACAGCGTTCCGACCCACTGCCAGGGATGTACGTGCGCAACGGCTTGGCCGGCGCTGTAGGACCTACAAACACCGCTTTTACCTAACTTAATAACCCCGGAACTGTCCCAGATCCTGAATGGATCCCACGTTTCAGTTTACCAAATGAAAATCTACTTAAAATATTGTACCGAGGCCAATTTTAAAAGCGTCAGGGCTACGGAAGACACTTTCCAAATCTAATTGAAAGGGCAATGGTAACAATTTGCTCGCTTCCTGGATCCTGATTCAAGTTGCGTGTTAATAAAAAGTGTCAGCCTTCACCGCCTTTAGTTGCTTCTTTTGAAAAGTTTATTAAATTTGCAGACGTCTTAACTGTGGACCCTCACCTGAAGTGGAGTGAGTCTTGACGCGGTCAGCGGGCACGGGCGGGGCGGCGGGCGAGTAGGCGCGCAGCATGGAGCCCCCGCGCGGCAGGGTGCTCGGTTGCTGCCCTCCGATGTAATAAGCTGGCGCCTTTACCTGCTAAATTAATAGGACACAAAATCAATGTTTTTGTTTATCACACTCGTCTGCTGAAAGCAAAAACATTTATAAAGTACCCAGGAGAGTTGAACTGTTTATTAATTAGACATTGTTTCAAAACGAATTGTTGTAAAACATCAATGAATCATGGTTCATTTAACGATCAAACAAACTACCTATTACGTTTTCTATTAGGCTCGCACGTGTTTAACATTAAACACATACATAACTCCAACAAGCGAAATGAGAATGTATGGATATTTTTCCCTCTGAAATATTATATTAAGACAATTTAGTCGTTGTGTGGTGAAAATTATGATAGGAATCCCGAGCATTCTCAGGTATACAAACAATGCGTTTGTGAAGACAATTCAAAGGCTAATCATCAGGTCGATGAGAGAGCGGTTGGTTATTATTAGAACAAAACAAATTTAACCACACTCATAACAACAATGTAACAAATAAACATGGCGGTTTACAAACACTAGGTATGTCATCGGTTGACTATTCACTGTGCGACGGAAGGAGTCGTCAGTCTGCAATTTGTTTTTCAAAAGAAAGCACTTCTCGGCTTTCTAATAGCTTGATTTAATAAACCGATGGTCGTTTAGTGTCGTTACCAGCCGCTGGGGATAGTATCGTTTGGATTATGATTAGTTAGGTGTCTGTTGGATTTCTATGAACGCCACCACTTCTACGTTTATTTCCTACGGACATTTTTACATTTTTATGTGGTTTTTATAATGCCGTGGTTCATTTTAATGGTGCTATTGAGTGTTGCTTCCACCGGCTTATCGATCAATAGGCCAGTTTATAAAATAGTATTAAAACAGAAAGGATATGCACAGGTTTGTACCTTTAAACCATCCATTAAATGAGTAATATGTATTTTTTTTTAGTAATTATACATAAGAATATCGAAAAGTATCTGAAACGGTAAATTGTTTTTACGAGCTGAAAACCGATAAATTAAATAACAAGTCGATTAACCGGCCAAGCATGCAGGATTTTAGAATAGATATTGAATGTTATGTGAAAACAAACACGTGTATTTTGAACGTAAACAATGATTTGTTTTGGTCGATGAACGCGTGATATTTAATAATGCGAATGAACTTTCAGTTTTTGCAGTACGACCTGGAGACGCCACCTCTAAGAGAGTTCACAATTTGCACTTGGATCCGTGTTTATGAGCTGAACGAAGACCAGAGCATATTCACATACGTCGGTAAGTGTACCTCTTAAATTGTTCCAACTATAGTTTTAATTTATTAAGGTCGGCATAAATGTTGTCGTGTCGTGAAAGTAAACCGCTGCTGGTGAAACCGCAAAATCAAAGTAATGAGCAAATAAAGATTGCGTTATCATAATTAAATTGACCCCCTTAAACCTGAACTTGTAAGTCCACTGTTGCATAATTTGTAGCATTTTGCGTTTATGGTTTGCTTTATTTTCGTCACTGTATTTGGCAAAGTACACACAGTGTCCTTATAAACGTTTACGCGCCACGATATTTCATATAAAGAAGAATGGCAAGATAATTGTTGATGGCATTGGGAAGTTGGCACTGCTAATTAATTGTCGTGCTTTTTATAATCTGTCAAAACGACATCATTAAGGTGGAAGTTTCACGATAGCCCGCGAAATTAAAATTTTCTTACGTTTTTTTGCAATTTGTAAGTAGTATTAGGTTTCATGTTGATTAAAGTATGACTCGCGGGCATAAGAAGTATGTAATTTCAGAATTATAACCATTTAAGTCAGCAATAAAACTCCATAGGCAAAGGTAATCCGAAAAAATGACTTTTCATGAAATCTTGACATTTTAGGATTATACCGACTTATGGAGTTATTATACTGTTTTTAATGGTTATAATAGCTTCCACCTTAATAACTCACATATATTTTATATGACAAAAGACAACTGTGACGTCACTATTGTGCCGACTCATTTGCCTAACTATTTATTAATATGAAAGCAGATAAAAATAAAATTTTACAGGTACTTGTTTGAAAATTAATCGGAGTTATCAGTGCAAAAATTAGAAGTTTCTTGAAGTTTTCTTAGAAACCGATGGATGTCTTTGATTGAAACTTAACTTAATTAATGAACTGTTTATTATCTACTTTTAAAATTAAATTACATTTGAAAACATCCATCGGTTTCTAAGAAAACTTCAACGACATCTAACGACCCTGCATACCTATCGATTTTGTTGACTGTACCTTTACCTATTCTACAGACTCATAGGTATATTATTTTTCTAGTTCAATATCTCAATAAAGCTCTCAGTAATGTGTGTTCTTAATAGGCTCAACCATTCTAAAATATTTATGATAATCAAAAAATTTCGTAACACTCTCGCACGCACTGCATTGCACGTGATTAGGGCTAATATAGAGACATACATAATTAATGTGCACTCGATATGCGACTTTACGGACTAATAAATGTTCTAAACAACGTATTAATGAAAACATTTGATTAATGTTTTAGCAAACGGCAACAATCGTGTTGTAAGGCTCTGGTTGGACATGGGAGGGAAGCATATTAATGTATCGATCAACGGGAAAGTTTCTTCAAGCACGCCGGTGGACATCACGAAGGACGTTTGGCGGCACATCTGTTTGTCCTACCAGTCGGACTATGGAGCGTGGGCACTCTACGTCGACTCCCGTATTGTGTCCTGTCAGGCATCACAAAACGTAAGCAAATCAATAATAACCGTTAACGATCGCTACTGCGAACTGTAGCTGTTAATTTGTTAATTATTATAAATAAATAACTAACGTAACATAGGGGTCACGACAAATTCAGTGTGCAACCACGAAAATGCACGAACAAATTACTCAGCCAAAAGACAAATGGCCGCATAGCTTTATCCGGATAGCTGAGGTCACTTCGGTCACGACTGAGCATACAGATAAACATGTGATAAATCGACATAGACAGTTATTACGAAACTAGATCTCCAGACAAGGCTGTCGCGGGTATCCATAGAGAGACAGTTCCATCAAAACATTCACGATTACCTGCGGCCAGCCAATCATTAATAAATATCGTGATCCTGTGTTGAGTAACGTGAGCGAACTTTATGGCAAGGCTTACACCTTGTTTAGTTTAGGTTTCGAACTTTAAAAGGTAATATGAAACTTAGGTACATGGTGTTTCTAGGGTTCCGTACCCGAAGGGTGCCAACGGGACCCTATTATTAAGCCTACGCTGTCCGTCCGTCTGTCAGCGGGCTGTATCTCTTGAACTGTAATAGCTAGTTTTTTTTTCAGAATGTGTATGTCTATTGCCGCTACACCAACAAAAATAAAAATGAATAAAAGCTAAAAATGAAACCTAAAAATATAAGAGTCCTGTTTTTCTTTTTAGTGTTTTTGGCTCGTTACAATAATGGCACTACTGTTATATTTTCTAAGATAGTACGGAACCATTCGTGTACAAGTCTTTTAATACTTGCGATGTTTTACTTTCAGCTCCAAGGATTCGTGTTGCCAGGTAGCGGCAGTGTCATTATCGGATACGGCACAGCTGATGGAGGTACGGCATTTTCAATTGGGTAGAAGTTAGGTTCCGCTAGATTCAAATACCAGATAGCTTACAGTTTATTTACTATTACAGGTGGATCAAACGGCTTAGAAGGCGAAATATTTGGCACGAACATGATATTGACGTCAACCATCGAAAGAAATTATACGATTCGGAACGATCCTTTCTATAGACAAAAAACAATTCGTAAAAACAAAATGAAAAGTACCAGCAGTCACGCGAAATATATCATTTTAAACGATTTACAAACTGGAGAGCTCAAAAATAATTTTGAAACAACTCTGGTTCCAGTAATAAATACAACAAAGAGTTTCATAAAATTTAAGACACCTCACAGTTTAATTGAACATGCAGTTGGTACAGAATTTTCTTCAAGAAAACCTTTATTATTGTCAATGCCTGACGAGCTTAATAAAGCGTTTATGCGGTTAACGGTTCCAGACAAAACAGAACAACCAGATGGCCTTAGCTTTTGGAACTTGAGTAGTATTGAACACACTGGTAAATATAACGGTGTTGATAAAAATAAGAGCCCTAACTTCAGCTTTAGTACCGTAGGCCCACTAACATTGTCAGAGTATGAAACACCGCCACCTGCACCGAAACTTACAAGTTTTGAAAAAACTTTAGATATAGAGAAAGGTTTTCCAGTAATACCGTATAAATTTAAGGGTGTAACCGAACAAGCTTCTAAACCTTTATTTAGTAAACAAATTTCAGAAGAATTAGCTGAAATCGAAACTCCTCCTCCTGTAGAAAAGAATGCTAAAGTTTATGGTCAATGGACCAGTTCTAAATTCGCAGGTAGTGTTTTAAATTACCTTAAGAGTATGCAGTTACGCTCTAGGGAGCAGAGAAAGATCCCCCAAACTATCCCATTGGCCAAAATATCAGACAGTTTCCCTTACGCATCCGATTTTAAGGTAACTAAAGTTCGACCACCATTTCAATTTCGACGTAAGAATTTAGTAGAAAAGCAGTTCGAAACTAGTAAACGAATTCCTCAAATTAATTTACAAATATTAGAGGACGATTTAAGACATAATATATTGAAAACGCATGCACATACTCAACCACTAAACGTTGAAATAACAAACAGAGGAGTCAGAAAAATAAAACAAGAACACAGATTTTACAGAAACGTTGACAGTCGGGAAAGTGCTGAAAGTTTTGAAACAATTCACGGATCACCACCTCTTTCTCCACTTTTTAAAACCAAACCGAAAAATACAGCGGACTTAACATTGCAAACAAATAACTTGCTCTCTATACTTCCCTTTTTGAAGTCTTTGGAATACTTTGTGGAAAACGCGCAAATGGAAGAATCAGTGAAGGAGCAAGATAAGAATAATATGTATACTAAAAGTCTGGGTGGTAACAAATGGCATAATGTTAAATCCTACAGTAACGACTATACACCGCGCGAATTGAAAATTGACTCTGCAAATGATCAAAGCTCTATAGAACAAACACTCTCTCAGGTGAACAAAAGACAACCAGGTATTCGACTTAACTATAAGCATGAAAATCGTCACCTTAAATTACCGTATAAGGATGAAACTCTAGTAAATGGTCGGGCATTAGCTTTGGAGGTATCTAACCAATCTGATTATAATAAGGATTCGGTATCGATTTTAAAATATAATCACGGATTTTTACCAGGACATAACAAGAAAATCAGACTGGCTGACAATCTCCACGGGACAATAAAAGGAAAAAATCTGAATTATCAGAAAAACAACTTTAACAAACAAATAAAAATAGGGAATGCGTTGAACGAACGTCACGTTATCGGTGTTAGCGAAGACCAGAATAAAGAAAGTTTTGTCGGTGGAGACGAAAGCATACCCGATATTCATAAATACAGATCAATTTTAGACAATCATGATGCGTCAGTACCAGGGTCTTTGGAACCCAGAGTTTGTACAATTGGTGATTATGATCGTATGTTATATATCCAACCTGACGAGAGTATTGACATGACACGCATCATGTCGCCGGTTAGAGCAAAGAATGTCGGCATAGAGTTCATTTTGCAGAATTATAAAAAGTGTTCGCTGGAGGAATCTGATTTACAAGATAACCCGTTGCTCTTCATAGATTGGAGCAGAACACCAGTTAGACTATTTGGTGGTTCTTTCCCAAAAACGACGACTGATTTGTGTGGTTTTTTCAAATGATAGCAAATGTTGCATAATACCATAACGATTTTACTATTTTCTAAAGATTGTAAAAAAAGCTTATTAGGTAATAAAAAACAAAAATGATAAAGTATTTTTTATTTATTTGACTATTTTCATGATTTCAATTACATGGGGCCTATACACGACTAGTGAAATGTGGTTGTAAGTACATAGCTACAGCTCTGCCGTAGGTACCTACCCTTCAGGAAACACTAACGTGATGTTATGGAATTAAGGATAAATATTTAAAATGAATTTTATTTCGGTCACACCAGGGAATCTTAATGTAGACTAGCTAAGTATGCAGGATATTTAAAAGTGCACAAGTGTGTGCGCAAAACTCAGGTTCACTCCCACTCCCACTCCACTCCCCAGGTATAATCCACTCATGTTAAACAAATAAATTGATCTTTATCTTTATCTTTATCCCTTATTCTTCTGTCAGCTGGGGCGAAAATCCGTGCTTTCCGAAAAACGGTTATACCTTGCAAACTTAAAGCTGCTCATGAGACATTCATATTAAACCAAATTACACTTTGCCCAGCCTAGGTATGGAATCCAGAACCCTTCACTAAGCAGTAGTCCTTGCGACTATGAGATAAACGGAGCGGTCTGTTTATTTTTGCTTTTCTACCTAATTTATGTAACAATTGCATAATGTTTCAGCATCCAGTTATGAAAGTTAATGGTTATGTGCTACATAGTTTATATATCAACTGCGTCACGTGCATGCTAATAGCGTGTGATGCTAATTATTGATTGAATTCTCGTAATTTTATTAAAACGTATCCAATTTAACAATTTAAATAGTTGTGTTCTACTTTGCCTTGCCTATGAATAATTCGCATCGACGGATGACTAAGAATAAAATTTAAACAACTAAGTATCTATTTTATTAAAAAAGGTCAAGTTTCTCACGCTCTAAGGCAAGTTAAAAACCATCACAATTTAAACTACAAACTTTTACAGATCTGCGGAGGTTTATATTAAAAGAACTATTTAATTTAAAGGAAATATTGTTTAAAATTCAGATAAAAAGATAAAACAGACAGACGGTGAAATCTATTAAAAGCAATTAGCACCAAAGAACACGTCGTTAGTTTACGTAACACCTAAATAGTAGGCTTTAATAAAATTAGATAAATATGCACTTAAATTGAGATTAATATGTTATTAAAATTACAAAAATATGTACATAATCTAAATTGCTTCCTATAACCCAATCTGCGGATGTTGTTACCGACAAAAATGTGGAACTTGTACACGTAAAGTCAAAATTAGTTCAAGGCCTATCCATTATAGAAATGAAATAGTGAGATGTAACTGTGTCTCATTGATAAAACGAGTCAAACCAGTCGCGAGAGAGCAACATGAGTAGATAATCCAACAGAGACTGAACTTTGTGCAATCTTACTTCACATAATACATTAATACCGTACTATAGTGCGTAGACAAAGTGGCTCTGTGAGTGGTTAGTCTCTCACACACAGTCATGCCACTTGTTAGCTACATGAAGCGTAGTTTCTGATTAAACCTCTACTCGTTTGGCTTGCAAACGAGACTGCTTAATTACATAACTTTTACCGCGGTCGGTCATAACGTGCCGAAATATTAACTTAGTTGGTTGTATTCCGCACCTCGTAACCTCACGGTGTTTATTAAAATGATTATCTTTTGCTCTAAATCTCGTCATGGTTAGTGGCTTTAGCATTTAGGTTTATTTTTGCAGAGTTTACTCTAAAATGCTTGCAGTAATGATAACATTATCATGACTGTTATTGAAATGATGATAGTTCAATATTTTTAAATTATCATCAGGTTTCACACGTAATACAGTGTTATCTATGTAACCAACATTGAATTTTCTCAATTACCAAACATCAACTTCGTTGTCGAATGTCGTGATGGTCCAGTGGTTAATACGTCCGCCTCTCGTGCATGAGGTTGTAGGTTCGAATCCGGGCAAGTACCACTATGACTTTTTTAATTTGTACTTTCTAAAGTTTTTCTTGGACATCACTGACATCGGTGAAGGAAAACAACGTGAGGAAACCTGGACTTGTAATTAATATAAGTCTGAAATCGCCAATCCACCTTGAGCAAGCGTGGTGATCAATGCGCATGTCTTCTCTGTATGAGAAGAGGCCTTTGCCCTGCAGTGGAACACTAATAGGCTGGTATTATTATTATTAACTTCATTGCGCTCTCGTTTATCCATACCATTGTCAGAATTAAACTAATCGTTACAAATAAAAATATCTTTAATGGTTTAGAATAAAAGTAGAATGATGATCTTGGTTCCGGAAGCAATGGCTCCTCGAGAGAAGATACGTGACACGAATAAGAAAGAAGCAAAAGAGAAGTGAAGAAAAAGAAGTAATAATTATGACAAAAGCTTTCTTTTTCGTTTCTCATGTGTGGTATAAATCATCAAATGACTCCTTACGCCCTGGGTGGGGCGGAAGGGACTGTCAGACTTTTACTGACTAAAAAACCACCGTGCTCCTTCTGTTGCCTTTGCGTTCCGGGGCCACGGTATCCTGTTAAGACGTCCCGCGACCCCGGCATGACAAGAGCTTCTTATTATATCTTTAGAACGAAACTTTGTTTTATTTAATTCTTTACAAAAAAATCGAGTGCAAACATGAATCAGCTGAAGGAACCCACAGACAACCATGAAACAAAGGATGAAAAAGTAACACTAACAACTGGAAAAAAATTATTACGATCTAATATCGTACAAAACAATTGTAACTCCTGAAATCCTCAGTCAGATTGGCGGTAATAAGGTAATTGACGCAAACAACCAATAAATAATTCCAATTTTCAAGACATAACTTCTTTAAAAATAACACTTAATTTTAGTTTTTTTTTACTGCCTCGTTGGTCTAGTGGTCGCAAGCGCGACTGCTGTGCATGAGGTCTTGGGTTCGATTCCCAGGTCGGGCAATGTGTTATTGGGTTTTCCCATAAGGAATTTCTCAGTAGCAGCCTCGGAGTCTGGATTTGTGCCCGGTTGATGGCAATAGGCTCGCCCCCTATTACAAGGGACTAAAAACATAACTGGCGAAATGTGGGTGTACTAATGGGTACACCTCTGCCTAACCCTTCGGGGATTACAGGCGTGATGTTATGTTATGTACTTAATTTTAGCTCTAAGAAACACGACTAATTTCAAATACTTAAACAGTAAAATAGATTGTTAGTTTGACTAATTTCAAATAAACTAATTAGATTGTTAGTTTCTTTTCAAATCAATAAATCAATCAATTAAGTTGACAAAAAAGTGACGTCACATATTACATAAAATCTATGGGGGAATCGTGTTTTGAAAGCTCATGGTAAGTATGTCAATTGATTGGTGGTGTCAATTAGCAAATTGTAGTACTTAACTAAATAACAAGGTGCTTTGTTTATACGACAGGCCAAAGCACTGAGCGTCCGTCACCGGCGGCTGTGTAAATCTAGAAACGCAATGCAATTCAACAGCGCTCGAGTTATTTAGGTCGCCATTACACTTAGAACGTCCTGCGAATCAATCTGAGCACATTACTTACAAAAACGTTTCTAAAACTTGTTATACTTTGCAAGTTATTAATTATAATTTGGTAGGCTATTATTCGTGATGTGGTTTTGGCGTCCGCCTCTCATGCTCAGGCTGTAGGTTCGCAAACGGGCACGAACTATTTACAATGTGACTTTTTCTAATACCTACATATGTAGGTACCTACTTTCTAAGTTTGTCGTGGAGATTGGTGAAGGTAAACATCGTGAAGAAACCTGGATTTATTAACAACATGATTCTGAAATTGCCGATCCGCCTTGAGCAGGCATCGCAAACGACATTCGTGCCTTTGCCCAGCTGTATAACATTTAAAATGGATTTAATAACTAAGCTGAAGGCTTTTTTAATAGGATTTAGATTGGGAACCGCTGTCAACTAGTACAAATAGATATGTCAAGTAAAGGATGCAAGATATGGTCTGACTGCTTACGGATGCAATCTCAGGAAGTTAGGAGGCAAGGCATAAATTGGCCGGAAAGGAATTGTGTAATTAATTTTATTAGAGATTTTTAAGCGTAGCCGTACCTAGTATGACTGACGTCTTGGTCTAAATACATGTGAGTTAAGCTTTCACACGTCAATTATAATTTATGTCGTTTGATTTATTTTATTACCGAACACGATAGAGAAGGTTCTCAATTAGACGTGTAACTATGTTTGTTTCTTTTTTTAAACTTTCGTATTTTAGCTAAGCCAAGATCCTGGCGGCTTTGTGGGGCATGCTTATAGGCAATAGAAGTATCTGTAAATGCAAGTAACTAGATAGAAGTAGCGAGCATACAGGCAAAAGTTTATATTCACACAAATTCGTTCATCACATATCGACATATCCAAAAAGAAAGTTTGATTTATTTAATGATTATAATTAAAATCGTTTAGTTGAATAAGTTTTTGTGACACAATCATTGTTACAACGAGTGCGGTTAATAAACGCTAATTAGCTTGTATTGTTCGCGCAAATTACCGCAGTTGTATGGAACTGACTGCACTTCTGAACAAATTTATGATGATAATTGTAAAATATTGTAACATTTATATCTTTAAACACGTTATTAATCAGTACATAGTAATTTTAACGCACACCATTAACTTGATAGGCTAATTTCGGAGACTCAGACTAAAATCATGTCTATGGTGGGTGCGGTGGTAGGAGGAAAAGATCAGGATTAGAAAAACTACCTACCTAGAGAAAAAAAAGAAAACTAGAAAAACTACCTATCATATACTCCTATCATAGCACAGGCCCTCTAGCATTATGATACGCTGACACAGAACATAAAGACTTAGTAGAGTAGTCGAAAAGTTTTAGGGTCGTGATGGCCCGGTGGTTAAGGCGCCCGCCTCTCATGCATGAGGTTGTGGGTTCAAATCCGGGCAAGTACCAATGTGAATTTTTCAATTCATATGTACTTTCTTAAGTTTATCTTAGACATCACTGGCATCGGCGAAGGAAAACATCGTGAGGAAACCTGAACTTACTGTTCCACTCAAACCATGTCAGAGGCCCTTGAGGCGGTTTAGAGACTCTGACACTAGGGTGTGTGGGGTCGTAAGGCCTTACTACCCACACGATAAGAAGAAGAAGAAGGGTTAACTTAAACAGAGACGCGATGCGACGATGGGCGCTCTTTTTAAGTGAGCAAATTAATAGAATTTGGAGGCACCTGGAGGGGTAATGCAATGCCCCTGTGTCTTGCACAAACGAGTGGCAGCTTGTCTCCATCAACCGCACAGACTTCGTGAAGAGTTAACGCAATTGAGGCCGCGTTCACATCCAACGTGCTGTCGACTAACTGCTGATTTGACAGCTGACTGACATAGAGGGTTGCGTTTGATATGGACGCTGCCTGGTAGGTAGGTAATTAGATTGAGCGGACGACTGTCAACGCGTACCGCTAAGCCGCGCGGTATCTCAGTACGCAATGCAAAACACCCTCCCCCCCCCCTCAAGCATCGTCTCAGTAAGAGCTAATGCTTTATCTAAATTAAAATATAAAAACCATTATAAACATACAGTAACTAAAAACACATATAATTGATTACGATTGTCGTTTTGAAAATTAATAAGTAAATATAGACTATAGGACTATAATTATATAAGACTATAAGACGATAATGTAATAAGAGACGATGATATAATAAGACTGCCTCGTTGGTCTAGTGGTCGCAAGGGCGACTGCTGTGCATGAGGTCTTGGGTTCGATTCCCAGGTCGGGCAAAGTGTTATTGGGTTTTTCCATCAGGAATTTCTCAGTAGCAGCCTCGGAGTCTGGATTTGTGCCCGGTTTATGGCAATAGGCTCGCCTCCTATTACATGGGACTAAAAACATAACTGGCGACATGTGGGTGTACTAATGGGTACACCTCTGCCTAACCCTTCGAGGATTACAGGCGTGATGTTATGATATAATAAGACTATAATATTCGGGGGGAGATGGAGAGTTCAAGAGCCGTACCAACGCCTTTAAGTGATTTTCGTTTTTTTTTTAACTTTAACAGTGTATGAACGTAGAAAAAGCATAAGGAGTAAGTATACACATATTTTGTAAGAACGCAGCAAACCGTATTCTAGTTTCTGCCTAACCCGTAAGAAAAAAGGGCTTTGTATTAAAAAAACAAATTTAAAAAAATTTAGTCTCGCAAATCTACCTTTTACATCATCAAATACATACGCATTATAAACGATTGTTTCGTTAAAAGCTTTCATCATAAGCTTCCACGTGTTTGCCAAATGAATGAAAAGTTTTGTGAGAACATTACAATAATTAATTTCCATATTTCCTGTTGTTTTCGTATTCAATTGTTATACGATAACATTGTTATTACACTTGTTATGTTACAGGTTCATTTTAGTTTAATTAAGTAGATATAACAATTAGTAGGTAAGTGTTGAAATTATTTTGGTCATTCAAGCTCATATTATAGACACGTGCAATAATAGTCTTTAAAGCTGAGGAAAAAATTAGAAACATTACATAATAATAATTAAATAATTTGCAAAATATTTATTCAAAGAACGCAACTTAAAATTATAGGTAATTTATTCATGTATAACGTTATAGGTTTGTCACCATGACGCAATTGATTATCTACAAATCGCTGCCCGCAGGTTCAATGATCGCAAGTAGATAAGATATTCGTAGAACGAGGATATTCTTAGCCTATTATAATTCAAGTGAGGCTAACTACACATTTCGGGAGAAAAAGATCCGTTAGCTGGTGGCCAAAGTCAAAGTCAAAGCATTTATTTCCATTAGACCATTTACAAACACTTTTGAATTTTCTAGGAGTCGGTCAGTTAGTCAGAAAGTTAAAGCTCGTTTCAAAGGTAGGCAGGCCTCTATGGAGAAGAACAAGCAGCAAACTCTAAAGACACCCTTCAATTGGGTTTTTACAGAATCCTGATTTTTAATTCTTAATGCATATTGCATGGGGAGACTCCTTTGCTCTCAATATTTTCGCCAATTACTTACTTGGGCATTCATATATAGAGTAGACCCTTATACGTTGCGCTGCACCCACATTGGCGCACGGCACGACACTGCCTACCATAATTGAGTTACCACTAATTATTCTATGCCCCCACATGCGCCTACATAATTTGAATTAATAATATCGTGCATTTTGCAAGGACAACGACTAATATAATGAAACCATAAATCAGAAAAATCAACAATCTTTCTATGAATCTTTGGGTGCGCAGAAAACCATGGGCAATTAGGCATTTGTAAGCTAGCCTTAACTCTTTTCGAGGATAGGTGGATAGGAAAAATGTACCAAGCGTAGTGAGAGACTAATAGAAAAAGTTATGGTTTGTATTCATAACACTTTTCTTGCTAACTCTTTTCTTTTCCGTAAACAGTATAAGCTGTTTCGGGGGTTCACCGCCCCGCTCGCCTAAACCCAGCGGCAAGATGGCTATTTCAAATTCGAAGACAGGTGGTCTTCTAATTTAAAAAAATCTAAGAAATAAATAAATACCTATATTTAAAAATCCTATTTATTTGATTATTGATTCGTGATGAGAATTACTAGCATAAGTACCTCCTTAAAATATGACGAGGATGCAAAACTACACCTTGTATCGTGGGTAGAAAGCATGCAGATCACATAATTGGCATATGCAGAGAACTATTCGTATTAAACTATTCTTCAAAAGCATGTAGACGGAAGGTAGAACCTTTAAAATTCAACATTGTAAATTCCCAACGATATTGCAACAATAACACTGATAAAACAGATGCAACATTGTGATAAAAAGGAAAGTGAAGTGAGCAGAATTGTGATAAAATGAAAACCGGGGACTTCGGAATCAGGAATCCTATCGGATGTAAGTGATACAAAAGACATCCTGTAGTGTGCGCAGGAATCTTTAGTCCCGCGAAAATCGAATCAGTACTACGGAAACTGGGAAAAGTGAAAAGGATTTAAAGTTTTCAAAAACATTTTTGAAAGTCGTATTGCGCTGATAAAATGTACATGATTATTACTGCTGATTTTATGACGGTCCTTAATCTTTGTGATGTTTAAGAATTGATTTGGAACTGGAAAATTAATTATTTTCTTCAAATTAGAAAAAAAATTGTGAAATGCCTTGTGTAGCCGTAGAAAAATATAAAAATTCAATTATGGACCTGCTGCGGTGCGGCGCGTTTGTGTACTTTTATATTGATTTTGCACGATTGCTTTGCTACACAGTCCGCACCGCGCCGCGCCGAGTCGCCCTTAGTGAGCGGACATCCCAAGGGATCACACTGTAATTTGAGTCTATGCCAGATTAATTCCAGCGACATCTTGGGCGAGGTGGTTTAACTGAATCACTCAACTGCTAAATCTTTCAATGCTTTCTGAATTAAAAAAATATGTATTAAATTATTTACATCGCGGTTAATATGGACATTTTCATATGTTCGGTTTTGCTCGAATTTTTTTGGACGAATGATTTTGATATCTTACTGAATTAAAAACATTGTGTAACCACTCGCAATTCGATCTAAGAGCGGTAATTACGGGTTAGATAAAGTACACAATCAGTGTATTGAATCTACACGGTGTATAAAAAAAATTAATGCGTTCATTCAACGCAACGGAAGAGAAAGTAGGTATAGATTTTTCTTCTTTTTAACTTTGCATATATGAACACACAAAAGTATGATATAATTGTATCATTTTATTATTAAATAACTGTGTGGTTGTGTAATAATGACTAATTGTAGGTACTGTTATAATGAAGTTACTATTCTAGTTAGTTACGATGCATTTATACAGTTCAAATAACCATTCTGTTAAGTTATGTGCGATTTCTAAAATATAAACATTTCAATTATGTATAAAGTATGAGAATTTTGTAATTATCAACCTAAATCAAGCAGATTAGTAGGTAGGTATGTACTGTACTGCGACTCTGGCTGGTTGAGCCATCAACCTTATTTTATACTAATTACTAGCAGGCCCGGTAAACTTCTTTTCAAATTCAAATTCAAATTTAATTATTTCGTGAACACAGGGTACATACAAAAGGTGTTATAATAAATACAATAGAATCCGAGCTGCGCCCCGCCAAAAGGCATACAAAATATCAAAGGATTTAAATTACACAATTTAATATAAATCATGTCCAAGTACTTCGTACTTCGTACGGCCTCAGAATCAATAAATGTTATTTTTGTAAATTACAAAAAAATAGAAATCCAACATAAAATAAATCATTTAAATCGGTGCAGCCCTACATTGAGTTATAAATGGTGTTAATGACCCGACTTACTTTTAGGTAAATAAGATTAATATGAGATTTACTCTATTCTAAGCTCATTTGACAGTTGAGGAATGACAGCATGAGCCTGAAGAAAACAAGTGCTGCAATATAAAAGCGCGGCCAAGTGTGAGTCAACTTTACGGTTTTCGGATTTATTCTTTTACTTGTGCTACATGGCATTGCTTCTTGCCAAATTTCATGATTCTAGGTCAACGGGAAGACCCCTGTTGGTTTTGATTCCCTTAAAATATGCGTCCTAAAAGGCCGTATCTTTAGATTGCGTTGACTTACAAGTTTGATTATCTTACTGCTCTAAGGAGTAGCAGACCTGAGTATTTGATAATTACTTAAGGTTGATACCTCCAGGCGTTCCTTAGAAAAAGGGTCTTGGCAGAGGGACAGATGGACAGACAGACAACAAAGTGATCCTAATAAGTTCAAGTAAGTCCGTCTGACCACCTGCACCATCCAAGACCTAAATGAGGCCAATGACAGACCTGTATAGGTTGCTCAATATTGGTCGGACAAAATTTTAGTCATCCGACACGAGAAGAAGAAGAAGAAGAAGTAAGTTATAATAGGGTAAGTAATAAAAGGGTTCCGTTTTTGCTGACTGACAAACAAAACTCTATAAAACATTCAACTGTAATTTTGAATTTGAATTGCTTCTGGAATATTTTAAGTGTTCGAATCAAACTTTTCGGCTGACTGCATTAGCGAACCGTTTCTACGTAATACTGTTGCTGACTGATGCTCTTTTGCAAGCTGTAAGCTCACTATGCAACAACCTGAGTACTAAGAACTAAAACTTTGTACTTAGTTTCCAGAAATGGAAAACTGCAGCATGTTCAAAGTACATTCTGTTAAAATGTACTAATAATTGTTCAAGTGAATAATTTGCTTTCAAAGTATTACTATCAGAGCGTGCTGAGTTCTGCCAAATTACTTACACCGTGAAGTTTAAATGGCTGCGCTCTCGCAGCGTAATGATTCTTTTTCTTGTTGTAGGTATAATCATTCATGGTTTTATTGCTTTTTTATTAGAATAAAAAACGACAGATTAACAATTAATGTGTAAACAAAACTCGAAAGTGACCTCGATAAAATGAATATTTTAATAATGTTCTTTTTTTAATAATAATATTTTATTTAGAATAATTTGACTTACTTAATGGGTTGGCTTATACACAGAACTTAGTTCGTTTATCTGTACCTACATACGTATATGCGTATATTAAAGAAAAATATGGTGGTACAAAAAATGCAATATTATTAAAGATGTTGAAAACCTGCAAAAAAATATTTGAAGTAGATAATAATATATCAACTCGAAATAATTTATTGCAAACATGGGTAGGGACATACCTGTTCATGTTTGCAATTAATTATTGTGAGTTTGAATTTTTGAATTTCAACCATAATGTTGCATTTTGATTTATAAATTTGACACTTTAACTTATAAATATTTAGAAAATACTTATAGACTTTTAGCCTAAATCGAACGTTAAGTAATAAGAATTTGAAATTTAAACCTCTTCTGCAACACCCCGACAAGGTTAAACATTTGATTAGTTTAAGTTATTCTTTATCTTTCCATTATTTATACAAATTCGATAAAGCTGAAGAGTTTATGTATATATTTAAACACGCTAATCTTCGGAATCACTAGTCAGATTCAGGAAATTATTTCGTTAATAAGTAGCTATGTTATCTCTGAGTGGTACTTATAGGCTAAATTTTATTATTAAAAACAATCCACCAAAAACATTTCATGTAAAATGTTGCCAAGACAACCACATAAGGTTTGCCATATGAAAAAGATATCAGATCTCATGTAGAGCCAAGCTTCTGAATCTACACGGCCTAACTCTACCGACCCTAACTTCACAAATTCTACATTTCAGTAAAAATGTATAGTTTTGCCGTTTCACTACCATCGTGGAGGTGATGCGAATATTTAGTTTCTGAAGTAAGTAACGAAACAGCCAAGCCTTAAATTTTTACTGATATGTAGGATTTGTGAAGTTAGGGTCGGTAGAGTTAGGCCGTGTAGATTCAGAAGCTTAGCTCTACATGAGATCTGATATCTTTTTCATAGGGCAAACCTTATGTGGTTGTCTTGGCAACATTTTACATGAAATGTTTTTGGTGGGATTTCAGTTCTTTTTGTAAGTTGCTAGGCAGTCTTTTTAGCGTTTTTTTTTTTCATCTTTTATGGGGTGTATTTCTTGCATGTCAGCAGTGCAGGGGGAGTTCATGGTATCCACATTTATGTTTACATACCAATTTTCGGCTTTCTAGCACTTCAGGAAGTACCCTAACATTTTAAAGTCTCATTAACAACTTCAACCCCCCCATTTTAGGGGATGGGGGGCGAAAGTTATAAGTTTATGAATGTTTTTGTTGGTTGTATACTAAACTTAGATTACATACCAAATTTCAGCTTTCTAGCACTTCAGGAAGTAGCCAAACATTTTGATGATCATCAGTGTGTCAGTGAGTGTGTCAATGACGAAATCGGTGTATTTAAGAAATCAATAAAATCTAAAGTATTAGAGCTATTCAATTGAAACTTTGTATGTTCAATAAGTCTATTATTGAAATCATATCCTGAGAATATGAACTATCTACATCGCAAACCAACTCTATGAGGGTTCAAAAAAACGACGGAACACTTTGAGAAAAGGTAGGTAGTGCCCTGCGCTTCGCTTGGCTCATCTTGGCGGGGGCACTTTAGTGCCCCCCGATAGGGAACCGTTAGAAAATTCACGCGGATAAAGTCCTAAGCAAATCTAGTGATTTATAATTTTAACTCTTTACCGGTCATCAGTGTATAAATAACAAGAACTCATAAATATTTAGAAATTACTGATAGCCTAAATAAAATGTTAAGTAATAAGAATTTGAAATTTTAACCTCTTTTTACTGTTTGCATCACTATGTCAAGGTTAATCATTTGATTAGTTAAAGTTATTCTTTATCTGTGAAAATATTACATCACAAAAAAGTTTGTTGAAAGAAGGTCTTTTATATAAGCATACCTATACCTACTAAACATTGGGCCTAGCGTGTGCTAACACAAAACGACGGCACGGTTGTCACAGAGGCTGAGCGATTGGCTGCTACGCTGCGAGACGCGGGTTCGATTCCCGCACGGATAAAATTTTGTATGGCCTACAGATAGTTTTGCCGGGCCTGGCTGTGTGTAAAGGAGTTTAAACGCACCCACGATACAGGAGAAATGCCTAGTGTGAGGTAACGTATTTACAGAAAGAAGAATGAGAAAAAAATAAATAAAGAAAGAACTACTTTGACCGACAGACAGTAGACTGACCTATATAACTTAAAGGTATATTTTTTTCCTTCTCTTAAAAAACGCATTAGGAATTTGTTCTATATCCTAGCTATATTTACAAACATATAAACTATCATACACAATCAGCCAGACCCGAAACAGCGAATGAAGGCCATAAAAAAAAAATCCATCCCACGTCACTGCAATCGCTCAGCCACTCGCCATACATCGTATTGATCTTCAATAAGCACCATTAGTTTCACCCAACGATATGAATAACGGATTCAAACTAAATAAATATGTGCGTTTCAATTAAAACATCGATTGGGTTTATAAATATTTACATGTACTCCGAGCACTCACGATAAGCCCCTGGACCTTGTAAATGTTTAATAACAAAAAAAAAAACAATACGAATATATCAATTTGATGGGGAAAAAACTTATCCAACACAGAGTGCACTTTATTATACGACTAAAGGGGAACTGAATAAAGTCTTTCATTTTCAAAAGAATGCCGTTGGGAATCAGCATCATACAGCCGCTAAATACTTAATTAACGACCGCGACATTGCTAAGTCTTAATGAACTTCGCAGTTGACTTTGCCGGTCTCTTGAGCTTGGGTACTTTGTGAACGGTTGCTACTTAAACTGGTTGAAAAGTATTTAAAACTTTATTAAAGATGCTATCATAAAGTTACTTGTGATAATAATAATAAATAAAAAATTTAAAGCTCTTTTCCTGATGCTGGTGGACACTATTATGATAAAATGAAATAAAATGTATTATTTATTTATCGAATGAATAGTATTATTTTAAAAGAAATTAAATTATACATTTATTGATTTGAGTCGTCATTTAGAAGGCAACTCAAATCAATAAATCGCTCGCTCTTAGGAACTGCAAACGGAATTAATTTTTGACTAGGTAGGTTTCCAAAAACTTAATTGTACCTTCTGAATCGTTAGTAGAGCAGTTAGTGGGTCAGTAGCAGCAAACGCTGCTGTTCAACGTGAGATCTTAGGTTCGTTCCCTAATTCGAGAAAATGCGGTGTATGGTAGTTATGGACTCTAGGAACGGCATTAGCTTTTCCTTTATAGAACTTAGACGTGACTAGCGAAATGTGGGTGTTAAATCCTGCTAGAGGTTTCCTCGAACCCTTAAATTTGATTCAGGTCTTATGTTTATCAGACTAAATTGACTCGGTTTGAAATCCTGTCTCGAAGTCGATATTTCCTTGAATCAATTAATTGATGCGATGATTCCTAACCAATCACAGTGCGGTTAAACGGATATCAGTTCGCTAGATATCAATAGATGGTAACTAATACACAGACGACTGATTTCTGGTGTTTGGATCGTAATTACAATTCGAGTGTTCTATACACGGATATAATATATGTATTTTACCAAGAATTATGTGGTATTGCATAGAAACACACGATGGCAATGAATAATATTATATCTTAACCGAGCTTCGATCACGGTAGCAACTCTCAATGATTCTCAATGCCAAGTTTGTAGGAGATTTTAAAGGATATAAAAGCGTGTGAAAACCACACTCCCTTTTCCCTAGGTCGATGGGACGCCAAACTTCCACGACGAAGGAGATATCTGGTACAGGGCCAACCAGTGTCACACCACCAACATCCAAACTTCAAGCTCATTCCTAATTGAAAAACCCAATAACACTTTTCTCGGCCTGAGAATTGAACCTAAGATCCTACACTCAACAGTCCCGCTTGCGACCATAAGACTAAAGGGGCAGTCAAAAGAAATGGAAATCAGAACAAGAGCATCGGCGGATTTTAAAAGGTCAAACGATCCATTATAATTTGAAGTAATCTGTAGTTTCGAAGACCGAAATCGAATCATCTGTTTTCATTAATACTTTGATGCACTGTAGAAGGTTTGACCTTTCACTACTCCACTAGGCAGGGGTTAGTCCATTTGTCCCGAATTCCCGATGATCTATGATGCTCCCCACAGGTAGAGATTAATCATATTTCACAAAGCTAAGCCGTATTATATAAAAAAGTATCGCCTAAAAATTATTAAAACGTCATACTTGCTGAATTGTTTTTCAGTTAAAACCGAAGTAAACAACGTTTTGTTATAAAAACACGTGAAAACCAAACACAAAGGAAACCGTTTTATGTGAATTAAAGGTGAGAGTGCAACGGCAAAGTGGCGGCTCATGTTGTTAATTAGGTAAAAAGGGCTCGGTCAACAAGCCTTTGAAGGCTTTAAAAGCTTTCATATTAATTGATGGGGTTTTAGGCATCCAGCTGCGGTCGTAGGCCTCGTATCGGCCAAATCCGTACACGACTGCATTAGTATCCAATAAAACGATTAGCGGCCGTGCAACTGCGAATTAGTTTTTATTAATGATAACCCGAACATCAAATAAAGGTCACAACCGTGATATTTAAATGTTACAGACTCTCTAAAGGCATTTACAATGGAGGTAACACAATCTGCATAATACGAGGGATAGGTACTAACAATGCAAATTCGATACTATTCTAGATTTAACAAGTAAATTATAGAGCGTGCAAGCGATCAATCGTGGTGTAACTTTAAGCAGTTATAGCATTAGCCCGTCTCGAACAAATTGTATGGATGGTTTCGTAATTGTAATGATATATGTAGTTAAGAGAACTTGTGATGTGAAGCATTTTATAATGAAGCTGCGTTAAAACAATTTAACTAATTTTAATAAATAGTTCACTTGAACTATGTATTTTAAACGGGCAAAAAAAATCGATTCGATCTTAATTAATTTAGACAAATCCTAATTATAAGCTTATATTTAATAAAAAACAACTTCAAATAATTATTGCATTCGAAACTTTGCCTGTTTTCATTTCTTAGTAGCTCGATATCTTTTTAATGCGTTGGCTTTAAGGAAAATTTAAACAATATTAAAAAAAAAATGGCCAAAAATGAGTTCTAGATATTAAAAAAAAAAGAAATACGTACCAGAAATAATGAGTAAGTTTCTTACTCACAATATGGAAGTTATTAAGAAATATACTCGTATTATACAATACATAACAAGTATTCTCATGCTTTGACGGTGGTTAGTTTACAGCTTTCGAACAACTTGTCGTATTTTATTCTAAATTGTCATATACTTATGACAGTTCTCGAGATTTCAACGTTTAAGTTTATTGAGTTCCTAGACATTTGTGTATTTATAGGTTATAATTGTAAAACTGAAACAGTTAAGGAGGCTTAGATATCGATCAACAGCGTCTTAACGCTTGACAGAACTTATTATCAGCAAGTATCTTGAGATTTGGTCTCTTGATTGTGGTTCCGGGTGCGCCTAGTACCTACTTGAGTTAAATAATCAATTTTCCTTACCATTACTGAGTGCAAAAAATTCCAAATTGAAAATTGTGAGGCAATATTATAAAGGTGAGAGCCGCACAATTCAAATAAAATAAAATCAAAGCATTTATTATTTGTTAAGACATGGGTAGGATTAAATAATACAGTTCTTAAGCTTAAACACTAGGACTGATGGACGATGACGGAATGATTCACATCGTCATAAAGTTATACTTAATTGTTTTCGTTCGATTAAGTCGATAATTAAGTAATTAAGGTCAAGTACAATTGGAACATAAGCGTATGGTTCTGAAAGCTCTTCCGTGAAGCTTTATTGATTTCTTTTAAAGTACTGCATATGAATATCATAATTATATTCATGCTTTTTCCAATGCTTTTGTTCGGACATTCGAACAAAAGAAAATGCTTATCGCTCTCCAAATTTTTGATTCGTTTGACTTGTAGTGCCCAATTGGAAATGGCTCCGATTGTGAGTTCGAACCCAGGTAGGCATAAGCTTTGTGCAACTTATTTCATCACGATTGCTTTCAAAACTTCGAAAGAAAATATCGTAAGGAATGTGCTAGAAGCAGAAATTCGTCAACATGTATCATCCATGGCGGGCTGTGGTAGGTCAAGGCTAACTCCCTCTCACAGAGAGGAGGCTTGCGTCCCTTTAGCGGGAACATTTTAGGCTAATCATACTTGCTTTTTATGGTTATGAATGCGATTTATATAAGAGTATCTAATGTCTCCAAACGATAAGGTAGGTCAGTGACTTTCGCATCGTCAGCTTTGTAAATCGTCAGACGTCAATTGCAAGCTGATTCAATCTATCACAAGAATTGATTATGGCGGTGTCTATTTCTGACTGTACCATGTCCACGTCAAAGATTGCTCGCCATGGGGCATAGAGTACTTTTTAATAAGAGCTCATGTGCAATTTTTACTGTGCAGTTACAACAGCGTATTGTGACGCAACAGCACTGTCGCACAATCGGTGATCTCTAAAAATGGACCGTATTCGGAAGAAAGCCTTTAGGGAGGGGACCGCTGTGCGCGTGCGCTTGTGGTCAGTGTGTGCGTAGTCGGCGATCGTGTGCGCCCGCGTTTCAAGATTCCATTTCGAGACAGCTAAATCGTAAGTGTTCTTATATTTTGTGCGATTAAGTGTTTATCGTTGCGTGATAAGGGTAATTTTGTTTTTCGCATTGCGATTATTGTAATTTTTTGCTTTTGCGATTTTTTTTCTAATTAGCGCTAATACATTAGCTATGTATTTGGGAAATCGATAGGTTTTTTATGTAGGTTTAACTTGCTTTAACAACAATAACTGGGTGGAATATACTTAGGTAGTTTAGATAGCATTAAAATAAAAACGAAATACTTAACTTGGTACACATTTCTGACGTTTCCTTTCGTATTTTTTAGGCAGTTTCTTTAAACTTAATTTAATGCATCATGCGTTTATTTGGTAATTTGCAAAAATATACTATTATAAGAAATAAAAAGTTTACGTAGCCTCGTATACTATCTCCTGATCCATGGGTGCGTTAAAAAAACCCCAAAAAACTCACACAATAAATATCTTATCTCTTATTAAAATCTAAATTATTAACGTTACATTAATTTATTAAGAAAACATCGCGTTATTTGTGTTTACGCAAGATTATTTTACAAAACGTTATCCATATAAAAATTATAATTTTGATAAGGTGTGTTAGAATTTTTCAACTGTCAGAAATATTTTTTATTATTTACTAAACAAAGGCAGTCAAGACGGCATGTCTATTCTTGTAAAAAAACGGCATTTAAAGTATTATGAGGATTTGTTGAATACAGTACGATAAGTATTTAAAGCTCGGAAGAAAAATTTCTTCCACAGATTGTTATTCGGAATGCTTTGAGCAAAATGTTTCCGTGAGAACGCCTCATGTGTACAAATTAATGTTATCATAATAACGAAACGAAATGTTATATTCACAATGCTTTTACAAGATACGGAATACCGATTATGTTACCATCATTTATTCAATTGCACAATGAGAAATTCTCATGTTGAAATGCCAAGAGAGACTCTAGTCTAGACAAGTTAATAATTATACTCGTTTATTATCGAACAGGTAATTATTATATACTCGGGTTTAGTACACCCAAAATGAACCAACCCACGTCATAGTTTCTACAGTTGTAATGTTAACGCTGGTTAATTTTAAAACATTTGGAATATGATTCGACGCATTTAATGTAATTATTTGATATTGTGGGTTGGTTTGTTTTGGTAGAATTAAGATCAAGTATATTATAGGAAAGGCCGACAAGAGAAAATCTGAGAATAATAGGTAGGCGCATATTTCGCACTATATCCTGAACAACTGACATTTCATTATTTTGCATTTCATTGCTGGCTAAACCGGTTCACTGTGAGACCGACGCACATTGCACGTCAATGCCAAAGGCTAAGTTAGTCAACTAGTACCACTCAGCTAGTCAACGCTAGGATTAGGGAATCAGGTAACTATTTTTACTGAATCTGTGTGCGGACTAACGTCTTTATTATTGGGATGGTTGGTTCGTATTTTATATGCGTGTTTTTATATCGTTAATCAATACAAATAAGATCATAAAACCACTGTTTATTTAATACACTGTGGCGGCTCTACTTTTATAATAGTCGGTAGTCATATTCATTGATCGATTTAATTTATTTATATATAAATCAACATGACATAGTGGTAAATACTTGGCATATCTACATAATTTATCACTTTATTTTTTCTGCAGTTTGAGCATATAATGTAAAAATTACAATATTTAATGTTATAATTATACGCTGGTATTCAGCCTATTATTGTTTCCCTGCAGAGCAAAGGCCATTTCTCATGTAGAGAAGGCATGAGCATTGATCGCCACACTTGCACATGGCGGATGTCAATTAACGTTACTATATTTGAAAAAAAAAACAAGGTAGTCTTATAGGCTCTCTAGAGACGGTCAAGCATTACAAGCATTGCAAAAACATAAATTTTCTTCAAGAATTTATAGTAGGTAGTTAGTTCTTACAGGTTCTGCTTTAAACGAACAAAATGTTGACGGTTTAAAGCTCATTAGGAAAAGTCCTCATAAATAGCATTAACAAGACTACTGACTTATTTACTGTACCGTTGAACTGTTTATGATCCTATGTTCCGCCTTACATAAGTTTCCCCACTATCGATAGTATTATGGATACCAAGTTTAAACATCTCTAAGAGCCATTATATAATTGTATGGTTATTCAGGAAGCGTAATGTAGCTTTAAAATTGTCCCTGAATTATCAAGATCCACCCTATTCCTTAAGCCGAGGTTCGTACCCCACAAGGGGGTGCCTTTCGCTTGTCGTCGTTAAGTTTGTAAACCATGGTTGGAAACGTTAATTTTTAAGGCACCACAGAAAAGTCCGGTTAACCCTCAGAGCCTGCCCGGAATTTGATTGAAAGAGTTACCGCGGCCCTGAAACACAAAGGGCATTAGATCGAATACGGATGGGCTTAATATAAAAAACCCCTCCTTAACTAAATCAAGTCACTCTGTTTTTCTCTAGCTGTAGATCTTCCATGTTACTTAAATAAACAAACAAACCAGCGAGATACAATTCCGACAAAAAGTAACTACAGTATCTATTAAGTTTGGCAAACTATAGAAAAATCAAGTCAAACGCAAAAGTGTGAGTTTTAAATCTAAACAATAGATTGATCAATCAAATCGATTACTTGATTCGATGTGGATCGAATCAATGACAATGACATTCACCCGGTTATTGTGCCAATGAATTTCCATGACCGGAACAATAGTGTAACGAAGTCAAGTTAAAGGTCAAATATACTATAATATCAAGTCATTGAGAAAGAAAAGATACAACTTATGAGAAGAAGAACGTGTTGTTTTTGTATATATTTAACTATTGAATGAAAAAAGCTGTAAATGTAGTTTAGGTACTGGATTTCATTGGAGCAAAAGCCAATTTCATACACGTCAGAAGAGGGATCTTTAGTTTCTTCAATATAAATAATAATTATTGTTTTTTTTTTGTATATCTGTCCTCTTTAAGTTCAAGCAAAAGTTAAGTTTAAGCAAAATCATTCATACACTTGTGATGAAAGTTTGGTGAGTTGTTCTGCGTACACCGCGAAGTTACCTGGCTTAAATAAAAAAGGTTTGAATGCAGTATTGCAACGATGGCTGAGATAGAGACATGAGGCCTAAAGCTTAATCTTTTGCCGCGATTTTCCAAAATCACGCCTAAATATACCTTTTTATAGACCGAAACGTAATTAGTTTACGCTAAGACTAGTCTGAATTACAGCCTCAAAAAAAAAAATAGGTAAATTCAAAATCAAAAATGTTAACTGGTAGAAAATCGTAACAAAAACTCCCCAAAGACCCCACCGAAAGGGTAAAATAATTCGTCGGTTATAAAAAAATATTCAGCTGTTCTATACAAAAGCCTTCACAAAAATGTATGGTTCAGCAGTACTAGCTGGGGCGTTTAGAATCAGGTACTAATTCCATGGTAAAAGTTTCCGTTACGATGTCCCTTCCACCTCTTATTAGCAAATAAGTAGGTATATTTACTTATCTACGTTACGTGTTGAATTTAATGACCAAAACGCATCGCGTGCTCATGTTATAACTACCTGTCTCCTCAATCAATCATCTTTTAGAAATAACAATACCGTACTTGATGAAGATAAATAGAAATGATTGATGCAATCATCGAGTTAGCTTGTTAAAATAAGAAGTATAAATCCGTTGAATAATAAGGCTGGTTAGTAGTTTGGAGTCCTTTGTGCACAAAGCGAAAACCTGCATAAAAATAATTAGTATTTATTTTTATACATATTCTTTTTTTTAAACCATATTATTTGTAATTTATTAAAAAAAAATATGTGTTAAAATATGGTATGATAAAGTATTTATTCGTTTAAACAAAGACTATTTAACATAACCTACTTAAAACCGATTTATACAAGGTGCAGTTTCCTAAAATTGTTATGTACTAGTTTTTTTAAAGTTTTTTATGTTTCACAGTATCTCAGAATAGACTTCTTTTAAAGAATAGAATCACCCCGTTGCCTATGCCGTATGTGGAGCCGCGCGGTTATCGCGGGATTTTCACCCCGCCTGTCAAAACACAGGCGGCGAAATGGCAAGTACGAATTCGAAGATCACAGAAAAATTTACCTTTTATTTTATTATTGATTCTTGAATTACTTGCATAGTTACCACCTTGAATTTGACAAGCATGCAAAATTGCACCTTGTATAAAGGTCTTTAGAAGTTGTCGTAACTAGCACCCTTGCTAAGTTGTCAGGATAACTTGTATTAATGGCACAAGTCCCAAGAATGTTAGAGAAGCCTGCAATACCTTTACGTTGTATACTAAGGGTTAACTATTACGTTTAGTAACTGTACCGCCATAGTTAACTAGAGTTTATGTACGTTTTACATTTTTGCCCATCCCGTCGTAATTAAAAATATTCAAAATCATTCATCTCATTTCACTGTCAACTTAACAAAAATTAAGACATTACAATGCTAACGTTCTTCAAAATACGGAAGATGTTCCTCTGTAGGCCTGCACGTGCGCGCTGCCGACGAAAAATGTTCCTCTGTAGGCCTGCACGTGCGCGCTACCTACGAAATATGTTCCTCTGTAGGCCTGCACGTGCGCGCTACCTTCGAAAGCTGTACCTCTGTAGGCCTGCGCTGGTACCGTATTTATTTGTATTTTTATTTGATCCTAGTCTTTTCGAATTAGAAATGCGAGTATAAAACGGTATTTTGGTTTAATTTTATACGACAAGCACTATAACTCACACCCATTGATATGAATAAAGAATTCAAACTAAATCAAAATTAAGTGCTAAACGAGTATTTCTAATTTAAAAATCGATCTAATTTACATATTATGTTACGTTTAATCAATGATCTAGTGTTAGGTCCACTGGTCTTTCGCAAACTCTTGAAGTGTCTCTCTCTAATTCTTAAGGAAATTTATGTCATTTGAAATCCTTTATTTATGATTCTAAAATGGTAATTATCTTATTAAACTTTTTGAAAGACTGATTTACTGTTTTTATTTAGATTAATGGCTAAATTTTAATAATAGATCAGCTCGCTTCAATTCCATCCAATTATGACGATGAAAACGTATCAAACATATTAATTTAAATTTAATAGTAATTCGTAGACTGATCAAACTTATTTTTAATGCTTATTAATATTTACCTGCACATCATTATTATATCAAAACGTTAATCTGTATAAATATAAATGTATGCGCAAAACTTCCGAACGACTGCACCAAATTGTTTTTTTTTGTGTTCGTTAATATCAGGACAAGGTTATATAAAACGAAACAAAAATAAAATAAAATCTAACATAATTTTTTTATCGTTTATTTTTTAAGAAATTTGACCCACGGGGCCTGTCAGTTACCAAAAAGCTTTCGCAGCTAGTAATTAATTATTATTATAAAATTATTTAATCGCCTATTCCGTATGATTTATCATACAGAACAATTTCAAATATTACTTACAGCAGTTAGCCTGATCTGAGAATAGTTTGTAGATTATATGTATAACTTAAAAATCGAAGCCTAAAAAAATCTTCAAAATCAAAAAATAGTCAAATCTATAAGATTTCTTTTTTAATCTCAGCTCACTCATTCACTCATGACGTATAAAGATTTTATTTGGCAATTTTGACTGACTCGTTGGTCTAGTGGTCGCAAAGCGCGACTGCTGAGCATGAGGTTTTGGGTTCGATTCAAAGGTCGGGCAAAATGTTATTGGGTTTTTCTATCAGGAATTCTCAGTAGCAGCCTCGGAGTCTGGATTTGTGCCCGGTTGATGGCAATAGGCTCGCCCCCTATTACATGGCACTTAAACATAACTGGCGAAATGTGGGTGTACTAATGGGTACATCTCTGCCTAACCTATTATGTTATGTTATGTTTATAATCTAGTATTCGACAAAGGCACGGAACAGCTCGTCATGTGGCCCTTCCTCCAAGCAGAAGCCAGTTTAAACAATGGAACGAAGGAAACTATTCCATTCTTACTTTTCAAAAACGTGTAATGTTATTTAATCAAAACAGAACATTGCATTCACTTATAATAAGAAACTCTGGTCAGTCTAAGTAGCTACAATACTTGGGCGTTCGTAAGAAACGAGCATCAAAACGGTTGTCTAAAGACAAAGTAGGTACATTAAATCAATGTTAGTAATACGTTAAACTATTCAATAAAAAAATGACGTTAATGTAAACGTAACACCGCATCCATTAGAAACTGATTACCAACTACTTAATTATTGACGATTGAAACCCACATTTCGCATAAAACAGCTATAATGATTGGTAATCAGACATTAATATTCAGTTCAAAATTATCCAACCTTTTCATTTCCATAGGTTTATATTGATATTACAGAATTGGAAAGCCTACTAATTAATCGAATTCCATATTTTTATTCGGAAACTGCCTACTTTGTTGCAACCTACAACAAATGTATGATAATTATGTAGACATTAACTATTACAAAAAGCATACATAATCAAAAAAACAAATAAGTAAGTGTTACGTAGGAGTGTGTCAGTATAAACGAAACAGTCGGACTCCGATTCAGTAACGACTCAAATGGTTTCATAACTTGTGTGACGGGCACGTCCGTCAAGCTTAACTGCATAAAACTTACAATTAAACATTGCTAAGCAACTTTATAACTTGGCTTGAATGTGAATGAATTGAGTTTAAGGTTTGCAGTAAATCGCGTCAGTCCGGAAGACTTCGTTACGCAACGTATGCGCCTCGGGCGCTGGATAATTTCACTTAGGCCCGGCGTCCACTAAATGCACGGGGTTTTTATGTGACAAGTGCATAATACACCATAATACAACCTACCGAGTGAAATTTCAAATACGTATTGGCATGACAACGCACAATACTTTATTTTGTAACTTCGATGATCTTTCTTTCAATTATAATTGTATGATCTTAAAGTATATTCTGCTTCGTCATGCCGCCGTGCCGCCAGTGGGCACCATGCCTTAGGTTCGAGTATCGCAAACACGGGACCAACAGCATATTACGTGGAGCAGCTATCGCATTAGAAGTTACCCTAATCCAGCGGTTCAGGATTTATCTTAGTTACCATGTGAAAAATGCGGAGAGTGAGATAGATTTACCGAGGTATTTTTCCAGACTAATGGAAACGTTAGGGGTGCGCATGATAACGTGACCATGCATACCTTAGCTCACTAGGGTAATCTACGACTGGAAAATGAAGTTCACAAAATGTTTTCGTAAATTTAGAAGGTCAGGATGCGGGAGGATGTGCTACGCGAGAATTGAACTTTATTGCTTTATGAATACAGTATTTATTACTTTTATAAGATTTCATTCTCAACCATCCAAATCACTCCTCGTGTCGTCGGTTTGAAACCACATTAAAGCTTAGTACTTATTTAAGAATTTACATCATGCTTGATATCTCTTTTTTGATGCGACTTCGTCTTCACTTTCTTAGCTGACGTCTTCTACCTGGCAAACAGCGTCATAAGAAATCAAATAGTTTCGAGATTTTGAATATAGCGAGTGAAGAAGCGATCTTTCCTTTTGATGACGATGTCACGTATCTTGTAAATATTACGTTTCATCAAACTTATTAGTTAGTTAGAGTAGTTCAGTCGATATGAAAAATATGAAACTGCAGGCGTGACCCTACATATCAAAGGCGCGTGACACTACATCCTAACACGGATTTCTACATATGGGTGGAATAGTTTAATACTTTTACCCCTCTAGTGGCCATGAATAGTTATTAGGTATCGTCGAGCTGAGCCCGCACTCACGATTAAGCGACATCTACATGAGCTATCGAACACAGCTTTAAACTCTTCCTAATTTACATAGCAACATTGTATGCGACGAGAAACAATATTTACACGTCTTAGTTACTTTGGGTAGAAGGTACACTGTGCCATTATGTAACCCTCGAAAACTTATGGATGAGATTTATATAGGTGATGTAGCAAATATATCATATCTATATTACGTGCGTAAGTGAAGGAATTTCCCAAACGAAAATGATTGCTTTACGCCGTCATCACGTAGCAAATAAGAATTTGTCTAAGACGGATCCCGAATAGAAGCAGAATACGATCCCTATTAAGTACCTTAAATCTCAATGGCATTTTCTCTCCTCATTATTTTTCTAAGTGCCTTTCTTAATCCGACATAGACGTCTTTAATGGATGAAGGATATCAGAAGAAAAGGTTTAAGAGAACGGTTTTTTATTAAAATCATCCAAGTAAATAAAAGGTAAAATCTATTATAACGTGCTATTTAGATACAACCCAGAAAATATGTTTGGGAATTAAACCCATCGCATAAATTGAAGCGCAGGGCATTACAAAAGGGTAACTTAGAAAAATGGAGCAAGGTTTTCTGCTGTGTAGCTTGTATCTTACGTTCACAATTTACAGTAATTTAACTAATGTCCTGTTGCAATCTTTATAAGGGGAGTATTTATTATGTTGTATTTACTTGCGATTTTTTACTGTGTCATTAAAGGCTTAGAGCCAAGTTTGTGCAAATTATAAATTAGTTACTTTGCGTTTAATCGCAAACAAACCACTTGCATTTGTTTTGAGTTAATTAACTTAAGGAAGAAACAGTTCGACTTTTGAATCAACTCTTGTGTCTATTGTTTGTCTTTAAGCGGGTACAGAAAGTAACTGTAAAAACTGTTTTATAAAGGAGAAAGCACGGAATAAAAACCATTTTTCTGTATTCTGGAAGCGAACAAAGGATAAAAAACTCCAGGAACAAAACGTAATCATTAAAGTCCTTGTGGACCGACGTTGTTTTACTGTAGTCAAAGACAAGTATTGTCTACACGCAAGTTCTGAATATCGATCGATGGTAATTTTTTTTTATCCCTGTATGTTTATTTATAAGATAATTTAAAGCATCACCAAGTAATCAGCGGCCCGGTTAATTTATTTTGCACCTTCGACATCGTTAAACTTAAAGCGAGTATCCGAAATTGGGATGTTTCATGTATAGAATTTCGAGAAATGCTGACAAACAAGCCTGGAATTAAGTACCTACGTTATATTAAACGTTATTATATTTGTTGGAAGCTTTTGGATACAATTTGATGACGCTTTGAGCGTTGCAGCTTTTGCCAAGAAACACGCTTCAAAAGCGCATGAATGTGTGTGTGTATTAATTTTATCATAAATATTCATGAACTTTAATAAGTAGTTTACAGAACATTTTATGTAAAAGAATTAAGAAACAGTATCTTTGACGTCTTTGATATCTATGTTAGGAATTAAGTCTAAATGCATGATAGGATTCATCTAAGCTTCAGACTTAGGTAAGGCAAAAGAGCTAGAGCGAGAGAAAGCTAAGGATACAATTTCAGTCCAATTCAGGACATTATACAGCAAATATGATTATAAACAACGGTTGGATAATCTTTTTAGCCATCATCTTATTAAATGAACCACTATGACATCAATTAGTAAAAATATCTGGGTCATATTTCTTGCATGGAACACCTCGGAGTTTTTTTTTAAAGATCGATCATCTTACAAGCCTAGCATGCCAATGGAAACAATTACAGTTTTTATTTTTATTAAAAATCTACGAATGTGAAAGAGAATTGAATTCGAATCAACTGTTTCTTTTGCCATTTCAACGTACAAAAGGAACGTGTCCATTCTTTTTGTGTCGTTGTGTATTTCTGTGTTTGACAGAAGAGCTGCTTCGTGCCTAACAAAGGGTAATCAAAGTTTGGATTTGCGTCGAAAATCGGATTGTGTGTACCGCTAATGAAAGACACATCACTGTTTAGTGTTTGTCCTTTGGTGAAAATGGCAAAGCCTCGGTTCAAGCTGGTTTTCAGAATTTTCTGGGGAAGCATTTCTGAAATTCGGAAATTTTATCACGACCTGAATTCTTAAATATGCTTTCATGTCAAGTTCATACTGGTGCTGCTCTAGTTCGAAGTTCTCACAACTTTTAGATAGACGCATATTTTCGACAACTACCTGAAAATGAACGAAATTTGGAACTCATTAAATTATGCTTCTTATGAACATACCAGGCATTGAGTGCAAATTTCGTAAATTTTAAAGTATGTGAGATCTGCGTGTAGATATGAAGGTACTTTATTAATAAAGGTTTTATATACACAAAAGGGATGGATTATACAAATAAGGGAGGTAGGTTACACGTCTTGTGTACCGGCCTCCGCGATTGTCCGTCCGGACGTCAATATTTTTAACTAAGTAACGAATCTTCATATTGTTTTTTTACCCTAATAATTATAATCACTGGACTAAAACATAACTGGCGAAATGTGGGTGTACTAATGGGTACACCTCTGCCTAACCCTTCGGGGATTACAGGCGTGATGTTATGTTATGTTATGTTTAATTATAATCACCCCAATAGAAAAGAGTAACAAAAATAACATACAATGAGCTATAATTAATTTAATTACTTATCCCTTTTTACAAACAAAATCGTTTTAGTTTTTCCGTGCATTATTTCTATTAACAAAAAAATAATGAAATTAAAAAGAAACATTTCTTTGGGAACGTTGGTTGTTATCATGAGTACAATAATGTGTTTAAGTATAGATCACTGATCACCTTATATAACAGAGTTTATACGTACTTCATATTATTATTATTAGTCAATAAAGTTTATTCGATAGTAAAATAAAAATATGAGCATCAAACCGAATGAAACGAAAAATTCCGGTGCATTAAAGCGGAAGCAGATAATCTAGGTACATGAGGGCTTTTTTATGTTTGAATGGAAGCTCCGTGCGGTATGGAATGCGCACAACAATGAACTTTGACGAAAAATAATAAATCCGAACATTTTCCAACGAAGCAGCCTATCATAGGACCTGGTATAAAATACGAACAAATGGACAATGATTGACATAACGATTGTATTAAAATTCACAAAGGATAAGTAGAAAGTTATCGGATAATTCTGATTGTAATGTAAAGCAGCGCGTAGTTACTTTCACAGTACGAGAAAAAAAGTCATGTGTGTAACATTTATATTTTAGAGGCAATAAAAAATATATTGAGTATTCACGTGAAAGTTGATTATTCAATAAGTACACCGTTAAACAGCTGCTTATGTGGTTTTAACCGACTTAAATAAAGGAGATTATGTGTGTCGACTTAAATTGTTGAGTATACGTAATTAAGTTTTTTGATCTTATTTCAAGTTCCGGTTTGATTCGGTAATGTGTAAATTAATGTCGTTAATAGCTACCTAATTTGTTTATTTTCTTAATTAAGCATTTTTATTGATTTTACCTAGTTCTTTGCCTGCCTAGTTGAGATTTTTTTGACTAGTTTATTTTATTAATTGACTCATAAACTCACGCCTTTTTCCCATAGGGGTAGGCAGAAACTACAGAACGCCACCTGCTACGATCCTTACATACTCCTTTCGCCTCATCTACGTTGAATGATGATAAAAATATTTTTTAATTTTCATTATTTTGAATACACTGTTGGTTCCCCTGTCCATTGTCACTTATCCACTAGCACCATCTGTTAACATTTTATGCTATGTTATATGTACAACTGTTTATTTCCACAAAAGAAAAGAAAAATAAGCACTGGATTAACTCATAGTACAAAGTTTGAACGCACGTTTGAAAGTTAAATTAATATCAGCAGCAAGTATCAACTGTTTGCAAACAATGCACAATAAAAATCTATTTATTTCTATAAATTATTCTATAAAGGTCATAATTATATCCGTAATTTTACTTAAACCATTAAAAAAATATCGCGACGTTAAGTATGCTCATTATACTACAACGTACTATTTCGCTTTAAACGTTATGGAGCAGTCTTAAAAAAAAAAATTTTCAACATAGTTTCATAAAATTTCCAACGAGACTCTTCGAAGAGAGACACTGGGTTCTTTTTTTAAATTCTACAATTACTGCACTCTAGTTTTACTCTTTTTTTTTTGTAGCTGATGGTATGTATCGCTTAGCTTTGTAGAAACGCCATTTTCGAAATTTTTTTTAGAGTAGATACTAACCGGGTAAAGAGTCTTTCTTATACTCACACGCGATATTAAATGCAAATAGTTTTACTGCACCTTCATGTGCTCTTAATTACTCATTGTCGTTAAAACCCAGTGGCCTTAGGCGGACCCTAGGGCAAGCTGCGCCATTGAGAAATTTTCCGTGCCGTGGTACTGTGGTGGTGGGGGGGAGGGGTTGTAACTTGCAAATGGAAGGTAAAAAAGAATTTACCATAAAATAAATAATGTTTCAATTATTCCCGGGAAATTTAACGTATGGCCTTAGCGTTTGAGTGAGATAGTGGATAATATTTTACGAATTTTTGCCGTCAGCAATCACTGACTCCCCTTTCATTCATATCATTCTTCACACAATCCATCCATCTTTTCTTTGGTCTTCCTCTTGCTCTTCATCCATCCACATACATAGATACATATTTACAATTACTATAAGTAACTTTAATAATTACTTTATTACTGTTTCGACCATTCCTGAATCACACAATAGTATTAAATGTGCTATTAAAATATAATACACATAAATTAGGTACTAGTATACTCGTATCAATATTGATAGATAAATAAACCTCTAAACCAAGTTGTATCTTCGATAAAGTAACTTTGATTTTTCAAAACTCCAGGAAATTGAATCGTGGTCCTATCATACGAATATCTGTTTCTGAGCGGTCTCGATTTACTAAGAAATCTTTGGACTAAGACATCTATGACGTAGATACCTAATCAGTAATGTAGACATTATAGTAATATATTCAACCAATTTATAAAATTAATATTTATACATTTTTTACCCATTCTGGCACTTCATTACCCATAAAACACGAAACGTCTCTTAGTGTAGCCGTCAGTGTGCTCATAACTAGTGAATCACTGATCTGATTTATGTGTTTTATTTGTGTATAATGGCTATATTTTATTAGGTACGTAGCTTCAATCAGTTACAGTTAGTTTATAAATGTATACGGGGTGTAAAAAAATACACATCACATACCAGTTAAGTACGCATTCTGTACATCAAACTAAGTAACTTTGACCTTAAATTATTGCTGGGAACCAATTTTTATCTTAAAGATCACTGTTTATGGTAGCGCGCTCTAGATAGCGCACGCTAGAGGTGCACTTACGGGTGCACCCAGTACAGGGGCCGTTGACGTGTTTCAAGTCTAATCGGATGCATCTGAATACCAGTATCTTACTTGGAGTGGCTGCCTATCTGACCTCCACAACCCAGTAACTGGGTAATACGATACCCCTTGGTATGACTAGTTGTCAGACTTTCGGGCTTCTGACGACCCATAACGACTGTCAAATATCCACGTATGACAGCGGGGACCAATGGTTTAGCGTGCTTTAAAATTTATGGGGGAGTCTCGGTGCGTAAAGATGATCACCCATCCAAAGACCAACCCCGGCAAGCGTAGCTTAACCTGATATCGACACGTACGGCTGTTATTACTCAGACACGAGCTCCTCCATAACAGCCAAATTTAAAAAAATATTTTCGTAAAAATATAAATAATAAAAGTAATTTTCACCTTTATTCTCCGTAACATGAAGATAATAATTATGGTCCAGGATTAAAAACACATTGTTAAGAAGAATATGAAACTTTCGGCTTCATTATTTGCATTCCATAATGTAAATAAAAATTGTTACAATAAAATAATAAATGTGTCTTGTCATGTCTTTTTACACCCGTTATAAATTTATATTTAAACAAAGAAGTTTCTCGTGTTTGCCTGTTCGGCTGCTCCTCTTCAAAACTACAGAATGAATTTTAATATCATATTCATCGTAATTTGGAGAGTTTGTTTGGAAAGGTGTAATAACACCTTACTTTATTACAACACAGAAATGTCGAGGTCGAAGCATGAGTGGGTCACTAATATTATACAAGGTATAGTTTCAAATTAATTCAAGGAGGTAACTATACTAGTGCTTCTCAATACGAGATAATAATTAAATAAATAATTCTCTTTTGTTTTTTGATTTCGTATTCGAACTAGCCATCTTGCCGCTGGGTTTAGACAGGCGGGGCGATGAACCCGCTCGCACACAGTGTTACGCAACGGAGTGATTCTGTTTTTTGGAAGACGTGTTTCTTTTCTGACTACTGAGTTACTGTCCAACATAAAAAACTAAAAAAACAATTATGTGATAATTATTGACTGATTATTTACTTGATTTTATGACAACATTATTTTTCTGACGATGGAAAACTACACCTTGTATATACGAATGATAACAATAATCTACAGAATAAGACAAAATGTGGTATAGATCAATAAAATCTAATGCACAATCAAATTATTTATTGCAATTTTTTTCAGACTACAGTCTGGCAATCTAATGATAAATGGAGGATTGGATTTTAACCAGTAAAGTAAATAAACAATTAATATAAAATAACACTAAAAGGTATCTCAGTGACTAGTTAATATAAAGACTGTAATTAAATGAAAGCATTTCATATTTTTCACAATAGGTGTATATTAGATGTACAGCGTAAGAGCCTGTCTAAGAAAGAAAGAAAACAAAGTAAGAAGTTAATTGACAGATCATATGCACACAAAAAGCCTAGACTGCATAACAAAAGCCGTTAATGCGTTACCTTAAATTTTTTTGAATAGGTAACATTATATCTCTATTTGGCCCAAGACAAGTCATTTTGTATCTTTGATATAAATTTGACCAGACTTTACCTAAGTATATCTATACTGTATCTAAGAATCTACCACAAACTGGATTTCGGAAGTCTAGGACAGCACGACGGTCGATAGGTTAAAAAATAATTAAACGTCTATGTAAGAAAACATTCATATTGAATAAATACATATTACATTACAAGAAATTACAGCAAAAGATAAAATAATGTGCGAACAAATTGGAAAATAACATAATTATCTTCACTTAAATATAATCTTGAGTGATGTAACAAATCGGAAAGCATGACAAACTTATATGAACGAATAGTTCTCGCAATTTATAGATTTTACAAGAAATACACCGTGATTTACCAGTGCCGTTGCTGTGAAGCAATCGGTGGTTAGGACAGACAGAAGTCATAGGTGACAAACTATAATTTATCTTAGACCTGATCACTGAGTCGATTTTGCAAGTCTTAGAAGCAAGTAATTATATTTATGAACCACATTTATTACAGGTGCGGTTACGATTTTACAGATAATAAGTTGAAATTAAGTTCGGTCGTACGTTTAAGATAATAATTTATTTGTCAAGTCTGTAACGGTTATGGAAGTATCAGGGAAATGCAAAAAAAAGCTAAATGTAATATTGTAATTATGGCTCCTGCAGTAAACACTGTAATAACAGGCAACTCGATAATAGTATAGATTGATGAATGAAATTAAGTGCATAACGTAACGGTTAATAAAAGTCTTCGTTATTTCCCTTCCGCGCAAATTACATAGAATTAGAGAAGGTTCCGTGTTTCTCCGAGTTACAATCAATCACATAGCGTGTTGATTGGTGTTATCTCTATCTTTACGTACACTAGCGGTTTGCAATCAAACTTTTATTACATTATGCTTAAGATTCATGGTTTTACCACATTAGTCTTGCGACAGTTTAATACTTGGATTGATTGAATTTGTTTCATCATTATTAAGATATGTTGATGGCTAGTGTTTGTTTGATAACGTTAGTTATTGCATATAATTTTCGTCACAATATTAGGGGAAGGTTGCGATCATTGGACTAGCTCTTTCATTGGACCACCAAGGTATTTCCAAAACTGTGCAAGTTAGCAACACCTAAACTAGTCGAAATGTGTCCCTGGCGACTCAGTTGCACCCCCCCCTTACCCCAATGATGCTGTGGCATGTAGTGAGGAGTGACGCGTGTGGTTATGTTTGCGGCGGTGTAAATCTTATAATTTGACTCAGGACAATTTGACGTAAGTATTATTGTATTTATATTTGTCTGTGAGCACTGTAATTAAATATTGGACAGTTTATTTGAGGTTCCATGAGTATTATTCAATTTTGTCTAATCATTTCCATGAATATTTTAGTTAAGTTTTTCATAACCAGTACCTTGTTGCCATCAATGGACCTCAAAAGAGTTCCACCATTGGACCGGTCCAATCATAGCAACTTTTTTTTGTATTTTATGGTCATAATAATTAATATAAATTTAAAATTCCAGAATGTCGCCAAATAAAAGAAAGTACTTCGCATGGAATGAAACTAGTATGTACCTGGCTATAGAATCGGTTCGTAACGAAGAGTTGGTTTAAACGAAGCAACTAGAATTTATGGAGTGCCGAAAGCAATTATTAAACGAAGGTTAGATGGAGTTAACCAAAAAGCAAAAAAACACGTCCAGATACCGGGTTCCGGAAGTGACCTCCCTCCAGAATTAAAGCAGGAGCTTTTTAAACACGTTTTTGACTTGGAAAATTGTTTGTATGGCATTACTCCAACAGACTCCATTACTACATTTGATAAGTATTATAATAAGTTGCCACGATTGGACCTCTAGAACAAATTTCTCGAAGTCCATTGATGGCAACTTGGTGGTCCAATTAAGGTGCTCATGGTTCAAAGAAGGCAACAGCCCAAGATTTAGTTTTCTTCGTTTTTATAAAAAAGTGTAAGCCCGAATTGTTTGTGCGTTTGATTATTATAAATAAAGATCTTACGAAATAAAAATAATAAACTGCTTTCATTTTAACACTTATACTTTTTGAGATTTGGGGTTGTAAAGTTAAGTGGTCCATTCATAGCAACCTTCCCCTACTGTTAATAAATTAATTAGTTTATATTAGAATAGCGACTTTAACATTGTATGTTTAGTATAAATATCGGCATTCTGTGAACTTTGAGTGAAATTTAACAATAGTATGCTAATTCACCTTCAATGCACTCAAGAGATTTGCGTACTTCTTCACGCATGAGGCAATCTGCATACATAAATAATTCTGCAGCATATACCTATAAGTAACAGCCGTTAACTTCAAATAATACAAGTCATTTTGTACCGCCTTTAGTCTGAATCTTGAAGATGTACCTATTGTGGCGACAAATGGATTTTAAGATTGTTTAAATATTTGACAGTTCTGTTAAGTTAGTTGGGCTAGAATTGAAATTACACTGGGGATTTTCACGCCGATAAATGCACAGCGCGTATACCTACCCATCTTCCTACAAGTGAAAAAATTATAAATATAAATAATCACTTACTTTTTTATCCGGTTTAAGAAATATAAAATAGAGGGTGAATGTTAGTGTCATACGGACGAACTCGTGCGTGTCAGTTAGTCCAAATTATACAAGTGTCGGTGGTGTTAAACCTTTATACTGTTTTTAATTTTTTTATAATCGAACCCATTAATTTACTTCTCCATTACTTCACATATTTATCCACATAACTAACCTGAAAAGGATCAAACATGGTTTATAGAATAAAAAGAAGCTTTAGATGTGGTGAGCTCTCGTTAACCTACAGCAGAGATTCGCCGATAAAAAGCAAAACATATCGAATGTCGGTTTGCCCTCGGTTCTATTCAAATATCGGGTGAAATATTGGAAATAACGATTAAAAAACGAAGTGGAAAATGGCATTCAAAGCAAAGATTTGTATTTATTTGTATTTTTATCGATACCGATAACTCCCTACCAATTTATACGCTTGCTAGGCGATTAGATCTCCACACATGCTGTCTTTGACACTTTAGATTTGCGCATTAAGAAATTCATTTGAAAAGTCTGTAGTACTTAGTAGGTACGCACAGTCAACGCAAGAGAAACGTAGGTATACTATATCGATAAATATAGTTGAAGTTTAGATATCAATGGATGTCTTCGATTGAAACTTAATTAATGAATTGTTTATTTTCTACTTTTTAAATGGACTTGAGCACATTTGAAAATATCCATCGAATTCTAAGAAAAATTATATCTGATTACCCTGCATATCTATCTCTATTGTTGACTGTACTTACTTAAGGCCCGGCCACACCGGAGAAGACGTAAACTAAACATTGGTATGGTACTGGTCCGTTTCTCAGCCTCTGTCCACATATTCAACTTTACCTATCCGCACCCGCAAGTTGTTCGCCGTACTTTAAGTAGGATTTAGCAACTGTCTAGCAGCCTGTCTAGTAATAGTAGCAAGCTAGCCACTGCAAACGATATGCTATGCAGCTGAACTTAAGGTCTTACTTGATAAGACGGTCCGGGTGACGCAAAACAGATATTAATCCGGATACTCACAGGGATTTGAAGTGAAATGGACTCATGTTTGGCATGTTGCAATATGACTGTGTATCTGTATGCTAACATGCTTAGCTGACTTGTGAAATAGAGCGCTAAACGATCGACAAAAAAGTTTCTGACAAGGACAATATGTAGGCAGGTTTAATTGGCACTATTGGCTATTTCAAAATAATACTAGTAGATACTTAGCCAGAGGGGCTCGTGGCTATGTAAAACCAGCATGTTTAGAACGATCACTGTTAAGCAACGTTCGCCGATGTCGGTTCGTATATGAGTGACCATATATTTCATATTAAATTAGAAACCCCTCCGTGTTTGGTAAAGCATGTTAATAATTTTATTTATCTTTTCACTTAATTTTAAGTTCGTTTTATGATATAAAAAACTGTATCATAATGACAGACTTAATCCATGTGCAAATATAAAGAAATTTAAAAAAAATACTAAAATACACCTTCCGTGGCAAAATAATGCTTTAATAGTAGTTGGATTGCAGCCCATTGTAAAAGAGCTGAGACTGTTAAGATAAAATGCTCTCGCTTTCATAATACGTTTTTCAACAGACTAGTAAGAAAAATTTAATAAAACTTAGTTAATAAGTTTCAGTTTGGACAAAGGTTTGTGAAAAATGGCGCGCAGATTTATCAGTTCAAACTTCGAACCCTGACGGTTATTCAGCCTTTTGATTCACTGATGAACTCGATCGGGCTGATTTTGAAATAAAAACTGAATAATAATATTTTTGTATATCGAACATAAATAATTACTGTAATTTTTTTGACCAACCTACGATACTATGCTGGTGAAAGCGCGAGCGCGGTATTGAAGGCGGGTCATTGCAACAGCTGATGACTGAAGAATCATTGGGATATACCCATATATGTAAAGATACTCTATTAAGAAAAAACTATGAGTGTCATAAATAAAGAAATACGAAGGAGATAGCATTGTTGTCTGCTGGAAATACGAGTATAGGTACAGGGTCAGTAGAAAGATATGTGTAAAGTTTATAGAATCCAGGTCAAAGTAGAGCGTCTTTATTTTTCGATTACATTATTAACACTTTTTTTTTGTTTTTAAATTAAGTACAAATACTTAATGAGTTTAATAAAGCTGTGTGTATTACAAGCTACTATAATTTAAAAAATTAAAAAACACGACTGCCAATTTGCACATATTTGTACTTTGTTTACTCGTCAGTTTTTTTACGACGTTTTTTATTTACAGTGTTATATATTTTTTAGATCTACTTGTCAAATTCTAGACGACAAACAGAGACACGGCCAGATTCATAAAAAAAAATAATTGAGGCTGGTATAAATTTACGTTTTAACGTGACCACAAAGGATTATTTTTATTTTTAACTAGCCTATGTTACTCGGAACGATGCAAGGATTGTAACGATACCCCATACATCTAAATCGGTTCAAGCGTTTAAAAGTTATGGTGGAATAAAGAATCTCACATACATACATACATATATACATACATACATTAACCCTGAACACATAACACTCCTTTTTTTGGGGCAGTCGTGTAAAAATTCACTCATGTTTAACTCGTGGATGTGTGTTGTACAAAACTCACGCGCGTTTAATAACTCCTGTTATGCAACAGTTTCATAAACTACTATCATAACATACTTAAGTATGTAATACTTATTATTAACAATTCAACAATAAGTACTTCAGTATGTGTATGGGAGAGACTTAGTTTTGTAATGGACTTAAATGTGGAGCAAATAACATGCAGTTCGGACCGTATTAGTCTAGTTACCACGTACTTATTAAAACTAAGTTTGTGTTTTTTACCTGTGGCAATATGCTATACTGAGGTAATTTCTATGTAGGCACCTAATGCTCATTGGTAAACAATTAGAGCTATGTGAACTCGCTTTATGAAAACCATAATAGCACAAGTACTAGTAAAACTTAATTAAAATTTTAAATCTCATCAAAACTGTTTTTGTCAAATATCAAATATCAAACCCTGACGGGATTACGGTACTAGCTGAGAAGCCCAAACTGCGTGAAACAGAAACAATGATTGAACATTTAAAAAATATCGATATTAACAAGAGTCTGAAACGAAAAAAAATATATATATAAAAGACCAATTGCCCATTTTTCTAACCTTACTGGAATCCCTGAGTGCAACGATAATCTTTTCAGTCAGTACTAGTCTCAGCAAGGTTGAATGAGCATACAACCTTTACAGTACTTATATACTAAAACTATTTTTGTTTTAAAGTTTGGTTTTTAGTTGCCTAGTACCTACAATGTTGCTGTATCTTAACAGGGTCCTTAACTTTAGCCTATGTAAGTTCTTTATACACAATAATGGTATACAAGTAAATGAATATGAATATAAAAAAAACCTATTTACCACAAGTCAAAATAACCAGCATAGCTAAAATTCATGGGGAGACGCCTTTGTCCAGCAGTTAGATGATACACAAAGCTATCATACTTTATTCAAATTTTCATTTAAAATCACTCTCTAGAAATAGTAGCCGAAACCAGCATACTACGTTACAGAAAGCCTGCAAATACCCGTGTAGCTCAGTTATTCACATTACAACGCAAGTAGTGAAAATAAACGGGAATCGTAATAAGAGGAAACCAAAACAATTTAACGAGAACAATTTGTACCTAGAGACTCTGAATAGTCGGATACTTTCTTCGGAATGTCATCAAAATATCTAGTGGAAAAGTTGGATACTCAAGGGATGACCCTTAGGGCCTGTCCCATATATTACAATGCTTCTAAACAAGTTTCTGTACACCAAAGTTACTAACAGTCTTCGCTTTGAAAGGTTAGGGATTCAGAAAAAAAAATCGCAAACGACACCAACCAGAATTTAACATTAAAGGATTTTTTTACAAATATCCAGTTACTCGTGTAGTATCAATTTAAAAAAATGTAACCCTAATGAACCCAATATCACCCCATTTGTTGTCCGGTGCACTATTGAATAACATCCGTGGCATGGAATATTTATGTGCAAATACTACATGATTGGTGATCTTGTTAGCGCAGCTGCGAATAAAATGTTCTTGTAAACAGAAAAGTTTGTATGGATAGATAAGGCACCTTAATTGTATCGATGTCGTTAAATATATAATTATGATTGTACTTTATTCCTTTGCCTCAAAGTCGTAATGTTGGATTATAATTTCAGCATTCATACAAATACGAGTACCTACTTTACAGGAAGTTATAGACATCGCACGACACAAATGTAATATTTTGGCAAATCAATAATTTAACTCGATGGACACTCGTTCAAAAACTCTACTATTTTCAATTATGAGTTTTAAAGAACGTATCACTTGAAAACTAAGCTAAGCTAATCACAAACTTAGATATTTCTGCTATTGTCCCATTAATAAAACTTTATTGAATTACTTACTTTATCTGAATTACATAAATTTCAAAATATCTAAATTATGCAAAAAAAGGCAACTACTTGAAATTTCGATCGCGTTATCAATAAAAACCTCTTATAGTGTGTGTAACAAGACATGTCATGCGTGTCGGCAATGCAACGGTACGGCAACGGAGTGACAGCAGTTAACGTAATGACAGTTAACCAATACACGTAACTTCGCGATGATATAACCTAATATTTCATGTTAACCAACATTTTTTTTAACTGGATTCTATTTCAACGTCTTTACAACAAGTTATAAGCAGGTGGATCAGTAACTGTATTTAATTCCTTTGCATAATTCGTTCTTGAATTTGGTAGCGAAATAGATGTGTTTGTTTAACATAGCGTAACATCAATTCTACTTATATCCATGATATCTGTGCTAGACAGGGGATGCCTGAGGCTTGGCATCCGTGAAGCATCAAATGACGGTGGAATATACAAGTTAATTAATTTTGCAGACCGGTCAGATGTAGCTCGGTTTATGAAAATTTGGCTAAAAAGGATTCTTTTACCAAACTATGGAGGGTTATCAAATTAGGAAGTCTATGGGAAAGCCGACCAAAAACCACTAATGTCAACATATTTAGGAAAGACGAAAATTTTATCAGCTTGGGGTATTTCAGGAACAGTTACATGTTATGTATGTTGATCTATGTATGCATAGCTCCTACAATATTCGTCGTAAATTATCGAATGAGGTATCGTTGAAATTATCGTGAAAATGACAGAGTGCGTAATGGTAAAAGAAAATAAATTATAATATCTTGTTTGGTGTCTAATAAAAGGTCTTGAGCACATGAGCACATTTGTAAAATGTATAAACTCATTCGTTATACCCTATTGTTGTATTGTATTGTTGTATATATGTTGTTCAACTTTATTTTAATCAAAAGTAAAGTTAAACAATTAAAATCCAAGTACGACCCAAACGTTCATCAAAAAGCTAGCCGACTTTTAGTTGGTACATTATATATATAATTTTATGAATCAGAAACGTTCATTTGAAATATCAGTTTTCATTTGTCGGCCTTCGAAATAATATTAATTAATTTTCTTTTGCTTTACCATTTCGAAGAAAAATTGGTACGGTCTCATCTCATTAGGTACAACTTTAATATTGGGTACAGAGTAAATATAATATAGGTATAATGTAAACTTTAATCTATCTAACTTCTATTTAACCTATGCCTAATTCATCAGCGCATAACTCAAGACCGGCTGGACCGATTCGGTTATTTTTTGTTGTTGTATTCATAATGTTCTGGACAAGGTTTATATGAAAGAGCTTTTGGAAAATCCACCTGATGTGTCGGGAATTTGCACGCATGTTCGCTAGTGTAATATTACCATCGCGCGTAAAACCTGGATGAGATTCTGTCTCGTACAGGCATGGAGATTGGAACTTACAAAGAGAGGCAGAGGAGATACCCAGTATTTTATGAAGTCGAGCTGTTGATGATGATGATGATGATAATGAAAAATGTTATCAGACCTGTACTAGTCTTATCATGATAATTAGCAAAACAATCAATGAAAGGAAATACATAGCAGACCATCACACCAAGAATCAAAAACACAAAGTGAACTAACTTACAAACCTAATAAAATTCTAACAATAGCTCGAAATTAAACACAGAAGGTAGATGTTTTACCAGCGTTATCAACTTTTTCAAGCGCGAACAAAGTTGCGGGATAATGTCCCCTCGCACATAATTAAATAAGTTATTATACTGTGTAAGTGCGAAATTGTCGTGATGGCCCAGTTATTAAGGAGCCCGCCTCTCATGAGGTTGTGGTTTTGAAACCGGGCAAGTACCTATGCGACCTTTTCAACTTTATCTTGGACATAACTGACAACGGTTAAGGGAATCGTCGTGAGGAAACCAGGACTTATAATTTGTTTAAGTCTGGAACCGCCAATCCGCCTTGAGCAAGTGTGGTGATCAATACTCTTGCCTTCTCTGTATGAGAAGAAGCCTTTGCCCTGCAGTGGGACAGTAATAGGCTGGTATTATTATTATATATGTGCGTAAGACAACTCTCTAAACTTCTCCTAACTTTAATACTGATAGGCCTGTCCAGACATGTATTCGTTTTGTTTATCAAGCAGTCAGGCAGGAACTAATGGCGATCACGGAAATAGCATGTGGGATACGAGTTTTCCTCACAACTATCCACTTCTAAGTGTCGGATATCATAATTAGCGGACACCGCCTAAACAATCTGCCGGTTTTTTCAATAACTCGTTTATTCCGGTTCAAGGAAGATTTTACATGTATCGATTTCCTTTTTTTAAGTAGACTGTATTTTTGTGTTTATTCAATTAACTGAAATTAAGGTATATCATGCTATTATACATATACGCTCTTTGGTTTGTTTTTAATCGATTAGCAAAAACAAGTAATAAACGGTACCTAATGTAAAAAGTTGCAATGCTTGTGTGTGTAAATAGACATGCATGTATATATTATTATTACGACCGTGGTGCCAGGCGAATCTCATTGATTGCGTGACCACGTTAATTAATTAATAACTCATCATTTCATTCGCTTTCACTCGTCACTTTCAATATTTAGAGTTGTTATTTTGTTACAGAAAATGCGATTATTCATTGTTATCGTGCTGTTTGGGGCTGCAATGGCTAGGGAAAGTGATTGGCATCCAATCCTGCCAGAGTCTACCGTAATGTACTCGACCTTCCACAATTCGGAGAGATCATTTGATTCTAGGTAAGTGTTTAAAGAGAAAGAAAGCAACATTCATCCAAGTTATAAACCATTTTTATGTAAAGACTACTCGAGTTGACTTATCAAGCTTTCTATAAAAGTATTTTTACCTAAAGAGTCGTTCAAAAAGTCGTTTGTTTATATATAAAAACCAAATGACAGCGATGCATCTGCGTTTTTGATGCCCTATGAGGTCTCCGATACTATTTTATAAATTGTACAAACCTTTTTTATTATTTATTAGTGTTGTGTTTGGTTCAATAAAAGATTTACACGAGCAAACAAATAAAAAAGCTATTTATTTATACTAAACGACTATAACATACATCTGAAAATGGAAAACTCAATACATAGATAGGCAACGTCAGATTCTATCGGAAGAAAGATTTATTTTGTCTTTTTTAATAGTCTCTTTTTCTTTTCAGTCCACAAACGAAGATCGTGAACCGAAGGCCGATTCATTCACAATACGCGTCCGGTAACAAAGTCAGCTTGTACAGCCCTTCGAGCCAAATGTCTGACACCTGCAGCATTCACAAGGTTTCCATGAACCAGGAGTTGTTCTACCAGTACGTGGAGTACGAGAAAGAAATACAAGACCTTAAGGAATTTACTCTTTGCATGTGGACTAAGTTCCACAATCATTCCAGTGACCATCCGCTCTTCTCTTATTCTGGTGAGCATAATGATAGCTGTTCTCTTGTCTTATATCAGGCCAAACTATAAAGGGCGTGAAGATACTTAACGTAGCCATAACTTACATACATATTCCCCCCACCAGCATTACCATCTTCTGGTAACTATAATACTGAAGATCAGTTCCAACTTTTTTCCAAAAAAGGTTAAAACGTTTTATCTAAACTTTCTACATCCCACGACCCTTGTACGATGTTTTGAGTAAGTTACTTTGCGCGTAAACATTGATTTTATACACCAAAAATAGAAGTCGGTACCTAGTAATATTTTCCTCAATATTAGGTTCTTTGTTTGATAGGCTATAGCTAGTCTTTTTAGTATGTAGTAGTCTTTTTACATCCCGAAAGATGAGAGTACACGCCGTGGCAAAAAATATTTTACAGTTAGCTAGATGCTTACGGGCATTGATATATATACTGCAACTTTGTTATACGTATATCTCTCAGTTTCTTTTTATATGTATAAAAAAAAAATCTCAGTACCTGCTTTTCATCCAAACAAGTTTTTTTGCCCAAAGCCCGGATAAAGACTAATTTATTTGGTCTTTTTACGGATCGACATTTATTCATCACTTCGGATTTTATCTCAAAAGATATCCTAAGCAAACTTTACACATGAACTGAGGCGGTACATTTCTTACTCTAAATAGTCGAGGCGTGAATTATATGAGGCTATCTAAAAAAATCTTCGTTATTTTTCAATAAAAAAGTAAGTATTGTAGTCGGTAAGACTCCGACATAACCCACCGTCCTAGTCTTCGAAGCATATTCACGAGTATAATATACTATATATATGTATGATTACTATATATATGTATACAATATATATGTATGTTATAATGAGTCCTATATATATGAGCATATTATGCTCACAAAAAAAGGTATAAAACATTGTTTGTGGTCCTTGCACATACTGTAATTACCTACGATTGGTTAACTTTTTAATTACTAAAATAATGATTTATAATTATGAACATTACACGGCAATTTGTGTTGCGGATTTAGTGTCGGTGACTTGCATTTTACATGCTGTTTTAGACAAATACGTTTCAGCTTTTTTAGTTTAAATTAGGTGACATAATACGAAAAGTGTATATTAACCATATATTAACTATTATGACATATATTAAGACATACAAGCGGAAAATCGCTTGCCCATCTTTATTAGGTCGTAAGGAAACTCGCTACTGATTTCCAAATTCATAAAGTTATGTATTAACTTGCGTAACGTTTGTCATCAACATGACAGTAGTTATTATAGCATGACTAATGTTCCACTTTAGTTATTTAGTTAATTTCCAATATTAGTTATTCGGCGCAATTGGGGCTTGAGCTTTTTTAGCGTAGTGATGGCGTATTGATACCAGGAAAGTACCAATGTGACTTTTTCAATTCATATGTAGGTACTTTCTAAGTTTACCTTGGCCATCACTGACATTGGTGAAGGAAAACATCGTGAGGAAAACAATATAAGCTTGGAATCGCTAATCAAGCATAGTGATCAATGGTCGTACCTTCTCTGTATGAGAAGATGTAATAATAAAAAACACTTTCTTGGAAAGACGATTGAATTCACTTTTATACTTTGAGATTTAGAATTTATTATATTAGCGCGTTTGTCACTTTTATTTTGCATAAGCAATGTAAATTGAAAATGAATAATAATATGGTGAAGATTTTCTTATAATTTCAATTTTCTTAATGAAATTTTCCTAAAAGTTAAAGATCTTTGGGATTGAGGAAATAAAACAAGAGGGAAACATAAGAAATAAATAAATTTAAAGCCAGCTTTTAGTTGTAGGTACTACATACTTCTTGATACTTTGATAAAATACCTTTCGTAATTTCTTATTTATTTATGTAATCATCACACACTTAAAATAAGGTTTAAAAATAGATCTCTTTTAGTGTGTGGTGTAAAAGATATTATTTAATTCCAATCAGTAATAAATAATGTATGTCAAGGCAAGTAGCAAAGTTAACACCGAAATAAAGGTAAATTATGTTTAAAGATATAAAATAAATTATCTAAAGCTCATTAATGCCGGTTTCGACATAAAACTAAAATGTATAAAAGATATTTTAAGGCGCCATTAACTAAAGAGGAAAAAACGGATTTTTAAAATACATTCGATTATGTTGAACAAAAAAAAAAGAAACAACGTCAGAGTACAAGTCTTAAATAGACTATAACAGTTAATGATAACAAAAGATTTAAAAATGACCTTATTTCTGCCAAAACGAGCCAACCTACAATCTCGCAAAAATTCAATTAATTATGTCAAACTAAATAAGGTCATCTCTCATTAAGACAGCCCCTCGCCAAAACAGCAACGGCCCGGCTTAAAACACTTCGAAAAATCCAACAGTTAGCTGAAAACGCGCCGACCGCGAGCCTTCACCTTCCATCTCGTCAATAAAAATATATTTTAACACACATGATTTAAAGCCCTACTTTAAATGGCAAATTGTTTGCTGTGTTATAATGAGTCCTTAAAGGTTAGTAGGTAGGTAGGTAAAATACAACTATTTACAAGATTACCAAAAGCAACATTAAGGTATGACGAAGAAACAAAAAAAAATTCTAAAAGCAGTGTATTAGGTACTGGATTTTGTTATGAAATAGCAAAGGCCAGTCAGAAAAAGCCGAGTGCTTATTTATAAAAAAATGTCTAGTGACAGCTTGGGCTTAGTTGTACACCTCGTTGAAGGCACACAATGGACCCTGATTAAAGTCTTATGTTTGTGTTGTGATGGTGGAAACAGCATTGTCATTTCATTTATAATTAGAATAATTAAATAATAAATATTTTTATTTTTAAGAGAACTTATAAAATGTGTTTTTAGAGTTCAGTTTTTTTTTCAAGCTCATGTTGAGAAAGACTGTCTTGCGTTCCAAAGTACAAAGTTTCGTATTTATTATTCTGGAGCATGGTACTGAAGTACCAGACATTTTAATGTTAACTTTCCTCATCAATTATAGAGCCCTACTACTTAAGATATAACGATCATTAAAAAGATTCAATTGAAAATGTTTTTATTCGCAGTTGGAGAAAGCCCTAGAGAGATTTCTGCCTGGATTTCAAACACTCAGGAGGCCAGTTACTTCAGCATGGCTGTCCATGGCCAGACCTTCTTCAGGCTAAATTATCCTCTAAAGCTGAACGCGTAAGTATTAAAATATAATTTTAAACATTGAAGATAATTTAACGATGCGGATTTTTGTTGTTTGAAATATTAACTTTAACTGTCATCATGTCAATTCAGTTTTACTGTGTCTATTACATAGCAGATCCTATAAACTAGCTGGATTCCCAATAAAAGTTTAGAAAGTCATACTTTCTACCTATAGACTAAGGTTAGTGTCAAAAGATGTAATTCCCAGCTCTGAGACAATAGTGCAATTAAGGACGCGTGATTTCTACGCATCCGTGTGTCGCCATGTTAACTCACACGTCAATCGCTCCGCTCTGATTGGCTGCAACACACGCGAGCTAATTAAATACTTACATACACCTGTACATCGGCGGGTGCATGACAAGCACGTCAAAGCTGCATGCGTGTTGGGTAAATAAAAAAAAAGGAGTGCCACTCCACCCGCTTAGATTTATAACTATGATAAATTACATATTTTTTTATTTTAAAACCATGTTTTTGTTTAAATTTTCTTTTATTTTAAACAAGTTTGTAAAGCTGTTTTGCGACGTTTCGCCAAAGCTTTAAAGCACGTTTGTCGCTGCAGTGTAGGAACGATTTTGTTACTAAAGTGTATGTAGGTTTGTTTTATGGACAGTACGTGTATGCATTATCAGATCAGCTGACGTACGTGTGGATTTAAACTGCATTTATAAGTTCCACACCAAACGTTTCTGTCAGACGAGCCCATACTGGGCCTCGTGTTAGATTAAAGCTTAACTACTTCTTCTCTCTGAGGTCTGAGTCCCAGCAATGGGAACAAAATTGCTTATGCTAAGTCAGTCAGTCAGAAAAAAATTACATATTTACAATGTCCGAATTATATTTTTCTAAAAAAAAACGACTAACGAATAACTATTATAAACTAACACATCTTTTATAAGAGTGCAACGAAAATTTAATTCTGAATCAAAATAATACATATTAGGTACGACTTCATACGAGGAATACTTTGTATGAAAACTCGGATCGTCTTGGCTGGCCTAAGGGAAAAATCTTTCGAGTTCTTGTAAAGGTTTCGGGCTCCGAAAGTTTTGCGAAACTTTCGTAATGCTCTGTTGTGAACTAAAAAATGTTAATCTTTTCTCAATGAACTAGGTATTCGAATGTATTCTTCTTTTATAGGTTTTATTTTATATCCACGTAATTATTGTTTTTTTTTTTATAAGAAAGCATAATTATGTGAAACATACATACATATATTAAATCCTATACTTAATAATTGCAACCATTATCACCTACAGGAGTGAACTGGTGAAATGTTGCGATAAACATCAGACTTTTCCAACATAATTAGTTAGTTTTCATTTAGTTTAGTTTAACCACAGTCAACGGTCAACAAACCATTTTATATATTCCATCAGAAGCGTTGTTTGAACAACATTTGTGGAACAAGCGCCTCTAGCTGAGTGAGCCGAAGTTATTTTGATTCATATACTTATTATTTTTATTTCCTAGGTCTGTGAGGGATTTATATCTCTGATACACATAAGCATCCTTTTTTTCCTATAAGTGACAGACTTTTACTTTTCTATGGACGAATTTAAACGTGACAATGGGATTTACACTATGACCTACTTTCTAGGTAAGCGTTCTTAGGCTCTCTTAAGAACGTTTACGTTTAAGGAGTCATAATCCTCTTATTTCCTAATAAGAAATCCCGTCTGATTCCCTCTTTCAATTTATGTGTTTGGCGCCGGAATTTTGTGCCGCTACACGGACGAACACGGACACTTATCGTCCAGCCGCAGTGAGTACGGGGGTCGCACTTTGCTCTCGACTTGACTACTGGATAAAAAAATACATTTGTCCGTGTGTAGTCCACACTTACTACGAAAGAATCCTTAAACAATTTAGGACTCTTTCATGGTGTGTTTTGAGCTGCGGTGGTCGTGAAGGCCCTGTCTCAAGACAAAGACTCGTATTGTATCTTCCTGCTCACTAAAATGAGTTTCTTTAGTGCCAAAGAGGCTGCAAAGGCCATGCGATGGATACCATATAAAAATATGAATTTCGTTTATCATTTTTGTGGCGGCCACAATAGTGTTGATTTATGCCCAGTGGCACAATGGTGGTTTAATTAATTAATTATTCAAACCAATTTCAATCAAATAATGCTGGTTATTCAACTTGACATATTCAAAACCAATAAGAAAATTTATTATCCTCCATGATAATGCTTAATTACTACATAAAATATTGTGTTATGAGATTTTAGTATATTACAAGCATTTAATAAATAATCTACAAATATAATAAAGCTGAATAGTTTTTGTAAGTACCAGACGAGTTAGGAAAAATATTTTTTGTATATGATAGTCAGATTCAGAAAAGTAGTATAGGCTATATAACATCACGCGGAGCAGTAACCAAATATGTAATTTGACACGGGTGAAAAAAAAAACAAAAGATAATATTATAATAATGTATTATGTTAAATTAATTAAAAGAGCGTGTCTTCCCATTAATCCTATAAGGTAAATAACTCTCCATTCTAAATAACGATCGCGTTCAAATAAAATTCTTCTAAATAAGGGAGTGACCACCTAGAAGCGCAGCGGCCAGTTCCGAACAATTGATTGAAGGTCAGTTTCGAATATAAATAGATAGATATTTTTAACCTCATATGAACTTGCCACTTCGAATATTCAAATCTTTGAAATGGCAAGGTTTAACCAAAATGTGAATCTAAAGATGAGTGAACAGAATTGGTGACTTTTTAAGACCTTGCGCTAGTTTTGTTAAAGAGATATGGTAAGACACGACTGACATCTTAAGTATATTTTAATGATTGCTAACTACTTCCCTTGCGATTTCGACAGTAGGTACCTATATGAAGCAAGTGTATTATTGTATAATAAGTCATGTTAATGACAGCTTTTTCATTGCAATGATAGATATGTACCTAAGTTGCCTATTTGCTAACAGATAAAAAATTGTATTTTGTGTTTGTTATAAAAATATTTATGTTTTTATTTTATTAATTAACTGTAGGTAAAGCTGTAGTTAATTCAATAACAAAAAAGAAATTACTATTTATTTAGTGATCAAGTATCCTCATTATAAGTTTCAAGTTTGGAATTAATGGTACGGAGAAAGATATTTAACATAGAAGTGCCCACTTTATTAACGTTTTATTACGTAAACAAATGTTCTAACTACAGTTTGAACACTTCCATGACCGCAGTACTATTGCATACATCTATAAAGACAATTTTTGCAGTGTGTTTACATTGTACGCATTCATAAACAGTGATTTTTCCGTTGCAGGGTCGTAGTCCCAGTATAATCTCAACAACTAGTTGGACATTATACTTTGTCTAGGACCCTTTGGCAGGGGCAGTTGTCCAATCATTATTTTTAGTTAGACGATCGTCCCATAACTGGACTCGTGGTTCAACTGATTTTAGTTCTTAATTCTCAATTAAATCAACACTATAGTTTTGTAACTTATAGGAATAACATTTTACACAGTTTGTCTAACAAATGCCTGACAGTTATTTCGTCAGTTAGTATTTGTGACTGTATCTCCCTGATGTTGTTATAAGTGGAGCACGACACCGCATCGGATTTGTCACACATTAATTTAAAAGTTTTTTTCCCGGCAACAGTTTTTGTTTAGGTACAGTTTGATTGGCAGAATGCTGGTTAGCAGCAGTGTCATGTTACTTTTTACACCACGTTCATTTTAATTTTTGAATCTAGGGTCCTACCTCAGTCCTTTAAAACCGTATTATTTAAATATTACATTGCTCAGCGCTGAGAGTTGAAATCCCAACAACAGAAATTACAAAGTAATATTAAAATGGTACCATTGTAAGAGATTGCAGTAAGCCCCCGTTCTTAAGGGCCCATAATCAACTTAAAACTAAGAAAAAGAAAAATGAGCCATAAAGTTATCATTTCTAGTCAAAAACGTTCTGCAGCATATTTAAACATCACGCTTGCCAAACCATTTAAGTAAATTGGTACATTACAACTACCTAATCTTCACTTAGATTTTGCAAGCAAAATGTTTGTAGTTCCGCTCTGTTTCACTAGTGGGTCAGTAGACATGTCAGTAGCTAGTCGAAAGTCAGAAATATTACACGTTCCTTGAAGTATTCCTGAGGATAAATATTTCAGGGACTTGAGATGTTGAGCTCAAAGTGTTTCTCTTCCGTTGATTGGAAATGTGTGTGCTAAATTAGCAATTACTTTCAAGGCATTGCGCTCGTACGCACTTTAAAGCTACATCAGACAACTTGCTAAGAGTATTGGAAATGGAAGTGAATATTCATGTAAATGAAGTGGTAAGGCGCCCGCCTCTCATGCATTAGGTTATAGGTTCGATACCGGGCAAGTACCTATCAATGTAACGTTTTTAATTCATAATATGTACTTTCTAAGTTTATCTTAGACATTACTTATATCGGTGTAGAAAAACATGAAGAAATTTAGGATACCACCGCCAACTATTAGAAATTAATTTAAAAAATTCTGTTGTTGGAAAGCTGAACCCAGCGTTGAAAATTCAACAGAGCGCAAGACAAAGTAATATTAAAATTATACTGTTTTAAGAGATGGGGTAGGCCCCCTGGACTTGTAATTAATTTAAGTCTGAAATCGCCAATCTGCCTTGAGCAAGCGTGGTGATCAAAGGCCGTGGCTTTTGTATACTAGAAAGAAGTCTTTGCCCAGTAGTGGGATAGCAATAGTATTATTATTGTTATTAAAGTACCAACAGCAAATGTTACAATCTTTTCTAAAAGTAAAAAAAAAGATGGTAAACACAAATAGTTGATAGGTATTTTACGAATACAATCCTTTCAGAAAAAGGAAATATTTGTAAAGACATGATCCTTATCCCCATGATAATATTTGTGGATCAAGGGTACCTAATGTGTTTTTTAAGGACAAGACAAATAAAGTATCAAATCACTTCTGAAATATGCCAAGGGTATGTTCGTTTGTAGAGCTTTATGGTTTGTCGTGTGTGTTTGTAACTAACAGTCAATTGAACTAAGTTCTATTAGAATGAGCCAACCCACAATTTCTTAGTAATTAATTTAATTACGTCAATAAAATTTAATTCTCCAATGTCTTAAATTTATCAAGCAATAACAGGCTATAGTATATCTCATACTTATGTTTAGAATTGATTTAAAACAAATTCTTTTAATATATGTTATTCTGAAAAAATGGAATTTTTCCCATTTCAAAATTTAAAATGGTTTGGTTTCTTTTGGTAGGATTAAACCTAAAAATCAAATTCGTTCGGGATGTCATAAAAGCATCTTCAGTTTAGTGAATACGTACCTGTATGCAAAAAAATTGAGGATTTTGTAAGTGTTCGTTTAACCTAGTGTCAATCAATTTCAAAAACTGATCAAAAATCTTCATTTTTTGGCATTTTATTAACACACTTCCGTCTGTTAGGAAGATTAAAAGCTCACATTCTCAAAATAACGGAAATATTTCCTCTCTTGCCGTAAACTCGAATAACAGGAAAAGTAATTTAATTCTTTAAACAAATGGCATGTCAACCTTACGTCAATTTATTTTTAGTTTAGAAATTAGGACCTAGTCATCTAAAATCAGCGACGAAAGTAATGAATAAATAATGTCTTTATTTGCTAACATAAACGAGAAAAACACAAAAAAGAACAACTAAATAGACATTACCTAATTCTATTGTAGAAGACAAATCAAACACAACGAAGACGATAAAAAATGTTGCATAGCATCATGATTTACTGGATTTCTTCATATCTATTCAATCGACATCCACGTATTACATAAGAGAATTAACAATGGACACCACGCACGACAATTTCTTTTTTTTTCCTGTGTACAAAGTTACGGTAACGGTAATGTGCACGCAATATGCGTTAGAGCACTTTCTAACAGTCATCGACCGCCGCTTCTTGTATATTTAGCAGACGGTGTTAAATATCGATTGCTTCGTCATTGTCTCAAATAATTATTGATTGTGTACAATAGTTTTCAATATCGCAAGTAATTTCGTGCTGAAATAACACACTGAAAAAGGACATTGAAAAATGTAGTTCACGTGTGTATTTTGTAACTATAATAGAGACAAGCCATTTATCATGGCATCTACCCTTCAGGCAGAAGACGTCCACAGTTGGACACAGGCCTTCCATAAGATAGTCGCAATGACCGGCCCTGGCGCTGCCCGTATCCAGAGGTATGGAATAATAAAGCTATAAAAATATACTTCCCCATACTTAATATTCAAAAACCGAAGCAGTATGAAAAAGTTATGAAAAAGCTTGGTTCGTGCTCATGTTCATGCTAAACCTTGAACTACTGTAAGTGTGTACACTGTGTCGCTTTATAGTGGTATTTGGTATTAGTTGGTAGGTAGATATATAATAATTTGAAGGCACAAAGCTTGCCGCAACTGCATGGTTAAGTTTTGTGGCTAATTAATAACAGGGTTGTCCGGTTGATTGAAATTGAATTCTCGTAATTAATCATTGTTTACATAAACTAGATATACCAAAACACAATATATAATACTAGTTCTCGGGTACGCTTCGCATCAATGCATTTACCGACATTTCCGAGAGATTACAAACAAAACTATCAGACAAGCCTACCCGACAATTACTAACACAATAAAAAAACAAACTGCCAAGTGGGTCGAGTCCTTCTCAAGTTTTAAACTTAATGTGCCAGTTGATTTTTATTTACTTAATGAATAACCATAATTTTAATTATCTCAACGTGAGTGATATGTCACTATAAATGTATCAAAATAGTCACAGGGGTGAAATTTATCGACATTGAGAAACGATTTCAGGTGCATAGTAGCGTGATCTGGCACATTCAAGCGTATAGCGACCAACGTTAAGCCTCGTCTTTGAGTCTCAAGCTTTGTCCAGCATTGGATAATGGTTGAGGATCGAGGAGTACAAAGTTGAGAACAAACGGCTTAAATTCCTACCTATAACTGCGAGATAGTTTGTAGAGCACATCCATTTGATTAGCCCTAGCTGTCCATCTCAAAGTTAAGGATCACTTTTGCTGCTGTGATTTTACTTCACTCTTCGTATTAAAAAAAAAATTAAACTTTAAATGAGTTTCTTGCATGACCTTGTAACTTGTTATGTATTTTTAATGATATAAAAGTTGGAATGAGTGCCTAGCCAGAACAATAGTTTAATACCTAGCCTGTAAATATTATACCAATAAAATAAAGCTGACGAAAGTTTTTGTTTGTTTAAAACGGATCTCTGGATCTACCAGTCGCATTGGATAAATCTCTTTGTATATGATAACCAGATGATATGAAATAGTATAGGCTAAAAACATCATGCTGACACCCACAGGTGCGGAGCAATAACCAAAGACGTAACTCAAAACGTGTGAAAAATACCACGAGTACGAAGTCGCTGGGAGTAGTTAGTTAGTGATTCGTGTTTTGTTTATTTATACAAACAAAACACGAATTAAGAAGACCTAAATAGCATTAAGCACATATCCGGTTTACATTCTTGACTAAATAAAAAAAAAACAACAGTTACTTTGCAAAATACAGTAGGTATTCAAGTCACTCAATGATGCAAGAGATGAGATGTTACCAAAACGGAAGCGGACAGCTTAACGGACGCCTCTTAGAATGTGGTGGACATCGAAATTGAAACTCTAGGTAGACTGAATAAATATACGGAAAGTTACTTACAAATTTTTGTGAAGATATGAGATATAAGAAGTATGATAGGTTTCAATAACAGTAGGTACCTTCCTATTTCATTTATGGTATTCTGGTATCGGTCTTTTACCCGCTGTCTTTTAACAAATTTAGTAGTTACTATTACGACTAAAACTTTACCATTTAAAATATTGGGCTGGTAAATAATGAAAAGTATTAGCAGTAATGATTAAGTATTGTCTACAAAGATTGATGTCTACCAGGATACTCATATATCGTTATTACAACAGTTTAAGTCAAGCAGTGGGGTATAATTACGACATGGTTAGGTAACCAAGACAGTTTAAACGAATAAATTTTAACTGTGATTACCCACCGAACTGGATTATACACGGGTTGGATCGGCACTTGCATAACTGTTCTATTTTTTATGCCTTATCATATTACTTATTGCGGAATAAGTATTCAGATACCGATATCTGAATACTTATACTATAATTTATTTAATAGTCTTTCTGAAAATCCGTAAAATCGATTCCATTTATTTAATAAATAAAAATAGTCATAAACGATTCATTGTACCTATTATTATAAGTTGTGAAAATATTAGCTTTCGATTAAAAAAAAACCAATAAATTTAATAATTTAATTTTGTGCAATCGCCGATATTATTTGCTTATAAACAGTTATATTTTAATGGCAACCTTAGGATGAACTAACACGAATGCTTATACAATAATACAAGGCGTTCAGGCATGTGGTTGACCTAGTTAATTAGCGGGATCACTAATTATAACACACTGGCATAGGACCGCGATTTTAGGGGGGAGGGGAGGTCTTAGGTTTGTATTTGTGCCAAATTTCAACTTGATTAAGCCAAAAAATATGATATACTATTCTAATGAAATCACCCGTTTTCAGTCAGTCAGGTTTTCCTTTTATACGTATAGATAAAGGGAGAACACGGGCTGACTGAAGTATCCAGCGCACAGTCGAAAGAAGCGTAACTAGAAAGTTTACACACTAGTGGCGAGGACTCCATACCCCTCGATTTCTACCGGCTTCCCTTCGGAAGATCGGAACAACAGCTACTCTACCGCCATTAAAAAATGGCACAGTCAGTAGTATCCATTGTCTACTAATTGCTTAACAACAAATAACTATTATCATTATAAAACATCTTTACTCTTCGTCTTAGTTTTGAATTCCCACTACAGAACTTCTCAAATAAAATCCGTTGGCTTGAAACGGGCGAAATATTCATTCATACTACTCAAGGTTACTCCAGACCACGTGACACCGATAGTTGTAAGAGCACAAAACCCGACGAACCGGGTTTCGTCGGGTTTTGTGTGGAAAATTGCGTTTGCGAAAACGAAACGGAGATATATCGTACATCGGGTTGGAGCGGATCGTTTAGATATAGCCCGAGTTCACCCAAATAGCCTGTTTTCAATAGTAAGGTCAAGTGCAGCAGTAGTTGAAACACCACAGTATTCGATATTTTGCTGTTATCATGTTATTAGATTTGCAAAGTAAAACTTTGTTAGTTAAGATTATCGTATAATTTATTCTTATTTTTCTTATTCTTATTTAACGTTATTAAGTACTGAATGAATTAACTAGGTCATATATGTTTCGGATAGCTGTATGCAATGGTGGCGAAGTTTGTTAAAATTCATAGGTATAGATAGCTTCTTTTTATGTAGTCGAGCACCAAGAAATCATTTTTCTAAAATTCGACCCCTTATTGGGTAAAATAAAGGTGCCGTTTTAGTTAGAGACAATTTAATTTATGGAGCTTTTAGGCATGGAGTTTGTATCCAGTCTCAGCTTCGGTGCCACCATTGGGTACAATTGGGTACTTTTTGGCCTTGACCGCTTTTAACTCTTTACAAAGCTCAAGTCCGATCCTGTATTGAGTATTGCAGGCACCTTGGGATTGCTCAGCTAACAGACGACGTCATAAAAGGAAGCCGTATACAAAATTTCATTTTCCAGTAATTTTTACTATGCTATATTTTAGGACAACGATATATCTATCAGGAAGAATATCAAACAGCATTGATTCATAAAATTTACTTCCACAGATGGTATCACTCGTGTCAATCATGGAACGGAAAAACCGGCGAGTGGCAGATTTGGGTGAATGGCGAACGTGTTGGTAGAGGATTTAACAACCGAGTAAGATACATTTCCATAATTTTGTATTATAGCAGAAAATACAAAATTTCCCACAAATAATATTCAACCAATCTCTTCCAGCTTGTTGGCCACATCATAAAGGGTGGCGGTTTAGCAATATCCGGCCAGGACCAGTCACTACTCTTCAAAAAAGATAACATAGAACCAGTTGCAAGTAAGTTTTGAACAACGGAACGTGTATAACCTAATAAAGTACAATGTAATAACTGTAATAACGTAACCGTCTTGCAGAACAAATCGGACTGTTGGGAGAGATCACAATGCTCCAGTTGTACCACGTAGCCTTGACTGCGGGCAAAGCGCACAAGGACCACAAACATCACCATGTGCACCACTTCAGACACGACGGAACTCCTGTGGAGTCTTCTACGGAGCCAGTGACGGAACCTCCAGCGCCGCAAGCTACTCCTCTTGGAAACGGAAACTTCCTAATCGGCGGCCAGCTCCAAAGAGCGCCTAACCTAAATTTGGCAGGAGCCCAACAAATGGTCCCCGTACAGCTGCCGAATGGCCTTCAACTCCAACAAGAATACATCAATGGGCAACTTGCTAACAGGCTCGTTTCCGAACAACTCCTGAACAGCGTGCAGCCTATGTCTGATCATATAAGTGGGCAACAAATATCTTTGGTGCCAGTATCATCCCATCTAGGGCAGATTGGACAGAGTCAAAGTTATTCCAGGTCACCTCTTGGCCCGTCAAAGGGTACAACCGTAGTTTTATCTGGGTCGCTGTTGAACCCAGCTAATGTAAAGTACATCGACGACTCAGTGTCCCATAATTTGTTTAAAAGGAATTCTAAACGCGACAAGAGAGATAACCCAGAGAAAGAGCTGAAAGCAGAACTTACCGGAACAGGTTAGTAAATATGAAAATAGCTTGCAACTATCTTCATTACATCTTGACTTAATGAAGGACTTCCTAGTTAGGCATCGTAATTATAACGTTACTGCAAACGGGATGCAAAAGACAACAGTATTTGCAAGCACTAAATTCACTTTGAGAATCTAACTAAAGTCAAGTTAAACCATTTTGATTCTCTTAAACAAATTTTGCAGCGACTGCTGCATGATCTTATAGTGGTGCAGATTAATTTAATAAGGTCCATTTCGTTTGCGATAGATAGAAACTTAAATCAATAGTGACCGGACTTGCTCTGGTAACTATTGATTGGATTGATTGTTGACTTGGTATGTTTTGATATTCAATCACTCGACCCGTTGTGATCGAAATTTCCAGGTTATTATTATAGAAGATTTTAATATTTATGTGAATATGAATCATGGAGAGAGATGACCACGAGAAGATACTCATATGTAATTCATATGCACACTATGTTAACAGTTTTCTATTTCTCAACCAAATGTATATTCAAAACCGAGATATTTTTATATTTGCGCTCTTAAGTTTTGTATCATAATAATATGGTTCGTGCATTAAACAAACGATAAATAACCCTTGACAACGTAACATACGGTAGGAAGTCTATTAGTTAGATACCTAACACTTTGACGTGCAATGTATGTCGTTGTCACAACGCAACTCGATACGAGTCCACAATCATTACGGGATGTGTTATCGTTACAGCAGGATTGCCTTAAATAATGTGAAAGACATAAATTCAGTGAGACCTTAGGTAGTTTGGAAGACAATTAACAACTAGCTAGAATTTTGTTGTTGATTTCATGTTTAGTTGTTAGTGAGAAAACAGACTATAAAAATTTCTAGCTCTTCTCTATTTTGAGATTAATCTATAGTACAAAAAGAAGCCTCCGCCATGCTTCGGAGATTATGGGCTCCGACTGTCGTTTGTAAATCTTTGACAGTCGTTATGGGTAGTCAGGAACCAAAAGTGTGACACCCAATATTACTAGGCAACTGGGTTGTGAAGATCAGATTAGCAGTCGCTAGTATTCAAAAGAAAAAGTTGGGTATATGATGTTGCTATTATATGAGAAGACTTCCAAGTTAGTCTTTCTCTCTTTCTAGATACGTGTAACATGTTTGAGGGTGGTTATCGATATGCTTAATGCAATAATCCAACAAAAGTACAAAAGGTGTCTATAGCGGAAGAAACAGTCAATGTTTTCTCTTAAAAAGAAACGGATTTAATTAATTTTATATCATGAATATGTATCCTGATATAGGAGATAATTATATCACAACACTCAGAAATCTTATTTCTACCTGAAACTTAACTATTAAATAAAAAAGAAAATACAAATAACAATAAAAATATACTTGTTATCCTAATATCTCGTACAGGATAATCCCATATGTGGTGCTTTTATTGTCCACATAAATGTGAAAATAGAATATCATATTGCGATAATATTTACAGGAAAGAAAGACAAACGAGGCTTAGTGGCATTGTCGGACGGGTCAATTGTCGACGAAGCTTTATTGAGTCCCGACCTTATCGAGGACAATAAGGAAGATGAGGCGTTGTTCCAGCAGTCATTGCAGAATGGACTTGCCGGCTTCGTCGGAAACCTTCCAGTGCAGAATTTGCAAAAGAAAACAGTAAGTAGAAAGAAGCAAGTAATATTATAATAAAAAAATCATATGTTCTTTCAATCCTTGTAGCCTTCATCCATTTGCGACTCCTAACAATTTTAAACTAGAATAAATTTAGTTATAACGGAGCCATGACGCGCCAGAGCGGAGATATTTTCATATCAGCATATCATTATTTATATAGTTGAGTTGCCCTAACTAGACTCTAACGATCGTTATAAATGTACCATTGCAAACGCTGTATCTCTCTAACGATATCGACCTTCGACTTTTGCAATATTATCATTCCTACAGAAGGTAATACGTAGTAACTAGAATTTATTCTTCACCCTACTTTCTAATCAGGTCATCTTAATAATGGCATAATATTAAGGATCAAAGGCGTTATAAACCAACAAGATAATTATAACATTTGGTATCCGTTTTCATAATGCAATATATCTATTTGCATTACCGAAGAGATTTTTAATAAAGTGCACTATCGTGCACGGAGCAATGTCCGGGATGACCAAGTATTCTGGTATTTTTACTACCAGACTTTTATAATTTCAGTACCTATCTACCTTGCAGCAAAATTGTTTACTGAATTTATAAAAGGACGGTCACACCGTCGCGCCGCCGGCGCCGGTGTCGCGTCGACGTCCGTTTTGTCGTTCAATTGAATTTTGAAATTATGATCGAATATATGGGCGCGTGGCGGTGTGGACCCATAAGTGCAAGTTCAAAATAAACCGTTTAATGCCACCCCTCCGGACGCTGCGGCGCCGCGCCGGAGGGCGGTGGCCTGCGTAGTAAAGTGGTTATTTATCAAAATATTTACGTGCAATCATAAAATACAGGTAAACAAAATATTGTAAAACCTTAAAAAAGTAAGGCTAGAGTTTGCCCATTCTTCCCATAAATAATACTTTTAGGAAGGGATAACTAGATTCAATTTGTTTTTCTTGTAATTGACGTTCTAATTGAAATTTAGAAAATCCACCGGAAAAATCGTAATTTTGCACCCGGGCGAAGTCGGGGCAATTCGCTAGTGATATAATATTTTTTAAATGACAAGATATTAAAGGTGACATCTCGCGGGCGGCGCGTTAGATGTTTCGAGGCGATACTGGCCGGGCCGTTGCCATGTCGAAGCGGTTCTATCACATTAAATCGTACTCTAATTGTAATAAAACATAACCATTATAATTCCAGGTTGACGAGAGAGAGCCAGCTGAAGCCGAAGTAAAGGCAGTGATGCAGGTCTGCAGCGGCTGCGCTCCTGAACCGTTCAAGAAGGCTCTCGTGATTTCCTGGAGGGCTACACCCAAGAAACTATACAGCGGCGCACATTACTACAAGGGTTTACCAATCTGCCGAGCCTTTTAACCTACCTTGAATTTTAACTTTATTGAACAATTCTTTTTATAAACGTTTTATAAACATCTTATAAATTACGGGTGTGAAAAGACACTAAACGAAACCGGAGATGTATACCATTTGGACTATACCTGGGAACTTTTTGGTTAAGGACATATTGAAAATCATGGTTCCAAAAGAAAACATTAAATATCCTTATAGTTAGACACACACCCATAAGTACAAGGTTTTTTCAAATTAATTTTCGTGCATATTTTTGCTCAAAGTTATTTAGTTTGATGGGCAGTTGTTAAGCTTGATTCACACATATCAGTGAAGTCACAGTTCACAGAAAATGTATGAATGAATAATGATCACTGATACGGGATGGTGCCGGAACTGTGGCATTACTGATGTGTGACGGTTATGTGATGTGTCTTGTTTCACTCCGTATTCGTAAAGAAAACTTAATACTAATTTCTTTTTTTTTATACTATTTAATCAATAAATAGTTGATGAGGCTAATGATTACAATAGATCTAATTATGGACCCTGTCAGGTACAGCATCCTAAACAAAAATGCTCGAGCGCATCGTCCAAATCTATTATAATACAAATTATAATAACAATATTATGTTTGTAAAACGTTTATAAATGTCCAGTTTGTATAACGATACGGCTTTTGTATTATAAAACCTTTTATACGGCAAGAACACAAGCTTTATCTACGACTAGCATTGATTTTAAAATGACTTTTCCTTTATGTAAACGCCATTTATTTTAAGTGTTAAAAATATTATGTATAATATTTAGTTTTTATCAAAAGTACTACAATTAATTGAATAGAGGCTGCCAGATGATTCGATCTGGAACGTGTAAATTAGTCATTGAGTGTCGAAACACATCAAGTGTTTATATTATTTATTGTAGTTATAAGGATGCATTAAATGGTTACTTGATTTTTTCTTTAGTTCTAAGTACATCTTACCAATTTGTTACCATTTTTAAGAATATATTTTTAAAGTATATTGGTGTATTTTTATTTTAAAACGTTGCACACACGACGAGTTTGTTTAGCAGTTCAATGACTTGGAAGATGATACCTAGCGCCATTAATCTAACAGCAATTTTGATTCATTTACATAAAATCATATACTTACCTTTTACTTTATAATTTATTAAAAATACCAAATCTTTAAATGTAATGCAGAAAAAATGAAATATATCTGCGCCGCTGTACAAGTTTCAGGAATGTAACAAAATTGACTTACCTTTGATGTGAAGAAAGTTGAGTACACGTGCAGAACTCCCACTTACCTTGGTTTTATGAACGTGCTGATGATGGTACTCCGAGTCCATCTCCGGCTCGCTGAAGTAGCTTTGATCCTACGAACAAACAGTCATTATTACCAATAGGTCTCTTAAAATATTTGAAAGACTAGGTTATGACCACGCCATTATGCATATGAATCATGGAAGCAGACTTTTCCCATGAAAACCGACCATCGTCTCGGATTTTATTCACAACTTCATAGATTTAATTAGTCTGCACGGAACCTTATTCATTTTAAGAACCTAATTAAGTAGCCTGGTTACTCCTTATAACATCAGCTTTCTGCTAGTGGAAGTCCTGTCAAAATGAGTCTAGCCGTTATGGAGATTTGCCGAAACAAAAAGACTGACAAAGACACAGAAATTTAAAAAATAAAGTTTTTTTGTACCCTTTACGTATGTCTCATAAAAACATTAAAATACATTAAAAATATGACAAATAGGACTTTAATTTTATTTATTTGATACCCCTATGTCACGAGTTGCAAGTCTTATCCTTATTCTACGACATAAGAATAATATTAGAATTGTATGTCAGACGATAATAATTATACTCGTATATGGACAAACCCTGCCGTTATTCAAGCTGCACAGTTACTAACTATACATACATAGATTGTGTTGAGTTGTTATTTATTTATTTTAATTATAATATTTAATAGTGTTGTTCTGCTAGTTTATTTATAGCATCGCTTTGGTTTTACTGTTAGATGTCATAATTGAGTGTGTGTAAATAAATTATAAATAAATAACGTAGGTAATTCAGTTTAATGATAATTTAGTTTAATGATAAAGTTATTAATATCTTACTACTATTATAAATGCGAAAGTTTGGATGAGTGGATGTTTGTTACTTAATCACGCCAGAACGGCTGAACGGATCTGAATGAACTTTGGCACAGAAATAGACATCATACTCTGGAACACATTTAGGAAACTTTTTATCCCAAAAATATGTATAGCTCCCTGGGGATAATATCTCAACTTTGTCGCGGACGTATTATATAAGCAAAAACTCTAAAAGAAATGAACTGTTACGACAATAACGTTGTGTTCAATAGACAATAGGTTTGGTGGAATTAATCTTCTGTATAAGATAATTGAATAACAATAATGGATAATTTGATGTGCAATGTAAACATGTTTATACAGAATTGAGGCAGACAATCAAATGGCAGAAACGTGTCTTGTCCGCTTCATTGAGCAGAGACTACATGGCTGTGTCTGTATCTCTAATGTTCACAGATTAATTCTGCTTAGTAGGAGACTTCTGGCCCATTCGATGTATTGTTCTCATCAAATGGTTCACCTATCTACTGAACCGCTTTTGCATTCCTTTCCATCGTGCAATTGCACGACTGATATGACGTAGAACATAAAAACTGAACTAAAAATTAAGCAAGTACTTGTAGCACTTAGTACCTATTGCAGTTATGTTTTTTTATTAATATAATGTTCACATTTATGTTATAATTGGACTATAAAAACATTTTTTAAAGAGCATTAATCAAATTATTAGTGTAAGTATCCAATTATTTTTTCTCTTATAAATGACCTTCAAAAGTGCCTTTTAATGAACTTATTTAAATGAATGATTTGACTTTGACTTTATTTAAAGACCACGCAGAAAGAGTGACCCAAAACGTAGTGTGGCTTTGAAAGCAACGTTCCAAAAGATTTTTTTTTAAATCCTCTTTAAAAACAATACAAATAGCGGATAAATAGCAATACAAGCGGAGCTCCAGTTCCAATTATGTCCCATATGCTGAAGTGTCCCAATAGTCCGTTCACCTGCACCCTTGACGACATGTGCAACGCTAGGCCCAAATAGTTTCATTATTATAGGTGTATCATCAATACGAAAAGAAAAAGAAAACCTACAAGCGGAGTTCAGCGGCATTTGGACTTATTTCTTTTGGTGTTAAAAATTCCCATACTGTCTAAATATACCAAATCCAAGGTTTTAAAAAAAATCTGCAATATGATGTCTACGTACTTGATCCCAGCTTGGTGGTCCAGAGCATGGGGGCGCAGCAGCAGGAGGCATGGCAAGGGAACCCACGCCGACAGCACCGGGAAAGGCGCCTCCTCCTATATCCGTAGCCTCGAAGAGTCGTAAGACAGAGCGGTCGCGAATATCTCGAAGATGGGCTCTGCAAGAAGAAAAACGATACATCTTAGTTGCGATGGGATCCAGTGCCAAGTAATGGATAGTAAGTAGCTTATATTCCAGATTATGAATTATAATAAACTTGAATTTAGAATGAAACAACAAGGAAAATGGTAGTTAGCACGAAAAGGGTGTTTGCTTATGACGTTTTTCTAATGCGCCCATGTGTCTCATCAATCATCTCCTGCTAGCAGGGCAAGCAATAGCCAGGATTTAAGTGTCCCCAAAGATATTCTTTTTTAACAAATTAATTTACAGTAATTAATTTGCTTAAATCTGTTTAATATTATATCTACAAATTCTAAACCACAAAAGACGGGATGTATTGTGTCTATAATGGAGGATGTGGAACTTTCCACCCTGTTCCTTATAATTCTAAACAAGATTTTATTATACAACGGAAATCGCCATTGAAAATCAAAAGCTTTTTATTTTATTGGCGGAAAGCTCTTTTCATCAGAGCTAAATAAGATTAGATCATGAACTCCGTTAAAGGAAAATTATGCTTTTGGAGCTACGAACGGAAGAAATTTCAAGCGAAATAATATTTAAAAGTAAATGTTAAATCACGTGTAGACATTGCGAGGCATGTGTCGCGAATAGTTTGTTACGCGAGCCTCAGGCTGTGTGGACAGTCTGCTTAATGTATGCGTTCGCCGCAAGCGCACGCTTGAACTTATTCAAAGCGCTGCCTCAGTGTGTGCGTTCTGTGTGTTGAGTGTTATTTGGTTTCTAATTGATCATATGCTACGAGAGCATCATGTTAGCGAGCCTACACAGTGCATGTGGAATTCGAAGTTGTAATACTTCCAGCCTGAGGCGTATATATGGCGCAAGTTTCGGGATGTCTGTATGCAGCTTTATTGAACTTTTTTTTATTTTTCCACTGTATTTTACTGACAAGCTTTCATTACAATTTTCACAGAACGTCATGTTTCGTTGTTTTTCGAGTAATGGAGTGTCGAATTTTAAACAAAAGCATTAACTGAAGAAGTTCAATTGACGAATGGTCCCAAATGACAGCAGACGTATTTTTTATTCATTAGCCGTAATAGTCCGTTGTTGTTAACAACAATCAGTTTGACGTTGAACGAACTCGAACAGATTATTTTTACCTGACTGCCCCTGAAGCGGGGAAACATTTTCCGAGGGTATGCATGTATTGTCTATTTCTTTGGCATGGCATAAACGGCTTTATGAATTCAAATAAATTGAGGTACCATTAATTCATGCCATGATTAATGACAGTAGTTATTTCCTAATACTAAAGTGAAGTGAAATTATTTGTATGTTTATAAGAAGTAATTTCTGGAAGTGCAGATCCGATTATAAAAATCTTTCACTGATAGAAAGCTGCATCGTTTCCACTATGTGTACGGTATACTAGACTTCCACGTGAGCGAACTCGAGGCCAGATTGATTATTTTTGAAGACCAACATGGCGGATTTTGGCTTAGCGATGATGATAATACAGTTAAATCTGGTTAAGTGGGCCATGAATTTGTGAAAAACGTCTACTATTGATGATTACAATAAGGTCCGACATTTTTGTAGTGCCCTGTTATCTGGGAATTTTCAAACCTTTTAAATTGACATTTTATTTCTTCGATTTTTCGATGTTTACCTCCATAATTGAGTCTTTGTAGCTCAATTCTTTGTGTAAGTAAGACAATTTATAAAAAATACTAAACAAACTGTTTCTTTTAAGCCCTAACTTTTGTTGTTGAAAAATAAATGAAAAGCTTCTTTAAGTGATCAAAAATTCAAGGTACTTAAAAATCGCAGTTATACAGTTTTCACCGTAATATGAAGACAGTTAACATAATTTAATAATAAATAGTGTAGGTTAATAAGGATACATAATCTATGGCTATTATATGTATAATGTTACGCTGTGAGTCACTCAACTGCTGTTAACAAAAAATATATGTCAATATAAGAGTTGGTACTCATGTTGGCCTAACTACTTGTTTGTATGCTTGTTTACATTTCGTGCAGTAGATAAATTCCAAGCGCAAAACGAAACGTCGCCCCGACAGTGTGTTCACATACAAACCAGACATTTTGTATCCTACTGGGTAAACCTTTGATATCATTTTAGCTTGATCCCAGCTTAGACATTTGTCAACAGCAATTTGTTTGCACCCCGGAATTCACCGTAATGGAAAATTGATTGAAATTAGGGTCTCTATCGACTGAATAATTTGGAAGTTATTAAAGCAATGCTAAAAGTGGTGTTTCGATGTGTTATATGTAAGATTGCAATGGTTTGTTGAGGGATTGAATTATGTAGGTAGGTCTTACCTACTTTGGTCGTAAGCAGATAGCATTGTTTAAATACTTCCTACGCGTAATTGATATCATAATTATTATACCCATTGTGACATGACATTCGATGTCATTCCCAGTATGAACCGTATATACTAGGAAAGTGCTAGTTGAAAGACATTACGTGCTTGAAATAGATTATTTATTTATTTATTTAAACTTTATGCAACAAAAGTACAAAGTCGGACTTAATGCCTTAGGCATTCTCTAACAGTCAGCCAAAGATGGTGAAAAGATAACTGATCACTGTGATAAATATTGAAATAATTAATGCATTTTGTGAATACCTATCTATCTGTGTCATTATTTATGAATATTGTGATTATGTTGTGCTGAATTCAGATTTGATTTTGTTATAACTAAATTGGAAACTCATATTGAAATATTGATAAGACGAGGGGTCGTGAGTTAGAAGGGGGTAAATATAGGAGGATAGTTGGGATTTGTGTTTTGGATTTTATTTATTCACTAAGGTTTAGTATTTATTTATAAATACCTCTAATAACTTATTTGTTCAAAACATGTGTGTTTGTACATTTGTACACCTCTGCCTAACCCTTTGGCGATTACAGGCATGATGTTTTGTTATGTCGACTGACTATTGGCCATATAAATTCTAATATGGCGAAGTTAGAGATCAATCTGCCTAAACCTTAGGCGATTACAGGCATGATGTTTTGTTATGTCGACTGACTATTGGCCATATCAATTCTAATATGGCGAAGTTAGAGATCAATCTGCCTAAACCTTAGGCGATTACAGGCGTGATGTTTTGTTATGTCGACTGACTATTGGCCATATCAATTCTAATATGGCGAAGTTAGAGATCAATCAAGATTGAAGAAATGTTTATTCCGAATTTGTAACTACCTAAGTAGTTACAAATTCGAAATAAAAGTTTTCTACCAAAATTAAACAGACGACCTGAAGAAGGAACTGTCCAAAAACTTGCTCCAAATATGCTGAAAATAAGAAAAATGATCTAACTAAAACCCATCCGTGTTCCTCCTAATGCCCTTTGCGTTCCAAGGCCGCGGTGACTCTTTTGAAGGAAAAATCCGCAACCCTGGCAGGTATTAATTGGTACTTAACGAACATTTAGAATTCGAGTCAGTACCTATACCTATGTGTCAAGTGCTTGTGTTTATGGATATCTTTACTGACATAACCGGCATTCATTTTATTTACACGCCGTATTATATTTTTGACAAGTGGCGATAATGAGCTGTCATTATTCTGTGAAAAATTGAAAACATAAATAAAATCTTAGCTATCAACAATACGTCTCTATTCATGGACATTAATTTCGTTCAATATTTAAGATACGATATCATAATCTCAAAAGCTTTTTTATGTTCCCTTAAATTAGCAAAACTGATTTGTTATTTTTTCTCTATTCATGTATAAAAAGCTAGAAGCAAAACTTTAAACAAACAAAAAAAAAACGTTACCGTTGACGTTACTAAAAAGCTTACATACATTACCAATGACACAACACTACGTAAACAAACACGATTCTATCAAAAATGTACACTATGGCCAATTTACGAGCACTTTAAACACCATTTTACTGTGTAATTAAACGAAAATCCCTACAACAAAATAAAACACAACAACTCGTATGGGGAACGTTTAAAAATAGAACAGGGCTATAATATTAACAGAACATGACATCTGAATGAAAACAACAAGTAATAAATGGTACTTACGGACAGCGGTGGTCGTGCACATGGCTAAAACTTCTGCTAGGCCTCATTATTAACCGCGAAAACGAACTTTTTCTTTAAGCGACTGTATGGATGGTCCGAAGTCGGGAGGGACACTGATTGCGAGCTTCTATTCGTAGGGGTGTGTTCCCCGCGCTCTTCTACTCTCTGTCAGCTTCGCTCAAAACAGTTGACAACAAGTAAAGTTTTATTTTATGAAAGCGTAGATTGCTAATTTAACCTGTTTTATTTATTACTAATGTTTTTTTTTTAAATATATTTTACTTTCATTCTAATTTGTTATTAATCCGGTCAAAATAGATATTCAAGGGTACAAAAATACGCAACAAGCTGAAAATTTGTATGAATATTGAGAACACCATCATAAACAATATGTGAAAAATCGCTATCGATTCTATGCAAAAAAATATTCAAGGTCAAAGTTCGAAAATATGGGATTTTTGCATTTTTCAGGCAAACGGTCAGTTTTATCATACAATTATAGGTCATGCAATTACCTATAGCAATTGCATTTATACTTTGTTCCTAAGAACAGCCTTTTCTGAGATATAGCTTTTCAAAAAGTTGTATTCTCCTTAGGAGCGTTTACGCCGTACGGCATTACATACAAACTTTAAAGTCCAAAATTTGGGAAATGCCTGAACCGATTTTAATAAAACTTCCTACACATTAGCAGGATACATAGGTCTAAAAAGTTACCTAGTTGAGAATATTTTCGAAAAGTCTTATTTAAAAAAAGATAAATGGGAATCTCTGTTTCTATAGAAAACTTACATTCGGTCTAATTTAGCTGTAACACAAATTTTTGAAAATGATGGCAATTAACTTTTTAGATCTAGGTACTAATAATTTTTGCCTAACCTATTTTATGACAAAACTGGCCTGCAAAATCCATAAAACCCATATTTGCGAAGTTAGGCGATGCGGTGATGCGGTTCTCATGTCGCACTAGCCTTTATGAAATCCGCTTGAGCCTTGCACACGATCTCCGCTCGTGCGGTGCCTCACACATGGGGCGCCGCATTACCGCATGGATCATCGTCCAAGGTTCCCAATTAAGGGGTTTTCTCTCCAAATTAAGGGGGTAAATATATGCAATGGCATTTTTTTAAGGGCGTGTTTAGGTGTATTTTTAGGGACTTTTGGCTTCTTATATTTTTAATCTTATTTTTTTTATTGTCCTAGCAGCTTAGCATGTATCAGGACACATGCGCGATAGATACTTCCGCGAATCCACTAAAGGTAAAATTCTTGAAATAAGGTTCCGTACACACATCTCTTTATCCATTAGATAAAATTTAAAGCGGCTAATTACGCGTCATGTGTGTGTAGTGTCCATGGTTTTCGAGGGTGTTGATGCCGAATATGAGGTCAAAACGAAAATCCAAGATGGCGGCCGCAAAATTTTACAAAATAAGCTTCATGGGTGTCGCGTCCATGGTTTTCGGGGTCGCTGATGCCGAAAATGAGGCTAAAATGAAAGTACAAGATGGCGGTCGCAAAATTTTGATACCATGACGGATATTTTGTAAAATTTGGCGGCCGCCATCTTGGTTTCTTATTTCGCCCTCCCTAACGAACCTAACCGGCATCGGCACCCCCGAAAACCATGGCAGCGACACCCATGACGCGTAATTAGCCGTTATGAATTTTATCCAATGGATAAAGTGATGTGTGTAGTGTGTACTGTGTACGGAACCTTATTTCAAAAATTTTCCAATTATCCTCTATAAAAATATACTTCGCGCTAAAATCATTTTTCCCCAAAATTACGTAAAAAAATAATATGTTCCCCAGAATTTTCCCCGCAGTTTTAATTTCACCAAAAGTTAAAGTTAAGTTAGGGGAAAAAAATACCCAACCTGAAAATTGGTCAAAACCAGCAAAAAAAAAATGGTTAAAACTAAAACTGGTGAAAATCGATCCGTGCGGTCATGCGTTTGAACCGCATCACCGTGCGAACAAACGCATCGAAATCCGCTTCTTTCGCCACCGGATAACGAAGCGGTGTGCGGTGAAATGCGGTGCTCTGTAATAATCGCCTTAGACCTTGAATATTTTTTTATGCACACGTGGGATCGATGGCGATTTTTCATCTATTGTTTATAATTATGGTGTTCTCAACATTCGTACAAATTTTCAGCTTATTGCGAATTACTGGAAGCTTACCCCTATTTTTTGAGCTAGTGTGACCGGGCAGGGTAATTGAAAATTTACCCGAAACCTTAAAAGGGGTCATTGTACTCATCATTATGAACAAAAAAAAAAAACCTGATCCATACATTACAATCTTGTTATGTAGCATTTTTGTAGGGAACAGCTGTTTTTTTTTTTCATGTTTTCGGGGTTGGTCCCATAGTAAAAGTTGTTTATAATGATGAGTACATGACCCCTTTTCAGGTTTTGGGTAAATTTTCAATTACCCTGTATAGACGCTGGTTCACACACTATTTCATGGTTTGTTAAAATGTTAGCAGTCGTTCAGTTTCAATATTTGTAAATACGTGAACATTATTTCTTAATTAATTGTAATACTTTTGTTACTCGTTTTACTTTCCACTAATATACATATTATATTACTATAAACTATTGTAAACCAGTTTAAAAAAAGAAAATATGGAGTTTCTTGCCTATTCCTTCTACCTTCTAGGAAGGGCAATTAAATTCGTTTTTCATGTAAATTATGTTCAAAAGTCCCTAAGGGCTGAATTTTCAATCGTCAGATAAGTTTTATTTATGGTTTAAATATGACAGTATGATAGCTTTTCTATAGAAAATGTGTCAAATTGTCATATTTATTCCTCTGATAAAAGTTATCTAACGATTGCAAAATCGGCCCTAATTGAAATAAATCATTTGACCTCGATGTATTACTCGCATTTGATTTTTAATAGTTTAGTATTGACTGACAAGTGCTAGCTGTCACTTTATAAAATACTAGATTCTAACCAAAACAGATTTTCAGCTGTAACTGTAAAGAACGAAAGAAAGAAAAAGGACCTTTGACAAAGTAAAAACAGCATTTTACATTCTGAAAACTAGTACAAAGTACGACTGCTCTTTTGTCACCATAAAGGTGCTTGGGAGGGCGTAGGGGTGTACGAGTTGTGCATGCAACCCACCTTGAAGGGGGTGCGCTAAAATTGCCCGCGAAACTCAAAATTTCTACGTTCTTTTACAATTCGTAGCTCAGAATGAGAAAGTCTAGTAAATAAAATAAAAAATTGACGCGACAGTTAAGAACAGATATTTACAGAAATAATCACATATTACATTACATATTACTAAAATAATAACAACTGCTGGAAGCCAACCCCAACATAGTTGGGATGATATAACACTAAAAAATAATAGGTTATTTATGAATCTATTTTTAACAAAACAATAATATTAATCGTATATCCAATTATATAATTTAGATGTAAGGATTTTGTATTTGGTACAAACTATTAAACACTCAAGTTCAACGACTATTACAGCTAAACTAATAAAGTTATATTAATTTTCCTTTTAGGTTCATGAAATGCACTATCATCGTAAATTTTCCCAGAATTTTAAGCCAGCAGTTTAGCTTTTAAAGGAGGGGGGGGGAGGGGACCACTACTGGAACAAAAATTTCCACTTTAAAGTTTAATATTTCGTAAACGGAGCGTTAAATCGAAAAATTGTAGCAACCCCCACTCATTTTAGAAGACCTATTCAACGATACCTCACATGATGGGGTAGGCGACAGAAAAATATTTATCCCCACATATCATGTAGGGGAGCTACCATAAAAAAAAATTACCCACATTTTTTTTTACTACTTCGTCGGCGTAATTGATTTACGCACTTCTACAAAATTACAGCTTTCTAGTACTAACGGTCTATTAGGGAAACCTGGGACAGACAGACGAACATAACGAAACTTAGCGGTTCCTTGTCAGAACTAGGGAACCCTAAAAACATAGATACATTTTTATAATATTCTTATTAAAATAATCATTGTTGAACTAGGTAGTTCTTTTTGAAATAGACGTAAAATAGAAAACCAATGTAGTCAAGGTTAGGGCGCCTTCAAACTTGCCGCAAAAAGCCGCGTAGTGGCAGTGCGACTGCAGCGCTGCCGCCGCAGTGTTGTACATTTAGTTTCACGACGGACTCTGACGATGAAACACTGCTGTTAGTGTAATCCGATTAACACACGGCACCGCACACTGCTGCGGTATGCGGTGAAGGTATCTCCTATCGCACTGGATTCTATACAATGAAATTAAGCTTGAGCCTTGAACCTCGAAGCTTTAGCCTCGAACGCATCTCCGCGCGGACACACGCGCGGTCGTTCGGAGCCTCATGCACGGGGCGCCGCATAACCATGGGCATCATCGTGCAGGGTTCTCAACTTAGGGGTTTTCTCCTCTATAGGGGGTAAATATATGCAATGGGATGTTTTAAAGCGCGCAAAGGGTCTTGCTCGTAAATGTCTTTCGCGCAAGTGTACCAGATCCCCTTTGCGCGATAAACCACTTGCGCGAATGACAGTTCCGCGATTTACATTTGCGCGCCTACACTTACGCGATAGATACTTCCGCGGATCTACTAACGCGAATGCAGTTAAGCGCGAAGTATATTAAATATAAAGGATAATGGGCTAAATTCTTGAAATAAGGTTCCGTTCACACATTTCTTTATCCATTAGATAAAATTAATAACGGCTAACTACGAGTCATGGGTGTCGCGTCCATAGTTGTAGAGAGTGCTGATGCCAATAATGAGAGCGAAATAGTAATCCAAGATGGCGGCCGCAAAATTTTACAAAATACGTTTCATGGGTGTAGTGTCCATGGTTTTCGGAGGTACCTACTGATGACGAAAATAAGGTCAAAATGAAAATCCAAGATGGCGGCCGCTAAATTATCCAAAATATGCGTCATGGGTGTCGTGTCCATGGATTTTGTGGGTGCTGATGACGAAAATGTGTCGCAATTTTTATTTAGACCTCATTTTCGTCATAAGCAGCCCCGAAAACCATATCATTGACTAAAAAAACCACCCTGTTCCTTCTGTTGCCCTTAACGTTCCGGGGCCACGGAATCCTGTTAAGACGTCCCGCAACCCCGGCAGACGTTTGGCCCCGTTGGGGCCCCGTCCCAGTGCCGTCGGAACCACGGACGCGACACCCATGACGCGTAATTAGCCGTTATTAATTTTATCTAATGTTTAAAATATTGTGTGTACGGAACCTTATTTCGAGAATTTTGCCCATTATCCTTTATAAAAAAATACTTCGCGCATATCTGCATTCGCGCTAAAAACTGGTCAAATCCACGTTAATTCCATCCGCACGGTCAGACGTGTGAGCCGCATTACCGAGCGGAGCACAGCATAGAAATCCGCTTCACCGCCACCGCTTACCGCAGCGGTGTGCGGTGGCGTGTGTTAATCGCCTTATTATTAAAACAAAAAAAAAAAAAACGAAAAAAAAACCTATGAATACGTTGCTTTTGTACCTATAAGTCAACGAACTGAATTTCATAAAGTAAAACATGACTTTCGTTTCAGTCGTCATCGATAATAACTACTTGCGCATCGTCACTAGTCGATCGATGAAATGATGCATGATTAACAAAGCAGCGCGCCGGCAGCGCGGCTGCAGCGCTCTTTGCGGCTAATTTCCCTTAGTTGGTAGTTTTGTAGTACATTTTGAGACACGCTGCCCCGTTAGTGGAGATAAATAAAATGAACAACCAAACTTATAATATTCATAATTATATTGCGCAAATAATATGAATGTAACGACGTCGCGCTGTATAGTCTTAAAAATATACTTACTTATATATTTGTGCCAAGTAGCCACGCAATTATGTAATTAGTTTATAACGTTTACTTTAAGTTTTTAGCTGTCAATGCTTATAATTATGTTTTCATACACACTTATTTATGAATTAAACTTTTTACCAGAATTTTTCAAAAGAAATTCAAGCTGTTTTTACAAAAAAAGACAACCGCCTTCAAAAACCACAAAATAAAAATAACTTTAGTTTGGAGGTTTGCTTGTAGTTTTTGGAGGTGGTTGTCTTCTTTTGTAAAAAATCTTTTTATTTTTCACTTTTTAGTGCTTGAGTGTTAATGTTTGAAATCCTTAATAAAAGCCCTTTCAAACAATGCCTCACACGATTTATTTCATTTAGGAAAGTGGTAGGTTGACGTACCCCTCCCCCTCTCTCTTATTATAAAAGTTTTTATAACCTTTGCAGTGAGGACAGGCGTGATATTATGTTGTGTGATGGTGTAAACAATGCCTAGATATGCTATAACAACAATCGCGGTTAATCTGCTGTTATTTATTGAAGAGTTCCCCCGATTTCTACAAGATTCCATCATCAGATATTGAAATGGTGACAAAGGGACCACACGGGAAGCACCAGCTTTCAAATAAAAAAAGAATCATGAAAATCGGTTCACCCAGTCGGTTAATTATGAGGTAAAAAAATAGCAATAAAGACAGGATTATAATATTTTAAGGTTCCTCTTGTTTCAGGCACTACACGCAGAGAAAGATGCTGCTGCACGCACGCACGCCTCCTGGAGGCTGGACCTATTCAAGGCCATCGTTAGGGCAGTCAGAGGGAAATTATGGCCGCACGCAGGATTGCTCGCTATGTGAGGAAAGTGAAAATAACTCGTTTGGCGTACTGCCAATCTTTTAACTAGAGCAGTTTGCGGGTAAACAACACTCATTGAACTACTAATGTTTTAAGTGTAAAATACAATAACATGTAGGGTGTTAATGCGTCTGTCTTGCTATTTTAGTGTGGCATTAGTAGTGTTTCGTCGAAAACGCGGCAAGAAAATAAGTATTATAATTCCCGCCTAAAATCCCTTGATCAGGTTCTCAGAAGATTCTACTAAAAACTTTCCTCTGAAAGGTGAATTACTTGTCATGTTTGCTTTCCAAATTGAAAGTGCTTTTTACTTTCATTTTTCATTTAGACCCTTAAATATAACGTTCAGATAAACAAACACAATTTACTTTGATTGGGCAGCCGCTCTCAACCGAGAGGCATTATTTACCGACCGCAATTATTTTACAGAAAAGGGTAGATGGCGTTGTTTCAAATTTTTCCACACACTCAGAAGTTGACATTGTGAAGTACTCAACGGAAAGATGGCGTTAGGGGGCCATAAAGCCCTCAATGAGGCCTCACCCCACTGCACCCATCAGCGCCCCCAGCCGGGGCTGTTCTTTGAACTTTTTTCTGTACGAAAATGAGGATAAGAATTTTAAGGATAATTTTTTATAGTTCTCATTCTCATTTTCTTATGGAAATAAAGTTCGTAAATTCGAAATGTTTTAATTGCTTTTCGCGCGCGTACTCTGTTATCTACGCGCTTATGCGCCTGCCTATGCGGTACATATGACATATTTGAGAGATAAAATGCAGGAAGAAATTGATTGCATTCAATTAATAAACAATTAAGTGGGCATTATAGTCAGCAACAAAAGTCGTTAAATATGTATATCGTTCCACAAGGTGTTCGGTCCTCAGGGCCACACGATACGGTAAACATGTCAAGTTAACAAATACCCTTAACGTGCATAAAATAATAGTCTGCAAACGTCAACTTTATACAATTAGGTCATCTTAAAAAATAATAATATTTTGGTTCTAGTTCCGGAACTTTTGTTGCATTACACGTTTAGGAAGCCTACCCCCATCTCCTTTGCGCACTGTTCTTATTTTCAACGCTCGGCTCAGCGCTGAGAGTTGAAAATTCAACCACAGAAATTACAAAGCAATATTAAAATGGTACTGTTTGAGGAGATGGCGTTGGACCCACAGCTGATTTTGTAGTTTTGTAATATCTTTACCTATATTAAAATCAAGATTATGGCTATGAGAGCTAAATCAATTATTATGACACACGGTGCTCACATATTTACAATATCGTGATCGTAAACGATCATCCTAACATTTCAAAAGACATCGTATCAGTGTTTGAACCATATTATTAACCAAATGTTGAACTAATGTCAAAGAGTAACCAAAATAAATCAAATAATTGAACTAGCAATCAGTTGATTTTGTCAAGACTTTAAATTGCCCTATGGAGTAGGACCAGCATCTTTCCCCTAGCTGAAGACACAAGATACTGCCTGTGATAAAACAACGAAGCTTTATCTATGCCACGCACTGCTGTCTATAAATGACTTATGCAAAAAACGAGCTAATATGGCTCACCATATTAACTCGTTTTTGGCATACATACATTTAGATTTTAAATCTATCTATCCTTAGCACCTTTTTTCACCTTTAGCAAATTAAATAGGCTTTCGCAATCACTTATTACACACCGCTTATTGCTCGTAAGCCGGCTAGTTTGTAAGCGCACATATCTTACACGATGAATTTGCAAATTGTATTAACATAAATAGGATGATTTGACCGATTTTGTTTGAAAAATACGTCAAAACTGTCATATTTATTCTTCTGATAAAATTTATCGGGTTGATTTTTCAATCGTCGTATAACTTTTATCGGATAAATATGACGGTTTGACATTTTTTTTTTCTATGGAAAATTTGTCAAATTGTCATATTATATATTTTAAAAATCAGCCCTTACAAACCAGTCTAATGTTAATGAATTGAAGTACCGCACAAGCCTAATCAAAAATGTATGAAAGACGTTATTGATTTCTTGTGAACAACAAACAAATGGGTGCAGTCGACCGAAATAACTTCAAACAAGGTTGATAAATACACCTTAATAAGGCAGCAATTACAGTAGTTACAGTCGCTCTTTTTCAGACATACCTAATATGTCGGCTTAAACAGCAATAGTCGAGAAATGTCGGTTTAAACAGCAACCGTCGAGAAAATACATATGTCAATTTTGTCATTTCTTTACAAGCATTAAATATACAGGAGACCCCCAGGTGTCGTGACTTCGAAAAATGAATATCATGACTCTGTATTTTTACTCTATCTGATCACTTGATATCAAATGAAAAAAGAAAACTTAGCGCATAAAACAAGCGATCTGGAGTAACTAAACCTCACCAATACAAATCACGTAAGAAATAATGCGCACTCCCACGTGAAACTTAACGCCGAAGCTACGAGACCTCGCAGCTATCTAAATAAAATATCTATCATCCATCTAAATGTCATAGACAAAGGTCGATATGCAGACTTTTCCCGGAATGACTGGTTTATGCTAGGTTTGACCAAAGCCCTCGGGCAAATTCCGAAATAAATCCCAATTCCGGCCTTTGACTAAAGTATTTTCTGTGAAACCTAGAAGTTCCTAATTTTCAGTCAGACGATGAAAGTCAAAAAAATTTTTCGTGCTTTGCCTATTCGACCCTAGAAGGGACTGGAAGACTCGGTCAAACGTCGACTTGTTATCCGGAACCGAAGTAGTTAGATTAGGTTAATTAAATAAAGGTTATGTTAGGTTAGGACGGCGGACTGGGTGGGACGGAAGGGACTGTCAGACTTTTACTGACTAAAAAACCACCCTGTTCCCCTTTACGTTCCAGGGCCACGGTATCCTGTTAAGACGTCCTGCAACCCCGGCAGGCGCTGGCCCGTTGGGGGCCCCGTCCCTGTGCTGACAGCTCTTTGAGGCGCGCGCGAACAGAATGCGCCGTCAACCCGGGCTTGGTCCTTCATCGGATGGCGAGCTATCCATTACTCGCCGTCCACAAGCCCGCGCCTACGGTGGCCGGATGTCGCCTCGCGACGTCCTGCCTGTCCGGGCGATCCACACAGTGGTGACACCCGGGCGTTTCCTCCCACCCTATCCTCATAACAATCGTGTCCGGTGAGGACCTGCGTCAGGCGGTAGGTGAGGACGCCGTAGCGCCTCTCCAGCCACTCCTCAAAGAGGGGTCTTACCGCCGCGATTGCGGCGTGCCCGAAATGGATCCCCTTACTCCAGAAACGACAAGATTATAAAAAAAAATATGTCAGTGCAGTAAAAGTTTTAGGAAGGTATTTTTTATTTTCATAAACATTAAAATAAATAAAAAAACCATTTAGGCATTCTAATACCTAATTTAAGTTTGACTGGTCAAACCCCGATTTAATTAAATTGAGTATCGACGTTTGCCTGATCAAATTAGTTTCTCCTAGGTTTGACGAAAATTCTTTTGTCAGAAGCCGAAATACTTTTCGAATTTGACTAAGACTTCAAGTCAGACCTGAGAATTGACTAGTCAAACCTAGAAGCGCCGGAGCTTTGGGGTTTGACTATAACATATAACATATAGAAAAAAATAACCATTGGACGGTAGGTATGGTATTCGGTTACACTTTTCGAAGTCACATACCTAACGCACCCACTAATTTGTCGATAAAAGCGTAGTTATAATAGTAATAAAGAATTAGAAGACATACATTAACAGTCTTGTTATGATTATTGACAGGTTAAAAACAAACATCTTAAAAATTACATCACCAAAATTTAAATTACATAAACCTCAAAATTAGACAAAAAGACACAATTTCAAATTTATTCATAGGTAACATAAACATAACATTACACCTGTAATCCCCGTAATTTAGGCAGAGGTATAACCATTAATACACCCACATTTTGCCAGGTAATAGGGGGCGAGCCTATTGCCATCAACCGGGCACAAATCCAGACTCCGAGGCTGATACTGAGCAATTCCTGATGGTAAAATTCAATTACACTATGCCCGATCTTGGGAAACGACCCCGAGACCACGAGACCAACGAGGCAGTCTAGATGATATTATTACCGACCTAATAATTGTACGCAGAGATGTCCTCCTCCTCCGAACATGGTATTGATCCATATGAATACCCTGTTCAAAGAAAATTTCATAGAATGTGTAATAATTTCCACTAGGAAATAATTAGCAATTCTATGAAATTTTCTTTACATAGAGACATTTATAGATGCTATACACTAGAAGCGCGCGGCCTCGGCCATATTGATGCTGACAGTGTAGTAATATTACAGAAGTATTATAATAAGTTCTTCATAGATGAACTGCCACCTTGTCAAGTGACCATGGGTTTTTTTTTTTTTACCGATGGGAAATCATCGAATGACTTCCCCCGCACTGGGCGGGGCGGGAGGGAGTGTCAGACTTTTACTGACTAAAACCCATCCATGTTCCTTCTTGTGCCCTTTGCGTTCCGGGGGCGCGGTATCTCTTTCGAACAACCCGCAGCCCCGGCAGGCATCGAAGTGACCATGGGTAAGTTAAAGATCGATCATACAGACTTATGGCTGCCAAAACTGCCACGTTTGTTGCAGTAAAAAGAGTGTTTCTTACTTGGTCTTCTCCATAAAGGCCTGCCTAGGTTTTGGAACAAGCAACTAGCTTGAATTTGGCAATTCAAAAGTGCTCGTAAATGGTCTAATTATAATAAACGCTTTGATTTTGATTTGTAAAACCGATCAGAAGCGCCTTTATTATTCGTTGAATAAGAAATCGTTACAGATAAAGAAAAACCTCTTCTACTAGAAGAGGTTTTTCTTTATCTGGCTGGAGTCATTAAACAAAAATTTATCTTCCTTTTACTTATCCATTTTCATGGCAACAAAAAAGGATGACTCGGTGATACGACATGATGAAACGGATATACACGCCCTGAATATTATTCAATTCCAAGGATCGATGAACAGGTAGATCGCTTTACTAACTGTTTCTTTTTACTCTTTAGATATGGCATCTTAATAAAGAACCTAGCTCCGTAAGCGTTCGGCTTTCGTGACACCGGACGGTAAGTAAGAATTATTATTAGTCTTGAAAAATTTAACAAAGATCTGTCTTGATTTATAAATATTTAATTTAGTTTCAATTAATTTTAATTCTAAGTCCTACTAATTTTACATTTTGTACATATTTGATTTATGATGTTGGTATTATTTATAACCAATGATTCATTAACAAAGCGTTAAAATCACCTATAAGACAGCTTTTGCCTACATGGATGACGTAATTTGCCTCACATTAGATATCGAAGACAGTTTACGAACGTCCGCGTCGTCTCGACAACATCACCGGATGCTTTGTGAAGCGGAATTATTCTTTAATGCATACAATATTATGAAGCACCAGATTATTTAGGTTTAGTTCACAGCTGGACAGCTGAGCTTAATCCCCGCAAAATTCAGGCGCTCTAAAAGGTTTCAAAACAGAGACCTTCATATTTTAGGAAATTCATAACATGCTACATTGGCTAACTATACAAGTTCAAGTAAGGAACCCTCGGTGGGCGAGTCCGACTCGCACTTCTCCGGTCTTTATCATACCTTCAGATGAATGATTTTAATATAGTTTACAAAGAAAGACGCCGCACAGACCACGCTGATTACTTGTCAAGAAACCCCCTAACTACGACCGAGATGGGCTCCTATCGTTCCTTCTGATGCTAAGTAATGCTGCAAGGCCCTCTCATTCCCGTAAACCCGCTAACCTTGTAAAGCTTCACGACCGTAGGCTTTAAGTAGATCAGAAGTGAAACTGCAAAGTATGATAAGCAAGCATTTGAATAGTGCGATTCCCGAAACGGTATTTGGGCTTAGTACGCCCAGACCAAATCGCATGGTTACTTTCTGGGCCCTGACAGGCTTCGGTCACACACACCATGTACTAAGTTGTTGGATGGTCGGAGCAGCCCAATAAGTCTAAATTACGCAGTGTTTTATCCGTGTGCCAATACGTCAGCTAGTCAGGAATGAACGAACCTCTAACGTTGTTTCCTCTGAAGAGAATGACCAAAATTCGTAGTAAAAAATCTCATGTATTAAGATCAACATGATAATTTTCTTAACGTTTCTTTTGTGACGTTTGGTTGAAAAACATTTTTAAATTGTATTAGAATAACAATCATGTAAGTGTCAAGTAGTATTTGCTTATGCTAACAAAATCGTTTGCTTACTAAAAATGTTCATTTATCGATCATAATATCCCAAATTTTTTTTTTACCTCTCATTTCGAACTTCTAGTCTAACTCAAAAACTTTTTTACACTGTCGCAAATGAATAAGTCCGTTTGTGTTTTTGAGAGTTCACATTAATTCTTTTTTGTATAGCTGTATTGTGTTGAAAAGTAGAAATTGTTTGTGTTTGGAAACTTATTTCTGTGCATTTGAATGTTCACTGTGATAATATGTGGAGTTGTAAGGACCTAGTATTTAGGTGTTTAATAACTCCGAAGCTCGGATGTTGTTTACAAATGAAACTTTAAAGGAGTTAATGTGATAAATGTTTTCTATAATAAACAAAGTTTGACTTTGATGCAGCGTGGTACGGAATTTCATACATTCAAGAGCATTGTCTTTTAGTTTCGCTTTTCATATTTGCTTATCATATTTCTGCTTTTGTCTCGAATTATAATTCTCTCTATCCTATTTTGGCATAGTGTATTTGCATAATTTGTTCTGTTTAGCAACCATAATGTTACATAGGGTAAAATGCATGATTTTTTCTTATTTTTTCATAACTTTGCTAAGAGACTGAAAACTTTTCCAAGTGTTGACTGGCCTTCTGTCAAGTTCTTCTTGCACAATATCGCCCGTCGCTATTAATTTACTGGCCTAGATAAACAGATTCTTCCACGTATTCTATTTACTGGGAGAAAATATGATACTTAGAAGAGCAAGTACTTAGGACAAAAGAAAATATGTTTGCGTTATAAGTGGAAAAAAGGGCTACAATAATTTAAAAAAAAAAAAATACGACTGCAAAAATTGCACATATTTGTACTTTGTTTACTCGTCAGTTTTTTTACGACGTTTTTTATTTACTGTGTTATATATTTTTAAATCTACTTGTCAAATTCTAGACGATAAACATAAACACGACCAGATTTATAAAAAAAAATAATTGAGGCTGGTATTAATTTACGTTTTAAAGTGACAACACCGGTTTCTTTTTATTTTTGACTAGCCTATGTTGGCAAGATGTAACGATGCAAGGATTACAACGATACTTCATACATCTAAATCGGTTCAGGCGTTTAAAAGTTATGGTGACATAAAGAAACTCACATACATACATACATTAACGCTGAACTCATAACTGCTTTTTTTGGGGCAGTTGTGTATATAAATAGACGATTTCATGCGAACAAAACACTTATTGACTGTACTTCTTTTGCCTACTACATCTCAAGCGAAAGTGTCATACCCCCGTTCCATCCCCATAGGGGGTAAATCCGTTCTGAGCGCATGTCTACTCACTATAATCTATCTGCCAAACATCTTTCGATATTTTGTGATAAGTGTGACCTTTCGCTCTTCATATTTAGATTAGATACAAATTATAATAATATTCATGTAATTATTGGATTTGAGTCATGGTGGTGAAAGGTTTAGTCAGCTAGACTCTGTGTTACCGAGTGCTAGATGTCCAGGGTGCGCCGGGCGTTTAGAATCGCAGAAACGATATTTTCAAAGCCGCTCGGGAGGTTCCTTTCGTGCAATTGGTTGGACAAAATTTGAGTCAATCGACACAAAAGAAGAAGAAGAAGATGTAAAATTATTTAACACCTCCTTTAAATTGTATCATTATAATTTAAAAGTAGTGTACTCCAGATGCCTTATGCTGAAGTAGAGCAGAGTAAGTAATACCAAATAATGTAAAATGTGAAGCCCCGATTATTTACTCTATTTTAATGTGAATTTATTTTACTTAGCCTAGAGGCAAGTTAAAATTAATCTATGAAACTGATTGTGACAATGTAATTCCTTGTTGATATTTTTTATTTAAATTATTGTTATTACTACTTACTTGAAATTGGAACTTACACTTGGGTGATATTATAAGTACTTTATTGACATTGTATTTAACACCCATCCTCGTTGGTCTAGTGGTCGCATAGCGCGACTGCTAAGCAGGAGGTCTTGGATTCGATTCCCAGGTCAGGCAAAGTGTTATTGGGTTTTTTCATTAGGAATTTCTTGGTAGTAGCCTCGGAGTGTGGATTTGTGTCCGGTTGATGGCAATAGGGTCATATTCATATTCATATTTATTTATTTGCATACTATAATGTGTATAAAGGTGTTACATAAGGCTTAAAGCTAAAAGAACAGTTATGGACCCTGTTAGGGCACAGCAACATTTAAGGTAAAATTAAACTTTGAAAAATACAAATTAAAAATAAAATTTAAAAACATAAAAATAACACTTCTTAGAAAAATCGTAACATTTATAGTTTTTAAAGTCATTAGCCGCCCTCTATTACAATAGGACTTAAACACAACTAGCAAAATGTGGGTTTACTAATGGGTACACGTCTGCCCAACCTTTCAGCGATTATAGGCGTGATGTTATGTTATGTATATTTAACACGGCATTCATCATCATCATATCAGCTGAACATAGGCACAGCTGGAAAAACGCCTCTTGTAAAGATTGCCACAATGAACGGTCCTGTGCTGCCCGCATTCAGCGTTTTCCGGCGACCTACGCACGACATTATTACTTTAGATGGGTAACCATAAACGGTACTATTTTATATGCGTGTCGAAGGGTATGGACCAATATTTTTAAACAACATCTTATTAATAGGTATCCTGTGTTAACTGAATTGGAATTTAATATGTTACAAAAAATATGAACCATATTACAGATATAGCATCTTACTAATTTTACAGAAAAAAGGAATAGCATAAAAATATTAAATGAAATAAAAATAAATACTTAATATCAGGCTATTTCTGTTCCTTTGCGACATTCCCATTTCGTGGAAAATATGTCAGGCTCTGACGTCGATGCCAGAATATCATTTTAGCACTAGTATGTATTCAATTCATTAGGTACTTTTACATAGGAAATAAATAGATATTTCTTTTAATAGGCTTTAGAACAGGGGTTTCCAATCTTTTGTATACTGCGTCTCCTTTTATAGGTTGTAATTTCTTTTGCAACGTCCTTCTAAAGAAGACGTTTGAATTTAATTTAATGAAAAGATACGGAGACTACAACCTTGGTTATTTCTAACTTATTATTTATTAGAAATTGTAACAGTGCAATTATTTTATCGATGAAAAGGAGCTCGCGTACCATGCTGAGCATGCCATCGCGCGGCGCCCTCATGATCAGGATAATCTCAGGGTGCCGCGAGTACTCGCGAGTTACATCAAAAGGTTAGGGTATACGCCAATAAAAATTGAGCATGATACGCCACCTATTTTATGGTTATCATACGAGTTATAACTTTATAGACCTACGAGTATCTGATAACTACTCATACTGTCTCCAGCTAAGTAAGTTTGAACGAAAATTATTGCTGGAAAATTTTACTGTATAAACAGTACATTTTTACACCAATAATAAAACCGTTTAAAACTTTTTACTGAATTAAGATTTTTACTTAGGTATTCAGTCGGATCTGCAGTTGTCTTTTACGCATGTCGAGGCTCGCAGAGCGAGAGCAATAATTTCTTCTACGACCTAGTTTTGAACAATTTCTCGGCCCATTTATTTATTTAAACTACTTATATGCAACAAAAGTATGAAGGCGGACTTAATACATTCCATCTTAACAAGCCCCGACGCAAAGAATATCACTTACTACAAAGTAAATAAGCGACACTCAGTCCTTTTTCCAATGTATCATCTTATAATATAGCCGTATCGTACCATGATCGGTTTAGTTAAGTTATTTCAGCTCAGACAAACGTATTAACCACCCATAGCCATCGTTCGCTCGTAGAAAATGTCTAGATTACGCCCAAGACGATCGTACTGGCTTTGCAGCTTGCTTACTTTTCAAGTTGTTACTGATGCCGTTTTTTAACCTAGAAAAAATTTCTTAGCGCAGATACGATTTGTGAATGAATCAGTTGACTTCTATTCGCTATAATGTTTTCCGCAGAAATATTAACAAGATTAAAAAGTATGAAAGTTTTCAAGATTACGAAAAAAAATTGCGCAAAGCTCTTTCATAAAATGAATACAAATAAAGTCTTGCTAAGCGGCTGTTCAAAAATGCCGTTCTGATAAAAGCCATGACTGACTGCTTAACTCCTTTTATATAGAGCTTCATTATTTTAATTTCCAAAGTTAAATTCTAATAAACAAATCTGCAACATAACATTTCTCGCTGTAAACTATCCGCTGGAGCGCTGCGAGGCGAATTTTGATACTTTTTCGTTTTCACCTTGGAACGCAGGGATAATTAACGTTCCTTTACTTTTTAATTATACGAAGTGTAAAACAACCGCATACTGCTCATCATACTAAATAATATAAAGCAAAAAATAATGTGCTAGGGAATTCACGAATTCACCTTTGCTGTTAAACGTTAATATTTACGATAGACCGCAATGTAGACACACCATTCATTGAGCATACGGGTGCATTCAACCGGCTATAGAGTAAAACAACACTGTCCATCCCCTTATAGCAAATAACTATATTTGCTATAAGGGGATGCACAGTGGCCTGGTCATTACTAAATGACCAGGCCAGTAGAGAATGTTCATGCAATTTTACGATTTTATTATGCTGGGGCTACATTAACGGGCGAAGATTCGTTTCGCGTTGGCGCACTAAAAGATCGTGTATTGGCATACGCGATGTTCGTGTCTATCATCGTGCCGGATTGTGTTGTTCTCTTTTGTGCGGCGTAACGTAGGTGTAGTCACCAAAGCAAATATTCAAAACCCTTTGATGCACGCCAGTTTACCGACCGCGCCCAGATAGTACATAGTCTTTGCCCGAATACTACGCGTTGCGTCGCGTAAACACGAATATTTATTAAAGATTTTTTCCAATCCCACCGGTAGTTACAGATACGTTTTACGTTGGACTCTTAATAGTAATACCTACCTACTTATAGATTATATTAGTATGAACAGACAAAATTAGTCCGGCTTGTATCTTATGTCCTAGATGTGATCGATAGCGGAAGGCGCACACGGTACACGGTTCACGGCACCGCACACCGCTGCGATAAGCGGTGGCAGTAAAGCGGATTTATATACGGTGGGCAGCGCGGATGGATTTATCGTGGTTTTAACCAGTTTTCAGGGTGTCCAGATAGGGGATTTATTTTCCCCCCACTTTAGGAAAATCGTGGGGAACACATTATTTTTTGGCGTAAGTTTTAAGAAAAGCTGAAACAAACTTTCATTCTATAGATTAAAAACATTTAAATAAGCTCATAGGATTTGTTCACCTTGTCGTAGCTAAAATTGCGCGAATGCGCGCGAAATGCAATGCAATGCTTTCTATATATTAACGATAATTAATATTAGGATCTGGTCCACTTGCGCAAAAGATATTTCCGCGCAAGACCGTTGCGCAAGTCCTTTTGCGCGCCAGGACACGTGCGCGAATGAATGTTTCCGCGCCAACACTTGCGCGATAGATACTTCCGCGAATCCACTAGCGCGAATTCAGATATGCGCGAAGTATATTTTTATAAAGGCAATATTCTTGAAATAAGGTTCCGTACACAAATGACTTTATCTATTAGATAAAATTTTATTCATAACGGCTAATTACAGTTCGTTAGTGTGTTCGCTAGGCGTCGTGGTTTTCGGGGGTACTTATGCCGAAAATAAAGGCGGAATAAAAATCCAGCATGGCCGACGCAATATTTTACAAAATATGCGTCATGAGAGTCATTTCGAAGGTTTTCAGGGGTGCTGATGCTGAAAATAACGTCACAATTAAAATTCAAAATGGCGGCTGCCCAATTTACGCGCGCCTTAAAGAGCTGTCAGCACAGGAACAGGGCCCCAACAAGGCTAAACGCCTGCCGGGGTTGCGGGACGTCTTAACAGGATGCCATGACTCCGGAACGTAAAGGGCAACAGAAGGAACAGGGTGGCTTTTTAGTCAGTTAAACTCTGACAGTCGCTTCCGCCCCACCAGGGGTGGAAGGACTAATTCGATGATTTTTACCAGATCCAAAAAAAAAAATAGGTGTCCTGTCTATGGTTTTTGGGGATGTTGATGCTGAAAATAAGGTCAAAATGAAAATTTAAGAAGGCGGGTGCAAAGTTTTACAAAATATGAGTCCTTCCATGGTATTTGTGGGTGCTGATGCCGAAAATGATGATGCCGCAAAATTTTACAAAATTTGCGTCATGGGTGTCGCCACCCCCGATAACCAACAACACGAAAACCATGGACACATATTTTGTAAAATTTTGCGGCCGCCATCTTGGATATTCAATTTGACCTCATTTTCGACATCAGCACCCTGGAAAACCATGGACGCGACACCCATTACGCATATTTTGAAAAATTTTGCGCCCGCCATCTTGGATTTTGAATTTGACCTTATTTTCGACATCAGCACTCTGGAAAACCATGGACGCGGCGACACCCATGACGCATATTTTGTAAAATTTTGCGGCCGCCATCTTGGATTTTTATTTCACCCTTATTTTTGGCATCAGCACCCCCAAAAGCCATTGATGCGACACCCATGACGCCTAGTATATTACCCACTGTAATTAGCCGTTATGATATATCGGGTGTCCGATAATAAATGGATTATCTTGAAATGGGTGTGAAATGTTTGAAGTAATATATGTACGGAACCTTATTTCAAGAATTTTGCCTTTATAAAAATATACTTCATGCATATCTGGATTCGCGTTAGTGGATTCACGGAACTTTCAATCGCGCAAGTATAGTCACGCAAACGTCCATTCGCGCAAGTGTCCTGGCGCGTAAAGGGACTCGCGCAAGTGTCTATCGCGGAAATGACTATCGCGCACATGTGTCCTGATACCGTATTATTGCACTAAAAAATTAAAAATGTACAGAGTAAGACTGTATAGTTTCCATAGTAACTAATATTTACCTCGTCCTTCGGTTATGATTATGGTAAACACTGGTGACACGGTTATTTCTTCACCTCAGGATTCTTAGTAATAAGAATCAATAGAATAAGTCGAGAGGTCAACAAATAAAAAATAAGGATAAAAATATAAGAGGCCAAAAGTCCCTAAAAATACCCCTAAACATATAACGCCCCATAAAAATCTCATTGCATATATTTACCCCCTAAATTTGGGGAGAAAACCCCTAAGTTGGGAACCCTGCACGATGATCCGCAAGGTTATGCGGCGCCCCGTGTGTGAGGCGCCGCTCAACCGCGCGGAAGACCAAGACCACGCGGAGGTTCCGTTGCGACGAGAATATTATTTATTGTCAATTAGTTATAATTACATACTGTTCATTATGTGTTCGTAAGGATTAAATGTTACATGGGAAAGTATGTTCTACTAAGTAGGAAAATACATACCTTTGTAAGACTAAAATCATAACCATTATTTTGGCTTGGCTGCAGTCGAGCAGGTAGTTAACTATTTTTTATGGAGTTTACTGCGAATTCTAGAATTCGGTACTTACACAAAACTGTAAATTCGCTAGGTAAGAAATAGAGGCATTATTGGTAATCAAACACTAAATTATTCACGCGACTTCGTACGCATGGATGTGAAGTAAATCATAAAACACCATCTATGTCACATAACATAACATCACGCCTGTAATCCCCGAAGAGAGAGAGAGAGGTGAAGGCAGAGGTGTACCCATTAGTACACCTACATTTTGGCAGTTATGTTTTTAGTCCCAAGTAATAGGGGGCGAGCCTATAGCCATCAACCGGGCACAAATCCAGACTCCGAGGCTGCTACTGAGAAATTCCTGATGGAAAAACCCAATAACACTTTGCCCGACCTGGGTATCGAACCCAAGACCTCATGTACTGCAGTCGCGCTTCAACGAGGCAGTCACATCTATGTCACTTAGAAATATTGTAGCTTTCTATCATTGAAAGGATTTTTGTAATTAGACCAGCTTCCAAAGATTACCTCTGACAAACAAAAATAACAAGCTTTACTAATGTACTATAAAAACATATTAATATGACTCGCCAATCCTTACATACGCACACAACGTGGGGAGTGTAAAATAAAACTTGACCCGATCCCTTCCTAATCACAAACATTATAAATCTTTTCGTACATAAATACATAAGTCGAGAAAAAACTCTTCAAAATGTCATCTTCAAAATAATTTTCATTCTTTAAGCGAAATTTTAATAAGTACAAACTTTACTGCTTCATAATATTATTCACATATGATCCGTCAATACAATACGCACACAACTTGGTAAAAGTGTAAAACAACTCCCTTTGCACTCCCTCCACCCTCTTCCAGCTCGCGATAAGTTTATTGATAAATCATAATATCGTATTACATGTATGGCGTAATCACGGTACGCGTTGTTACAGGTCCGCGCGAAAAATCAATAAGCCGGACTTACTTATTTTCATCAATTAAGCTAATTGCTGAAGTGTAAAACCGATCTCCCGCTCCATCTCTTACACCCGCCCTCCCCTCCGCGCGACCTGTATGAGGATAATTAATTTCTCAATGCCTGCCTACAACAATATCATAAATCATGTTGTTACTTTACATCTCCGCGCTCATAAATCGAAAAGCTCGGAATAAAACTCATAAGAATAATTGTAAATGTCTAATTATCGTCATCCCTTTACCGTCTTAGAAACAAAAAGAACCAACTTTACTACTTTATATATAACAACAACGATATACAAAAACAAAGCCCTCATAACACTAGTTCCCCGAACATTGCTACAAATTTGCAAATCCTGTGTCAGTGCATATCTACGACACTAACATGAATCCATTAGTTACGGCTCAGCGCTCTTAAATCAATAAGTCGGGCATTATTATCTGCGTCTTACAAACATAAAAAAACAAGCAAACTTGACCTCTATTATTAGTCACACATGATCCATCAATCCTTTTTTGGGGCATAACAGATCCCTCTTCAACACTCCCCCTCCCGCCACGCGCCACAAGTTTGCACCTATATTCTGTCGTATTGCATGCGTCCGACACAATCATGGACCGTGTAGTTCCGGCTCTCCGCTCATCAATCGATATGTCGGGATAAAACTCTTAACAATTATTGAAAATGGTGCCGATTCCCTTGTTCACAAACTACTGATTTAATTTAGAGAAATGACATCTCTTCGTCTTTTGACATTGAAGAACTAAGTTAGCGATGGTAAATTAGTTTTGCCTTGAATTTCTCCGTATTTTTAATCCATACGTTTTAAGATGTCAACTATAACTGTATGGATGTGTCAGATTGACTAAATTTGACAGTTCTTATTTTCTTTCTTGTTTTATTAGACAGAAAAAGATGGAAATAGTCTAATTTTAGTTTAGTTTGTGCCAAGGGAATCGGCACCATTGTCTTATTATCTTCATCCCATAACGATCTTTACTTCTTTATAATATTAGCCACACATTATGCGTCAATTCATATATATGCACACAACTTATTGAAGTGTAAAACAAAGCTCCCCTTGACACTCGCTCCCACCACCGTTTGATGATAAATACTTTGTCGACTCAATGCATGTCTACAGCTCCGCACTCATAAATCAGTAAATCGGCTATAATTATCTTCATCTATTAAGCGTCTTTAAAATAATCCACAAGTTTCATAAATCCTTTTATATCGCGACGCGATCATGAAGCGTCTTACAAAAAAAAAAAACAAACAAATTTTACTACACCACTTGTTGAAATGGAAAACACAGTTCACCTCAAGACTTGACCCCCCCTCTACGCTCTCCACCCGCACAAGTTTGGTGATAAATACTTTCTCAATGCATTTCTAAGGCACCATTAATAAAACCGCATAGGCTCCGCGCTAATTACGCGATTTTTGACATTGTATAAAAAATACCTATTTTCATTTCAACTTATTTACTTTTTATATTATATTAATGGGCATATCTTCCTAGTGTTTGGCCACCTTTACTTTATAAGTTAAATTTAATATTTCTACACCGGCAACAGTAATGTATCTGAACCTGTTTAATATTAAAATCTTATCCATTACACTTAGAAATAAATAAATTATAATTAATTATTACGAGATCTCTAAACTCTTAACAAATAATGGAAATGAATAATTGTTTACATCCCTTAACAGTTCTACAAAAATATAAAACTAGCTTTACTAATTAAATAATTTTTACTAATTTAATAATTATAAACTACGACAAAGTAAAGTTTATTTTGTACAAGGGGTTACCTTGACTTATCAGTCACGGTGACCCCTCGTTAGCAGACAGACATTTCATAGAATTTCGTTGTCTCACAGATAATGTTTCATATAATATTTGGTCCTTTTATGAAACACAATGAATTTTTAAATCCCGTCTTTTTATTTAAAGAACTTATCAAACAGTAGAATTATTTTTCATTCTTTAAGGGACATTGTTTGTTCAATGTATTGTAAATAGTAGGTATGAAAATTATTAATAATTATCTATCAACAATAATAACTTGGCGCACCCCGCCTCGAAGGGGATGGCTGAGTTCCCCTCAACACTCGCCCTCCTCCTACCCCCGCCATAAGTTTGGTGATAAATATTTACGCAATGCATGTCTGAGACTCCATCAAAAACTGCGTAGGCTCCGCGCTCATAAAGTCTCTAAACTCAGAACAATTATTGGAAATGACTAATTTATTTACATCCATTAACGGTTATACAAAAAAAGAAACAAACAAGCTTTACTTTATTTTTGTTATTTTCTTCTGCTTCCCTGATAAGTTTGTTGATAAATCTTTTCGTATTGTATCTCCAGGACACAATCATGAACCGGGTTGTTACGGCCCTGCGCTCATGAATCGATAATAAATAATTAGGCCCGACGGCCTTATTATCATCATCCCTTAAGCGTCATAGAAAAAAATAACACTTCTTTATAATATTAGTGACACATGACTCGCCAATGTGCACCCAATTTATTGTACAACAGATTTCCCCTTGACACTCGCCCTCCCCAACCACGGCAAAAGTTTGATGGCAATAAGTCAGGCTGAAACTTTTAACAAAGCTTGGAAATGTCATATCATCTCATTTTATTTTACATCACAATGTATTTTAACAGGAACTTATGTGTTTGACCATAAAAACGGGAAAGATACTACATTATTATAGTGTAAGGTACCCATACTCCGGCTTGTATTACGCAGGAACAAGTATTGATCGCTACACTGCTCACGACTGCCTACCAATACACATGTAACGTATGCAGCTCAAAGGAACTGTAAATTCATTTCCAATTTATGCACGGTTTTTAATTAGTTGATTTATTTCGATGTTGTGTACCTATGCTGTTGGATTTAAACAGAAACTTTGGATATTTGTAGAATTGAAGTATTATTGCTTTTTAATAAAAATCTTAATTATGATGGGTATTTGAATATTGACTGCAATCGACTGTACCGTTTTTCAGAATCATCAGATTGGTTATAATTTATGTTTGCGAGGAATCGATGCGTTTTATATTGGATTTAGCGGGCGAGTGTTTCCAGGACATACATATTATTAAAAGGCTTTATTTACCTTTACCTGTTATGTATATATGTCCTGGAATTTTGCAATCCCCATTCCACTGAAGCTATCGGGCTAAAAGCTTTTAAAATTGAAACAAAATTAACAATTTCCAACTTATTTTATTACTTACTTATTTTATACTTATTTCCATTATATATCTATACAACTTTTATAAAGCTGAAGAATTTATTTCTTCTTTGTTTGTAAGAGCTAATCTCCAGAACTGGCCCTGTTATGAAATTAAGGCTAAATAAGGGTACCCGCTATATTTTATTTCCCGAAAAAAATTAAGGCTACCCGCAATATTTTATTTCCTGAAAAAAAAAAGGTCACAAGATACTTAAAAAATGCTTACTGTTAAAAACGACACGTCTACTGTACCTAACATGAAATACAGCGACGAATTTTTAAAAGGTAACTAAAATTTTCTTATTGCTTGCACTATTGATTGTGAAGAATGGGACAGGCTCGCTCTTAAGCCCACATTATCGTCAATGTCAGTCACGTCATGGCGCTCTATTCTCTATGAAAATATAAAAACTTTTGAACAAAAACAATTCCATACGTTAATTGAAAACGCCAAATACGTAAAACCAGACCCAAGCCCTCCCACACCTAAACCTTCAACTCTGCCGGCCAACTCTATTGTGTTAGTTGTAACCGGGCAAAAACTCGATCTGGCGTGCCGTAGGACACACGCTAGAAAATAATTTCAAAGGGTCGCTGTTATCGAAATCCATGACGAGGACTATATATATAGAAGGTATATAAATACCTTCTTAATTACATAGATCTTAATCTATCTGTTCTTAAAGTTGCAACTATATTGAAATGACGTAAGTAGGTCTGGCTAATCTCGGATCTCAGTCCAATTAGGTGCCTATTAACTGTAGAATTTTACTTCCCACTAAACAGATAATGAGTACAAAAAATCAATTTGATGAAGAGATTTGCGACCCACTACGTCTTAGCATTTAAGTAGAAAAGTTATAAGTGTAGTGTAGGCTACGTTAAATTAAACTAACGTAATCAGTTAAAATAGATTCTGACAGACTCCCACCCACCCCAGGGCGGAGGACATCGGTGAGGATTTTCCGACCCGGCAATAAAAATAAAACGAAAAGCTATTGTGAATTTGATACATGTGTGTAGCAACTGTACTAAAACCTTGACCCAGGTGCCTACAACAAATTTTAATCCTTCAATTTCGACCGTATGCTCGAGATAGATACACTGCAAGAACGACAACTTTTAAATCACTCTTGTTCTATGTAACTAACGTATACGTATCAAGTTTATTAATTTCCAAGGTTTTGTAGACTTGGAAGTTTGTATGGGATATCGTGCCGCGCAGATGCTTTGAGGCTTTTTAGCACACTGGAACGCACACCGAAGTGTGCGGGGTGAGGTTTTACCGCGGTAAGTAACAAAGTTTGTATGACAATATTATTGATCACATTGACAACGCGTGCCCTAACGTAGATATCGCTCGCAGACCGAAGCAGGATGCGTTCTAAAGTAATATCCGCCTTGAAGTTAAACAAAATAAATGTTCCGAGTTCGAAACTATTGTGTTGGAAACATCGGAAATCGGCCCAAAATGAACATACAGCTATTGTAGACTCGCTAAACGATTCTGAACTTTGTTATGAACGTTTTAACAAGTCGTAACCCAATTAAATAAAGTTTTTTTTGTGCCGTTGTAAAAATGTTGTTTGTGCATTTTTTTTTAATTATTTCAACATGTTCTATGAAAATATGGTATTTTAGGGTAGACGGTCTCCACATACACTAAATATGAGTCGCTCTAAGATTTAAGCATAGATACATATATTTATTTATAGCTACGTACCTATGGAGTTCGCGGAGTAACTGTAGTGAGGTGCTAATTGCTAATTCGCGGTAATCAACGCGCCATTACGTGGAATCCACTAATACATACTAAAGTTACTGCAATTAGATAAACTAAGCTCACATCAAGTTGCAGGCAGACATCTTTGTTTTGATGCAATACAACACTAAGTCAAAACAAAAACAGTTTTGTTTATGGTTGCATATTCTTAAATACTTTTTATTGATGCTTCATATATTATCTACCTCATTTACTAAGGGCTGATTTTTCAATAGTCAGATAGCTTTTCAAAATCAGCCCTAAATCAATTTTAAACGAGTTTTTTAAAACCGATTCATGTAGCAAACATTTTTATTTTCGTTTCTGGATTCGTGGTGTTATGTAGGTAGGTACCTTATTTTCTTTTTTTTTATCAAAGCTGGGGGTCTACTCTCTTTCTCCGAAACGAAACTTAAACGAAATAATAATGATCCTACTCTATTTTATTTTCGGACAAACACAAGAAGTTCGGATCCATAGACAATTTTCGTGAATGAATGGAATTAACAATATCGTGTGAGTCTTTTTCGTGTAGCCATTTCAAGTAATTTTCTTATAAAATTCACACAAACGAATATCAAAAGAAAACACTTTTGGTTTCGTCAATTTGAGGTTAAAATTCATTTGTCAAATTCAAATTTTCGTTCGGACTATTAAATAATTTGAGTAGCTTTAGAGAATCTAAACGTCAAACAATTTTCGTTCGCAACAAAATTTCGGAACGAATGAAACCGTGGTAGGAAACACGGGAAGTTTCGATCGAAACTTCGTTTTTCGTTGAATAAGAGTAGACCTCCTGAAATGGGATTCAAATATAAGTTTAGAACTTCTCATTAACATGATAGAACTCTTTTGTTTAGCACGTAACAAAATATGTTTTGATTTCGTTTCTTTCGAGTTAGCGAATAATAGGAGTTGATGGGGTGTGTAGTCTAAAGTACCTATACCTATCTTGTGGAGGACAGTAAAGGTTGAACCAAGGATAAAAGTAAATGCTTTTATTATTATCTATCTTTGTATTTTCCTATTAATAACAATTTTTTTTAATTAGCAAAAACCAACATAAAATATGTAGTTTCTAAGTTGGGTCCCAAAAACCAATATGCTTTGGAACGGTGCAAGTTAGGCTCGCAGCTTCCCAGTTTCTCTTTGCGATGCCTTTTAACGTTCCTCCTTTCTTATTTCTTTGTTATAAATTGTACATACTTCATTGTCTTATTATTATCCACGAACTAAGGGGTCGCCCTAGGAAGACCTACACTGACCTTATTGGTGAGGTCCTTCAGAAAGGTCAGGTGCGGAGTACTCGTAACCGGCGTGCTTGTATGACGAGATGTATGAACCTAGATGAGGCGAAAGGAGTATGTAAGGATCGTAGCAAGTGGCGTTCTGTAGTTTCTGCCTACCCCCATGGGAAAAAGGCGTGAGTTTATGTATGTATGTATCCACGAACTTTGTGTGTAGGTTAATTAACCTAAACACAAAGCTCGTGCTTATTTTATTGTTTAAAATATATAATCCATTTTTCTGAAATAAACATTTTTTTATCTTGAATTGACCTAGAGTAATTAGGTAATTAAGATTTCATTTGCCGACTTACCTACCCACCTACCTATCTGTAAGGAATGCATACAAAAGGTTTAACTAAACTACAGTGTTTAATATCCAACTAACAGCAAACCTTAAATCTCAATTTTCACAGTATTTAACGCATTTCGCAAACAGTATTCAAAGACTTTAGCGATGAAACATTTTGATCAAATTGTTGGACTGATACAACTGAAAATGTAAAATATTGCCAAATATCATCCAATTGTTTTGAAACAGAGGCTCTTTCAGAGCGTGAGCAAACGTAACGTATATTGGATCGATATTTAATCGAAACAAAAAATTCGTTGACCCGTAGCTGTATAAAATACAGCTACGGATCGAGCCTCCTTTTTTTAAACGAAAATGAAGTATTAATATTTACAGTTAAAAATAAATATATATTTATTTATAACTGTAAATATTAATACTTCATTTTCGTTCACAATATTTATTTAGTTTGAACGCTTAATTGATTTCAATGTGTAGTATTTATTTTGCTTGTAGTATAACATAATTCCACATGCGGAAATAGACTCGAAGTGAAAATTTAGTAGGTATACGATACGATCCTATACGATACCAAGGCGTGTACCTAACACTCCCACAGTACCTAACTATACTCACCGTATTTATAAATTCTAAACAGACTTAAAAAACTAGAAAATAAAATGCAGCTTATTAGAGCAATTTTCATAACAAAGGAAGAAAATAATAAAGGTCCTGTCTAGGGAAAAAATCCTGGCTTTTCTAAGAACCACCTTCGTAAACAATCTTTAATAAAATTAAGACGTGGTGTAACGACGGATAATAAAAATGTCAAAGCTTCAGGTCGTGCTTAATTGAGACACTTGAAAAGTACAAAGGATTTTTTATCTTAAAGACTTCTAACAACATCGATGTAATTGCATTGCATTTTATTACATAAGTGCTAGCTCCAGCTCCAGGTCCATACAATTTGGTTAACTGAACTGGACACAATAATATAGGTATTCTGTTGTGTATTGTGCTAACTGTTGCTTACTAAAACTAGGACGCACTCTGACCTTTCGCTTCGATAACCTATATTGGTCAGGTCGGCGTGTATCCTGTATATATGGTCTTGTAATCATTATAAAATATAAGTAGGTACACCAAACAACATTGTAGGTACACCATACAATTTAATGACATTTCTGAAAATGACCTTCAAAAGTGTTTTTTATGGTCTAGTTCATATAAATGATTTGTCTTTGAAAATAAGTAGGTATAATATTATACCAACTTATTTTCTCGTCTCACCCTTTTATCACACAATGGGCTTTGCCGCGCTTATAAAACGCAAATATTTCACTCCTCATTCGTCCTTCATGATATAAAGGTAAATCCTTGAAACCTATTGATTAATTTATCTGCAGTATCACTAACCTGTCATCTTCTAATTCGTAGAACATATCCTTGGAAGAGTCGTGAATATAGATCTTGACCAGAGGGCTATCCATGTACTGCATCGTCAGTTGTTTGGGAAAACTTCTTACGAATAGCGCTTTTACAGTATCTATGGAGGTAATTTCGTTCGGCAGCAAGGCTCGTTTGGTTTCATTCCGGTATTGTAGGAACACTAAACCTGAAACAAAATGTTTAGCATTAGTATTCTCAGAGAGACTAATCGACGTTATTACGAACGTGTTAAGGTATATATATATACTTTAACGCGTCCAATTTGGAATAGGACAGAGGGTGTTTTTTTAATCATAGAATGGAATATAAGCCGACGCCGACGGCCCACCATGTTAAGAGTAGGATTCGCAGATGGGTTGTCATAACAGAAACAAAGCTGAAAAGTCACATAGTTTTTGGACTGGAACACAGTAATACGTTTGCTTTTCGGTAGAAATACGTGTGGTGGCAGTATCATCGGCTATCAAAGGCTATCAAAGACTGTAAGTTTCGGCTTAGTTCAGTGTCGTAAAAAGATACTGAACGAAGCCGAAAGTTACAGTCTTTGGGACCAAAACTTGTGATTCATTATACCAAAAAAATAAAAGCAGTCTCTCAGCCACAGTTTCTGCTAAATGTTAATTAGTTTGGCGGACAGAATGCATAGTTAACGGCTATGTGATATGTCCTTTTCGTATATTTTTTATTCAATTGACAGAAGTAACCTCTTTAAATTATCGTTCCGCGCTTCCGTACATATAACAATATTACACTATGGTTTAATTCGGATATTCCAGTGCGGCAACTTTATCTTAAAAAAATGACTTGACCTGATTGGGTTTTATTTTCTACATTATTTATTCTATGAGTAAAACTCTAATGAGTTTATATTTGCATCATTTTGGTATTTATACAGGGTAATTGAAAATTTACCCGAAACCTGAAAACGGGTCATTGTGCTCATTATTATGAACAACTTTTACAATGGGAACAACCCTGAAATCATGAAAAAAAAAACAGCTGATTCATACATTACAATCTTGTTATGTTGTATTTTTGTAGGGAACAGCTGATTTTTTTTTCGTGATTTCAGGTTTATTCCATAGTAAAAGTTGTTCATAATGATGAGTACAATGACCCCTTTTCAGGTTTCGGGTAAATTTTCAATAACCCTGTATAAAAAAATAAAACTACTTATAAGACTTTTTAGGGGTCTAAGGAACAGGGAAAGTTTCTCATTCACAATAAATTTGCCTCCGAAGTTTTAAACTTTTGACGCCGCGTTTCCTTTTCAAAACTGTTTAACCAAGTTTTATAAAACCACGTCTCTGCCTAGACATGCATTGTAAGCAGGGAGATGCCTGCTTGTAATTCGAGAACCAATTATCGGATATTCGCACTGACGGCTGACGGCCCGGGCGTCTATAGTTATTGATTGTTAGTATGTTATTATGAACTGGGGGAAGATCTAGTAGGTTTAACAGGTCAAGCTCCGGCTGAGTTACCGGCAAGACAGAACAATGGAAAATCAATTATGTCTCACTACGTGGAACTTGAGTAATTAAGGAACGTTCGCATTAGGTATTACCTAAGTTTCAATCTGTCAAAACAGCTTCTATTTTACCTCAATTTTTGACTTTGACATTGATAATCTCTGAGATGAGAATGTAGCCAGATTTTTACCTCTGTCGAGTACATACCTACCCTATGAATTTGTTAGTAGGTAGTTACACAAATGAATTGTAATGACCGTGACCCGTCCGAAGCGCATACAAACATGTAGCGTTTCGCAGCCGCGGTAGCCCAGTATAGTAAATGATAGGACGTTTAAAGCAAATTTATTTGATATTTAAATTGTTTTTTTTTTTTAACAGGGCAATATAAAGTTGTTCTCATTTTTCTATTTGAATACACAATTTTCCTAGGTTTCACTTTCAAAGCAAAGTAATATTCTCTCAACAACCCACTCGAAGAAGATTTTTATCTAACAATGAGTATTATTTTCTACCGGCATTTCCTTTCGAGCTAGACTTCCTGCACTTTTATCTTTTAATAATTTTCAAGGCCTTAGGAAAATAACTAAAGTCTATATAAGAAATAGGTACTTTATACTTATGAATTCCAAGATAACGACAGTTACTATGTAATAATGTAGAACTAGATTAAGGTTAAAAATATATATAGCATATAAAATACATTCCTTTGCGAAATGTGTGCGAAAAGACAAAGTATGCTATAGTTACATATTCTACCCATCGCCACGAATTTTTATTTCTGCACCATACCATGGAAAATTCTGGTTACGGTGACTTAGAAGGTTCCATTTTTATTTAGGTTTTTTTGAAAAATTAAGCTATAAAAATGAGTGAGTGAAAGTGACGGTGTATGCACCCATAAACACAATGTATTGAGTCATCCATTGCTCAAGATTTTCTAAACAGTAATTTTTCACACATAAAAGAGATCTCGTTTCACAGCAATATTTTTACTCAACGTAGTACCTTCAATTTGATGGGCAGCATGCATAATTAATGGCTATGTTACGTACCTGTATTATGAAATATCGTAGCCTACCTATCAGATGCTTACTTGTACTGAATTAACGATGGTGTTATAACGTTATTTGTATTATATTATTACGTATTTAGATAAACATAGAGTATATTGGTAATGTTAATATCTACATAGTATAAAACAGACGTTCCCCTTTGTATATACGCTTAGATATTTTAAAGTACGTAAAATATTTGAATGCAGTTTTCACGAATAGATAGAGTGATTAAAGAGGAAGGTTTATGTATCTACATTGCATTTTTGTATCCCTTGCGAAGCCGAGGCCCGACGCTTAGTAATATTATACAGCGATACAGTTATTTGTTCTTTTGTTGTTTTATTCTCTATTAATCATAATTATAGACCGACGACCGAAATTTATAATGTAGGTATCTCAAAGTTAACGTAAGAATGTCAATGACATGACCCAGTTTGAAACCTGGCAACTACCAAAGGACTTTTCATCTGAAATACCACTGACATCGGTGAAGGAAAAGCATCGTAAGGAAACCTGGATTATAAATTAATATAAGCCTAAAATTTATTTATTATTTATTTATGTTAATACGGCTTTCAAAAGCCAATTACATTAACGACAGTATAAAAAAAGAAGAACAATTATATAAAAAAATCATAGTAAAAATGAAAAAAATAATAATCATAAAATCAAATAATATACATAATAAAACATAAACGAAGAAATAAAACAAAATAAACGAAAATACGAAAATAGCCAATTCACCTTGAGTAAGCATGGTTATCAATACTCTCTTAAGAGTTATACAATACTTAGAGTTAACTCCATGTAGCCGACCGCATGTGACGTATTAATTAATTAATTAAATACAGACTATTCGGTATTTGGCGAAATATAGGTATGCGATGAGCGAGTTGATTAATATTTTTAAATTATGTTTTTAAGTAGGTAACTAGGATAGGGTAGGGTAGGATAAATTGACAAAATAACCGAAAAATAACTTACAAGGAGAGCCTTGTTAGTTATTTTTCGGTTATTTTGTCAATTTATCCTATTTTCATAAGTTAGGCAAGGAAGGTAGGAGGTCTATGTAGAATGGAAAACACTAGGATGGACAAAGAGGCTGATAGTACGGATCCCACGGCAAGAAAGAGATAGCGCGATATATCAACGCTGTGAACCGGACTGGATGCAGAAAGCGCGCGTAGAGTAAATTTAAGGGAGGCGACTACTACGAATAGTGATGCCTAGGTAATAATAAACGCTTTTAAAACTTTAACTAAAAGTAGTAGGCAATAATGGATGGTTGATGGTTGTGTAGTAATTGTTTATATTAGTTTATAAGTGCTTTTGATTGTTCAATATTTTAATTACGGTAGTGAAAATAAAGGGTTTGTTATTTATATGTATATAGGTAGAATACGCTAAGGTTTTGACGCAAAATTCTTACGTTTTTTACAATCTGCAGATCAGTATTAAGTTGTAGGTATGGTGATTAATAAATTAATTATAATTGTAATAATTTCTGTTATAATTGGCCACAGACATCATGTTGTCATTGAATAGGCACATTTATGGCTAATTTAAACTTAGATAGTTATTTTTATATATTTTTTTTATTTATTAATTTCAGGAAAACTTATAGCTGATCTTATACAATAGTTCGATTGTAGATAACACTAAAAAGGCCAATCATTAATTAGGTTGATGACTTTAATGATTATATTTGTTTAAAACATATACTTATGTCATTGTCGAGTCTATTTTTTTCGGATACTGAGCTGCGAATTGCAACAAACGTAAGAAATATTGATTTTTGGGCCACCTTAGCTTACCTTCAAGATGTTCTGGATAGCGCTGTGCTACGTGCTACATAAAATTGTAGTTTAGTCATATTTTAGTAAATTATTACCTAAACTAGATAAAATTCTGAAGATAGAATATCTGCACAACATTTGGCTTGTAACCATACCTTAGTAAAATGACTAATTAACTTGTTGAATGCCGTGACAGTAACATGTCTGCCAATGTATACTTAGGCAAAGAAAATTATGATGTCGTAACAAATTACATTCGAAAAATACACAATAATTACTGACAGACACCAATGTTTGCCAGGGCCCAGCCGGAAAGCTTTTCCGTAATTTCGCAGCTGGGAGCTGCGCTGGTTACACCGGCGCTCCCCCCACCGCTTTGGTATTCTGTCATCCGTGCGGTCCCGGCATTTGCGCGTACTCGCCAATCGATATGATTTACTGTGCATTGCATGTTTGTATTTAGATTTTCGTAAACAAAGAGTGTAAATGGAACTGCGTACCGATTGTTGAGTTTAATTTGCCATAATGATCCTTAACGACGTAACGCATTCATACCTGTCTGTCACAGGGCTGTATCTTTTGAACTGTAATAAGCAGAATAAGTATTACCTTCTATGGCCGCTCTAGGTCCAACAGTAAAATTTTGTTCACTTCAAATGTCAGAAGATCATAAACTTTATTCAGTTTCCAAACCTAATTTTTCAACTTTCACAAATTGATTAATATATTGACTTTATTTTACTTTAGTACAGTACGCGATTACTCTCGTCCTGTAGAATGTTGGCGTATAGAATATAGCATGGAAGATACTTAAAAAAATGTTTTTAAATTTTGACATGTTTCTCAAATTCATGAATGTGTAAACTATATGACAAAGAAACAACCAGTAATTTTCTTTAAAGATATTTTGATTATTTTTTTTGGGTTTGTTTTGTTTGTCCATCCCAACCCATTTATCGCGTCTATTTATAAAGACGCTTGTAGAAATAAATTGCCTAAATGCATTGCAATAATTCCTGTCTGACTTCCCTTTGCTACGTTATGTCTCTATTACTGTCTATTATTTTTTACATTTGTCATTCCTGTACTTATAAAGAAAAAGTAGTAAACAATAGCAAAGTAAAATTTACGTATGGCTTTTAGATCAGGCGAATCTAGGTTTGCAATCTAAAATTATGCTCCGGTTACGTATTTTTTTTGTGTCAAAAATCACATCTGGATCACTCTCTTCTGTAGAAATAGTTTATTTCTTTATACAAGGTGCACTCTTGCTCCTCATCAATACTCAGGAGATTGTCATAAAAAACATAAATGATCAAATAAAATTAGGACACGTGGCCAATAATTATTTCAAAGAACAGAACGGAGGGGTCCTTTGCATAAGCGGAAGGCAAGTCACGTGACTAGGCAGATGGGGCGATGAACAACACGCGTGTCGTGCGTGCGTGCTCATCAACCCACCTGCCAAAACCCAGCGGAAATGCAGCTAGTTCGAATTCGAAAATCAAATAAAAAAAAACCACTATATTTCGTGTTAAGAATCACTAACATAATTACCTGCTTGAATTTGATGAGGATGCAAAACTGCACCTTGTATAAAATTCTCGTGTCGCAGTGTTTGTTACCAAACTCCTCCGAAACGGCTGGACCGATTTTTATGAAATTCTTTGAGCATATCAGGTAGGTCTGAGTATCGGCCAACATTTATATTTCATACCGAAAAAAAATATGGCTGTTAGAAGTTCGCTGGGTCAGCCAATTTTTCAAAATAATTGCAGATCCATTTGTTTTGTAGCTACTGGCAGAAATATTCTAGCTTACAGCTAGATATTCTAAGATAGCTTACAAGAAAAATGTAAAGATAAAGGTACCGATTCTCTTGATCACAAACTAAACTAAAATTAGACTATTTACATCTTTTTCTGTCCAATAAAACAAGAAAGAGACTAATGTAAATATGAGCTGTCAAATTTAGTCAGTCTGACACATCCATACAATTATAGTTGACATCTTAAAACGTATGGATTAAAAATACGGAAAAGTTTAAGGAAAAAACTAATTTGACATCGCTAACTTAGTTCCTTAATGTCACCGTCCTTTCCTTTCGCTGTATGTTAGTAAGAGATGTCAATTCTCTAAATTTAGTCTAGTTTGTGAATAAGGGAATCGGCACCATTGTTATTCTACCAATAGGTAACATGTAGGTACTCATGTTGATAATATTCTGAAAATATTTGAAATGGGGGTATTCCTCCCAGCGCACCCATTTTGAAATGCACACAAACTATTCCTCGCAGAGCACCCGCGGGATGCGCTTAGAAATCAAATTAAAATTATTATAATTCGCTTCCTCGAAGCGCACCCACGATGAAACATGGAGAAGAGGATGAACCATTCATATGAAGTAATGTTGATATTTTAAAATTCAACTGTATATTAATTTTGTATTCATTAAAACTACCAAGAAAGCAGAAATTAACTGGAACTAAGTGCTTTCACTTATATGTAAGAAAATCGATCATCATCATTGGCCTAGCATTTTCCCAACTATGTTGGGGTCGGCTTCCAGTCTAACCGGATGCAGCTGAATACCAGTATATTACATGGAGCTACTGCCTATCTGACCTCCACAATCCAGTAACTGGGTAATACGATACCCCTAGCCTGGTTGTCAGACTTTAAAGCTTCTGACGACTCGTAACGACTGTCAAAGATCCACGAAGAAGAAGAAGAAGAAGATCGATTAGTCCTGATATTATGCACGCAAAAGGTTCAGTTGCAATATTTGTAAAATGGATCAGAATTACGTACATTACTAAACTGTGCTTATTTATTTGGCTTGCAAAAATCAAACTGATATTCATATGCACAGCCGGTATGTTCGAATCAATGCATAATATAATATACAGGGAAATTGAACATAACATAACATCGCGCCCGTAATCCCCGAAGGGTTAAGCAGAGGTGTACCCATTAGTACACCCACATTTCGCCAGTTATGTTTTTAGTCCCATGTAATAGGGGGCGAGCCTATTGCCAACAACCGGGCACAAATCCAGACTCCGAGGCTGCTACTGAGAAATTCTTGATGGAAATACCCAATAACACCTTGCCTGACCTGGGAATCGAACCCAAGACCTCATGCACAGCAGTCGCGCTTGCTTTAATTCTTCTTTGGTCCCGCTTGCTTTTTTTTTTTTTTATTTGCTCCCGAATGTACTTGATGTAGTTTATGACATTGAATAAGTTTACAAATTCTTATCAGTGGTCCCTTGAAACGTAGACGATTTTCCTTCGCCATGCCATTCGGTTTGAGCCGTTCAGTTCAGACTTGTTAAAAAAGGATCCGACAATGCACATTGAGGTTTATGAACTTTCTCAATGTGCACATTTACACCCTGCTTACCTTTAAAAAACCGGGCCTGGGTTCAGAGAGGGCATCTCTCCAGGATGTTAAGTGAATCTTTAGAATTTTGTATACTATGTAACCTATATACATATTTAAAACTGTTCAGATAGATTTTGATCTAAACATAGGAATATGTAAAATTATTAATATATTGCTCTACGATTATCTTAATATATGCATGTTAAGAAGTACCTTAAAGTTCGTGTAACTTTAATGTTTTTATTTCATGTCATGAAGTCCGGGCATAGTGGATGTCCCAGGCAAAGCGAATACTCATCATCATTTAAAAATGGCGCGTCTGAGTATGCCTGTCACATGCCACGAGATCTTTCTCCTACCCATAAGACGCATAAAAAAACTGAGCTAGCGCAATGTCACGCGTCGCTTATAAAAAAAATATAATTCAACAAGTACCTACTAGGCAAAGCAAATACGGGCAAAGTGGATACGGCATCCACTTACACTTGCGTTACACATTTGTAAAATCTAAAGAAAAGGAAAATGAATGCTATGCATGGCATGTGAAAAGGGCAGCTAGTTGACGATTAGATTCAGTGCAAATCCTGTAAGCAATGAGGTCACGAGGAGAGCACGGCTTAATAAGAAGAACCAACTATTAATTTATGACTACTGACCTGATAACTGATTAGTTAATTTTATATTCTTCTTAATATTATTTTCAGTTATATTCTTCAGTAATTGTTTCTTAATTAACCGTGTGTTCACTTTGCCCTATAGTCCTATCCAATTTACCCGGTGGATGGAGTACTAATTCCAATATTATAAATGTTTTTAAGACAAGTATTGATGTAATTTTTCTGTTTGTTAATAGAACCTTGAATACATAAATATTGATTCAGTCATTATTTTATTTCTTTTTTTATTTGATTTTCTTTTCATCTCTAAAAATGTTAGGGTGTCTGCTTTGCTTGGACTCCCTATACCACGCGAAAGACCAAGTGATAATTTTATTTTTTACTTTAAAGTCCTGGAGAAGCGATATGTATGTACTTTAAAAAAAATACCTACTTAAGGATTCGTTTATTTGTACAAGCTTTTATTTCCTTTATTAAACAGCTGATCCATACATTACGATCTTGTTATGTAGCATTTTTGTAGGGAACATCTGATTTTTTGTCATGATTAACAATGATATTAAACTAGTAGTTCCTAAATCAATTAATCGTCGTGGGGTGCGCGACTATCAATTGTTTGATCAGGCATCACGCCGGACAAACGCAGGTAAGCGTGCACCACTTCGGCGGCTCACGAAAATGTACAATGAACATTTCATAGATATTGATATTATATTTATGCTGAATAGAAATGCTTGTCGAAGTAAAGTCATAAATGTACTGAACAGTTTGGATATATTCCATTATTTTGGATTATACCCACTTCCCGAATTTCAATTGAGTTGAAATTTTGCATAAATGTGCAATGTGCATGACTTAACTTACAAATAGAATTTGTAGATTGAACTTGTAACTTGTTGTATTGATTTATCTTTACCATGCGAAATACCAAGTGTTGAGCTTCATTTTTTACAAAGGGACTTCGCTCTAAAGTTCCGTTGAAGCGAATATAACGAGTGTAAAAAAAAACAGTTAACAAGCCAGAAGTTACATATTCTTGCCATCGTTGCGAACATTTTTATTTTCTGAACTATAGCTGGATACCTTCTTGTTACGGATATTCAAGGTTATTTTTCTTTGAAGGATTTTATTAACATGTTATTTTTTGTTAATTTAGGTATGCAATGTTCTAACTAAACTTTAAATACCCCCACAGTGCTTGTACTGTTTTCAATGTTTTTAGTCCAGCCACAATTTTCGCTCAATAGGTACCTCACTTTGATAGACAGAATGCATATTTAAAGGTTATGTCTATTTTACAGAAGACAACGCTTACGGCATCTTATGCGGTTGTAACAGGAGCGATTTTACAACTAAAGTCTGAGTCCATGTCCCTGCGATTGTACGTTAAGTGCTTTATCGTATTTATTCCATGCCAACCTGTATCAATACATGTAGAAATTATAATCCGTACGGAAAGCCAAGTTATACAGTGCAAATATTAGTACCCTTATTCTATCAACAAAATATTGACTTCATAAAAGTTAGTTATTGATCAAAATATGACTTTGTGTGAATCGCGCACAACAGTCCCTACTGTTGTGCGCAATTACATTGCCTAAAAATAATATAATTGGGGACAATTATATTATTTTTCAAGTCAGTCTCAATCCGTCAGAAGGCTAACCTAATCATATTGATAGTCGCTTTTTTACGTGTAATTTTCAAATTACATTTGATTAGTAGAATTGTCCTTCGGTAAAGATAAATTCTAAGTAAACAAGTTATCATCTCAGGTTGCCTACATTGGTAGGAACATCGATTATTAGAAAGAGAATGTCACACAAGTGGGTATGCGTGGCAGAGACAACAATGAATCTAAAGTTTTTTTTTTTTCTCAAACTCGATGCACCTTTTTTCGATTTGGTGCTGATCCTCCGATGTATTATACTTACTGCTGGTCGGCTCACATCCTAAACGATTATACTTACGCTGAACCACCGAAACTTCATTGTAGGCATCGCATCCTCATGGGAGAGGGGGGGGGGGGGTTCAGATGAGGGGCTGTAAGTAGACCGTATGAACGAACTATTGATTTTATTCTTTGATAGTTTGGTAAGTAGGCGTTCTATAAGGAGTTAGAGCCTAAATTAAATATTTTTCAGGATCGACTTCTTTTTGCGTTTTTTATAAAAACAGGCACTTAATTTAACAGATTTACTTGACTAGTTTTATAAAAAGAAAGACATCTAAGTACTAAACATTAACACCCATCAAATGAATAGTTTTGTAAACAGGTCCTAAATCTGTTTGCTTTTATTATTTTCATGTATCGTTATAAAAGTAAGTTTAAATATTAAATCGTTACTAAGCTCGTGCAAACTATGCATCCAACTCTCACAGTCTGCTCGTTGTTTGTTCAACATAACTAGTTAACAGACGGACTACGAGCATATTTGCAAAACTTGGTAAGTTGCTATTTAGCAACCGTGTTACCAGACTGTGTCGTTATTGAACATGGACATTGGTCTGTTGATTTTCATAATATTTGAAAAATCTATTTTAATTTTCACTATTACATGATTTGTTTTACTTATTCTTACCAACACTATCTTCATATTATATTGTTGTTTATCTATGCTGATATAATAAAAGTGAAGTGAAGAGTTATTTTTGTTTGTTTGTTTAAACGGGATAATCTTTGAAAATACCAGTAGGATTGGAAAATAAAATGTAAATTTGTATATGATAGCCAGATTCATGAGGAATAGTTTAAGCTATACAGGGCAATTGAAAATATATCCGAAATCTTAAAAGAGGTCATTGTACTCATCATTATGAACAACTTTTACTATGGGACCAACCCAGAAATCTTGAAAAAAAAAAACAGCTGTTTCCTACAAAAATGCTACATAACAAGATTTATTTATTTATTTATTTAAGGACTTTGGAAGACTTACAGCTAGACACAATGGTGATAAATAACAGCATGATTATCTGACAGCCAATTACAAGTCTTCACGTAGAGCTTGTGTAGTAAGTACGTAAGAAAAGTAAGATCGCAATGTATGGATCAGCTGTTTTTTTTTCTTGATTGGATTTTAGGGTTGGTCCCATAGTAAAAGTTGTTCATAATGATGAGTACAATGACCCTTTCTAAGGTTTCGGGTATATCTTCAATTACCCTGTATAACATCACGCTACGCCGCATTAGCGCGCGACAAAACTCGGGCAAAACTCGAGCAAAAGCTAGTTTGATATAATGATGATAATTTGGTAAATATTTAAGTATCGAGCTTGTGTTTATTTTCTTTATCCTGTTTATATTTTTGGAAGATAGGTGGGTAGATCTTATTGTTACGATCTACTCGTGTACCTATATGTATATAAAAATGCAATTTTTTACATTGTACGCCATTATAGTAAAACATGTTTGTTATGTACCTAGCCTCATGTTTTACAAATAAAAATCTTTTACTAGTGCTGTATCTCTTATGAACGAAGATTGCCTAAAATGTATCCAACTCGTATTTATATTTTTGTTTGTGTCATTTATTTATTTCAATTGTGCCATTTTACCTTTCTATGGCGAACATACTTACCATTGTAACATAATACCCACCATAATATAGCTGGAATCAGTGCGCAGGCGGGGAAAGGTCATGGCGACAGTCTAGAGGGTTCTTGACGAATATAATTATATCTTTTACCAACGAATCGAGAACATTTTGCTTTACGAGACTCTTAATTCTTTCCGTATATTAGGATGGCTAAATTCAGTCAGGTCATTTGGTTCTTTTTGATGTCATGAATAATAATCGTGTTAACATAAGTAATAATGCACACGATTATTTTGTTCATGACTTCATTATTTAAGTTGGTACATTTTATTACTTTATAAACCAATTTTATCCAGGCTGTCCAACATGAATACTAGATATTTAAATTTAATTATATTCATGTTCGGACATGGTTAAAACATAATTTGTAACTCGTGTGGTTAATACTGAAAAACCACTCCACGTTGCACATTTTAGTGGCTGATATTTGTTAATATTATTTTAATTTGTACTGTAACAATTTATCTACTACTTATGCCTTTTAACTTTTATTATAGGGACGAGGTGCAGCTAACTTGTCTTGATTATAAAATTAGGCTAATTATTTTTAAACGACGACTTTATTTAATCGTAGTTTGTAACATTTAGATACGTTATTATATATATATATATATAGGATGTTTATAACATACATTTAGTTTTTAACAGTTTTAAATATTTTCATTTTGATAAACATAAAATAAAGCTTTTATTAAACTTAATAGTTATAAATAAAATTTCCACATATTTTTATTTGAATAACGACGATAAATATAGTAACGATTAAGATTGAATTCTAAATATAATAATTCAACTTCTACATAGGTATTTTTATTTGAATAACGAAGATAAAATTTTTGATAGATAGTAACGATTAATATTATTATTAAATGGGATTTTGAATATTATAATTCAATTTCTACATATCTTATTTGAATAATGACGGTTAAATTGTGTAACTAGTAACGATTAAGATGACTGTTGAAAGTCGCCAGACTATCGGCTGAGAACTCTGAATAAACATCAATATAAGTAATATCTGAATAGCTAGTAATCGGCGTAAGCGGGGTCTGCGTTGAGGCGTCGATCATCTTCATGTCTATTAACAGAAAACACTTTAGTTAATAATAAATAAATATACATATACGCTACGCTTAAATTTTAAGGTTACTAAATATGGGCACCCCGACCAGATCGGTCAACTTATTCAAGTTAGGACTTTATTTCCCTAATAAAGAGTAAAATATGTTTACCCGAAATAACAATATTATACTTTATTATATATGTATCGAAAGCAGCCCCAGTCAGAACCGAGACACAAAGCTCAAGGGAGTTAAACGCTTACTCCAAGTCGGTCGCAGTAATTTGATGAATAGCACTGATAGTTGTACGGTAGTTAAACATATCTGTTGATTTGTTGAACTGCCTTAGAACTATTAGTGTTTCTCTGTCAATGTATAACAAACAAATGTATTGATATGTGTAAATAATTAACTAGAAACTAAATTGCATATTTAGAAGTAAGTAACGTATTAATCTTCCTCTCATTTTATTAAAACTTATCACTCTTTTATCAGCGAACATAGAACCCGTATTTGCAGAAATATTTACATGTTTAAAAACAAATTCTATATTTGATTGTTTTCGAGGACTTTCGAGGACTTTGATTTTTCTCGAGAAAGCGCACATGCAAGTACATCCCTGTTCACGTTGCTAATTAAATAGTTACCTACCTATTTTCCATTTTGTATCAACATGGCTAACCCGTAAATGTTGTGAGAGGGAATGCTGTCAACATTCATTTCATGCTCGCTTTAATTCATTAGCATTGAGAGGATGCAAAGCTGGACAAGTATGGACACTGTTAGCCAATAGGTTTATACTTATGTAGTTACGGTATCCGTTATCATTAAGCTTTAGTGCGAAATGTGTTAGTATTTTGGAAATGTACAGGAATTGAATTCCCTTTTACAACGGAAGTTAATGTTTGAGGTAATATAACGCATAAAATGGCAAGTAAAAAGCTTTGCCACAAGCCAATTTAGTCAAGTCTCAAACGAACAAAATATTAAAATGCGAAACTGTAAAGTTATCATTTAGCTTAAGACCGACAAAATCGTAGCTTTGACGGTGTTAATATATTATCCATTCGTACGGGATTCGCTTTGTGCTATTCAGTTGACAATGGAACTAAGGACTCTATGTCGGCTTAACTTTGAGACTAGAATACATTGATGTGACTACATTTCCCATTCCACGTAACAAATCAGTATGTGTGTGTTCCTGAGTGCATTACTAATAGCTTTAATTAATTCTGCTTAAAAGTACAAGCAAGAAGATTATTAATTCATGTTGTCTGTTTAAATCGCAATTTAATATGAATATAGCAAGGGTAGATTTTGCTTTGGCGTTATACATTCATTTAGTACGATTTTATTGTTACATTACTCTCCACATACATATAAACGAAAAAGCTCCCCGAATATCAAATTAAAAAATTCCGTTCTCGAACATGTGAAGCAATAAATGTTAACATGGATCACGAATCTATTCTATTCTATGTAGCTAGCTGTTTTTGTATTGTGCCTTTTCTGTTAGAAAAATGGATATTAACTTTTCAGTAGCATTGTCAAGGCCGCACAGAAATGAGGTTGACACTGAAATATTGGTAGCTAAGTGTAGTTAGAAAATCAATATCAATGCATGCAGCTCCTATTCAGTACAATAAATTCATTTTGTTCTAAACCTAGGTCGCTCCAATGGACAAAGGATTTGGTTCTCATTTGTAAGGCAAGATATAATCATTCCTTGCTCATCAAATAATTTAATACGAGTACATTAACATTACCAATATTGAATTTAAAAAAATAGTATCTAAGTTAGTAATCTTTAAGAAAAAAAAACGACCTATGAGCATCGAGGAATTGTACTAGCTAGGACCGGGCATTCTTCCGTGTCTGATAAAATTGTACATAAAAAAACCGTAGAACCAACAATTAGGAACACAAAGGACGGCATGAAGTTGCCGCTACCACCGAACGCTCAAAAGCGAAGCGATGCAAGGACGCCGTAATGCCGAGTCATGGTAGGCGGAGTAGGTCTGCACATTAGTAACAGTCACCTTTATACCGATGTGTAAACAGACCGTACAATAATTTCTACCTCGCATGGTCACGAACTATGAGAAATTGATGCTCATACAAGGTGGAGGGTGATATCGACCCGCGATCTGTCACCATTGTTTCAGTTCAAATTTCCTAAGATATTTCTTCTCTTCTCTTTCTCCTTCATCGCTTATTTGTAACGTTGTTCTATAAATAATATGTTAGCACATGGAGAGGTAGATTAAACAGCTGGTTAGAGGATACTCTAGAATCATGAAGTTTTATTTTGTAGTAGTCATTTAAGTTTGTGCGTCGATGTCTTTTACTTGTTCACCGACTATACCTACTTATATAGTAATAAAAATAAACTTTACAAAACTAAAAGTTACAAAATATTGTTCCGATTACTGCGATATTTTTTTATTTCGGACCATACTAGGGAAATTGCTAGTTACGGGAGTATTGAAGGTCAAAGTCAAATATATTTTTATTAGAACATTTACACGCTCTATTGAATTAACAAAGAGTCGTTCAGTTGAAGAAAGTCAAGTCAGAAAGTTGAAGCTTTTGTTTGCTTGACTTGGCGAAGAACGTTTTTGTTTGCTTGACTTGGCTTGTTTCACCACCTTGATTCACAAGTTCCGCAGTTCCGAATAAATTACTTGGCAGATTAATTCATACAAATTCTGTTCGATTTGTATGAATCTGGTGGATAGTGTTTATTGAGAGATGGCGAAACAAGCACTAAATTATGGTAGAAATTCAATGTGTAATTGATAAGAACGAAACAGACAAATGGAAAATGGAAAGCGACTTTGTATAAGTATACTACCTTTATATGTGTATGATTTATTAAATAGACAACGCAAGAAATAAGTAGTTTATATAGAATTTTCACTTTTTATAATATGAGTAGTAATACTCATATTATAAAGAGTGAAAATTCTCTGAGAGTACGGGATCAGTAACCAAAAATTTACTCATAAAAAAACTACAGTATTTCCGACGCTATCCTATTTCCACGCGAAAATACCGGCGCGGGTAGAAATCCTTTGATATTCTAAATGGAACAAATTCAATATTGACTGAAAAATATCGTAATAAAATGTTGAAAGCCAGCCGAAGCTGGAAGGGAGCAGCATGACTGGCAAGTGTGCTAGATTCCACTCAGTTCATACTTACCCACTTCTTTATATAATAAACAATTTACGTCAGTACGCACCTAGGGGCCGTTCCAGGGTCTTGCTGGGAGTGCGAACCACCGGGAGTGAAGATCGTTGCTTTCCTCCACGGCGAAAGCCAGTCGATGCAGTTTCGACCTCGGACATGATTCCGGGATCTTCGTCGAAAAGCATGGCATTTGAGGGTGGGCCATAGCGAGCGATTGGGGGCTGCAACAAAAATCTAGTTCAACAAAATATGCGAAGATTTTAAACATACAGAAGTATTAGTCGTGTTAATTATAGGGTGCAAAAAATCAATTACCCAATTCTATTACTGACATTAAAAAATATTTATTAGAATCCGTCGATTTCATACGACCGCGGTAACGTAAATCTAATCGAAGTTCAATTCTATTCGATTTACTACAGCATTTTTTCTTATCACCCATTGATAGTAAATAGAGAGGAAAGCATTCAAACTAAATAAATATTATGTCGACGTACGAAACGAGAGTCACCGTTTTGTAATTTGATTGAGTTTACGTTCCATTCACCCCGCGCGTTCATGACCCTCTGTAACATTAATAAGCTCAATTCACATCGTCTTAGAATTTATGAAGTGGCTGTCTAAATTAAGCCTTATGTACGAGTATTTTCAAGCCAGGCCGTAAAAACTTACAATGAGACGAACACAGTCTACGTGTGTTTGAATATTTCGTTTGATGCTAAAGAAACTATTTTAAATTGTTCAATAATTTATTTTAAATTTATTCATTATTGAATTAATCATAACTTTCTTAAATGTTGCTTTAACAATTAATACTTTCATAACTAAAGAATTAATAAAATCATAAAAAAAAATTGATCTGTATTATTTTTCCCAGCATTATTAAATGTAATTTACAACTTTTTTTTTTAAGAAACTCGATATAGTTCACTTGCAATATAATAATAAAAAATATAATTGTCTACTGTTTATCGATTATTTAGACTACAATATAGCACACAATATCAGAGCTTAAATGTCACCATGTATTAATTCTGTGGCGCTATTCCGTAATTATCAGCCTCGGTAAATTTTGGCGAGGCGAGCTCGAGGTAAACTGACATGCCAATTAAGGGTAAGGATTCACAGCTTACACATTCACAAATAAACACCAAAATATTTTTTACAAAATAGACCGGCAGTTTATTAACTTGTAATAATACACCTAACAAGCTCAAAGTCTGTACCGTGAAACAAAATATAATTTCACAATATTTATACTCCTAGAGTAGATGCATGCTGGCCGTGTATAAACTATATTGTATTCAGCTATTCGTTTAATACTCCCTCATAAGTAACCTTGTGCTTGCATTATAGGGTTTTCTTTTTACAATGAAGGCGTCTTTTGTTCTCACAAAAGCTATTACGGTTGTAAAGTAGAAACCCTCAGCTGACAGGTAGTTTGACATCATATTATGGTGAGGTTTATTGTCTACGGCACTCAACGCAATTTTCTAAGATGACAATGGTTAAGATTTTAGCGACCCTAACCCTATTCTTTCTTTGTTTTTCTCTCAACCATGAAGGATTGAAAGATTTTTCCACAATTATGTAAAATTATAAGCAATAACGATAAAAGAAAAAATACATGACAACTGAAACTCGATGTTAGTTTGTTAAAACCAAACCACCAAACTGCATTATTATAAATCGTTTGTTAGTAAATTAAAGCCAGAGTTAGTCCTGTGTTATAAAGCAGAGTAGCAAGTAGTGAAAAAATAAATTTAATTTAATTAAATTGGCAGAAACTAGCTTGCCATTATTTTACGAAACACACACCAAATTGTTATTTTTGGATTAATTTGACGCATATTAATTGTTATTGATGTCAACACACAAATTGTGTAAATTTAACAAACAATACCTTTTTGTTCATGATCTTGGCTGGCGTCAGATCGCGGAGCTTGCAGATCGTGGCATACTCTGGTGTATTTATCGGAAGAGGAGAACTCGGCTAACAAAAATAAAAGTAAAAGAAAAAAAAAATTACAGAATAACCTGACCCACTTTGAAAATAACATAACTTTCCCGCGCTAGAATTATTCTGCGAATAAGCGAAACAGATAGCCGAAGTTTATTATCTCCGACTAAGAAATTTCTCCGAAAGCGCTGTTTGTTTAGTGATTTCAAGTGCAAGTGGGCCTTAGACGTAATTTCACCATGAATCACATAATACATTCAGTTCTATACATACAATAGATACAAAACTGCATCCCTGTCAAATTGTTTGAAGTTGACAGAGACAGAAAGATGTTTTAAATGCGTTTAGCATTTAATTTATTAGTGAAAGTGGTACAAGTGGGTATTTTTAAAACCGATTAAATTGAAGTTAGTTTACAGTATCAATAAAATGATACCTTTATTGTAAAAGTTAGATTCAATCCTTCTTGTAAATAATAACTTTATTTACACACCTGTACGTTACCTTACAAGAATTAACTTGAACACATAACTAATACATTATTATTATATATTAATAAATATTATCAATGTCATCACTTAAACCATTCAACTTTTCTTTCACAATCCTTTTCAATACATATTTATCGATTTTTACCTTATTTTATCTTATTTACGAAGCACATCCCAGGCGCTTTCACCTAGTTAAGAATCTTGACTTTGCCGTTGTAAAATAATAATGTAATTGGATAGTATTATGAAGTTGAGAATCTGATTCAATAAACTACGTCCTTCCTCATCACGCTGAAGCAAATAATGCAACTTTACTGTAACTGACGCCGCAATAGAAGTTTGCGGCGCGTTTGTGCTTGAATTTATTACATATTTATTACTTCATCCTTATTTGTGATTCTCCACTTTCATATCAACATTTTATTACATATTCTCTATTACAAAATATTTTTAAACAATTTTTAAAAACAAGATTACAAATACATTATATTTTTTAATATGTATGAAAATGGTGCTCCGCCCGCAACGAGGTGGTAAAACCAAAGCTAACTGCGGTTAGGTATCCAAAGAGAATAACTTCCTTACTATGCGTGCCGTGTCCAAGACAGTCAAAATATTTTAACATTTTCATTGTTTTTTTAGTTGTTCAAGTTTGTCAGTATTTCAGAACACACCTCATTTAACGAACAGAATCACCCAATAGAGAAAGCGTGCGTGTCATCGATCCACCTGTCTAAACCCAGCGGCATGATGGCTAGATCGAATCCGAAAATCGCCTGCTAAATATAAACCTATTTCTTATATTATTATTGTTTTGTGTTGCGAAATCACTTACAAAGTTACCTCTTTGAATTTAATGATGAAACTCTTCATCTAGCCTGAGCTGATCTGCTGCCTATCTCAATCGGTTGAACGATGGATTGTCGCTGAGATGAGAGTGCGACTATTTTTGAACGTTTTAATTTAGTAGAATTAGACTTGAGGTAGTAGCGTTCCCAATGATAAAACACATGAGTGTACGAAATACTGAACAAAAGGTTTTCTACGAACAGGTGTGTTCAAAACAATTAAATAAAAGCACTAGAAAATATCTTAATTAGTACAGAGGGCCTAGACAGTTTGTTTATGTTAGCGTTAACGCCGAAAGTACAAAATATATGGCAATGACCTCGGTGACCTTACGCGCATGTAACGTCAATAAAATTCACTATTGTTCCTTGACTACCTGGTAGCGTCCTTTGTAACCCTAATGGTCATCTTCATGACAGCACCGCCACGACACGGCAACGGCCAAATCGGTATCGCATCGAAAAATGGATCCGTTAGCAGCCAGCGAGCCATCCGCGAGTCGTCACCTTTTTGTCATGCCATTATAAAAGATATTTTGATGCACAAGATACAAAGTTCTAACTTGAAAAGCAAACTATTTGCTTTGTCGGAGCCGTTCTGTTATACTGAGCGATAAACTTTATTTTCCACCTGTAGCGCGTGCGAAATTAAAACGAATATTGTCTAGGCCCTCAGCTGACTTACTTCGATGCTGACATGATCGGAGTTGTGGTGTGGGTAGAGAAGTAGCTGGTTCCCGGCGAGAGTGTGACGACGGGGATCGTCACGTCGTGAGCTGCGACCACGCAGTGGGCCTCGGCTTGCCTCGCCGTCAGACAGCCCCCCTGTTAACAAAACAAGCATGACCGATCAGCACAGAACACAGCAAAATGAGACACCAAAAAAAAATTTTGATACCTCCGATTTGTTAAGATATTAGTGCTGCTTCAATTAATTTAGAAAAATGTGTAGTATAGTTGACTACTACGTGTAATATTAGATTATTCACAAACTAAAAAGAAACTACAACATGATTAATACTTACTCCTTGCTGAACGTTTACCTATATTCAAAAGTAAGTTCGTGATAAGTGGCAGCCATAAGTCTCAAAAGCGCATGCGTGCGCTGTTAATGCGATCCGAATCGGAGAAAATAATTTCAGTCAAAAATAACCAATATTTTATCGGATTCGGAACCTTTAAATTTAAACTCATATGTGATGTGCGAATATGTTCATAGATTATGTTTGTATTAGGTGAAAAGTTCTCCGTTCCAATCCACTTAGTCAGAGTGAGAGTAAAAGCTGCATCCCTAACGTAACTTTTAGCATAATGGGTTTGACATGAGGCCAGTTAGTTGCGAGTTAGTTCCGAGGTTGGTGCCGCTGACTAACGCATACACAAAGCTAGTCAGTATTTACTGAACTATTTATCTGTAAACGAGGCCAGTTACTCTACTGGCCTCGTCTTCATAAGAACGTTTCTGTATGTATCTCCTTCTAATGCCTGTATTTTTATACTAACTTCTGCCCCGACTACAGCTGCGTATATACGTTAACATTAAGTCAAAGGCCTAAATTATCCCACGGGGACACAAAACATGACAAAAATTATGTTTTGTGTTAAGCTAGATCAATATCTGTATGTGTCAAATTTGAGATAATTTCTTTCAGCCGTATAAGTGTGGAAACGTAACAAACATTCGTCCATGCATTCATCCATCCTTACAAACTTTCGCATTTATAATAGTAGTAGGAAGTAGGATAGGATAGGATTTATTTCAAAGAAAGTGAAGTCGCATTCTATTCCTATTAAAATATTTTGCTTTGATGCAGTAGTGTGTTATAGTGCTTTGTTAGTACAGTCTAAAACCTAACCAGTCACCAGGAGGGGTTAAAAAGTTGCTAAATTACATCACACGATTATTGGATATCCCCTCAGCAGGATGGAGCCTCACTTAACTCCGGAAAAAGTAGAAAAAAGTTTATGACTGTGCAGAGAATGGAATGCTAATTCATTAATTGAAAAAAAATATATATATACGTATTTATTTATCTCTACGCTAGGGACACATTGACATAACATCGAACGGTGCTGTAAGTTTCAATGAGCATTGACCATAAGCCGCTATTTTGTGAGGCTGAAACTCTGAACAGCAAATAAATCTTTGATAGCCGATGCTAGATGAGTGACTGCTGCGCTACGATGCGTTCGATTCCTTTACGAAAAAAATATTTTTACAGCCTACAGATAGTTGTTCAAGACATCTGGCTTTTTTATTACTTCGGTCAGTAAGTCCCAGGAAAGAGTAACAGATAGCGCCGCTAGTCAAAAAAATTATATTATCGATAGTTAGTACCAACTTTCAAAAGATAACTGTCAAAGTTTCAAGACTTTCCTGTCATTTGTCATTAAACTATCAATAATATTTTTTTTTTACTAGCGGCTTCATCTTTTATTTATTCCCGGAACTTTCAAACCGAAGTATTATATAAGAACGTAATTTTTATATGTTTGTATGAAATGTACCTACGACATGACCCAATAAAACCACATAAATGAGTGTTTATTTAAATTTATTTAACATTTAGATTTTTTTAAACATGAATTTAAAACTTAACTTCTACAATTGTTTGATAAACTTTCATACAATACCGGCAAAATACGAGCCAATCTCACACACAGCACACTAAATAGTTTTCTTTGTCAAAGTTCAATTTTCATTCTTTGTAATCTACTAGTTGTTATAAAACTGACATAGGTTATTAAAAACTTCACAAACTAAGTTGTGGTTACAAAGACCCTCTATTGTTTTATTTTGCCGGTATTGTTGACAAATATCTCCATCGACTCTATTTTTTACTTTGTAAACTATGTAAATAAAGAATACAGTATTTACCTGTTTCTTTTTAAATTTTAATTTGACCATAACATATTTTATAATGTGCAAATTAAGCACTTTCTCATTAACCTAGCAACCTTTCAAAACTTCTCAACACTTTCAAATTTCATCACCATTTAAGCTTTAAATGAAATGATTTTTTTTTTGTTAATGGTCCCCCATTATATAACACTAAGTATTTTACATTTATATTAAGTTAGTTACAGATAGAGTGAACCAGACGAAGTGAAACCATAAGGGCTCTTTTTACTATTTTGGTAGGAAGTATCTTTAACATATAGGCACAACTACACGCCACCTGCGGGACCACGGCGCAGGCCCGCGCCGAACTCGCGCCCCGCGCCCCACCACCGTTGTCCCACGGATTGAAATAACTATTACAAACCTACCCCATGGGGCATACTTGTACATCTCGAGCATAAACATTAGCAAAATTTTATACAAGTAAAGGATACAAATATAACTAACCACATTTAATATCCTATTAAAGATTGTAATGTTATTAGTTAAAAAAAATTACACATTATAATAAGTGTAATATTAGGAATTTCAATAGTAGCATAGAATAAAAAAAAATGAATTTTTTTCCATCATTATCCATTGAAACCTGGATAAATTGGCCCGAAAATGTAAGAAACCTTAGTTTCTGAGGATTACAATGAGGTCACGACGATTATGCATTGAAATACGTCTGTTACTGGAAATTTTGAAACCTTCTTAATTGAGATTTGATTTCTTAGATTTTTTTCTTATTTACCTCAACAATTTGGATTTTATAGCTCAATAGTCTGTGTAAGTAAAACAATTTATCAAAGAAATATAACAATTTTTTCAAGCCAAAACTTTTGTATTGTGTAGAAATATAATAATAACCACATAAAATAGGCATGTTTTAGTAATGATTTTTACTTCTCATCTCTATGAATAAAAATTATGTTAGATCTCTTATGGTATGGTATATTTTGATTTCTCTTAGACCCTCTATAAATAAGACAAAGTCATGCAAAAATTTGCCTATTTTAAAAACAGGGTTAAAGAAAAGCGTCAACAGGTGTTAAAAAAAAATTGTAGGTCCTCATTTATACAGGTTTCACTGTATAGATAACGGTAATATATATTTATATATATACAATACCATATAGAATACAAAATATTTGTAACAATGCTACATGCATTGTTAACGTTAAAATATAATTATATATACAAATAACATTTTATAGAAGTACAGGGTAAAAAACATACTATGCTTGTAACATTATATGTATAACGTCGATGTATTGATTATTATCATTCTATCAAAGTACAGAATAAAAAATATACTATACATATATGTAACATTATGTGATAACGTTAATATAAATACAACCTTCTACAGTAGTACAGGGTAAAAAATATATAGACACGCATAATTTACGTTTACATTTCAATCTCAAAGGTAATTCGAGTTTTAGAAAAAGTTGAACACTCGGCAAGTAATACGTTTTGTGATTCATTTTATTTTGAATGGTGAAGTGTAATTATTCACGGTCACAATTAAATGTGAGCACTGTATCTATCAATTTTTAATTTAGCTGTAATTGCTTTTAATTTTTGATACTGTTTTTACATACAATGGCTTTATTTTAGCGTCTTTACAATTATTCATATATTTTTAAATTAGATAAGTAACATATAAAAATATTGTACAACATTCTTTTTTATTTCACCACGGCATTTTTAACCGTTATTCTGCATGCAAAGTTACTTTTTGAAATCTCCAAAAGGGTTTAGTCTGTTTAAATTTTTACTGTTTAATTAACATCTCCGTGTGGAATTTAAATCTGTTTCGATTAATCTGGTTTGTGACTCGATTTATCTGAACAACTATCCGCCTCTTATTCCTAAGTAAGCGACGAGAGATGCTGAGCAAAGTTGCAAATTGACATTAAATCACCATAATGTATAGTATAGTATGCAACAAATGGTTGAGTTCAAGGTCACACAATACTGTGAAGTTCGGCTTAAATTCGAGGGAAGACAGAGAATATTATGTCGTTTAGAAGATATATTTACTAGCTGCAATGCTGGGCACTGCTTATCTACTTATATTCAAATGAGACGGTGGTTCCTAATGTTATATAGGATTTTGTTATTACATGACCATTTTGGGTAGTTCACACCTTCAGCCAGACACTTCAAACAATTAAATTTTTTCACATTGTTATATCAGGTATCTTGTGCCAAGACGGTACAAAACAGGTCTACAAAATTATCTAAAGAAGTAAAAATCCTGAAATCATAACCCGAATATTAAGTTTATTTACGTTGATAACCGAATAGTGTATTAGGTATAATAAATGAAGCAATTATGCCAGTCCCATCTTATTTGTGGCGATCTTCAACCTAAGACACCTTTGATACATCGCATCTCGTTCGATGCAGGTAGCTATACGTCCTGGTCGAGGTATTAGGGTGAATTCAGAGTACTGGAAGCCCCGCTCCTGCCGGCGGGGGCTATAACCTAAAATAATAAAATTCCAAGTTAATCCGTTGTTAAACCTTATTCCAAGGGATTTGATTAGTTCTTGTCATAATATTTATCCGAAAATTAATAAAAAAGAACTCACGGAGCGATTTTCAACCACGTCTGCCGCGGTTATTGGACCGCCTCACGTGCGGTCCAGGCTGCACAGAACTGAAATTTTCACTACGCGATATATACCGTATCGTCGCGACTACTTAGGCGTATAGCCCGCGCTTTATAAGGTCATTCGTGTATTTTGTGATTATCTTACGCTAAGATCGCGAGAAGTCCCGGAACCGCGGCAGCTACAAAAACTGCGGTTTCATAATGCAGGTGGAAATCGGTCCGCGAGGCATTTCTTCTAATAAGAATAGGTAATCAGCACAACGTGGTTCAAAACAAACATAGCAAAAGGCCATTTGTGTTTTCTAAAATAGGATTTAAAATAGCGTACAAGAAACGATTTTCTATCACGTCATGCTCGGACATATTTTCACTTCGAAACTCGATAGCAAAGAACATGCTGGAGCACTGCTCTAATTGATTAGAGAAAAAATATAGGAACTAGCGTCTGTCTGTTACCCGCAGCCATAATCTGGTAAAAGGATACCTTCTTTTACGAGAATTTGGCTGCAAGAGTCCACTCCAGCATGACTTTCCAATTTCAAACCAAAGTACAAAATAATCTCAAACTTTTACGTGACGAAGCTGACGTAAAAATTTTAGCCTACAATTTGTATCCCTTTTAAACTGGTCTTCGAAACATGTTGGTCGGGAAAAAGATGCTTCAATAATATTGACATGTTGAGATTTTCAACTTTCCGGTTAAGACAACAGGGGGCCTGGCGCGAGTGCGCTGACGTAGAACTATTTCGATTTAAAAATTCGTGTATCTTAAGAATTTTGAAAAATTGACAAAAAAAATATAAATAATGCTTTCAAACTAAATCTAAATAATTATGTAAAAGCGAAACTCACACACTCATCACGAAATATCGAAAACCGCTTGACGTATAAAGATGAAATTTGGAAAAAAAGTACCTTTTAGGTATATTTAGTAGATGTCCGCTAAGAAAGGATTTTAAAAAAATCGCCTCCTAATTGGATGAAACAAACCCCCGTTTTATCCCCTTCGGAGGTGAATTTTTGTATGAATAAATCCACTTTGATGGAGACAAAGTCGCGGGCAGAAGCTATTAGGTAATATGTGTGAAACGGGTATTGCGAATTAATTAAAATCAAAAGACTTAAATATTACTCTAGAGGCCATTGAAGATCTGTAATATTATTTCCTGTCGGTTTCGGACAGTTAAAGGCTAAGACTTAGATAATTAGTACAAGGTTACAGGTATGACCTACTTTAGGTTAGTTTTGCATTTTCATGATATCATATTATTAAACTTATCTATATAAATAAAAATGAATGACACAATAAGAATGAAATGTGTTGCTAATTGCAAAACTCGAGAACGGCTGGACCGATTTGGTTACTTTTTTTTTGTTTTATTCGTAATTTCCCGGACAAGGTTTATATAAAAGACATTTTTGGAAAATCCATGGGTAAAGGTAAAAAATTTGCACCCGTGCGAAGCCGGGGCCGTTCGCTAGTTCATAATATAAGATAATATGAATTTAATATTATGCAAATAACTTAAGGGAGAATATTCTTTGATGGTGTTATAATAAACATTGTCTAGTTCTCAGGGTTACCAAAAGGGTCCCAAAAGAGACCCTATTACTAAGATTGGAGTCTGCCCGTTTGTCATAGAACTGTATCTTTTGAACCGTAATAGGTTTTTCATAAAATGTACTATGGCCGCAATAACAACGAATAATAAAATAAAATAAAGTTATTAAATTAAAAGGGATCCATACAAGAAACGTACTTATTTCAGTAGACTTTAAAGGAAGTTGTGTAGTGATGAATATTGTACATTCGTATGGGAACGTTTTGTGTGTGAGCCCGACTCGCACTTGGTCGGTTCTTTTTTTTATAAACGCGTAATGTCCCTTACCTAGTCAATCTCATGTTCATCGATCTGCTGATCAAGTAGGTAGTCATAACCGAAATTACAATTACGGTTTTCATCAGACCCTGAAGTGATCATTATAATAAGTTTTAGTTGAAATTGACAAAAACCACTGTTAGTGAATACTTTATTTATGAATAAAGGGTGTAAAAAGACACTTAACGAAGCCGAAAATAACATAAATATTCTTCTCATTATTGCATTGTTTTTATTTATTGCGGATACACTTTCTGGTTAAGGAAATATTGATGGCCAACATTCTAGTTATAATTAATTACTTTTTTTAAGTATTTTTACAAAAACATATATAACAATAGGTACTCTATTAAATGTTGTAACTAAAGTTTAAACACACCCGTGACTCTTGAGCGGTTGTATACACCCTAAGAACAAAGATTTGTGTCTGTTATATTGCGCGCTAGCATAATGGTAATTCTTCACAACAAGAATAAGGTAAGAAGAATAAGGTAAGAAGAATAATGTAAAGGTTTTTTTGCCTTGTTACCTAGTTTGATGGTCAGTATTCGTTAACTGGGCGTGTGTTGTGTCTTGTTACACCCCGTATAGTGTAGGTATACTCTTGTGACTTCATCTTAAATGCAGTCGCGTGAGCGAAGCAAAGTCTATTCAATGTAATATTTTCACAAGAAAATAATTGACAATATTTCACATTTTCATAAATATTAAAATATTTTTATTTGTGATCGAGAACTTTTGTTGCAGGTAAAGTATGGACGCTATTATTACTATATTGCCATACATATACCTACTATGCACCATATATACAAGGTGTAACGGAAAGGGTATATACATACAAAGAGTAAGGCTTCTTTGGATGATAACTAACGATATGGCAAGCGTTTCAGCTCATTAAAAACTCTAAGAATCATAAAATACTCTAAGAATTGATACCAAATTTTCGGTTTCATGTGTTTCTTAAATTCAAATCATAACAAACGTGTCAAACCGCACTACGTGGGTCAAAATCTTTCCACATTACCTGCCTAATATAGTAATAAATCTCTTCCGTAAATCTGCGCGCATAGTAGCCTACTGCAGGCGGTGTTCTTTGTTGGTCATAATTTCCGAACATGTAGAGATAGGATTAAAAAACCCTTGCCATATCGTTTGTTATCATCCAAAGAAGCCTTGCTCTTGGTATGGATATACCCTTACCGTTACGAGTTGTATAGATCGTACCTACTGTTTAATTAATTAATACTAGCAGTTATACATAAAGTCTGAAAATGGTTTTTTGCTTATAAATTTTGAAATGTTGTCAATTCAATTAAAAAAAATGAAGGAGACGGGCACAGCTAGTTAACCAATCACATGTCTATTTTTTTCTTATAATAAAATTAAGAAAAATATGGCATGGCCACCAACAAAGACTATTTAAAACATTCAGTACGCGTAGCGATGGATTACATTCCCTGTGTGCATTATTTATATGGTAGAAATCGAAAAGTCTGAAGGGTTTGAAATTCATGACGAAATCAGAGGAGTACTATAAAAAGTACAAGAACAGGAATGTATGTCTGTCCCTTTATTCCGTTTGTTTGAAACTAGTATTGTCGTGCTACTCTTACCCTAAACTTAAAACAGAGGCATACGTTTTATCGAAATCGGATAAGTCGTTCCTGAGATAAGTACAGCTTGACTTCTTCAAAGTATGCAGACCTACACAAAACAAGGATTTCGATTGTTGACCATACTATGGCAGTTGTAAATGGGAAAATATAATATATTATAGTGATGCCTAATATATTTTTTATTCGTAATTAATATTACGATTTTGAACATATAAATCCCATCCCATCATACAAGTTTTTTTACTGTAAAAGTCTGTTTGTAGTTAAGGTTGCAAATTAAATGTTGGTGCCTTAGAAGAACCGTAACAACAGTGCGCTACAAACAAAACGTATACTTATGTTAAGAAGTAATTAAACTTAATTGTACTTAATGGAAATATGTACATATATGATTTTGAAATGTATTATTTTGAAATTAAGTTATAAATGAAACTAAAAACTTAACTAAAAAAATGTATTTTAGTGCCCTGTTCTTATGTGCAATTTTTTTATAGAGGTTATTGACAAATATATGACTAGATTAGGAAAATTTGTATGGGATGCGTAGTAGAGCGCAATCTTTAAAATCGTGATTCTTTTTAAAAATTATCCTTGTCGTCGGCAAAAACTAGTTAGACGTAGTTTCGTCTGTTATCCACATCCTAAATACATTATTAATTAATGTTATTTTTTTTAATGTAAATGGTATGGAGTTGCTTTCCTTTTCTATTTCCATATGAAACTACCTTTCTTAAAGGTACATCTAGATGCATTTACTTATATTTTTCTCTCGTAAATGACATTCAAAAGAGCCTTTGAATCGTCTAATTGAATTAAATGATTTTACTTTGTTACCTAGAGTTATATTTATAACATGTAGGTGTTGTAACTTCGTACTAACCAACAAAATCGCAAAAAAATAAAAACCTCCCTATTAATTCTGATACGATATTCAATTACAATCACTTACTAAAATGGTATAATTTAAATTAATATAAAATTTAAAAAGTACGAGCGCATTAATGACCCTAATCCATACCCTACCTACGCCCTAACAGGGTAATGTACTCACTAGTTCTAAGCCTAGTAAACTATGCTGTGGAACATTGTGCATTAAATAAATAAATAAATAATCTCTTCCTCAATCTTTTGCCTAGATGAATCTTTGACACGCCGGACCTGGTTTAGCTGGCAAATCACGCTAACCTCGGTTTGATTACTCAACGCATGCATATTACGCATGAGTAATTGCAGAACGCACAGCACAAAAAAACTTCCACTTGTTTATTATTATATTATACGCGGATAAAACCCTAAATGACCATGGTTAGACTACGTAGGGCGCAAGAGCCAAATTTTGCGATGATGTAAAGAAACTAGAAAAAAATAAAATAATGATGGAAGAAAAAATACCTATACCTACATATATATACCTACGTTATGATAAGACTGAATGATTATAGTAGGTGCAGCGATAAAATTCGATTGTCTTTTCGGATACATAGTTTTATAGTTCTAGTTTTTTAAATTAATGTATCATTCGTCACAAACAAATTAATCGATAAAATTATTTAATTAGTAGAGATTCTTCTGAAACTTTGGATTGAATTGAAATATATTTACTTTTATCGCTGACTTCACTATTCATTGGGTTTGGGAGCCTTAGAAAAACGCTCAGCGACACTACAAAATTGTTAATGAACTCACGGTAGAAATCATCCATATCTAACCAGTCCTGAATGTCGATTTGTGAATTCACAGTGGTATTAAAGCAGAACAGTTGAAAGGTGTATCTCACGTACCGACGGGCTGTATTTAGTACTGATCGCAGTGGACCTAAAAACAATTATCATATTAGTAATCAATATTTTTGTATTAATTAAACTTATAAGACAGAATACTTCAATTACTTTAAAAGAATATCTCAGATTTATAAGAAATACAATGTTTTCGTAAGTAAAGGCAAAATACGATTTCTATGGCATTTTCAGTTAGGCATTTTTTTTAAAATCTAGGTATTCATATGACTAGGTTCTGTTACTTTAATTAATTCACCTAGATTCCAATATAGATTCAAAAAGTTAATTTACGAAATATTGGATAAATAATGCTATTAAAATGATAGGCCACTGGAAACCCGAAATAATCATTTAACCTATTTCACTACACTATCAATGAAAAAAGATTTGATTACTCACGTAAAAATCCAGGAAGTCGGCGGTGATTTGTCTGAGAAGTTTCTGATCGGCTTGACATTGTCGAAATACGATCAGAAGACCGTAAATAAAAGAATTTTATGTTTTTAAAAACTACTGTACTTTAATTCAAACAGATAAATTTACACGATGTCTGCACTAAATTTTCTTGTTGAATTTTTATTTTTATGAACAGTTCAGCACTTTTTTTTACGTAAATGACGATTTTTATCCTTATTATTTTTATAAAACAAGATAATTATTCCGTATATATCCACTAGTTTAATTTACACAACTTTTCTGTACGACTTTGCGCGATCTATCATAAACTGTAAATTACGAGCGGTGCCCGTCATGGCAGGGCACGTACTCGAATCTGAGTAGCGAGAAGAGCTGTACGCTGCGAACGCGAGTAGCACGTGCGGCGTGACGTCTGGCCTTGTAAACAATAGACGCTTGGATTTCAGGACTCGAATTCTGTACGTTAGCCTAATGTATAGCCTATCTCTGTGTATTTCTGGGTAATTAAACGTTTTAAATACTCTAGACGAGATGTGTGCCTTAAATATCGTTCTATAATGTGAATGAGCTAGCGCTACCAGGTGAGGAGGGGGAGGGGAGGGGGTGGAGGGGGGTTGAGCGTGGGGATAAGCCGCTAGTTTTTATATACTTACTTGCTAATTAGAACATTAGTGTTTTTTTTTGTAATATACTAAAGTTTGAGCCGCAATTTATTTCGTTTTTTTTTTGTATTTCAGTAGACATAATAGTATTAATTGAAAAAAATATAAATATACACGTGAAATAAAACCAAAGCAGAAAAGAAAATTATTATTTTCTTCATTTGGTAAGTATATATTTATTTCAGACAAATGGATTAACCGAAACCTTTTGAAAAATAATGAAATTGTCACGTTGTATGGCAATGTTGATGCTTGGGCTCAAAAAAAGTCCAGCCCTCTGTTCATTAATGAAATCTTGTTTTTCGTTATGTCTACTTGACTACCTTGCTGTCGTATTTAGAATTATACAGGCTTCTCGATCTCGACCCAGCGCTTCAAGCTGTGCATTGTCTGCGTGCAGTGAGTGAATTTAAGATAATACAAGGTACGTATTTTGAAATATTCACTGGTGCACCTTTGCTGAAATTCAGAGAAGAAACAGCGTAAATTTCGATATGTCAAAGCCGTGCGTGCTGTATTTTATGACCGACATTCACGAACGAAGTCGCGGGCATTAGCTAGTTATAATAATATCCACAAATATAAATTATATTAGTGGATATTTAGTGTCCTACTAAGCTAAGCTAAGCAAGCAACGTTGCGCCGCCAAGCGGGCAATAGCTAAGTTAATTCTAAGAAACCTTGACAAATTAATCCTTATTATCCTGGGTTAAGGCGGCATCTCCACCTGGCAAAAGATTTACTGCGATGGTATAACCTTGCAGAGATTGATTCATAGAACTGAATGGCAAAGAAATGGAAGGCAATATTACACTAAACTCACTCGACAACAGAATGTTTTAAAGTCCGAATTAGTTTTATTAAGGAGATCATCATAGAGTCGAAATCGCGTGAGAATGGTCTTCAAGATTTGTTTTTAGCCGATCTTCTTTTAAGGGATACCTAGTGACCTTGCGGCTTTGCGCGTGTCTTCAAGTATATAATTTCACTGTCTGCATACGAGACCAAGCTCTGTTCGGTAAAATAATCCAGTAATCCATTATATTGCTGGCATAAAACTGATTTGTACCGTTGTTAAACAAAGTGTGCAGGAAAATTTGGCTGCGTAATAATGTGTGTGAGCAACAAGTAGTTGTTATAATACAAATATATAGGTCGCCGTCTCAGACTACACAGTAGACAACTAAAATTACATTCACGCAATTGTAATGAACCAGAAGCCATTTCGGTTAGCCGTTTAAAGAGATATCAATAGAGTTTAGTTTCGATCAAACAGTAATTACAAAATGGTAACCATTATTCCATCAACGGATTGACAAATCTTACAAAAGGAGATGGAAAATCGTGGGCCAAAAATGTAAAAGGATGAGATATGTATTAGGTTGGGGAAAAAGTCTTTTCGCATTTTAGTATGTATGAACTTGTAATAAAATCTCTTAGGCTATACTATTTGTATTTGGCTGGTTTTGGTATCATTGAAAGTTTAAATTTTAAAAAACATAATTCTAAATTCAAATTAGAAAAATGTGTGATTTTCATTTGTTTTTCGTTCTGTCAAAATGAGTGAATCTAATGAAGAAATTCGATACATTTTAAAATTTTATTACAAAAAAGGTAAAAATGCAACGCAAGCCGCGAAAAAAATTTGCGATGTTTATGGACCTACTGCAGTATCTGTGAGAGTAGCACAAATTTGGTTTAAGCGTTTCAAATCCGGAAATTTTGATGTCAAAGATGCACGTCGCTCTGGTCACCCTATTACGGATAAAATGGATGCCATTTTTGAAAAAGTGGAGCAAGATCGGCATGTCCGTAGTTACGACGTAGCTGAAGAACTGGGAATTGACCACAAAACAGTTTTGGCGCATTTGAAAAAAACTGAGTACACAAAAAAGCTCGATGTTAGGGTACCTCACGAGCTCACTAAAAGAAACCTAATGAACCGTGTACTCATTTGTGATTCTTTATTACATATATACATAACATCACGCCTGTAATCCCCGAAGGGTTAGGCAGAGGTGTACCCGTTAGTATACCCACATTTCGCCAGTTATGTTTTTAGTCCCATGTAATAGGGGGCGAGCCTATTGCCATTAACCGGGCACAAATCCAGACTCCGAGGCTGCTACTGAAAAATTCCTGATGGAAAAACCCAATAACACTTCGCCCGACCTGGGAATCGAACCCAAGACCTCATGCAACAGCAGTCGCGCTTGCGACCACTAGACCAACGAGGCAGTCATTCTTTATTATGACGTAATGAAACCGAACCATTTTTGAAGAAGCTGATAACTGGTGATGAAAAGTGGATCACGTACGACAAGAACGTGCGAAAAAGGTCGTGGTCAAAGGCCGGTCAGGCTTCACAGACTGTGGCGAAACCCGGGTTAACTCGCAACAAGGTGATGCTGTGTGTGTGGTGGGATTGGAAGGGCATTATTCATTATGAGCTATTACAACCAGGCAGGACCATCGATTCTGAACTCTACTGCGAACAACTGATGAGATTAAAGCAAGAAGTTGAGAGAAAGCGGCCGGAATTAATCAACAGAAGGGGTGTGGTTTTTTATCATGATAACGTTAGACCTCACACACATCTTTAGCCACTCAGCAAAAATTAAGAGAGTTTGGCTGTGAGGTGTTAATGCATCCGCCGTATAGTCCTGACCTTGCACCTTCAGATTTCCACCTTTTTCAGTCTCTTCAGAATTCTTTAGGCAGTGTCAGGTTAACATCACGAGAGGACTGAAAAAACCACTTATCGCGGTATTTTGATCATAAGTCCCAAAATTTTTATAGCAATGGGATCATGTTCCTACCTACAAGATGGCAAAAAGTTATCGAGCAAAATGGTGCCTACATACTTTAGTTAAATGTAAATAAACTAGGAATATTAAAAAATGTTTTGAATTTTCTTAAAAAATGCGAAGAAACTTTTTCCCCGACCTATAATATTATGTTCTAAAAAATTAGTCATAATTTTCTATCTTAGAATACGAAAAATTAGCTCAATTGTCAATCAGGAAGCGGAGAAATAAGTGAAAGATTGTTTTCGTAAGATAATCGATTGAGTAATTGATTTTACAAATACAAAAATAAAACTCTTTCACTTGGCAATTAACTCAAATACACTTTAATATACTTATACGTAATAAAGTGCATTTGAATACAGTCATATTAATCAATAAAATATTAATTAACTAGCTTTTACCCGCGGCTTCGCCCGCGTTGGTTTAGAATTTGACAATCAATTCGGGCTGTACTCGGCTTGTTGCTCGGCCAGATCCAGAATTATTAAATACCTACGGACCAACAGACTGTGACTCATAAAAGTCCGTCGGCGTCCAGTTTGCATTCTGCAAGAGAGGTCCTTCTCGCCTGCGTCTGTTCTGGAGTTTCAGTCGCTGTAATGGCTGAGCTTCTTCTCTGAGACGAAGTCGTGTAGTCATGTGTGTTGGGTGTCGTGTGTGAATAGGCGTCTCAGTAGCTCTTACAGCTCTCTGGCTTTCGGCTTGTTCCTCCAAAAGCAATTGCGTTTAGAAGGGCGTCTCAGTCACTCTCAGAGAAGCTTGGCGGGCGGACGGCTTGGCTTTCCCGTCTTTAATAAAATGTCTCATCAGCTCTCAAATTTGCTTGTCGCTCTGGTTGTGCTTGCTTTCTTAATGCGGCATGAACGGAAGATTCCGGGGATTGAGCAGTAATTTTTGCTCGGGCTAGCAAAGAGCTTTTGCCTGAGTTGGAGCTGTGAGACAATTAAAAAAAAAAAGGAACCTACCTACCGTCATTAAAATACACCGAACATACCTCTAAAGAAAACATAAACAGTACTGAGGGACAAACTTAACTTTGCCGTTGGAACACTGTTGTCTACACATCTACATCGACATAGGTCACGGTTAGTTTAGCAACTATAACCTCTTCCTTCAGTCAGTCATCGACTAAACGCATTAAACAAAGCAATTTTACTGTTACGACAGTTCTGCTGTGATCCTATGAGGAATTCCGTTCCATATCTCCGAAGTTCATCATCAGATCATGACAGTATATATATGGGACCAATTCCGAAAAAATAAACAAAAAAAGAATCATCCAAATCAATTCACAATTCGCGGAGCGTGTTAAAGTTCGCCTTTATTCTTCCATGCATCCTCTATGAATGCGTTTACACCTGTCAGTGTCAGTGATGACACAGTGATGACAGTGTCAGTTACGCAGTTTTTCTGTATCCCTGACAACGTATATAAAGTGGGTCACAGACAAACGCGAAATGTTGTGGCGGCCGCGTCAGTTGCAAATTTTAACAACAGGCCGCGTGTACTGCTTTGTAAAATGACACCAAATATGAAAATTGTAATAGAAATAGTTGAATTTAAATAATAATTTAAATTTAACCCACACTTCTCCATTCCTAAGAGTAATATGCGATGCTAATGATAATATAGGTAGAGATAAACTACTATAACTACTATAACCTCACACCACTCACCACCTCAAGTGTTTAAGTAAACGGTTTTTTTCTACCTTTTTTCTCATCTTCTGAGAGGGCTAATGAGTCATGAGAGTAATAAGACAACGTTACGGTTAGCCATATTGACTGACGTCCGATTGTGGCACAAACACCGCGCTAATGACACTTCAGGCCGCCACTGTGACCGCGGTGGTGTGTTTTTACAGCGGTTGGAGCCGCGGCCTGCGGTTAGCCGCAACCGCAGGTCGGTCCGTCTGGTAGCCACTTTATGCAAAATGTCAGTATGCTTTTCAGCGGTTTTGGGCATAAAAAATGATTAAGCAAACAACTCCGTACTCCTAGGTTGTATACTTGAAACTGGTCTATCGACAGTCTAGACTCAAAATGTATTAGATGCTTAAACTTAAAATTTGATCATTATTCGATAGACACGTGGCGCCATCTACTGTCATTAGGATGTTATTGTGATTTCCCTCGGGAACAGTACTTTTTTCGGGATTAAAAGTACCCTATGTTTGTCCCTGATCACCTGGCAACGTTTATGCAAAATTTCGGGATGATCGGTTCAGTGGCTTAGGCGTAAAGTGGTTACAAACAAACAAACAAACTTACTTTCGCATTTATAATATTATATAGTTAGGATTAGGTACTGAAAAATCAATACAATGATTATCGATTTTGAATCGATTGAAATCACTTTTATATTTTTATATGTCACTGGATTGGCAGCTGACTGATGTGGTAGTCGGCTGCTGTTGCTTGCTTACTTGTTATTGTTTGTTTCGTGTTTTCCGATATGTTTAGAGTCCTTTCCCGATTATTGTTCATTTTCAACGACCACTGCTTTGTTTTTTACGAATTCTGACCATGGCTACCTAGTACGACACTTGATTTTACACTGGGCATCGCTCATGCGTTTGACTTGGAATTGTTATTTTGGATTTTACCGTCGTCTTGTTGTGGATTGGATATTGTTGAAACTATGGATCACTGTGTGAACTGTGGGATATCTAGTCCTTGCAATACACTAGGCCGACAACCCCCCCAAGATGAAACAATTCTGTTAATTGTGTCAATGGCTTTCACTTCAAACTGTAAGTAAATAATGAAAACCTCATCTAACCAGATACCATTCTGGTAGGTTTAAAGTACATATAAAACCTCATCTAATCAGCTACCATCCTGGTAGGTTTAAAATACATATAGGTAATTAGAAGGCATATGGAGATTGTTTACATTTAAGGCAAATAAGATTTGTTTATCAAACAATGATATAATACTCTAAAACACTATAATTAATAAGTTAGTGTTGATGTGGCTGAAGATTAAATGTTCCATTTATAGGTGAACAGTAGGCTATGTTTGACAAGAGTGCCTGGACGGCTCAATACTATTTGCTACTTGCTTACTATGTTTGTATCTGCTGTGGACTCTCTCTTGCATCACAAGTCAAACACCTACTTCATTCCAACCCAACCCGTGAATCAAGAATTAATAATGTTTTACACGAGTGGATTATACCTGGAACCGTAACTTATTTCGATTTATGTATGCTGAAATTTAAAAAGATACCCAGTTTAAATATTCCCCATTAGATGTCCAATAACAATGTATGTGTTTGTAACTTCTCGTCTATTGCAAGCCAATCCAAGTGAATCTAAGACACATCAAATGAAATCATTTTTTCTCCAGCCGCAACATGTAGCAGCCGCTCATGTTGCATTTTTTGGTTTTCTTAGTTTATATATCTGTTATTAATTTCGAAGTTTTGTAGAATAAAAATGCAGAAGAATAAAAACAGTATTTTAGCAATCTTTACCAAAATCGAAACATTGACAGCTTACATAATTCATTAATGATAGGTAACAACATTCCAATCTTGTTGGTGTAGATACAAGCAGCCAGTCGCATAATTCATACTTTTTGGGTGGCTGCAGACAGAGCTATGGTCTCAGGCCCATCAGCTTCATCCCAACAAGACATACTAGAGGCACAAGATGTTCCTACTATGTCTCTAAATAATAATAATAATAATAAACCATTTATTTTCAGGTAACAAAGACCCATAGATAAATACCTTAACCTAAGTATATATATAATTATCAACAAAAAATGTTAGTAAATAAAACTTAAGCCTAAGTTAGTAACACTTCACTAGCACTACACTACGTCTTTGTGCTGTCGTGTGGAATTGGTCCGCGGAAGCGACGGAACACCACGTCCTGCGGCCAAAAGCTTTCTTCTAACACCAGGTTGAGGTAGCACGTCGGGATACGCACCACAAACGCCTTGAAATTGACGTTGCGGCGCGACTCTAACAGCTGCACCCTCGCCGTGTAGGGAAATGAGAGTTACAACGGCAACCAACCATCTGAAAACTTTTTTGTTTTCCCAGAATACATGAGAGCCAGATGCCAGAGCACAGTTCCACTTCCTATTATAAAAATGTGGCTAAATCAATATAAATATTACATCCCTGAAAATAACCATCTTTGACATTGTCTTTTTTCTTATTCTGGACACCCTTTCCATAACTCCATACCTGTTCCCTGCCTATGACTTCAAGTCATTGACGTTAATACAAGTGACTTTTCAAACATTAGTGTTTAAAGAATATCTTTTGCACTTCAGGAATCACCCGTTAGTTAAAAATTGTAACATAACTTTTACTAAACCGTTATTATTTTGGCTCTCTATTGTCAAAAGTTACAGAATTTTCAGTGAGGGGCTATTAAGTAGGAATCTATTAATTAACACGTTCAACTCTTTACAATTTGGGCCCAAGATTGTATGGAACCGTTTCAGTCTCCTTTCCTTATTTAGCATGAACGAGTGAGTGAGACTCCTGATTATTTTAACGCTCTGGTTTTAAAGATTTCCAAATTGAGTTAGCCGTTTAATCGGTAACCAGGGTAATCTATCTTAATGTTAGTGTTATACTGTATGATTAATATTGTATGTGTGTGTGTGTGGTGTAGCGTTATAATTGGGTTTCCGTTTCATGTGGTTTGAAAGAGTTGAGCTAATGTCGTACAAGATGTACGTACATGCTACTTGTGGTTAAACGAATGAACAACTAACTTTTCAAACAACTTAACTCTTAAGCGGGGTTGTTAAGTACCTGAAGAATATCACGTAAACCTTAGCAACTATTAAAACATAAAATTTATGTTTTTATAGTTGCTTTAACTATAAAAACATAAATTTTAAAAATGCATACTTTCTTTTCCGATTTTGAAATGATCTTAATTGTTGGTAAAACTGTATCTACCAGCTCAGAGCAGTCAAATATAAATTAATAAATTTCAAATGGCAACAGAATCGATCTATTCAGATTCTCAGAATTTGTGAAAGGTTTTGAAACCTTACCTTTAACAGTCGCATTAGCTTAAGTCTCGATCTCCAAAACTACAGCACAATTTAAGCTCATTGCGAGCAGTCGGTTTTACACCTAATAACACGCGCAAGCTAATGAAAATAATAATCATAGAAACTTTGTTCACACTTTGTTTACACAATACACACTTTATACATTTTATTTACAGCACGTTATAAATAAATAATGACACAGTTACAGTTATGCTTTACACCAATTCACTTTCAAAATAAAAACACGGTCACCGACAGAACTACTGTACTAGCTAACGAACCCGCCTTCGTGGTATAAATCATTTATACACGTGTCAACGATGACGATGCAATACCATTGGCGTGGTAGCACGCGCAGCGTTTACCGAAAACTATGAAAGATTAAGCAACGGCAGAGGGAACCGCGCTGATTGTACTGAACGTAAAACAAACCCAGATGTACGGCAGTGCGTAGCAAGAAATCAACACGAATATCTAAAAATAAACCATCTACCCAAACGCAACGGTGTCAAGAGTCGAGCGGCCCTAGTTACTAATAAAAGTCAGTTTATTTGACCGTCCATTATGAAACTGTGAATACAAAAAGGGTCTACACGCTATCTTTTGGCTTACTAAGATATAAAAGGCTTTTGTCTTATTATGGTTTTGTTTGACATAAAACCAATTAATAATATTCTTTTAGTCAGCTAATATGTTGATTAAACAATCAAAACTCATACCAGGTACTTTAAATACATTTAATATTTGGTAAAACGGTTTTCTTCGCACCGTAATCTATAACGATGTGGGGAAAACCGTAATGGAGGGTCCTAACCCTTCTTTGTAAACCCCAGGTTACGTGAAAACGTTCTGCTTTGTTCACTTTCTTAGACTATAATTCTAGTGCTCGGCGTGCTCGTTAGGCAATGGACCAAACTTGCTCTTTATACTCATAATTTTATGTAAGTTAAGAACGAAATTTTTGCCGTAAATGATGTATATTTAATTGTTACTTTCAGGTCTCGTCAGAATGGGCTCTCTCGCTCATATTGAGATTGAATTCTCCAACATAAAAGAGAGCGCGTAGTCTAAAACTACTGATTTGTATCGATATGATTTATTATACACACCGTCACTAGAAGCTACCGCACCGTAGGTGATCCAGAGGGTATAAAGACAAATTTTGTTTTTTTTTTTTCCATTAGAGCACCACGTTAAAATATTGATTGGTGCTCAAGTGGCAATACCTTTGGTGCTCTATTTGGAAATACTTCGATAAAGCCTTTGTTGGTACTGCGAACAAAAATGTTTTAAAAGTTCTATCTACAGTTTAAATACCGCCACAACCCCGGTACCGTTTTATGCATGCGTGGGCACAATGTTTTGCATGCGTTACAATGCGCGCTACCGTAAACATGGCAGCGCATTTAGTGCGCTTGGTTACTACGTCAACAATCCCGGATATAATGCCCTTATCCTATCTCAAAAAAAAAACATCGTGTATTACTTTTTTTATTGACCAAACTACCAACCAACGACCTACTTTACTTATTGACCAAAATATGGCGAGAGTACGTTTGCATGAAGTGCGCTGTCGGGTATATTCTCTTAATTGACGTACAATTCATGATTGCGTCTGCGTCTCAATAAAAACAATTAACGAGTCGTTAAAATGTTTGTGCTGTTCAACATCTGCCAAATAATATCTAAATCTCCTATAATAATAGAACTTTGCATTATTAATTGATGTATTATCTCGCGGTTTTAATAAGATGGTAATATTTATATTTCGTATCGTATCGTATCCTTATTTTATATCGTATATTATAGTACTAAGTAACATTGTATCAATAATGATGGTACTGTATTTTGGTGATCATCATTGAGTATCATGTCGGTAACAAGTTTTATGCTTTTCTTAGGGGAAAGTTATGAAATATAAATGAAGTCGCAAGCTTGCTAGTAGATACTTATTTACTAAAAATATTTTACTTACCTGATACTAACTCAGAATACTTACTTTGTTTTAAAATATTTTCTATTTCACTTGTAGTATACTCCAATTATTATTGTAATACCGTATAAGAAAATAACACCGAATAAGAAAAAAAAGTAGAAAATCAGAAGAGGTAGAACGATTCCTCTAAAGAAGACCCTAAACGAAAAATCCTAGAACATATTCTTTTCTTAAGTTGAGTGTGTAGTATTTGGTGTGACTAATACAAATTAGTGACTGACACACTGGCTCATAATACCCATGCCTACTTATTCAAAAACTAGTTTTAAAGTTAAAAATCATGTGTTTTTAATTGGCGCCACTTACCACGTACAATACGGCCGGCGTATCTTGGAGGCCCTGAAGTTAGCCGATTCCTGCGCAGTATACAATTTCGTTTCTATAAGATCTATTGCGCAGCCAAACAGCTATCTTCAGACCGCCAAGATACGTCGGCCGTACTACAGTAAAGTGTATATATTCTACTAATATTGCTATCACTTACCATCCATTCGTCCGTCGCCATGCCAATCTTCTTCTGAAACAAATTTTCGTTGTTTTAGTACACAATAAATTCTCATAATAATTATTATTATATTAAAACATGATCGTGGATGGAGCCAATTTTTTTTTTGTTTTTGGCTATTAGTCTAAACATAAAAGGAAAACCTGAACTGAAACAAGGAACGTGAAATTTTACACACGTATTGCTTTTTTTTTCGAAATTATTGCCCTAAGGAGTGAAAATAAAGATTTAATTTATGGAAATCTTATTTTTTAATGAAATTGAAGTTTGATGTTATTAGTTTTAAAACACCCCTCAAGTGGAAATCCCTTTTAAGGGTTACTATAATCTGGGAAGTTTAGTTTTAGAGGGGTTATATTTGTGAAACTCAAGACACACAGACAGACATGTCAGACAAAGTACTATAGTTACTTTATGGTTATCATGGTGACGTTATTTTTGTTTTTATATTATACGGTTATGTGCAGCTTCATATACTAATTTACCTAAACTCGGTATAGGTTCTTAATTTATAAAATTTAATAAAGTTACTGTAAAAAATTTCGCTCATCCATTTATGCGTAGGTATTTAGCTGTTTAAGGACTTGTAATTGCGACTACTTGCCCTAGATTTCTTTTTGCTGCATAGATTTAGACAAGAATGCCGTCTCCATAGTGTTTATGTACACCTTAACTCGTTGTTCTCATCGATATAGTTCAATAACTCAACCGGGGTACAGCAAGCATCAGCTGTGCGATGACGCGGCGCCATTACCGCGCATGCGCTCTGGCAAACTTGGATACCTCTGCACCATAGATAATGAAGAAACAGCGCTTGGACAAGTCTAATATTCTCGTTATGACAAGAAAGGGAACTTATGGTTATTCAGATGAATTAATCGTTTTTGTTTTACATAATAAAATAAAATAAATTGTTATGACCTATACCTATCCTTCCGCACTAACATTACAAAGTTAAAGAGTTTGTTTGTTTGTTTTGATAAGAACAATAAAAAAAATGAACCTGTCATACCGTGATACCTTCACTATTCCACCGTCACGACTTTCTTGTACGGGCGTATACTCATGTAGTTTTTATTAATTAGAAAGAATATTCACTAAATTGTTTCACATCCGCCGGGCGTCCCGTGACAGCCTATTTGAAAGCGTTAAATTACTATTAACGAAATATTTTTTGGATAATAAGATATAGTCTGCGCCTGCTTTCGGCTATATTTTATTTTCATAAAAATCATTTCTTTTTTTGCGGATTCAACCTCGCTGGTCAACCAGGTTGTCAGGGTCATAGTTGGTGCCTTAAAACTGTGGGGTACAGGAAACGGCTTAAGGCGACGCTGGGGCATAAAATAGTATATAATAATAAAATATTATAGTCTCTGTTGACACTAATAGTTCATTACTTCTTTATTTATAATGTATTTAACTCTAAACTCACTCGTCACGTACAGCATTTGCTTACTTGACGGAGAATTACGTTTAGGGAGCCCTTAGACCATCGACAAAAAAACGAATACTAATTTTATTGTGGATCGTATATGGGCCCCCGTATAAGCCTGACTTTGACTTGTCACTTTGGTGTTTCCTGATATACTCCTACTTTGCAAATATAGGTCTTTGACAACTAAACATAAATGTCATTTCAATAAAATATCTGCTGTTTACTGAAGGTTCTTGTAGACTTCTTGTATAACCTCACTTTTAATTAAACACTTATAACTCTGTTCTCAGATACACAAAATCCGCATGAATTTTCTGTGAAGTTCTGGTAATAATTATATAAACTATAAGTTGACACCATATTGTTCTTTTTGGAATAAGGCTCAAGACTGAAAGTTGTTCCTCTATCTCCTTTAGGATATTTAAATATTGATTAGGTATATTGTAGACTGCGATTTGCTAAGATTAACGCGTGAACATTATAGGACAGCAGAAAAGCAGAGTACCTAGGTACAAATCATTTTTCAAACAAAAAATTAAAAGTCAAATAGACTTTAGGAAAATATAGCCAGTTACAAATTGATCGAAAGTCTATATGAGCGTAAAATTAAATGAAGGCCAGTTTTAGAGATATGTATAGCAATTTCCATGTTGACTTCAAATTAAAATTGCTCGTAAAGCAATCACTCCATCACAAGTTTTATTTTATATTTTTTAGTTTCATCACGTAACAACTATATGTAAATGGATGATTTTTCGGAAACTTTAGGATAATATTAGGAACCTGTAATCTTTTTAAAAACTATTTAGTGACTGGTAATTAGTGACCAATACTTAAACCCGACTGTACTCATGTTTCCAACCAGTTCTTTTTCTTCATTTGCAAAATGTATGACACCGATCGTCCCAAAAGCATGTGCACGAGCGCGTTCCATACGGTTTATGGTAAAATAAAATAAAAAATAGATTGCATGGCATAAATTAGATAGTTTTATATGAAAAAAAGAGATAAGTAGCTAAGGGCTAATTTTTTAATCGTCAAATAACTCATAACGGAGGGATAAGTATGGCGGTTTGGCAGCTTTTGTATAGAAAATATGTCAAACTGTCATATTTATTCATTGGATCAAAGTTATCTGACTATAGAATGGTAAATTAAGCCCTAAATTAAATTTATTGTGTGTTATTTTTTATTACTCAATATTTTATTGTGGTGATTGAGGTGGAATCGGTTTGCAAATAATCGTTTCTTTGGGACTGTTGTTTGTGTACAATCATGTTTATATAAGCATCGGTAACTAATTACCAGTCATTCATATTATTATGTAACATCATACTTAAATTATTATTCATGAATAGTTGCTTTGCCCGTTTGTAAGTTTTTTTGACTTTTCATTTAGAAGGGTCGGTCGTGTGCTTACGGGCGCCTCCTGAAGTCTTGTAGGACCGAATATCGGACCATTTTAGTAGATTAATGGGATCGATTTTTGTGGGACATTCGCATTGGTGTCTTAGAATTAATATGTTACATTTCTCTCCCACTAATAAACGGACACAAATTGTTGATCGTGTGCGGGCACGTGTAAAAAAGCAATATGATAAACTCAAAACAAATATGAAGATCAACTTCAAAATAAATATGAAGTCACCTATATTTTTCAACGATTTTCTTGTCAATTAACTTTTGACTCTAGTGCTGCAAAAGATGCATACCTATTATAATTTGTAAAATCACCTTAGTTGTTTTAAAAGTATCTCTAAGGCGCATGCCTTAAGAAGTTTAAGAAGCATTTCTTACGGTGATTTTGAAAAATACAATCTTTGTGCATTTGCCAGGGTTCACTGATACAATATCAGCTATGTATGCGGATATATATCAATTGATGCCTGTGTCTCGGGAAGCATCGGTATCGCGTTACCTAGTCACTGAGTTGTGAAGGTCAGATAGACAGTCGCTCCAGCATGTAAAATACTGATATCCAGTTGTATTCAGTTAGACTTGTTGGGAAAAGGCCAGATAAATGATGATACATAGACTGATATTTTACTGTCTTCTATACTACAAAGAGGGATGCCTAAAATGGGCATAGATATTTTTGAGGTGAAAGCTTCTTTAGCCGCGTTTAGCGATTTTTTGGTATGGGTGAAACTTAAGGGTTCGTTTTACAGACATGCTACGTGATCGCGTCATCGATATGTTAATGTGACCTCATCGCTGACACCTATGCGGTCATAGTCAAAATCCAATTGGTCAAAGTCAAAATCCAAGAAGCGTCCCCGTATTTTTACAAGAAATCGTCAAGAGTGTCGTGTACATGGTTTTCGGGGACGTTGATGCCTAAAATGAGATCGTAGTCAAAATCCAAGATGCGGCCGCGTATTTTTTCGAAAAATGCGTCAAGGGAGTTGTTTACATGGTTTTTGGGGGCGCTATTGCCGAAAATGCGGTCGTAGTCAAAATCCAAGAGGTCAAAATCAAAATCCAAGTGGTCGAAGTAGAAATCCAAAATGCAATCGCGTTATTTTACGAAAAATGCATCATGGGTGTCTTTTACATGGTTTTCAGGGGCTTTGATGCCGATCATGAGGTCATAGTCAAAATCCAAGTGGTCAAAGTCAAAATCAAAGATGCGGCCGCGTAATATTACGAATAATTCGTCATGGGTGTCATTTACATGGTTTTTGGGGGCGTTGATGCCGAAAATGCGGTCATAGTCAAAACCCAAGAGGTCAAAGTCAAAATCCAAGAGGCCGCGTAATTTTACAAAAAAAGCGTCAATAGTGTCGTTTTGCATGGTTTTCGGAGGAGTTGATGCCAAAAATCAGGTCATAGTCAAAATCCAAGCGGTCAAAGTCAAAATCCAAGAAGCGGCCGCGTATTTTTACGAAAAATGCGTCGAGGGTGTCGTTTACATGGTTTTCGGGGGTATTGATGCCGAATATGAGGTCAAAGTCAAAATCCAAGTGGTCGAAGTCAAAATTCAATATGCGGCAGCGTTTTTTACCGAAAAATGCGCCATGGGTGTCGTTTCCATGGTTTTCGGGGGCGTTGATGCCAAAAATGAGGTCATAGTCAAAACCCAAGCGGTCAAAGTCAAAATCCAAGATGAGGCCGCGTATTTTTACGAAAAATGCGTCAAGGGTGTCGTTTACATGGTTTTCGGGGGCATTGATGCCGAATATGAGGTCATAGTCAAAATCCAAGTGGTCGAAGTCAAAATTCAATATGCGGCCGCGTTTTTTACCTAAAAATGCGTCATGAGTGTCGTTTACATGGTTTTCGGGGGCGTTGATGCCGTTTCTATGGTCAATACAATGAATTTATTTTATTTACAAATAATCTGAGCATCGTTAAACTTAACTAATAATGATGCTAACAATGAAAATAAAGTTCATTAAATATATATATACAAACATATAGAAGGCATGAATAATATAAGTGTTTACTCTCAACCTATTAAAAAAAAATACTGTGTTTGACAGGGTCCATGATTGTTTCTATTATTTTTCAAATTTTTATTTACCACTTGTATTGATATAAGTGATTTGAGATTTAAGTATCAGAATGATTATTTTATATTTTGTATGGGGCTTGCACAGCCCATCATAATATATGTTTCAATTCATAAATAAACTATTTGAAAATGTAAACTCATAACTATGAGCAACTTTCTCTACCAACCAACCCTAAAAATCATGAAAATAAAAATCATCCATCCTTAAAAATGTATGGATACAACAATATTTATATATATAACAATATTTATAACCAATTTAAACCAATTTACTGAATAAATATCATTTCATTTCATTTCATTTCATATGATCACGACAATAGGTACAATAATATGTTACAATCGAACAGATCGGTTAATGGAATCGGAAGATAAGCACTGGAACTCCATAACGGAACAACGCATACTAGTCGTATTTAGGATTGGTAAAATTGTCACAAGTAAGTCTCGGAGTTGCCAAAAGTACCGCAAGTATCTTCTTAAAAGACTAGGCAGATTGGATAAATTTTTAGTCTTCTAAGACTAAAAATTGATCTAATCTGCCTAGTCTTTTCCCGACTACGTAGGGGTCGGCTCCCCCGGGGCTGCTTTTTGGCGGCTCCTGCCCAACCTCGGGGGACCAGGCGCCTCCTGCCGGAGGCTTTACGCCGGAGTCGTGCGGTCCATGGCCCTCTACGGGGCCCCTGTGTGGGCCCCTACCATCAGGCGGCGGCCACCAGCCAAGTTGGTGGCATGCCAGAGGGTCATGGCCATCCGGATGATCCGGGGATATCGCACGGTCTCCGGCGAAGCAGCAAGCCTCCTTGCCGGATTGCCGCCGTGGGATCTGGAGGCAACAGTCCTCCAGCGCGTCTACGAGTGGCGTGTGGACGCGCAGCGCCGGGGCGAAACCCCGCTGCCGCGGCAAATCGCGGCACTACGGAGTGAGCTCCGGTGCGATCTCATGGCGGAATGGGAGATGCGACTGTCGCAACCCAAGTTCGGGCACGCCGCAATCGCGGCTATAAGACCCCTCTTTGAGGAGTGGCTGGAGAGGCGCTACGGCGTCCTCACCTACCGCCTGACGCAGGTCCTCACCGGACACGGTTGTTTCGGGAGGTTCCTGTGTCGGATAGGGCGGGAGGAAACGCCCGGGTGTCACCACTGTGTGGATCGCCCGGAGGACACGGTGGAGCATACGGTGCAGGACTGCCCCGCTTGGGCAGAGCACCGCCGTGTCCTCACGGAGGCGATAGGCGGCGGCGACCTCTCGCGTCCGGACCTGGTTCAGGCCATGCTCCGGGGCGAGAGGGAATGGGATGCAGTCACCTCCTTCTGCGAAGCTGTAATGCTAGCGAAGGAGGAGGCGGGCCGCGTGAGGGAGAGAACCACCTCACGCCCCAGCCGCCGCGGGAGACGCCCAGGGCGTCGGACGTCGCGAGGCGACATCCGGCCACCGTAGGCGCGGGCTTGCGGACGGCGAGTAATGGGTAGCTCGCCGTCCGATCAAGGACCAAGCCCGGGTCGACGGCGCGTTCTGTTCGCGCGCGCCTCAAAGAGCTGTCAGCACAGGGACGGGGCTCCCAACGGGGCCAACGCCTGCCGGGGTTGCGGGACGTCTTAACAGGATACCGTGGCCCCGGAACGTAAAGGTCAACAGAAGGAACAGGGTGGTTTTTTAGTCAGTAAAAGTCTGACAGTCCCTTCCGCCCCACCCAGGGCGGAAGGAGTCTTTTGATGATTTTTACCACCTCAAAAAAAAAAAAAAAAAGGGGTCGGCTCCCAGTATACCCGGATATAGCTGAATACTAATAGTTTACATGCATAAACTGCCCAACTGCCCATCTGACGTCCACAACCCTGTAACTGGATAACAAGATACCCCTTGGTAACACTGGTTATCAGACTTTCGGGCTTCTGCCGACCGTTAACGACTTTCAAAGATCCACGCATGACAGCCGGGACCAACGGCTTAACATGCTTAGCGAAGTGCGGAGGAGTCTCGGTTTGCAAAAGTGGTCTCCACGGACGCGAACCCCGGCAAACGTAGCTTAACCTGATCAGTCGACCCGTGCGGCTGCTATTACTTAGACACAAGCTTATTTTAAGACATGCAAGCCAAGAAAGCTTGGAAGCCGCAATGATATAACGGGTAAAGGAATATCGTAACGAAAACTTTTACCACAAATTCAGTACATGATTCTAGACCCCGGGAATAAAAAAAAAAAAAAAAAACCGCTGTTCCATTCATTTTGAGTGTAAGTGTTGCACTTCTGTATAGAACAGAGTTTTCCACCACATATTTAGAAAGAGTCATCATCATCATCATCATCATATCAGCCGTAGGACGTCCACTGCTGAACATAGGCCTCCCCTACAGATTTCCAATAAGACTGGATGGAAGCGGCCTGCATCCAGCGCAATCCCGCGGTCTTCATCAGATCGTCTGTCCACCTTGTGGATGGACGTCCTACGCTGCGCTTGCCGGAAAGAATACTAGGTCATCTTGACTCATGAGGATAAAATTCACGGACTCATTAGTAACATAAACATAACATAACATAACATCACGCCTATAATCCCCGAAGGGTTAGGCAGAGGTGTACCCATTAGTACACCCACATTTCGCCAGTTATGTTTTTAGTCCCATGTAATAGGGGGCGAGCCTATTGCCATCAACCGGGCACAAATCCAGACTCCGAGGCTGGTACTGAGAAATTCCTGATGGAAAAACCCAATAACACTTTGCCCGACCTGGGAATCGAACCCAAGACCTCATGCACAGCAGTCGCGCTTGCGACCACTAGACCAACGAGGCAGTCAAACTCATTAATATATTATGTAGAAATAAGGTGACCTTCTAATACCGCAATTATACATAGAAATATGCCTGCACCATTTTCTTAGCGCACCGCAGGCCCTAAAGTAATGAAATAGTTATTTTTTCTTTTCTTATTTCCTAAATAATACGACCAAATTCCGTTAAAAAAGTAAATGACCGTGATGGCTATGCTGTTATGTGAATTTACACGTTAGAACTAACAAAGATCGATATCTTTAAAACGCAAGTTGACTATGACTAAGAAGCCAATTAGCTAATTTGTTAATACCCTTTGACTCGACAAAGTAGCTTTATATCAGTTAAACATTAATCCGATCAGTAGATACCACCAGAGCTTACATGCAACCAAACTATTTCTGATCTTAGTAAGTGCAGTATAAATTTAGATAATTATGTATGTTTGCGATTTCTTCATTAGATTTTTTCTACAATATTTTACTTGTTTACCTAGATTTTTATTTTTCATGTACTTCTTATTGCTACTTTTTAGGGTACCGTACCTCAGTCGGCATAAAACGGAACCCTTATAAGATCACTTTGTTTTCCGACTGTCTGTCCGTCTGTTAAGACACTTATTCTCAGGAATACATAGAGGTATCAAGCTGAAATTAATGTGAAATACTCAGCTCAGCTACCTCTTGGATCAGTGAAAAAATTAAACTTCTAAATAAATGCAAATTAAAGATAAGGTCGTTTATGGCGCATATCATAACTCTCGCTAGGAAATCAAAACAGGGGACTTCCTGTTGACCTAGATTCATGAAGTAAGAAACAATGCTATGTAGCATAAGCAAAGGAATAAATCCCCAAACCGTAAATTTGAATTTACATCTCAAAATAATTACTTTTTGAGATTATAAACTTCTTTTTTGGAGGTTGTGTAAAATATAAAATGTAAAATATTGTATGGTGGCACGGAACCCTTCATGAGCGAGTCCAACTCACACTTGGCCGGTTTTCACTAATGGAAGACGGTGTTCTAAAAAAGTTTATCACGTCACATTTTTGTAGTATGAAAATATTTATGTTTTTAGCTTGCCCCAGCGTCAACTTGCGATTCTATTTTTTGTGTTTTTATGTTTTTGTAACCTAAAGTGATTTTGTATTTGATAAAATGGCTGATTACTGATCTGAGACTATGTTAATTAAATTTTGATAGCTTTTTGTTACGTTTGTGAAAAAATTGTATCCGCAAAAAGAAAATCCGGATCGGACAATCTTCAAACAGCATAAGATTTGCATTGTTATTTGGAACATCGCACTGATACAGTGAAAAGAACCTTGAGAAATGTAGTTATTTTGATATCACAAAAACTGCAGGCCTTCATATAAAAACGAACCATACTAAATGCCCTGACATTCTATCTCGTCATTAGTCTCAAAACTGATATCATTTTCGGAAACCCTGTCTCGTCCATCCCGTACGTCTAGGTATGCGAAAGTGCTAATCGCCAAGATAGTGAAGATCTGTTCATGGAGAATAAAAATTATAATTAGTTTGTAATGGAAGACCTTGTGCAAGACATGCAACTGCACTACGCAACAAATTCTAGGGAACGCGCGAAAATTGCGAATCGGTGCTAGTGTCGCAAAATCAACCGATGTAACATTTGCTCTACGGCCTGAGGACTGTCCACCGGTATTCATCTAGTGAATACCCCGCTTCTCTACAACGACTCGGTCAAATATTTAGGTCGAAGGCTTACCAGGAAGAACCACCTACTCATTAAATGAGAACAGCTGAACCAAAGATATCGTGGGTTACACAGACTGCCCGGAAAAAACCCGGTGCTAAACAACAATATTCTGATTTACAAAATCATTCTAAAACCGATTTGGACCTGTCGCATTGAACTGTGGGAATCAGCCTACAAATCCAACATTTCTATCATTTATAGAGCCCGAAAGAGCATTGTAAGAAGTCTGTTTTATGCTCTATGGTTTCTGAAAACACTTCACAACAGTTAGCGTAAAGGTTAAGTAGTACTCGATGAACTATAAACAAAGGCTAGCAATTCATCTAAACCCCCAAGCAGCAGAGCTACTCACGATCAACCGTCCTTAAAGACTAAAACAAAATATAGTCGAACTAGATTGGTGTAACGGTGGAAGGTCGATGAACCGCTTCTCACAAGGGTGTATTGACATCCAACGCAACAATCTGGGATCAGTTTCCAAACTTAGTGTGCAGTTTTGGAAACTGATCGCAGATTAATAAGGAACACGAAGTCCAAGTAAAAACCTTGACATTGACGGATGTATTCTGTTTGATTTTAAAAGAAAATGTAACGAATGCTAATTGTAAATGGTCGCTGAAATTCGACCGGCGGCTAAGAACACTGATAAGACGACGTTATCTATGGTCGAATACATAACAATGGGAGTGTGCGCCTGAGGTGCTGCACTCGTACGCAACCATGACTACCGCGCCAAGGGCTCTTCCATAGCCGAAACCAGCCGTTTTAGCGGCCTCCGAGTCGAAGCGCAAGGGAAAGAGAAAGGGAACAGCGTAGTGCGATCACTAACGCTGCGCCCATTGCGGTCTACGACCGGATCCCAGGTACCGGTACAGAAGCATGAGGCGGGCCCAGTTGAGGCCGCAGCTACCAATAACCCTACCGTAGTCCAGTGAGCAGTGGGGGATCGCTGGGACACAGAAAACGGCCAAAAACCCTGAAGAAAGATGGCCAAGAATGCAAAGAATGCAAATGCCAAGATGGCAAAACCAATTTGCCACGGAGCGTGAGGTACGGGGCCTAGCAGCCTTCTACGCTCCATGCCTCACGCTGCGCGGCTGTGGTGATCACGCTGCAGCCCGAAACCGAGCAAGGAGGCACCTCCTAAGCCGGGATTCGCGCAAAGGCAAAAGCTGAGATCAATTTGAGTGAATGGGCATTGCAGGACAGGGTCAGATTTACTAGTAAAACCTAAGATTTACAAGCATTTCTCTATCAATCCCTAGGAATTGTATTAATTACCTAGATAAAGTATGTAATGGATAATAATATTATATTTCATGCATTGCCTGGACGCCCCAGGTATTCTATGTATTATATATATTGCCTAGAAAGGTATTGTATAGAATACCTGAATTATACAGATTGCTGGTAACATATAGATTGCGAGGGTAAATATTTTGATTAAATCAATATTTTACATCTTGGAAAGTGCAAGTCATCCCTTGCCATTTTATCCGTGTTTACATACAAACAGTGGCCAGGCAGGGCTACAGTCCTCTCATAGTACTAGATAACCAGTCCACTTAAGCCACATCCTGCAATAAATGGATCGGATGTACATGTAATGTCAATTCCAATCTCATTCTCAATTTTGTTCAAGAGTAAGTCTACTGATCTGCCAGGAGAAATCGTGTTCCTCATTTCTGGCTTGCATGGAGTGAACACTGACGAGGAACAGAGCTCCCACCTCCAATTGAATGTAGTGTTGAGTTGGGACATTTGAAGTGCCTCTTGTATGACAGTAGGTCAAATGTCCCATACAAAATTATTGAATGTCCCAAAACCTCAAAAAAATATTATACCGCTTCACTGTGATAAACAAATGAATCTCGAACCGATTGATGAGTGAGTGAATGAGTGAGTAACGCCTGGTGATGCTGACGCAAGGTACGTAGTATTATATTACCTGTGCGCGAGGTGAGTGAGCGAGTACAAGCGATTGACCGTTGTCGTTGTCGGCTGAATTCGATTCGAATGTAGACTTGTTTTTGCTCGCTCGCTCGCTCGCGATTGTTGGTACAAAGCGAGTGAGCGGGACAGCCCGGCCGCTAACGAAAACGAATGTGTGCCGGCGTTTCTCACAGGACGATTGAATGAAGTGAGATGTGACTGTGAGCGAAAGTCTGATGGTGTCGTGTCGGTTCAGTCAATAATTGTCGGAATATGTATGTAATTTAAATTTGGAACAAATATCTTTTTTCCAAATCCTTAATGAACGGACAATCGAACGAAACCATTATTTTTGTAATCAATATATTTTTAATAACTTAAAATTAATAAATAAAAGGGCAATATAAGCGAGGGAAATTCAAATTTGTAAAACGCAACGCTATTCATAGCGAATCATGATGTATGATATAACACGAACGAATTGCTAACATTTGTATGGGATTGCAGGCTTTTGATCACAAAACATTGTATTAACGCGGGTGTTGTGATTAAATTTATTGTTTAAGTGCAATATTAGCCTTCTAGTGAAATTATTATTATTTAAGACAACGACTGCAGGCGATTTCGTAAAAGCTCAATCGGATAATCTGTTGATAATAGATACTTTTATGATATCTATACTAATATTATAAAGAGGTAAAATTTGTGAGGTTGTAATGGTAATCTCTTGATTTACTTAACCGATTTTGATAATTCTTTTACAAATTAGAAGCTACGTTATCACTGCTATAGGCTGTATTTTATTATCTAAAACTTAGGGATTCGTAAGAAAAATCACGCAAACAAAGTCGCGAAGGAGACTGGTAATCGTCATATATATCTATTCAAATGCAAATAATGTGTCTGCTGAAGTAAAATGAGTGAAATGGTAAGGTTATTATTCTTTAATACCCCTTAATTAACGTTATTTTAGACATAAAAAATTCTAACTATAATAAACTGTGAACATAACCTAATTTTTAATACTTCTGTAAAAGTAAGCATACAAATACACACACTGTATTTTATTGCTAAACTAATCACTTGTACCTAATGTTATTCAAGGTGTTTCAAGTTCATTACGAAAATGATACCAATATTTGAGGCAGAACTCCTTTACTTAATCGTAGTGTCATATTTACACCTTTTTGTTTCATTATTTTGTATTGAACATGATATTCTGTAACCTCCTCTATCTGTAATGAAACAAAACATTTAAGTAGGTATAACGAATTAAAAAGTCAAGGGATGAACGTGCCTAAGCCCTGAAGGAATCTCTCGTTCCTGTTGTGGTATTCGGAAACAGAGCTGAACAGTTAAATGCTTTATTGTTTTTTTTTTTACGTATGAAACACTAGACGAAATCACAAAACTTTGTCAACTGGTAGGTATTTAGATGTTTATCTACTGCTTCTATGATTGTAATACAAAAATTACTTGTCACTAACTGAAATCATAAAGTAGGGTATCCAAATATGTGATACTAACATTAAAGCGATCTTCACAACAATGTAAACAAGTTGCTGCAGATACTTCATCTCTTCTACCTTATACCATTTCTTACATATTTTTGCACCTATCGGGACCGGAAAACACTTTATCATGTGTACACTGATAGTGATTTTACATACAGGCTCAATGCAATACCTGTAAACTGGTTTTGGAGTTTTTTTCATGGTGAAATGAGTTACGAAAGAGATCAATAACTTGTAATTAGTAAAACATGGACCGAACTGATGTCGTCAACAACTGAGCGCGCCAAAATGACGGCGCGGGCGTTTCAACAGCTCAAAATTAATAGATATCTATTTTAAATATTATTATTTTTAATTTAATTAAAGCATTTTTAAACAGTAATTATATTTTTTACAATGTTATAATGATGTGAACAGTGAATTAAACATATAAAAAAATACATTATTGGTCGGTTGACGTTGTCATTTGTTTCGTTGCTAGAAGTTAGTAGGCGGTAATTGTTTATAGATTTTTGTTTGTGAAAACGTTATGTGTGTTAGTGAACCGACAAAATTGAAGGTACAAACAATACGGCCAACGTATCTTGACAGCCCTGAAGTTAGCAGATTGCTGCGCAGTAAACAATTTCGTTTCTATAAGATCCATTGCGCAGCCAAACAGCTATCTCCAGACCGCCAAGATACGTCGGCCGTACTTACATAGTTTTTACAAGTTACAAATATAATGAGCATGCATAGTAGACAAAATATATAAAATACATTGCATTTTGGGTGTTTATTTTCGATTTTGCTTAGGTTTTAGTTAGGTTTATTGCTATGTACGTATGAAATATTACATATTTCTTAAATACAATGTCACAGCGCATTGAAAACATGTAAATATGCATCTTAAATTAATGCATGAAGAACCTCAAATAAAATAAAACGAGAAATAAATGTTTGTTAACAATGAATCTTAAGGAGCAAGTTAGATATTACTAGTTTCCGTTAATTTTAAATGCTTTTATGACATAAAATCAGTACTCACAGTAATCAAAATTAGTTGTCATTTCGCATAGTTGAAAGTGAATCTTTTCGGAAATTTCTGAAAGATCTGAACCCTAACAACATTTTAACTTGTCGTAAAACATTATTCAATGCTCTTTTAACAAACTATTACAATGTTAAAAAACAAAGAATTCAAAAACTGTTGGAAGAAGCAGACTACGTTGCGGTAACAACAGATGGATGCTCACTAAGCCAAAAGACTCTTGTCCTCAGCCAGTCAAGAATGTGGCTCGAGTTTCACTCGAGGAGCTTACTACGAGATTTCTTGACATCGAGGACAACAGCATTTTTGCCGAGAACACTCTCGTAGATCCACGTTTTAAAAAACATGGCTTTGAAAATTAATTTTCATACAATCGAGCATGTTTGTCCTTAAAACGATTAGTGGCTAATGTCAATGTGAGACCGGACCAGGACCAGGCTGAAAATGACGTAGAAGTGGACGTAGGTGAGACGTTGCCTCCTCAAAAGAAGCGTAGTATTTGGGACAATTTTGATAGAGAAGTGGCGGAAATAGTAAGAAATACTAACCCAACAGCGGCAGGTATAATAGAAGTGGACAAATATCTACAAGAACCGCTTTTACACAGACTTAAAGATCCATTTAAATGGTGGTAGGGGAAGAAGAGTGCCTCTCTACATATATATGAAGTGGCTAAAAACGACTGTGCATCTATGCTACGAGTGTTCCTTCGGAAATAATTTTTTCGAAGTCTAGTCAGGTTATCATCGAGTGACGTAACAGACTTAGTGATAAAAAGGTGGCAACGCAATTTTAAATTACTTACAGCATGTATTTTTTTTTTTAATTATAACATTTTTCATTTGTCGTCGATGGTATACGAAGTCCAATCTTGGCCAGATTGGACTTCGTATACCATCTTTATTTCCTCGGAGACCTCATCTACTTCATGTAACCTATGGTGAACACTGTCTATAAGCAAAACACTTATATCATAAGAGCATGTCGAATGTTTAATAGTGTGTGTCGGGATGTTGAGCTTGACTTATTCACATATTATAGTGTCATTGAGTAATTTCTTCTTTGAAGTATAACTTTGCTGTGTTAAGTGTTTTATTTTTGTGAATTCCCTTCAGTTGTCTGTGTGTGTAACTCTCACGCTGATTGTAGCGTTTTGTTAATTTTACACATAAGTTTATATAAGTGGAAACTTGTCATTGGCTTTTGCCTGCTTATTACTTCTTACTACTAGAATGTATTAGCTTGTAAGTTTTTCTAAAAGCAATAAAATAAAATATAATCAACCGCAGTCTTTTTTAGGATCCTCGGAAACACAGCCTCAGTAATACATATCTCATATATATGTATGTGTGAGATATGGGGAACAAGAAACTGTAATGATTGCATCTTATCACGCTGGAGAATCACTACGGGACCCATTATAATACTTCCACTTCTGTATGATTAGGAATGAGAAGCGCCATTGAGTTAACTTAAGCATCTGACTTGTCAAAAGATTCAAGCTTTGTGCCGTGTGATGAACGTTGAGTAACATGGACAGATCTGTACTGGCTGTTCGCTTCGTGAAGCTAACTTTTCAATTTTAATATTTTATATCGTAGCGTTATTTTGTTGACTACATCTATAATTTGAACTCTGATAAAATATAAACGTGAACCGTTGCAAACAACAGGATGTAATATAGTTGTTGTATCTGCAAAAGCTGCCTTACTGTTACAAAGTCGTATTAAAATGTACAGGCATATACCATACACCATGTTGTGTGCTTTAGCTAAGAATAATGCACTAGACGGATCAGCCGGCTTGCAAACTGGCTGAATTGGCTGGGATATTTATCAAGTTTCATACGCTGGTACATAATACTGACTGTTAGAAACACATATCTCTTTTTTTTAACACAATTGAGTACATACCTACCTACGTAAATAAACATATCACGGATTTGTTTTTTTTTTTACTTGACAAGTTTTGGTAAACCAAAACTTATAACTAATCACATATTATATGTGTTTATATGCTCCCTAACATCATAGCTATTTGCCAGCTGTTAATAAACAACGTTTTTGTATTTCTTTGACTTACGTGTTTATTTTAAGACAAGAATACAGATTTACATTATCCCAAAGTTTCAATAAAGTTATCCATACATCTATAAGTTAGCCAAAAAGTTTCTACAGGAGCATTTATATCTACTTTTTTTTAATAGTACGATAATCCTTACAAGGATTGTTAATAACACAATATTTATGCCAAGTGTCACTTAACTTCATCAGTTTGTTTGTACGAGTTGCTTTTTCATTGCGAAATTATGGAGAAAAGTATGTTTCGTGTGGTAATAAAGAATCTCACCTTCTCTCAAAAATGTCCACAAGGAAGTTATTTTGGTCATTTAGACGGACATTAGGATATGATGCTGTAGCCCATTCTACGGTTGCTACGGTTACAGTTTACTGGGTGGCTGAATTTAAAAAAGGTAAATAAAGTTTAAGATGACCAGCGATCTGGCTATCATTCAACCTCCTTTACGGAAGAAAATATAAAAAAAAAGGTTTGAGTATCTGTTTTTGGAAGACAGATGAATAAGAAAAAATATTTTAGTTTATTACCCAAAGATATCATTTGGTATCGAATCCATTTTAATTGATTCATTAGGGTTTAGAAGTTTCAGCAAGATTAAATTTTCTTGACCACCCACCATACTCTCCGGACTTAGCCTCTAGAGATTTTCATTTATTTTCAAATTAAAAGGGAAATATTTGTGGAACTAAAAGAGACGGCCAAGAACTATATGGTCCTGTACCCCAGAATTATATGAGCTTTCACACATATATATAAAATATACGTCATTCAATAGTGCAAAGTCATGTATTAGATGAATCAAAAAGTATATATGAAGGTATATATGTAGTTATGAAGGTTGGTTTCCCGAAAAGGCGAGACGGGGCCGCGACAGACCAAGAAGGAGATGGCAAGACCACTTGGACGGCTTCCTTGAAAATTGGAAAGAGTTAGCGCAAAGTTGTGACCGATGGAAGGAATGGAGGGATGCTAATGCCCAGCAGCGGGGCAGTATAGGCTAATTATGATAATAATAATATAATTAGGTATGTTTTGTGTGCAATCACACAATCGTTAATTCGTGGAAGCTCCTAAATGGCTAATTTCAGAGCCTAATCTCAGTTAATTACTATTTAGATCAAAGACTAAGTTTTCTAAATAATAAATAAAGTATTCTGACTTCAACTTGGAGCTTTTGAAAATTGAGAGGTAAACAAAAATAATTTCCAGGTTTTCACTTACTTATTTTTAAACGCAAGCTTATCAAAACGGATGTAAAAAGACACTTCACGTTACTGTCACTTGAATCATTTTTTGTTTTGAACCGTACTTGAAAACATACAGGTCGCGGAGATTCTTAAGGTCAAAGTTTCACCATTTTCAACTTTTTTAAGAAACTAATTTTTAATGGTTCTAACTTAACTTTAACTAACTTTATTACCCTTTTACTGTAAGATGCACCCATGCTTTACATTGCACGCTACTATAAACAGTAATGATTCCCAACAAAAATAAAAATCATTTCCCAGCAATAATTTTTGCTAATGTTACCTAGTTATGGGCAGTGTGCGTAGTGAAAGGCTATGCGATTTGTCTTTTTACAACACGTATTTAGAAATCCTGTAAAAGTACATAAAGAAAACTGCTTCGTCAACGCGACAAGGGCGCGCATAGCTGAACAGAGCTGAACATCTTTACAGCCAGTGCAAGTAACTTGAATATCATTCTACCATCGTCGCGTTGACGGAACAATGTAATAAACAACTGCTTACCATTGTCACGTCCTTTCCTCTTTTTCTTTCCACTAGAACTAGATGACTTTGATGTCTTTTCAGACTTATCTTTACTTTTCCACCGACTTAACATGTTTACTTATTCACAATATGGAGCACATCACATCTTACACAACACATTTTGTTACTTATGTACTATAACTTAAAACACTTTTTTGTTCATCGCTAAGTTTTTCACTTACTAAACAACACTGAACAGTAAATCCGCACATCTTCATAAAATACTCCAAAATTCACTACACTTAGGTACACTTTTTATTACTGGGTTACTAAGGTTTTTTAAATAAGATATGTATTTATTCGTTTATTTCAATTCCGGGTTTTATTTGTCGAAGATTTGCTATAAATTATTATTAGGTGAATTAATGTCTACTTCTTTTTTTATTACTAGTTTCTTTTAACTGTTTCACTATTTTAAAGCTTTATGTGTTTAAAAAGATTTTTATGTATATTTTTCACACTATACCTGCATAATAAGAAAATCAGAAAGTTAGTCATGAGTGGGTTCTAATTAGTCATATTACTTTGTATCGGTTAAATCGAAATCAAAACATAATATCGAAAGTAACAACGCTTTCACTCATAAAATGTTTACTTTCTTCAACTATGTGGTACAAGTTTCTAAAAGCTCTAGCTATAACTTTATCCACTATCCGTAGCTGTTGTCGTAGTTGCCATAGTTAGTCGTGTAGGTATCCCAGAGAGTATAAAATGATATCTTCAACATTCATAAGCATCTCGCCATTATTGAGAGCAAAACAATTTTATCAGTCAATCATTTTCAAATGAATTTAGCGCGCAATCTTATTAAAATACTTTTGATTAATTAATAAGTGCAAAAACAAGAAGAAATGTTATAAGAAAAATGCAATTTATTAAGAATTGTTACATGTTTCTTAAACTAATTCGTTTTATTTCGTTATAAGGATCAATTTAACGTTTTTACATACAAGTCACATATTATCCTTTGTTACCGTTTTATCGTTATGAAGTTTGTATTTGAGAAATAGTTTACTGAAGTTCCTATGAAACACGACGTGCTCCACTTTACCTTTAAACTACTTTGAATAATCAATATGACGGCGAAGGGGATATGCACATTGCATATTATTATTCTCAAGCAAAGGTAAGGGGATAAGAGACCATTAGTGCTACTTCGTGGACATCAACCATTACCTAGGGGGAGGGGAGGGAAGGAGACTGCTGAAGGCCGACTTGCTCCATTAACAAGATCTATTTAACGGAGTAGGAGGGCCGGAAAATGTTATAACTTCTTTTATGCTGTTTTCAATAAAGTTGAAATATCATCTATTTATCCGTTCATTTTTAAACTTCTTAAATGTTGGAGTTAGACCTAAATAATGTTAACGTGGGATTAATCCAATCAGTTACGTCTTTATCAACTTTAGAATATGCCAGAAAGTTGTCTTTTAATAACAGAGCTTCGTCTGTGACGTCAATCTTCATCATAAAGTGTATTACATCATAAGTTTTTTTCACGGTTTGGTGTCGTTTACGTAATAATAATTGTTAATTTGTTTATGTTAAACAATGTTAAAGGCACAAGATGAGGTTTGGCATACATGTTTAAACATGCATGGCATTGGCGTGCATGAAAACCACAAAACAAAAAAGATGAAAATAAAAACTAAAGTTTAGACATATTAACAATTAAGATTTTAAATCGGAATAGGTGGCCATTGACATTATTGTTTCTAAACTGACCTTGTGTAAATGATCTTGCTTTTGATTAGAAAAGCAATGCTAAGTATGATCTGCAGTAAAATAATCTATATACTACCTATACTATACTATAATAAAGCTTAAGATTTTATTCATTTGTTTAATCGCGCTAATCTCTGAAACTACAAGTCGGATTGAAAAAAGTTGTGTATATTTTTGTATAGGAATAGTATAGGCTATACCTATAACATCAAGCTATGAACTACAGGTGTGGAGCAGTAACTAAAGACGGGTGAAATAAACCACACATACGAAGTCGCAGGGAGCAGCTAGTGGGGTTATGATAATAGAGGAGGACCAAACTCTTGAAGAATTGCGTGAAAGACGGTAAGACTACAATAGGGGTACCTTACAGGCCGTTTTGACTAAAAGAGATCAAGCGACATTGCGAGTCGGACAGACAAAGAGATCCGTAGCACCGTAAAATTTTTAACATTATACAAAAAGAACACGCTTCTGGAATTGAAAAATAAAATATAGTTAAAAATTAATGGGCCCTTTAATACTTAACTATATTTCATTTTTATTATTTGTTGTTTATAATAATAATACTTGTTTTCGCAGAGTGCCATGTGCAGAGTGAGAGATGTCTGCTATACACTCTATGAAAATTTTGAGTGTTTTACTATTACTGTTCAAAAGATAGATTGTGACTGATGGCTGAACAGATCTCGGAGTTTTAGTAATGACCGTTTGGTACCATTTGGATTAGGAAAAGAAAGAAAAAAGGTAAATTCAAGAGGATTATAGATTCCAAAGGATCAGGATTATGATGTAATTATAAACATAAATAAATTACCGTCCCTAATACTTTACACGTGCAATCGCACGAAGGACTACGCATGCTACCTTTCTGTAAGTGAAAAAACACTATTTTCTTTAATATTTTCTTTATAAAATCACTTATTTGTCCGTCTGTCACCGAGAATTTTTCTTCAAGAACTATGCATTGTAGGAACTTGAATTCTGACAGAATATTACATTGTTGACGTACAGATCATCAGACAAAGGGCCGAAAAATGTATGCTTAAGATTTATTTTCGGGGTCAGTCAGTTCTTAATCAATTACTTTTCATCAAAATATCGTTACAGTAATATAATATACCTAACATGTATTATTTTAAAGACATTCCCTTAAATTCTATTGCTATAGAACAAACCCCTTCGGTTTACCCTCGTTAAGTTACGTCTTAGTTTACTGCTAATATACGATAGATATCGAAGAGATTCATTTTTAAATTTTTTGCGGGTCAATTCCCGGTTTATTTAAGCTTGTCGAGAAAAAGGTGAATGCAGTTTTGCTTCTTTTTAAAAATACAGGAATGTTTCCTTTGAGTAAAATAGTCTTTCTGAAAGATTTAAAGCGGTTTCCTTTCAGGGTCCATTTATTTTTTCCACCTTCTTCTGATTCTTTTAAAATCTGTAGTTTTTAAAATTGGCGCGTTCAAATAAATATAACCTTCCTCGATAAACAGGCTATATAACGCAAACGAATTCAAATCGAATCTGTAGCTTCTGAGATATGCTGGTTCAAACAAACAAACTTTAAAGCTTTATACTCGTAATATAATATTAATATATTATATATAATGTAGATTTGATTTAGTCAGTGGCCTTAGAGATTTACCTGTTTACAATTTAAATATCATAAAAGGGTATTAATAGCTGGAACACGAGGATCACAGCCCTCAAGCATTTCGAATCGCGCCCCCGCGCCCCTAACGCTTCCTACAAACGACACGACACGAGCGTATTGATATTTTGCGCGTGTGGTCTGTATATAAGTATACAAAACAGTCTGTGGAATATTGAGGGCGAACAAAATCTCTAAATTGCTTTTAGTCGATTTTTACTACTTCAGAAGGAAAATATTACTAATTCAGCATTAGTAACTTTGCATATAAATAGTAGTAATTTATAAATAGTATTTAAAAAATATTCGCCTCATTAATCATACATTTTCGAAACAATTACAAGTCAGTCAATTAAAAACGACACTTTATATATTTCATAAAACGTGCCTAAGCTTGGGTCGACATATCACAAAACGTATAACTAACCAGTAAAATCATTCATTCAAAATCGTTAAAAATTACGACATTTACAGCGTTCAATAAACATGATTTAGTTTAAAATTACGAGTAAAATAATGTTGTATTATGGAATAACTTTTTGTTTATGGAAAAGTGAGCTTTGCGGATACGATATTCATAGATTGTAGCGCCACCTGGCATTGATAAAGTTAGAGCTCAGAATTCGGTAGTGTGAGGGATAGAACCTTACATGGCATTGGAATGGGTATGCCCATTGAATGCAACGCCATGCCCGCTATGGGTTGTGACGTTTCCTACTTTACAACATTTTTAAATCTTTAAAGTGTTTTAAACTATCTTTAAAAATACAAGGAACATTTTAAAGTGTAACATAAAAATATTAAATTATATGCCATTTCAAAATACCATTGACTTTTACGTTTTGCCTATATAAAAGAACTGACTTATGTCAATGGTAACATTTAACAATCTGTGCCAAAAAGCCTCACCCCACGACAGTGTAATGTAATCATTAAACAAACTATATTAAAATATCGAACTGAGCAGGATTTTATTTAATAAATAGTGCAGTGTGGTAGTGGGATTGTAAGTGGAAGTGAAGAAACTATTGTCAGTGAAGTGCAGTTTTATAAATACTTACAAATGGGTGCGAGTGAAAATGGACAAAGACTATTTATAGAACCTTTTTGTACATAAAACATTTAATTTTTTGAAAGACTTATAGTTTATGTAACCAAGTTTGCTGCTGCTGCTGCAGCTGCTGTCAGGACCTTGGTGTTTTCTTATAATAATTATTATCGTTATAAAAAACTATTAAAAACACCTTAAAGTGTATTTTTTTTTAATTAACGGTGAGATATATACAATATTATCCTGAGAATTATTTCTTGAGATCGAAATTGAATATTTCGCCCCTATTTATAGGTGGAATAGTTAAAAGAAAAGAGTAGAGAATAAAAATTTATAACGTCTATGGCGAACCGATCGATCAATAATTTTTCCGACCGACATTAAAGTCATGGCGTCAGTAGGTTTTTTACTCTACTCCAGCAAATATTACAAACCGAAGTGTAATTTAGTGAAAACGTAGACTTTTCAGGTATTAGTGAGTTATAGACTATTACTAGTACCAAGTAGGTAAGTTAGGAATCTTAGTACTGTTACATATACTATTTTAATGCAGGGTTGACCTATATTTAGACCGTGTATTTTACCATATTAATAAGTGTTATAATAAGCATGAATTCATATTTAGGAGCAAATTGTAAAGATAATTGGTGCTCGCAAATTTTTAAGACAATTAATATAAGAGTAAATAATAATTATTTTAGAATTGTGACTTAATGCTTATTATATAATGTTTAAGTGTTATTATTTTAGATTTTTTTTTATGTTTACTTGCATGTTTATTATTCAATGGTTTTTATTTTGTGAATAAAAAACATCATATGGGTACTTAGGCTACATATTTTTTTCCTTTTTCCGTTTTTACATAAATTTTAAGGAAGGATTTTTTTCTTTTTTGTATTTATTTTTTCTGTGATTCTGATTCATTTTTTTCTTCTGTCACTAAGAATAAAAAATTTAAATTTACCTACATACTAAATGTGTAGTCATTAGGTACTCATATTTCTTGTATTTATAAGTGTTGTGTGTTTCTGCTAAAATTTATGTTTCTCCATCAACAAAACTAAACAATACATGTTGTATTTTTTACAACAAGTAAGTGCATAAAAAAGGTTCCCCAAAAAATAAAATACTGTCCCCTTATGAATTTCAACAGACTTTGTTGCCCTCATAGGGAAGTATAATTAATCCTAAGACAGAATGTCTGAATTCACTTAGATAAAAAAAATATGTTTGTTTAAAGCTTATCTGATTTTTCGTAATAATTAATAACTTTTTCTTTGTTTAATATTCTAAATAATAATTTAATTAAATTGGTGTGTGTCACAACAAATATATTCTAAAAACTATGAGATATTTTTAACACACATGCATCGAACACTAACTAATAATTATTACCTATAACCAAATTACGATTATTTCTTCAGTTAGAAATTATTTCTACTAAAAACATAATGATCTTTAAAACAGGGCTTCCTCTCTTTGCTGTACCCTACAGGGTCTATAATGATCTCAATTGTAAAGAATACATGCTTAAGGTAAAGAAATAAAGTTATTAAATATTAATAATTAATGTAAGGTTAGAATATCTTATTTCTCTAAATAATTTCAGTCATGAGCCTTAGGACAAATTAAACAAGAACAACAAGTATGGACATAGTCCTTATTACTATAATTAACTTTGTATCTGGGTACACCCTTTCCCATTTTCCTATAGGCAGAAAAATAAAATATAAATTTTGCTTCAATGAATATATCTTTATCTTTATTCAAAAATCATAATCTTAGGAATTCATATTTTGATCTGGTTGTTTACTTTTTTTGATGGACTGTAGACATGTAGTGTTTTTATTATTTAGCACCACAAAGCTTTATTGTTATCAATGTTGACTTAACTGCTTTTTAATGTTTGTTCTGCGCATTTAAACTAAATGTTGCTTCAATGTTATGTTTTTAGAAATTAAAAAATAAAGTACCAATATCACAAGGGATGGTTTTATTTGCACGCCATCTAACGAACTACTTATGCAATTGCACGTTGCACTAAGTTCGCCCAACAGTAACAAGAGGGCGCTTTTACTGGCCTCTTCGAAATAAAGACAGAGTTTAATATATAAAAGATTTCAGAAAGACTTAATAATTTATTGTTTTAATACTTATTTAAAAGTTTTAGGGCTGATTTTTCAATAGTCAGATAATTTTTATCCAAATAATAAATAATGTCAGTTTGACATATTTTCTATACAAAAGCTGTCAAACCGACATATTTATCTCTCCGTTACTCATAACGGAGAGAAAAATATGTCGGTTTGACAGCTTTACATGGCGTAAATAATATTTATTATGGGCTGATTTGCACATCAGATAATGAGTTATCTGATGTGAAAAATCAGCCCATAATAAGTATTATTTTACGGTTAATTTGATTGTTTTTACTTAGTTTTCCTAAACAAGTCTATAAAGCTCCATCTAGTAATAGACGGGGAAAATGCACTTGCAATTTCAACGTGCTGTACGCTAATAGCTTTAATAGTTAACGAAACGCCGGCCAGGTGGCGCGACTATCGCGTCCCTGTTTTCATTGTACTGCACTGACGTCCTTGTTTTTCTTAATATTGCTTAATATATTCTTTTTTGCGTCTGGTTATTTGTATTCATTAATAATATTAATTTGTTGTCATTTCCAACAACATGCATTAAACTGCAATCGAAAACAAACGCACTGGCGATTCTAACGCCATCTAGCGATGTAGCCCGTAATTACTTAGGAAGCTGGTACAGTAAAATTTGTGTCGTGTTACTAGTTTGTGCCGCAACGCAAACTGTGGCTCTAGTGTGCACCAATTGGTGGGGGAATTTAGGGTGGTTTGGGAATCAATAACTTTTACAGGGGTGGGAGAACGAAACATTGATTTCTTTTTATGTGAAACTAAGCAGCTGCTGTTTTAAAAAACGTTATTATATTACCTAATCCAGGTATGTGTTTAGTGAAAATTTAAAGTCTAATACAATAAATTGCACGGAGGACTTTTGTACGCAAATAAAATGCTGGTAGATTATTATAGTTAACTATAGGTTTAAACTTATAGTTAATTCTTATTTTAAATGTATCTAAATTTAATGAGTCTAAGACATACTACAGTATGTGTAGATAAATGGGGCTATATACAGACCATAGGAGTGCAATCTATTGCTATAGTGACATGTCGTACTTTATTATTTCTGTGCTCTAACTAGGTGAATTATTAATGTACTAGCACTTTGCACTTGATTTCGTCCGCGTAGTTGCGTATCTCCCTTACAAATTCAACACCCCTTAGGCTACATTTGAGGGGTAGGGGTACTAATAACATTCGATTTTTGTTCTCTTTCGTGGCAAGTTTCAAGTTGTTTAACCATAGAAATAAGACTTCTCGCCTGCCTCGTTGGTCTAGGGCGCAAAGCGCGACTACTGAGCATGGGATCTTGGTTTCGATTCCCAGATCGGGCAAAGTTTTATTAGGTTTTTCCATTAGGAAATTCTTTTCACCCCCTTAGGTATTCATTGAATTTCATAATTATTTTCTAAATAAGCTTTTATTTTGGCATTACAAAGGGACACTTCAATACTTTTAATTAGTAATATGAAGATAGTATTAAAATGGTATTTTAGTTTTGGTTGAAATTATTAGGTACTGCCGCGTGTTACACGAAATAAAAAGAAACTAATTTCAATAAAAATCATTAAAAAATTTATTACATTAAATATCTTATTATCTAAAATATAATACAATTGCATATTAGCCGGATGCTGTGCTACTTAAGGCTGGCAAATGCTTACTTTATACAATAATAAATAACCAAAAAATAAAATAGTAAAAACGTAAATGAAAGTAAAATTGACAGAAAGTTATTGTTATAAAGTGACATATTGATATTCAAAAAGACGTACCTACGGTCAACAAATGAGATCGGTATTCAAGGTCAGATACATTTTTTTTTTAGAAAACGATAAATGTCTTGTTTTAATCTTAACTTAATTAATTTACTGTTTATTATCCATTTGTTAAATAAGATTAAATTTGAAAACGTCCATCGGTTTCTAAAACAACTTCAACTATAGGTATATGACGACCCTGCATACCTATCTCTTTTGCTGACTGTACATAAAAAAGACCTCTACGAGCTTAGGCATAATGTGGCATTTGCTGTAGATTTCTTTTAATACACAAAATATATTGTACTTTTTCTGACAAGAATTTTATCACACAGTGGTTATCGACAGTTTTTTACTCGCTTTTTTAGCTTTACCTCTTACTTACTAGGTATGTAAAACAATCTTGGAAGTCAAATTGAACCGATTTATAATTTCGTATCTCTTTAACGCTCTTTAACGCTATGCATATCCCATTAAGGAATGCCAATATTTGATGTAGCTATGTGAAAGTGAGCCATGTGTCATGTCATGTCCCCTTTTTAGGTGGTAAAAATCATCAAATGACTCCTTCCGTCCTGGTTGGGGCGGAAGGGACTGTCAGACTTTTACTGACTAAAAAACCACCCTGTTCCTTCTGTTGCCCTCCCCTGCAGTCAATTTTAAAAAGTATGCCACATACAGGGTAATTGACAATTTACCCGAAACCTGAAAAGGGGTCATTGTACTCATCATTATGAACAACTTTCACCATGGGACCAACACTGAAATCATGAAAAAAAGAAATCAGCTGTTCCTTAGAAAAATGCTACATAACGAGATCGTAATGTATGGACCAGCTATTCTTTTTTTCATGATTTCGGGGTTTTTCCTACAGTAAAAGTTGTTCATAATGATGAGTACAATGACCCCTTTTCAGGTTTCGGGTATATTTTCAATTACCCTGTATAGGTAGATATCGCAACAAATCCATGGATCGTGTATTAGAGCGGTTTAGGGTTTGGCGGATCAGACAATTTTTTTATAATAAACTAGCTCTTTTTAGAGTTTAACGGATCAGACAATAAACAAACTTTTGCCTGTAGCTTCGTTCGCATGTTTATCGGATAAACAGTACCTATGTCGTTACTGACAGACATACAATGTTACTTTCGTATTATAATATTGCCACTGTTGAACTTCCCTAGCCAATTCATATACAGGGTGTCTAGTAATTGCAACGAAATAGTACTGTACATAATCTATAAGTACTTAGGTACTGTTTCGTAATTATATAAAGCTTAAGAGTTTTTTTTTATTTCTATGAACGCGATAAATGTAGAAACAATTGATTCTCTTTAAAAAAAATGTAGTCTGTTTATCGATGAAGGGTATAGATTATGTAACATCTCGCTACGACCCCAGGGGAACGGAGCAGTGACCGAAGACGTAATGCAGGTGAAACCGCGAAGTACATCTAGTTTTGTACAACTCGAAAATGATAACCGTAATTAGTAATTTAATCATCCAAGGTACTCAGTTAGCCAGTATTAAATAATTTCTATACTACTTTATGTTAATTATCCAGTTGTTTTCTTTTTTGCCTAATTCAACCCGCCAAGCCCTGGCTGACTTACCGGTAATTCAGAACAATAGAAAATCAATTGTGTCTCATTACGTGGGACTTTAGACTAGTTAGGGAGAAACTAAACTAGTTTATGTCTGCGACTTTGTCCGCGTGAATGTCAGTTTTGTGCGGAGTTTTAATTTTTACGCAGATACTGAATTGTTATTTTGAAATAAAAGCAAGTTACTCCATATAGTACCTATCGGCCATTGGCCAGTGAAAATCTCGTCAAAATCAGTAAAAATTGTTCCAGCCGTTTTCGAGATTAGACGGCATAAAAAATGTTTTTTTGCTATCTTTATTTTATTTATTCGTATAGAATACATAGTGACTACTAAAATCTTTACTGTATATTATGCTAATATAGTAAAGCTGAAGAGTATTTTTGGTATGTTTAAACGCGCTAATCTAAGCAACTCTCTTTTTTTCTTCTTGAAAAACGTTGACTCACACAATATCTCCTGAATCGTGGGTGCGGTGTACAGCCAGACCCAGAAAACCTATCTGTTGGTCATAGAAATATTTATTCCGTGACGAATCGAACCCGCCACACGCATTGCAGCAGCCAAACGCTTAGCCGCTGCGCCAACTATGCCGCCTACCAGTGTAATTGGAAAATTCTTTTTGCATAAAATGATAGCCAGATTCATGGAATCGGGAAGGGTAGGTATGAACAGATACGCGATAGCCGATTGCGTCCGGCGGGATATCGACCCAGACGATCGGCTCCGAGCGTCGCCGCCGAACGTATCTGTTGCTCCTAGTAAACAGTTACATTGCTACCGTGTTGAAGTGATCTCATTTTTGAAAATGGTTGAAGTTTACGTTGTATTGGCTAGTGCATTAGAATTAGAATATAATCAAAAATACAGAAGAGGATAAGAAAAATTTGGAGAAGGAGTGGTGCCGCCCGACCTCGGCTTTGAGCGCAAGCGACGACAGTCCTAAGGATCCGATCGGAGCACGACGCCAGCCGATCGTGCGACGCAGCATAGTGTCGGCTAAGAACGCGTATCGCGGAAGACGCCCGCGGTCAAGCTGCTGTGCGCGGCTTGGTAATATAGACTTTAAACACTGTGTACACGATTTATTATCGTTTAAAGATTTTTAGGAAATTTGAAGAAGTTTGGTGGAAATCATCCTTAATACCTACCATTAACACACACTTATGTATCCGTTTCTAAAGAAAGTTCTTTGAAAATTATTTAATTTAAAAAATTACTTTTGAAGGTTCTTTTTTACATTGCCAAAAATGTATAAATCAGATACACTCCGGAGCAATGAATACGGGTCATCGATCTCAAAAACTATGTACCATAGTAAGAATTCAAATAATAATAATATTTTATTTAATTTATAACAAATAATATTTTGATTTCTTTAATAGCATTGGTTCTATGTCATTTTCGCGAAAACTTGAAATTGTGAAAAAAGTTTAATATTAATGTTTAATGTTATGTCGACGCCGATTGATTTAGGCGTCAGACCTTTAAAATGAACCACATTTTTATACCCAAAGGGAGCACCTAAATGTAGCGAGACGGATGGGCACTCTCCGACCAATTCGATTTGTTTATGTCACATTTTGGCGTGAATTACTGTGAATATATGGGCGCTTAAAGTGGACCTGACAATTTAATGGCGTGGGTCTTAGTGTGATAAAAACGGGCCAAGAGCGACTCGGTGCCCGCACTAAGGGTTCTGTACCACAAAACTATTCTTTTTTTTATAAGTACTCGAAAGTAACACGTTTTCTGTGATCAGTTTGCCACATAACTATACTAATGAATTCAATAATTAGTATAGATTTTTTATTTGTTATTTTTTTATTTAAACGCGCTAATCTCTAAAACAATAAGTCAAATTGAAAATTTATTTTTGTGTGTAATAGCCAGATTGATGAAGAATAGTATAGTCAATATAATATCACGCTACGACCCACTGGGGCGGAGCAGTAGCCAATGATGTAAATTAATACGGGTAAAAAAACACGCATAAGTACGAAGTCGCAGGGAGCAGTTAGTAATTAATAAGATGTATGATTAAAAATACAACCATAAGGCGATTCCCACACGACACCGTGCACAGCTGCGGTATGCGATGACGGTCACGCGGTCGGAAGACCGTGTGGTCATGCGGTGTGTCGTGTGATAATCGGCGCTTCATCGCCTACCGCAGCGGTGCGGTATGCGATGCGCTGCGGTATGCATTGCCAGTAATAACACTTGCTCTTATTTCAATTAAAAATTACCTACAGCAAACATTTAAACAGTCGCGTCGGCACGGTTGGCGCAATAGCTGAGCAATAGGCTGCTGCGCTGCGTGTCGCGGGTTCGATTCTCGCACGAAACAAATATTTGTATGACCTACAGATAGTTGTTCCGGGTGTAGCTCTTTGTGTATGTGAGTTCTTCACACTAGCGATTGTCCAGCGTAGGCGTTCGATGAACGGATGCGCAGCGCAAACGCTGCGACTACGCGGCGTAGGCGTCGCGTTGTCACAGCATCAGTTTAAGGGTAAATGGATACGCAGAGTTACCGCCGCAGGTGCATGCCGCATACATCGCGTTACTGAGGAGTCATGTACAACTGTGTGACGTCTGCGCAGCGTTAGCGCAGCGGTCAATTGACTCCAGAGGACACTGATTGTACTGCGCTGGGCATACGTTTATCGATCGCCTACGCTGGACAAACGCTAGTGTGAAGGCGCTCTAAATGTTTGTAAACGTACCCCACGATACAGGAGAAATTCAAAGTGTGGGGCAACGTTTAAAAAAAAGTCTTGATTAATTATCAAGACCTTATAGACATAGACAGCTTGTTAAGAGAGCTTATGTGACTTTTAAGTTTTCTTATGTCGTGATGGCCCAGTAGTAGAGGCGCCCGCCTATCATACATGAGGTTGTGGGTTCGAATCCGGTCTAGTGCCAATGTGACTTTTTCAATTTATGAAAAAGACATCACTGACATCGTTCCGCGCCTCGGAAAGCACGTTACGCCGTTAGTTCCGGCTGTTATGCATGAATCTTTGACAGTCGTTACGGGTCGTCAGAAGCCTGAAAGTCTGACAACTAGTCTTACCAAGGGGTATTGTATTACCCAGTTACTGGGTTGTGGAGGTCGTTCCATGAAAAATACTAATATTCAGCGTAATAAATTAGCTACAAGTTTTTTTCAAAAAAGTTTTCTATTCATTCTTTACTTTATAATGTGTATAAGTATCAAGTTTAATTAAAATCTGTTCATTATGTCCAGATTTTAATTTTGTTTAAGATATTGTACAATCTTATAAATAAATAAAATTGAAGTCTGTTTGTAATATCAAAAAACAGCTTTTACTAAAAGCATATGAAAGTATATATCCATACTTATAACAAAATAACCAACTCTTATTTATGTTGTCCTTCTGGCTGTCTGTTTGTGCTAACTTATCTCCAAAACGGACAGATTTTGATAGGACTTTCACTGCAGATAGCTCAGGTGCACTCCCTCTTTCCTCACGCTCATAGTCCGATGAGACTACAAAAACCAACGGCTTTGCGCACTTTCCGAGAGACGAGGGTGTCACAACACCGACTTATAAACTCCAGGATGAGTTTCTCATGAAAAAGCCCAATAAAACGATTAACACACGGCACAGCGCACCGCCACGGTAGGGCGACCGCGCGGTCTGGCGGTGTACCGTGTTATAATTGCCGCTTCACCACCTACCGCGGCGGTGCGCGGTACCGTGTGTTAATCGCCTAACACTTTTTGTACGACCTGGGAGCAGGGCTCGGAAACCGGTTAAATTCTTAACCGGTAACGGTCATTGACCCCAAACCGAAATCAATTTAGGTTAAAGGTTGCACTTTACCGGTTTTTACCGGTTTATGCGATTTATCGGTTTTCCACGAATTTCGGTTTTGATACTGAAAATTAACCGGTTAAAACCAAGATAACAACGAAAGTCGATTACCAATGTTACTTTTTGATATAATTTAAACACACACTGAACACGTAATGAATTGGCTTTCAGAATTTCAAGCAATAGCTAAGGGTTTAATATATCTTAATTTTATATTCGTTGCGTTTTACCGGTTAATTTGGGTGTCAAAACCGTTTGTGCTTATGTTACCGGTAACCTTTATCGTTTGGGTTAGATAAAACAGTTCACTTGATTAACCGGTAAATTAAGGAACGATATTTTTACCGGTATTTGATCGAAATTAACCGCTCTTTTGAAACCGGTTCCGAGCCCTGCCTGGGAGTCAAACCCAGGACCCCACATTTCACAATCGTGCTCGCGACTGTGAGCCCAGCGGGGCAGTTATAGGCGGGTGGGCTGATGATATAAGAGGTAACTATAAAAAAAAACGGATCCCGTCCTGAAATAAAAGCATCATTGATAACCGGCATCCACGCAGACGAAGTCACGAGCATAAGTTAGTTTTAAATAAAAAAATGTGCTACATTTTATTATGAACTCATTAAAATATTGTCAAAGTTTTTAATTTTATTTTTGTCATTTTTTATTTTTGTCTTTTATTTTTATTTAATTTTTTTGTATATTTTTTCGTGCTGTCATATTTTTCTTTTTAATTCCCATCACGAACATTGCACCAATAGAGTTTAGTGAAACTAGAATTCATGATTTTCATGAAAAGGCTTTACAATTTCCGTTCTGAAGCATACTAAACTAAAACACTTAAGTGAACTTCCGATAAACGTCTGGCGAAATGGGAAGCTAGCGAAGACATAGAAACCCCATCGCTTCCCATTAGTGTCTGCGCAATTTCACCTAAAAGGGTACTCTGTCTGGGCGCTATGGCGTCAGCGCAATGACCTCTCTAGTGCGTCTACGAGTCGACTTATATTCATATTTAGAGATTCAGGGTTATTTTGTAAAACTATACTATTTTTGCTACTAAAAACTTTTTTGGTTTTGTATACAATACCTAGTTTCTTTTTTTAAATCTAGATTTTTTTTAGCGCGTACTGAATTACAATATCCTTTATTGTTCACTGTGGCTGTAGTATAGCTTTCTATCAGTTAAAGAATTTTATAATCTAAGCAGTACTCTGATAACTAGGTACTATAAAAAAAAACAGCCATAAAATCAACAAAACCTTGGAACGAAGTCGCAGACAGCAGCTAGTTTATTAATTAATTACATTGCCTGCGTAGGTACCCCTACAATGTATGTACTTCCTACCCCATATCATTTTAAGTACCCCATAAAAATATCCGTATTTCTTAAAATAAAATATATTTTTTCTTTTACTCAGATTTGGTGCTGAACCCGGTTGAAGAATAGTCAAGTAAGTGGTAGAAATAAGTACCTAATTTTACTTTTGTCTTAAACTAAAAGCAATTCTAGATCTACTTCTAAACTTTTTTTGGACCCGGCTCCTGACACTGTTGGATTTATAATTTTTGTGATTTTTTTTTCAGAGGTATAAATTATGTAAAAAAGGTAACATTCAAAGTCAATTAATTTAAGTATTTAAAGAAACATAACACTAAATGAATAAACTACCAAATATTCAGAAATAACTAACTACATTTATTCTTTAGTAACTAAGACGAAGATCTAAAATAATTGTGATTCTACAATTTTTCTATGAATCCACTAAGTATTTGCATTTGTGTTCACTGTTTACTAATAATTTTACAAATTTTAGGTTTTCTATGATTAATAAATTATTTTTTACTTTAAATTTGTAGAAAACCTTCACCATCCGAAACGTCAAAATAAACTTTTACTGTTTATTTTGTAGTTTTCTAGACGTTTAAACATTTGCCTGCTAGCAACACAACATAACCATAACTACATACAGTTAAATATAATGTTAAAAGAGGAAACAATTATAATTAGAAATCAGAATACTGTCTACGCATAACACTGCTACAACTAAGCGTCCGTAGCCGTAGCGCTACGAGGTGCTACGAGAATTTAAAAAGATAATATATGTCCCAAGAATTATTACATAAATATTCTGCATTAACCTCGCGTAAATGTAACAATTATTTTAACCGCACATAGATTTTTTTTTACAAACTTTTCAGATATAAAAACAAAAACTGACAAAAATGTTTGACACACGTGACTTCGTTCCCAGAACCGGCCGGATCGGGAACAAATCCGTACTGATACTATGCGGATTATATACACGAGTGAGGGAGAGAGAATAGAAGGAGCCCCCCACTACCCGCTGCTCGTCAGTCGAGTGAGCGTGTGTGCACGTGATAGAGTGCCCTAGTGTAGCGGACTAACCTATTAAGATTTTCAACCAGCCGTAACGAACAGAAAATAAAAACAATTTTATTATAAAAGTGTATTTGTTGCAGAATTTTATCGCATTTTTTTGTGCTAATTTTTTTTGTTTTATTGTTTTTTGTTATACAATATTATGTGTAGTTTGACTATAACTTTTACTTAAAATAAAACTTTGTCCCTTTGCTAGGAATTTCTCCTCCAGGATCAGGTACTGTAGGCAATTCAAGTATCTAGTTTATAATTTATAGTTTCGTGTGGGAATGAACCGGCGACATACATCGCACCAATCGATCGCTCAGCCACTGCGCGGACCGTGTCGTATTCGATTCGACAAACATAGCAACGAAAATAGAAGATACCAAGGAATAACCTACTTTTGTGTGCTTATGCTTAAGGCGAATTTCAACAAACTTTTATAAATAATTAAAGTTTTAATACTAATCTAGTATAATAAATGTGAATATAAGTTTGTTTGTTAACTCTGAAATTTTGCATATATACTTTGTTAGGTGCACAGAAACACAGTCCCTAGAAAATAAAATGATTACTGCCAATATGTCAGTGTTATGTTGCATGATCATTTTTGGATTCTGAGGGTAATACATCTGATTATTTTATTTGTAATTTTTATACAGTTATTTACGAAGTTACGAAATATAACAATAGCAATCAAAGATTTAACACAGGCCTTAAATTACGAGAAAAAAGTGTTAATATTATAATATCGAAATAATTTATTCCTACTTGTTAGTATGATAAACAGTCGTAGCATTATGTTTTCGTGAAACAGAATGTGTAGAATAAAATGATAACTAAAGAGTGCAATGTATTATTATTTTCAAGAGTAAGGAGTAGAACTTACAAGATGATTAATTTTTGACTAACTTCTTATTTTTTAAATAATCGCTTTATTTTACGGCGTGTTTCATTAATACATTTCGAACATACAAAAAATTACAACAATCATGATTCTACGTCCAGTATTGACGCTTGTATTATTATATTGCTGTTTATTGTTGCTTACTAACTTAGACGTAAATTTTACTAACAGTCAGGTGTGTTGAGTCTTGGTTACTCGAATAAATAAAAATTCTATTCTATTCTATTAAAAGAGTAATCGACGAAAACATGTTTTTTTTTTATTTTTCCTGAAAAGTTGCGTTTTCGCGGTTATTATTTTGTTTTCCGGAAACGGCGATAGGGAACGTGTAGGAACTATAGGTGGCAGCACTAAATCTACGAAAGAGGCACTATGCGAACATTAAACGAAACTTATCAGACCAGGGGGCTTAGACAAAGTAACATCGCTTCGTCGATTGGCCACGTGACTGAACGCGGCTTTTGTCAATCCCATACATTTTAGTCTTTTCTAACTTCGTTATCGTTTTGCAATAAAATTGTTACTTTGTCTAATAGTCCGGTGAAATTAGATCAAAACATAGGTGTGAGGTTACAATAATTCACACCCAGCTGAAAATTGGTACGATTGTTTAGAACACAATTATAAACGAAACCTAAAAAGTTCTCATCGATCTGAACTCTGGATTTTTTTTTATTAGGGGTCAAAGGTCACAAAAATGGGTTTTTCGAGATTTTTAGCAAACCGGTAAGTTTTATCATAAAATTACTTCAAACATAAATTGTAGTACAGATAATTATCTATAAAGATGTATAAATACTTTTTTCCTAAAGGTAGCCTTTCGAACTGAGCGTCACAAACGCAGCGTCTAATAGCGTCACCAACATCGCACTACAACAGCGGCACTGTGACGTCACTGACGCCGCGACAGTGACGCTGCGCTCGAATGACGTTCCCTAGAATTTCATACATTTGCATAGAACATCTATCTGTCGCACTGTCGCGGCGTCACAGCCGCGGCGCCAATGACGCCATAGACGCTCAGTTCGAAAGGCTACCTTTAGAGCCACTGTTCCCGAGATATGACGATTCAAAAAGTTGGAAGAGTTGTAATCGTCATAATATGTACTATAGTGATATGGTGTACTTAACGCGTTTTTTTAACTTGGTTGCCCCGGTAGGCCCATTCCACGGATATTGGCAAGGGTTGAAAATAATTTAAGCGGTTAAATAAAAAAAATGGGATATTTATTTGCCTGATTCATAATCCTATAATACTTCTGCTTCCTCTTCTTCGTCTTCTTGTTCTTTTTCTTCATACTGGGTGCAAGTACATTGCCTCAATAGTGATACATCGCATGTCTCCTCGTTGGTAGGTATCAAACGAATCCTCAACTGATGGTGATTCAACATTGGAGCACGATCGGCCTTTTTTTTTTCATTTACACCGCTTTTATCATTTTCAGCCCTTGCCTATATCCGTGGAATAGGCCTACCGGGGCAACCACGTAAAATAAACGCGTTAAGTACACTATATCACTATAGTACCTACAAATTATGACGATTACAACTCTTTCAACTTTTTGAATCGTCATAATTATTTCGGGAACAGTGGCTCTTAGGCAAATAGTATATATACATTTTTATAGATAATTATCTGAACTTCAATTTATGTTTGAAGTAATTTTTTGATAAAACTTACCGTTTTGCTAAAAATCTCGAAAAATCCATTTTCGTGACCTTTGACCCATAATAAAAAAAATTCTAGGGGTCGAATCGATGAGGACTTTTTAGGGTTCGTTTATGATGGTGTTCTGAACAATCCTACCAATTTTCAGCTGGGTGTGAATTATTGTAACCTCGGAAGTCTAAACTGACCGGACTATAAGCCCCCTGTCAGCCCCTATGTACTTTCAATTGTGTAAACAAAATTATCTTTTCAATAATATTAATTTTGAATATGATAAAATTTATAAAATATTTTTGCGTTTTTCACATTCTTTTGAATTGTGGATGTATTGGTGTATTGATGCATTATGATTAGCATGATAATTTTCACTTTAAAACATTAATTCTGTTTACTTGTCATAAATGACGATTGGTGATGCCAGTTGGCAGCACTTTCGTTGTGAGCGGTCCCTAAACGTAACTTACTTTCACCCCGTAAAATTACCAGACTGTTCCCAAGGAAAACAGCATCAATTTCGTTGTTATGAAAATAGATGGCGCTGGGTGTCTCTCGAGAGTCTCTTGTTCAACAGTTTCACAATTTGCTAGTAGATGGCGTTGATAGATGTGCCAGTTACCGCCACCTATTCACTAATACACAAACTAGTTAGTTAGGTGAGGATTTGACAATTTTAACTCTGCTAGTTGCGTGTCTTGCAATTATGGGCTTAGAACGGAACTTTATTCTAGGACGCTCCTTTTACACAAAGTTGTGTAAAAGGTATTTGGTGCTAATACGTATAAATTCATTAGATACACGCGAACCTGCTACATATAAATAGCCATGGGAGAACATGGCATTTCCAAATGTTTCCTTGCTACCTGCAAGGTTTGCCCTGCCTGCTTTTTTTAATTGAAATGTGGGGATAAGTGGGTTTCGAAGTATAATAACACTTTCCCCTTTTCCCATACCAATACCACGCCATCTATCGAGTAAATTTTGAAACGGTTCTGAATGTATTATGATTTTATAAATGCAAAAGTAAGTTTGTTATATTATTTTATGCCTCGGGAAAAGTATTTTTATTTTTTGGATGAAAGGTGGGTATTTATTTATCGTATTCAACGTCCTGTTTATGATTCCTGGATTTTAAAGGAGATCAACTTAATGTTACTATGACTTCTTCGAACTTTAGGCAAATATCTCAACCTATTCTGATCTGTAATAATCAGTGTCACTTGAATATCTAGTTAGAATCCGATTCGCAATTTAGTTTTTATTTCCTAGTATCCGTATTTTAATAGACACTAGGTTTTGCTTTAATTTTCTTACGAGTTTTCTTGCGAAACCCAATTGTTTTTTTAATAAAATATTGACTCGTAGACTATGTAGCTTTCCAAAGGTGAAAGAATTTTTAAAATTGGTTGAGTAGTTTTTGATTTCATCCATTACAAACAAAAAAATATTTATTTTTTGTCTTTATAATATTAAATTATGCGATGTGAAGAAAATGTTTGTTGCCAAGTTGTTGGTATTAATAAAATTAAGTTCTCATCAGGAGCTAGCGTAGTTATGAATTCGCGGCACCAAAACTTTAAAGTAGACTTAACAGCGCGCTCCACTCAAAAGTACTTAGTCAGTTTAGGTGATATTTTAGTCAATAAGTAATTAAACTCGATGAAATTTTGTAGATGCGTTTAAGGCACTGGTCTAGGTTTGTGGTTAACTCAAAATCTCGCGCGAGTTCTTAAGTTATACGGGGGGAAAGGACATCGACCCCAAGGTCGATGCGGTCACTGAGGGGTTAGAATCGTGTACCTACTATTTTTGTATTTATTAATGTGATTCCAGGATTTTGGAGTTATTAACAACTCAATGTTACTCTCGAACACTAAAAAATCTTATTATAGGTTATAAAAAATAATTACGCTTCTATACAAAAGTGCTACACATACACGGTCAAATGTATCGTTAACGCTGAAGGATCTATAAACATGTGCTAATTCCATGGTAAAAGCTTTAGTCATTATTAATAATTATTATATTAGGGAAATTGTAAAGAAATTGATTGAAATGAGGGCTTCAAATTTTCATCAGGTTCAATTTACTTGTTGATCAAAATACGAGTAGATAATTTTGTACAAAAAAAAAACAACCGACTTATTTAATTTTTTTCTACTTTCTAGAATAAAATTTATTTGAGTGTTTGAATGAAAGCTTTGGCTAGGTTTTGGTGTACGTACAACCTTTCACTGCATATTATACCTAAATTCGAAATCCTTCGTTGTATAAGATCCTCGTTGTAAAGGGGGACTCAAAGTGATCTTATAAGGGTTCTGTATTTCCCTCTTTCGGTACGGCACCCTCAAAACTACTACTAGTTGCCGCATAAAGTCGCATCGATTCACCGCTGCGGGTGCTGAGACAACTTTTAAAGGGTGCCTGCCAACAATATTGGCAGACAATGACCTTAACCTAAAAACCAAGGAAACCATTTCGTGTTTTCGCAAGCTAAAAGTCGCATAGTGATGGTATTTCCATACAATAGGCATTATAGGCGTTGTTTAACTTGACGTTAACGATAACGGGTAATGGAGTCCTTTTTAGAATACGTGGTAACGATTTTTCCGAGTATCTCTATTTATTCTATGGATCTGAATGCTAAATTCCTACACATACTAGATTTTCTATTTATTCAAGGAAACATAAGATAAATACTGTATCCTTTGCAATATTGCAAATAAAAGATGTAAGTATTGGTATAATTATATTAATGGAGCCTGTGTAGCTTAATGTACGTAAATAAATTTCTTTTTTCTAATTCTACTTTACCCGTCGTTCTAGCACTTGTAAATAATGCCATCTTCTACCCTCCTATACCTAAATAAAAGTATTTTCTTTCTGTGAAAGCTTTTAATTGGTCATCATTTCGTTATTAACATTTTCTTAATTTTTCACCGAGCTGTAAGATTTTTTTAAGGATTATTTAAAAATAAAATAAAATATACGTACACAATATCTAGTTATTTTGTACATAAAATATTTTGTTTAAACCAACAATTAAGCGAACACGAGAAAGCTTTTATCAAAATCACGGTTTTTTTTCAGTAAAAGCTCGGTGAGGTAGCTTTTTATTCATCTATCCAATGGAACAGAATACAAATAGACTATTACAAAAATCAATCTATTGCATCTCTACAGTGCTGTGAATTGATAAAATACGCTTTAGAAAATGTACAATTCGCCCGTAAATAACAATGGACGCCTGACTGAACGGTGAATTAAAAAACAAATCGATTAGGGTTCAAACAACAACTTGATTCGTTTACGAACCACAATATTCAATAAGAAATAAATTGAATAAAAATGTATAATGTAATGAAAAAATACGACTACATGGGGCAATCTAGATCGAACCATTCACTTGTAAGTAATATAAAGTACTCGATCCGTCGTGTCGTGACTTCGTTCGCGTGGCTTTTCCCCCCGCGTTTAGTTACGTCTTTGGTTACAGCCCCGCTCCCTTAGGAAGTAGCGTATTATACAGCTTATACCTCATGAATGTGGCTATCAATCACAAGTTTAAAGTAAAGGTTTTATTTCGATTCGATTGGGAGTTCCAGATATTAGTGCGTTTAAACATAGAAATCAAAACGCTCTCAGCATTATTATTTAAATAAGTGTAGAAAGGTTAGAATTGGAATTGGGGAATTGAATTATCAAATATTATAATAAAAAGGTAGACTCCAATTTTATAATGATAGATAAAAATCTGTAATAAGAAGGCAATAATTGAAATAATAATTAATTATCCATGCTAGCATAAAATAAGGTAATATTTTATACTTTAATTGTTAATGTTTAACCAGCTTTTGCCTGCGACTTCGTCCGCGTAATTAGCTTATCGCGGACGCAGGTGAAGTCGAATAAAAAGTAGCCTTTGTTGGGGTTTAAACTTACCCCGTACCAAATTTCATCAAAAGTTCAGTGGTTTAGTCGTTAAAGCGTACAGACAGACAGACAGACAAAGTTACTTTTGCATTTATAATATTAGTATGGATAGTAAATTACTTAAAATAATTTACTACAAAATTCTCAGTAATATCAACCACGGGTTTTTAAACGTCGCGTGACGGGCGCAGTTCGGTCGCTATAGAGACAATCTTGCTAATATCGAGGGGAGTTTTGTGGGGTAACATGGATCGATCAAACACCCTTGGTAAACGCTGAGCCCCACCTAAACTTTGCCCCACTTGTTGACTTGCCTGTTGTGCCCCACCATATGGTGCCAGGAGGGTTACGCATTTAATGTAATTATAAAAATTAAGTTAGGGTTGGAGATAATTGACCTTTTGTTATGAGATTACAATGTTGCATTAGAAAAGGGCCATACTTGAGTTATGCTGTCTTTGACTACTAATATAACAGTTAGGCATTTTCATTTCTATGTTAATCGATCAGAGAATTTCCTAAGAGTGTGTGCGCTGTCTATTCAAATGAATAAAATTGGATCGTCTCTTTGTAATGTTAGATGCAAAATAACAGCTTTTTGGTAAGTTTCGTGTAAACATTTATATGCGTTACTATACGCTAACTTTTTTTTTTTATATTTTTGGTCTGGCTCTCTGTTTGTCCCAGCTAATCTTCTAAACGGCTGTACCGATTTTGACGGAACTTTCACTGGCAGATAGGTGATGTGTGTGACGATTAACTTAGTCTCCTTATATTTTAGAAAAATAATTAGGGTTTCGCGTAATAAATAATAACCGCGTGTTATACACCGTAATTTTTAATTTATTGTAAATCTGAAAGTACATTCAAATGTCATTGTGTAGAATACCTAAAACGGACAGTTAGTGTAAGAAATATGATTTATTTTATACTTTGCCTAAGTAGTGTAAAGAACACCTGAATTATACAGATTCGTCGTCTGCCTAGCCTTTTCTCAACTATGTTGGGGTCGGCTTCCAGTCTAACCGGATGCAGCTGAGTACCAGTATTTTACATGGAGCGACTGCCTATTTGTCTTCCCAACCCAGTAACTGGGTAATGCGATACCCCTAGGTAAGACTGTCTGGTTGTCAGACTTTCAAGCTTCTGACGACTCGTAACGACTGTCAAAGATTCACGTATAACAGGTATTGTAAAGAACACCTGAATTATACAGATTGTCGGTAACATATTACAATTTGATGATGTGAAAAAAGTTGTCCTCGAGTACATTGACCCCCTGAAAGATTTACAATGAATTAAAAGTCAGCCAGTCTACCGGCAAACTTATTAAAAATGCTCAACGGTCCGGCAAAGTTGACATCATGTTATTGGCTTCACAGGCAAGTTTATCAAGTTTTATGACAGCTCGCGACCAACTCTCTAAATAAACTGTATTGTTGTTGTTGTGAATTTAAATGAATGTTGTTGTAATGTTCAAATTGTTGTTATTGTTATATTTATACTAGTTCACTGTTTATATTCCGTATTAAGCGCGTTGCCCTAATTCTTTATCTGAAATTAGCTGTTTTAGTTTCTTGTAACATTCGGTCATCTTTAAGTGAAATCGGTAGAGCCGTTTCGAAGATTAGCCGGAATAAACAAGCAAGCAAATAGACTAACAAAATGTTAAAAAATGTGTTTTTGTTTTAGTACCTTGTAAAGATTCATCAATGAATTTAGTGAAAAGCTGATTGGACATTACAAACAGACACTTTAATTTTATTTATTCGTATCAATTGCATGGATATGGACTATAAGCGAGAAAATCCAACAACCTTAGTTCCTTTTCAGTTTGGCAATTTAAAAAGTAATCTTTACTATTGCTATACGGACCGTCCCGGCTTTGCCCGGGTGCAAACTGCCTACTTATCCGAGGTATTTTACAAAATAATCTTTCATTTAAACCTTGTCCAAGCCATTATCAAACCAATAAAAAAGAATCAGCCAAATCGGTTCAGCCGTTCTCAAGTTTTATGCTTAGCAACACAAAGTCATTCATTTTTTTATTTATAACTAGCGGACCGCCCCGGCTTCGCACAGGTGCCAATTTTCGACATTTCAAGTGGGTTTTTAAAAAAAAATCTTCCATAGGAACCTTGTCTGCGATAATACCGATAAAACAAAAAAAGAATCAGCTAAATCGGTCCAGCCGTTTTGGAGTTTTGCGCTTAGCAACACATTTAGCAATTCATTTTTATTATATATGTATATAATAAAAATAATAATAATCTAAAAGATTTTGAAAGAATATGATTCAGTTCATTTCAAGACAGAATTCTTGCCTTTTGTAATTATATTACTTTGTGCAAAGGGGTTACCGTCAAAAGCTGAATTAAGCTTGACGGAGAAGACTTTAATGAAGAATGAAAGAAAGAAATGAGAAAAATTGGAATTGAAAAGGAACTTTTAAACAATTTTTATTCAGGGCAAGCCGATTTTATTGTGATAGCGAGAAATACGGAGGATGCTGCTGGCTTTGTAGTAATAACAACAGTTTCTCCTTTTCTCTTTTATAAATTGTACATACTTTGTTATTTTATTATCAGTAAAAGTTTTTGTTAATATAATCCAGATTTAAGATGTAAAACAAATAAATTGGCTATCCCAGTTTTTTAAAAACTATATCAGAGAAAATCAAATGTCTGTCTTATAATTATGGTTTAAATCTTTTTGGAAACCGTACGAGTACCTACACAATTATTTTTATTATTATCTATACTTGAGCAGACCATAAATACCTACTAGAGTTTTTAGAAACAACACAATATTATCGTGATCAACTTTTTGCATAATACTTTTCCTCGGAAACAATTTGTTCCATTCCGTTTATAGGTAGGTAGTATATAGTACATGTACATGTATGTAGGTACCTACAACGGGTGGATTCACACGAGCAATTTAGCACCCCCCTTGACCTCGATTGTAGGGAAGCTCATAAAACGTTATCACAATGGTAACTGCAACAAAACAGGACTGTTTTGCCACCGTGTTCTATGTTATTAGTAAATCAATATCAGACTTACTTTAGTCAGAAGGCCAATTTTATTAATTAACTTATATAACATAACATCACGCCTGTAAATGTGGGTGTACTAATGGGTACACCTCTGCCTAACCCTTCCGGGATTACAGGCGTGATGTTATGGTATGTTAATTAGTGGTGCAGATGATGTAGGATGTAACCGCACACCTGACATGTGTCTGTAGTCTGTCAGTATTGCTTATCTCCCTAAGCTATGATTAACATGCTCAGTACCTATACGCTCTAATATTATCCCGTGGCGATCATTACAAACACACAATAGATACTACAGCATGATGGTTACAAACTGAAAATGAATACTGATGTTTAATAAGTAGATCGTACTTAGTCTAGATTTCAGGTATTTTAACGTAAAACATTTTTGTTGAATAAAATTTTATGTAGCAAGTCATGCGAGAGAAAATAAAATGAAAACTCTGAAAATGGAGGGGTATTACTTCAATATGCAGCTCGTTAAAAAATTTCATAAAATAAGGAAGGAAATTTTTTGATGGAAATAAAATCGAGCAAATATAATGTATTGCTACCCAAAAGCATTAAGCCGTTTCATTTCTTTCTATGGTTGCGAGTTGCTTTTCGTAGAGCGGAATCTACGCCCCCCGAATACTTGCAAAATTACAACTGTTTTTGTAGTACAAATATTTTTTTTTTTGTGGTTCAGAATCGTAGCCTAATCTGGCTTAATATCATTAATTTCATACATTTACAGAGAGAGAGGCGCTGGCACTTAACAACATGACCTACGCTTTTTGAATCAAACCCCTGATCCAACTGTCTAACAAGAGCCTCCTTAGGTATTGATCGAGGCTCTCGCACGGTTATTATGCCATTAGCAGTAACGGCTATCGCACAATGAACGTCGACTCCACATCCGCATGTCGACAAAATCATGTGAAAGCCAAGTTAAAATACTTGATTTCAAAATAGATATATGAACCAGTCATCTTACATACTATTATTATAAATGCGAACGTTAGGATGGATGGATGTTGGTGGCTCAATAAAGTTAGAACGGCTGAACGGATCTGAAGGCACGGAGATACTTAGTAGATAATTTATAGTCTAGAATAACACTTTTTTATCCTGGGAGAATTTCCGGTTTCTGTGGTATAATTTATCAACTTCCTCGCGGTTGAAGTCGCGGCTGGTTGAAATGTATAATAACGTTAAATGAATGGTAATGTAAGCTTTCCCCCCACTTTGATATTTAATATTAAATCCTCGTTTCAATATTAAATATCAAATTCCAATCCCAATATTAATGAAATAACGGACACAAACAAGTAGGTTTATTATTCATGCATTTATTAAATGTTATAAATAACGTAAAGTAATCCGATTGCGTTGAGTGCACAATAATTAACGTGAAATGCGCATGCCTATCAATTAATTTTAAGTGTCCGTTCCACAACACAGCATGTGCCTACTACGATGGCGTGATATCTCTATGACGAGTTTAATTTAACATAAAACAGTGTATTATTGGAAAATGATGAGTAAATACTGGTACAGTCAGAATAAACAACTTTTTTACTAAATAAAAACGCAACCCTGCCTTCAAAAACGGCCTTGAGCCTGGTAAATGTCGGTGCTTGCCGACGAAGACAAAGTTAGTCGTGAAAGCGTGTAACGGCAGGCAGACAGACAGAATTACTTTTGCATTTATAATATTAGTAAGACTATTCATGTATGCATTCTTGAATAATGTATTTTTTGCTACATTCACGGCACCAGATAATAAGTTACCTAATCCTAAGTAGTTAGGTATGCAATGTATTTACAGGTATAAACGTAAACCTATCACGGCAAGATTATATATATATTTTTTTATTATAAAAACTAATATCAATATCACCATAAAAAATAACCACGCTTGCTCAAGGCGGATTGGCGATTTCAGTTTTATATTAGTTATAGTACCAGGTTTTCTCACGATGTTTACCTTCACCGATGTCCAAGATACATTTAGAAAGTACAAATTAACTATAAAAAGTCACATAGGTCTTGCCCGTGCCCGGTTGCGGACCCACAGCCTCGTGCATCAGAGGCTGTGGGCCTTAGCCACTGGGCCATCACGACATCGCTGACGAAAACTAAACACAACCTTAAATAATTTAATAAAAACATTGAGGTTTAATCAAAAGAATGAATACAGGTAGCTGTCTTCGTAATATTCGTAATTTTTCGCCGGCACGAGCAATTATTCACGTCGAAAAAGCCTGGCTTTTGATTTAATACAAATTGCGATAAGTAATATCAATTAATGTTCAACAATTTGTAGGTGAAAACTTATAGATCCATAAGCCCCATAAAAGCCAATGCGTGTCAGCGAGATAAAATTATACAGAGCGCTTTGTTTGTTTTGAATTTTGGCAACAAATCGAGGTAAAATTTGAATATTATTCAATTATGAATGATTGATTTTGACAGAGAGACTCTTATGTGTGAGGGGGCTCAGCTATAAACCAAATGTAATTAGGGAATCGATATCATTTTCAACTTTAAAAGGCTATTTTGTAAAGCACCATGTGTTGAATATTGTTTGAATTGTAGTGTAGGATTGTACTGGATTTTAATTTTATTGTGGAACTGTCGCTTATCTTGCTTATTATATTTTTCCACATAAAAGTGAATAAATGTATTAATTTTGAGTGAAATATATTGTTTTAAACCGTGTTGAAATTGCTATGAGAATGTAGACGTGGCAATCTAGCAAGAGATCGTGAGAAATGATTACGCAGTAAGTGAAAATAAGTTTAAAATTTAGTGATTATTAAACAGTGAATGACTGAGTTCATTGCTTTGTTTTTTGGCCCTAATATGTATCCATAGGCCATCTTGTTAGTGCAAACCGGTATTTTCGTTTGTCAATAAGATGTTCTACGGGGTATCTTCGAAGACCATGTTTATTTGACTAAGGATAGGTACTTGACCAGCAATTATCTTTAATCGTCACTAAAATAAATCACAATATGAGTAGGTAATATAATATTCTATTAATTATTGAAAAATTCTATTGTCTATTTAAATATAAAAGTATACAATTATTGTTTTCATTTAATCAGAAAAAAACTACATTACATTTTCACGAAATTCATAGGTCTCATATAAATATCGAGAAAATCTGATGTCCCTAGATCTACTTCTGTCTGATTCAATTTTACAAATTGATATTCACAAATGTCGAAAGTATCGACGGTCGTACAAAAAACAGACGAGTAAAAAAAAATAGAGACGAACATAAAACTTCTAGCGAGCTCCAAGTCGAGTGCCGACCAATCGCCTTTTTAACGCAGTTTTATATACGGAATGCTATCTAAAAAATGAAAAACATTAGGTTGTTCATAAATGAAGAGCTATGGCAATATCAAAAAATGAACCCGGTTCCAGTTAATCGATGTTTCTAACCTTTGCGTCTGTACCTGTGTATAAGTACACTCCTAACATATACACTTCGCTTCAATCGAGATAAACCATTTTCCATGTTCACTAACCCCGTTGTGTATTGCGCAGTACCTACATAGCTATATCCCTACCTACTTTGCAACCATGATGTAGTTCCACACGTATTACCAGCATGCATAATACATACAGAGCAGACTACTCCACTCCACAGCTGATGAATAAAAACGGTGTGTCCATAGCCTCGCCAACGCTTAAACTAGGAGGTCACTAACACTGTTAGGTAGAACACAGAACGTAGCCGGAGGTGCTAATACGAATAATTCGACCATTATTGGAAATTTCCCTGTTAATTTGACTTGCACAGTTTGCTCGTTTATTGCGGATAGTAGGTCAATTTAATTTTTCCGCTTAATCCAGGTCAGTAAGTCTATAGACCGATAGTAATCCAATAGTTTGGTTAGATGCTAAATTGACGGATACGAAGTTTAACCTCGATTTTAATTAGATAACCGCTATCTGCTATTGAATACAAGCCAATTTTATTGGTGGTTGTTTTCGGCTACCAATCAATACAGCACAATTTACGAGGACGTCTGAAAACATCCGGAATGATTTTCTGAAATCTATGTTTGAAAGCTAAACGTCAGCATTGCATTGCTGGTTTTGATTTTTCAAGATCGATCAAATAGAGTGACACTAAATTTTCAGAAAGATTTTTAGGAATGTTGTGCGTGGCAAGTTGTTCAGATTCTGAGTTTCGTTCCAAAATTCAGAAAGGTATTGTGTAGGTCTTGCACGAGCGCACTAGAGTAAAAATATTCGATTATATGTATTATATGTAGATTTGTAAATACGACCAAACATTTACAATGGATTCAGTATTGATTCCAGACCGCCCAGTAAAGAAGCTTTTTATCGGTTATAAAAAAAACAGCTGTTTCACTGTACAACAATTACTTCCAATTTAAAACAGCTGCTCCATTAAAAAAAAAACGTTAGGGTGTACCTTCCACCCCGAACACAACTTCATTTTATATTTATCGGACACCTGAAAGAGGCCATTGTATTCATCATTATAATAAAGCCGATCGATACATTTATGTTTGCTTCACTCGACAAAATGTCGAATCAGCAGATTTTATTATTTGTTGAGTCGATCCCGTAGAAAGTCCTTAATAATGATGATCCCTATTCATGATTTTGTTAAACAAAAGCTTAATTACATACGACAAGCTCAGTTAAAACCACGCTGTGCTACGCTAAGACCTTCAAACTATATAAACAGTATGCGCGGTCCTTCCAGTTAAAAAATCGATCGTGTTTACATTACGCTTACCCAGCGTGTTCGTGCTAAGCGTTCTGGATTTAACGACCCGTCTATACTCAAACCGTATGCCAGAAACATGAAATAAAAATCAAAATGTTGACTTTCTAAAGCCTTATTTATTAAAAATAGTAATTAGCAATGAATTATTGTAAAGTTACGAAAATTTCATTACTTTACTTTTGATATTATTACTGTGTCGGCATATTTTAATCGCTAAAAATTCTTGGAGCGCCATGGAATCAATGTATAAACATTAAAATTATGAGAACAATGGGTTTTGGAGCGCAGTGGAATAACTTGCAGAAATGGGTAAGGGTGTTTGTCATAATCATGGATATTATTTACATAAATACTTCTTCTTCTTATCGTGTGGGTAGTAAGGCCTTACGACCCTACACACCCTAGTATCAGAGTTTCTAAACCGCCTCAAGGGCCTCTGACATGGTTTGAGTGGAACAGTAAGTCCAGGTTTCCTCACGATGTTTCCCTTCACCGATGCAAGTGATGTTCAAGATAAACTTAAGAAAGTACATATGAATTGAAAAATTCACATTGGCACTTGCCCGGATTTGAACCCACAACCTCATGCATCAGAGGCGGGCGCCTTAACCACTGGGCCATCACGACACAAAAAAACTAAAAAAAACACATAAATACTTATTAAAGGTCTTAATTAAACCTTGCGTTTAATAAACTTGAAACTCAGTACTTTTAATCCCAGTGAATTATAAACTTTACATGAGCTATTTTCATATCAAAATGACCTGTTTTTCTGAAACTTTCATCGTTTCGCCCTGTCCGTCCGTTTGTCTGTCCACCCACAGCTTAGCACAGAAAACCTTAGTAGGTACTAGAAGGCTGTAATTTAGCATGAGTATACATACGAGTATGAACCACGCCGACAAAGTGGTGAAATTAAATCTTGAATAAAAAATAAATCTAAGTTACCTCTCCTACTCGTAAAGAGGGGAAGGTTTTTTTACTCGTCTACCTCATAGAGTGGGGTATCGTTGGAGAGGTCGTTCAAAAATATTGCGGGTGTGTAAAAACCATTCTCGATTTAGGGATCCGTTTGAAAAATATGAAGATTTTAAGTGTTAGATTTAAGTGTCTCCCGCCCCCTGGCAGATAAATGATTGTTTTTGGGTACCTACATACGTGACAAAAAACACGAAATTAGTAAATATACAAGACGAAGTCAAAAGTAAAATAATCGCAGCCAAATAGGCATAGTGGTTAATGAGTAATATGGGCAACTGCGGAACCCTACACTGCGTGTGACTCAACGCGAACTTGGTCACTTGTTGTTGTAAATTGCATTAAATAACATGATAATGTTTCCAGGGGAGAATTTTACTACTTGCTTCGATTTTCTCTAAAATTGTGCAAATAATCTAAAAGTCCGGAAAAAATGTTTGGCAAACGATTTCTTAAAAATTCAACCCATGTTAAAACATGAAAAGAAGGGAACAGTGTTTGTAAGAAAGATCTTATTCCCTCAGTTTAGATATTTGGAACTTATCTGGGTACCTAAATAATATAGGTATTCCATTAATTAGTAGGTTGAGGAGGTGTTAAAATTCAAAGGGGGGAGTGCGAAATTAAAGCGATTGAAGTCGCTAGTTGAGCGCTAGTTATCTAAAGACGATTATAGAATCGTCTGCGGCCGGAGATTGCGGGAAGCTGCGCGACTACAATAGCTCCGAACAATCGTCTCCCGAACAATTGACGCGGCTGCCAGTAGTGATAACGAGGGTGTACCATGCAATTAGGTCGCTCAGACCGACCGCAAAGCAGAATTCGAAATTGCGCTCAAACTTTGCATGTGCGCAAAATCACTTCCTATTCCCAGCAAATTCAGAACTTTTGACAAGCGTATTACCTCAGTGCAGGCAGGTACCTGCTTCACCACCAAAACTTTCACGATTAAGTTAAAGTTTTAAACACACTTACATTATAAATTTGGAGGTTGTTTACCGTTAACGTGTTCCGAGTGGTTTGAATTTCAAGCTGAACAGTTTACTGTCGATTTAGTATTAAATTAGTTACGTAAACTCTAACTTCATATTGTTTGAAAGTAATCGATTCCTATTCATGCCAGTGTTTGGATTCGTGGTAAGGAACGGTATAGTATGTGGATTTGCTTACTATACCAATCTCTTCCGTGACGGGTTGCTATGTACATATCAGGCACGGACTTGCATGACGGGTTCCTATGAACATATCAGGCACGGAATTGCATGACGGGTTCCTATGAAGCACGGAATGGAACAATGACTACTAATTCCACTAGATAGTATCAACGGACGATAGTTGGCGCTCCGGTCATAGTCTCGTAGTTTTCAATACAAAGAATATATTTTGCCTGACACATTTCTAGCACTGTCGTCGGGTGAAACGGGCAGACACAGCGAATGTTAAAAAAACATCCAGGGCTTTGTTTCAATTACTGAAGGCCGGTTTTGAAAATAAAAAAAAACAGTAATGCGGACATGTGTTTCACTTCATTTCTTCGAAATAATGTCTTAATGATTTGGTATGATATAACGTTTACTGCGATAATTTAAATCAGTCAATTATTTAATGATTTATAGGACGTTATAAAGTTTAAATTGTGATCTAGAACACAACACAAACATATATATTTAATAATACTATAAACAGAACTTACAATACGCGGAGTTCCGCAATGCTCACTGCGGCATTGACAACGAGAATTTCATTACAAAGAATTTTCTTTCATAGTGGAAAAGTTAGAATTGATATAACATGTATGTGAAGCCTTCCATTTAATAGCGATATTATTTGTCGTATTGGCGATTACAGTTTGTTGTTTATTAAAAAAATACTGTATAGAACCATATTATGTAGGTGTTGTAGTTTCGTTTAGAATAGTTGTTTTTTTTCTTATCAACCGCCTATATATGTATACTCTAGCGAGTATAGAATCATTGTGTTGAATCCATGGCAAATGTTTTCATTACGATGTCCCTTCCACCCCATAGACATACATTGTCCGTTACCCTACCACACAATTGTAATCAGAACTTCAGGTGAATAACGCGGTCAATTTTTGCTACGTATATCTACGTACTCTCTACAGCAGCATATTTTTGCGCGTCGACTCCGCTTTACAATTCAAGTAGTAGTAGGTAGGTATTTTGCATAAAATCGTTTTTATATTCAGTACAGTGACACGCGAAACACGTAACGCGCACAGTTCACGCGAATTTGTATAACTTAATAACACAGTAAGAAACACTACGCTGATTATATTTTCCCATTTAACCGGGTCTTACCCGCCTATTAGCCGGTTAAAAAATAATTACAAGAAAATATGCTAGTTGCAGACATAATTATACTATCCCACCAAAAACATTTATTTTTTTTAAGTAAAATGTTGCCAAGACGAGATCGTATTGGCTCGCACTGTCAAAAAGTTATCAGATGTCTAGCTTCTAATTATACAAGGCCTCTTTACCTTAATCAATATATGTGTCTTGGCCATTTCGCTACATTCACATGGGCCATTCAATTATTTTATTACAAATTTATAAAATTGAAAAAATAAATACAGACTAGAGTCTACTAAATAAATACAGACTAGACCTAGACTAGAGTCAGTTAAGTACTGACTCTAGTCTAGGTCGGAGCTGACAGAGACAAAATCTACGATGAAGTGAACGTACCCAGAAGAAGCCTGTTCAATCTAAAAAAATTGTATAATTTTGTAATCTTTAAAAATATTGTATAATTTTGTAAGAGTTACCAATTAAAATTAAAAAAAAACAATGGCTTTAACCAAATAAAGGATATGATTGTTGTAAGCTTTAATCGAATGCCAATATTCTACGTATTGTCAATACCGATTCAATATTCGAGTCCCTTGTTTACCAAGCGAAACAACTCAATTAAACCGAGCTTCGAGGCAATCTATCATTTAAACCATTCAGTATTCTATTTATACTTATATAAACGTGGTATCGCAGTGTACACTTAGTTCTGTATAATCAGTCTAGACTTTTAGCAGACAGATTACGTAAGCGTTGTCTGTGCAACTTTCGACAATGCCAGTTTTATACGTATATTCCTGCCCTAATTGGGAAGCGGGCTGCGCATTGCAAACAGAGCTTTTTAAAATTAAACCCAGTTCTGCTGTGCTCTCTTGGAAATTCTCTCGAAATTGTCTCTCTCGTTGTTATGATTCGTAGAAAGTTTCGTTTTTGTTTTATTTAGTACATTAGTACAATATTACAACAGGTAATAAACTACAATTTAACTCTATTCTTAAAAAGGGAATTAAAAAGATATAATACCAGCCTAATTAATAATACCAGCCTATTTTAAGCTTACTTAAGGCGGATTGGTGAATTTAGATTTATAATAATTACTAGCTTTTGCCTGTGGCTCCGTCCGCGTAATGTCGCTGATCGCGGACGCAGACGAAGTCGCGGAATAAAACCCTAATTCTTTTTAGAGTGCAAACGTACCCCGTACCATATTTCATCAAAATCGGTTCAGTGGTTAAGTATTAAAGGCATAACGACAGACAGAGTTACTTTCGCAGGTGTGTCTGAAAATAATGTTTAAAAATACCTTATAAAATACACCGAACCTTTACTTATAAATCACTATAATTATATTGGTGAAAACCGCATGAGAATCCGTTCAGCAGTTTGAGTTCATCGCGATCAGACAGACAGACGCGGCGGAGGACTTTGTTTTATAATATGTAGAGATAGTGATAATAATATCAGAGAGATATCTGAGTTTGGTATTGATTTAAAGTAGGCAAAAACTAACAATTCCGAATACCTACTAGTTTCATACTTCTTTAGTACCAGCGCATAGCAAGCAAAATGATACGAAGTTTCACAGACCGGTCTGTACTTTCGAACTTCGACGTCTTAACGTTTTTAAACTAAAACTTACGAAGCGGTAACGCACCAGGAGATACGTCTGCTCATTTCCTTCGGCGCTCAGTATTTGCCAAGATCTCAAGAGCGAGAAAGTAACTTTGAATGCTGCAACCTCAATTCAAAAATAAAATTGAGCGTTCTCTTATAATGAGCATCTTAGGGATGGGACATGGCAGGTCAAGGCTTATGTGAAATAAATTAGCGGATTTACAAGCATTCCAAAACTAATAAAAAAATATTTGCTTTAAGCCAAGCGATTCTCAGAGTCTAGTCGCCTACACAAAAAAAAAAAAAAAAAAAAAAATTTAAGCGTTCGCTAAAACGACCGACAGACATTTGGTTCTATTCGTCGTTAAAATAAAAAATGGCGAATGTTTCATGTCTTGTTACAAGTGAATGCTCTAAACTCTAACTAATCAATAGTGGCATTTCGTGTAAACTACAAGCTACTATATTGATACCAGGTATTAATACAATGGGTACCATCAGTGCGTCCAATCTTCAAATGGCGTTCACATCCAAGTCATGAATTGGCTATCGATCCATGACTATTGTACACTGGTAGTCTTTGAGGAATCCTCGATGTGTGTCGTACGTTAGTTCGATTTGTTTGGTTGTCTGGAACATCTTGATTGCAAAGATAATTGATTGCAACGTTGCTTTAGCTCGACGGAAGCTGTTACGACGAGAAAGTGTTTGCATGTCGCTGTCAGAGCGACTAGGAAACTATGTTCGTTGACACCCGAACTTAGTAAATTCATTACAGAGAATTTCAGACCCTAATTTCAGTCCAATAAATTAAGCTACTTTGAAGTACTTTAGCAAACATATTTTATGCACTTGCATTTGCAAACCATTTTGTTTTATATTATGCGTTGGAAAGTTCCTGAAAGTAGAAAGGGGTAATTGCGTAACTCACTCCGAATCTTAATCATAAAATTTTCCGGATGTTAATAATCCATTGCTCTACAATATGTTAGCAAAGTTCGTCTCCTCGACAACGTTAACAACCCAACGAATAATTGCTAAAATGAAACGCCTTTTATGAATTGCAAATCGTTTCGTGCAAAAAGGGTGCTGGTGAAATACAAAGCCAACAGAATTACTAGCGCCCACCCTAACGAAAAGGGACTTGGTGATAGAAACGGAATGCGTATTGGCGGCTTTTTGTCGGTACGGCAGCTCTAGAGCGCGATACATGAAAGAATCAAATAAAAAAGTAAATGAAATATTGCATTCCGTTTCCACAATTGTTCCTAACGGGAGCTTTGTGCCATCGAGGTTTTTTATTCTAAGTGCCTGTGCAAAGATAGAATATATCCAAAATAAAATAGGCTATGATTAACTCTGTTAACAGTTACGCCGGTAACTACACCAATGCGGTATGTAACGTGCGGTTGATATTATATGAAATTAAATTAAATTAATAACCTCAAACTAAATTAATAAACCAAAACTGTTATATTACTAACCAGCAGAACAATGTACAATATAGGTACTCGTACAACTAAAATTTTTGCTTTGATTTTAAAATTCTTTGTGGAAATATTCAAAATCATTTAATACTTATTATTGATACAATTACTTCTGAAAATGCGTCAAGTTTTGACGTGGATTGGTTTTTCAAAGAGCCAAATAAGGAACACGAAATGTGATGATTTATGTTTACTTCGTGTAAATGCAGAACCAATAAAATGCAGCTGCTATCCATAAATTTAAACAACAGTCATAATAAATATTGTAATATTTTTAGTAGACGTTCATTCGATTAATCACAGAGCGTACAAAAAATGTGTTAAAAAATACAGAATATTTTTTAAATATTCGCTTCGACATTACCGAGTCTGAAATAAGGGGATAGGATTGCATTGAGAAATAAAATGCATAAAAGTTGGACCCACCACGCTCGCTACGGATCGCTTTTGTTATATAATTTAAGAGTTTGTAACAAAAGGCAGTTGGAGAAGAGATGATCCACAGTGACACTGTACAGGCGCGGGTAGCGGCTCGCCGGATCACAATCAAATATTTACCATTTGACCCACTTTTCTGCACATTGTTGTTTTATTTTGTTTTTTATTTCTATGTCTCTGTGTCCTTTATTGTTGATGTCACGGTAACAAGTTGGTACACTGTATGGTAAATTCCGCCACGCTATTCTATCGGACTATTTTGTTTGGGGTTGACCGACAATTGAAATGCTATTCAAAACATTTTTGAATTACATTCTGCATTGTCTGTTTTCATATTGGGACTAACGTTTGATCACACGCCGCTTAAACGTGTCACTGTACAATGTAAGTATATAAATATACTGTTATGGAAATTCGTCGTGAAAGGGAACAATCGCCGTTAAGAAAATTACAGGAGCAAGTACTCATTCTTTCCAATAGATTGCTTATGAACTCATAACATATCTATTAATGATCCTAATTATCAAGTCGTTAAGTATTAATGTCTTGGTGCTATGTTTTGTGTCTGTAGTACTAGCGCTGGTATCCAAAGAATAGGAACCGCATCAAGATAAAAGACGGGAATAACTGCGTCGTTAACTTGGTCATACACCAACATAATTCAGAAATGTGTCATCAAAATAACTGTCAACATGTTTGCTGTGTCTGCAAAATTATCGTTGCATTGTGACGAAAATTTTCGTTCTTTTGTCGCTTTAATTGGATCAGGCGAGGTAAATACAATTTCCGGCCTTGTATTTGATATAAATTACTGGTTACCAACAAAACAGTGGTGCTCAACCTGATAAATCGCGTTTCAATAAATGGAGTTTACCCGGCTTCACATTACCTTTTGTGGTCTGTATGTACTTAGGTTAAGAAACTCGAGTACCGTTTTTATTATTGTGGTAAGTCGAAACCTTTAATGTATTTTTATTTGCAACAGTAGAAAATCGGGAGACGATGTTTACTTTTGCCTTTTCACTGCTGGTAGACTAGACACGCTTTCTGGAAGTAACAAAGGGTTGTGTTGCTTTAAGCCCGACAAACCACTAGTCGTTGTATCGGCGTGAACAAAATAAACTGCTTTATTGTTAAGCTTTGACTTTTTAAAATGTAAGTGTCATTTCTCGGAACACAAAGAGATCGTGAACAAGTACCGGCACGAGCAAAAATGTTACATATTTATTAATATTTTTAGATGTTCTCGTACAGTTTTGATACAAATTGTATGGTGTAACGAACATAGTACATTTTGGAAATCATACAAGAAACAGGTGTTTATCAAGATTGTTGCTATGGCCTCCGCTGTCTGTCAGCGGGCTGAACTCATGAACGCTCAGTCACTGCGCCAGCCTTGTCGTTTGTTTACATAGTCTAGTCGTAGTCTACGTCATTTGTAAGTGCTACGGCCTACGAAACTACGAAATAACTGCGTCTTTTTGAAGAACAAATTTTTTATTTCGTGTTTTACTTCAAATAGTTTGTAATTAATAACACATAAGTATATCATGGGGGAGGCCTTTGCCCAGGAGTGGGACAGCAACGGCTAATAAAAAAAAAAAAAAAAAAAAAAAAAAAAAAAAAAAAGTATACAGACTGAGATGGTTTTTTTTTTTTGCAGTAGTCAGGATTTAGTGTCCTAAGAAACTTGACTTGGCTCTCGAGGTTGTTGTCATGTAGGTTGTGATTTCCGATAGTCGTGACGGCTTATTATGGCATAATAGCCAAGAGCCTCCACCAACTCCTGAGAAGGCTCTCGTTGGGCAATTGGGTCAAGAGTTTGATTCAGAAAGCAGTATTCCTGGACTCAGCGCGTTTTGTCCGGAGATTCCTCTCTCATAAACCATAACCGGAAGCTTGGGCCCTGTTCCCGATACCGTTATGCCACAATTGTTTTAAATTTAAAAATGTAATTTAAACGTCAATGAAATGATGAAATGAGCTGAATGGCTTTTCTCCATGAAAACTTGAATATAATATTAATATTATTCCACCTCGCTAAAATTAGAATCGTCAGGTTCCATGATAAGATCTCAAAGTCCTTAGGAACGTTAATAAGTGGCTTTAATAAAACACGGTAAGGCGGCCAGTAATAAAGTAAAAATAGCAATGTTATAAATAAAGGTTTTATCGTAAACTGTAGCGTAAAGTTATTTATAATCTGTATTGAGGAGTATCGTGGTAACATAAACAAATAAGGTTAACATAACATAACACAGCATAACGTAACATAACACTGTTCGTTCACTTGGACGTGACGACATGATTAAATAAAAAATCAGCAGTTTCTCGATAAAACATGTTATAAGTTTGAGACTGAATTCAACGTCTTGACCAGTCGACACGACTCCCACACCCCACCACCCCCATCCCGTCTCCACACACGATTTATTTTATTTTGTGCTATCGTACGTAGACAGGGTTCAATCGGAAGATGTGCGGACCCACACTCACCGAAGTAATTACCGCGGCTTAAAGATAATTAAAAATAGGCGGGAAAAGGATTTAAAATAAGCCTCGAAGCTTTTTATCCTAATTACTGATGTTAACAAACATGGAAGTTCCTTTTTTTTCTTACAATATTAAGGGTAAAAATATTTCATATTTTCTTTCTAAGTTCGTCTTGGACATCACTGACTTCGGTATAGGAAAACATCGTGAGGAAACCTAGACTTATAATCAACGAACATAAGTAAGAAATCGCCAGTTAGTCTGGACCAAGCGTGGTGATCAATACTCGTGCCTTCTCTGTATGAGAAGCATCCTATGCAATTGTACTAAAATCGGCTGGTATTATTATTACCAAGCTCACGAACCGAAAAACGAATTGTTCTTTTATTTTGCTAGCTTTTATTTTGCTGGTTGAAACTTGAAAGTCCATTCCAAGTCCAACAAAATTCTCATTGGACAATCGGAATGTTCGATTGCTACCGATTTCCGAAATGGTAATAATTTGATAAACAAGCTGTATCTGTAACTGACACACCGATAGACATAATGGAATCTAACGGCTAATTCTCGTCCCAATAACGTTCAAAATCTAGTCGAATTCTCGCCTCATCGACCATCAATGTCGCAAATGTATGTAGATTAGCGAGCGTTGTTGTAGTTATCGTGTTCATTATTTAATTACTTAATATGCGCATTTTAATGCGAATAATAATTAGGATCGGCGCTGATACCCTATATTTACAGATATTAAGCTTTATTTTGAGCTTAGGTGTCTATTTTATTAAGAAACTATATTGACCTTGAAGGTGATGTATTGAAGGTGCAAATAAACATTTTTTTAAACTTACGGGATTTTATTTTCTTCCGAGTCTACTACTAGTCTACTTGACTACGAGACTTTTTTAATACAAGCACTTTTTTGAAGTCGGTTAAAAACAGGCCATTTCATAAATAAATTCAGTTAGACATTCAAACATTTCACTTCTAACTATGCCTCTGTATATACGTCATAGCATTAGCGAAACATGTTTCACTTTAATTGCATGAAAACGTGAAGCAGTGCAGTGGGTAATTAATTTATCATATTATATTGCAGCAGCTCGTTAGCTTGTCGGTGACTTCCACATTAATTAGTGAAAGCATGTTAGGAATTACCTGCTGCATTCTTTTACTTGGTTTCAAAGTTATCTCAAGTATTTAGTATATTCTACATCGCTTCTATATTTATTGAATTGGGTAGTTGACACCATTAACCAATAATTCCAAGAAATAACTTCTTTAAAAAAACGCTTTACTTAAGCCCTGAAAACCCGATTAATTTTCAATTTAAGGTAAAATAAGATTTTTCGTGGCTTTAAAATCAATCAATAGTTAAACAATTGAGTTGCCAAATAAGTGACGTCACAGGCCGCTGTTGCCATACAAAATCTATGAAAAAATCGCGTTTTGACAGGTCATAAAAAGTACGTCAACTGTTTGGTGGTGTCAACTAGCCTATTGTATTTGAATCATATTTTTCGTGTCTGTCACATTTTTGAAAATCGACTCAATAAAAAATCACTGATCCGATTTAAAAAAATTGCTACGCGGTTATTATCTACCGTCGTTTTGAGATTTTTTTCCTTTCTTGAAATAAATTTCAAATTCAAAATAACATCATGCCCTTAGTCCCCGAAGGGTTAGGTAGAGATGTACCCATCAGTACACTAACATTTCGCTAGTTATGTTTAAGTCTCATGTAATAGGGGGCGAGCCTATTGCCATCAACTGAGAAATTCCTGTTGGAAAAACCCAATAACACTTTGCCCAATCTGGGAATCGAACCTAAGACTTCATTCTGAGCAGTCGCGGTTAAATTTAAAATGTATCATTATCTTAAGCATTGATCACCACGCGTTTAAGACGATTTGAGACTTATAGCTACCAATTATACGTCCAGGTTTCCTAACGATATTTGCTTTAACTGATGGCAGCGTTGTCACCGCTCAGTTGTGCCTTGATTGTTATATGTTTCTCATCAAACGAAACTCAACGAATAATTGTTTATATCTGGTCGTGATTTATTTTTATTCGAGCGTGTCTCCGCAGCCGGTGCCGCTGCCGGCCCACGTTTCGGATGCCAGTAATGGTTGGCAAAATAGGTATCTACCGCGCGGCTGTCGGTGGAAACTACACTAAGTGATTCTAGAATGCAGGAGAGACCGGAGCTTTTATCTATTTATGAAAATTAAAATGGACGCTTTGTAGACCGGATAACTTTGCATAACTTTCGAATTTATACTTTACTTATACCTACTTACAGAAGTAAGACAAAATTAAAGACTGTTCTTTAATTTTGTGAATATTTGTAATCGGCCATAATCTTTTTAACCAATTTTAAAAAGGATGATGTTCTATTTTCAACAGTAAGTATGTATGTATATTTCTTTCTTTTTTTTTATGTGTGTTCACCGATTTCTCCGCCTAGTCCCAAACGATTTTCTTTATTCTTTATTCGAAATGGTACCTATATGTCTGAGGTGGTCCCATATTAATCTCGTAAAGATCTGATGAAGACCTTTGGAGAAAAACAATGGAACTCCTCAATTAGGAACAGTACACGTGTGGTGATTTGGTTTTTTTATTGATAATCAAAGAATATTGATTAGTTTTCTATTCATGGTCAGATAGTCATGGTCTTCGAAGGTACCCCGTGGAACTCCTCATTGATAAACAGCACATATGTATATACATATACTTACAGTGAAAGAAGATCATTCAGAAGATGAAATACATTTGCTTGGAAATTTACGTAGTGTTAGTTTCTTCATAGATTTGGAAGATGGCAAGAAACTTTATCAAAAATAAAAAAGGTTTAACAAAAAAGATAACCATCGTCTTAAACTACAAAGTTTGAAATAACTTTAATTTTGGAAGTCGGCGGCTTTAGTCCTGTTTGTTGTTTTGTATAGCCACCGACTTTCAAAACTAAGGTTATTTATCACTTTGTAGTTATTGAAAGCGTTTGTCTTTTTTGAACTTTGTACCCATGTTTATTTATTAGATGTAAGATTTTCAAATAAAATAAAATAAATACAAATACGTGTCGCGGAAAACGGATATCTACTTCGGCGACTTTGCGAACACAAGTATGATACTTTACGTATGTTTAGGTTCAAAGAATTTTATTCTCATAAAATAACAGTTTATTTAAATTGAAAGTGTTTTCTTCTCTAATTAATATAACTTGCCTTCGGAGTGTTGGTGAATGGATGTTACAGAGTACATACAAGTTTCTTTAGTTTCATTTTAAATTTGTTTATTCTATCTCACTTCTTTAAATTATTAAACACTTGCTGTTTCCCGCCGATTCGTGCGCGTAAATGTCGGTTATCGCGGACGCAGCCCCTATCCTTTTTTTGGGGTTGAAACTTACATCGTACTATATTTCATCAAAATCGATTCAGTGGTTTAGTCGAGAAAGCGTCGCAGACTGACAAACAGAGTTACTTTCGCATTTATAGTATTAGTTTGGATTAGTCGCGCTTTTTTCGAAATACATTTGTGACGTTTCGTAACGCTCCTAACAGTGATATTTATTTTGTTTTGACATGGTCGATTTGCAGTTCTCAAGTTTGTCATCTTTCTACAGTCTGAGATACTTTTTGAGATTGTTTAAAAATTGTACGGTGTGTTATTTGGTAACGGTTTGTTTTTTGAGTTAATGTTTATTTTAACCATTCGTTGAGTAGGTCAAAGTCCTTTTGAGCATAAGTTCTTTTTTTGTATGTTTTAATTTTTTGTAATCTAATGACAGAGAAAAGGCAAGTGTCATTTGCGTATCAACACTATTTTATTAATGCTCAAATAAAAACAAATTAATATACTTGGCAAGTATAGGGGATACTTGGTATATTTTATTTTATATTTTGTTAGATTTTACTTGAAACGTATCTGTCTGAACGTCTCTAGATATTCTAAAACTACAACTTATTAAGTTATACACCGTGCAAAGAACAGAGTTAACAGTATATATAAACTCTTTGGACGAGCAAAAGACCTTTTCTTCTGAGCCCCGGGCACCGGCATTCCCATTTATTTAAAAAATACAAGAACTGCAATGTGAATTAAATAATAAAGTGCTACCGATCAGCTGTTCTACTTCACGCACAGGGTCACCGCAGTGCACACGTTGCATTAGTGCCATCTCGCTCACTCAAAGTGAACGCGGTGCAACACCACAAAGATCAAAGAGAGTACTATCATAGCAAAAGCCTTAGATAAAGTTTAACAGCACACGCTACAGATACCACGTTCTTTGAAAATGTGAAATTTAATTACTGCGTTATTTCTACCTTCGACTATGCCTTCTAGAAATTATTTTATTTATTTCTTAACACTAGATTGGTTTTCATTAACACTAGCCAAAAAGCCTTGTAATTTGGGAAAGCTTGGTGTACTGCATATATTGGTACTTTAGTTAGGGTTTTCGTAAGTATGCCTACATTATTATTTTAATTACTTAAGTAATGAGACACATTTGATTTTCTATTGTTCTGACTTACCGGTAAGTCAGCCTGGGCTTGACCGGTTAAATGTACTCCCAAATCGCAGTCTTTAATCCCTAATGAAGACTTACAAGTGTAAAACCTCTACTTCATTATAACGAAATTGTAGCAAAGTATGTATACCACCGAATATATTTTGTTCAATTTTTAACTGACTTCAAAAATGAGGAGTTTCTGTGTTCGACTGTACGTATATTCACCGACTTCTCGAAAAATTGTTGACCGATTTAGAAAATTCAATTTAATTCAATTAATTAATTAAATTTAAGTAATGTTTTGATGCTCTAAGAGGTTTCTCTTTTCTGCCTTTCTTTTTTAAATAGCACATTATTTTACATTTACTTTAATGTTTTATGTTTAGGTTTTATTATTGTAAAAATTGAAATATGCGGCAATTGATATTTAATTCAAATATTGTCATAATCTGACAATGATATAGAACGGCACTCCTCATATGATCATAGCAGAACTGTCGTGACAAGTAAAATTGCTTTGTCACGTAAATTCGATGACTGATTAAAAAGAAAAATAAAAAAACTTTTTTACCAAAAAAGGCAACAGCATTTTATTCATATTTTTTTTTTCTTGGTCTTTGCATGTTGAAATGTTGTATTATACTTGTTTTCCACGGGATTGCTTTAAGCCTTATATCAACTGGCTTTACTTGGACGATTGCGATGACATAGTAGGTATTTAATACTTACTTTCATTACACTTAAGTCCACTTGATCGAAGCCGTGGATACAGCTAGTAATGTAATATAAGTAAAACAGGTGTTTAAAGGCCTAACAATAGGGTAGATGACATAACCAATCAATTAACGTTCTTTTTATGACATGGCAAAGCGTGACTCTCCCAAAAATATTGTATGGCATAACTCAATTGACTAACTATTTATTAATTGAAAGCAATTAAAAATCAAATTTTAAACTATTTAATTAAAAATCAAATTTTCAGATAATTAAAAATTTATCGGTTTAATCAGGGCTAAAATAAAACATGTCTTTGGTTAAGTCTTGGAATATAATATGGGCTACAATATGTCAAATTATATTTTTTTAGTCGTCGATAGTTAGTTTGATATACCTACAGAATGCGTAAATTTCGGCTTGAGGTTGGATCGGTGTTCTTTTTTTTTACATTTAGTTTTACAAGTACTTTGTACTTTACTGTCAATGTTTAACGTATTAACTGTTGGTTTATTTTAATTAATAAATAATGATAAAAATAAAATATTAAAAATAAAATATATAAAAAATAATAAAAAAAATAAAAATGTTATACCTAATTGTTACTTGTTTGAAGACCATGCGTAAAATTTTGTAATTTTTCTAGCATATTCGTTGAGTTTAAGATGAACTGACAAAATTTTTGTTTTTGTATATTTAAAAATGTAAAAATTGTAATAATAAAAAATCTCTTATTTTCACTTATACCTAAAAATACGATATTAATATAATTATTTAAAATTTATTTTTATTTTAAGTTTTCTTATGGATGATTTATTTATTCTAAGTAGTTATTATCGTATTAAATTAGGTACAACTATACAATTTACTATTTCTTTTTTATGTATTTTCGTTAGTTTTAATGGAATGTCCACGAATAGGTAGATCTTTTTTTCACGGTCTACTTGGGTCCGTATAAGTAACCTTATGCGTCATTTTCTATGGCAAAACATGTAGGTCATTCTATACCTAACCAATCACCCTACAGTAGAAACTTGTGTTCACTCGTGTTTTATGAATTAAATAATTTTTATATACTTACCAGAATAACGATAACCACAAGCACAGATTCCACGAACGTACAATTTTTTTTAGAAATTATTTTAGCCTTTGTGACGTAAAGAATGATAATTAACTATTTAATATTTAAGTGTCCACTGTTTCTTTTATTATTTGGAAATTTTCTGTATATTTTTTTTTTAAACTTTACTCAACACTTCCCGGCGCCTACTAGTCGTGTTTTCGGCGCGGATATTAATGGCGGACTGATGTGACCGCGTTGTTCACAATACACTGCGCGCTTAAAATCTGATCTCAACATTGAAAAGATGAATTTTTGCATTTGTTCCTATTGTTCACTGTAATTACGAATTTTTGCGAGTATGTCATTCGACGTTTAAATTGCGGTTTTATGAAGATCGCAATGGCGGTCGACTGCTATAATAAAATGATGTCTTATTTTCGCTTTAATCAAGTAATATGACTCATTCGTGTTAGTAACAATATTCCTTGCAGCCCTTTGCTTATTTTAATTAATGTGAAGCAAGCGTTGGCGGGTCTTCTTTGTTTAAACAGTCATCAGTCGTCATTCAGTTTAGTATTTATTACAATTTAATATTTATGAAAGGGCACCCCCCTTTCATAAATATTAAATTGTTGTAAAACCCCTTTCACACAGTCCATCGGTTATTTCATTAATTTTCCTCAATCTCTATCCAATTAATACTCAAAACTATTCCCACATTCCACATACCACTGATTTCCACACAACTTTACGGTCACAGGCGCCATTTTCTCAAACGTTCCCTTATATTATTAAATTCACTGGAGAAACTGACAAGTTCTAGCTGTCATTTGTAAAGTAACAAGGTCATAAGTTTTATTTTAATACTGACCGTTCAGTGTAAAGTCTAAAATAAAATTATTATAATAATCATCTTTTGATGAACGACAAAAATTTTAAGATTGAAATTACTTTAGTGTTCTCCATACTTAATTACTTACTTTATCTACATACAAGAAGTAGGTAAATTCAAAAATACCATACATTTGAATTTACCTGCTTCTTGTATGTAGATCAAGTCCTACATAAAATTCCAACCTAAAGCGTGTATAGGCGAAGAATTTCGCCTTGAAATGTTTGGCTGACAATCGATCGTCTTTCATGGGAACAACCCAGCTACGCGCTACGCGCTACGCTGCTACGAGCGCCTACGAAACGTAATATTCCATTTCGTCTTCAAATAAAATGAGATAGGGTAAAAAAAAAACACAAAAACAGTTATTGTTTTATTTTCTATTACCTCATGGTTTTGTGCAGTGGAACCATGTACTGAGTGTACATACATTTGTTAATTTATAAATTAATTATAAAATAAAATAGCCTCTCTCTTTATAGCTCTGTATGCCATGTATAATAGTATATAAACCAATTTTGTACTAATCTAAACCTCACTTTTACATAGTTTCTTACCTACCTAGCTATTGTCCTTTATATCATAGTTATATAGAAATCAACCCAACATTCATTTTATTTGGATTATTTCGTGAGTGTTCATCATAAAACGGAAAATATTTTTCATGATTTGAACCATCACTTCAACCTCAAGCACGACAGTGCTTGAGGTTTTACAATGTATGCAGTACAGATAGCCCATTCAGTTGCATATTATCTGAATGGGTCTTCTATAAAATTAAAATAAACAAACCTTACAATTTCAAAAGTAGATAAGTCCTATGCTTTCTTAAACCAGGCCACAGTAAAGCATCACATGCCAGTGAAATCTCATTACCTAGATAATATTTCTAACCGTCCTACTCTTATTAGTACATCAAGGTTAGTACACAAACTCGTAATATTATTATCTTAATTGTTTTTTCATAAATTCTTTTTCCTTATTAATTTTTGAGGCAAAAAATAAAAAAAAATTAAAAGGGCTTCAGAGGGATTACTCTCAGTGAATAACGGTAAATAAAGTACTGTGTACGAAAGTCTTGAAGGTTTGTTATTTTTGTGATAAAATGTTAAGGAAAATATTACTTGAGTTTGATAATGGACTGATGTTTCAATACATTCGTTTATCCTATTGTGATATTCTTTTTTGTCAAATCATATAGAGATGTTTTAATTACATCTCAGAATTATAATAAAAGGCATTTTATATTTTATTTTATAAATGCCGTTTATTACAATGCAGTATAAAAACAATATATAATAATACAGTATAAATATTAAAAAAAAAAAATCCTGAAGTAGTTTACGAACAATATTATGAAATAAATCTTATATCTAAGTTGCAATCGATATTTCAAGCTAACAATATTTTGCTATTCCATTTTGTGTGTAACATATTATATGCTCGTGACTTTTTAAGTAAGTAGGTACACTTACTTAATATACCTGATTATTTGTAAAACTAATCTCACATTTTCATACACTCAAGAAGTTTTACAAGCTTCACCTCAATAAAAACAATAATAATGTGTAAAATATTGTGTGAATAACATTAATTATTTTCTTTTCAGTTCCATTATGTTTATATCCATTTTGATCGTTTAAGTCTTTAGTACGGCACTAAAGTTCTCAATTATTACCATATAACAAGTACAATGCTTAAAATCATGAATAAACCCTAAACACGTGCATATCTAAAAATAATTCCCGCCGTAGTAACTCATGAATGAAAAGTTTAACGCACATGCAGCCGGCAAATTGAGTTGTAGTAAATTTGAACTGTCTTGCAAATATAATTTTGGATAGGTATACAGTGCAACGAGTTATTTATGAAACGGCATAAATGCCCGAGTTCAGTGTCGACCGTAAGCCTTTGATTTAAGGTTGGTTTCAGACTGGGCCGTCGCGCTGCAAGCGAATGTAGAGCTTAAACTAGGTAAATGCAATGCTCGGAATCAGTTGCATCGCCGGCCTCGTGGTGGCAAGGCGTCGATGCGGCGTAGTAATAGATCACGTGGCCTCCCCACCCGACTCCCTACGGCAACTACGCTACGTGAGAAGAAGTCATTAAACCGCACCCATGGGTAACCGCAAAATAAACAATCTTAAGAGTTTTATAAAGTTGTACTACATTATCGTAGGCATGAAGAAGGCTTTAGTAGGAATATAGGTTATACTTTGGTGTTTTTTTTTATCACAGGTAAGAGTTAGTTGAAGCGGCTAACGCGCGGTCGGCGTGCTTTCGCCGGTACAAGGTCGGGGGCGCCGTCTGCGCCCACGGACGCCCTCTTTGAGACTGAACATTTTGCTTATGTTTTTACTGTGGAAATGTAGGATCACGACTAACTCAGAAGGTTCTGCTGAGCCCGTTGCGCGAAGGGTGCGGCCTCGCACTTGCGCACGGCTGTTGCTAAGGATCGATGAGGGCGACGACCTTGCGCGGCGAAATTCCAAAATGCTCCCTCGACCATATCTTCAAACCAAAATTTAGGAAAAATCCGAGAAGAACAACGCAAGTTGATCCAAATGCAGCCCACGGCCGCATGGCCGCGCGCCCGCCCGACACGGTCGCTCGCTATGCCTCCCACTACCTGCATCCGCCCCCACCCGCTACCTGCAGCCGTCCCCCCACCCTTCAATCGATCGCACCGGGAGCCCCCCGCAAACAATAATATTGCACCGGCAATAAATAGCGAGTTCCGAACCAAGTCAAAAATTCTGGAAATAGAGGTAAAATCGAGAGGAAAGTCATGGAGGCATGGAGCTTTATGTCCCGCATTTTATACGGAAATATTTTTTTTCTCATAATTCTTTACCTACTTGTTTTTGAGATTACAATGTTGTAAAAAAAAAAACATTGTGTGGAAACCTTGTCTTTGTATGAAAACACCACAAAAACCACACCAAAGAGCGGAAAATCAGTTACGGGTCAATAGGTCCTATTAAATAAACAAAAGTCAGCTGAATGAATGTAAATGTCGATCAAGGGTGCGAGATAATCCCACCACTCTTTGTGACTATTCCTCATTCAATCAAAGCCGGTGCGTCCTGTCCAGTTCATGCAATCCCGCTGCAAAAGCATAGAGGCGGAACTGTTTCCACCGTTACAGACAACCCGCTTCAATTACCGATGCTCAAATTACTGAAATTTCGACTATATTTACGCTCGTAGCCAGAGCTATGTCAAGCATCAATTTGTTGATTAAATATTTGAATATTCGATACTATTTTTTCTTCTATTAATCTTAACTGTTTACTAATTATTTTTAAACAAAATTGAACATTACTTTAAATTAACCTAAAGAAAAAACTTGTTAATTATTAAACTTATTCCTAGAGAAGAAACATTGCATTTGAATCAATCCACAGTTAAACAAAACATTATACATATATGCTACTATAATTATTTATTTGCATTCGTTACAATATTTTAAAACGACATTCTCATACTTCACTTACTTACTTATATTTAATGCACCTCATATTGGAAAATTGAAAACAATGCGAGCTCAAATTACACGGTTAAATTGGAGCTTCGCTGCGGCTCATCAAACCACTACAAACCACTAATATTTTAATTACCTCATGAAAGCTTCAAAATTCGAAAGATAATTACGTTATTAATACTATCTAATTAAACTATAAATAATTGAATTCAATATTTATCTAACGATAATACGATATTACGCTACAAATTTCACATAATTTAATTATTTCTATATTTATGTAAGCACAATGTCGATTTCAAACAAGTTAAATTATTTACAAGTTTATTGCCGTCACCTGTCTGTATTTGGTCAACTGGCAATATTTTTAAGCCATAAAGTCAACCCCAATGTCAAAGTACTGTACGTAGAAATAAATCCGGCCGGATTTTGTATTCAAACTTTTCGTTACTGTGGCTTCAAACCTATCCACGGAATTTTGCTGCGACCTTATTCGAAATCCAACGTAAAAAGCCCGAACCAGACGATACGCGCTATTCCAGTTAAGTACTTGATACTGAAAAAGTTTTATGGCAACAGAAACTTATAATCAAACGAGTTTTGTCTAAAGTATCTAAACTTGTCGAATTTAGGTTCTGTAGTTTTCTTTTATTAATTTTAATAACTAACTATACCCCGCGGTTTTAACCGTGTGAAGTTACGTATTTGATTCCTGCTCAGCTCCCGTGAGACGTAGCGTGAAATAACCTTCCTGATTATACGGGCTATTTAATACAAAAAGTTTCTTTTTAAATCGGACTAAAGTTCGTTCGAGTTTAAACAAGCCAACAAACTCTGCAGCCTTACAAAAAATGCGTTTACTTTAAATAAAGTTCTTGATATCTTTACATCATTGCGACCTTTAAATCATGACACTTAAAACATACAGTAAACAATGAGTAAACCTATACAAAAATATAAAAAAAAAACGAAAATACAAGTAGAATGACATTCGAACCTACAATTTTCTTAACACTCCAGAAATCAAAATCGATTATGTCCAGTATCACCACAGCTCTAAAATTAGGTACCCCAAAGCTCAAAAACCGCGTTGTGTTCAAAAAGCAATTATAAGAAAAAAAACGAATAATTACTTGTATGCAATAAGAATGATAACTAATATTAAAATTGTTTGAATGAACTCTTTGGAGACTGACTAAGTACACAGAAAACATTACAGTGCACTAGCGTGTGCGCAAGACCAGATCCATTTCCTCTTCTTTTATTTTCATAGTCAGGTGGGACGACAGTCCGAAACTACCGGGACAGACCAAGCGCATGCAGTACCAACAGCATAACGTGCTTTCCGAGACACGGGAATAGCAGCCCGAATTTAGAAGAGGCTGGTGTGACTACACCACCAAATTTTAAAATTCGAGCTACTGTTGAAGAAATTCTTAATTTAAAAACCTAATAATACTTTGCCCGACATAGAACTGAACCCCACGCTATTTATTTATATACAGCAAGACCAATGGGTCGAGTGATAGAAGAAGGCATAATAAGTAATAGAAAAAAATATTTAAATCGATAGAACTATGGAGAAACTACACGCTGTAGAAGAATAGGTATATATCCGTATATACCCGGAATAGTAGGTAGGCATACCCGTCCATGTCGCGTGCAATGGACAGTGTTTCCGGTAACATGACGTGACGTCAGTCTACGATAATGCCGTTTCTCTTTACCAATTATTTTAAACGGCTTACAACTTAACTGGTTTTGAAACTACGCCACTATTTATGATTTTATGTATTTACCATTTTATATTATAAAAAAGTAATTATGATTTTGAAAAAAAGAACTATAACATTTTAATGCATATCAAATGTGTTTTACAAGACCTTCATATAGTTCACATGGACCGGGCACAACTATTTTGTAAAATATGAATTCATTCATTCATAATAATTACGTAGTTCATATCTAATTTATTTAAATAGTAATCAATCTCACGGTGTCAATCCAACATTCAGCGAACCGAGTCGTATAAGCTACTTTAAAATAAAATATAAATTGCCATCATGGCTTGTTCATTCATAATTAAATGTTAAAATTGACGACAATATTCAACAATTTCCACGCGTCATGCGAAGCGCATCATTTTCCACTGGTCGGTCTCCTGTGGGCGAAATGCAAATTAGCACTAACTAACGGTACGTTCGTACAAAACATAACTAAAGTCATTACCTATTATAAATGTGTATTGCATAACAATATCTCTGGCGAATACAGTTCACATTATATACAGTAATTTACTGGCTAGGCTGGATATTTGCGTCAGTACAACCTACATAAACTCACGTCTTTTTTCCCATGGGGGTAGGCAGAAACCACAGAACGCTACCTGCTACGAACCTTACATACTTCTTTCGCCTCATCTAAACGCGGTAAAAACATTTAACAAGACTTTCTCAGTCCACTTACGTACCTATCTACGACAAAGCAAAAGACATCTTTGGTTACTTTAATTTCTTATTACTTAACCGAATCATCTTCCGCAAGCCATATAAAAGACTTTGTTCCCGTAAAAAGTTAAAAGGTTTCTTCTTCTTAAAAATGTTTTATACACCAATTTATCTTAGAAAGCGCACCTGTGTCTCTGCTATTATACATTCATTATTCATGTAACGAAACGAAACTCATTCGTTTTAAAATTTGGTATACTTTTTGTGTTCCTTGTCAAAATTAGCAAAAGAAACTCAGTCCTGTTTTATCAAGACAACGCCCTTAGATTACTTTATGAAGCACATTATCGTTAGATACCCAGGTGGTATTAAATATTACTAAAATCCTGTTATTTTATTAAAGAACACGTTTTCAATTAACTTTTTATATAAGCTCTTTGAAGTTGGTTCATTCTTTCCTTTTTTAAATATTTTCTCTTACCCCAGCGCTTCCGTTCTTATTGTTGGAATTCACTTTACACAAATAGGAAAAGTTTTGTGCGCATTATTAAAAGTGCGCCAGTGGAAATCTACAAAGTTTACCGCGGAATTCACGATATTACCTAAACAAATGATGTGGAATAGCCATAAAGCGTATAAAGTATAGCAATAAAGTAATATCACTCGAAAGCGATTCAGAAATGCACCCGTTAAAAACACTATTTACTAAATGCATGTATAAAAGATATATTCCGGAGATAAAGCACAGCTAAAATCAAAACACGTTTGAGAAAAACTAACGTTTCGTCGTCTTAGGAGAAAATAACTTATGTTTAAATAATTTCACGTGCAGACTCCCAGAAAAGTGTGTCGACAACTTGACACACAATGGAGCCGCCGGGCTCCTTAGCTGTATGTGTACACTTTATCTACAATAAAACACTAGATAGAGATAGGGTCATAAAAATAGATGAGCTGCATTATACCGAACATCAATGACGTCACATATGCATTACTCTAATATCTCAATATTCGAGGGCAATGCTATTAGTGTGGTTTCCGCGACCACATGCTGTTTTAGCCGCAGCCGTACCCATAATCGATTAACGTGTGTAATGTTTAAAATGAAAACATTTGTCGTTGGTGTTTTAACTCGCGGTTTAAGGTATGGTTAAACTGATGGTGAACTTGGTAAGGTCGGTGATCCCGGCCGATTAACCGGCTACCCGAGACAATAGTTTACCACTATGTAAATAAAACTTCAAGCTGCAACCTCATGTCGCTATAGCAATAAAAACACTTTCCAATTATTAGGTACCTACATTCCTCTTTCACTTTCATGATTGTCGAAGAAATGTATAACACAATACACACACAAAATGTACGGTGGTTTATTTATATAAATATATATACATTAGGTACCGCGCAGAAACTGCTAGTAAATGAAAAGCAGTCCGTTAATTAATAAAACTGCCGGCTTTGCTCGCAGCTTTCAATTCAAACGGCATGGCTAGGTTAAGCTAAGCCTCATTGCTCTTCACTTACATAACACACGCCACAAATGTTCGGTTGGACCTTTTACCCTGAGCTTTTACCAAAGTAATCCAGTTTTCCAGCATGTTTTTGATGACGGATTAAAACACATGTGACGGAAAATATGATGAATGTTGCAGAGTTTTAATGAAGTCGGGTTTTTGGTTAATGTTGACCAAAAGCCTGACTGGAAGTATAATACTATAGGTAGATGTCATTATTTGCCAAAGGAGAGCCTATGTAAGTTAACACTAACGTAAAAAATGTATAAGGTCAAACCTCCATTAGCGTCAGGCACATGTGCCTAACGTGGCAGCTATCGGATTAACATTAGTTTAACTAAAAACTTGTACTATAACTAAAGGTTTAAGAAGCAATTTCTCTTTAGGTTTTGCAAACGTTTTTCTATCATCTTTCTATACTAACAGTATTTTACATGCAGCGACTGCCTATCTGCCCCACACGACCCAATTATTGGGCAACACGATACTAAAGACTGGATGTCAAACTATCGGGCATCTACCTACCCGTAACAACATTTTTCCGACGTATGCAAGTTTTCTTTATCGCTATTAATTTGGTCCAATTATTATTCATGTTAAACAGATCTTCACAAAAATTATAAATTAACGAATAGGTCACAAATCAATAAAGTGCAAAATGGACGTGATAAAAATATACTTGTTTATTACAATAAACTGCGATTTTATCATTGGACTGCGGCACACGATGTTTGTACATTTACTTATTTATTAAAACAAACAGCACTCTCCTAAGCCCTTCATTACAAGTGTGTTTCACAGTCAGGGTTCAAGGGTTTCTAATTAATTTGACAATCACCAACCCTAAGTTTGAGGGAGGCTTAAAATTTACATCTTGACCCTAACTAACCTACTTTACATATTTGAATACATTAAATTTTATATAAGTTGGAAGTATTTAAAAACGTTCATGTTAGAATAACAATTTCGTTTAAGTTTTGCACAGTAACGTTATCAGAAGAGCAAGCAGAACTTTCCAAAATTTAATTATTCATAACTTAGAAAGTTGCGCCTCAGAAGATAGGTACTAACTCATACAACTTAACTTACACGTAACAGCACAAGCTTAAGCCCGCGGCTTCGTCCGTGTGAATTTTCTTACGGATCCGTACTTTTTTTTTTATCTATCTGCTTATTTGTTCCGGTTTTGCCTGCATTTTCACTGGTAGATAGCTGATGTTATAAGTACTTAGGCTACATTTATTTTAGAAAAAGAATTGCGGCTCCCGAAATTCGAACTTTGCGGGTATAAGCTATTATTATAAAAAAAGGACTTTTTATGAAAGGTAGTACATCGTATTCACGTGTAATTCTGTATGGGACAGAATAAAAATCGTTCAGTACATTTATTTTAAAAACATCAGTATTAATTTTCTTGCCCATTTTCCTCCACACGAAACTACGTTTTTGTTTTTTACCAATTTTTTTTGTTGTATATGACGTTCAAAAGTGCTTTTTACTTTGAAGAGTTTGTTTGCGTTTCGTTTGTTTGTTTTTTCTTGTCTGTGAACAGATAGATAGACAAACATAAAATTTTTGTTATAAATATCGTATAAATATTCATAATTATGCGTTATAGCTATTTTATTTATTTGTATAGATGTTACAAAGTATAATTTCCTTCAAATAATAATATCCTTCAGTTTTATATTATTGGCATAGATAGTTTAGTAGAACTTCACGTAAATGTAACACTTGGTAATAGAAAATGTTCGCAGCGAGGGAAGGCCATTGAAAACTAGAGTTTGCAATGTGCTACAGCCAGCGATGTACCTGGAATGTAGGCACGTACTTCAGCGTGCAACGCCGTGCGAGCGTGGTGGATATCACTGAATTGCCATTGAAAGCAAAACCGTCTGAGCGACGACGTTTATACATGTATAGCCACCTAAGTGGTTACTCGGTATTTATGCAGTAGGTACTTATAAGTTTGGAATTTCTTGCGGAAGTACGAAAGAGCGAAGATGGCAATTGGTTGTAATGACTAACTAACTAATATTTAAATTACTTCTAATAACTAACTAATATTATAAAAGCGAAAGTTTGAATTGAAGACTGTTATTCAATCTCACCAGAACAGCTGAATGGAATTGTATGAAATTTGGCACGGAGATAGAGTTTTGTCTGGAATAGTATAATTATTTACTATTTATCTAAATAATTATACTATTCTATTCTATTCTATTCGCTGTTTATCACGGAAAAATGATCGGTTCTCTTGGAATATTAGTAGCCGAATAAAGTCTTCAAACGAAATAAATATTATGTGCGAAACGGGTATTCCTAATTCAGACATCGATCGAATCTATGTTCCGTTTACTCTGCGTGTTTGTGCTAGGCCTCCTGATAAGACCCTGGGCTCGATATTAAGATAAAGTCAGTTCCATGCGATATTTATAATAATAATATCTAACAGGGAATGAAAGCATCGTAGGACCACCGGGAAATCTCAATACCATTATTGGCCTATACGATTATAGGCCATTTTCAATGACATAAAGAACTTGATTTACGATTAAGCAGGGTTCTGCCAAAACAGTCAACCCACAATTGTTACAACGTTGGCGGGTAATCTAATTCACAAAAATGCAAATGTAAGAATTTTAGGGGAAAAAAACACTGACGGTATAGAAAGATTTTCATTTTAACCAGACTACGGCGTAGCCAATACGAGAGTTTATACGTTACTGACTTTTGCCCGCGCCTTCGTCCGCGTAAATGTCGGTTATCGCGGACGCAGAGTTATTTTTGCAAGCTCAAGCTTTGCACTCGATAAGGCTGTTAGCACACGGCGAATTTTAAACGAGCTGGCGACGCGCAGATGACGCGCGTATACGCGCTAAGTACACGGATGGTGAATCCCGTCTCTACTGCGCATATGCGCCCAGTTACAGCCATCATCAATACAAACGCAACAATCAGCATCTGAAAACGCGCGTTCCTAAAACGCGCGTCGTCGTGTGCGTTTACAATACGCTGTGTGCGTTTACATTACGTTACGTGCGTTTGCGTTACGGTCTAACTAATACGGCATGCGATCATGGTAGTAATATTTTCTTGTTTCATACGTTTTAGTTCGATTCCAAATACAAAATTTTCAGAGAACTTACATTCTACTCTCGTAATACGCCACACAAGTATATTAATTAATTCCAAGCAGTACGAGTACTTAATAGAAGGGGCTTAACTGCGTGTATTGTTTATTAAAAATTCATTACAAATGTAATGAAAATAGCGTTTAAATTCGCTTCGAGTCTTCTGTACGAACGGTTTATAAGATACAGACCAAAACTGTTGCAGATAATTAAGGTTTTAATCTCGTAGCAAGTATTAACGAGATGAAAAATAAAAATACACTGTGTTAACTCGGTGTTTTACTAAAAACAGTTTGAGCAAAAAAGCCATATCTACCTTTTCTCTTTAGCAGAATGTTCTGCGTCTCGTTTCTGTAGTTTACTGACGTTGATTATTCAGTTTGCTGATGTAATTACACTGAATATAGACACCTCGTTAGCATACACTTTGAATACGTAGACAGCTCTAGTTCTTGTGAATGCTGTGCTAGATATAGAGAATGATATTTTATAGAAAGATGAAACCAGGTATAATTATAATTTATTAATATTACTAGCAAACAGCCCCGACTTCGCATGGGTGCAATTTTTTTATGATTCCGGTGAATTTTCTAAAAATGTTGTTTATATGAACCTTGTCCGGAGAATTACGCTGTTGTCGAGTTTTGAGCTTAGCAACACATTTAGACATTCGTTTTTTGGGTAGTTATGTTTATTTTGGTTCTTGTTAATTTTTTTTGCGGACCCGACTTTTTTTTGTTTATAAACTATATACTACAGCACTTAGGAATATCGTAGCTTCCTTTTATCAAACCATTTTCAGAACCGTACCAGTAGGTAGGTACAGAGATTAGGGAGTTAAAAGAAAAAACAAAGAAACTCCTTACTAATACGTAAGTATAGATAGTATAAATTCAAAATCTTTTACAAAAACAGTAATAAAACTGCATAGAAAAGTAAAGGAAATGCATCTTCATTAAATGCTTGCAAGACCGGATATTACAGTAATTTGTTTATCAATGAGTAAATGAACGGAAGTGTACCTAGTGCCGCCGCCTAGTACCTTTAGGGTTCCGTGTCTCAGTTGGCGAAAACTTTGTAGTCCGTCCGTCAGTTCGTCTGCCAAGCAAGACCCTTTTAATAAAAAACGCGTGAAGGTATCAAACTGAAATTAATATAAACTACTCAGACCTTTTGGAGCAATGGAAAACTAAATTTTCTAAGTCAACGCAATCTAAGAATATTTTAATGCTCGCAAGGGAATTAAACCTATTGGTGACTAAATTCACAAAAGCCGTTTGAGTAACTTTGTATGGACGAGAGACATCTTTTTTTTCAGCGACCATCTGTAATTTTCGTACCTATTACTTTGTTGTGCTGTATACACATATTATGTTCAATTATTTTTATCCAAAGTGATATCGGAGCCGAGATATTATTTTGTTATCTGCCCCATCCTAGGTATCATTAATGGACATTACAGGCGAACAACAGCGTAAGGCCCGTTTTCCAATACTACATGAGCAATAGTAGTCCAATATTGCATCCAGCGCTTGTGTAACTCTTTCTACGAGACTATACACGTAATATCTCCGTGTAGCCGGATGAATGTTTGGATTGGATCCTGCCTCTTAGAAGCCACGGATTCATCTACGTTATTGTATTTGCTGTATTTTTATTTAGAATTCTTAAAAACATACGGCAGAAACCTAAAAGAGTATAGTAGAATAAAATTATATCTTCGATTTTAATGAGCAATACAAAACCAAATATTTCCGTTTCGAAATGGTTTACAGAAATGTATTCATAATAGCTCAATTATATTCAAGTTTTATTGCTGGCCGCAACTTCAAAATTACGCCAAATTTGCGCAAACCCCATGTAGTACAAGTAAAGAAAAATATCCGAAAACTGTAAAGTAGTTACATCACTGAATATTTTCATTTTTGCGATTATTATAAGCTTATTTTTCTTTAAGTTGTGATAAATATTGCATGGGGGTTGTGCACGCGAAGGGTTACAATCCACGAACCCTTCGTGTGTCCGACTCGCACGTAGTCGGTTTTTTTTTCTAATTACTCAGGACCGGAGCGGAGGGCATAACTTACTTTCCTGTTAATGTTTGCGCCAAGTGTAGTGCAACCGTAAGTGTGATGCCAACGTTAGTAATTTTGTGACTTGTGACTTTCCGAACAAAACTCTACTATAGTACCTGTTTTCGCAAAAATAGTAAAAAAAAAAAACTCAAAATCATGAAGCGTAAATGTCATAAAGTTACAGGCGCAATGCAGTGTAGCAAACAAAAAAATAACAGCTTTTGCCTTTTGCCAGTCACGATGTTGAATCGATATGCTGGCTATATCGGCTGCATTGATGCAAATATATCAACGCAGCCGTGCTTTTGCATCAATTAAAGGCCCGCTTGTCGCAGTCCATTGTTCACATTGAATTGCCAAAATCAACCATGCTAAGGGTTGATTTCACTGAACGTTTAGTGGAACGTTTACTTTCAAGTGAATAAAAACAGTCTTTCATTAAAATTTTCTTCGATATATTTTTTACATTGTCCCATTCAGAAAACTGTCAGATGCCAATTTTATTTCACGGTTAAAAGATTTATGCCAGTTTAATGAAATACGCTTGTCGTAGAATCACTCGTACCTAAAAGAAAAAATAAAGCAATACGCTTCAGTACCTACGAGACATTATGAAAATTTTATATTAAAACGTCGTATCTAATAAATACAAAAGAATCCTTTGAAAGTTGTAGACAAATGACATTTGAATCGTATTACAAATGTAAGTAATGCAGATATTGTAATATTACATCTGCAGTTTCACTGTCTCGAATAACGAAATTTTGCTGCCTCGTGTGTCGTGTCGTACTGTCTTTGTGGGGACGATATCACCCGTCCGGGTGAATGAACTCTCGCCACTCATTTCAAGTGAGGGCGACAGGCACAACTGTGGACACATCTCCTTTTATAATAGCTTGTACCTATGCTACCTCGATGCTCGATTATTCAAAAGCACCGTGAATAAAAGCAAAGGGGAGAGATGGGAAGGGGGTGGGATAGAAATAAAGCAAATTAAACAGTGTTGATTATGTTGATCTATTATATAAATAAATCGAATAATAATTATCTGATGATAACCTATTCACTTCTCGTGTAGAACGGTATGAATACTCACACATAAGTTTCGATGGATTGCATCTATAATAATATTATAATGGCGAAAGTAATTTTGTCTGTCTGTCTCTCACGCTTTCACGACTAAACTAAACTAAAATTTGGTACGGGGTAAGTTGGTACAGGGGGGCATAAGGTGTAAAAACTGGTTATATGTTTTTACACTTATTAATCAATAAATCCGGCTATTACCTTACCACATTTCCAGTTGACAGCGATGCGGAAGAACTTTTTGACGCCATTTATGTAGTTTTAATTATTCTGATTGTTTGCTATTTTATAATTGAGTCTGTAAACATTGTTCATATTACCTAAATACATAGACGATGTATGTATCAATTCTTGGCACCACATGAACCCACTGCCGTTACGGCGAGGTTTGTGTGTTCGGGTCCAATCGGGGTCGCTTCCGAACTATACGGTCAAACTAGATCACGTAGTACCAAGGGAATGTGTTTTCATTTTATGTAAAAGTGTTGGACACTGAGTGAACTGGAGGCGCTCCCCTAAGCCGATTATCACCGAGCTTAAGCGCGTAGCGTGGGGCTGCAGATTTTTAACATTGTCGCCGACGTGCTGTCAGTGTGTTGTCCTAGGCGTGTTTTCTATACAAATTGGAATACTCGCTTAGAATGTTTACATCAGCGGCCCCGCGCTATGCGACGGAGCGTGGTGCAGTGTGATAAGCGCCTAAATCGTAAAGGTCAGCGCGGTACATTGTGTTCAGTCGTTTTTATACACCACATCAATAGAATTTATTTCTCTGCATGAAATTTCCACTGTTACCTACCTAGTTTCGAAATCTTTACAAGTGCGTACACAGGCGTGTACCATGAAACAGAACAGAATAAACATTTTTAATCACTTTTTTAACCCGATCACTGCGGACAGCAGAATTCAGACTTTTTAGTTAAATATTATAAAGCATATAAGTATACAAAGGTATAATATTCAGCGGTTATTGTTTCCTTTTTGTCTATTTTTTTACTGAGCACCAGGGTACTATGACGTAGATACTATTGCCATCATTTTGCCAGTAAGAGAGAGAGAGACGGAGCTATACATGATCGATAGCACCATCCTTTTGAATGATGATGGCATAGTACGGGGCGTGAAAGTCTCAAAATTATATAATACTGTGAAACTTGATTTGTGGAACACAAATACGATAATGATTACTTGAATAGCTCAATGATCTGTAGATTTAAAAAGATTGGAACCATTGGTTGGTTATATGGAATCGCGAAAATCACTATTTTCAGTTTGAAGAAGAATTTTGGATGGCTAGAATAAAATAAAAATCCCACGGTACACGGGAGGTAGAAGTTACTGGAGCAAATATAGAAGCTCTAAAGGGGAACTCATTACAAGACAATTACGAAGCAGTATCTTCTGTACGATTGCATTGTACTGTCGGGTGACGTGGCGGTACTAGTGATGAGACGTCTCCAATCTCTCAAGTTAAGATCCTTTGAGAAAAGAATAAAATGTTAACTTAGTGTTCCAGCTTTTGCTTGCTAAATATTTACTATTCGATCGTTTATTTTTTCACATCTATGAGTTTAATATTATAATTCGCAAGAACTGTGAATGTACACTCCTCCTTTAAATAACATTTCAATAACTTTAGACTCACTATTGTAAGTGTATTATTGAAATAGTCTTTGGGGAGCCTACATAAATAAATACTCCTATAGCTCGGTTAATAATTGAAAGTCATTAGCGTTTTAATTAATTTATCGGGATTGCCCAGTCGTTACAATTAATCGTTAATTTCCCGCCTTATACGAGGTTGTGGATTTTCACTATCATTTAGAGAATTGCTTCCAGAAAAGTTATATTGTATATTACTTGCATATTATAGTAGAAAAAAGTCAGGAATTTCAAAGATTTGTAATGGTGTCGTAAATATAATTTTCCGGCGCTTACATTGATAGCGCTGGCTAACATTACAAGATAGATAAAAATAATGCACTACGTAATTATATCTTAAAAAGGTCTACAGAAAAGTCCGCGAAAGTATACGTCTATCTCCCAAGGATAACCAACAGTAACCATTTTTAACATTTACATATAACTAAACTAAAACTAAAAAGGGTTATTTACAAATCTATTTTTAACAAAACAGTATTCATTCTTCGTCTATTAAATACATTAGATCCGTTGTTTATTTATTTATTTATTTAATGAAGCATAGAAGCATAGCTTGTGCATTTAATAGAGATTAAAATTGCACTTTACAGCAAATCATTAAAATGAATACCTTGGAAGATATCACGTATTTAAAATTATTAATTGCTCGTAGCGAAGCGGGCTGTGGCGGCTGGAATGTGGCGCTGGCCGTAGCGGTCCACGTAGACGGGAAATCCGCGGCTTTTTCGATTTAAGCGTTGAGTGTTTTTATTTATTTATTTATTAAAACTTTATGCAACAAATGTACAAAGGCGGACTTAATGCCTTAGGCATTCTCTAACAGTCACCCAAAGGTGGTGAAGAGATAACATGGTAGGTGCAAGCTATTTTTACAAGAGTAAAACAACAAAATTAGAGATTAAAAATATAAATAATAATAAAGTACTAAAATATTTTACATAATAAACTAAAGTGTACACAAGTACAAAATAATTAAATTCTACATATTTACTATAAAATGCTATATAATATACATAAACATATAGAAAATATAATATATACATACTTATATAAGTACATATCTTATAAAGAATAGAAAGGAGGATTATAATAAAACTTGAGCGTTGAGTGTTTTTCATATGGATAATTATATGTAGCCCTTTCGCGTGTAACATCAAAATTCTTTGTGCTGTCTAATGAAAAGGCAGCTCTAAACATTGCATGTATGGTCATTTTACACGTATACGAAGCGAAGCCGATGCTAAACCGGAGCGGGTCGCAGATAATTAATATAAGTCTGAAATCGCTAATCCGCCTTACGCAAGCTTGGTGATTAAAGCTCGTATATGAGAAGAGGCCTTTGCACTGCAGTAGGACATTATTAGTCTCGTAATTTTATTATAGCGAACCAGCATCTACTTTATAACTTAGTTCTTTTACTGAAACACCGTTCTGAAATGAAATAAAAAAAAAACAAGTAGCCGTCTCAAAGTCCTTAAGTGTTTTAAGTAAATCCTCGATATTTTGATTAGCTGTTCGGTAAACGCTTTATTTTATGAGAAGTTATTTACAACTTGTTGCTGAAGAGTTCTTGGTATTTATTTATTCCATTAAACCAGCTATACTTACTCTGACTATGATTTCGTGACAGCCCAGTGGCTGAGCCGCCAGCGTCTCCTGCATGAGATTGTGGATTTAATACCGGGCAATGTGCCTTTTTAATTAGTAATTTCGTATGTAGGTACTTTCTTAGTTTATCTTGGACATCACCAATATCGGTAATGAAAAATCGTGACGAAACCTAGACTTAAATTATAAGTCTGAAATCGCGAATCCGCCTTGAGCAAGTGCGGTGATCAATGCTCGCACTTTCTCTATATGAGTAGCGGCTTTTCCCTGTAGTGAAACAATAATAAGCTGGTATTATTTTCACTATTTTATTTTTAGGGAAATTACTTATTTATAACATGACGCTACAGTTTTTTTAAGTATTTAGTCCAAAAACCTTTTACCCTAGTATATTTTAGATGATACTATTTTACGTTTAATCCTGTGTACAATACTAAAAGATCGGTAAAGTACACTTAAACCTTTGCCAACTAACTTTAGCTTTACTTTATTGGGACCTCGAAACTTCTATTTATTATTTAACAAGGTGGATTTCGAATGCGTAAGATGTTTATTTATAAACAAGTATAAATATTGGAATGCTGTCTGCATTGCGTGTTTTTTTACTTATCATTTGTCTGTATCTCAGGTAACAATATAGTTAGACTTTTGTATGTGGTCTAACTTGTGACATTTTCAGCCTTGTGTGCGTGACGTACTGTATATGTACCTACGTGTGAATGCAGCAAACCGCAGACGGCAGAGGCATTGCAGCGACTGATAATAACCGCATCAGTGCCTCTACGTATTTGCTGTGTCTTTGTCTGTTTTATTTATTATTTAATAGCTTCTGCCCGCAATTTTGTTTGGCAAAGAAGCGAATTAAGCCAAAGTCTGAATTGTCTCACGGGAATACAAAACATATAGGTACCTACTATGTGTTACGCTAAATCAGTATCTATATGTGTGCTTTTGATGTGAATTCTACAGCAGCTTAACCACAAAATTTCCACAAACATCCATACATCCTTCTTCACAAACTTTCACGTTATAATTGTAAGTAGAAAGTAGGATTCTGGCCCTACTTTCTATTCAAATAAATCTATTTCTCCGATATTTAAAAACTCTAAGAGCCGCGCTTTGATACCAAACCATGATAATTCTCCTCTAACGCATTGGTGATTAGTAGATTAGCGGTCACAGTCTTTTACAAGAAGAATTATAGAAAATGACATTTCAAGCCAGCCGAAAAAGCATTTTTAATTATTTATTTATTCATGAGAATAATATCTTACACATCTTACAGACTACTGTAAGACGGTAAATACGTACAAATTAGACTATATTATTACCTACACTTAATCATAAAAGTCAACAATAGAAATAATAAGTCAAAGTATCCGCGTTTATACCGCTTCAACCTACGACGATGCTATTCCCATTCCCATATTGTTGGAAATATTATGATTATTCTCTATAGTCTATACCCTCAAAAAGCAAAATAAAGAACAAAATGACGCAAAGCAATCAAAGGAAACAATAAAACCTGGCATGTTATAAACGAAACCCTTCGTGCACGAATGGCGGCGGTCTTTCATCACCAACGGTCCGCAAATATGAATAATGTTTTTATGGAGCTAAATTGAAGCCATTTTTAAAAAAGAGTGAATGAGAGAGGTGATATCTCTTTCGACGTCGAACATGCATATAATTATATTTATTTAGCATGAATATACTCGATGTTGATATATCACCAATTTCTATTATGTCCAGAGCAATGGCACAAATGAGTCATATCTACTGGACACTCTAGGCATGCCGCCGGCACTAGAAGCTAAAACGACTGGGCATGCACGGTGTGTTCACTGTCAATGTACAGGGGTATATTATTGATGTAAATCGTTGTTATTAGCTTAATTTTTGAAATATTGCCGAAGCATTCTGAACAAACCAAGTGATTACGATGCTTAAAAAAAATAACAAGAACCCACCTGCTGTGTCGGCGGCGTTAAATGTGTTTATTAGGTGTATTTTCCTTTTTTCGCCTCCGTCTAGGTTTAAATAAACTTTCCTTTACGCAAATTAAACTCAGTTAAAATTATAATGCAGTCTCTTTTTTTGTACCTACCTACATATTTGTCAAAGCGCCTATACTTAATTCGAGAATAATACGTATTAGACTAACGTGTTTTTAGTTTGCGGAGTAGCAAGCAAACAGAGCCGCAGTTTTATAAAATATAAACCCAACACCGGGAAAAATCTCCGTTAGGGTGGATTTATATTTCAGAATCCAGCTTTATACTTAATTCCTTTTTAATTGCTTGTCAAAAGTGTATTTCAATTCTTTCCTAAATTGCTAGATTATAATTTTAAAACGTAGGGGAAATATCTGATTTATATACAATATCTTTCTTTCTTGACTGCCTCGTTGGTCTAGTCGCAAAGCGCGACTGCTGGGCCATGAGGTCTTGCGTTGGATTCCCAGGTTGGGCAGTTTTATTTGGTTTTTCCATCAAGGCTTTATCAGCAGCCGCCTCGGGGCTGGATTTGTGTATGGTTGATTGCAATAGGGTCGCCCCCTATTACATGAGACTTCATACAACGTGCGAAACTTGAGTGTATTAATGAGTACAGCTTTGCATACCTTTCGGGGATTACAGGCGTGATATTATGTTATGTTCTGTCTTTACAACTTTATCAATATTATATTCAGGAATTTTTAACGTGGAGTTAAAAATTCACATTGGTAATGAAATCATTGTTTAAACAATTTCAACTTTCTAAAAAAAATTCAATACTTATAAATATTCACTTGCTTTATTGATTGACCAAAATGAATTAGCCGAAGAATAACTCTTGAGTAAAAGGTATTTTATTAAAGTTTTATGCATGCACAGATTATCTGAAGTAGGTAGTATAATCAAGATGAGTGTAAGGTTGAGCCTTAGGTTAGACCTAATCCTGTAGGATTAGCGGACCTACGTACAGACTGCAGGGCGTAAGCCCCACCGACACATATGAGACACGGCCAAGCGTCCGATCTACGTGTAACCACAGCACAGCCGGGGATTAATAATCAGGAATCCGATCTGACTGCATGGAACCATTATAATGCGGTCACTGAATTTTAAATGTATGTAAAAAAGGATTTCTTTTTATGCTATTGTGGTACTGACTTTATCAGTGCAAGTCAAAGTCAAATCTTTTATTTCAATTAGGCCATCAAAAGGCACTTTCGAACCTCATATACAAGAATTTTTAAAAAGAAGTGAATCTAATTGTTTGACGTCATATTCAAGAATTTAAAAAAAGAATTGAATCTATTTGCCCCTTCCAAAAGGTTCTTTCGTATGGAGAATTATGGGCACACACTCTTTTAAAATCAATATTTGTATACAGAATCATACATTTACACGAGAATGCAATGTAGCTCTACTAGGTATGTCACAACCGCAAAAAAGTATTACAAATTAAGAAGTTAAAACATGTCCAAAGCACAGATATCTATCTATGTCTTTAGTTTAAAGATACATATTGTTCTCGTGTATTCAAATATTGGAGTGTGTGAACCCGCGAAATCCATACATCCAACTAATTCACCTTTCCAACAAAAAAAAACAAAGTCAAAATCGGTTCATCCGTTGAGGGGCTACGATGCCACAGACACACAACACAGAGACGTCAACCTTATAATATCCCGTCGTTTTTGCGTCGGAGGTTAAATAGAAATTAAAATCATTAATTAATTAAGCTATGTTAAATTAGCAACCAGTTTAATTCGTTTAGAATAAAAAGTAGGTATGACAAGCACGCCACCGTTTCTACCTGAAAGGCACGTATTTTATTCGAAAAAGTTCAAGTTTGATATCTTGAGCTTTTTCCAAAGCTTTTTTCTATTTGTGTATTTGTATTTGTGAAACAATTCTAAGAACACTTAGTAAAGAAATAAATTCGCTTGAATGGACTTCAGAGACCAAGCATTATTGTGTGGCCAATGACTTTTCACAAGCTTTGTTTTTTATTGTGGTTTTTGTTTATTTTATACTCTTAGAATTATAACTTTATTTATAAGGGAGAACCTTTCAGTGTGCAGTTTAGCGCGTCAGTTACCTACTCTGATGGAAATTTATGTAAAGTGAGCTAGCAATGAATTTTGGTCCGTGGAGTTTCCGCTAAGCAAAATTGAGGAAAGTAGTTATTTATGACGGGGCGTCCTTTGTTCGATAAACGTGCAATTTAATTTTGGTTTCAAAACTTTAACGTTGGAACAAATTGGAGATCTAGGAGCCTTTTCGTTTGATTAAAATTGGTAATGAATGCTTGTGGAATCATTTCTGTGTTCGTCAGGCGATCTGTCAACGGTTGTTTTCTCTAAAACTAACTGAATGCGCAATGCAGCAAACACAATTATTAATTTTATTTATTAATGAATCCCCAAATCTAATTTCCAATTAACACCTCTTGTAATTACTCCGCACCTAATTAATTAATTACATTACGTGTATTACGTAAACATGAAATTATTGTTAATATTATATTATTTTGACTACTATTGCCAACATTTTGGTGCCATGCGCGCCCGGCTTATGTAGCAAAGGAATTTCTTAGTTTGCCTAACATTTTAGGTGCTTTATCCTATCTGCCGGCTAGTTCGAGGAATAGATCTTCGGCACACACATAGGTACCTATATTATGTGTGTACCGAATATCTATTCCCCGAACTTCAAAGCCAGACTAGACTAACGGACAGTGAAATAATTCATTAATGTACTGTTCTATACATTTTACTCGTAAGAACACAATCCAATTGTTATTTTTTTTGGTTTTGATTCAACCAGGTGTTTATGAATTACTCCCAAAGAAAGTTACACAAAAGTTCACAAAACCCTTTTATATTGCCACTGGCATTCAATAGAATGCCGCCGTCCGCGTCGACGCCGTATTTTCGAAACACTGTCTGAAATTGTGATGATATTTTAGTTCTACTGAGAAATACACTCAACGAGAAAAAAGGCACCTCTCAAAAATATTGTTTAATCTCAAAGCATTTAATTTAATTGAAATTAGTATTCTTTCATTATTAACTATCTTGGAATAATAAACTAGATACCATTTTATTTAAGAAACAATTATTGGTCTCTCTGAAAAGTGGCTTTGAAAACCAAATGTCTCGAGGCTCACTTTTTACGCTATCTAAAAGAGGATTAAAAGATTTGTTAAATGTAGATTTTAAAGCATTTATTTTTTTACAATAGGCAGCCTTCGACTTCGTCCGTGAAGTTTTTTCATCCAAGCTTATCAAGTCGTAGCGAGATGTTACATAGTCTACAATATTCCTCATAAATCCGGATATCAGATACTTACGAGAAAAAATGTTTTCCAATCCGACTGGTAGATACTTCCAGAGATTGGCACGATTTAACGAAGAAGCAAAAAGAATCTTCAGCTTTATTATATTAGTATAGATACTAGAGGTGCACAGACTTGTCGGCGACTAGTCTGTAAGCCGACTACCTGGCCACACCGCGTAACGCGGCATTGTCGCTCGGCGCCGCGCGATCTAGCGGTGTTTTTTTTTTTTTTTTTTTTTTTTTTTACCGATGGGAAATCATCAAATGACTTCCCCCGCCCTGGGCGGGGCGGGAGGGAGTGTCAGACTTTTACTGACTAAAACCCATCCATGTTCCTTCTTGTGCCCTTTGCGTTCCGGGGGCGCGGTATCTCTTTCGAACAACCCGCAGCCCCGGCAGGCATCGGCCCTTAGTGGCCCCTTCAATTGTTTGCTGACATCTCTTTGAGGCGCGCGTGGAACACGAACGCGCCGTCGACACGGTCTGTCGTTATCAACGAACGGACGGTGAGCTACCCATTGCTCACCGCCCACAGACCCGCGTCTACGGTGGCCGGGAGTCGTCTCGCGGCTCTCGACGCCCGGAGCGTCTCCCGCGGCGGCTGGGGCGTGAGGTGGTTCTTTCCCTCACGCGGCCCGCCTCCTCCTTCGCTAGCATTACTGCTTCGCAGAAGGAGGCGACTGCATCCCATTCCCTCTCGCTCCGGACCATGGCTTGCACCAGGGCCGAACGCGAGAGTTCGCCGCCGCCGATGGCCGCCACGAGGACGTCGCGGTGCTCCGCCCAAGCGGGGCACACCGCCACGGTATGCTCCACCGTGTCCTCGGGGCGATCCTCGCAGTGATGACACCCGGGCGTTTCCTCCCGCCCGATGATGTGCAGGAACCTCCCGAAGCATCCGTGTCCGGTGAGGACCTGGGCGGAAGGTGAGGGCGCCGTGGCGCCGCTCAAGCCACTCCTCAAAGAGGGGACTTACCGCCTCGATAGAGGCGTGCCCTGCACGGGGTTGCGACAGTCGTTCTCTCCATGTCACCATGAGATCAAGCCGGAGGTCTGTCCGCTGAGCGGCGATTTGCCGCGGCAGCGGAGTTTCCCCCCGGCCTAGTACCTCTACGCGCCACTCGTGCAGGCGCGCGAGGACCAGCGCCTCCAGATCCCACGGCGGCAATCCGGCAAGGAGGCTCGCCGCCTCACCGGAGATCGTGCGGTATCCTCGGATGACCCTTATGGCGATCACCCGTTGGGACGCGTTTAGGTAGTGGGCGGCACGTCGCCTCAACCCCCGCGCCCACACCGGGCCCCGTAAAGGGCCATCGACCGCACGACCCCCGCGTAGAGCCTCCGGCAGGAGGCGTTTGGACCCCTCAGGTTGGGTAAGAGCCGCTTGAAGGCGGCCCCAGCCCGTTCCAACTTGGGAGCCAAACGTCGGAAATGCTCAACGAAGTTCCACCAGCTGTCGAGGACGAGTCCCAAGTACTTCATCGTTGACCCGACGCCGATGTGAACCCCTCCCACCGTGATTTGGGATCCCAACGGTGGCGCGTTCCGAGGCCCATGAAAGCACATGACCTCGGACTTGTGCAAAGCCACCTCGAGTCCCAATTGCCGGATCCTCTCTACGACTATCGCAACCCCGCGTGTCATGACGTCGGCCGCCGCCTCGTGCGACCTCCCCTGCGCCAGGACCAGTGTGTCGTCCGCGTAGCAGACAACACTGGCGCCCTCGGGGGATCTAGCGGTGTACCGTGTGATAATCGCTGCTTCACCGCCTACCGCGGCTTCTTACTTTGTATGTATTTCTAGTTATTTTAATCGTCTGACAAAGGTCACGTGGTCCACTTCATGTTTCTTAGCGGAAATAACACTAGGTGAAATTAAAAAGGAAATTGTTACATGTTATTAATATATGAGGAACGGAAAACAGCGCATTAACCTTGCGGCATCTTATGCAGTTGTGATAGGAGCGATTTTACAACAAAAAGGTATAATTTGATGTATAGGTGACAGTAAAAAAAAAAAAAAAAAAATGCCGCCCTAGTGAACATGGCATTTTTGAAAAAGTAATAATCAATAGCTTTTCTTTTTTATTTAATTTATTCAAATGTTCCTTAATATCAAAGGTCTTTATACGAATGTTAAGTCGGCATTGGATACAAAGAGAAGGCTGCCGTCGTAAGGCGATTAAAATTATACCATGTATAGGAGGAATTGTTACATTAAATAAAAACCTTCATTGTTAACTAATATTGTCACACTCGACTTTACGGGAATCTCAGCCAATTGGTAAGAATAAGTCCATATACGAGACTTCGTTTTTGATATGATATAATTTTTATTGAAATAACAGTAACAGTATTAAATTAAAAAAAGTGAAGAAACGTTGCGACGTAAACAAAACATATTTCGACACGCTCGCAGGCGGCGCGGATTAAGATTTGCGCGCAAATCCGCTGTAAACGAAGCGTGATTGGTTTGGCCGACTAGTCGGCCTCTTTACAATCGACTAATCGGCTAGTCGTCCAAATTCATAGTCGGCACATCGCTAATAGACACTAATACCTAAACAAAACAAAAATTATGATTGACAATACTTTATATCATAATATTTTTTTACTGATATCGAATACATAGTTTCTTTAATAATAGTTTAAAAATATAAAAGACGTTAGAAGGCATTTTCAACCGACTTTAAAACAAGGAGGAGGTTCTCAATTTTTCGAAATCCTTTTTATATTTTTTTTTAAACTAAGGGTGTGGTTTTTATGACGCCGAATGTAGTTCGAAAACTTTAAATACAGGTTTGTAACATGATAAAGTGAATGCCGTAAGCTGACTGATTGAATAACACGAATCAAAAGTATTCAATACGGGGTGGAAGCTTCGATCAACAGGTTGAAGGGCCATCGTAATAGTACCTACATGATTCTAGACGTCCCGGCCGGCGGCCGCGCCCCACCGTTTATATTTTGACGCTTGTTAGGGGAACAGTTGTTTGTTTTTAAATTACCGACGGAAAATTTCATATTTGGGGGTAAGTGCCCTGTAAGGATTCCATGGTAAAAGTTTTCGTTACAATGTCCCTATTGAAGAGATATTTTACTTGTTTGTTTAAACGCGTTAATCTCTGGAACTACCAGTCGGATAGGACAAAATCTTTTTGTATATGATAGCTAGATTCATGAGGAATGGTATACGCAACGCTAATACAACGGGAGCGGAGCAGTAACCAAAGACAGGTACTTAAAAAATCATCTATCAGTGATGGCTGATTTTTACTCATACATGCTCGTGAGTGAGGAAGGTCAATTCAAGAGGATTGGTCAATCTAGCAAGTACCCATATTTTCTTAACTTATACAGATACAAAAATGCTTACACAACAAGATCGTAATGTATGGATCAGCTGTTTTTTTTTTTTTTCATTATTTCAAGGTTGGTCCCATAGTAAAAGTCGTTGGTCTAGTGGTCGCAAGCGCGACTGCTGTGCATGAGGTCTTGGGTTCGATTCCCAGGTCGGGCAAAGTGTTATTGGGTTTTTCCATCAGGAATTTCTCAGTAGCAGCCTCGGAGTCTGGATTTGTGCCCGGTTGATGGCAATAGGCTCGCCCCCTATTACATGGAACTAAAAACATAACTGGCAAAATGTGGGTGTACTAATGGGTACACCTCTGCCTAACCCTTCGGGGATTACAGGCGTGATGTTATGTTTATAATGATGAGTACAATGACCCCTTTTAAGGTTTCGCGTAAATTTTCAATAACTCTGTATATAAATCTCACAATTTTTAAATCATGATAATTTGACGCAGGGCAACTTTGGACTGTCATATTCGATTACGTCATTGATTAAAACCATATTATTATTATTGTAGAAACCCTAAATAGTACACACATATTTTCTTAGACTTTAAAACAAATAACGGATAAAGAAACCATTGTAACTTTTTCAATTTACTTGTTGTTTCTAAGTTTATCTTAGACTTTACTGACGACGGTGAATGAAAGAAATATCGCGAGGAAATCTGGGCTTACATTTATATAAGTTGGAAATCGTCAATCCGCCTCGAGCAAGCGTGGTGGTCAATGCTTGTACCTTTTCTAATCTGTATAAAAAGAGGCGTTTGCCCTATAGTGGGATAATAATAGGCTGGTATTAATTATTAAAGGCACTAGATAGCATTGTTATTGTTCTGTATATTCTTATGATCAAGTATTACGTATTTAATTATCTTTTCTTCTTTTACTGTGGTGCTATACAATCTACTATCGTATGAATGATGGAAGAGATTACCTACTGTATGAATAAACGTCATTACCTTCGCACGTACATGTGTGTTCCTTCTTTTTGTCTGTATCAATGGTTAAGTACCAACCTAAATAAATAAGTTAATGAGTTAACTTGTTCAAAAGTAACCATCGCGGATGCATGCTTAGGCTGATCAAATATAGTTTTTTTACTTACAGACATCGCCAATATTATGAAGACTTTTAATAATTACCTGAAACAAAAGAATAGCGTTTAAGTCACATATAAGCACACAGTAGGATAGGTAGGCTGACAGCGTGGTGTCTGCCGTAATTCGGCTTCTAGGAGGTCAGAAACGGAGGATGGTCTGAGGCCGGAGGGCCTAGTGCTACCTAAGTTGCCCAAATGACTGGACGTCCATACTAAGCCTGGTATTGATATAGATCCGGGTATGGCATCTGGGGGAAGCCGGTCGTTATTATGAGATGCCGTTGCCGCTTTTTGCGAGGAGGTCATGCATGCAAAAGATGCGGCAAAGGCCAAAGCACAGCAGCCAAAGGGCGCTTAATCATCTCCGGCCACCGTAAGACTAACGTAGCTTCCAATTTATTATCGAAGTACGTTCAGAATCGGAGCAGTAGTAGTTTTGGCACATTCGAACAAAAAAAGAAACAAACAATCTAACTTTTTGGCTTTATAAAGAGAGGACCAATTAACAAAAGTTAATTGCCGTTAACGCAACCCTAGCGCAAGATGTACAACTGATATTAAGCGCCTAAATTACCCATAAACCAACAGTGCAGATAGACGCAGTTCGACATTGTTCACACCTCAAACTTTTCCAGTCATCGTGAAATCGTTTGAAATAGTGGTTGTAATCGATAACAGAATGCCGTTCAAAGTTTCGACACCAATACTTTTGATGCGAAAAATTCAGTTTTCCACTAGCTTATTTTTAAAAGCAAACGTTGTTCGAGGTGTACCTTGAGCAAACTATTGGATTGTTTCTCAACACAATATTGTAGTAGGTGTGCCGAATGCCAAATCCCGTGATGGAATGGTTAAAGCTTTTCAGCGTGAGGTTAAGGTTTCGATACCGGACAAGTACCAATATGACTTGTTTCGATTCATATGCACTTTCTAAGTTTACTCAGGTCATCACTGACATCAGTAAAGGAAAACATCGTAAGGAAACCTGGACTGGTTATAAATATTAGTCTCAAATCACTAATACGTCTTGAACAAGCGTGGTGATTGTGCCTTCACTGTACGAGAACCTGCCTTTTCCTTGCAGTGGGTCTAAATTTTTCTGGCTATTATTATTTAGGGTTCCTTATTCAACATGGAATCCTTATGGTTTCGCCATGTACTTCTGTCTGTCTGTCCGTCTTTGGATTGGCTGAGGGGTTAATTTTTTTTCTCGGCTGTCACACGGTATGAGGTATCGTTGGATTAGTGTTGATTGTGACTGAGGGATTAGTTTGTGATATATTAAGTTTTATACTGTAAAGTTTTGTTACAGTCAACTGTCCCTCCAGCTAAACATTATAGATACCTACGTGAAAAAATTTACAGCATCCTAACTAATATTATAAATGCGAAAGTAAGTTTGTTTGTTTGTTTGCTACCACTTTACGCCTATGCCACTGAACCAATCATCCTGAAATTATGCATATACGTTGCCAGGTGTACAGGGACAAACATAGGGTACTTTTAATCCCGAAAAAAAGTACTATTCCCGAGGGAAATCACAATAACGTCCTTATGACAGTAGATGGCGCCACGTATCTATCGAATCATGATCAAATTTTAAGTTTAAGCATCTAATACATTTTGAGTCTAGACTGTCAATAGATCAGTTTCAAGTAAACAACCTAGGAGTACGAAAGTTGTCTGCTTAATAATTTTTCATGCCCAAAACCGCTGAAGAGTATTCTGACATTTTGCATAAAGTGGCTTCCAGACGGACGGACCAGCGGTTGCGGCAAACCGCAGGACGCGGTTCCAACCGCTGCAAAAACACATCACCGCGGTCACAGTGGCGGCCTGAAGTGTCATTAGCGTGGTGTTTGTGCTATAACCGGATGTCAGTCAATATGGCTAACCGTAACGTTGTCTTATTACATTCATGACTCATTAGCCCTCTCAGAAGATGAGAAAAAAGGTAGGAAAAAACTGTTTATTAAACACTTGAGGTGTGAGGTACTTATCTATATTATCATTAGCATCGCATATTACTCTTAGGAATAGAGAAGTGTGAATTAAATTTAAATTGTTATTAAAATTAAACTATTTCTATTACAATTTCCATATTTTACAAAGCAGTTCTCGCGGTCTGTTGTTAAAATTTGCAAAAGACGCGGCCGCCACAGCATTCCGCGTTTGTCTGGGACCCACTTTATTTACGTTGTCAGGGATACAGAAAAACTGCGTAACTGACACTAACATTACTGTGTCGTCACTGACACTGACGGGTGTAAACACATTCATAGAGGAAGTATGGAAGTATAAAGGCGAACTTATAACACGACCCGTCAGTGAAGCATACTCCGCGATTACTCCGCCAATTATTGTGAATTGATTTGTATGATTCTTTTTTTTTTGTTTGAGAGTTGTTTTTTTTTCCGAATTGGTCCCATATAAATATTGTCATGATCTGATGATTAACTTCGGAGATCTGAAACGGAACTCCTCATAGGATCACAGCAGGGCAGTCGTAACAAGTAAAATTGCTCTGTTTAATGCGTGTAGTCGATGTCTGACTGAGAAAGAGCTTAGTTGCTAAACTAACCGTGACCTATGTCGATGTATGTAGACAACAGGTTTTCAACGGCAAAGTTAAGTTTGTCGTTCAGTACTGTTTATTTTTTCGTTAGAGGTATGTTCGGTGTGTTTTAATAATTAGGGTAGGTAGATTAATTTCTTTTTATTTTCAAATATCTCGCAGATCCAACTCAGGCAAAAGCTCATTGCGAGCCCGAGCAAAACTTACTTCTTAATCCCAGGAATCTTCCGTTCATGCCGCATTAAGAAGACAAGCACAACCGGAGCGACAAGCAGCATTGAAAGCTGATGGGACATTTTCTTATAGCTAGGAAAGACTGGAGAGCCATGCCCGCCAAGTTTCTCTGAGAGTGACTGAGACTCCCTTCCAAACGCAATTGCTTTTGGAGGAACAAGCGGAAAACCAGAGAGCTGTAAGAACAACTGATACGCCTGTTCAAACACAACTTCGTTTCAGAAAACAAGCTCAGCCATTACAGCGTCAGAAACTCCAGAACAGACGCGAGAAGGACCTCTTATGCAGAAATGCGAACTGAACGCCGACGGACTTTTATGAGTCACAGTTGGTCCGTATTTAATAATTCTGGATCTGGCCGAACAACAAGCCGAGTACAGCCCGAATTGATTGTCAAATTCTAAACTAACGCGGGCGAAGCCGCGGGTAAAAGCTAGTTTGTATATAAAACAAAGTTAAAAGGAAAACTATCACAGCTAAGTACAGTTTCTGACGGCACGGTTGGCGCAGTGGCTAAGCGGGTTCGATTCCCGCAAGAAACAAATTTTTGTAAGACCTACAGATTGTTCCAAGTCTAGCTTTTGTTCTGTTTGTATAAGTCTATGGGTTTATATGTTGGAAACGTACTCACGATACATTATAGATGCCTAGACGACGACAACGTTTTTTTTTTAAAGAGAAATGAGAAAGTTAACTTTCAAAATGTATTTGTAGAAGTAAAAATTAGATACTAATTCCATTGAAAGCCCTCTCCTTTCTTCGCATTATTGTCATGTACGACTACGGAACCCTACATTGCACGTAGCCCGACATGAACTTGGCCGGTTTGATAATTCACATGAATCACACGGGACCCACACAATTTTCTATCGACAAAGATTGCGGTCGATGCGAACAAGTAGTTGTACCTATCTCTTAAATTCCACGAGAGCTTACAATAATCGCGCACAAGGCCAAACGATTGATAGGCTTCCTAAAATATCACTTAAGAGAAAATGCGGTGTGTTCTTTTCTCGATAGAAACTCTTATTTGTTTTCTTTTTACAAGCTTTTATTTAGCTTGCACTGTTCGTATGTAACTTGTACCTACTTTCAAAATTTGCTAACCATTTTTCGACCATTTGGCTGAAATTTTGCATACACCTTTAGTTCTGATGACAATGCAATGTCCAATACTCAATATGGTAGTAATTTTAAATTAAAGCTTGTTTTTAAATATATTTTCTTATTAATTATTTATTAGTTTATGATTTCAAAGTAATGATTTTTTCACAAAAATAAATCTATGTCCCTATGCTTTTCTTTTTAATGAAACAGAATTTTTTATAAGCAAAAAAAAAAGTGTGTGAAGTCTATATATGTATATAGCAAATAGCCCAATAGTACCTACGAAACCCTGAGAATCAATTTTAGTTAATTGTTTTTGACATTTAATCGTCGTGATTTTAGAAATACAAGAATTCGTAGGGTCCTATTATATAAAAAATACCATTTCTTTTCTCAGTGCGTTAACTCTAGTAGGCGTAGGTATTGTATTGCTCAAAGGATGGCGATTATTATCTACGCGATTAAAAAGTCGTAATGCACGCTTAGCCAAACTTTTAAGGCCACGCGGCAATAGCTACGCTTCTACGCAGTGCTACACAAGCTGTGTAGTGCTACATAGATACTACGCGGTTTTAAGCAGTGCTACGCGGTGTCTACGCATCCTCAAAGCCTACGCGTAGGAAATCAACTGTAGCGCATAAAGTAATGTCACTGCATCACGTACCTATAGTCAAACAAGACATTTCGACCAGCTTCCTATGACTGTTTCCTGCAAATAAACGGTTTCCCGTCATATATCTCTAACACAAACTAAGCTAATTGAATTCGTTACCCAACCCTCTAACGAAATCCAGTTAGCATACAGGGATCATTTTTACGTCGATCATTTTGTCAGTCTATCAACTTTGCTTTTACTAAACTGACGTTGGCTTCTCGCTTGATTTCCTGTCAGAACTTTGTTCAGGTAGATTTTTTTTTATACATCCCAAACAGGAATATTTTGCAGCCATCTGAATTTAACTCAAATATTTTATGTGCAGTATATTTGCGTCCGCAAAATAGAAATAGTATTTTATTTTACAACTTTCAGATATAAAATTTATGAAATTTTCTCCGATAGCAAATATTTCTGCAACACATTTCCAACGCTTTTTAAAGTCGGTATTAAGGTTAAATACCATGAAGTGCCTCGTAAAACGCCACCGTGTGCCTCGTGCTACTTCCGTACGCTGTTCAGTGCATCATGTAAATACTAGACGTACTTGTCTCCTAACTTAGCGCAAGCAATAACTTGGTTTGTTGAGCACGTAATGAATAATCTCGCAGAGACAAATCCTCTTAAAAGTTGAACGCGTGAGGCACACTCGGCTCAAGACGCTTCGTGACTTCTGTTCCAAAACGTGAAGAGGTACGTTTAGAAACATTATGTAAGGACACGTGCACAATTTATTACAAGCTTCTGAAGGCTACGTGAAACGTAAAAATACTCGTTTATCAAGTGCTGCATGCGGCGATAGGGCCCTTTTACACTGAGTTTCAATAACGGTTACGATGTCGCGACTAGCTTAAAAAAACGAAAGTAACATAACAATACGACTCAAACTTTAATCCCTAAAATGGTCCAATTCATTAAGTGCTTCGTATTCAACTTGTCCATAACGTAGGTTATAAACAAAACAATCCACAGTTGACCCACTCGTTAGTGTGTGTGTAAAGCTTCGGCCGAGCTAGGTACCGGCAGCGGGTCGCTCGACGCGGCGCAAACACGTCATCATTCCAGCCTACCCCCCACAAGCGTCTGACTGGGAGTGGGCTGGGAGGCTTCGTGTTTCACGTGTGTCACTTGCTCCCACCACCCCAGCAAAGTCAAATATTTCATTCAAAACACGAACTAAGGCTTTGTCTAGATGACTGTCGCGAGAACGCGGATACGCGCGATATTTTTGCAGCTTTATAAGCATTTTGCCTGTTCTGATCGTAGAGCTCAAAAAGATACCTGCTCGTATCATTTAAATGTTCAATCAAAGTAACATCCCTATTGAGTCGACGCTTTGGATAATGTGTCACCATCATGTTGAATTTTAAATCATTATTCCTGCCACCCTTGTCCTATGTTACTTGAGGTCGGTGTACTACGTTGTCTTCTTTGTTTTCGTTGGTCCTTCGTCTCCCTTCCCGTCCATCCGCATACTGAATGTCAAATAAATATACCAATATTAAATTGGGTAGGTACCAAAACTCAGGGATCAAACTCACTTTAAACTATTATCTAATCGAGTATTACATATAGTTTCTCGTCGGCAAGGGTGCTTCGCGACCCCGTGCGAAGCACCCTTGCCGACGAGAAAATTGGAAATTGATCAGACTAATCAAAATTCTATTATACATTCTGTGGGTTTTACTGAGACCGAAGAGTAATTTTCGTCGCGTACTTAACTCTCGTATTTCACAACTATATTGTTACCGGCTTCCAGTCTGAACGGACGCAGTGTTTTTATTTTTTATTTTGATACGGCTTTTCTGATATTGGTAAATTCTCATAATTATATCTGCCTATATAAAAAAAAATGTCCTGCCGCCTATCTCTTAGTTATTGTGCTTGTAAATAGAAAACAATTTAGAAGAATATTATATTTTATTTATATCATTTATATTCTTTAGCTAGAATTAGTTTCGCTGAGGCTCGCAATTATTGTGGGGTTTGTTGCCTAGCTAATTTATTATGTTCATGTTTTATTTATTATTCCGGCAATAGGTAATCCTCTCAAAATGATTGATAACATTGAAGCTCCCATTTAAAGATACACCCTTTTATACACTACTAGGTATTTATTAAAACATTTCTACCACAGAGTCGCCCACCGCCGCACTGTACAAGATATGTAGGCGCACAGTGCTGAAAACTGACGCTTTTAACTTTAAGCTACATTAACTTTTACAATAGCAGAATCAGAGTTTTGTCTGAATGTTACTTACTAATGATCTCCACACACTATCCCGGTCCGAAACCGGATCGTAAAGTAGCTCTTACAGCTTACAGAATTTTCCGTCTGTGTTAATGGATGATTGTTCATTGCTTTTGGATGCTTACCGTCGAACCCCACACCAAATACAGTGGTGCAACGTACGGTACCTGTTCTGATGATAAGCGGATAACCTGTGTCGCCTCCTGCGAGCACGAGCCTAACAACGTCGTATCTTCTAAACTGCACATATGTACCTAGTTTTGTCAGTGTCGAGCGCAACCATGTAATGGGTGCAATATAAGGTCATACAAACTATTTTTACATTAACGGTTATTATGGCCCTCAATCCGACGTACTTGTAACGATACGGTTACGGTCTGGCTACGGACTCAGATAGTGAACGAAGACCTTAAATGTATTTCCAGCAACCAGTGTTTGCATAGTTATGCTCTATTTGATCTCCGTGAGAGCTCTTTCGCGAAGTTTTGAATGCGTCAGACGGCTGGCTACTCCGAACGCACACAAAAGGAATACGCCCATGCTCAAACTTGGAGACAGACGGTTAGTTTTCGTCTAGGGTTAAAAATATGGTGAGTTGTACTCGGAACGTTTCATATGCACTACGCAACAGATAAATCGTTTTGTTTTTAATAATTTTCTGATATTTCCGTTTTATGTGATTTATTAACTCTAAGTCATTTTAGTCATCATGTCGATGACCTCACACTGCAGCCAGCTTCTACACAGAGAACTTCATGACGTTTTATCAAATACTTATTTATTAGTTTTAATTATTTAGCATGGCAATTTTACAAAACAATAAAAAGTTGCTAGTTCTACTAGACATTTTTTTTACATCTGAGAAGGAAATAAAGTTTTCTGTCTTGTTATTCATATTCGTTTTCACGCTTTTTCCAGTTTGTCACTATTAGAACCGTAAATGACTATTAGCGCTGTCTTTTGAAAAAACGGCCAAGTACGAGTCGGTCTTGCACATGAAGGGTTCAGACCTCCAACGAAAAGATAAACTATGCTAAGGGACAAAGTAAACTTAACTTTACCGCTGGAAAACTGTTGTCTTCATACATCAACATAGGTAGCGGCGTAATTTCCCAACTGTAATTGTTACTAATTGCAAAAAAAGTTATTATTTTGTGATGTACCTAACTAAAAATCAGTTTTCGAATATGTTTCTTTACTTATGCTACTTGGCATAGCTTCTTGCCAAATTTTATGATTCTAGGTCAACGGGAATTAAGTCTCCTATAGGCATTCATTTCCTAACGAGTGTCAAAATATGCGCATTAAACAGAGCATAAACGGCTTTATCTTAAGATTGCGTAATCTTAGAAGTTCGCGGAGCGTTATTCAAGGACGCAAAAGATGGAAATGCGTTTTGATTTTTTATCGATTTTTCAAAACTTGCTCACCAAAGCCTCATCACGGACCTGATCTCTGGGGAGAAATGTTGTTCCTTACCTCTGTCTTGTTTTTGGTCGACCGGAAGGAACACTGACGAGGAACAGAGCTCCCACCTCTTTCTTATTTAGTTATTTATTTTTTATTTTAATTAAAACGGTTTCAGAACCAATTAAAATAATTAAACAAATATACATTTAAAAACAAAACACCTTCATCGTCTGCTCTTGCTTCCTTGTCCTTATTAGGCAGCGCACTTAGAGTGGAGATTCACAACAGCAAGCATGCTTGGAGAAGGAAATATTACAGTAAGAAGCAGGTAGACATCTTGACCGTCCTTCAGTGATATAGTCCCGATACACGGGGTATACCCCGTTGGTATACCTCTCGTACCTACGTCGCTACGTCACTAAAATTATGCTAGCGACTGTTTTTGAGGGCTAATACTTCCATTGTATGCATGTCATACAACCTCTGGGTAGTCCTTTTCCGGGTTTACTTTCATAGAGCATACAGGAATGATCCTTGATTGGTGTTTCATCACATTTACTTTAGGAATAAGTGTCAAACGGGGCTTTGCAAGTTGGCTAAGGCTTAGACCCCTTTCAGTTTACTTTGGCTTAGGCTCCTCGTGTGCCTTCCAATGGTCCGGGAACTCAACGTCCCAAGTTGTGTAAAAAGGGTACCTATGGGTACTTCCAAAGTAAAATCGTTCTAATTTACGTTACATTAATTCCGCACGTTTAAGCTCTCAATAATAAGTACATCACGATGGCTTTTTAAAAGAATGTTTTCTTAATTCCGTAATTGCATGTAAAACCACCACGTAATAAAACAGACGTACCAGTGATCAAAATAAACTAAAGTTGTTAGGTTCTTACTTATTTATTTTTTGGCCACACAACACATAGTATAGGCATTATGATTATAAGTGTTTTTGTTCACTATATGTTTCTTACAGATTTTTTTTTTTCTTTTTATGCAAATATGTTCTATCTACCTCAAGATTCACAGGGAGCACCTACACACAATGACCGTGGACACATTTATTGCAACACTGTTAATAACACAGCTAAATTTACAATGTAAGTAATACCAATTGTACTTTACCTGTGTTGTTAGACAGCGTTGCATATTGCCTACCTCAAGACGAAGAAATGTGGCCAAGATCTGAAGAAGTTAGGTGTTAAAGGTATATTCATGATTTGTTTTATTGTACTTACTAATATTCAATAAGTCAGTACAAAAACAAGGTACATTTCAACGTAACGAAGCTTTTCAACGTTTGGCAGCAGTCGATTATACGATCTGTCTCATATAGAAGCTTTGTTTAATTTATGTTTGTTTACTAAAGACAAAGTATTTCATGTTTAATAAAGGTCAGTACTGCTCTATATCGTTAATGCTAAATACTTACTGATGATTATTTATTATATTTTATTATGTTTTGAGTAATGATGTGTGTTCTAATACACGATGTAACCATAGCTTGACAGGTTATAACGTGCGTGCACACTACACAACGTTGGACAAACATCTCTACACATTATAAGTACTGGGCTATCTTAGGCACAAATATTTCAATATTGTTATTATAAATGTATCTATTGCCGTATTTGTGCTTAGATAGGCCAGTACTAAACAGCAACAAAGCAGAGTACAGGATCACGTGAGATGTACTATCTTGTAATGTTCTACAAACTATTTTGTTTCCTGAAAACTAGACAGATCTCAAAAATAGTTTTTGTGTTTATTATTAAGTACATAAAATAAGTGTCAAAAGTCACTTACATGTTCCTCCATGATCGATATAATGTTAATCATACTTATGCTACTTACAACTTACATGAGCTACTTACAAATCACAATAAACTAAAGTTTATTTTTTTTACTACGTTATGATTAAAAAAAACCGTTACAAAAATAGGGTGCATTTCTAAGTCACAACAAAACTTTTCAACGTTTGCCAGACGTCTCTTACGATTTTACGATCTGTGTCATATACATACATACATACATACATACATACATAGCCAGTACCAAACAACAGCGATGCAGAGTGCAGGATCACTTGAGCTGCATTGCCTTGCAACGTTTCCAAAACTATTGTGTTTCCTAAACAACTACTCAGATCTTACAAGTCGTTTACGTGTTTATACACACACATAATGCTTTATACTAATCAATTTTACAGTTACTTTTAATTTCAGAAAACTTACAAATGATTACTTTTTTATTATCTTTTATGTAATGATGTGTGTTCTAATATTACACGAAGTTAGGCATTGCTTTACAGGTTGTACCGTGAAGTATACACAACGTTGGACATACGTCTCTTCACGTCATAAGTCCTGGCCTATTGTGGCACAAGTAAGGGTATGATGTTATTATAAATGTATTCATAGCCGTATTTGTGCCTTAATAGGACAGTACTAAGCAACAGCAAAGCAGAGTACAGGATCACGTGAATTGTACTGTCTTGTAATGTTCTACAAAACTATTTTGTTTCCTAAACTACCATTTAGATCTCAAATAATTGTTTTTGTGTTTATTATTAAGTACATTAAATGCACGTCTAAAGATACATGTTATTCCATGATCTATTAAATTTTGCGTTACATTAACTCCGCGCGTTGGGCAGAGGGCGTGCCATTCAAAACATTTTCAACATAATTTTTGAATAGCAATCTCTCCACTCTCAGCAGCTGTCCGCTGCTGGGTTTGGCAAATGGTTCTAGGGGGTAGCGAAGGTCGCGATGATCCCCTAAAACAAGGCCAGTGGACTATCCTTCTCGAGGTTGCCGCCCGTTTCTTGACCAAGTGCTCTATGCAATTGGTACAACTAAAACCTCTGGCCGTGTCCCCCCCTAAACTCGTACCCGTAATCCTATCCTTTCTCTCCACAACCAATCCCGCATAGCCGAACCGTGGCGTCGCATAACCACACCCAGGCCCGCTTAGCCTTGAGGCACTAAATCCCCGCAAAAAGTTTGCGCCACACCTTAAGGGCAAGTAGTGTGTGGCACTCTCTTCATCCCCAGCCCCTACATTAAATACACGTCTAAAGATACATGTTCTTCCATGCGTTCATGTTAAGCACCCCGAATTAATAAGTGCGTCTTGATGGTTTAATTTACTGTTTATTTAATTTAGTAATGTGTAACGGAGTATCTCTCTTCTTATACAATACATGACCAAAGCTTTAGAGGTTTAGACGTGTCGAAGACACACGGTTGGACAAACATCTCTACGCATCACAAGTCCCGGCCTATTTTGGCAAAATTACTACAATGTTGTTAATACAAATGTCAACATTGAAGTAGTCTTGCTGTAATAGACGAGTACTAAACAACAGCGGAGCAGAGTACAGGATCACGTGAGTTGTACTGCCTTGTAATGTTATTAATTAAATTAACTTATATCACAATACTCTAATAAACTTTAAATTTTACATCATAAAAATCAAAATTGCATAACAAGTTATAAGTGTCCAAATGCTAAAGATTTAAAGATCAAATTTGCGTGTCTATAATGTTATAGTATTCATTCATTCAGTCGCGCTCGTGTAATATACTCATACAAATCAAATAACCCTTAATATTATTGGCAGAGGGTCCAAATTCGTTGGTTTTTAGGGTGGGTTAGCGAACAGCTATTACCGACTGTTTATTGATTATTATAATTATATTATAAGTGTTTTTGTTTGCTATATGATTGAAACCGATTTTTTTCATACCTTGGAAATAATCTACCTACTTACAGATTCACAGGGAGCAACTACACCCAATGACCGTGGACACAATCATTGCTTCACTGTTTAACAGGCAGTTAGATATACAATGTAAGTAATACCCATTGTGTACCTTAACTATCCTGTTATACAGCGTCGCATATCATCTGCTTCGAGACGAAGAAATGTGGTCAAGATCTGACGAAAAAAGCTGTTATACTATATCCTCGTTTGTTACATTGTACCTTCCTATATTAAAAAAAAACACTACAAAAACAGGGTACATTTCTAAGTCCCAACAAAACTTTTCAACGTTTGCCAGACGTCTCTTACGATTTTACGATCTGTGTCATATAGAAGCAGTTTAATGTTCGTTGGTTCACTAATACACAAACATTCATGTTTTATGAAGGCCAGTACTGCACTATAACGTTAATGCTGTACCAGAACAGAACATCGTGAGCTGAAGGAAAATAAATATACTTTTTCAAGTGTAATGTTTGTCATGATAAGCCAGTACCAAACAACAGCGATGCAGAGTGCAGGATCACTTGAGCTGCACTATCTTGCAACGTTTCCAAAACTATTTTGTTTCCTAAAAAAACTACTCAGATCTTACAAGTCGTTTACGTGTTTATTATTTAGTTTACAAAAATAAATGTTTTTTTAAATCATGAATTATTCGTTGTTTGTACCTACACACATAATGCTTTATACTAATCAATTTTACTGTCACTTATTGTCTTTTATGTAATGATGTGTGTTCTAATATTACACGAAGTTAGGCATTGCTTTACAGGTTGTACCGTGAAGTATACACAACGTTGGACATACGTCTCTTCACGTCATAAGTCCTGGCCTATTGTGGCACAAGTAAGGGTATGATGTTATTATAAATGTATTCATAGCCGTATTTGTGCCTTAATAGGACAGTACTAAGCAACAGCAAAGCAGAGTACCGGATCACGTGAATTGTACTGTCTTGTAATGTTCTACAAAACTATTTTGTTTCCTAAACTACCATTTAGATCTCAAATAATTGTTTTTGTGTTTATTATTAAGTACATTAAATACACGTCTAAAGATACATGTTATTCCATGATCTATTAAATTTTGCGTTACATTAACTCCGCGCGTTCGTGTTAAGTACCCAGTATTAATAGGTGCATCATGATGGCTTAAATTACTGCTTACTTAATTTAGTAATGTATAACGGAGTATCTCTGTTCTTATACAATACATGACCAAAGCTTTAGAGGTTTTGACGTGTCGAAGACACACGGTTGGACAAACATCTCTACGCATCACAAGTCCCGGCCTATTTTGGCAAAATAACTACAATGTTGTTAATACAAATGTCAACATTGAAGTAGTCTTGCTGTAATAGACGAGTACTAAACAACAGCGGAGCAGAGTACAGGATCACGTGAGTTGTACTGCCTTGTAATGTTATTAATGAAATTTCAAATAAGCAATTAGTATTAGGTGACATTAAATTATATCACAATACTCTAATAAACTTTAAATTTTATATCATAAAAATCAAAATTGCATAACAAGTTATAAGTGTCCTAATGCTAAAGATTTAAAGATCAAATTTGCGTGTCTATAATATTATAGTATTCATTCATTCAGTAGCGCTCGTGTAATAAACTCATACAAATTAAATAACCCTTAATATTATTGGCAGAGGGTCCAAATTCGTTGTTTTTTAGGGTGGGTTAGCGAACAGCTATTACCGACTGTTTAATGATTATTATAATTATATTATAAGTGTTTTTGTTTGCTATATCATTTAAACCGATTTTTTTCATACCTTGCAAATAATCTACCTACTTACAGATTCACAAGGAGCAACTACACGCAATGACCGTGGACACAATCATTGCTTCACTGTTTGACAGGCAGTTAGATATACAATGTAAGTAATACCCATTGTATACCTTAACCGTCCTGTTATACAGCGTCGCATATCATCTGCTTCGAGACGAAGAAATGTGGTCAAGATCTGACGAAGAAAGCTGTTATACAATATCCATGTTTTGTCGCATTTGAGGTATTATTAAAGAATCAGTACAAATATAGGGTCCACTTCAAAGTCTCAACAAGACTTTTCAATGTTTGGCAACCGTCTCTTACGATTATACGATCTGCTTAATGTTCGTTTGTTCACTAATACACAAACATTTATTGTTTTAAGAAACTGCACTTTATCGTTAGTTCTGTACCAGGAAGGAACATTGTGAGCTGAAGGAACATAAATAGACTCGTATTTTTTCAAGTGGAATGTTTGTCATATTTACTGACGCAATGCTATATTTTAATCGACTGTTTACTGTTACTTTTCATTTCTAAAAACTTACTGATGATTACTTATTTTATAATGTTTTGTGTAATGATGTGTGTTCTTATACAATAGATGATCATAGCTTGACAGGTTGTAAAGTGCAGTATACACACCGTTGGATATGCATCTCTACACATCATCAGTTCTGTCCTATTGAAGCCCAAATTGGGCAATGTTGTTATTATAAATGTATCCATTGCCGTATTTGTGCTTTGATAGGCCAGTACTATGAAACAGCGAAGCAGAGAACAGGATCACGTGAGTTGTACAATATTGTAGCGTCCCACATATTGTTTTGTTTCTTAAAATACTACTCAGATCTTAAAATTCGTTTTCGTGTTTATTATTAAGTACATAAAATAAATGTCAAAAGACACTTACATGTTCATCCACGATCGATAATATTTTTCAGTACATTAAATCCGCACGTTCCGCCTTAAATAACGAGATATAATATAGCAAGAAAACAAAGAAAATGTCAATGATAAGCCTATGCAGCCAGGTTCAAGTAAATCTCAAGAACAAATTACAAGTGGCTCTACTGAGCTAGGTTCATGCGAAACAACAGAACTAAACTTCAACGAATTTTAGCTACTTGTACAAAAATTGTTTTGCTTTTTAGAGAAAAAATAATATTAGCTTTCATTAGCTACTATTTGATTAAGGTTCCGGCGCCAAGTAATTTCTCCATTCAAACGTAATACCAACATTATTTGCGATACAAACATATCACCAACTTAATATAATGATAGTCGGATACAAACGGCATTATTATCTAGGATCCAGATTTTTTTTTTTGAAACATTTTAACATTGTAACATTTTAAGATTGTAAACAGCATATTTCCAACTTAATTATTCTGTATGTTCAAAAATAATGCAATATATGCGAAGGTAGTTTTACATTGTATTAATCCTTATTTCCAAATAAATACGTTAATCGTCATAAGTATTTCATTTTGAACAAAATTGCCCTTGACATCATTTGATTTCAATTAACACTTTAATATCTTAGGAGATATCATAGTTTCAAAATAATACCGCAACAAAAAAATGATACATACAGACGTACCTATACTAATCAATTCAAGTTGATCTACTGCTTTGCTCTACTCTGTAACTACTAACTAGACTTCGCAAACTTTTGGCGCGCGTGTTATCGTGCATCGTAATTCATTACGTATCCGCTAGTCCTTGCGGGGGCTGCGGTAAGCGTTGGATGCCTGCGGTGCTCAGGGTAACCTCGCCTTAAGTACATAAAATAAGTGTCAAAAGAAACTCACATGTTCATCCACGATCGATAGAATTTTTCAGTACATTAAATCCGCACGTTCATGCTAAGCCTACAGTATAATTAGGTCTCACGATCGCTTGTAATTATTTGTTTTCATAATTTCGTAATTGCATGTATGACGGAGGATCTCTTACCAGCAGATCTTACTTGGGGTATGGAAATTAAATATATTTTTTCAAGTGTAATGTTTATAAGCCTTATGATTATAAGTGTTATTGTTTACTTTATGTTTGTTACAGTTATTTTTTACTTTCATTTTATGCAAATATCACAAACTCACCTGCCGCATCAGACTGGGAAATCTTAAGTTTTCATAACATTTTTTTGTAATCATGATGTAATTGTAGTTTGTACCTACATACATAATGCTTTATATTAATCAATTTTTACTGTTACTTTTAATTTCAGAAAACTTACAAATGATTACTTTTTTATTGTCTTTTATGTAATGATGTGTGTTCTAATATTACACGAAGTTAGGCATTGCTTTACAGGTTGTACCGTGAAGTATACACAACGTTGAACATACGTCTCTACACGTCAAAAGTCCTGGCCTATTTTGTTACAAGTAAGGGTATGATGTTATTATAAACGTATTCATAGTCGTATTTGTGACTTAATAGGCCAGTACTAAACAACAGCGGAGCAGAGTACAGGATCACGTGAATTGTACTGTCTTGTAATGTTCTACAACACTATTTTGTTTCCTAAACTACCATTTAGATCTCAAATAATTGTTTTTGTGTTTATTATTAAGTACATTAAATGCACGTCTAAAGACACATGTTCTTCCATGATCTATTAAATTTTGCGTTACATTAACTCCGCGCGTTAGTGTTAAGTACCCAGTAATTATAGGTGCGTCTTGGTGGTTTAAATTAGTGTTCACTTAATATACTAATGTATAACGGAGTAGCTCGTACTTAATATTTTTTTGGTAAATGGTGATTGATTCTTATTCAATAGACAACCAAAGCTTTAGAGGTTTTGACGTGCAGTAGACACACCGTTGGACATACATCTCTACGCATCACAAGTCCCGGCCTATTTTGGCCAAATTACTACAATGTTGTTAATACAAATGTCAACATTGAAGTAGTCTTGCTATAATAGGCCAGTACTAAACAACAGCGGAGCAGAGTACAGGATCACGTGAGTTGTACTGCCTTGTAATGTTATTAATTAAATTTAAAATAAGCAATTAGTAGTAGGAGACATTAAATTATATCACAATACTCTAATAAACTTTAAATCTTACAATATAAAAAACAAAATTGCATAACAAGTTATTAGTATACTAATGCTAACGATATAAAGATCAAATTTGGGTGTCTATAATATTATTGTATTTGTTCATTGAGTAGCGCTTGAGTGATAAACTCATACAAATTAAATAACCCTTAATATTATTGACAGAGGGTCCAAATTCGTTGGTTTTTAGGGTGGGTTAGCGAACAGCTATTACCGACTGTTTATTGATTATTATATTTATAAGTGTCTTTGTTTCCTATATGATTAATACAGATTTTTTTCATTCTTTGCAAATAATCTACCTACTTACAGATTCACAGGGAGCAACGACACCCAATGACCGTGGACATAATTATTGCTACACTGTTAAATACGCACTTAAACTTACAATGTAAATAATACCCATTGTACCTTTAACTGTGTTATTATACAGCAACGCATATTACCTTCTTCAAGATGAAGAAATGTGGTCAAGATCTGACGAAGAAAGCTGTTATACAATATCCATGTTTTGTCGCATTTGAGGTATTATTAATGAATCAGTACAAATATAGGGTCCATTTCAAAGTCTGAACAAGACTTTTCAATGTTTGGCAACCGTCTCTTACGATTATACGATCTGCTTAATGTTCGTTTGTTCACTAATACACAAACATTTCATGTTTTAAGAAACTGCACTTTATCGTTAGTTCTGTACCAGGAAGGAACATTGTGAGCTGAAGGAACATAAATATACTCGTATTTTTTCAAGTGTAATGTTTGTCATATTTACTGACGCAATGCTATATTTTAATCGACTGTTTACTTTTGTTACTTTTCATTTCTAAAAACTTACTGATGATTACTTATTTTATAATGTTTTGTGTAATGATGTGTGTTCTTATACAATAGATGATCATAGCTTGACAGGTTGTAAAGTGCAGTATACACACCGTTGGACGTGCATCTCTACACTTCATCAGTTCTGTCCTATTGAAGCCCAAATTGGGCAATGTTGTTATTATAAATGTATCCATTGCCGTATTTGTGCTTTGATAGGCCAGTACTATGAAACAGCGAAGCAGAGAACAGGATCACGTGAGTTGTACAATATTGTAGCGTTCCACATATTGTTTTGTTTCCTAAAATGCTACTCAGATCTTAAAATTCGTTTTCGTGTTTATTATTAAGTACATAAAATAAGTGTCAAAAGAAACTCACATGTTCATCCACGATCGATAGAATTTTTCAGTACATTAAATCCGCACGTTCATGCTAAGCCTCCAGTATAATTAGGTCTCACGATCGCTTGTAATTATTTGTTTTCTTAATTTCGTAATTGCATGTATGACGGAGCGTCTCTTACCAGCAGATCTTACTTGGGGTATGGAAATTAAATATATTTTTTCAAGTGTAATGTTTGTCATGATAAGCCTTACGATTATACGTGTTATTGTTTACTTTATGTTCGTAACAGTTTTTTTTTTTTTTCATTTTATGCAAATATCTTATGCCTACATACAGATTCACAGTGAGCAACTATACAAAATGACCGTGGACACAATCATTGCTTCACTGTTTAACAGGCAGTTAGATATACAATGTAAGTAATACCCATTGTGTACCTTAAGTGCCATGTTATACAGCGTCGCATATCATCTGCTTCGAGACGAAGAAATGTGGTCAAGATCTGAAGAAGAAATTTGTTATACAATATCCTCGTTTGTTACATTATACCTTCTTATATTTAAAAAAAAAAATACAAAAGTAGGGTACTTTTCTAAGTTCCAACAAAACTTTTCAACGTTTGCCAGACGTCTCTTACGATTTTACGATCTGTGTCCTATAGAAGCAGTTTAATGTTCATTGGTTCACTAATACACTAACATTCATGTTTTATGAAGGCCAGTACTGCACTATAACGTTAATGCTGTACCAGAACAGAACATCGTGAGCTGAAGGAAAATAAATATACTTTTTCAAGTGTAATGTTTGTCATGATAAGCCAGTACCAAACAACAGCGATGCAGAGTGCAGGATCACTTGAGCTGCACTGTCTTGCAACGTTTCCAAAACTATTTTGTTTCCTAAAAAACCACTCAGCTCTTACAAATCGTTTTCGTGTTTATTATTTAGTTCATACAAATATGTCGTCATCCAGATTCAGAGCCAGCAGCTATACACATTGGCGGTGGACACAATAAATTCGCACTGTTCTTATAATCGGATAAATTTACAATGTAAGTAATACCCATTGTACTTTTATCTGTTTTATTAGACAGTGTCGCTTATCACCAACTTCAAGACGAGGAAATGCGGTCAAGATCAGAAGAAATAATGAATATCCTATGTATATCTTGTGACCTGTAATTGATTTTCAAAGCTCTTTTTAGTTCAGCACTATTAAGGCCGTCGAGGATTAAGCGCTGTTCTTCTGGAAGGCTTTGTGTTTGTTTGTTTACACAAAGTATTTCTTCTTTTGAGAAGATCAATGCTCCACTACAGCTCACCTGCCGCATCAGACTGGGAAATCTTAAGTTTTCATAACATTTTTTTAATCATGATTTAATAGTTGTTTGTACCTACACACATAATGCTTTATATTTATCAATTTTTACTGTTACTTTTAATTTCAGAAAACTTACAAATGATTACTTTTTTATTGTCTTTTATGTAATGATGGTTCTTCTAATATTACACGAAGTTAGGCATTGCTTTACAGGTTGTACCGTGAAGTATACACAACGTTGGACATACGTCTCTTCACGTCATAAGTCCTGGCCTATTGTGGCACAAGTAAGGGTATGATGTTATTATAAATGTATTCATAGCCGTATTTGTGACTTAATAGGACAGTACTAAGCAACAGCAAAGCAGAATACAGGATCACGTGAATTGTACTGTCTTGTAATGTTCTACAAAACTATTTTGTCTCCTAAACTACCATTTAGATCTCAAATAATTGTTTTTGTGTTTATTATTAAGTACATTAAATACACGTCTAAAGACACATGTTCTTCCATTATCTATTAAATTTTGCGATACATTAACTCCGCGCGATGGGCGGAGGGCGTGCCATTCAAAACATCTTCGACATAATTTTTGAATGGCAATCTCTCCACTCTCAGCAGCTGTCCGCTGCTGGGTTTGGCAAATGGTTCTAGGGGGTAGCGCAGGTCGCGATGATCCTCTAAAACAAGGCCAGTGGACTATCCTTCTCGAGGTTGCCGCCCGTTTCTTGACCAAGTGCCCTATGCAATTGGTGTAACTAAAACCTCTGGCCGTCTCCTCCCCTAAACTCCCACCCCTAATCCTATCCTTTCTCTTCTTAACCAATCCCGCTTAGCCAAACCGTGGCGGCGCATAACCATACCCAGGCCCGCATAGCCTTGAAGCACTTAATCCCCCCAAAAAGTTTGCACCACACCTTAAGGGCAAGTAGTGTATGGCACTCTCTTTATTCCCAGCCCAAAATAAAAAATTAATAATGTCAGCACAAACAAGTAGATATCTACCCCAGGAGGGTACCTCTACCACCAGTAGTGGAGAATCCCTCACCGAGCCTAGCTCGGTCTGCCCCGCGTATTCTGGGGGGGGCAACTTGTGCCCAGGACCTGGCTCCAGCTTGGACCTGTCCGGCCTAGTGGAGGGCATACCCACTGTTAACTCCGAGGTAGTTAACACAAACACCACCTCTCATTGGAACGCAGTCGCCTTAACCGGCGCGCGAGAAGGTACTGTCGCAATGCTAAATTTTAATCGACTGTTTACTGTTGCTTTTCATTTCTAAAAACTTACTGATGATTACTTATTTTATAATGTTTTGTGTAATCATGTGTGTTCTTATACAATAGATGATCATAGCTTGACAGGTTGTAACGTGCTGTATATACACCTTTGGATATGCATCTCTACACATCATCAGTCCTGTCCTATTAAGGCTCAAATTAGGCAATGTTGTTATTATTAATGTATCCATTGCCGTATTTGTGCTTTGATAGGCCAGTACTAAACAACAGCGAAGCAGAGAACAGGATCACGTGAGTTGTACTATCTTGTAGCGTTCCACATACTGTTTTGTTTCCTAAAATACTACTCAGATCTTAAAATTCGTTTTCGTGTTTGTCATTAAGTACATAAAATAAGTGTCAAAAGAAAATTAGATACATGTTCATCCACGATCGACACAATTTTTCGTTACATTAACTTCACACGTTCGTGCTAAGCCCACGCATAATGCATAATTATGTCGTCACGATCGCTTCTCATTATTGTTTTTTTTTTATTCAGTCATTGCATGTATAACGGAGTATCTCTTACTTGCTGATCTTATGGCGACACAACACATACTACGTTATGATTATAAGTAATATGTCTACATCCAGATTCAGAGCAAGCAGCTACACACATCGGTGGTGGACACAATAAACGCTCACTGTTCTTATAATCAGATAAATTTACAATGTAAGTAATACCTATTGTACTTTTATCTGTTTTATTAGACAGCGTCGCTTATTACCTACTTCAAGACGAGGAAATGTTGTTTCGGGAGGTTCCTGTGTCGGACAGGACGGGAGGAAACACCCGGGTGTCACCACTGTGTGGATCGCCCGGAGGACACAGTGGAGAATACGGTGCAGGAGTGCCCCGCTTGGGCAGAGCACCGCCATGTCCTCACGAAGGCGATAGGCGGCGGCGACCTCTCGCGTCCGGACCTGGTTCAGGCCATGCTTCGGGGCGAGAGGGAATGGGATGCAGTCACCTCCTCCTGCGAAGCAGTAATGCTAGCGAAGGAGGTGGCGGGCCGCGAGAGGGAGAGAACCACCTCACGCCCCAGCCGCCGCGGGAGACGCCCAGGGCGTCGGACGTCGCAAGACGACATCCGGCCACCTTAGGCGAGTAATGGGTAGCTCGCTGTCCGATCAAGGACCAAGCCCGGGCCGACGGCACGTTCTGTTCGCGCGCGCCTCAATGAGCTGTCAGCACAGGGACGGGGCCCCCAACGTGGCTAACGCCTGCCGGGGTTGCGGGACGTCTTAACAAGATACCCTGGCCCCGGAACGTAAAGGGCAACAGAAGGAACAGGGTGGTTTTTTAGTCAGTAAAAGTCTGACAGTCCCTTCCGCCCCACCCAGGGCGGAAGGAGTCATTTGATGATTTTTAAGAATGGTCAAGATAAGTATAAGTCAGGTGTTATAGTATATACATTATACATCATACTTATCTTCACTAATATTAGGTATAAAGAGGAAAGATTTACATTTTTGTGTGTGAGGGCTGAAGGAGTCATTTGACGATATTTACCATCTAAAAAAAATGGATGTGTGTGTATGTTTGTAATGAATAAACTCAACTCTACAGAACCGATTTGAAAAATTATTTCATTGTTGGGAAGCTACACTATCCCCGGGTGACAGGCTTTATATATTTTGAAAATAGTTAGGGATCCGTGAGGAAAATCGTGACGCAAACAAAGTCGCGGCGTGAGTGCTAGTATTTAATAAACCTGTACAAAAACAAGGGGCATTTCAAAGAATACCAGTGTAGTGTTGTGCAGCAGAAAAATGGCGAAAAGCGTTAAGCATTATGAAGATTATATGTACATCTTGCGACCTGTTATTGATTTTTAAAGTATTTTTTAGTTCAGCACTATAAGACCGTAGAAGATTAAGCACTGTCCTTCTTTGATATGGGACGGCTTTGTGTTTGTATGTATACACAAAGGATTTCCTATATCCAGAAGATCAATGCTACACTACAGCTCACCTGCCGCATCAGATTGGAAAATCTTAAGTTTGGAATGATTTGATGAATTCTTCGTTGTTTGTACCTACACACGTAATGCTTTATATTAATCAATGTTTACTGTAACTTTTAATTTCAGAAAACTTACAAATGTTTGTGTACCTAATGATGTGTGTTCAATTACACACAAAAAATATACTATGTAATGATTTAAAGTGCGTTTTATTAACTTTATGTTTATTACAGTTTATTATCCTATGCCTATGTACACATTACATATTATTATGTACACATGTACAGATTCACAGAGAGCAACTATACAAAATGACCGTGGACACAACTGTATCAGTAATGCTGTACCAGAACGGAACTTCGCGACCTGAAGAAAAAAATATATATTTTTTAAAGTTTAATGTTTGTCATATCTACGGATGCAATTCTTTATTTGAATCAATTTTTGCTGTTACTTTTTATTTTAGAAAACTTACTAATTATTACTTATTTTAAAATGTTTTGCACTGAGGTAAATGTTTTGTAGCTTTACAGGTGAGCAAAACATGCAGTAAAGTATACACAACGTCGGACATGCATCTCTACACATCATCAGTCCTGTCCTATTCGAGTACAAAGGTAGTAATGTTGTTATTATAAATGTATCCATTGCCGCATTTGTGCTTTGATAGGCCAGTACTAAGCAACAGCGAAGCAGAGTACCTACAGGATCACTTGAATTGTACTATCTTGTTAATTTTTACAAAAGTATTTTTTTATTGCCTAAAGATCTGAAGGAGTTTGGTGTTGTATATTCAAGTTTTGTTACATTATACGTTTTATTCAGTGTAATTGTTATCATTTTCATATTTATCGACGTAATTCTATATTTTAATTATTTAATAATGTTTTGTGAAATGATGTGTGTAATGTTCTTATGCAATAGATAACCAAAGCTTTAGAGGTTTCGACGTGCAGTAGACACACCGTTGGACATACATCTCCACACATCACAAGTCCCGGCCTATTTTCTCACAAATATAACAATGATGTTAATATAAATGTATCCATTGTCGTATTTGTGCTTAGATAGGCCAGTACTAAATAACAGCGAAGCAGAGTACAGGATCACGTGAGTTGTATTGTCTTGTAATGTTCTACAAAACTATTTTGATTCCTAAACTACATTCAGATCTCAAAAATTGTTTGTGTTTATTATTAATGTACATTAAATAAGTGTTTTTTGCATTCAAAACAATGTTAAACGTTATAACTTAGTTTTAAATCAAAATCCGATTGGTACTTCCAGAGATAAGCGCGTTCTAAACTTTAGTACAATGTAGGTAGGTACCAACTAAGGATTTTTTATTTTTTAAATTCGTCATTTATTGTGTGTAAAATAGATATTTCTAAATTAAACATCGATCAACTCTGGCCGCGCATGCAATAAATGCTCCACTATTCATAATAAAGTTAAACTGTATGAAACTGTATTATTAGACAGCATCGCATATTACCTACTTCAAGATCAACAAATGTTTTTAAGGTCACAGTTTACAAAACTTAATAATTAAGAACAAAAAAAGGTGAATTTCAATGTCCTTGGAGGTGTTTTAAAACGTTTGGCAGCCATCGCTCACGGTTATGAGACCATGGTGGCCTACCATGATCTAATAAAAATGATTCAGATAAAAGACATTTCAGTTAAGGTTCTTAATCGCCAAAATTGGTACCAATATGCGCAGCGGCAATTGAATCGTTAATAGTGGATGAAAGATCGCAATTTGCAGCTGAGCTGCGGTTGAAACGTTTTGGCACAGATTAAGGACTTAATCGTTGGATAGCTTGCAGCGCCTAATGAATTCGGCATCAACAAAATCATTGAAGGGGCCAACTGGCGATTATCACACGGCACCGCGCGCCGCTGCGGTAAGCGGTGTTCGTGTGCAAGGCTTCCGCGGATTTCATGAAGGCCAATGAGCCATGAGAACCGCTTCACCGCATACCGCAGCGTCTTGCGGTTTTAGGTATATTGTGAGGCAGAATCTTCCTCAAAAAACTCAAATAAAAGTAGTTCATCAGACGTCTGTTAGAGAAAACAAATGCAGTTAAAAGGGGAATGCATAACAGGTATTTTAGGCTTTAAAAGAAAGATTTAAATATTAATATTCTAAGATTTCACTAAAATAGCACTAAAAATCTTTGTTTCCGTGAATAATTCACCAAACATTTAAGAGTATGATGTATGTTAGAGAAATAGTAATTTTAATTGAATCGCTAGTTTTACTTGAGCTACTCTAAGGACGTCATGGTACAAATTTAATGAACGAAACCAAAACTTGCGACTCAATTTGGGAAAATCACTGCCAGATGGCATGGCCTAAATTCGAATCGTTATAATATTGAAGTCAGACGTCAAGCATACATTTCATTTTTTTAGTTTTATTATCAACTATTTATTTAATATAGACTTTACTTTCTTATTTTATCATAAAAATATGTTCTACTTCTAGATTCATAGCAAGCAATTACTTACAATGGTCGTGGATACAACAAAAATGCTCCTCTAGTTTGATATGTAGTTATATATACAATGTAAGTAATATCCGTTGTCTTATAACTGCATATAAGACAGCGTCGCATAATGATTACCTTCTTCAAGAAGGAACACATGTGGTCAAGATCTGGAGAGGATATACATATAAACGCACGTGCGGCGTTAATAAACAAGAACAAAAGTTACGTGTATTTCAAAGTTCTAAAACTACTTTCCCACATCGGCAGCCGTCGCTCACCATTATAGGTACTGACTATACAGATGGTAATTTGTGTAATGTATAAACGGTTTATCATTGTCGAGTATGCATCTATTAAGTCCAGTTCTGTCCAGCAGCAAAGATGAAGAAAAAGAGGCTTGTGGTGAGTTTTTATCTATATCTATGACATGTTATCGATTTCAAGCACTTTCTAGTTTAGCACTCAGGCAATCATATTTTTAATTATTTGCCATCTTCAGGCGATTACCACATGGTGTTAATCGCCTTATTGACGCAATGAAAACTTACTGATAATTACTTATTTTATTACGTTTTCTATAAAATAGGTGTTTTGTATCATACAAGGTAACCGCTGCTGTACAAGTTGTAAAGTGCAGTATACACACCGCTGGACATGCATCTCTACACATCATCAGTCCTGCCCTATTTTAGTTCAAATTCGGTAATGTTGTTATTATAAATGTATCCATTGCCGCATTTGAGCTTTGATAGGCCAGTACCTACTAAACAACAGCGAAAGCAGAATACAGGATCTCGTGAGTTGTACTATTAAAGACTTTGCTTTACTTATAAGTTTTATTGATAACTGGGTGTTTATTATAGACTTTACTTTCTAAATTTGATCATACAAATATGTACTACATCCATATTCACAGCTAGTAACTTCACACAACGGCCGTGGATACAACAAATGCTCCTCTGTTTGATATGCAGTTAGTTCACAATGTACGTAATATCCTTTGTGTTTTAACGGCATATTGAACAGCGTCGCATATTACCCGCTTCAAGATGAAGACGTGTGGTCAAGATCTGGAGAGGATATACATATAAACGCACGCGCGACGTTAATACTAATGCAATAATAACTTATTACGTTTTGTGTAAGTGTGTGTTCTATCGTACGAGGTAACCGCTGCTGTACAGGTTGTAAAGTGCAGTATACACAACGTCGGACATGCATCTCTACACATCATCAGTCCTGTCCTATTAGAGGACAAATTCGGCAATGTTGTTATTATAAATGTATCCATTGCCAACTTTGTGCTTTTATAGGCCAGTACTAAACAACAGCGAAGCAGTACAGGATCACGTCTACACAGGATAACTATCTTGGAAGGTTCCACAAAAGTATTTTGTTTAGTAAAGATCTGGAGGAGTTTGGTGTTGTATATCCAAGTTCTGTTACGTTATACTTTTTTTTTGTAATTGTTATGATTTTCATATTTATAGACGCGATTCTTTATTTTATACGATTTTTACTTTTACATTTATTTATGTATAATAACTGATGAATACTTATTGTATTATTTTTGTGTAATGATGTGTGTTCTATTACTCCAGGTAACCATTGCTTTACAGGTTGTAATTGTAATCATTAAGGTTTAATTTATGTTCATAAAATATAGTGCCGGTTACTGTCCCTTTGAAAAATGGAAGGTTTCATGTTTGTTCACTAATACGAGGGAGCTCTTATCGCGTTATCTTTAAATATAAAAAAATAACTTAATAAATAATCTTAAAATCTGCCGCTACACGCTAATGTCTTTGTCATATGGGCGTCGTAAAAATTATATGCATTGTTTAAACCATCACCTTCGTAGTAATAAATCGACATTATGTTTTAGTTTTCATCCATTTTCATGGCATTATCATAGAAAACATGTACCTGCTGTACTTATGATTTACTCATTTATGCTTATTACGTTTCGTGTTATGATGTGGGTACAATCTGCCTAACAGGTAGAACGATGCGGAATACACTTTGTTTCATCGACATCACTGAAGTAGTTCCAGCCTAAGAAGTTCAAACCACATCATCGTTGTTATCATAAATGGCAACAGTGTGTCCTATGACCTTCTTAAAGTCAGTACTAAACAACGGGGAAACCGTAGTAGCAGAACATTTAGGTTGTACTACCTTGTAAAGGCTCTCCCACATAGGTGCGTTATTATCAGTCGATTATATCGGATGCGGTATCGCGATAATGCGTCCCGATTCCTTGAACACAACTGCGTTTTTTCGTCCTAATTCTATTTCGTATTCCTGTTTTTGGCAGGTTCTTCCGAAATGTCGGGCAGATTTGCCATTTTTGTGATGATCACTGTACTGCTAGATGACTCTTCATTTGATGATAAATTACCTTCAAAATGTAGCATAACAAACATAGGTGTGTTTTTAAATGAAAAAAATTATAATGTAATTTTATTATAATTGTTAGTTGTTGTTGTAAACTATACCTAAAAGTATGATCCTTAATTCTGATTTACAGCAAGCAACTACACACAGCAGCTAGAGACACAATAAATGCTCCACTGTTTTGAAGGCCAGTTAAATAACAACGAAAGTAAAAACACTTTGTTCTTTAACTGGCCTGCTATACAGTGTCGCATATTACCTGCATGAAGATGAAATGAAGTCAACAACTAGAGAAGACCGGTGTTATATTATCAAGTTGTAGTTAAGTTATAACTCCTTTCCTATATGTATAAATACAGAAGGAGCAATGACTAGTATCATGGATGCATGTCCAGTATCTGGGATGACAGCTAAACTCGGGCTCTCTTCACCTAAATTTACCGACAGAGATTTCTACAGAATAAGCCGGCAGATCCGGAATTGGAACTATTTTATTGCATTTTAGTTTTATTGTGTATGCCATGCACCCATTGATACGAATAGAATCTTTAACCCAAACAAGTATTTTATGCAAAATGGGTATTTCTAATGTAAAAATCAATAGGATTTGCGTTACATTAACTCGGCGCATTCGTGTTAAGCCCCTAGTATTAGTATGTACCGACATCATGATCGCTATGAATACTGTTTTCTTAATTCAGTAACTGCATGTATATTGGAGCATCTCCTACTTGAGGTACCAAATATCAAAATAAACTAAATGTTTCTATTTATTTTTGGCAAGACAATACACTGAACTTTATGCTTATAAGTTGTATTGATAACTGGATGTTTATTATAGATTTAACTACATCCAGATTCACAGCAAGCAACTACACAAAACGGCCGTGGATACAACAAATGCTCCTCTGTTTCTGTGTGCACTTAAATTCACAATGTACGTAATACCCATTGTGTTTTAACTGCATATTGAACAGCGTCGCATATTACCTGCTTCAAGATGAAGATCAAGACCAAGACCAAGATCAAGATCAAGATCACGATCTGGAGAGGATATACATATAAACGCACGTGCGACGTTAATACTAATGCAACCAATAATAACTTATTTGATTACGTTTTGTGTAAGTGTGTGTTCGATCATACGAGGTAACCGCTGCTGTACAGGTTGAAAAGTGCAGTATACACACCGCTGGACATGCATCTCTACACATCATCAGTCCTGTCCTATTGGAGCAGAAATTCGGCAATGTTGTTATTGTAAATGTATCCATTGCCAACTTTGTGCTTTTATAGGCCAGTACTAAACAACAGCGAAGCAGTACAGGATCACGTCTACACAGGATAACTATCTTGGAAGGTTCCACAAAAGTATTTTATTTAGTAAAGATCTGGAGGAGTTTGGTGTTGTATATCCAAATTTTGTTACGTTATACTTTTGTTATCATTATTTTTTTAAGACTGCCTCGTTGGTCTAGTGGTTGCAAGCGCGGCTGCTGTGCATGAGGTCTTGGGTTCGATTCCCAGGTCGGGCAAAGTGTTATTGGGTTTTTCCATCAGGAATTTCTCAGTAGCAGCCTCGGAGTCTGGATTTGTGCCCGGTTGATGGCAATAGGCTCGCCCTCTATTACATGGGACTAAAAACATAACTGGCGAAATGTGGGTGTACTAATGAGTACATCTCTGCCTAACCCTTCGGGGATTACAGGTGTGACGTTATGTATGTATGTATGTATTTTTTTAATTGTTATGATTTTCATATTTATCGACGCGACTCTTTATTTTATACGATTTTTACTTTTACATTTATTTATGGATAATAACTGATGATTACTTATTGTATTATTTTTGTGTAATGATGTGTGTTCTATTACTCCAGGTAACCATTGCTTTACAGGTTGTAATTGTAATCATTAAGGTTTACTTTATGTTCAAAAGATATAGTGCCGGTTACTGTCCCTTTGAAAAATGGAAGGTTTCATGTTTGTTCACTAATACGAGGGAGCTCTTAGGACAAGGAAGGCTTGGGAGTTATATTTAAATTTTAAAAAATAACTTAATAAATAATCTTAAAATCTGCCGCTACACGCTAATGTCTTTGTCATATGGGCGTCGTAAAAATGATATGCATTGTACAAACCATCACCTTCGTCGTAATAAATCGACATAATTATGTTTTTGTTTTCATCCATTTTCATGGCATTACCATTAATTGTTTTAAACATGTACCTACCTACTGTACTTATGATTATTTATACTTATTATGTTTGTAAACCTATACCTAAAAGTATGTTCCTTAATTCTGATTCACAGCAAGCAATTACACACAGCAGCTAGAGACACAATAAATGCTCCACTGTTTTGACGGCCAATTAAATAACAACGAAAGTAAAAACACTTGTTCTTTAACTGGCCTGCTATACAGTGTCGCATATTACCTGCATGAAGATGAAATGAAGTCAACAACTAGTGAAGACCGGTGTTATAGTATTATCAAGTTGTAGTTAAGTTATAACTCCTTTCCTATATAAATACAGAAGGAGCAATGACTAGTATCATGGATGCATGTCCACTATCTGAGATGACATAATATGTCATCCATTTTCCGGACATTACCATTGATTATTTGACATATGTACTTTACTTATAATTTTTTTATACTTATTATGTTTCGTGTCATGATGTTTTATTTTTGAAAACTAACTGATGATTGCTTATTTTATTATTTTTTGTGTAATGATGTGTGTTCTATTACTCGAGGTAACTATAGCTTTACAAGTTATAAAAATGTCGCTTAAATAACATGGGAGTGTTTTTTAATGAAAAAAACAGAATAATTATGTTATTTTATTATAATTGTTAGTTGTTGGTGTAAAAGTATGTTCCTTAATTTAGATTCACAATAAATGCTCCACTGTTTTGATGGCCAATTAAATAACAACTAACTCTTCACCTAAATTTACCGACTGAGATTTCTACACAATAAACCGGCAGATCCGGAAATAGGACTATTTTATTGCATTTTAGTTTCATTGTGTATGGCATGCACTCATTGATACGAATAGAATCTTTAACCTAAACAAGTATTTAATGCAAAATGGGTATTTCTAATGTAAAAATCAATAGAATTTGAGTTACTTTAACTCTGCGCGATCGTGTTAAGCCCCTAGTATTAGTATGTACCCACATCACGATCGCTAAAATTAATGTTTTCTTAATTCAGTAACTGCATATATATTGGAGCATCTCCTGCTTGAGGTACCAAATATCAAACTAAACGTTTCTATATATTTTTTGGAGAGACAATACACAGTACTTCATACTTATAAGTTGTATTGATAACTGGATGTTTATTATAGATTTAACTACATCCAGATTCACAGCAAGCAACTACACAAAACGGCCGTGAATACAACAAATGCTCCTCTGTTTCTGTGTGCACTTAAATTCACAATGTACGTAATACCCATTGTGTTTTAACTGCATATTGAACAGCGTCGCATATTACCTGCTTCAAGATGAAGATCAAGACCAAGATCAAGGTCAAGATCTGGAGAGGATATACATATAAACGCACGTGCGACGTTAATAAACAAGAACAAAAGTAACGTGTATTTCAAAGTTCTAAAACTACTTTCCAACATCGGCAGCCGTCGCTCACTATTATAGGTACTGACCAATACAGATGGTAATTTGTGTAATGTATAAATGGTTTATCATTGTCAAGTATGCATCTATTAAGTCCAGTTCTGTTCAGCAGCAAGGATGAAGAAAAAGAGGCATATGGTGAGCTTTTATCTATAGTATGACATGTAATCGATTTCAATCGGTTTCTAGTTTGGCACCATTAAAGTCGTTGAAAATTAGGCGCTGTCCTTCTGAGAAATGGGTAGGCTTGGTGTTTGTTTACTAATATACAAAGTACTTCATGTTTCGAGAAGATCAATGCTGCACTACAGCTTACGTGCCGCATCTGACCGAATAATCTTGGGCTATAATTTTTTTATTTTTTTTATTATTATTATTTGCCATGTTTACTTACGCAATTCTTTATTTCCATCGAATTTTACTGTTACTTTTTCTGAAAACTTACTAATAATCATTTATTATGTTTAATGTAATAATTTGTGTTCTATTACACAAGATAATCACTGCTCTACGTGCGGTATACACAACGGTTGACATTCATCTCTTCACATCATAAGTCCTGTCTTATTGAAGCCCAAAATCTGTAATGTTGTTATTCAAAATGTATCCATTGCAGTCTTTGTGCTTTGATAGGCCAGAACTGATCAACAGCGATAGCAGAGGATGGAATCACGTGAGTTATACTATTCTGTAACGTTCCACAAAAGTATTTTGTTTCCTTAACTGTCACTAAGAAACTCAATGTTATTTTTGTTTATTTGCTCGTAAAATGGTACTGTAAGACTACATTTAGGGTCATATTAAGGTGTATTTTAATGTTTGATTTCATTTTAAATGTGTATACCTCTAAAAACAACCCTTTACTATAATGAGTTTTAACCATAACATGCAACGTATGCCCATTGCATTAACATACAAATAGGGAAGCTGATAGTCTGATATTTACGTGAATATTATACATTGTCGCAACGAGACTAGTTTTATGACTGCTACCACACTCTCTACACGGAATGACAAGGATACAGAATAATCCCAGAAGAGCTATTATTTATGGTGATAAAATAGTAGGGTGTATGATACAACCAATCAATTGTCTTACTTTTTATGGTCTGTCAAAACGCGATTCTCACATAGATTTCGTATGATGGCAAAAAAATAACAGTGACGTCACTTTTGTGCCGACTCAATTGAATAATTTGAAAGCAATTAAAAATCAAATTTTACAGTTAAGTGAAAATTATTTGGGTTTTTCAAGGCTGAAATAATGCGTTTCTTGAGAGAAGTTTTGTCTTGGAATTATTGGTTAATGTTGTCAGCTACAAATAAGGCCCGTAGAATAAATGTAATGTTTTCCACATTACCTTAATTGAGATGATTAAAATAAAATAAACGTACCCGTTATTTTCGCATTTTTATCAATTTATTGTAGGTCATCATCATCTGCCTAGCCTTTTCCCAACTATGTTGGGGTCGGCTTCCAGTCTAACCGGATGCAGCTGAATACCAGTATTTTACATGGAGCGACTGCCTATCTGACCTCCACAACCCAGTAACTGGGTAATATGATACCCCTAGGTAAGACTGGCTGTCAGACTTTCGGGCTTCTGACAACCCGTAACGACTGTCAAAGATCCACGTATGACAGCCGGGACCAACGGCTTAACGTACTTTCCGAGGCACGGAGGAGTCTCGGAGTCTCTGTGTAAAGATGGTCACCCATCCACGGACCAACCCCGGCAAGCGTAGCTTAACCTGACAGATCGACCCGTGCGGCTGTTATTACTTAGCCACGAGCTCCTCATCAATTAAGCTCCTTATCAATTTATTGTAGGTATTGCAAGCAAATGGCGTAGTTATAAACGCATATTTCTTGAACTTGACCAGATTTTCATGCCTTAAAGGTTATTAAAGGGAGGCATTGAAATCTATACTAAAAAAGTACTAAACGCGCTGATCGCTGTAACTACCAATCTGATTTGGTTTTTTTTTTGTATAGGTTTGCTAGATTCCTGATTCCTCCCACGGGAGCGAAGTAGTAACCAAAGACAATAATTCACGGGCAAAAAAAACAAGTGGCCAAAGTCGCGGGCAGAAGCTAGTAGTGGTTTAAAGATGCTTAATTTCAGTAATATTACCTACTTGTTATTCTCTTTGTGTTTTTTATGGACGCATTAAATGTAATGCAATATCGTACCATGTATTGTGAGCACCAACTGTTTATTGTCACATAACTTTACCAGTAAATGCATAAGGTGCGACAACTTTTTTTTTTTTTTTTTTACGTGGTAAAAATCATCAAATGACTCCTTCCGCTCTGGGTGGGGCGGAAGGGACTGTCAGACTTTTACTGACTAAAAAAACCACCCTGTTCCTTCTGTTGCCCTTTACGTTCCGGGGCCACGGTATCCTGTTAAGACGTCCCGCAACCCCGGCAGGCGTTGGCCCCGTTGGGGGCCCCGTCCCTGTGCTGACAGCTCAGAGGCGCGCGCGAACAGAACGCGCCGTCGACCCGGGCTTGGTCCTTGATCGGACGGCGAGCTACCCATTACTCGCCGTCCGCAAGCCCGCGCCTACGGTGGCCGGATGTCGCCTCGCGACGTCCGACGCCCTGGGCGTCTCCCGCGGCGGCTGGGGCGTGAGGTGGTTCTCTCCCTCACGCGGCCCGCCTCCTCCTTTGGTAGCATTACTGCTTCGCAGAAGGAGGTGACTGCATCCCATTCCCTCTCGCCCCGGAGCATGGCCTGAACCAGATCCGGACGCGAGAGGTCGCCGCCGCCTATCGCCTCCGTGAGGACACGGCGGTGCTCTGCCCAAGCGGGGCAGTCCTGCACCGTATGCTCCACCGTGTCCTCCGGGCGATCCACACAGTGGTGACACCCGGGCGTTTCCTCCCGCCCTATCCGACACAGGAACCTCCCGAAACAACCGTGTCCGGTGAGGACCTGCGTCAGGCGGTAGGTGAGGACGCCGTAGCGCCTCTCCAGCCACTCCTCAAAGAGGGGTCTTACCGCCGCGAAGGTGCGACCCCTTGTATTTGCAAAATATGTCACCCACACAAATTAGCAATCCATGTTTACCTTTTCGGGGACTAAAGCGAATAATTATGAACTCGGATATGCTTGGAGAAGTTTAATTTATCTGTGAAGCCGAGCCTTGCGGGGTTTTGTTTGTGCACCGCTATTCACAGACTTTCGAGCTTAGGAATTCACTGTTTTATTTAATGGTTTCTTAAAACAATACTGAAATCGACGGTTATTCTAAAAACAAGAATCTGGTTATAATAAGACTAGATATAACTAGATAGGAAGTAACCCACCTTTAAAAAGATACATGTATATAATAATTAGATCTACATTTTAGTTTAATCCTTATCGACATACTTAGTCAGTTTTATGGGCCTAAAGAAACTGATATTATACGTTTTTTGTCGATTATCATAATCAATATAATTACTTATTGGGTAACTATTTAAAGCACCGAACATTCCCCTAACGAAAAGATAAGCTGTATTGAAGGGACGAACTTAACTTTGCCGTTGGAAAATAAAATTGTTGTCCCATACATCGACAGAGGTCGCGGTTTGCCAAATGCAAATAAGTTTATAATCGCAAAAAGTTATTATTCTGTTATATAACTACAAATATAAGGATAACGGATTTTTTCTTAGGCGTTTTGCACACGGAGCAACTTTAGTTGAGGCAACTGGTAACTCTTTAAAAGTTTCCTGTGAAAGTTGATAGTTGCTATAACGAAAAAAAACAACAGCAGCAACAGAAAAAACAACTTTTTTTTGCAGCGTTTATATTTTTCAGTAATCGATAGCAGCAACTGAAAACTGTTGACGATTGCCGAACTCGAAACTAAAGTTGCTATGTGTGCGCAGTCCAATTGAAATGTATGTAAACAGCTACTTGCCAGCTAGCTGCCAGTTGCTGCAATAGTTGCTCTGTATGCAAAGCGCCTTAAACTTGTGCTACATGCATTGCTTTTTGCCAAATTTCAAGATTCTAGGTCAAGGGGAAGTCCCCTATAAGGGTTGATTTCCATGCGAGCGTCAAAATATGCAACATAAACGGCCTATGCTTTAGATTGCATTGACTTAGAAGTTTTCACTGCTCCAAGGGGTAGCAGAACTAAATGTTCGATATTAATTTCAACTTGAACGGAACTTCTCAGGAACGCGTGAAGATATTCACGCGTTCCTGAGAAAAAGCGTCTGGAACAAACGAACATCAAAGTGATCCTATAAGGGTTACGTTTTTGCCGACCTAACTGACTGACCTCAACCCCTAAAGGGGATAAAAGGAGGATTTAATTTAGTGAAATCTAAGTCGTGGTCAAAGTGTTAGTAGAACATATTAAGTAGGTTAACAGAATCTGGTTTACCAATTTGTTACTCTACCTGTTTGTAGTCGTTTATAGAATTACTTATGCTTTGTTACAAGGAGCTGAGTAGTCGCATATAGCGTTAGCGGACTAATTTTAAACTAGGGCAGACTTGCTCATTAAGCGTATGTAGTTCATACGAAGAGTTAAAGACACGCCATCGCCTAGTTGCAATGTTACTTCCAGTAACGGCGTTGTTCCATGTAAATTGTATTTTTACGATCGAATAAACATTGTGGCATCTTAGGGTAACGATAATTGAATTTTCCTGGAAGTGGATGTTGATAATTCGATTTTTTTAAAGTACCCTAGCGATATATTTAGGTCAAAGATATTTTAAAGCATAAAACCTTAAGTAGGTCGACTCGAAACATTGCAAGTTCTTTGTTACATTTGAAAATATTCAAAAGTTGAAACAAGAATACTGTGAAGTTGGCCTCTTGGCGATCTTTTATTTGTAGTAAGTAGGTACAACGACAACGCTTCCATGCCACCTTTCTTGATACTTCAGAAAGTATGTTGGTCTTTTCGTTTTGTTTTTATTCATATAATTGCAGTCTCTTGTTTCTCGGAGCAGCATTTCATCTGTATGCTACATTAAAAATAAATAAGCTTTTGTTTTTCATTTGGCGTTTTGCTCCGTTGTTGGCAGAGAGGCAGACATACCTACCCACCATGAACACATTCTTAAATATTAGTTTAACATCAATCAAACCAGCGCCGGTAATCGCTCAGCCATTGCGCCAGCTGTGCCTTCAAATTTGATACATTGGTGATTTTATAAGTTTAAACAAAGCATAGAAAAGAAACTGTTTTCTGTTAGGTACATTCGCCTGCTTATGCGACTTCCCTACAGATGAGTTATTAGTATTTGTAATTTAAATTCTTATACGGTATATTAATTATGTAAACTTCTCGAAGCTCCAATCTACCACGACGGGAAGTCGGAATTACAGCCGCAGTAGCCGCTATTGGCTAGATAACATCAGCATAATATTATGTTTACACTTAGTTAGTTGCTTCTGAATTCTCAATCTATCTGTCTCTTCATCATCTGCCTAACCTTTTCCCAACTATGTTGGGGTCGGCTTCCAGTTTAACCGGATGCAGCTGAATACCAGTATTTTACATGGAGCGCTCCACAACCCAGTAACTGGGTAATACAATACCCCTAGGACGGTAAGACCCCTTAGGTAAGACTCGTTGTCAGACTTTCAAGCTTCTGACGACTCGTAACTTTAGAAAGTACATATGAATTGAAAAAGTCACATTGGAACATGCCCGGATTCGAACCCACAACCTCATGCATGAAAGGCGGGCGCCTTAACCATTAGGCCATCACGACAATCTATATGTTACGTATGTGTATCTTTCTGCCCCTACAATAGGCTTTAAAGTTACACAGACAGTATGATACACGCTTACAATGTTTCAAAATGGTTCACTAATGATTCACTAAAACATCATTGACAAATTTTAAGTTTACAACCAACGTTTCGTACACTATTTATTTCACGAACAACTTATTTCACAAATGTTTTATTTAATAAACACTCGCTTTACAAACATTTATTTGGCAAATGCTTCGCACTACAAATGTTTGGGATGAAATTTAAACATTTATTATTTAGATTGTTTTGGAAAAATCACGTTTATATTATAATAAATATCATTTTATAATAAGTTCTCTACGAAGTAGATGTGAATAACATATTCAAATCTATTTTATTTTTATATATAATCTAGACTAGTCGTTTTTGGCGAAGGGGGATCACAGTTTTAACGTCACCTAACCTATTTTTATTAAATAATTACCAAAATTCGGACTGGGTAGCCGGCCGGGTTTCTTTTTCGGACCGGGTAGCCTTCTAAATTTTACTATATGAATAATTTGGCAAACTTACTGTTGTATAATGATAAAATGACAAATCATGTTTTTGCCAAACGTTGATTGTCATGTAAAATTTTGTAAATTAATTTTTGGTGAATTGACAGGACACCCTTAGAAATGTGTTATGAAAATTCTACCTTACCAAAAAAAAACCACTTCGTTTTATGCTTTTTACGTTTACTCTCAACAAAACTTTGTCAGAGGTAAACAAAACCTTTCATTGTAATAAATAAAATACATCTTCAATCAAAAACATTATAATTTTAAATATAAAATGATTATCTTTTTCGGTACCTTTTGCGAAGATTTATCTTTTTATTCAAACCAATTTAAAGGGTTAATTCTAAAATTAATGAAGCGCCTGAAGGTATAGTAGTTGCTAATGCGCGCTATTGGTTTGCGCATAGTCGTTCATCAGGAGCTTGAACGTGAGATAACGCAATTATACGCCCATCTGGGTACGAAAGGTTAGGCAAATTGATTGCGTTGCTCGACCAGTGTGAACGGATCAGATAATACCAGACCAAACCTAGTCATTCATGCCGGAGCTAATTGACACTAAGTGTATCGGGGCATGTAAAATAGTTCCGTACTCAAATGACTGGCTGACAGACAGACGACAGACGGCCAATGAAAATAGAAACAATGGTAACCGGAATTTTGAGTTCTTTGAAGCGTTGTACCTAAATCATTTTAATTTCAATGAAATGGAATGAAAATGAGCAATAATGATAATAATCAATCCATGATGATAATATTATTTTGCAATTATAGTTTATGCATTTCTCCATCAAAACAAACTAAGGCGATTAACACACGGTACACCGCACGGTCGTGCGGTGTTCCGTGTGATAATCGCCGCTCTACCACATACCGCAGAGGGGCGCGGCGCCGTGTGTTAATCGCCTTATAAAATGATTGGACTGAGTTCGAAAAATTAAGCTGGAATACGGTCAGAGATAATAAAAGTATAATTAGACAGCTTTAATTGAATTGCAAATATTTTGCGAACGTTTTAACCAAGCACAATATTAGCCGAAACCTTTACAATGCAAAACAGTAAAAGGTTTTACGTGTCGGTTATTTTAACATTGAGTGACATAATATTTTAAAGGAGACTGTGATGTGTAAAAATGTTTCATTTATACCATGTTCTTGAAACGAATGAATACAAAAATGAGCGAATAAATGGTCAAACGCATGTCTACTGTTGCCAGCTGTGATTAGCTGACTAAATTATCAACATTCAATCAAGGTTAATGGCGAATCCAGGGGGGAGGGTCATGGGGGTCGTAATCCCTGGGCTTTTTAAGTATATAATTAAATTTCTTATTTTAATCGATACTGATAATATGACCCCCCTGACTAGAAAGCTACATCCGCCCTTGATCAGGGGAGACAATTCTGATAACTTGTAATACCGATCACAATTTAGATTGTGATCGGTATTACAAGTTATCAGAATTGTGAGATTAGTCTCAGAAAAAAAAAATGCTACTAATTTACTTATTTTTATTAAAATTAAGTGTCACTGAGATGAGATAGGTAGAATTTGATTCTCATTTATTTTCCTTCATTTTCTTTTCCGAAACTAGGAAAATCAGAATTTCGTATTTACTATAATGCGTACTTTATTATAATGTCTAATATCCGTTCAAGTAATTACATTTTCTTAAGCTTCGAGAGGTCTAGACTGTAACAAAACTTTTAAAAGTAGTTTAAACTTTAAAACAGAACTTAAAGTTAGCTTCGAGATAAGTACTCGCCAACAGCTGAAGATCATCTGACACACTTTCTAATTTGTTTACGGTTTCTTCCCTTTTTGTCTTTGCGACCACTCCGTATTTTATACCTCATTAAAGTCCTGAAGGATACAGGCGTACAATAAAAGTTTTTTTGTTTGTTTTGACGCGCTAATCTCTGGTGCAGCCAGTCGGATTGGAAAAAATCTTTCAGTATATGATAGCCAAATTCATGTGGAATAGTATACATAGCATCACGCTTCGACCAACGGTAGCAGAGCAGTAATCAAAGACGTTACTTAACGCAGGTGAAACAGCGGGAATTGCTATCCATACTAATATTATAAATACGAAAGTGTGTCTGTCTGTATATCTGATACCTCTTCATGCTTAAACCGCTGAATCGATTTTAATGAAATTTGGCATGGAGATAGTTTAAGACCCGGGAAAGGACATAGAATGCATAGTTTTTATCCCGGAAATCATCCCCTAAGGCAGTGATAAGGGGGGATGGGGGGTTTGCAAGTACGATATAAACAAGTTCCACGCGGACTTAGTCGCGGGCAAAAGCTAGTTTCTTATAAATTGCTGACGCAAAGAGTTTGTCTTTGAAGTTCGTTGGCAAGTACCTATGTGACTTTTTTAATTTATGTGTACTTTCTCAGTTCGTCTTGGTCATTACTGACATCGGTAAAGGAAACACTGGAGAGAAATTCTGGACTCATCTATGTATTTCATCATCATCATCATATCAGCGTATGGCCGTCCACTGGTGAACGTAGGCCTCCTCCAAAGAGCGCCAACCATCCCGGTCTTGGGCAGCCTGCATATTTTTGTTTGAAGATGTCTATGTACGAGTATTTACTTAATCCTAACTAATATTATAAATGCGAAAGTAAGTTTGTTTGTTTGTTTGTTACCATTTTACGCCTAAGCCACTGAACCGATCATCCTGAAATTTTGCATATACATTGCCAGGTGTACAGGAACGAACATAGGGTACCTTTCATCCCGAAAAAAAGTACTGTTCCCGAGGAAAATCACAATAACGTTCTTATAATGAATTATGATCGAATTTTTAACTTAATTTGCGAGCGAAGCCGCGGGCGAAAGCTAGTAATGTTATAAAGCTGAAAATATTTGAACACGCTAATCATCGGAACTACTGGACCGATTTAAAATTACATTTTAAAACCGTTCATTGAGGAATGTTACAGGTTTCAATACCATCACGCTAGGACTCACAACCGCGGGGTATATGTAGTTATGTTATAATATGGAATTTTATCCGATGTTGTTTACAACGAATTTCTTATACCTACCTACGAGTGAATTTTTAGACGGATCTGAAAGGCAAATACAGTCACCGTCATTGTACCCTCCATACATAAATATAAAGATCCAAAGGTGAATGGAGTTCGTTTTTTAATCGACTTCAAAGAGAAGGAGGTTATCAAACAAAAACATTATGTATTGAAACAAAATTGTATTAAGTACTTACAGACAAACGTCTTGTTTCAATGTTGGAAGATATTATATTATTACAACTTCCACCACAATATTTATTTTATTGTTTGAAATATTGTAATGGAAAATAACTAATAAAAACCTTAAGAGTTAGCTAATGAATGGATAACTGTAATTAATATTAGGTATGTACTATAAAAAGACCCTAAGTTACGTTTACCGTTAAGTTAGACTTAAGTAGCAAATAACTCGCGATTAATTCTTTTTTTTTGTTTCTGCCACTCAAAATCTATACTATAAAGCTGAAGAATTTTTTTATTTGTTCATTTAAACGTGAAATATATTTTTGTGTATGATAGCCAGATTCATGAGGAATAGAGGGAGCGGGGCAGAACCACTGACGTAACAACGTAAAGATGCGAATGAAACTTTGGGGCTAGCTAGATATATAGCTAGAGGATAAATAAAATAAACAAGTAAAAACTGTTCAAAAAGATCAAACAGAAAACAAAAATCAAAAGCACTGAATAATCTGCGTCATTTTCTAATATTATTTTAAACTTTTTGAAGTTTTTAGTTTATTTGGAAAACGCTTTGTGGGCTTGGGTGGGTTTGCTTGTTCCTATAACTTTCGTAACACGAATTTTACTTTATAGATATTTCAGAGACCACAACTCGTGGCCATTGCGGCCGATGTTTTCGTTCAGTAAGCGTTTGGGTTTGAAATCAAAGAAAACACATACCCGCCTTCTATTTTGCTTTAACTTTATGAAAACAAAAGATAGTCTAACAGACAGCTACAGCTTTTTATACCCGGCTGTAGGTATAATATCATCGTGGATAATTATTGATGGAGATGAAAGTTCAAACATTTTCTATAGACTCCACGCGAACAAAGTTGACTTGAAACAATCGCTACCAAACTGAGTGGGTGGGGTAATTTATTTGTATACGGCTTCTTCAAAGAGCTTCAGTACTCCTATAAGTTAAATGAGAAAATGGAGCACTCCAAAATTACTCACCCCGGTAAGTAGGCGCTAGGGAGGAACGATAAGTTGGCGACGTTCAAATGTGGCTGCGGTATACGTGCGTGTCATGGAAGATGGATTTCAGAAAACTAAGTAGATATGGAAGGTGTAGACGGAGGCCTTTGCCCAGCAGAGGTACATAATTGGATAAACAAAACAAAAATAGGTATTTACTTATTTCAAAAGTAATATCGCTAATAGATCTCTTACACAGAACAATAAATCTTTATATGCAGGTTCGTGTTTGTACTTATAAACAAATGACTTAATTAGATAAATACCAACAAGCGAACATCTTCCTGCAGGGTACACCTTCTGTAATCCATTTGGAAGTCCCTGAACCGCTTGAGAACGCAAGTAGGAAGATGTAACTCCTACATCGCATAGTAAGGGTACCGTGACATATCAACTGCAGGGAGTGGTTGTGAAGCCGAGCCACAAACCATGCTCTACTTCTATCTTGCCCTCTGTGCCCCCAAATATGCAACATATGTGCTGCAACCAGCGATGCCGTGGAAGTGACAATGTTAGGCCATCCAAAAATAATGTCATGCCAGCGACACAAAAAAGACGATAAATACATTGGTAAATTACTAGCATTTAAAAAGTGTCTGGTAAATTGGTTTTTCTATCAGGGTAGGAGTAGAATTTTGATCTACCTTCTAAGATGAAACTAGCTTAAGCCCGCGTCTTCGTTTAGAAGAATTACGTAACCCTGAGTCACTTAGGTACCTTATTTTTACTCAAACTTGTTTAATTATAAATTGCATTTGCAATCCTAATGGAAGCTTTTAAAACAAAGACCAATAGACGTGTTGGGTCGCAATGCGGTATAAATCGTTGCCTTTTGGAATTTATTCAAGCTCTCTAATGAATGCTGAACACTACTGAAGGAAGTCGGACCGAGTAGATATTTTCCGCCGTGTGGATAGGTAAATAGTGCAGCACAAGCAAGTATTTTAAAACTGGTGGCACAATAAGAGCTGTTCCGAAGTATTGATTAATTATATTTACCGACCGAAGGTTTTCAATTCGTCGAAATCCTTTTTTATTTAGTATGTTCTACGATTACCTACTCGAAGACGCCTGAACCGAAATGACCTTTTTTTTGTTTGTTTGTTTGAAAGGGTATAGTTCCCAGGTGGCCCCACAGTCACCAGGTCAGGATCTGATGATTCCTGGAGAAATCGAAGGAACTCTTCATATTTTATGGGCACACTTGAAACGAATTAGGTTTTTTTTTTAATAGTGACTTGTTGGTTGAAATATTATACTACCAAATTGGTCCCATAAAAATATTGTCATGATCTAAAAAGGAACTCCTTATAGGATCATAGTGGAACTATCATATCAAGTAAAAATAAAAATTAACTTAAAAAACCCACACCCACATTTCGCCAGTTATGTTTTTAGTCCCATGTAATAGGGGGCTGGCGAAATGTGGGTGTACTAATGGGTACACCTCTGCCTAACCCTTTGGGGATTACAGGCCCGATGTTATGTTATGTAAACTTAAAAAAAAAATTAACCATGTACTCCAATCCGCGTGGTATTTTTTTCACCCTTGTTAAGTTACGTCTTTGGTTACTGTGTGCTCCCGGGGTGGCAGCGTGTTGTTATAAGGGCTTTACTATTCCTCTATCATTTACAAAGAGAATTTTTCCAATGTGGTAGTTCTAAACATATTAGAGCGTATACACAAACAAAAAAAAACTATAATATTCTATGCCTTAATTCTTATGGACTTTAATAAGATATAAAAGAGAATTTTAATCAATAACAAAAATATAAATTATCTGCCGCCGTGCGAAACCAGGACGAGTCTCGTATTTGTACATGTTTTTCACTAAGAACCTTTATAAGCCTTTTGAAATCCTCTCAACATTATTTAGAGAAAACAATATTTATATTTTAAACCCCTTATTTATAATTAACAACCGTCTCATCGTCTGTGTGTTAAATGAGTATCAGTTTTCCTTCGTTCGAAATTTAGAACGAAGCTCCTAGATATAACTTTTTAAGAGCATTTCCTCGTCACCTGTTTGAATTTGTATAGGGAGAGCCTGAAAATGTCAGCATTTTACAGCGATTGCAATATTCACGACGTTTATTTTTGTACACTTTCCTGATATTTTATACAACAGAATTTTGATAAATATCTGTTGCATTTTAACGTGGCAGCAGCAACACTTTCTTTAATTTTATAAAAATATCGTGATACTGTTATGAAAGTGGAAGTTTGGATGGATGGTTGCATTGTTACTTAATGACACCAAAATGACTGAATAGTTTTATCAAGAGGAAGACCAAAGAAAAGATGGATTGTGTGAAGAATGATAAAAAGGAGAGTCAGTGGTAGAGGAAAACGTGATGCGCCGACCCCAAATAACATGGGACAAGGGCATGAAGATGATGATGACTGAATACTTTTATCTAAAAAGAGATTACCAAGAATATATGTTTTATGTAATCAAGCCCATATAATTCTTGGTTATACGGTACAGACCTATATTATTTTTGGCCAGCTCCTCACGTTTAAAGGGAAAAATAGTTTCATTTATGATTTTTTTGAGTTTTGCTTTGAGGACGAAATACGTTTTGCACACGTAAGTAATAATATATTGGTCACACAGGATTATTTTATTCCATTTTTGTGTTTCCGCGAGCAAATATAGGAACTTTTTCTTGTTGTCCCTTTTGGAAATAATGATTATCTTTGAACTTAGAATGTTGAATTTGCTTTGCAAAAGAATAAAAAGAAATTCTATTTATCTCACACCTATCTAAGAGTCATTCTAACACTGGATCTGCTATTGTAAATTAACCCTTTACCTTTGAAATGTAGGTACCTACCGTTAATAAATTTAAGTCCTACAACTATTCAATTAACCTACATAATTGACCGTGAAACAACATAATTCTAATCAAATTCAGCCATTGTTTCGGGCCTAAACATAACAACATAAAACAATAGCTGGTATTGTTTGCACAGGTACCGGTATTATTTAATCGTGGTTTGATTAATAAACAATACTAGGGTATGGACCAAAATAAAGTCAAAACACAACTATTTACTTTAATTAGGCCGTTAAAAGGTACTTATGAACGTCATATACAAAAAAAAAAGACGAGTTGCACTCCGGGAGTGCCGGCAGAAGTGAAAACTTGATTATTAACGTTGAGCATGTTTGATATTTTGGAATGGTAAGGGAATAATTTGCACCAATTGCTTTATCAGTATAAAAGTACTATCATTTATGTGGTAGAATACAATATTCATTTATTGCGCTATCGTACACAAACATGACAATTTATATTACATTAAAAATGTAACAGTTTAAAACTATTACAATTATTTTACATTAAAAAGTTATACACGAACATTCGCGCAAGCGCCCTGCGCTGCCTAAACGAAACAGTAGGCCCAGGCATACATTTCCGCCGCGCCGTAGAGAGGGGATAGCTGTCTACTCTCCATCCGTCTTACGCTTTTTCGATCAGGTCACGTGTCCTGACGCGAGTTTAAGATTTATACCCATTACAGAAAAAGTGCTCAACGCCGCTAAAGAAGTTTTCACTTCAAAAACAATAGCATTTAGTTTCCCCTTCCAAAAGGTAGTTTTGTATGAAGAAAAAAGGGCAAGAAACTCCATACGTACTTTTAAAATCAATGTTTACAATATTTGCATACAAAATCATACGTAAACTTAACACTTGAATGCAATGCAGCTTAATAAAAACAACTAAATAACAATACTTTAAAAGTATTTCAAATTAAGAATTAAAAGTTAAAATATGTTCAAATATACATAGTGTTCACAAATATTGGAACTATAGACGACCGCCCTAACATCCCTATCATCATCATCATGTTATTCAACAATAACAGCCTAATTTTGTCCCACTGCAAGGCGAAGGCTACTTCCCATGCAGAGAAGGCACGTGCATTGATCACCACGATGATGGGCGAAACTTGATATTAATTATACCTAAGTACGGGTGTCCTCATGATGTTTTCTTTCACCTATGTCAGGGACGTCTAAGGTTAACCACACAGCCTCGTGCATGAGAAGCGGCTTGATTAATTGCGAAAATATTCGTTTAATGAAATTTCTAAAGGTTGTAGTGAAATCTCACTTGTCAATGACGTAGCGTAGCACAGCACTGAAGTAATAAAGATACAATACCCTGTGACAGACAGTAGAGGGAAAAAGCCGACGGATAGAGGGACTGCGTAAGCTTAATAAATACTTCTTTATTTTGAATCGATAGTTTAAGTAAATCCCTTTTCCTTTTTTTTATAGTATAAGTTATTGCTATTAAAAGTCCCGCCCCCCTTTACTATTCACACTTTGGTATGGAACCCAAGAAATACATTTTAATATAACGATGCATTAAATTCAACGAATGAGCGCTCCTATTCAGTTAACTTTGCAAAATTTATAACGACTATCAGGTTTCCTCGCAATTGAATTTGCTACGTTCAGTTCATTTATTGTGGCTAGCCAATTCTATGTACATTTACATAGAATTGGCTAGCCACAATAAATGAAGTGAGTACATATGTACTACATTTCGATTTCATAGTAGCAATTGCAAACATGATGATTACGAGGGCGTTTCTCGTAAAATGGAACCGTTGGATGAAAAATGAAATGAATGGTCAGAGAAAATGTTTACGTTTCGATGTTTCGATGTTATTAATTGCTGAGGTTGATTTATAATTCACTGCGCATCTTTCAAGGGGTGAAAGGACTTATAAACACGAACAACTTTTATTATGAGATCAACCTAGAAGAATAAAAAAGCAGCTTTTTTTCATATTTCAAGGGTGGCCCCATCGCAGTGAATTTTTGTCCTCATACTTTAGGACAGTGATGACTTGTTTGCTTTGATATTTTCCAGTTTTGACACTTGGCTTGCATTTCAGAAGAGTGAGGTTTTTAATCCCAGAGATTGATTTGACGGTTTTATTAATGTCAAATTTTAAAAAGGTGTGCGTTATGGTAATTAGTCGAAAGCACATTGGTGGCGATTCCCTTGGTCACAAACTAAACTAAAATTAGACTATTTTCATCTTTTTTCTGTCCAATAAAACAGGAAAGAGACTAATGTAAATTAGAGCTGTCAAATTTAGTCAATCTGACACATCCATTCAATTATAGTTGACATCTTAAAACGTATGGATTAAAAACACGGAAAAGTTCAAGGCAAAACTAATTTGGCATCGCTAACTTAGTTCTTTAACGTCACCGTCCTTTCCTTTCGCTGTATGTTGGTAAAAGATGTCAATTCTCTAAATTTAGTCTAGTTTGTGAACAAGGGAATCGGCACCATTATTGTTATTTTAGATGTGTGAAGTAGTCAATTTAGTCTCAGAGATTAATAAGTTTTAATGACAAACACACATAAATCCGGACGGTTGAAAGTAAATAAAAGCTCGTATAAAATACACCGTAGGTGCTGGACTGGAGCAGTGCGGGTGTCGGATCGCAAACGGACTATTGTCTATACATTTTATCCAGGTCGACACTTGTCATAATTGTATGACAGGACTATCGTTATATGTATGTATGAATTGGCGCAATATTAAACCAGTCAGAAATATACGTATAGTTCAAAGAACAGGCATATTCTGGTCATGACTGTGTGCTTGTGTGGTTTAGTATTTGGTAACCGAAATGTGGAGATGTGCCAAGTTAACAGGCCAAAGTTGCCAAATTTTCATTAACAGCTGCGCTAAGTGATAATTGAGACAGAGAACCTTACTTTTTAGTCGGCATTCAATTTGATTCTCAATACTACATGCTATTATTTTAGATTGGGCCTACTTGTATCTTGAAAATGCAGTATTAAAAACCTTTTTTTTTTCATATTACGCTCATTCGAACATTCCTCCCATCAAAACCGATTTACATTAGGTTTAGACGGCTTTTTAATAGAAAATGTGGGTGATGGTATGTTTTCCATACAAACGCTCTTGCCTGTTTTCTTTCTGGTTTATGAAATAATTCTTTTTTAACAATACAAACTGTTTGTAGGGATGTCCCTATGTTTACCTTTTCAACGGTACATTATTTTGATATCCACTAGAAACCAAAGAAAATGCTATTTGCTGCTAACAGTGGTCTACTTAAAAACTATTACGAAAAAAGAAAATCATAGGGACACAGTATAATACATCTTTCTTATTCAGTTTATGAAATAGCTTTTATACAGGTTCAATATTAGAGAAATAAATAGGCGAGTAAAACCCTGAATTATGACCTTCAGCTGTCCTCTCCGCGCACAAGCGCTAGTAGAGCGAAAGCTTTAATTTATTTTAATTTTCTAAAATCACTCTGATTACTTGAAAGCGTCTAGCAAAAATTAGGTATAGCTTACGAAAAGAAATATCAATAGCAATATCCTGTGAAAGATGGAAACTACTAGACCACACTTGAACGTAACTTAATAAAATTTATTTGTTTAAATAAAAATCTATAGTGCAGACTGTTATAGTTACCTACAACAAATATTTTCAACCGACTTCAAAAAGGAGGAGGTTCTCAATTCGACGCGTATGTTTTTTTTTTTTTTTTGTATATTTGTTCTACGATTACTCGGCCAATTATGAATCGATTTGGATAATTCTTTTTTTGTTTGAAAGAGTATAGTTCGGAATAGGTCCCATAGGAATATTGTCATGATCTGATGAAGAACTTTGGAGATATGGAACGGAACTCCTTATAAAATCACAGCAGAACCGCCGTAACAAGAAAAATTGCTTTGTTTATACGTGTAGTCGATGACTGACTGAAGGAAGTGGGGAGGGGGTACGTCAACCCCCCTCCTACCACTTTCCAAAATTAAATATATCGTGTGAGGTATTGTTTGAAAGGGCTTTATGTAAGGATTTCAAACATTAACACACAAGCACTAAAAAGTGGAAAATAAAAAGTTTTTTTACAAAAAAATATGACCGCCTTCAAAAACTACAAAATAAAAAATAACTTTAGCTTGGAAGTCGGTGGCAATACCTACATAACAAGAAACAAAACCAAAGCCGACTTTCAAGCTAAAGTTATTTTTTATTTTGTAGTTTTTGAAGGCGGTCATATTTTTTTGTAAAAAAACTTTTTAACAAATAACAAAAACTTTGACTCCGGTGTACTATTTGATTACATAGTAACCTGTAACAAAGTATCCCATGACAAGATTAAAAAGAGACTGTCTCAGAAAGTGTTAAAGTACATCCGTGATAAAATATTTTTTATACTCGAACAAAGGCCAGGCATTGAAGCTAGCAAGTGCGCATACCTACCTTCTCAACAAAGTACTCCATTATCTATCCTCGAAGCCATGTTAAAATGATATAATTATTTAGGTCTGGCGACACTACGATCATAAATTATGCTACTAATTTAAATTCATCTCCTTGTTGGGAACAAAGTAAATACCTACCTATTTAACATATTTTTAAATAGGTATTGTTATGTTGTTTAATTAATAACACCAGAATGACTGAATAGTTTTATATGAAAACTGATAACCAACAATATGTATATTATGTAATCAAGCCCATATAATTCTTGGGTATAGGTACGGCACAGTCAAAATACATTGATATAATACCTAGGTCTGGCGACACTAGCATCATAAATTATGTTACTAATTTAAATTCATCTCCTTGTTGGGAACAAAGTAAATACCTATTTGAAATATTTTTACCACATTTGTTAATTAACTCTGCAATCCTTTTTACAGACTACGGCGAACCAAAAAGGAGGATTATGCTTATGGGATGTATGTATGGTACATATGTATGTATATCTGTTCCCTCTAACTTGTAAACTGCTTATCATAATATGACAAATTATCGTTGTAAATTGTGTTTGTTGTGTCTTGATCGTCCGCTGGTTATAGGATTCGTGACGTCATATTAAATTAAATGACCCTGTAGAGGACATAAAGTCATGAAACATAATAAACAAAATGTATAGCTGCTTTTCAAATACCTACTTTATCACGGACTTATTACGCTAGCTAATATTTTAAATAAATTTTCTACCTCCTACTTTATTTTAGACTCTTTCCTCTTTTATCTTTTTTTTTATTATCCACCGTTTCTACAAAAAACTCTAAATGAAAAAGATTGCTAAAACGTGTGTGTTGTAACTTGTAACACAATAAGAGTGCCTTTCCGTGTTTCATTCCGTTTTAGTTCCAATTAGCAACTTAAACTTTTAGCATTATTTGCCTTTCAGACTTTCAATCATTGTGCTCCACTAATTAAATCCTAAGTAGATACGTTAACAATGAAATGGCCGAAGTTTTCCTATAAAGTCTCCCTTTTTAGGGTTGCGTAACCGAAGGGTGGAACCGGGACCCTATACCTAAGTAAGCTTTGTCCTCCGTCTGCTCTGTCCGTTCGCCTGTCAGTCACAGGGTTGTATATTTGTAGCAAGGACATAGGAAACGCGTATTCTGCGTATTCAATTTCCTAAATACCATTATTGGTCTTAGTATCATATGACAACAATTATTTATTTCTTTATAATAAATGTTGTATAATGAAATAGCACCCGCGCGAAGCCGGGGCGTTTCGCTAGTTATGTAATAATGTTGGTGGTAGGTAGGCCTGCCCTTAGTCCGGGAGTCCGACTCGCAATTGGCTGGTATTTATATGTTAATTATTCAACATAAAACAAAATTCTCCTTGTGAGCCGACTACTTGAAACTTTGAGTTGGACTTAAAGTTGTTTGAGCACTGATTTTAATTACTTTTAAGCTTAAGCAAAGGGTAAAATAATTAATTATGCTATAATTTTTGTTGTACAAAAATTAAATTCTAAAAATGTTGTAAAGCCCTATAAGTGACTTGCCTATTATGTTTTCAACATTTTCGTCGTTTTAAGTATTTGCGATAGGTGGTGATGGAAATTATATTGTATGCTCCATGTAATTGGTATACATAATTACGAGTATATGTATATATTATGTTTAGGTGTAGAAAGAAAAAAGATACCAGTCTGAATCACATTTTCACCATTAAGTTTTGGAATTAATTAAGCTTACGTCATTAATTATTAGTTAGTAGTACTGGTGGTCATTTCGTATCGTTACATTGTCCGACACCTTATAATTTGCAGCACTCTGGCGAAGCTGGCAATTTGCTGATTTCATGTGTTAAATGTTATAATAAAGTTAGTGCCCCGTAATAGTATGTCATCGCATGCGCGACAGGGCCCTGGGTTTGATTCTTATGAACGACAAAATTTTACTGAGATTTTCCATTAGGAATTTGTAAGGAACAGCTCGGAGTTGGAAGTTGGTAGTGTGACACCCTCATGCCTAGGAAAATACGTAAAACCGTTAGTCCTGCTACTGAACGCTCTCCAGACGTGTCAAATTCCCGTGCCATCGAACTGGGGAGGGAAAAGGGAGTGCATTGTGTTTGCACACACTCTGGTCTTATGCATTAAAACATTTATCTGCTGAGTACCTACTTGGCTAGTCTCCATTGAGTTTGGCCGCCGCGCGCCGTGGGGCTAGTATCTTTCTATGTACCACGTAGTTGCTTCGGCCCCTTTTCCCTCGTGGATACCAAATTTTCGTAAGTAAAAATTACAGAAAACCACGTATTGTATTATTATTTTACTACCCTATTTGCTTTGTCCTTCGTCGACGCTTTCAAGCGTACTCCGATTGCGTACCTGCCCCGGACATGACCGAAGCAGAAATTACAAATCAAGCCTCTGAACATAATTATAATTAGGTAATGGATAATCTCAGAAACTTCGCTACTGATTTTAAAAAAATGTTTCACCTATTGAAAGCCACGTTATCTACGTGTAACAACATGGGCATGGCATGGCCTATACTATTTTATTTTAAAAAAAAATTTTATACCTAAGACTTTTTGATTACGCGGGCAAACGCTAGTTATTAATATGTTATGTTTTTTGGACCTAACACATAGTTTTGTAGAATTCACAAGCATAATTGTTCACACATTTTAACATTAGAAAGGACAATCGTCTCTAAAACACCGGACCAGTATATAACCACTCGAATTCTTTTCAAGTTACTCGCTCAAAGACAAAGAGATCTATTCTTTCATTCACGCCATCAATCTTGTATACGTATAGTTCTCCTTAAGACTTATAGGAATATTCCGGATCTCTCGTATCCAATTGATTGAGCAGCCCCATTGAGGAGCACAGGAGTTCCTGGAAGCTTTTTGTGGTTACAAACAAAGCTTTACGAGGTTTAACTTACAAAACTCATGCTCATGCAACCTCAAAATCAAAACATAGCCAATTACCGGTACACACCATTTTACTGCAGAACGAATATTTACTGCGCGCAGCTACCGCGACATGTAAATCGAATTAAAACAAAAAAGAATGCAGCGGCCGAGCACGTATAAAAAGTGCCGTAAACTGGGCGGGGCATGCCACGAACAGAATAGCCCATATTTATTTTGTATGGTGTTACGTAACTGTTTTTTTAATAATTACATTTTAAAGCATAGGTGATAATGACTTTGACTGCCTCGTTGGTCTAGTGGTCGCAAAGCGCAATTGCTGAGCATGTGATCTTGGGTTCGATTCCTAGATTGGGCAAAGTGTTACAGGGTTTTTCCGTCAGGAATTTCTCAGTAGCAACCTCGGAGTCTGGATTTGTGCCCAGTTGATGGCAATATTCTCGCCCCCTATTACATGGGACTAAAACATAACTAGGGAAATGTGGGTGTACTAATGAGTACACCTCAGCTTAACCCTTCGGGGATTACAGGCGTGATGTTATGTGTACCTTTTGAAATGCCGATAAAATCTTACAACGCCTGTCCTAATCGCTTCGCCAAATCAAGTACACAATTTATTTCGCATCTGCATCATTTAAAAATATTCTTACCTTTCTGTGCATTATCTTGCATAATCCTCTGTATTTCACCAGCTTCGGAACCACTTTCTGACTCTGAGCACAGCGAATGTCCAGCACTGATGGTCATATTATGTGTAATGTTCTTATTAAGTCCTATTTTTTTCCCGCCACCCCCGACACTAGTTGTCCGCACAGGGGGCCGCGGAGGCACCCGTGCTGATAATTCACTACCTTTATTATGATTCGGTGGCTGTAGGTTATGCACCTTATAATCGTTCACTTTTAATTCACTGTCACTTTTACCACCAATTTCTGTTTTTCCATATCGTTCTTCAAAACTGACGCGTTTCGATTGACCTAAATTTCTATTATCTTGAGGTATAGTACCACGATAATATATCGGCATTTTTCGTTCTTGAAATATAGGTGACATGGTTCTTGAAATAAGTTTCTCCGGATGGCGATAAATGATTTCTGGATCGTCGAAAGAAGTTCGGGTTTTAATGAACGTGTCCGTTCGCCTCTCCGGAGCACCTCTAGCAAACGGCATTGAGGTGTAAATTGGCTGATTCATAGAGTAACTTTTAAGGTCATTACCACGCGGCAGGCTACAGCTCCTAGGCTCCATTACGTATGAGAATGAATTCGGGGTACTGCAATTGGAGTTAGGAGAAGTTTTTAGTCTTACAGGACTTTTTAAAGAAGAATTCAGAGATTGTCTGATTAAATATTCATCTTCCTTTTGTTTTAATTCTTTTAACTTCTGCCAGTAGAAGGCTTCGACTTTTTGCCTGGTTTTTTCTTTATCCGTCGAATCTTGTTTTGAATTTTCTTGTAAGGTCGGTGTCATTCTTTGACTGTACTCTGATCTAGGAGAAGGCGTAGATTTGTTACGGAGACTCGTTCTACTCAAAGAATTTCTTTTCTCTTCTGTCTCAATCATAGTCTTTCTTACGTGTTCATACGGGGAAACAGTTTTTGGCATGTTCGGCATTTTGTGACTAATAGGCATTGGTGATGTAGGAGCTGAATAGTTGTAAGGTTTGGTAATAATTTCTTGTTTTTTATAGGAATTAGGTTTCTTGATGTCTTCCTCATTTTCTTTATTATTATCAAAAGACAAACTGCGGGCTCTCGTAGGCTGAATTGTTCGCACTTCTGCTTCTTTTTTCGGTGATATTAGAAATTTTGTACTCACTCGTTTTATCTCGGCTCCCACTGAAGCTGGGTTTGCTTGTGCTTGTGATGCTCTATAAATTTCAATTTCATCGAATGGCGATATTTTATCATTCAGTTTCTCCAAAGAATGATAGTAAACGTCCGGAAATGGAGCGTTATCATAATTATTTACTTGATTATTTCGATTTGGCGAATGCGGAGCGTGTGCCATTTCATTGAATGGTTTCGGTGGTACTTGAGGTCTTGCTGCGTAGTTCGTGTAGGCAAAACTTTCTACTTCAGAAACTTCATTGGTGTCGATCGATTTATTTTTCGTACTCTCCGAAACAAGTGTACTGCTGGACGAATGATGGCTTGATATACCGTTGCTTTGCGTTTCGTTATCACTCTGAGGACGATGTGTTGTTAAGTTTTCATAAATACGTTCACTATCTTCCAATCCTTGACCATTTTTATCAGATCTTATCGAACGAGGGTTTTGATATTGATTACCTTTAGAAGATTCTGTGGCACTTTTTGCATTTGAATCTTTATTTGCATTTTTCTCTTTAGATTTATGAGAAAAGAAAAGATTTGGAAATAGTTTGCGGAAACTACCGGGCCGTTTTTTATTGTTTTCTGACATGATGTTAAAGTTTCGAGTTAGTGCAGTCGGAGAACTTGGATTCTTTTATACCTGAAAAAATTAAAACAGTTTGATTACTTGCATATATGGATATGGAAAGATACAATTTAGCGGTCGGAGCGCCTAGCGCAAGTGCGCAGAATAAACATAACATAAATTATATCGATTTATAAATTGTAAATACCCGTTTCGTACCTACATAATCTTCAGTTAAAAGCTTTATTCTTAGTGATGATAATAATGGTGTTTGTCGTATAGAAATTACCTAAAATGACAGTCGTAGAAGGAAAGCCGTATTTGCAGTTCAATCAACTCGTATCGAATATCATTATAAGCTCATTGCCCTTGTGCTGGGCCGACAGGTAACAACTAATAACTGCAAATACTTTAACTAGACTACACCACCAAATATTTCAATTTAGTCCTTCGGACCCTAAGTTCCTGCCTGTCTCCTGATAAAGTGGCCAATTTCCGTTTTAATTTGATAGATCGGCGGCACGGCAGTTAACAGAATCAAATTAACGAGTGTCTGGGGTTAGGAAACGAGTGTAAAATCTGTAAATTCATATGTATTTTATAGCGCAAATGATTATGAGTAAATTAATTTTGATTGTCACATAATCATAGTTCAATAAACGTAAACGTAAAAGTTGCACTAGAAGTACATGCCTACATATAGTTTTTATGAATATGTACTTACATAGGAATTGGTACAAGCTTATTTTTTGTTTACCAGAAACCTGTAAATTGGGTATTGTATTATCTACTTATAGTAATTAACCACGTTTCTATGGGATCAACCCTGAAATCATAATCAGTAGTTTTTTTTTCGTGATTTCAGGGTTTGTACTATTATAACCCCTTTTCAGCTTTCTGGTAAAGATAGTACCTATAATACCTACAATACCTAGATACTAATTATCAGCCTATCCTAACCAGCTATTAAATTTTTTAAACTGTACAATAGGCGTTACCTAAATTGCCACGAGGGACGCTGAACACACAAACTAGTATAGGTGAGGATACATATATCGATGTAGTACGATAATGGGTTGGAAGCTTGCCAACTTAATTTTCAGACTTGTGGGGATATTCTAGAATCCGGGTATCAAATATATTATGCTACGTTTACAATACTTAAGATATTTATAGGGTTAACAGGGTTTTTTTATGTTGATAGTTATACGCCATAGGTATCCTTAATGTTTCTTAACTTCACTCTACCGTCTTATCAATATTTTTAGAGCTAGTCGATTTAATGACTTTTGCTTCGGCTTCGGCTAGAAAACAACTTTCAGCCTGACACTTTAACACTGTAAAAAGTAACAGAAATAATTTATGTTACTGTCGCATAACAACTATATCTGACAAACTACGCTTGTCACTACTAGAAACAAATGAAAGCTAAGCCAAAGTACTCACTAAGTAACATCATATCTTCGCATAGTAATATTATGGATTTAAAGTTAACGTAACAACTAACAAGTAAGTACGGGAACAATGCTAATGTTCCGCGTATCATGGATTGTGGTTTTCCCTATAACTACCTATAAATTATGCACATAGGAAGCGATACTTAGGTAGTTAAGACCTTGGAGGATCATGTACAGAAGTAGATAAATACTTACAAGTATGTACGTATAGGCATTTGATCAAAATATTTAAACATAGGCAGGTAGGTAGGTACCTATAACTCCTTCATATCTGTATTTTAACAATTCAATGAATATGGATATTTCGTCCGCACGCAGGTACAACCATTTGTCAATTTTAATAATTGATAACGTGTGTCGGTGTATTGATTGCCTCGGCTATCTACAGTGGTAGTCTATACGTTGAATGTATTCATATCCATTGTAAGCCTAAAGGCGAGTTTACTATTGAGCATTTAGGTACCTACCTACTTGTAATAGAGCATCGAGTCGCTCTAACGTGTCACCCTCACACGAACGGAACGTTGAGCACGACGCTCAAAGCTTTGATTGATTTCAGGAACCAACGAGCGAATTTATCTTTTATCGAACAGAGACACGAGCACACGTGACATGCGGAGCTGACATTTCAGCGAAGAATGAATGCAAAATAGAAATGTTAGTTACAGGTAAATGCTTAATCGCCTTGCATTACGTCTAACAGCGCTTTCTAGGTACCTATTCGCAGGAACGTTACATTACATGAAATAGCTTTTTATTTAGCTTTTGTTTGTATTGTACCAAAGAACATTACATTCCAACGAAATGCTCAGGTGTACATTCACCTTTAGGGTGAGTTTCCACAAAAGATGTGCGAGGAGGCCGAGTGGTGTGAGGAGGCGTAGCGGTACTAGGTATGATAAGATGTGTCTCTTTCTACTAAAGCGAGGCAGTGGTTATTTTCTACTTGCATAAAAAATTAGGTTTTATTACACAAAACCTTATCTAGTTAATGGTGAAAACAACATTAAAATCCGTTGCGTAGTCTGAAACATCTAAGCGTACAGTGACAGACGGCAGGAAGCGAATTTGTTTTATAATGTAGAGATACCCCGCGGTTTCACCTGCGTCAATTATTTCGTTGATTACTGCTCCGCCCCATCTTCCGTCCTCAATAAACGGGCTACTGAACACAAAAAGATTTTTTCAAATCGGACCTGTCGTTCTTAAGATTAGTGCATTCAAACAAATAAACTCGCCAGCTATATAATATTTAATATTTACTAAAGCAGTAAAAATCAAAAAGTATGTTAAGAATTTAAAGGCTGAGATTTCAATAGTCCGATAACTTTTATCCAAAATAATAAATATGACAGTTTGACATATTTTCTATGGAAAAGCTGTCAAACCGCCATATTTATCCGGTCGTTAAGATCCCTTAAAAACTTTTACTTTAGTGTTTTTATTATGTTCCGTTTTTATAGAATGAATCTCGAGTTTTCCGATACGATTCAATCCGATTTAAATCCGTATTCAAAACCCTAAAGAATAATCTGAAAGTGAAACACAATAAGCCGGTAGAACTTAACTTAAGACAGCATTTTAATTGAAAAGGAACTAATCTACCGCCTTTTATTTCCGTCAATGAAAATGACGATTTAAAAAGGGAATTTTAGTTAGAAGAAGAACGGCTGAACAAATAAGCTGAAATTCGACACACATATTGATCGTTTTTGTGTAGCCGTGCTATAATTGAAAACCGTGGCTTAATTCTGAAGTCAACGTAAACTAAGTCACGAGCAGAAGCTAGCAATAATAATTTAAAAACTTTCTAAAATAATACCAAAAAAAGCTCTTCGTGTAAGTAAAAACCTGATAGTGACCGATAGAGCCGAAAACGCAAAAAAACAGGTCTGTTGTTTGGAATAAAATAGGTAAATAAAAAAAGCTAAAAATGAATCATTTTTCTCTTTCATTTTTTCTTTTTTTTATTTAATTTTATTATTTGTTTAACTTAAAATACACATTCTGTGAAGATTTCCACTTTCTAGCAAATTACGGTTTACGAGATACAGCCCGCTGACAGACAGACGGACAGCGGCTTAGTAATGGGTCCCCATAGCACCTCTTTTCTCTCTCTCTCTCAGTTCTTCATTTGCTTCTAAAGATCCAATTATTTTATCGCCCACATTACAGTTAACACTTACAAAGGACAATAAAAATGAAAGATATTTACGTAGGTGTGTAATAAGTATCTAAAAATAACGAGCTTTTATTGTCATCACTTATACCTTTAACGTGATCTCAAAATAAATAACAAGAATTCAAGGGCGCCGAACGCTTTTATGGCAATTAACTATTTCCATAAGGAAAGTCGGGGAATTCTAAAAGAATAACGTAATAAAATATTTTCTGCAAATATCTTTGAGTAATTTCTCCTTCATTTTTCTTGAAAACGGACTGCGGAAACAATGGAAAAGTTTGAAATAAGAATTGAAAACCGTTTGATGTTGTTGGAGGTAGGTCACTTTTGAATGGTCAAGGAGTCAGTCAGAAAGTTGAAGCTAGTTGCTTCTTCCAAAAAGTAGGTTACTTAGGAGAAAAAGTTATTTACTTAAGTTCTTATGAGAAATAAAGTTCTTTAAACCTAAAAACGGGCAAGAAACTCCGCGGATACTAGACAGACCTAAACTCTATGTAATGTCAGATTCCGTAACACTAACACCGTTTGTTTAAGTAATTGTATTTGGTCGTTTACTCTTGTATAATATTTTGCACCTGCCATGTTATCTCTTCAAGTCTTCACCACCTTTGGTTGTCTAGTAGAGAATGCCTAGCGCATTAAGTCTACCTTTGTAGGTACTTTTTGTCCAGATCAGTCTAGTTTAAATAAATAACAACTGGCCACCACCGCATTTTTGTAATCGGCTATAAACGACCATTGCTAGTGCTACTTCGCTGCGTGCAGTAGGTTCGATCCCCGCATACAACAATATTCGTTCCGAGAAACGCACCCACGGTACACGAGAATTATTGTGATGGTCATTTCTTTTTTAATTGTTTAAAAAAGCCTGATTCAGACATTGCAAAAAATATCGTGCGATTTGCCGCATATTGCGGGACTGCGCGGCTGTCATGTCATAAATGACCGATCATAGACGGAAATGTACCACAACTTGCATGATATTTTTCGCACTACTAAATCGGCTTTTAGTCGAAACCAACACACGGCGAAATTACTCCTAATTTTTGGATTTGTTGTAATGATTTTGGATTACGCTGCTTATTTCCTTAACGCTGATTTTTCTCTAGAATCATTTCCCTCAAAATATTTTAAGTCATAGTTAGCTAATTATAAACGTACTCGTAATTATTACCTGTACGTGCAACCGCAAACAAACCGCAACTTGCGCTATCTACTCGTGTGTACCGAGCAGTTACAAGCTACTCGTTAACAAGAGCATATATTAAAACTGTATCAATTTCCCGACCATCGTCAAGCGTGATGAATTCCTTGTGACAACTAAAAGCACAAGCGAGCCATAGCTCATGTTATAGCTATTTAGTTTACCACATTACCATACTTTGCACCTACCTATTTGTGTTTTTTACTAATATGTATAATAACAGTTATAAGTTATACTAGCATCTGCTCGCAACTTCAACCACAGTAAAGTTACCGTGCTTCAACCGCGTCAAAGTTAATATACGTAATATGCCACAGAAACCTTATATTTTTCCGATAAAAAAGTAGCCTGTGTGCTATTCCAGACTATAATCTATCTCTGTACCAAACATCCAGAGCCAGTCAGCCGGACGGGCGTGATTGAGTACATCTATCCATCCTAACTTTCGCATTGATTTAATTTTTTAGGCTGGTTGTCCTGTTTATTTGTTATGTTTTATACTACGTTGTACTAATAAAATTACAGATTTTCGTGTAACTTTTATCTTTTATTTTTTTATCATAAGTAGAATGTCAGATGATATTACGTGACAAATGGAATTTCCAGCTTCAGTGGTTTTAGGCGTTAACGAATGAATCAGACGGGACATCTCTATTTATAACAGGTAGGTATATTATGGAATTAGATTTACCACGCGATTTTACCCACGTAGTTCGTTAGTTCTGTCTTTAGTTAAGTACTGCTCCACTTCCGTTGGTCGATGGCTGATGATCAGTTGATGTTACCTTACTCGAGAAATAGACTTTAAAAAGCAAAGGATTCTTTCAGAAATTGGACAATTCGTTCCTGAGATTAGCGCATTCAAAAAAAACAAATAAACTCTACAGCTTTATGATCTATGAATATAATGAAGAGCAGAGAGTTTTATTGTATTTGTTAAAACGCACTAATCTCAGGAACTACCACTACGACGGGGTAAAACATTTTCGTATATTATGCTAACCAAATTCATGAGAAATACAATAGGCTACACGGCTATAACACGCTACGACCTGAGGACGGAGCAATGCCCAAACACGTAACATAACCCGGGTGAGATAAACCACGCGGACAAAGACGTAGGCAAAGCTAGCATTAGTATAGATATATAGATTCATAGAAGACAGCACGGAGAGATCTCGACGCCTGATGGGTCGGCGATTCCGTGCCGTGATAGATGATAATGAACGGAGATCCTAAAGTAGTCGGACCTACGTCATTTCAGCTTGGCTGAAATTAGTACAGATTAGGGATGTTACGGACATTCTATTCCAATTCCGATAAGTCAAAACTTCCGATTGAAGTTACACTTCCGATTTCGATTCCGATACTTCTAAATCGGAAGTTCGAATCAGAGGTCAAAGCTTTTGGGCAGCGCATGTTTATTGATTATACTTGTCTCGGACGGAGTCCCGATTACTGTTTCATTTCTATTGTCATTATTCGTCATGTCCACCAAGCTCAGTAGCAAGCAAACAACTCATTAGTAGTGCTGGCCTAATTACGAAGTTGCAATTGTATCTATTGCGAAATAGATTGGACAGAAATAAAGCTGCGTAGCATGTGTTCATTTAGTACAATTGGCTTCTTTTAAAGTCGCTGAGGATAAGTAAAATTTCGGATTCAAGATTTTTTTTATATTTTTAAAGAAAATACTATTTATTTAATTAGGTAGGTGTGTTATTTTAATGTCAACGAATGACGATGTAGGCTGAATAAAGTTTGTGTTAGTATTGTTTTATTAGATTGTCACTAAAGCACATCTTTATTCTACCTCCGGCTTCGCTTCCGTTCCGATTCCGATAAACACACCTTCGTTACATCCCTAGTAGGTACAGATAGAAGAATACTAGTGTAGTTAACCTAATCAAGTAACGAATTAATTATTAACTAACCAGTTTAATGAACTAATTAAGTTAACCTAATTAAAATAGTGACCGTGGAGTTTCTTGCTCATTCTGTTCCATAGATGCCTACCTACATTTTGAAACGAGCAACTAGCTTCAACTTTCTGACTGACTGAACGATTTGACAATTCAAAATTGCAATGCAGGGCCAATTTTCAAATATCAGGTACAAAAGGTATTTTACCTCACTTCAGTTATAGTATGACGGCTGGTTCTTGTATGCTCAAATACTTTTCGTAGGCCAGAATTTCAGCCAGATGGTTTAAAGATCTAACACGTCTGGCTAAAGTTTGCTAAATTGACGCAGGTCTGGAGACCCCAGGCTCTTGGACGGTGGACCGTAATTATGCGAACACGGATAAGCCCGGGCAGTGCTATCTCTTTGCAAAACTTTTAGGATTCAAAGGCCTTTCCCACTGTACGTTACAAACGCATTTGGCAATTTTTTCTATGCATTTCTGATTGTATAACCACAATCTGGTCATAACGTGCACTGATAAGAAGCGCCTATCTACAGTTTTATCTAAGACCAAGGCGTGGTAGATATTCTGATCAAATAAGGTCACCACACTACAGTAACATTTACAATTTTTTTATCGTTTTATGGTTTCGTATCCGAATGTGCCAACGCCTATTACTATGAATCCCCTGTCTGTCCGTTCGTCTGTCTGTCAGCGGGCTATTTAACATGTATTTCTATTACCGCTTTAAAAACAAAAAATAGAGAATATAGGTATACCTAGTTAAAAATTAAATGGGATCCTCATGCAAGAAACGTGTTTTTTTTTTTGGTTTGTTTTAAATATTATACTTATATTGATACCAACGGAACGCTTCATGTGCTAATTCGTCTTACACTTGGACCGTTTTTTTGGACTGTGCGTCAAATCTGAATAATCTGTATTCGCTGATATAAAATGCGAATAAAGAATCCCATTAGCATTTGCTATTATTTAACGCGGAAGGTCACTTGGTGCCGAGACGGATATAGCCAAACTTGTTCTAGATTTAGTCTAACCTGCATTTTAATGTATCCCGTAATAATAACAATAACAGTGATATTTAGGTATCTGCTGCTTTAAGAGTTTGAAGTCATTTTTCATATTATCTCATCTACACTTTAGCTTTATTATTAGTATAATAAAGCTAAAGAGATTTTTTGTTTGGTTAAACGCGTTTATCTCTAAAACTATCAGTTTAGAAAAAATATTTGTGAATATGATAGTCAGATTTATGAAGAATGGCATAATGAAATGAAATGAAATGATATTTATTCAGTAAATTGGTTATAAATAACACTTTTACACGTCACATTTTAAACTAGATGAGTCCAGTGTTTCCTAGCCGACTGCTCTGAGAAGAAACACCGAAACAAACTCAGAGGTCAAAGTCTCTTTTAAAGTCCATACAATTACTTGTATTGGTCAAATCATATGCGAACCAAGTAGGTTAATGTCCGAGGTGGTCTCTTGAGGAGAGAGGCACACAAATTTGAGTCGGCCTGTCCAGTCAGTGCACGCATTTGTCAGAAATCGTCAAGCTCGACTCAGAATTTTAAGGAGCTCAACGACACGACGAACAATACCAAAGAAGGGACATTTGGGTCGCGTTTAGGCCGCATCGAGTATTTAAACTGTCAGACAACCATGAAATCTAATCAGAAAAAATGCAACAACCCACATAGCCCACATATAAATTTACAATATTATATTTAAAAAATACTCTTCAAAGTATATCCAAATAAGAAAAAACAAAAAATATATAATAAATATAAAAATACAATGGTGCCGATTCTCTTGGTCACAAACTAAACTAAAATTAGACTATTTCCATCTTTTTCTGTCCAATAAAACAAGAAAGAGACTAATGTAAATAAGAGCTGTCAAATTTAGTTAATCTGACACATCCATACAATTATAGTTGACATCTTAAAACGTGTGGATTAAAAATATGGAAAAGTTCAAGGCAAAACTAATTTGACATCGCTAACTTAGTTCTTTAATGTCACAGAATGTCACCGTCCTTTCTTTTCGCTGTATGTTAGTAAGAGATGTCAATTCTCTAAATTTAGTCTAGTTTGTGAACAAGGGAATCGGCACCAATAGTCTCTAAATGTCATATTAACGTAAAATTAAAAGGTGTCATGTTTAGTAAAATATGTCAAAAAGAGAAATGTAATTTGCAAAGGGCATAATCACAAGGCTTAGCAGAGCGAGCAGTTCAATCCCAAGCTTTTTTATCATCTAAATAATCCGAAATTTTATAGGCTATATAATATCAGGCTTCGATCCACGGAAGCGGAGCAGTACAAGAAACACGCCGCCCTAGTCGCGGGCAGAAGTCTACTTCTGAATGTATCGGATGTTTGACCTCGTGCAGTAATTAGGGCTCTTACTCAACCGCGGTGACTTAATTATTCACCTCACCGCAACAAGCCGCTGATCAAACAACACGTGTTCCAGTTACGTTTATCAAAATGCGGCCCTGTATCGTCGCGAAAACGGTTATTTTAATTTTATGTCAGAAATTTTAAGAAAACAGTTATTTTTTGAGAAAATATGCACTCTTTACAATTAAATATTAATAAATATATGTTGTATTAATATTGAAATTTAAGTGTTTAATGGCAGCTTTTTACAGTATAAATAACAACATATTATTATACTATACTATTCCTCATGAATCTGGCTATGATATAAAAAAAAATATCCAATGCGACGGGTAGCTCCGGAGATTAGCGCGTTTTACAAATTAAAAACTCTTCAGCTTTATTTTATTAGTAGGACATAGGTAGTTAACATAGCACTGGTTAATTTGTTAAAGCTGGTACCCGCTGTACTAGCGCAGTATAATTATTATACTGCACTCTAAAGCAAAGGTACCTACCTGACGTAACACAAACGCTGCAGGTGCCAGACGTAGTCAGCGGCAAGCCGCGAAACAAAAGGGTGCGGATGAGACTCGTCAGAATATGACGGAAACTGCGCGGGATCGCGAAAGATGGAGGCTCATCTTGAGATTTTTACATTGATAAGTAATACATTCCTATGTTCAATAGTGGGCGTCCTACGGCTGATATAATAATGATGATGATGATGATGATAATGATGAATACATTGGCGCTCGTGAGTACTAGCTAACGAAAACTATTTTCGCTGTGTCAATGCCAACACAGTAGGTACTTTAAGATTCAAAACTTTTTATTACCAATCAGACAAAAACACATTAAAATACCTACATGCCACGATTAGAAAATGTCAACTTAAAATTAGTACTTACCCACAGCAAAATTTTCAGTTCGAATACTACAAAATTTTCAGTGCAAGCTTAAGGCAATAAATAGCGATTATGAAACTCGAATCTCTGTGAAAGCTGAAATCGAACTGAACAACCGATTTCGTGGTTAGTTGGACCAAACGTGGAGCTTTCTGTCCCGTATTGTAGACAAACAACGAGTGGTTGGAGTTGTACAAAATAGATTGAAATATACATCTCCAGAGATCTCTCTATAGTTATCTCTATTGTTCATATACTAAAGATGTCGAAAAGTTCAAGGAAAATTGAATGGAAATATGTATATTGAGTCGATAATTTTAGCCTACTTCGGTTTTATATTCCAATTTCATTATATGGATAACGCGTGGTATTGTAGGTATGGTTTCAAATTTGAACTAGTGTGGGCAAATGTGCAGTTATGTTCGCTGAACGAAAGAGGATTATGGAAACCGTGGAGCAAACCGTTCGGTTTCAGTAAAGCACTTTCCCGCGGAGCAAACCGTCCGGTTCCCATAAAGCGCTTACAATTAAGGCTATTTGGGTCGAATTGCAGTCGCACGAGACCAGGGTGGATCGTAGGTAGGTACCTACTGAAAATTGGCGGTTATTTTTCCAGACTAAACCGACGCGAGAATTTATTAAAGCAATCTGATGCAGATTCATTAACTTACCAGGAGTGCCCAACGACAACGTGAACGCTTTTCTATTGTATGCAAAATAAATGCCCGTAGATTAGGGTATGCAATACGACGCCGGTCCTGCTTTTGTTTGACAGTACCTAGTCCGATGCCTACCATCTAAACAGAGAGGGTCCTCGATATGGAAATGATTTGCGAGGAGCAATACCTACAAATACCTAGGGAGTATATATCAAAGAGGGGTTAGACATCAATGCGGATGATATGAAGCAAGCTGGAATTTGAATAGAAGTATCCGGAGAGAGCCCACCGCACGACAATTGCATTGGCCACGATCGGAGACAGGAAAGGGGTTGAGAATCCTGCAGAACTGACAATTGAACACCGTGTTGCGTCAGTAGTGCGTCTATAAGGTACAGTTTTGAATACTCGTCAAATTTAAAGAGGTAACTAATGCTAGTGATTCTTAATAAGAAACAATTTTTTTTTTAATTGTTTGATAGTTTGTGATTTTCGTCCTCATCACCAGATGTCGTAATTTTATTTAATTATTTATATAATGTTTTATGATCACCTCCTGAAATAACGAGATTTACGAAGAAGTGGTGAATAAATCCTTCAAAGGCATCAATGATTCCAATTCTACCCCTTCGTTTATCTAGTTCTTACAAACATAAGCTAAAGTTTGGACGATGCGCGTGGCGCCTTGCCTACACGAGATTCAGACAGCCTTTCACAAACAACTTGAAATGTTTTGGAGAGCTGATATCAAGTTGTAAAACACTCTGCAGCGCTTGCGGCAAGTTGACTCGAAGATGTTTAAACACATCACTCTAACAACTTCAGCAAAATACAGCGAATACAAGAATTTAATGTGTGCTTGGGGATTTCGACTGTTTTGTAAGTCTTGTGTACTTTATTGCGCGCAGCGAGCTGGACGCGAAGATAAACTTATTTAAGCGTCCGCTAAGGTTAAGGCAATTCCCTACAGTAAAGAAACACATAGGTACTCGTTATATTAGTATAACTAGGTATTATATAATACGTAATCTATACTTTTATTAGAAAGAAATGGAGTTATGTTTGTAAGTACTGATCCGATTACAAAAATTATATGACTGATAGAAAGTTACATTATTGTCGAGTGTGAAGGATAATTATGTTTCATAGTATTTTTACGCGGATGAAGTCCTAAGCAGGAGCAAGTCTCTTCAAACAAATAAAATTGAAGTGTCTGCATGTATGTTCAAAATAACAGCTTTTTATTAAATGCATACAAAAGAATATAGGTACGATACTCATATCAAGATAAAAACAACTTTTGTTTTGTCTGACCGTCGGTCTCGGTACTATGTTTAGTGCGCTTAGTTCAGTCAGACGTAGTTACGTCTGACTCAATATCATACCCACAGAAATATTTTAAGCGTTAACGTGTTATTTCAAGTCCTCATTTTTCGAAATAAATAGACCAATTTTAATGAAACTTCCTACACATAAGCAGGATACATAAGGTCTTAAAAATAATTGACAACGTTTTTGAAATGTCTTAGTTAAAAGAAGATAATATGTTGTTTGAAATCTGTTTATATGGAAAACTTAAATTCGGTCGAATTTAGCTGTAACACAATTTGTCGAAAATTTTCTTAACTAGTATTTGAGACCTATCTCCTCCCCGTCCCCTTTTAACCGAACTTCATTTATTGTGTTCAAGAAATAGAGATAAACTTGAGATGCTGTCAGTGAAGACGTAAGATTTTGCACAAAGGATAGAAACTATTCACTCAAATAGCGAGTGGGTCCTTTGAGCAAAATCTAATTAGATGCTTATTGCTCTCGCTATGCTTTGCTTCTCCGTCCTCGGTGTTTTTGCTCAGAAATAGCCAAGGCACTGTTTTCGTTGAGACGAATTAGGTAATTAAATCTATTGTTATCCGACTGCGCCAGAAGAAGGGTTGTTTTTCGACAGTATGTATATTATATTTATTTTTTTGAAATGGTTTTTGTCGTAATCGGCTCGATGGTTTTTCGCTTGAGAGGTGTTGTTGGATTCTTCTTAATTGTGAGAGTGACACTAGGTATATCAAAAATTGCCGATTTTTGAAGCCATATTAATGTCTTCAATTTTTTTTTCTCAATACCGACCCATAAAAAATTAAGTAAAGTTTCTCTTATCATTTTTCATTCCGAAAATAAAATTTTAACTTTCTTGAGTCAAGTTTATTTTTTAGCTTTTGTCAAGGACCTCGTCCACGTTAATTTTCTTACGGATCTCCATTTTTTATAATAACATAAAGCTTATAGCACTTAGGGATAACGTAGCTACTCTATTAGCGGAAAAAAGTTAGTAGGGCTTTCAAACATAAAATAAAATCAAACAACCTCTACAACTTATTATATTAGTATAATAAATGTAAGTAAATTAAGTATGAAGGTACATACTAACCAACTTGGTTACTTTGAAGTGACTGTGACCACATTCTTTTTTCAAAAATGTGTTCTAACTTTAGAAACTTGCTTAAATATCTATTACAAAAACCCAGCACTGCGGTCCGTGACCTGTCTGAATTATAAAAACCCCCTTTCTGAATTTTGCGGTGTAGTCTATCCGGGAAAATATCCATACATTTGCTGGATGTACCACGTGTGAACGTTCTTGAACTTACTAATACCGAAGAATAACATTCATTAGAAGTGTACTTAATTAATTGCCAATTCTCTTAGCCACAGGACTGCTCAACCCGCAGGAGGATCATGAAGTTGACAGATGTATATCTATCAGTACCTAATATCGTCTTGTATCCTGCAAACGCCAACCCGCCAACCACTCATCTGTATGGATCATGATTGTATATAAGTCTGTATGTTTGTGAGTTTGTGAATTCAGATAATAGACTACACACTCATATTAGTAGGTAATTACAAATTAATAATATATCTATCTCTTTAATTTTCGGGCATTCATATACACATACAACTCGGGAACTATCAGTTGTATTAAAATAATTATTTTTTGTATTTGATAGCCAGATTCATGAGGAATAGTATAGGATAGGATTGGATAGGCCACATTATCACTACGACCTATGGGAGCGAAGCACTAACCCAAAGCGTAACGCGTATGAAAATAACCTATGTCTATCACAAAGCGCAAGGAATGGTGGGGGAATTTGCCCAGCAGTGGGACGGTAGGTAGGAAGTAAGTACCTACAACAATAATAACAATGTCAATCCTTCAGAAATTCGTGTAATAAATATACAGCCAGTGCCAAACTGTCGCTCGACGTGCATTGGAATCAAATAATTAGTAACAAATAACAGCAAATACTCGTTTAGGTTTTATTACTAGAAAATTGGCATAGTACGCTTGAGTAACTCATGTACTAGGTTAACTAAATACCAGTGACATTAGAATACAAACTAAAATGCCATTAACATAAAGTTGACTATATTTCGACGGACCGAAAGCATTCGATATTCGTAGTATATTTATTAGTCATGGTTTAGTGGACTTATACGAGTTTAAGGCTGTTTTCTGATTGGTTTGGTAATTTAACGTGTTACTTTGACTCGTTTTAGGTTAGGTTTCCAGCGGCTCTAATTTGAACGACTAGTACTTTCCCCGCGACTTCGTTCGCGTGATTTTGGTTACGTACCTATCCCTATTTTTTGTTATAATAAAATTTAACTAATTATAGCAATCAGTGACAACGTACCAATAGCTTCCAGTTTGCGAAAAAAAATTCATAATAATCGGTTCGGTAGATCCCGAGATTACACCCTACAACATCACCAACTTTACCTCTATATAATATTAGAATAGATAGCATGGATGTTAACATAACTTTATTCTTTAAATAGGTTATCTTAGTCAGCGGCCCCGTGATTTCCGCTACGGAAGAGCTCCCCGGACCCCTTCTATCTCTATCTAATGTCGTAAAGGTTAACTGAGGGATTATTTCACCATCATATTTCTCTGCTCTTATTAAAACGGTTATTATGTTATAACTACGCAAGTTAAATATAAATATAAAACTGTACTTATAGGTACCTATTAATATGTACATAATATGTAAGTACATATAATTTTAATATTAATTAAATATAATTTTAATCAAATATTATTATGTAAAAGATGCGCGCTTATCTCTGGAACTAACAAGACGGATTGTTTTTTTTTTATTTGTGTATGATAGACAAAAATATGAGGAACAGTGTAAACGATATAGGTAACATTACGCTACGACCCACGGGAGCCGAGCAGTAATCCAAGACGTAAATAAGCGAGTGAAAAAGAAAAGCCACGCGGTCGGTCGTCGTCGCAGCAGAGGCTTTAGTAATTGAGGATTAGTCTAGTATTGGTACCGATTCCCTTGTTCACAAACTAGACTAAATTTGGAGAATTGACATCTCTTACTAACATACAGCGAAAGGAAAGGACGGTGACATTAAAGAACTAAGTTAGCGATGTCAAATTAGTTTTGCATTGAACTTTTCCGTATTTTTAATATATACGTTTTTAGATGTCAACTATAATTGTATGGATGTGTCAGATTGACTAAATTTGACAGCTCTTATTTACATTAGTCTCTTTTTTGTTTTATTGGACAGAAAAAAATGGAAATAGTCTAATTTTAGTTTAGTTTGTGACCAAGAGAATCGGCACCAACGACTAATTCGCAAAATGACCACATAGACTATATAGGACCGATTCTTGAAATGTACAGTAAGCGGTTATAAGTGCAGTGGCATGGTAAGGTATAAATTGCTGTAATCATGCGGTACAGGCCGTACCTACATAATATGTGTGTATAAGTATTATTATTAACACAGTACCGTCCTACGAACACCTCAAAATTAGCACACGGCGTCGATAGGTCGTAAATTCAACCAAAATTTAATTCTATTGCTTTGTGAGATTGCTACTCTACTTATGACCGCTACTTTAATAAATGAATCTACAAATTACCGATTCAACAAATGGCGGAATCTACAAATGACTGTTATTATTTAATTACTCAATTTATTTACGTAAGTACCTAGTATGTATTTCCATTAGAAATATAGTAATAGTAAAATTTCATTTCATTTAATTTCAAAATGTTCTTATGCAAGTTTAAGACCAATTAATCAATTTTTACAATTAGGTATTGCTTTACAAACGTTGCTGAAACAGCTTGTCATATTTCTGTAACATAACATAACATAACACAACATCACGATTGTAATCCCCGAAGATTTAGGCAGAGGTGTACGTGTCTATTAGTACACCGACATTTTGCCAGTTATTTTTAAGTCCTATGTAATATTTCTGCATGAATGGAGAAAATCAAAAAAAAGGATCATGGCCTGTACTTCCCGTTAGAGATCCCCCGTCATGGGATTCGAATCGAATTCAAACTAACCCGCTTACCCCAGCCGCGTGCCGCGTCGAGAAATACCCTGATTCAAATGGTTAGAGATAAATATTGCAGTTTTTTGGGATGGCGCAGCGTCCGTATCAATAGATATTCCGGGTTAGGTCTTTCGAGAAAGATTTTGTAAAAATTGAGTGAAACTGAATTTATTTAGGCCTGAGGTTGACACCAGATAGCTATCATTAGAGCAGTGTTCCGCAAAGCGTGTGTCGGGTTAGGGCGATCGATAATGAATAGATGAGAGCAGCTTATCAACGATTGCTTCAAATTTTAACCGACTATGCTGTTTTTTAGTAATTACCTAGTAGGAAGGTAAACATTTACTAGGTATTTAGGTAGGTTATCTAGGCATTTATTTTGTAGGTATTTATTATTTAGGGACCAAATATAAAATAAGTTTTATATGTATGAAATAATAATACCTACCTACTTATCTTCTACAGAGTGGAATTTAATTTTGTTTGACCTACCTACCTAGACACAGACACTGGTCGACCTCTAAACTATTTAATGATTGGTAATCATGCGAATACTTAGCCTACCTAGGTTTAATATCTTACTAGGTTCCTAAGCATTAGCTAGGTAGGTCTAGGTAGGTACCTACCTACCTAAACATTAATTCTAAAATAAATGATAAGGTTTTAGGTAGGTAAGTAAGTAGGTAGGTAGGTACGTTCTAGTCCTCGAATCTACGTTTATAGTAACTACCTACCAAGGTGCCTAACTATATTTAAGACTATCATGAATTCTTATATGACTCTAGAATTAGGTTAAAACCAATTCTAGTCAAAATAGGTAGGTAATATAGGTAGGTTACCTACTCATACTGCTGGTTAGAATAGGTACATACGAAGGTACGTAATAGTAAAGTAAGTAGTAAATAGGTTGATAGTTAATGATACATTTCCTAATGACCCTACTCATCGTTAAAAATACGTTTGTCACGCGATTAAATAACGAACGACCCTGGGTTAGTAACTACCTTTACCTAAGTAGGTAAGTATCTAACTACCTAGGTAGGTCTAGGTAGGTACTTACTTATTTAATCCAGATATCTTTCGTTTATTACTATTTTTTATTTATAACTTACAGGACCAATAAACAGTCAGAAACGTTAAATAAATTCTTAAAACATACAACAAAAGTTTTGACAGTATGTACTTACTTTTTAAAAAGTTTCGTGTTGTTTCTTGGAATAATCATTCAGATAACTTTATCACATTCGGCAGCAGACACTAGGCGTACTATTATAACACAAGTTCATGTTAGCTATAACAACAGAAACCATTGTTATCCGACTTATGACTCATAGTTGAAAATTATTCCTGTAACAAGCACTTGAATTTGCCGCAATTCCAGTTAAGTACTTATGTCAGGCGAATATATATCACTCGAAACATAATTTTGTGATGCTATTCTGTCCTTCACCACAATAAACACTTCGACAATATTATCTTTATACAAATTTAATTATAAACACGGACGATACAACACTACACAAGTAAATCACAACTTGGACTAAACTTTACCAACTTAGTAATAATACAAAAACAAAAACAGTTGTTCAACAACTTCGTACCTACTTATTGAATTAATAAATAATATAAATTTTACTTTTGGTCGGAAATCGTCCGACTGCAATGTGAAATGATAGTTAACAATAAAAAAAATAACCTTTTACGTTTAATCTACATCATAGCTAAAGCATTTTTTGTAAAATTGAAGGCCATATCTCGTGTTGTAGAGTAAGCCTTTGTGCAACACGATAGAGTCGCTTTTGGTAATAAATTGTAGTGGACGCCTTTTACTGCGTTCCGTTTTACTGAGTTTGTATTCAAATATCAGCGCTTAATCACAGATAAAATATTGAGTAGGTAGGTACTGTAGAGACTTGCTGGTTTTAGTTAACCGACATAGTTTGTGTAATAATCCAATGAGGCAAACTCTGTCTAAAATAGGAGAACTACACAGACCGCCACGATGGCTAAAAAGGCGTATATTATTTAAAATAAAATATTATGATAATATTTGTAACTGTAAAAAAGTATGCTAGTACATTCATCTATGAATGTGCCTTTCAAAGTTTCAACCTTCGGTCAATATTTTAACAATCGCAGTAGGTATACCTGCATCATGTTCTTATTTCTTGTACCTAACTAATCTATGAAAAAATGGATGAAACTCAATTTTATAATTATTATTCTATTAATTTCTTCAGCTCAACACAAATAAAAACCATACGATTGTATTTGTTTTGTGGCAGGGATGTCAAACATTTTTTTTATTTTTCAAAATCTGTTTTTTTTTCTGATAAAGACACTCTCTTTCCATAGGCAACTGCAGTAATGCTAATAATATTTGTAATGTTTACCGTTTTTTTTCAACCATAGCATTATAAAACCTAATTTTCGGTGTGTGTCAAACGTGTTTGCATGACAGCAGATGGCGCTGTATTCAGTTTTAGAATGAACATCACAATAACTGACAGACCTAAGATGTGGTAGTGAGTGATAACTGATAAGCACATGTATACAGAAAATTGTAACACAGTACCAATCATTTCTATTTTAACAATAACCAAAAGTCAAAAGCCGAATGTTTATATATAAAACATTTGCAGACTGTTACTTTTCTGGAGGATTTCATTAGATTTTATAAAAAATATACTTAAAATTTATTATCTGATCCTCAAATTATATAATAAGAAAGACCTACTGCATGCCACAACTAGGGTTGCCAACCCTACTATATAATATAGTATCCTACTATATTAGAGCCCCCGCCTACTATATTTTTCAGAAAAAGATATAGTAGGCGAAACTACTATATTTTAAAGGCATCCAACTCTTAAGCAATAATATTCATTGAATTAAGAAATAAAGAACCTATTTTGGAACCTACTATATTTTTTTTAACATTTTCCTTACCTACTATATTTTTACGGGTAAGAATTTTAGAACTACTATATTTGACAGACAAAGAGTTGGTAACCCTAGCCACAACATACAACTTTAGCTAGGGAAGAAGCCAGGCAACGGTTTCTAGCTTGCGTTAAATTATTTTTCTGCGCCATCTGGGCATTGATTCCTAGTACTACCTACCAGTAATAAAAGTGTTAACTTTTATAGAAATTAAACAGATGTCGGCATAGTTCAAGTGAACTAATGTTTTATCCAACCAAAAAACGGCTCGTTAATAAAATTAGCGTTAATAGAACTTCTATATCTTTTCACCTGATTTTACTAAAAACTATTAGAAATTTTATGATATGTTATTAAGTCCCGTTGCAAATTTAAAACCTTAAATCGTGATATCAAAGAAAGTAAAAATAATCTAATGGTCTGCTATGGTATCACCGAATACCCTCAAAGTCGTTTTTAACGAACTTGGCCCCTCTTTTATACACATTCATATTGTTGGGATAGATATCTGTTAATGTTCTTACTTAGACACTTATTCAATACAATGCCCTCTATAAGTCAAGTTGTGAGGTGCGATGCTTGTTGACTTTGTTTAGTTTTTAGCCTTTGAAACAATTTTTATTTTACTATTTTTGTTTTTTTTTTTATTTATACCTAATACTTAATCTACCTTGATATCAATAATATTAAGGAAAAACTAAAATTTAATCAGCTTAAACTATTTACTTACCTACGGATATGGCCACACACGAAGTTCTACTTTAGGATATGACTATACTTACACATTGAAATAGTAATATGGAGGGGCGCGCCATGTTATACTTAGTAGTTTATAAATCGCCGAGGGGATATGTATGAACAGTCACATGCCTAAGCCTAGCCGCGCACGGGCCACCGACGTATTTCCTGTAGTTTTCATACATTTTATACTGAGTTGCTGCACACGGCTGAAGTCGGTGGCCGCTATACGCTACAAAATGTCTTTGCTCGCTTCTTGTGGCCGACACCGGCCATTAAACGCAAGCAAGACACAAAACACTAACACATGCGATGCGCCACCCCTCTCTCCCTTCAGTCAACGATAGTATGTAACTATATAAGTAACAAAACATATTTACATAAAAACCATAATCTAAATCATTTAAAAATCATACATTCTCTTCTTCGTCGATAATATTCAGGGTCTAGAAAACCCCAAGTGGTGCAGGACGAAACTTTTATCAACGTGGTTAAAATAAAATGGCCGCCCCCGATCGCAAGTGTCTACCATCGCTACCCACCACCGGCCACAAGAGGCTGTCACGCGCTTTACTATAGGTAATTTTGTAGCTGCTTCTACTAGTTTCAAGTGTCGGCGATTTTGATCACCATATTTTATTTAGGTATCGTCTAAATTTTGGTCTTCGGCTCGTCGCAGTCGTCGCTGAGAATTCTACTTACGAGCGGTCAAAAGAACTCTTCATAGATGGACCGCTCTTCCTCCAAGCCATACTTCAAAGCTTCCTATTGACCAATGAGTAATTATATCGCTTTTGACATAGGTAGTCTTATTAACATGTCAAGTTGGCTGTCAGTGTTACGGCACTGTCGTGATATCAAGCCATGTCAGAGAAAATCTGAGAGAGTTGAAACATTCCCAAGTATTCCCCCCTCTGCCCTTAGGATTATCTACCTACTAAACCTTTGCTCCATCATCATCTCCCAACATGTACAACCTAAAAAGAGGGGGGGTCCGGGGTAAAGTAATTATTAGTCCCTACGTCTCCGTGTGTTCACAGGACCACTCAGACATAGTCAGTCATAGTTTTTCTTTGATTAAACTAAATAATAATCACAATTAAATTAAATTAAATTACGTATGTATTAGCTCCAAACAGACACAGTCACGTCAATAGCTTCTTATTATAGAGTACACATGCAAGCGCGTTTAGTAAAAAGAAAAAGGTTGGTAACCCTCCGTCCTCTAAAGCCTGCTTCGCTGAGAAAGCATTGTCAAAGAACACGTGGACGAATTACTGCAAAATTGAGTCTCTCTTTCTATTTGATAATGAGTAAGAGGGATCGATATCTATGCAATCGGCAATACGACCTTGAATTTGATTTTGTATCGATTGAATGAAGTACTGTGCTAGTCTATGTTCAATGTTGTGCTGATTTGTGCTGCCTAATGTCAAGTGTGGTGCTGGACGTTGGAGATTCGCAAGTTTTAAAGAATCAAAATTTATTTTTATTGAGCCATTGCTTAGTTAAAGGTATGTATTTTAGTTTTTGATTGGCATGAAATCTAATCGTAAAGTAAATTGGGTTTATTGTTCCCGCTGGAATATGAGTTTTTAATAAATATTTTATCTTTTTTACAGTCTCTGCGTGGCACAATTCTTTCGTCGAAATGGCAAAAAGCCGCAGCGAATTTAGGTTTTTGTTGTATGCAGGTTCAATATTCGTATGTTATTTCATTTATGGAATGTTACAAGAAAAAATAACTAGGGGTAAATATGGTGACAATAATGAAAAGTTCACGTGCACTCTGTCGCTAGTGTTAGTACAGTGTTTGGTGAATTACACTTTCGTGCAACTTGTTATGGTAAGTTTTAATATAGATAATAAAATACAGGGTCAGTTACAAGATATTTTGCCAGTAACAAATTAAAATTAGTTGTAATAATCTATAAAAAAAAATATTTTGCGTTTAAATTGGGTCACTTTTAAATATTTTGTGTCATTTGGTACCTAGCTAATAAAAACAGAATTGTGAAAAGAATGTGTATGTTTATATTCCCACAAAGTATCAAATAAAAGTATCATGTACAAATAATGCTTGTGCCATCAAGGTTTATCTTTAAAATCCATATTAATTGCTAACTTTTGTAACTATTAGCAACTTAGTTTAATTTTAATTAAATTAATATGTTACTATAGGTTTTACAGTTAAATACATTATGATTGCTTTTTTTAACTAGGTACTTGGGGGAGTACAAATAAAAGTTTATTAGCAATATAAATTATTAATTGGTTAATAATGTATTAGTTTATTTATTTTTGTCACACGGAGCTTTAATCTAATTTCAGTTATCGTGGAAGAGAGAATCGGACTCAACCAGAAAAGTGTATTATTTTTCATCAGCACTGACATACCTTCTTGGTATGGTCTGTTCCAACATGGCTCTACAATGGATAAACTACCCAACACAGGTACCATCTACTGTTATGATATATAATATGTATCCTCATTGTCATAGTTGACAACAGCATTAGCACATTCACTGCCCAGAACCCGGCTCCCGAGTCGACGATAATTCGTTCGTGTGCCCACAACTCGGCTCCCGAGTCGTGCATATAGATAGCTATTGTTGACATGACATGTCGACATATAGATAGCTATATGCACGACTCGGGAGCCGGGTTCTGGGCAGTGAATGTGTTAAAGGTAAAAATAAAAAAAGAAGGAAAGAAAAATAAACAATTCCTTGGTTATTTTTTTAAATAAAAAAAAACTAATAATATGAAAGGAACTAAAACATAATGTATTAATTTATAATTTTGATTGAATTTTCAGGTTGTTGGCAAAGCAGCAAAGCCGATTCCAGTGATGATACTCGGTGTTCTTATTGGGCATAAATCTTACCCAATGAAGAAGTATCTCTTTGTTCTGCTGATAGTACTTGGTGTAGTCATGTTTATGTACAAGGACCAAGGCAAGAAGGCTGTGGATGGTACTTCCGGAATGGGAATCGGAGAAATGCTGTTAATTCTGTCTCTGACAATGGATGGGCTCACCGGTGCAGTACAGGTAAACTTTTGAAATTTTTCAAGTAATTTTGTTTCTTGTCCCACTGCTGGGCAAAAGTCTTCACCATAGTTGCCCAAATTTTCCCTTTCTATAATAATTATCCTATTTAATTAATTTAAATATTAATTAGCCTATCTTCCGGAACCTATAATAATTAGAATACAGAAATTCACAGTAAATAACCAGTAGAAGGTCGTGGGTGTCTGAACGACAATATTCTCCTTTACAACGAGAATGGCTCCATTACCTCAAATCGCTAATGTAATCATTATAATTTTAATATTGTTTTAAAGTTTTCTACCTGTACCTGCTTACAAAAATGAAGTAAGAAATAAAATATTATTTCTTATTTCTTACATAAAACATGTTTCTTTTGCTGTTTCCAGGAGCGCATAAAGAGCGAATCTTCACCTTCTGCCTATTGCATGATGTTGAATACTAACTGGTGGTATGTTGTGTGATCTTACGATTTTTAAGTACTTACCGCTGCTGCGCTTCGAAACGGGTATTATGGATGTGGGTAAACAGTCTGTTACGCTCAAATAAGATTGGATGGGTCCCATTAGCCGCATACACAATGACCATTAGGCTAAAGTTTCCACGCAAATGGACAGCGTCACGTAGGCTGGTTCAGAAAGAGGTGGCGAGACGACTTAGACGAGCACCGCAGCAGCTGCTTCGAAGCGGCGCAATTAAATAATCCCTGAAAAGATTTGTAAGACATTAAAGGACAATACATAAACGTAGTAATAATACTACTATTGCTAGGCGCAGAATTATAATCTATTAAATTGCGTCACAGCGATGATTAAAACGCTTTGCGTTTTGCAAAATAAACATACATGTTTATTTACTTTTCATTATGAATACTATCCCAGCCCTGTTATAAATCGCATGCTAGCGTTTTATGGCAATCTCACCTGGTTATAAGTTATAAATCTCTCTTTTAATTACTCAAGTCCCATGATGAGACACAAATTGATTTTCTATTATTCTGTCATACTGTAAGTCAGCAAGGGCTTGACCGTTTAAGCAGCTTTCCCATTACAATGTAAAAAGTTTTATAGTTAAATGAATATAATAGCTCCTAAGATAACCGTTATATAAATAACAAAAAATAAAGATTGTGTAAAATAAAAAATACCACTAAGATTATATCAGACAACAAAAAATCGTGCTGTGGTAAATGTAAACAGATAGAATTAAATAAAACAACTAGATTTTTTATATAAAGACGGTCTGTCCATGGGCGTAGCCACGGTGTGGCAGACTGGGGCGCTTGCCCCACCCTGACTGGCTCATGGGTGATTTATTTGATACCTAAATCATCTATCAAAACTAATATTCTAAACAAAAGAAATTACACTTAAAAAGAAAATGTTTTACAACCCAGAAATTATACCATTCTGTTTTGTACATTTGAATACAATAAAGGTAATACTTTATATTTGTCAGTATTGCCCCACCCAAAATCAAAACTTAGCTACTTGGGTCTGTCGTATATTTTCATGACATAACATCTAAGCTTGTGGTGGCCGATTAAGCTAAGCTTTTGCTAAGCTGTTGTAGAGCGAACTGTTTTAAGCATTTAATTTTTTGCGACACTTAAAAAAATGTTGTTACTAGCGCTTTGAAAATCCTAGTGAAGGTCATATTTTGGGATTTTGTAGTGAAACATAAAGTAAACAAAGATCAAAAAAATTCATAAACATTGATTTAGCACCAATTAAAATGTATTATTTCTTATCAATTCTGAAAAGGCACTACAAAAACCACATAGGACCAAGCTTGCTTAATATTTCAAAATTAGATTTCAAGGTCCAATACATAATTAATTTTGTCAATCTGCCTTTTACATTCAGTCATTACAGCCCAATTATCTTGTTGTTCTAGCAAATTTTTCCAACAACATGGTTGGCGCAGTGGCTTAGCCTTTGATTGCTATGTTGAGGGTTCGATTCCCGTACGGAACAAATATTTGTATGGCCTATAGATAGTTGTTCCGGGTTTGGCTGTTTGTGTATGTGATTTTAAATGTTTATCAAACAAATAAACAGGACAAATATATAGCATGGGCCAATGTTTAAAAAAATATATTTAGTAATGGACGAAAATACTGCTACTTTTAGATTTTTATTGACCGCACCTAGGTACATGTTGCAGTAAATTTACTGTATGCAATGTTAAAATGTTGCGGTAATCGCAACATTTTAACATTGTATACAGTAAATTATCAAACCCGAGCATTATGTTATGCACTTTAATACCCTAGGATAAAAGTCAAATTCACATTTTTACATTTCCAGGTCATCGCTGATTCTGTCGGTGGGCGTGTTATTGAGCGGTGAAATATTCAAGTTCGTCGTGTTTGTGTCTACATACCCGGAAGTAATAATATATCTTGTTGGACTAGCCATCGTCGGCGCTTTGGGTCAATTGTGCATATTCTATATGGTGAGAATATTATTTATTATTTTATATTAAAAAATCTTAAACACTATAACATGCCTCTAAACCTAATAGTACATTACACATAAAAAAAATAAACAAAACAAAACTTTACACATTAAAAGCATATGACATGAAATCTCTTTCTAACATGGTACATATATTGTACTTTTTTAAACTACTATTACTTTTTTAAAGAAACAGTAGAGCCAGCCCTGTAACGGGTTACGGTCAGTGCTCACGATAACATAGCAATATTGAGGATTATGCCGGTTTAGTAGTTAAAAAGATTTTCTAATATAGATCGCAAATTTAGTTGTAAATACATAGCAAGAAAACGGAATGACAAGGTAAATAATCAAAGTACGAGTCAAGGCATTTATTTAAATTAAACCATTTACTCTTGCTCTTTTGAATTCTCTCTTTTTTTTTTCTCTGATGACAGTTATAAAGACAGCAACAGAAAAATAAACGCTACTAAAGAGTTATACTACGAACCATGCATGCTTGGAAGTAGTTACGCAAAAAGGAACCAAGCCATATAACCCCAAAATTGAACGACACATACTAAAGATACATATATAATCACTCTTCTACTTTACACGGCACGGCGACCATGTCGTGACGATATTATTATGCATGTGAATATTTTGTGAAACCGATTGTCAAGATTGACAAGACCCTTTGTCAATCGTTTTGACAAAAAAAATATAACAATCAGTTTGTTTTATACATTGTCACGAATGAAAGGACGTAGTTACTTATAAAGCCTTCAACCCCAAAATTTTGTTACACATAATAATATAAACTAAACAGTCATTTTTATGTATCATAAGATAATATATCGTATATGAACAAATATATTTGACGAAAATCTAAAAAAAAGAGCCAGTCTTACCAAGGGGAATCGTATTGCCCACTTACTGGGTTGTGGAGGTCAGATAGGCAGTCGCTCCACGCTGATATTCAGCTGCATCCTGTTAGACTAGAAGCCGACCCCAACATAGTTGGGAAAGGCTAGGGTGATGATAATGATATGATATATCGTATTATATGTATATATAATCGCTGGTTCATTTTTATTGAATGAAAATATCGACCTTTACTATGTCTTTACTTATGGTCTACAGATAGTTGTTCTAGGTCTGGTTGACTGTGTATGTGAGTTTTATATTTGTAAACGCACCTACAATACTGGAGAAATCTAAACGTAAGGAAACATTCCTTAAAAAAAAAAAAACCGGTCAATTGCGAAGCAGGCTCGCACACTAAGTGTTCCGTATAATCTTAGAAGATATAATATCCAGTATCGAGTATCGAGCCAAATACGCCAAAAAACTGGTCCGTTGTATGAGGACGTCCTTTCATTTTTAACTTTTATTTATTTTATTATCTGTACGTATAGCGACAATAGAAATACACATTCCGTGAAAATTTCAACTCTCTAGCGGCTCATGAGATAAAGCCCGCTGGCAGACAGACTGACGGACGGACAGGCTTAGTAATAGGGTCCTATTAGTACCTATGGGTACGGTACTCTAAAGAAGTGACTAGTATTTTATGATATACAGAACAGGAACACAACTATCACAAACCTCATAACGTATTTGCAGGTGGCAGAATTTGGCCCGCTCCCGTGCTCTGTAGTGACAACGACGAGGAAGTTCTTCACAGTACTGATGTCGGTCATCATATTCGGCAACGTGCTGCTGCCACGGCAGTGGTTCGGAGCTGTCCTAGTATTTTCAGGTATGTATAATAAAATACTTTTCACCTTGCCCTGCTTTCGGCTTCGAAGTCCAAGTTAAAACATTTATTTTAATTAATCTATTTACATGAACTTTTGAATTGTCAAGTTGGTCAGTCCCGACTGTTTAAGTCGCTGTGTTCTATGCTTTATAATTTATTATTTCGTTTTATTTGTGTATTGATCATGAAATTATTGCCATAGTATCCGCAATTCAATAGTAGGTACTCAACATGATATAGATAGAAGTCTGCACTTGTTATTAATTTTTATTTTTTTATTTTCAATTTATTTTTGCAGACCCGTTTTTATTTTCTTATATTTTTTTTACTATTATGTAACGTGTTATTAAATAAATTTCTTTATTATTTTCAGGTCTTTTCCTAGACATGTTCTACAGCAAAGGCAAGCAGTCACAGAAAAGAGTAGCAATGAAATGATGACTAATAAAACGCAGTTTAGATAAGAGGCTAGCAAATTTATAATTAAGAGGAAAATAATGGAATCAGACGTTACTTGTGTAATTAAATTACAGCTATGATCATGTCATCCGAATTGTCTCTTCTGATGTTTTGATCAAGTAAAGTAATGGCGTTAGTTAAATTCAATTTATATTTAGAGCTCGTTTCCCAATTCTTTATCTTACCTTTCTTAACGAGGAACATGATACTTTTGTTAGTTTCTAGGAACGCTATAGCAATTAACCCTTTGAACGCCAACGACGCTCACAAGCGACAAACGTAATCGGCCGCTAGAACGCCAACGACAAGTTTAGGCGACGAATAGATGTGCTACTTTTATAATCTAATATTATAGAAAATAGGTAAAAGGATTGTGTATTTTAAATTTTGTCGTCTTCTTCAAACTTATGGAAAATCGATTGTAGTAGCAGTGATGAAGGTTAATCGATATAGTGAATACCTCATAACTAGCATTTTGTATGTATTTAATTTAATAGTAAATAAATGGCTCGGTGTAGAGAGCATACTTCCTACCAACTGCACTTGGTGTTCAAAGGGTTAATGAACTCTTTAGTGCTAGTGATGTGTGTATTATGTAAGATAACAGCATTGTAATGCAAAGCGCACAGGAGAGGTGGCCACTCGTACGCGCTCATCCCGCTATGTAAGCGCGTTTAATAAAGTGCACTGTGGTTCGGATTCAATAACGTTCGATCCACTTTAGGAGTCTCTCAGTAAAGCGATATTGTATTGCTATATCGTACATACATCGCTATAGCGTCTCTATAAGTTTGTCTGCTACACCGCGAAATTGAAATTTTCTTGCTATTGTACTGTACTATCGAAAATTTCAATCAACATACTTGTTATTTTGACTTTTATTGATCTGACTGTAAGGGTCTGTAAGTAAGGGCCTTGCCAGTTTGGTTCCGTACTTCTGCCAGTACAAGGACCTTACTGCTTCAGTTCTTCTTCCTATACAGTTGACAAGTCGATAGCGCCTTGCGACACCCGTACGTAAGCACGACGGCAGGACGTTAAACATCACGTGTCGACTGTAAGGAAAAAGACAACCGCGTGTAGTCTGACACCAGGACTGCAGCTGAATGAGCTGTTTTTTTTTAATAACCGTCGTAACATTTCATTACTTAGTCGTCATGTAATGAATCCATGGTAAAAGTTTTTGTTACGATGATGTCCCTTCCACCCATTATAATAAATTTCTCCAGATATTGGGAATCGGGCTCCTTTAAGCAACTATTATTTTTAAATGTTTTATGGTACAAGATTTACTATAGGGTTTCTTAAATAATGGAATTAGAAATGGCAGGTCCACTATCTACCTTTCTTTACCGCAAAATGTTTACGTGCGAGAAAAAAAATTACTACTAATGTTGTAATTATTATTCTTCTTTTCATATCTTTAATTTACGCTTTGTACTTCAGCGTATTTATTAAGTCGCAAAAGTTTTATTTGCGTTATTAACAATGTTATTTTTAAATAATTATCTTCATAATATAAGTTGAACAGCCTTTCTTGACAAATATGTGAAACGTTCCGTAGCTCTAATGTTTTTTATAAATTATATGGAATTTAAAATTCAAGTATTTTAAGTTATATATATGCAGACGGCGGATTGTATGTGCGATTTTTTGTGGAGTGTTGTTCACTTCTTGAACTAAACAAACTGTTACGCGGCGCTTAAGTCTTTTCGCGCATCATTTCCTTCGTGTAATTCTACCATAGGAAAGACAATGTGTTCTCAGATTTTTTGTCTTCTGTGTAAGGCCTTAATGTGTGACATTTTTTATGGAAAAAATATATTTTATACATATTTATTTATATTTTGGAATTGGAATGTATTTTTCTACCAATGAGTGTCTGTATTCAAACGTGGTTATAAGCATCTCATCGTTAACGATATAATGTTAATTCCATGTGACAGTCATGTGAATGTATTTCTATTTAGGGGTACAATCAGTTGCATTTACTTAACTGATATTATTTGTTTTGACAAAAATAATGTAAGGGTTACCTCTGCCAAAACTATTCAAACCACGTCAAATTTCTAAAAAATTTTGTACAATTTTAAATGATTTTGGATTTTTAACGCAGATTAATTTCAATCCGGCCGCTAAGCGTACTATCGTACATTAAATTTAACACATTTGACATGTTGAATTAGTTTTACGTAGTTAATTTAATTATTAAGAGTGTGGGTTGGATCTTTTTGGTGGAACTAAGTTTTAAAGCCGAGATTCGATGCCTGTATTTGGTATTTATAACAATCGGTTTATTGTTTGTAATCGCTCTCATTCAAAATGTCGCTCAGGGTTATTTATCGTATTTGGTTAATGGACACCACTAACCAACAATTATAAGACACATTATATTAAAAAAATAACACTTTAATTTTAAAGTATTTTCGACTCTGCTCTGAAATATTTTCCTGATCGAATTTCAATCTCAGCGGCCAAATTAAACATAAAGAGTTTTCTCCGTTAAGATTGTTATAGTGCGCCAGTTTTTGCGCAAATACAGGTGCACTCCTTTCCTCACCGTCATTGTGCAATCCGACATGACCGGGCAGAGATCAGGCGCGGACCAATGATGACAACGTTTGCACCGAGCCACGGGGGTGTCGCACCATCAAAATCCAAACTCCGTGGTGCGAATGAGTAACTTAATGGAGTAACCTAACTATAATTTTCCCGACCACGGAAAACTCAAGAGAGAAACGGGACCTTACCGTTTTATCAAGTAACTCGTACCGGTTAGTTTATCCATTGGTGGCCAGGTGGTAGGCTGAAGTTTTGTGTAACTCCATTTTGCCCGAGGAAGGATTCGAATTAATTTGAAATTAGTTATAAAATCTCGTGAATGATTGTCATAGTTAATGCCAGTCTTAGATTTTTTTTTGGAAATTGTCACACATTGCTCTCTTTTCTTTTTGTCACTTCCACACCCTGGTGAACTCGAATCAGAACAAAATTCTCAAGTACCGCTATCTTTAAAAGTCGATACGTATATCGATAGACTCCAAAAAGGCACCTTCCATGTCTTTTAATTTTATAAAGTTGTTAAAACAAATAATTCAAATTTCCTATCGCATTCATTTATGTCTTCCAAAATAAGAACCATTCTAGAATGGCACCGCAGTAGGACTAGAAATATTTGGGTAAGAAAAGATTTGGGTACTTGACAGCACCATTCAATTCACATAATTTTTAAGAGCGCGATTCTTCAGTACATTTTGTATGACAATATTGAACTATGACGTCTCTTTTTTGCCAACACAATTGACTAACTAGTTACAGTTTATTGAAAATGAATCGGGTTTCCATTGGCAAAATAGGGAAAAGAAACATCTTTAGAGATCTTTTGCCATGGAATAAATACAATTTAATTATGTTTAATACCCAATTACACATCACTGACATTGTTCCGTGCCTCGGAAAGCACGTTAAGCTGTTGGTCCCGGCTGTCATACGTAGATCTTTGGCAGTTGTTACGGTTCGTCAGAAGCCCAAATCTCTGACAACCAGTCTTACCATGGGGTATCGTATTATCCAGTTACTGTGTTGTGAAGGTCAGTATAGGCAGTCGCTTCATGTAAAATACTGGTATTCAGCTGCATCCGGTTAGACTGGAAGCCAAACCCAAAATAGTTGGGAAAAGGCTAGGCAGATTGTATGACCCATTTACAAGAGGCATATCAGTTTTTGAAAGAATAATAATTTGTAATAGAAATGACACCCAGAGACTGTTTAACTGTGTTAACAGGGTTTTGGATTAGTGTAAAGTAGTATAAGTTTAGTGCTAACTATCATAATGAATAGCAGCAGTACCTATACAAAGTCTACTGTGTATAAAGTTTTACAGCTGCCCTGTTGATAAATGTGTAATGGGGCTACTTCTGCTAAAACAAACCAATCCATGTTAAAATTTGTCCCATTTTTCTAATTAATTGTAATAATATTAAATATTTATTAAGTAGAGATTATTCTCTATACTTTATTTATATATTTCAGGTTCATTTTATAACCATTGTAAGCATATGTTTGGGACGTCTATTGGTAATTATTGCTGGATGCTACTTACGTGTGGGTTGGCTCGTTTTGGCAGAATTATGCTCGATAAAAGTTGAAAACAGGAATTAGGCAGTTTATAATACAATTATATATTATGAGCAATATTTTATAGTTATTGTATAGTCTTCGGAAAAATCAAAGTCTGCGGCCTACTGTCATGGTGTACATGGTTCTTGCGCGCAGCACCGTTTTGAGCGTCATGTTTATGAAAAAAGGTCAAGGATTTCTTGTCATTCTTTAAGTCATTATGTCAACTCTGATTTCCTCATCGCTACAAGATTAAGTAATAGTGCATTTTTAGGTAAATTAAAACGTGTGTGATTATCGCTCGTTATACCAGCATTGCTCCGACAGGGCAACGGTCCCACCGGTTACGGTTCTAAAAATCTAGTTGCCAACGCACCGGCCGCGAGCCGTCACCTTTTTATTTGGCCATTATAAAATAAATTTTATGCAAACAATTTAAAGCCCTAACTTGAATGGCAAATTATGTGACGTGTCGAAGCCGTGCGCTAAGAGGTGCGATAGGCTTAAGAGACCTAACACTTTTGTATGTGCATAATTTAGATTTGAAAGAAGGCCTTTTTGGTTTTAGCCTTTTTAATTTTGCTGTATGAGTCTGTAACACACGCTCGTTTAATCTTTCCTCTCGCGTTACAACGTAACGTACAAAGCATTTATGGTTTTTGTAGGCAAATCAGAATAAGCACTGACGACAAAGTTGGCTCAAAACTGCATTTGTATAATATAAATAGGCTACTATTATTATTATTATCATCTACTTTATTCATTTTACAATGCATATAAATTACATTTTTAAATATATATAAGTAAAAACATTTAAAAACATAAAAAATAGTAGTCCACCGGTGACGGAAACAGGGTCCAAGCCACCGGCGGTCAGGGCTCCAAAGAGAGAAACCTCCTAACTATGCGGGCCGTGTCCAGTAGTACTGCTTTCTGGATTATGGATTAAGCCCTTGATCCAGCCGCCTAATGAGAGCCTCCTTAGATGTTGATCGAGGCTCTTGGCTATTAAGAAATTGGCTGTAACGACTATTGGCACAATGATCGCTGAGTCTACCTCCCACATGTCGACAACCTCGCGGGCCAAGTCAAGATACTTTATCTGCTTGTCTTTCTCGACCTTCACGAGGTTCACGTCATGTGGGACTGCAATGTCAACAATTATTATTATAATTATTAGCAACATAATATTGTGTATAAATATGTATTTATGTAAGCAACTATCGATTAAGTTTCACGGTAGCTGCATATCTTATTAATTGAGCATGCATAGACGAAACTCCAAAGTAAAACCAGAACGAAATAATACCAAACTGAAACGATATTTTTTAATATATTGCCCTAGATTTAAAAGAATTAGATTTTATACTGTACAACCAAGAAGCTAGGTTACAGGTTGTTTTACCTACTTAATAATAATCACTTTATCATCAGCAGCCACATTAGGATCACAGTAGATATTATAAACAGTAAAACAACTAGGAACAAATGGGTCAATTGGCACTTCCGCCGCTACTCCTAGTATATAGGGCGCTAAGCAAACAACTGACAATTATTATTTATGTATTTATTTATTTAATATTTATACATTTACTTAATACATTCAATTACATAATACATTCTTAAAGTTTATTTATTAATTTAATATTTATACATTTACTTAATACATTCTATACATTCAATTACATAATACATTCTTAAAGTTTATTTATTAATTTAATATTTATACATTTACTTAATACATTCTATACATTCAATTACATAATACATTCTTAAAGTTTATTCATTAATTTAATATTTATACATTTACTTAATAAATTCATATACATTGAATTACATAATACATTCTTAAAGTTTATTCATTAGTTTAATATTTATACATTTACTTAATACATTCAATTACATAATACATTCTTAAAGTTAAACTCTAATACAACAATTACTTATAGGTAAACACCACATGCACAAAACAATAAATAAGAACAGCTAACTTACTAACTTCTATGCGCCAATATTTAATTAAAATTGAAAATATTTAAAATCGGATAAATATACAAAAAAGGTAAAAAAAAAATTGATAAATTGTTGACAATAAAAACATTGGTAGATAAAATAAAATTAAAATTTCATTACATTGGTAAATTAATAAATTATATATAAAAAAACATGGACATAAAATTAATTGAATTTAATACAATTGGTAACTTTCATAATATCTTGAACTGATAAAATAAATAACGGTGATAAAATTGACACAATTATGGAAAAAGTTTATAATATGTATTTTTCTCGGTTATTCATTTTAGTAACATATAAATTACATTTTTTAACACTATTATAAAATGTAAACATTTAAGAATCTAAAATACTCTAATCGGTAATCTAATCTACCGGTAACGGACATACGGTTCAAGCCATTGACGTCAGGGCTTCAGTGAAAAAAACCTAACAATGCGGGCCGTGTCCAGAAGTACTGTGCTTAAACCAGCCGCCTAACGAGAGCCTGCTTAGGTGTTGGTCGAGCCTCTTGGCTATTATACCAATGGGTGTAACGACTATCCGCACATTGATCGGTCAGTCTACATCCCACATATCGACAATCTCGCGGGCCAAGTCAAGGTACTCGATGTGGTGGCCTCCTCGACCTTACCAACGATTTACAAAAACGGTGATACAACTTAGTGGACCATATTACTGATAAACCTGACAATGAGCAAAGGTATATCGACCTTGCTATGGCATTCGATACCATCTAAAGGCGTATCAGGTAACAGGGCTGCTGACCAGGATTAGTTCTTATGTAACCGAACACGAATAAAAGGTTAGCCTGGGCTTCTGTGACATCCGGACTATCCCAGGACTTAACCCTGCCATCTTTCGTCTCTTCCGTCCTTGGTACTTCTTTGTTTTTGTTGTAGGACCGGGAATTCTGACAGGTGTAAATGGCTTACAATATAAGTTACAATGAACGTTATCAAAACTAACACTTCTCGGTCAATAAAAAACAATTTCTCCTCTACAAATTACACCCAATTATCACCTTTGCGAATGCAACGCAAAACGTAGCTGCAGTTATTCAGTTTTTGCTTTTGGTGAAGTAAACTACATAAAGTACCTTGGTATCAAAATCATTAAACAATCAAATAGACATGTGCTATTCGGTTTTATTTAAATTCGATATTTGAGAAATTATTATTTTTTGTTATACGTTAAAAAATAGAAATCTTTTGAGATCTTCAAATGGGTTTAGTACTGCAAAAATGGATCAACTCATGCCCAGGTTAAAATTTCCTCCATTCATCAAAGTAGCTGTTCTGATTTTGAAAATTTAAGGCTGATTATTAAAAAATATACCTATTCTAAACATAAGTTGCGGATGTACAGTGACCTGTTTTAATAAGAGAGCGTCCAATCTGACAAATATGTCTACTTTCTACTGTGGTATGATGATGCTGGGTTATTGACTTCGCATTTAATTAAGATAGGACATGTAAGACAACAACGATAGTTTTTTTTAAAGTAAAATGTATATTAATTAAATATTTATGAAATATATACATTTTTAACATGTACAAACGCATTGTCATCTTTTGTTTTTATATTTTACCTTAAGTTATACAATTTTCAAATTCTTACTGTCCGCCTTTTATTTTCTTTAGTAGATAAGTTTCCAATAATTTGTCATGTTTATGTTTATACTTTGGTTTGCATCTGTTGCAGTGGTTGATAAAGTTAGAAAAGACGTTGTATTATACTATAATTCTCTACCTTTAATAATACCTTTAGTCATTTGTATTTTTTCTTCCAATCTCAAAGATGAAAGTAAACGATATGACATATTAACATAATTGTACCTGTAATATTTTTTCCAGACCAGTCGCCCGACGCATACTGTACGACTTGCACTCGCCAAGTTCGGAAAAGCCAACTGCTGTACATCCGCTGCTATGTCGCGGCGAGGTGGGGGCCGAGGAAAAAAGAGTATCAGTGCAGTGTTGGCGGCCGATACTCCCCCGTCCCGCCGCGCTTACCTAAGGCGCGGTACAGCGGTTTTGGTCAACCTTTACTGAATTATTGCTGGAGTCACATTTTGGAGACGAGATGGAACCCTAGAAAGCCCAGCACACGGAATGCAGGAAACCAATTGTTGATTATATCAATTGTTGTGAGTGTTGTGACCAATTGACATAATAAACTATTCATAACAAATAACAAGGTTCTTCAGATCGTCTGCAATATGTGTCTAGCAATGTTTTATTAGACATCTGTTGGTCCACACCAACGCAATGTTATGGTGAAGACAATTAGGAGAAGGTAAAATTTAAATATACACTTATTTTGCTAAGTTTATTTAAGTAATACTTAACATTAAAATAACATATTATATTTATAAGAAGATTTAAGCTTTTGGTAATTGGGTATCTAATTCAACGCGCTTATTACAACAAACTTGGCCCCCATATACATTATGTATTTTAAATTATTTTTTTAGTTTTGTATAAATGCGGTCGACCCTGGTGGACACCAGGGTCGACCGCATTTATACAAAACTTTGCAAGTAGATACCACTCGCGCCGGTAGAAGAAGCAGACAGAAGCTAGTGTTATATTTTAACTACAATATTTTGTTTAAATTTTAACATTAATTATATTTTTATATTTCTTAATTTAAACATCTATAACTTCTAAAATATTTTTTTTAATTACAGTAGTAGGGTAGTTGACAACATTAACCAATTACTCCAAGATTCTTAAAAAAAAACCCGCTATATTTATGCCCTGATTTATTGATGACATGATTAATTTTCAATTTACTGTAAAAATATTTTTTTTGTGGCTTTGAAATCAATATAGTGGTCGGTTAATTAATTGACTCGACTTACTAATTTTTGGTTAATGGTCCTAAACTAGCCTTGTTTGTTACATATATTTACAGGCAGTTCAGCGACTTCGTCAGTCGTGTCTGTTTTTGCCCGGTGACGAGCCCCGGCCGCACGAAAACATCTCTTCGCCCCCGCCGGGGGATGGTATGGGCCGTATGAGTGTAGGGCCTGTAATAATAAGGTTATCAAATTATTTAGTATTCAAATAAAACAGGTAGATATCATAATTATTACTGACTCCTTTTAGTAGTATAAGATACTTACTGTTCCTGAAAATCTGGGACAAAGCAAGTGTCCCATCTATTGACTCTCGGAGGTACTTCGGCGGTGCTACGCCGACTGAAAAGACAATATTAATTGGAACCATTATTATTCGATGGATACGATACCAGAGATAGGAAAAGGTGAGTATATTCACCTAGAGTTCGCGGAAGTAAGTATCTAAAATAGAGTTGATAATCGTGCCGATTCCCTTGTTCACAAACTAAGTATTCGAAAATTCCCATCTTTTTCTGTTCAATAAAATAAGGAAGAGGCGGAAATACATTACACCTGGCAATTTTAGTCGCTCCGGGAAAAAATAATAATATTCGCCTTCCTCTTGCTGGTCCAAAGATGGGACGATATATGACTAAGTGATTTTGTTTTAATTGTATATCATTCACATACGTTAGTCTACTACGGCTTCTGCACAATTTAAGTACCTACACAAAAATTAATGAGAAATTATGTTGGACTACGTACAAGTTACAACCGCTTTTAATTTTTCCGCCCCTTATTTTTTGTTGTTCTGGGCATTTGCCCGGCTGGTCCCCCTTAGATCCAGCCCTGCTTGCATGCAATTTTAACATCTCTAACCTAGTTCTAAAATGTCACCGAACTTTCTTTCGCTGTGTGTGTGAGTAAGAGATGCGAATTCTCTAATTTTAGTGTAGTTTGTAAACAGGGGAATTGGCACCTATATCTCGTCTAAGATCCCCGAAACAAACGTGACAATTAAAACTTGGGATTTTAAAAACATGAACTGTACTTTGAGTAGATATAATTACAAATAATATTAAGTTATAGAATCACATTTAAATTTTTAAGGTTCCGTAACAAAATTGTGTCATTCAAATGTTTTGTTTTAATAAGTAAAAGTTTGCTTTGTTTACGTGGATATTAGATAATTATATTTTAATATATGTCTCAAATACTTTTTAATTTAACAATTTTAGTACGGAACTCTATAAATCTAATCCAATATCTTAAAACAAAAATGTTAACTTGTTTTATTTATTATAAAATATACACAGTATTTATTATAAGACCGAGCGCACACAACGCGCGTTGCGATTTTTTACAGCAAGATTAAAAAATTGCTTTTTAGTAGATTTTCGTTACTACTTGGATATAGAAAATTTATTTCACATTTCAGCGATAAAATAATCATTGATAAAAAGTCGCACTGCGCGTTCTTTATACAGGAAGACTTTTTATCACGTTCCAAATTTTTTCCAGGCATTATGTAAGTATCTACCAAAGACACCATTTAAAAAAGAAATTGGTACGTAAAATTTTAAAAATAAAATATTGTTGGAACCTGATAAGTAATATCTTCCTGTATAGTGCTGTAGCGTTAGGTTAGCCTGCGGAATTCATTTTTGCTTACATTATTGCAAGGTAAGTAATTTAAAAGAAACCTGAACAAAATGTACGTTAGTAAAATATGTTTCGGTATGAGGTAGGTACCATAGTGTACTAATGATGACATATCGTTTTGCCGCGGGAAAACAACTGTTATGGCGGAAACAGACTCAAAATATTTTTACTTATTGGATATGAGGCCCGTCACACACCTATAATAAATATTTTGCCCATAATTTTGTTTATTGATATTATGACGGTCGAAATACATTAAATGCAATAAATTACTGTATAGGTTGGTAACGTCACAGATATGTAAATAATATTATATCTGAGTGTGCGGTCACTCGAAAATATAGAGATAGTAACATAAGGCAGCTACAATTTATATTAATATAATTATAGCTAGGTGTGCAACGGGATTAAAGATTAAGGGCTTCTTCACACGTACCACAACCACACCACGAATACAACCACACCACGTCGTATTGAGAATGAATAGGACTATTCACACGTACTACATTTTGCAGTCGTCATCATCGACCGTTTAAGTGATACCGACCACATCGCAACCACCAGCGACACTGCGAATTAGTGGCCGACCACATCGCAAACACAACGTTGCTTCGACGCAACGACAGTGCGCACACGCCGCCCGCGCTTTTAATAAATAGCCATAGCAAGGACAGCAAAGTTTCCTCGTCGACTTCTATGAGTTTGGTCAGTCAATACGTGTTTCCGGTATAAAAAGCGGAGTCGAACTGTGTCTGCACGCCACGTAACCGCATCGCAACGACTGGCGACAACGCAACCACAACGACATTTTGTCGCTACCACAACGAAACTACAAAAAGCTGCAGCGACACTATTCACACGTAACCACTGCTTGACAGCATTTTGGCGTTGCGACGCGCGACGTGGTATGGTTGTGGACTTGTGGTACGTGTGAATGTGAAGAAACCCTAACATTGCAGTGTGTTTAAAGCAACATAGGTACAACAATAGGTTTAATAAGTAAGTTACCCGAATAACCACAATTATTTATTTGTGAGGACGCTTGAGTAAGTAAGGTAGTTAAATTGTAATAGGTAGGTACTTACGGCTTCATGAAGTCGCGTTTTCCTTTAGTTTGATTTTGAGGAAAATGAAGGGGGCACGCGGGCTGCGTCTTTAGCGCATTCCTGTGTCTGAAAATTAACACAATATGTCAACAAACACAGGCATTTAAGATGCTAAATGGTTAGGGTAGATAAGGTATAAGCAGCGATCGGGTAATCTGATTCACTGATGAATAACCAGAACCCTAAGTATTGGTTAAGTATGGAATGGAGTTTTGTACCGAAAAAATCCCGCGATTCCGAGAAAAAATGTAAATAATAAGTACCTTGATATGTACAGTCGGTATAAGCTGTTACCTGACCCACTAAAAGTTAGACGAATTTGAACTTTCCGCAATTATCAGTAGAATATATTTCCGCAATTATCAGTAACGACTTGTTCAGGGACTGGAGCAAATGTTATAGAATATAGTTATGCCATTTTGATCTTTACAATGTACCTAACGTTAGGGTAGGTAATCTTTTGAGTACTGTTATGTCATATAATGGGTCATTGAAATCAAAACGAAAATTTCATTTTTTGGCTTCTTGTTTACAATATCAATATGTATCTAAATAATTCATTTAATTTAAATTAACTATTTAAATACAGAAATGAAAAACAGTAGGTACCTAATGATTATGATTCCTACCCATATTGAATACCAGTTTTATAATGAATATAAAATTTCTAAACTGGTTATATTTTTTCCTAATTTTTAATTATGCGGGTAATTGAAAGACAAAAATATGTATACCGAATACATATTTTTGTCTTTCAATAAAAAAAGAACAAAAATATGTATACCTAATACATATTTTTGTCTTTCAATTACCCGCATAATTAAAAATTAGGAAAAAATATAAGCAGTTTAGAATTTTTATATTTTGAAGAACGTGTATATCTATTAAAGTTCTTTACAAAAATGCAAAAAATACTTCAATAACAAATTCTAAATTGAAAGTTTGCACGGACCACGAGACGATCTACTTGAATAAATTAATATTGAAAATAAGCTATTAGTAGCAATGACGCTAATTATATAACAATACTCGGATAAACTTTAAGTCTTACAACATAAAAATCAAAATTGCATAACAAGTAGTTAAAAATATCCTGGAATATTATTGTATTTGTTCGTTTTTAGGGCGGGCAAGTTATAACAGCTATCACCGACTGTGTCTGACTGACGGATGTCATCTACATAACGTCAAAGGTTCTACTGAAATAATACCAACTTGTCTCAAACAATATAGGCACTTTTATAATTTAAGAGGTTAGTGCCTCACATGCCGATGCCGGAGCAGTTCGAGTGTCTTATTACAAACCTCCTCTTGTTTTAAAATCCAAGCAATATTTTTTCTTTGGTAGGTAAGTTTAACTAAACATTATCAAATAAAAACGATGCACCAAACACCCTATATATTAAATAGGTAATGAGCAGAAAGCTTATTTGGCCCAGTGACTGTGTCTCTAGTGGTGAACAAAAAATTACAGTACATGTCATATTTCATAGCGATTTCGATAGTTCCAATTTATAGCCACTACTCACAACTAAGGTACTTTCTATTTGCCTTTTGGCTAGTTTTAGTATATAAATTATAGGAATATAAGTTTCCATGGAGCTTCTTGCCCATTCTTCTCCCTACAAAACTAACTTTTGGAAAGGGCAAGTAGATTAAATTCAATTTTTTTTTCTTGTAATGATGTTCAAAAGTGCCTTTTGATGGCCTAATTGAAATAAATGACTTGACTTTGACCATTGTGTACGATATTTCTAACAATGGGTTCGAATGCCAATTTTGCATTAAAAGATAAAATACAGTACGATTCTTTGAAAATTCGAGAATATCCACCTAAAGCGGTGAGACTATTGAGCATACCATCTTATTTTTGGCATTTGAGGGCGCATTGCCAATAAAGCTGTGAGCTGTCAACTTGACAGTGTCAAGCGTCATTGCAGCGTTCACCATGTTTCATTGCTAATATTTGCTGTTTTCTTCAACGTTTGTAACCATTTCTCCGTCTCATCCTAGTGCAAAATCGTATTATGTGCCTTCTAAAACACAGCAATGCTATGAAGACTTGTATAATATCTACTGCCTAGCCTCGTCTTAATTATTTGGGGTCTGCTTCCAGTCTAACCAGATGCAGCCAAATCTCAGTATTTTACATGGAGCTGCTTCCAGTCTAACCAGATGCAGCCAAATCTCAGTATTTTACATGGAGCGACTGTCTATCTGACCTCTACAACCCAGTAACTGGGTAATACGATACCCCAGTCTAACCAGATGCAGCCGAATCTCAGTATTTTACATGGAGCGACTGCCTATCTGACCTCTACAACCTAGTAACTGGGTAATACGATACCCCTTGGTAGGACTGGTTGACAGACTTTCGGGCTTTTGACGACCCGTAACGACTATCAAAGACAAGTATTGCAGCCGAGACCAACGGCATATAACGTGCTTTCCGAGGCACGGAAAAGTCTTGTTGTGTAAAGATGACCCATCCTCGGGCCAACCTCGGCACGCGTACCTTAACCTGATGGATCAACCCGTGTAGCTGGTTATTATTTAGCCACAAGCTCCTCCTGCTATTGGTCAGAAATAAAAACTTACCAAATATTCAACTTCTATATTTTATCAACAATCAACAACTTGCTCTTTTCGTCAAAGTAAATAAACCGTGTAGTCCTACTGCTACAAATACCTAGGTACCCATATTTTTAAACCTATGTTATAAGTAGTGTCTAACTGGAACAGGATTTTCAGACGAAACTGAATCTTTGGCCTCAATCTCAGGTTTGATATGGCCGAAACTGTGATACTGTGAACTGTAAAAAATTGTGACACTGGCTATCTAAGGATTAAATAATGTCATGCATATTTACCTAAAGTTCATTTTTCTCTAGGAAATTATTAAGACTTCTTGAAATTCCTATATATATATATATAACGACTCTGTTTACAACGTCCAACTGCTTATAATGACAAAAATGCGAACTCTTGGTTGGTTTCATATAGATGTGCTATGAAAACATATCCGTTTTATACGACTTTTTTGAGCAACTATTTTGGCAATTGTCAGTTAAAAACGATGTGCAGTGTTATTTATTAGGGGTTCACTTCGAGTCGACCACTTTATAACTATATTTTCTTAATACATTTACAAAATGTTTTACAATAAAAAACTATATTTATTATTTTGTTTGTCAACTGTACTTGTACCTACGGCAACTGTCACGAGTTAACGGTTTACGACTACGAAAATAACACCTTGCCGCCCCGTACTCCGGCTGTTTGTTAAGTTATTTTTTATGGATTTGTTTTATTTAACTAGAAATGGATCTAACTATATTATTATTTCTTTATTACATAAAAACAAACTTTAATTCATTCGTCGGTGTTCGTCGGTTTTGTGCGTTGTACGGTTAGTACGACTAAGATTCGCCGGTCCCTTGACCGTCGTTATAATCAGAATCTACTGTAATTAATTTAAAGGAAACAAGCTTGGTATTCCAGGACAAATACAACCAAATATATTTTTACTTTTAAGTAACTGTTTATATTTCATATGTTTAAAGCCACAGTTTTTAATCTTTCATTTTAGAAACAACATCTATAATGTGCTTACCAATGCAAAGTACAAGATAAAAGGTATGGGATAAATGGTTCAAAAGCTTTCGATAAATAAGTCCATTCTATACTAAGCCAACATCTGAAGTTTATTCGATTTTCTGATAATAGGTATTTTGAATAATTATAATTAAATAACAATCAGAAGCGATTGTCAGCGACACATTCATTAAACAGGGGAACAAAACAATACTGTTGTAATGCGGAACATAATTTGTTATTAAATATGATAGATGTATGTATATAAATATATTTATTTATTTATATATATTTATTTATTTTATATGGTGTATTTTGATTAGTTTGACTCTGTTTCTTGATATACATGTCATGGTAAACAACCATTTGAAAAAATATTAATTTATCCTCCTTAGGAGGACAGATTGGTAGCGAAATCTATCGCAGAGCATGCAATTTACAACGGCAATTCCTACATCGTGCAGTTTGCCGCGACATTAGACATACAAAATCCCGACAACAGCCTTCAGGCAGTTAACACACCAGACAAATACCCATCTGGCCAGACGATTCTCCCTTTTCAATGGGCAACAAGCAACTTTACGCCCTGTTTCTTATTTCTCTAAATGATCGCGCGATGTGGGAATTGTCAGTTACAATTCCCCGGCTGTGCAATAGATGTCGCTACAGATTATTATGTTTTTAGAAATAGAAGAATGTAGAATTAGAGTATCCTCATTCAAATTTAGTTTCCTTTCGGCGTCTGTAGTTGGAATAGCTTCTCTCGCCAATCAGATATTAGAGATTAATATCTTAATTAAACTATTAATAATTAAAATAATAAGTTTAAATATAACATTCTATATTATTACAATTTATAGTCCTTTTTCCCTTTAAAATTATTTAAAATAACCCAAATAAATTTTAATTTATTTATAAAAATAAATGAGTTGTTTAATGATATTGTTTTGTCATTTGTTATAAATTATTAAACAGGTACTTATTTCAAAATAATTACATAGGTATTTAAATTTACAAAATATTTAGGTATTAAATAAAATCTAAAAGAAATCATAATAGATCCGTGTGTAGGCACGCGTTTTGTATTTTTCGAAATTGTATCTTTTCTGTAAAATACATATACATATATTTTGAAAACACAAACATAATATATTCGTAAAATTATTATTATTATTTAAAAAATATAACGTTGCCCCACACTAGGAATTTCTCCTGTATCGTGGCTGCGTTTACAAACATAAAAAACTCATATACACAAACAGCCCGACTCAGAACAACTATCTGTAGGCCAATCAAATATTTTTCTGTGCGGGATTCGAACCCGCGACACGCAGCTCAGCAGCCAATCGCTCGGCTACTGCGCCAACCGTGTTGCCGTATTTAATCGTATTTAACAATAGTATACAATTACTTACCTAAGATTTTACTTAAAATTAAAAATAAAGTGTAAATAGATTTTATTATTTTAGTTCGTGTACAAAATTTATCTAAATTCGATATCATTTCATTTAATTGACATTTAACTTTTCTAATAGCCTGTTATGTTACTAAGGGCGAAATACACAAAACTCCATGCAAAGAATAAGTCTTTTAACTTGGGAATAAAATTGAAGTCGTGACATTTTGGACGGATCAAATGTTAAAAAATTAAACATTTAGTCACAGGTAATTTTTTTATTGGGCATAAGAATTTGGTGATATTCGCCCTTTGAGGCTTATAACAGAAATTATGTTAATCATAAACTACTCAAAACAAAATAGCGCCTTTCACGTTTTAGATTATTTATAAAAAGTATAAATGTTTATCTAGTTTTTATGGACAGAATATATCTAAACCTCATCAATAACCAAAGTTGTTTATTATTTTTTGAACACAAGAAAGGAAAATTGCAGAGAAATAAAAAGAAAAATAAACTCATTTAATTGCTATGTTTTTTGTGCCGTGTCTTCAACGATTTTATGCCTAGTAGAGAGTGGGAATAAAAAATCCCTAAACTGAATAAAACCCTAAAATTGTTGCTCGAACCCTTGATAGGACTCATAAACATGTCAACTATATAATCAATGCTTCATTGGTCTTACCTACACGTTGCCTTGAGTAATTCTAAGCCAAAAATTGAAAAAAAAAAAATACATGATGGCGAGCCATGTTTATTTTGAGTAGTTTATATATTTCTTACATGAGATGAGGGTTGTATTCTGTGCCCTTTTTAATTGAAACATCTCGGTATCCCCTTTTGTCGGGCACTGATGAAGACCGCCGCCTGAAAAGTTTTTCAAATCAATCACACAATCTTATTCATGCAAAAAATTACTAAATTTTTCAAGATATCTGTAATTTATTTTTCTTAGAGCCTTATATGCTACTGCTGCTGCTTCCGCATGATCGCGATTTAAAAAAAAAACATGCATAAATCATAAATGTCCAAAAATGAATCCATCAAAACTCAAATATAATACCTAGGTATCAAGTTGTTTTATGACGGACGAATGTGAATCGATCATAAATTGTTCGATATAATACTTACCGCGGGACACACGTACAGCAGACGCTCGCTGTTTCGGAGTTGCTGCTTCTGAAAAGTTTTACCATTATTACAAAAAACTAAAAATATTGTGTATGGTGTTCGCAAATGAACGAAATAAAAGCATTGTTAGATACCCACCACGAAATGTTATTGTTTTCTTAAGGATGATTCCACCAAAAACATGTCATGTAAAATGTTGCCAAGACGACCACATTTTTTTTTTTTTTTGGTGGTAAAAGTCATCAAATTACTCCTTCCGCCCTGGGTGGGGCAGAAGGGACTGTCAGACTTTTACTGACTAAAAAACCACCCTGTTCCTTCTGTTGCCCTTTACGTTCCGGGGCCATGGTATCCTGTTAAGACGTCCCGCAACCCCGGCAGGCGTTGGCCCCGTTGGGGGCCCCGTCCCTGTGCTGACAGCTCTTTGAGGCGCGCGCGAACAGAACGCGCCTTCGACCCGGGCTTGGTCCTTGATCGGACGGCGAGCTACCCATTACTTGCCGTCCGCAAGCCCACGCCTACGGTGGCCGGATGTGATATCTACCCTAACTTCACAAATTATAGATATCAGTAAAAATGTATGGCTTCGCCGTTTCGCTACCGTCGTGGAGATCTGATATCTTTTTCACAGAGCAAACCTTATGTGGTCATCTTGGAAACATTTTACATGAAATGTTTTTGGTGGGATTTCAGTTCTTTTTGTAAGTTGCTACGCAGTCAGTACGTTTTTTAGTTACTGTCTACAGTCCCGTGCAAACTTTCGTGTCCTAATTCATAAAATTGGTGAGTCTCATTCAAACTCCCACCCCCTTTTAGGGGATGGGGGGCGAAAGTTACGAGTTTATGATTTTTTTTTGTTGGTTGTATACTAAACGTAGATTACATACCAAATTTCAGCTTTCTAGCACTTTAGGAAGTAGCCAAACATTTTGATGATCATCAGTGTGTGTCAGTGACGAAATCGGTGTATTTTAGATATCAATAAAATCTAAAGTATTTGAGCTATTTAATTGAGACTTTGTATGTTTAATTAGTCTATTAACGACATCATATCCTGAGAATATGAACTATCTGGTACATCGGAAACCACCTCTATGAGGGTTCAGAAAACGACGAAACACTTCGAGAAAATTGTTCATTGGGTTGTTTAGTTCTTATTACAAATAAATAAAATTATGAAAGCTGATGATTTTTTTCATACTTGAACAGGTCAATGTCAATCTAGATTAATAAATATTTGAAATGCTAATTAATTGTCAATATAAAATGAATGGACTTATATCATTTATATAGTATCACTCGCGTAACCATGGACCTCTCGTAACTCGCAAAGCCACAGACCGAGTATAGAGTCAATGAGCCGTTGAGCTAAAAGAACTGTTGAGCTATTCCGTGAACGACTGAGCGACTGAGAGCTAGATTGTAATTAAAGAGCTAGTTCAATTGTATCTCATACTCGCGAGCTACCCATGTCTATTGTATAGAATACGTAGGCAAAGTATAAAATAAATAATATTTCATACATTACCTGTCCGTTTTAGGTATTCTATACATTGTCTAGGTACTGTATAAAATACCGGATCATACAGATTGACGGTAACATAAACACGATTTAATATCTATCGTTTAAAGTTTATAAAATCCGTCCCGATCCGTTGCGATGCGTTGCTGTTTGGTGGAAATCATCCTTTAGTAAACAAAAACGCTAAAATACAGGCTGTTGCCACTGTTACTGAGTAATTTTTAATAGTAAACCCAATAACATCGTACCCGACCTGGGAATCGAACTCAGGACATCATGGGCAATTACTAATTAAGGCAGATTTTTAAAAACTTTTTCTTCATATATTAGGGGGCTTTTGTCTCCATGGTTTGACAGCAAAACGTTACCTAAACATACATTTGCAGCACACCGTTTGTCGAAGATCGACGCCTTAAGTTACGCGGTAGTTTTGATCACACAACCAATCTTTAGTATAATGAATATTAATCCATTAGGTACACGACTATACAAAACGACTACACCGACACCGTCTATACTTACGACTCCATAAAATCAAGGTCGCTGACCATCGGCGGTGGTGGTATGCTGGGTATGTCGCTCGAGGACGTGCTCGACCTAAAAAAATACATATCACAATCACAGAGTTTATCTTTGTGAAAACAAAATTTAGAAGGTATGCCTTCTATTTGGCGACGTGTCCATTTTTCGTATTAGGGTCGAAGAAAATTCAAATGTCTACACACATGTTACACGAAATTGAACACAAGTTTTAAAATGTTTTTATTTGACAGAGCATTCAAAATACCTTTCAATTGACTATAATTATATTATTTGGCAATAGTCGACAGTAGATACTACTGACTGTCATTTTTTAATTCAGGCAGAGTTGCCTAGTTGTTGTTCCATAATTTCAAAATGAATCGGGTTGCATGGATTCATATTAGTTATAAATAAAGAAAGAAAAAATGGTTATTGACACAGACCATGTCGCAGACGAAAATGAAAACAAAAAGACAATAAAAAAAAAAAACAAGAAAAAACAAAGTGAAACAAAGGTTCCGTTTTTTCCTTTTGAGTAACGGAACCCTAAAAACATTAATACATACATACTTACGTAGTACGGAAAATCGGGTCGTGGTAGACGCATGCGGGCTGGTATTCAGCGCTTCCCGACGACGCTTTTCTAAAACAATAAACAGTTGATTGTAAAATAATAGAAAATCAACAAATTAATTATATAAGTACATAAGTACTCTTTACTTACCTGTTTGTGTACATACAGGCAGTCTCAGCAGAGGCTCTACGACTGAAAATTTAAGCAGTTCGTATAATATGCATATTTATGTATAATTCATCATCATCTGCCTAGCCTTTTCCCAACTATGTTGGGGTCGGCTTCCAGTCTAACCGGATACAGCTGAATACCAGTATTTTACATGGAGCGACTGCCTATCTGACCTCCACGATCCAGTAACTGGGTAATAGGATACCCCCAAGTAAGACTGGTTGTCAGACTTTCAAGCTTCTGACGACTCGTAACGACTGTCAAAGATCCACGTATGACAGCCGGGAACAACAGCTTAACGTGCTTTCCGAGGCACGGAATGTCAGTAATGTCTAAGATAAACTTTAGAAAGTACATTACGGTACTTGCCCGGATTCGAACCCACAACCTTATGCATGAGAGGCGGGCACCTTAACCGCTAGGCCATCACGACATCAATTATGTGCCTATATCTATCATTGGATTACCAACATAATACTAAGGCAATCAACAGATTGATTAGTTAAGCATCTAAAGTCAAAGTCATAGGTATCATTTATTTCAATTAGGCCATTATAAGGCACTTTTAAACGTCATATACAAAAAGAAAAAAAGGAATTGAATCTAGTTGCCCTTCCAAAAGGTAGTTTTGTATGGAGAAGAATGGGCTTTATAATATTTGTATACAGAATCATACACGACATGGCAGACAAAATTACTAATACAATCAAATTCAATCAATAAAAAAAATACTAAATCATATTAATTAAAAGGTATTACAAATTAAGAATTTAAAGGATACAATAATTTTGTTTACTAATATTAAACTACAGACGACCACTCTTAACATCTCAACCAAAATGAAATAGTGTGTGAGTCCGCGCAATCTATAATACACTTTAAAATAAATAAAAAAAAAACAAAATAAGTATTAAGAAAAATGAAAATCATAAATAACCAGTTTGATTTTGTCTAGAATGTGTCATTGGTCATTCATATAACTATGGCTAAGGTAATTGTGTAGAATTTTCCCAAAGCCTGACCCTAGCTCATCACAGAACAGAATAGTTTTATTAGGTTCCTGTGCATTTACACAGGTGTTTGCCTAAAGAGACACGACCGGTGGGGATATGTTAATCTGAGACTGAAGAGGCGGAGGTGGTTGGTTAGCCCCATAGAGCAACACGGGCCCCCTGACGGAAGGGGAGACGCCATAGCGTATTTTTTCAATAGATACAAAGTCTGTCATTTTGAATACACACAAATACACTTTCTCAATGCCCCACAAAAAAACAATCGTCTGTCGCTCCGAAAGTCACACATTAAAATAATAACAATACACTAACAATTTCGTACACACATAGATACATTTCGTGATATAACAGTGTAACGACGTGATGCAACTACATTGATAAGTTGCATTCAACCGTTGCTGTAGCAGCTGTCGATACGCATTATCGATAAATTAAAGAACTCGGTTAGGAAAATCAGGTTTTAAAAGTGATAAAATATTATAATTAAGATAGGACTTTATTTATTACTATTTCAATAGTTATTATGGTTTTACCTATTACTGGTTTTTAAAATGAATTATTTTATTATAAATATATGACGAATAAATTTCTGTGGGTTAGTTTTTTCATTAAGTGAGTAATTTTTGTATTATATATATTTTTCCAATATTAGTATTGTCAGTTCCAATGAAATAATGTGATTTGTGAAATAATTTTCATGCGAATGGTAATAGGTCTACACTAATAAACTTTTTTAATGATTTTGGCACGATTTGGTTTGTGTTACAAGGTTGTGTGGGTTTATTGTCATCGTTTAAACATTGTCTTATTTATTTTTCAAATATTACTTCTTTTGTAACATAAACCAACTTTCCTATGCTTTTTTGATGCGTTAAGCATTTTTCATCAACCGGCCCGAGCAAACCTTTAATGCTCGTATTGCACTTTACTTTTTTTTTATATCGAAAAAATAACAAATTCGGCTATATATTCTACAGCTTTCTCGCCAAAAGGAGATAAAAAAGACATTTTGACCATTGCAAATGCAAATGTCACACAGGGACTGAATGATGTTAAGTTAATATTTTTATTGATAACAAACAAACAATCTACAAAGAAACAACACTATCGCACTTGGTGACAATGAGTTAACAGTGGTCCATTTGCACATTCGTTTCGACAGAGGGGAACGCCTGCCTAAGGCTACTCTACTCTATGGTTAGCACAGCCGCATGAAGGCATTATTAGTCAGAGACTCGTACCTCTCAGCATTGTACTTCACCAAGAGTCCAATAGTTCCCCGGCCTCAAACAAGCGTTCACTTAGTTGTTGTTGAGACAACTGATATTTCTCGAAAATATCTTTCAGCAAGTACTCCTTATATAGTAAATCATTTCGGAGCTACTGAGTCTCAGTGTCATACTTCTCCCTACAGCTATCTAACTCAACTGTACAGATATTCAACTCTTGTGTTAACATCATACGTTCCTTTCGAAGGGAACAATTTAATTTAAGAAGATTTTGTTTTTGTATTTTTTTCTGTGACCGTTTAATCAGTTTCTTAATTTTTGTACTTCTTTAATTTATTATGGCTCATTATAATAGGACATAATGGTATGATATCATCACCAGTCAAATCTATAGTTACCTAAGCACCTCCTCTTTACTTACCTAGTAGCATGTGAACCTCTATCGAAGTTCTCCCGGTCGCTTTGTAAAGCTGGGTCTGCTGATGACCGGCGGCTAAAAATTACGCAGTTGGTTAGCACCTAAATAATTTTATAGGTAATTTGGTAATTTTAAAAATTTTGATATTCAATATTTTCGTAATTAAACGGTTCCCAGGTATGGCCCAAATGAAAAAGAAAACCGTAATTATGGGGAACACATGTCATTGTAAGTTGTTGATTTGTGTCCCGTTTTACATCCTGTATAACTTGGGATCAAAATTGTATGCAATCATTGAGATATTCTATACTTACACGGTGATAACTTCTTCGTTACCTATGCCACAAGCGGTGTCAGCAGAAGAGACTCGCCTGAAAAATTACGCCGTGATTATAATCACACAATAATAACAATGGTCACCCACATTGTTTGTTGAAATGTTTGCAGTGGGCGTCTACGGTTTCAATATTTGTTTTTAATACTTATAACCATAATGTAGATGTAGAAGTATAGTAGATGTTAACTATTTTTTGGAATTGATTTTATTTAATGGATAGATCCTATATAATCATAGAGCAACACGGGCCATCTGACTATATGATGTATAAACACGAAAAATAATTTTATTAAAAATATTGCCCAAAAATATTAGGTTGGGGAAAGTCTTTTCGCATTATAGTATGTTTGAACTTGTAATAAAATCTCTTTGGCTATACTATTTGTATCTGGCTGGTTTTGGTATCATTGAAAGTTTAAATTTTAAAGAACATAATTCTAAATTTAAATTAGAAATATGTGTGATTTTCATTTGTTTTTCGTACTGTCAAGATGAGAGAATGTAATGAAGAAATTCGATACATTTTAAAATTTTATTACAAAAAAGGTAAAAATGTAAAGCAAGCTGCGAAAAAAAATTGTGATGTTTATGGACCTAGTGCAGTGTCTGTGAGAGTAGCACAAATATGGTTTAAGCGTTTACAATCCGGATATTTTGATGTCAAAGATGCGCGTCGCTCTGGTCGCCCTATTACGGATAAAATGTATGCCATTTGTGAAAAAGTGGACCAACATCGGCATGTCAGTGGTTACGACGTATCTGAAGAACTGGGAATTGACCACAAAACAATTTTGGCGCATTTGAAAAAAACTGGGTACACAAAAAAGCTCGATAATTGGGTACTTCACGAGCTCACTGAAAGAAACCTAATGAACCGTGTACTCATTTGTGATTCTTTATTACGACGTGATGAAACCGAACCATTTTTAAAGAAGCTGATAACTGGTGATGAAAAGTGGATCACGTACGACAAGTATGTCTCGTGGTCAAAGGCCGGTCAGGCTTCACAGACTGTGGCGAAACCCGGGTTAACTCGCAAGAAGGTGATGCTGTGTGTGTGGTGGGATTGGAAGGGCATTATTCATTATGAGCTATTACAACCAGGCATGACCATCGATTCTGAACTCTACTGCGAACAACTGATGAGATTAAAGCAAGAAGTTGAGAGAAAGCGGCCGGAATTAATCAACAGAAGGGGTGTGGTTTTTCATCATGATAACGCTAGACCTCGCACATCTTTAGTCACTCAGCAAAAATTAAGAGAGTTTAACTGGGAGGTGTTAATGCATCTGCCGTATAGTCCTAACCTTGCACCTTCAGATTTCCACCTGTTTCGGTCTCTTCAGAATTCTTTAGGCAGTGTCAGGTTAACATCACGAGAACTCTGCCAAAACCACTTATCGCGGTATTTTGTTCATAAGTCCCAAAATTTGTATAGCAATGGGATCATGTCCCTATCTACAAGATGGCTAAAAGTTATCAAGCAAAATGGTGCCTACATACTCTAGTTAAATGTAAATAAACTATATTAAAAATGTTTTCAATTTTCTGAAAAAATGCGAAGAAACTTTTTCCCCAACCTATTACTTTTCAAAGATTCCCGTTAAATCGCTCCAAACTGTCACGTGACATTGTTTTCTAATAAAACTAAAACTATATCTGACGACCCTGGACCCTCGACCCCTACCTCTATTATGTCTGTACCAACTATCTATAAATCTATAATATAAAAATGAGTCGCTGTATGTGTTGGTAAGCGCAAAACTCGAGAACGGTTGGACCGATTTCGCTAATTCTTTTTTTAAAATATTCCTTGAACTACGAGGATGGTTCTTACGGAGAGAAAAATTAAAAAAAAAAAAAAAATTCATTACAAGAAAATGGTTACCGCCCAACGAAGTGGGCACGGGTCAGCTAGTATTTTATAAAATACTTACTTGATATGAATTTCAATTTCAGAACCTGGGCGATCGTCGGCCGGTAAATGAACTGACAGAGTCCGCATGCTGAAAAGTAATAAGACAATCGCTAAACATTTGATGGTAAGTCTCGCGGCTCGATAAAAACAGCGTAGCATTTTAGGTATTCATTTCGCATCACCGGATTTCATGAAATCATCGTCATCGTAAATGATGACAAGAAAGTATGAAATTGGTGATATCTATACATATAATAAATCTATAACTGGTCGCAATTAAAAGCGACGAGCCCTAATAATAGAAACTCATAAACTAAGAAACGGAGATATGAAGTCGCAATGAATATAAAATCTTTGCACGCGTTGTATGCGTTATTATTCGCCAAATAAATAAGAGAATCTTGTCTCTGTCATTTTCTAATAATTTGACTGGGACGCAGTGATTTTCAACCTACGAAAAAACGGAGGAGGTTCTGAAGTCGACGCGTATATACACGGTTACTTTTAAGTCGTCCTGGAACCGAAAGCCATAAACTCGGATCATCGAACTCGAAACGATTGGGACCATTTTTGAATGGAACCAAGCTGTTCAGTACATTTATGTTCGTCTAACTCGTCAAAGTGTTTGACAGCTGATTTTAATTATTGTTACTTTTTGAAAAAATGGTCCCAATCGTTTCAAGTTCGATGATCGAGTTTATGGCGTTCGGTTCCAGGACGACTTAAAAGTAACCGTGTATATATATATTGAACGGAGTACGGAGTTGTTCGATTTTGATTAATTACTTTTTGATTAATATTTTTTTTTATTGGAAAGGGTATCTATACCCCGAAATTGGTCCCATATAAATATTGTCATAATTTGTTCATGAACTTCGAAGATATAGAATGGAACTCCTCTTAGGATCATAGCAGAACTGTCGTAACAAGTAAAATTGCTTTGTTTTACGTTTAGTCGACGACTGACTGGAGGAAGAGGGTGATTTTTATTATCTTAAATTTAAAAAATCTAAAATCTTTTTTCTAGAAAGACAGCCGCCTTCAAAAGCTATAAAATAATAAAAATAACTTTATTTTAGAAGTCAGTGGCTTTGGATTTGTTTGTTGGTTTGTAGGTACTACTAAAACTAAAGTTATTTATTGTATGGGACCAATTTTGGAGTATATCCTTTCCAACTAAAAAATAATTATAAAAATCGGACTACTCCGAAAAAAAGTTATGAGATGGTCATACTTAAAAAATATAAATAAACGCGGCGACTTGAGAACCACTTCCGTTTGTTTGTCGGTTGAAACTACTGAAAATTTAACCTAGGAACCAGAAAGTTTTCCGAGGTATGGTCGATAACAAAAAATTGATCGCAATAATCAGAAGATTATAATTTATGTAACTTTCGGCTCCGTTCAACGTCTTTTGACATTCGAATAATACTTGACAATGGTTATTGATGAACATCGATTTCTTTTAAGAAAGAAAGGTAACTCCTATCCTTTCATTGCTCTTAAATAGTGCATCCAGTGGATATTTACTATTGTATTGGAATCAGTATTTCAAGTTTGTCAATGAACTATTGAAAGTCGGCAGCGCAACGGTCTGCGCATAAGTTTTGTTAGATATAAGTAAAAAGGAACCTATGGGCGATAAATATATTTTTATCGCTCATAAGTTAAGCTAGGTTAGATAAGTTATATAACTTTTAAACCAACGCCCCAACTGCGCAACTCACTCACAATTCTTTCCGCTTTGAAAGAGATTCACAATCAATTACTTCCTAAGTGTGAAAAATTATCTACTCCTCAACGTAAATAACGCAATGACAATTGCAGAATTCTATTGTCAAAGTAAAATAAATTTGGTTGTGAGTGGTGTTACGCAATTAAGCTGCTGATTGTGATTACAATGATTACTCCCAAAACGAAATAAATAATGCCACACTCTGAAAATAATCCCGGTAAAGTCCAAATGCTACACCGCTACTATTACCACACCACAGACTGCCCTACTCATCAAGTGCTGCTTATGTATATACAGTACAATTATAAGTTACGAGTCAATTCAACATATCAAATCGCTACGGGCTGAGCCCCAAATTCGATAAGAAATTACATCTGTATAATTTCGTTTAATAAATACTATTATTTTCGTTTAATAATTTTATATTTATTTTTTGTTTTTAATTTATATTTGCCGGTTACATATACAAAATTATAAGCTCAATAAAACATCAAAAAGCGTGTATTTAACTTGTTAAATTTAATAAAGGCACCGGGACAGGTGCAACTAGATAAAAGCTTATAATATAAAAGCTGGATTTATTAAATGGGATTATTGCATCCGATTAGGTGTTACCTAAGTAGATATATGGCAACGTAACAGCTCAAAGCTTTACCCATATTATACACAATAGTTGAACTAACTCTGTCAAAGCTACGGTTTCCCCGAACCTAACTAAGTACTACGGCACCTAAGTAACAATTACCAATATAATTAGGTGTACAGTATAATACTTCAAACCAACGCACATACACATTTAATAGGAATTTCTGGGATTTACATAGGTATTGCCTATGCAGAAATTCTTAAAGAGCGTAATAGTAGCATTACGCTCTTTAATTGTTCGCAGTAATGCTTAATGACGGCAAATTGTAGAGGAGAGTAAGTAAATGTGGGCCAGTGCTATAAAATGGGCTTGTAACAATTCTCGAAAACCTACAATCGAAAGACGCTACAAACGACGATGGTCTATCGCATTCATTCGCTCTAACACCGCACTTACTCATTTTCGTCATTCGCGCGCGAGCTATCGCCAGTGTCGGTCATACTCGAAATGCTGCTGTCGGAAAATTTTCAGCGGTACGTATCAATGTGTTATTTAATTAATGAAAATTAGGTCTAACTACTGTAACTGTGTGTGTTTATTGCAGAATTTAAGTTTAATTTTATCATTTTCGGTCGATTAATTGCTTGCTGTACAATGTGTTAATGAAATTACCCAAAACCTCGGACACCCCAACCGATTTTTATATAAATTAATAATTATTTATTTTCATAAATTATAGTCAAAGAAATTTGTAAATGTTGCTGTCGCGCTACTTCAGATTCATAGCTCTATCGCCGCGCCGCTGTCAAACGTTCGTTGCCATGCCACTGGATTGGATAGTAGTGTACAGCGTCGTTAAAAAGTATTACATACGGCATGACAAATAATTATGTTTTGGAAAAAAAAATAACCTATATGAAAAATTATTGTATTCGATTTTGCTGCCGATTCTGAACAAACTAGTTTCAGATTTTGAGTTATTTCATTGACACATTGTACCTATATTATGATTTGCAAAGTACACTAACAAGTTGATTTTAGTAAAGAATTTCGAAAATGGGCTATAACTATGCGATACTGGAAATATGAAATAACGTCCCTTACATTTGGTCGAAATCTCATTTTCGATGGTCGTTGATGATCGTATAGTCCTGAATTAGTGTAAGCTCTGGGCACATAATGACTGTGCTGGCCAGAGTTTGACACCTGGATATGTGATTTTTGTAAGTATATTATGAGAATTCTTACATCTACCAAAGTAATTCGATCTCTAATAAGATAAATATTTATATTTATAATTGTTTTTTTTCGTACAAGATATTTAAAGTTTCTATTGGTAGCCTACCAGTTCTATATAACTGTTTCATATTTAGCGTCTATTTGGAATATTTTGTTTAATGCTCAATTTAATAAAATATTATAATATTAAGAACATAACATTGTTACTTAGCTTTTTAAAAATGCTTGTGTGATTATTTGGACGTCAATAAATGGTAATTTTTGTAATAGTTTTTTATTTCTGAGGCAAAAACAAAATGGTAGCCCATATTTGGTTACTCTCCTCTATTGTTACTTAATTCCGCGCTGATTGCATTCTATGACACATTTGTGATATTCCATGCAATCAATCAATCATTTATTTTGTAAAACATAAGTATGGTTACAGATACTATTTAATCACTGATAAAAACGCGAGGTATCTAACCGAGTACCGTGTGTGAAGTTTCTATTAAGCTCCTCAAGACTAGTGAAATAAAATAAGTTGTATGAGTATAATTTATTAGCCTTTGGCACTCGTACCTAGTACAGAGAAAATACTTTTTGTTAGTACCTACATACTTAGCCTAGCAATGCTTGCGCTAGCGTACTATACAAAGTATATGCGTTCCTACACACTGACCACGCGTTACAATCACAAATCGACGCCGCTTATTGCAGCTGAAAGCGGCTAGTAAGAAGCGTAAACGCGCGACAATCACATATGGCGACACAAGTGTCCGATGGCCGCGGCTGTTGTTATTAACACAGAAAGTTGGGGTATCGCTCGAGTATCAACGTTTTATGGTCGGTGGGGGGCCACACAAAGCGAGAAGCTTCGTGGTACGTGGCGACTACCGCTAACAGCGTATAGAGAGTTCATAAAAATTTTACGAAAGCTGTAGTTCGTAATTCAATTGCGGCGATTTGTGGTTGTAGCATATTGCCCGTGTGCGGCAAGGAGGTAAAAAGACACTTAACGTAGCCGAAAATACACATATCCTTCTCATCATTGCGATATTTTCTTCTTATAGACCATACTTGGGAACGTTCTGGTTTAGGAGATATTGAAAGATCCAGCATATTTTTGTTCCTAGCGAGCCCTCTAGTGCACAAAAGCACATTGCTTTGTGTGTCTAACATTGCGCACTGCCATAAACAGTCCCAGAAAAATTTGATAATTTGCTTTATATTACTTAATTTGATAGGCACTTTGCGTAGTTAACGGCCATGTGATGTGTCTTTTTCCACTCCATATAAAAGTGAGATGTACGTAATAGTACATTAATCATGTTTTTCCGTGATTGCCAGACTGACAAACAACGCACAGCTTAGTCCAAGGGTCACCAAATGGCGGACCGCCGACGTATATTGTGCGTACTTTAGGAAAATTGTAAACTTCATATCTGAAACTATTATTTCAATATGTCAGAATAATGTGAATAACAAAATAAAAACTTGTGACATTGTAGTTTAGCCCAGTCTTCCTTAGTAATAATAATTATCTATTTTATTTGTTATCACCATGTGGACCGCGATAGTCTTAGAATTTTCAAATACGGACTTCCAATAAAACTAATTGGTGACCCATGGCTTAGAGTACTGAAGAGACGAATTGTGACATTTGAAAATAATGATTCCTAAGGTAGGAACTGTCTACGTCTGAGCCAGGCAAATGAGGGTTAAAGTTAGAAGCTAGCTAGTAATTAATGAACCGCTAGCACATATTTTCGCTTTATTGGCTGCGTTCAGTTATGCAAGCACAATTATGTTGTTGGCACTAGCTGAATGTTTACCGCCACGACCGTGAATTGTGGTTAACGTCATAAACGCCGCCCGTGCCGTGCGTGCCGTGTCGTTGAACGACGTCAATGTATGACGTCGAAATCATCGAATTTTATTGAAACAATACTGAAATCAACACATGTTTGTTATTAACAATTTGATTTAAGAAATTGAAGTGTGTTAAAATGTTGACTTATATGTTTACTTCAGATTAGCAGCTTCAAATTATAGGAATAATTATTTAGATAATTATAATAATCAATTTAAAGGGTGTAAAAAGACACATCACATGCCTGTTATCTACGCTTAGTGCCCATCAAACTAAGTCGAAAAATTATTTCTAGGGAACTATTTTTATTTTGTCGTGAAGATTCACTGTTTTTAACTTGCAACGAAACACACGCAAGTTATTGAACTTATGGTAACCAGAAGGTGACCAGGTACCTATGTTTCAGAACAAAAAAAAAATGATTGAAATGAACATGTAACTTTATGTAACTGTCTTTTTTCACCCGATATTTTGTAGGTGCTTGGGTTAGAACTGAAAACGTGGCGGTCAAAGGATTAAAACGTAAGAGGCGATTTACCACGGATGTAACTTTTAAAGAACATTAAATATTTTGTAATTTTTTTATAAAATTTTTATCATTTTAGTTTCCAGCGAGAAATGGTGAAAAATTAAAAAAGTCCAAATTACAGACTGTAAGGAATTAGTTCCAAAACACGAAACCGCAGACGTAGGCAACACAGACTGCCAAATTTTAATGGGCAGGCCATATCTACCTTATGCTGCAAAAGAATTGGGTAAAAGTAGTCAGAGATAGGGTTGGAACATCCCCAGCATGGGGTCATGGGTCTCCTTCTGTCTTACCAGCAGACCGGTAGAAGGAGACGGCGAATAAAACTGTATTCCTGCCTAATGGATGCTTGGGTGCTCGTGTTGTAAAATACAGAAAAAAATAAATAGAAAGGAGGAAAACGGAGGCCTTTGGAGTAGGCACAACAGGCTCCAGTTCTAATAATAGTTCAAATTTTCACCTAATTGCCACAATGAATGTGGCACTTGGGTTTGCAACATTAAGCATGCACTTCTTAGAAGTCATATAGGTACGCACAATTATATATAATTTCGGCACTAGTTGCAAAATTTAATTTGCTGACAAGACGTGCCAAAATCGGAAAAACCTAGTTGATGGTGTTTGCCAGTTTATAGAATATTAGAGTATTAGGTCTTTCGTCGCATGTGTAACATGACGTGACGTTCAGAACCTCATTGTATTTTAGCCATTTTGGTTCTGGGCGCAGTTTAATTGAGAGCAAGAAAGTATTGTAAAGGGTTTCTTGGATAAGTGCTACGGCTCTCGTTGATGTAGACAAACTCCATAATATAAACGTTGCAGTCGCGTCATTGCTTTCCTAAAGTGTTTATGTGTCCACTGACTGGGTGAAGGCAAGCTGTTCACAGCAGAAATATATTATATTAAAAGACCTTAAATAAGGTCACGTTCAAGACAACAAAAAATTAAGTGGACCAAAAGAAATTTAAATGTTCACACATACCAAGACGAATGCTGAAATTGGGCTTGGGAACAGTCAAGATGCAGCATACTCTTACATACAACAAAAGATCAGTAATTTGATTCTAATTGCTTTGTATTGAGTGGTTCGGTAGTAGCTACTTATCTATTTCCTACCAAGTAATATGATTTACAAAATTATTGTTTATAAAGGCATTGATGTACACTCATAAACCAGAAGGTTCTCAAGGTTTTTTTTTTACTGGACCTCTTTAGGTACTTCCTAAAGGTATTGTAATGTGGGAAAAAAGTACTTCCTCCTTACAGGGCATGCATAATAAATTATGTTGTGTGTACTTTTACTGCGTTCGGGTCGATGGTGTCTTGGAGCAGTGCTTAAATTTAATAAGGCATCACAATCACAACATACACATAAATTATGATACATAAAATAATTCAATGTCCACCAAAATAATCTTTGTGGTTCGTGAACAGAAATACTTAGTATTAAGAAAAACTTGTAGCAAATAATGAAACCTTTATTTTGCGTCAAGTCCACCTCACTTTTCCCAACAACTGTAACTCCTGAAAGCCAGAATAAACAGCGAAGACCACTAGAAAACGTATGTATGTAACATTAAAATTTCAATGGAACCATCTAGCTTATGTCTGTACCTGTACCTACTATTTGATCGTACTTGCTTACCAGAAATAAACGACAACCAAAGCACTTATAAAATCTGTAGTAATTAGTAATTAAGTACTGAGGTAGTTGGTAATTGGTTATTAGTTGTTATTGCATTACATCAGCGAGGGAGGAGAACCGAGCATTACAGTGCGCAACTTGATGATACAATGTCTAATTTATTTTGATGCAACTTGTAACATCGATGAGCACCACTTCAAATTTAGTGTTTTTGTTCCTAAATAACAATGTCAAATTAATATTGCCGCGCCTAGCACAACGACCCCTAGTTCGTTTGTCATCTAATGTTGAGTTATAGGCGAATGCTCGTCAAGTGAGGAGGCAGTTTGTAATGTAATGCTCAAAATCGAATCTGAAATGTTACATTACAGGTGAACGCTCCAGTTGAAGGAACTTTTTAACTGACCCGTAGGTCTCGTGGGCGCAAGTCTCCTAAAAAGTGTTTTTGGGAATTTTTGTATGTATTTTCTTTAATCGATCACGCAGTGGACCAATTATCGAAAAAGACGATCTGATAAAGACCACATGTTCGCGCTGGATGCAATCCGCTTCCAGCCGTCCTATTGGAAATCTGTAGGGGAGGCCTATGTTCAGCAGTGGATATCGAACGGCTGAATAATGATGAACTGAGCATACAAAAGTTCACGTTCAAATTTTATGAACAGTCAAGATGCAGGATACCCTTGCAACAAAAGATCACTAAATGTTATTACTTTGTTTTGAGTGGGTAGCTATCTATTTACATTTGTGGTATGAATTTAACAAAGGAGAATGCCATGGAGCAGGTCTCTTTTGTGGTATCGTGTGCCTGATTAAAATAATGACGTAAAAATAGTTTTTTTTTTATTGTCAAGGTTATTTTTTATACAATTTTTTTCACCCCGGGAATAAAGTTAAAGTTAATTAATAGTTAAACATTACGTTGACATCCGTTTGATTCAAAGTAGTCTGTGGCTTGATTGATATAAAAAAAATTGCCAGGTATCGAGGAAATAACTAACGAAAATGACGTCTTTTAATCAATTGAATAATTGATTTCAAAATAAAACGATAATTAAACAAGAGAAAATAATTATTGATAATTATTTAAAAGCTATTGTCAGTTTACGTCTCAATATTAAGATTAAAATCTCAACATTTGACAACTTCCACGCTTCTGTATCCTTTTTGTTTTCACAACAATGAGGTAGAATCATGTCACACCTGTCGTTTTTAGACGTATTATTGTGCCATAATATACTGACTCAATCAACCTACCGAATTTTACGAGCATTGTAGGTGAGTGGATTTATTGTTAGAACGCCAATAATCTTTCATTTACTATATATCTAAAATGAATAAATTAATAGATGTACCCGCCAAGTTTGAGTCTATGTAAAGTATTCTTGATGACGAAAACTATTGGAAACATATACACGGCTCATAGTCGATGCGAGTAGAAGCGATGGAACGATGACAAGAATAGGTTACATAAACAAAGGAATAGACACAAACATAATAGCCATTATGTATTTAGAAAATACCTTACATTTCTTATTATTATTAAAGTAATATATTAATATGTCAATGTCAATTTCTAATTATAACCTACATTTTTACAACAGAAAAACAACGATATCTGTTGAACCAGGATGAATAAATAAAAAATGGTTTTTGATTATGAAAATACTATGTTTTTTACTATTATGTAAAATAAAAATCTTCAGGGCACAACAATTTTCCTCTGGGACCCAACTTCCCCTACAAAACGGGCAATCTCTTTTAATCTTTATATAACATTGACGTACACTCAATAAACCAGGAGGTTCCCAAGATTTTTTTTTTTGTAGTGGACCTCAGTTCTGAATATTTCGTTATGTCGGAAAGAAATACTTACTGAGGTCGGCGCTGTCCACTCGTCGTAGGCTGCGGTTGTCGCTCCCATACGGGGCACCGCATGTGAATTTCGCCGATCCTAGGTTCCTCCGTAACGCTAAAATAAGGCATCATAATCATAACAAACGCATATAAATAACACCAAATCAAATCATTTAATGAACACCAAAATAATATTTGTGGTTCGTGGACAGAAATACTTAGTATTAATAAAAACTTGTAGCAAATAATGAAACCTTTATTTTGCGTCAAGTCCACCTCACTTTTCCCAACCACAGCAACTCCTGAAAGCCAGAATCAACAGCGGAGACCACCAGAAATTGTATGTATGTAACATTACAGTTGGTAACATACAGGCCCACGCCTAGTTTAGGAGTCAGAGTACCCACCTTTATTTGTGACCTTGTAGTAGGCCTATATGTTCATAGTTTAAAATGTTAATGCTGTTTTTGTGTGAAATAAATTTATTTATAGGTTTATTTATTTGTATTATCAAAATTTCAATGGAACCATCTAGCTTATGTCTGTACCTGTAGCTACTATTTGATCGTACTTGCATACCAGAAATAAACGACAACCAAAGCAATTATAAAATCTGTAGTAATTAAGTACTGAGGTAGTTGGTACCTAATTGGTTATTAGTTGTTGGGGAGAACCGAGCATTACAGTGCGCAACTTGATGATACAATGTCTAATTTATTTTGATACAACTTGTAACATCGATGAGCACCACTTCAAATTTAGTGTTTTTGTTCCTAAAAAACAATGTCAAATTAATATTGCCGCGCCTAGCACAACTACCACTAGTTCGTTTGTCATCTAATGTTGAGTTATAGGCGAATGCTCGTCAAGTGAGGAGGCAGTTTGTAATGTAATGCTCAAAATCGAATCTGAAATGTTACATTACAGGTAAACGCTCCAGGTGAAGGAACTTTTTAACTGCCCCGTAGGTCTCGTGGGCGCAAGTCTCCTGGGTTCAATTATCGGGTCAAACAAAAAGTGTTTTAGGTTATTTCTGTATATATTTTCTTTAATCGATCACGCAGTCAACAAATATTCGAAAAAGGCGATCTGATAAAGACCACATGATAGCGCTGGATGCAAGCCGCTTCCAGCCGTCCTATTGGAAATCTGTAGGGGAGGCCTATGTTCAGCAGTGGATATCGAACGGCTGAATGATGATGAACTGAGCATAAAAAAGTTCACGTTCAAATTTTGTGAACATTCAAGATGCAGTTTACCCTTGTATGCAACAAAAGATCACTAAATCTAATTACTTTGTTTTGAGTGGGTAGCTATCTATTTACATAATATATGGTACGAATTTAACTTTAATCTTTATATAACATTGACGTACACTCAATAAACTAGGAGGTTCCAAGTTTTTTTTTTTTTGTAGTGGACCTCAGTTCTAAATATTATATCGTAATGTCGAAAATAAGTACTTACTGTTGTCGGCGCTGTGCGCACGTATCCTGCTGCGGTTGTCGCTCCCACTGGCACCGATCAGTGTAAATTTCGGTGACCCCAGGTTCCTCCGTTACGCTAAAATAAGGCATCACAATCATAACAAACGCATATATACTAAATAATAACAAATCAAATAATTTAATGAACACCAAAATAACCTTTACATTATGGTTCATGAACAAGATGACCACCAGAAATAGTAGTAAACAATACTAGGAGCAAATAATGTAAGCTTTTTTTCGTATTTTCGGGACAAGTAGGTACACCACACTTTTCCTAGCCACTGCAACTCCTGAAAGCCAGGATCAACACTAGAACAGCGGCAAGGCAATAAAGCTCGACGAGTCCCCATAAAAAGATGCAACTGTTTTGGATCCAACAACGCAATTAGCCGGAAAAGAACAGCGGGGGAGCAGGAAAACGACATGCTTGTGATCATTAGATCCACTCAGTTCACAGAACTATTTGAGTTCAAGCGTGAGTATTTTCTTACGAATATTATAACTTGTGAACTTCTGACATAACGTTTCCATTGATTAATCAATGGATGATTAATCAATGCCAGAAGAATACACAGTCTCGCGAGTAAATATTATACTTGTGGTAATAATTATACTACATTTGCGGAAACAATAATTAAGTATTTGGTGTCATTTACCTAAAAGAACCGTACCGATGTAATTCAAAAACTCTCAATGGAAAATTCACGTTTTGTATCATTAAGAAATAAAGTTATTTGACGTAAAACTTCTCGACTGACATTTGACAGGCTTTGGACGAGTTCTATCGACGTTTCATCGACGTGAGTTACTTATTGACCAAAATATGACTAGACACGCAGCATTTTTAACCTATGAAGGCCCTACGTAGATCCTTTGTAGAAAAAGTGTTGTTGTGTACCAACGCCATTTAACTATATCTGGTGGTCAATAAGTCATATACCTATATTTTAAATAAAATGAGTATGTTTCTGTTTGAGTATTAGTTGAAGAAGTATCAAGAAAACTATTTCAAAATAGCTTAAGATTTCCTTAACAATATTACTTTTTTACGCTAAATAATATATTATTTAACAATACTTACGTTCTAAAATTTACTGTTTCTAACTCAGGAATCATATGCGCGGACAGAGAACGGCTACGTCCACGCCCAGATGGGCCGCGCAGACGCCTATTCATTGCAGCGTCACTCATTGCGCTAAAATAGGACATCGCAATCATAAAAAAACATATTTTTTACAAATTAGTTTGTTTTTGGCACTACAGCATTCCAATATATGTAAATGCTTAGAGCTTACTCATAACAAAAGAAATACTAGGATCTAGCCAAGTTCGGAATAAAAAAGCGAACACTAGAGTGTGTATATTCTGTATATAAGTAAACATTTTGAGCTACTTTCGATCCTCCATTACTCACAAATTATTAAACTATGTACTTTTATGTCTGCTTAATTGAATAATGAATATGTGTTATAAAGCTGCCATTAACATCTTGAATTTCAAATCGTTATAATACGGGTATTTCGTCTGAACGGCCCAAACCGAAAGGCCCACGGGCTGTTCGACCGAAAAAAAATTCATCTACTTTCCAGAGCCAAAAAAATATGTAAACAAATTTAATGTCATAAAGTACACCATGTACAGTCAACAAAAGAGATAGGTATCCTGGGTCGTTAGATATAGTTGACATTTTCATAGAAACCGATGGATGTTTTCAAAAGTAATTTAATTCAAAAAGTAGATAATAAACAGTTGATTAATAAAATTAATTTAAGTTTCAATCGAAGAATATACAGCGGTACTTTTGTTGACTGTACATTCGGCTGCAAAAATTGAAAAGTTGAAATAAGAGGTTTAATTTTTTTTCTTGCACTGGTGTTATAGATATCCGTAAAACCATTAAAAAGAATTAAAATAAAAGTTTTCATTTTCTTCTTAACTTGTTATACAAAGCTAAGAAGAAAATGTTGAAAAAAGTTGTTTCTTTAAATAAGACTGATTTTAAATTTAACTTTTGCAGTCATTTTATATTATTGGTGGTTGTTTTTCTAAAGGATATAATTAAAATATAAGTAAAAAAACTAAATTCAAAATTTTTAACTTTTGCATCTGAATGTACTTGCTGTAGTTTATGGTTTAAGACATTGTTTACGGTCCCATGGCCCATGAGCCATTCGATTTGGGACGTTCAGACTAAATACCCATAAAATTTTTAAGGTTTAAAATGGCATTTTTATCACTGGTTCACTCATCAAAAATTTGAACCACCTCTATGCGGATTAGATACTTGACAGCACACACAGACAGAGAAAAAAATCACTTATTACTCATAAAGAGTAATCACACCGCACACCGTCATAAGCAGAAGTGTAATAAATAGATCGTACTTGTGATTGTTTCTGACGGATCCATTTAATGAATTAAAGAACGGTGTACATTCCTACTGATCTCAAATCTTTTATCGGTGACCGATTACCCCAAAATATTTTTCTACCGAACTTGGCTTTTATCCCGAATGTTTGAACAATATTGCAAGGGAAAAAGTACACACGTGATAGTACTTTTAATTTCTTTTACATTAATGACAAACAATGACATTCAAATTGTGTTTATAATAAAAAGTATTATATATTTCTGTTTGGCCAAAAATACAATTCTTATATTATCGAAGGTAAAATTTACAAGTGTCCTTTTTTATTTTATCACAGAAAACTTAAGCTGTTTTTTTTAAATGGACCTTTATCCATAAAAGGCCTTTTATTCAACATTGATCACAACGCTAGCTCAAAGTGGATTGGCGATTCCAGACTTTTAAAGTCCAGTTTTCCTCACAATGTTTTCCTTCACCGATATCAATATATCATACAGCATTCAGTGATAAAGTAGCTTACAATTTGAGAAAGAATTTTCATATTCGGTTCAGCAGATCCAGATATTAACCTATATAACCTCAGAAACTCACAAACTTTACCTCTTTATAATATTAGTATCAAGATTAATCACATTTAAATTTGCGTGCCTATTGCCATTCAATTGATGACCCAATAATACCTTCCTCGACCTGGGAATCGAACCCAAGACCTCATGCTCAGCAGTCGCGCTTTGCGACCGCTAGACCAATGAGGCAGTCTCTGAACAAGTTCTTTTTCTTTCATATTCACTCCGACCGTAAAAACAACATTGCTTCTGAAATGGAATCTAGGAGGCTAATGTTTTAAACTAAACGTTTTATAAGATGATGTTTGAAAAGCATAGTATTAAAGGAAGCTAATTAATTGCAGAAACACTTGTATTTAACATTATGTTAACTCACGACTGCCTCGTTGGTCTAGTGGTCGCAAAGAGCGACTGCTAAGCATGAGGTCTTGGGTTCGATTCCCAGGTCGAGGAAGGTGTTATTGGGTTTTCCATCAGGAATTTCTCTGTAGCAGCCTCGGAGTCTGAATTTATAGGCTCGCCCCCTATTACACGAGACTTAAACATAACTGGCGAAATGTGGGTGTACTAAAGGGTACACCTCTGCCTAACCCTTCGGGGATTACAGGCGTGATGTTTATGTTATGTTATGTTAACTCAGATTTAGAGTTTTGTAGCTCGTCACGGACTGGTTAGTCCGTGCTGGGGTGGGGGTCAGCAGTTGTGGTAGCTACCACAAGACAAAGCGGTTAAAAATAATTACTCAACATCATTTGAGTCACGTAGATATTGACCAAATTATGACAAGACTACTTTTGTAGGATGCGCGCCTGTCGATATACTCTTGATAATTTTAGCAAGATACGATGGAGATTCGATGTAGTTCCGCTTTGTATGCGGATGAATGCCGGCACCAGGTCCGAGGTTCCAATTCTCGGGACCCCGGACCGTGCCATGGTCCGTAAAGGCCTCTACTGTAGTCTGGCAGAATCGTTTTCATTGTGTCAGTCATGCTATGTAAATATATACTGATATAAACTTTATAATCTTCATGCTCCGCAGGAGGTTGCGAGGTTGAGTGTTTACTCAACGTTGCCGCTTACTATAGAGTGGGTAACAACTTTGTGTAGTAAGTCCCAAAGTCTCCATTTTACAACACCCGCGTGAGATGGGAAGTTGCTACGGCACTAGCATCTCAGTACGGCTGAGATGCTACGAAATAGCAGGCGAGCCGAACATTCTTCAGATGCAGCGAAGAAGTAATGCGACTAACTAAACCTTTTATCTATAACGATATTAAAGAGGTAAAGCATTTGTTTTTATGTATTTTGGTTGTATGAGGTAATCTCTTGAAGTTCTGGTTCAATTACTCAAATTATTTTACTTATAGAAAGCTACACAATTGCCGAGTGTCATAGGATTTGTTTCGTTATATGTTGAAGCTTCAGAAGCGGGCAGAAGCTTGTTCCTAATTTAAGAGTACCAAACCAATTTCTGTTTGTTGTTTCTGTAATTCTACAATATCGCATCAAATTAGAAATCCAATAACCACAATAATAATACGAGGTCTTTGTGACTAAGTTATCTATTGCCGATGTGTAGCTATAAAGTAGAAATCTAAGATATAGATGACACGGCTGGTGCAATTGCAGCCTCGCCCATCTTGCATCTGAACCGCGTGTTTTTTTTTTAATATCCTCTGTCGGATAGGTACATATTTCCGAAATTTTAATAAAAGGCTGTAGGAAGAGTGCAGGGTTTGCTTTTACGCAGTTTTGCATACATGCTATCACCATTCAATCGTCTAAAGAGGATCGGGCACGGATAGATAGACAACCTCGTAAGAACTCGATTCTTATATCTGAAATTTACCAAATAAATACTTAGAGGTCCATTTAATGCAATTTCTGAGCAAATGAACGCGCGACCACCTTGCACCAGTATTGAATGCGTTATAGGTGTCTATAACCGAAATCTGACGAAAGATAAGTGCCAAGTTTGATTTTATGCAGTGTTGCGTACTTGCTATCACTATGAGGAAGATCCGACTAAGATAGTTAGACAATCCTGTAAAGAACAAAGTTCGTCTCGTATTTGAGACAAAGGAAGAGTGCAAGGTTTGCATTTATGCAGTTTTGCATACATGCTTTCACCATTCAATCTTCTAAAGAGGATCGGGCACAGATAGATAGACAACTTTGTAAGGACTTCATTCTTATGTCGGTAATCTAAAGAATAATATAACTACGCGACCAATTGGTGCAATAACTGGGCGATATGATCTGAATCTGACCAAAGATGACGGCAAAGTTTGATTTTATGCAGTTTTGTGTTCTTGCTATCACCATTCAATCTTCTGAGGAAGATCGGGCACGGATAGATAGACAACCTCGTAAGGACTTCGTTCTTATGTCGGTAATCTAAAGAATAAGTAATAAGTGGCCCATTTATTGCAATTTCTAAGCGAATGGACGCGCGACCAACATTTATTCGTATTGTGTGTGTTTTTAAAATGTCCTTTGTCGGATAGGTGTCTATTTCTGAAATCTGACAAAGGATGAGTGCTAAGTTTGATTTTATGCAGTGTTACGTACTTGCTATCACTATTAACCCTGTGAGGAAGATCCGACTAAGATAGTTAGACAATCCTGTAAAGAACAAAGTTCGTCTCGTATTTGAGACAAAGGAAGAGTGCAAGGTTTGCATTTATGCAATTTTTCATACATGCTATCACCATTCAATCTTCTAAAGAGGATCGGGCACGGATAGATAGACAAGCTAGTAAGGACTTCGTTCTTATGTCGGTAATCTAAATAATAATATTATTACGCGACCAATTGGTGCAATAACTGGGCGATAGGACCTGCACCTATCTTTCACCCGTATTGTGTGCATTTTAAGAATGTCTTCCGTCGGATAGGTGTCTATTTCCAAAATCTGACGAAGGATGAGTGCAAAGTTTGATTTTATGCAGTTTTGTGTTCTTGCTATCACCATTCAATCTTCTGAGGAAGATCGGGTACGGATAGATAGACAAACTCGTAAGAACTCGATTCTTATGTAGAAAATCTAAAGAATAATATAATTAAGTGACCAGTTGGTGCAAATAACTGAGTGTTAAGACCTCCGCCTATGTTTCACCTTTATTGTGTGTGTTTTTAGAATGTTCTCCGTCGGATAGATAACTATTTCCGAAATTTGAATAAAAGGTCGTAGGAAGAGTGCGGGGTTTGCTTTTACGCAGTTTTGCATACCTACTATGTCACCGTTTCAACTTCTGAGGACTATCAGACACAGATGTTCCTCACAAGATGGAACGGTGATATCAAGCATGTATTCTTACGATCTTACAGGTTCTTACAAGTCTATCTAGAAAGACAACCCTGTAAGAACTTCTTTTTTAAGTCGGTTACTAACAAAATAAGTAATAAGAGGTCCATTTGTTGCAATGGGAACCGCGCCCGTCCTGTCTCCGTGTTGTGCATATTTTGCGTTTCCTACGACATTTGAAAATTTCTTCCGTCGGGTACCGGCGGTACCTATTACCGTGAATATAAGGCCGTAAGAAGAATGCAAGGTCTGCTTATATGCAGTTTTGCATGCTTGCTATCACTATTCGACCTTCTGTGGAAGATCTGATACGATCTGATGGACAACTATGTAAGAACTTGCATGATTTGCTGCCACTCTTCAACAATCCGTCGTAAATTTACAGATAAATACTTAATTACCCTAATTACTAACTCCTAATTAGTAAGAACCTAATACCTCGGGAAGATAAAGTCATCAGAATTTGTAGAACTGGAAAACGTTATTATATCGATGTTTAAATTATCTGTGATAAGAAAAAAGGACAATTGTTTAAACTATCTTACCTTTGGAAACCGTAGAAGCCGTTTCTTCAGAAAAACATGAAGTAACTGTTTTAAAACTAAACATTTGCGATTTAATATAGATGATTGATGATGATTACTTACATTTTATTTGAGTTTATTATAATTTACAATAAGACTTCGCAGGTGTTGGGATCGGGATCCAAGTTTCCGGTGGTTAGGGCTCCAGGAACAATGTTCTTAACTTGTAAAATAAGTCAATAATTCACGAATGAATCACTGGTATTAACTTTACACTTTTTTCACTAATTGCGTACTTATTTTCCGCCGCGAAAAAGTTTTTAGTAAGATAGTCCCATAGAAACTCCGTGCCGTACCGAGAGCGTTGCGATATCAAGCGCTACGTCAAGTTACAACGGATGCCGAACGAAGACTGCCGCCCGCCCGCCCGCAACCAGTACCGCCCGCCCCGCGCGCCGCCCGCCCTCTTCCCCTTTGTCCCGCCCCGCAAGCTCGCAGCTAGCTACCCCTTTCCAGAATGCCCGGTTCCAACTGACCCTGACACTAATTTTATCTAGGATACTACCTACATTGCTCTAGCTGCTAGATCCGGGCACAAGATAATTACATAATATTATGTAAATGTATTTATTATAGGTTACGCACTACATTACATTATATAAGTACAATATTTAGGTCAGTTTAGCTTTGGTTAGGCTCTTATATACTTACCTGAATCGTATTCGGAAAATGATGATGGTGAAATCTGCACAATAATCACTTTCGAGCTGTGTTTTCACGACTTACGTGAGATAAATGAGAAAGTATCCGGCGCTTTGAAGAAGCTTTACCTGTTAAAGTTTTGTAAGGAATGTTGTATTTTAACAAGGATGCTGTTTACTAGCCGTCTGTGCATATTTTTATGTGCATAATGGGTATAAAAAGAAACTTAACGAAGTGGAAAGTTACATCGTCTTCTTATTATTGCGATCATTCTTTTGATCTGTATCAAACCTGAGAACCTTCTGGTTACGGAGATATTGAGGGTCAAAGTTCCTGCTTTTTTACAATAATAAGTTTTAAATGTATAAAAGATATCTATTTAATCTCAATTTTAATATCGACCAGTTGCATTCGCCTATAGGGATATTGTTTAGCGTGCGTTACGTTGCGCGCTACTATAAACGTTTATTTGTCACTCCAAAAATCATTGGCGTTTGCCTGTCATAGTTTACGCATAATTTTACTTACTTTGATGGGCAGTCGGCGTTAGTTTGCTGTGAAGTTTTTTTTACACCTTATAGCAAAAAATAAGGATCTTTACTTCTGCGTTACACACGTTGAACATTCGAATGTATGTAGGTAGTGCATGATTTGGCTACGGAAAGTATTTTTCATTGAGTGTTTTAAAAACGGTTTCATGCGAACTATACATTTTCCAATAAAAAAAAAACAAAGGAAAACATTCCGTAATATTCTTTTTTTTTTATTGTCTTTTATCCTCGAAGGGTCGTCACACCTTTACAAAAAAAAAAGGCTAAGTTAGACCGGTTGCCGTCCGATCTTTATCCATAAATACCTACATTGCAAACGCGGCGCAATATTGCATTTTTGTAAGAACAACGACGTTTTTCATGTTTCAATGTTGGTCTAAAGTAAAGTCGTTTATATTCATGACAACTTTCAACTCCTCTGAAAGATTGGCAATGACCTGAAATTCACGTACTGCGTCCCATCATCAACGTACTGACAATAATTTTTGACACAAAATACACATTTAATGGGATAGTAGACATGACCAATCAATTCACATAACTTTCATGAGTTGTCAAAACGCGATTCCCCCATAGTTTTTGCTTTGCAAAACCAAACTGTGGCGACACACATTTGTCAATTCAATTGACTAAATATGTACTGATTTTAAAGAAATTGAAAATCTAATTATTTAAAAATAGCCACGGTTTTATGGCTTAAATGAAGTGTTTATCTAGATAAGTCCTGACTTACAGTTATTGGTTGATTGTGTCGACTATCCAATAAGATCTAAGAGACTTACCCAACTTCAATTGGTCCGGCTTCGAGGTCTACCACTACGTGAGAAGGTTCAGGTTCATCCCAGGTCCGTATTTCTATTGGGGCTAGCTCGATGTCACCATCTGGTGCGGGAATTGCCCTGAAAAACACCCTCAGTTATAATGATATTCGCGTAACACATAATAAATACGATAACCTATCGTCCTCTATTTTATTAACCCGTTAGCAGAATGTTTTTCGTTCGTTACAAAACATGGAAGGTACTATAATCAGTTTCTTTCACACCAAAATAAGGGTTGTTTCTAGAAATAAATTATGCTCAATGTTACTTAGTGTGATAGGCATTTTCCGCAGTTAACGGTAACTGCACGTGGTAGGTACTGAGAATGAGCACAACTAGTCCTGAGAATTAGCTCATGGCGTCATTAAATATTGGTTCGTCGACTGGCAAAACGGATTATAGCCCAGTGCGCCTGGCACGCGTTTTAGTAGAAATGGTGCCGAATATCTACGAGTTCACAAGGTAAACTTAAATTTGACCTAAGTTCTCAGTAACTTAGGTAGAAATATCAGGTTACCTTTGTCCCGAATTACGTCGTAATTTTTTTTTAATCTATACGTTCTGACGACATTTTTAATACATTTTTGTATGGTAGTTATATACACATACAAATCAAAATTGACTGTCCCTATTATTATGCGTCCCCTTCTTGTTTTATAAGACAGAGATCTTTCTCTGTCTTATAAAATATAATAAAATAGAAATAGCCTTAATTAAGCAACATAATTAACATCAATGATACTTACACAATTACAGGTTCAGGTATAGGTCTAGGTTGTGTGGTTTGGCGTGTGTTCTGTGGTCTTTCCATCCATTCGTACCGGCACCAAGTTCGCCTCTCGAACGACTTGGTTACCGCCCTTCCAACCTAAATGTGTAATTTTAGTAAATTAAACTATTTCTGAGAAAACGTGAGAACCCACATCTTTCATTACTTCAATTAATTACGTCCATCTAATTTAGTGTGCAAAATGTGTTACTTTACTCTCCATGAAAATGAGGTGAATGTACGGTCGGACAAGCTGTTTGGTTTTCAGACAACCATAATGAAACTGCACACTCAGGTCGGTTCCAGATAGCAGCAGCTGTGCGTGCACTTTATTTCGGTATTTTTCTTATGCCTATTTGTGATTTATTTCTATTGTCTATGTTATTTTTGATTATGTTTGTATTATTCTTATTAATTGTGATTAAATTAATTAGTAATAGTTTGAATATAATGTATAGTATAAGTATATAATGGAAGTTAATCTTATACTATGGACTTCAATGTCTGCAAAAAATTATTATTATTAGTATTATAATTCTCTTTCTGCTATATTTATTTCTATAGATTTCATTGTTATTATGAGTTCACTTTTTAAGCTTGTGGTATTTAATAATTTCGAAACCTATTTAAAGTAATTTAAAAGAATTGACGCACTCGAATCATTGCTTAAAATGTTTTCTGATAACTTTTTAGACCTATTCTCTCTCGATTTAGCTAAGCGAAGTGAGTTTAAAAGAAAAACGGTTTTTCATTTCGAAAAATAAACTCCTGAAAGTTTATATTATGAAATGCCGTACGGCGCTAACGCTCTTAACTGGACTCGTCCAGTGACTTGCACTGAAAACTATATTTCTATTGTCTTCTTTTTCATTGTCCTGCCTAAAGCAATAACCAATAGAACTCGTTACTGTTACACAATGCGTAATCCACAAAAAATAGCAACGTAAAGCTTCCGGTACATATTCATGAATTTTTGCGTTCATTCCAGACATAGATTTCCCATTCGAGCCGGTACAAGGCCAAAGCGGATCAATATGGATTGCGTTCGACAGAATGTTATGTTCTCTCAGTAATTAAATGATGTCCGTTAAACTGTTGAATATGGCAAATATGTCGTATTTCTGTGGTCAGTTGTACATTCCAAACCTACGCTTAAAATAGATTAGAAATGAATCAACGTTAAATATCCAAAATAACTTATAGGTAAGTATTTGCAAAATGGGAGAAATTTTGAGATAGGTTCGTTATCCCGTAAAGACTAGCCCTAGTTGACTGAAATACTAATGCCCTAATGAAATATAATGCGTGTATGATAGTAACGTGCCAATTTCAACTTATAAATAAAAAAAGTGTATTTGTAACGCTTAAATGTATGAACAAATCCAATAAAAAAAAATACGCGTTTCCTTTGTTACAATGTTTGTTTTCACTTCGAGTTTATTGTTCATTTCCAGGAATGCAGTGATACGAGCTTGTTATAAAGTTTCGAGCACCTGTGCGCGTACACACACACACTGAGTCGAGTGTACATTAGGTACATATTTTAAAAAATTACAATACCGGGAAAACTTGCAGCAGCGAGTTATATCTACGTTCAATCGAATAACGAATCGTTTGTGTTATTTTCAGTTTCAAATATAGCTATCACATTTTTCCACGTCCGCCGAACTTTTGTGTTAAAACTTGTTTGTTGAGGGGCTCGCAAAGAGTTGCGCTTGTCAAACGTTTTTACTTTGCTACGTACAATGTTTATGTGAATACAAAACAAACATTAAAATGTCTGCTAATCCGATAACTGTGAGAAAAGGATTACATCCTTTTGTGTTTTTCATTTGTTTTACAATTTTACTCGGAAAAAGTGTCCTTTCTACAAACGTTCAATTGTGAGTCTCGTTTGACGCTTAGGACGTCGAGAGCAAGCATATTACAAAACGTTACAATACTGGTATGATTCGAGGAAACATACAAAGGTTTCCACAGTTAAAAAGAGAACTACAAGAGAAGCTTTGAGTTCGGTAAATGTCGTTAGAATTTCACGATTTTATATTTAAGAACTTTGTGCAAATACTTCCAAACCTTTTTCGAAAACTTGGTTTTAATGAAATTATTTACAATCTAATATACCTATGGAATGGGTTATTTTTTGTTAACCACGTGTTGTCAAAAACATCTTAGTTAATTAAAAAAAACCCTAAAATAAACTTACCTCCTCATTTGTGAAACAGTATATGGAGGATATAAATACCCCCTGGAAAGATCGGAAGAAGTGGGTAAAGTACGCCCAGACTGCGAAACCAATGGACGATCCATCGAGAGGGTAATCAAACAAGTGAAATACATTCACTATGCCCAGGAGTGGCATCAGGATTATGGCGGCACGAATAGCTTTCCTAAAAAAACAAAAAACTGTTAATGAGACACGTAACACTGAAAAATATTATGAACTGCCTGCATTTAATTTGAATACAACATAAACAAGTTAAAAATACATGTTAAAATGTAAAAATAAAAAATTAGACCTTAAAAGTGCAATTTTTAAACGTCATTTACAAGAAAAAATAATCGTCTCCCTTGCAAAAGGTCAGTTTCGTATGGAAAACAGTCGGCAAGAAACTCCGAACGGTAAAAATAAGCTTTTTACAAAAAAAGAAAACCGCCTTCAAAAACTGCAAAAAAAAACCTTAGTTTGGAAGTCGGCGGGCTTTGGTTTTGTTTTTTGTTATGTAAGTATTAACCACCGACTTCCAAACTAAAGTTTTATTTTTTATTTTGTAGTTTTTGAAGGCGGTTTTCTTTTATTGTAAATATTTTTAAATAGCTTTTTATTTTTCACTTTCTAGTGCTTGTGTGTTAAAGTTTTTGAATCTTTACAAAAAGCCCTTTCAAACAATGGTGCCGAATCTCTTGGTCACAAACTAAATTAAAATTAGACTATTTCCATCTTTTTCTGTCCATTAAAACAAGAAAGAGACTAATGTAAATAAGAGCTGTCAAATTTAGTCAATTTAGTTTGTCACCAAGAGAATCGGCACCACTGAGTTATTATTTTAGTCTAACGTAATTTCATGCTCACCGCTATAAGTATGTACAATCAAGATATAGGTACAGTAGCGGTCATAAGTGGAGTAGCAATCTCACAAAGCAATAGATTGACACTATGGTTAAACTTCCGACGCCGTGTGCGAATTTTGAGGTGTACATAGGTACTGTGTTCATAAATTACTGATACACACAGATGTAGGTACGGTCTATACCGCGTGATCACAGCAATTCAAACCTTAGCATGCTATTGCATTTATGACCGTTTTCTGTACAAATAATTTGAAATAAATAAATATATTTATTCTTATAATCGTGAACTTACTGTAATTTCCTTAGTTCGGTGTCATGACTTCGACGCAGTTTCATTATGATGACGCTCATTATAAATCCCAGAAACACCATATTTATCTGTAAAAAGGCACATGTAGGTTCTTTCTAATCTAAAAACATTGACACGAATCTTACGTAGCTGACGTTATGATAAAAAAAAAGTTGCATAGGAAAAGAGCAGCATGTGTTATAGGTATTGTGCGGAACTTCGTTGTCCAACGTTAACTTGTGAAAAAAATGCCCTTTATTGTCCAACTGCTGGGAAAGGCCTCTTCTTCTCCCACTTCTTATCTTCTACAGAGAAGGCACGAGCATTGATCACCATGCTTGCTTACGGCTGATTGGTCGGCGATTTCAGACTTAAATTATTTATAAGTCCTGGTTTATTTCGATGTTTTCCTTCACTGATGTCGGTGATGTCCAAGATAAACGTTGGAAGTATTATATTTTATAACTATTTTTACAAACAAACGTACATACATGACCAGCTAAAACCACGACCCTCTTTTGCTTTGCCGTTTTCTAATAATTCATTATTATGTTTCATTTAATAATGTACACAAATTACGATATTAAATGTTTTTTTAATTGTGTTGCATGAAATTTACTGTTAAAATATTATTTTTTTCAAAATTATTATTAAATTAGGCGTCTATGTCTAAGATGCATCTAAAACTAAAAAGACTACTAAATTAAAAAGCTGTTTTGTTGTTAAACTCAGAAGTTTAGAGTGAGGTCAATAGAGTCGTTGACGAAAGAATCTGTCGGTAATGATTGCCAGGTGTTGATTGACATCTGGTCTGGTAATTATTGACCGGCTAGTAATAAAAATCGAACATTATCGTTGTAAGAAATAGCCGAACCAATAGAAGACACGTCTGCGTCTTTTGGGAAAGTCTGCGTATTTGTTATTTTTTTAACCTAAGGCTAAGATAGCGAAATTTGAGCAAGAAGGGCATTGGTTGCTATCCCCCACAGGGGTCAAACGGCTAGTGGGAGGTGTATTAGGTATGGTTTTCTCGATAAATGTTTTTTTTTTGTTTATTCTGTGAAGGCGATCAATGCCTTCCAGCTAAAATAACAGAAAATTACAACAACATAACATCACTACCTCAACAATAATAATGAAACATAAAAGAATCCTTTACGCAGAAAACACAAGGGAGACTTGCCGAATTAGAGCTAGCAGACTCAAAATATATAAAATGGGACATACTGCTTATGTGAAGTTAGAAGATTAAAAGAAAGTATCGCAGACCGTAAGGAATATATTTCATATTATTATAAAGGTGTAACAAAAAGAAACCATGGAGTCGGGTTTATGTTCAAGCGTATATCAGACAGAATAGCCGCACAAAAATAATCGGCAGGTAACTTAGCCATTTAAGGTTCGCAGATGATTTAGTCATAATCGCTGACAACGCTAATATGCTCCAACACATATTGCAACACTTAACAGAGACAAGTAAAATAGTCGGACTCACCATGAATGACTCAAATACAAAGACAATGACACTATAACAGGAATAAAAAACGCATTAACGGTGGATTCTGATAATACGTAAAAAAATATACATACCTACTTAACAATTTGATTCAAAGACCTGACGTAATGAAATAAAGTCGAAAGATAAATTGCTTGCATGGAACAGATCATTGAAGGAGATACTGAATAGAAAACAGTTTTCTATGACAGCTGTTTTTTTTTTTTAGTTTGTAAAAGTCATCAAATGTCTCCTTCCACCCTGGGTGGGGCGGAGGGGACTGTCAGACTTTTACTGACTAACAAAACACCCTGTTCCTTTTGTTGCCCTTTGCGTTCCGGGGTCACGGTATCCTGTTAAGACGTCCCGCAACCCCGGCAGGCGTTTGGCCTCGTCGGAGCCTCGTCCCTGTGCTGACAGCTCTTTGAGGCACGCGCGAACAGAATGCGCCGTCGACCCTTCTATGACAGCTAAGAAAAAATTGGATAACTCGTGCGTTTTGCTATGTCTGACATAAGCATGTCAAACTTGGGCACTCAGTCAAATACGTCTTCAAACTTAGAATATGTCAGAGGGAAATGAAGAGAAGTATGATACAATAAAGGATCACAGAAGAGCAGAAGAAATAAGATTCATAACCAAGGTGGAATATATACCTAATAATGATAGTGAGTCAGTTAAAATGGAGATGGATGTCACACATGACAAGAAAGAATAGGATAAAATGGATAAACATTTTAATAAAATGGTAACCATTATGATGGCAAAAGGAAAAGTGGTAGACAGGCAAAAAGACAGACAAAATTACTTTAAACTAATTTATACTGATATAATAAAGCTCAAACAGTTGTTTAAACACGCTCGTCTCTGAAACTACCAGTCGAATTGGAAAAAAACTTTTTGTTAATAAGAGCCAGATTCACGACCCACAAGAGCGAGGCAGTAACCTAAGACGTAACAAGAGTGAAAAAATCAAAGCAGACGAAGTCGCGGGCAGAAGCTAGTTTAGTAGTAAAATGCACCACGTTGCTAACAATGATGCTTTCAAGCTTTTGTGTTAGGAAGACAGCAATTAACGTCAATGTCGTCTGCAATTAACGTCCATCTGGATGAACAATATGTCTATGTACGTCGTTATTAATTTAGATTAAATCGGCTGCAATTTCAGCAGGTGCACGTCAAGTACAATGAGTGTTCAGATTGAATAATTCCCAGAAGCAACCACATCAAGTGTATAGCTATCTAGATGGCCATTCGTTAACTTCCATTCCTTGTTAAAACAAGAAAAATACCGAAGCAAGAATGGCTAGCCTTTGCCCAATTATATTGGGGTCGGCTTCCAGTCTAACCCGATGCAGCAGATTACTAGTATTTTACATAGAGCGACTGCCTATCTGACCTCCACTACCCAGTAACTGGATAATACGATACTCCTTGATAACCAAGATCAGTATCTTGGTTTATAGCTGTAAAGTATTACATTAAAACTATCTTAGTTTTGTTCTCATCCTACGTAATTTAATTTCATGTTGAAAGCTCGGATTATTCAATTAGCAAATTACTGGCTCGCACTCGATCGCTTATTATTTTTAAAGCCGTTAAAATATTGCTCTTGGTTGAAGCCGGATTTCAGTTCGTGATGTCGAACAGTCAGTTAATATATTTATTTATATTAATAATAGTACTTATATGGCACCAATTGTTTTCTAATCTGTATAAATGTAAAGCGAAAGGTCACTCACTGACTCGTCACGAAATATCAAAAACCGCTTGCCGTCTAAAGATAAAATTTTGCAGAGAGGTAGTATATAGCTAAAAATAAGGAGTTTCCAATTCACCCTCTAAGGGGATAACGCGGGGCTCCGCCATTTACGCGGACGAAGTCGCGTGAAAAAGTTAATTAATTTTATGTCCATCGGAAGACTCAGCTTATCAATTTACTTCGCTAAACATATTTATTGCATAAACACGCTAACGACATACCTACAAGTCGTCAATTGAAAGTCGCTTCCCGCCGCGTCAGTACGCTTAGATCTTTCACAGTATCTCACTTCATTCAAGGGGAAGGTTTATACGTTTAATAAGTGCCTACGTAAACACCCGTGCGATTCTAGAGAGGGTCGCTATTAACGATATAATATAATAGCATAGATTGGTCAAGCAATTTGTGAGCATTAACTTACTAATATTCAGATGGTGGTTCATAACTGTTTATTGCATTGATAACTGTTGGTGAACGAGTTGACGAATCTATTATTGTGAAAACTATCAGGAGGGCAGTTCAACTAACTTGTATCTACCTACTAGTAGTAAATAAATAAAGTTGTTGTTTTTAGTAGGTACTATTGGCTATGTAGGCTTTTCGGACTAACATTCTGTCAAACTAATAATTTTTTGTTCTAATTAAGTTAGTTATCGCTGTAGGGTTTTGTTAAAATATTTTTTACACTAAAATTGGTAGTACCGTCATTTAGGCGCTTTGCACACAGAGCAACTGGCAGCTAGCTGGCAACTAGCTGTTTATATATATTTCAATTGGACTACGCACACATAGCAACTCGAGTTTCAAGTTGCAGCAATCGTCAACAGTTTTCAGTTGCTGCAATCGGTGACTAAGTTGCTAGTTGCAGCAACTAGCAACTGTTAAGTATTATACCGGTTTTTAAAGATTCCTCAACCGTCAATCGCAACGCGTATGCCGCTCCGTATGCTTGGCAATGCCAGTCGCTACGGCAACTCGGCTGTGAAAGTTGCTCACAGATTGCCATAAAGTTGTGGCAACCGTAAACGTTATAGGAAGTATCAACTTTTACAGGCAACTTTTAAAGAGTTGATAGTTGCCTCAACTTAAGTTGGTCCGTGTGCAAAGCGCCTTTGTTCGAAATGAAGAGGTTACCTGGAAAAAAGTTCGGGAGTTTTGGAAATGGAAACCTAAATTTCCACATTTTTTATAGGTACATTGCACGAATAAAGTATTAATTGGATAAAACATCATACTCAGGAATTCCGATGGAATTCCGGAAATCAAACCAACAACTTTCCAACTAGGGGACTAGGGAACTCGATGAAAAGTTCACACTTGCAACTAATTAGGTTGGTACAAACATTGTAATAGGGAGAATTATTTTTATGTTGACTAAACAAATTTATTGTAACTGTAATAATTTCTCTATATTTATTTTGATAACTCGATATTATTAATGAAAGCATTTGTAACGTGGTGTCTGTTCAGTTTTAAATAGTTTTTAGGATTTTTTATTTTTAAACTGTTTATCGGAATGCCGAGTAGGAAGACTATGGACTTTTTAGATTCTGTATAGAACCGAAATCGATCTCAGGAATAAAAAGTCGCAGAAAAAGGTATCCTTTTTTCAATTTTCATATTTTCAAGTACCTACCCTATGTAGGTACTTACTGCATAATCCAAAAGAAAGGGTTATGTTTTTAGCTGTATATGTATATTTGTATAGATATGTATAACACTGTACCGTATAATTAATTTTTAAATTCTAATAATGAGTAGGATAATAGTCTTTTTTTAAATTGTAGGTACCTACTTTTGATAAAAGAATAAAAAAACAAAATTACTTACCGCCACAATGGCGAGTATAGGGCCCTGTATGATGTAATAGGTTGGTAGATAGTTGTAACCATACCAGCAACTGAAACAATATTAATTTATGAGTAATCTTTTATGTATTATAATTATGTATACAATGTGTTAATGAAATTATCCAAAACCTCGGAGACCCCAACCGATTGTTATATTATTAAATTGATATGACGTATAATTATTTATTTTCATAAATTATAGTAAAAGATATTTGTAAATATTGTTGTCGCGTTACTTCTTACAGATTCGTAGCTCTGTCGCCGTCCCGCTGTAAAACGTTCGTTGACATTCGTTGACACGGCATGGGATAGTAGTGTACAGCGTCGTTAAAAAGTATTAGATACGGCATGTCAAATAATTATTTTTTGGAAAAAATACATACACACACGCCTTTTTCCCTTGGGGGTAGGCAGAAACTACAGAAAGCAGATGTAAGATCCTAAAAAATAACCTATGTAAAAATTATTGTATTCGATTTTGCTGCCGATTTTAAACAAAGTAGTTTCAGGTATTGGGTTGTTTTATTAACACATTGTATATATCTACCCCACAGAAATCGAAATAATATTGCCTTATTATATAGATTTCTGTGGTGTACTTCGTTGGTTTTGTGGACTGTTCTTATGGTTTAGTGGGTAAAAAAATTCTCAGTAGCAGCCCGTTGTTGGGTGCTGTAACCTCCTTAAGAAAACATAAAGCCTTATCTCTTTCCGATCATGTCGGATTGCTGTCCCATCAGATTATGAGAGGGAGAAGGTGCACCTGTATTTGCGCACACACTAGAGCACTGTAATATTTTTTGCGCACTTGGTTAGACTCCCTTGAAACATCGAAACTGGAATTCGGTAGGGGGAATTATTATTCATCTATATTTATCTTATAATATATATAATATCTTAAGACGAAACACGTTCTTTATTATACTTAATATATTATGTTATTCACTTACGTGTATACAGGTTCATTTGCGTAGTGTTTGCCGACTACAGTTGCCCAAATTCCAATAATTATAGCAGGAACACCCCACCCGCATAAGTAGAAGTAGATAATGGGTATCTCACTTCTGAGAGAGTTTGCAGAGACCAGGGAATGGAGGAATATGCCTTCTATGAACATCCAAGCGTATACAACCAGACGAGAGTACTCTAGGAGAACGTAAACCCCCTCGCACACATAAGGCTGAAACAAAATATACACTATGTCCAACAACATAAGGATAATAATAAAAAATACCGTCACCGGTGGACTACTATTTTTTATATTTTTAAATGTTTTATAATATTATATATTTTTTAATTTTTATATAAATATTTAAAAATGTACTTGTTATGTATTGTAAAATGAATAAATAAAAATAAAATAATTATAATTTATATAGAAACCAGCCTTGAAATCTGGGTTAAATACCCAGATTTCAAGGCTGGTTTCTATATAAATTACAAATTACACAAATACATTGCACCATTATGTCACATAACTAGGTATGAGAGTCACTAGGTCCTGTAATACAGGTCCCCAGGCCTAGCGTAGATGTCAGAGATTTGTAACTATTTGATGTGATTAAAGATTATTACGCACTGTTTATCATTTAATAAATTTCCTTTTTTCATAAAATACGCATACAAATTACGTTAAAAATATAAATGTAAAAATACAATCATTTAAAAGTATAGGTATAATAAATAGTAGCCCACCGTGCACTAGTTACGGAACAAGGTCCTACCGAGGGTAATGCTACCGACGGTCAGGGCTCCAGAGAATGCACATTGATCGCCGAGTCTACATTTCACATGTCGACAAGCTCGCGTGCAAAGTCATTTTGATGCTAACCTTTCTCGACATTCACGAGGTGCACGTCATGTGGGACTGCTATGTCAAAAATCATTAAGCGATCGACCACCACTATATCGCCTGAATAGTGGCGGTGACACATGACTGACAAAACTATTGTATATCCAAAATAAAAGCTTATTGGCTGTAATAGTCTAGTTAGGGATGATGAATCCATATTATATCTTTATTATCATTATTATATTGATTAAATACTCTTACTATTATTATAAGCTGCTGTTACTCCGTTTTAGAAAGACGCGGGATATAAAGGATGTTATAAAAATTATACGCCAATTTAATAATCTACTCCTTTTCGTCGGTTAACAAGACATTTATCAGAGCTGAAAGACAACTATTCTTCCCATCATTGGGATCATTTCTTTAAGCAAGATTACTCCTGTGGTGTGGAGCCCAATCCAACATTCTGTTATTATTGCGAGTTAAACAGACCTCGTAGGTCTGTTTAACTCTCAACAATAACGGAATGTAAGTCTCGGCGCTTAAGATTATTTTATCAGACTATAGAATAAAAAGGGTTAGAAATAATACATTCTGTCACACAATTTCTGTAACTGAAATACTGATTGCTATTATAATTTTCTGTCAGTTACAGATGTAGGCAGTGGATGTCTTTTGTTTTTAACACGTCTTATTTTTTTGGTAAACTCTGATAACTTTTATTAACGGCCCTCATTTTATCCATTTTTGTACGTAGGCTCCTCTTCTCTATTTAGAATTGTTGGCACTCTGAGCAAGTGCCCAGGGCCCCACCAAATTCGGGGCCCCGGCCTGCCCTAAACAAAATCATTATTTAAAGTCTGTTCCATTAATTAGACCATTAGTACCCAATTTAAAGACAAAATATTTGATTTGCAGTGCGAAGTACGATAATTTTCTATAGAAGGATGAAGTTTAAAGTCGTTTAAAACAGATTTTTTTCTAAGGGATTTGCATCATCTACTTTCGCAGAAATACTCTTATACCCTTCCTTGGTAGAAGCACTTCTGTGAAAAATCTTAGTACAGAGTACGTTCCTCTCGCAGTGGAAGAACGCCTTAAGGATTTATTTCGAGAAAAAATAACAGTTATAGGATCACGTTGTTATTTGTCTGGCCGTCGATCAAGACCCATTTTCTCAGAAACTGGCTACTTGATACCTCTAGCTTTAATAAATATGAAAGAAGAAGGTCAGCCAAAGTCCTTCGTATTCCATATTGATATCAACTAGTGACCTTTAATAATTACTGATAATAATTAATATGAAATAAGAAGATTTGCCACAGGCTCTTTCATATCGATTTCAACAAGATTAGATATAACTAGCGACCTTAATGATTTCTAAGAACTAATATGAAATACGAAGATCTACCTCGGACATTCGTATTTTTCACATTGTTTTCAACTATATTACCTAGAACTGTCGGCCTTTGGTTGGGTGACATACCTATCAATTACAGCAATGATTATTTTCAATTGAAACATTGGCATATTTTCCTACAGAGACAGTTACATCAACTTCAATAGTACGGCAGTCCTTGACGAGTACCCTTGTGACCGAGATTTGCCATGCTCAACATTTCATTGCCGGGGGGAATCGGAGACAGCGAGATTCCGTTGACCCTTGAAGCACTCTCAAGTTATTTGTTCAGTAGCCAGCCAGGGAGTAGAAACTTGCTCATAATAAAATTAATAGCTCTAAAATTGATGGAAACGCAAAACATTCGATTCAGTTACGCATTCTACCTATTAATTAGGACTAAAAAAATGTGACAGTTAATAAAATTTTCAGTAGTAATTGATAAGCCAGTTAATAATTATCAATATTAGGCGCGAACAGAATAATATTTCATACTAGAGACACATTATACCATTCATTTTTATATAGATAAATGTGTTAGTAAGTGTATATTACAAATAAATTGTTTGAATTTGAATTTGAATTTTATGCCACTGAGTGTACCTTTTGTACAAAATTGGGCAGATACTGGTGCCGATTTCCTTGTTCACAAACTAGACTAAATTTAGAGAATTGACATCTCTTACTAACATACAGCGAAAGGAAAGGACGGTGACATTCCGTGACATTAAAGAACTAGGTTAGCGATGTCAAATTAGTTTTGCCTTGAACTTTTCCGTATTTTTAATCCATACGTTTTAAGATGTCGACTATAATAGTATAGATGTGTCAGATGGACTAAATTTGACAGCTCTTATTTATATTAGTCTCTTTCTTGTTTTATTGGACAGAAAACGATGGAAATAATCTAATTTTAGTTTAGTTTGTGACCAAGAGAATCGGCACCAATGTTAATCTCCTTTATAATTCGAATTCCTTTAGGAATTCAAATTTTTAAAGCGCTTATGACGTTTAAATGTCAGTTGTAAAGCTTTTAGCCAGACTTACTTTACTAGCCAGACTAACTTTCGACTAGGTTGCATTGGTTAGGTACTGTAAAAGATGCATTCTTTACAGTACCTAACTATGCCTGTACAGGTTTGGTTTCCATCCATTTTATGGACCGATATTTAAAAAAGGTCAGAATTATTAAAACTACATAATTCAGGATTACTTACGAAGTATTCGATGCCCCTTGGTTCATTTTCTGAGGATTGTTCAGAGTCATAAAAAGAGTACGATTGCTGCGTATACAGCACCATCCGTACAGTCACTTCCATAAGTAGAGCGTAAAACAAGTTCCTGTGTATCAAAATTCGTCTGGAGCGCAAGGTACTGAAAAAAAAAAAAATTAGCATACCTGCATAACTGAAGCGCCACAAACCCAATTCGGTGGCTTCAATTGGAATAAGCTAAATGAAACTATAAACAGGAATGATCTCAGATCCCAAAGTTGCCAGACCTACATACATATATCTTTATCCAACCTTCTACCTCTTCAGCTTCAATGCTGGGCCCTTTTTCGGGTTTTAGGTGCCTTTTTGTTTTTTTTTAGGTGGTATAAATCATCAAGTGACTCTTTCCGCCCTGGGTGGGGCGGAAGGGACTGTCAGACTTTTATTGACTAAAAACCACCCTGTTCCTTCTGTTGCCCTTTACGTTCCGGGGCCACGGTATCCTGTTAAGACGTCCCGCAACGTTGGGGGCCCCGTCCCTGTGCTGACAGCTCCTTGAGGCGCGCGCGAAAAGAACGCGCCGTCGCCGCGTCGACCCGGGCTTGGTCCTTGATCGGACAGCAAGCTACCCATTACTCGCCGTCCGCAAGCCCGCGCGGTTTTAGGTACCTTGAAGCGGTGAATGCTTACGCAAAACCCGCACCCCTGGCCATAGGCAGAGAGGAACACTGCAGTAGTTTTACCCGGTAAGAGACCGTCCTTTACCCCCACGACGGAGGAAGTCCATGGGGATGTCCACCGCGAAAAACAAAGAAAAGTTTTAGGTATCTTACTCACTTACGTTCAGGTGTTAAGGTTGGTTTTTATGTATGCGTTATAGAATATTAGAACATAGTACATTAAAGGTGTGAAAAGGCATATAAAGAAGCCGAATATTGCATGTTTTTCTCATCGTTGAGATAAACTTTTTTCTTTACGAAATCTCGTCTGAAATGTCACTTAATTTTTAATATCCGCAATTAAACCATGACCCCTGTTTCATAAGCACAACGGTTTTTTATTCCATTAAAAGTGATTTTTCACATCAAACATATTATGTCGAGTCACAGCAATAATTTTTCGTAAATGTTGCTTATCTGAAGGGCAGTATGTGAAGATAACGGATATGTGATGCGTCTTTTTATACCTAGTACTTACACCTACATTTGAACATAAGTAAGTAAGGTACGCTTTATACCTGATACCCTGAAAAATATCTTGTATACCTTAAATATATCTCTAACTATTCTCGAAGTTTTATCTGCACATCTGGCAAGTCTGGGATTTTAGTCCACGACAAGTTCAGTCATATTTTGCTCATCAATAGCGGAACAATACGATTTCTTGTAAACATTTTTATTGACTGTCAACAGCTATGTCAGTGCGCTTTCACGTCCACTGGCGCACAGGTGTGGACAGTAAGCCGCAAGCGTCTTAAGGCAATCAACATTGCATACGCTTGATGGGAGATGAAAATTGAATATTGAAAACGCCAGACGAACGTGAAAGCGCACTGTTAAGGCGCTCATGGTAAGCGCTTATGAGGGCCGTACGAATAAAAAGTATAATAAATAAAATTAGTACTTACGGAAAAGAGTGGAAAATGATTAAGGATATGCACACAGTTATAAATGATGTAGCAATGCCAACCATTTCAATTGTGCGGGTGTTCATGGCCGTATCGAATTTACGCTGTAACAAGAAAAAAAAAACATATGAGTGAGGAGTCTACGCAGAACATCCTCATCAAAAGCATATGGAAGTAGGTACTACTATACACACAACTGTCTATACCGGTGATCCAATACGATGTGGCGCTAAGGAAACGCTAAGAGTGTAGTGTTCTATGCATGGAGTATACGAGTATGTCTTTGGTTCTAAGTAACGTCGTCTATTATCTTTAAAATACCCAAAGTATTAAAAACTAGCGGTGCCTATTCTAAACGAACTAGTGTCAGGTTTCGAATTATTTATTATTTATTTTGAAAATACTACTTTTTCAACAAAATATTATAGTACACATTATTCAATAACATTAAGTAGGTACTCACTATTTTTGAAGATCTTGCACTCCATTGACAGCGTACGAGTATATTAGGTGACTAATAAACAAATGGCAATATTTCAGGAGGTTAAAGTACTTATAAACATTAACCACTTTTACAATGAGACCAACTCTGGACTATGAAAAAAATCTGCAGCCGTTCCTTTAAAAATTCTAACGTTTTTATTCCTTTAGTTTCAGAGCTAATTTCTGTGTAAAAAATGTTCATAATTCTTAAGAACTTTCGTACCTGAATGCCAATGAGTTAAAAGTCAACCTGTAGATTACCTACTTGATCCGAGAGTATCGATTATCGGCAGGCAGCTCTGAATAATCAATGCATGTTCAGAACTTTTAAGCGGAAATATTACAAATATGCCGAATATACTATGGAAAAAATTATGAAAAGGCAGTAGAGAGACAGTTTTCCTTTCCTAATGAAGTCGACATTATAGATTTTGACTGAATTTCTGTAGAAAATCTTCATGTTTATAAGCTTTTTTTGATAATATGGCCACAACCTAAACATATTTGCAGATTTCGATGTTACTTTTAGTAATACTTATAGTTTTTATAAGTAGGTACTCAATATCATTTATTTCATTTCATATTGTGACTGGTGGTAGTAGCGCTTGGAAATATTCCACGAATTCACTGTTAGAATTTTCACTATTTTTCTGGGGCATATTTGAATAATTCGAATATTAAATACAAAAATGAAGTTTCTTAGCAAACATGTCTTTCTTTGCTAAAGAGTATTAATAAATTATCTTGATGAAAATAATAGCGAATCTGGCCTTGGACGACGCTGCGTGGCTACAAGCGACACTACCCTCATTCGGCTTTCTGGATTTCGACATCCACAAAACATCATGTGCCAGTTCACTGGCGTTCTTGGCCTCAGTCCACAGCATCGAAAAGTTAACCACAATCATCCTATCTCCATCATTGGTTGACTTTGAAGGGCCGTACTTATCCGAAGCGGTGAACGCCTGGAAAGTGGCTTGCTGAAATACAGATCGGCAAATGTACCCATCTTCCCAAAGGCAGTGGGATGGGCCGGTCTGCAGGTTGGAATGGAATAATCTCATTACCACGTCCACCAATTCTGCATAGCTTGAATTCTCACAAATTCTCGCCTGCTGGCTGTGGTTGAGTGGGAGTCGGGCATAAAATGCTGTCAGCCTTTTAAATACTGGTACGTATACTGATATGTATATTTGTATACGTATATGGATGGTTGTAATACAATTTTTTGTCCGAAATATATAGTACGATGTAAATATTTATCAACCATGCTTGTTATATTTATGCATCGTACTTTTAAAATATAAATTATCAAAAACAAATCTTAACTTGCCTTAGGCCTGAGTTGGATCTGACTACTGTTATATAAATATAATAAAAACAAATAAATTATTAACAAGTACCTACGAGAGCTGGTTGCGCACAAAATTTTAGTAATTTTATTTTCACATTATTTTTGAGTTTAGTTTTCTAAGATTTGGTCAAATGTTCGCATACGGGAACATTTCAAACATTTAAATAACCGAATATTCAAATGCCAGCCCAAGGTGGTGGTGGTCTATCAATACATAATGTGTGTTAGTGGAATAGTGGCCTCTCAACAGGCACAATTCATCAGATTTATAAAAAAATGGAACAGAACTTGTATGAAGTGATCCGTCAAGTAATTTAATCGGCCCTTAGTGTCGTGCACAGCTGAGTAGGAAAATGAAGAGGGCTTCCATTTGACATATTAATTATTAAATTAATAAATAAATTAAGTAATTATAAAATGGAGCTTTTAATTAAAATATTGGCATATTTTAATTTGGCAATTAGAGCTTAATTGCACACCGGCAAGTTGTTGAGAAGTAGTTTGGAAATTAAACGACAATTCAATATGGTCTTAGCAAGTTAAATAAAAATTTGTTTATAGAACTTGCTACTTATTGTAAGATAAAAAGAAGGTACACAAATATTTGTATCACGGTAGGTAAGCAGAAAATTCGATTACTTGTCAAATTCATAATTATGATAATTTGATGATTTAATGTAGTAAAATCTTAACATCATGTCATGTTAACCTTTCAGGGAACCATAAAATATGATTTATTTATTAGATCTAAAATTCTGAGAAGGCTTTTAACAATCTAATGCAAAAATATCGAGTGTCACCTTACTTGTCCTCTATACGGAGCTGAGGACCGATAACAAAGATAATATAATACCTACTAAAGTATTGAGTAAAATCTGAGATAAATAGCACTGTGTAGTTTATCGATAATTGAAAAATATTTGTTATAATGATGTATAATGGTGTGTTTTTGTTTTGCGTGGATATGGATTTAACCTAACTAACCAACTACTTTCTCTGACGAAAACTTAATGTGATAAATTGGTCACGCGCACGTAAGGTGCTTCGATTGGTTGGCTGATTTATCGACAACCAAGCAAAGTGCGCTTGCGTGAACATAATGCTTTTTTGTCACATTAATTTTTCGTTTACTTAATAAATTGGAGTTTTAAACTTAAGAACCGCTAGTTAGTTTTAGTTTTCAGACTGTCCTGAATGTTTACACATACCTGTGCTTCGGCTTCGTCCTCGCTTACTTTGTCAAGAATTTTTTGTACGAGCGGAGGGAAACAGGGTGTATAGTTGGTCCAGCCTTTAGAGTCATTTACATGACGTCCAAGCCATAACCCCCCCGCGCCGCACCGCCTAAACGCGCACTCTAAATTAAAAGGAAGGTAAATAATAATAATAATTAGAAAATTAAAAAAAATAAACATAACACATTTTTTTATATACATGTTCTAGGGAACTAGGCAGAGCAAGCCTTGATCTAAATAAAGAAAATAAATGGTAAGCAAACAAAAGTAATTTAAAAAATTATACCTACTTCATCAATATATAAATGTAATAATATATTCTAATAATAAAATATTATTAGAATCTGTTTTTTTTATAATAAAATTCATTTGTTCGTTTACTAAAGTAGGCAAGTACCTAACTAAAATTTAAATATTTACAACTGTAACTCTGTAATTATAATGTTATTAGGTTATCTAATAATCAATTCTCTATAATCTATTCACTGCATGGGATTCGGATCCAAGAAATGACAAGGGAAATTCGAAATGTTCTCAATCCATCCGATTTCTAATCTAGAACATTTATTCAGAATGTCATTTCTTGAATACAGATCCGCTGCGCACACGCTCAAGCTGTTAGTTCTAGCACATGACGCACTCCAATTCAAACATAACATGCAAATATATGTGTCGTTAACAAGAGTCTCAATATTCCTTAGATTCCGAGTGGTTCTAGATGTATAATAGGGTGATTGGTAATTAGAAACCGATGCTTAAACTCATGATAACGAACAACTTTCCCAAAGAAACGATTATTTCTAATTCCAAAGAGCATGAATTCAATTACCCTAATAAAATATATTGAGTAACAAAACTAACACACAATCAGTTGTCATTTAATTAAGTTACGCCTTTTTACAAGCAAAGTCATTAAGCTTTTGCCATGCATTGTTTTTTCTTTAGCTTCTACGGAACGCGCGCTTCCGCACGCCTTTGGGTAGATTGGGGTCAAGCACATCGAAAATAAAAAATCATTTTTTTGAAGTAGTTGTTTGTTATCATGAGTACATTCATGTGTTTTAATTATTGGTCACTAATTACAACTATAAACATAATTTAATACACCCGTGCCGCCTTAGGGTTAGAGAAAACAGTGCAGCTATATGCTAAAGCAACTTTTATATCTTAATTGACAATGAACTAAATATTTTTAAGACAATACTTCATTATGTTACTATATGTTACAGAAGGCACAACTTATGTATACATATATATTATATATATGCAAATATATCAATAATCATAAAATATTGCAGAAATAGAATTCAAAATTGTGTTATTCCGTGCACGATATACATGCTGTGCGAAATTACTATTTCTTACACACAATTTTAATTTAATTTATTCATTATCAATAAATCAAAAATTACTCAAGCATTCACTGCTCTGTTTTTGGTGACCCTTACTGTCATGAATTGGTTTCGTATTGAATATAGACAGGTAAAAGGCGTATCATTGTAAACTGATACCTAAGTCCTCTAGAAGTTTTTCAATTTTATCATAGTTGAAGATTTTGTGATGAGAGGCTGAAGTACCTACTAATAATTTTGCCAAAGTTGAAAGCAAGTCAAGTCATTGTCCTCTTGTAAATATCTCCACTCGTCTATAGTTCTGCCAAAACGTATTGACCCACGTTCAAAGTTCTCCTATTTTTCGAAGTAATTGTAATTATTTTGGATGTTTAACGCTTTTAATTAATTATTATATTCTAAGCATAAGTTCTGGATATTGTCATTTTTTTTGCGGTATTAATAATGTAACTACCGTGATGGCCCAGTGGTTAAGGTACTCGCCTCGCAAGCTTGCACGAGTTTGGGGTTAGATACCGGGCACGAGCAAGTACCAATGTGACTTTTTCTATTTACTTTCTAAGTTTATTTTGGACATCACGGGTAAAGGAAAACATCGTGACGAAGCCTGGACTATAAATAATAAAAGTCTGAATTCGCCAGTCCTCCTTGAGCAAGCGTGCTAATAAAAGTTCGTGCTTTCTCAAGAGGCCTTTTCGAGAGCAAAGAACTCTCACTGCAGGCAGTGGGACAATAAGAGGCTGGCATTATTGTATTTCTTTATTTAATAAAGTAGTGTTACTTTATTTAATATTGTAGTGTTACTTTATTTAATAAAGTAGTGTTACTTTATTAAATAAAGAAATATATAATAATTTGAGCATTGAATTAGTTTGAAGTAATAAATTAAATAATCGAAATATTGTGGGTTAATTGTTAATTCTTAGACAGAACTATTTTGTGTTGATATTTTGGACAATAAAACAGCTTTGTATAAAAAAGGTCTCTATTGCTTTTATCTATGTTACTGAGCACATGGTATTCATCAAAGTGATAGATTTTTGTTAATATTCTATCAGTTGAGCAACCGAAACAGCCGTCCTTTATTACATGACTAGTCAAAAAAAGAAAAGTAATAACTTCGCAATCTTTTTCTACTTTTTCCGTTGCGGCCGCAGCAGATTCTGTACCTAATCTTGAGGACAGGAAATAACAAAATCTAAAAAACCTTACCTAACTAAATGAAAAGAAACCTTAGACGTTCCAATATTGAACGAATTACAAATTAAAGTGCGTTATAATTTTAGTTCTGATAAAGGAGCACTCTATAAATATAAGAGATGGTTAAAAGACCTAAGTGCTTTATTAGTAATCAATAAAGTATAAAATATGATCAGGCGTATAGAACAACCCGGGGAACATATTGACTCGACGCGTGTCGACAGGCGTATGATATTGACAGCTTCAAACCATGCGTGTGCTGCTGCTAGACCTCTATACTTACTGTTCTGGTTACTCAGCAAAAGTTTGGGGCAATATTGGTATAAGGTTTCTCCAGCGGGAGTGGATGGCCAGCAGAGGAAACCATCACAAGTTGCGTTGCAGAAAATTGCATCTGGGAAATATCACGTAGGTAAATTAAAAATGGAGTGCTTTTCATTGGAAATTCGTTCTCTTTTTATACGTAATAAGGTTGTAAGAAAATAAAAGGGTAAACAAAAGCATATTCGCGGCAGGAAGGTAGCTTCGTGACGTCATAATGTCGTAGAAATTTTGCACAACATGTCCAATTTTACTACAAATTCTGAAAACAGGGTTAAGTTTAAATATTAATATTACTTATTCGAATGTTAGAAACAGAGATAGTTTGGCATCTAGATAAGGGCATTGACCATTTTTTAATCACCGACTGCTAGCTAGCTTAAAAATAAAAAAAGAAAACGTTTCTTACAGTTAAACCATTAATTAGATACATTTTCCCACAAACTGCATTTTTATTTTAAATATTGTATTTATATACATCGTTCAAAGTCATTTAACAAGTTTCATGCAGACCTTCCTGGCGCGAATATATAAATAATTATATAAAATAATGAGGTTAACATTTTTTTTTTGCATTTATGATAAGTAAGTTGTAAGCTGCGTGATGCCGTTCACACAGGTGCGTTTAGCGGTAGCGGTGGCGGTAGCGGTGGCGGTCGCGGATAGTTGACAGTTGAATGTTTTCGCTGAAAAATATATGGAGGAACCCCTGCGAAAAAACGTTTGCCTTAAGACACCCATGGGTGCACAATAGAACGCGCTATGACGCCTTTATACGATCAGGACCTTATTTCAATCGATTACTGATCAAAATAACGGACAAGTGAAGTTCAAAATAAACACCTATCTAACAGATAGTTCAGAAAACGAGTTGAAAACGTGATAACAAAATTGCTACCCAGTTATTAAAAAACAAATAATGGTGCCGATTCCCTTGTTCACAAACTAGACTAAATTTAGAGCATTGACATCTCTTACTAACATACAGCGAAAGGAAAGGACATGACATTCCGTGTTGCAAATTTGCAAATTTGACAGCTCTTATTTACATTAGTCTCTTTCTTATTTTATTGGACAGAAAAAGATGGAAATAGTCTAATTTTTTTTTAGTTTGTGACCAAAGGAATCGGCACCAATGTTCAACACATTATTCTACTTATTATTTTTCGAAATTATCAATTATTTTAATATCAGGTATAATACCTACATTATCTTAATAACATTGAAAAGTATTGTAAACGAACCGTAACTCAGTTGCTAAATTGAGACAAAGTCTAAAGCAGAAAGCAGCGCACCTGCAACGTGCAAGTTAAAACCATTGACAGGTTAATTTGATTCCTGTCAAGTATCCCGAGTGATAGGCGGACTGTACTGGTACTGTTGCAGACAATACCAATGTTCAGAAATGCCAATCACTTTGTTTGTTACCGATAAAAATATAATATCGTTTCTGTACTTACAAGATTGATCTTTTCATTAATAATATTTTAATTGAATTTAAAACCAGAAATTAGTATGAAATAAAATTATTTCTGTGCCATAAATCATCGTAGATTACCTAAGTTACACATATAAAATTAATAACATATATGTATAGGTACAGCAGCCGAACGTGGCCTTAATTGATTATGGTATTTCAATAATTGTAGCGCTAAGTGTTTTCGATTATTTCGTCAGAAATGTACTCGGAATCAATAATTATTATTTCATATCAATAAGTTGAAATTATCCGAAACGGTAATAAATTCACTGTGCAATCATATATTTATTTGGGCGCTAGGTTTTCGGTTGGATAAATACAGAATGGGCGCCCTTAAACTCGTTAATCTCATTAATAATTATAAAAACATCACTATATAAAAATTAAGAAATAAAATTAATGTTAAAAATTTCGAAATATGTCTATTGAAATCAAAATATCAGCACAACTTAATATCCATAAGCTAAATGTAACGTTGCCGTTCTTAACTCGATAGACAAGTGATCACGTAAGCAGTGTTTATTTTACGTAACCTTTGATTATAATTATAAAAGTACAAACATTTTTAATATGGATGAGAGTATTTTTTAAATGTATAAACGTACTATTATAGGGAACGCCTTTAACTTTCGTTGATTAACATATTTTTTATTTGGAATATCAGATTTGTCACATTTAAACAAGCATTGAACATCAGATTGTCAATTTGCTATTCCAGCTCTAGAGTGAACCAAATTAGAACCAAAGCACTAGCCGCAGGCATCTTGTCACCACAACTAACTGTATAGATATTCATGTAGCTATAGTATTCGCTGACCAGTTCACATATATTCTCGTCCGATCAATACATCAGTATTCAGACGGTGATACAGTCTTCAGGCCTAGAGAGCTTTAATTGATTACCTCAAAGCTTCTAGTTTCCAATTGATGAACAGAATCCATTGACTTGCTTTTGACATCATGTATTCCGATATGCAGGATGAGGATGATACCTATACTATCCTCTATTCAGTATTGGAACATTCATCAACGGTATTTAGTTATATTACAACAAAGGCTTCAACGTTGTAAACCTGTGCAGGCAAAATGTTTCCGCACATAATTTTCTAGTGAATTTTAGTCTCATGAAAATATAAAAAGAAAGATTTCGTAATAAACAGGTTTAACAAATAAAGTGGCAGTACATAACAACAAACAAAACCAAAGCCGCCGACTTCCAAAACTAAAGTATTTTTTATTTCGTAGTTTTTAATAGCGGTTGTCTTTTGTGAAAAGAAGAATTTTGTAAGTATGGAGATACAGTCTTTAGTATCTCCATACTTACAAAATTCTTCTTTGAGAAGAGTAAGGTATTCCATTAATTGCGATAGCTCATATAAAAGGATGCAGAAATATATTCTTCTTATAAGACTTCTTATGAGAGAGAGCCATGAAGTCAAGGTTTCGAAGTAAATAGCGATTATTTTGTTTATAGCCTTTCAAAGAAAGGTACTTTGGGCTGCGTATTGTCGTCACCATATTCTTTTATTCTTTCTTTTTAATAAAGTAGGATCAAATACTGTTGGTTCATGGGTTCTTAAGATAGCAGTGAAAATTTCTAACAGATGTTAGACTACTTAGTTGATAGCTCTCTTGTTTAGGGAATCGATACGGCTTGGAATGAATAGTCTTCGAATCTCTCTATGACTAGAAATTTAGTTTTGGAGGCACCCCCCAGATTGGAATGCAATTTAGAATAGATTGAACAATAGCAGTGGTATATTTGTTAAATTAAGTTAGGTTATGCTACATGCCTTAAAAGGTAAGAAATCCAAATTATTTGTCTAGTACGATCACTGATTCGACGTGGTTATGTGGTTATAGGGTGGAGCAAAAGTAATTAGTACACCTACATTTCGCCAGTTAAATTTAAGTCCTATGTAATAGGGGGCTAGCCTATTGCCGTTAGCCGGACACAAATCCAGGCTCCGAGGCTGTAACGAGCAATTTCTGATGTACTTTTACTTTTTTGGCCTCTTTGAAACCGACCCATTTATGTTTTTGATGACAACGTCCTGAAGTTTTACTAGTATGCTAAACTGCAGCTTATATTAATTTGGTAATTTCCTGTTGTGTTACCGCAACAAACTTTTTACTGTGGACGCGAATCCATTAGCAAGAGTATTGAGTAAAACCATTTAAACTACAGAAAAGTAATTAGTCCACTATAGAACAAGCTGGAAAATTGTTTTTACGACACATTATGCGGGCTGGCAGACCTACTGGCTACTGCCCTACGAGTCGCAAGTTTGATTCCTACATAGATCAAAATTTTTGTGTGTTTTACAAAGTTAGTTATGAGACAGGTTTTTTGTATTTTTGAGTTTATATGTTTGTAAACGCACCAACAATACAGGACAAATTTCTTGTGTGTAGGAACTTTTTATTATCATAACCTTCCTATTATCAAAAAGTCAAAACTCAAGGTTTACGAAAGTGCTATGAAACGCAGCGCACTTGATTGATTGACAGCGCGCTTCAAATACAGATCGATGACGTGGCTTAAAATGCTGCCCAGATTAAATACGACTGGGCTAGACATGTCTGCCGCATGTCGAACAGCCTATGGGGACCGAAGGATCCAAGATTTGTGCCCTGAAAAGACAAAACCACGGAGGAGATGGCAGGACGACTTTCAAAGCGTCGAGATCGATGGAAGGTATGGAGGGAGGTCTTTGTTCGGCTGTAGGACAGTAACTATAATAACAATAATACCTAATAATACACGCACAATTATACTAAACAATGCCTAAGTGTTACCTTAACAATTATAGTTACTAGTTATTAATTAGTCGATTCCTTGTAATTACTACGTAGAGCGTAAAGCGTCGATTTACGCCAATTAGTATATTATTATGTCCACACGCTAATTCCATGAACTAGGAACATAATTTTAGCTAAATCTGAGAATTGATTTGTGGTTTACCACAATGTCTTAGCTACAATAGCTTGTACATTTGCAATTGGTAGTACTAATGAAAATTATAATTAAATAGTTCTCAAATAGTTCATAAAATGCTTAGGTACATATTCATTTCGAATTTGTAACTTAGATAAGCTAGAGTTTATAAATCGTGAAAATATGCATTCCAAATGACGGCGTCGCTTAAATAATCAACTAAAGGGTGTTAAAATACACTCAAGAAGCTAAATGTTACAAATTTTCCTAAGAAAACGATTATTTTTTTGTTCCGGACCATACCTGGGAACTTTCTCAATATGGAGATATTGAAGGTCAACAAGAAAAAAATGGTTGGTTACGAAAACATAAATAAATATAAATAGTTATTTTTTATACCAAAAATATTGGTTTCCTAGCAAAGCTTAAATTGATCGGCAATATGCGTACATAACAGGTATAATACGCGCCACGAAACGTGAGATTTGACAAGCGTCAGTAATGGGGAGCTTGCGCAGGTATGGATGTACTAGATATTTATACATAATTTGTGTATCTATTCAGGGCTATTTCGATGACATTTAGATTAAAATTGTTAACAATATTAAAATATTTATTATGGAATAATAAAGTTTGTGTGGTGTGCCATGGCTCATCTTTCTTAGCACGTATTGCACGTGGTGTGTCTGTTAAACCTCTGTTATTATTTTAATTGGGTGTTATCAATGTTTAGAGAAACTGTTCCGCCTTATTATAACCGTTTTTAAGGAAATACATACATACAGAACCTCACGCACCTTTTTCCCATGGGGGTAGGCTAAAACCACCGAACTCCACCTGCTACGATCCTACATCCTCTATTAATCCGCAACGGTCTCGTATAATCTCCCTTTTAAGAAAATATAATATTTCGTCGTTAAAAACGTTCAGGTGAAGCATATTACAACTGCAAGCATTGCATGGATCAAGAATCTGCCAATTTACGTAAAACTATTTAATCGTCGTATAGATGTTGTGAGCAAAATGTTTGTAGCTGCGCTCTGTTTCACTGAGGTATTCCTAGAGAGGTACACTTCAAGGGGCTTGAATAGTTATGTAGTTTCTCTTCTGCTAATTGGAGATGCATGTAGTTATTGACCAATTAGGAACATACACAACACAACTTTGCGATGGTATGCATTTTTAGCTGATTCGGCGAACTTGTTAAGAGTCTTAGTAGTGAAAATTCACGTGAATTAAGTGGAAACCGGTTACATGAACCTTTACTGAGTCGTCTAGGGGATAATTGTCAAAGAAGCAAGCTGGCTCTTAATCCCGCTAAAATTTCGGTTATTATGCATTCTCGGAAGCCCTCAATCAAAGCCACGTCGTATACAAGGCGATCAAGTTCTACCTAAATCAATTCTATTAGTGAAGTGGGGGTTCACCATGATTCCAAGCTCAGTTTTAAAACACACATCGATGCTATGCATACATCAAAATCACTGGGTTTCATAATGCGGTTATCCAAGTGCTTAACACAAGAAGAAAATTTAAAAAATTGTTTTTATGTTACTACAAAAATATATCAACCGTTTAGAAAGTATCCAAAGAATATTTATCAAATACTTATGTTATCACCAAAAAGGACCATATCGATCCGATTCCCTTTATCGATGTTAAAAAAAACATATTATTACCCCTAATCAATCACCGCGAGATTTCTGACAGACTTTTCTTGTTAATTTTTTTTAATAATTATTTAATTTGCTCTAATAATTTATCTTAGTTCTAAATATTATGACATTTCCAGAAAGTCAAAAAGATTTAAGTCACCTTTCCATGTGACATTTGCTTCAACGAATTATATTCAGAATTAGTACATAGTTCGTGCAAGCAGTAATTTTATTACATTATGTAAACAGCTTGATATTGATCCATTCGTAACTAGTATGTCCTCGGCCAGGAAGTGCTTAAGCCGAAACTTTTAAATGTATTTCAATATTTACATAAATTATGGTTGTTTGTTAATAAGTAGTGCGAGTAAAGTTTCCCTTTGTGAACATTTTATTTGAGCTGTGTTGTACACTAGTTTTTCAGTAATTTCTTTTTTATGTTGTTTTGTTCCTGTAGGTTACTGTATATGTCCATAGAATATAGTATTGTTCTGTGTTTTATAAGTAAAGACCTGTAATTGTCTGTCAGTTTTAATTACTGTCATTAATCTGTGTTTTTTTAACTTTAGATCTGCCATAACTTTAATAAAACATAAATATGCTTATACGGTCAAAATGTATTGGCAGCTTATTTTATTTTTATAACTGACGAATAACTTATTTCTGGCGGTCTAAAAATCATGTAGAATATCTTTCGTTACGACTACGAGGTCGGAGTCCACAGCGCAAACCTACGAATGCCCGCCGATAGATTGGCAAAGATTGTTACTCACTATATAGTCACTCACTGCTAATATCTGAAGCCCTCGTACGGCCGTGTTGACCTTAACGTATTCGCTTTCAATTTAGTTTCAAATTGTAAATATACTATCCTAATGCATAATTTTCAGTGTCACCTATATTGATATGAAGATTTCAAGATGTGCAAATATTTTGAATTATTTATTTCTGAATCCACACTCGTTTAAAAATTGATCGAAATAGTATATCTAACGTTCACCCTGCGCGCTCTTGCGAGTGGGTTTAATGGTACGTACAGAATGGTAAAACGTAACATGAAAGAATTTGCCAACCACATTAGTGCAATGTAAGGCTGATTTTACAGTCACGCTGATGGAAGGTGTAAGCGCTGACGGCGAAGCGGTGGTCGGCGCTGAGCCGTGAGAGACGCTCGCACCATCATACAAATTGAGCCGTCAGCGCCGACCGTCAGCGTGACTCTAAAACCAGCCTAACACACTGGTGCCGATTCCTTTGTTCACAAACTAAACTAAAATGGACTTCTGTACAATAAAACAAGAAAGGGACGGAAATAAATCAGGCCAGTCAATTTTAGTTAATCTGTAACTTCGATGCTATTTTAGTCGACATGTCAGAACGCATTGCTGAACGCAAAACTGCTTTGACATTCTTAGTTCTAAGTTCTAACTTAGTTTTAAAATGTCATCGCCCTTTTCTTTTGCTGTATGTTAGTAAGAGATGCCAATTTTCTATTTTTTGTGTAGTTTGTGGACAAGGGATCGGCACCACCTTGTAATAAATTTTCATAGTCTGGACGCACAGCGCGCGCGGACTGTGCATTTCATGCGCGCGCTACGAACATTTACAAGCGTAGTTTTCTAGCTTTAACCCACAGCACAAAATTCTCCATAGCGCCGTATTCAGCGTTTACGTAAAAGTTTAATCCCACAACTTACATCTCAATTTTGTGTTTGGGATCAAAACTAATGGTCATCTGCCGCACGCAGTGAAATAGAACAGACAAAATCCTTGTTCAAGGGTCGCTACGAGTACCTATTCGTACCAATCAGGGTAGCCAGTTATTATTTCAGACAAATCTGGGTATTTCATCATTCGTGTGAAAGAATCGGGATTAATTCTGTGAAAGTTAGACATTGTATCTAAATAGGTATCTACTTCGTGCCTTTTTTGAAATATTGTGTTTCACCTTCTCTTTACAATAACAAAAACAACAAAAAAAAAATTCGTGAAATTGGTCGAGCCATTCACGAGTGATGCCGTGACCAATTTTTATATTATAGATAAGTAGATATCAAATAAAAAAAAGTTTAATTTCAACCCCTGTCTGAGTGTAAAAAAAAACTTTTTAGTATACGTAATACTAAAAAGTTTTCCTACAAGAAACTCCATGAGCGATGCGATCTCGATTCACCGGGTATAGTACATCGCAGTTGCGACTGCGCGCAGTCGGAACTAGGTCACGGACATCGGGTTATAGTTTCGAATGTGTTTCGAATGAAAATGTAAGTTCGAATGGTCAAAATTTAACAATAGGTGAAAATTTTGTGTCGATTTAAGTTGAAACATGATAAGTAATATTTGAGACGGTGCGAAGTTCGCTGGTTTAGCTAATTTTATAAATAAAATAGGCATTCATCGTATTTCGCTTTAAGATTTTTTTTGTGAATTTTTTTAAATATTAAAACTTTTACGATATTTTAAATTACGTTACTTTTTGAAATTATTGTACTCTACGGCAAACTGCCTTCGGTAACTTACTTATTAGATAGCGTCATTATAATATCGAGTTTACCTATTGAGCGAAATACGAGACTGCACTAGTTTAGTAAGGAGGGACGCCATCGCGTCAGCAACGAATATTGTGAATTACGATAGAGGTACGACAAAAAACTAACTCAAACTGCATTTAAATTAGTCTGCGGGTGCACTCTCTCTTTCTCCTGCCCAGTATCTTATTAATTTCATTCATCTCAGGTGTTAACTTGACACCCGGGTATCGGGTATACGAATATCCTGCTGCTCGTGTTATAACGATTCACGTGGCTTTCACATTCTTCACCTTATTTATAGAATTCTTTTCAATACTTGTGATAATAGGTTACCATTTCAATTGATGTCGTTACACGTGAAGCGAACACCAAGGTCGTGTGTGTAGGATGTTAAGCACAAGTACATCTCGTTGTGTATAGCTGCCTGCCACAGTTTCATGGGTAAACTATGGAATTTAATCATAACATCACGCCTGTAATCTCTGGAGGGTTAGGCACACCCACATTTCGCGGGTTATGTTTAAGTTCCTTGTAACAGGGGTGAGCTTATTGCCATCAACCGGGCGCAAATCTAGACTCCGAGGCTGCTACTGGGAAATAACTGATGGAAAAACCCAATGACACTTTGCCCGAGCTAGGCATTGAACCCTAGTTCTCATGCTCAGCAGTCGCGTTTTGCCTAACGAGGCAGTCAATTGAATTGGAATATAATCAATTTTGATAAACGCAGTTCTGTGTTTGGGACCATAATTATAGAGCGTGAGCAAATTTATTCTAAATATGTTAAATATAATATATTACCTATAGTACTAAGTAACTAGTAGTAGTGTATTAGTAGTGTTGTAGCCAGGTAAGGTACGCGTACTTAAAGCTCGACGACTTTTTGCATAGGTACAAGGTTACCCCAAGTTCGCGTTCCTAACGTGAAACAGACGGGAGAAATCGTCAAACTGTAAGTAGGTAGGCTACTACGTCTATTGCTCACTTTAGACTTCGGAGTGTTACTGGCTTTGGACTGTTGTCGTGATGTTTGTATTCGCATTTTTCCGAAATGGCTTGACCGAAATGTATGATTTTTTTAATGTATATCTGATAGGTATGAGAATAGGTCGTAAAGTATATTTCATACCGCTAGGTGATAGGGATCAACTTTTTCGCGAACTAAGTCGCGGGCAGAAGCTATAAGTTTTATAGAATTTGGTTTCACATAAAATTTTACTCCTATTATCATTTCATAGAATATAATAAACAGAATATATGCTTTAAAAAAATATCTTTGCCTTTTGTTACAATATAATAGAATATGCATATCACAGAATAAAACATAAAATATTCTTTATCCTCGTATTGTTTAGTTAATATAAATCCAACAAAACATTTTATCGAATAACAGTTTCTGAACGTTTCAATAAAAACCTTTGATAAAATGCATACCCACCCTCCTATAAAAATACAACAGCGCGTTCGCAAAAACAATGTGGGTAAATTCTAGTCAAACGGGAAAACAATTTTGTTATGTTCATTAACAGTGACTTTGCATGCACGTACTAACTGAGTTTATTTTGCTTTTAGTTGCCCCAACTTGCGGAGCTCACTGGTTTAAAAAAATAACCATGAAAGGGGTGGCGGGGTCGGAGTAAGCTTGTTTCGCTCGCTCACGAAACACCGTCATCCCTTTCGAACCTAATATTTTGAGTTGGGCTGCCCCGAGTTATTAATGACGATGGATAATTAAAAATGATTTTAAAATTTTCACACTTACAGTCTATTTTTATTAAATTTTCGTTGAAATAAAATTACATGGAAAACAATATTTGTTAAAAAATAAGTCTACTGTTTGATAAGTTTTTTTAAATAAAAGATCTGAATTGAATTGTATTTCTATGAATGAATAGAAATAGACGGTGAAACTATAATAATCGAAATGAAACAAGAACCAAATATTTTAATAACAAAAAAATTATGTGTAACGAAATTCTATTAAATTTCTGTCTGCGAAACAATGTTTAACAATTACTCAATTCATGTATGTTATGTATTGCATAATTATATAAAAATAATCTGCAGTAGAGTATTTTATTATTTAAAAAAAAATATCTAAATGCCTGGCACTGTTTTGAGGCGTATTTTATTTTGTATTCATACACTGATAATTACTCTGCAAAAAGTTTAGTGTGTTCATCCAAACTTTACTTTTTACAGAGTCGTCCGATTTTGATGACTCTTTTCTATTGGCAAGGGTTTAAAATACGCAAACTGCTACCATATTAATTTCTCATTTAACAGTAAAACCACACTGGCAGTGCATTTTTTAATAATTAATGAAAATTAGAATAGCTACTACAGTAAATTTAAAATAATTTAAATTAGTTATTGCTGTTTGTTCCAACCATCTTTTTTTGACACATGTTCAAAAGAAAAGTAATGATATATCCGCCTCAAAAATTTTTGGAATTAATCATCACCATGCATTCCGGTTTTGGACTTGTAGGTCGCAAAGAAGGTTCGATACTGCGGTATTTCCACGGGTGATTCTCCGGGTAGACCACAGTTGGTCAGTGTTTCGATCGTCTTCTCTTCATCTAATCCTTTCAATAAACAAAGTTCAGCTATCAGTTCACGCCATTCGTCGAAGTTTATTTCCGATTTGCTGAAAATGCAACAAAGAATTTGGTTGCACGGTCTAAACGAGTTAGGTACAGCCAACAAGTTGGCGTTGCAAAGGGAGAGAGGTTTTCTGGCGCGGCATTTTAAGTGGAAACTAATCCCTTTTCATGTGCTGGTCACCGTCGGAGTGGTTTTAGAGAGGACCCCGGTCTTGTCCCCAATAACCGGGAAAACTGGAAGGGGTACCCCGTAAACAAAAAAAAATAGGCTCTGTGAACTTGGCCATTGTTAAACTCTTAATTAACTGACTTCGTTATTTTAACACTTCCGATTTGTTTCTCAATTAAGAATAAACTTGAGCAAATCTCAAATAACATGAGTTTTCTTTAGGGAAAGAGGTAAAGTAAAAATCATACTAGCAGAGATAACATTCTATTTTAAGAGCGAAAAAAAAGGAATAAAAAAATACCTAAATTTATTAAATATTATGCCAGTATCAGTCATAGTAATCTTCCTGTCGTCAATGATACCTCCTTGTCGCAACCAATAGTCAGAGTGGTACAGTGTGATGGTCTCACCAGATCTCGTCTTAGGCTCAAATAGTCTGGAGAACGCAAAATACTGGCTTTCAATTGTGGCCTGTTCTTCATCCATCGCTAAGGATTAAAGCTAAAAAAAAAGATTTTTTTCTAGACGCAGTAGGTAGGTTCATTCCTAAATGAGTCTTGAACGGCACGAAAAAAAGGAGACGAAATGAGTTATCTAACTTTTTTGTTTGCAGTTACTTCAATTGTTGGGTACCTGACAACTTCACATTACTTATATTGTACTAAATTTCTACCTGCGACTTCGCCTAAGTAATTTGCATAAGCAAAATTATCAGATACAGAAATAAAAAATAAGAGTACTAAAGTAAACTTGTAAACAAATTCGATAAAAAGCTGTTATTCCGATATTAAAGACGACGAGAGTTCATTTTGATTTTGAATAAAAAATACATACCTATACCTAAGTTTAAAAAAAGAACATCAATCCCATCATCTCATGTGAATTGAATACCGTATTGGATAAAAAAGAAACTGAAAGCAGAATTCATGTGAATTTCAATTTTGGTCGCAGCATTTTTTTGTTCGTTGAATATTCGAGCATGAAAACGGAGCACGAATATGCGACGGATCAGTTCATGGAATTATTCTAGTCGGATTTTCGATCCGGTTTAGATTTCTGAGAGTTTGTACTAATAAACTCGGCGTGGGTGAGAAGGAACCAATTTTACAGTTTACACTGCGAATAATAGTTGGGTATTTTCTGGACATTTTAATCAAAAGTTGGTAAACGTTGAATGTCGAGGCTGTTACACTGGATTCTTTTTACGAGAAAATTGTGAGATTGACTTAAACAGGAGCGAGTTTTTCTTGGAATAATAACAATGTTAAGTATCTTAATTGCGCAGAAAGTGGCAGTGCAATGTAACGTTTTTTCTTTCAGATTCATAATAAACTTTCTAGGAAAAAGACTTGCTGCCTTTAGGTACCTCACCGTCATAATAGACAACAGATTTTTCAGTTTGAGCAAGTTTAATTCAGGACATTTATAATGAATGAAAACAGCTTTAAACAGTATAAAAACAGGTATAAAACCAGAAGCTGAATTCTATACTTTTTAATGTTTAGTATTATAAGATATCTAGTCGGATACCCAACAAGAACCACTCTCAGAAAGTTGAATGTAAGTTGGAAATGTAATTCCTTTCCGCAGAATGCTTTAGTAACATTTTCCTAGTAACCTATCTTACTCATCTGCCTTGCCTTTACCCAACTATATTAGATCTGATTTAATCTAACTGGATGCAGATGGATACGTACGTATTACATACGGAACGACTGACGAGTAGATACCAAACTTTGGTACTATAAAAGCAAATAGGTACATGAAAATCAATAACATGACGTTGAACAATGCGAAACTTTAAACTGACCAACAATATGCATGCAGCAAATAATAAACGTAATAATTAAGCAAATACATTTTCAGACGCCCTGTTGTTTCTCTGTATACCTCATCGCTGCATTTAATTAACTTAATGGAAAATGTCAGCAAAGGATAACAAAGGACTGTGACCAAGATATTAACAAACCCTTAATATGAAGTCGGTGATGGCAGAACAAATGAGTATTATTATTAAGTGGAAACTCATACCATTTCCTACAAATAAGTACAAAAGGAATATAAGAACAAATCGATACATAGCATTTTAAATGAGTATTACAGATAGCGCGCTCCATTTCAAATTGAAGTCATATTTTTTTCCAATAAGTCACTCATGAAATTTTGTGTAGGACAAGGTTTCCTTTTGTCTCAGTTGGAGATAGCGAGAGGCGCTTACGCTCACCTTAGAATCCCCGGCTAAGTCAGGGAAGGGAACACCGGGGTGGTTTTTAGACAGTAAGAATCTGACATACCCCTCCGCCCCCTAGTGTACCCCAGTGATCACTAATTAATCGTAATTCTAGTTAGTGTCCTATTTTTTGGTTTCATTCTGAGCTGGAAAATCTCACATCTAGAATCACGATTAGTTAGTACCCCGTAAAATACCTTTCACAATGATAGGAAACTAAGATATTCGTTACCATTCCATCTGGAACACAAACATTTCATCGAGTTTTTTACTAGAAAAAATTCCACATTTTTGTGTGGAGCGTTGCGGAGCGCTATCGGTAAAATCTCCATAAGGGTAAAAATAGAAAGAGAGGCGTACCTATGAATAACGATGAACCCTAGCACAACGATGGACGTTGAATCTAACACGAATTTCGTAAGTAAATGATTACATACTATAATAATACTTACAAGATACGAAACAAAAAAAAAAAAGAATCAAAACAAGATTCCACGATTCTTGTATCGATCAAGCAAGTTAACCAAAATAAGCTCAATGGTGACAAGTCAAATTCCTGTCATATTGACGTTCGTGACAAAAAGTTACCATAAAGAAAACCTTCTTAACTTTTCACAATGGACATATTTGATATAATAAAACTATTCAATTGTAATGAAATTGTCAGAACCGGTATGTTGCTGGTGGTTCAAAAAAAGATGATGAATTTTAAAAAATATCGCGATTTCGGTAGTTATTTTACTTAAACGACATTTTGCGTCATGGTAACGCGTTGCTATGGTTGGGGTGAATTGAATAAAGGCTTGAGACATTCATAGTATACTGAAAGAGTAGGAAGTTTATCAATGACCAATACATAATTATACAAATAAATAAAATTAAAGTGTCAGTTTGTAATGACAATGTAAGACGAGAGTCCTTTTACTAAATGACCTTTAGCAATTTTTGTTTTGTCTCTCTGTCTTTCTGTTTGTTTGTTCCGGCTGATATCCGAATCGGCCGGATCGATTTTGCCGTTCTCGCAGATAGCTGATGTTAATACATATACTATAGGATTCTTTTATTTAAAAAAAATCAAATGATGGTTCCACCTAAAAAAATGAAAACCTCGAAGTAAACCGAGATCCACACGGATCAAATCGCTAGTTATTTCATATAGTATAATCCCTGTGTGCTATATTTTAGTATTAAAAAAATAGAGATCTGTAAGAAAATTCACGTGAAGGAAGTCACGGGTAAAAACTAGCCGTAATTACATGAAGAAAGAGACGGTGCTAAAAAAATAGTTTACTACATTACAAAAGGTCCCACTCCTCGCTTACTTGGTAGACAAGCGTGCCTTTAAATTCATCGCTAATTATAATGAATGTCAAACAGATTCAATTAGGCTGCAATGAACCTCCCCTCAGCAAAGACCTATGTTGGTAAAACGACAACTATCGCTAAGTTATTAAATTAATGTTAATAGTTATGACAATAATATGTTAATAGAAAGAGTTGTATTTTAATTCACCTTTCTATTTTTTATTAGTTATGTATTTAATATGTATGTATGTATATTGTATGGAATTTTTATAGTAATTACGTAGAATTTTAAGTATTTTGTTCTTATGTACACTTAATTTTATTCAGATAAATACTTTTTGTTCTTTTCTTTAAACACTAATTTTGCTGTGTAACCTACCATGTTATCTCTTCACCAACTTTGGTTGACTATTACAGAATGCCTAAGGCATTAAGACCGCCTTTGTAATTTTGTTGAGTAAATAAAATTGCATAAAGTAAATAAATAAAAAATGTCTCAGCGAAAAGTAAGAAGCAGATCGGTGCAATAACTTTGCTGGAAATTTTCTTACAATAACTAGTTTTCAACACTCAAGAAAATGTAAAACGTATTTCGTAGAGCAGCTGAGTAATTCAAAATTGAAAGTGGTAAATAATTAAAGTTGACATAGCTTCTTTGGAAAATTGTTCCCTAAGCTTGGAGCAAGGTTGCACGATTCCTAGAAGATGGCAATAAAATACAGCACCATTATTTTGTATGCAGAATTTTATCGCAATGTTATGGAGGGGCCGTACTCTGCAATTTCCGAGGACGACTGTGTTGTTTTATTGTGATACGTATAATGCGGTTTTCAAGGAATTTTACAAACTTCAGTACTATTTATTCTTTTTCTTTTTTTTTGATCAGATGATTTAAGACAATTATTTTTTTTCTATAATTAATTAAACTACTATTAATTGATACTGTTATTAGTGTCGGATTAACGCATAAAGTCTTGGGGGCAAGAAACAGCACCAAAATTTTTTTCCAAGCACATGGAAGGTAAAGCTGTTTAAAAATCCGTGCATTTAAAATTGACAGCAAAATTGACTCCACGTATCTCTTTCGCCCTTCGTAATATTGTAAGGAACCTTATGATCTGCCGGTGTTTCGTATTTTGAGTTACCGCGGCCCTGGAACGCAAAGGGCTTTAGGAGGAACATGGTGGGTTTTAGTGAGTAAGAGTCTGACACTCCCTTCCGCTCCGCTCACAGCGGAAGAAGTCGTTTGATGATATCCCATCAATCAAAAGGTTAGGTTATTAAATAGGTTTTTTTTAAAGGCTCATCCTAATTTACTTATGGATAGAGGGGGCACAGGTTTGGATGCTTAGGACATCAAGGCGTTTTAATTCGGCACTAACTGTTATACTTTGTGATTATAATATATGTATACTGTGATCTTCGAGAACGCTATTGATTGTATAACTGAACCTAGAGCTCGCAGGCTATGGTCAGAGCTATTGAAGTTTTGTTGTAATACATATCTGAAACTGGCTAATATTTTTTAAAGATAGAGAGAAACTTGGAAGTTTAAGATTAAAGAATTTCGTGTTGACTTACACTTCATTCATAAGTAAATATTGTTTTGAATATGAGGTAATGACGGACAAAGCTTTAGGGGAAATAACTTTTCAAGAGTTTAAGAACGGGAAACTTTCTGTAAAAAAGAAATTGTTGAGAATAAAACTATCAGTCATCAACTGTTTTTTCCTAACTATGTTGGAGTCGGTTTCCAGTCTTACCGGATGCAGCCGGATTACAGAGTTTTACATGGAGCGAGACTTTGTCTCTGTCAACTCTGAACTAGACTAGAGTCAAGAAGAAAAACATCTCAATTAATAAAGACTAAGCAAATATAGGACGAGTCATTAATGTTACATTTACAGGACCAATATGACTTCGAAATCTTCTATCAGCGCTTGATTCCTTTGGTAAATTCTGGACAATTACGGCAATCAATTGGCTATTCTATTTACTTGTAGGAACGATCATAATCTCAGTCTGAATATGTCAAAAATATCTCTAATTTACCTAATTTCTATGACATTGATAGTCGATGAGATGAGATTGCGAATAAATCTTGGTTTTTATTTTGTAGAGTTGGCCTTAAGAAATCAAGCTAATGAAAGATAATGACGCCCTAACAAGAAATATTATTTGGGATATAAATAATATTGTTATTGATCATAACCAGGAGTTCTCAATCTTTTCATACTGTGACCCCCTTTGTGGGATACATGATGAAGGACAAATTAGATTTAATGAAAAACAAATTTCTAATTTTAACTCATCGTTTGATTGTAGCCTTACATAGCTTAAGATAAATAATTACCAGAGAGGTAAACTCAGTCGGTGTTAGTGCGATGTCGCTTGTAAAGGTCAGCATGTTAAAATTAATTGGTAAATATCGTGCAAGTTCTTTTTTCTATGGTACGAATTCAATTTCCTCGGCTGCCTCGTTGGTCTAGTGGTTTCAAAGTTCAGTTTCAGTTATTTTATCCTAACGAACGTGAATGTAGGTCATCAAGCCACATGTAACGTTAGCTTTCGTTGTTTGGGTGGTTTCTACAGATATATCCATATATACAGAAACATATTCAATTTTATTTTTTTAAGGATGTGAAATCGTCAAATGACTTCTCCGCTCTGGGTGGAGCGGAAGAAAGTGTCAGACTCTTACTGACTAACGCCTGTGTTACTCCTAATGCCCTTTGTGGTCCAGGACCGAATAACCAGTAACTCTTTCGAAATCCGCGGCCCTGAATATAATATTCATACTAATATTACAAATGGGAAAGTTACCTACTCTATCTGTCTCTTACGGTTTCATGACTAAACCATTGAACCTTTGCGGGGTGAGTTTGAATCCGAAGAAAGGAGATAGGTGCCGATTCCCTGGTTCACAAACTTAACCAACATTAGAGAATTGTCATCTCTTACTAACATGCAGCGAAAGAAAAGGACGGTGACATTTTAAAACTAAGTTAAAGATGTCAAATTAGGTTTTCCTTGTTCTTTTCCGTGTTTTTAATCAATACGTTCCGACATGTCAACTAAAATTGCATGGAAGTTTCAGATTGACTAAAATTGACAGGTCAAATTTATTTTCGCCACTTTCTGGTTTTATTGGACAGCAAAAGATAGAAATAGACTAATTTTATTAACGTTTGTGAACAAGAGAATCGGCACTATAGGCTACTTTTTATTCGAGATCATGTGGGATCTGTGACCGCCATGATCGGATATACGTGAGTAAACGCTAGTACCCAATACATCCATTACATGAAACTTGCGATGTCTTTTGAAGAGGATGCCACACAATGTCGTTTGAAGTCAATACGTCCAGTATCTGACATCAAAGATTTTCAATCAATACCTAGATTCTGAAACTACGGTCTTAATAACGTTTAAACTGCGATCATCCGCGAAGCCACGTTAACGTGTTTCATTCGATGCCTGCTGGACCAAAGGAATTGTCTGTCAATCCCGACGTCAGGTTACTACTTTTGTGTTCAACTGGCGAATGCGCTAGTTTCGGGCAGTACAGTTGCCTCGTTAGACACAATGGTGACAATGGACAAGTACCCACAGAGCTTTGTACTGCGCGATTAAAGGATGCGTTGTGTATTTGAAGGTGTACAGGCACTTATGCATGTATATGTGAATTTTGAGTGTGTGCAGTAACTGAAAAACACTCTACACTGAGATTTGTACCCATCAGTAGGTACATCTACATTTCGCCAGTTATGTTTTCCCACGGAATGGGGACGAGCCTATTGCCATCAACCGGGCACAAATCCAGACTCAGCAGTCGCGCTTTGCGACATCTAAACCAACTAGGCAGTCTAAAAAAAAAAGTATAATTATATGACACAACTTTCATCTTTTTACAAAAAGCCAATTGTGTGAAAATGAATCCGTCTCTTTTGTGTTAAGGAAATATAAAGGTGCGTGGCGAGGCGTCGGAAGGCCTCCGAGTCGAGCGAATACACGCGTCACCTCGTGCTACTCGAGCGCAGTGAAGCGTCAGGCGCTTTTACCGTGTTGCTTATAATATGCGTCAATGTGAATGGATCCTTATACAGTCATAGTACTACTTGAACCATATTTGCCAATGGAAAAGGTGTTGAATATATAATATGATATTTGGACCAATGTTTGTATTGGTCCAAAGTTGGCATTGACTTTGAAAGTATTTTAGTCAGTAGTCTGTGACTTTTTCTTTACAGTAAGCGTATTTTTGGATTCAATGTTTTTCAGCCTGTTACTCACTAATTATATTGAAATTTATTTTATAACCAATTAATAAATTATTTTGTGCGTGCTTTTTCATCACGTTATAGATAGCATAGTACGGTAATGGTTTTTATGAAATCGTGACTTATGGTTTTGATTGATGTTATACCTAATAAGATTTTGTGAATTAATGAACGAAGAATATATAAAATATGTTAAATACACTTATAATACTTTAACACTTTTTTTTACTGTTTCGTGGGTCTAGTGGTCGTGAAATCGCGAAGCGCGAATGCTGAGCATGAGGCCTTGGGTTCGATTCCCAGGTCGGGCTAAGTGTTATTGGGTTTTTTCATCAGGAATTTCTCCGTAGTAGTCTCGGAGTCTGGATTTGTGCCCGGTTGATGGCAGTAGGCTCGCCCTTGAAAATGTAACTGGCGAAATGTGGGCGTACTCATGGGTACACCTCTGCCTAACCCTTCGGGGAATACAAGCGTGATGATATGTATGGAACTTTATCAAAACATATTTTTTTTGTCAAATGTCTTACTGTAATTTGTGTTCTGCAATCAAAACATCCAGTTTTTATTTTTTCAAATAACGCTGTTTGGCTATTCTTTAGTTAACTACAGAGATGATCAACCGTCAGGATTAGAAGTTTTAAATAAGAAGTAGTTTCTCATATATTTATGTCTAAAAATATGTCATGTTTATGTAACACCTATCCAGCCTCGACCGTAACGCAACTATAATAAAATTCAATTTAAAATCTTAAATTAGATCATGGTTAAATAATAACCACCAACCACTATCAAAGGAAAACACAAATAGTAAACAACGTTCACAATTTCCAACTGACATTTTCCAATATTCCGGAGGGTAGATTTGATTTTAATACCCCGTCGCGGCGTCGCACCGCGTCCATCACGCGCTGTTAAAACTGCCACTTGTTCACTTCCTACTGTTTCCGATACACCCGTCACAATTTATTTAAATGAGTTTGCTCTCTTGACTCAGGTCAAGGTCAGAGGTGACAGTGACAAAGTTGACGATGGAGTGAGCTTACTCAGCGCTTTAGGGTTGAATGCGTTTGGAAATACAGTTGCAGGTAGAGAGTTCCCCGGGGTTGCGGGACGTCTTAACAGGATACCGTGGCCCCGGAACGTAAAGGGCAACAGAAAGAACAGGGTGGTTTTTTAATCAGTAAAAGTCTGACAGTCCCTTCCGCCCCACTTAGGGTGGAAGGACTCATTTGGTGATTTTAACCATCTTAAAAAAAAATGTCGTGATGGCCTAGTGGTTAAGGCGCTCGCCTCTCATGCATGAGGGTGTGGGTTCGAATCCGGGCAAGTACCAATGTGACTTTTTCAATTCATATGTACTTTCTAAAGTTTATCTTAGACATTACTGACATTCCGTGCCTCGGAATGTCAGTAATGGTCCGTTGGTCCCGGCTGTCATTCGTGGATCTTTGACAGTCGTTACGAATCGTCAGAAGCTTGAGAGTCTGACAACTAGTCTTACCTAGGGGTATCGTGTTACCCAGTTACTGGGTTGTGGAGGTCAGATAGGCAGTCGCTCCATGTAAAATACTGGTATTCAGCTGCATCCGGTGAGACTGGAAGCCGACCCCAACATAGTTGGGAAAAGGCTAGGCAGATGATGATGATGAAAAAAAAAGGTAGAGAGTTCCAATCCTTTAATAAAGACGTATGCTGTAGAAGCAGGCGGTTAAATTAATTTTGTTAATCAAAGTACCTAGTATATTCATTAACGTTATTCATTACTGCCCTGTTGGTCTCGTGTATAATAATAAGAATAAGGAAAAAATGAAACCGGCATTTGAAAGCAATTAAAAATAAAATTTTACAATTACTTGAAAATAAGTCAGGTTAAAAAAGTGTTTTTTTTAGTAGTCGTCTTAGAATTATAGTTGATGATGTCAGTTACCCAATTGAGGGTTAATGAGGTCAAAGTACGATCTTACGGCCTGCTTTTACAAATTCCAGCGCAGCTCAAAGTTGTTTGAAAACAAAGAGAATGTATTTCTATGGTGATTAAAACTCTAATTAAATTCGACGGAAATCGTAACATCATCATCTGCCTAGCCTTTTCCCAACTTTGTTGGGGTCGGCTTCCAGTCTAACCGGATGCAGCTGAGTACCAGTATTTTACATGGAGCGACTGTCTATCTGACCTCCACAACCCAGTAACTGGGTAATACGATACCCCTAAGTAAGACTGCTTGTCAGACTTTCAAGCTTCTGACGACTCGTAACGACTGTCAAAGATCCACGTATGACAGCCGGGACCAACAGCTTAATGTGCTTTCAGAGGCATGGAATGATGTCAGTAATATCTAAGATAAACTTTAGAAAGTACATATGAATTGAAAAAGTCACATTGGTACTTGCCCGGATTCGAACCCACAACCTCGACGGAAATCGTAACATTTTTACAAAATAGTCTTACATTCATCCAATGTGTGGGTATGTATAATTTTGCTAGCTATGAACTAACTAAAATAAAATACAAACTCAACACGCCTAAGACCCCGTAGAGAGTTTGTATAAAATAACTAATAATTTTAAACTTTATTACATAGGCACTTAAGTTCGCATTCGTGCTAAACTGACTCTGTATACAAATAATAATATTGTAAAACGTTGAATTTAAAAGAGTACGTATGGAGTTTCTTGCCTATTCTTCTCCATACAAAACTACCTTTTGGAAGGGGCAACTAGATTCAATTCTATTTTTATTTTCATGTTCAAAAATGCCTTACAGTGGCCTAATTGAAATAAATGATTTGACTTTGACTTCTGACTGCCTCGTTGGTCTAGTGGTCGCAAGCGCGACTGCTGTGCATGAGGTCTTGGGTTCGATTTCCAGGTCGGGCAAAGTGTTATTGGGTTTTTACATCAGGAATTTCTCAGTAGCAGCGTCGGAGTCTGGATTTGTGCCCGGTTGATGGCAATAGGCTCGCCCCCTATTACATTGGAGTAAAAACATAACTGGCGAAATGTGGGTGTACTAATAGGTACACCTCTGCCTAACCCTTCGAGGATTATAGGCGTGATGTTATGTTATGTTATGTTCTGACTTTGCTAAAAATCAAATTGATTAACCCAAAAAATAAGATTTTTCATACAATCAGACTGGTCCCTTTCCACTCCTTTAGGGGCTGAATGTCCTACAACCCACACCTACATTTACAGAAAGGCCGTGTGTCACGTTCCTATTTCCATTAGTTTCAACTGTGCGCTGATACGCCCGTCACTCAATCATGGTCAAGTCAGGTTCTCAGATAGCATATTCATAGCCAACTAGATACTGAAATGATAACCACTCACTGCTGTTTGGTGCATATCTACCAATAATAGTGTGGAAATGTATTGTTTCGACGATAGCATTCAACTATTCAAACTAAGTAAGTGGGAACATCTTGATCGAATAGGTTATGTAACACATGCGCAAGCTACCAGATAATCACACAACTGTTTAACTATACGAACTAATTTCCTGTAGTTAAACAGTTCTGTGATTATCTGGAACTAGATACTGCCCTCGACTTCGTTCGCGTTAAGCATTGTTACTGCTCTGCTCCCGTAGGCCGTAGCGTGTAACATTGCCATTTCCTCAAAAACACAATAAGAATTTTTCAAATCCGACTTATGGTTCCAGAGATAACCGCGTTTAAACAAAAAAAAAAGAACTCTTCGGTTTTATTTATTTATTTATTTATTAAAACTTTATGCACATGTAAAAAATACACTGTACAAAGGCGGACTTAATGCCTTAGGCATTTTCTACCAGTCTACCTTAGGGTGATGCAGAGACAAAAACAAAGTAGGTGCACAGATACAGAATACATACATATATACAAAAATATATATATATATATAAATATATAATATATATAAAGTGGGGAGAGAAATAAAATACATAGATGTTGAAGTACAGCAAATTAATTGTGGGACGAGTCTGCCAACTTCTTTTGTAAGTGTTCGCGAGCTTTTACCTTGAATGTGAACCGATTGGTGGCCATCCTGATATTCAGAGGGAGTGCGTTCCATAAGAAAACCGCCTGGACAGGAAAAGAGGATTTGAGAAAACCAGAGCGGTGGGAAGGACATCGTAGAAGACGATTATTGGAGGAACGAAGGTTCTTGCTGTGCGCAGAGCATAAATATTGAAAGTGAGAAGTCAGATAAGAAGGAGAACTAGGTTTGTCTAGGAGAGAAAATAAGGTTGTTAAAGCCCTTAACGCTCTGCGCTGTCTGATGGGTAACCATTTTAAGAGTGACCGATGCGCGGACACGTGGTCATACTTACGGAGATTAAAAACGAATCGAATGCAGTTGTTAAGAAGTCGGTCTAATTTATTGAGGAGATCTGCATTCAGGTCATAGTAACACACATCACCATAATCGAGTAGGGGAAAGATCAGGGACTGTACTAGCATTGCCTTTATGTGTGATGGAAGAACATTTTTCAATCTATAAAGCGCCCGCAACGTCCCTGTGACTCTCTTGCTCACATTGGCGACCTGCTTACGCCAGCTCAGGCAAGTGTCAACATGCAAACCCAGATTTCTTACCCAGGTTTTATTATATTAGTAAAGATTGAAAGCAAAATATCAGATTACAGATGTAAACGATTACAAAGTTACCTAACATTCAATGTAATTTTTATGGAAGAACTGCTAAAAATCGTACTAGTATTATAAACGCGGGATAAATGGATGCATGGATGTTGCTTGCTCTTTTACAATACGCGCCACGAAAGATGAGACTTGACAAGCGTCAGTAGTGGGGAACCTACGCGTATGGATGTACGAAATAGTTATCGTTTCGTGGCGCGTTTTGTACTATCTGAGAGATGTTGATCTAGCCTGTACCTAGGATAATTAATATTCCGTTTTTGTGTTCCCGTAGATTTCCTTAAGACGAGGTGTTAATAAATGTCCATTCACGACATACAGCTTATTTATTTATTAAAGCTTTAAACACATAATATAACTAGTTACCATTAGCAACTGACCGACTCCTTGACATATCAAAAGTACCTGTATTGGTCTAATTGTAATAATCGTAAAGGTTTTACACTGGCTCTAAAAAAAAACAATGTACAGAGACGGACTTAACACCTTGGGCATTTTCTACCACCTTATCTACAGGGTTGACTATGAAAAGGCGTCCAAAAGAAAATGAGATATTTAGTTTGTGTTGTTTGTGGTGTCTAGGCTTCCCTAACCACCATTATTTATTATTTATTTAAACTTTATGCAACAAAAGTACAAAGGCGGACTTAATGCTTTAGGCATTCTCTAACAGTCAACAAAAAGTGGTGAAAAGATAACATGGCAGGTGCAAAACCGCCACCTTGGTACCTTTACGAATATGTTTAAAGACTACTTAGTTTAGGAACTAGGTAAACTTTTTTATAAAATTTTTCTTTTTCTCTTACTTAACCCTCTTCTTGTTAATCATTATGTTTATCGTGTACGTCTCTAGATTTTCGAAAAGTACAATGTATCAAGTTAACCACCGTGCCAAAAATAAGTACTATAAAATAATCACTGAAATGGCCTTTGGTTCACAAAACCTATAGATATAGGCTTCCAATAGGCACCAATAGCTTTTATTGGAAGTCCACACCGTAGCACGGGGCATGTTGTTTCAACAAAACAATCCGGGAGTGTATGAATCAGTGGAAATTGTAAAAGGCTAGTCGCAAAAAGTTGTACAAACAATTGCTGGCCGAAAACTTTTTTCTTGTTGTCTATCAAGCAAAACGGGGTTAGTGAGTTTTATTAGATACTACTATTGAAATCAATGAGAAAAGTGACAATTTGTTCACCGACAGCGCTGCTTACAATAGACCAGTAGGCGTACCATGATTTAATTAAAAACGATTCAAAAGTAAGACATTTCAGTTGAAGTTCTTAAACTACATCGCTAAAATTCGTGCCATAAAGTCCAATTCGCTCAGTGGCATTTGAATCGTTGAAACAATTTAGGTTAGAGAAATAGTAACTTTAAATCAATTTACAGTAAAGCGTTTGAGTTGAACTGCTATAAGGATGTCATAGTACTAAATTTCAAAATTCGAAAGAAAAAATCGCTGTCAGATGGATAGGCTTTTATTGAATCTGAATATGGTATTGTCATGGTACGAATTTGGAGCACAGTTCAGTTTAGCTCCTTAATTGGATCGCGATAAGAGTTTGTGGTAGGACTGCTGATTAACTTGCAGGACTGAATACCAAATATATATTATATAATTGTATGTACATATATATCTGAGGTCAAACGGAACAAATAAACGATGACGTTTATTATTTGTTCCTTTTTTTGTACAGTCACAAGCAAAAACAAGTATATACTTAGCAACATTACAAAGCGATTTTCTTCGAATATACACATATTGATTGAAATGTCTTGTTTTTTTTTTAAAATATAGTATTTAATACTACTATGAAAAAGGTCTTAAATCAAAGTTACAACCATTATTTCACAAGATAATCGCTTTAGAATATCGCTAATTTTTCTATATTTTTCTTTCTACGTAAGCTTCGCTTCCTCATAGGCCATAAAAATAAATGTAAAAAAAAAACCGTTAATTTAACGCATTTTTTTATTTTAGAACGTATTACTTAACAGAAGGGATACAGTAAAAAAGATTTTTTATATAAACTGAATGAAAATATAAATTTTCTTCCAATGTGGGCTTTAATTACGTGGAAGGATTGTATCTATTTATAAGTTTAAAAAAAAAATTACCTACAGATTTAAAATATACCTAACTACCTTCTACCCACGGACGTTTTTTATCCACGTGTAAGAGAAGTATTTAATAAAACATAGCCGCATTCAGAAATAGTCCTCGTAACTGCCTTTTTTACCGATTGAATACTAAGTAGTATTGCAGTCATGAGGACTGCTGACAGAAGTCAAAATTTAACCTCGTGCACACGTTGGTGACGCGGAAACATAGGCATGTCTAAAAACGCGGCTAAAGAAGATATCCCTTCAAACATTTATAATCAGACCAGTAACCTCCAGAAATTACCTCTTAAGAACAAAAATAAAAACAATCTATATCTCTCTAAATTATTTTTTTAAAGGCGGACCGTGGATCTTCCGTGGCCGTTGGCATTATCAACTAATCTCCAAGGTGATGCAGAATATTAAGAAATATTTTCGACAAGCTCCTACAAAAACCAACAAAATCTTGAGATGCGAATCCTACCCAAGTCTTGAAAGGAGTTCCTCATGCTAAGTGTGTTACCACGGTCACTGTCTACTTAAGCCTAGCACGCTTTTAGAAAATAGTTTTCACATAATTGTCTGAAAACAAAGAGAAAAATTACATTGAATTTACCTCCTCCTACTAATAAAAGTATTACGAAGAATAACAAGCTATTTTGTTCGACATCATATTATGCATTATGTAAAAGCAAACCTTTTATAAGCGCAGTGTTTCCAGGTATCGCTGCGTTATCAGTTTCATCATTGTAATACAATATTTTATATTAAAATGAACGTCGTTCACTGTTATTATTATATTGTGTCAGTGAAAATCCTTTTATAATTAATTAATAAATTAGCTGACCGGCCCACGCGTTGCTGTGGCTCAGGTTTGCAATCAAAAAATAATAAGGTCAATAATTGACATAAAAACTATCCTATATTTCAAGTTACATCAAACACCACCATGTTATCTCTTCACTATCTTTAGTTGACTGGTACAGCACACATAAGGCATAAAGTCCGCCTTTGTTCTTTTTATGTTGCATAAAGTTTAAATAAATAAACTGCACACGGTGCGCAAATTTGATTAAAATCTGTTAAGTAGTTTTAAGAGTCTATCCCGTAAAAAACAACGTGACGCGTAATTTATGTATATTAAGATAGTAATGAAAAGTTTATTTCGGAACAATAACACAAAAGTATAACGATGATAGCAGCAAAAGTATAAACGCGCAGCTAACTAAGTCCTTCTCCAGATACAGAATGGAATGACGTTCCATTCAAAAAGTGCTTAATAGGTACGCGACATTCTCGAGATTAAGTTAATTGATAGTCGGGTAAAAAATAAAATAATATTAAACAGGGCAGGGCAAATGATTTGGGATGTATTTTAACGTTGCGTTAATGCGGGGAGTTAATGATGTGTGCAAGCGGTATTTGTGGTGCTCGTGGCATGTCTGTTGGTTCATGCGTGTGGTTTAATTGGGGTGTGTAAGGCAGATATGAGTATTTTACACTTCCGCGAATTTGTCTGTTTCATCATAATATTTGTAATTGTAACCAGGTGTCAAATTTCATTTTTCTCTTGGTTAATGGTTAGATGAATAAGCTTTTGTTTAATTTGCTGTAGATTTTTGAACTTACGTGTTTGTAATTTTATTTACGCATGGACACATCGATATTTTGACATCATAAAACAGGAATTTGCAGCGCAGCGAGTTCCTTTGTCATATTTTCCAATTATTTGTCGTTTCATATGAAGCAATTTTTGTATCAATTCATATTTTATGTCGTAAAATGAAACAAAATAAAATTGTATATAGTTTCATCAACGTTTGGAATAAAGGCTTAATTAATTTACCTCTGTATATTATTTATATTTCACGTAGTTATATCCTGAAAACACAAAGTGAAATAGTAGCGTCAGTCTATCAGAGTACTTGAAGCGTGAATCAAATACTTTAAAATGTCTTTAGTATATGTATACGTGTTGTACCGAGCTGCCAATTACCTTATTAGATTTTTATTTAGGCTTATTTAGAATAAAAAGTAGTACCAGCCTATTATTGTTATTTTGCTTGGCAAAAGCTACTTTTCGGTCAGAGAAGGCGCGTTATTTGAGTTTAATGATAATTTTTATAAGTACTGGTTTTTTTTCACCAATATCAGTTATGTCTAAGATAAACTTGGAAAGTACATAATAATTAACAGAGAAAAGAAAAGTAAGACAACGAATTAACTACTCTGTTTGTGCGCAGATTAATATTGCTTTTAGTAGCTCGCGGTAACATTGTACAGGATTAATTTCCTGTGAACTGGCTGCAAGGTGAGTCTATTTCGGTTGATATTTTGTGAAAATGAATACCCTGTAGCTTGAATAGTTCTATTTCCGCAAAGCCAGACAATTGCATTGTTTTCTGTAAGTGACATTGATTCGCCCACTCGGGCCACTATCCGCTATTAAAGCGTCCATTTTGCGTACGTATACGCTCATCTATGTTGTTATTTTCATACACTTTTGCAAGATTTGCCACACAATTTTGTATGATAGGGAGAATATTTAATACAAGTTATTTTATAACTTGTAAAGGTTCTGGTTGCAACACTTACCAGTTTTGTTAACTATCTAAGGTCTATTGCACCCACAAATGTTTTTTGTTAAGTTAACATTGTTATATTCTGAATTCAAATAAATGATTATTATTTCATTTATTTATTTATTTCATAATATATAATTACATTTTTAAATATTAATATAAAAATATTTAAGATATAAAAATTGTATTATTATTATTCTGAAGTTAAGATTTTTTTTTTGTCTTGACTTACACTTACTTCAAAAGTCAAAGTTTCGAATACGAGGTGATGGCGGACAAAATTTTAGGCATTATAACTTTTCAAGAGTTTGAGAACTGTAAACTTTCTTTAAGACTTCAGTCGACTTTAAACTTTATTTAAGAGGTTTTATAACTCGTCGTTTGCCTAATCTTTTCCAAACTATGTTGGGGTAGTCTTCCAGTCTATCTGGATGCAGCTGAATACCAGTGTTTTACATGGAGCGGCCTGTCTGACCTCCACAACCTACTTACTGGGTACTCCTTTTACCCCTTTACCCCTTATCTCGTCAGATTTTCAAACTACGAATGTAAACCAGAAAATTCTCGTCCAATATTTGGGTTCATAAGTGGGTTTTCATTAGTTTTTGCATGTTATTTTCATGCGGATAACTGTTTAGTAACACGAGTAAAGGCAAGCGCGGAACTCATCGGTTCAGGTTGATTAGTGAAGCTCTATTATAAAACCGTCTCGCTGACTAGTTTGTAGTTTGTAGTGATGCAAGGGGAAGTTGTTTAATCAAACTTTTTATAAAACAAAAACTTATTCACAGTATTTTAAATCCGACGTTGGTAGGTTAGATTCCATTTACATTTTTTTTAATTACTGACGATATAAATGGTGTCGCTGTGGGTTCTAGAATCATGTACGGAACCCGCGGTAAAAATTTTCGTTACGATATCTCTTTCATTCGTTACGGCACACAGAATTAATTGAATGCAACTAAAAATGCTTTGTTCCAATATGAGCGATGAAAATATGGAAGTTTGAGGACGCATTGTTATTTTAAAAATTGTCTATCTTGGTTATTTATAGTCCTCAAAAATAATTAGATAGAATGAAACAAACAGATAGATTTGCCTATATACCTACCCATAATAAACTAGCTTTTGTCTGGACTTCTAATGTCTAATGTCGGTTATCGTGAACACAGACGAAGTCGCGGAATAAAAAGTAGCCTATGTCCTTCGTTGGGGTTTAGTTGTGAAAGCGTTACAGACAGACAGACAGAGTAACATTCGCATTTACAATATTAGTATCGATGTATTATGTATATTTCTCCTCATCGATTTGGATGACCGAATTTAGTTTCAGATACTCGTCACTCGTAACGCAAAAGAATTGTCCTGCAGAATTAAAAACATAACTGTAGAAGTGTTTCATTCTCTCTTAACATATTTGGAATTTTTCGTGTAACATCGAGTTGGTTTTATTAAAGTTTTATACGAAAGTAGAGCTCCATGACGACCTACGTGAAACAAGCCTCTCTCAAACTTGTCAATACCTACTAGATACACAAGAGACACTGCACATTTCAAAAATGTTCGAAAAAAAAATCACTGAAACATGTTACATGTCAGTATTGGATTTTGGAGCTAAAGCTGTACCATTGTCCACAGAATAATATCCATTTTTCAACCGGCATCAAATAAGTCGCTTTCTATTCGAACAAGTACGGATTGCTCGCTTGTATTGCTAATTAACAAGGCAGTTTCATAGCAAACTAAAAAAGTCTCAATTATTGAAATGTATTATTGCGGATTTAGTTTCTGGTTACCTTCTTTTTATTATCTCATTGAAATATGTAGTTTTATATCAACGAATTTTTTTAAAGAGTTATTTTTTTTCTTTTTTCTTTTTTGTTAATAGCGGGTAATTTTTAGAAGTAGTAGTGTGTTTACAAAAATTATTTCACTGTTATAAAGCTTCGCTATTGCCAAGTGTCATAGGATATGTTTTATGGTTGACTTGCACGCGGGCATAAGTTAATTAATCAAATAATATATAATTATAATCGTATTGATATTGATTTTACTGCCTCGTTGGTCTAGTGGTCGCAAAACGCGAGTGCTGAGCATGAGGTCTTGGATTCGATTTTCAAGTCGGGCAAAGTGTTATTGGGTTTTTCCATCAGGAATTTCTCAGTAACAACCTCGAAGTCTGGATTTGTGACCGGTTTATGGCAATAACCTCGCCCCCTATTACATGGAACTTAAACATAACTGGCTAAATGTGGGTGTACTAATGGGTATACATCTGCCTAACCCTTCGGGAATAACAGGCGTGATGTTATATTATGTGATATTGATTTTCATTATAATTCCATAGATCAGCAACTATGGAGGACGATGAAGATATAGCGACATTAGACGACCAGTTCCTAGCCTTTGCTAAATTCTTGGCTATCGACCGGGACGGTACGACCATAAATTTGTACCGTAGCGACTATTGGCTGCGACAGAGCAAAGTGTTAGACGACAGGAAACTGACTATGACCGATACAGGACTCGCGTGGATGAAATTTGAGTAAGTAATAATTTCATTAGGACTGTTCTCTGTAGTGATATAGGAGGTCATCCATTGAGGGTCAAAGGCATATTGTCAAAGGTACGTATAGCTTTGTCACCCTTTGTATTAGTTATCGTCATGCTGTCTCTAGTAGTCACCAGTGACATCAGCACGACTGAGTAGGTATATTACTGTTTATTGCTATTGTATTCTTATACAAAATAAACCTCGTTTGGGACTATTTTTAGCAGGAAGATGTTTGAAAAATATATTTTTTGTGCATATATTGTAGGTGGAATATCTGTCTAGAATGATAGTTATCGCTTGTTATACATCGCTCCGACACAGAACGTTAGCTGCCAGGGCTACGCCCGCGAGACGCTTTTTTTGTTGTAATAAAATTGGTCTAACTTTAAATGGTCTAATTAGAATAAGTAAGTGTTTTGACTGTGACTTTGATTTTGTCTTTGACTTTGACTTTGACTCTGACTTTGACTATTAAAAGCCCTAACTTGATTAGTAAATCATTTTCTATGCTGGAGTTGTGCAGTTGTAATAAGCGATGACCTAATTCTCATTTAATGACCTGCATCATCATCATCATTAGGTATATCAGCCGAACGACGTCCACTGCTGGACATACGCTTCCCCTAAAGATAGCCACTATGACCGGTCCTACGCTGCCCGCATTCAACGACCTACATACTTAGTTTAATTTTTTCTCATCTACATTTTATCTATTTCAGTAAAACGGAACTTACGTACGGCGAATGGCATGAATTCTTAACAGATATTTGTATGAGCAAAGAGATGAATCAGGTGGATGTTGAGGAACAGTTGACCAGTTGTGGTTTGCCGGGATCTGTTTTAGTGACCGTACCACAGTACAGGGTCTTCTTCGATACCTACGAACCGCCAAATAAATTGATACATTATGCCTGTTTTTCAATTCAGATAAGAATTTATAAGTGTCCTACTTACTGGTGTGATTTTCTTAATAATGACGTGCAATTTTTTTTTACCCTTCTTTCATGTTCTCGTGCTGATTACACGCATAAATGACACTCTATGTATGATTATTCTTTTTGTTGACAAGTATTATTTTAATTTATAGTTATTATTAATGTTTACATGATTTTTGGATATTATGATTTTATATTTTTATTTTTTAAATAGTAACATATACGTATGTGTAATAAAAATCATATAATAAAAATAAAAGTAAATTTTATTTTTATTATATGATTTTATTATTTTGAATTTTGTTGATTTGAGTTCTAATATTGACTAACATAGTATTAAAACTTTTGTTACAAAAAACTATAGACATTATTAGTCTGAAATAAAATGAATTTAATTTTAATATTAATAAAGCAGTTCGCCCACAACACCGAAACATACTACATACATACATACATAAACTCACGCCTTTTTCCCATGGGGGTAGGCAGAAACTATAGAACGCCACCTGCTACGATCCTCACATACTCCTTTCGCCTCATCTACGTTCATACAATCAAACATACTATGACGTTTTTATAAACGTATCAGGCACGTATCACGAACTGTATGCACAGTAAACTTATAAACAGCGCGTCAACAGACAATGGTTGGTGTTTGTCGGTGACGGAACGGTCTAGTGGGCACGGGCTCATATAACTTTTCAATACACAGATTCTGTTTTTGCCTGACACTTTCCCAGCACGGTCATGGTACGATCGAACAAGGTATTTGGTTTACAGACAACAATAATTGTTTTTCTACTATTTTGTGTTGACTTTTTAAGCTTGTGGTGTTTAACAATTTTGAACGTATTTAGAACTAGCTTTTGCCCGCGACTTGGTCCGCGTAAATTTCGGTTAAAATCATGACTCGAAACGACACGTGGCGCCATCTATGATCATAAAAACTTTATTGGGATTTCATTCGGAAACTGTACTTTTTTTCGGGATTAAAGATACCCTATGTTCGTTCGTGTACACCTGGCAACGTATTTGCAAAATTTCAGGATGATCGGTTCAATGGCTTAGGCGTAAAATGGTAACAAACAAACAAACAAACTTACTTTCGCAATTATAATATTAGTTAGGATGATTTAACAGAATTGACACACTCAAAATATTATTTAAAACTAGTGGCAAGTTAGTTGCCTATATACCAAATGGCTTGTTCAACTGTACCTATGCTACGGTGTAGTGGGTAATTTTTTTTACGCAGCCGCCCTTTTTTTTTGTCCGAGTAACGTTCACGAACTTTATAAAGCCTCGAGGTTCGAACGCGTATCATGAACCCACACGCATGTAGTGATATGGCCGTGCGACACTGCCTACTGCATTCGTAACACGTCGATTTTGTTTTTTGAAAGAGGTGTATTCTGAAATACAGTGAAACATAAAAAAATAAATAACAAGTAAATTAATGACTTAAATAAGTTACGATAACATGGCGCACCCCTCCAAAATTCAAAACGTTTGAAAGTATTTACAAGATTCACAACGCATGTGTGCGTACTGAGAGGGCTCTCGAAACAAAGACAAATCAGCGATTTGTTGCTCAACTAGCGGCGTTATTAATTTGGTACTCATTGTTCTTAGTATTACGTACCCATTTTCAATCGTATTTGAAAGCGGTGTAAATATTAGTCATATATCCGTACATATCCATATCCGAAAATTCCATGTTTTTTAACATTCCTGGTTTTACATTTCAGGCGTACGGGAATAAATACCAACAATTGTTTTTGGTTACGTAGAATTCTGTGCATCCAATATTCCTTTGACAAATTCCGATTGACATAAACCAACTAATAGTTTTGATTGATCAAAGCGTGCATTTATATAGACAATATAGGTGCGTCAAGTGAGACCCATAATATGGACAAATCACAGAAATGCAAACTATTTGATTTTGCTAAGAGGTACTTGAATGTGGTTAGTCATGATTTAATGTTAGGTGCCGCTAAATTGCGTGTTTGTACATACATACAGGCTAGGTTTTTGTCTAACTAAAAAATATTAATATTCTTCACAATGGTGAGAAGGTAGTTTTATTTATCGACCAATCCTGACATCTACATAATAAAAATGAATCGCTACCTAAATGTGTTGCTATGCACAAAACTCGAGAACAGCTGGACCGATTGTGCTGATTCTTTTTTTGTTGTACCTATTCGTAATTTCCCGGACAAGGTTCTAATGGATAGATTTTTTTTGGAAAATCCATCGGAACTGTCGGAAATTAACATTCGAGCGAAGCCTGGGTGGACCGCTAGTTTTATAGGTATAAAAACATCGTCATTGTTTAAAATGAATTCAAGGGCAGATTTTTTTGGTGTTTTCAATGTTGATAGTACAATAACCGCTTTTCATATTTACTTAAAAGCTTAATTTTCATTTAAAAGAAGCCTGAAAACAATGAATTGTTCTACACATTTTATACGAACGTAAATTCATGGTTCAGTTGATTTTTTAAAGAACAAAACAAAATTTAAGCTTTTATTTAAAGAGCTGGTTTCGGCGTTCGTGGAAGCTTCACTAAATTTAATTGAACCATCATACCATGTCAGCTACAATAAACCTATTCGGACTGTACCGACGAGTGGCTATGGATACCTGAAATATTCATACTAAACTGGAGAAATAACAATGTAATTTTGAACATAACATTGTAGTAACATTTCAAACAAAATACATGTTTAAGAAGCTTATGTATAAGCTTCCAAAATTTTTGAAATACATAAATTTACTGGGAATTGTTGAGAGTGGACAATATTTAAGGGATTGGGATGGTATTAAAATTTTAATTAATTAAAACGTAATTGTATCGATGGTTTATTTAGTTTTGAAATTAATTGTATTTTTTATATGGATACATAGTGAAGGCGGATGAGACGCTGTTGGACGTATTCTTATTACAACATGTCTCATCTCCCAAAGCAAGTAGCGTGATAGGTAATGTATAGCCTCACTGACCAGACCAGTACGGAGTAATTGTGCATTTGCAAATAATCTATCCAGCAGCACCTACTATCGTGATGTTTCAGGAAACGTTACTTTGTTACGTTTTTATAACATAATGTTAGAATTTTATAAAACTCCAATGTCCGTGATTATACACATAATAATAACATTTTAAAGTAAATTGATAAAGCAAATTCTCATTACTCAGGACATTGTTACAGAACAGTATTACAAAATCTTTGTAACTCTGAAATGGAGTTCAGCTAATTACCTCTTTGTGACATATTTTGAACAAAGAGATTAGTCACGAACAAAACAAACATACCTGTTTATGAGATACAAAGTTAAAATAAAATGTAGCTGTGCAAGGCTGTAATGCGTGGAGGTGGCGAGTTGCGATCCCTGACAACCCCCCTACCCCCTTATTGCCCGGGCTCGCAGCTGCATCCGAGCTGTATTACCTGCGACCTTGGGTCTACACACCCACACCCGCAGCCGCCCACCACCCACCATTGTCCACCACCCTCGCAACTATGCGACCGTTGAGAGCTGCACACAGATCAGTTTTCAATATAATTAATGTGAGGGCAAAATGTCGGAAATATCTGTATAAATACAAACTTCGCAAAAATAATTAGGTCTTTTAATTTAATTACGATATTCTGGTCCTTAATTGGATAAAGTTCTGATAAAATTAACCACCGCAGGTCGAAATTTCTTTCTATTTTAGAAGTATTTGTATTAATTTTAGATTTTTAACATTGATTAATTTTAACTCTATTCTCGGCAATTATATCGATGAGCTTATGTACCTATGCGGTACACGCGACATTCAAGAGTCCGCTTCTGCAGTGCCTCGGGCATGTTTGCAGACGCGCACCGACTGTTTCCACACCACTGCTATTTTTACAGTTTATGTATGACAGAATGGTACCGTTGCGTACGTGGTAGGCAGTGCCGTGCGATTAAACCACTGTGTGCGTGCGAGTTCATTGTCATAGGTAAATCCAGCGCCAAGATAAAAAAATAGGAAAACTAAATTCTATTGTGTACATTTACATTTTTGACTGCCTCGTTGGTTTAGTGGTCGCAAGCGCGACTGCTATGCATGAGGTCTCGGGTTCGATTCCCAGGTCGGGCAAAGTGTTATTGGGTTTTTCCATCAGGAATTTCTCAGTAGCAGCCTCGGAGTCTGGATTTCCAGATCCCCCTATTACATGGGACTAAAAACATAACTGGCGAAATGTGGGTGTACTAATGGGTACACCTCTGCCTAACCCTTCGGGGATTACAGGCGTGATGTTATGTTATGATGTTATGTTGTATACATTTATAAAAAGGACCAATGAAGGCTTAGTTAACTTTTTATAGGCTGCCTTACCTACCCATACCTGGCTTAGACGTTTGCCTATAAACTACCCTTTTGTTATTTCATAGCTTTTTGATTTTCTTTTCACAGTCATATTAATATCATAATGGAAAATGAATTCAGTTTATTTTTTTGGAAAAAAAGATTCATTTTATTAGATATGATAGTGCTTAATCTTTTACAGGTGAGATTATGAGCACTATCGCTTTACCGGTTAATTTTGAGTGATGCTCACACAGTCTACGAGGTGGACCTACACGTATCCTCCATTCTAAACTTCCCCACGGTGAAATATGATTTCAATATGGTTTTAATTTGTTTAGAATGAGTGAGTGAGTTTTAATATTGCTAAATATTTAGGGTAAAAACGTATCTATCGAGTTATGGAAGAAAATTGTTTACCAGAATTAATTCGGTAAATCGGTACTCATGGCAAAAATAATCTCAGTACGTGAACGGAAATCATTGAACGCTAACGTAACGAAACAAAAACGTATAACCGTTTGTAATTTGAGAATCACCTCATTCATAAGTACTTAGCGCGTTTATTCATATTGAATGAACCTAAAACCCGTATGAAGGTTCCATGATATAACAAGCAGGTAGGAACATGTAGGCAGGTAATCCAGAGCAAGGTCACCGTCATAGCTCACAGAGGCAATTGGCAGGGCGCATAGCTCGGAGAGCTGACGGCCGTTGGGGTCGTAATTCTCTCGAGTGGCGACCACGTACCGGAAGGCGCAGTGTGGAGCGGTCGCAGGAAACCGCTGGATGCGCGGAGCGCAGGCCCAGTCATTGTCACTATCTTTAGGAGAGGCCTATGTCTAGTTCGTTCGGCTGATATGATGATTTAGGTAACTACATTGCATCACCACTCTTTTAAAATATAATAATTTAGGGTGGAATATAACGGATGTGAAAGATACTTAATGAAGACGAGTTATATGTTCTTCCCAGTAAGGTAATAATTTTTGTTCGTTTCCAAGAAAGGTCCGTATCATAAAAATATTATCACCTTTTTTAATAAGGAGATAGCGAAGGTGGATTGTCAGGTGTTTTTTTTTGTTTAAATATCAAATTGCTGCAATGTTTTATCTAAACTTTAAATACCCCCACGCTCTGCCGCTGCATGCACCATAAGCACAACGGTTTGCGTTACATTGCGTGATACTATATACCGTGATTTTGAGTCAAATTTTGAGCCTTAATTTAAAAAAAATATAGATATTATTGCTTTGTATAGGAAATCACTAGCTAGCATAATTATAGTTTGTATAGTAATAGTTTTTATTTGAAGAGGATGTAAAAATGCACCTTATGTATATGACAAAACGAATCAACCCACATCACTCCCGTTCCTCAAAATATTTGAAAAACTTGCAATTTTAAAATCGTTGGCATAAGTTTTTAGTTTGACCTAATTAATTAAATTATTAATAGATTGTATTGGTTGGTTTTGGAAAAACTAAGTCCAATTAATGTACCACAACTAAACGGTTGCCATCTCAAGGTGCAGTAGAAAACGCGTAACACTTGATCGATATTTAAGACGAAGTATCTAAGTCTTTGTTTTTGAAACTATAATATATTGTTAGGTCAAACTTAAGGTTGTCTTAATAAATTGAATAAAACCGAACTGTGTCCGTAACCCACAAAGGAGTACCATTAGCTGAGGCTTAGAGCTAAGCTAGGGGCCTGAGGACTTCAAGACAGCCAGGTAAAAAAAAAAAATCCAGACGCAGACCGGGTCTTATGACATGAGAAGAAAATAAAATATAAACATGGATAAGAGCTAGATAAGAAGAAACACAATGGTTTTACCCTTAGCGGTATCTAACAGTGGAAACAGAGTTCTTGGTACACTCGAGCCCCGCTATAATAGTGTCTGCAAGAGTCTTAGAACCACTCGAGTTCAGTGTTAGCGCCGTCTTTTGCGCTGTAAATTAACGAAATGGTGAACTACAAACCACAGCAAAGTGTTCTTTCCGGGACGTTGGCACTGCGTGTATACCATTGTGCAGTTCGTCTAAGGGGGAAGTGTGTTGCCAACTGTAGCATTATCAGAACCTGTACTTCTACAGATGAGATACTTGACCAACGTTCTCACTATTACATTTAAGGGTCACGTGTTTATTATGATACTCCAAGAAATTCACATAAAAATAATTTACGGAAAAAGAACTTTATCATATTGTTCCAAGGTTCATTATAGTGAACTTGTTACTATTGTAGGTACTTAGTTCGCCTACTTTACTTGTCCTATACCTGATAATCATTTTGTGACGAAACAAAAAAAAAAAATATTGTCTAGTTTTGGGCAATTACTTTTTATCTAGATCCATCATTACACATTATGACAGTTTGAAATATTTTCTATACAAAAGCTGTCAAATTGACATAATTTTTTTCCTCCGTTATGAGTTATCTGACGATAAAAAAATACCCTTAGTGAACTTATATGGACTGGGCTGTCAATAAAGCTATGCGCTTTCATGTTCATCTTGCGTCTTCAACTTTCACATCATCTTGCATCAAGCGCATACAATATTGTTTGCCAAAGGACATTATGCGGCTTATACCTGTGCGCCCACCGGTGAGTCGATGACGGATCATCATGCACTACGGGCATACGCTGTTTTGAACAACGTTTTTAGCGCACGCCTTATTGCATGCGCTATTGCGCTTCATGCATGCGTTGCATGGGACTAGTGCTCACCTGAAGCTCACTTTAGCTCAATACACCGAAGGATATTTCTACAGAATAGTCCGTCTGTACGTGGGATTTAAGAAAGAGAAATTGTTCACTTGAAATTTCACTTCTATATCAGTACAAGCTACAAAGGCGCTTTGCTTAAAAAGGCGACATATCGATGATAAAAGTTTAGCTTTCAAGCGATGCATAAATCAGTAGACGACTAACTCAGTCAAGCGACGTCAAAGGTATAAGGAATTTAGTAAGTTTAAAGACTCTCGTTGACTGAATAATAGTAACACGTACACGAAACACGTGTCAAATCGGACATCGAATAACTAGCCATGCGAAAAGTATTGAGTACGTTTGAATTTATTTGTAGCCAACGTAAAAGTATTCGATTTGAGTCGATTTTTGAATTTACAAATACGACTATCCTACCATTTTGATTTTATACTGCCAACACAATTATTATCACTCATTCACTCATTGATGGGGATGAGATTAAAGCCTGCGCAAATCCGGTATTATCGATCGAATTCAGGTTACCTATATGTAGTCCGCGCGATCGTGTCCACCCAATGACTGAAAATGCGCCAATATTGAAACGCATTCCAATGTAAATGAAAATATTTTGGACAGTTCCACGAAATCATCAAACAAGCTTTGCTTTTCGTCTGTAAATACTGCACAGCATTTACAGTTGAAAAAGCAAAGCTAATTAAAATCATTTGCTATCTTCATTCTGTTTTATATTTAATACTCAATGCGTATCGGAAATGGTCCGTTTTAATAATATTAACAGGTTGATAAGCTCTATAATCCGTAGCCATGATAACGGAGTTGGAAAAAAATTGAAACCATGTATATTTTGCAATAAGATGGATTGGATGCTGCATTAATTGGATTGCCGACAGGACGGTTTATTATCTGCTTAGGAATTAATAACTTAAGCTCTCAAAATCACGTTGTTATTTTTTTAATAAACAAATGGACATGTTATTAGCTTTGCTTTCATATTTTTTCACTCAAAGGCTGTAATTCAATATTAAGAGTACATTAGAAATCTTTTGCCCTGTCCTGGCAAGATTTTCCAAGAGCTTTTTAACGAGGCTTTGACACCTCCTATGAAAGGTATTATTATGTTTTGCCATTAAGTAATGACAATATTTTCTGTAAGATAATAAGGTTGTTGGTGCAACCTTCGATGCAACACAATAGGTGAGATGAAACAAAAGGGCTTTTATCTTCTTACTAGCTGACACGGCCACGCATTTCTGTGGTTCAATAGTTTTCAAAAATCGAGATAAAAACTTTCCTTTGTAAAGTTTGCTTAAATTGAAAAAATAAAACCAAAAATTTGGTTAAGTTGACAAAATTTGAAACAACGATGCCAAGTAATAAAACATGGGGTCAAGTTAAGAAATAACAGATAGTTTTTTTTATATCGTTATGTTTTTTAAGGATAAAAATACCTTGTTTTCGTATCAGTAATCGCTCTGAAACCTCTGCATCTTACTAAGTTAGGTTACTTTATAAACTGTCCCTTGAGGGGAATGGCGCTGTAAGCTGAGATACAGGCTCACGCCTAGTTCGGCTGCAGATGCTACTTCTCTTTATTCTAAGTAAACTGTCAAGTTTGTAAGAACTGTACTGTACTGTTTTTGTGAGTAAATAAAATTATTATTATTTATTTATTATTTATTATGTCTTCATCCGCTCTGGGCGGAGCGGAATAGTGTCAGACTCTTCCTGGCTAAAACCTTCCGTGTTTCTCCTATAGAATGCCCTTTGCGTTCCAGGCTCGCGGTGACTCTTTCTAACTAATTCCAGAACCCTGACAGTTTAATTTGTTTTTACAAATTGATGATAATAAATGATGATAATGTATGTACATGTGTAGTTTTTACAAAGTAGTAGCGTTTAATATGGGAAAAATAATTGTACTTTAGTAATTAGTTTAATTTGTTAACTGTTATTGGAGAAACCAGTCTTGATGATATAATAGGCTTCTTAAATTAAGTTTCCAGTACCTATTGTTAATAGTAATACTAGTCGATATAATAATACCTTGATATAGCTCACGAGGTTACCAGAATGTGGAGTGTGGACTCAACAATTATTGTTCCGATTGTCATATAAGTAAACGGTTTAATAGCGAAAGGTTTCGACCAACACCTTGAGAAACTTTCGCTCAACATCTGGGTCAAGAGTAAGGTGCAGAAGGCGGTTGTCTAGGACACGGCACGCATAGTGAGGAGGTTCCTCTCTCTGGATCCCTAACCGGCAGCTTGGGTTTTACTACCTCGTTGCGGGCGGCACAGATTTTTTTCTTAAACAAGCTTATTTGTAATTTCTTGATAATATATGTATGTGTCAAAAGTATGTTATAATAAAGAATATGGAGATTAAAATACTAGCCTATTCAGACGATTTATTTATTTATACTAATAAGTACAACATCTTACAGATTACTCTAAGACGATGATAATCATAAAATATACTTAAAATAAAATTCGGATTTTAAACGTGGAGCTCGTAAGGCTCATAAAGCTCACTTACTATGGGCCTTATAAGGCGATTAACACACGACACCGCACACCGCTGCGGTATGCGGATCTCATGGCGCACTGGCTTCTATGAAATCCGCATAAGCCTTGCACACGAACACCACTCGACCGCGCGGTCGAGCGGTGCTTTCGCCGCAACCGCATCTCCGCGCGGACATCCGCGCGGTCGTGCGGCGCTACACACATGGGGCGATGCATTACCGTGGAGGGTTCCCAGCTTTGGGGTTTTCTTCCCTTTAGGGAATACATATAAGAAATGGGATTTTTTTGGGGGGCGTTATATGTTTAGGTGTATTTTTAGGGACTTTTGGCTTTTTATATTTTTAATCCTATTTTTTTATTTGTTGACCTAGCGGCTTAGCGATATCTAGTATCTAGTCTTGCGCGGAAATGTCTTTGGCGCAAGTGTCCCAGATCTCAATATTACTTATTGTTAATATCTGAAATTCTTTACAAAAAGCCCTTTCAAACAATACCTCACCTACACGATATATTTAATTTTCTAAAGTGGTAGTAGACGTAGTAGTCAGTTGTAGAAAGCATTGGATTGTATTACGTGCGCATTCGCGCAATTTCAATTACACAAGTTGAACAAATTCTATGAGATTATTTAAATATGTATTTTTAATCTATGGAATAAAAGTTTGTTTCAGCTTTTCCTCAAACTTACGTTATAAAGTAATGCGTTCTCCAGAATTTTCCCCGTAGTTTTATTTTCCTCAAAAGATCCCCAAATTTTTATTCAAACGCGTGAATCGCATTACCGCGCGGTGCACCGCATAGAAAACTGCTTCACCGCCACCGGTTACCGCGCGGTCGAGTGGTGTTCGTGTGCAAGGCTTATGCGGATTTTATAGAAGCCAGTGCAAAATGAGATCCGCTTCACCGCATACCGCAGCGGTGTGCGGTGCCGTGTGTTTATCGCCTAAGGAAACTTGAATACGCGCAGAGAGCAATGGAGAGACCTATATACCTATGCTCGGGATCTTTTTGCGAGATCGAATCAGAAATAAGGAGATCCGCAAAAGAATTACGGTGACCGACATAGGCACATAGCCCGTAGACGTTCGTTGGGGACGTAAGGCTCTCGAGTGGCGACCACATACTTGAAGAGGCAGTGTGGGAAGGCCCCTTTCGCGAAAGTCACGGAAAACCACTGGATGCGAGCTCTTTTTAGGGGAAGCCTATGTCGGCAGTGGTCGACATTCGGCTGATAATAATGATGGCTAAGGTACCGTCAACAAAAGAGAAAGATATACGTATCCACGGTCGTCAGATATAGTTGAAGTTTTCTTAGAAACCGATGGATGACCTCGATTGAATTAACCTTAATTAAGGTCGTCAGTCCACCTTGTGTGGAGTCCCCCCGATGAGATGAACTGACGACCTGGTCAGGGTCGCGGGACCCCTGGATGCGGGCAGCGCACGTCTAGTCGATTTGGCTATCTTTAAAAGGGGCCTATGTCCAGCGATGGACGTCTTTTGGCTAATAAAATGATGATGATGACGATTCTGCCGTGCTATACGCAAAAGTGGTATTTCAGGTAAGCTTGATACACATTGTACATATTGATTTTTTTGCTTAATGTAACTAATGTTTTAAACAAGATACCGCTATTTGGTTTAGTTCATTGGATGCATATTTTTGTAAGCTATCCGACGCCACAAAAATACACATTACAGATTACTATCGACAATATTTTTTATATTTCAAGCAATTTACAAAAAACCCTATCAATTTATCTACAGGTGAAAACCGTATGAAAATCCGTTCAGAAGTTTGTAGTGATATTTTCAGTGTGGTTGAGTTATTTGGCAATAGTTGACTGACTACCGACTGTGTTATTTATCAATGGTGGCATAGTAGCCGTGCTTTGGAAAGCGCGTTAAGCCGTTGGTCTCGGCTGCCATACCTAGACAGTCGTTATGGGTCGTCGGTTGGTTATCTGGGTCACACTATGCGACAAGATAGATATTAACTGTTGCAACTCATAATGATGAGCAAAGCGCCTGGATAAGACCAGTAGGCCGAAGAAGAAACTCGTGGCTGCGCAATATTTGCGAGTGGACCGGCATCAACAGCGCCGCTGAGCCGTTCCGTCTTGCGAAGGAGAGATTAAAGTTTTCCAACCTTTAGTGGTTGAAGAGGCACTGGGAAGAAGAGAAGACGGGTATTTGGACGGCCAAAAGTCTCACAACCAGTCTTACCAAGGGTTATCGTATTACCCAATTTCTGGGTTGTGGAGGTCAGATAGGCAGTCGTTCCATGTAAAATACTATAATTCAGCTGCATCAGACTGGAATCGATCCCAACATAGTCAGGAAAAGGCTATACAGATGATGGTACAGTAGCTGTTATACCGAATTTTGGAAGAGAAGCCTGTAGGATATCGAGTTGTATGTAGTTCAGACCTATGCAGATAATGTAGATGTAGATCTAGTACCTACTTCGTATATAAAATTGCCGGTATCGACTGAGCAGGAACATATTCCGGGACAGTGTTCCTTATTATTGTTTGTCTGGTTTTTTTTTTGACAATGAGTTATTTAATTTGTAATTTAATTACCTTTTCTTATCTAGATTCTAGATACTAATTTACAAGTTACCCAATTACGACTGGTTTGTTTACATTTTCTAAGTGTACAGGCATGAATTTTGGTTGTGATAGCCATTTTATTTGATTTTAATTGGTAATTATTTCAGTGAGTAGTCAACATAAGTTGAATAGTCTCTCTTAACATTATGTTCTACTGAAGCTTTATGTACCTCTCTTATATAACCACATATAACAACACCCACTTTATATAGCTTTGTTATATATAATATACAATAGTAACTTTGGTGTTGGTCCACATAAAAATGTGCCACCTGTTGCCGTCGCTAGGTTCATGTTGATTGGAGCAGTGACTGGTACCATCGGAAACTTCTCACCACCTGTTGAGCTAATGTGTCGAGGTGTTTTCTTAAACTTAGCCGTGAATTTAGAAACTCCAGGCACCGCCGCCGTCTTGTTTGTACTAACTTGTGTAACGTCTTGCCGTAAGTGGCCACACGTACCGAGTATAATAGTCAGCGCAAACAGAACAGCACAAATTCATTGATTATTTGATAATGAACTAAAACACTACCGATATAGAGTTCAAAATTGAATGTAAGTGTAAAAAATTTGAAGTCGAATACAACAAACTTTTAATTGTCGTATCGATTTAATACTTCGCAAATGTTTTTAATACCCATGGCAGTGCAATCTAAAGACCAGGAAGGTAAACAAACACTGGGACTCGATAACGGAAGAACATAATTATTTAAGTTGTATTAAGCCTGTTCGCATTGTCTTGAGATGCTTTTAGGGATTTGGTCAGGCGCTTTACGCGTTTCTTTTTTCACTAATTAACAGTCAGTAATCACCTACAAAACCAGCTCCATAGTTTGAAATTATTACCTACACTTAAGACAGAAGAGTATACTGCCTCGATGGCTTAGTGGTCGCAAAGCGTGATTGCTAAGCACGAGGTCTTGGTTCGATTCCTATGTCGGGCTAAGTGTTATTGGGTTTTTACATTAGAAATGTCTCAGCACCCTTGGAGTCTGGATTTGTGCCCAGTTAATGGCAATACGCTCCCCCCCAATTACGTGGGTCTTAAACATAACTGTGTGCTAATGTACCCCTCTGTTGCTAACGTACCTGTCTGTGTTACTATGTACCTAGATAAAAAGTATGCCATTATATTATACTATAATGGCATACTTTTTTTTCTGACAGAGCCACAGCAAAGCGTTGCAGGGTTTACCTGGTAATGTGATAATGGTTAGAAAAACCTGCTGTGATTGGTGGACTCAGCGCTATACGGGACCTTGACAAATTGTCACGTCATTAATTTTTTCAATAGAGGACACGGGGATCACCTATTGTGCCGATTATTTATGATCGGCCCGTCAGTGTATGAAGTGTGCTGTAGCAAAGTGAACTAAACTACAATTGGAATAGAGTTCCAAATTGCATGTTATTTATTTATGATATACAGATGTTCTATGTTCTACGTATATGATGCGTCTTCACACACATAGGCACTTAGTCGCTACCCAAATTGAAGATCTATAGATTGATTGCCGTGAGATATTTTGCTGTTGTAGGTACCTATTTACTCTTTGCTTGTAGGTATGATATAACACATACGAAATAATGCGAAGAAAGAACAATCAACGCGCATATTCGAGTATCTGAGAATAAAATAATTATAATAGGAACAATTGAAATATCTGTTTGTGATGTCTAAATAACTGCTTTTACTTTCTGAATTTTACTATTGTTTATTAGATGTTTACAAGGTAGGTACTTATATCGGACAACCAATTTTAAAAATAATTGTCTGGCTGTTTGTTTGTTTCGGGTAATCCTTGAAACGACTTCACCGATTTTGACGGGATGATAATGTTTATTAAGAAGTAATTTTAAAAAGGCAGAAAACCGACATTATAATGGACATACCTACGCTAGTCTATACTTCTATCTTCTTAATCTAAGTAAATTACGCGTCACGTCATTTTTTTCTGAAATATGGCTTACTATGTGTGATTTGGTCAAATTTAAAAGATAGGATAGCTTTTTTCTCTTTTATTGATCTCAATATCTTTACTTACTTCAAGCCAACGCATGGGCGAGTCAGCTAGTACCTACGAATATAATAAAGAGGTAAAGTTTGTGAATTTGTGACGTTGTAGGGGGTAATCTCTGGATCCACTGAACCGATTTTGAAAATTCTTTCGTAAATTGAAAGCTTTGTTATCACTAAGGGTATAAAGGCGATACTCTATTTTCAAAAAAAGAGGGAGAAGTAAGAAAAATCAATCAAACGAAGTCGCGGGGAGAGCTAGTACTCTCCCCGCGACTTCGTTTGATTGATTTTGATTCATACCTAATATTGATAATAATATATCGAAAATTACCAAAATGATATTTTTATTTTTGAGCGAAATATGCTTCATATTCAAAATAGTTTATTTCGGGCGCTATTTAGATTTTATACTCTCTGCTATAATGATCGATCATGAGTTCTAATAGGTGTCAATCGCCGTGTCAAACAATAATAAGTCCTCGCGCCGCTCCATCAATAAGGATCATAATTTATTTTAATTTTGGCACATTCGGCTTTGGACTGGAACACATTTCGGTATGGAACACATTAGTGTGTAGTAGTGTCATAATGAATGAAGTAGAAATAAAAAGTAGGTAAGTACATACATTTCTTTTTTTTTATCACACATAATCCGCTACTTTGCCAAGCGGGCCTGGTCTGTGTGCTGATGTCTTAAAAAATGCAACTGTGCAAGTTTTACATAAATAGGACTTTTTTAAGTTTTTTTACATAAATAGGACTTTATAAGTTTTTTCCTTTTTGTTTTTCTCCATAAAACAACCGTGAACTATGTTGGTAGGTGTGTACTTATGAGCTTAAGAATACTGTCGCTCGACTTGGTTTTGGAACCTAGTTGCCTATATTTTGGTCGACAGTGCGTAACGGTTCTAAGTCAATGTGGCATGCCTGAAATTTTAGTATTTTTATGAGAACAGTTAGAATGATGGACTACAATTAAAATAAAAGGTATGCTACTAATATAAATATGCTGCTAATATTGGGTTGTTTTTGTAGGTATCAAAGACTAACTAGACTATGATTAAGTGCCCCGTTTGTCTCGTTGAAGCAAGCGCGACTGTTAAGCGTGGGGTCCTAGGTTCGATTGCAAGGTCGGGCAAAAAGTGTTATTGGGATTTCTATTATTATTTGTCAGTAGCTCGGCTTTCCTTGGAAAGCAAGATACCTAAGCCGTTGGTCCTGTGCCTTATTTCTCCCCGGTTGTGTCGGATTGCCGTTCTAACGGACTATGAGAGTGAGAGAAGAGGGAGTGCAATTGTGTTTGTGCAAACATTTGTGCACTATAATATCTCCTGCGTACTTGGCTAATCTCCAATGAGATTGACCACCGTGACCTAAGTCTACAGAATAGTATTACTTATCAAAAGAAACGCATTTACATTTTTTTTTTACATCTTCACAGGATTATTGATGAAAAACACACTCAATACCGAGTATTTGGCAATATTTATGTGGGCCATTTTTTAGGTCAGACAATTTTAAAAGTCAAATCTTTTAAAGTTATGCCATTTCGTGTATCTGCTTTCGAATTGACTTTATGTTTCCAACCAAAATTACATCAGGACCGACATTTGCGTGGAATGTAACACTTTCTTGAAAAAAAAAAAACACAATCACTGGTGAAGCGAATACACATCGATTTGTATGTGTACAGATAAAAATGCTGTAGAGAATTTTACCTTCAAAGCCGGTTCAACATACGCTAAACATCTGGTATAATATTTCACCCATTTAATTCGACTAGTGTTAGTATAAATGTTAACGCAAAGAAAGATGGCTCACGTTATTTGTTGTGTACGAATCGAATGATAACTTCGAACTTTCGCATTCAAACAGATAATATTGTACTGTGTAGACAGTGATTATGTTATAGACATTATGTAAAAGATTAGATTATTGAGTTTAGATTGTTTTAAATACAAATCAATCGCACTGCCAAGTAATAATGTGCTTGATTAGTTTGGATGGGAATAAAAGCCGCGTGCGCTGGATTGGAGCTAGGTCGCGTTGAAGATAATTTAATTTAAACTTGCGTAGGAAACTAGCGTGCCTAAGTGGACCCCTGCAAACATAATTGGCGGAATAGAGCTGTCACGACACCCAGCGTGAGTGCGAAGCTTCTAATGAGACTACGCAACTATATGTCCCATTTGCATGAGTTTTGTAAAGTTATATCCTTGGCGATGAGAATGCCAGTTCTACTTATTAAAAACTTTTAAATTGCTGTCGCAATCTGATGTCAGTGCAAATACGTGCATTTTTTACAGATTGAGATAGATTGTAATATGAACGGTGTAATATGAAAGGTTCTAGAATGGACCCCCGAATTTCTTAATTTTCTCTGAACTAACAATAAACGGGGCCCCTTACTGAGCCCCGTTTTTTGTCGTTTGGGCTCTGTTATTGTAGTTTTGGCCTACCCAAATAGTAAAAAAGTGTCACGTTTACACGTTTATACTTATGACATAATTAATTATTATTTTATTTTTGTAACTATTCAATGATATAATGAATTATTGATATAATTTTTGCCTAATTTTTTTATATGACTTTATGAACTTTTTCTATAATATACATTTGAACTAATATTCAAATTTTTTGATGCCATTTAATTTAAGTTTCTCTTTTTTTATTCTGGTTGTTTTTTATTTTATTTTTATTATTAAGCTTGTAAATAATGTATATATTAATTAAGTCTCTTTCAAATCAATAAAAGTTTTAGAATCAAATAGTATATTAGTCCAGTTGCTATAAATATACAAAATACCTATATAAGTAACGTTCAATATAGTTTGGAAATGTCTACTTTGTTTTGTATATTTTTGCGAAAACTGATTACTGTCAGATACTATATCGACTGATATTTGTGCCTTACTTATAAATAATTGGCATCTCTTACTCACATACAGCTAAAGAGAAGGACGGTGATACTTAAAAACTAGTGATGTCAAATTAGTTTCGCCTTCAACTTCTCCATATTTTTAATCTTTAACGTTCTGAGATATCAACATATCCATTTTATTGTAATGGATATGTCAGATTGACTAAATTTTATAGCTCTTATTCACATCCGTCCCTTTCTTGTTTAATTGGAGAGAAAAGGAAAGAAACAGTCTAAATTAAGTTTTGTTCGTGCTTATTAGAATCGACACCATTGAATCATTTAGGTTAGGTTAGGCTAGAACAGTGGCCATTATCGCGCTAGATCTCCTCTATTGTTGGTGAATCATTTGGTTTAGATGAGGTTATAATAGTAAGTTAGTCTGATATTTATTTATTCCTTACAGAATTTTGGCTGAATTTTGGTCAAATGAAAATTAGGTCAATTGAAAGTTATATAAAGAACATTATACAAGTGAAAGTTATATGAAATGAACGTTAAACTAAATGTTTTTAGAAAAAAAGCGGCCAAGTGCGAGTCGTACTCGCTCATGAAGGATTCCGTAGCAGAATTGCGGTTTACGATTTATGACGTATTAAAAAAAACTACTTACTAGATCTCGTTCAAACCAATTTTTGGTGGAAGTTTACATGGCAATGTAAACTTTTTTTTTAGTTATTTTGTATAACTAAAAAAAATATTAAATAAAATTTATATATTTAAAATAATATTTTAGTTTATATTATTTTACTTTCATCTTTCTCTTTTTTTAGAAAAAAAGAGAAAGATAAAACTAACACACACATTTTACCATTTTGGAAGTGCCTCTCGCGCAAACTATTATATTCAGTTTAAAAAAAAAATGATATAAGAAACCTCATAAATCATTTTTGAAGACCTATCCATAGATGACCCCATAAAATGGGTTTGATGGAAAAAAAATAAGATTCAGTTTAACTATGGGGACCCCATTTATTGTATTTTTTCTATTTTTTGTGTGAAAATTTTAATGCGGTTCATAGAATATATTATTATCTACTTACCAAGTTTCAACAGTATAGTTCTTATAGTTTCGGAAAAAAGTGGCTTTGGCATACGGACGAACGGACAGATAGACAGACAGACATGACGAATCCATAAGGGATCCGTTTTTTCTAATTGGCTACGGAACCCTAAAAAGGAAGGTTAATGAAATAATATAACATTAGGTCTTTTTTTGCAGTAAACGTCAAGGAGAGAATAAAAGGCAAATTAAAACAATAAAAAAAAAAGTTTCACCGGCTTCCTTGGTATAGGCATTTTCATTACAAACAACTTATTTCTCAGATGTTGTAAAGAAAAAAGAAGGTCAGAAAAAATAATAGTACCTACCTAAGTAAAACAATGTATTGAATTGTTTTTATTTTTATATAATTTATTTTACTGGATACCTACTAAAAAGAATTCTCAGTTAAAAAAAAGATACGTTCGGTTTTAAGGATATTTTAAGTTTTTCTATTAATTTACGTCAATCTTTTATAACCATAAGTCACATGTATGTTAATTGCGGTTTAGTACCGTGGAAAGGGGGAGGGGGAGGGGTGTTTTGAAGTCACCCTCTTACCTTCAGTTGTAGATCACTGAAGTGTAATCCTGGAATCGCTTACCTTGAGTTAAAAGCGTTGGTGTGATGTCACGATGCCAGGTATGACCACATCTCTTAACTTCACAAATTATGATTAGTGTAACCTACTTAATTTATTGAATAATGATGTTTTCAAATATTATTTGAAGTAACTTAATAATGTACTCATATTAGATTTAGCGGTAATTTAGAATCTTTGTTTAAAACAGTTCAAAATTAATACTTTTAAAAATGCACAATACATAAATCAAGTATTCTTTAACCCCGTATGGTAACATGGACTTAAAACAAAAAAAATGACAAGAAAACCCCGCCTCTTCAATGACAATAAGGCGCTTTTCACATAGAGCAACTATTGCAGCAACTGGCAACTGGCAACTAGCTGTTTACATATTTCAATTGGACTTCGCTCACATAGCAACTCGAGTTACGAGTTCCGGTGATCGTCAACAGTTTTCAGTTGCTGTAATCGATGACTAAGTTAGTTTCTAATTGCCGCAACTAGCAACTGTTAAATGTTATACCGGTTTTTAAAAATGCCGATTTCCTCAACCGTCAATCGCGACGCGTCGGGCGATTTTACACCCTCCCTCCCTCTCCCTGTGCCCGGCAATACCAGTGTCGCTACAACACTTATGAAAGTTGCTCACAGATTGCCATAAAGTTGCAGCAACCGTAAATATTATAGCAACTATCAACTTTTAACAGTAATTTTTTTAAAGTGTTGATAGTTGCCTCAACTTAAGTTGCTCCATGTGCAAAGCACCTTAACGTTCTTTGTGAAGACAAAGTTTTTATTATAGTTTGAATTTTTAATTTAGAATTTTTTATGATACGTGAGAAGTTCAAACGATTTTTTCCGTTTTGAGCCCAATTTACCCCATTTTATTTTTATTTTGACAGTTAATTTTTGAATCATAAAATACGTATCACCGCTCTAGGCGAGTCATTATCCTGCTCCTCCTGCCACTTTGAAATTACAAGTGACTCTATTGTACAATATTTCATGAATCCTTCTATGATTATGTATGTACAGTCACGAGCAAAAACAAGTAGGCACTTAGCTAAATTCAAAACCGGTTTTCTTGTGAAATAATGGCTGTAACTTTGATATAATACCTATACCATACTTAGTATTGAATTCAAAATACTAGATCCCTAAAAACAAGACGTTCCATTCGATATAATCAAAGAAATTAGCTTCGTAATGTTGCTAAGTGTATACTCGTTTTGGCTCGTGACTGTACTTATGTATATTTTTTATGTCTACAAATAAACATTTATTTGTTAGTTGTAAACCTCCGTATGATTTATTAAGTTAGTAGTTAATACCTAAAATAATTTAGGAATCCGGAACACGAGTGTCGAAATAAAATCCCGACGCAATAAATTGCTAGTTGTATGAAAACACACGATTCACGACACTGATATCTAGACGCCAATCAACAAGTGAAAACACTAAAAAAAAATCAAAATTTTCAACTTTTTTACGATTCCTATCCGTTTTTTGATAGCACCCAACAGTTTTATAATATTTCCATTTCTTTGTTTCAATAGTAAAATATTTTTCTTGTTCTTGTGGTTGAAGTAGGTGGTAGGTCTTTATTAAATTCTAACTTTTTTTGTAATTAAATTGAACTTTGAACACCCTTTAAGTGACAGAAATGTTTCTTTTTTATATTTTCCTTAAACCTAAAACACCTTTATAGTGAAACACAGTAATTTAGTTCCAGAGATAGACGATTCCTTAGGAATTGCCTATTGGAATGAATCGTGTAAGGGCGAATCTAGCTTTCAAGTCGGGGAGAGAGAGTCATAGAAACAAGATGTAGTAAGCACAGACTCCGTTTTGATTGCAATAATAAATCTCTTTAGAAGGAACTTTAAAGCCCGAAAAAAAAGAGGTCATGACCCCCATGACCCCCCCTTCCAGATCCGCCCACGTGTGTTATTTATTTTTGTTTGGTGAAAACAAAAAATATAACACAAGTTAAACACTAAGTCTTATAGTTACTACTTACTCCGTAAGAGGGTGTGGTTGTGTCCATTATTCCAGTCATCGCTGTTATTGTGGAGTTTGTCGGTTTTATTGACGAGGTGTCGAGGACAGGATTGTTGAGTATCAGCAGCGGTGGTATGATTGTATGCCCAGCTTCTGTCACAGCCAACTGCAAGCAATCCCAAAAAACCGACATCTGCAAAAGAAAACAGTATTTAGATTCAAATAATTGAGGCAAAAACTAATTCTAACTTAATAATAATAATACCAGCCCATTATTGGTCTCACTGTAGGGCGAAGGCGTCTTCCCATACAGAGAAGGCATGAGCATTGACCAAAACCTTTGTTCAAGTCACATGTAATTATGTCTATAATTGCCAATCCAATCATAATTACCCAATAATTGACCAATTACGTCAAAGTAAGTCAATACGCAGTGTGTCACAACACTACCCAGCAATAACAGTACAGTAGGGACGTCCCAATATTGCTTGATCAGTTATCAAGTGAATCAAAATCAAAGTTAAAGTCAAATCATTTATTTCAGTTAGACTTTATTAGACCATTAAAAAAAGGTTCTTCTAATTTACAAGAAAGGGGAAAATAAAAATATTAAGTCCCGTTCCAAAAGGTCGTCTCGTGTAAAGAAGAGTGGGCAATTAACTCCAAACACATAAATAACATCACGCCTGTAATCCCCGAAGGGTAAGGCAGAGGTGTGGTGTATACCTATTAGTACACCCACATTTCGCCAGTTATGGTTAAGTCCCACGTAATAGTGGGCGAGCCTACTGCCACCAACTGCCCCGTTAATCTCGTCTCGAGCGTGTGGTCCTGGGTTCGATTCCCTGGTCGGGCAAAAATTGTTTTTGCATTAGGAATTTCTCAGTAGCAGCCCGAAGGTTGAAAGTTCATGGTGTGGCACACTTGTGCTTCAGGAATCTAGGTTGTGTCGGATTGCCGTCCCATAAGACTAAGAGAGCGAGGGAGGGAGGGAGGGGGTGCACTTATGTTTGAACACACACTTGTGCGCAAAGAGAGTGGTAAGTGAGTTGCGGGTTACAAACGAACTTTGTTCCTTTATGAAATACTAGCTTTTACGCGGACTTTTTTTTCATCCGCGTTATTTACGTTTTTGGTCACTGCTACGCTTCCGTGGGTTGTATGTATATTGTAACGTGATATTATATGGCATAAAGTTGAAAATACAAGCTAGATTCAATACAAACTAGATTCAATACAGCTAGATTCAATACAAGCTAGATTCAATACAAGCTATATTCAATACAAGCTATATTCAATACAAGCTAGATTCAATACAAGCTAGATTCAATACAAGCTTGATTCAATACAAACTAGATTCAATACAGCTAGATTCAATACAAGCTAGATTCAATACAAGCTAGATCCAATACAAGCTAGATTAAATACAAGCTAGATCCAATACAAGCTAGATTCAATACAGCTAGATTCAATACAAGCTAGATTCAATACAAGCTAGATTCAATACAAGCTAGATTCAATACAAGCTAGATCCAATACAAGCTAGATTCAATACAAGCTAGATTCAATACAAGCTAGATTCAATACAAGCTAGATTGAATACAAGCTAGATTCAATACAAGCTAGATTCAATACAAGCTAGATTCAATACAAGCTATATTCAATACAAGCTAGATTCAATACAAGCTAGATTCAATACAAGCTTGATTCAATACAGCTATATTCAATACAAGCTAGATTCAATACAAGCTAGATTCAATACAAGCTAGATTCAATACAAGCTAGATTCAATACAAGCTAGATTCAATACAAGCTAGATTCAATACAAGCTAGATTCAATACAAGCTAGATTCTATTCCTTATGAATCTAGCTATCATATACATATTTTTACCAAAACGAAGTTCCAAAGATTGGCGTGTTTAAACAAGCAAACTCTTCAGTTTTATGACATTAGTATAGAATCCAAACATTTCCAATCTTTTTTAAATTGCGACTCCTATTTTGAGGTTGTCATTTTATCGCAAGGCTCTTTAAAAAGAAAATATTTGTGTGGGCTAGAACTGACAATAGGATTTTTCTTATTTATTTATTAACCGACGCGACGTTAAAAAGGAGGAGGTTATCAATTCCGCCGTATGTTTTTTTGTATGTTTGTAACGCGATTAGTACCTAATTCACAGGTTTTTCATAAAATTAGATTTTTGATGAAAAACCGGAAGATGACCAATTTTATACTCAATTTCATCATGAACCTGTAACAATCCAGATTTTTGATCAAAAACCTGAACTAGTTTGGGATTTTCATAAAAAATCAACGGTTCCACAGACCGGATCCCACGGTGATCTTACGGTTTTTCATCAAAAACCTAGGCTTGATCAAAAACCTAATTTTATGAAAAACCTGCGACCTACATAAAAACAAACAAAACCAGAGCCTTCTAAAACTAAAGTTTTTTTTTTTTCTAGTATTTGAAGGCGGTTGTATTTTTTAATTTAAGAGTCTCCAATAATTTTAATTATTACGATAAGTGAAATGTTTGTAGTACAATCAATAAGAAGGACGACGCATGCCGGCTACCTGAGTCTACCGTCACGCGTAACGTTCTCAGTATAGCTCCGTGACGCACCAGGGCGTTGAGACTCATTGTTTGAGAACCCCTGGTATATACTTTATCTTTATTTACTTCACGAAGCAAACGAATGAATATATAACCTTAAAAGCAAAAACTACTAATTAAAAACGATTAGATTGTTTTAATTAATCAATCGCACAAGTAATAATGTGCTTGATTACTTTGGTTAGGAATAAAAGCCGCGTGCGCTGGATTGGAGCTAGGTCGCGTTGAAGATAATTCAATTAAAACTTGCGTATCAAACTAGCGTGCCTAAGTGGACCCCTGAAAACATAATTGGCGAAATACAGCTGTCACGACACCCAGCGTGAATGCGGAACCCCAAATGAGACCGCATATGTCCCATTTGCATGAGTTTCTAAAGTTAAATCCTTGGCGATGCGAATGTCAATTCTATTTATTATAAACGTTCAAAACGCTCTCGGAATCTCATCTCAATGGGAATAAATGTCAAAAATCTAGGTAATATCTAGCACTAGCATTGTGACAGATTGAGATTGATTGAAATGTGAATGCTCGTTAAAGTAACTAGAATAGACCTCCTCAACATCGTCCCTGACGTAACAATGGACGAGGCTACTAGGCCCAAAAAACATAAAATTAGTTTAGATGTATCGCCGATACGAAAAGAATGACAAAGGTAGCATGAATACTATGATTTTGTTATGTTAAGGCTCTGCTGAAGTAGCCCGCAGTTTTTCTAGGGTTTCGTACGCAAAGGACACAACCAAACAGAATCTGCTGTATCTCTTAAACCGTAAAAACTAAACACTTAAACTGGTGGTGACTGCCTCGTTGGTCTAGTGGTCGCAAGCGCGACTGCTGTGCATGAGGTCTTGGGTTCGATTCCCAGGTCGGGCAAAGTGTTATTGGGATTTTCCATCAGGAATTTCTCAGTAGCAGCCTCGGAGTCTGGATTTGTGCCCGGTTGATGGCAATAGACTCGCCCCCTATTACATGGGACTAAAAACATAATTGGCAAAATGTGGGTGTACTAATGGGTACACCTCTGCCTAACCCTTCGGGGATTACAGGCGTGATGTTATGTTATGTTATATCGCAGGAATATAAACCTGAAACAGTTTCGACGCATGTTTTCGGCTAAGATATTGACTGCTGCGCTGCATGTCGCGGGTTCGATTCCCGCACGGAACAAATATTTTTATGGCCTATTGGTAGCTTTTCGAGTTTGGTGGGATGTATAGTTATGTGAGTTTATATTTTTGTAAATACACCCATGAGACAGAAAAAAATCTTGCCGTGGGACAATTACAAAATAATCGTGTACAAAGTTCATTACAAAACTTTTGTAACAAGTCCAACGACAGCTACGATACGATGTTCCATCATTAAATTCCAGTTCATATCTTCCGGCTCCATCATCAGATCAGTTCGACAGTACCATATTATTATATTTGTCATCAGAACTACATACAGCTGCCAATTTTCGTGACTCTACGATCCTTGGAAGATGGGTAAATTAGTTTCTTATTCTAAAAGTTACCTTAGATTCCTTTTCATAGTTAGTTACACACAGGTTGACCTAAATGCGTGTTAAATAATAAATGAAATGTTATGTGACTTACCAAGTTAATGGTGAAGGCAGTATTGATAGCCTTTAGTACGTTTGACGCCAGCATCTTGAGTCTCCTTCCTTTTGTCTGTAACAGGATACCTCGTTGTTATTTAGCCTCCTAACAAGAGTTTCCTTTATGGAAACACTGGCCAGTGGAACTAGCGTTAGCGAGATTAAAGTCTCAATTTAATATGATCACATTAAATTGCCACATTAAGCGCCAAGAATATGATCTGACGGGCCTGTTGGTCTAGTGTTTAGCGGCCCTGACTTCTAAGCCGGAGGTCGTGGGTTCGATTCCCACCCAGGACAAACTTTGTGTGATGAGCATGATTGTTAGTTCTGTGTCTGGGTGTGATTTATCTATAATATGTATGTATTTATAAATTATATAAGTATGTATATCAGTTGTCTGGTTACCATAACACAAGCTCTGCTTAGCTTGGGATCAGATAGCTGTGTGTGAGTTGTCCCAAGATATTTATTATTTATTTATTATTAATATAAATATTCTATTGGAACGTGTCAACCTTAACTATGGGTCAATATTTATACTTTTGAATTGTTAAGGAGTCGGTCAGCTAGTTAGAAAGCTGAAGCTAGTAGCTCATTCCGAAACGGATGTAGGCCTCTATGGATAAAAACGAGCAAGAAACTCCACGGACACTCTTTTTAATTAGGTTTTTACAAAATCCAAGTTACAATATTCTTGTTGCTTCTACATGTAAAAATCTACAATGCAGATGAATTTTAAAAAATGAATTGAATCTTGAAAGCTTTTTCCCGATTTTCATGTTTGTCCCGTAGTTCACAGCAATGAGTACAATGGCCCCTTTGCATGATTTCAGTAAGTAAAGATTTAGGTACTTTGTTAATTTGTTTATATTAGTGCCTTAATCCAAGAGAGATTTGATAAAGGGAATAGACTATAAGATTATGTTTCTAAAACATATTGAAAGAGGAAAATTAATAATTACTCCTTTTTTTTAAACCAATTAACCCTTTTTTCTTTTTAATAAGTTTATGTAATCTGATCGCTTCGCTAGTTCCAAGGCTTAAACCGTAGGCGTCTGGATCAAAAACCTGAAACAAAGAAGAAAACAGGATTAAGTACTTTGATGGTATTAAGTTAAGATGTTTATATACCTACACATAAAATAAATGGTGGAAAGAATATTGAAAAGCAAACTTCTTACATTATGATAAGTCTTGTTTTTTTTTATATAACTAGTTGTAGTTTTTCTCCCTCATCATATTCAAGGAGGTATAACTAAAGTAATGATACTCAACACAAATTAATTTAATAAAAAAAGATATTTTAAAAGTATTTTTCGAATTTGGAAAATCTATCATTCCGCTGGGCTTGGGCAGGTGGGGCGATGACCCCGCACGCACTCAGTGATATTCTTGTCACACTGCCTACCGCTTATGCAACGTAGCGATTCTGTTCTTTGAATTAAAAGAGGTGTTTTCTGAAATATCTACTTTAATAACTACATAAATATAATCATTATTATAACATCATGCCTGTAATCCCCGAAGGGTTAGGTAGAGGTTTAACTAGCGTTGCCAACTTTTTTTTACAAGAAATAAAGTATTTTTAGGTATGAGAAGAATATTCAACAGTATTTTAGAAAAATGAGCAGTTTTTTATTAATTTAATGACAAACAGCTAATTAAAAAAATCACCCAATCTCCATTCTTTGTGATTTGTTTGTGGCTGCGCTGCACTGAGCGCTGTCTTAACTCTTACTAAATAATAAAAAAAAAATTGTGTAATTGTCTAAGTCTAACATATTTTGCATACTTTATTTTTGTTCAACAGTCAAAAGTTTAATATAGTGAAAAACAGTATAGGTAATGCTGTTCTTAACAGTGTAGTTGGCAACCCTAGGTGTACCAATTAGTACACCCACATTTCGCCAGTTATGTTTAAGTCCCATGTAATAAGGGGCGAGCGTATTGCCATCAACCATGCACAAATTCAGACTACAAAGCTGCTACTGATAAATTCCTGATTGAAAAACCCACTAACACTTTGCCTGACTTGGGAATTGAACCCAAGGACCTCACGCTCAGAGGCAGCCTAACCAAATATTCATTGTATAACAAGTATTTCTAAATCAATCTATATAAAAAATCTCAGGTCAGGTGGCCCGTGTTACTCTATGATAAAAGTGAATCTATATTTTCCTTGGTAACGGCATCACGCGTGAACGGGTGGGTCAATTTGGCTAATTAATTTTTTGTCGTGTTTGTTATTGTCAGGCTAATTAATTATGTCATTGACCAGGTGTCGTAATTATATTTTATTATTCAGGATATTTTATGTCAATCTCCTAAAATTTGTCACCTTTTAAATTCGTTGATAAACTCCCCTAGTGTTTCTAAAGTTATTTTATTTATTTTAAAAACAATATGCACATGTAGAAATAAAAAAATGATGTAAATATATAAAAATACACCTCTATTGCTTCGGGCATTAAGTCAATTTAGTAAATTATTTTATCTGACACTAGGGAGTGTGGGATTGTAAGACCTTACTGCCTACACGATAAGGAAAGAAGAAGTAAATTATATATAAGTAAAAGCCGGTGCGTCATGTGGGTTTAAAAGTGTTATTCACAGTATTAACCTAACCTAGTATTTTTTTAATAATTAACCTAATCTAACTAGTTTGGTTTCGGGTACTTAATTAAAAATAATCTCTTTTTTTTGTATTGTTCAATATGTATAACGTATTCCAAAAGTTTAAAAAATAAAATGAAAAAAAAACATGTCAAATAATACAATAAAAACATATTTCTATAAAAAACTCTTGTTATTAAAGTTAATCAAAATTATAATTATTTTGTTACGTGAATTATTTGGCAAACTTATTGTTCTATAACGATGAAATGACAAATCAAGTTTTTACCAATCGTTGATAGTCAAGTAAAAATTTGTAAATTAATTTCGGTGATACGCCAGGGCACTGATTTCGAAATATTATTCGGAAGAGTTCAAAATTCCATTTCACAGTTTCGCTTAACATGTTGTGAATGAAATGATGGGCGCATTACATTAACAAAGCTTTCGTTGTCCGAATCGCAATCGATCCATGTTTCGCAAACGCAGCAGGCAACATATTCCAGCTTCAATATGAGCCCGAAATGTTTTCTCACTCTGCACTGAACAAAAAGCGCGTGAATTACCGCTTACAGGTATTTAATTTTTATATTAATTTCCTTTGAATTCGCAGATCCTTTGTTTGTAGTGTTGGTTCATTTATCTTAAAATCTGCAACCTATGTAGGTTCTATACTTAGGTACTCTTTTATACGTCACATTCATCTTGCAATTTCCAACGATCGAAACATCCGCTTGCGTTCAGCGACGCGTAATAATTATGTCTTTTATAGACTTTGTAAAGACCTCTTTGAGAATATAATGCTGGGGAAGTTTTGCAAGAAACATTTATTTTAGTACCAACTTACGTGCTTAAGTTGGTACTAAAAAAACGTTTCTTAGAATTTTTCTTTTGATTATTCTTTTATAGAAAAAGATCAAAGTGACAATATTGCCAATAAAGAAAAAAATATGTATAAAAATAATATTTGTTGTTATATTGCCTTGTTAGTGTAGCGCTCGCAATGCGCGACTGCTGAACGTGAGGTCTTGGGTTCGATTTCCAGGTCGGCAAAGTGTTATTGGGTTATTTCATCACGAGTTTCTCAGTAGCAGCTTCGTAGTCTGGATTTGTGCCCAGTTGATGGCAATGGGCTCGTCGTCGTATTACATGGGATTTAAAACATCGTACTACGTGGGTGTAGATACTAATGGGTACACCTCTGTCTAACCTTTCGGGGTTTACAGTGGTGATGTTATGTAATATGTTTTGAGAGTATTGATTGATTAAAAATAGACACAAAGGAAACGCGATACATGATTTTTTTTTACATAACTTGTCATATTTCATTGTGATTTCTATAGTTCCAAATATAGCCACCGAGCCGGATAAGTTTGCTATAGGTACTGTAGGTAACTACGGACCTGAACGGATAATGACCGTTATTTGTTGAGAAAAAAATCTACATAGGTTTTGTTGCGCTTTTTACTATGAATCAGGGTATCCTTGAAGAATTTAACATGATGTCATATTTTTCTAGTAAAAGTGTATACAAATAGGTCAGACATTGTTGGTACCGGACGGCATGTCGTGGTACAATTTAATTTGCAATTTGAAACCCTCGGGTCGTTGGAGCTTTTGTCCTTTGGCCAAGCGGTTGGTTGACACTTGCCGTGACCCAAGGGCTGGCTATTGCCTTGGCCAGAGGTTTAGTATTGGCATCTAACGAGGCAAGGTGCTGGTGATGTCCAGAGACACCGCCAAACCGACCTCACCCCGGGACTGCTTCCACCGCCAGGACCCCTAATGGCATGATCGCGTCCACTGTGGAGCGCTCCCGGCGGAAACCATACTGGTTGTCCGCCAGATCCCCACGTCCCTCAGGTGACGGACGAGGCTTTCTGCAATATTTTTCCGAACAGTTTGCCCACCTCGTCCAACAACACAATGGCGAGGTATGCGAACGGTGAGTCCGCAAGGGCGCGTCTTCTTTCTGAGTAGGACCAGCTTACCGATTTTCCACCGGTTTGGCAACTGGCCCCGCACCAGAAATGCGCTCACGAGGAACTCCCACGTAGCCTAAGTTGCTCCTTATAACATCAGCTAACTGTCAGGGAAAGATCCGTGAAAATTGGCCTAGCCGTTTAGGAGATTATCTAGAAGAAACAGACACAAACGGAAAATTCTCTTTTTGGTTTAAGTGTCGTGTTAACATTTATATGCATTTAGTAAAAAGCTTTTTAAGATATTACAAATAGATACCTCAATTTCAATTATTTGTATAAATAATGATAATATCGAATAAAAATACCAGTCTTTTGTTTTTGTTTTCTATTTACTTTTAAGAAAAACGTGCCCCACACTATTAGTTTTTTCTAAATCGTGAGTGCGTTAATAAACATATATAAACTCACACACACACCCTATAAGACCTATTATTCAGTATCGAAAACATCAGTCTGTAATATGTTTGTTGTTGTTACAGTTTCTATGCGGGCTACTAATAGCTTTTAATATCAATTACCTAACTGCAGTTCCTATAAAATGGGCGCTACCACTTTACAGGGATCAAACAGCACTCCGTCTAAAGCCCGGAGGGATCGGCATGGTCATGTAGTGCGTGGAATTTTGCTAGTAAAGAGGATTTATTTCAATTGTAATACAAATATTGGATGGATCTTGTATTTGTTTGTGGACTCATAAAAGGTCAAATGCATTTTAGCTATTTGTAACATTATTTTAGCCTAGGTCAGTCAGTGTTTGCTCTGACTTATTAGGTTATGTTACTTCGTTCCGGTGATTGTCGCACAGGGAACTTTTTTGTGCGGCTTCGTAGAATAAAAGTATCCTCCCTATAACATCAGTCTGTTGTCTGCCAGTGAAAGTCCCGTCAAAATCGGTCGAGCCGTTTCGGAGTTTAGCCGGAACCAACAGAAAGACAGACACACAAAGATTTTGAAGATTTTTTTTTTTCCTTTGTTTACCGTGATCGTATATTTTGTGCTATTACGCACAGATTTTTAAGTATATATTCGTTTAATTTTCCTATTAATTGCGTGGTGGTCAATCACTTAAGCATTAAAAGTTCGTTGTACCTACATCATGGACTTTACTGTGCTTCTATTGTGATGGTCGCGCTTTGTTCTCTTTACGTAGATACCAATTTATGTTGATGTTTGAACTTTGAATTTTTATTTTATCTCGGAAGTACGCGTATTTCATACTTTTTATTTTATTGAATAGAAGTTCCTTAATGCGGCTTGCGGCTGGAGTTAACTGACAGATATCGTCAAGTAAGGAAAAAGCGTTATGCTCCCTTCAAGCGACCTCCGTCCCCTCTTTTTTTCTTTATCTCTGGCTCTTTCTGTTATGTGTAAACGGGTGTGAGGGTTTATGCGTGCTACTAACGGGATTCGAGTAACAATCACTGTGCGCGGCTAGCTGTATAAACTTAATCTTAATTTAAATACAGGTTGGATTTTTTTAACCTCATCTAGAGGGAAATTCCTCTACACACTGTAAAATTTCTTTGTTTCGAATTTTCTCCAGGTTAGGTGTAAAAATTCCGCCCTGTATAAAAGCGAAAGGTCACTCCCTCACTCAAAACGAAATATCAAAAACTGTGCTCGTGCCTTCTTTGTATGAGAAGAGGCCTTTGCCCAGCAGTGTGACAATAATAGGCTGGAAATATTATATTTATTTTTTTATTTATTCGTGTCGAAAATCCATATTAGCAACCTCTTTGAATTTGCAGTTTGCGGTTTTGCATCACTGCACCGTGTTGTATTCAGATGCACAGTGAATTCGTGATATTTTGAAGAATAAAGTGATTTGATTGAACGATAAGATACACAATCATGTCAGTTAAGTTGCCTTGAATCACGTCCAGAACGTGCTTTATTTTCAGTTCCGAAGCCTCTCAATATTGGTTGTTGCACGAATCAAAATACCGCCATAGTTTATTTGTATTGAACGGAGTGAACAAACCATTTAGAGTTGTAATCATTATTATGTAGCACTAGCCGGCCGCGACTTCGTCCGCGTAAATGTCGGTTTTCTGCGAGGTTTTATTTGTTTGCGTGGAACCATAATTCTATTTCTAAAAAAAATACTAGATAGCTTTGTCTCTGTTACCTAACGTTAGTAATTTTATATTTTACTTTGTATATTTTTTTTTGTTTTTTACTTTTCTCAGTTATGTCCTTTACACATTTATCTTTGAATGATATGTATGCTTTTAATTGGTGTGTACATTAGATATAATAACTTTAATCATCTCAATCTATAATGTATTCACTGTTAGTGTACTTAATAAATAAAATAAAAGTAGCCTAAGTTACCCCTTATTGCATCAGCTATCTGCCAGTGAAAGTCCCGTCAAAATCAATGTATAGATTAGTAAGAGGCGGGGGTGCCGCAACCGAGCACGGGAAAGTGCTAATGTTAGTCTAATTCAAATGAACTTACAAAGTTTGCCTTGGAGATCGCTGACATCGTTAAAGGAAAACACCTCGAGGAAACCTAGACTTATAATTAATTAGCGACCCGCCCCGGCTTCGCACTAGTGGGTGTACACTTGTACAGTGCACGCGACGGAGGTCGTATAAATATAGAATTTCTTGATACGCTTGTAACTCTACGATAAATATTTTAAATCTGCGATATCTTTTAAGCCCCATATTATACGGGACTTAAAAAAATATAACTGGCGAAATGTGGGTGTACTAAAGTACACCTTTGTCTAACCCTTCGGGGATTACAGGCGTGATGTTATATGTTTTATTATATCTTCTAAGATATTTATTAAAATAATATGCTGTAAAGGGCAATTTGTATCTACATTAAATGCTCAACGTAGGTATCTAATGTTTTTTTAATTGGGTATTTTTTTTTAGTGTTCCTAGTTACTGTTGGTTATATATCCTTAGGATATATTCATAATATTTCGACGCGGACTTTTCGGCAGACCTTTTCAAGATATTCAATTCCGTAGTGAATTATTTTGATCTCTCGTACTGTTTAGCCGTTAGCAACGTATAAGCCCTCAAAAAAATATTATTACGGCATCATTACCAATCTTTGAAAATCTTGGCTTTTTCTATTATGATACTTATACATTTATTTATTTATTCTGATTGTTTTTTATTTTTTTGTTAATTTAGCTTGTAGTTAGATTTTGCTTTATAGGTATTGCTACTATTTACAGATTAGACATTTATACATATATGGAACACGATATTTAAGGAACACAATAAAAAAAAAATGAATATTGAGTAATTATTGAGATATAAGTCTGGAATCCGCTTTAAGGAAGTATGGTAATTAATTGCTGTGCCTTCTCTGTACGTATGGGAAGGGAGAGGCCTTACGATATATTCCATCATCTAAGATGTCCAAGATATACTTAGAAAGTACATATAAAAAAAATAGTCTCATTGTTATCGAACCCAAATTGGCCATCACATTTAAAAATCATGTTATTTTTAAATAGGTAAATCATAATAAACTCGTGAGCAATCCCATTGTCTGGTTAACCTTGGTTTAAAAATGTCGGTCATCCTGACTTGGCTTAAAATGTGTAATGGTGTCAAGTGATTTCTGTAAATAAGGGTGAATCTTGATGTCAAAGGCTATCTCGAGACGGTCGCTATTGTCAGCCGCGTTCCTCTCTCATGGTCGTCACATTTTAGTGTTCACTATCTTATGCTTGTGACTTCGAATGAGCCTTATCACGGAGTTTTATTTTTATTTCGTGAAAGCTTAATTCTTTTTCTTTATATAAATTACGCGTCACGTTGTTTGTCCGGAATGGACTCCTAAACTGCTCAAACATTTTTTATGAAATATAGCTTACTTACCTACTGTGTGTAATTTGATCAAACTTCAAAGATATAATAGTTTTTATCTCGATTATTGACCTCAATATCTTTACTTACTTCAAGCCACAGCAACGCGTGGCCGAGTCAGCAAGTAATAAATAAATAAAAGTAGACTTAGTTATAATACGCGCCACGAAAGATGAGACTTGACACACCACACCATTTTATTATCCTAACTAATATTATAAATGCGAAAGTAAGTTTGTTTGTTTGTTTGTTACCGTTTTACGCCTAAGCCACTGAACCGATCATCTTGAAATTTTGCATATACATTGCCAGGTGTACAGGAACGAACATAGTGTACCTTTGATCCCGAAAAAAAGTACTGTTCCCGAGAGAAATCGCAATAACGTTCTTATGATGATAGATGGCGCCACATGTCTTTCGAATTATGATCGAATTTTAAACTTAACTTGCGAGCGGAGCCGCGGGCGAAAGCTAGTTTCGTAATAAATTCGTGGGATTTATTGGGAACAAGGAATTTGTTTCTTTCCCAAGGCTACTTTTTTTCAGGGAGCCGTGCCTTCTCCCAAGTCAGTCCACGAGTTACGGCTAGATCGTCTCAACGGTGATAAGACTGACCTGAGCCCGGACTTATAATTAATAAAAAATCAAAAGAAAAAAAAAAGCTTTTTTAACAATAAGCTTTTATTACCGGTTATAAAAGTGCAAAAAAAAAATTAAATAGTTTAATTCAGATAAGAAATAGTCTAGTAAGAAACAGTCCCAATTGTTGTTTTTTATAAACGCCTGTTACACCTTCTTGATCAACGAATCAAACGAGCCCAAAGTCGACCGGGTGTGTCATTAGATTACGGAGTTCTTATGGGCACCCTCCAGCTCAGTTATCAGACCCTAGGTATCACTTAAGACCAAAGAATTCGTCAAGACAAATCAAACGAGCCCAAACTCGACGAGATTGTGTCTTTGTATTACGAAGTTCCTATGGCCACCTTTCAGCTCCATCATCAGACCCTGGTTACCATCTAGGACCAAAGTACTCGTCAAGACGCATCAAAAGAGCCCATACTCGACCGTGTTGTGTCTCTGTATAACGGAGTTCCTATGGCCACTTTCTAGCTCCATCATCACGCCCTAGGTACCATCTAGGACCAAATACTTGTCAAGACGAAATAAACGAGCCAAAACTCGATGGGGTAGTGTCGTTTTATTACCCGGTTCATATGGCCACCTTCTAGCTCCATCATTAGACCCAAATAATAATAGTATTATTAAAATGTTCCCCGATGACGACATGCATGCCAAAATTTCAGCTCAATCAGAACTCGGGAAGTGGATCAAATTTAGCTTTTAAGTTGTGATGACAAACATACAAGTGAAACTAAATAAAAACTTGTAAAAAGAGCTTGTTAAAAGTCTGAAAGTGCACTCGTTGGTGCATGCAACCTGTTCGCTGAACTTGACTGTCTCCGAGAGAGAAAAGGTCATAGAGTACATTACGCAATTAGGTAGTTGACACCTTTAACCATTAATATCAAGACACAACATCTCAAAATAAACTTTCATTTCAGCAAAAACCCGATTAATTTTCAATTTACTGTAAAATTAGATTTTTTTATGGCTTTGAAATCAATGAATAGTATAAGTCAATTGAATTGGCATTTATATGGCAGAGGTGAGTGGCAACGCAGGGAGGGGTCGCGCTAGGAAGACCTACACCGACCTTATTAGTGAGGTTCTTAAGAAAGGTCAGGTGCGCAGTACTCTTAACCGGCGTGCTTGTATGACGAGATGTTTGAACGTGGATGAGGCGAAAGGAGTATGTAAGGATCGTAGCAGGTGGCGTTCTATGCGTTCTGTTTCTGACTACCCCCATGGGAAAAAGGCGTGAGTTTATGTTTATGTAAAAAGTATGTCAATTGATTGGTGGTGCAGCTCATGTTCTAAAGTACAAAACCAGTTCGTGGTGATGCACGTTTGAAATATATACGGTTACTTTTAGGGCGTTCTGGAACCGAAAGCCTCAACCGAAACACTCAACTACGGTACGAAGAGTCTACACATACACGGTTACTTTTAGGTCATTCTGGAACCGAAAGTCAAAAACTCGATCATCAAACTCGAAACGATTGGGACCATTTTTTTCAAAACGCAACTTTAAAAATAATGAGCTGTTCAGTACATTTATGTTCGTCCTCGTCAAAGTGTACTGTTAGTCTATTTTTAATTTTTAAATTTTGAAAAAAAAAAATGATTCCAATCGTTTCGAGTTTGATGATCGAGTTTTTGACTTTCGGTTCCAGAACGACCTAAAAGTAACCATGTATGTGTAGACTCTTCGTACCGTAGTTGAGTGTATTGGTCGGCTAAGTCGAAAGGTTTTCCACCTTACGTAAATAACGTAAATCAAGGGCTTTTATAAATTATTCGGAAAAAAATAACAAAGGGATCGATTTTTGAAGACCGAAGGCTACCGGGGAGGCAGCACAAATAAAACCGGTCAAGTGCGAGTCAAACTCGCGCACGAAGTTTCCGTACGATCTTAGAAGATTAGATATAGAAATAGACATCAATAGAATAGAATAGAACTACACATTCTGTGAAAATTTCAACTCTCTAGCTATTACGGTTCATAAGATACAGCCCGTTGACAGACGGACAACGGAGGCTTAGTACTAGGTTCCCGTTAGCATCCTTCGGGTACAGAACCCTAAAAATGACCTATAAATCTACTAAGGCTTCGCTGTTGAAACGAACTTGAATAATTTCAATGACAATCTAATTCTCAATAACTGAAACCCTAACAATAAGGCCACAGGTCATTGTTAATTAATAAGATATCTAACAATACTTTATAAAAAAAACATCGATTAAATTCTGTTTGTAATGGAAACGTTGTCCAGCAATAGAACTCCTGTTCCGTGGGCGCGTTTGTAAATATATAGACTCACATACACAAACAGCTACACTCGGAACAACTGTAGGCTATACAAATATATGTTCTTGCGGAAATCGAACCCGTCACACGCAGCGCAACAGCCAATCGTTCAGGAAACCGTGCTAACCGTGTCCTATCGACAATTACATACGTTGTTGTCATCATAACACAAAGATACAGATAGGTAAAGATATAAAAGATAAATAAAACTTGCAATATCCTCAAACGCATATCTTTTCCGGTAGATAGATTTGTATTCATACGTAGGTTAATCTGGTAGGAACTTTCTAAAAGTTTCAACTCAGCTTTTCCGTGTAATAAAACCTTTCACTAATTTAGTTTGTAAGCCATGGACGATGCCCTACTAATCTGGTATTTTAAAGTTTACAATTCCACTGAAAAACGCGGGAGTGTAACGAACATGTTTGAAAAATATTGAAGTTGTGAGAAACTCAATTTTGCAATTTCGCGTTCAAACTTTAATTTTTTTTTCGCGTTCACTTAGAAAAGGCGCATAAGCAAAGCTTATTTAATTAGTTGCGTGAATTCTGGGACGGCGCGGCGGCGTATGATTTTTCTTGTCCAACGTATACAGAAATAGCAACATTTAAAGCCACTTACTTTTATTTCCGTTCCTTTCCATTCCCTCCTTTAATGAGAAACTGGTATATTAATTGTTTGGCTTCCAACAGTAGGTTTTCATTAGTGTGTTAATTAAAGTTTATACAAACTTTGATTAACTCAAAACTAGCAATTAGCATTTCGAATTGTTACATTATTTTGGTGGTGCATTGATCAAAATACGAAGTCGTCAAGGGTACCTTGTTACCATAACTTATCGTCATGGGTTTCTAGGTACCATAATTTCAGGGGTTTCGAGAGTTCCGATGGTGAAAATTAAAATAATTGTCAAACCAAAGATTGGCTATTAAAACTTACAAAAGGTTTTAACGAGCCTGTATTTATTTATAATTTCTAAATTAAAAATAGCATTGTTTCGTTAATTTGTTTCCAACTGTGTCAAGGAAGCCCTTTCATATGACCCTCGACCTAGTAACCTCACTTTTCTAAAAACGTTGGACGAAGAGATGAAAAATTATTGATATTTTTACAGCAATAAAAATTACAATTTTATTGTTCCAAGTATTTTTTAGTTGCTTAAATAAAGCTATAACAGGTAGACGACAGACATAAGAAGTCCGCTATAAGGAACTTTATTTTCATTTTAATACTGAGACTTAAAAAAAATCCTTTCAAGTTGGATGGGGAGGAAGAGGAAGGCAAAATAAAAGAGGGATGAATTGTGTGCAGAATGATATGAAAGAAAAGGGAGTCAGTAATTGCATGACGGCTGACAGGACGGAATGGAAGAGGATAACGTGATGCGCCGACCCCAAGTAATATGGGACAAGGGCAGGGAGATGATGGTGAGGAATCCCTATTTCCCTTGGTCACGGTCTCACGCGTGAACGGCTGGACCAATTTCATTAATTCTTAATTATTGTTGTATACAATAACAAATATTGTAAGTAAAAGGTAGTTATGTGACCTTAAATCACAGATCCGGGTTCAAGACCTAGAGTCATAAATTATACTTATTTTCTTGGAAAATTTTACGATGATTGTCAAATTAGCAACGCATGAACCAAGTTTTACGACTTGAGGCGTGACTCGAAGGTTGACCATTACTCAGTGGCTTATCATATGTAAACCAGAGTATATAAACCCCTAAGCGAGCAAAAGAAAATCATTCCTAGTCTCGTCGTCATAGTCGATTGTACTCTACACTCTACCTCTGTAACCCTAGTGGTATAAATTTAATTCAGTATAAATTTTATTAAACCAGTGCTTAAACTCTTGACGATTGTTCATATTCCAATCCTACAAAATCTTCAAATAAATCACGTTCGGCCCCGAAGGCTTAACTGGCGCAGTCGGGTAGGATTGCCCTGCAAGATTTGATGGCAACTCATTCCTGCAAGCAAGAATCAACGTCGAGCATCATCGGTTAAGAAGATTCCACTGGAACGGCACAACCGCACTTCGAAGAGGTCTACATACATCGGCGAGAGCTTCCTGACGGTCAAGCCCCGCATCGAGAAAGGACTACTCTTCAACCACTAAAGGGGTAACATATTAATACAGTGACACGAGCTAGTAATCGGTGAGAGATAATAAAAATTATCTCTTTCCTTAATTTTGCACATGAATAATTTCAACCATCCTGGTAGATCTTGTGAGAGTCAAAGGACCTTACTGATCGCATTATTAGCAGTCATCCGAGGACTTTTAGATAAGTTGGAAGGACTTCATGTTCACTACCATCAGTTGTTATACTATTGTGAAACACGACACTCTAAGAAGTGAATTTATTTAAAATTATTTTTGTATTTTTGTATTGAATTTATTGTAATAGGTTGGTGGCATCCCTTAAGTCACCCAATCGAAAGAGATTGTTATACACATATAATTGTGAAATTTATATAGGTTGGTGGCATCCCTAAAGTCACCCAATCGAGAGAGATTGTACTTATAATTGTGAAATTTAATTAGGTTGGTGGCATCCCTAAAGTCACCCAATCGAGAGAGATTGTTATATAATTGTGAAATTTAATTAGGTTGGTGGCATCCCTAAAGTCACCCAATCGAGAGAGATTGTAATTATTATATTGTGAAATTTATATAGGTTAGTGGCATCCCTAAAGTCACTCAATCGAAAGCGATTGTTAAAGAAATTTATATTAGGTTGGTGGCACACCGAAAGTCACTCAATCATAAAGGATTGTTAAAATTTATATTAGGTTGGTGGCAGACCGAGAGTCACCCAATCAAAAGAGATTGTATTAAAATTATTACTTTGGTGACACACCAAGAGTTATTTAATATCCATAATTGGGATTTCGCATACACAACCAGTGTACAAAAAGCCGCAAAAAGGCAAAAGAAAGTTATATAAAATGTCGCTTAAAAACGTAGAGCCTATTCCTAAGGAATTTGTGCAAATTATACCTATTTACGATGGTAATTCCAGGCAGAAAAATCTGTTCCTGAGAAAATGTGATTATGTATTGGCAATGTTCAAAGGTAAAAAGGAGCAGGATGATTATAACTTACAGGTTATTACTAGCCGCCTTACTGGCGATGCAGCTAATTTAATAAGTGAGAGAGAGGATATTAAAACTTATGAAGAATTTAAAAAATTAATTGAGCAACATTTTGGTGATCCAAGAAGCGAGGAATGTTTAGCGATAAAATTAGAATCAGCTAGGATTCGTCCGAACGAAACACGGTTAGAATTTTGTCATCGTCTCCAGACAATTAGAAGTAATTTATTCAGTAAAATCAATAAAATAGCGGACATGGGTTTTCGTCAAAATAAAATGCTTATTTTCGATAAAACAGCGTTAAATGTTTTCATGTACAATTTACCAGAAGAATTAGCACGTATAGTGAGGATTAACCATCCTGAAAATTTAGAGGAAGCACTACAAATAGTGTTGGAGGAAGAAAATTTCCACGCACAATATAAACTTAAAAGAAATTTTTCTAATCAAAATAATTATAAAAAGGGATTCAATAATCATCCCAATAACTTTAAAAATCCTAGATATAACGTACAACCAAATCTACCTCAAAATCAAAGTGCGCAAAATCAAAATCAAAACGCACAAAGGCAAGTTCAGCCTAATCTTAAAATTAGTGTACCTAATACGAATTATAATCGTAATCGGCATGAACAAAATCGTCCTACATATAACAGAAATTTTAATAATAACTATCGTCAAAATTATCGTCCAAACTATAAAACGAATTATCAAGGAACTCATTTCAATAATTATGAGCGAACTAATCATATTAACTATGATCAGATTCCGCGCCCAATGAATAATAATCAAGCGTTACGGAATGAAACATCACCTAATTTACATTACGTCAAAAATTCGACCATAAAAGAAGACGCAAATTCAAATGAGGATTATGTTAATATGGACAGAAAGGTCAGTCCGAATTTTCAAATCGTAGCCTCAACTTCTGCTGCACAGACTTAGGCAACAATGCAGAATTACCTTTCATATTTGTTCCAAATATTCAAGCTAAATTATTAATTGATACGGGTAGTACCAGATCCTTTTTAAGCAGTAAACTCGTTGATAAATATTTTAAATCGCAAAAATTTGAAGAAGCATTCAAAGTTATAAGTACTCATGCTTCTACGGAACATAACGGAGCCGTAATTATAAATCTTTTTCATATTTTTAACACGGATGAAACGTTTAAATTTTATATTTTCGATATCGGAGACTCATTCGATGGAATAATCGGTAACGATTTATTATTTGAATTAAAAACAATTATTAACTTAGAAACAGCGCAACTCGTGACTGAACAAGCAGTCATACCAATTCATTACCAGCGCGAGCTAAACAATTTTAAACCATTTACAATTGAATTGACGCCTAGAAGTGAGCAAAAAGTAAAAGTACCAACTGACCTATACAACGGTCAAGGAATTATAGAATTCCAAGAATTTGTTATCGGAGTACGAATGCCGAGCACTCTCGTACATTGTAACAAAGGTTTTACATATACGGTTATTCAAAATACGACCGAACAAAGTTACACTCTTACTATTACGTCACCCTTTAAAATATTAATTCAAAATTAAATTGTTGTGTGATTAATTATTTAGATAATCATGAAAATCATGAGCAACTTCTTTTAAACAACGCAGAAAAACGTTACAGCACTATAGAAAGAGAACTATTAGCAGTTCTATGGGCAGTAAAGCATTTTAGACCTTATTTGTACGGAAAGAAATTTCTTATTTACACAGATCATAGACCACTCACTTGGTTATATTCCCTTACAGAACCTAACAGCAAATTAACTCGCTGGAGATTAAGATTACAAGAATACGACTTCGAAGTAATATATAGAAGCGGAAAACAAAATACCAACGCAGACGCTTTATCTAGAATTAAAATTAACATGATGAATTCGTCAAATGATGAAAATTTAATTTCACCATCCACTTCATCTACATCTATTTTTACAAATCAAGCACAATTAGATTCAAATGAAAGTAGAAACACTCAAGATCCAGAAGCTACATTAACAGCCTCTGAAATTTCAGATCAAAGTAATGAAAGTAGTGATGAAAATGAAAATAATGATATTCCAATAATTTATGAAGCAGTAGACTCTAAACCAAATCAAATTATTGTAATTAATTGGCATAAAGATAAAATCGAAATTAATAATCGGTCTACAACTAAACAGAAAATTGTAGAAGTTAGATTACCTTTAGATAATGAAAATTATATAAAAGAATTCTTAAAAGAAAATCTAGAGAAAGGAAAGAAATATTACATTTATTACGATAATAAAGCACAACGTCAGTTGTTTAATAAATTAATTATCGAATTATTTAAAGATAACCCCATTAACATTGTAGAATGTACAGAACGTGTAATTCTTGTAGAAGACGAGGAGGAACAAGAACATCTTGTAATTAATTATCACGTTGGAAAAACATGTCATCGTGGTATAAGAGAAACTTATAATAGAATTAAGAGAAACTATTATTGGCCTAATATGGAGCAAACCATATCAGCAGTGATTAATGCTTGTGATATATGTAAAGCTATGAAATATGATAGGAGACCTTTAAAACCGCAATTGCAATTTACGCAAACGCCAAGTAAACCATTTCAGGAAGTATTTATAGATATATTCTCCATTGAGGGAACATCCTTTTTAACAATTGTCGATTCTTTTTCTAAATTAGGACAAGCAATTGATATAAAAAGTAAATCTACTCCAGAAATAGTTAGAGCACTCATAAAATACTTTTCATTATATGGTGTTCCACGAAAAATTAATTGCGATCCTGGAACGGAATTCAATAATAATTTAATGAAAGAAACTTTAACTTTTTATAAAATTAAATTACATATTGGTACTCCAAACAGCCCTAACTCAATGGGTATAGTTGAAAGATTTCATTCAACAATAACTGAAATTTATCGTATAGCTAAGTATCAACATAAAATTACTGACGCTAGTTCGGTAATGACTTATGCTATCATGGCTTATAATAACACGATACATTCAGCAACTAAATTAACTCCATTTGAAATAATTTTTGGTTGCACAAATGCTACGAGCACTTTCGATGTAAATTTTGAACAAGCGTATATGCAACAATTAATAAAAGAACACGCTGAAAGAACCGCTTATCTTTATGAATATCTAACGGATCAAATTATTAATGAGAAAATACGTAGACAAAGAGAAGGAGAAATTATAGAACTTAATGAAGGAGATCAAATCTTTTCAAAATTAGTGAATAAACGTCGCGATAAAGATAAACCACGTTATGAAAAAGGAATAGTAATCGGAGACACTGAACGTAATATAGTACCAGTACAAATTAAAGAAAGAGTAACCAAGGTACCTTTAAGAAATGTTAAAAGACCAAGTAAAGAATAAGGATTAATACATTACCTCAGCTTAAATAATTGTTTATATAACAGTTTAAATAATGAGTAATAATACCTGTATAGTAGAAAGAAATATTATAATCATAACATCCTGACTCCAAATAAAATAAATTGCCTAAGCAAATAAAATCATTAAATGAATGATTATGTAAAACTAATATTATATTATGTATGAATTAAATTGTGAATTATGATACAATATATTATGTTCTTTATTAAACTATAAAAGCGAAATTAATGATAATGATATGTAAAGGCGAATTGTTAATTAAATATGATATGTAAAAGCGAATTGATAATTATATATGTGTGTATGATAATTATAATTATGTATTATGATTTAAGAAGTGTATATTATAATTGAGAACAAAGTAAATGTGATCATATTGTAAAGCACACTTATGTTGCAGTGCCAGGCGATGCAATTTTACTTATTATTTTACTATAAAATATGTATAGTGTAAGGAAAACTTTAAAGAGTAATTGAAGTACAAATTATAAAAATGTAACCTTAATAATAAGATGGTTATGGGAAATAATTAAGCATTATATAATCTTTAGAATTTATTATTTTAACATTACAAATTGTTTGTTAACATAAGTTTAAAAGGCAACGGGTATTAACTAAGTATGTAATCTTAGTATATAAGAATATTATGTAAAATCACGTCATTAGGAATGATGATCCTATTTGAAATTTACCTTCAGTTAATTTCAAACTTAAGAAGGGAGGAGTTATGTGACCTTAAATCACAGATCCGGGTTCAAGACCTAGAGTCATAAATTATACTTATTTTCTTGGAAAATTTTACGATGATTGTCAAATTAGCAACGCATGAACCAAGTTTTACGACTTGAGGCGTGACTCGAAGGTTGACCATTACTCAGTGGCTTATCATATGTAAACCAGAGTATATAAACCCCTAAGCGAGCAAAAGAAAATCATTCCTAGTCTCGTCGTCATAGTCGATTGTACTCTACACTCTACCTCTGTAACCCTAGTGGTATAAATTTAATTCAGTATAAATTTTATTAAACCAGTGCTTAAACTCTTGACGATTGTTCATATTCCAATCCTACAAAATCTTCAAATAAATCACGTTCGGCCCCGAAGGCTTAACTAGGTTCTTATGAAAAAACAATTAAAAACAAAACAATATATGGCGTTACGAAGTTCGCTGTGTTAGGCGATTAACACACGGCACCGCTCACCGCCGCGGTAGGTGGTGAAGCGGATCTCATGTCGCATTTTCCTCTATGAAATCCATCGTTGCCTTACATACATGTGTTAATCACCTTACCTAGTGATAAACAAAACTAACCCTTTTAGTTAAAATTAATTAGACATAATGTAAGTCCTTCCTAATTTAATTTTATAGAATTTAGCTACTAATGCACCCGCGGACGGACTAAACCAATTCGATCGCTCGCTGATTGCGCATAACCACATCAATTAATATGAAAGCTTTTAAAGCCCTAAAAGGCTAGCTGACCGATCCCTTTTTACTTAATCACCAACATAAGCCTCTACTTTGTCGTTGCACTTTCACCTTTAAGCCTTAATACAACAGTTTCCTTTGTGTTTTATTTTTACATGTATTTACTACAATTCTGAAAGACATTTCCATATTTACTTTCCATGAAAATACTTGAGTACTATACGACAGTTTACATGCATTTCAAGTTTTACCGCCTCGAAGTAAAATATCTCACACTTTGAACACGTTCTTCGTGTATTTAGTATTAAAAATAAAATGCGAATTTCCGCAATATCAATGTGTTCCTATTATATGACAAAACATAATATCAAATTTAAACATTCATATCGCATCAGTTTAGCTAACGTAAACCGTAAACTATCTTATCAAAATCTTTTGAAATTACTACTTACAGCAATCGAAGCAACAAATGACTTATTGATGTTTGTTATTGTTTACATTATCAATTTCAAAGTCTTGGCATTTCGGGAAATCATGTTTAATGTTACGCTACACAAATCCGCGTGTGAGGTGTGAACTGTGTAGTACATACAAAATATAAGGTGGTCTATTATAAAGTACTTCATGATGCACTGAATAAATAACTCTGCCAGGAAAATAAATCGACACGAGTTTTATTAGAAACGTTAAATGTTTTTAAAAATAACACCACGCGGTCTTGAGACTCTGTGCGTGATAGGCTCCAACTAGTGAGCGATATCTTATTCCATACTATTATAATGCGAAAGTGTGTCTGTCTATCTGTTACCTCTTCACGCTTCAACCGCTGAATCGATTTTGATGAAATTGGGCATGGAGATAGTTTAAGACCCGGGGAAGGATAGGATAGTTTTTATCTCGGAAATCACCCCCTAAGGCGGTGAAAAGGGTGGTGGAAGTTTGTATGCAAGTACCTACGATATAAACAAGTTCCACGCGGACGTAGTCGCGGCCAAAAGCTAGTAATATATATGAATTACGCGTCACGTTGTTTGTCCGGGATGGACTCCTAAAAAACTTAACCATTTTTTATGAATGGCTTACTGTGTTTAATTTGGTCACACTTAAAAGATAGGATAGATTTTATCTCGATTATTGACCTCAATATCTTTGCTTACTTCAAACCATAGCAACGCGTGGCCGAGTCAGCTAGTTTCTTATAATTTATACTAGGTATCACTTTTTTCTTATTTGAGTCAAAGTTGATTTCTCCATAGAATCTTTGGACACCTTAGGGGGTGAATTTTGGAAAGTACTTTCTTAGCGGACTTACTATCAATTACGTCAAATTTTATTTTTACACGTCATGCGGTTTTCGACATTTCGTGAAGAGTGAGTGAGTCAGTCATTGAGTGAGCGACTTATCGTTGAAATATATATTTATACATACATACATAAACTCACGCCTTTTTCCCATGGGGGTAGGCAGAAACTACAGATCGCCACCTGCTACGATCCTTAGATCCTCTTTTCGCCTCATCTACGTTCATACATCTCGTCATACAAGCACGCTGGTTACGAGTACTCCGCACCTGTCCTATATATATTTATAGATACAGATTACAGATTATATTATTTCTTATTTTTGTGATCAGTGAACGCTATCATTTTCTTCTTACTAGCTGACTCAGCCGCCTTACCGCCATGATTCTTTTTTAATTATCTTTCATAAGAACTTTCTCCTTACAATAACAAATACAACAAAAAGAATTAGTGAAATTGGTCTGGTCGTTTACGCGTAATGCCGTGACCAAGGGTAACAGGAATTCATTTTTATATATAGATAGATTAATATGGTTAGTGAACTCTGTCATTGTGTTATTGCCTCGTTAGTATAGTGGTAGCAAATCGCGACTGCTGAGCATTAGGTCTCGGGTTGGATGCCCAGGTCTGGCAGTGTTATTGGGATTTTCCAATAGGAATTTCTTACTAGCAGGCTCAGAGTCTGGATTTGTGCCACGTTGATGGCAATAGGTTCGCTCCCTATTACAACTGGCGAAATGTGGATGTACTATTATGGGTACACCTCTGCCTAACCCTTCGGAAATTACAGCCGTGATGTTAGATGACATTAGTAAGTTCCTCTTTTCAAATCGTATGACACGTATGACAGCCGGGACCAACAGCTTAACGTGATTTCCGAGGCACGGAATGATGTCAGTAATGCCTTTTTTATTTGTGGTAAAATCATCAAATGACTCCTTCCGCCCTGGGTGGGGCGGAAGGGACTGTCAGACTAAGATAAACTTTAGAAAGTACATATGAATCGAAAAATTGACATTGGTACTTGCCCGGATTCGAACCCACAACCTCAAGAATGAGAAGCGGGCGCCTTAGCCGCTAGGCCTTCACGACATTCTATTCCAATGCCCTATTATTCAAAAGAATCAACCACAAAAATGTTGTAATTTGCTGAGATTAATATACGGGCCCGAAATCTCGACTACGTAAATAAAGGCCACTGTCATTATTTTCTTATTAAAATGATCAGTGAACAATATCATTGTGTTCCTATTATATGACAATTCATAATATCATTTTCAATTCCATTTCAATTATGAATATGTACAACTAAGACTCTCTATGACTGCGTTCGCATGATTTTTCTTACGGATCACTATTTTTTTGATAGTTAAATAAGAAGCTACTTTGCGAAAGAATTTTCAAAATCGGTTCAGTAGATCCGGTAATTACCCCCTTCAACCCCACAAATTTTACATATATACATACATAACATCACGGCTGTAATCTCCGAAGGGTTAGGCAGAGGTACACCTCTACCTCTCACCTAAAGTTTGTAGTTTAAAGGGTGTACTAATGGGTACACCCATTAGTACACCCTTTAAACTACAAACTTTACCTCTTCATAATATTAGTACAATATCGGTTACTTCCATATTTTAAAAAATGTAATTCGCGATCCGATTCCGAGACTTTGAAAGGCGTACGAGGAGCCGAAGACCTCTCAGAGGCCCCTTAGACAGCTTTGAGATGGAATGAAATACCAACCGATAATTTTCCCTGTATACGCTCAAATTAAATTAATATAACGCAGCGCAGGCGTTGCGTTGTTGCGGCAATAGACTCCAGAGGAAACGGCGCAACAACGCAACGCTGTGTGCGCTGCGCATCATACGTTTATCGAACGCCTACGCTGTCCAAACGCTAGTGTGGGGACGCTCTAATTAATGAACACACGAAATTGACACAAACAATAATTTTTATTTTGTTTTAGCTACTCGTATGAAAATAAATACTGAACTGACCAAAAAAAAAATAACTTTATTAATTCTAATTTACAAAGTGACTAATTAAATTTTGAGGAATATCTGCGGAAAAGTCAAAAATATCGATTGTAAATACTATCCATACCACAATACCAAACCATTCATACGACCATACCATCCATATTATAAAAATGTGTGTAGTTAATTATTTAGCAGACGTGAAGCCGGCGGCACGTGTCGCTAGTTTTTAATATAAAATCTGTGAACCCGCCGTATTTATTATGCATCGTGTCAGTCACTAAATGACAGAAGTGGGTGACACATGTGAGTAACTTTCGTTGTTTTTAACACGAACATAATGTGAAAATACACTCTTCGCTTGAGGGATCGTTTTAATAACTTAAGAAATATCTAGAAAGCTTAAGGAAGTTACTTTGTGTACATATTTTTATAAAACTAATTTTAACCTGTTATCTTCCCACTGCAAGGCAAAGGCCTCTTCTTATACAGAGAAGGCAAGATTTTTGACTTATATAATATTACTAGCTGCGGTTACACTCGCGTCTTTGGTTACTGCTCCGCTCCCGTAGGTCGTAGCGTGATGGTATATAGCCTATAGCCTTCTTCGATAACCAATCTATCTAACACTGAAAGAATCATTCAAATCGGACCAGTAGTTCCAGAGATTAGCGCGTTCAAACAAACAAACAAACAAACACTGCAGCTTTATAATATTAGTATAGATAAATCTAGGTTACATGATTTTGTTTTTCACCGAAATCTGTGATGTTCAAGATAAACTTAGAAAGTACCTACATATCAATTGAAAAAGTCACATTAGTACTTGTCCGGTATCGAACCAGCAACTTCATGCATGAGATGAGGGACGGGCACCTTAGCCACGGGGCCATCACAATATTGTTTGAAATAAATATATATTAACGGGTTTTATGTAAGTAATTATGATATAATATATACCTACCTACACGATAATGAAAAAAAAATAAGCGATAATGAAAATAAAATAAGGACTCGTGCTCAAAATATACAACTTAAGACAAAATACACACACAGGTATAGGTCTCCAGGTATTCTTCATGCAGCAGAAGTATGGCTCATCTAACGATTTACATCTTTGATTTTAACCAGGGATGTTATGGAGCTCCGTAGGTAACCGTAACCGAAACTATGGGATATCCGAAATAAAAATATATCCGTTACTGTAACCGTATCCGTACCTAGATATCCGTTTCGGATAGTTTAATAAGGGCGGAGTCTAAATAAAACGACATGTTTCGACAGGTTTTCGTTTCTCCGCACGCGCGCCGCGTGTATCTTGCTTTAAATAATGACTTCCCTATATGTCTGATAATAATACCAAATGATTACCAAAACTAGGTAAAACCTATAAATAACTATACGAAACTTACGGATAATCCGAAATAATTACATATCCGTAACCGGATCTAAAACCGATATAATTTTATTCTTATAACCATATCCGTATCCTGATCCGAAATATCATATCCATTACGTTGATACCATGACCATTTTAACGTTGCTAAAAGAATAAACAACAAAAGACAAAGACTCAAAGAAGGTCTTGGCCGAGCCGCGCATCGCACCGCTCGGTACAAACCCGCGCCGCGCGCCGCACCGCACCGCTCGGTTAAGACCCGCGCGGCCGTCGTAGGTACATAATTAATACCAGCCCCACTTATCGATACGTCAGATTTATTAAGCTATGCTCTCCTGGGTTGGTCCGTGGATGGGTGGCCATCTTTACAAACCGAGACTTTTCCGTGCCTCGGAAAGTCTGCCATACGTGGATCTTTAACAGTCGTTACCTACGGGTCGACAGAATCCCGAAACTCTGTCAACCAGTCCTACCAAAGGGCATCGTATTACCCAGTAGGGTTGTAGAGGTCAGATAGGCAGTCGTTCTATGTATAATACTGGTATTCAGCTACATCCGGTTAGACTGGAAACCGAACCCAACATAGTTGAGAAACGCTTGGTATCTACCTAGCGTTTTCCCAACTATGTAGATTCAAACAAAAATTGTCTAGCTAGCCTATACAATTGAACTATCAAGAATAAAAACCCAAGCCAAATTATCTTATATATTATATTAGGTAAAATTTACTATCCAACCTTCATGCCGTATCTTGAAACAAATTTTACTGCAACAGTGTAAAAACAAGGCAGATCTTCCTGAGTTAACATATCGAAAAACTATATTATAATCACTGCGCTTCGATCAAAATACTAAAAACTACAGAAAGTAACATATTTTTTTTATCGGATACTAGTACGAAACGAGTTTCTTTTTATCACAACTCTAAAGGCACGTAAAAATTCAAACTAGGTCAGGATTGTACCCTGAATTTGTGTTTTACTAATCACAAATTGGTAAATTTAACCGTTTAAGGCCCGGCTGTCATCTCGGTATGACAGAACAATAGAAAATCAATAGTGTCTCATTATGTGGAACTTGAATAATTAATGCAACGAAATTCCTACCCTATCACCGCCTACTAGTTCTGTTATTTAAGTTAAAACACAATAGTTTATAGTTTGCTTGATAGTTATAACATTTGAAGTTACAGGCCTGAATTCGAGAACAATGCGACAATTTAAAAATAATATTCCGTGTCCACCCACTGAACGCTATATTTAAATACACGAATAAAATAAAAAAGAAGCAAAAAGTACCTTCACAATAATACATAATAAAAAAGCAACAACTAAATCACGTTGCCGATACAGGTGCCGGAAACAATCCTGAAAATTTCAGTAACACGTAACAACGTACCTGATTCGCGCCAAAAGCCTGCTCGAGATGCTCGAAACCTTCAACACTGCTCAACCTATGCGACCAGGGAGCACGCGAGTTAAAAATATTCAAGTAAATACACGGGAAAGGTGATGTTTTTGGGGTGACTGGGAGCACTTGTTCTGAAACGACTGCCCGGCGCCGCGAACTTTACAGGAATGAAATTATCGAGGGATTGCTTTGACGTGTCTGGCTCGGTTGTTGTGTATATGATGATGTGAGCGAAGTATTAGCTTGGACACGGTATAGTGAATCAAATGTGATGTACTGCGTTAATTTAGTGCTGAATTAATGCCTGATACTGTTTTTTTTTTGTAGTTAATATTATAAATCTGAAGAATTTGTTTAAACGCGCTTATCTATGGAATTACTGGTTCGATTTTGAAAATTCTTTCGCTAAAAGGAAGCTGACTTCTTCCTGAGTGCTATAGGTAAAATTTTATTATTTAAAAGAATTGGTTTTCCGTAAGAAAATTACAAAGTCGTCGCAAAAGCTCAGATTGTTTTTATTGATTATGTATATATATATTGCTATGGTTCTGCGAGCATTATAATATTATTATTTAATATTACTGCATTTTCTTTGATTACTTACTTCAGTAATTTTGTTTAGCATTTATTTATAAAATCTTTTTGGAAAATCGAATGTGCAGTTAGACGGATTTACCAGCTAGTGAGAAATGTTTTGGTCGGGACCACTGAACTCGCACTGTGCATAGAATGAATCAATAATCACCCATTACGTCAGATTTAGTTTCCAGCTGCCTCACTCACTCGTGCCCACGCAATCGATTGAGTACTTTCCAGGTACTTAGGTCTCTGCAGTTCCGGGCTGCTAATGTTTCAAAGATTTCACGAAGTCGGAAAGTTATAATTTCACAATAAACTTGCCTCTAATATTTGGTAGTGAATATTTAGCTCAATGTACTTACCTACAAGGTTTTTTGTCTATCCACTAAATGTTTTAAAGCTATGCGTGTCATGTAAAGACGCGTGGGTGTGCGGGCCTAAGCCTCATCCACCATTTCGGCAATCTGTGGCGAGTTTCCCTCACCTCTTCGCCTCCGCCCCCCATTGCCTGCAATAATGACCGAAAAGTCAAATAAAAGTTATTATATCTTATAAATACTAACGTTAATTATTTACTCTTTTAATTTTAGTTATATTTGATTCAATAAATCGTGTTTATTATTAATAAAAAATATTTTACATAAGTACCTACATAAATAAAAATGAATCGTAGAAAACATATGTATGCGCACAACTGTAAAAAAATTGAACTTTTTTTGGACAAGGTTTGTATAAAAGAAAAAAAAATAGAACAGATTTTTTTTTTATTATTTGATCCACGTTGCCGGAACATAACCAAAGACGTAACTTAACACGGGTGAATAAAACTACACGTACGAAATCGCAGGGAGTAGCCAGTTTTAAATAAAAACATTTGTCCGAACGCGTTAAAATTTTATGCCTAACACCAACTTACCACGGTCTAGTCTCATCGCATGAGTTACCTTTGGGGCAATTCGACTGCCAAGGATATACCTTTCAAAACCCAAAAATGGTGTAAACGTTGTAAACCGTATTTTCAACAATTGGTACCTATAACATCCTGACGTTACCGTCTCTGGCGTCTCTGTATTCGAAGTTGTCATGTTTGTAAAATGTAGTTGGCAATTATTTCCACGCATGACAGACTAGTCAGTACTATGATTTGCTCATATCACAACATGCTTCCAAAACAGCATTGATGCGGAAAAGTGTATTTGCATGGCGCCTTTAATATTTTATTAACTTCCTAAGGGATGGAGGGAAGTAAGCGCACACATAAGTACTAAAAATACGACTTAAAATATGTATAACAGGCTGGAAAAGCATATTAAGTATTTGACTGCCTCGATGGTCTAGTGGCCGCAAGCGCGACTGCTGTGCATGAGGTCTTGGGTTCGATTCCCAGGTCGGGCAAAGTGATATTGGGTTTTTCCATCAGGAATTTTCAGTAGCAGCCTCGGAGTCTGGATTTGTGCCCGGTTGATGGCAATAGGCTCGCCCTCTATTACATGGGACTAAAAACATAACTGGCGAAATGTGCGTATACTGATGGGTACACCTCTGCTTAACCCTTCGGTGATTACAGGCGTGATGTTATGTTTATGTTAATTTGACAAATATTTAGTTACTGGCATTTTATAATTTTGACAATTCATACTTAGAATAGGATGATTAAATTCAAATTTATAATTTATTGCTTAAATTACTTTTTCATTTGTGTCAATTTAATCTTTTTTTTTTAATTTGTTTAAATACCTATTGAATGACTTTTTTTACTTATATACCTATTTGTATGCCACAAAGGCCGAGCGTGACGGATCCTTTCTTGTTTATTAACAACCTGTGCGCCTTGTATTTATATTCATGTTTCTACAAATAAAAATCTCATATAGCAGGTTTGATTTTTCAATAGACAGATAACTTTTATCCAAAGAATAAATACGACAGTTTGATATATTTTCTATACAAAAGCTGCCATATTTATCCTTCCGTACGAGTTATCTGTCGGTTGAAAAAATAGCCCTTATTCTATCCCTTTTAAAACTTATTTTATCCCTTTTTAATTAAATCAAAATGAATTTATTTACTATCTGACCCAGCAAAACTTTTTTTTTAATTTTCTTTCATAAGAACCTCCTCCTTACAATAACAACACAAAAAGAATTAGTGTAATTATTTTAATTTTTTACAATTATTTTTAAAAGAATTAGTGTTTTTATTTTTACGTGTACGCGTGATGCCGGGACCAAGGGAAATAGGAATTAATAATGAATATATAATATAGATATTTATAGCCCACTTAAGGCTATGGAGTCCCCTTTTCTTTCACAAATTTTCTCTCTTGATATAGTATGGTGATTCTTTTTAATTTAAAAAGCTAAGTAAAATTATGTTATTAAATTACCACTGTTAGCGAAGTAGATCTTATTTTGTATTCGATCCCTCAGAGACACCTAAAGAATTTCCATTGTTTGCTGAGCGACTTTTTAAGGTGATCCAAGAGAGAATAAAAGTCAAGCAATTGGATATACACAACCCTAAACAAGCAATCTGAAGTAGCACTGAACCGTCAGGCCATATTAGCCATAGAATCAACGTAAGACGTTGTTTTCTTGAGAGCCCTTGGCAAGCGATACGTAAGGGACGCGCGATACGTGTAACGGTGATATGAAAAGGCCAGCTAGAAAATTGCAAAGAATCTAGTGAAATGGAGGTTCTACGTCCAACAGTGGACTACTATAGATGATAATGATGACCGAAAGTTCTCAGTTGGTCATGTGTTCGATTACCAGTATGACAAAGTATTTTCTGTTAAGAATTTCTCTCCCTGGTCGTGTCGAATTGCTGTCCTATCCGACAATGAGATTGAAGGAAGAAGAAAGGTACCTGTGCATCCACTTGTACAATATAGACCTTTTGCGTACTTACCTATAGTTTCCATTAAGATTATATTATTATAAAGACGGCCAAGTTGATAAAGGTATTGACGTCATGTCATATTGTTATTAGGCTCCAAAGCTAAAAATACCATTAAGGAGCTTAGCTGCCAGTAACAAATAATAACGAAAACTAGTATTTTACCCTCGGCTTCGCTTACAAGTTAAAAAGCTTTTAGTCAGTAAGAGACTGGCGGAACCGCCGTCAACATACATTTCCAGTAGCAAATAATCATTAACCTTTTCCAAAACCAACATCTATTTGTTTATATTATTTACATAAAAAGATAAACAATTAACTTCTGAACAACAGCTACCCCCTTTTCTTCACACAATAAGGGAAGCTCTACATCCTCCGTCTCCCTTCGTGGAACAAGGTAGTATTTATTTACCCTTTTCCTTCTGTCACGTGTTTTCCAGCCCTTAAGTACGTTGCGTAAGTCTTTTTGGTAAGCATAGGTTTACGCAAGCAAACAACCTACCAGCCGTACACAGGCACAACATATAAAGTACTGTATAGACCCTCATAAGTAGATTAAATATATCCCGGTACAACACAATAACGACCTACGTCTAGGTGTTACAGTACGTATACCAGCAGGTTTGAATAGGTGCACTCAACATTCGTCTTACAACACTTAAACATGTTTATTAATCTTTATGTTTAATAATGGTAAGTTCTTTAGTTAAAATAGTTTTCATATTTATTTAAAAAAAATTAATAACATTTTTTTTTGTGGTGGCTGATGGGGTTAGGGATCCAGAGTGTGGCCAACGGGTGATTACGGGTGCTGTAACAAAGACAACCGCCTTCTCCATCTAACTCTTGACCAAGCTGTTGAGCGATAATATAAGTTTTTCATGTACTGACATGTTTATCAGCACAATTATTGTAAGAAAAGAAATTATCACATTTGTTTTATAAATACCATTTATTTTACGGGACTAATATTATAAGTGCATCATCGTAGCTCCAGTGCCTCCGAAAGGCTTCAGACATTCCTTAGTTAACTGAGAATGCAAATTCTACTAAACGTTCATAATATCATCTCGGCGACGGCATTTTTGTCATGCTAAGACTAGATTAGATTGCGATCCTTCTCAGAAATGGCTTCAGGAATGAAAGGTATAGATCCTAGGTAATCCTAGGTAGTCAATATCACAGATATGACTATAAAACAGAAGCTAATTATAATCTATTAGAGAGAAAATTGAAGTTCACGTGACATAATTGAATTTCCTCTCTCCAACCAGTACCAGACAGAATGATTGACAACTCTATCCTTTTTCCTCAAATGATCTATAACTGATTAGTTTATTTACTTAATATATATCAAAGTTAATACCTACTTGAGAAAAGACACTGTCACAATGAATTAGATTCATGACGATGCGTAAGCGTATGAATAATTTATTACGGCCGTGGAAGATTAAGGGTTAATCAAATAATACAGATTCTTGATAAGGAAGAATTATATTTCATCCAGATGTATAGGTGGGTGGTAGACATGCGAGTAAACACTACCGTAGATACTTAAGCCAAGATAAGCAGTTGCGTTTTCCATTCACGGAACCGGTGCAAACTTTTGTAAAATGTCGGCGTTAAAAATAATTAAACTCAAGCTAGTAAGACGTACTCGTACTTGCACATACGACTATTGACCATTTTAGAAAAACGCAGCCCAAAAGAAACATTTGTGGAGTCTACTCAGATGGTCTGAAGACCACCATGAATGAATTCAGCTGCTGAGCTGATATAATAACCCCGACACACCAAACACCAAAAAACACGATCTTGACTCTGAAAGTCACAGTGATATACCACTGTATAAAAAAGAATATCGTACAATTTAGGAGAATCGATAGATATCATTGATGAAAATCCATTCAGTCGTTGTAACTCTATGTCATTTCAGACAGGTTTTCTATTGAGGTAGAAAGCTGCTTTGCAAGTGTTCTCGCCTAATGACAATGCAAAAATACATGCAGCATTATTTGTCTTTCAGTATGATCGAAAACAATTCAATTCTATACCAATATTTTAGATTTTTGAAAGTTTCGCAATTATCGCGTGTGTTTAACACAAAAATCGTGCGAGCTCCCTACGTTAGACGTCTGTCGCTGTCAAGAGACAGCGACCTACTGCCTGATTGGTCGAATGAAAACCTCCCTCTCCTCGTTCCACTAACCTAATGTAAATCGTAAATTCACTATTGTTTCGCGAAAAAACAGTCTTGTCTGTAGTTCAGTCATCAGTCCAGTTACTACTTTTTACTGCTTGGTTGATCCGTCGTAAGTGTTACTGCTCGATTTTGGGTCTTGAGTTCGATTTCTTACCCGGACAAAGTGTTATTGAGTTATTAGGGATTTTTCTGTAGCAGCTTGGAGTTTGGAAGTTGGCGGTTTGCATGTTTACTCCGTACCTCGAAATGTACGTAAAGGTTTTGGTCCTGCTCCTGATCACTCCATGGTCGTTTAGGATTGCCGTACTATCAGACTATGAGAGCGAAGAAAGAGGGACTGCACCTGTGTTTGTGCATTATAATATATCCTGCATATTTGGGTAGTCTTTATTAAATTTTCCGATATGTCCGAAACTCGTTCGGGAGAATACTTATTATGTCAAGCTCACATTTGGGCGGACGCGATTTTCACGTACCTAATTGAAAATTCTAATCTCAGACGGTGCGTTGGCGCAGGGCTAATTGAGCCAGCTCTTCAAGCACGAGTATGTGGGTTTGAAATCTGGTAATTACCAATAATACCATTACAAATTAGATATTCAACCTACCTACACCTTAGTGAAAAAAAAATACATCACAAGAGGGAGAGTCTTAGAGAATGAGTCAGAGCTGTAATCAATACTCAAAGTCCCATCTAGCTATTTAGCCGCTCCGGGCCAAAATAATATTCGGCGCCCTTTACAGTAACACCATATGAGTTATAAGCTTGCTATTCCAAAGATAGGATGATATATATACCTATGTGATATTGTTATAATTGTACAATATTCACATACGTCTACTACGGTTTCTGAACAAGTATAAAAAAAAATCATGACAGTATGTTAGACTTCGTGCAACCGCCTGGCACCCTCAATATTTTGCTGCCCGTTATTTTTGCCGCTCGGGGCATTTACCCGGCTTGCCCTCCCCTAACATCGGGCTTCGTCAATACCTTCCGACCTACCTCACCTACTAACATATTCTCTGTGTGAGAGCAGTATTTCAACCAGTAGACCGACGAAGGTACTGATTCTTGTAAACAAGTTGTTCCTCAACTTGATTTTCTTCTAGAAATCTAGCCATGAGGTTTCGGGTAGATCTCGTGCTTACCTTATAATTATTTTTTTTGCAAATTTATCAATTTCAATGTATTTTCGACATCTTCTGCTAACCACGATGATAGACTTTAATTTTAAAAATATTGAAGTGTATTTTGAAACTTTAAAAAAGCTGCGTCTTGCTAAAACGGTATCCACCATCATTGACCTCGTTTGCATCTCATGGAAACCTAATTTTTTTTTTCGCTGACGCTGACCCCTTGCTCATCGTCCTCTACCCTTGGGGATCGATATGGACCACTTTAAGTATCAATGGTGTTATGCATTGGACTGAAAATATTCCACTTTTTAATTTACACTGTCGTTCGTTGGTTATAAGAATTTTCATGAATTCCAGATAACGTCAGGAGTGGATTAATTAATTTGTTAATAAAGGTTCCAATGGCTTGTCCACTAATAAACGTAGGTATTGTTTATCGTTATTATTATTCTTTTTACCTATTTTTATCATTATTTATTTATTAATTTTCATAATTTATTTAACCTTTTTTTTATTATAATGAATTTGTCACTTATAGAAGGACATGGCACTCATACTAAAACGTTGTTCTAAATTCTAAAAATTAACTGAATGATTTGTATGTTATATGTAGTGACAATAGAAAGGATATTGGTTACCTACCTATGTGTCCCATTACCTTATAATTTCCAATATTTTGCTGCATTACTGATATTCAATTTAAGGTAAAAAATTTGTTTTGCGCAATAAGGTAAAATTCAATTTCATAGTCAGTTTGACTTCAATAACTCTTGATGTAAGGAAGAAATCGTGATGTAAATTTTCTACCGTCATTATTTTTTTATCGGAAATTTAGGGTGTTCAAATACCTATTCTGTGAGATTGCAAGTGGATCCGAGATGCAAATAACAGTAATATATTCTTACTTTCTTTTTAGTTAATCTTGGACATCAGTGAAGAAAATGATTTTTGTGATGTGTCTTTGTTTAGTCTTAAGTCGCTAGTTTGCGTTGAGCATGCGCGTAGTGATCGATGCTCGTGGCTTCTATGTATGTGGAGAGGCCTTTGCCCTGCAGTTGGACAGTAATGGGCTGGAATAATTATTACTAGCTTCTGCCTATGACATCGTCCGCGTGGTTCTTTTCCTTCGCGTTAGGTAACGTCTTTGGTTACTGGTCGGTACCATGTGTCTTAGCGTGATTTTAGTTTTTCTTTATTCCAACTGATACTTCAAGAGATTAACGCGTTTAAAAAAAAGCTCTCCAGCTTTACTATAGGCATGTACAAAGATTACAACTAAATAATACGTAACCTAAATATAAAATCGCAGCCTTACCAAAACGTGAGGTTTGGTGCCGCGAGGTAAGAGCCGTGTGTTACAGGGAAACATTTTCACAATTCTATAGAAAAATGAGTTAAAGCATTGCTCAACATTTAACTCATTGCAAAACACAAACACAGACTTTGTCAGAGTACCTTGTAAGTTTTCTTTTGTTTCTTGTTTCTCCTGTAATTAAATTACCGTCACATTTTTATTCTCATGTAGTAAAATGTGAACGCGTGTTGTGTACCGCCTCCCCTATTGTTGTCATCCCCCATAGCTACGAAGGCTTGCGTCATCACCAAAAATACAGAACGCGGAGGCGGTCAACTCAGTGTTGTAATAACATTTCTCAGCTTTCGAAATTTGATTTAAATGATTTCAATCTTTACGTAAGTTTTGGTACACCGAGGGGAGTTTTACCATGGAATCAGTAGATGTGTACAACGTGGGGGAGGGGAGGGGGAGGGCGGGGGGTAGGGGGTTCTAAAGCTGTGAATTTTATTGCTGATTATTAAAGAAAAACAGCCGTTCTGTATTAACATTTTGATCGTGTAGCACTTTTGTATGGAATACCTGCTTTTTTTTTAAGTACTGTAATTATAGGTACTGTGAGAGAGTGTAAGTGTGTAAGAGTTTAGAATACAAACCTTTGAGTCAGGTTACTGAAAGGTTTTTATTCTAAACTATCAGACAGAATTCCTTTTTCCGATAAGCCAATATGTTTTTTTTTAAAGATTTTTCTATTGTTTGTCCAGCGCTCAGCTGTCAGCACTAAAGTCAAAAATATTTCAACACAAGTTATAAGTCCGTTTACTTGTTTTATTAATAGGTATGTAATTGAAGCCAGATTCGGTACATAGGTCACATATATAGCGACAAGTGGTAGAGGCGCCGGGTACTTGTATTCTTAAACTTGAACTACATTCCTAACCTTTCTGAAGAACATCACTTTATATCATTCCCGTCTTCCTTAGTCGGTAGGCAAATACAACCGGGGCTGCAGTAAACCTTCATCATTAATAGATGTTATGTAATATCTTGAAAAATTAACGTATCTATTTTCAGCTTAAAATCTGCATCGCGTGTGTCATTTTCTTGGCTACATCCTCAAAAATAATCGATGGAATGATGACCAAAGGAAAAATGTACGAACATACAACATTATTTGGCAAAATAATGCGTTTCTTATTAAATGCAAAGCAACGCATTATCCATAGAAGGGTACTTAGCACTGACAGTAAAGGTAAAAGTATTAATACCTTTGTAGTAGAAGACGGAACAATGAAGCCGGTGGTGAGAAGTAAAATACATAAAGAATCAGTGCTGCACGATACACCATATTTAGAAGAGCTGGGATCAAATGACTTCCTCGTGATGCGACCGGAATTTATTGATCCATTTGTGACTGCTGTACCTAACCATATCTACTACAACATTGAGAAACCTTGCGTGAACTGGCTGGACGACTGCAGTTTGAATGGGATACGACAAAGATTACTAAAGCGTTCCCAAGCCTACATATTTTAACGGAAAAAAAAAAACAGTGAAAAAATATTTTATGTTTGAAACTTGGCTGAAAAATGAAAAATATTGTTAAAAAAATTATGCAACTAGGAAGGAGAATCAGCGCTTTGCGTAAAGGAGATTAAAGTTATTGATCCTACACAAGAAATTATTGTATTTTTTTTATACAGAGTTGATATGACAGAGGGGCATTAAATTACACTACTTATACTATACGCGTACGTTATAAATTAAATTTAAATAAAAATGAGTTTTTATTTTTAAAAAAACCAATTAGCTTACAAATCATAGTAAAACGCGAAACGTTTTAATCATAGTAAAATTAAATAAATTTAACTGACCTTAGATACCTAGGTATAAAAGCGGCAACGTAGGTGTATGACCTATGCGTATAGACATAATCAGCTATTAGGAAAGATACATCGTGTTCAAACGGGGCAAAATCTTAAAAAATCATTTGCGACTAAACTACTGCTCGGACCTGTTTAATGGTAAATGGTACCTAGTATAGGCAGTTTAAAGGAAAGTCCATCTGTCGTATCAACTTTGTATATTGATATACCTAGGCTTTACAAAAACTATAAATATTTTCTGTTTGTCTTCTATTATTATTATATTATTTGTATAACTAGCAACCCGCCCGGGCTTAGCACGGGTGCAATGTAGATACTAACTATACGTATAAACCTTCCTCTTGAATCACTCTATCCATTGATGAAAACCGCATGAATATGTTTATTTCGATTGACATATTTTAATTTATAATTTATGTTTAAAATGAAATGTCCGATTTGGATAGTTAAAAAAGTAATCTTCTGGTATTGAAACAGTTTTATATATGATTGTGAATGATGATTTATTTGAAAAAGGATTATTACACAGGAATAGATGGCAAAGTCTGATTTTGGTCAGCATTTAGTTCAACTTTTATATGTAAAAAAGTAGTTAGTGATATAACTACAATAGTTGGAAATTTGGTATTGCAAAGTTTTTTGTATATGTTGTAGCTTGGGTTGAATTGATGAATTTAAGTTTTAGTGGGGATTCCTATATTTTTTTCAGTAATAATATATGTCGTAATAATAAATAATATATGTAGTAATAATATAGAGCATCATAGGCATTATGATGCTCAGGGATAATGCAGCATTTTAATGTTAAAAGAATTTTTGAAATCGATCTAGTAGTTTTTAAGTTAATTCGTTGCAAATGTACAACAATACGAATCTTTCCAGTTTATAATATTTTTTTAATTATTAAAATACTGAATTCAATTAACACAAAATACCTATTTAGGCAAAAAAAAAATTTGCAATGTTGTAGAGCATAATTTTCTCTCAGTCAAAATTAGAAAAAACCTTATCGCATTAGCGTTGTAAAGTAATGTAAAAATACGTATGTCTAATATACAGTATTGTGAACCTAAAATCGGTGAGATATTTACGTTTTGAAAAAAATTATGAAATAACCCGATTTCCTGAGGATACCGCTTTTATATAACACCTACATATTTTGTAAATTCAATTACATAGTTAATTTGTTTCCAATCATTCTTGATGTAATCAGAATGCTAATCTTTCGATCGTTAAGTAATATTTTTGAAGTGGAAATTAAGTGTGTTCAAATATTCTGTGAGATTGCAAGTGGATTTGAAGAATGAGCGCTGCATGATACACCTTAGTAATATGTGGAAGAGCAAGAATCATAATTATAACTTCTTCGTGATGCGACCGGAATTTGTCGATCCATTTGTGACCGCTGTACCTAATCTTAACTAGTACAACATCGAGCAGCGTTGTGTGCAGTGGTTGGACGACTGCAGTTTGAATGGATTCAGACATAGGCCACTAAAGGGTTCCCCGTCCTATATAATATTTTAACTCTCAAAAACACACTTGTCATAAAAAAATCTATTATTAATTACTAGCTAACCCAGCGAACTTTGTACCGCCATATTTTTTTTTTATAAACAATAGATGTTGTCGATTCTCAGAACAACCAGAAATGCACACAATTTTCATAAAAATCGGATCACCCGTTTTGGACGAGTTTGGTAACAAACACATACGAGACTTTTATATTATTAATATATTATTAATAATATAAAATTTTCTAAATACGCAAATGAGCACTTCCCAAAGAAATTTAAAATAAATGGAACTTAAATCAAATCAAATCATTTATTGCAATCCATGATGTCATACAGGTGGTAAAATAAAATTAGATATAATATGTAGAAACAAGCATGGACCCTGTCGGGCACAGCAAATTATCTAACTTAACTTTAAAAGGTTTTGAGGAACATTCCCCATTTCAATGGGAGGATGCTCCGCCAGACGGGTCTGGTAGGCAACCCCCCAGCGATCTATTTTCGCACGTCTTCGACAACTGTCGGGATTTTTGTGTTATGGAAGTATAAAGATAGTATGGACACTCAATTTGCTACTACTATGTCATTGGTATCTTTACTGCGCGTCGGAGATGTTTGCCGAAACAGTCGTGTCAGATTTTAGACGATGACGACTAAGATTCGTGTCATGTTGGCGCGCTAAAGCATCGTGTAGTCGCGATGTCCTTGCCTACATTAGACGGGCGATTAGATTCGTAGTGCAGGATTGTGTTGTTCTCTGTTGTGTAGCGTAAGGTTGGTGTAGCCATCAAAGCGAATATTGTCGCGACCAATTCCTTTGATGCGCGCCAGTTTACCTTAAATGCTCCGATTGTACATTGTCTTCGACCGAATACTACGCGTCGCAACGGTCTTCCCAGCCACACTAATCGCGCTAATGTAGCTCTAGCATTATATATACACAAACAGCTCCCTTGATTGGAATGAGCGATAACACCAACAGCTTGGTCGCTGTTGTAGCACAGAGCTTAGAATAGTTTGGGTAGGGATTACATACTATACTCTGGATGGTGACTCACAGAGCGCCATTTAAGTATAGATAAATTGAATAATACATTGAATATTTATTTATATATTAATGTATTATTTGTTTTTGTTATGTTTTAGTATTCTTTCTAAATACGCATAAGTAACTTGTAAGTACTACGTGTCGGGAAAAGTATTTTTTTTTTCTGTGTGAAATATTCTTCAATCGTTTGTGGTTAGTGATCAGCGAAGTGGCTCCTATATGAGAAACTACAAAGGCGGATCTAGTGCCTTGAGAATTTTCCACCAGTCTACCTTAGGGTGATGCAGAGGCAAAACATAGTAGGTGCGCTTATCTTAATAGTCTGCACTTAGAAAATTAGAAATAATCTAAGAAGTAATTACGATTGTAATAAAATTACCTACGCGCGGGTACCTTACACTATTTTATTATTGCCTATTAAATATCCTCCATTAGCATACAACTAAAAAACATTATCGAAACAACCAGATTACTATACGAGACTAGAATTTAAAACAACACCTACATTTGAATATGAAGTAAGTTAGAAAAATAATGTTATTTATGTTTTATTAATAAATATATGCCACAAGCCAATTATTACATAATTATGAACATTTTTAATGTTTATTGGATTAATAAACATATGGGATAAAAAATACATCACATACCCTTCAACTACGCACACTCAGTAATTTTTAGTGAAAATAATTGCTGGGACACAATATTTTTTGGTATGAAAAATCACTGCTTAAGTTATCATGCAATCTAACACACCCGAACACCCAAATAATTGTGCGTATAGCTCCATACAGTAGGTACTGGGGTCCATGTTTTCTTTTCCCTTGCGGAGTAAACTCTAGAGCTAGTCTTGTGCTTTGGAGCTCTTTTAAAGGTGTGGTCAATCAACGTCCACTTACGGTGCTTGATCTGCTGATCTCTTGAAATCGACGCGCTATTTTTTTCACAAATATTTGTTTTATCTAAAACACGAGGACGTGGAATTGCATCGCCAGCGCGTTATACAACACAATACAACCCTTCGAACGAAATGCGTGAGTATTTTGTCAATACACTTCATTAATCTCTGGCCTACGGCTCGGGATGTAATCCAGTTTTGTGTGTAATGACAAACTTAGCTCATTTGTATCACAATGTGCCTAATATTATTACTATCCAAAATAATTATACAAAAATATCTTCCAGGTACATTTTTATTCTTCTAGGCTTGCTGTCTTGGGGTCATGTTGTTCTTGCAGAGAAAAAGCCGTATATGTTGGCAACGGCATTGTTATATAATGATGGAAAAGGACATCAATTATTGGCTGCAGGCCGTGTTCCAAAAATCGTCAAGAAGGCAATCAGAAGATACATCAGGAAAGGTGTCGGAAACATGACTGCCGAAGTAAGAGTTGTTCCGTTTCTCCATCGAATAAAAAGCAAACCTGCACCTGATGAAATAGCAGGTTTAATGCAGGATAAATACAAACGCGTATACTTGGCAACGATACGAAAGCCAAAAGCTTCAGGAAAAGTGCAGGAGAAAATTAATCAAACGTATTTAAGGAATAGCAATGAATCCAAACTAGATGAGATAGTAACAAATAAGATCTCGGAAAGTGAAAATGGTACAAAAATAGTAAAGATTATGATGCCAAATATACACTACGGCCGCTACAGGCCAAGTTCAGTTTACTTTACAGTAGAAAATAAGTGTGAAGATCCAAATAACACCAGCTGTTTTATTATTAAAGAAAAATCACAAGAAAATAATCAATCAATCACTCGTGGGCCTTAACTGCCGCCGGTAGCTTTGACCCCTGTGCCGATACCGATTGGCTAGTAATATCTTTTATGTTTTTAAATTATTTTGTAAAATATGTTTTTAAACATGTAATTTATGATGAGATGATGAGTTCTACACTTTCGTAAAGTTTGATTGGGTAAAATCCATTTTTTTACATCATTGTGTGTATTTTTTAACCTCTATCACCTATCTCATCAAAATTACTATAATAATGACTAAGCTAAGCTAATGTATATAAATATTTAAGCACTTACATTTTATTAGGGTGAGGGTCCGATGCGGGTGATTTCGGGCATTTCTATAGCTCTTTGGGTATCTTTAAGCTAATGCTTATTAAAACAATGTTTTTATCTTGAAAAAGTATTTTATTGAATGTCACTTCTTGTACAACATCTTATTTTTTTTTTTAAATGTCCAGTACTTATATATAATTTTACATCGTAATAATGTGTTTATAAAGTTAATTTACATTTATAAAAAGAACACTTAAACACACACTTATTTGACCGTAATTATCATAGTTTTACACAGTAGATACTTTATCAACTTAACAGTACCTATACGAATTATTTACCAGATACGAAAGAATGTATTTATTTATTAAGTTTTGCCAACAGTTTATATTTAAAGATCTTAGTAATCTGGTATACGAGGTATGTTCACAAAGTAAAACAGTGTACTAGGTATTTATTTTATTTTTTTAAGACAAAGAGTATTTGAGGAAAAAATACAGGATATTGTTGATACACTTATTGACTATTTTTCCACCTAATCACCATTTAGTGCGTGTGGTAAGTTCAAGCCCTTCAAGCTTTCTTTGCCCTTGTTGAATTATTCTCCCGCCAGCTCCTTCTCCCACTTCAGAACCTCCCTCTACCCCTTTTTTTCGGAAATAAAATTAATTCCACACATGTGTACATTTAGGAAGATAAAATGATGAAAATCTGAAGGCATCAAGTCAGGGGAATACTGTGGTGGTACTGTGGATGGTTTACAACATCTTAACCAAATGAGTCCCAGAGCGCCTTGGTGACTTAGGCTGTGTACTCCTTTTGTTTTGAAAGCTCTTTTTTAGGTTTTTTCGAGTCTTACAATATCATTGTGCATTGAAAGACTCCCCCTGACACAGAAATTTGACCATAATGATGCCTTATCGATCTCAAAACACTGAAGCAGATTTTCCCCAGAAATTGTGGATTTTTAGGGTTTTGGCAGATGTGGAATTGTTGCTAGACTGCTGATCGCCACTGAACGACTTTTGTTTTTATTCAGTGATATAATGAGTCACACACGTCTCACCACCAATCACAAGTTTCATTAAAAAAAAAAAGAAACATTATGTGTTTTTTCTTCACTGAGTGAAAAGCGAATTATAGCATGCGGCTCGCACATGGCGGGGAAATTTTTCGACATCTTTCACGCAACCGGACACTACAACGTGAGTTTATTTGCTATCGTGTTTCTGCGATGCATGCTCTATCAGGAAATCCCCCTCTACCAAAAAGTGTTTCCAACACTCAAAAAACATAAAACAGCTCGTTATGGTCACTGGTGCCGATTCCCTTGTTTACAAACTAGACTAAATTTAGAGAATTGACATCTCTTACGGAGGAAGGTCTTAAGGAAAGGACGGTGACATTAAAGAACTAAGTTAGCGATGTCAAATTAGTTTTGCCTTGAACTTTTCCGTATATTTAATCCATACGTTTTAAGATGTGTCAGATTGACCAAATTGGACAGCTCTTATTTACATTAGTCTCTTCCTTGTTTTATTGGACATAAAAAGATGGAAATAGTCTAATTTTAGTTTAGTTTGTGACCAAGAGAATCGGCACCATTGTACACTTACTTTTTGAACATACCTCGTAATTCAAATGCTGCTAAGTTAATTAAATTATAATAATTATGTAGTTAAAACATTCAAAGTAATATATTACATTATTACGTAAATAAAACATATAATTTTAAGGTATCGTACAAAAATTGAAAACTTATATGTAGATGATGTAGTTGTTCCTTTTTTCACTGCCAACTTCAAAAATGATGGTAATACTGCCATCTTCGAGATTCTTCCTCCGTAGAATCCACAATTACTTGTAATTATGTTAAAAAATCACAAAAAGTGCCCGAATATATCGATAAAAATCACGAAAAAAATTCAAAAAGCCGTATCTTTGAAAATACGTAAAGTTGTGTTGAATACGAAATTGCTACGACTGTGAGCACGCGTGCACCCTGCCCCAGTGTACAAGCGAGACTGATTTGGGAGAGAGGCAGCGGGAGGGAAGTACCTTTAGCTGCGGGGGTGAGAACCTTTGCCTACCCAACGTCTGCGTCCTGTCTGCGAAAAATCCCCTATTGCCTTTTTAAAAAGCTGCTGTATTTTATCTAAATCTAATAAACTTTGACACTAATACATTATCTATCTATATATATATTTATTATAAATTTAACAAAAAAAGATTTATAAACGTCATTAATTAGTTTTATTATGTATTATTGATCTTACAAATGACAAGTATCTACGACTTAAAAAAAAAACTTGTGGGAGCGTCGGGCGTGTGTTAAATAAAAACAACCTTCCACATGAAATCACAGTCTTTAATCATTAGCTGTCTATTTGACAAACTTCAAACCGAAAGTGACGCGCGCAGCATCTAGCGACGCGCCGCCACATCACCCCCCTTGGAGTTTGGAAAACCTGCGGAAAAATAGTCAGGAAATCTAATTTTGCGTCCGGACCTTGTGGTTTGAACCGGACGTTGACCATCTGGGTTTTCTATCACCGACTTCGGTGTGTCTTCGAAAGAGTCAGACAATATGTAGGCAGGTTTTACACGATCTATAGAGACTGTTACTGGACCTCTATCTAATTCCACGGTAACGGTCTTATCTGTCCTATCCAGCACAGGATACGGGCCTGAATATGGTGGTTCTAAAGAACCTCGAAGTGCGTCTTTCCGAATATAGATGTGCTTGCAAGTCTTGAGGTCATTGTGCACAAATACAGATGCAGGAGAGTGTCGTGCTGCTTCCTGAGGTCTCAGAAGTGACATGTTGTGTCTGAGTTGCGTAACAAAGTCTGCTTGTTTCAGCTGGTTAGAACTAGTTGGTTCAAAGAACTCACCCGGTATTCGCAAGCGCTCACCATATACCATTTCTGCTGCAGAGCATTGCAGGTCTTCTTTCCAAGCTGAACGTATACCAAGCAGAACCACCGGCAAGACGTCTGTCCAGCGCTGCTCGCCTTGTGCCATGATTGCAGTCTTCAAGGTGCGATGAAACCTCTCAACCATCCCATTGGCCGCCGGGTGGTAAGCGGTCGTATGATTCAGCTGTACTCCACATAGGTCTGTAAGAGCCTTAAAAAGGTGAGATGTAAACTGACGACCTCTGTCCGTTGTCAATGTCTGCGGGCAACCGAAACGCGAAATCCACATTTCGCAGAATGCCCTCGCTACTGTTTCAGCTGAAATGTCCTGCAGTGGCTGTACTTCCGGCCAACGTGTGTAACGGTCGATAGCTGTGAGGCAATATTTATAGTCGCGAGATGGTGGCATTGGGCCGATTAAATCTATGTGCACGTGGCTGAATCGTGATTGCGGTAGTTTAAAATTGCCCAGAGGAGATGAAGTGTGACGGTACACTTTCGTCTTCTGGCAGGCTTCGCAGGTTTGCACCCAAGTGCGACAATCTTTACGAACTGAGGGCCAAATATATCTGTCAGTAACCATCTTGGTACTTGACTTCACTCCCGGATGACTTAATGAGTGGATGGAAATGAAAATCTGCCGACGCAACTCCTTTGTAACAAAAGGACGGGGCCTCGACAGAGAGACGTCACAGAATAAAGTGATGCCTGTACCTGAAATCGGTACTAGTTGCAGCTTCAATGAAGTCGACCGGCTGGAAAAAAGCGTTTGGAGCTCGGTATCATGTTCCTGAGAACGAGCCAGCTGTTCTAAAGTTGGTGGTGACGTCACTGCTTCAATGCGTGTTAATGTATCTGCAGGTATGTTGTCTTTTCCTGAAATGTGCCGTATATCTGTTGTGAACTGCGACACAAAATCTAGATGATTAAATTGTCTGGGAGAGCACTTTTGCTTGTTCTGAAGAAATGCGTAGGTTATCGGTTTGTGATCCGTATAAATAACGAAGTGTCTACCTTCAATCATATAGCGGAAATGTTTGACGCTTTCGTATATGGCCAGCAACTCTCGGTCGTATGCGCTGTAAAGCTGCTGGGACTTGTTTAGCTTCTTTGAGTAAAAAGCAAGCGGTTGCCATTCCTTTCCTATCAACTGTCTGTATACGCGACGCAACCATATCGTCGATGCGTTTCAATAAAGCGTCGAAGTTACTAGAAGTGCTGACTGCGGCGGTACTCGCACTCGCCACCTGCTGATGTAACGGCGCCGGTGCGACCTCACAAATTTTATCGGCGAGCTCCGCAACGTCTTCCAAACTACAAGCGGAAAGTGACGCGCGCAGCATCTAGCGACGCGCCGCCACAAACTTATTTTATAGCTATACGTATTTTTTGATAAGTATTTAGTAATTTTTTTTTAAATCGGTTCGGTAGTTTCTGTTCGATTTAATGCAAACAAACAAACAATCAAATCTTTCCTCTTTATAATATTAGTAGATACCTATAGGAAATAAATCTTCTTTCTCATCTTCACAAAAATATATAATGTATAATGATTTTACTACCACTAATACGACCGACGCGGAACGCCCTCAAGTTTACTCTACGATGCCCAAGGGCTATGCGACACACCGTTTTGGAATACCTTTTAGGAGATAACGTAAACAAAGAAAATACGGAAGATAAATGAATTAGTTCAGGGTTCAAGGCACTCAAGTTACGATGAGGTAAGGAACGTTATAATTAGTACATACATACATTTTATTTTTCATAAATTACACAGTAGCAGCTGCCTCGTTGGTCTAGTGGTCGCAAGCGCGACTGCTGTGCATGAGGTCTTGGGTTCGATTCCCAGGTCGGGCAAAATGTTATTGGGTTTTTCCATCAGGAATTTCTCAGTAGCAGCCTCGGAGTCTGGATTTGTGCCCGGTAGATGGCAATAGGCTCGCCCCCTATTACATGGGACTAAAACATAACTGGCGAAATGTGGGTGTTCTAATGGGTACACCTCTGCCTAACCCTTCGGGGATTACAGGCGTGATGTTATGTATGTTTATGTAGCAGCCAGTCTGGATTTGTGCCCGGTTGATAGCAATGAGATCGCCCTATTACGGTGAAATGTGGATGTGAAATGTGTGTTCTTCGGGGAATACAGCCGTGATGTTATGTTTTTAACTCAAAAGCAATAAAAAAAAACATTGGATTTTTTTGTTATCTTTGTAAAGAAACATTAATTTTTCGCACAATCATGTCCCTCGCTACCGATTTGTCTAACTTGTTGCGGGGGGAGGCGCGCCGCCCGCCTGCCTCTCCCTCCGACTTACGGAGATAGTAATGTTATACAACAGAATTGGTATTCAGTCGAATTCGTCCAGGTAAACGAACTTTGATCCTTTATTATTAAAGTTTTATTGTGTATTTATCTAAGGCGATTAACACACGGCGCGGATTTTGATGCCATTTAGTTTTAGTTCTTTTTTTTATTCTGATTATTGGATTTTTGTAAAAAAAAGCCTGTAAATATTGTACAATTACATAAATGAAAATTTGTATAATTGTTGATAAAATGTGTACCTATTATGTTGCTGGAGCTAATTTACATTAATATTATTTTAGAGAAAAGATTTGTATTCTTGTACCTTTGAATTTGTAACAAATTAGCTCATAAACAACTGGACCGATTTCAAAAATTCTTTAACTATTACAATGATACATTATCCTTGAGTATTTGAGTAACATATAGGCTATACTTATTTATTGCTAGAATAAAAGTAGGGTTCCTTACTAAATCTTTAATAACGTAACCCAAACGTATCTACAATATAATACTATGGGTATCGGGTTCGTAAGGGAAATACGAAATATACGCGGGCGGAGTCGCGGAAAAAGTGCTAGTAGATAATATCTTAGATTTTCGGATCTTTGCAGCATTTTAACATATACCTATGTCTAGATAAAAAAAAATACTAATAATAAAAATGCTACTTGCTTTTTTAGTTGTTTATGTTTGACAGTATTTCAGAATAGACTCTTTTAAGAACAGAATCGCCCAGTTGCGTATGCGGTAGACATTGTCGCGCGCGTATATCACTGGTTCATCGCCCAACGGCCTGGATGAATTCAGCGGCAGGACTGCTGGCTCGAAATCAAGAAATACCTAAAAAAATCCTATTTAGGGCTAATTTTTCAATAGTCAGATAACTTTTATTCAAAGAATAAATGTCAGTTTTACATATTTTCTATACATAAGCTGCATAACCGCCATATTTATCCCTCCGTTAAGAGTTATCTGACGATTGGAAAATTAGCCCTAAGTTTATTATTGTTTCGTGTTGAGAATCACTAGCTTGAACATGACAAGGTTGCAAATCTGCACATACATACATACAACTTACGCTTATTTCCACGGGGGTAAGCAGAAACTACAGAACGCCACATATCACAACATATTAAACCTAGACACGAAATTTCATGAACATTTTAGGTACGTAGAACAAACTGCGCATGTTTGGTACTTTACAGAGCTCTCCTGGAAAACATGTCATGTCTGATCACGGCATTGAACGCAGGCACCGTCGATACAATTACAAAGTTAACGTTATTTTAGGTGATTCACAGCTCTTTAACGGGTATTTAAATAATTGCATGTGATTAATGTGTGAAAATCACGAAATGTTTACACAGAAATATTGTTACAACATCATCAAAACATCACGACTAATTTCTCTGAAGGGTTAGGCAGAGGTGTACCTATTAGTACACTCACATTTCGCCAGTAAGGTATGTTTTAGTCTTAATTGGGGGCGAGCCTATTGGCATCCACCGGGCACAAATCCAGACTCCGAAGCTGCTACTGAGAAATTCCTGATGGAAAAACTTAATAACACTTTGTCCGACCTGGGAATCGATCCCAAGACCTCATGCGAGCAGCATATTATTGTTAAAACTACCGGGTACCTAAATGAGGATATTTTTACCCCTGTTGGAAAACAGAGGTAAAAATATCCTCATTATACCTAATACCCCAAAATATCCCCATAAAAATAACCTGAACATTTACCTACTATTATTCAAGGGATGGAAAGTTTTGCCAAACGTTTTTCCATTTTGACCCCAGTTTCCCCCAGGGTTACATAAACCCTACTTACGGTACTAAAAAACTTTTGCAACCTAAAATAGAATTCGAGAACATTTCTAAGTATGTAACTAGCTGAGCCATATTCCATACCTATTAATTGATAAGGTAAGATTATGAATCCAGATTTTCAGTCTTCAGCGTATCGCACATGAGTATAGTCGTACTATGGTGAGTTGCAGTATAGTTCTGCCTCACAAGAAGTTAGAGACAAACTGATATCATAATGCGTTGCTTAAGTGGGACCACTTAAGCAACGCATTATGATATCAGGACTCTTGATTTTATATGAAAAAGTAGTAAATAGAAACGCAATCTTAGGCCATAAGCATTACTTAGACGTATTCTGACGACGCGCAGAACACGCTCTCGTACTCGCTTCAAACGCAAACTTGTAATCTATATGTTGGACGATGTTGAATCTCCACTGCCTGGCCTTATGCCTCCCACGCAACGTCGACCTACGAACTCCAAATTTGCATGGGAAGGTGTAGGGAAGTCAAACGCTAAGCCACGCGTGTGACCAGTGTGTTTCTAGAACATATCCGTAGCACGTCATAAACAACTAGACCACATTGGGGGTTGCTTAATTGAAAAATAGTACTGATTCTCAAACTCGCCATCAGAATCAGATAACATGATTTACAGACGCACTAGTGCACCTATTGAGTAATTACACAAGCGTCTGATATCAATTTACATTGCATGTTACACGGGACAAATGTGAACACACTAATTCTCCTATGTTGCATCGCTTGCGTTGCGTACGTGGGACCAGTTTGTCTCTCGATTTAATCGCACATCCATTTGTCGAGCTCATATAGCACACTTGGTTCACGCGGACGTATATAAGCGTGTAAGCTAGGTATACAATAATAGGTATGTTCCCCCGAATTTCGGGAACGGCGGCCAAGCGTACTTACGCAGTTGATACTATAGTGCATTAGTGCGTGCACAAAATACATTTATAAGTACATTTGTTTGCGCACGCACTAGTGAACTTTACTCATAGTCCAATGGGACGGCAAACTGATAGGGGAAGAGTTCAGATCTCCGGGGAGAGATCAGGAGCAGGAGCGTCAGCTTAAGTGTACCAACTCTTAAACATTGGATTACTATTGAAAGATTTTCATAGAAAAACTCCATCTCTTTGCTTGACCTAGGAATCGAACCCAGGGACTCACGCTCAGTAGTCGTGCTTGTGACTACGACACCAACAGAGCAGACTCTGAACAACTATGTAGGTCATACAAATTTGTTTCGTGCGAGTATCGAACCCACGGCATACAGGCCGAGCGTATTACCTGTTGTCACCGCTCATTATAAGTGTCCCTTAAAATAAGTTTTATAATGACTGGCGTAAATGGTGACGGCTCGCGAGCGGCGTGCAAGCAGCTAACTATTGAATTTTTCGAGGCAAGTCTGGCCCGCCGCCGCCGTATTGGAGCGGACCGATGAGCGATGACCGTGATTATTGATCCGTCTTTCATATAGGTACTTTACCTACATTTGTCTATAGAATCTTTAAATGATGTGTTTTATTAGGTAGGTAAGTAGTAGGCAACTATAGTTTTAACAAATTATAAAAAAAGTCTTGTTTTCAGGATATTTTTGCAATGACGGGAAAGTTTTGAAATAAAAAAGAATATATATTTTCATGATACTTTATTTTTCATTGTTAGTCGAATTTGTTCACTTAGCGGCAATACACAGATAGATCATATACCTACCTACGTAGGGAATCGTTTAAAATAGTTTATACATGTAAAGTTACTATATCAGTACAGTTTTTTAGTAATATTTTCATTATATGTCATAATGTCTTAGATAAGCTAACAACAAATACATTTTATGCATAAATATAATTTTGTAATTAAAATATATAACAATATTAAAAAAAAATCACTGACGATAATTAAATTAAATGCATTCGTACTAGATTTAATTAAAATAATATTTTATATTCACATAATATAGATAAGTACTTAAAAATAGTATATTCGTTGCTTAAGAAGCGAAAGTTAACTTAATAAGAAAATAAAAAAAAAGGAAATTAATGGCAGTGCTGAATAAAAACAAAATGATATTTATCACGTTTGGCACAATTACATTATCACTGGGTGCGAAAGTAGAGAAGGAAGCATTTGAAATGTTATAGAGAGATTTTTTAAAAATTACTCGCGAACAAGCCGATTCCAGACTGGATACCTACTTAACAGTTATTAGTAAATACATAGATTCCTAACTACAATATTCAAAATCATCTTATGGCACCAAACACAATGCTGCTCCTCGGAGCACCGCTGACAAACGCGAACAGTCCACAACTCATCACATGGTATTAAACGTTACATAATAGATTAATTCGCGTTAACCTATTCCCTAAGCTAGCCGTATTGTCTGGTTTTTTAAAGTTTCTTAATACTAATACAACATTTACTTATTCTTGATTATAATTACGAAAAATGAACAGGTGTTTATCTTATTTCGACATGGTTTGAAACAAAATGCACCAATCGAAAGTTAAGATCACACTGTCACACGAGATTGTATAGTTTACATATTGTGCTATTGTTGAGTTGCGTTGATGTATCGAAGTTCGTTCGCAAAGTTGACGTCATTAATATCGGGCTGCAGGCCTGTGAACATAAAAAAATACATGTATTAGAAAACAAATTGGCATACCATCATCATCTACCTAGCCTCTTCCTTTTGGCCGCTTTCTGTAATGTATATGTGGATCAATCTTTTCCTTGGTTCATGAATCGATTCATAAATACATCTCAAGATAAAATACGGATATAAGGCTGACGTCAATTTACAGTCTATTATGATGTAGCTAAATATCAGTATTACACAAACATGTAATGCCGTGACCCAATTACTGGGTGACACAATATCCCTTGTGAAACTTTTTACATTTGACTACCCGTAACCACTGTAAAAGATCGAGGCATACTGTATTATTTGAGCTCGGATAAGTCTCAGTGTGAAAGAAACGATCACTCGTCCACAGACCGATCTTGCAAGTAATCGGCTGTTACTTAGCAATATAATGTAATATAATACATGTTAAAATAAATTTACGAGCCGCGACACAAAAGACCCTCAAAAATACGCATCAATTTTACGCAAACACGGTAAAAGGTATCGCAACACAAACTTTTAGGTACCATGGATTCAGCACATGAATCTAGACCCAAAGAGTTCACATTTATGGTCGGTTATTAAAAAAAAACAGCTCTTGCTACATTTTGACCGTGTAAGTGTTATATTATTGAAAGAAAAATACAACTGTTTTTTTAGTTAACCGACTATTTTTATTTTTGGGTGTCTAGAATTATGAACTTAATCCTTGGTAAAAGTCTGCGTTACGACGACCCTTCCATGATGTAAATCGCCCGCCGACTATAAAATCGCTCCTGTGCGGAGATGCCTTATGGAAGCATTGAAGCATGCGATTAAACTCACCAGTCTGTTCCAATTAGTTGATGTGAACCGCGAGGAAAATTTGGGATAGGAATAGGCATATCAAGGACGGTACGAGGAAGGTCAGGATATTTATCGACGGTTTTGCGTTAGTGTTGAAGAATCCAGGAGGATATTCGAACACGTCTAGGTCTTCCATGAAGGGATACAAATCTTGGAACATATGGCTGAGGATCCATGGCAGCGTGGAAGGTTAGTAAAATTTTGTTAGTTTCGTTAGACATACCCAAGTAGGTACAGTCAGCGACAAAAGTCTTTTAACACTTTCGATGTTTAATGATAATATCAAAATAAACCCTTAGCTATTTACCTCAAATTGCGAAAACAGTGCATCGTATTATTACATCTCTAATACGTTGTATGAGCTAATCAACTTTTGTCGCTTACCGTTCGAAGACTAAAAACCTAAGATTTTATACGTAATCTAAGAAGACTGCTACTTAATAAAGACTTACTCTGGGAAGTTCAAACTGAGTTTCCATAGCAAGCGTGAAATGTTAGAAAAGTAAAATGTAGGATTGTAAGCTAGTTTCGTTAAAAAAAAACAAAGCGTTAGGACTCACAATCAAAATTAGGTAGTTGACATCACTAATCAATTGAAAAACTTTTCATGACCTGTCAAAACTCGATTCCCAAAAACATTTTGTATGATAATAATAAACCATGTCGTCACTTATTTTCCAAATCAATTGATTAGCCGCTTATCGATTTGCAACCAACTAAAGTCAATTTTATATTCATCTGAAATAATGTCGAGTTATCAGTGCAAAAAAAATATGTTTTTTTTTAGGTTGTGTCTTGAAATTATTGATTAATGATGCCCAACCACCCGATTAGGTAACTACTTATGGAAATCTCGGCAGACAGAGACATAGCTAAAGTAAAGTAGAGAGCTGAGGTACAGCAGGTTGGGCTTTAATAAGGGATTACACAGAGATTTCAAAAAGGGGAAAAGTACACTAATTACTTGATTGATGCAACCGTACGTACATAACACAAAGAACAAAACTTTGGAGTTTCTTAATCAAATAGTTACTGATAAACCATATAATAGATAAAGTATTTCATAACAAATTTTTCTTAATGCAGACATTTTGAAACAGACTCATTTCACACCCCGCTCTGTACGGAACGTAACGTTAGCCTAGTTCAGAGCAAATTAATAAAATCGATACTTTGACGATTCATGGAAACCCGAGCCATCAGATTGTTACGTGGTAACTGATGGTTCGGATTTGTTAGATAATGTATGTAAAGTTCATTATGCAATGTGCACGAAATTCTATTCCGACGAAATCCGCGGCACTGTGAAATAAGCCTAAGGATAATTGATTTAGTCAGTGACGACCGTCATGGTAACTCGACAGAGCTGTCAACAACGCGGTGGGTGGATTGGCTTAGTCCAAACGTTCATCTCCGAACGAATTAAAGCCTCCGGCCCCTGGGGACGACAGACAAGGACGGTTAGCTTGATTTAGTTACACTGTTAGGCTAAATGGAAGACTAGATCGGATTCACTCGGACACCTAGTGCTCAAAACAATTGAATTATTCCGCCACTATTCTGTGAATACCACCTTATGCTACTAGAGTTAATTCAAGAACGTTCTACGGTAATAGACTGCTAAGGAAACTTTATCATGAATTTAGTTAGACCACCCAGAGGCCATTTTGAATGGTTTATTAAGAAAAAAAAACAACTTTTCCATACAAAAATATCTGTGACCTCCAAAGGTACCTACAAGGGCAAAATGTATAGAATATCTGTTTTCTTACTAATAAGCGACGAAATTTGTTTACTCTGTGTGGTCTATATTTATCCAAATAAAGCCATGGAAACAGGTCGGGCGCCGATGTCAATACCACACCGAATAATGCGTACCTACCTACACACCCACCTTCTCGATATTTGAAGTCTCATATAATAGAGAACAAACATATTATCATCCATTTCATATTTATCATAATAATGTTTACGGGTACAGTAGCGAATGTGACCTAAATGGGAGAAGAAAATATCAAGCAAAATTTGCTAATTTCTATTTCAATATGGTAAACAACCAATTTCCAGAATTTCGCCATTGTTACACTACAATACATAACACCATCTATCGTCAAACGAAATCGAGAAAAATATCTGTAGTCTGACTATACAATTTGGTAATAGCAGACAGTAGATAGCAGTGGCGTAGATTGGAGGGGAGGGGGTTCAGGGGGGCCATGGCCCTGGGCGGCATTTCACAGGGGGTGGCGGCAAGTGATTTTTATAATTGGGAATAAAAAAATTACTCTAAATCCCGAAATAAGTCAAGTAAATCCAACAACATAAATTACAAAGTAATATTAAAATGGTACTGCTTTAAGAGTCGCAGTGGGCCCCCATTTCTTCCCATAGATGTAACATGTTCCTTCCGAAGCAGTGGTAAAATTTATCTTGTGTTTCAATAAGTTTCATGATGATCATTAGGTCCGTTAAATAGAATATTTAAACTTTAAACTAATAATTAGGTACAGTTTGGTGGCGCAAAATTCCGGCCGGCCGGTGAAGTCTCATACTACGCCACTGGTAGATAGTACCTACTGTCTGTATTATTTGTCAGGGGCTGTTGTTCCGAATTTCCGACTCCCTGTCGTAAATTCTCGGAATGCCCGGTAGGTATCAAGTTATGTATAGGTTGATTAGCTGATTAGTGAAGTGACCAATACTTATGATGACAAACAACTTTTCCAAAGAAACGATTCAATTCAATCAAAAGAATATTGAGTAGGTAACAGAAATAGCGCAATCAATTTTTTTTTTTTCAATTAACTATTATATAGCTATTCGTCGTAAGGAACGCCCGCGTGCACGCCTTTGAAATATTGATTTGTTATCATGAGCACAATCCTGACATGTGACATGTGTTTAAGTATCAGTTACTTATTACGAGTCACCCTATAGGGGGTGTAAAATGGCAATCACACACCCGTTAACTAAGCATACTTACCATGAAAACGAAGTAAGTTTTAGCAAAAAATTTTGCTGGGCAATAACACCGTTTTTGGTATGAAAAATCAATATTTATGATACCATGCATTGTAACACACGCAAATTATTGTGCTTATGAGCGCATACAGGGGTCGTGGGGGTATTTAACATAATGATTAGTTGGAACATTCAAATTTTGTTTTCGTAAAAAATCGTAGTTAAAATTTGTAACTTTGAACTTCGATAGGTATCTCCAGAACGAGTGGATGGTGTGGAGTTATTATATATAGTAGAAAGAAAATGATCGCAATATTGATATAGACTGAGTGTTTTACGGAAATGTGATTGGATTCTTACACCTGATATACGCTTCGCCACTGCTACCTAACGTTATTCGATAAATTATCAGCTGCTATACGCGTATGTTATTTTATTAACGACCCATTGATGTGGAATTTATTCACAGAAATTCGGGCGGTACACACGTGAATAACGTGAAATGTTAATTTTACAGCAGGGTTATACCTACTGACGTGGAGCATATTACCGGGAACGCACTTTCATAATTAATATTTCATGGTATTTAAATTGTGGAGTTCTTGGAAAAGAGAATGTAAATTCCAGCTTCTGCACCCGCATGGCACTCAGCATGTGATGTACCTACTGGGGATTATTTATATTAACTAGCTTTCGCACACGACTTCGTCCGCTTCAAAATTATTGAACTGAAACTGTACATTTTTTTTAGGATGATAAGTAGCCTATGTGCAGACTATAATCTATCTCTGTAACTTTCATCCAGACCCGTTCTGGCATGGTAGGGTAACAAACATCCATCCACACTTTTGTATTTATAAAGAAAGTACACACATAAACATAACATAACATCACGCCTGTAATCCCCGAAGGGCTAGGCAGAGGTGTACTCATTAGTACACCCACATTTCGCCAGTTATGTTTTTAGTCCCATGTAATAGGGGGCGAGCCTATTGCCATCAACCGGGCACAAATCCAAAATCCAAGGCTGCTACCGAGAAATTCCTGATGGAAAAACCCAATAACACTTTGCCCGACCTGGGAATCGGACCCAAGACCTCATGCACAGAGTCGCGCTTGCGACTACTAGACCAACGAGGCAGTCAAAAGAAAGTAAGTACATATGAATTAAAATTGTGTATTCATATGTGCTTGCCCGTTGCCCGGTGGTGAACCCACAGCTCCGTGCATAAGAGGTGGGTGCCTCAACCATTGTGCCATCACGATAGTGTAGCCTAAACTAATAAAACAAGGTTTAATATGGCTAAACAAGCCAGAGTGCCTACATTTTATTTTAATATAACGATATTATCGAAGCTCCATAAAACACAGCAACTGCAATCTTGCTCATAAAGTACACGCTCGCGGCCTTCATAAGTATTTTAAGAATGGTTGCTACTACCTATGTAGTTTCATATTACCTAACCTGGCTTCAATCATCTTTGTGAGTCGGAACGCCTACATTTTACTTTACCAGAATATTCCATTAAATTAAATTTTATATGTAGGGCTTTCGTTTTTCATCAAAGTAGACTTTGATAAAAAAGCCGCACGTATAAGATTCCTTTTCAATTACATTTTCTTGTAATCAGAACCTAGGTCCTGTCTAGCTTGTTAGAAGGAAGCCGAGACATTTCCTGTAAATGCTAAGTATTAATAATATTAGCATTAAAAGGAAATATTTCCAAGGCTTCCTTTGAATGCTAAATGAAATCTGGGAATCAGATTCTCAGATTCTACTTTTTATTTCATCTGATCGAGGTATTTCATTAAAATATCATTCAGAATATGCACATTTATAATAAATAGCTATTTCATTGGGACTTTGAGATGCTACGATCCTTTTTAGCTGCTACGTTCGTATAAAAACAATCTTTTGTATATGGTAGCCAGATTCATGACGAATAGTTTAAGATATTACGACTATGACTCGCAGGGGCGGAGCAGGAATCAAAGTGAAATAAAACCGTGGATTGAAAGGTGGTGTATAAATATAAGGACGACAACGTAGATATCGACAGTCGCGTTGTTGTCTGTGTAAACAACCTTTAAGTTTCTCAAGGTGGGCAGAGCGAGCGTTAATCCTTTGCTAATTGGATTCTTTATCTTTTTTTCAGTCTCAATTAAATAGTAGACGAGAAAATTAAATTTTATATTTGTGTTATTTTCTTTATCTTATCTGACAGCTTGATATGTTTGAAAAGTTCTGTTAACATTATTAACGCTATGAATATTATTTATTTGTCAAATTGAAAGGCATTGATGTTATGTAGTATAGGTACGTGCTAAGCACACTGGCGCTTATTTGTTTTAATTGGGACACATGTTGCTGTTACTGTTAGCCTGTGGTCTAAATTCTCGTAGTGTCTGTTGTAGATACTAAAACTAGTTCATAATGAATTTTAGTGATCATTGACGCAACTTAGCTCTATTAATATTTTGCGTTTTTTTTTTCAGTGTTAGGTACTTTATTTTCTATTTTCTTATAAAAAAAATCTATAGTAAAAATGCCTATTTGCTATCAAAATCAAAATGTCTGCATTATAACTGTTACTATCTACCTTCTTACCGATTAGGTTAGTGGGTAACTTATTTTTAATTTAAAATGATTCTCATTAAATCATTTACACTTAATTTAAGTTAAAAATATTAGTTTTCCACCTAACTTTAAATAGTTGAAGATTATAAACAAAAAATATATATCTGTTAATCTACTCACTCCTTGCATCGCTGTGCGTTTCTACCGGTAACTGCGACCTGTCCCAGGTTCAGTCCTCGCTGTGACGTCATGAACTCGACTTGGTGAATGCAGCCAGCGAAGCCAGGGTATGCCTGCTGGTTGATGTGGTCTGGTATACCACCTGAGGACAAACAATGAAGGATTTTTTTATGTTTTGGTTGGTACTCTAGAAGACAACCGTCCGACACCTGTACCGCTCCAATGCTGCACCAGTCCGGCATCAAACACATACCTAAATTTAAAATGCTCTTATCTTTGACAGAATACTGTGGTGTTAAAGTTCTACCAAGTTAAAGATAATTTATATTTTTAGGCGAAAGTTTGGATAGTGGATGCAAAACAGTCTCTTTACTTACCAAGGTAGATATTGGAGTCAGCATTCATGATGTTAGATATGCCAGAGCTGATTCCAGAGTTCTCTGCGCCATCAACAGACAGAGTCATGCGGCCATCTTCCAATAACTTGGCGAATACCTGCAAAAAAACAGAGCATTAGGACTTAAGGCATTTTGTCGTCGTAGGCGCTCGGGGTAGGCGATACTGTAGGTGTAATCGATTACGAACCTAACTTACTGTGTGGCTATTAGAGTAGGTACGTAGTGTGAGTTTTATAACCTATCCGATGTTAACGATATTGTCCCACTGTCACAGAACAGCGCTGTTGAAGTATCAGTACATACTAACTGAAGTTTACGATTACGTAGTTAGTACTCACTTATGTATAAAAACTCGCAATCAGAGACTCGAGTATAAAAGCGAAGAGTTAATGTAACGTAAACGCGATCGATTTTTAAATTGGAAATACCCGTTTTGCACAAAATTTTTACTTATTTTGTCAAGGAATTATTTAGTAACAATGGGTGAATGTCAATACTCCTCTTCGTAAAAAAATGTTTTAAATTGTTAGGCGCTTTGCACACATAGCAACTATTGCAGCAACTAGCTGGCATCAAGGTGTTTACATATATATTTCAATTGGAGCTGCGCACACATAGCAACTCGAGTTTCGAGTTGCGGCAATCGTCAACAGTTTTCAGTTGATGCAATCGATGACTAAGTTAGTTCCTAATTGCCGCAACTAGCAACTGTTAAATATTATACCGTTAACGCTGATCGCTGTCTAGATTGAGGCTATATAAGTTGCTCACAGATTGCCATAAAGTTGCGGCAACCGTAAACGTTATAGCAACTATCAACAGGAAATTTTTAAAGAGTTGATAGTTGCCTCAACTTAAGTTGCTCCGTGTGCAAAGCGCCTTAAAGGATAGCAGTATTTTCAATTCCAAAATAGTCTAGAATTTCATATTTCAACGTTACGGTCTGACTACGCCTGGAGGCTTAACAGGGTACACATATCGAATTTCACCTTTGACAGTTTGACGTTTGCACAGAGGGATTCCTATATGTAAATTCATCTACGAATTGAGATGACTTCGTAGTGGTATTTACTAACTACCTTCACAGTGAACAAGGTAGTCAGTATCAAGGATATAATACAAAACCAAAATAGTACTTTATCTACAATGTAATAAGTTTCAATTTACTGAAACATTGTCTGGAAAAATAATGTAAGACATAATTGAATGTTAGGGCCAACATTATGAAAAAGAAAATTAAACAGAGGAATTTATTTAGTTTAATAGCTTTTGAATTATGCTTTTTAGTTTGATTGATGCTTCACATTACATATAATTAGTTATATATAGTTACTTGACAATAGACTCATAGTAGAGATAAACCTCATTAACTTGACGCGCCCTTCCACAATTCAAAACGTTTGAAAGTGTTTGTAATAAGTAGTATTAAAAAGAGACACAACGCATGTGTGCGTACTGAGACGGCTCTCGAAACAAAAACAAATCAGCGATTTGTTGCTAGACTAGCGGCGTCATTAATTACTCATTATTACTAGAATGGCGCTGCACTGACATTCTCAATGATAATGACAGGTGCGTTGTCTTGCGCGGTCGGTTATTTATGGTTAGTTAACAAACAAATCTGCCGGCCTGCTACTGAAGACTAACAACTACATACAAATTCTTTCTTATGGATGTGACTAAACACATTATAAAGTGATATGGAGGGGCGCGTCATGTTAAAGTATTTATCTCTACGCGTCCACCTATTGTCCTCCAATGAGTCTATAAATAGGCCACAGTGTACATACACCATAAACAACGTCATAATAACCATCGAAATGATAATTAAGTTTACGTAAATAGAATTGAAATAGTCTAAAGGAAGCATTTAATAACAAAATCAAATACTGCATTCTGCTACTCTGTTAAGCTAGCTGTCAAGGATGTCAATTGAGATAACTCAGAGCTCGGTTGCAGTTTGTGTTCATGAAAGCGTAACGTATTAATTTAGTTTGAAACTAAATGAAGGTTTAACAAGAATATTGTTCAGCCAAGTCTGAATTTCACTCATTTCAGTTTATAAGTCGTAATAAATGTTGGTGACAAATAATTTTCTTTTTATAGTCTTTCTTGGTAGGTACCTAGTAGGTATAGCTGGGTTGGTTTGACTGTCCTGTTGGTCTCGTGGTCAACAGCGCGACTGTTAAGTTTGGGGGTCCTGGGATCGATTCCCAGGTCGGGCAACAAGAGTTATTTGAATTTTCTATTAGGAATTTCTGAGTAGAGTTTCTTAGCTCGTGGTTTAAAAGTTAGCGGTGTCCTACACCTGATGCCTCCTCGGTCGTGTTGGCTCCCACGGACTATGCACTTGTGTTTGTGCACTTTAATATCTCATGCCTACTTGGCTAGTCGCCATATACGTGGCCGCCATGTCCAAACATTCGGCCAGTAGAATACTTCATAATATTTTCATACGATTAACCGTCTTGCCCTCGACACGGAATTTTAAGCCATTCTTATTCAGAACAAAGTATATCTTAAAATCAAAACATCAAACTACAAAAATCCATAACAAAACTACCTTTTAGAAGGGGCAACTAGATTCAATTCATTTTTTTTTTTCATGTCGTGACTTTCAAAAGTGTCTTATAGTGGCCTTATTGAAATACAAAATTTAATGATTTGACTTCGACTTTGAATCACTTAATTCAGGTTGGATACGATAACCAACCAGTCTTTAAAGTACCTACCTACAAAACTCAAACACGTAAAGCTTATCAACTCAAAGCATTAAAATAAGATAGAACGGGTAACGTAATAATTGTATCTGATGCATATTACAAGACGGTATCACATAAAGAGCGCTTAGAAACTTCTAAACAAGTAATATCGTCAAAGGCACACCGTGAAATTGCAAAGCAAAAATTATAATCCTGGAAATGGCAACTTGGAGAGATCATAAACTATAAAATTAACTACTAAAGTATGCTTTGCAATATTGAGCTCTGTACCTAAAACCTTAATATCGTATTTCATGTGAACACTAGATGCTGCACCACGTTTGCAATATATTATCGTCAGATTAATCTGATCTATACCTTTAGCTACACTTTGTGTGAGTTTAGGTTGTGTGTTTCATAATTAACATAACGAGGTTTATTCAAAGAACTCAATAATTATAAATGTATTTACGGGTGGTAAAATAGACTCATACCTATTACTACACACCCATTTCTGATAAAACGTTTACTAAAATTATTACTCCTGGAGAACAACTAACAACAAAATAACAATGATGCTACATAGTGGCATGAAATCTAGAAACTCCACGTACTGACCGAACATAACTGGAACTAGACACTGGCGCTCCACACAACAGCAATTTACACATTATTTTGGTCCAAAGTAATTAAACTCAACTATCTGCCCCGGCGAAGTTCGTACAGCCTCAGAATCTATTTACTTTTTGCTAATGTTTCGCATGTTTTAATAGTACCTAATACATTATTATTTAACAAATTATAGATCATTAAAATCGGCCCGGCCGTTCTTGAGTTATGAATGGTGTAAATAACCCGACTTTGTTTTATACCGCTACTTGCCCAGATTTGAATCAACAACCTCATGCTTGAGCGGCGGGCGCCTTAACCACTGGGCCATCACGACTACGAGCCGTCATCGACACGCTAAGAGGAAGAAGTCAGTTTTCATACCTACTTAATATCAAAGAGATTTTTTTTTCATTGTAGCTTTATCGAATTATTTCCTTTGTAGATTTTAATATCCACCTACCAATTGAACGCGAAAACTTATGATAAATCGAGTCTGAGCCTTCTAAGACTAATATTTAATACTAATTTATATAAAGACTAACATCTTAAACGGCCTCATCAAATCAAAATCAATCTTGATAGGCTTTGAATCATCACTTGTATAAAGCCTAACCATTTTTCTACTCTTAAATCTGTATTAGATTATTAAACGCCGTGTACCTATTAGGTCACATATTAGGTCTTTACATATGAAATTGGAGATTTGTATGAAAATTTTAAAATATAAAAATTTTGGTGTCTTCATTATTTTAGCTAATCAAGTTACTGGCTCAAATAATCTATACAATTTTGCCCTTTTGATGGCAGTTTGTTTATCCCTTTACTGTAGAAGTCTGCCGGACGGGAGGCGATGAAGTCATCGAAAACGTTTTGTACTGTCTCTCGGGTGTTGAATTTTTTCCCAATAAAAAAGTGATTAAATTTTGAAAAAAAAAGTAGTGATTAAATTTTGAAAAAAAAAGTAGAAGTCTGTAGGGCAAGGTCCGGTGAGTACGCTGGGTGACGGAGATCTTCCAGCTGAAACTCTTGTAGCTTTGCGATGGCCTGTCGTGAAGTGTGAGCTGGCGCGTTGTCGTGGAGCAGCAATGCAGAAGAGCGATTGACCAGTCTTGGTTGTTGTATTGTGAGCTTCTTTACCATTGTTTGCAATTCTTGGCAATTGACATCTGCCGTTACAGTTGTGCCATTCGGTAAGAAGCTGTGATGTACAGGTCCGGCTCTTGCCCACCAGACAGTCACCATCACCTTCTTATGAGTGATCTTTTTTTAGCGCACTGATTAGGTGCTGTACCCGGGTCCAACCACTGAGACGAACGCTTACGGTTGTCGTGCAGGATCCACTTTTCATCGCAGGATACAATTCGATTTAGAATTCCCTCGTTTCCATGTCGATTCAGTACTGCTATGCATGCTTCGACGCGTAAGTGTCGTTGTTGTTCGCTTAGTTCGCGTGGCACCCACTTATCTAGCTTTTTTATCTTTCCTATTTGACGCAAGTGCTTCAATGTTGTTTTGACGTTAACTCCAAGGCTTGCAGTAAGCTCAGCCGTAGATTGAGTTGGATCCGCTTCCACCCTCACCTTCAATTCGTCGTTGTAGACAATGGTTACTGGCCGACCGCGAGGCTCGTTCTTTAACTCAAAACTTCCAGATTTGAAACGATTAAACCAATAATGGACCGTGTCTATGCAAGCAGAGTTATGGCCTTACACGTCGTTAATGTTTCGTGTTGTTTGCGCAGCAGTATTTCCTCATAGGAACTCATTTTCGAAAATTGTACAAATTTTCAATTTGTCCATGGCGCCAAAAACTACCACAATTTAACAAAAACAAAACACTATCTAGAAACAAATGACTGAATTTGAAATTAGAATAACTTTAGGCTTTCGAATAAAATATATTTGAATTTCGTATTCCGCGCCAATCCACAGATAATTAAATCTGAAAATGCTGGTTATAAAATCTCCAATTACATAGGTAAAGACCTAATATAAATTGAGAATTTTCTGATTTATAACTTACTTCGTGGCGTTCTCCGTCGTTGACGAAGACATTCACGGAGAGTTGCGACTTGCCGCCGCCATTATCCCATTCGAATACAACAAATCCTCTTTCGACTGAAACAAAATTTTATTCATTAAAATGTATTTTATATGAAGGCCTAATATATGACCGCCAATCTACAACCCCAACAGTAATTTCAATGTTTTACGATCTAAAATACAAAAACAAGCAGCGTTTTTTTGTCAAATGCTATAAAACAAAATCACTACTTATAAATATGAAGGAAATACTACTATAAATTGTTAATTAAACATGAATACGTTCCTAGGTTTGTTTAAGTTTTTGCTTTAGACCTTACAATGTAATGGCACGTTATTACTGCATTTTTGAAAATGGTCTTTCCGCTGATATAATAATATCTGGTATTACAATTATTAAGTAAGATTTTATCAGTTTCAAGCCACGATAATATTAGAGATTCTTACTTCTCATTAGAATGTAGTCGCCATAGTACGGTGGGCTCTGAGCTTCCTTCTGGTACACCAACACTCCATCCCGCGTAGTGGTTATGGCTAGAGCAATGATGCCGGGGTCTACGTCCAGCTGTTCATATCTCAACAGGTTCGCAGGCAGTTCCAGGTATCCGTTGCCGTTGAAAGCCACGCTTTGGTAGAGTTCCAGAGCTAAGACAAAAAATATTTTTTAATCCTATTTTTATCAAACTGCGGCTGAGCCCAGAGAAGGTAAACATTTTAGAGAATATCGACGAATTAGTAGGAAATGTACTTATAGTGATGACGACATCCAAAGAGAAATATGTACGTTTAAATTAGAAACATTGATGTGTAAACATTTTCATTCATGTATAATAAAATTAATTATTCATGAACACAGACGGGAAGGTTATCTATGGCACTGGCTTAAAACACAGAGCCTTAAATATAATTCATGGAGTTTTAATGCTTACCAATCTGGCAGGACACGCCGGCGTATCCAAGTGGGCAGTCACAGGTATGGTTTATTCTGGAACTTAGGTCTGGTCGGCAAGTCCCTCCGTTGAGACAAGGTCGCATCGCGCAGGGGTCGCTGGGGGGCTGACGGGAGGAAATTATGGAAGAGGGCACTCGGTACTCGCACAAAGATCCACCGAAGCCAACTGGGCACGAGCAAGTTGAGGAGTCCGTTGTGCAGGTTCCACCGTTGTGGCATTGACAGCCGATTTCGATCTGTTGTAAAGTGAGCTTTATAATTCAATGGGCACTTAAGACAATAATTGTGACTAGGTATAAACAAGAAACTTAGGGCATGTTTTACCACATTCGTATTCTATATTTGAATTTATCAGGCAGTTAGTGCCGTTCGGAAATGGTGAAACAAGCCGTTGAAGTAAAAAAAAAAAAAAAAAACAAAAAGAAACATTACATCAGGGATATCACCGCGTACCGGATGGCATTCCTTCACGTTGGCGGACTGGATGGTGGAATTCACGATGTCAACAGCTTCTCCATGCAGCATGAACTGAGGATTAAGTGCAAATTGATTATCACGTTATGAGAAAGAGAACGAAAATGAGTAACTACTGAAGTCTCTTATTGGCAGTAGAAGAAAAACTAATTACTTACTTATCTATCTACTAATTAGGGGCATTTAAAGAAGACTAGGGGGCATCCTTTAATTACGTGAGACGATTGGGGGGAGGTGGGGGGGGGGGCGCCAAATACACCTCACATAATTCATGGATGCTCTCCTCAATAGATAAGTGATTAGCTACACTTTCAAAGTGGAGTTGAGTTTATGGATTTAAATTTAATTAAAATGTCGTTTAAAAAGATCTTATCATAAGCATCGTATTTTTATCGTTTCATTATATTTAAATAAATAATAAAAAAAATGAAATGAAAAAAAAAATGAATGAATTAATATGTTAATTAATGTAATTGGACTTGTTTCGTTTTAATTAACTATAATAAATAAATAAATAATAAAATAAATATGTGCCACCATGTACCACACCTGTAAACATAATTTGGCAGTATTTTTTTAACTTTTAATACTCTGTATACATCGATACAAATACAAAATATTGTAAAACAATAAGTTTGGATTTTGTTCCCCATAACATATTTTATCGAAAAGGCAACTAGATTCAATTTTTACATTATAATCATTTATTTATATTTATCTTAACTTCCACTTTGAAAATACGTAAAATCTAATACCTTAATTAAACTCCTGCAGTTTCCAAACTAACATTTCAAGGTTTCTTGAGAATACCGAATTGGGTTAGTCGCATTGATTTAGTTAGTTCAACGACTAATTAACCTCCAGACAGCTCCGTCGTTATTCGAATGCAGGAGCTTATTCTTAGCGTAAATAGACTATTGATCTCGCCGATTTAAGCTTCTAGGTAAGACTGAAGGACTGACTAACTCAGAATATTCAAATTGTTGGAGCTGAGAGCTTATTTTTATAAAAAATAAAAGGTAAATTGCTTTATAAATTCCTGTATTTTTTTGTTCGTAACCGGTTTGAGTTTACGACGATTTTTGTAACGAATCAGGATTAAAATCTTTTAGGCGGTCCATTTGATTAGATAAGAAGTGGATAACTGTTTGGCATAATGAACTATTATATTTAGTTTTGAGTTTTTATTCAAAGCAAGCAAGAAAAGATACGATCAAATTTCAACGCTGGTAGAGAATCTTAAACTGATTACAAACGAACAGGTTTCGATAAGATTTCCCTTCAGACAAATATATAAAGTATGGTAGATTAATATATAGCTTACGTCAGTAATGCATCCGTTGAACCCTCCGGTGACGCCGGTGTTGTTGTTGAGGGTGATGGAGTCATCCACACCACCCACGAAAATCGGTGTGTCCAGGTTCAGGTCCTGCGACAAAATTTGAGATATTATAAGAACGTACTGGAATCATTACCTGGACTAAATATCTAATTCAGTCATTTGAAAAATCAATAGCACAGTATTTTTTCCAGATATTTTTTTAGTTTTCCCTATTAGAAGGGATAGAGTGTTTGTGTTAGAAGGGATAAAATTTTGATTGACATAAAAAGACGTTTTTGAAGATATTACAATGCTGTAAAGTGATAAGACATCAAGGGCGGTAGGCTTACTTGCTGATGCAATATAAACCCTGTACTAACTTCATGAAAGTTGAAATAGCACTGACCCGTTTAGGTGAATCCAGTCGTTGTTCGAAGGTATGCACAGAGTTGACCTTCAGAGACACTACTGATCCGACTCTCGCGATGTTCACGGTGGTCCATTCGTTCGCTGGCAGAGTCCTGTTGCTTATTAGCACGACTGGTACGGTTCCTGATAACAAAGATTCGAGATTATAGATTTTTCTGCTTAAAAATATTTGGCTGATATCATAAGCGCCCACCTCTCATTCATAGGGTTATAGTTTCGATACCGGGCAAGTACCAATGTGATTTTAAAATTCATATTTATGTACTTTCTAAGGTTTTCATGGACACCACTTACAGTGGTGAAGGAAGCTTAGACTTACAATGAATAGAAGTCTGAAATCGCCATTTCACCTTGAGCAAGCGTGGTTATTAATTTTCTGTATTAGGAGAGGCCTTTGCCCAGCAATGGGACAATAATAAGCTGATATATATATCATAAAAAAACAAAATACCTACAAATTTTTTTTTACAAAGAATTCGGTTGAAAAGAGAACGTCCATGATCAGATCATGATGATATTTCTATGGGACCAATTGGAAAGTATATTAACATTTTTCAAAGCGTCTACGAGTAATCGGATTCCGAAGATTCCGATGAATTGAGAACCTACTCCTTTTTTTGAAGTCGTTTGAAAATGGTGGTTGGCAAAAACGTATGAAATAAAAAAAGTGTTCTACAGTAACCCCAAGTAAATTGGGGTATAGGCAGTAAGATGTTGATGAAACCTACCTCCTCCAAGATCGTAACGGAATTCAAGTCTTGCGTTGTGTACAGCCAGGGATGTGAACCCTCCGTAGCCTCTTGGTGACTCAGCGCAGTACATAATGATGCCGTCGGTAACTGGGTAAGCTGCCTTGATCCTCATTGACATTCTGAGTGTGCGGGACTGGGCTGGTGGCTTGATGGCTAAGTATGCGCTCCCGGTGAAAGCTGGGTACTCAATAGATTGCTTTTCTTCGCAGCTGTAAGGTTAAGTTGGATTAGAACTCTATTTAACTTAAGGTTTTTATGGATTTCAGAATCATGACAATATTTTTTTTTTTTTAGTAATTTCTCCTGTTTTGTGGATAGGTTTACACCAATTCACATAAACAAACAATCAGTCTCGGAACAACTGAGTGTAGCCAAAGCAAATATTTGTTCCATGCGGGTATTGGAACCGCGGTACATAACGTAGCAGCCAATCACTCAGCTACTGCGCCAACCAATTCGTCTGTCACCTGGCTTGAATGTAGTGCCACTTTTGCTAGAAAAGTTTTTTGTGCATTCCGATGCTCTAATTAAATTGATTACAAAAAAATATATTGTAACTTTAGTAATGATGGCATATGGTTTTAGGATACTTACTTGGTTCCAGTGTGGGTGACAGGGCAAGCACACTTGTATCCGTCGACGGTGTCGGAACACTTTCCAGGTCCGCAGAGTCCCGGACGGCACGCCTCGCCGGTCCGGTCACAGTTTAAGCCGGCGTAACCAGACGCACAAATGCATATGTATCCACGTTCATTTCGAGCTTCCTGTTGGCATTATATTTCTGGGTAAGTTCATTATATTATACTAGTTTCTGCTCGCGACTAGCAGTTTCAGAGATTAGCACGTTTAAATAAAGAAATGGACAATTTTTTTTTCTGTGTTTGTATTTTGTATAGGTTATTAGATATCTTAACTGATGGTCAAAAATAAGAAATTAGTGCTTACTTAGTTCATAAAACGTTCTACTACCTGGTACAAGAAAACCTTGCCAGAAAGTGGAGATATGTCTTACCTGGCAGACGCCATTGTTGAGGCAAAGGTTGGGTGCGCATGAGTTGCACTCGCTAACCCTACTGCGTTCAAGACTATCCATCATTATGTTCTTTTCTTCCCTGCCCAATATCAACATGCTTGCGCAGCCAATGAATCTGAAAGCAAAAAATCTATTTAGAACTCTAGAACTTTTGTCTAGTGATTGATATACCTCTTTCTCATGTCAGTAAGAAAACCCAGGTTATGATTTAATATTATAAAAATAGTAAAAGTGTTCTCCAGTCAAAATAGCGCCGTACCCAGAAACGCCAGCTAATTCAGAAGGTAGTTGATCGTAGTCAGGTACTCCACCGATGTACAGGGGTTGTTTCAATTCCAACAAAGCCCACTGTTCAGGGGACTCGGCTATGAATGGACCAGTGTTGTCAACGTCCATGGTAACTGAAAGAAAAAAAATAATAAGTATTTTTTTTTCGTCCTTTGTCATAATTATGTAAAAGAAAAAAAATTGGTATATTTTTTTTAAACCGACTTTCCAAAATAGACTAAAATTTTACCCTTAGACTTAGATCGGCTCAGTCTGATAGTGTGCCAAGTATTCAGCTGCAGGGGACGGTCGCCCTTCACTACAAGGGGTTCAGTGCCGGTATCCATAACGAACTCTGGTACACCGTCAAGGAGTTGAAGTCCGATAAAGTCGCCTTCACGACCTTGGTTCTCGCTGTTGTATAGAATCAGGCCATTATTGTCTGAAAAAGAAAGAAGACATGGTAAAATTTCTGTCAAGAATGAAAAACTAAATGTTTAGAAATTAAATGGAAACACTATAGTATCTTGTACCACACACAGGCTTATAAAAATAAATTTCAATTCTCACCAGCTGGTTTAAACGAAATTTCGATTTCGAACTGCTTGTATGGGTCTCTCAGGGTTGGCAGTGAGAGGAAGCTCTCTCCATCAAAACGTGGCACAACTCCGGTGACAGTCAAGATAGCCCTGGCTTCAACTGTGGCTCGGCTGTTGCTGACGCGGCAAACGTATGTACCAGCATCCGCTTCAGTCACTGATCTCAGGTAAAGGTTTGGCTGAAAAGATGTTTCGCGTTGATTTAGAAATTGCTTTAGATGTCCATAGATGAGCAGACACCTACAGTGGTTTATAGAAGGGATAAAATATCATAATAAAAATCATAATCAAAGATAAAAATGGTTTTAAAGTAATGTGATATGAATAAAAACTAAAAGTTTACATATATGAAATTGCAAAGTAAGCTTGTGGAAGATATGTCTGGATGGCACAGCCTGCATCCCCCTTCTTCCATTGCTAGGAAAGGTCAATTAAATTCGACCAGTAAATGTATTGTCAGGCTGGACTTACCTGGTCAGGGCGGACGTCAGCAGACAGTGGCGCGAATTCCCTTCTCCATTCAATATTGACGGGGTCTTCCAAGTTGTGAGTGCATGGGAGGTCCACTGAGTCTCGGAGACGAGCCGTGTATTGCGAAACCGCTACATCTCTCGAATTGTCCGGGTAAAACGGTCCACCTGAATTGGAACATTTTGGCATTATGATGGATTCTTTATGAGGGGTAATTCAATGAGTACGAATTTATACCTTCTTATTGTTCTAAAAATTTAGGGATTTTCGGTTTCTATCACGATTTGGGTTAAAGTGTATTAAAAACTACAACTACCTACTTGTAGTCCCAAGGATACATTTTGTCAATAATAATTAATCCTCTACTGATAATTGGGACTCAGCTCAAGACGATGATGACGATGTAATATCGACCCTCCTGCCTTGCATATAATTGAGGACCCTTGTTGGTTTAGACGGACAAATAGACGGATTTGTAAGTCAAAGTTCGGGTAGTACAACATTTATGGTATCCCCTAGCCACTTTAAAAACCCATCGACAACGATTTATCTAATATAACTTGCAACTGCCGCCGATGAACAATAAATAATCTGTAACGATTTGTCTTACACACAATCGATAAATCTACGCAAATCGGTTCGCATAGATTAATCGCTGCGATATATCGTTACGTGTATAGCAGGCTAACATGATTGACATCGCTAACGTCATATTGCAAAATGTTCTTTGAAGATATTTAGATAAATAATCAACTTTCTATGTCTTGCAGCCTATTTGGTAACTTCTGATCAGAACAAAATTTCTAGGAATTTCTGACTCACCTGATTGAACTTCAAGAGTGAAGTCATCGTAGAAAGTACGTCCGTTGAAGTCATTTCCGATACACCGGTAGACGCCTGCGTCGGCCGGAGTAACGCTGGTAAGCGATAACCTGACGCCGTCGCCGTATGTCTGCATGAACATATGGTTGATTGTACAACAAATTTAAGACAAAACGTAGGTATCATCAGTGTCGTGTCAGCTTTTTGATTTTAAAATGAAATTATGTGTTAATCTTACCAAAGAAGCAACATATTGGTTGGTTCCCAGGCGCAGCCACTGCAGTCTGATGTCACCGGACCTGCCCTTGCAGAGCACGTCCACGTTGTCACCAACTCTGTACTGCATTCGAGGCTGATCGATAGCTACCATCTTTGGTGTCTCAGAGTTCGGATCTGGAGAACCTACAACATTCGAAATTTATTAGCCAAACTTATAAACACTTAGATGGTAAAGTTGGAATTTGAGACCTCTTCGAAGCGACCCAGGACGCCATAAAATATACTTACAAAATAATATAAGTAACCTGTGGATAATTACACCAAGGTTATGAATAAAATATAAATACAAAAATTTTAATGTAATACAAGCAACATGCAAACCCGGCATCGATGTCCATCACTTAAAAAAGCTTTGAACGTTTTGTTAATATTAATTTTATAATAATGTGAGACCGTACAGTAAGCGAATACCCACTTGTTAATTTCTCTCGAAACACAGTTTTACACCAGATTTGAACACCAGCCAAAACAAAATGTATACTTACTATACAAAATAATAATATAATAATAAATCCTAAAACTACTTATTATGGGGATACAAGGATGCGTCAAACTTGAAACCAGGGGTTCAAACAAAACTGAGTCCCTTATCAGTACGAAGTAGACCACTTGGTTATAACAATACAACACACGCGCTGACTAGACAGACAACTGGCCAACAAACCCGCACCGGATTTACCATCGTGTGTGAGGTAGTTGTTCCAAGGCCCCGAATAGCGCTTTTCTCGCCACAGGCAGTTCTGCTCATCGCTATTGTCTCGACAGTGTCTGTATCCGTCGCATAGTAAGTGCTCCTCTACACAAGCACTGGAGTCTTTACATAGAAACTGCGTATCCAAACACTTATAACCTTTACGAGAAATGACAGCTTTATTACAACTTAACTTGCTAAGTATAAAATACTAAAATCAATTAAATACAACATGGAAAAGTAGAAGAGTTAGAAAATAGGGATAAGAAACTAAATTATCAAATGGCTAAGCATGCCAGGGTTAAATTTTAAACGGCTGGGTGAAGCATAGAGGGATTTGCAGCACCACCACTGGATTGAAAGCTGTCTAATTGACCTGGTGGTGAATTCACTGACCCTGTATATGTAGGTTGATGTAATTGCTAGTATAGATTCTTCCGTATCGGTCTCTTATGCTGCATACATATTTTCCTGAGTCGGTTTTTTTTGCGAGTCTGATGAAGAGCGATCCGTCGTTTTTCTGTCTGATGGAGCGGGGCAGGGCGCGGCCGTCTTTGCTCCAAATGATGCGGACGTTCGGTTGGGACACGTTGCAGCTGAGATGTACCGCGGCGCCGACGTGGGCTCGCTGCTCATTGTCGTGTGACACCGACGGCGTACGATCCGTATCTTCTATGGATGTTACTGACATGCAGTCAACTGAACCCTCAAGCGTTACCAACGGCGTGTATTAACCCATTTATTTAAAAGGTTTTTATTTTATAATTCCCAAGATAGTAATATCTTGTGTTCTTGATATCATACACGCACTTGGTAAATAAAATTATAAGTAATGTTTAAAAGCATTAAATTAATGGTGTTTTCATTAGGTGTGAAGTCGGTGACCAGCATTCACACAGCACAACTGAACGGCAAATAAAATAACAGGTGCCTTAACAATCAGTGCAACCTGTACATCAGTGCCGTGAATTTGTGAAGATCAGTGTCAATGTTCGAAATTGATAGAAGTGTCCAAAAGGGTTAAGGGGTTAATATCACAGTGTAACTCAAGACCAGATACTTTAATTACTAGTGTTGTGGATCATGTCCATTTTTCGACTTCAAACATAGGTTGTGGTAAACCTGAACTCGGTTGCACAGGTCCCTAACCCAGGCTTACTGATATAGTTAAACTGTGTTACTAGCATCCTAAATTAAAATAATGAAGTTATTGATCTTATCCTAATGATAACAAACAGCATTCGTTACTGAGATTCGCTGGGTTGCTTTTAGGTATTTAATGGTTATTTTATGTTTCTCTGAGCATATTTTTCTATCAATTTCGAAATTATTCTACCGTACAGTTTTGTGCTGTTGGTGTTCATGCTATTTAGGTATTCGGAAAGTTCACATACCGCTGACAACGACCTCCGCGATGGCACTGGCGTTGGCGTAGCGACTTCTGGCAATGCATTCATACCGTCCGGCATCCTCTACTTCAATTTGGTGGAATATCAGCCTAGAAGATCGGGTGTCCACTCGGCTGCAAGAAGACGAATATATTTGTTACTTAGAATTTGTACTTATTTTTATCACATTTTTATCGTGTACCATATTTTTATCGTGTCATCCACAATGATCGGAAAAGGCACTCATCTAAATATGGCTTGGATGTAGTCACCGCTACCCAATCGTAATAACCGATCATGACCGACATACTGATGGATAACAAGATTAGATACACCACGATACTTCTCTAGTACTTACTTGGAAGGATTCCTGTTGTGAGGTCTCCAGGTAATGTCGATGATGTCATCTCCTTCAACGATGCACTCCACTGTCGGTGACTGTCCGGGATGCACGGTTTGTGTTGGCGGGCGCAGCGTAATCTTCGGTGCAGTGATTACGACCAAGCTGGTGTATATCGCTTCTTGGACTTCATTGTATTGGTTCATAATATTACAAACGTATTGTCCTGAGTCGGCCTTAGAGACCTGCAGAAGTAACATTAGCATTGTCAATATCTACGTTGTGACTTCTAAACTAATAGTTTGAAGAGAAAAGATTTGTATTTTTGTTTGTAATGGATTAACTTCAAAACTCCTTAACCGATTTCAAAAGTTCTTCCATCTAGGGAAAGTTACATCATCATATTTTATTTTCATGAAAATTGCGGATCCGTAAGAAAATTTACGCGAAGTCGCGGGCAAAAGCTTGTCTAAAATTAAAGCAAATCTACCTGTGCTAGCAACTGAAAGATATTGAGAAGCTTAAAGGTTTTATTTAGCACACGTCATTTTTCAATCAACTTTAAACTGTTATTCTATTTAACGGCAGTCTCAGAAAGAGATTTTTTTTTTATTAGAGGATAAAAGGAATCCACTCTATATTCATTAAATTTTCAAATCATCAGGTTCCACCCGTCGGTACTTACGTTGTAAATGATGAGGCGTGAGCGGTCCTGGTAAGCATTTCGTTGTAGAGGCTGTCTGTCTGCGCGGTCCCATCTTACATTGTCGCCTGACTGACGGCAGCTGTAATCACATATCATTTTAGCGTAGGAAGAGACGAAAAACAATACGGTTTTATGAGTCATTTAAATAAGCTAATAAAACTTCAATTTTGTTAATTTTAACCGGGCTTTAAACTTAAAGACTTGGTGGCAGTTTCAAATTTATTCTGAGCATACCTTTATGATGTAGGTAGGTACATTGAAGTAATATTGCTGGATATTAATCCTACATTATTAATATTATAAATGCGAAAGTATTGTGAGGATGTATGGATGTTTGTTACTCTTTCACGCAAAAACTACGGAACGTATCTGGATGAAATGATTGGCACACCTATAGATTATAGTCTGGAATAGCAATATTAGCTACATTTTATCTCGGAAAAATTGACGGTTCCCGTGGGATAATGTATCAATTTTAAACATAACATATTACATAACATCACTCCTGTAATCCCCGAAGGGTTAGGCAGAGGTGTACCCATTAGTACACCCACATTTCGCCAGTTATGTTTTTTTTAGTCCCATGTAATAGGGGGCGAGCCTATTGCCATCAATTATTCTATATCAATTTTAACGCGGACGAAGTCGCGGGTAGATGCTGGTAGATGATATTTGGCATATTGAATACCTAGTTTGATGTATTTAATTTAATTATATTACTAAGAAACCCTAAATTTGTTGCATTGTTTTGGCAAATTTTTGCATAATATTATTATTCCTAAGTTACATTTTACTAAATAAATAAATAAAACAAAAAATATTTATTGCATATTAGGGTATTTGTAGTACATCATAATAAAGCTTTAATTTTAAATAAAAATACATTATCATATATACAGCAGTAACTTACTAGATGATGGTTTCAGGTTGTCCTGCAATGGTGTATAGATTGCTAGGCTCATCAGGTGATGGCCCAGGGTATCCGCTTGAATCCGGGTCAATGCTACCGTCTCCACTTCCTATAAATGAAACATTGTAGATAAAACCCACGGACATAGTTTAACCTAAGATTCAATCTGACAAAAATTATGCCATGCCTATTGCAGATAGGTATGTTTATAAAAGGACCACTTGACATCAGGTCAAGTTCGTGCTCTCCGACGGTCAATTCTACTAATGAAATGTTCAAAATCTAGCCGCAATCGCTTCTCAGCGACAGAAAGTTAATGTCAAAAACCAAAAAATGACAAGATTCTAAGTAAATATGAGACATTTTTGACAGATTGAGACAGAGATTTGATTGCGATCGTCCCAAAAAGTAAGTAGATTTTCCTTTCAGTTCCCTCGTCTAATTCTTTATCAAATCTTAAAAACCACGTCAACTACTAACCATAATCGCCACCGTCGTCACCACCATCTCCTCGGTCCACTACGACCTTGAATTGTTCCTTGGTAGTGCCGGCAGCATTTGTAGCTGTGCATGTGTAATATCCGCTGTCGCTTTCGCTAGCAGATTGCACTCGCAGAGACGCGTGTCCGGGTGTTGGTGTAACGACTTCACGGTAATCGCCGACTGAACGAAAAAGCAGGACATGAGAAACAAAGCATAATTAAAGTAGAAATAAGGTCGATAATGGGCGGTCAATACATCAATATCTGGCCTTTTCCAAGCCTTTTCCCAACTATGTTGCGCTCGGCTTCCAGCCTAATCGCATGCAGCTGAATACCAATATTTTACAAGGAGCGACTGACTATCTGACCTCCACAACCCAGTAACTGGGCGGCAGGTAATAAGTCTCTTACTTTCATTGTAAGACAGTCCCATTCTGAAGCACTAACCAAAACCTCATAATGAAAATGACAGAATGACGTTCCTAAATAATTAAAAATGTCAGTGTTCAAAATGCCATCTTCGTTATCGAAAGAAAGAAAGAAGAATGCCATGAGAACATACATCTGTCGTAAACTGTAAATAAATAATATATAAATTGTCATTAAAAACAAAACCACTCACATTGTATAGACACCATGGGTTCAGGGTAACCACTGCCTCTACACTCGATATTGAGGGGTTCACCGGCAGACACCTGAACAAAGGAGCTTGGCGTGATGATGACCTCAGGAATAGCCCTGACTTTGATGACGGCGCTAGCGCTGGCAGAACCGGCGTCGTTGCGAGCCGTGCAAGTGTACTCGCCTTCATCGTTGACTTCGATTTTGTTAAATCTGTAAAACGGATTAGACATCAATAAACATACCAGAGATATGACTTGCTTTTACAATAAACAATCGGAATTTAATCTAGCCTTTTTAGTCCCTGATTTTGTTATGTTTATCCATATGCTGATGATGCTTTGTTATATATTAGCCAGTAATAGCGCACTGAGTGTACTTGTAAAAGCATAGTACGTATAATAAAAACAGTTAGCATACTTGAGTTCATGATGAGGTTTCAACTCCGTGAATCTTGAAAGCGGTCGGCCTCCATTCCTATTCCACGTCACATCTGGCTCTGGTATGCCTCCAGTAACGCGGCATATCAGTGTGTGTTCACCTCCTAATGGCACTGCTTGTATCTTGCCTTCCGGAGGCCAGATCTCGACCTTAGGTGGTTCACGTCCTAAAAGTATTTTAATATTATTAGTTCCAAAAATTTAACAGTTTATTTAATTAAAACAAAACCGTGTATAAGCAGGAGTGGCCCAAAATATGTGTTAAAATTAATTATGTAGTTATTTTCTGTATTAACACAATACAAATGTCAATGCAAACTCAAAGTTTGATGCGAAATTAACGGGCTCTACCTCTAACCGGGGTGAACAGGTATGTTATTACGATCAATATACAGATTGTTAGTATATCAATGGTGAGCCCTAATTATTTAGAAGAAGCTTACTTTCAATTTCGACGAATACATAGATGTTGGCTACAGGGTTGTTGTTGACGGTGCCTTCACAGAGATAATATCCTTGGTCGCTCTCTCGAGCATTGTTGATGATCAAAGTGTTGCCGCGTTGACTTGAGTCTTGGCCGAGTGTACCGTCGTGCTAGGGAAATATCATTATTTTAAATTCGAATTATGAAAGAGAAAACTGCTCTTTTATCAAACAGTGATAGGAAGTAAAGCCTAGTCCACATCCACAATGGTTAACAGTCCTTACCTTGGTCCATTTAATGAGTGGCGCCGGACGTCCGACAACGTTACATTCAACGGTTCCGCTGCCTCCAGTCGGGATCCTTAGACGGTCTTCAGACACAGATATGTTGTAGCCTGTAGTTGGAGGAGTTGCGACGTTCACGGTAACTAAGATCGGTACTGGGGCGACTTCGGAAAGCGGAGATTGGCAAATGTAAACACCTTGGTTTTCAGGTATTGCGTATTCGATGTACAAGACACCGTTTTCTGACCGTACGTTCCTTGGGAATATGGCGTTATCTTGCCTGTAAAAAATTTTTAGCATTTATTTCATAAAAAGATTTTATTCTATACCATTCTGTGTGTGCATAGATGCATAGTTATAGACTTCAAATTATTCTATAATCTTTAGAGAAGATTTTGAAATTGTGAATGATTGTTATGGATCCTTACCTGACCCAATCAATGGTTCCTGCAGGTATGTTTGTAGTTCCTGTGCAGGCAATTCTGATACTTTGTCCTTCGTCTACGTACGGGTTTGGAATAGATACTGTGAGTTTGTCCCTGGGCGGCCATGATGGTCGTGGACGAACAGTAATCACGGCGGTGCGGTCAGCAGTACCTATCGTGTTTGACGCGATGCATCTAAACAAAATAAATATTAGTTAGTCATTTTGATTATGATCAGGGAAGCAATTCATTACAAATGAATTAGGAAAAAGTTTGAATCTTCAAAACTGTATGTGCTACATTTCATACTCTCCCGTCTGCGTAATTTTCATAAAAAGGAATACAAAGTTTTAGCTTTACGTATTTTATTAATATATAGATTCCTACCTGTACTCTCCAGAATCTTCAACCATTGCCCTTTCAATAACGAGCCGGCTGTCCACGTATGAAATGGACAACGGTAGAGGTCTGTTCGATGGCCTTTGCCATCTGATGGCGGGAGTAGGGTTGCCTTTAACGCGGCATTCCAGTTCAATTAGGTCCCCTTCATAGTAGTCCTTCACTGATGGAGATATTTCTACGCTTGGCATCGTCATAGTATTACCTAGAAGGATAATGTAATAATGATGAGATGACGTGGCTTACGTGTCTCTTTTAAGGTAGTCAATGTTACTCCAAAAGACATCATCAAAAAAACGTTGCAAGATTTTAAAAGACTTTATAGAAAATGAGCGTTTGAGAAAACATTATTTTAGTTTATTCTGCATACTGTTAAAAAAGCCTATTTCTGTTGATGACGATTTGGTCTCACTCACCGCGGGCGTAAAAAATCCGAGGAGGTACAACTGATCCAACAATGTTAGCAAGGAATAATAAAAGAAAATACTTCATTATTCTCATTATCGCACAGAACACTCTAGTCTCAGAAAACGCACGTAAGTAAGTGCTTCTTTATGTATAGATTTTTCCGTTATAATAAAGAACGTCTGGTACAATCGGGTCATTGACACAATTAGCTAATAATTCATAGAAACGACTTTTTTATAAAAGCACTATATTTTAAACGTGAAAACTCGATTTATTTTCAATTAACAGTAAATCTAGATTTTTAGTCCGTTTGTAATGAATTAATAGTTAATCAATTGAGTTGAACAATTTACAAGGAAATTACGTTTTGAAAACTCATAAAGAGTATGTCAATTGATTGATGATGACAAGTACCTAATTTATGTATGTTGGAGGAAATTAATTTAAATTTTGTTTTGAACTCACCGGGTACTGTGAGTGTAGCAATAGCTTGCGCTGTGTTTATGCCATCATCGGTCTCGCAAATGTACTTTCCGCTGTCGGAAACCTGCAGGTTCGTAATCAGCAGAAGGCCGACGTTCTCGTCAACTTGGGTCCTTTCCAAAGGCAGGATGCCATCGCTCTTGATCCACCTGACTGGTAATCGCATCCTGGAGTTGCGACTTTGAGCTTGACATGTAAAGTTGACACTGCTGCCCACTTCGCGGATCTTTATAGTTGGGCTTGTGATCATGACGACAACTGTGGATTCCGGCGGTGGTTGCCTAGTCGTCGGCTCAGTCACAGATGAATCTCCTCCTGTTTAATAACATACATTGAATATAGGGTCTACTACAGGTAAATAGTAAGCTGCAACCTTTGCCGTTAAAGGTTAAAATTAATCTGTATCACAGTTTCAAAACATAAGCTAGTTTAAAATCGCCAAACTTTTTGACTATTCTTTAAATTAGTCAGAAAAAAGTTATTGGTGATTTTGTACGGAAATCTTTAAATTAACAAATATCTCGTAATGAGATAAATAAATAGGACTGTGGGTACCTAAGTATCAACTTTATAACTAGACAAAAACAATACGACACATTATGAATGGATTTCTGTGGATAAAATTATGAACGGTTACAGTCTGAGTACATAGACGTTCACAACATACAAATTGTAGATAACGGCACATTGTATGTATATTAATTATATTCTGATTGCTATGTATGAGAGACAAAACATTGTTATTGTTTAACTGTTATTATGTCGTGACTGATTAAACTTGGGCCACACGTAACGAATGAAGCATGACACAGTGAGGCACGAAGACATAAGACGGAGACGCCCGAAGCACCTTCGGTTGTCATCGGCTACCTGGCTCCGGCAGACTGGTGGTCAGTACACCGAGGGTGAATCCCTTTTCGGTGATCGTGTGGCATTCGTAAGTTTCGCCTTGTCGTCTGGTGTCCCAGACCGTGTGCCAGACATGTGTCGAGTGCCAGCCGTCCTTTTGAAGTTTCGCATCATAATAGTACTTCGGAGGGCGTTGTTCTCGGCCCTCATGGTAGAACTTTATAGTGAGCGGTTCCGGGGCGCGGTATTTGCATGTAAACGTCACTCTCCTTGAGTAATAGTCGTTGCCAACGTCGTGGATTTTCGGATGCAGTTCCATTATTAATCCTATTAGCCGTTTAGTAAAATATTATTTCTTGTTATATTGTTTGACAATATTTTTATTTATAACCTATATATACCCTTATCATACATAACCGAGTAATCAAAAAAAAAAAAGAATATTTAAAGAATTTTAATATTATTTTGCTATTTCATTAAAGTCATTTTTTTTGTCATATCTTTAAATAGCATTAGGTATGTACTCATAAATTTAAATATGAATATTACGTAATGGAAATTCTACAGTTCTGGCTTAGAGCTTACCAATGGTTGAGCAATCATATCCAGTGTATGGTGCTTGGCAGTTGCAGACGACTTGTCCATAGCTGTCCAGTTGGCAGTTGTGTCCGTTGCAGGAGCATTGTCGGCAATAGCCTTTCTGGTCCTTGTAGTAGCCGGATTGGCAGCTCTCGCAACTGGTTCCTGAGTAGCCAGGCGGGCACATGCAAATCTGTAATGTTACAAATAATTACTAGCTGTATTCTCCATTTCTTGTACTAATACTCGTTACTAAGATTGTAAATTTCCTCTTTATTGTTCTGATTTTTCAAATAGAAACTATTACTACAATTTCTAAGATTCAAGTAATAGTTTCTCTTGACTACTTCTAAAGCAGTGCAAGATGTCAAGGGCATACAAGAATAAATACCTCAATTCCTTTAGCTGTTGGTAGGACAGCATCGTAGTTCTGCGTGGCAGTGTCCATAGAGACGTCAGCGATAGTGGTGTCATAAATGATTGGAACCACGGTGGCTCTCACAAGCACTCTCTTCAGATTCCTGAGAACGCTCATGAAGTTGCTTCGGCTAGCAGGGTTGACGGTGTTGAGAATGTACCAACCCTCCTCTTTAAGCGGCACTTGGTAGCTCTGGAAAACAAAAATAATAATGAAGTAACTAATTAAGTAGTCACCTATCTAAGTAGTTCGTATTAATTGGAGGTGTGTGGAATTAAAGAAGATTAATCGAAAATAAGGCTGATTTTAATACAGTAAATGCCTTTGTAATTATGTGGCGCCTATGTAGTAGTGCATCATAAATTATTTAAGAAACACTTACATATGAGACGCCAGATGAGAATTGGTTGGGGTTGGTCCAGTAGATGGAGATGTCTCCACCATCCAGCACAACGTCAGTGCCTCGTTCAGACTTCTCGTACACATCTGAATTGAACTTCTGTCGCAATGACATAGTACCGCCGTATGACAGCACTCGGTTACCTTGAGAAAGAATAAATGAAAACTTAAGCAATTAAACACAATAAAACAATTGATGATCAGTATGTATATATGTATTTTTGTCAGTTTTTTCAGTTTACTAGCTTAAATATAAAGGTATTAAACGATCACCCTATTTCAAACACTCGGCGCAGTGTGCATTGCGGAAGAAGTATTCCATTTAGGAATATTTTTACTATCACAGATTGTACGCAATTCAAGTGAGAGGTCGGACATTCGAAAGATTTTTGGACGTCTTTGGAGTGTTGCCGTGATGGTTAATGGTGGTTAATGTTATAGACTTGAGTGCTCGTTTACATCAACCTTTAGCATCAGGAATGATGATCAGCATGATTATGATAGTTTGTGTCATACGACTCGTAATGGGTCAGTAGCATAGTCACGCTGGTCTAATTCGATTTGACTAAACATTTGTACCTATCCATATTCCATATACGTTAATAATAAGCTCCATTATTTCTCGATAAATAGGTAGGTACATAATAAAGCAATATTCACAAAATATAGACATTTCTCATCTATTCATGTTAGGTACGTAACTATGTAACTGCCGTAATTTCTCTAATGATATAATAAAAGAAGTATAATTTTTATGTTATTGAATTGATTGTAATTTGTATACAATCAACTCAATAGATGGCAATAGGCACGCCCCTATTACATGGGACGGCAAAATGTGGGTGTATTAATGGGTACACCTCTGCCTAACCCTTCGGGGATTATAGGCGTGATGTTATGTTATGTAATTTGTATTCCATGATGCAGAGGAAGCATGAAGAATAAAAAACACATTCACAAGCTTAGGTAGATCACTCAATATAGGTACTTACCGGGGAAGATGGGTAAAGACCAGTAGAGTTCAATGTCAGGTCGGAAAGAGAAGGTGTACATCAGCTCGCTTTGTTGGAACATCGGGACGAAGTTGTCCTTGATGACCTTCTCTGCATTAAGGTCGGTAATAGCGTAACCGCCGTAGTTCTCGCCTAAGACTGGCGCAGCCATCGGCACCCTTGTGTAGTGATTGCCCTAAAGAAACAGAAGGATTTAATGACCATAGTATTGAAATTGGTTTTTGAAAAATCATTGATTTTCAGATAGTCGGGTAATATCATATTTATACGTGTTTATAAGTATTTTTATACGATCTGTTTAAACCACAAAACTATGAATACTAACCTCGTGACAGTCGGTCGTAACACCAGAGCAATAGCAAGACAGGCATCCATCAGGGTTGTTAGAATCCAGTCCGAATGTGCCAGGGCGGCAGCGGTCGCAGGAGTCACCTTCAACGTTCTGCTTGCAGTAACAGTCACCAGATTCGTCGCAAGGTGCTGTGGTACCGCGAGGATCGCAACTGAAATAAAACCAAGTTTCAAAAAGCCCATTGAGAATAAATAACGAGGATTTGGATTTGTTTTCTGACTTACCGGCACGGTTGCTCAGTGCTTGCTCGTGTTTCCACGCAGTTGCCGTAAGGGTCACGTTCGTATCCTGGTTTGCACAACTCACATTCTTCACCAGCAGCGTTATCAGCGCAGTCCTGTTTTAAAAATCAACATTATGTTTTAAACTAACTTACAAGGTTCTTAGTCCATTAGAAACATTTAGAAATAACTTCAATCTAATCTATATGGCCCGATCTGCAAAATGGGTTAGTTTAGTATAAGACTTGCATCATCCAGGTGGCCGAATAAAAACTTATCTAAAAATAATGAAGATAATCTTACGTAGCAGACTCCAGTCTCGGGGTTGCACATGGTAGATTTTCCGTTACATTCGCAAGGTTCACAGAGTTCCAAGTAAAGGCCGCTGGAGCTCCTGCAAAATTAATACGAGTTCAAATAATTGATTGCTCCTCACAGAAAAAAACTGATTGGTTTTAATTAAATTAACAAATAATCTTACCTCTTAAAACCAGGCGCGCAGTCTTCGCATGATGTTCCGATATAGCCAGGCGGGCAGGTACATTGTTCAACATGGAAAGCGGTGGGTCCGTACCCATCAGATTCAGCGATCTCAATGCTGGCACTGACCGGGGAAGCCAGTTCCGAACCCGGGGAGTATGTAGCCTTGATCAAAATGGTCTTTACGTCAGCCAAAGCCAACAGGAAGTGTTCCCGTGATACTTCCTTGCCGTCAGGTCTGTCAGAAATGAATAATGATAAAAATTATAGAATATAAATTCGAAAATATACGATAAGGGTTAAAAAACAGGGTTAGTGCCACTAGGATATGATCACTATTGCTCGGTAAGATTTTATTGATAACCTTAATTACTGAAATGAAAGCTTTGTGTACTGCCGTTTTCTAGAACTTTAATGGCTTCTTATGGTACATAGCGTCCATAGGTAGTATTTGCACCAACTATAAATACAACGACTTTTATAGTAGGGGTTCTTGCATAAATAAAGTACTTGGATATATTTGAATTAGATAAACTTACCTCTGCCATCCCTTTTCAAGGAATTGGATACTAGCGTTCAGGATACCCTCATGAGAGGCTTGGAAGTCCCCAAAGTAGTGGAATGTGAGACGGTTGTCCTATAAAACACGAATATTTAAAAAGTTAGATTTATATGCTATAATACTCTTGGACTTACTTCCTGACTTGTTTAAATAAATGGTTTATATTTATTTAGGACCTCATTCTTAGCACTCAAAGGATGCTGGTCTGTCCCACAAAGAACTACTCAAAAGAGCTAAATTACTAATTGGCCAATTACATGCACCGAAGCAATAGTTGACTGACTTACACTAATCAGCTGTACATCAGCGGCTGTGTTCCTGAACCTCGGGTCAGGTGAGCTGGGCACATTCTTGAGTACGTAGCGCAGTGAACCACCATACGCTGTCACCTTGTCACCGGCAAAACTGTTCCAAAAGTCAATTTAAAATTATTTTATTACTCTCACAGCTTAAAAAATGAAGATGTATAAAGTTTTTTTTTTTAATTTATTTAACAAAAATGATGATCTTTCTTATCCATTTGAAAAAAATAAAATACCTGGCTGGCAGACTCCAGTAGTAAATAGTGGATTGGGAGCGATCAATGTCATTCAGCGAGATATCGCCCCGGTAAACCTGGGGCTTGAGATCAGTTTCAACTGGGGCAGTATATCTGACCGAGCCGGGGGGTCCAGTGGGGGAGATGTTGTAGATCTTCACTTGTTCTACGATCTGTGGCACGTTGAACTGGACGCTGACAGTCTTACGGCGAAGACTGCTGCTCATACACTGTTGTGACACGCCCGAGCAGAAGCAGAGGGCGCATCCGTGTCTGAAATAGATATTTCATGGTCAGTTCATTCATTTATATACAGGTATCAACTTAGAATAGGGCTAATAAATAGAATGGGCAAGTAGATTCAATATTATAAGTTTTCTTTTTACTCGTTAATGATGTACAAAAGTGCCTTTTAATGGTCTAATTGAAATAAATGATTTGACTTTGACATCGAAAGGTCAACTGATCTAACCATACTTGAACTCTAACACAATCATCACCCATACCTATATAATAATAATTACCTAAAGTCTGAAGACAGATAGAATGAATCGTTCTTGCACTGTTCGCAGTAACGTCCCTGGACATTATCCTTGCATACACACTCATCCGGAGGACGTATTACTTTAGTGCCGGTTGGGTTGCAGTTGTCTCTTGGTACTGGTCTGCATGTGTTGCCGGGGACCATCGGGTTGCCTTCGTAGCCAGGAGCGCACACCTCACAGTGTTTGCCTTCGTAACTGTAAATAAAATTGTTCGTAATTTTTCGTAACTGTAAAAACACAAGAACTGTTCAAGAGTCACCACAAGGGAACGAGCAGAGTCATATAATAAGCATTCCTTACCCAGGGAAGCAATCGCAGAGGACGGATCCATCGTGTCCGAGTGAGCAAGTTCTGGCAAACTGGTTTTCGCGGTTGGTCAGGGGGCAAGGGCATTGCTTGCAAGGTATGCCGCTTGTTGGGTCGCCGTATGTGCCAGGTGGGCATTCTTCAGGCATGCAGTCTCCGAGCCAAGGTCCAACCTTCTTACGGATGTAGCCTGAAGCGCATTTCTAGTAAAAAGAGTAAAGTAAATGTAAAAGTGTGGTGTAAAGAATTTTAATATGTTATTAGAAATTAGAAAGATAAGGATAGTAAACATGTGCGAAAGAGACACAATAATCGGGTTCATGGGACTGTGAAAAGGGTTAAGGATAAGATAAAATACCAAAATGGACTTATAGTCTACAACCATGAGGCATAATGGAACTACATCCGAATCAGTAATAAGACCGACGACAGACGACCGACCGACGTAACAGCTCAATTGAATTGGTGTTAAATAAGTACTCCCTCGTTGTCTAGTGACTGCCTCGTTGGTCTAGTGGTCGCAAGCGCGACTGCTGTGCATGAGGTCTTGGGTTCGATTCCCAGGTCGGGCAAAGTGTTATTGGGTTTTTCCATCAGGAATTTCTCAGTAGCAGCTTCGGAGTCTGGATTTGTGCCCGGCTGATGGCAATAGGCTCGCCCCCTATTACATGGGACTAAAAACATAACTGGCGAAATGTGGGTGTACTAATGGGTACACCTCTGCCTAACCCTTCGGGGATTACAGGCGTGATGTTATGTTTATGTTAAATAAGTACCTGGCAAGATAATCCTTCGTACTCCTTAGGGCACGTGCACTCTTCCACCAGACTAGCGGCTCCAAGACCCACGTTAATGTGTTCAGCCGACTCCATTGCGAAATCAGTAATGTTCACGCCAGCGTTGTTCAGGTCAGAGCGCAGAAGAATCAGTTCAATCTCATCCAAGCTGTAACAGGTTCGAAATTTATAATCTTCTTGTTTTGCGTAGTGGACCTACGACCTAATTCATATGCTCACAAATCGTAAAAATGACGACCTCCAGCAATATTATTAACAGGTCAAAACCACGTCCACACCACATTCGTCAAGATGAATTTATGAGAGAAAAGTGACAATGAGGTAACTTCTAAAATTTTCTATGATTCCTGCGAGAGAAGGTACTTACGTCATCATAATATCTTCCCTGGAGGCCGGTGTGTAACCGGTGGTACTGTTCTTCATCCAGTCTTCAGGAATCAGGCGAGCTTCGATGTTGAGGTCACGGGAACCACCAGCACGACTGATGTGGAACAAGTTACCGTATTTGCCCTGCAGAACAATAAATGTTGCATCATTTCATTCATAACAGAAACATTTGTTAATTATTTGGTTGTGATATTTGAATACCTTGATAATTATAGTTGGGATACTATCATCGAATCCGTAGATTTGGGTGTGTGGAGAGACTGTGTACTTAATGTGTCCACCATAAGACTTGAGCTGGTTTCCGTTGTAAGACTCTGGCAGGGTCAAGTAGGGATGCGAGGTCGCCCATGAGGGTGAGTCGCCGAATTTCGTAATCTGAAATATAAAACGTTTATACCTTCCGAAAACAAACAAGGCGTTTTGGATATAAAACGTATACAACGTTTACAAGCAGCTAACATACAAAAAACCATGACTTACGGTAGCTCCATTCCTCAAAGGCTGGTAATAATACTGGTTCGAGATCAATTGAGAAGAATCAATCGCGACGTCTCCTGTAGGTGAATGTTTGATGCCGAGCAGCCGGGTGCCTCCTTCTCCAAGAGGAGTCGGCATGTTATAGGTGAAGAGATCAGCGCTGCGGCATTGGTTCGATTTACCGAAACAGAAGCACCGAATACATTCGCTTTCTGAACGTGCTTCACTGTGAACAAGAGATACATATTCGTAAAGTATCTGTGGATAGTTTGAGAGTAGATAAGAAAAAGAAACTTGGCTTTTCTAGTCTTGATTTATCAAGACTCGTTAATTTATTATCTGCTTGAATGTTATCTGCTTTAATATTAAAAAAAAAAATAATTGTTACTTGTTAAAGTATCCTCGGGGGCAGGGGTCGGTCTTGTTGACGAAAACGATGGCATCAGGAGCGGCGAAGGTCGTGCCTTTGTTGTTGATTGCCTCACAGGAGTATGCTCCGCTGTCTTCCGGCTAAAATGTAAAACAACATAGGTATGAGAAAAATATTTTTATTTCAAGTTGCTGTATAGTGGCGTGGCGTAACAAATCTATTTTATTTTTTGTTTTAAATAATAAAGCTAAAGAGTTTTTTTGTTTGGTTGGTTGAACGCGCTTATCGTAGGAACGACTGGTTCGAATTGAATAAATCTTTTTGTGTTGGATAGTCTATTTGTCGAGAATGGCTATATAGGCTATATAACATCACGCTGCGACCAATAGAAGCGGTGCATCAATGAAAAATGTCGCAAAAGCGGGAAAGCATATTCCTTTTTAAAGCTTCCGTTGCGTGATCTGCGCAAACGGTTAAAGTTACGCAAAATCATGGAATTGTTCCCCTTTAAAAGTTCTAAATAAAGTCCGAGACAGCATGTGTCTACCTTTTAATGGTACCTAATCAAAGTATAAAAAAAAAACATTATTTGCGGAACTGTTTTTATAAACATGAAAGAGATAAGGTTTATTTGACAGAGGCCATGTCATCATCTGCCTAGCCTTTTCCCAACTATGTTGGGGTCGGCTTCCAGTCTAACCGGATGCAGTTGATTACCAGTATTTTACATAGAGCGACACGTGCACACAAAAATAATAAAACAAAAAGGCAAAATAAAAACAGCAAATTAATGCGAAGTTTAGATGGATAGATATAACTCAATTACGCCAGAACGGCTAAACAGATTTGGATGAAATTTGGAGCAACTAGTTTCGTGTTCCCATGAGATAATGAAGGACTTTACTCAATTCCGATGTTTTTGTAGACGAAGTCGCGGGCAGGAGCTTAATATATATATAAGTGAAGTAATAGTAACTTATTCATGACCTCTACATTTTGATTATTCAGTAAGAACTTATTTTTATTAAAACATGAATTTATGGTATCTAAAAACAGGCCTCCTAGTCTTTTGCTGTGCCCTACAGGATCCATAATTATCTCAATTGTAAAGTTACTACCTAAGAACACATTATTATGGAAAGCAATACAACATAATAAACATAGGAGACACTGACACAGGCAGTATTTAAAAATAACACAATTTTATTGCTGTTTCCGTACTTGCGCAATAATTTACTTTCGTCGCCCTAGATGGCGTTGTACCGTTTGAGACGATTCCTGAATCGCGCTATGGTTTCGTTACCGGCGATCTTATATAAGCCGGGCGGTTTTACTCGTCACTTATGAAATCAGTATTTAAGTAAAATATCACAGGTTATATACATAAAATTTTTGAAGAAGTAAGCCGGGCTAACGTTCGGCTATCTTCATATTACCATATTTCCTACGTCGTACTGTCTTTTTACATCTGTAATCATAATTACAGGTACAAAAAGACACATAATGAAACAAACTTATTCTGAGGCCTCTTAAACCAATTTATTTGATTAGACCGAGGAGAGTTGTGACCATTTTTACATAAGGGGCTAACTACCAACTCTTAAAACAGTATTATTATAATCTTACTTTGACTTTTTGTACCATGACGTCTTTAAAATAAGCTTACCAGTAAGACAGAACAATAAAAAATCAGTTGTGTCTCATTACGTGGGACTTGAGTAAAGTAATGTTATTTTCTTAGCCGTTTTGGTGACGTCACCTCTAAAAGTTCATTCAAAACGTTCTTGAAAGATTGTTTCGTAAAAGGTAGTGGTAGGCCCCTTGATCGTATATCTTTTTGTTTCTCTTCCTACCGACGTTAAAACTTTATTTGGTATTTTCTTATGCTGTCTATGCGCATATATACCAAACGTGACCAACGCAAATGGCTTGTTACTAAATGGACATTTATATGTGGAAGCTTGTCATTAGCAATTGTCTTTATTTATAAAAGATATTTATAATTGTTATTAGTCTGTAAGCTTTCCTTAAAAATAAATAAATAAATATTAAAAACTGGAAACTTCTATTTGGTCATGAAAATAGTAATTATCGAAAACATGACATCATAAAAAAAAATACGAAGTGACGTCTAAACCTAGTAAAAAAAGAAATATGCTAAAGATTTTCTTTTTCATCGAAAAGAAGTGCAATAAATACTAAGGTACCTATTATAAAAATAAAATAAAAATAAAGTCATCCTCAAACACGAGCGATATTGTCACGGCGATTCATATCTATCCGTAGAAAATTTTCTACTTCTATTTCGCTTGTGATATTATCAGCCCGAAGATGATATCGCTCGTGTATGGAGACACCACAAGGATTCAATATACTTGCAAGAAAACGAGACGGCAATCTGGACTCCGGAAAAATAAAGAGTCAGCTGTACAAAAACAGACTCGAACCTGTATGTTAGGGCATGTGATGACGCCGATACCCCTGTCACTGGTCCAGGTACATTTGGGCGGAACGTGGCCCCAGTTCAACCGCCATGAGATCAATGGAACGGGCACACCAACAGCCTCGCAACGCAGTGTCAGGGTCTCGCCAGGGTTCAGCTTCACGTTGGATGGTTTCGGGGGGCTGGTCACGTGGACAGGAACTGAGAAAAGAAGCGGAGATTTCAGTCACGGTTAGAACTTGTAAAAAGAATTAGGCTGATTTTTAACGAACTTGCTAATTTTTGGGTGAATATAATTTTATATATACAATTAAAAAAAAACAATCAGGAAAGTAAGTAAAGTAACATAATTATCATAAAATTATTATCGTCATCCTCATCAATGTAGTCAATGAGTCCTTCAGGTATATTTAGCAACCAGACTTTACTTTATTACAGAGGACTAAATGGAGAATAAAATAACACCAGCCTATTATGGTCCTACTACAGTGCAAAGGCCTCTTCTCATACTAAGAAGGCATTAGCATCAATCACCACACTCGCTCAGAGCGTATTGGCGATTCAAGACTTATAAATTAAGAAAACTTAAGATGTATGGTACTTACTGCATCCATATTCATCGGTACCATCTTGGCAGTCAGTCTGTCCATCGCAATGGAAGCTCTTAGGTATGCACTGGTCTCCGGACTGGCAAGTGAACTCAACCGGAGAGCATTTGCCGCCTTCACTGTTAAAGCCACAGTTCTGTTCGTCGGAACTGTCACCACAATCATCTTCAGAGTCACAGATCCATGTCTTGAGAACGCATTTGCGGTTGTTGCATTTGAACTGGTTCGGTTCGCACATGCCGTCGTGGTCTAAAAAATGTTTGTTCTTTAGTATATAGACAGCGTAGGTAATAGGATAGAAGAAGTATTCCTACATATTATCTTTTATTGATCATTATTTTATGACATGTTTTGTGTACACCTACATCTTTCGTTGGAGATATTAAATAAATAAATAGGTAATCCAATTAATCTAATTTAAACTTTGTTTAATGCCATTGTAATTGACGGAGGTTGCCTTTACTTATTGCATGGACTATTTTGATTCTGTGACCTTATTCTTGATTTTTTGGTAAAAGGAACTTATAGGGCTCGAAACTTACGGCAGTTTTCTTCGTCTGAACGATCGGCGCAGTCGTAATTGTTGTCGCAAACGGCGGATTTGGGGATGCACTGTCCATTACCACAGGTAGCTTCATAGGGCTGGCAAGCGGGGAACGGAGGCCTGTAGGTAACCGCTGTAAACATTGCACCAGTGTTAATTAATGGTATTTTTTTTATTTTAATAAAGTAGGAAATGTTATGAGATAGGAGCTGAATGAATGGAAAAATTAAACGTGTCGCGCTGATCTTTGATAGACGTTGCGAGTCGACAGAAACCCGAAAGTCTGACAACCGTCTTACCGAGGTATCGTATTACCCAGTTACTGGGTTGTGGAGGTCAGATAGGCAGTCGCTCCATGGAATGGGCTAGGCAGATTGATTTGTTGAAACAGATGAATTGAGGCTGAAGAATGATGAAGATAACAAAACAAGTATGTAAAGTACTTACGAGCACTGTCAACTTGTAAGGTGACGCGTACTTGGGCACCAGGGTACCTTAAGTAGTCGTCTGCTTGACAAATGTATGTGCCGCTGTCAACTTCCTGAAATAACCATCAATGCATTGATTTAAAATGCATGTACAACCCGCTCGAGCTAACTTTGCACCTCGTTATATTGCGGCGAGTTACAATAACTACATATGTGTCTATATAGCTAATACAAAGGAGTAGTAATTGATATAATATTATGTCAATTACTAAAAGTTGTAATAGCTGACACTTTAAAAAAAAAAACATTCTTTATATGGTTGTATACGGGGGTGTAAAATTACACATCCTAGAACAACAATCCTAAATCTTTTTCTAAAATAAGTAGCCTTTAACAGCAGCTATTTGTCAGTGAAAGTCTCATCAAAATCGGTCCAGCAATTTCAGAGATTAGCCGGAACAAACAGAAACATGTATTTACTAAAGCTAAAAAGCTGATATTTTGATAATACAAACAGAGTCTTAACTTTTTATATGTTTATTATTTATTAAAACTAATCACTTGTATGTTATTAAGTATTTCAATAAAGACTAAGATATTACATTTCTGATATTTTGCTACGTGACCTAAAAAAGCAAAGACTTTTAACTGAATTACTTACTGTAACTTTGAACATCTCCAATCGTCCACGAACATCGGTGGAGCCTGGTTTCAGGCCGCCATCCCTTGTCCATCTTACATTAGCCCGTAGAGGTCCCTCATCACGACATTGGAACACCACATCGCCACCTATTCGAAACCCATTGTGAATATACTGACGTTGATGAAAAATCGAGACCCATAATATTGCCGATTTTACCAAAATATGCAGCATTCAATGGTAATTAAGTAATATTTTATATCTGTATGATTTTCAACCCTTTTTAGTTAATCGTAACATGCATTTTTGTTTTCTAATGTAATATTAATGAAATGATAAACTAATTGTAGATAAATAATGGTGCCGATTCCCTTGTTCACAAACTAGACTAAATTTAGAGAATTGACATCTCTTACTAACATACAGCGAAAGTAAAGGACGGTGACATTTCGTGACATTAAAGAACTAAGTTAGCGATGTCAAATTAGTTTTGCCTTGAACTTTTCCGTATTTTTAATCCATATGTTTTAAGATGTCAACTATAATTGTATGAATGTGTCAGATTGACTAAATTAGACAGCTCTTATTTACATTAGTCTTTTTCTTGTTTTATTGGACAGAAAAAGATGGAAATAGTCTAATTTTAGTTTAGTTTGTGACCAAGAGAATCGACACCAATTACTTGTAAGTACAGAGGTTCCGTATGGAAGTTCTTTCTTATTCGAAATTTAAATAGAACATAGGGCCTAGCATGAGCGCGCGTTGTCAACGTAAGTAGGTAAAGATTCGACCCGTTTCGCACATACATATATTTTATTGTGTTAATCATTTTTAAATTCGAAAATCGAATACTTGTAAATGAGAGCGCTCATGCTTTTGGAAAATGTTCTGACTCTTCGTATGAGTACTTAAATTACTAGTAGGTATAATATTCTTAAAATGGCGTACAGGCAATAACAATTAAATAATTATTTATTTTAATTGTCATTATAAATTACATTAGTACTACTTTAGGGAACAAAGGTACTAAAGGTACTCCGTATAAGTAAGTAATTCATTGTCGTAGAGATGCGCTTACACGGACATCATAACATTTTTTGGCAAAAACAGTCGAACGTCTCGGCAACACCGACCAAGTTGCGGCAATACCATGATTGTATGGAAATTGCTAGAAAATGCTGAATTTAAAATGCTAATATTATGTTAGTTCATTTTAAGCCTATTGCTGTAGTCAATTGGTAGTATTCATGTTCCTGCGACTTTAAAGATTTTCGTGTTTTTGCTATGTCTTATAGTACTTTCTAAGAACCTTTATATGATACAGACGACAAGAGAAGTAGGTACCTAAGGCGATTAACACACGGCAACGTTTACTGCCGCGGCGCGCGGTAGCGATTGAATAGTAACACTCTTTCTTCTGTTTTATCCTTTTATTCAAATACGGAATGTCACTATAATAGGTATAATACTACTAATGAAACAGCTACAATCAAAATTTTAAACTGTCAAAATTACTTCAATATAAACCTTTTTTCTTTTCGAAGTGTAAGTTAAGTCTTGATTTTTCAGTAGCTATGTTTCAATAGATTAATAGGTACAAAACGAAGCAGAGAGTTGAATCTTAGGCGCTTTGCACACGGAGCAACTTAAGTTGAGGCAACTATCAACTCTTTAAAAGTTTCCTGTAAAAATTGATAGTTGCTATAACGTTTACGGTTGCCGCAACTTTATGGTAATCTGTGAGCAACTTTCATAGCCGAGTTGCTCAATCTACGCAGCGATCAGCGTTAACGGTAAAACAGTTGCTAGTTGCGGCACTTAGGAACTAACTTAGTCATCGATTACAGCAACTGAAAACTGTTGACGATTGCCACAACTCGAAACTCGAGTTGCTATGTGTGCGCAGTCCAATTGAAATATATGTAAACAGCTAGTTGCCAGTTGCTGCAATAATTGCTCTGTGTGCAAAGCGCCTTAAAGTTGTTGATTAATCATTAATTGTTATTTTAACCCATATTATTTGTTATGTTAATAAAACCTCTCAAAAATTCGTACAAATACTTAAATAAATATTTAGATATAATACTTAAAACTAATTACTTTGATATTTATGAGATAATTATCGTACTAAATTAATACATTCCTTTCCTGTTGAGTTCATTAAAATTAAACAAAACCAATTCTTTATCCATGCAGTGAAACCCTCAATGAGAAAATTATAATAATTATATACTATCTAAAATATTGTGATGTCAAACAAACTTAAATCATTAAAATATTATTAGATATGATATCAATAAAGTTACCCCGTCTGTTATTCAAACTACTCCAAAAGTAAAAACCGTTAAAAGAAAAAAAATAGTTAACAACCATGTTTGTCTAAACCCAATATTAATAAATGATTACTGTAGTAAAAGCTATAAACTCACAAAATATAATAAAATCACGCAAACTATTTAAATTATGAAGCCGTAAAATGAAATGTTATGAAAAAACCCATTTGAAATTGTTGCCCAAAATATTTATCAGGCAAGCCGACTCACCAGAGGTCACTGTTCCACCACCATGAAAGAAATAACAAGAAGATAGTATTATTATTAAGTTCTAATTAAATCACTATACATAGTACCTACCTACCTAAGTCTATATTACCTCCACCATAAGTAAAATAAATTTTCTGTACTAAAAAAAAATATCAATAAGTTTATTTTAAGCAACAGCTTGATTCCTTTTTTAGACATACGGACTGAAGCTTAAAAAGTATTGTATAATTTTTAACTGATTCCGTTTAACTTTTATCGAAAATTATTGACACTTATAACGTTTTACAGATCAAGCTATTACTTAAAATCAAAAAGAAGAATAATTGACAAAATATTCTTATATAAAAAAGGGACTAGTCACATGTGAAAATAAACGAGTCAGTAGCTAAAATTATGATTAATCTTAAATATTTTTATGGAATAAGCCTTCCACTCTATTCAAAGCCACTTCGACACCTGAAAGCCAGAATCAGCAGTGGCGAGCACCAGAAAAGCGCTGGCTATAAAGCTGTCCTGGAAAAACCTTTCTGACAAAAGTTTTGGATTTTGATACAACGGAGAAGTAAGAAAAACCATATTTCTACTACTTACTTTGCTTTTCTTACTCCCTCGCTATCTTTTCATAAACAAACTACTTTACATACCTAATATCATCAATCATAATTATCTATCAGAGAACTGCTAATTACTACTTTCAGATTTGACTAGTTCCTTAGCTAAGTACCTAGAATTGAAGCGCATCTAAGTATTAATTAAAAACATTCAAGCCTGACTGACGGCGGTCAGAATGAGTGGATGGAAGTGTAGCCTAGAGAATTCGCACGGAGTCTTGCGTAAGCGCGCGGATTCTCGCGTAGCCGCGCGTCCGTCAGGTATGAATTACATTACTGAATGTAAGTAGCACTACAGTAATATTTTCTACCCTGTAACTCTTTGCTTTGGTATCTGCAGCTCACCTGTTTCTCCATGCGTCTTGTAAGGAAGATGCAATAATTTTATACACAAATATATGTAATTGCAGACATTATTCGAGTTTTCATAACTCTTATATCCGACTAATTTGTTGCTAAGAAAAGATGAGTGATGGGATTTAAAACCTTTGGGAAACTGCATCAAAGCAATCAAGTCACACTTTCAATAGTTCTTTCAAAGTTATTTCATCCATACATTTTATTATTAGGTACTGTATGAACGCGATTCTTGCCTTTACCTATACGAGGAGTGAAATAAAATGACACATCATAAAGCCGTAAATTATTCATAATGCCCAACAAACTAAGTGACATCGAACAAAATTATTGCCGGAAAATGATTTTAATTCTTATTGTTGGTATTAAAAATCACTGTCCACACGACTGCCCTAAAAAAGGAATGTTAGGTGTTTAGAGTTAATGTATGTGTGAGTTTCTTTATTCCACCATAACTTTTAAACGCCTGAACCGATTTAGATGTATGGGGTATCGTTACAATCTTTGCATCGTTCCGAGTAACATAAGTCAAAAATTTAGATCAGGATAAAAAGCGTTGGAGTTCAAACCAAAAAACCCATTGAATTTCGAACTAATTTTTATTTTTTTTATTTTGACATCATTGTTTTTAAAAGCAATTATGTTGTTTCCATGACAACAGAACTGTAACATTGAGATAAGATTGTGGACTTCAACACTCGCGAAAGTGACGTACATCATAATGTTAGACACGACTGCCCAAAAAAAGGAGTGATTTGTGTTCAGAGTTAAATGTATGTATGTATGTGAGTTTTTCAGAGTTAAATGTATGTATGTATGTGAGTTTCTTTATTCCAACCTAACTTTTAAACGCCTGCACCGATTTCGATGTTTCGATGGGTATCGTAAAAGATAAAAAATAAATATAACACTGTAAATGCTGACGAGTAAACAAAGTACAAATATATGCAATTTTTGCAGTCGTGTTTTTTTATTTTTTTATTATAGTAGCTTGTTGTAATGTATGCAAATCATTGTATTTATGCAAGAGTAAAGGAATTGTGAGACAATTTAAGTTTAGTGACATTTAATGTTACATATTTTAATGTTTTGAATTATATAAAAAATCGTGAAAAAAAAATGACTTTTATTATCTCCGCCATTAATAAAATGATCGCAATGATGGGAACATTATGTAAGTTTCGGCTTCGATAAGTGTCGTTTACACTCTTTGTTGTATAGATGTGGACATACTCCAGGATGCGTCTGCCTCACTGCTGTAAATGTCAGTTTCTATGTCACTCTTGTGTCCACAGTGTCTTTTAAATGCAAACATCAACTTCTGAGAGTTTGGATGCGGATTGATACATAATAATTATTTATATATGTAGTGTCCGAGTAAGAATAATACAGATTTGCTTTTTTATATTTGTTCGAAATGGGAAAGTACAATAGAGATGCGGAGGAAAATTGAAGTGAAACGAAAATTATTTCAACTTTAAAAAAAATATTTTTTAGTTCCAATAAATATTAATTTGAATTATTTTCCAATGAGTCATTATAGTTAGCAACAAAACATAGGTAGTCAATATTGTAGGGGGAAAATAATGTCAACGGGGATCTAATTTTTGTAGTTTTATCACTATAAATCTCCTAAAACCCTATACTATTTAATTGAATTGAGAACTCGCTTGATTCCGGACTACGAAATATAAATTATTATACTCATATCGCTCAAAGAATCCTTTCATTGAGCGATTCAGAGCACCTTATAATCAAGAATCGATTTTAGTAGATATCAATAAAGAGCTATCCTTTCTTTTCAGCGACTTACTTTATATTCAATGGATTATTTGTATAAAATTGAAGTCTCGCGATTGAACTTCACTATACAAAATAACCGGAAGGCCTTACCCATCTCTTAAAACAGTAATATTTTAATATTACTTTGCTTGGCACACTGTTACATTTTCAACACTCGGCTCAGTACCAAGAGTTGAAAATCTAACAAAGAAACAAAGAAATATTAAAATGATGCGGTTTTTAAGAGATGGGCGGAAAATAACGAAAAAATAACCTGACTAAGGACTCACCGTGTCTGACGGACTGGTCTGGTGGGTACGTCTTCAAGTTCAAAGCTGGTGGACCTGAAATAACATAAGTATTAAACATGACGTATTTGAAAATGGTTCAAGGAATATTAAATAAGTATTCTCGAATAAAAATACGTAAATTGCTGTTATTGGTTGTTTCTATAATCAATTCCAATCCCAGTACTTAGTATTCATTTTTCGATCCAGAAACCTGGTGTTAGACTAGTTTTGTTTGTCGTTTATTTATGTTCCTGCTTAGAATTTTAACAAGCTTATTTTTTGTTTCCCTGGAACTTGAAAAGAGGTTGTTGTACTCATCATTATAAACAAGTTTTACTATGGGACTAACCCTGAAATCAAGGCAAGATAACGGGAAGACACATTTTGTCGAGTGAAGCAAAATATTAATGTATGTATCGGCAGTTTTTTTTTTGCGTGACTAAAGGACTTCGCCCACGCCAAACTTTGTAGGACCGATTATGGAATCGGAAATTTTTTTCATTGTTTCGTAGGACCGACTTTTCGTAGGATGTGTGCGTCGCACCATAATTGCCATCAGTAGGTACGTTCCGATTTTTCACCGACAATAAATCGGTCAACGATTATCTGACGTGGGCGGATGCCTGTGAGGTTGGCTGTAAAAGTTGTTTATAATGTACTTTTTTTAAGCTTTCTGGTCAACAAAAAATGAGGTTGCATATAATTTGCAGTTCATGATCATTCTGTAAAAATATATTTACTCAGGTGTTCTGTACAGCGTCTGTAGTGTACAGACGCATTGTGCGAGCAGGACGGTTTTTGGTTATCTACCACACACTTCCTCAAAGTCACTTCTTAACAGCTTTTAAAAATAATGTTCTGTCCTAAGTAGATATTATACATTATAATATTAGCTTACATAATTATTCTTAATTTAATATTATATTATTATGTTTATAATTAACAATCATCCAAAGAATTATTATACAGGTTTAATCAAATTAATGAGTTATACTGATTACTGACCAACGGCTTAAGTCTTTATGAGTCGCACAGTCAAATTGAACTATTATTATAAGTTATATTACAACTTTGTTAGTTAGTTTTTCTACAAGGAAAGGTAACGTTAGTCAAGGACTCAGTTGAAAGAAATACTTTTCATCGAATCTTAAGATACATCTAATCATTTAAATGCACTTCGCAGTAACTTTAGTCATTTTAACGACGATTGTTTTGCCGAAAGTTTATCTTAGTAGGTTCAACCGTGTTCAACTGCCCTTGTTCTCGGACCCATCATTTTAGGAAAGCAAGTTTAATCGAATTATTTAATTATGATATCTCTGCATAAAGTGGTAGCCTATGTAGCTACACCTACAAATTTATTACACATCGTTTAAGAGCTCCAAATATTTGATTTACTTTTATAATATTGAATGGCTGGCAATGGCATGGTTCGTCGAAATGTCGATGAAACGTATCTCATGCAAAAGAGTTTTAATTAACATAGCGCTTTATACAAAAAGATTTTTAAAAATTGGTTTAAATAAAATTATTCAGAAATGATCAGTGCGTTTGTGACTTTGAAATGTATACCAATATTTTTTCGCCGAATCTGGCTCACGTCAGTTCGATGAAAACAACATATTCATCGGCGAGTCACCAACTATACACGTTTAAAATTTCACGACACTCTGTTGAGGTAAATAAGTCGTGAAGGCCATTTACAAACCAATGAACAAATACAAAAACGTTAAAGCTCTTGATATTTTAATTGAACTGTCTACAAAACGGAACTGTCTGTGAGTTCACATCACTCATCAAACAGCTGAAAAAGCAGCAAACGACATAAAAAAAACAAACTCACTTTCACATTTACAATATTAGTAATAGTAAAACATAATCCGTTATTTAGGAGAAGGGGTCTGTCCATGTTAACTCTATGTTATTATCAACAACGTCGACTAAAAGTTTACAATTATGATAAATCATTTAGTCGATTTCTTACTGTTGTAGGGACAGTCAAATTCATCACTGTAGTCAAACGGACAGTCGATATGTCCGTCACAACGAAGATACGCGTGTATGCACGGACCATTCTCACAACGCCATTGCTGTGGGTGCCTGCATTCTCCTAGTAAATGGAATTGTCAGTTTAGACCCGAAAGTCATAATTAGACTATTACAATCAATACCCAGCGGTTTGACCCGCGTTTATTTATGTTTTTGATGACTGCTCTGCTCCTGTGGGTCGTAGCGTGTTATATTTATAGCCTAAAACCTTCCTCACTAAACATGTGATTTAATCGAGAACACATTATAGAAGTGAGCTCTATTCTCGAACTCGCTTGTCTGTCTGGCTTAAGCCCAATTGAAAATTCAATCGATTTTTTTAAGTCGGTTAAAAAGGTCTTCTGTTTTTTTATTATCTATTTACCTAGTGTCTAAACAAATAGAATAGGTATTTGAATAACTTACGATTATTGGGGTATCCACCTGGGGCCTGTGTTCTTGGCTGATATCTTTCCGTTGTAGTATAGTACGGATCCGAAGGTATCGGATACGAAGGTATCCTTGTGGTGGTAGATTGTGGGCAGTTCAGTTCGTCAGTTCCATCTCGGCAGTCGGCATTACCATCGCAGAAGGCCGAAGTCGATAGGCATTCGCCGCTACGACATTGGAAGCTATCCTCAGGGCAAGCTAAAATAATAAAATTAATTTATATTAGTAATTAGGTTTATTTTTCACTTAAAGTTTTTTTTAACAATCTAATATATTTGAAAACGTGCAATAACGGTTTCATCACACTATAGAAAACCAACTGTTAACAAACGATGTGAAATTTTAATGGTTATTTTCCCTCAGCGTAATGATTTTGTCTTGGTAGTACCAGGTAGTACCTATAATCAATTTAAGATACTTTTTTAAAATTAGAATAAAAAATGGAGGGAATATTAACAACTATGTAAACAAAACTCGAAAGCGAAACAATGATTTTTCTCTTTAAAATATAAAGAATACAGATTTTTTAAAGTCTTTCTGTTTTGATAGTAGGTACTACTGAGAGAAAATCTTTCGGAAAAACGAACATTAAAATCTCAGCGCGTATAGCAAAATTATTAACGATTGTATAGAACTAACAAGCCACAATAATTTGAGAAACAAGTTTTACATAAAACCACATTTAAAAATTTGCTGTCCATCACAATCGTAGTCATTCAATCAAAACTTTTACAGGATTATAAGCAGAAGTGAAAACATGCAAGAAACCAAGATAATTTTATACAAATAGAATGTCTTTAGAGCCATATTTCATCCCCTCCGGATAATTAACTTATATGGTAGATAGGTATTCGGATACTTTGAAACAGACTCTAAACTCGCTCGCAACAAGGATTTTTGTAAAAACTTTAGTCAATTCATAATTTTCTACAAATTATTAAAGAGACTTTTTTCGGTTTAATAGTTGTTTTTCGAAGAAAATTCTATTTTAAATCTCAGTTCGGATCTGTCAAAAATAATTACCTCTAATTTATAAACATTTTCGATTAAGTTTTTTGACATCGTCAAAACATTTTGCTACTAAATTATATGGTTTCAGACTCTCGATGCGAACGAATTTAACAATAATAACAACAGATAACAAAACGAAAAAACATGAAATTAGGTGTATGGAAATTGTAGAAAACGTTAATCTACAATGGTAGATCCATTGTAGATTAACGTTTTCTACAATTTCCATACCTACCAACCTACACAGGTATAATGGATGGGTATAATTAAATACCTACAATTTAATATGAAATGGATACTGTTGGCCAGGGAGGATTCAACAATAAATTGGGGTAGGTACACTAATAATTTTTTATTAAATTAATTCAGACCGCATTCCAAAATCTTTGCTTTATAGTACAACCACATCTGAAGGCAATATTAATACCTGTCATGTAATTCTAACTTTATGACATCTGTGTAATGAACTCAATAATTTATCTTATATATCAGAAGGTAAGGCCACAAGTGCTAAACGTAAATCCAATCGTATAATTCGTATGCAAACTTGTTGGTTTCAATGTTGGGCCCATTTCAGCCAGACGCTTGAAAGGTCGGTACTATGCAGGGTCAGTGTGAAGTTATGGCCAACGGAAAGAGTCTGGCAATAAAGAGTAATAAATTTAAAAATAAAAATTGTGTTTAAGTGAGTAAGGGATCATTAGTACCTAATACCTGAAAATGGGCCCAACCTTGAAACTAGCAAGTATGCGTACTTATTTACGAACATACACTTGCGCCAAAATGACATAAGGCAAGTACTTGAACTAAGACTTTTATCCCCGAATCCATAGACGACACTTAATTTTGTGATGTATTTCTGTCGCTACAATTCACCTTTAAGTGACAGACATATCATAACACTTAAAGGCGATTTAAAATAGAGTTGAGTTTAAGAATTTGGCTTTTAGCAAACCACCATTTTGTTAGTGTTTCGTTTTCAGTAAACAAAGTCATGACAGTGGTCGTTACACTCAGATGTGGTGGTACAAAAATGAATGAGATACCAGTATTTAAACAGTTCTGTTCATCGGAAAAATCGAAGCAGTCGTATATATTGTCACAGCGCCTCAAATGCGGAATGCACCGGCCGTCGTAACAGGTGAACTCAGACTCGTGGCAGTCAGCCATCGCTGGGGACCTCGACGCCCTCGTCATGTACCAAGCTGGACACCCATCATGAATATCAGCCTACCCATCATGGCATACAGCACTAAGGACCCTAGATTTGATAAGCAAGTACTCTGCCCACGTAATGAAAGGCCAAGTGACTGATGTAATATAATATACCAAGCTATGGTGAGCACGTATTTTTTTTCCCATTAGCAATATTTCTGTATGGATTCTGTTTTTGATATAAAACACACTTTGGTTGATTTATTAAGTCTCCATACCACGCTGCCGATTGGTTGATGACTTTACCAGTAATGTTCGAAAAGTTATGAGAGAAGAAAGAGTAAGTACCATCTCGCAAAAGGTACAGATTAGCATCTAAAAGTATAGTGCATGGTGCGTTATTAGTTTCAACAGAAAATGTGCCATTCAAAGTTGAATCGTTGAGTGCGGAAATCAAATTGTGTGTGTTAGTGCTTATTTTAATTTCTATAAGCGTGTTAGTGCCCTGTGCTTGCCAATATTAAAATATTCATTGAAAATGACTGATGAAAGAGCATCAGTCATTTTCAATGAAACTGATGAAACTTTTGGTCAATATTTTAATATTCTTTGATATAAGTACCTAAATGCATAATGTCAATAACAAGCACCAGCTGTTCCCATAAGTTTAGATATAAACGTCTCAAAATGTTATTTGATTTTACTTATTAAAATAAGTATACTACGTTATTTTTTATTTTTTTCTGTCAATGAACCTAATAATTTCTGATAATGAATTCAGTAGGGTTACCTTCTAACATAAAGTCTACTACTGACAGATCAAAATTCAAGTTACGAATAACTGTAAAATTAAGTAATCTATTATAAGTTTCGTAAAAAAATTGATTTCCACTATAAGTTTTATTAGCTACCAATGTGACTTCTTCAATCAAAAGTTGTCTAACTATGGGATCCCTACCCTCTTGTTACTAATTGTATTTTGTGACATTAGACATTGCTTTGATACTTACGGCAGTTCGCTTCGTCAGAACCATCAATACAATCGGTATGGTCATCACAGACGAAATATTGATCAATGCAAACATTATCCGAAATGCACCTATATTGGTCCAACGTGCACGGCTCTGAAATAATACGTCGATGTGAAATAAAATATAAAACTGGTGGAGAGAGATGATGCCTGGGTCAAGCCAAGAATGGGCCAAGAAATCGTTTACCAGAGACGTTTACAACTAAGTTCACAATGAAATTGTTAAACTGGAATTCGGGTTTTGAAATCAAGATATATCGATCAAAGCTGACAAAAAGGACAACATATTATTAGAAAGCATTAATGAACTTACCATCGGGACTGGTAATCATAGTTTTGTTACAATTTCTCTCATCACTGCCGTCTATACATTCTGGGATACCGTTGCACCGCTGCAAATAGGTTATGCATTCGTCGGAGTCGCATCTAAAAGAAAAAATATTAGGATACAAAAATCTGAAGATCACGCTACAAGAAAACGCGCTTTCTGACTTTCGCATAAAGCATATTTCGCTGTAGGCAGAATAGCAATTCGCAATAAAAACTAACATGGTATAGTATACAAAGAATACACGAAATAAAGGTAAACAAATAAGGAATATGATCAATTTCCTATTGCGGCAGTTACCTGAAGTCTCCGGGACGATCACAGTGGTAGCAGTCTTCTTCATCCGATCCGTCCGAACAGTCACGCTGGCCGTCGCAAATCTGACTGGCCGTTAAACACGTGTCGTCGCATGGGTGGGCACACGCTTTAAAAACAATACGATTCATTTGAATACATTTAACTTAAAAAGCAAACACTAATTAAAAGCACTCAACGAATGTACGACGCCAGACTCGCAAGTAATCGCAATTGGACGCAAAGACGTTTGCCATGGCACCGACTGCGCTTGCATAAATATTACTGTTATTTTAAATAATTCAACAATTAACTATATTAAATTAATTTAAGATCGAATAGCAGTGAAATATGATTCTCATGATAAAGATAATATTAACCAATATTAAGAATTGAGACAAATAGTGTTAGATTTAAACACTGCTATACGATCCCGATATTGTGAGCCAGCCTTAAAAATTAATAATAAAAAAAATGATTAGAATACATTTACATAACACAGTTTAAATTATTATATGGAAATACAGCATTAACCTGAGTTAAAAACTTACTTGTCTCGGTCTTCCAACGTTAAGAAATATTAGAAGAGTTAGAAATAACCTTTTCCTCCGTTCCGCTCCCACACGCCCTGCGTTGTACTCTAAGTATGTTCTACCCGTAGAACCGTAATATTTGCTTAACTGCAGGTTAATGATGTTCAGGGGTCTTACCATAAACCCTATCGATTTTATGAGTCAATCATATATAACTTTAGCATCTGCCCATTAATGATTTCGCCATTTGAGTACGTGGAATATGCACTGTATCAACTGCATGTGGACATTAAACTAGGTAAGGTTGATGGTAGGGCCTCTGAATGATTTGAATAACACCTCACAGTTCAACACAATGCATCATGTAAACTTAATGTACCTTCACAATTCTCCTCGTCTTCGCCACCATCACATTCGCGTATATTATTACATTTATCCGCGCACTGCACTCGAGAGCCTGTATTGCAGGTGAATCGATCTGATGGGCACGAGGTACCTGAAATTATCGCCATATTATAACTATCCGACGTTACACTTCCCGAACCCCCGGTGCGATTAGCACATTGCGTATAACTACGGCTGTTATCACTTGAAAACATAATCATTGACATACTAGCCGAGTGCAATTAGACCAAAAATACCATTTAAGTGGAAGGAAGTTTTTAATTGACGGATTTTCATGGGACTTTTTTTATTATGTTTCAGGAATTAAGTTATTAAAACAATTGGGTGCTAGCAATTTTTTGGTTTTTTCAGTATCTTTTATAATATGACAAATTAATTTTAAGGCGTTATAGTATGACCCATTTGCAATCAATTACTGTAATATACCCTAACATAGTAAATAATATTGCAAATTTGCACTCGGCTATATTTAAGTATTGCAAAAATTTCAATAGATTTGAAGTTTACACATATAAGTACCCACTTACTAACTGAAATAGAAATACGAAGAGACAATAAATTTAAATGTAACAAACTACAAGAATAATAACTCTATAGAACTTGCTAGAATTTAAACGAATAGAAAATATTCATGCGATATTCCATGCGCATGCTAGCTAAAACAATTGAAATGTGGACCTTTCATCACATTCGATGGTTCACAATTTGTCTCGTCTGAATAATCGGGACAGTCGTATTGACCGTCGCATCGTCTCCGGACACTTACATAAACACCGTCGTTGCATTGCCAAAGATCCTTTCCATGGGCTCCTAAATATTTACACTTTATGATGATTCTTGGAATAAAAGATTCATTCTAATTTCTTATCGTACATCAATCGTTTCTGGTTGATATTTGTTATCCAAATGATTATTAATACTGATAGTTTGAAAATATTTAAAATTTGTGGAATCTAAACCAATATTACAAATATTTTCTCAAAATTTACTCAACCGATATAAATATTTGTTTTACCTCGTGGATCGTTGGATCGTGAGCAAAATCTAGTACAATATAAAATGAAGTAACTTTTACCAAAACGATTAATGTACGATGATCAGCAAATACATTCAACAGCATTCGTCAAGCATTACTTACCGCAATTATACTCGTCTTCGCCATTTCTGCAATCGCCCCGACCGTTACAAAGATAGGCTATATTTATACAAGAACCGTCCCGACACTGGTATTGGTCCCTTTTGCAAGGGCAGCTCACTTCATCTGTGCCATCATCGCACTCCACTGTTCCATTGCATCTGGCATCGGCTCGTACGCACATTCCACTCGTGCATTCATATTCATAAGCCATGCAAACTGGGCCTGCCGTAATAGTGCGCCATAACCACATAAATACACTAGCAAGGGAGTCATTATATTTAAACAAGAGCCCCTTTCTAGTGTCGTAAAATTAAAATATTACATTAAAGCAATCTTTAGATGGCTAAGAACTGTTCAGTTAAATCTTAGTCATCCAAAATAAACTTGAAGCGAATGCCAGGTTGATGAAAGTGCGAATTCATTTAACTTGAGTTTCAAGGGTAATTTTAGCATACTTAGTTTATATTTAAAAGGCCGATCGCGTCAAGTTTATGTTTATTATTAATCTAGTAAAGTGCAGCTTTATTGCTGTGCATAATAAACAAGCGCCTGAATGTAAAAATTAGTTTAAATTATAACATGCTAAATTAAGGGAGGTAAGGTATAGTGTTTTACCATCACCTTTTTAAATTGTGGAAATTAAAAAAAAATATGCAAAAATCATCGTTAATAAATTTGGAAAAATTCAAACCATAAGAGCAATCGCGTTCATCAGAACCATCCTGACAATCATGCGTTCTGTCACAATGTTTAGATGCAGGGATGCAGTGTCCATTATCGCATTTGAAGTCGCTCGTACCACATGCTAGTCGGTAAAAGAAATAGACTGCGTTCATATTGATTACTTAAAGAGCTGACAAATCACCAGCAATTTTGAAATTAAAGATTGAAAGAAATAAAAATAATGAAAAAGAAGAATAAAAATCGGTTTAAGAAATTGAAATGATAACACCAATCACCATGGAGCTTCATGGTAAGAGAAAGAAGTTAAAAAAAAGTCAGAATGAAACAGGTTCGGAAGTAAAACAAGACAGGAAGCCAAGTATCAAGAACCCTTTACGACAAAATAAACTTACGACAATTCTGTTCATCGGAAAAATCTCCTGGCGTACAATCATATTGACGATTGCACCTTAGAGACTCGGATATGATCTTGCCACTTCTGCATTTAAAGTAGCCAATGGCTGGAAATACATGCAAAGCCATACATGTTAACTGATCATTAAATGTGATAATTTGATGTAGAATGTTAATTTTGAAACTAAATGATGCATTACAAGATTTCGTTTCAGGGATAATAATGTGAATTTTATAATGGAGCTTGAAACGTTATCTGAATGTTGATGAAATCTGTTGGGGGTGGGCTTATAGTGTTTTGTGCATCTTTATGGGTATGGATGTCTTACCGATGCAATTCCTTTCGTCTGACCTATCTGTGGGGCAATCGACACGTCCATCACATCGCTTACTCCTTTTGATACAGCTCCCATGATCGCATTGCCATTGGTCTGGTCTGCATGCTTTTAGAATTACATGTTTTATTGTACACGGTGTTATTTGGTTAGAAATTAGTAAGTATCCGCACCATTGTTTGTGTGGCTTTGTCTATCGATATTCGTAGTGTGAAAACTATATTTAAACTTTATAAAATTGTGTTGAGTTATTAGGTGTCTGTTTTAAAACCCAAAAAAGGACAGGTTGTCATGTCTCCTAATGCAAGACGCATTCAAACTCGAAAAGTAGGTACGTGCTTTATGTATAATTATTTTCAAAAAGTAAATTCATACTAACATATTAAGTTATTTAACGAGGAACATCATCTTGTAATACAGAACATGCTTAACAACCCGATAATTTATTAAATCTTTGGACTATCTCTTGTCATATAAACAAAACCACATGTCATGTCGGTTAGTTGCATTCAAGCCAATACTTACGACAACCAATTTCGTCGCTACCATCTTTTCTGCAATCTTTGAAGCCGTCACAGCGGAGTAAAATGGATATGCAGGTGCCATCGTAGCACCTGAATTGGCCAGCGTCTTTACACACATGGCGACCAGCCCACCACACAGATGTTGACACTTACCGTACAAATAATCCACGAAAGCAGCGTGCGAAAATACCACGTTAGTTTTCTTAGATTATGGCATTATGAACTAACGCAAGAACTTCGATGTAAAAAGGAAATTCTAGCTGCTTTAGAGTGACTAAGATATTTGTAAGACTGTTTTTCTATTTCTTGCTTACGTATTGTCATGGGGACAATTCGTCAATATACGTCGTAATCATTTGTGTTAGCTTTTCTTTGCTAATACGACTCCATGTTTAGTACCTATCTCATGCGATATGCGGCTATGCTCCTACATATTTGGCAGCAATTCGATTCCTATGTCTAACTGTATTCCTACGTCTTCCTATATTCCGCGGTATAACCAGTAGGCAAGTCAGAATCATGCACTTACCAACCTGCTTCTATCATTTACTTATACTTGTTGCTTATAGTCTCTTTGGTCTGGCATCTTCTAACAAGGTACTTACCACAGTCTAGTTCGTCAGATGAGTCCGCGCAGTGGTATTCACCATCACACCTCTTGCGTTCTTCAATGCAGATGCCGTCGCTCTCGCAACGGAACTCATCAGGGCGGCATTCTATATTTAAATAGAATATTTAAAACAGACTATTAGGGCTTCAATTATGTTCCCTAAACAAATATAGGTACCTATCTACCGGTTTTTATATATAGACGACTGTCTCTTTGTGAAGTGCCAAAACCCACTATACCTAATTAAAGGGGTCAAAAAAACACATCAAATGGCCGTTAACTACATGTACTGCCCAACAAACTTCAGTAACATTGAGCAAAAATTGTTGTTAGGAAACGACTTTCATTTTTTATATAAAAATCACTGGTTTTTGCAGCACGTCATGTAAGGCACGCAAAACATTGTGCACATGCTCACTGGGTGCATGCAGTAGTAGGTACAGGGGTCAAGGGGGTGTTTAAAATTAGTTTTTGTAAAAAAACTTCAAAAAAGTTTAATCTTTTATCTTCTAAATCTTTGTAAGCAGAAACGTCCCAGGTATCAGAACAAGAAAATGATTGCAACGATAGGAAAAATATTTAAATTTCGACTTCATTTATGTTTTGCACCTCATATACCTCCAGAAAGTTTGAAACAATATCTTTATTTTTCGACGATACAACTCTTCATTATTCCAATATTTTTTTAAGAAGATGTAAAATAATTCTTTCTATCAGAAAGCAATTTATCATTGATATTTAAGCTGACCTACTTCTTGATTACAAGTTTGAGTGTGTAAAGAATTTTCAGAATCCTAATCCGGATTGAGTAAAAATAGCCGGATTTTATGTCTGAATTTTAAAATGTTTTCAATATTGTTTTTGTGTTTTTCGTCTCCACTACTAATGAAAGTTGGACGCCGAATAATTTGACCGGACACACATCCAAAATGCCCGACTATGGCTGGCTTTACCGGGTCGCCTAACGACCGTAAGTGTGTACATTGTTACTTACCGCAACCAAGTTCGTCATCCTGGTCCGGGCAATCGTAAACGTTGTTACAGCGGCGGCTTGATTCAATGCAGTGACCGCTTCGGCATTGGAAATCATCGGCTCCACATGATCCTGTCGACAAACAGATAATATGTGTGTTTAATGAATTTATCTGACTACTATTATAAATCGGTAGAGGTGTTCTCATAATTACACCCACGTTATTATGTTTAAGTCCCATGTAATAGGACGCCGCGGATTCACCCTCGTTAAGTATTTGATTACTGCTTCGCTTGCGTGTGTCGTAATGTGATGTTATAATAGATAAGATTAAACTAAAAAAAAATATCAGCCGTATTTTAAGAATAGTGACATGTGATCAGGTAAAGTCTCGATAAATGGACTATTTAATACAACGCAATTAAATTAACATTGTATTGATAAAACGACTGTAATTCAATTATGATTTATTGAATAGAAAATTGAAGGTCTTTCAGATTATACTTTGCGGTTCAAGCCGCAACCCCATATTTTGATAAGGTACCTGTAATTAGACCTGACCGGAGAATTATGGGTAGGTATATAATCATACGTAGAGCATGAGGAATACACCCACGGTTCTATGTAATAGAAATCCTAAGTAGAGATTAATAAGAAAATTTTGATCAGTTATAAGCAAAGATTTCAATAGTGCGTAAACTAAGAAACACAGCGCCAGCGGCCATCTAGCAAAGTTGTTAGGAAACTCAAGCCCGTCCAACAGCGCCATCTAGGTACGTTGCTAAGTACTAGTTTGAAAGGATAACATATTCATTTCAGTTTCAGACGCTCACGTTTTCAAACCAACTGTTTAGGCTAGGTGGCGCTAGTTGTGATTAATTATTTAAATTGTTTTTGCAAACAACCACCAACTGAAATAATATGTTTAATAATGTAAAATAAAGTATTTATTTATCTATTCAATTTCGTTCTATTAAATATCGGAAATACCATCACCTACCTACCTAAAACCAACCGTCTAAAATTCCCATATTTGTATTCTATATTGCTTTTTTAATAAAGAAAAATCTATTAATGACATTTTTTCATAAATCATAATCAAAAACATTCCATACTTGTAATAGGTATACCAACAGCTTTTCATTTTCAAACTAAGACTGAGAATAACATTTAGTTCGGCACTGCACCGTAAGATGGCGCTATAGTAAATAAGCTTAAAGCTACAAAGGTATTCGACGGCGTTGATCAAACAGTTTAACTTTTACGAAGTTTAAGTTTCAAAGCGATGCAATACTGTGGTTGTGCGAGCATTTCTGCACCAATTTCTGTGACAGACTTTAGCAAGATAAATTGACGTCTCTCTGAAGGCACCTACGTACCTACTTAACGTATTTGGAGTGTTTGAAGAGAAACTTGATACGGAGAGTTTGTAATGCCTTTAATTTAGTAACTTACTGACGCATCTGTTAATGATACAAAGACGCTTGATAGAAACTTAGTGTTGCCTACAGGTACTTTTAATATTATAAAGCTGAAGAGTTTGTTTCTTTCTGAACTACCTACCTTCCGATTCTGATAATTATTCCGCTTTTAGGAAGCTACGTTAGCCTTGTGATAGACTACATTTTATTACCAAAAAAATAGAGATGCATTAGAAATTTTACGCGAACGAAGTCTAGGGCAAAAGCTAGTGATTACCGTCAAACGGGGTGAATAGAGATGCAGGGGTTAATTGGGACGAAGATTTAAATGGGATTTTATCGTTGAAATAATACAGTTTGTAACTCAAAAGGACTGTGTCTAATGATTTTTCTAAATTATTTACAATTTAGTGTCATTAGTGGCGGCAAACTGAAAATTCCCTTTTGTGCCCCTATCAACCTCGTTATAATTATGGTAATATTTCAGTAAGTACCGGCCCAGCAGATGATTTTACCAACACATAAGCAAAGTCGTCCTCACACTAAGCTCATACTAGTCCATTTCTGTCTGTTGTAAAGAGAAAGAAGCACGTAGATATTTACACAGTATGGTATTGAACTTAAAAAAAATAGATTACAAATAAATAAAATAAATATCTTGGGACAACTCACACACGGCTATCTGATCCCAAGCTAAGCAGAGCTTGTGTTATGGTAACCAGACAACTGATATACCTACATACTTATATAATTTATAAATACATGCATATTATAGATAAATCACACCCAGACACAGAACTAACAATCATGCTCATCACACAAAGTTCGTCCTGGGTGGGAATCGAACCCACGACCTCCGGCTTAGCAGTCAGGGCCACTAACCACTAGACCAACAGGCCCGTCTCACTCCACTAAGCGAAGCTCATCAAATCTAACTACCCAACACTTGCAACCACGCTCACGTAAGCCCACGTTTAACAAGTGCTCAAACGACACAAAGCTAGTTAGCATAACTCGACAATAAAAAGAAAAAAAAAGAACGTAGTCCCAACAAATTTTCTTCATCTTTTGTTCTATAAACATTGTAAGTAACACCTATGTGTATTTAAAATTCCGACGTTGTTCGCCGGGGCCTACTACGTGATATACTTAACACTGCATAAATAGGCAAGTACCCGCGAGTATTACGGGTTCGGAGTTTGCGCATACGCTTGTGAAAATCGCAAAGTTCTCTGCTTCCACATTATGTATCGCGACCACGTGGCGGTGTTTAGCAGTCGGGAGACGCGCGAGTCGCTCCAAATCAAGTTGGGCATTTTTTACACTGATTTTCTTGGAGTTATTAGGTACTTTGAATATATTATGGGTATCTTAAGTGTGTGTCGTGATGGCCTAGTGGTTATGGCGTCCATCTCTCATAAATGAGGTTACGAATTCGATACCGGGCACCCATGTGACTGATCGTGTAAATCAGAATGCATGGAACATTTTTTTTTCTCAAATTTCGGCCTTTTGATTACCGTTATTCGTAATCATGAATACTTTCACGTTTTGAAAGATGCGCAGTGAATTAAAAATATACCCTTTTTGTGGAAATTTCTAGTGTCTACCTATTACGGCTTAAAAGATAAAGCCCTGTGGCAGACGGACAGACAGACAGACGTTTTGATAATAGGGTTTGGAACCATTTAGGTACCGAACTCAATAAAATAATAATTTTGACAACAATTGATTGATTTGTGCTGCGGCATAACTCTCATGATTATCTCAGCTATTCCTCAATAATATATACTTAATATTTGTAATAGTGACGTAAGCTCGTTGCAATTTAGGCCGACCGGGTTGGTCAGGTATGCAACGTTAATCGAAAGATTTATGTAATACGCTTTGAACAGTTTCAATGTTTAATAGTAGCATAAGCAATTAAATGTCATTAGGTAGTTAGGTGCCTTTAAGACTTAGGTTCAATTATAATTAACAATAGGACCACAATATTAATCAACACAGCTATTATAGTTATTACATAACATAACATCACGCCTGTAACCCCCGAAGGGTTAGGCAGAGGTGTACCTATTAGTACACCCACATTTCGCCAGTTATACTTTTAGTCCCATGTAAGAGGGGGCGAGCCTATTGCCATCAACCGGGCACAAATCCAGACTCCGAGGCTGCTACTGAGAAATTCCTGATGGAAAAACCCAATAACACTTTGCCCGACCTGGGAATCGAACCCAAGACCTCATGCACAGCAGTCGCGCTTGCGACCACTAGACCAACGAGGCAGTCTTTAGACCAACGAGGCAGTCAAAGTTATTATTATTAGAAATTATATACTTGTAGGTTTTTTTTTCGCCAGAAATAAAAATTGTGTGTCTTTACGAGATGGGCCGATGACCCATTAGGGGAGGCTTATGTCCAGCCAATGTTGGACATCGGATCCTTCAGGATATCGTTCATTTGAATGATGATGATGATGATGATGAAAAAACTGTTTTGTTAAACGTTTCTAATAATATAGTAGTTTATATACATCCATATTAAACATAAAAATAACTTTTATACAAATCTGTGTCTTTATCTTGGCCAGAAAAATTAAGGAGAGATCCTTTGGGTTTTAAAGGAATGGAGAGGTCATTTTTGCTTGGCCACCTTTGGCCACATGGTCTGTAAGAAATACGTAGATAACTATTTCTAATGAAACTTAAACAAAATCTTAGTTATCAAAGAAGACTATCTTCGCATAAATCAAACTTAACAAGCGAGATTGTAACTAAAATAAACATTTGCGATCCACTCACTTTCTACGTAGCAACATAGCGTTCGCGAAAACCTCAAATGAGGTTTCCTCGACGTTCATATGAGGGTAATAATATTTTATTAAAAGCTTTCTAGCGTAAGGGGCGTCCCAACGACAAGTCGACGACGCATCACTCTCAGAAGATAACTTAATGTTGTTCAATTACTTAAATTCCCATTTTTCACTCTAAAGACTATGACGATGTTAACATAGCAATAACGATTAAAAAAGATGTAAAGTTTGTAGATTTATAGAACTACAACTGTAGTAGTGTTTTGTAACCGCATTTTAGAATTATTTCCCGCTTCTTAGTTTTAGCCCGCGACTTCGCCCAAATACAACGTCAAATTTGACACGCCCGGTTGATGGCAATAGGCTCGCCCCCTATTACATGGGACTAAAAACATAACTGGCGAAATGTGGGTGTACACCTCTGCCTAACCCTTCGGGGATTACAGGCGTGATGTTATGTACATGTTCCTAAAAGTTAGTAGAATTGTCACCCTAATGTTAAGTGATCACCGCGGTGATAACATCGCTTATTGACATCTATAACATGAGAGACACTTTAATATCTAACTAATATTTTGTACCACAAAGTCGTGGCATATAGCTACCCAATAAACAGTCTACTTTCACAAGAGTAGAAACTGAAGGGGTTAAACTTAATTGTGCACTTGTGCAAGCATTGCACAAAGGGCCGACGTTTGGGCAGCACCTTGTTCGGAGACCACAACAGTGCAACGATAGGCACACAGAGGTACCTTATACGATATAAGGAATAGACACTGGATACTAGCTACTTACGCCCATATATTGGGTGGAACAGGTACATGGTACCTAATTTAAATAGTTTAAAAACTTTGAGAAGATTTGATTATATTTTTTTATTTTAAGAATTTTGTATTAATTATTTAACATTTTAACTATCTCTCTATAAAATGCTTACTAGTATATCTGCTTATGTTATTATCTATTCGACCCAAACAAGGCATTTTGGTATTTTGGTTTTAAATCAAAATATTTTTTAAAACAACTTTCACTTAATTGCTGTAAATATGTTCATGTACGATAACGATTTTCTAGACAACCTTTTGGAATGGGCAACTAGATTCAATATTATAATTTTTCTTTTCTCTTGTAAATGACTTTCAAAAGTGCGTAATTAGGTGACATTTGGTATTTTAAAAAAGTGCAGTGAATCAGTTTTTTTGTGAAAAGGTTGAGTGTTATTCTTCATGCAGCCATGCAGTTCAAAAATTCTTGCAAATATTCCTCGACTGCCTTGTTGCTCTAGTGGCCGCAAAGCGCGTTCGATTCCCAGGACGGGCAAAGTGTTTTTGGGGTTTTCCATGAGGAATTTCTCAGTAGCAGCTTAGGAGTCTGGATTTGTGCCCGGTTGATGGCAATAGGCTCGCCCTTATTACATGGGACTTAAATATAACTGGCAAATTTTGGGTGTACTAATGGGTACACCTATGCCTAACCCTCCGGGGATTATAGGCGTGATGTTATGTCATAGACCCTTGTAGTTAAAAGCTAGTACTGATCTTCATAAATGACTGTTTAAAATATAAAACAATGAATAATTATTAGATTTTCTTTTAATTAGAACTAATTTTGTATCGCAGAAACTATGAGGAAGTTTCTTTACCAGACAGATCCTAGTGTTGGCATTCCTGAAACTTAGTTTATCAAAACGGGAGCTCCTCCCGTAGATATACCTAAAGTTGGCCAACATTTTCAGCCTTAGCCCCTTTTCACACTATCCAAGTCTTTGTAAGTCTTAGGTATGGTACAAGTCTAATGTTTTTTAGAATGGGAGTCGCGTAATGTATTCTACTGCTAAGGATAATTGAGGAATACCTGAGACCAGTATTAGACGTATTTCGACTGAACAATGATGATTGTAATATAGAGTGCATCAATCAAAAACTGGCATCTATAAAATTATCAATTAGACTGCAATGACACCGCTGATTTTGCTTAGTTTCAGACTATTTTGATGCTCGCACCTTTCATACGTCGCGTTTGTGTAATCAAGACCTACGCGGCAAGGGCCCGTCCGCGTTATAATAGTTCGAAATATTACAAAACTAAGTCTGCTGACGATTCTGATTGGTTGAAGACTGTTTGGAAAGAAAGCTTTGTCAAGTATGACAACATAGTAATAGCTATCGCACAACGAAATAGTAAATGTTTGTAAAAAAAAATCAATCAAAGTTATCAGTTACCATAGTGAAATTGTAGTCAGAGAGACGCTTCGCGATTTGTGTTGCCATTCAAGAAAGATTTTTATTGTTATATTTATTTATCTACTAGTTCAATAGTTTGTCATCTCAATGGCTTGTTAATTTATGCTTTCTGTATTTTCCCTATATTGTAAAGTCACTTTTCAGTGCTCGTAATATTCTTAAAAAAGAGTACAAAGTTTTCTATTATCGCATTAATTAATATAGGTACAGATTAAAAGAAAAGTTTGTTTGTAAGTTGCTGGGTTCACCTAAGCTTGCGACACACAAACGTATTTGATTTAGTGTGTTCGAAACCGGACAATGTTGCATGTATGACGTACTATATGGTGATGAAAAACATCGTGAAAAATACCCTAAATAATAATCAATACTCTGAAATCAAAGGGACATTAACCAAGTTTAGTTTTCAATGCTTGTTTCATATGTGTAAGAAAGATATAGTCGAAACAATCATTAGCCCGAAACAATACTTAACTGTGCTTAAAGTAAACGAACAAAATAAATAGGTAGCGGCAGGCACTGATCGTCCATTTTTTAACCCAAGATTTGCATTGAAAATGTTATTTTTTAACAAAAAGTCAATAGATAAAGTAAAAACTTCTAGTCTTTTTTATTATACTGGTTAAGCAAATACCACAATGTAAGTATCAAGGTTAGGTAAGCATTTATTTATAAAGCACGAAAGCAAGACAGATCCGCGGATGTGAAAAATCTAAAGAAAACTTGTGGACGCGGTAATAATACGGGTCTATGACTTTACGTGGAGACTTGGAAGTGGCTTGAGCAGGAAATTCTTTAGAATAATTGTAACTCATAAGATAAACAAAACAAAACAAGAATAAATATCAGAAAGTTATTCAATACTATCGGGTGTAAAGAGTCCATTCACATTTCCGAAAACTACATATTCTACCCATTGTTACGATCATTTTTTTCTACTACATCATACCGTGAAATCCACTGGTTCTAGAGATATTTAAAGCCAAATTTACAACTTTTCACTAAGTGTTTTTACGAAAACAAGTAAGCTACATTTTTGGTCTTATCCTTCAAGGAACCAGCTTATATGGTTTTTAAATATTTTGTTGATATTTTTTAAATACGGTGTGTAAAAAGACAAATCAGACACTTGTGAACTAAGCATAGGTACTAAGTAACTTTAAACAAAAAATATTGCTGGAAAGCTTTAAGTTTTTTTTTGTTGTGTAAAATTATTATTTTTGATATTCTATAACACACGCAAATTATTGTGCTTATGAGTTCATACAACAGCAGGGCTGTATTTAAAGTTTAGTCACATGTAACATTTAAAACATATTTACTTAAACAATCCCAAAATGTCGAAACTTTGATTTTCAATATCTACGTAACCAAGAGGTTCCTAGGTACGGGCTAGAACAAAATAAAAAGATTGCAATAGGTAATGAAAAGAATATCTATGTAGCTTTTGGCTCCGTGATTTTTTTCACCCGATATACCGCATCCATTCATCATTTATTCGCTGCGCTAACGTAATAGGTCCCAGACAGGGTGAACCGGCAAATAAATTAAACTGTGTAATAAGTAGTCGCTAGTCTGCACCAGGCACAGGGTAACCCTTATTACAAAATTGTCCCCGTGGTGATTCGTGAGCAGGCCACTTCTTTGCCCCCTTTATTATTATGAAAAGGTTGTAAAAAGCCCCTGATTCGTTGCGACAACCGTCGACGGTAATTTATTTATTTTGGAGCACACGCCGCGAGCTTTTTAAATAATTTTAGGTACTATTGGGTGATAGTTAATACTTCTCTGTATTAGAAGAGGTCTTTGCCTTGTAGTGGGACATTAGGCTGGTATTAAAATGTTTTTTTTTTTTAATTTACATAGCTTGTGACTATGCTATTTGGGAGGCGAACGAGGAAAGTTTATTTCTCTAAAATTTGATCAAGTACCAAGATTGGTTAAGGGATTAAGGACCTTTTGTCTTATGTTAATTAAGGCGGATTTTTCGGCAAGGACGGATTCAGGAGCAGGGGGTCATGACCTGGGCTAACTATTTCCTTTTAATTAGAATTATTATTATACGTACAGTACTTTAAGCTACTAATGAAGAGATGAAGTCGGTTATACTATCGAGCTTTGACTCAGTCTGCGCATAGCCTTAGAGTTTATGATTTGTTTCGTTTAATGATCTATGTTAAATTAGGTACATCAAGAATAACTCCCGCGAGTAGTGCTAGTTGTTTATGGTCATGGTGTACCACCATGACCATAAACAACAGCAGACACATGAAAAGATTATCTATACATATAAATAAAATTAAAGTGTCTGTTTGTAGTGTTAAAATAAATATGAATGTTAATACGGTACATACACTAAAACGCCATTTTGTAACAATTATGTCCGTCTGTCTGTTTTTTACCGTTAAACCGGGACTTTTGCTGTTAGGCAGCTGATATTATAAGGAGTAACTTAACTATTATTTTAGAAGAACAATAAGGTAGGATACCGCCCAAAAGAAATAACACAATTCGCGGGTTTAAGCTAGTAAGAAATACTTATAGATATAAATTACCTTTATTGACAGAGAAACTTCAATATTCTGGTTGTAAATTTAAGTTGTTGGTACCTATTTCAGTAGGTACTTATTCATAGTTGGCATCACAATAGTGCTTCTGTGTCTCATTATTCTCAGAAAATAGCAAATGCTGCATTTAAGTAGGCTCAACGCTTACCCAACTTAGGCACACTGGGTTTGTATGTCACTCGAAAATGATTTGTGATGTTACTAAACTTAACTGCAACTAGGGTTACCAGGTCGACAAACCTAATAGCCGGACAGACCAGTCAGTTTGGCCGGACATTTGGATAAAAAAGCCGGACACCCTACATTATTGAGAATTTTGTGTCTCAGTATTAATTGGTATGACCTCTTTTTAATGTAATATCAAGCTTTTTTAAATCACCATAAATATTGTTAAATTCTAATCTAATATAAAAAAAGTCGAATGCAAAATCAGTCTAAGTACTTCATAATTAATCAGTCAAATAAAATCATCACCCACAATTAAATTCTAGACAAACATTTTTAATTAAAAGCCTAACAGAAGCCGGACGAGCCGGACACTTTATTTTGGCCGGACACGCCATCAAAAAGCTTAATTATTGTCCGGCTTTCTCCGGACGCCTGGTAACGCTAACTGCAACTTCGGCGCCTGCACATTGACTACTCAGGCGTACCCAATATTTTTTTAACATGTTATAATCTCGAAAATAAATGAGTTTCTTTAAAAAACTTAAACAATTTTTTTTATAAAACGTTAAGTGTCTAATATCAGACCTTTATAATGCTATTCCTACCTATATATTCATATGACTAGTTTTTATTCCCAACTCGTTCTTGCGTATTCTCACGTCCTTTCTCGGTTGTTTGACGTCCATTGAACGTCAATAGAACAATTTATTATATCTCGCCTTGATTTACGTCCCATTTTGCGTGTGTCACTGTAACATTAGTATGTGGAAGGCAATGTATTCGACAGCAGTGTTTGGTTCGCAACGTAACGCGTAGGATTTCTATTTATTAGATAGTGCTTTGAATTTTTGTGGAAAATACTCAGCATTGCGTCATTTGTTTTTGCTGAGACGCCTTATCCAAATCAGTTCAGCCGTTACTAAGCTCGAAAGGATAAATAAACATTCAAATTCACAAAGTTACATTCAGACATTCAGATTTATAGTGTACCTTTCCATCAGAATAATTCTTGTACTTCTGAAAATGACATACCTCTTCAAACGAAAATAAACTTTTATTTTTATTGATAAAAATCTTTACCTGTTTTAAACATTATTTTATTACTCTCCTAACAGATGAACTTACTGTTTTGTGCTGAACACGATTGTCGACGGCTTAAACAATTCTCCGTGACGGCTCTACGCTATTGTCGTAGGAACGACAAAAAAAATCTCTCGAATTCAAACTCAGAACAGGGTAATGACCGTTCAACGAACGTTCGGTACACACAGAACTGAATTATAAAGAACGCCTTCAAACGCGGGTCTTAGTAAAGAGACACATTTCACATTTGTACATCGTTAGACGACACAATGGCGATTGATGAAATATGCAAAACATGGGATAAACTTAATCCCATTACGTCCGCTACGCTTTGAAAGAGGCCACGCTTGCGGCATATTGTGTCAAGTAATGTTATGGTCAGATGATGTGCCATCACTATTTTCGTTTAAGTTACGATAGCGTGACCAAAATACCAAAAAGTTCAATTACCGCCATACTGATTGAATAGATACATCATGCTGTATAATTTATTAACATTAGGAAAACGTCTTGTAAATGTTTCTTAAGGTTCCGCAAAGAGCGCATATTTCGCTGCCTGTGTACCTGTCTGTTTGTTTGACACATTTTGAACCGTATAAGGGAGACACTTAAAATTGTTTTAAAGTGTGTATTAAGTTAAAAAATAAAGAGGGTTGGGTATACAAGAAAAACTTATTAAGTAAACACTTAGAAATGTCTTAAACTGTGTATTAAGTTAAAACTGTACACATGAAAAACTTATTACTTTGTTAAAATAGAGTGATGAATATTGTACGGAGCTACGAAACTCTTCATACGCGATTCCGATAACAGGCTGGTTCTGTTCCTACGGACGTCGTAAAATAAAAATTAACGAAGATAGAAAAAAAAACCTGTTCTGTTTTAGAAAATACGTCAAAAGTCTTTTAAAATTATCGATTTTAATGAAAAACACCCTCACTATTCTTGAATCCACTCATATGGAAAGATTTCACGTAGGCATGTACACGCCTACGTAAACTGACACAGTGGATACCTTTCGCTCTGTCAGTTTTGATCTCAAACAAACATCAGTTTTATATTATTAGTACAAGTCTATCAAAGTGACATCCCAGTGTCATGTAAATAATAGTCTTCTACATCAGTGGTTAATCTTTCGTGAACCCCAAAGAGGGTCGTTTAGTAAAAATTAGGGATGAATAAAAATGCAGCCGTTTTAACATAATAATGTGGCCATTAGCTGGCATATATTTACTGTAAGACTCAATTTACATACTTTATTCAATAATGAACGTCTTAACTATATAGTATTTATTTTTACTCGACTGCGGTAGAAAAGAAGGGTTTTCGAATTATGTTTTTACACTTATGCAGAATCGTATCTAATACATACCAATAATATAAATGCAAAAGTATCTCTGTCTGTCGCTTTTACATCTAAACCGCGGAACCGATTTTGATGAAATTAACAGGATTTTTGTTTTTTGGCAGGATAAGGTTCCTGCAAAGGATACGTTACTTTTTATTCGACTTTGTCTGCTTCTGCAATAAGCGGACAAAGTGGCGGGAAAAAGCTAGTAAAAATATATTCCTTACCATAGAATTACTAAACATAAAAATAAATTTGTAAAAACATCTTTTGAAGAGCGGGGCCTCCTAGCACAGGTATATCTTTTACTTAAAAGGAGGTTCCTATGTAAGATTCACTGTAAAAGTTGTACAAGTTTCTGCAATAAACCTTTTTTTTTATTCTTTTAATTTTTAAAGCTACCAAAACCTACAAACATACGTCGGTACCTACTTTTCGCCGCATAAAACTTCAGTAGTAACAAGTGCATTCAAGAACTTTTACCTATTGAAAACTCAGATTCTTTGTGGTCCAGCGAGCGGTCACAAAGAGGGGCATGAATATTGAATAGGCGTGTCACCCTATCAATTGACTTAGAGTAGTGTGATGGAGCCCTGACAGTAGTCGGCTTTGCTTCAGATATCTTTTAACTCACTTACAGACTATACGTAGTGGTTTAAACTGAAGACCGGAGTGAACTATCAAGTTGTAGATACTTGTTATTTAGAACCAAAATACCGTTAGTGGATACCGATTCAATTTCAATCAATTTTGGGTTTGGCTTCCAGGAGCGATTGCCTATCTGGCGTCCACAACCCGTTAGCTGAGTAATACAATACTTCTTAGTAAGACTGGTTGTCAGACTTTCGGGTTTCTGACGACCCGTAACGACTGTCAAAGATCCATGTGTGACAGCCGGGACCTACGGCTAAACGTCAGTGACGTCAAAAATGAACTTTTAAAAGTACATAATTATGAATTGAAAAAGTCACATTCTACTTGCCCGGATTGGAACCTATAACCTCATGCATAGTAGGTGGGTGCCTCAACCACTGGGCCATCACGATATTTTCCTACATATGTATAGACATACTGATTCAATTTGCTGGAAAAAAATTAGAAAATTTGAAGACGGGTGACATTTTCTCTCTAAAGACTTCAGGAATTAGTCGTAAGGGCGACTGCTAAGCAGTCGGTTCGATCTTCAAATCAGGCACTGTTCTAGAGTGTCTCTTATAGTTCTCACTTCCCAACTTCTTAGTAGCAACCTAGATTGGTCCAGGACTAGGTTGCTCTTACTTAGGTACATATTCTGGCAAAAGGTTTAATTACCAAATTTAAAATCATATCATTCATTTTACTTAGACCACCCTTCTTTCTCTACCTCTTCATAAAATACCAAAGTGAAGTATATGTTACATTCAAAAACTTATATTTCATCTGACCACTGTGACTTTCAACCCATCACCATAAATCTCAAGGTGATGACACTGAAACTTAAGACTGAGTGACACGGTTCGCATGACATCGTAAATAACCGTGACTCGTTGAGCAGTCGATTACTGTATAGCTAATGTCTCAGCATCTATTTCGGGTAGTCGAGCAGCTGACCGGGGCACAATTAGAACCAGGCCGATAAACGTACGGCCAAAATACCATCAATTCTTGATTAGAGGTTTTATAAACTTAGGACCTTATTAGATAGGTTTTAGACTAGGTAAGTGCTACGGGAAGCATAAAAAGATACTTAACAAAGCCTAAAGTTATGATTCTTCCTATCTTTGCGATCATTTTTATTATGTTTAATGCGAAAATTATGATTCTACCCATCTATGTGATCATTTTTATGTTCTGGACTATTGAACTTGAATTTTTTTGGTTACGGAGATGTTGAAAATCAAAGTTCTAACGTGGTCTGATATTTTTTGCGAAAACAAGTTTGAAATATTCCAACTAAACTTTAAATACCCCACAGTCCCTGTACTGTGACATGCGTCCATTAGCGCAATATTTTATTTCGTTTCATTGCGCACTATGGTCGTCTAATGTCGCTATTTCTTCATCGTCCTCCATAGTTACTGATCTATGAAATTATATTGAAAATTAATATCACATAACATAACATCACGCCTGTTATCCCCGAAGGGTTAGGCATAGGTGTACACATTACTACACCCATATTTCGCCTGTTATGTTTAAGTCCCATATAATAGGAGGCGAATCTATTGCCATCAACCGGGCACAAATCCAGATTCCGAGGCTGCTACTGAGAATTCCTGATGGAAAAACCCAATAACACCTGCCCGACCTGGGAATGGAACCCAAGACGCGACCAACGAGGCAGTTTTTAATTGTTATATTATTATAATTACTAATTTATCATTATACATATATATATATGTATATATTTTTTTTAGTTACGTTAAGATCATTAGTATAAATATAATATAATATATATATATTATATTATATATAATACCAGTTATAAACTCTGTTCATCAATGTAGAAACAAATGTATAGAATATTATTTATGTCGAAACTAACTGCATTCTCAACAGAAATGATCATTACAAAATTTTCAATTGCAATTATTGTGGGTGTGTGTGTTATTTCTGCTTTCGGATTAATTAATGAGTTTGTAAATCTCAATCCATATTTTGTTTACAATATAGTATTACACACATAATTATTTCATGTTAAGGCCTTCCAAAATTTTAATTTTACTATCTATGTTCCGTTATATTATTATTACAGATATGCATTAATAAGGGCGTCGGCCGCTCATACAACGTTAATAAGATCGGGAGTCTGTCTGTCTGTCATTCTGACGAGCCGATATACGAACAATGACTTCTTGTTAACTATCAAAGCGAAGATAGGTCAATGAAATGTCTGTTACTTTCAAGTGCAGTTATTAATTCTAATGAGCTTTTTATCATGTTCAATTAGTTTGCTCTCACGGATCTGTGGGGGGTATCTTAGTATTCGTCGGGAATTGAACGGAACTATTGACCATTCTGAAGTGTTGTAATGACATAACTATCAATATGATGTTCATTAATTCGTTAATGTTAGGACGAAAAGATGATGATGTTCTAGTAATGGCCTGGCGAAAGTGAAGAAAAATTTAATTAAATAGACAATAATAATTATAAAGATTATCATATATCATGATATATTATACTACTAGCGAACCGCCCCGGCTTGGCTCGGGTACTTTATGACATTTCCGGTGTATTTTCCATTTTTATTTTCATAAAAACCTTGTGCTGAAAATAACGAACACTATAAAAAAAGAATCAGCCAAATCGGTCCAACCGTTCTCGAGTTTTGCGCTTAGCAACACATTTAGCGATTCATTTTTATTATATAGATAGATTATTAGAAAGATAAGATACCTACTTTAAGTTTTGAACTCGACATTGTAGAAAAATATATGTCCAAAATTAACTTTCAAAGCCAATATTAAAACCTATTTTAGCTTGTAAGAATTAACCCCGATTGACTGTTCAACACTGTTCTTCAAAGCTCTCAATTTACATAGCTATATTTACGTTTAGAGTCGACGATAAAACATTAATTTGACAAGCCACCCACCCTCAGTTAAGGACAATCAGTGCAGTGACTACATTGAGGCAGTAACAGTTACAATTATTGTTTTGTTGCGCACTGGCGAACGTAGATTGTGACACGCCTTTGTGGGTCCATGTCCATATTAAAAGGGCAGAGTTAGGAAAGTATAGAGTGGATGAATGAGTCTGTTTTAAATCTACTTAAGAATTTATTATAATTTTTAAAACGACGAATCATTTATAAATAAACATGGCCTGAAATTTATTAAGCTTTTACCAGAATACTTAAATAACATTGAAATGCGAGTAGTGTAGATAACTTTATTGTCCATAATAAATTATACTTAGAAAATCTTGTACGAGCTGGGCATCAGTTTAAAGTCTGTTTTGTCACCCACGGTAGGTAGATCCACGCGTCATAGCCATCTTTGAACTCGGCGCGTTGTTGCACAACGAGAACGTACTAAGTATAGTTTCAGGGAACGCATTGTTGATGTTATTGTGTTGATTTCTACCTAATATAAAGATGTTATATATCTAAGTTATATTGATTTTAATGGTTAAGATAGATGATTAGTGATAGGGTGCTCTACTAGAAACTCGGTAAAGTTTTTATAGTCCACCCTAGGGATTTACGTTATAACATATAAATACACAACAGCACAAACACAACACGAAACAAACATCTATTGGCCCTTAAAATATTTTTTCCATGCGAGAATCGAACCCGCTACACGCAGAGCAGCAGCCTCGCTCGACCACTGCGCCAACCGAGTCGCCATATTGTCGCGTACTAGTTGTCCGCGTACTGTGTCGTTTTAAATAAAACAGAAAAGAATGACCAAGTCTAAACATTTCCTATTCCTACATCAGATCGGGGTCAAGCCCGACAGTAAGATATGATTAAACACGCCCTTAGCCGACTAGATGAAATGCAAAATACAGATACAAAGGCTGCGTTAATCGTTTAGCGGACAATATGTTAGGAAAATTTGTGGGAAATGAAATGTATAATTATATTATTTTATGTATAATGTTGTGATAGCCCAATGGTTAAAGTTGTGGGTTCAAATCCAGGCAAGTAGAAATATGAGGTTTACAATTCATATTTTGTTTCTTAGTTAGGTACCTTGTAGGTAAATTACTGACATCGGTGATGGAAAACATCGTGAAAATGCCTGGATATATTACAGTTTATATGTAACATAGTTACGTAAGTCTGAAATCGGCAAACCGTCTTGAACAAGCGAAATGATTAAAGCTCGTGTCTCCTCTGTATGAGAAAAGGTTCTCTACCTTGCAGCAGAACAATAAGCTGGTATTACTATTATTTGTATAAATAAAGAGAAGTCATGATCGATTCATATGCTGTAGAACAATGAAACAAGACGGATTTTCAATTAAGTATGCGAACAAAAGCATAGCATAAGCATAATTTATATCGAGCTTTCGGCAGCATAAGAATCACGCGCACCAATCAAAAGTCCAGCATTTGTTTTATTTATAATACTGAAGCTTTAAAAATTCAAAACCAGGTTTTTGCCTCCTACCATGTTATGGTGCAAGATACTTTGATTTTAATGTATTAGTTACTATTAAGTTTGGTTATTGGCATGGCATGATGAACAGCTGTGACCACAGCATCTGACTCATCTCAGCCAGAACACATCTTAGAAGGTTGAACGGCCTTTTTATGAGTTCCCCGTAATTTTTATCGGCAGTTCACACGATAATTATGCAGCATCCCTGACCTACATGTCTCGAATCATACCTACTGAATATTTTATAAACTATGTTAATTTAGTTTTTAACCCTGTTTCTGTTTTAATCAGTTATTGTTCCGGGAATAAGTTCTTAATTGAAAGTTAGAGTTGTTAGCTTTGATTTTATGGTGTTGTTTATGGGTCTGAAGAAAAGCAATGAATGGTTAGAGAACTGCATATGACGAACTAATATTTCGTTAATAAAAGTATTACAAGAGTACCTACCTAATGGTTTATTAAGCCATTATTATGAGATGACAAACTAATTATATAGAGCGACTAGTAATTAGTGATCGATGCTTAAACATAGATTGTACTCATGATAACAAACAACTTGCCAAAGAAATATTTTTCTTAACGCCCAGCTTTTTTTCTTACTGATTGCTGCAAAGGCGTTTATAGTTCAAAGAAAAAAGAACAATGCATGGTAAAAGTTGAAAAGTTTTGATTCTATAAAACGCTAAGTAAATTAAATCACAGTTGATGGTAGCGATGGTGTTATTTTTACCCAAATGCGTGACGCAAAGGGTAATGTGTCCATTGTTACTCAATATTATATTGCGATGATTCAAAGTCAAAGTCGAAGTATTTATTTCAATTAGACCATTTACAGGCACTATTGAATTGTCAAGGAGTCGGCCAGTTAGTCAGAAAGTTGATGCTAGTTGCTCGGATTAGGATAATGCGCTTAATAAATAAAAACAATCGTTTTTAAGAGAAAGTTTTTTGCTATCATGAGTTCCCGTCTATAAATATGGGTCTCTAATTACTGGTCACCATATAGAGACGTTCTAATTTGACCTGTGACTGAGGAGAACCTAGAAAATTCGTTAAAAAGTTTTGAACAAACGCGACTGTTTTGTAATTGATTTTTCGAAGCTGTCAATCGTTGTAATAGCTAGTGTTCGTAGTGTATTTATTTCATTCTTGAATTAAATTCTCTGGGAACACTGACCATTACGTACAGCTTAGCTCGGTATCATTGGAAAAATAATTATGAGTACCGGCATTTCTCAAGATTCCATACACCAAAAGTACATTTTGGTTTATAGAATCTTTTCGGATTTGAGTTAATTGTAATAGAGCCTTCTTGAGTCCTTTCACTGTGCTATTGTATAACCCACGAGTACCTAACTTACCTACTTCTCTGTAAAATTAACGCACGCTTTTAATTACATAACAAGTTTGTTACTATTATTTCGCAGACATTAATGTGGGTTAGATACGCGTTCACCTAGTTTTCATTTTTTTCTGACATACCTGTTTTATGACCTAATAAAGTTAAATAAAAAAAAATTACTGTTAGGGTTCCCGAAAGTTATCATAACTTAGCTTAGAACATTCCTGTTATAGGTATACACAAAAAGGTCATCTTCCAATTACTGACTTGTAACACAATCCTTTCAAATCCAATCGATTGTTTAGTCTGCATTTGACACCGTGTTGAAACACAGTGTCAAATAAAATCACACTTATCACTTATTTACGTTAATAGTTGGTACTTACGTCTGACGAAGTATTGCTGAGCCTGGACTCGTGCTATGTAGGTAGCCACGAGAAGGGCAATCCACGCCCTCCCGGGGTTTCTCATTTTGTTAGATACCGGTAAATTTCATGTGTGATACTGCTTTGTAATTCGTGTAGACGAACTATAAAAGATATCGAATGGAATCGGGAATCCGTATTAAGTTACCGATTGTTTTGGGAACACCACACTCACACAGGTTCGTTCAATTAGTTTGTTAAATGGCAGTCATGAGAGTTACTTTGACATCGAATGCTTCATCAATCGAATGTAAGTAAAGATTTTTGATATATTTAGGTTTAATTCGCGACGATTGTAAATAAATAATTGTTTTGTTTTAAACTTCACAAGTTATTTTACGCTCGCGGTCGCTAAACAATCGGTTCGGCATTCAATATAACCTTTGTTAAAGTACTATTAAAAAGCCGAACTGTGTGTGCCGACCCGCTTTTGATGACGTACCTACTATTATAAATGCCGAATCGCTAATATGCATTACGATTACGACCCTTAGAAACTTGTACTGGCGAATGAAATGAATCATACAAACTTTATTATTATTGACATCCTTTTTAAAATAAGACATATCTTACGTGTATTAGAACGTTATTTATATTAATCTGGTTCATTGTTTCGTCATGATCATCATGATTGTTACAAAAGTTGAAACGAACTTCATTTGTCGTCTAGTGCGATAAAGTTTTGATTTGATAGCTTTTTTAACATGGAGGTGTGAATAACTAGGTAGGCACATAAATGTGGTTACTTAGCTTGATGAAGTAATAAAACTTTCTTTGACTTTCATTGTGTTTAGCTGTTTACCAGTTAATTATCTTAAACACTTTCACTTATTTAAACGTTGCTTTTTATTAAGGATCTGTTTAATTGTAGGTTTATTTACTACTAGTATTATAAGGATGTAAAGTTTATTTGTTTTCATGTTTATTTGTTTGTAAGAATGATGACTGTTAGTATTAGTCGACAACTTTTTCACTGTTACTTTATTGCTGAGTTCTTTAAACTACCTATGTTTATGGTATCTTCGTCTTCACACGGTCGAGTTCGCGGGTAGAAGCTAGCTAGCTAGCTATTTTTACAGTTAAGGTCGACTCAACTACACAACGTTTATAAGTAAGAGGGTAAGAATTTGAGTACGATAGTTTGAGGAAAGTACACTTGAGCGATATCAAAGCTTTGCAAAACCGAAACTTACTTCGACTCCTCAGGCAGTACGTGTGACATGTGATATCACTTCATACCGTTTGATACGAGCGCGCCTCCGAACATTTCTACGCTTCGTGTAGTCGTCCATCTTTGTCGTATTCTGTCGATTAAACACGGTCGAGTGTGCCGAGCACATCTGTCACGATGACAGCTGTCATTAGTTCATAAAACTTTGTTTTTATTGCAGGCCGCGGCGGCCAGGTGAGGCGCTGAGATTTTGTCCGATTAAGCACGCTCACTGATTTATAGAAAGTAGCACGTGATTGATTCTTAAAGTTTCGTTTCGAATGGATCTTGGGTAAGTATCTATTTGGTGCAGTCGTAAAGCACATACCTACCGTACATGAGGTTTACTTTAGTCGTGTAGGTTAACTTTGGCTCAAAACGGAAAAACGATTGTATCTCTCATCTCTTGAGAAAACATACACAATCGTTTTTTATCAGTTGTGTTCTACCCGCAATTGCCTGGTATAATACGTGCCACAAAAGATGATACTTGACACGCCACACAAACTTTATTATTTCGTAATTAATATTTTAATATTGGCAATAATTTTAATTCAAATGTCATTGAATTATCCCTAAATAGATACACAAATTATGGATAGCTATTTTGTACATCCATACCTGCGCAAGCTCCCCATTACTGACGCTTGTCAAGTCCCATCTTTCGTGACACGTATTTTAACAATAATTAGCCTGTTTTATAGTTGGTATTGTTTGTTTTTATTATACCTAATTTAAGTCGATTGAAGATTTAGGTTTCGAATGAAGTTAATTTACTGCCAAATGTTATCGTGTCTATATTTAGTTCTGCCACTGGGATTGTTCGGCAAGTTAATACTATTTCGGGAAGATACCTAAGTCCGACTGAAATCAAAATAGATGGCTGTTTATACGGATAGCTACAGACCAGTCCGGAGACCGTATCCGTTTAGGTATTAACAAGCCTAATGTTTGTTCGGACGTTCTGTTGACATAATAGCGAAATGAACTGGACTGATATAAGTCAGAGAGTACAATTATTTAAAACTGACAGTCCAGCAGTCTGAGGGACACTTAAGGTTAGTTGTTATCATTATTTGACTAATATATTTGTTGATCAATATAAGATTTAGCTGCCTAATAATATGTAAAGAGTAGCGTATTAGGTAAGTATTTATGCCGGGGTTGCGGGACGCCTTAACAGAATACCATGGCCCCGAAACGTAAAGGGGGCAGAAGGAACAGGGTGGTTTATAAGGCAATAAAAGTCTGACAGTCGCTTCCGCCCCACCCAGGACGGAAGGACTCAATTGATGATTTTTACCACCTCAAAAAAGAAAAGAAGCGTTATCTTAATCCACATATTGACGTGGAATCCTAATCCTAACTAATATTATAAATGTGAAAGTAAGTTTGTTTGTTTGTTTGTTACCATTTCACGCTTAAGCCACTGAACCGATCATCCTGAAATTTTTCATATACAATGTCAGGTGTACAGGAACAAACATAGGGTACCTTTCATCCCGAAAAAAAGTACTGTTCCTGAGGGAAATCACAATAACCTACTTTTGGTGATAGATGGCGCCACATGTCTTTCAAAATCATGTTCAAATTTTAAATTTAAGTACCTAATACATTTTGTGAGTTTTTGTGTCGATGGACTAGCTTCAACTAGGGTGTCATAAAATCGATTATTGATAATTCGGGGTTACTACAACCAATTTACGATTACCCAAGAAAAAAAGTACTAGTGTGTAAAAAGGTACATTCTCGATGGCAGTAGAAATAAGAAGTTTTAGTCAGAGCGAGGTCAACATTCTGAGTTTATCAAAAAAAGTACTAGGGTGTCAGAAAATGAAGGGTTCACTCAAGGAGAGTACAACCCGAATTGATTAGTAAATCCTAAATTAACGTGAGCGAAGCCGCGGGCGAAAGCTAGTAGTTAAATTAAATTGAGTAAACCATGATTAAAGTTAGGTGCATTGTTATAATATTTGATAATTACAGTTGGCAGGTGAATAGGCGATCCGACTAGAGCATTATATTAATGACGTTCTTATAATTAAGATACCCAATATGTTTGTTCTGCATAAACAATTATACATAAACTATTATGTTCGTAATGAGTTCTATTAACTAGCTTTTACCCGTGGCTTCGTACGCGTAAATGTCGGATATCGCGGACGCACTTGTAGTCACAGTATTGTCCTTTCTTTGGGTTGAAACTTACCCAAGAAATGATATAGGCTTCTATTTATTATTAATATTTTTTATAACCGATGTTTACGCATTGATAAAGTTGTGGGAAAAGCCATTTATAATAAAACCTAAGCAAAGTGTTATTGGGTTTTTCCATCAGGAATTTCTCAGTAGCAGCCTCGGAGTCGGGATTTGTGCCCGGCTGATGGCAATAGGCTCGCCCCCATTACATGGGAATAAAAAAACTAAACTGGCGAAATGTGGGTGTACTAATGGGTACACCTCTGCCTAACCCTTCGGGGATTACAGGAGTGATGTTATGTTATGTTAAGGTAACATCAAACTAAAGATGTAGGTATGCAAGAGTACCAAACTAAATTTCTCTGTCAACAACCAATATGTGATTCCTAGAGAAATTCCAAGTTTAAGTTAGTGCAAAATTTTGAAGTTAGACTTATCTTGTTGATGCGGGATTTAGTTTGCAATTATTAATTATATACACAGAAACTAGGCTAAAACTAAAACTAATAATTGAACTTGAATAGTGCACTCACATACTTTAGCTCTAAAATTTAGTTCACGACTATAGCTACTTACTTATCGAGGAAACTTTGATTTTAGAAAGTAATATAATTCTTGTAAATCAACATAGCGCTCAAGTATTTCGATGACATGATGTGACGTCTTTGTACAGCACATCATAGATAATTTCTTATAGGGCCTACACAAATGTATGTCGACACTTAAAGTAATCAGTTATTTTGTTGACTGATGATACAAAACCTTGAGTTCTTATTCGGAATATTATTTTTTAACGGGAATAAACATAGAGAAATTATGTGTTTGTATATTATTTGTAAAGGTAAATAAATAAGTAAGCAATTCAAACTGTGACATAACGATTGAAGTATAATATCCATATTATTTAAATTATAAGATCCGCTAACATAAATCCCACGGTGAGTCCATAATAAGAACAAAATGGCTGACTGATATCCCACGCGAATGCCCGACAAAGTTTACGTCTGTTTTTTTGGTCAATGGGCACGTCAGCGTTAAATCTTTAATTTTATTGCTAATACCGTCTGTAGAAGACTTTATTTATTTAGTTACCGAAACTTGACTCTTTTGTATTTTATTTATAATTTGTAGGTACCTACCTATTATTTTAACATTTTATAAAATGTATGACTGTATGTAAATATAATGAGGAGCTCGTGGTTAACTAATAACGGGTCGATCCCGATCAGGTTAAGCTGCGCTTGCCGGGGTTGGTCGGTGGATGGGTGATGATCCTTATACACTGAGACACCTCCGTGTCTCGGAAAGGACGTTAAGCTTTTGGTACCGGCTTACATAGATACGTGGATCTTTGACAGTCGTTTCGGGTCACCAGAAACCTGAAAGTCTGACAACAAGTACCAAGAGGTATCGTATTCAGTTACTGGGTTGTGGAGGTCAGATAGGCAGTCGCTCCATGTAAAATACTGGTATTCAGTTGCATCTGGTTAGACTGGAAGCCGACTCTAACATAGTTGGGAAAAGGATGAACAGATTCTGGTAAATATTATGTATTATAACATAACATTACGCCTGTAATCCCCAAAGGGTCAGGCAGAGGTAGGTACATATACCTATTAGTACACCCAACATTTACTTATTGGTTCCGCATAGAATTCGGGGGCAGATAATGACTAGACTAATTGTCTATTTTCATTTTAGTAGCTAGGTAGTAGGTACCTATATGTATCAAAACTCATCTTAAAACTAAAGAACAAAATATTTGATGCGATATAAGAACTCCAAAACTGAGATAACTGACGTCATGGTCAACCGTTTCAAGGTTGATAAGGATTTGGTTGTTATCAGTTTGTTAACATACTCCTAATGACCTACTAAGCTGAGATTTTATGAACATAGACCGGCAGTAGTCAAGTGCATAAAATTATCAACTATTTTAGAGAGAGAAGAGTTATTCGGGAATATGGTACCTACCTACATACTACCGACGGATGTAAAAGCTCAAAAATTAGAAATAACATTAGTCAGTCTGAGGCAACACGTCAAATTACCATGTCGGTGACGCAGCCACAAGTTTTGTCCTTAACAAAATTAACTTCAAAAACCGTACCTATATATGTTATTGTAAGCAATTATTATTTTTCGTTACGCCAGTAAAAGTATAATCAGTCGGGAGCGCGGATCATGTGTAACGCGAATACCGTCCTCTCGACTTATGAGAAAGAAAGAAAGAAAGAAAAACTGTTTATTCACGCGGAATTGACTTCTGGTAGTGGGAGGAAAAGTGGGGTTTTAATTGGTAATTCGACATAACCCTCAGTTATCGCCAGACAGAAGGCATCCATGAGAATCATGCCCACAAAAAAAAGGCCCTATATAATAGTTTCGCCACCTCCCATCACTTAGGTCGTCACCTAATTGACACGAAAAGTGCATTCCTAACTGTAATAATACACTATTTTTAATCAATATTGGTTAACACGGAACGTGTGGGTTTACACCTGGGTTCGTTTACCTAACTAAATAAATAAGTATGAATGGAAATAATTTGAGAAGGCAATCTAATAAAGCATTGGGATAACAAAACATAACATCACGCTTGTAGACTCTGAAGGGTTAGGCAGAGGTGTACCCATTAGTACGCTCACATTTCGCTAGTTATGTTTAAGTCCCATGTAGTAGGGAGCGAGCCTATTGCCATTAATCGGGCACAAATCCAGACTCCAAAGCTGCTACTGAGGAATTCCTGACGGAAAAACCCAATAACACCATCCGCTCAATAGATTTTTTTAAATTAATCAGCGAAAAAATATCTAACTTCGAAAAAAAATCAGAAATGTTCTGTGGGTTGGTTTGTTTTGGCAACATCAATCCTATTTATCAATTGATTGAAAGAAAAAGGACAGTGCAGATGATACTAGCATGTTATTTTTAAAAACGAAGCCCTTGACTCGACATCTGGCCCCCATGGTATCCTATCTTCAAAAATAAACTAACTACGCCATTTGGTTCATTTGTACAATAAAACACAAACATTTTGATTAATGTCTTGATGAACGAACAGTTCATAATAAGAAGAAGATATTATTTTTTGTTTCATTCATCACGGCAGATGCGATTTTGTTTCTTGTTCTTAAGGCTCGGCCACATGCGGGCGCGCCAGCGTCACGAACCCAGACAGATACTGTAGTAGTTTTATATAGACGGGTCCACATCGACGCGCGCAAAGAACTACTGCAGTATCTGACCGCGACCGCAATTTGTCCACTCCTGTGTGATCGAGCCTTTACAGTGCGTGGCGGTGGCGGATAATTCCAAGACAAAGAAATTAGATTTTCCATTGCTTTCAAATCATTAAATTGTTTATCAATTAGTTGGAAAATGAACGACGTTTCAATTTACTGTTGGATTTACTATAGTGGAATCGCGTTTATCAAATTGTAACACACTGAAAATGTTAAGTGTCCGTCTATTACGGTTCAGAAGACACAGTCTTGTAACAGACGGACAGACGGCAGAAATTTAGTATAAGGGTTCATTATATTATTATAAAGATTCTGTTTATAATAATATCTTCAAGTGCTTACTTGAAAATAGAAAAAACTTAAAGAGAACTTTAAAAACTTTCTAAGTTTATACGACATCTTAGCACTTACTGCTTGAAAACAAGCTGAAGTTCAACCTGAAGGAAATCTAGTTCGATAACTAAAAGTTCCTTTAGTCTCTTCCATTTTTGGTGCTAGTAAAAGAGACTTACGTTTTAAGTCTTGCTTAGTTTAATTAAGCTTACTATTAAGGGCGAATCTAGCTTACAAGTCAGTCCTAATCATGGCTTGGTCTTGACTAGAGTCAAGACAGGCTTCGTTTGAATTACCTATACAATAATAATGAGGAAATAGCAAGCCCAGGAGGATAACTCTGTTGCGGGACGTCTTAACAGGATACCGCGGCCCCGGAACGTAAAGGGCAACAGAAAGAACAATGTGGTTTTCTAGTCAGTAAAACTCTGACAGTCCCTTCCGCCCCATACAGGGCGGAAGGAGTCATTTGATGATTTTTACTACCTAAAAAAAAAAAGGGGGGGATACCTGTATGACCCAAGGATCTGCTTCTCATTTTCCTACTGCAGAGCAAAGGCGGCCTCTTCTCATACAGAGAAGGCACGAGTATTGGTCACCTCTTATTAATATTTTCTATTCCTATTATAGAGGTAGTACCTTTTGAACTAATTTATTAATAAGAACAAAATTTCAATAAATACTTGTAATTAATTAGTTTCAAGTTCATTAATCCAGTCCTATTTAGAAAATTCTTGTGTCCCTCATTACATAGATCGTACTTTGGATCATCACTTTGTCCTGCCTTTCAATTCCCAATCTGGACCCGCGATCCTTGACAACTGCTCGTATTTCGCCCTCTTAAATTTATGGATAAAGTTATAATATAGACATAGAACATATCTTGAAAAGTAAGTGAAAATCTTAATATTTTTTAAAAAATAGGGTAAAGCTCTTAAACATTTTCTCGAGTTTAATTACTTATTGGGTAGACATGATTAGTAGATACAGTCATCTTAAAAACTTTTTCTTTTGTTTTTAAGTAACCATGTGATCTTTAGTGGGTTCATTTCTCACGCTTACGTTCCACACATGTACCTAATTGTATGATTACGAAGCACATAAACGGTTATGATACTTACTCAGAACTCGAATAGCGCTTTCAGATTAGCAAAGAGCTTTATCTTGCCATGAGACCAGATATTAATACGAACTAGTTTACTTATAAAATTAATATTTATACAATTTTCTTTTCAAATGATTTCTATATCAAACGAAGACTTTTGCAATAATTTTCCTGTATCGAATTTACCCATAATGTTGATTAGTGCATCTTTATTATCTAGGAATATAAAACTGAGGCATATTACAGATATAGCTTACCACGTCCGCATAAATATCGGATATCGTAAAAGTAGCCTTTTTTTAGGGTTCAAACTTACCTACCCTGTACTAAATTCCATCAAAATCGGTTATGTGGTTCAGTCGTGAAAGAGTAACAGACAAACAGAGTAAATTTCGCTTTTTAATTAGTATGGATTATACTTAAGCACATAATATCTTATCATGAGCATAGATTTTAAGACTGCCTCGTTGGTCTAGTGGTCGCAAGTGCGACTGCTGTGCATGAGGTCTTGGGTTCGATTCCCAGGTCAGGCAAAGTGTTATTGGGTTTTTCCATCAGGAATTTCTCAGTAGCAGCCTCGGAGTCTGGATTTGTGCCCGGTTGATGGCAATAGGCTCGCCCCCTATTACATGGGACTGAAAACATAACTGGCGAAATGTGGGTGTACACCTCTGCCTAAACCTTCGGGGATTACAGGCGTGATGTTATGTTATGTTATGTTTAAGACGTTCGATTGGTAGAAACATATTAGTACTACTTAAGCCTTGACTTTGCTACTCTTACAGAAATTCTGCTGAAAGTGAACAAACGAAAATGAAAAAAGCCGGTGAGTTTGTCAGAAAAGTATGTCATACGTTTCAGCGGCACTATGGGTGCCATGAAAGCTTGCCTTAATCAGTGCCGTCGGTAAGACTGCCAAGTTGTGAGTTTACCTTTTATTATTTGCTCATTACTGGCTTCTCATTAAGATCTACGAACTTGGAAGTTAGTGTGTCAAATTTGGGAATGATGTTAGGGGGTTAAGTCTGTTAAGTAGTGCGGAAACAACGAGTTTTTAAATTTAGGTAGCGTCTGTTAAATAGATGAGGTGTTTCTTTGTGAGATTTGGTAAGACAGAGGCAGCTAATGTGGAATTTCTTATGGAAAAATCCAATAACACTTTGCCTGACCTGGGAACTAAACCGAAGAGCTCATGTTCAGCAGTCGCGCTTTGCGACTAATAGACCAACTAGGCAATCACTGATAGAAAGCAACATTATTGCTGAGAAGGATATGTTTAATGGTATATAACTTCAACATGAATGAAGTTAGGGGACAAGTTAAGAGTATAATATAAATAATCTTGACTCGATATAACTTGTCTCAAGTAAACTAATCATATTCTACAATTACCTACTTAAAGCCACACGCAGGTATTAAGTACAGTTGAATTCCTTACAGTCTATGTATTTATTTATTTGTCTATAAATATGCAAGTTTCGAACGAGGCTATTCATGCAAAAGTCAAGACATACCAGAATTTGCGCTATTGTTTCGTATGTAAAACAGCTAAAATGGCATAATGCACTATTATGATCGAAGGAGGTTACGCGTTTTAGGAGCCATAGGTACCGATATGCATAGGTGCTAGCACGAGTGCACCAACGAAAAGGTTTTGCTTCGAGCAGATTTTGAAATTCGAAAAACAAAGTTGCGTTATTTTATGCGACTAGCATAATATTGGAATCACTATTGAAAACCATTTAATTTTAATACTATTATAAATCCGAAAGTTTGGAAGGATGCATGTTAGTTTCTCAATCACACCAGAACGGCTGATCTGATCTGGATGAAATTCGGCACAGAGATAGATTATGGTTTGGAATAGCACATAGGCTACATTATATCCCGAAAAAATTTACAGCTCCTCTAAAAAGGCGAAGTCGCGAAAACTTGTTATTGTTTGCGGAACTAGTGTAAATATCTGGTTAATTTAAATATCGATCGAATTTTTTACATGCGCTTTTGCTGGGACTTCTTGTTTTATTTGTTTCAGAATAAGGTCTAATGTCCTTCTACTATTTAAGTTAGATCATTATAGCCAATACAAAGGACAGTCTCCTTTGTGCCTCAAAAATAGATTGAACTACCTACTGTTCGTCAAGGCTACCGCCATGTCCGTACAAGCTTCAAATATACTCAAATAAATTGGCCCAAAAAGGTTCCATGAGTTTTATAATAAGGCATTGTTAATAATACATTATTTAATATCGCAAATCTAGTATCGTAACTCTTCAAAACTATTTGAAGTTTGTAAAACTATGTGAAATTCCTAGTGTAGGGAAAATCTAAAAAAAAAAAACTAGGCAAAAACTAATTTCAAAATAATAAAATAATTGATAATTCTTATAAAAAAGTTACTAATTTGACGGGAAACAAACTAACGACAAGCCTAGATATTAGTGCCCTTATCCTGTCTATAAAATTCCATAGCAATTGACCGCACGGTATAACTAGAATGCATTTGTGTGGAGAGCGCTGTCAGGAAAGTTCTCTTAACCCCGTACCTCGTAAGGCCCAATGACCTGATTAAAAGCCAAAAATGAGTAAACACTCCGGCCTAAGACAGTTTTAAAATCATTAAATTACGACCTAGCAACCTAAAATTATGACATGATCAATTAATCTGAACGCGCAGAGACCCAAAACCAGGATAAATTATTTTAAATTTTTGCATTAAATTGGAATTATTACGTAAACACTTTTAGATAATTAAATGAAAAGCATTTCATTTAAGATTAGTTTTTACTTAATGAAAGTTCTGGGCCGCATCTACTTGCACCTATTTTCTAGTTCCTACATTAGATTATAAGTTATACGACCTAAATTTAGGTTGGGCTTTTCGACGTTAAATACATTACTGCTGTAATTTTGGTGAGCAACATCTCGAAACAGTGTTCTATCTAACAAGGTAACTACTTATTTATTCTGGAACAGTTGATTCAGAATAGATTCTGAAACAGTGCAGCTGCATCATCAACAATCTAAGGTCTATATAAAGGTCCGACCACATTGGAGCGAGCAACTTGCGGTCGCAGTCAAATACCTAGGTAGCTAGGCACTGTGACTAGGTACCTTACCACATACAGCATCTTTTTACTGAAAATTATCAATTGAGAGTAGCCAGTATTCTTTAAAATCAATCTGATTAAAATTTTCTAATTGAAATCTAAACAAGCTCAAGCTGTTAACACGAGTTAACTGGACAGGAACTAAACAGTTACATTTCAACATAGTTACACCAACATTGTGTTGGTTTCTATCGATTAAAAGTGTTAAAAGCATCGAGAATGTTGACGACAAGTCGACAACTATTGTTAGAAAAAATCAAGTCATTCTGTGGAAAAGAATGAAGTTTTCACAGTGTAATTTTAATTATGTAGGTATTACGTTACTATTGGCTGAATGTGGAATTCAATAAAAGAACTAGGTAACCCTATTACTGACCTACACGTGTAATATCATAAATCAAAGGCACGTATTACGTCATAACTATTTCCAGACACAGTCCTATCTAATCCATAACTTGATGTGACCTATCTACACGCCTACGCACTCAGATCGTAACCAACACCGTGTCATAACAAAAGACGTTTTTTCTCAGAAACTTACAAAGAAAAAGTTCATAACTACGGCTGACTGAGCTGTGTTGTTATTGAATCCAGTAACCACAAACTAACAACTGGCTACCCGACACTAACAAAGGGAGTGTTTTGTTTAAACGCTTTTCCATTGTTCATCATCTTGCTGTCAAGTGCGCTTCAAGTTACGCGGGTTAACAAAACTATTTAGATAGTTGATAGTGGTCAGTGACTATATACTACACAGATACTATTACACTGGAATTTACAAGCTGTCTTGAGAACTTCTTCTAGCTGACTTGGTTTATAGGAAAGCTTTGAAAGGCTTTTATGAAAACAATACTACGACTACTAATTCAAACATCAAATTATGCCAAGGCGGCCGAGTTTTGTTCTTTATGATCTTTGTGATTTATAGCAATATGTCCATATACGTCTTTCTGAATACTTTAGATTACAAATATGTTTACAGATTCTCAGAAATTGGCCATAAATGTCAAATGCAAGTTACAGTGTAATCGTGTGTGCAATAAAATGGTAGATGGCTACCTGAGTGATTGAGGAATGCGAAAAAGACTAATAGTTCATTAGAAATCTAAGTGAACTTTATCAGTATAATAATTTCTGTCTAAAAATAAAACGCTAATTGAAAGTTTAACAACATAGATAAATATTTTTGGCATTCGGGTAAATATTAATAATTAGTCTTTTGTGGTGCATGGGAAATTGTGCCATACTCATATGAATTCAGAAAATAGTCATTAAAAGAAAAAATCTGACTAAGTAATAGAGAAAATTTCGATAGGATCTTTTGCCGTCCGCTGTGAACATTCAAGTACCGTACTTAAAAAAAGAAAGTAGAAATAACATACCTATTTATTGGTTTTTATGTTTACCAAAGAAAATACAAAGTTACTTCATGAAAGAAAGCTATGACAGTAAATTAATTTTTCAGAATACGTCACATTGTAATTTGGTTTATTTGGGTTCCGTATCTAATTGTAAAAAGACAAAAACCTTACAGTGTTTTCTTAGAAAGGGATCGGTTTATACCTGATTAATCGACGAAGATAGAAGTATGGTCACATAAAGGGCAAGTTCAAACTTTTGGATTTTAATGCATACCTCTAAATGCAATGTCAAAACGTACATAGCCAAATAATCGTGGAGTTTTGGGCACGTAGATTCGAAATCCTTGATTTACAAGCAAACACTTACAACTTAACAGATTTTGTAGAAAAGCAAATTCCACAATCCATACAAAACTAATCTGAATTTCTGAATATTACACACATCTCTAATATTGTAAAGGTAATATTGTAAAGGTAAAATGTACCGTTCGTTTGTAAAAGGTACCTAAGCTATAGAAATACTGGTCCGATTACAAAAAATCTTTTACTGGGAGAAAGCTACACTATTTTCGAGTATCATAGGATAGGTTACTTGAGTTTCAAGCAGACGTAATCGCGGATAGAAGCTAGTTTTAAATATTGGCGAAAAGCAAAATTATGTTCGATCGGTAACCGAAGCACCGCAGTACGACCCAACAGTTTGACAAAAAGCCACAATGCGGGACACTTATTTAGAAACTGATATTAATTTCAACGAGGCCACGGTTTGCGTGCCTCGCTCTGCCTCGCTGCTCTTGTGCCTCGATTTAAACGCATTAGCGACAAACTAACTAATGTTTGCCTTCGCGACGACGGAACTTTATTATGGCAACTTGTATCCTTCGACTGATCAGTTGTCATTTATTTTCCGATATTAGAACGTCAAAACTTATTGACATAGATTGTTGAAAACCAAAAAAAATAAGTTTATATAAGAAATCAATGAAGCAATTAAAATGAGAACATACGCGGTTTTTAATTATACCGTTACAGCAAGACATTTCAAAGTAATACTCAGTGGATTTGTCAAGGTGCACCATCGGTATGAAGGCAGAAAAACGCTTTTGTTCAATTTTTGGGCAACAAAGGAGATATTATAGTTGTTATTTATGCAAATCTGAGCAAAAGCACGACATCGATGCCGTCTTTTTGGAGCTTCTTTGCCTAATGTTCCTGACTTAACTCGTACCGATCAATTTGCTTTATTTTTACGTCAAATAGTTTGAGGTTCTGTCCTTTTACCCATAATATTAAACAATGAATTTTACTTATTTGAAATAAATATAAACCTACACAGACTTCGCAGTTCTAGTACTTAATGTTGGCATATTTTTTATTCCATCGGAAACCTTTTTTAAATTAATAATGTTTTTAAAATCATTTTCTCTCTTGAACTAAAAAGCACGGATATATTATTTTCCACGTACCGTAAATCAGTTTTCCGAGTCAGTAATTTCATTACGCTAACCGAACCACCATCTTCTCCTGCAGATCTTGAATAAAAAAAAGTTTGTATATTTATTCATGGCTTCTGCTACCAGAAGATCAATTCTGGTAACTAAAAACATTTGAAATCTATTCGCAATCTCATCTAGGCGTAATTAAATGTTAGCAAATAATATTTTTGACAGATTGACACTGACATTTGAATGCGATCGTTATAAATCTAGGGTTAGTAAAGTTTTGTAATTCAATTAGGTACAATCGATTTTTATAGATTTATTTTTATTTTTATCCGAAGCTACAATGCAAGACGGTTTTCATTGATTTAATAAAAGCATACGTTTTAATACAGTACGAGTTCGTACTGTATTCCGCACTCCGTGTCACATATTTCGAGTACCGAACCAGAACTGGTAACATATTCCAGTTCAAAGGATCTCTTCACAGGCCTTTTTAATTCAAATCATCTTGAAGCTTAGGCAGGCGACACACTCAATCGAACTTGTTGTGACGTACCTGTGAAAGTTCGCTTCTCGGATAGCGACACCTTTTGTTTTGTCATTTGAGACGGCCGACTCGCCGACTATAATAAACTTTGCCTCCTTACAAGTTCGGCATTGTGCAAAACGCTGGTTTATAGTTCGACGGAAAACATTATTCTGATTTTGAGAAGTGCTTGACTGGTAAGTACCTACACCGCAATTTAGGTCTTGGTTGTTTTAAATACTTGAAGATACTTAAGCTAAAATCTGCTTTATATGTTTTTGTTTTTTGATGAACAGGGCACTAAGTCTTTTGTTGTTTTACGTACCATATTTGTGATACCCGATAGTTTCTCACAGAGGATAAGTACCTAAACTACCCCTTGTTTAACTCGTATGTTTATCTTATGCAATTTTTCGTGTGCAATTTTACTTTTTTAATCTAACCCTAAAAGGGTTTTCCCGACCTTTGCAAAGAACCTTAATTTAGTACAGATATGCGCGGTTTAAATTGTGAGCGTGTTAACTTGCCCGCGTCAACTTTACTCGTTTACTTAACTAACCAACTTCAACACAACTAATATGGCGGGTGTTTTGTAAAATATCAACTTGACATTTTATTCTACTTTAATTAGAAGCATGTGACTTGTTGTTCTTATTTATAAAGCAAAAACTTTTGACAGAACGAAAATTTGGTTACATAATGGAATCTGATTACTTATAATCGGGAATCTGGCTTAAAAAATTTTACCAGCGTATTATTGCCCCACTGCAAATCAAATGCCTCTGCTGCAAGTGGAATTACGATTCGCGACTTATATTAAGTAAAGTCCAGGTTTCCTCAACAAATTTTCCTTCACCGATGTCAATGATATCCAAGATTAACTTAGAAATTACATGTGAAATTGCAAAAGCCACATTGGTACTCGCCCGTGCTCGGATGCGAACACAATCTTGTCCACGAGAGGCTTTCGTCAATGGGCAACGACATCTCATCGAATCTAACATGACTCTCAATACTAGTACTGCTACTACCTACTTAGATATTTTCATTAAACGAGTTTAAAGTTATTTGATTCAAAATGCAAAATGCGCCAGCAATAGCGATGCAATTGTAAAGCTTATTATTTTTAACCGATTTCAAAGATGGGTGAAGTTCTATGTTTGTCGAGATTTTCTAATCTTTATGTAAAAAAATGCTGGTGTCCTGTCCAATTGTGCATACAAGTCGTGTTGCAAAGGCAACGCCTAGTTCCGTTATAAGCGCGTCATTCTAACCATCTCCTTTGCATAAAGACTAACAAACCTAATAGGATTAGCGCTAAAAATAGACGCAAGATAGTAAAACATAGCATCCTTGACCAAAAACGGTTGACACGATAAGAAGGACCTAAGACGGCGAGTACGATGTTACGACTACTGTACCATGTCAATGAAATGATAAGATTATTATTATAAACAATGCTACGTGACCCACAGCCTTGTTTATCAAACACTAAGGTCCAGAAGGGCCGAAGTCAGCTGATAATAATTATTATGTATGTCAGAACGCCTGGGATCTTGAAAAACAACATGGCGGTGACCGGGACCACATACCGAGTTACTATGGCGATAAAAAATGTTTTATTACATTGCTAATTTAATGATTACAATTTAACAACGTAGGTTAATTGAGTTTAGTTCTGTCACAACGAATCAAACCACAATCTATGCTAATATTATAAAAAAGCTGAAGAGATTTATGTTTGTTTAAACCCGCTAAATCTCTGCAATTCTCAGACGGATTGGAAAAATTCTTTCTGTATAATATGATGGCCAGATTTATAATAGTACCTATAAGTTATAAAACGACCAAGCTACCACCCACGGGAGCGTAGTATTAACTAAAGACGTAACATAACACGAGTGAAAAAACCACGTGGACAAATTCGCGGTCAGGAGATAGCCTGTAATAATTAAATTATTACGTTAGACTAATTCATTATGACAAATGTGTTAGATTACTATCCATCAATAATAGTTTGACGTGTCTGCATTCCAAACTCATACTTAGTATACACATATTCCTACATATATTAAATTGATCAGAGGTAATATCCAAAATCATTACTTCGAAAAATAGGTCAAATTTTAACGTGGATTGACTCGTTTTCACAGTACTGAATCCAGTTCTATAAGCATAGGTTTTATTTGATTTTGAACCATAAGTAGAGTATTGGATGACACAGAATTATTCATGATTAAATATTATACAATGGAGAAAAAAGCTCGCTAGAAACCGATGCGGACGCAGGACCAGTCCTTGTGCCTATCTTTAAGGGAGGCCTATGTCCAACAGTGGACATCGTTCGGCTGAGATGATGATGATGAAATGAAATGACAGAAAATTTTATTTTTTTATATAAGTCGGAACGTGAACGCCTACTTTATTTCATATTTAAAAAGATTATTTGTTTCAGAATTGAACTCATTGAACCTGATTGAGCCACGACTATTTATACTACTTATTATGACTGTAAATGTTAGGTAACAATGCAAGTTTCTCGTCAATATCTGGAACAGTTTGAAAGCCTTTGTAATACAGCTGCTTTACACTTTATCTGCACTCTACAATTTAATCGTTACGTTAGTTCAACAATAGTACAAATTAATATCGCAGAGATTAAAATTATCAAAATGATATAATTTTCAAAACTCGGCCGGCACTTGTTTTTATCAAATTGTTACACGGACACCGACCGACTAGGGGTATTTTATTTTAATGTACTTAGGTAGGTATGTCATTACTAATTACTTATATATTTGTTAAAGTTAAGATTTTTTGGTTTATTTGTTTAAACTCGCCTATCTCTGAAATTCCTGGTCGGATTGTAAAGAAAACTATTTTGAAATGATAGCCAGATTCAAGGAGAATAGTATAATATGTATAACATCACGCCACGACCCACGGGAGTAGAGCAGTAACCAATGCCGTAACATGCCGCTGGTGAAAATATCGACGCGTCGCGGTTGGAACCTAGTAGATTTATACGAGCTTTACAATATTCAGAAACAATGTTATTTAAAATGAAGAACAAACACTTTACTGTGCAAATTCCTACTACTATTAATTACATAAATGTACCTGTACAAATTGTTGTAAACATATTTTAATTCCAAACTGTCAAAACGGAGTTTCTTGCTTATTCTTCTCTGGAATGGGCAACTAGATTTTTTTTTTCTTGTATAGACGTTCAAATGTGCCTTTTAGGTCTAAAGTTACAGTTTGTGAAAATGAATAGATTTAATGAATGAAAACGGCTGAGCAAAATTAGCTGAGATTTGGCACGGGTGGGGGTGCAACATCACGCCTGTAATCCTCGAAGGGTTAGGCAGAGGTTTACCCATTTACACCCACATTTCACCAGTTATATTTACGTCCCATGTAAAAGGGGGCGAGCCTATTGCCATCAACTGGGAGAAATTTCTAATGGAAAAATCCATTATCATTTTGCCTGACCTGGGAATCGGACCCAAGACCTCATGCCCTGGTTCTACCAATTTTGGTTATCCCATGATAATTTGTTTTTAGTTATTTGATGATTTGGATTTTGGCTTCATTCTGAAATCTACGCGGACGAAGTTGTAGTTAAAACCTTGTAGATACAGGGCGGTAGAAGTACTATCGGATACCCAAGCAAATACTTTCCGAAATGCCAAGCAGTACATTTGCATGGAGTTCTGCAACTCACACGATACGATTACGAAATCAAGCAAGTGTGTGTTACATCGGCTTATTTGAACGGTGCACAAATAAGTTAAGGCGTCCGCTTCTTAGGCGCTTTGCACACAGAGCAACTATTGCAGCAACTGGCAACTAGCTGTTTACATATATTTAAATTGGACTGCGCACACAATAGCAACTCGAGTTTCAAGTTCCGACAATCGTCAACAGTTTTCAGTTGCTGAAATCGATGACTAAGTTAGTTCCTAATTGCCGCAACTAGCAAGTGTTAAATATTATACCGGTTTTTAAAGTTGCCGGTTTCCTCAACCGTCAATCGCAACGCGTCGGGCGATTTCACACCCTCCATCTCCCTGCGCTCGGCATTGCCAGTGTCGCTACGGCAACGGCATACGGCAAATCGGCTATGAGAGTTGCTCCCAGATTGCCATAAAGTTGCGGTAAACGTTATCGCAACGGTTGCCCCAACTTAAGTTGCTCCGTGTGCAAAGCGCCTTATGCATGTAGTTACTGGTTCGATACCGGGCAAGTACCATTGTGATTTTTGAAATTAGGTAGTTTCTATAATTCCAAGACACAACTTCTTTAAAAAAAACACTTTATTTTAGCCCTGAAAACCCGATTATTTTTCAATTTACAGATTTTTTGTGTCCTTGAAATCAATAAATAGTTAGACAGTTTAGTTGCCAAATAAGTGACGTCACAGTTCGATATTGCACTACAAAATCTATGGCGCGACTGCTGAGCTCATGCTCAAGATCTCATGATCTTGGGTTCGATTCCCAGGTAAGGCAAAGTGTTATTGGGTTTTTCCATCGGAAATTTCTCAGTAGCATCCTGAAACTCTCGCCCCCTATTTCAAGAGGCTTAAACATAACTGGCGAAATGTGGGTGTATCGAGTGCATCTCTGCCTATCCCTTCGGGGATTACAGGCGTGATCTTATGTTATGTTACTAGCGACGCGACTACTACCCACACCCACTTCCAACAGATAATAACGCAATGCTTATCTATAACAAACATCTCATTCACACATCAAAGCCTATTTAAATGCTCTTGGCGGCAAAACAACAGTTCGCTACATCCTTAACGCGAGGAGGAGAATAACCCATTCCTTTAATGTTTGAAATGTATTTTATTATTTTTTTTATTTTTATATTCATGATTACTTCTTTGTCGAGGTCTTGCGAATCGATTCTCAAAGTGTTACTAGATGTATGCCTACCATTGGATTAAAACCGTTTTAAATGATGTTCCATAATAAAATTGACATTATCCACTATCATTGACTCTCCCTTTTGTGATTTCTAGCGCATAAAACATGAATTCTCGTAAAATCAGTTTCTAGGGTTGCGTACACGAAGGGTGCTAACGGGACCTTATTACTAAGCCTTCGCTGTCCGTCCGTCCGGCATACGAGAGCCCTATTTTATTTCGCGTTTTTGATTTCTTTTTATAATGTTCCATCTTCTACGGTAGTAAGGAACCCTTCTTTTCGGAGTCCGACACACCAAGCTCTTAATTTTAATGGAACGGAGTACTAACAGTATTATCTAAATAATATTATACATCTAACTTCATGTTCAAATGAAAACAAAACTTAAGTTACAACATCATTTTATAAACATGTACACTTAAATAAAAACCTATTCGCTTGTCGCGTTTGTGTCAAAGATATACGCATCAAAGGAATAATATTTAAGCTTCTGGAGATGTTGTTCTAACCACAAGTAATTCGCCTCGTCACGTACGTAATACTGTAAAAATTATTCAATGTTTATTTGTACAGGAGATGAGTACAAACAGACATAAAACAAACTAAGAGATGGTCGGGTCGTTTGACAAAATGGGATGATGTCACCAACAACGATCAATTGTTTCAGGACGAAATTCTGAATGTTTTTCTGAATTTTATAAAGAAACTAACTGACGCGGCGAGCTTCGTACCGCCACTTTTTTAATGATATATGTATATATGTTGGCCGATTCTCAGACCTACCCGATATGCACACAAAATTTCATAAAAAATCAGACCAGCCGTTACGGAGGAGGTTGGTAACAAACACTGTGATACGAGAACTTTTATCTTAGATAAACTAGACTAGTCGAAGTTAAAAAGTGAGGTGAAAAGTATTGCAGTTGATTTTTGACGGAGTATGAAAAAAACCGATCAAGTGCGAATCGGACTCGCACACGAAGGGTTCGGAATCATCGTAAAAGATAAATAACGAAAATGCAAAAAAATTACGTCACTTGTATGTGGAGTGAACCCCCTTGCATTTTCAACTTTTACTTATTTTATTATTTGTTGACTTAGCGGCAAGAGAAAAGCATATTCTGTAAAAATTTCAACTCTATAGCTATTACGGTTCATGAGATACAGCGCGCTGACAGACGGACTGACGGAAGGAACGCAGAGCCTGAGTAATGGGTCCCGTTAGCACCCATCGGAATCGAAACTATTAGAGTTCCGTGAATTTTGATATCACACCTAATATTTTCTCAAAATAACGCAACAAAGTAAATGTACCTACTAAAGAATCATTATCAATTATTCTTTTACCTGAAATAATTTGTCCTAGACGCCAATTGCCAACCGAGCACAAATCTAGGTACACTTCGGACGTCTACAAAAAACTACAATGATAAAATGCAGCGGTCACGACCTAGGTTTACTTGGAGGTTTATGATAACATAGTATTCAATAATTATTTGCTTTCGTTATAGATCCACGCGGGCGACGCCGCGAGCACGACTAGTAAATAAATTAATTCAATAACACGATAAAATCGAGTTTACGTTAATCCCAATCAAAACTATCCGTTTACATTCATCTACAGCTGTATTGTAATACCAATTATTCCGTAGAGATCAATTTTTCAAACAATTAATAGGTATAATTAATAGGAATAATTTGATTAGGGATTCTGGCTACTCTGTTGCGGTTTTAATTGAGATGCAACAAGACTACCAATAAGAATTATTTTTGCTTGCATTATCACGCGCTTTAAAGAATACTGGTAGGGTTCTTTTATACCTCCTACTAGACTAAACCACTAAACCAACGAGGCAGTCAAGAAAAGAGTGTCCGAAGAGTTTCTGACTCGTTCTTCACCTTAGAGACCTACCTACGTCTTGGAACGAGCAACTAGCTTCAACATTCTGACTACCGATACCGACTCGTTGACGATTCAAAAAGTGCCTTTAATTGGTTTTGTAATTGAAATAAATGCTTTATATTTTATAACCTGTAATATAGTTTGTCCAAATGACACGATCGAATAGATATCGACTTTGTCGGATTGATGAAACCCGAATTTTAAAGCATCTGTCCCGACCGATTACTCAACTGCAACAAGATTTATAATCCTATATCATTTCTGCATAATCATTTCCATTGTCTAGTTGTAAATAAATATTTTTTTAAAAATTAAACCTTAGTAAAGACGCAATTAAAAAAAAAAATGAATTTATGACTGGAAAATAAATCTAACGAGTCTTGTGATTTTGAAGATAATATAGGGGTTGACATTTTTAAAAATGTGGACACTGAAAAGATTTCTTTAGGATTAATTAACTAAGTGAAGATAATGCGCAAGCGAAAAATAAAATACCTTTATTAGTCATTCGCTTGCTTCTGAATTTCAACCCTAAATATATTTTAATACAGTGCTAGTTTCTGTAAATTTCGAAGATGTTTTCAGACGGAAACAAGAGCTAATTATATTTCCTGGCTAGCCCTCTTTAACGCATAGGTATTATGCTGTCTCAAGACATGCTCAGAAATATTAAGTGGTCTGTAACAATCATTTTGAACAATGTATTTTGTAAATTTTCGTACTAATAGTGTGCTGATATTGTTTCCTAGACACTGAAGTACTGTAAAGAACCTCCTATAGTGCTGTACGCCGTATAGAAGCTCCTGATTTTGGTCTTTATATTAAAGGCCGTCTTAAATTGATACCACTAGTGAAATATAAGATATATTTGGAAATTCTTTTTATTTCGATTGCAAACTGGAAGAAAAGTTCTACAAATATTTCGAATTTCGAACTATTTTGTCAATGTTTGACATTTTGGTCGTATCGATCATAAAGTTTATTTTGTCGTAATTTACCGTGGAAGATGTTAAAAGTTCTATTGCCCCACAATAAGTTCAACGTTTTGTTAAGTAGCTCGGCACTAGGCAAACATGTCAAAGTGAGGGTAAAACACGCTAACACGGTGTCCTTAACCAAACACGGCGGGTCACTTTCGCGGGATCGGCGCGGGCGCATGTTTGTTTGTCTATTGTGGCGTGTCGGAACCAGAAGGCACGATTTCAATAATATAACTAAGCAGAAACAGTTAAATTACAAAAACTTTTTTTTTATCATTCCTTTTTTAAAAATGTTGATGTTTCATTGTTTTCAAAATTAGAACTAGAAAAGATACCCACACCTTATTAAAAATATGTAAATAACGTCCCCCTATGAAAAGTTATTACAGGTTTGTAGCTCAGTACTTGACACTATCCTTTAAAATGGGCTCTATTTTCCTTTCCTAATTATGTCTCGACCGTCACCTACAATATATAACACAGCCTACTTAGGTATAAAGATTTACGATGGGGGTTTCCTATGTTTGCCGAAACTATCTACAGCATTTTTCAACGTACACTACCAAAGTTGACAACTCATTTCGAGTTTATCTATGAGATCGACGTTCACATTAAACTAAAATTATAAACAAATCTAGTTCACTAACCCAATTTGTTAATGCGCTGTGAACACTGTGCGTTAATGGGTTATGGCTGTACTACAATACTGATTTAATGTTTCTTATGAACCGCCGGACATTTGGCAGTGCACACCTGGCAACTAGCGAATGACTCTAGCGCAGGGTTGCCATCTATTACAGTTCGGAAAACGATTATAAAAAGTTGTAGATGTTACGTATCTGACATATTTCAAGTGAAAACTTCTGTGAACGATTTATGGTAGGGCCAAAACGTGTAGCGTCAGACAACGTGCTAATGCAATCGCGTCAACAACAGGCTAATGTGACGTTAAGTTGCCACTTCTGTTGGCAGCCCCCATGGCGGCCATTTTGTTTTTAAAATTTAGCAGCACTTGACTTAACGACATTTTGTACAAGAAAGATTTTTCTGTTTCAGCTGAATAAACAAAGCAAGGCAATCTAAATGTTTACGGCCTATTACGCCACCTTCGATAATTAAATTAGACGGAAGGTCATTTCATACAAATTCTGATACATTTTGCAAAACAATTATCAGAAATCAATTCCCGCTATTAAAAATGTGAAAAGTTTAGTCGAGATCACATCTCAGCTCCAATCAATGTGAAAAAACTTGTAAAAATTATGGTGATTTCTGACAGACTCTCAGAAACAAAAACATAATCTTAATTATGGAAAAAATATGTAACTTTTGGTTTCGATAGTTTCTTTTTAAACCGGTTTTTGATAGATACTTATGTGCCTATATAATTTCACAGAGTGGCCAATCTCTAAATAACTATGTCTATGCTATCAACAGAAACATTTCTTGCACTTAGGTATTATTTATTTAGGATTTTGAAAAAAAAAAACGTTTTATAGAATACTACCACATAAAATTCTTCTATAAAATATACCAAACCCTAAAACGCCGTCCCTACGTCAAACAGGGTTGATAACCCGAACGAAATGAGTACCGTTAGTACCCGCGCGCGCGCACCTTAGCACACCTCAGAATGATGCACTTTGAAAATACAGCCCATCGCATCGGGAACGCTCTCGTTGAGCACGACTGTCGAACTAAGGTAACGGTCGAGTATATATCACAATAGATCTTTGTCTGTCTTCGCCGTTTTATTCTTCACAGTCTTTTCATCATATTCCTCAATCAATTTGCATAGAAGAGACTAAGCTACCTGAGTATATCTTTATGTTAACTATATTCTTACAAGTCAAAGAATGTTCAAATGGATTGAATTTTGTTGTAAAAATAAAACATTAATTCAGCTAAGTTTCAGAAAGTTTGTCATCTAAGCACTTGTCGATACTCGTGCAATAGTTCGTTGCATACACATTCGTTCACGTATGTCGTCAAAAGTAAAGATTAACTGAGCTTAATTTAGCCATAACGAACCAGCCTACTTAAATAATTTCACATAAAAAAATAGCCAAAAAAAATAATTAAAAAATTAATCCAGTAATGACTGTTTAATACTCGTATACAATCAAAACCTAAGCTCAGATGCTCAAAACTAATAAAAAAAAAACATTAACTTCGAAAGAGCGAAGAAATGTTTATGTGGATTGGTTCGTTTTGACAGAATTACACTAACTAAATGGTAATAAGATATGGTTAGCGGAGATCTAATACCATCCTAATCGTATACCCATTTTCTTGATTGAATTATAATTCTGTAATTTGATTAATTATACTAAATCATAAAACAAAAGTGTAAGAAGAACCTAGATGTCAAAATTTCATCGTTGATTATTTACAGGGTTAAGTAGGGGTAAATTAATTACCAAGTGTGCATGGTAGGCTAAATGTGAAACTACTTTTAACAATACTAGTCCTACTTACCCCGGGAAGGGTTGAGAGGGGGTTGAAATTAAAAAAAAGCACTGGCAAATAAGCATGTTTCGTAGTAAATACGACTGTTCAAACTATTACTTGTTCAAGGTATTTTAATTTATGTTGCTACAACGTAAACTAAACACAAGGACGACCTGTTAGAATTTCTCATCTCTGGAAACTTAACCCTCAAAGATATTGCATTGAAACGGTCTTGTATGACGGTTTGAAGTAAACAGATTTTTCTTACAGGTCTTGTCTTTGACGTTAGAATGCGTTTGAATAAAATAAGTATATAGTTGTTTTGACTTCAGTTAAACCACTAGGTGGGATTACACAAAATAAAAAATGCAAAAAAGACGAAGCTGCTTTATAAATGGTTAAAAGTTTCTTTAACTTAATAAGTTTCTCTTTAGAACATACAAATAATTGAAAGTAACGATTCAAACGTTTATGTTCAATTTCGTAAGTAAGTAAATAGATGCTTTTTAGAACTACGTATGTAATATTTATTTTTTAGATGGAAAACCAACAGCTATTCAAAAGATGGATACAGAAATTGTGTGAGTTACATTAAGCCATTCTCACGGGTATATACATAATACACAAAGGGTATTAAGAGACACATAATGAAGCCGAAAGTTACATAGGTAATCTTAGCAACGTAGGAAATTTCACGTTACCGAGATATTAAAGGTCAGATTTTCCAGGTGCTTTTTTCGGTTTTGTGTGATAGATAAAGTTTAAATACCACGACCGTTGTTCTGTTCCAAGCAGTGTAAGCATAATATTTTGCGTGTATTATTGATTGTTGGCTACCGTTAGCTAAAATTTATGTCTTAGGAAATTGATTGATTGATTTCTTGCTATTTTTTTTTTGTTTTATGGGCAGTATGAGTATTTAATTGTTATGTTATATCTTTTCATAACCCATACAGTCGACATTTTTGTTTGATTTCAATAACTAAATGCTTTTTTTAATATTATCTAACTATATTATTGAGGACTGCCTCGTTGGTCTAGTGGTCGCAAAGCCGCGACTGTTAAGCATGAGGTCTTGAGCTCGATTCCCAGGTCGGGAAAAATGTTACTGGGTTTTTCCATCAAAATTTTCTTAGTAGCAGCTTACGAGTCTGGATTTCTGCCTGGTGGGTGGCAATAGGCTCGCTCCCTATCACATGGGAGTTACTGACGAAATGTGAGTGTACTAATGGGTACCTACACCTCTGCCTAACCCTTCGGGAATACAGGCGTGATGTTATGTTATGTTATATTAATAATCTTCACATAGTAAAAAACAAAGTCACTTCCTGCCGTCTGTACGCTTAGATCTTAGAAGCTTCGCAACGGATTTTAATGCGGTTTTCTTCAAGAGATAGGGTGAGTGAAGATGAAGGTTTATGTATGTTTAGTGCACCTGAAGCCGGGGGGGGGGGGTCGCTAGTTAACACAAAGCAAAGGGTACGAATACTTGTTACACGACTGCCCCAAAAAAAGGAGTGTTATAGATTTTGAGGTAGTTAACCAGGTGAGGTGGTCAATTTGGTCGTGAAAACAATTTTTTAGTAGTTTCAGGGTAAATTACAATGTGTAAGTCCATTCATTTAAATTAATTTTGCAAAAATAAATAAGAAAGAAAAATAATGAAAGTTGTAAAAAGGGGGCGTGTCCGTTTTTTTTCTTTGTTTTAAAATAGTTATGTTTATAATTTTTTTTTTCTACAATTGGTTTTGTATAGATTTACGCGTTCTGCTTGTAAAAGCCGGGTGCCGGGTGCATCAAAAAGAAGCGTGAATTTTTTGTTTAGTAGCTACTTAAACTCTAGAAAATAATAATTATTCCTGATGGATCCAAAATAAACCAAACCATATTAAAAGAATCTTCCTTTTCCGAAACAATTGCTGTGATTGCGACCATTTAACGCCCAATCATTTTAAACATAATCTAGTATTTATTTAAGAAGTAGGTAGGTATATTGAAACTGACATTGCTGGATAGTGCTGTAACACATTTTACATATTTTATTAAATTTTTGGGATATTGTGGGTTGGCTCGTTTTAACAAAATTAAGGTCAACTACAAAAGAAGTACCATATATGACCTTTCGAATTTTTTTGACACCAAGATTATCGTAATGTCGTAAAACATCTTACGTGTTGAGATACCAGCAGTTTGATCTAACTATTGTTTGCAATGATAAGGAGATAACGTAAGCCTTCACCTGCCGACGGACGAAAAAATCTTAATTTTTCACAATTTAAAAGTACATCGGGAACTCTTTAGAAGTTAGCGCGCCAACTTTTCCGCGCCGATGCAACCCTCGAAAAGTTACCAACAATTTTTCTCCGAAGACGCGCAACCGTGAAGCATCCGATGCCAATTTTTAAGATAAATATTTTTTTTAAACATATTAGAAAAATATGGAAGCAATTTCTGTAACTTCACTGATTTGTTACCGTATAGTGTGGTGTTCGATGTGTCGCGAAACTTACGGGTTGGTGTGAGACCGCGCGGATTGGAGCGAGGACGTGCGACTGAGCGCACGGGTGGAAACCGACTGGCGCTGGGACCGTTGGCGGGAACGCCGTCGAAGCCACCGTATATCAACCTATGACTGCATCTTGCGGGTTGAATAACTCATTAGGAGTCGGGATCCAGAGGAAATCGACCAACGAATGCTCTGATAACTTAGTAACTAACTAAACACTCCATTTAGATGGTTAGATGCACTCTATTCTGTTATTTTTGGCCAACATTAGGAATACGTAAAACGAATACGAATAACAGCCGAATGTGACTTTCGGACGCTCTGGTTGATAACTGTGCAAATATAAAAAAAAAAAAACTAAATGTAGCGCGAGGATAAGAACATTTTTGTTATTTAATTACGAAGGTAGGTACATGATCTAATTGTTGATTGCGCAAGTATTTAAGATATTGCGTTAAATTTAACAATAACTTTAACATACACACGTTTTACTTTTAATTTGAACTGGAAGTTCCTATAATTAAGTTGGAATAATTATTAAAAAGGGTACTTAACCCGATGTTTTATTTTTTTTCTGTTTATTAATTTCTATCGTCAACTAAAACTTACTAAGCAGTACAACCAAACTAGCGCACTTAGAAATATCAGCAGTTCTTCGTGATTTTTTTTTATGTTAGCGAAGTTTCGTTCTGGCTAGATTTTACAACGTTCTAGCGCCGGTGCTTAAGGAAGTTTAGAACGACAGTTGTGAGGATTAGCCCGGCGACCGCCGATCTTCTCAAACGTTACAAGGACCGACTCACGATGACCTCACGTCCGAGTGAAAATACCGGGAAATTTTATAACAATTTTTTTTTAGTTTTTCGTTTTGTAACGCTACTCTTTGTTGGGATTTTACGTACTTTCTGCATGGGTACTAGTAATAATACCCATACAGAAACGTTTATATGTCTCTCTTATTATAGGATACCTACCTACCTATTGATAGGTATAGTTTTTTTTTGGGTTGGTAAATATCATCAAATGAGTCCTTCCGCTCGGGGTGCTATACTTAGCTATAAGCTATTTTCTACCAAGGTTAAGTAAGAAATTTATAGTAACAATCCTAAGAACTTCAGAAAATCGTTATTAGAATTTGCGTTATATTATAGAGTTATTAATACCTACGTAACTAAAAAAAATCATTTTTTTTTGTTTTTATTGCAATATGTATTTTAAGTTATTTTTTTATTACAGTTTATTTTTTTATTTTACAATACATAGCTACAATTTATTTTAACACACTTTTGAAGAAGGTAAATGCTTATCACATTTCTAGTAAACGGATTAGCAATGAACTTATGGAAATGCAAAGATTAGGGCCAAGATGCGTTCACAGTATTTACTAAGGATTCGTAACGTGGTGCAACTGTAACTATTTCATGAAATGGTGATTTAATTCAGGAATTTAATAAATACTAGTCTATATTTGTCCCACTGCAGGGCCAAGGTCTCTTCTTATACAGAGAAGGTAAGAGCATTGATCACAACGCTTGCTTAAGTAGGTATATTAGATAATTAGGAGTCTAGGGGTGAGGAATTTACCTTTGCATAAAATTCACTGAGCCTATAATAAGGATGGAAGTTTGTTACTCAATCATACCAGAAAGAAAGAGAGACCAGAACGGCTGAACGGATCTGGATGAAATTTGGCACTGCGATTACAGTCTGGAATAACACATAGATAGGCTACTTTTAAGTACCCGTGAGATAATATCTCAACTTTGACGCGAACAAAGTCACGGGCAGAAGCTAGTATATAATAAAATCGGCTCTAAGACTAAACTAATTCAATGTTAGAAATAAATAAATGAAACAAAGTAGAAAAAAAGAAGATATTTTGCGGTTTGCACTTTATGTAATAATAGTACCTACTCGTTATTATATTTTCATCATCTTATTCAAAATCTCACACCTACAGTAAGTAGTGTATCCACATTAAGAAATACTTACTAACAATATAAAATAAGTATAAACGTATTTCATTTCCACGTTACGCTTAAGAATAATGACAATTAAAACGAATACACTAAGCACTTAAAAAAAAAAAAAAAAAAACCGGAAACGTTGTTAGACGTAGAAATATATATTTAGCCCTCTCTCTCTGGCGTGAAACATAGGCTTCTAAGTAGTAAAGTATGTACCCTATCTACTGAGCCACCTCAAGATCACTCTTTAAGTAACATTAATCGGGCTTCTTAGCTTCATTCTCACTGCTAAAACGTCGTAACTCGATCGGACAAAATCCTATAAAATTTAACCGTACACCAAAACAAATAGAACACATTTTTAGATGTCACGAATTTAAATTCTTGAGATTTTTACTGAAGTTACTAAGCGCATCATACGTCACAATTTGTAGCTCTAAAATGAATTATTATAAATAGGTAAACTTTAGCCAGACGGGATGGAGTGTATACCTGGGCCATTTTAAGGTAACAATAAAATAGATTGGCTTACTTTCATAACTAACTCGGGACACTATAGGATCCCGGACCTTTGCAAGGCTTACGAGGCGCCGAAGCCAACACTGAGAGGCCCCTTAAACAGCTTTAAGATGAAATAAAACACAAACTGACAATCCCTGTATGCACTATACAAGTTTAGTGCACCCAAGTATAACCCCCCAACTAGCAAAAAGTTGTATAGTATTTGAATTATACAACTAACAGACTTGTAAAGGTTTTATAATCGTTTTGTAGCAGTTTTATAGTAGTGTTCAATTCGACGCATTATTTATAATTATATTATTTATTTCGCTAGTTGGGCGGTTGGCGCAGGACTATTGCAGAATATGCAAATAATGAATGGAATTATATGCATGGGTAGGCTAACTGGATTGGTAACCTAGTACTATGGAACATGTTCTTATAGGTTTCGTTCGTATATGCACATTTTGGTCGTTGAGTGAAAGACGATTAACAAAAGGTATTTATATGGCAGAAGTTAGTGGCAACGCAGGGAGGGGTCGCCCTAGGAAGACCTACACTGACCTTATTGGTGAGGTTCATTGGAAAGGTCAAGTGCGCAGTACTCATAACTGGCGTGCTTGTATGACGAGATGTATGAACGTAGATGAGGCGAAAGGAGTATGTAAGGATCATAGCAGGTGGTGTTCTATAGTTTCTGCCTACCCCCATGGGAAAAAGGCGTGAGTTTATGTATGTATGTGTTGGTCGTTATTGTAAATGACACCTAAGTAGGTATAGCTAGTTTAGTAGTTCTCTGAATTAGCCACGCATCCTCAGCATCTAATTCAACTGTAGTATGCGCTAACAGACAGGATATTCTAATATAATAGCTATCGACAGATCGATAGTGTTTTGTTTTCAGTAATGACCTACTTGCATTGTGCGTCGTCCATAGGGATATTTAGGTATTAGATACCATTAACAAATAATTCTAAGACATAACTTCTCTAAAGAAACACTTTATTTTAGCCTAGAATAATTTAGACGCGGAGATGGCGGCGTTTTCGATGTTTTATATTACCATTATATCACTTAGTAATAAACTTGTAGTAAAATTATACCAAACTTAAACCTCATAAAATTTAAGGTAAAACTAAAGTTAAAACTGTTAGTTAGAGCAAACTTACACCAGTATTAAGTTTTACCTATAGTTAATATACACATCGATGTATAGGTAACATTTCATTACGAGAATCGATCCTTTGTTAAGCTAAAATAAAGAATTCAAATAAATCCATTACCACTTCGTGTCAGCCGGTTAAGATCCAATTCATATTTCTAATTGTTTACTTTAACTGTCAAGGCGCGCTTGAAACATATTCTAACCATAAATAAAACGTCATCTAGTTGCTCTCGAAACCGAGACTCAAAGGGTAAGCTATGCAGACGGAGCCACGATATCAGCTAGTGTTTCACACAACACAACCAACTTGACTACAATAAAGTGTCGGCACACTGGTAAAGCGATAGCGTTGCGATGTTTACAAGATTAAAAATATATGTTAACAAAAAAAGTTTTATGAAAATTTTAAATGTATATTGTAAATATTTGTGTGTTACGAATTGAAATGTTGAATATTTAAATGTTATAGTGAAACTGCTTTTTAAATCTTGCAATTGTTATTTCACAGGAAAAACGCTTTTGAATTTTGCATAAATTTGATACATATTTATTTGTCCAGTAATAAAAATATTAAAATATGTACACATATAAAATTATCTTCTCGTACCTATAACGAGATGAAATTATACTTTCTAGGTATACTCTGAGTTTATCTTGAGTATCTACACCTAATTAATCTCAACTGCTATTGTTATTGAAAACATATCTCAATAGCACAATCAATTAATTATTAATTAATTGCACAGGTGTTAGAGTGATTACTGATTATCTCTTCGGGGGGTAATTAATAATTATATTATAATTATTATGGAAAATTAATCATGTCGTCACCTCACTGTTAAGCATTTCGTGTATGTGATTATTATGTACGTGTACATCTCTAGTAAAACATAGGTTCAAAAGAGTATGTACCCATGGAGTTTCTTAGCCATTCTTCTCCATATTAACCTACCTTTTAGAGGGAGCAACTACATTCGATTCTTTTTTTTATATGACGTCCATAAGTGCCTTTTAATAGCCTAATTGAAATAAATGATTCGACTTTATTGAAATTTGTTTGAAGAGTTTCACCTCGCTGGTTCTCCGCTAAGATAGTCGCGATAATAAATGTAACGCAATCACAAAATGCTCGCTCTTACTCGCTTGTAATGTGCCGCATAGCTAGTGCAGTCTTAGCTTTAAAGACAAGTTAGTGCATAATGTATTTATAATACAATATGAGACATGCTTTTAATTAAGACGTAAAATTGTCTATTTAGCTTAGAGCAACGTTGTTGATTAACAATTAATGCTTTGAATGAATTCTATAGCAATATTATAAGATGAATAATTTGTTTGTTTAAAATATAATTTCGGAAACTTCTGATTTGATTTGAAAAAGTCCTTTTGCGTTGTCGAGGAATGTTATAGGCTGTATACAATCATGTTAAGTCTCACGGGATTATAGCGGTAACCAAAGATAACTTATATTGGGTAAAAGAAAACCACGTGGACGAAGTCGCGTGCAAAAATTAAGGAGTAAACATATGTGCATTGTTTAATATAAAATAAGTATAAATATAAAATATAATAAGTTAAAACATATTTCAGGTATCACTTTGGAAATGGAAGCGCTGTGAAGTACTTATGTTGTATTTAATTGGTCCATTAGCCCATCGATACAACGTACAACTCTGCTCAACAAATATGCCCTTGATTTGGTACATATTTATCAAGTTATATCACAGTTAAATTGAATCAAACCTTTTTTTATTAAGAGTCATCTTGGCTGACTTTCAATTAAATTTTATTCATTCAAAAATCTACTAACAATGTAAGAACTTTGACGATTGACGCAGTGGTTAAGCGGTTGGCTGTGGCGTTGCGTGTCGCGGATTCATCGGTTCGTTCACAGATAGTTGTTCCGTGTGGCTGTTTGTGTATGGAAGTTTATATATTCGTAAACGCATCTACGATAGAGGATTATATAGGTACCAGCTTTAAATAAAATCTGATATACTTTCCAGCTGTAAAAGTTGCGATAATGTGATACCCGTGAAGTAGTTCAACTCGTAATTGGCCGATTTCGAATGACAGTGAACATATCGTCGTGCCCGGTTGCGAGCCCACAACCTCGTGCATGAGAAACGGCTGCATTAACCACAGGGTCATCATGACTTTTAAAAATCCTCTATTTATTGCCACAAATTTAGGAATGAGGCACATTTGTTAAAAAAAGGTAGGTAACATTAAAGCAAGTGCAAACAACATGAATCGCAAACTCAATAAACACATGAATGGTTCATTTCTAATTTACATCGACATTTCGCAGTTGACAATTAACGCATCATTCATTGAGAGAATTGAACCTGTTGTACCATTAATGGTACATTATTGTGATGTAGGTATTATTATTTGATATTAAATGGGAAATTGGAGAGAATGACTAGTTCTATAAAGTAAGAGTTCTATAAGGGGAGCTCGTGGCTAAGTAATAACAGCCCCACGGGTCGATCCATCAAGTTAAGTTACGATTGCCGGGGTTGGTCCATGGATGGGTGACCATCTTTACACACCGAGACTCCTCCGTGCCTCGGAAAGCACGTTAAGCCGATAGTCTGTAGTCTCGGCTGTCATACGCGGATCTTTGACAGTCGTTACGGGTCGTCAGAAGCCCGAAAGTCTGACAACCAGACTTACCAAGGGATATCGTATTACCCAGGTGCTGGGTATTCAGCTGCATCCAGTTAGACTGGAAGCCGACCTCATAGTCAAGAAAAGGCTAGGCAGACTGAGATTGACTAATTCTATAAAGTCAAAATCTAAGTCAAATATTTTTTTTCAATAAGACCATTCAAAATTATAAACCTTTATTATTCTACACAGTTTTTAAATAACTGGACTAGTTGGAAATATAAATAATATCATGATTAAAAGCGTGACTTTCAGGCTTTAGTATAAACTAGTGTCTTGTTCAAAAAGCAATCATAAGTTTGTCTGCAACTAAAATTATATTGTACTGTCACGTAAAGCAACGAGAATTAATTTGCTTTTCCAATATTTACCCTTTTTTACAAGTCTTTATGTAGACTATTTGTTTATTTTAATTTTAAGGCCTTTTTTGTTAATCGGACACGTGAAATGGGGTCAATGGACACATCAATATGAACATCTTTTACTATGAGAACAACCCTGAAATTGCGAAAACACAGCTGCATGTATACATATAATATATGTACCTGTTCATTTATTTTTCGCGATAACCGAGTTGGTCCCTCAGTAAAAGTTGTACCTACATAATGATGAGTACAGTGACCCCTTTTCAGTTTTCTAAAAAACAGAATAACGTTGAATTTAAAATGTACCCTACGATTATGAGTGGCAAAAACTCCAGATTTGCGATAATGAGTTTAAGTGTGTAAAAAATAAATGTTATTTCAATTTGACAACGGTATGTAATATTAATTAATTTTGTCATGCAAAATCGTGTTATCCACGTAAACAATGTGTTATGAAGCTCGCATCCGCCGAACGTCCGTCCGTTCTGTTCCGAAGGAATTGCGTTGACCCAGCTTCGCTCTATACGCCTTTCTCAAAACTGTATCGTAAACCGATTCAGTGCTAGGAGCTAGCCTAACCTTATTAATATTATCTTATTGAAAATGAAACATATACCTATATGTATTAATATTTAATACATAAAGGTATATAGGTCTCTTCTGTACATGTGTATGTCACTGAACGCCTAAACGGCTGGACCGATTTTAATGTCATTTTTGATGTTTGATTTATTAGGTTTACAATTATTGAACCCGCTGCAAGCCAACGTTTGGACTGTGCAACGCCTGTCGGGTACGCTTATAAATAATAATATTAATTACAAATATAAAGTTGTTAGAAATTAAATACGTACCACTAAGTGTTATTTAAGTGTTAATATGTTCTTATGTAGGTTAGTGAAATATTGTAACATTTTAACCTACTTACCTACTACATACTATTTATTTACTGTAGGTTTTGATTAGACTAATTAAATTGAATAATTATGTCAGCGGTATGATAATGAGACAAGCTAACTCGTAGGCGTCAGAGACAATATACCTCGCTTCTAAAAAATCAAAACGCCGCCGCGCCGCCGTCTGCCACTGAAAGGAAGTAACCGCGCTTGCAACAAGTCACACCGAAAGTGACGCAGACGCATAAATAGGGAAAAAACAAACACGATCATTCAAGACATCATTATCTTTCTATCTCTGTCACCTTCGGACGTTTACTAGAAATAGAACAAGTTATATTATTAACGCAGTACATAGGTGTTCGTTCAATCTTAAATTAACTTATGTGGCACTTGAATTCCAAGTACTTATGAATGAGTGCGATTAGGCGGCGTTATCAGCATATTCTAAAACAACAATGACACAATCTCTTCATTTGATTGCATAACAACATGTCGAGCGTCCCATTTATTAAAACATTCTGAGAAACCATTAGCCGGCTGAGATGTTAAAATTTTCTGTGCTCACGTCATACTTCTGTATCAATTGAGGAACCAAAGGTTTATCATCTCTGTGCCTACTGAAAACGGTGCCTCGTTACATTAGACGTGTGATGGACAAGACCGTGACACAGCTGAACTACTCAATGTTTATTCATTACGTTTTAATTTGACGAGATTCATGAATCATAGCATAGAGACTAAAAATGTGTCATCCCTTTCAGTACCGATATGTATCTAAGTGTTACTAAGAATATATTCTCTCTCCAGTTCTATCAGTTAGATCAGTAATCTATCAGTTAGATTACAGTAAGCTTCAAAACAATAAAGGATTTGGAACATAAACCACGTTTACACTCCCGAACGACGAAGTTCAAGATTGTAAACCTAGCTCTTGTACTAGAATGTGTGCTAGTTATTTATACTAGCCGTGCACCGGTGATGTTGTCACGGTGCGTTACTCATAGACTATATAATATGTGACATCATCACCCAGTGATAACTCGCGACCACACTGCATTCCGCAATTCTCGGCTAAACAAACGCACCTTCAATTAAAAGATTATTATAAGTTTGCCAACCTGTATTACCTGCTTTTGAGTGTGTCTGCCATACTAAGGTTGAATTGGCTGCTTGGTTATAAAGGAGACGAACGATTGTTATTAGGAGATCGTCAGAAAAACCTTTCAAAAAACTACTATAATATTGATTTTGTATTCACTACTAGTGAACATAACACATAACAACCACTTTTAATAGACGACCAGCTCCATTTTTTTTTAAATACAGCTGTTCCATTTATTTTAATCGTAATAAAGTACACTTTTGTAAAGAAACCGCAGATTTTTTGTTTTTATATTTTAGGGTTGGTCTCATACTAAAAATTGATAGTTATCGTAAGTACTTTTATTTTACCACTTGAAAGATGCGCAGTGAATTAAAACTCAGCCTGTATGTTTAGGTGAGTACTGAGATCTGAGAACCTGCAAGGAACAGCCGAAAATCCTGACCGCGCGGTTACCTACCCTAAACTTTTTGTCCTAGCGTGTATCAAGAGGCAATAGTTTCTGTTTATACCATCTTCTATTTTTATCAATATTAAAGTTAAATTAAAACCTAGTGGCTAAAAGGGCTATTAATGAACCAATTGAACACAGACATTTAGCACCACTTACTTTAACGAAATATACTATACTACCTTACAGAACAAAATATTAATGGAACGCTACGATATTTATAACGCCTTTTAGCAAATCATCACAGAACCACGGCATTACGGCTCAGGCACAAATAATTAGGTACCTCTATAATGAGGACGTGTAATCGTAAAACACTCTACGTATACTGAAACTGAAAATACAAAATTCATTTTACCAAATATTACTGTACTTATTATAAAGTTGGTCGCGAATATTGGTGAGTAATACCCTTTGATTGGGGGCCCACCATGTCACCGTTATGAGTGATACGTGAATGGTTTTGCTTAATAATTCTCCCTTTGACAGGTCGCAACAGAGTATTATTATAAATTTGTGTGGTTCGATGTGTTTGCCTGTTACCTGACATAACCTCTGTATGCGCTTGACTATACATGAAATTTTACATCATCATATCATAACATCACGCCTGTAATCCCCGAAGGGTTAGGCAGAGGTGTACCCATTAGTACACCCACATTTCACCAGTTATGTTTTTAGTCCCATGTAATAGGGGGCGAGCCTGATGCCATCAACCGAGCAAAAATCCAGACTCCGAGGCTGCTGCAATCGCGCTTGCGAACACTAACCAACGAGGCAGTACAAAAAAAATCGATAAAATATTACATTATAAAAAAGTATATATTTTTACATAAAATCTTTATTTTTTTTAATAATCACGACAGTCACGCAGTTCTGAACAGTTAGTATTAGCAATTTCAATAAACATAGAATGAGAAAATCTACACAAAAATCTTTCTTAAAAAACAGTCTTTTGAACTGATTGAAATGCAAAGAGTGCACTGCGCAACACAACACAAGTTTTTCTTTGGACATAATTACCGGCGTATGCCCTGACAGACATAGTTTAAACAAAAAGTGAAATAGTAAGTCGGAACTATGTCATAAAATGTGCTAAATGAGGGCACTGCACGCAAAGGCTCACGGGCTTAGAGACACAAACGAAGACAGTAGGTACGTAGTACGTGCTAAAAATAGTACCAACACCACACCGACACAAAACTTTTGCAAAACGCCTTTTACTGTCCTGTTGTTTACTTTAACGTAATTTTATTTAGTAAATCCATGATTCGTTTGTACAACCCTCATTTTGTTTTCGGTTTATGTCAAATTTTCACGCTACGATCCATACTTTGAAAGTTGATACTCTAAATTTATAATCTAAATAATAATCATTATGTATTTATTGTTCCTGATCACACAAATTAACAGAAAATATTGTTAACAGTTTGTCAAACGTTTGTCAATTGGCTGGCTGATTTATCCAATCAAATAACTTGATATGTGATTCATTTTGATTAGCGTTACATATAAAAACCTTTACATTGATTGACTATTCAACTGGCTTCATCTGTTTATAGATTTAAATGCCCACGTATTACTATACATTCAATCATTAGTTGACAGCACATCAAGTAGTTAATGAGTCCATTTGTTTTCCTGATGGCATTTCCTCATTTATTATACAGGCTGTATATTTTTTTAAAGCTACTTCAAGAGTCGGGATGAAATCTGGGCAAAGTGGGCTTAATCATCAAATTATTTATAAGCTCTGTGTCGAAGACAAGGAAAACTGCATATAAAAAATACAACCTGTATACTGCTATAGTGTTACTGATAAACATAACTTGTAAAGTAATGTATATAAATGGCATTTTGAATTAAATGACAAACATATTTTTTTTTAGAAAAGTAAAGTTGCATTACTGTAGGCAATAGGTTGGTCTATGAACAGTAGTTTATAAATAGCCCTTTATTATCTCAATGACTGTAGAACTAACAAGTTGGTACTACTTAGTCATAACTTCATTTAAAACCGGGATGTGTTTGCATTCAACTTATTTGTCATACGCCTATTTTGTTCTACAAATGATACATCGATTACATCATTAAAATGATATAAAAGGTTAAAAAAATACGTCCTTAATAATATATGGGAAAATGTGGTTACTGTTTTATATTACTTCTACTAACGACCCGCAACAGCTTCGCAAGGGTGCAATGTAGGTACTAGCTACACGTATAAACCTTCCTCTTGAATCACTCTATAAATTGATGAAAATTGCATTAAAATCCATGGCGTAGTTCAAAGGACTAAGCGTACACACGGCGGGTTGCTACTTTGTTTTATAGTATGTAGAGATGCTAGCTTTTATAGTGAAGGTATCTATTATAGATACACATCTATAATAATATTGGATGAGAAGAACCGAACCGAGGTATTCAAACAAGTTCGTGGCAATAAATTACTTTTAATGTCTCCATTTGTAAAAACCAAAAAAGCAATATTTATCTTTGAGTAAAAATTATGGCTGAGAAACGACTATAATACGCAATGAAACGCTCACAAAACATTGTGCATACGGGTGCATTGAACAGTTCTGAGAGTGTTGGGGGGAGGGGGGGTACCTCAGTTTTTGAAACTTTAAAAAAATATTTTTTTGTCCTTCAATGTCTTCGTAACTAGAAGGTCGCCAGGTATAGTCTAGGAGACAAAAATGATCGCAATTATGGGAGAGATATTAAACTTTTGGCTACGTTATGTGTCTTTTTCCATTAGTTCTACAACATTGTGATTCAATGGATATTGTATGATCACTATTAAATCGTAGCAGAAAAAATATTGTAATAATGTAATTACAATTCTAAAAGCAATAATCATTGACATAACACTTTCTACTTTTATCATCAACATTAATAAAGAAAGGGCATTTCAAACAGATGAAACTACTATATCTTTCAGAACGTTCATTTATATTGATCAATTATCAATCAAAGTATGATCGAGAACAATTTATAGGACAGTAGGTACTCATCACTTAAATTGATAGTGATGACAATCGACACCGACTACACATTGACCGAGCAAACATCGAGAATGAAAGCCCTTGATCGAGAACGATTATCAACGAAAGTGTGAAATCGATTTGGATAAAGCTCTTAAACTGATGATAATCTCTACCACCGTCTCCACTAATACCAGGTTCCATATTATACAGTTGCCACAAAGTTCACGAGCGACTACAGTCGACGACATAAATCAGGTGTGCGAGCGACATGCGACTGATAATGTCGCGATCGGAATGTCTAGGCTGCCGCGTGCGACGGAAGAGACGTCACGATGCTTCTGGAAGACTGGGCGCCCGTGTAAACAGGTTCACGGCACTAGCAAAGCGAGGGTTAAAATTCTAATCACTTACATCAATTTCTAAACACATGGTTCAGGAACGATGTTACTGATAACACTAAACTCACACCAAAATAAGCCGATTTATAAAACTACTGCAATTTTTGGTTCAACAGAAAATAAATGCTAATGCTTGAAAGACTTACCTCTAAAGAAAAATTGACAAGCGAGAGTAAACTGCTGCGTTTAGTTGTTGCAAAGTCAGTCAACCAATCAGCGTAAGCTACGCTTGCTTGCGTTGATTTCCGTTCGAGGAACCGAGATAGAGGTGTGAACCAAGCTTCGATGAACAGTAGGCACTAGAAACAGCTTTCTTGGTATTAGGATTAAGGCCTTGGTATAGTAAACCTGAGCGCTCTAAACTGTTAACAGACGATATATTATTATTTATGTAATATCTGTACAATACGACATAATACCATATCTATATCGGCTTTAGCAGGTAGTACTGTTCCTGATTAAGTGCAATTCTTTAGATACCAATATCAGAACGGTTTTAAAAATCTACAAAATTTAAATGAAATAAGGCAGGGGAATAAAATTGAGAAAGTAATTTTCTAGACGTCTTTCGCGAAGAACTACAAATAAAGAATGAAGGCAATAGTCAGATAACGCTATTGTATGTTTCCAGGACTATAATTTCTCGATATTTCTCGATGTCAATATGAAAGGTGAAAATAGAAAATTATTGAAGTAAAACACATTAAGCCTTGGTGATTTTTTGCTCTAGACTCTTTTAATCTGCACATCTCTCTGATATAATATTATTTATTAATTACTAATAGATTCAACATAAAAGAAGTTTGAACGTTTACATATCAATTTTAGTCCCAATCTGTCAAACATGCCGCTAATTTACCCACACTTTTGACAAGCTTTTGACATTTATTGTCGTTCCGTTGAGATTGCGACTAGATTTTGAAGGGTTTTGACTATGGGCTTTGAGTTTCGGAGCATTTTGATTTAAAATAGAGTCCTTAGAGTTTCTTGCCCGTTTTTTCTATGGAAACCTGACTGAGAATTTGGAAATATAAAATGTTTTATTGCTATGTTTTTTTTTTACTTTGTTGGAGTTGAATTTGTATTCGTATTGCCATACTTAAAAAAGATATTATGTTTTAGCATCTATTAACCTATTATCGACTAATTGAGTAAACAGTTTTCCAGTTACTGTGAAGGTTGAATACCAATTGTGATTTTTTTTATTCTAAACTATCACTCAGAATTCATTTTCGAATTCGAATGAAGAAAAATAAGGAAAAAAGTTTGTATATCCACCGCTTAGCTGTGAGCACTAAAATCAAAAATATTTCAATACAAGTGCAAGTCTGTTTTTTTATTAATACAGAGTTGGAGCTCTTCGGCACCTCGGTCACTTAAATAAGTGATTACAGTACGTATAACCACTTATAGCCGGGGAACGGATGTAAGAAAACGCAGGTGCTATGAATCGGTAGTTTAATCCGGTAAACACAAGATACAACTTAAAACCAAAATTACTAAACTCTCGCGCACACATTCGCGGGTAGCTCCATTTATCCAGCTGACAACTACTCCTGTCAGAACTTTCTCGAACGTTTTGCCGGGCGCCCTCTTACGGGCGTAAGCAGCCCACCCTTGATCCACCTAAATACTCGAAGAGCACGACACGCATCACACATATGTCACATTATCACTATTTCTACATATTCGGCCTCCACGCAGAGGTTATCTGGGTTCGTCCAAACATTGACTTGTACACTTATCGGTACTTTAATGTACCAATATTGCCAATTTAATATAATACCCTATTAGGGTAAGAGAGACATCCACCGTGGATAACTCGGAAAATGTACCGGAACACGCAAACCTCGGTATTCAATTTCATAGTGAAACTTATTTTTATGTCAGCGTACTTATTCTGATCACGAAACCAAAATTGATCACTTTTGTATAGAGTATCTACTGTTTACTTACTTATTTTTAATATTTAAGTTTTATGACTAACTTGCGATGCATTCTCTGAGAGTTGGTTTTCATTTATCGTTTGTATTTCTACGATAATAATAATCGGGTAAACGGTTTTATAAAATGATTATTTGGTACCGTAAGATAGCATCTATGTGTTACAATTCACCACCCCGTTACCAATTTGCTGACATACCAATATACATGCAACAGCATCCACTAATCCTTTAAATAGCTTGCGCTGATATTAGGCGTGTGGAAGCCAGGCACAGATTAAGTAACAGTACATTGCCCTCTCTGCGGCCCATTGCTATTGCTAGTAAGAGCTCAAGACACTACACACTCGTAGTTAATGCGAGATTTTTTTTGTCGCGTCTGAGTTTTCTATCTATAACTTAGTCTATGAACAGGCATTCGCTTGTCACCAGAGTCCTTCGTGAGGGACACAGAAAAGACTTTCTGATTTGCGTGAACACAAAGGTTTGACGAAAAGAATTGAATACCAAGGGAAACTCTTCAAATTAGGTTAATCACATTGTTGGTATAAAGTTTTAAACCAGTTCCATTACTATTATTATGAGAACGATGTCGTTTATAAATGAGTTGAATTGTTTGAACTCGTTATTGACATAATGAGACCTAATGACCTGACTGAAACTAAAACTAAAAAAAAAAACTCGACTGCGGTATGCACTAAAAGATGTAAAAATAAAATATAATATTATTGTATCGTTTTTGTAATCGGGCAATAGGTTGGTACATAATTTTTAATATAATGAATTTATGAATTGACCACGGATTTTGTTTTTTAACTACACCATATATTTATATCTATAAAAATATTATTTTTAAATATGAAGTTATAGCTTAAAGATTATCTATGATTATTTTTAAGTTACACTTTTTACTGTATTCTATCAGGATCCGCGATATCCCCAAACAGTTTATTTATTTTACTGCGCTACAGATAAGCAAGAAATTATTGTGAGCTCAATAGACAGCATGCAATTATAATGAATACCAACTAAATATCGATTGGCGACGTCACGCAAGCCCTTCGAATAGTGCAGGGAAAAAAAATATCGATGAAAATAATTGGTTGTTTTTAGGCTACCATTTTTTTTCTTAACATAATTTGGTGAGATGTTTTTTCAGGTAATACTTAAAGCACACGATTTTCCGAGTGTAACTACGAAAGCGCTATAAGGCTAGCGATTCTTAATCGCACTTTCATTATTTGTGCCCGAATACTGTCCGCCTTTATTATATCTTTATTGTAGCTGAAAGTACCTCGAAATCTATCGAAATTTTAAATAAAATTAGATCAAATTACGTAAAAATTAAAATTATCGCGGCCTTTATCATTCCTACTAGAAAATACTTAAAACTCTTTGCCTAATAAGAATAACGTAATGAGATAATGAATATTATGAATACCGGCACCAGATAATATTTCACTATTTTATTTATAATTTTAACGAATTAGATAACTTAATAGTTCAGTTCAAATGTTTTGTTTAATTAATCAAAGGTCAGGACCAGATTAATAGTTACAAAGATATTTTGACGTTGTTATTTTGACCCCAATCCCTACAACATTGAGTTTACATCAAATATTAAAATAAATTTAATAACGTCAGTTTATTGGATGTCTGATATGAGTAGCTAACTACTTATCAAGTTATACTGATTAAAACTGATTGAGATATTACAGAGAATGGAAATATATCCATCTAAACACTTAAAAACTTATTCGAAAATAATTTTTAGGCGTTTAAATTGTTTAATCTGAAGCAGCCGCCACATCTTGAAACTATTTGCAGCTGTGATAGGAGTTATTAAATTGTATAAATAATAGATACGGCTAAAGACGTAAAAACTGATAATGGACCCAAAATACTTTACTGATTAACTCGTGATAGATTTTTGTAAAGTCACGAGTGAATAATGTTAATTAGTCATGTAGATAATAAAAATAATAACATTTAATTATTCATTTTATTTTTGTCAAAATTCGATACTCTACCTACTGGTACTCTAGCTACTATTCGGTACTGCTACAAAATTCATTCATGAAAAATGGCTTCTTCGGTATTGCTCCTATAGTTCAAAATAAAATATCTGTTTTAAAGAGCATGCCTTTACAAAAATTCTAAAAGGCACTTCATAGGGATTGAGAAATTTAAATTATTTAAATTTAAATTTAAAATAACAAGTAAATTATTTTTAAAAATAATGATTTATTTAGTTATTAATTATTATTGCTTGTTTGATTAATTTTATTCTGCGTATCATATATTTCGTATGTCAATAATGGTATTTTTATTAGGGCAGCATTTTTTATCGATGTCGATAATTTGAACTGCTTATCACTAGACGGTTAACCATAAACGATGCACCCAGGGGTCGAATAGTCTTATTAAATGAATATTATGTTTTGGATTTTATGATCCTACTTATCATAGATTATGTGGGACGCTAAAATATTAAGGTAAGCAGAATCAAATCACTTGATGTCACAATACTTAATCATTTTAAACAAACATATATTTTTTTCTGCATTTTGTTGAAGTTTTTTATTTATGGCAACATTGATTTTTTTTATATCCGGATACTTCAAATTACATCGTCGACTTGGTATCATGTTAGGATAAATAGTTTAAACTCTTTGTCTTCGAATACAGAGCTCAGATTAAAATGCTGGAACCATCTTCTACTCTAAACTAACTCTGAACTATATCTTATCCACAGCAGTCACGTTTTGCGATCACTAGACCAACAATCTACTATTTATTAGGAACATAGTAAAAAAAAAGTGTTGGGTTAATTTTCTTAAAATAAAATAAAATGGCGGCCATCATACACCGATTTTCTTCGAGCACAGCTAAGAACACTCCCTACTAATTCAGCTTTCAAACAAATACAAACATAATCAAAATTGGTTCATCCGTTCGGGAGCTACGATGCCACAGACAGACAGACACACCCTGATACGTTAAACTTATAACACCTCGTCGTTTTTGCGTCGAGGGTTAAATATAACCTAAAGAATACATAGGTAGAAATACCAACCGACACACAGAAATCAACGAACATCTGTTACAAAAAAACGTTGTCAGACAAAAGACATAATTAATGTAACAGATAATTATAATGAAGATAAAAATATTAAGTGGCATCATCACTGAAAATCGAGCATAATATCTATAACAAAAAAAATGACATATAGTATAACGTCAAAGGCCCTTACACGAGCGTGCGTAGTACAGTCTAACGGGGTTAATTTTTATTGTCTCTTGCATGGAGATAAGTATAACCAAAACTGTGTATCCATGTATATGCTTTTCATGGTATTTGATGGCTTCGTATAACTTGGTTTAAATAGTGAAAATCGTCTATAACCCGATGCTTTCAACGTCTCCAAATATTGACATAAGCTCATCGATTATTGTGACAAAGAAACATTAAAGGAGATTCACATCGCTTAACCTTGAGCAAGTCAATCCGACACAACGTGACTGGCATATGTCCAGTCCGAAGAAGCGAAAGACCTCAATCAAAACTCATGCTTTATTGAGCGATTACAGCCCCGGGCTCTGCTTATTTAGTCAAAATAATGTTTATTTTTCAGTTTCCTTTGCTTACAAAAGAAAATTCGAGACCGTTTTCTTCAATGGTCGATATGTGAGATTCGAACTTGAAGCGTCAACTTTTTAGGGTTCATTGAATTGAGAATCTTGTTGTCAAAACAACCATCACAGGCATTATAGATGGAGGTCTCAGGGTTGCTAGACCTATGTCATGTAACGTAAGTGATTAAGGTTTAAAGTGATTAAGATCTAATTAACGTCTTAACGACTCATTTTCAGTACACAGTTTAATTGCATAGATTTTGCGCCTCTAGTATCATGGACCTTTAGGAAATTCGGTACTATTTAAAAAAGCTCTGTCTATTCAAAGGAAATTAATAATAACCAATTAAGGTCCAATATTGTGAGTCTATCTTAAACGAAAACTGCAAGTTCAACGGATAAGCGTATAAATTCCAAGACGTTGCAAATGCAATAACAGTAAGTGCCCCGGGAGGGGAGCGGCTTGTAAATGATCACTAAAACATTTCATTAGCGAGGCTTTTTCATTTAATTATGAAGCTCAGTAAGCCTTTCTGACTTGTTTACGCTTAAAAACTTATTATTTAGCGAATTTGAGTAGGTTTAGCTAGAGGTAGAGATAGTTACCCCCAGCTACGTGGTGAACCAGAATGACAAAAATTTTAAAGGAAGAACTGCTCGACATAAAGTGGAGAAGAACAAGGGAGAAGAAGAAGAGTAGGTTAAAGCTGCGGCATCTTGTGAGGCACACCTACCGGTTGACGGCCGAATTCTTGCCAATTATTATTATGCAAACAAACACGAATCAGTGTTTAAAGACAATTATAAGTAATGGCGGAGCATGCACTGGACCAGCTCGTACCAATTTGTTTCAATCAAGGCAGGGGCGCCAAGACCAACAGACGGCAATTAAGACAACTAAAGTGAACAACCTTGACGTGACACTTAAATAAATTTTCGTTTATTTTATTCGATTTAATTGTTTTAGCGGTGACATCATGTGGATCATCTCTGGTTATAGTTTGTAATTGGGGTTTCGTTAAGAAGACATCAATGTCCTACTGGCCTTCGGGAGTTAAGAACAGTTTGTATCTACTGCTATTTTTGTATATAGATATAGTGCATCTTACATGTATATACATACTCTCGCTTTTTATCATGCTACGATTTTTACATACTTCTTTCGCCTTGTCCACGTTCATAAATCTGGTCATAGAAGCACATCGCTTTAGAAAATCCTATTTATTATCAGAACCAATAGCATAGTTACATAGCATCGTGAATTTGATGGGAATGCAAAACTGCATCCTTGTATCGAACTGTCTCAAAATATTTAAATTCTTTGATTATTATTAAAAGTTGGTGAGAACCGTGACCAATCTCACTAGTAGTAGCCCGTGGTATAATTTCTTTCGTAGTTCTTAATTATCATATTTCAACTACTAAAAGTCTAGTGTTGAACTTTGGCCTCCTAATAGAAGGCTTCAATAAAATATAATGAGGTAATGTCAAATAGGTCGTCAATAGTAAAGATGATTTATGTTTTACATCGTTTAAGTTACCGAGGTTAGGCAAAGTTGCAAAATATTTATGTTACACAGTCTCAAATAGGCGTGTCCTTTGTTTAACCTCTGTTCAGGGTACTGAACATATTATCCTATGAAACATGGCAATATTTTAGCTTTCAATCAACAAATGAATGTTGGTTATTATTAAAGCCTCGTATTCATGGTAAACATTTGTTTAAAAACATGGTTGCATAAACATGTTGCCGAGTTGCTGTCAACATATTGCGGGCAACACTTGTGTTGCGAAGTTGATCACGCCATGTTGCTGACGCCCGGCGAGTGAAAACATCAGTTTATCAAGAAATGTTGACGTGTGTGGACAACCCTTTTTTGTGTGTGGAAAACAAAGTTTCCAGCAGTATTATCGGCATCATCAACAACGTTGATCAACTGTTGCCAATCAAATGTTTACCGAATACGAGGCAAGAGACAAACAAACCATGTTAGCTCTTTAAAGTATCAGTTTAGAATCTAAACCAATAATAAAAAGTACTCAAATTGTTTTAGTCAGTTTTTGTCAGTGATGACTAACACAATATCTTTGTGAAGCATAATTATTATAATAGTCTTAGTAAAATAGGTACCTGCCTTACTTAATGTAGATAATAATTCAAAATAAAGCCCCACACAATAATTATATTTCCTAGGCATAGATTTGCCACGTCTACAAACAAAGGGACCAGACAAAACGCAGAATCAACGTTACAATTATCAGCGCTTTAAAGCGGCGGCAGGAATGTTTAAGTCATCATAATAAAAGAGTACGGATGGCTTAATAACGGATGTTATGACAAACAGGACACCGATACGTGTCACAGTCAACACTATGATGAATAATATTAAGATTATAATACTTGGAGATGAGACTGCAGTTCAGTTAAATGTAAGAACTTTAAATGATGATGTTAAGCAACTAAGGACGAATTTAACAAAACTTTTATTCTTCGTTTGAGTGTTTTATCAGTAAAATATAATTGATATCTGACTGATATTGTATGGAAATTGGAAATACCTACAGTCATTCATAATTTATTCACAGATTATTTTTTGAATGCGTCGTTAGACTAGTGGTCGTAAACCCTTCGGGGATTACAGGCGTGATGTTTTATGTTTATGTTTACAAAAACCTCTGTATTTATAAAATACTTGAATCAACCTACAAAAAGAAAGCGAACATGAACCACTAGCGATCAAATATCCTCAGACAGACACCAGCTTTCTATACATAAATTTAAACCTGAACAATGAACTCTTTATTCAATGGGAATGCGGTTATCCATTTCATAGGACATTAGGGCTTTGAACGATTAAATTAAAAGCGTATGATGTGATGCTCAATATCGTTAATGTACCTCGTAATAGACTATTGAGCTTTACGGTGTATTGATATCCATTAAGAATAAAATTAGTTTTAGAGCTTTGTTAAGCGTTGTGTTCAACGAATCGTACCATTTGCTAGTAACCTAACTTTTTAGGAACGATTGCATCCATGCCCAACCTTTCACGAAGACGGATATGTTACAGTTGTAACTTGGCTTGCGAACATGTGGGTTTTCAGCGTCTATTTTTACACATTTGTCGATATCTTGGCAAACTTTGATTGTATCTCTTTGGTAGTATGTTAGAATCAAACTCTCAATCTGTCAAAAATGCCTCTTTACATACATTTTTAGACATTGATTGTCACTGAGATGAGATGGCGACCAGTTTTTAAACGCTTTTTAATTAGTAGCAAAAATAACCAGTAGCCAATAGCCAAGTGCTTTATTTTTACTGCCAGCATCACGCGACAGAATTAATAACTTTGAAATGGGTAAATATTACAGCAGATAAGTACAGTGACCACTGTAGCGTGGTCATGGTAGTAGGTGTTTCCATTAACTTTTGATTGAAACATCATTTGAGTTATTAACAGGTTTAAAAATACACTTAACGAAGCGGAAAGTTTCATGTTCATGTTTTGTTCTGGTCCATAACTGGACTGTTTACCGTGATATTGGAGGTCAAAGTTCCAACGTTTATAAATGTTTTTTTTTTTTGGGTAAATTTTAGCTAAATTTTAAACCCCCCCACGGCCCCTGTACTGTTTAATCGTAGATCTTTGACAGTCGTTGCGGGCCGTTAAAAGCACGAAAGTCTGACTACCAGTCTTGCCAAGGGTTGTCGTATTACCTAGTTACTGGGTTGTGGAGATACGTTGCGTGGATTACATTTGACGATTTGAACGACTGTCAAGTATTTTAATTTAGAAAAGAGTTTATCACATAGAAATATAAACTAATAAAATTTAAATAAGATTGGTTTATGGTTACATCAGCCAGAGTCTCTAGTGTGTTTGAATATAGTACCTATATAATGAAAATGAAGGAATGCAATAGCTCGATTTTGACGGCACGATTAGTTTTGAGTACTTGAGTCGTCTATACTCAAACAATCGCCTACGAATGAAACACTTGAGATTCCTTACATTGTAGTATGACGGCCAGTAATTCAACAGATAGAAATATATCTGACAAAAATATATATAAAGCAAGTTTATATTGTGTGCGTTATGGTACCTTACGAGGTAAAAGAACTATCAGGGAAAACAATAGTTTCATACAAAAATTCAACATCTATACCGTCAAAATGTATGAAAAAGTATGAAACAGCTCTTTTAATAAATCAGTATGTCTAGCCTTTTCTTGACTATGTCAGAGTCGGCAACCAGTCTAACCAGATGCAGATAAATACCAGTTTTTTACATTGAGCGACAGCCTATCTGACCTCCACAGCCCAGTCACTGGGTAATACGATAGCCCTTGATAAGACTGGTTGTCAGACCTACGGGTTTCCGACGACCCGTAACGACCGTCAAAAATCCGTGTGACTGTTGAGACCTATGGTTTTACGTGCTTTCCGCAGTATGGAAGCTGAGAAAAATAATGTTGCTCTAGATTTAAGTACCTACTTAATCCATGGTAACCCCCCCCCCTCCTAGCAACAACATTTTTACTCGTTACACATAGGTTTATGACTGATGAGAGCACAAGGTCTTGGGTTCGATTCCCAGGTCGGGAAAGTGTTATTGGGTTTTTCTATCAGGAATTTCTCAGTAGCAGCCTCGGAGTCTAGATTTATGCCAGGTCGATGGCAATAGGCTCGCCCCTATTACATGGGACTAAAAACATAACTGGCTAAATGTGGGTGTACTAATGGGTACACCTCTGCCTAACCCTTCGGGGATTACAGGCGTGATGTTATGATGACATAGGTTTATACAAAGCCAAACCCTGCATTGTAGACAAAAACAAAAGATCATCTTCTGAAAAGTTTTACTGAAAGGAGGGTGAACGACGCGATCTCGACGCTGCACCTGCTATACGTCACAGTTGCAAGTAGGCCAAGTACATTGGGCAAGTTTAGAACGCATCGATATTAAGCAGAGCACCAGATGATGGTAAGAAAAGGCAACGCTAGGTGAAGAGTTAGTTCCAACATATTTTTATTATTTCAAAATCATAGTACAGTATAGTCATGAGGATCAGGCTTACCGGTGTTCGATTGACCTGGAATTTTGAATAGATAAATAACAATGCCTGACGATGTAATATGCAATCTTGTTTAAGAAAAAAACTATTTTCAAATAGAACTAGTTTAATTTCGTAATTCAAGCCTAGCCTAGTGTTTGTTCAGGAACGCATGACGTCTAGGAGAGAATAAATGAGAGGAGCGAGAGAATCCAGCATATTATGCTGGATTCTTTGTACTGAAAACTGTATTAGCTAAGTTTAATTTAGATAGTACAAGGTTTTATTAGTTTACAGGAGCACAAGACCAGTGATGCAGTATTTAGTATATATTGTTAACGTGTAGCACTAAATAGGATATCACTATTTACATTTCTTACATCATATTACTTCATTAGGTACATCACGAATATTAGACTGATGCGCAGGCGCCACTTAAGCGCGGTGCCGCTTTTAGTCTCAAGCACTTCTTAACGATTATGATTATGTCATGGCTCATCATTCTTATAATCTATATTTATTAGGAAATTAAAAAAATAGAACAAAATGACTCAGTTCACAAAATTCACAGCAGATTATGACTGGGTGCTTTTGATTTTTTTTTAATTATATTATTTTTTATTTTATTATTTTTTTTCCAATATTTTTTTGTTCCTTGTGTTAGGCCTCTGTTTACGTTTTGAATTGTCAATTAAGTATAAACTTAATTTTATAAAACTATATATAGCAAAAAAAAGTTTATCCTCTATGCGTTCCTAAACTATTGATACGAATGCAACGAAACTTTGGTAGATGTTCTACGTATACGAAACGTCCTGATTCAAAAAACAAACACATGTAACGAAGTCGCGAGCAGTAGCTAGTCGCTTATATAAATAGGCCATTTTCGTCTGTCGAGTGCACTCCAACGATTTAAAGCACTATAATCGACGCGGCCTGGCCTGCTTGCATAATTGCAAACACATGAGTTCAAGTACCCGCGGTCGTTTTGTTATAGTAGATAATAATGATACATTGTACTCATAAGTAGTTACCTACTTAACTGTAGGATTTCGTATGATAGTAGGTATAATTGGCTCAATTGCTTTTTAAAAGCTTTCAATTTTTCTCACCTGTGCCGGTGTCTGTAGATGGTGTAGCCAGGTGTCCGGATAAAGCAGGACATAGTTAGGCTTTCTGATGGCGTGTCCGACTAAAATAAGCGGTGTTCGGCTCGGCTTTTGTTGGGTTTTTTATAAAAAATATTGATAAGTTATGGTCTACAATTTAATCTTGGCTGATGACTTTATTTGACTGATTAATAATAAAGTAACTACTTAGACTGATTTTCTGTCCAGCTATTAGGTTTATAGATCTGGCATCCTTATCTGTATTTTATTATAAATATAAATTATAATTATAAACCTTGGTGATCTGTATACGCTATTATCATAAAGCTTAAGTTTGTTTATTTGTATAAACGCGCTAATCTTACGAACTCCTGGTCCGAAATGAAAAAATATTTTTGTGTATAGCCCGTTTAACGAGGAAGATTATAGGCTATTTAACATTACGCTACAACACATGACAGCGGAGCTGTAATCAAAGACGCAACTTAACGCAGTTGAAACCGCGACAATTATTAAAAACACGTTATTGGTGAAACCAACAGTTTTAACTGTTGGTAAGTACTTAATACTTCTGAATTCTTTCAAAACTTTTACCTACTGTTTGAGTATAAACATACCAACACGAAATATTTGTTGACTATACGGGTGCCTCTTGGACTTAGTAGGCTGATAAACCTAATTCCTTTTTTTACCCTTCTATGCAGGTCGTTTCAGTAATCACGTACTCTGGTGTAACTGCAAACCTGTCACGGAAATATGTACTTACGGCTAGGACAGCCTGCCTCATCAGCGCCGTCAGCGCAGTCAGGGAAGCCATCGCATCGCCGAGCTGTTTCTACGCAACGAGTGTCGTCACACCGTAAGTGGTTTGGAGGGCAATCTGCAGAAAAAAAGGTAAAGATAAAACAAAACATCACGCCTGTAATCCCCGAAGAGTTAGGTAGAGGTGTACCCATACGCCTACATTTCGCCAGTTATGTTTAAGCCCTATGTAATAGGTAATCTATTGCCATTAAACGGACACAAATCCAGCCTCCAAAGCTGCTACTGAGAAATTCCTGATGGAAAATCCCAATAACACTTTGCTCGACCTGGGAATCGAACCCAAGACCACTAGAATAATGAGGCAGGAGGTTTGTATTCCCCGAAAGAGTAGGCAGAGGTGGAAAGAGTGTTGTTACAACCCAATGTCCAGCCATCTTGCATCTTCTCATAAGCTATTGGCTGCAGCGCTGCGAGTTGCGGGTTCGATTTTCGCACGTAGTAAATATTTGTATGAATAACAGATATTTGTTCCGAGTCCGAATGTTTGTGTATATGAGTTTATATGTTTATAAACGCACCAACGATACAGGAGAACTTCCTAGTGTGAAGCAACGTTTTTTTTTAAAAAAAAAACTAAATCCTGTTTTCCGTTAAGAACGAGTTGGCCAACCAATGTCAATTTATTTAACAAATCTAATTTGCAACAGTAGAAATCACATTTAACTTTTTTTAAATTAAATAAACAAAATTAAGTCCTCGTCACGAAAAGCTATAAGTTTTGTAAACACACATTCAGGGAAACGCAACCCTAAGATCAAATACTGCGCCAGCGTGAACTTACTTCAAAATGACGGCCCAATTGTTTACATTCCATGCGTCAGACGCGTTCCAGTACCTCAAAGCATTAGACGACAACGTTTTATATCGCTATAGTGTAACCCGACCAAATGAAATTGCTCGTTAGTTTCGTATTACACGTATGTTACATTGAGTTGTTTGAATTTGGTATTACTTGTTGTCGATTGAATTTTCGCTACGTAACTTAGTTGAAGTTTAAAGTTTATTGCTGCTAGTTGGTTTTCTCTATTATATCAAAAGTCAAGATTCTTAGATGGCACGTCATAGACATTATTTCATAGTAACTGGCTCGTTCATTTGATAAAGTTCTCCATCCCTGCTCTAAGGCAAAGAATAAATTAATAAAACTATTATAACTACTCCTACGTGAAGAAGCGTCACCCGTACCCGCAGCAGTAAGTCAGGCAGTAGGCTAAGCAGTAGAGCAGTGTCATTGGCTTGATTTAGCTTTAACAATCGTTATCTTTGTACGGAGACATACACCCATATTTCACCAATTATATTTCACTCTGGCGCATTAGGCACAAATCTAAACTCCTGCAGTGAAATTGAAAATTTCTTATCTAGATCAGTCTATAGTACTGACAAAATAGTTTGTAATAAAATTTATAAATGTATGCATTACCGTTAAAAGGTCCGTTTAAGGCAGAATCGATAGCCGTGTACGTCTCTGTGTCTGTTTCATCAGGCAAATCTTTACAAAAGAAAAAACAAAAAATAAATAAAAAAAGAAAAATAAAAAAAAGAACAAGATAAACGTATAATAATAAAAATCAGTTCAATTCGTACCAGTAGTATAAGAATCACCTCCTCCAATCACATCATCACCTCTTGGCCAAGATCCAGCTGACTGGTCGTAACCTGATGAGGGCGTCTCACTGGTACTATCAATTCGGCTACGGTCATCTGGTCTCCCAGTTTGGGAACCGGTACCCGTGTTTTGATCATAAGGATACCGATTGTCAGAACCCGCGCTTTGGCCATAAGGATTACGACTATCTGGACCCGCGTTTTGACCATAAGGATCCCGATTGTCAGGACCTGCGGTCTGGCCATAAGGATTCCGATTGTCAGTGCCAGCAGTCTGGCCATTAGAATTTCGATTGTCGGGACTCGCGGTCTGACCAAAAGAACTTCGATTGTCGGGACTCACGTTTTCGCCATAAGGATTACGATTATCGGGACCCGCGCTTTCGCCATAAGGATTACGATTATCGGGACCCGTGCTTTCTCCATAGGGGTTACGATTATCGGGACCCGCGCTTTGCCCATAAGGATTACGATTATCGGGACCCGTATTTTCTCCATAGGGGTTACGATTGTCGGGGCTCGCGGTTTGCCCATAAGGGTTACGATTATCCGGACCCGGGCTTTCTCCATAGGGGTTACGATTGTCGGGACTCGCAGTTTGACCATAAGGATTACGATTATCGGGACCCGTATTTTCTCCATAGGGGTTACGGTTCTCGGGACTCGCTCTTTCGCCGTAAGGATTCCGATTGTCGGGACCCGCGTTTTGCCCATAAGGATTACGATTATCGGAACCCGTGCTTACTCCATAGGGGTTACGATTATCGGGACCCGCGCTTTCGCCGTAAGGATTCCGATCATCGGGTCTCGCAGTTTGGCCATAAGGATCACGATTATCGGGATTCGGGCTTTGATCATAAGGATTCCGATTGTCGGAACTCGCAGTTTGGCCATAAGGATCACGATTCCGATCATCGGGTCTTGCAGTTTGGCCATAAGGATCACGATTTTCGGGATTCGGGCTTTGATCATAAGGATTCCGATTGTCGGGACTCGCAGTTTGGCCATAAGGATCACGATTCCGATCATCGGGTCTTGCAGTTTGGCCATAAGGATCACGATTATCGGGATTCGGGCTTTGATCATAAGGATTCCGATTGTCGGAACTCGCGGTTTGGCCATAAGGATCACGATTCCGATCATCGGGTCTCGCAGTTTGGCCATAAGGATCACGATTATCGGGATTCGGGCTTTGATCATATGGATTCCGATTATCGGGACTCGGGCTTTGGTCATAAGGATTCCGATTGTCGGGATTCGAGCTTTGGTCATAAGGATTCCGATTGTCGGGACTCGCGGTTTGACCATAACGATTCGAAACATCACGATCCGCGTTTGGATCGTAAGGCTGGTTATAACTGTTATCAGGATTCCGATCATAATTAGTTTCTGGTGTTGGCTCGTAAGTATTTCGATAATCTGGAGTTGATTCATAAGGATTTCGGTCATCTGGGTACCGATTGTCAGGTGGCGGATAATCCGGGTTGGTGTTGCTTTCGTAATCCACTGATGATGGGTCCGTTGCAGGTGGAACTTCTGATGCTTTGAAATAAAAAAAATAAACGAAAATGTAGAAAAAAGAATAAACAAAAGCATTTTGATATATTTGGAAAAATAAACAGGTAAATAGTTATGAAAATATAAATTAAAAACAATAAATAGTTGTAACTGAAATAACCAGCTATGACAAATTAATGGGCAGACGAAGTCGGCACCAAAAAGAGATGAAACCCGACTGTGGCAGGCAAATGTCTTCGTCACATGTGAATTCATTAAAGTCGCAATCAAACGTTGTTCCCAAAAATGTTAAAAATAAAGAAACACAAAAAATAATAAATAATAAACGAAACGTTCTTTGGAACAAAAGGATAATAATAATAAATAAATATTTTTTTTAATTATTGTTATATATAACTAGCCTGTACTGTCCCACTGCTGGGCTAAGGCCTGCCTCCATTCCTTCCCGCCAAGAAGGAGATGGCGGGACGACTCGGTGGGCTTCCTTGAGAATTGGCAAGAAAAAGCGCAACATCGCGAAACAAAAAAATTGTGGAAACGGTTTGATTTTACAAACCTGGGTCAATTAATTGGGCGTTGAAATCGCCATCATGTACAGGTGTCTCTCCAAGGCGTCCATTGTTCTTGATATGGTTCCTGAGAATTTCCTTGATGGTTTCCGTATCTTCATTTCTTGTCGTCACGATGTCTAATGTGACTTTACAGAGAAAATCATCGTTGACTAGAGACCTGAAAACAAATAAATATTGGTGTAACTGTATGACTTTTGCAGGTGTAATATTAGTGCTAATCGTACTTTCACTTAAATTCTTATTTAGTATGTGAAAACTTTACGGAATGTTACATTCCCGATTCCCTTGGTCGCTAACTAAACTAAAATTAGAATATTTCCATCTTTTTCTGTCCAATAAAAAATTAAAGAGACTAATGTAAATAAGAGCTGTCAAATTTAGTCAATCTGAAACATCCATACAGTTATAGTTGACATCTTAAAACGTATGGATTAACAATACGGAGAACTTCACTTCACTTTCACTTTTTCTACTTAAGGCAAAACTAATTGGACATCGCTAACTTAGTTCTTTAATATCACCGTCCTTTCCTTTCGCTGTATGTTAGTAAGAGAAGTCAATTCTCTAAATTAAGTCTAGTTTGTGAACAAGGGAATCGGCACCATTATCACCTAGTTGTTAACTAAGTAAAAAAAATCAATTCGAATCAAATACTTTTACATCAGCGCGTTTGTGTTAAATCAACATGAATCATGTAACCTATTATATATATGTTTATGGTACATGGTTATGTAATATTTTATTAATTTGAAAAGGGAGCCAATGATTATCTTGCTCAAACTTAGCCATAGAAACCTACTGTTCCATTTTCTTATTGACTTCTTGTCAGTTTAAAATTTCCCGTAAATAATTTATTTTAAATAAAAAGTTTTGAAATTTTGTTAGGGTTGAAATCGTCAACATGCATTTTGCAAACGTGTGAACAATATTCGTGCCCTCTCTGTACCTCAGAAGACGTCCCTTTCAGTATACCAATTATAGGCCAGTATTTATTCATCCATGTTATTGCGTGCACTACTACACATATATAATACGTGTATCTAACAAGCTATATTCGTGCATCGTAGCGTTTTAATTGGCGAATGCACACGTACCCTAATTACGCCTATTGCCTATTCCAAGATTACGGATGACATAATCTTACTTGGCTTAATGCGTAACAAGCATACCTGAACGGACAGTAATCATCAAATCCTCTAAGGTAAGTTATATAATAATATACATGTAATCCTAAAGCCGATTCTTTAAGGTAGATATACATAAAATGTTAAAGCAACACTTCAGAATTTAAGATGGTTGTATGGTAAAGGAAAAATTGAGCGGCCAGAGCTTTAGGTATTTTAATTTCGTGAAAAATTGTCAGTCACAATATTGTGTGAACCGGTCCTTATTGGTCCTCTGTCAGACACAACAGATCGTTTGTTAGTTTATATGTGACTGCATTATGGTTTGGTTTGGCCATCAGATCTATGGAATAACTTGATTGATCCATATGGACCCACTGTTTGCACCGGGCAACTCGTTTCAACTTTCTGATTGACTGATTCGTTAACAAGTCAGTGTCTGTAAAAATGGTGTACTTATTTGAAATAAATGACTTGATTTGATAGGTGCAGAATATCTTATGTATCTACTATAGGTTTGAACAGGTGATATATTACATGTATCGGCAGTTTTAAGTATTATAGAGTCTCTGTAAAGTTGGTGTATTATGAGATGAACACCTTTCGAAATTAGAAATCTATTTTTTGTGATCTAATAATGATTTTGTAAACTTACTGTATCCTGACGAGGCTTGACCGCTGCGTACCGGGTAGGCTCTCGAAGAGCAGGTCGACGGCATTCGCCAACGATCGAGAGATGTTCAGGAACTCGGGCGAGTCCCTGTTCGAGTACGCTGTGATGTACGGTTCCATGACAAGGAAGGTGACGCGAAGAGTCTCTGAAACATTACAAAAATGACAATTGAACACTTAAAGAAAGACAAATTCTTTCAAATTTAAACCTTTTGAACATTTCTACCATTCTAGCACCCTGAAACATCTGGCATAGACATTTGTACTGCAATTAAAACTCTCAGCCAGAAAAAGTTTCATGAATTAGAGAGTCGGGAATCGTCGGTTTTGACAATAGACATTTTTCTTTTCTGCCTACCCCCAAGAAACACAGTTGTAATGCCATGATATTTTAAGTACTTACTCTCCCTAGGTTCAGAATCCGACTTGTCCGGAGCTCCAGACCCGACGTCCAAGTCGTCGTCCTTGCCATAACTAAAATGATAAAATAAAATATTTGAAAATAAACGTATTTTTACAAGCTTTTATTTAGCTTACACTGTTCGTATGTATGTAAGTGGTCCCTTCAAAAATTGCAAACCATTTTTGGACCATTTGTTGGTATCCGATAGAGCTGAAATTTTGCATACACCTTTAGTTCTGATGACAATTCGTCCAATAGTCAATATTGTAATAATTTTAAATTAAAGCTTGTTGTCAAAAATATTTTTTTTTCTGGATTCAAGGTGTAGACGCTGATTGATGCCGAAACATATATATCGGAATTTTACGTAGTCGTAGCTTAGTTCTGCCAAAACGAGCACAATACCTCAATAATTAAATTAATTACTTCTAACTAATTCAATTTATGCTAAATAGTTATAATACTATCTAGCAATAACAGTTTATTGTCCGTCCAAAACTTGCAAAATTTTAACAATTATTTCGAAAAATTAGATTAACTTTTTACGTGGGTTGGTTCGTTTTGACTTTAACTACAATTTATGAATTGCTTTGAAATCGACAATTATTTGTAGTGTTGTCATAATCAAAAAACATTTTCAAAATTTTCTATCATTTTTTTTTTGTTGTTCTGTAAGTAGTAGGTTACCTATTCAGTAATTTCTATTTTAATGATATTTTATTCCTGTAGGCTACTGAAATGTCCATAGAATATGATATTTTGTAGTATGGTTTTATCAGTCAGTCTAATTTACTCTTACTACCTAACTAGCAAAAAGTTGTATAGTATTTGAAATATACAAGCAACAGACATGTAAAGGTTTTATAATAGTTTTGTAACAGTTTAACAGTTTTATAGTAGTGTTCAATTCGACGCATTAGTTAAGTATTATTTATTTTTCTAGTTAGGTATATTCTGTGTTTTTTTTTATTTTAAATCGTCCATGCTATTTAAATAAATAAATAAAACAGTTTAAACAGTTCGCACCTGCCAGTGTCGTCAGGAATTGCGTCGGTAGCGGTTTCCGCTTCCTGTTCTGGAGCGGGAGACCAAAAGCTGAAGGGATCTGTAATAACAAAAAAAATGATGAGGACTTAAGTAATTTTTCGTTTCATACTCAAGTGTTCCGGTAAAATTTTTGTCAATCAATATTTAAACAAGATGTTTTTTTTTTCAGGGTGGTGGTTATTTTACCAACAACGTAAAGGCTAGGTTCATTTAAGGGGCTAACTGTAAGCCTATACGTATAATAGTGGTCTTACCCAATACAAGGTGTTTGTTAATTTACCAAAAACCTGAAAAGAGTCATTTTACTCAGCATTATGAACAACTTTTATTATGAAACCAACTATGAAATTATGAAAAAATAAACTGTTATTCTATTTATTATGATAGTGTTGTAAAGCATTTTTGTATGGAACAGCAGATTTTTTTTTTCATTATTTGATCCCTTTGTAAATGTTGATTGTAAAGATGAGTAGACCTACAATAACTTGTTTTCAGGTTTTTGGTAAATTAACAATCACAATTTTCTGAATAAAAAAACACGGCTAAAAGGTCATAAAGGACCCAGAGGTTAAAGAAGTGGTTCTAACAAAAAACAAACTTACTCCAATCTCGTTTAAATCGCTTAAGACTGCTTAAAACGGTGGGGTCTTCATCTTTCACCTCGAGGAACTCATTGGAAGCGTATTCCTCTCCCTCCCAGTAGATATCATTCGAAGATGACACCTGGAACGTTGGAAATTTTCCTCATTAGCAATTATCAATTGAAAAAAAAATACATCACAAAATAAAAATAAAATTTCGAAGATGGTTTTATTACGATTCATCAAAAATTTTATAATAAATAAAAAAATCATATATTTTTTAACGTAAAAACATTTAATAATTTGCTTAAATTAGCTTTACTATAATAATAAAAAACGTTGTTTATGAAAAGTCAAGAGCTAAATCACACAAGGTATTGGAATGTATCGATAACAGGCTGCAGTGATCGAATGGCGCGTAGTACTACATAGTTGAACAGTTAACAGCAACGCGTCACCTTTTCACGAAATATCGTGAAGAAATGTTTATTAGCTATATAAGACCCTCGGCTTGGATTATATAGGAATAAGTAAATAGGTGTTGCGTGATTGGTCAGAACCAAGCGTTCGCCCCGCCTTCATAACGATCTCGATTTAACTCCTGAATCCCGTTCTAGTAATCTCCGCCTTTATTTTATATATTATATCAACTTTAAAACAAAAATGTTATTTTAAAAAAAAATATTCAGAATTTGCGCTAATTGCGAGGCTGCGAACGCATCCCATGCAGTCGACTTTTGCAACAGATCTGGGTGCAACGATCCCCTGGCGCGCGTAGAAAGTTAAAATACATTTAACCCATTAACTTTAGTAATTATTCAATAATTAGTAGATTATAGAAACATCTTTAACGTGATTTTAAATAAAAGGTACGAACGACACTGCTTGGATCAATACAAGAGCCTTGAATTTGGGGCGTTAGCCTGTTCATTTATATAAGTGTTGCGATCGCGTTGAAATTTTCGTGGGAAAGTAAGCTTCCTAAATGTTGTAAGACTATTTTTATTTTTATTGTTATTTTGTAGGAGCATGTCATTGTACTTAAGTGTACAATGCAAATAGAATCGCACGTTATGGCACTTCTTAGCGAACTTTTAATTTATATTAGAAAACTTATGATTAATAAATTATTTGACACTTCTTTTTAAGAAAAATAAAAATGTCCTTTACATGTTACCTAAATAAATATTATCTATTTTGAAGTCAATAGTAGGTACTCACAAAAAAATGACAATAGCAATTACAAAATCTTTTATTTTTCTGAAAACTCTTTTTATTTTTTATCACTTTTCGTATTTTTCATAATCAGCTGATACTGGTCAAAAAAATATTTTTACTAACTTTTGTTGAATTTGCTTCGTTAGTGTCTAACTTATGTGTCTACACAAAAATTCTTGTGTATTTAACCAACTGCTACTAACGCCATCTGTGACACATCCTGTGTACTACAAGAGTTTCATGCAGACTAAATTCCGTTCAACTGTCAGCTTTTACTCCCGAGTTAGGTATGGTGAGTTTATAGCAACTCTTATATTTAGGTACCCGGCAGAAATCTCCGCGAGCTACTGTTAACGACGATGTTTGAATAACAATAAAAATGTAAAAGTTTAGTTTTTATAGTCACTAGATATTTAAAGTTTTTGGTCACAGTTTAGGTACAAAAGAAACAAGGAATTAATTATTTTTGTTAACTTTAAAGAATAAAATAAAAATGATCAAGAAATATTTTTTTATTTACCCTGGCCTATACTGTCCCATTGCTGGGCAAAAACCTCCTCCAAGGCTTTCCAGAAACACTTTTTCCGCGCCCCAAAATAAATACCCTTTAGATTTGCCCTTATTAAAAAAAAGCTGGACAACATTAAACACCTATTCAAAAATCGAACTACCCCAACCCTTATTAACATAAGACGGAACGGTACATCAGAAAAAAATGTTAAAATAACAAAAACCGGACAAAAGATCGTAAAATCGTCATTAAGTCGTTGCGAGGGAGTCATGATTCGCAAATAAATCGACACTCGAGCCGCAATTAGGGGAGGGTGGGGTCGTCGGCACAAGGGGGATTTCCTTGCAATTTTAGTTAGTCCAACATGATCCGCCGACGGGTGAGAACGACAAGACTTGCAAGCTAATGGTCGCGGCGGGACGGACGACTTGCCCCGACTCACTCTTGACTCGATACTACGTCGACAAAGTTCATTTTTTTCGGGTGGGTAGCTTAATTAATGTAGGCATACAGACATTATAATTTAATTTTGTTTGGCATTAAAAGTAAAGCAATACAGTTTGCGTTGTTAAAATTAATTTAATCAATTTATTAAATTAATGAAACACACTAGAATAATTCTTATCCAGACTAATATTATAAATTGCGAAAGTAGCTCTGTCTATCTGTCTGTCTACTACTAAACCACTGAACCGATTTTGATGAAATTTGGTAAGTGGCAAGTTTGAACCCCAAGGAAGGAAGGCTACTTTTTATCTTAGTCGTCGCGAACGAAGTCGTGGGCAAAAGCTATTATAAATAAATAAACTCTAAAATTACTAAAACGACTTTCTTTCAACTGATGGAAAACTACAATAATTATTAGAGAGTAACAAAGGCTATATTTTGCTTTAAATAAAAAATAGATATTCTTATCAAAACTCCACGCGGACAAAGTCACAGGCAAAGGGTAGTAAAATAAATAAGTCCCTACCAATCTCCTACGTATGATAAATGGTCCAAGATACCTCAGTCTCTAGACCTACGTCATTTCAAAATGGCTAAAATTATGAGAATACGTAGAGGAACACGTAGTCAAGAAGGTATGCGTCCTTGCAAGGTTATACTAGGGTCTTTTCCAGGTATCTGTACTAGGCAAGATTTGTATTTTTGTGTGCATGTTTGCAACGAATAAGCTCAAAAACTACTGAACCGGTTGTACATATTATTTACTATAACTTTACTAAACATTCAGTACAAGAATGTAGTAAAGTAAAGTTTGAGAAAAGATCTTTCCTTAAAATTTCAGCCATGCTAAAATGACTTAGGTTTGGCAACACTGAAATCTCAAATAGGTACCTATAGCATATCACAGCACATTTTCAGTAATTGTAGTTAGAAAGCTCAGTTCAAAACGTGTTCGTCTTAAACGTTAATGAGCGAACAATTTATTGTATTCTATCTTACATGGCAAAGTTTGTTACACTAATAAGTACAAAAAACGTTTAATCTTTTCTTATCCCTCTGCAGGGCAAAGGCCTCTTCTCATAAAGAGAAGGCATGACCATTGATCACCACGCTTGCTCAAGGCGGATTGGTGATTCCAGACTTATATAAATTACAAGATCAGGTCCTCTCTTTAGGTAATTAAAGCTCTAAATAATGTAAATAGAGCCTTCTTAAACAGAATTTTTCACCCGAAACTCACTGCGAAGATTAGTATCTAACTGTTATACTAGATGGCGCTGTGGGCACATTCGGGTTTATGGAAACATTTTTCTGTGTATTTCAGTTTTACTACGTAATTAGTAAGTAAGTATTTACGTAATATAAGTCTCAAATAACAGTCAATTATGTTTTAATTGATCTAAAGGCTGATGTGGCCGTAAGAACGGGCAAAATCCACCTTACCTACAACTAAATACGACTTCACAAACTATGATATTGTTTACTGGATAATTAATAGCAAAATTAACAAATAATTGTTGTAGCAAATGAAAACATCCTTTGTTTTATTTCTTAAATGTTCAGAAACAGCGTCATCGTAACCAAAACATGTCTGTTTGTTTATGTAAATTACATTTTGTATGTTTAAACAGAATAAAATGTACATCATGTGTTGCTACGTAGATAGTTACCTACCTAAGGCAATTTTGTAACATTCTCTAGTCTACCCAACCAAATAAGTGTGTAAGTGATTACTGTCGATAATTTTGGAATTGATGATAGTTATGACGTAGGTAATGTGATTCAGGAAAACGGATACATTAATAGGTTTAGCAACAATAGTATGGCAACAAGAAAATCCATACACAACGGCGATTTTCTAAAATTAGTCTCATGCTGACTCGTGCTGACTCGTAATACTTTACCCTTTTGATTTGATGCACTTTTTTGCACATAATTTTCCTCTACACACTTTTCTCATATGACCTTTTACGTAATCAGATTATTTGTAGCGTTATAGACAGACGCTGTGGCGGCGGACGTCTACTAACTGACTGTTATACAAAATTGGGTTTAATAATGCAAAAACGAACCAATCGACATTAAAATTTCGCTTTTTGAAATTAATATTAAACTCTAATTAGTTATACATGCGGTAATTGTTATTTATAAAGATAGACAGGGTGGTATTGCTTGATGGCTGGTTTGGACATAGAACAAAGGCTATTCTCTAACTTCCTTATTAATAAACCCAGAGTAAAATTTTTCTAAATTAAAAATGTATTCGAAGTAACTTTACTTCAGGTTTATTAATACAGAAGTAGTCCGCACTTATACGAAAGAACAAAATCAAAAAGATTGGATGCAATTAATCGCCATCGGCTATCAATTGGGGATTAGATTTCAAAAGCATATTTTGGTCTGTGACGTCATCTTTATAAACATCATTTTAATGATCAATTTGTAGATCAACATCATTTGCTTGTTTGTCAAACTTCCCACAGATCATGACGTCAATCAGTTGGCTTGATTATTTATCAATACTTATACTTTCTTGAAGGTTAATCTCATCAATCATTTATAGCCAAAAATCTGGTATTCTGTCAATATTTAACTCTCTAACCTTTTAGACAAAAATTTCACACGTGCGTCACGTTTCGTGAACATTATATTTTTTAAGTTAAATTGTAGGCAACACAGAAGGTACATATTGTAATAATTTGAATACCGGCCTATTATTGTCCCACTGATGAGCAAAGGCCTCTTTACATACAGAGAAGTCATTAGCTTGGATCACCGCGCTTACTCAAGACGGATTGGCGATTGTTTCCTTCATCGATGTCAGTGATGTCCAAGACAAACTTTATTTTATAGATAAATAATTCCATTGGAAAAGCTGCTGCAAAATCATTATGTAAAATGCAAAACCTCATTCATGAAATATGGTTGTTCTAAGTAAGTTATAATAAAATGCAGAAATTCAGAAAAACTTTAAAAGAGCTTTTATTAAAAACAGTTATTACACATTTGACGAGTTTCTCATGTTTACTAGCTATTAATTAAAACTGGACATCCTATGTTGTTAATATGAAGTAAGGGCATTAAAAAACCCTTCCGCGTCGCTCTCAAAGAGGCAAGTCCCCAACAGCATGGCCACAATGTATCGAAATATTCATTTTTTGCCCCATAAAGTTATATGAATGTAAAAATTCCCTCATTCGAAATCCGGACAAGTACCAAAGTGACTTTTTAAATTAATTTTTACTATCTGAAGTTTATCTTAAACACCACTGACATCGTTGCATGCTTCGGAGAGCACGTTAAGCCGTTGGTCCCGGCTGTCATACGATCTTTGTCAGTTGTTACTGGTCACCAGAAGCCTAAAAGTCTGTTAACCAGTTTTACCGAGACGTTTTGTATTACCCAGTTACTGGGTTTCGGAGGTCAGATATGCAGTCGCTCAATGTAAAATACTGGTATTCAGCTGAATTCAGTTACAGTGAAAGCCTATTTTTGACAAATAAATGGTTTTTAATCTGATCTACGTAGGTAACAAAAACTAAATTCGTCTATTTTGTTACTTGGCAAGAATATCTACAATATTAGTTCGAATCTCCCAACCACGCAAAGCGGAAACGTTAAGTATCAAATGCATTTATTCAACAGTTCACATTATGTAAACATAGATCGCAAGATTTTGAATGTAAACATAGTAACTGATAGATGGATGTAGGTACATAAGTACCGCATATAGAACGGTGACGATTGATATTTAGCGGGTTCAAAGAATTAGGTGAGAACTAGTAAAATACAATAATTGGGTCAAGAAGTCAAGATCGCGTGCGTACTCAGTGCGTGGTTATGTAAACAATACGTGTGTATTGCGTACATAGCATTTGTTAAAGCAGGTGTTGGAAGCTTTTGATGTTGTTTTTTTTATTATTCGTAACTATAGCTTCTCCATCGTGTTTCACAGCTTTCACGGGCGCAGCGAGTAAGCCGGCTTTATACCTCTTGTTCAAAAATAAAAATCATTCAAGTATTACGTAGGAATGAAAACGCGTGCGCTGTGTTATAAGTGACTGTACTTGGTTGAAAAATATTTGAATCCTACAAATCAAACGATAGTACTTAAACTTATATTAACTGGAAGTAACAATGTAAATGTAAAATATGTACAATTTAAAAAAAGGCAGGAATGAGAAACCTCTTAGGGCATCAAAAAATTCGTCCGCGTCGCTGTCAATGGGGCAAGTGCCCAAAAGACATTTTTCCCGCGCTATTTCGTCTGCTAAGAAGGACCCACAGATGAACGCTGGGCTATACTGGGACATGACCGATTCCAGGTCTCCTCACAATGTTTTCCTTTACCGTCGTCAGTGATCTCTAAGATAAACTTAGAAATCACATAGTATGAGTTAAAGAAGTCACATTTTTGCCCGGTATCGAATCCCCAACCTCATGCACGCTAGGCGCGCGCGATACCTAACACTAATGCGCTATCACGACATTCACACCAAAACACGCATTATTTCAAAAACGAAGAACAGTCTTCCTGAGTGAGTAGATAAATCAAATAGTCCGGTCCTTTATATTTTCGTAACCGGATACATTTAGATAGCAATAGAGGGTTATTCTGTAAAGTACTTATCTACACTTCAAATCTCATCTGAGTATCCACACACAATTTAAAAGTGAACTCAATTGTTTTAACAATCAATCATCGCTTGCAGTATGACTCTTCAACATCGTTCGACTTCTAAGTGTATGCTAGATAAATAGGTTATTTGTTTATTTTACTACTTCTAAAATAACAATAATATCTTATAATTAATAATATAATTACAATGTATAAAGGAGAAACGAGGAAGCTCACAGGGCATTAAAAATCTCGTCCGCATCGCTGACTATGGAGCAACTGCCCAAAAAGCTAACAAGAATTGCCACGTTGTATGGCAATACTAATTCTATGCCCCAAGAAAAGGCCAGCCCTCTAGTCAGGCGATGAGTCGACTGCAGGCGCTTGGCGATCCCGCAAAACAAAGTGAACGCTCGGACCTCCTACAATCTCAAGCTTGTAGGTAGGTAAAGTAAAATATTAGAATTACAAACACCCCAAGACCACCAAAAAGTCGTTAAAACCCATAAAAATAATAGAATAACGAAGAAATGGGCAAAGGGTATGGAGTTTCCTCATTAATAGGTACCTAGCTATATTAACGAAGGCGGGCCCGTCTAATTGTCTTCACAATTAGTACAACGGACCGCCTCCAAACTGAATAAAATTTGAAAGCTATCGCACGAAAAAGGTTGTATGAAAATTTATGAAAATCATTCTGTAATATGCGTAGAAGCATTTTAAAGCTCTTTTTAATAGTTAGACATAACATAAACATCATAACATAACATCACGCCTGTAATCCCCGAAGGGTTAGGCAGAGGTGTACCCATTAGTAAACACACATTTCGCAAATTATGTTTTTAGTCCCATGTAATAGGCGGCGAGCCTATTGCCATACAACTTTGCCCGACCTAGGAATCGAACCCAAACCTCATGCACAGCAGTCGCGCTTGCGACCACTAGACCAATGAGGCAGTCGAGACTTTTTACTAGTTAGACATTTTATTTAAAAAACCGGATGTTGTCATTGATAGGCTGTACGTATTATAGGTAAGTACTGACGGGTGTAAAGACACATTATTCTCTCTGGTTACGGAGATATTAAGGTCAATAATCTTTAACGTATTTTTACGAAACCAAGTTTTAAAGGTTATAACTAAACTTTAAATTCTTACCCCGACAACGTCCTTAGCCCGCTCGTACAATACGCACTACGAAAGATGAGACTGAACATGCGTCAGTAGAGGAGCCTCCGCAGGTATGGATGTACGAAATAGTTATCCATAATTTGTGTATCCATTTAGGGATTTTTCGATGACATTTAGATTAAAATTCTTGATATTTATAACGAAATAATAAAGTTTGTGTGGTGCGTCAAGTCTCATCTTTCGTGGCGTATATTGTAGTAAACCTACTGACATCGCCACATCGTCATTCACACCCTACGTATTTATTCATCAAAATAAAAACACGTAACACTGTGAAATATTAAAATACTTAAACTATTTAAACCAACGTTAAGTCGCTCCTTCTCCTAAGGTTCATTATCTATCAGTTATCAAGTAAACCAAGGTTACGTTATGTTAGTCACCAAACCACGTTAGGTAACGTTTCTGTATTGCTAACAAACGAGAGTTTACTATGAGCTGCGGTATAAGTTATAAGCGATAATCTATAATATAATAAAGCTAAAGAGATTTTTTGTTTGTTTGTTTTAATCTCTGAAAATACGACTACCAGTTGGATGGGAAAAAATGTATTTGTATATCAAAGCAAAATTCGCAAGGAATCCAATAATATTATAAATGCGAAAGTGTGTCTGTCTCTCTGTTGCCTCTTCACGCTTAAACCGCTGAACCGATTTTGGTGAAATTTTGTAAAAAGATAGTTTAAGACCCGGGGAACGACGGAAAATAGGTTTTATTCCGGAAATCATCCTCTAAGGCGGTGAAAAGGGGGGTGAAAGTTTGTATGCAAGTACGATATAAACAAGTTCCACGCGGACATAATCGCGGGCAAAAGCTAGTCGCATATATAGCTAGCTAGAAACGTAAATGTTATGTAACACGATAGCGGAGCAGTTACCAAAGACGTGCCTGAACGCGGGTGAAATCATGGGGTCCTGTAACCGATTTTTTTTATCTCTTAATTATTTCATTACGAGTTATTTAATTTCGTTCAAAAACTAGTCGCAATCTCATCTCAGCGACAATCAATGTCAAAAATTTGTGAAAAATGTTGGTAATATACATAAATACGGATATACAGAAAGTACCTAAAGACAGTGTGCTAATCCCACACGGTTTTTTACACTAGGAGTTTCTCCTGTGCCGTGGGTACGTTAACATACAAGAACAGCCAACCCGTAACAACCATCTGTAAGTCATACAACTATTTGTGCCGTGCGGGAACGAACCCACGACATACAGTGCAGCAGCCAATCTCTAATTAACTGGCTTTGTCTTTGTAGTAAAGTATTTTATATATTTTAGTTTAATTGGCTTATGTTCAGTTTTCTTTTTAAAGTTTAAATATATAAAACGCTGTTCGCTTGTAACTGTGAGCCTTGACATTGAACTTGGTTTGCTCCGTGACGTAGGTCACATTAACATAATAATATCTCGGTGCTGGTTAAATAACACAATTTGTCTGCGAATTTATATAATTTTGATACTTAAAACTTTAAAGAAGTTTATAACTAGGTATAATATTATTTACTTTGTATTTGGCGAAAAGACATTTACACCTTTTAACTATTCGGTATAAATGTTTCATATGCTCCATTTTTACTTTAATTAAAGCATCGTGTTACTGTTATGGTTATAAAGAAGTTGACATTTATAATTCTGCTCGCGTCTTCATCTGCGTTAATTTCCGAATTAAATCTTAGTCCTGCATTTTCCCTCGGGAACACAAAATCGAGATAAAAAGTATGAAAACTCTATACGCTATTTCAGACTATAATTTATCATTGTGCCAAATTTTATCCAGATCTGTTAAGCCGTTCTAGCGTGATTGAGTAACATCCATCAATCAAAATTTTCACATTAAAAATAGTTGTAAAAAAATGGGATATTTTTCAGTGAGTGACAGTACTCAAAACAAAAAATTTTAATATTGGACCAACCCTGAAAAATGAAAAAGAAAATTTTCTGCTCGTTACCTCCATTTCGATCGTGTTGTATTTTTGTAGGGAACAGCTGTACCTGCATATTTAGAGAAATGATCTGACCACATCTTGAGGTTGCTACAGCATCTACATACTCTACATAGTAATACCTACATCCTTACTCGAAGATCTGAGTGATTTCCTTTAGTAATTAAAGTCTGATAAAGTCCCACACTTAATTTGTTGTACTTCAACATCTATGTATTTTATTTCTCTCCCCATTTTATATATATATATATATTTATATATATTTTTTTTTGTATGTATGTATATATGTATGTATTTTCTGTATCTGTGCACCTACTTTGTTTTTGTCTCTGCATCACCCTAAGGTAGACTGGTAGAAAATGCCTAAGGCATTAAGTCCGCCTTTGTACAGTGTATTTTTTACATGTGCATAAAGTTTAATAAATAAATAAATAAATAAATAAAGAGACGATAAACGTGGCCAGTTCGGGCCCAAAAATTATAGAAGAGCCGTATGGAATTATCATCGTAGTGAAAGGATTGGTCAGCTAGACCGAGGGCTAGGCGTCCAAGTTGCACCGAGCGTTTTAAATTGCAGTAACTGGGCTATCATACACCCCTCTTTTTTATTATAGGTAAAAAAGAAAGGATTGGCTTAAATCATTGACGCGAAAAGAAAAAGAAGGAGAACAAAACGAACTATTCTCATACGACTTCATAATACAGAAATATTTCAACTGTAAAAAAATCTTGCAAAAATCACAATAAAATAAAGAAAGCACTGTCTTCACTTGTTGTTTCCCACTATTCCTTTGCATTCAATTTCAAACTTTATTTTATAAGTAAGAAGACAAAACATTTCTTTGTGAAAAGTAAACGTGAACTTTAAAGTAAAGTTATGAGGAAGTTAGTGAGTATGGAAACGACAGTTGAACGGTAGGTAAGTAGATATTGCTTGAATTTACTTTCGATTTCCTCAGCGAAACAACTTAAATCGGATTCACACTTAACTTCCTAAACACGTCGCGTCGGGTCGTGATGCATCAAATTCCAAATCAAAATGTTGCACTTATAAATATTTTGTGCGGTTAAAAAACACATCACATAGAATTACATATTCTTCCCATCAAACTGAGTAATATTGAGCAAAATTTATTGCTGGTAAATGACTTTTATTATTTTAAGCTTTTATATTTAGCTTGCACTGTTCGTATGTAATATATATGTATGTATGTAGGTAAGTTATCCTTTCAAAATTTGCAAACCATTTTTCGACCACTTGTTGATATCCGATACAGCTGAAATTTTGCATACACCTTTAGTTCTGATGACAATACAATGTCCAATACTTAATATTGTAATAATTTTAAATGAAAGCTTGTTTTTTTTAATATTATGTTCAATTCGTTTTTTTTTACTAACGGGTAAACCTCTGCCAAACCCTTCGGGGATCACAAGCTTGATGTTATGATATGTAGTTTTTTTTTTATTTTAAATGATACTCATGTTAAACATTTTGCTTATTAGTGCATGCACAGGAGTCATTGAGGTATTTAAAGATAATATGTAAAATTCGTTTAAAAAATACTTTCCGCTTCGTCACGTGCACACTATTCCAAACTGTTTTCAAGTGATGTGAAATCAGAATAGTGCACGCCCTAACACAAAAGATGTATATGATCGATAGACTTGTGTACCTAGTGATGCAACATGAATTTACGACGCAACACGTGAGCAAATCTCGTGTAAGCGGGCCTTTATATATGCTCTAAACAAAACTGAAGTTTGCTGTAAAGTTTCATAAAATCTAAAAAGTTGAGGATAACTTTCAGACAATACTTTGGTGTTTAGTCCTATACAAAAGGGTGTTTTTAAGTTGAATGCAACAAAACTTTTTTTTTAACTGTAATATTGCCCTCTATTCCAGCGTCGAAGACTTCTTGTAACTCGATTCTTTAAGGTTTCTCTTCCGACGTTCGGTAAAACCAGCTACTCTACCGTCATTGAAAAATGGCACAGTCAGTAAGTTCTACTACATATTTTAGAATAATTTGGTCACACTGGAAATGTGACTATGGAAACTCACGCCTTTCTTCCATGGGGGTAGGTAGAAACCACAGAACGCAATCTGCTACGATCCTGACATACTCCTTTCGCCTCGTCCATGTTCATACAACTCGTCACACAAGCACGTCGATTACGAGTACTGCGCACCTGACCTTTCTGAAGCACCTCACCAATAAGGTCAGTGTAGGTCTTCCTAGGGCGCCCCCTCCCTAAGCCACTCACATTTGCCATAAAAAACACCTTCCTTCCTACAATAATTGACCCGTGTCAACTATTCTCTTGTGTTAATACACAGTGAGCACAGTAGCTGCAGAGATTGACTGATGCGCTGCGTGTCTCGGTTTCGATTTCCACACGGAACAAAAATTTATTTGGTCTACTGTTAGTTGTTTGTGTATGTTAGTTTATCTGTTTGTAAATGCACTCACGGTACTTATAGGAAAAATTACAAGTTTAAAAAGAAAATTAGTTTTATGTAAAAGGAAAGAAGACTTCGACTTCGCCTACCCAAATGTCCCTTCTTTGGTATTGTTCGTCGTGTCGTTGAGCTCCTTAAATTCTGAGTCGAGCTTGACGATTTCTGATAAATGCGTGCATTGACTGGACAGGCCGACTCAAATTTGTGTGCCTCTCTCCTCAAGAGACCACCTCGGACATTAACCTACTTGGTTCGCATATGATTTGACCAATACAAGTAATTGTATGGACTTTAAAAGAGACTTTGACCTCTGAGTTTGTTTCGGTGTTTCTTCTCAGAGCAGTCGGCTAGGAAACACTGGACTCGTCTAGTTTAAAATGTGACGTGTAAAAGTGTTATTTATAACCAATTTACTGAATAAATATCATTTCATTTCATTTCATTTCATTTCACTGTTCCTTAACTTTTCTGGTCTCAGGTTTGCAAATATTTACTGAGTGCTAGCTCTGGAGATAGATCTCCTACTCGAGTAGTGTTATTGAGATTTCTATTAGGAAATTCTCGTCCGCTGTAAGTCTGGGTTAGCTTAGTTAATGGAAATTTCACCTTACAGTTAATATCAACTCTACGTCTGTATCCTATTAAACTGGCTTAGTTACCTATCTAAACTTTTACAACGGTATACACTATTTTGAATTGGAAACTTTTAATACACTGTAGAAAGGGACATCAAGGTGAAACTTTTAGCCTGTTATAAAAAATAAAATAAACTGTTCCACATAAATAAGCTATACCTATGGTCAAAACGTATGAAATTGACGAGGTATTTAACAAACCTAAAAAAGAATACTTTTGACGGTCTAGAATCGTAAGAAGTACTGACTCCATGGTGAAAATTTATCTCACGATATCTACGTGAATCCGTGTATCCACGGTGTATAGTGTAAAACTCTAAACCAAAATGGCATTAGAAAATCCTCTGCATCGTCATCAATTCTGGCGGCATTGCCACGTTGCATGGCAATGCTCTGGCCACGGTAAAAGCCAGAATCGGTACACTCGAATCACCTATTTGGTTTACAGAAAACAATAATCATCTTTCTGATACATTGCCATTAATTGTTATTTTGTGTTGACATATTAAGATTGTGGTGTCTAATAATTCTAAGTGATTTAAAAGAATTAATACACTCGAAACATCAATTAAAATACATACATGACATACATAACATCACGCCTGTATAATCCCCGAAGGGTTAGGCAGAGGTGTACCCATTATTACACCCACATTTCACCAGTTATGTTTTTAGTCCCATGTAATAGGGGGCGAGCCTATTGCCATCAACCGGGCACAAATCCAAACTCCGAGGCTGCTACTGAGAAATTCCTGATGGAAAAACCCAATAACACTTTGCCCAACCTGGGAATCGAACCCTAGACCTCATGCACAGCAGTCGCGCTTGCGATCACAAGACCAACGAGGCAGTCAATCAATAAAAAAATATAAATATATAAATTAACTGCCTCTATACCAAATGCTTTGTTTGACTGTACCTAGAAGGTCAAAATCAATAATATACTGATTATAGGTACTATTAGTGAACTTGGCGATGGCATACGGTGGCAGCACGTGCAGCTGACTATAACTTTGTATGAGAAATGCACGTGGCCACTCCATTTAAACGCACATTCAGACCGTACTATTATTGTTAGAATTAGTAGTAAACGTAAGCTTTCAGTAGTACGGTCAGCGTGTCGAAAGTTCTTGATATAACTGGGTCGAATTACGATGTGTAATACTTATTCATTAAATGTTTAGACAAAAAAGTATCTATAATCGAAGTTAAAAATAGTATACGACGCTTGTAAATAATATTAATATTAGGTATTAAGTGCAATTTATATAAAAACGGTAGGTATTTAATTAATTTTATAATTTATAAAACATTTAAAATAATTTAGGTAGGTAGTGTAGCTGTATGTCAATGTATTGAAGTGTCAAATCAGAGCAATTTTCTTTTGCTTACACCCGATCAAGTAGATGCAGGTTTTTTGTGTTATTATTTAAAATGGATTGCCTTTTAATTTTCAATATTTGCTGTAACACCGGCCATACTTACATGATAAATTCAATTAGGAAACTATTTCAATCATAAAAACCTCTGTGACTCATACTACAGACAGCGTAAGGGATAATATTGAGATTCTTCTATCACCTTTTGGTCACAGAACCCTTAAAAACAACCACTATACAAACACACGTTTGCTTGAAATATCATAACAATATTTTGAGACAGTCTATGATCGATACTGAATGTTAATGAGCTTTCAGACGCCCAACAATGTTCAGCAATTAAATAAAACAGAGTACCTAAGTAAGTGGCTACAAAGTATGAAGACGGTGGCGGTTTTCTTGTTAATAATATCATAGACAACTGTTACAAACGTACGTACCCTTTGATACGTACCTACAAAATGGTAGAAAGTACTTAGAACTTTATGACGCAAAATTTGTACCTCATCCACACTTGATTTACCGTTTTTTTTTTAAACATTTGCTTGAGCCTTTTTTTTTTGTATTTTCTGGGTTTTTCTGCATTCTTATCTCAGTCGCAATCTGTAAATTTTTTGACGTTGACTGTCGCTGAGTTGAGATTGCGACTTGATATTAAACATCTTTAATTACGGGAATCGACCTTCAAATGTACCCAATGAATGTATCATCAGTACATAATAATGTTCAATTTAGCGTTTATTTTTAGTCTCGTGAGATATAAATCTATAAAGTAACGAATCTACTGTTGAAGCGTTTTCGAATCTCATCAAGCGGATATCGTAAGTATCCATAATGTATGATAGCACTCACAAATATTAGATTTTATAACAATCAGGAATAATATCAAATGAGGTGCTTAACCTATTGACCTCTGCCGTCGATGTATAATAAGCCAGACCGAATATTAGGTGCTATCGTGCTAGGTGCGAAACTAGCTTTAAAAAGGATTCAATTATTTTTTCTTGCATAATAATATGATGTTCTAAGGTAACTTTTATTGGTCTAATTGACTGCCTCGTTGGTCTATTGGTCTTAAAGCGCGACTGCTGAGCATGAGGTCTTGGGTTTCCCACGTCGGGATAATTGTTATTGGAATTTTTTTATCAGAAATTTCTCAGTACCAGGTTCTGTGCCTGGTTTGGTGGCCGGTTGATGGCAATAGGCTCGCCGCCTATGGGACTTGAACATAACTGGCGAAATGTGGGTGGACAAATCTGTGCCTAACCTTCCAAGGATTATGTTTTTATTAATACTTTTTTTTTTTTTTACTTTGACATGTTACCCCACACTATAACAATTGAAGGGGCCACTAAGGGCCGATGCCTGCCGGGGCTGCGGGTTGTTCGAAAGAGATACCGCGCCCCCGGAACGCAAAGGGCACAAGAAGGAACATGGATGGGTTTTAGTCAGTAAAAGTCTGACACTCCCTCCCGCCCCGCCTAGGGCGGGGGAAGTCATTTGATGATTTCCCATCGGTAAAAAAAAAAAAAAAAAAAAAAAACCCCACACTATGAATTTCTCTAGTATCCTTCGTGTGCTTACAAACATAATTACGAACTCACAACAGACCAGACTCGGAACAACTACGTGAAGGTCTTACAATCCGTAAAAAAAAAATACGACTTTCCAGATAGAAATTATCTGAAGGTAAAAAAAAAATCCTAGGTAAAGAAAAGTCCTAAATAAAAGTCTTTTCCAGTCATTTCTCAAGTTTCAATCAATAGTTTTTAGTCTTTTTATTCTATTTTGGAATTTGTGTAATCAGTGCAATACCGAGCCACAACGTTTTTCACAACAAAGGTCACATGGCGAGAAATGTTCTAAATATACTTAAGTCTGGTCATTTCTCTAGTTTCAATCAAGTTTTTAGTCTATTCATTCTCTGGGTATAGAACTGTCGACATTTTAACACAGCTTGAGAATCATTATAGACAGAACTAAAATACGCACGTAAGGTAAAGGCACCTAATTCCGCGCTGTTTTTAACATAACACGAAAGAACATTATAAATTAAGTATTTATCGGACCTTTGTGTACAATTTTATATTTTTATCAGAAGTGTTAGCTATCAAATTTTTGAAAAATATTTGCAGTTTGTCAGTAGAAGGTTATTGAAGCTGATAAAATAAATAAAAATATAAAAAAGTCCGAGGTACCTTATTCCGATTTAAAAATCGTAATTCCGATGCATTTGGTTCCTAATTCCGAGTATAAAAATAGAAAGGGAACTATGTAGGGAGAATTATACATGATGTTTAAAAGTCAAATCTGTTTATTTTTTATATTAAATCAATTCTGTTTTTGTTTATTCTAGTTTTATTCTAAACCCTGTTTTTTATTAATATTATTCCTTAATCTTATAAAAATATAAAAATGAATTAACAATATCAACATTAAAATCTAATTGTTGCTTAACAAAAATAATTACATTATTATTATTTTTGTACTTACAAGTTAAAAGTATAACAATTGCTATAATCATATCAAAATTAGAGCCTATTACGAGATCCAAATTTGTTTATTTTTTATATGAAATCAGTTCTTTTTTTTGTTTATTCTAGTTTTATTCTAAACCCTGTTTTTTATTAATATTATTCCTAATATAATAAAATAAATAAAATACATGCAATTAAAAAAAAACTAAACGTAAAAAAAATAATTTTATTATATTTTTTTACAAACACACACTCCAATTTTATGTATTTGTATAGATGATTAGTATTCTTTCAGTTACTAAACGCGTATCTACTAAGCACATAAAATAATGAACACTCTGTATTTAAACAGGGTCTTAACTAACTTCGGAATTAGGTTCTCATGCAATCTTATTCCGACGTAAATACATCGAAATTAGGTACTCATGTAACCTTATTCCGACGTAAATACATCGGAATAGCGTTTTATGATGCTAAATCAAAGTTTCTAATTCCGAGTACTAAAAAGTAAAAGATTTTTTAATATTATGCAAATAAAATAATGTATAGTTACAATATGAAAGGAAAACAAATATAAAGTACATACATATAATAACAGAACACTTATAAAACCTAATGTCTTCACTAAAATCTTCTATACAACGTATTAATAAAGTACCTGTACAAACAATTTTTGACCTGCTATAATTAGTAAATGCGACGCCACGGTGTACCTCGGAAATAGATTATTAAATGTATGAGTTATTCATTAAGTCAGAACTAACACATTAAAGTTTATAATCATAAAACAGACACCGAAATTTAAAAAAAACTAAATGTCTTTAAATTTGTTTTTCCGTGGTATACATCGGCTTTTAGGAACACACTAAAATATTTTGCACCTAATGCCGCGGTATTTTAAACACTTATTTTCTTGCTAATTTGCAAATAAAATACTCAAATCTTAAGTGTTTTCGATAAAAAATATTATCCTTTCAATATTTCAACCTAAACGAAAACTCGCGTTGTATAAAATTATTACGTAAAACACTATTTGGCAAATCGTAATACTCACGTGCATAAGGTCCCAAATGTATGAAGTGTGCTTTCGACGCCGCTCCCCGCGGCAAAATGACCGATTATTTTACACTGTGACCATACTAAACTCTCCTTTGTATAAATAAATATGAACAGATAATTATTAATTCATTATTTTATCATGCAGACCATAAATAACTAGTAAATTGCTTTAAAAAACTGTTTTTCTAAATACATCGGAATATGATGCCATTTTTAGAACCCCTCGGAATAAGGTGCATTTACCTTATTTACGTAGGAAGTAATGTCATTATGAAATATGTTTAACTTTTGTATCGACGTTGACCAGCAATTGCTATTATAATGTACTTCCAATTAGGTTAGTTACCCGTACTCTCTCTAGGGTAGCCGAACAAACCAGAATGGTTCACTGTACCTACCTATGGTTCGTTATTAATTTTGTTAATCAGTTGGCAGGTACGTATAATAATATCCTGACTTTAGTTGGGGAAAATTGTATTGGAAAGTAATTATTATTCTCAATATTATCTTGTACTTGCTTTTATTTATTTATTTATTTTAAATAAATATATATTATAAATAAATTTAATTTTTCCCCAATATTTAGGGAAAATTCTATTGGAAAGTAATTATTATTCTCACTATTAGGTATCTTGTACTTGCTTTTGCCTGCGACTTCGTAAATTTCAGTTATCGCAGACGTAAATGAAGTCGCTTAGTGAAAAGTAGCCTCTATGTCCTTCCTTGGGTCCCCGTACCAAATTTTATCAAATGATTTATGGACCGTTTTGGAACGAGCTACTAGCTTCAACTTTCTGACTAACTGAACGACTCCTTGACAATTCAAAAGTGTCATTAAATGGTCTACTTGAAATAAATGTTGTGACTTTGACTTTGAAAGCGTAACAGAGAGACAAAAAGAAACTCAACGCAAAGCATTACAAGGGTTAAATTCAACCTGGAAGTAACCTGTAGATATAAACCGGCTACGCTTTTGGTTCATTAACATCAGCCGTTCCATACATTTTGACCTTGACACTCAATACCTTATTTGCTCTTCCGTAAATATATGCTTAGGTGGTGGGTATTTATAATTAAGATCATTAGGGACCCTGTCGGGCACAGCGATATGGTGGGAGAAACGAACCTCTATTACGCTTTTGTATGGGACAGGTAAGAATTATAAATAATACTATGGTGTAGTACGCGGTATTTACCAATTACGTATAACATTAATACTGGCCTAATTGCCCCACTGCAGGGCAAAAGCCTCTTCTCACGCAGAAAAGGCATGAGCATTGAGCACGGTTGCTCAATACAATTTCAGACTATACCTATTTATCATAAGTTTAGGATACCTCACGGCAAACTTAAAAGGTACATAATGTACCTATTAAAAAGTCACATATACATAGTCGGTATTTAAACCGCAAACACCTACTATGAGAGGCGGACGTCTTAATCACTGGGGCATCACGACACCTAAAAGTATCCTATTAGGTATTAGAATACCAAATTCAGATAACTACGTCGTCAATAATCAGCCTCGCATCACTAACCCGTAAGCTAATGAAGGTTTGAACCGGTCATAGTCTAAATTCCGAACTACAATTGATACTAGCCTCCGGATTACAAAGTCACAATTTATTTTCAATAAGCACGTACCGCTTAGGTGCAAAGTAATTATCCATTGTTGTGCTCTAATCAAACATGCTAAATAATATCAACAGACGATTGTCAAAGTGTAAATCTGGCCGCACACGGGCCACAAACGCCGCCTGCCTATAGGCTATACCTGCTACCATGCCCATACCATGACAAACGATTCCCTTTCAGTCGATACATAATTTGGATAGACGACAATCCCATAAAACAGGAGTTCCTAAACTGTGCGTAGTTATATAAATAAATAATTGTTAAAATTATCTATAGGAGTTTTCTTTTTCTTTTTATTTATTAAATCAATAAAAATAACTGAAGGTGAAAATGTTAATGTCTTCAAACACAAATAAATTACAAAGAAGGGCGTTGCAAAAAAAAATACAACCTGTAAAGGGTATCGCAGCACCAAAATGATTGGAAATCATATAGTAATATGGTTGGTAACTTGGTATCATGATGAGCCAGTGCGAACGCACGGAGTACGCAGAAATCTGTCCGATATTTTGGTAATTTAACGGTGAATCTAATTGAGCTTTAACATGGTATAAAACAAAGTCGCTTCTCAAAATCTCAACGGATGTTATGCGGCTTTCATCAATAGCTAGAATGATTTAAGAGAAAGGTTTATATGTATAGTTTGTATCTACATTGCACCCATGCGAAGCCAGGGCGGGTCGCTAATGTCATCTTATAAAATAAACCAAAATGGTGAATAGTCAAAATAAAACTATAGATTAGACTATTAAAAAGAATATTTGAACGTCACAATAAACATGGAAAAAATTTACTTAGTTGCCAGTATTGTATAGAGAAAAATGGGCAAATAAAATCCTAAAAAAAAACAAGTCCTTTTTAGATTAGAGGCGATTATCCAACGAATACTTTAAACGTTAGAGCACACGTCAATCCAAAAAATATAACATTTATACGCATTTTGTCATGACAACTAACAACTCTTTGTTCCCAGTCATAATATCGTCACGCACGATTATTTACGGTAGCGGTTATCAAACGCATTGTTCATCAAGTAAAATATTGAGGACTAGCTTCTGGCAGCGAGTTCGTCCGCGTGGAAGACAAGCATATGAAACATACCCTACTAGCCTAATCCGGCCATGCATCAATCTGGCTGTCCATTTAAAAATAAAAGTATATTCAAAGCCTCGTCTGTTTCAATGCACTGTTGTGTGAAAATTTCAATCTTAATCCATCATTCATCCATCATTCAATTAGAATTTAAGTCTAGGTCTCCTCACGATGTTTTTTTTTAAACCGAAATCTGTAGTTCGAAATACATCAGCCTATTATGTCCAATTACAAGAGAGAAGGCACGAGCATTGATCACCACGCTTGCTCAAGGCGGATTGGCGATTCCAGACTTTTATTAATTATTAGTCTAGGTTTTACCGATGTCAGTGATGTCCAAGATAAACTTAGAAAGCACATATGAATTGAACATGTCTCATTGATCCTTGCTATTAAAGTGGATCACATCAATCAATTGCGCCTAATCAGTTCAAAATATGTAAACCGATCCTCAAAATAACAAGCGTATGTTAAACTAGAGAGATTGCAATGTGTCGAGGAATATCGAGGAGTCAGTCAGGAGCTGATTCCCTTGACTCGACGAGGTGGCACGGGGAAGTTAAGCCCACTTATAGAGCGACGCGTACCGCTGAGCGGAGACACTCCTACCAAGGGAACTCACTGATAATGAGAACGAATATAATTCAGTATAGAATCGAGATCCTGTCCAAAAGACTCTTGTCTTTACAAATAAATCAAATTGAAGTCTCCGTTCATAATCTCAAAGTTAAACGGTACTTTCATGAAAAATCTTTTTTTTGTATCTGTATGCTTATCGGCGCAAAAAAAAACCGTTCACGAGAACGAAGTCGCAGTCATAAGCTTGTTTAAAATATTAAGTTTCTGATGTTGGGGAAAAGCTAAATCATTGTTATGCAATCTTATTATGCATAGGAAAACAATCTTTAAAGTGCCAACACTCTTTAAAATAATGTGTTTCCAAAATCGGATCTAAAACGTAATTTGAAGAAATATAGGTATATTCTTGAACGTCCGATTCTTAGCAAAGATAACAAACACAAACATGACAAAATGGAAAAAAAAATCTCACGCGATTTCGAGGTCGCCGGAGAACCTCCGGTAGTATGGGTTACCGTTTATTTGCTCTACAAACAGATTAGCCGACACAAAGTGCTCATCGCCAGACGGAGACCATTCATACAAAGTAATACTATTAAAGCATTCGCTAATTGGCCGACCGACAATAGTCATTAGGGAACAACTTGATCATTAATTTTTACCTTGATTGTAATCAGATTTTAGTGAAATATCTTTCCCATAACTTATAGAAATATTGTCTATATCTTTATGGGATACACGTTAAAACCAATATCCCTCTAAAAGTTTTGCAAAACTGCACCTTGATTTTTTTATTTTCGTAAACCCTCAAACAAATTTCGACGCCACGACGCGCGACGTCAAGATTTTTCAAATAATGTCCTTTGATGTGATATCGTTTGTAAAGTTTTTACTGTAATACATGGAATCCGACTTCGATATGAAAGTGGTGCCACAAACTAAACAGTGCAGTCATCATCTCAATAAAGAGTAGACGTATACATAATATTATAATACCCATAACCCAGAACCAAATTAATAAATTTCAGAAGAGACGCATTTTCTTTTTTTGACAAGTAATTTCCATAAAATTCTAGGTACTGAAAATTTAAAGCTTTCAAACTTTACGTGGAATATTAATATTTAACGAATTGAATACTACTATCTAGATAATATCCGGCAGTGGCGGCAGTATCGAAATGATGCAATGGATGAGACTGGCAGCACAGGTAAAAATGTTGCACGTCATGCACTCAGATCTTGGTAAATTAAAATTGGATTTCAAAGAATGTTATCGAAACTTTAGATTTATGAACGTAGTCGTCATAGACTAAATAAAAAGAGCATGTATTGGAGGAACTGGCAAAGACACATGACGTTTTATTGCTTCCATCTCATGAAAAAAGCTTTATATATCTACGTCGTGATTTTGTCTGCATGTAAGTCGAAGCAAAGTCTGTTCTTAACTGGCGTCTCCTTCCTACCTATAAACTACCTTCTTGGGATTTCGTAACTAATCAGTAAATGTCATTTTGCTTTTATAAAACTTTTAATTATATTAGTTTTATTGAACTTAATGCAGCCAACAGTTATTAGAAAATAAATAAATAAACGGCGACCTAATCATGAATGGTTCGATTAGCTCGTCCCAGATACAAAAATTTGTTGATAAGATAAACATTGATCTTGTTGATCCAGGCACCTGCTTTTATCGTTGAATGACACAGAAATTGTGGTGTACAATCAAATACATTAGGCTTAGATTTCACGAGCAGGAGATTAAACATATTATAATTAATTATTTTCATAAAATGTATGCTTAATTTTGTTTAGGATTAGACTCAAATCAGTTATGAAAACATAACATACCTACATTCATTTTACTTCAAAAACAGAAACATGTATCTTACAACAGAACATTTCTGATTTCATAAGTACGGTAACAAAGTCAAAATCGTTTATTTCAATTAGACTATTAAAATGCACGTTTGAACGTCATTATACCAGCCTATTATTGTACCACTGCAGAGCAAAGACCTCTTTTCCTACAGAGAAGGCACTCATACTTAAGGCGGATTAGTAATTCCAGACTTAAAATGACGGTTTCCTTCACCGATGTTAGTGATGTCCAAGAAAAACTTAGAAAGTTAGAAGTTGAAAAAGTCACCATAGCATTTGGCCGATATCAAACTCGTAATGTCAATTACAAGGAAAACTAAATATTTAATCTCCCCAAAAGGAGAAGAATGGGCATGAAATTCCGATTCAAAATATACTAGCAATCGACATCGTCTTTGCAACAGAACTACTTTATATACTTTTTAACCACCGTCAATAATATCAGCGCCTCCGCTACGTAGAAGCCACGTAGATGCGTCTACATGCGCCTTCGGCTACGCTTCAACGACGGAGCGTCTACGCAATTCTATGTAGTTTTATTTTATACGTCGTGTAAAACCTTATGAATACACTTCCACTATTATAAAGAATATCTAAGGTATTTTACCAACAACGATTGAAATAAAATTGAATTTTTCGTTGTAAGTTAACATATAAAGGAAGTATGGGTACTAGGAATGGTGTGACTATGATATTAACATTTGTTGGTCCTGATGTAATTTATAGCTGCAACTGACTGACTGACTAAACACTTGATCTGACAGTATTAGGTGACGCTGAACCAGTCATACTTAATACGAAAACTGTCAATATGAATAGTTCTATCTAAAAATATGTTTTATGTTACATTGTCATGTTATATGTTCATAATTATGTATTCCAAGTTAATCGAACACCGGTAAGTGGGTCAAAAACTTGTAAAATTTGATTTAAGTTACTATGGCCACTTTCCGGCTCTATCATCAGACCCGCTCTGTGACATCATTATATTGCATTGTTAGGCAAATTGCACATTTACGCATAATTTCAGCTCCATCGAACTTTGGGATATGGCTCAACTTATAACATTAGATTAGCCATAAGCAGGTGAAAGTAAATAAAAGCTTGCGAAAGAAAAACAAAATATTATACTAAAGTCAGGTACCTACTGAAAACAAAGAAAAGGGTGATTTGAAATCATGTAACTGCCCACAACGTGTTTAAAAAAAAATTCAAAAATTTGTAAACAAAAGAAAAGCAGGCTGTTGTTTCCAATTACAAAGAAAATTTTGAATGATACCTTAAAAAAAAAAGAAATTTAAACAATGTATTGTCCACCAACTCACGTTGCTTAACCATTCCCTGGCATTTAATATTTCAACATTTGACATATAAAATTTTGGCGTACGTAACCACCGAAAAATGACGAAGCTTTACAAAATAAAAAACTTTTTTAATTAACGCCACCATTATCCATAAACAAAGCAATATTGTTGCGTAAAGGTAATGCGTCTGCTTAGTAAACAACTCAAGTAAATCAGCGCTAGTAAAAGATTTGTTTTTATATTTCTCTCAGAAATAATATCAAAATCAATGCAGTGCATGTCCTCATACCCTTATCGAAGGATGTCTCGCACAGTAATGAAATGTCCTAGAATGTGATACGCCCAGAACATCGAGTGGGGCAGACAATCTAATATTATTCAATGACTAAGTATTGTATTACTTCTTTTCAAGATTTCTCGAAACAAGTTACTCAATACAGATATCTGTTGAAGCGAATGCTTTAACAGAATCGACTCGAACGTTTTCTGTTTTTATTAAAAACCAGAAAACGATGTGCATCCTCAGAGATCATAAAATTGTTCAAAGTAACACAGATGGATGGAATTCTAAAAATCCTACACTTTGAGCACTGAGGAGTTCGATTCTGAGAAAGAATCTTTATCTATCCGATGTACCTAATTCTTGACGTCAAAACCAGCAAACGTAGCTTCACAAAACATTTGTATTATAACTAGCAATTTGTTAAGTACTAGCATGCTTGTCGCAAACGAAGTCACAGAATAAAAGGTAGCTTATGTCTTTGCTTGGGGTTGAAGCTTAGTCTGGACCAAACATCATTTGTTCAGTGGTTTAGCTCTGAAAGCGCAACAAACAAATAGACAGAGTTACTTTTGCATTCATAATATTAGTATGGAAATATGGATTAGAACGGATAAGTAAGCCGTAAAATAAAAATAAAAAAAACCAGGCATTAGAATATTATAAAGAGAAAAGCCGGCAAAAGCAAATCACTATTAACATTTTTCTTGTGCACATATTCTACTTTACTAATAAATAAGCAAATAGAAAAGAAAATGTCGTGAACACCACGTGCACGTGTTTTTATTTCTGCTTCGTTTTTAAATAATTGACTTTGAATTAAATTAAAGTACCTTTAAGTAGTACTCGCAAATATCTCATTATTGTTGTTGAACTTTTAAAATCTTATAATTTTTCCACATTGTGTATTTTGTACACAATTTTGAATGTTCCACATTTTGTTAAGATTTTGAAATTGACACCGGATTTCTTGCTTCCTATTAATTAATATAAGGGATGAAGAGCTCATGGGACGTCGAAGAACTCGTCCGAAAATAGACAAGTGCCCAAAAGACTGGCCTTTTCTTAGGCCAATAATTCAGTATTGCCATTCAACGTGGCAATGCTGATTCTTCGGTCTAAAAAAAGGCCAGCCCACTGGTCATTATTATTCAAATAGTGAATAATAATATGATTATTATGTCTGAATATATTTAATTCTAATTTAAAGTTGTAATATAAATATGTTTTAATCAGCATCACTATATCTGAAGGAAGAAAAATAAATATTCCGTAGATATTCATCGTCTTAGAAACAACGCAATCTTGCATCCATATAAATTTTATGACACTAAAGTTATCTGATGTAGCCAACTATGCTAATGGTTTAAAAATACTTTGTTTTTTTTCTTTTATTTAACTGCGATAAAACAAAAGATGGTTTTTTGTTCGATTTTTAATTCCAGAATAGTCAGATTCGGAATTTAAGTCTACCTAAAACATTCTTTTGTTTATGATTCTACGGCGCGTAAGGAGACACATTACATGGCCCTTAACATGTAGGTATACTATAAAATGCTGCGACTAAGTAAGTTTAAGCAAAATATATTGATTCTTGGGTATGGTCCTGAACAAAAAAAAAATGTGTGTTTTTTCGGTAACCATACCAATATTATAAATGCGAAAGTAACTCTGTCTGTCTGTTAAGCGACTAAACTACTGAAGCGATTTTGATGAAATTTGGCACGGAGTAAGTTTAAATCCCAACAAAGGACATAGGCTACTTTTTATTGCGCAACGTTGTCTGCGTTCTCGATAACCGTTATTTACGCGGATCAAATCCCGAAAAAAGCTATTTGAAAATAAAACCTGTTTGAGTTTTCTGAAATGCATTGTTTTACTTTTCCATGTTACACAATAAATTTCCAGTAGTTCAAACACTCCAATTCTGCAATTGGAAAACAATTTTGTCCATTGTTGGAAAGTTTAAAAACGAATTTATTTAGGATGAGATAACGACAAATAGAAATATTATTCATTTAATAAAAGCACAATAACACTTCCAAGTACATATTTGTCAAAAGCGCTATAAAACTTTTCATCAGCTCCATACGGCATAACGTCAGAACAAGCATGAACTTTCCAATGGACATACATTTTTTTGTAAAGTTCCTTTGACGATAAAATACTGAGAACAGGTGTAATGGATACAATTGAAATGTGAAGCGAATATACCTATTTGTTTTCGAGTACTGTTAAATTCTTCTCTTCATTATGAATTTCGTTTGTATGCTTACTAGATGCGTCCACGGTTCCGCTCGTAAAAAGTAAAATGTAAAAATGATATGCATGAAATATTTAATTATGATTTTGTCTTTCAGTGACTCGCCCCCTATTACATGGGACTTAAAAAGACAGGGTCCGTGATTATTTCTATTATTTCTCATTTTATTTAACACCTGTAATTGCACATCATGGATTGCAATAAAAGATTTGATTTAAAAATAACTGGCGAAACATAGGTGTACTAATGGGTACAACTCTGCCTAACCTTTCGGGGATTGCGGACGTGATGTTATGTATGTGTGTATTTCAAAGAGTCCACCGGCGTTAGTGAAATATGTTTTTAACTACTTAATTGTAACATTGAATGCGCATCATTTAGTTCAAGAACTCTCTTTTCATTACAACTAATTATCAAAGAGATCTAGAGAGAGTTGTATAAGTCTTGAACCAACATCGTATGTTCAAAATCTATAATAATATCAGCCTATTAAGGTCCCACTGCAGTGTAACGCCTCTTCTTATATAGAGAAGGCACGAGCATTGGTCACCTGACTTGCTCAAGGCGAATTGACATTTTTAGACTAGACATTAACTATAAAATCCAGGTTTCCTTACGATGTTTTATTTTTTCACCAAAATTAAGAAAATAGACATGGAATTAAAAAAGTCATATTAGTACATGCCCGTACCCGGAACAAACCCGCGCAATAGTGGCGCGCGGAAGAAGCGACCGTCTTAACCACTGAGCCATCACGACATTCACGACACTTTCAAATAAGTACTTAAATCTATCAGGAAAATATTTATGTAAGGAGAAGTCGATCATTAGGACGCACACTTGATCCAATGGGTTTTAAATAGCAAGCGAGATCGCGGAAAGCCCAGGTGAAGATGGAAAGATGAACTTGACTTCTTTGATATTTAGACTAACACCAAATAAACCTATATCTATCTATTAAAGGAGAATAGCCTTTGCTCTGAAACGAGAATATTCAGGCTAATAAATAAAAAATAAATAAATAAAGGATTGAGAGTATCTTGCCTCACTGACCTATTACTGTAATCAACTCACAAGACTTCCGTAAATAGATAAGCATTTGATACACTTTATCGATGTTGTTCCATTTCTATTTTATTTTTATGTTCTGTACATTCTTTGAAGTAAAGGATGACCGGTTGGTTTCCTGATAGTTGAGACTTTAATCGTTTTATTATTTTATTATGTGAAATATTATTTTATTTTTAGAAAATGTTATTTTATTGGTATAAATCTTCTTCAGTGAATTTAGGGGAAGTGAACTCGAGATAAGCTGGCATCCTATCTGATGCTACGAGTTGACAATAGCAGATGGCAATTTAAATAGCAGAAATTTTAGGTAGGTAGGTACTATTAATTTTTTTCGTTTAACTTCATTCAAGTATAATCCAGCCGGTGACATAATAATTAGTACTTACAGTAGTCTCCTTAGTGTACAAGTCAAGAAGATATCCCTAGCTAATCACAAGAAATGATTAAGACTCTTTGAATGCTAGACAACTACTTACTTCTCAAAGTTCACTTAGATCTATTGCCGTTTGTTAAGGCATATCTTACTATAAGTGACCGCATGATGTTTTTCCAAGAACTGAGTCAATATATTTATGCATAACATGAGCCGAGCGTACAGTATACTCTGCATTTCAAGATAACTGTTGAAGTTTTTACGATAGGTACATACGTAGGTAACAGAAATACGATTTTTTATACACTGTGTTACCATGTTTACTTAAAGCGCCCAATATCTTAGATACTATGGCTAGATTAGAATAAACAATGCTGCCTACAAATTTTGCATGTTGTCAGGGCTGCCCCTGTTAACATAAATAGTTTAAAGCTGTGTCCTGTACACAATGGATCTAAAGTAACTATAAGTACTTCGTTTTATGTAAAACAGATGTTTCAGCAAAAATTTGTGAACGCAGTCAGCGTTCGTTGTAACAAAACACAACTGATGTTTGTAATACAGCTCAAAAATTTTACAGATTTATTTTAAATATTTAAATTATGTTATTACATAAATGTTATTTTCATTATGTTGAGTCAAACGATTGAATATCAGCCAGTTACTTTTGCTTATTTAAGTATCTGGTATTTTTTTCTTTTGTTTCTATTTTCCGAATTCAAAATAACACAAGTAGTTATGCTTATCACGTCGTTACGTGTCAACCATCCCTGACTACATTCATCTTAATACGTCGATATATAAACGATATATATTGTATGTAGGTACCTATAGTACTTGCATCATAAGATGATGATGTCATAAGTCATCTGTGGTCGTATAAAATTCTTAGAAGCTGTACCTAATGTAACAGAGATGTTATATATTTGTCTTCAGAAATAAGAGTGGTCGATATTATATTTTGTGTCAGAAATTCTATACTTTGTGCTGTAGATGACATACCTAGCTAGACAGGGCTTCAAAACCGAGATGATGGTCGATACGTAGATCTAGGATAGAAAACATTGGGTCATGGCGCAACCCCTTAATGGAAAAATCTATCCAGCGATATAGACAGAAAGATGATGAACTGAATCAGCTTATTGAACAACCAACTTCAACTTCAACTTTCGGCCTAACTGACCGACTCCTTGACAATTCAAAAGTGCCTGTAAATGGTCTAATTGAAATAAATGTTTTGACTTTGACTTTGACTTTGAAATCACCGAACCAAGAAAAACTTTTATCGAATTCTAGCTTCTACCCGCGACTTCGACCGCGTGCAGGTCAAAAACACTATAAAACATATCCTGTAACACTCGGCTATAGTGTAGCTTGCTATCAGTGAAAGAATGTTTGTAATCGGTTCAGTACTTCTAGAGATTTTCTCTTACAAACAAATAAACAAAACAAACGTTACCTCTTTTTAATTAAGATAGATGTTGATGCCAATTTAAAAAATCAAAGACTTTGCTGACATGTTGATAATTTGATGAGAACATTAATAGGTATGATATGCCTACCTTTAAATATTACTACTTTTAAAAATGCACATAAATGTTAAGTATATTATTTTTATAATAAGGGCCGATTTTCAATCGTCAAATAATGATTCTAATGGCAAAATAAGGACATAAAATCAATTTATTTTCAACATGAGTTTAATATAATACATGCATATAAATATTGTAGTTTTACAACTTTTGTGTAGAAAATATATGAATTATTAGATCACTTTTATCTGAAGTAATTGAAAGAAGTAGTACTTTCAATAACTTCAGATTTATGTAACCTGACTTTTGAAAAATCAACCCTATGAAAACCTATTACTTAGTCTTATATTCCGATTGGTTTTGAATAGCAGATCTTCATAACAGTAATGAAATGAAATCTTTGAATACAATGGAATACTAGAATATATACTCACAATATTTTCGAGTAACAATTTAATTTCCTTTCGTGAAAAACAATACCGCACTTGTCGATACATATTAATTTTATTATTGAAATATTATTTTAAGAACACAAGTTATTTAAATAACACAAGTAATTTAACCGCAAATAATTTATTATTTGTCCATTTAACTTGCGGTTTTTGTTATTATTACGTAGTGTAGCAACAGGCAAAACCTGCTAGGCAACCGAGTAACAAGATGTGTGTGACAACAACCCCTGCTGTTTTGTTTTTGTTTTTAGCTTTGCATATACAGACAGTTTCACACTAGGCCTAAGGAGTCAGGCATAGAAAGCAACATAACACGGGACCAATAGAATGTACCTATCAACAGATTTTCGCCGACAAATTGCTAACCCTTGGCGCATTCCAAGCGGAATAGTCTATATAGCAAGGGTATAGTTTCATACTTTTCAATGCAATGTTTTTTTTCCACCTTTGACGCGCTCACCTTATGATAGTGTGGTACGACTTAATGGGCATAGAGCTTTAAGTGTAGGGTCCTGAAGCATCAATAGGTAGATATGTCAGAAAGTTATCGGTACATTTTGCATAGTGCACATTGTGACCGCCACATTATTCTAAAGGCGCATCAAGTCACGTCACGTCAGAATTTTACGTGGATATTTTATTTACGGCCTATCTGAAATCCACAACACAATAACTGGGTATCATGATACCCTTGGTAAGACTGGTTATCAGAATTTCAGGTTTCTGACAAGTATATATTCCGCAGCACGGAACGACGTCAGTAATGTCGTAAATAAACTTTTAAAGGTACACATAATTGAAAAAGTCACATTAGTATTTGCCCAGATTCGAACCCACAAACTCATGCTTGAGAGGCGGGCGCCTCAACCACTGGGCCTACGGATGTACTATCTATATTTACCTATATAGCAAATTTTTGGTTATAAATATATCCGTCAATAATTTTGGATTAAATTAATAAGGACATAAGTATGTCTAAGTCCAAATCAACGTAAGTAGGTACACATCTTTTGTGTACCAGTCAAACCTCAATGATTTTTCCGTTGAATTCAGTACAAATTCGTAGATTTTACGAATAAAAATCAAAACAAATTTTGCGAAGTATCTTTCAAGATAAAATGCTTTAATACACGGGCGGCAAAATAAACTCTACAGCGCGCTATTTTTCAACAAGGGTTTTTCAAAAAATAACGCGTCCACTCTGGCCAGATTAAAGTTATTTTTCAATTTGAATTCTTCACGACGTGGAAACATGATTTTGTTATTGACTGTCAAAGTGCACCTACTGAATATTGCCATTTCTAATTCAAAATGTTACTAGCGAATTATTTTTCTTCCTAGAGCAACGTAATTTTACGTAATATTATAAATGTTTGTATACGTTTTGTAAATATTGTATTATGGATTTGAGATACAATAAAAAATACTAACTTCTATAAAAGGTCTTTGAAAATTTACCCTAAACCTGAAAAGGGGTCATTGTACTCATCATTAAGAACAACTTTTTCTATGGGACCAAACTCGAAATCATGAAAAAAAAAATCTGCTGTTCCCTAGAAAAATGCTTTACAACACAATCGTTAAGTATGAGTACAATGATCCCTATTCAGGTTTCGGGTAAATCAATGCACATGTATAATTATGAAATGAAAATATCAAAAACTATCATTAAACTATACTAAATAATCGTCATTCCCAATAATGGTAACGAATGACTGTTCTAAGTTATTAGGTATCACCATGTAGGCAGGTGGTATCTGCATGTAGGTAGCATCGCTATTATTATGACCTACAAATTAAACATTCTATTATACAAGATTCTCTAAGAACTAAGTAATACTTCTGATCATTACCTGATAGATCCATTCCTAATAATAAAAATGCGAATGTCTGTCTGTCTGTAACGCTTTCACGACTAAATCACTGAACTAATTTTGATGAAAATACGGGGCAAGTTTAAACCCCAATGAAGGATATAGGCTACTTTTTATTCCGCGACTTTGTTTGCGTCCACGATCACAGACATTTACGCAGACGGCGGGCTACTCTAAAGAAAAAAGGAACATAAAATATAAATACAGATTTTACTTGAAGAGATTTAGTTGTTATAGTTTAGTTGTTATACTTTTGAATAAGGACACAAAATAACACACAAACGATATTATCTAGGTGGTAATATCGCTCGTATGTGGAAATGCTTTTATACAAAATCAAGTTCACAGAGTTTGAGTAATTTAGATAAAAGATCTCCATTTTAACCAACTTCTGTTGCATGTGACCGTGACACCTTGATGCCATCTGAAGATTGAATTTTACAACATACTTTTTTAATCGAGATTAATCGACACAATCATTGTGTGTTTTGATATATTTTTATAAAAACCATCTTGACATAATTTTTTTTTTAGTGTTTTCGTTTACTTTTCCCATCCTTCTAATCCCTAATTTTTTTTATACATTTTAGACTTAATATAATTAAGTAATACTGCATAGATCTGCTTACAAGGAATCCCGCGTTTTTAAGCATTAAACTTTTTAATTTTCTCCTATAAAGCTGACTTATTTTCACTTGCACGTTTATTCGATGCGGCCATAGAAATAACTAAATTACCATATATTCTAATCAAATTATAAATACGAACAGGGTCATTTCTCAAACTACTGGTGAGCTAATTCTATATTAAGAATAGTCGGAGATAGTTGTTAGTAACTACTAGATGAAGTTTAGACACTGCGGGACTTATTTTGCCGAGCTTTCCTAAATGTGGCCAGAGTCGGAATCTCCATTAACCACCACGTGCAAGTTCTTCTAATTTCTCTTCAGACAGAATAGAACTATCAGTGTTATAAGACACATCATATAGCCTTTAATCGCACACTGACCATACTAAGAAACTTTGAGAAAAATGATTGCTCGGAAACTGCTTTTGTTTCTTGGTGCGAAAGATCGCTGTTTATGGTAGCGTGGAATGAAACGCTCGCTAAACATCGTGCTATCGGCTGCAAGCTTCAGCCGCAGAGGTATTTAAAGTTTAGTTACATTTAAAACTATTTTTCGTAAAAGAACGTGATTTTTTGAACTTTGTGCTTCATTATCTTCGCATCCAGAAAGTTCCCAGATACGGTCAGACACAAAAGAAACATCGCAATGAGGGAGCAATATGTAACTCTCGGCATCGTGTCAACTGTCTGCTCACACTCAATTGACTAGAACTATGACCAGGGTTCCGTACAAAGAAGAAGAGCGCAGATTAGCCAAGGAACCCTATTACCAAGCCTCGGCTGTCCGTCTGTCTGTCAGCAGACAGTATTTCATAAAACGTAGAGAGATTTCTCAATGTGTATTTCTATTGCTTCAATAAAAACAAATATATAAGTACAGTATTTACTTTCATATGCATTTACTAAAAAGCAGTTATTTTCATATTACAAACAGATTCTTCGAATTTATTTATTTGTATAGATATAGTTAAAGTACATACAAACTCGATAGTTTTTAATCTACGTGTTTTGCCGTCAGATTGTGAACGAGCAACCACTAGAGACCAATCAGACGGAATCGGAACAATTAGTGCCCAGTTTTACACAAAAAATATTTTTTCATAGTCAAAGGTAAAGATAATGGATAACCCAATGGTTAGGTGCCCGCCTCCCAAGCATGAGATCATGGGTTCGGTTCCGGGCAAGTGCCAATGTGATTATTCTAATTCATAATGATAGTATAACTTTATCTTGGATATCATTGACATCGTTGAAGGAAAAACTTTGTGAGGATAGTACATCTGAAATTGCTCATGCGTTCTCTGTATAAAGAGAGGCCTTTACTCTACAGTAGGACAATAATAGGCTGGTCTTATTATTAAGTAGTAAGCTGCATTTATTTAGGCCGAGACATCATCTCTAAAACGTTCCATCGCGGTGCTTCACGGAACGATTTACGTACCTACTTAAACATTTAGTCGTATGGGAATAGTCATGCCAAACTAAATAAAATATTCATATCTTTGATATTTGCCTCCCAAAAAAAGGAATTCTATCAATTTTACACATAAATATTCCACTCGAATCCAACAAAGTGTAAATGCATGTAAGTTCGAATATCAATCCACAAACGTAGGTAATTATTAAAAAAAACAGCAGCGAATCGTATTTTACTAAGAATTAAATCAGAGAGGGGAAATTCTATAAACTTTTAAGAATTCAATCTATATACCTACCTTTTTTGACCTTGATGTGATTGCGACTAGATATTGAACGCTTTTATTTTGTAGAATTGGCTTTCAGAAGTAAACGTGCACTTCAATGAATTCTTCTCATCAATATAATTGATGTCTCTAAGAACTAAGTATAGCGATATTAACTCGCATCCACCCACAGCAACAGTATGATCAGTCTTTCAAAGAAATAATTAATTCGTACTTATAAAGCCGTAAAACGCTCTCTTTTGAAACATCACAAGAAAATGTAATTGATTTTTTTAATATTCAGATAACGATAAAAAAAAATATTAAGGAGTAATTATGACAATTTGAATAAACCCACCACGACATAAGTACTTATTTCTCAGTTAATTAAGAGGTTGAAAACGTCCACAGTTGTTGTTGTTGGTGTTATTGTGTAGCCTATTACTGGTCCACTCAAACCATGTCAGAGGCCCTTGAGGTGGTTTAGAAACTCTGACACTAGGGTGTGTGGGGCCGTATGACCTTACTGCCCACATAAATCATAAAGCAGGAGAAGATACGAATATTATGTCAAATAACGAAAAAGTGTGAGATTGAAAGTGATTTGTGAACACAAATCTTTATTATGCATATTGCATAGCCTGCCTCATTTTTTCGCAGACGTATAGTTAAGTGTTAATACAGGTATGGCGTGTGGGAGCCGGCGCGTCTTCACCCCGAGGGTCCTTTGTCACCCTCCCTACCGCCTCCCTCCAAACAATTGCTAAACATTCAACAGACTGCATACATCGCGACATGAATAACGAACGTTTCTTACTTAGCTTTGAGATTTTTTCTCTATTGTTTTAATTGAAGTACAATGATGTAATATACTGATTACAGTGTTCTGAGATAAGTACCGATGTAACGAACGTTGACATAGTCATTAAACTTATTAATATCACAAAATCTTGAAGAAATCCATACTAATTCCTGACAAATAAGTATTTATTATCAACCCTGCTTAACGCGGGTGCGATTTAATAAACGTCATTTTTTTATCAACATTTTCATAAATAATATACTGTGCATATTTCAGACATTGTTGGTAAATATCAAGAAAAAAACTTGTCCTAACAATTATGAACAAAACAAAAAAAAAGCTCTCAAGTAATGATCTTTCGTAAATGCAACAATTGGGTCTTACTTAGGTGCCTATAATATAGATATATAATATCATGCCAATATCTACATGTTCCCAATAATGAAAAACTTAGTCTGAGACGTCTGGTAATCTCAGCCCAGCTGTTCAAACGATCAATGATGACACAAACATCAATACTGTGAAATGTTCCCCCGATAAGATTGCATTACCCTTAATGGGACGTAATAATAAACCATGATTAATGATCTTTGAATCATTTCAGAAGGGGTACATATTTTTGCGAACGTCTATACTTTTTTCAAACTTACTTTATTAAAAACCTTGTCATGTGCAAATTGGACTCGCACACCAGGATTCCGTACCACCAAAAGAGCCTTAATATTTAATAAGAAAAATATATATTTTTCATCCTTTAGACACACACACACAAATCTCTGTAAAGTGTACAAAGTTTTTTATATTTTCAAGTCCAGGTAATATTATAGCGTGTTGGTAATTTAAACGTCTAATTAGTCAAAGACCAAGAACGTACCGCACAAAGGTAACAAAATAAGACAAAAAACTAGAAAAACCCAAAGGGACGACAACAAAGTAAAACTTAAAAAAAAAACGCTTTTTCATATAATATTTCCATGAACAGTTAGAGAACCTACTATATATTTTATAAAATATAAAGATAAGGAGGAAAATTTGTCCATCTAATAAAATATTACTACAAATTGTTTATACAATGGAAAAACCTCTTCTCAAACGCTCGCAATTATTACAGCAGACCGGGGATGGTGTAAAAGGGAAGTAAAGCCTTTTTCCTGCAGCAAGACAACATTGGAATACATGAAAAAAAATAATGTTCCAAGACCTAAACGTAGGTAAGGTATCTTGAAAACGAGATACCTGAAAAAAGGCCCAGCACTGCAGCTTGCAAGTACGCACACCTTACCGACACAAACAAATTCTTTTTTTACAAATTACCTACCAGTGATGCATTAAAATAATCGTCTATAAAATATAAACTTTTACAAGTTACATTATTCTTTAATACACACTCAGTTGCAGGTAACCACATAATATTTTCCGGTTTCCATACAAAATGTCAGCCATGCCAAATTGTCGTACGTTTAGTGAGATTTCAATCTTTATCAATAATAATCAGATGCTTAAGAACAAGATGCTTGATTGAAATATTCGTCAGGCTTCAACTGCTTGACAGTGTCAGAACATAAGCGGTGACGTGGGGGCGTTCCCAGTAATTACGTATAAGTACAGGTACTATGATTGTAAATCCCCTGTGAGTGAAATCTTAATACTGCCTAGGGTTGACAATATGACAAAGCGAAATTCACGACACACTAGATACACAGCATCTACACAATAAACACTTTAATGCAATTCACTTTAGCGTATTATGTGTATGAATTAAGGTTTTATTAGAATAACAAATATTAATTGTTTATTAACTATAAAAAGTATTAACCCAAGCTGATGGTTGTTAAAGATCGAGAGTAAGGAACCTTCTCACTTCTGCATCTGACTCTCGATCCAGCTGTTAAGCATATGGTTCTTCTACGTATTGGTAAAAAGTCTAAGCTTCTAAACCATTTGCTGACATGTTTATCGGCTCAAAAGTATTTTTTTATTGTCATAAAGTTCACGTATTTATGAGTGGCAATGGTATTTCAAATCAAAAAACAGCCGAAATCAAAAGAAGATATGAAGAATACTACAAATATGGCTTTTGAAAGCCCTAGGTTCCTATCCTTCTCACCCTGCAACTAATAATGAGTAGTGTTAGACATAGACGCTTTTGTCTACTATCAAACATAAACCTCTCTGAACGCGAGACAGATCAATAAGCTCCTGAAATTATAGGACCCAGATAGTAGAACATCGATCACATAAATTCGAAAATAAAAATACCCTGAAAATAAAACCACATCAAGATTGATAAGTACTAAAAACCCAGTGACCTGGATCGTCAGGCATGGCTAGAACAAATGCTTCAAAGTCCTCTCGGTTTCATCGATATAGGCAAGGGAAAAATAATGGATGTTTGTAAAATGTATCTGTAATCGCAGCATCGTCGCTAACAGCTCAACTAATTTCGCAAGTTTACAGTTAAATCCCAACGCTGAGGGCACTGTGTTGGAGAAGATGGCGCTGTGACAATTATCATTTTTATGTGACAATTTTTTAACGTATTTTGTCTAATTTGAATTTTATTTATCAAAACTATTTTTATGTAAATGAATATTGAATCATTATTATATATACCGGTAATTAATAATTATGTTATGCTTTATAAATAGTTTTGTTAGTCTTGCGTCGGTACTTCTTCAGGAGCTTTTTATTCTTCTTCAGAACAAGTTTCTTTCTGAATCAAATGTTTGTAAAAGTATGAAAAACGAAGTATTATAGACAGAAACTTTGAAAGTCCATTAAAAAGTACCCATCTATCCGGGTTGTGACGTTGAAATAACTGTGTCATCATTAGAACGAAGGCACCAGTAGGTATTATGAGGCTGTAGCAAATTTTATTGCAGTTTAAACTAAATGCTTTGTAAGTAAGTTTCATATCACCTGTGATGCCTATTTACCGGACAATGTAAAACCATAAAGCAATTTTGAACTGATTAGCTTGCTAATGTTTGGTTCCTTAGCGGAGAATATGGAAATAAGTTATTGAGAAGGGTCGTTGTGAAGCGCGGTTAAACGGGACTTGTGGAGCAGTTAGGGGAGGTCTATCGGCCTAGCCGTTGACATGATTGAGATTGAGTTAATCAATCGTCTTAACGTCATAACACTTATTTCTTCACGTATAAAAGCAACGAGAAGTATTAAAATAGTGCAAGATATTAGTTACAATATTAAAAAAAAAATCGTCGGAAATATTATATAGGAGTACTGATTTGATTACAAAAAAAAATTTCACTGTAAGAAAGTCACAGATATGTTTTATAGTATTCATGACTTCCACAGAAGCTAGTAAACCATAAAACTTTGAAAATAAGACTCAAATATAAGATACAATAACTTGACGCCATTTTTATTGCTGCGGCGCGGCGGCGGCCTTTCCGTATTAGCTTTCTTATCAATCTGTTTGACCATTGATAACGAATCATTCAAGATAGCAAATATATTCGTTAATGGACCTTAAAGCTGATATTGCTTTATTCGGCTGTTAAGGAAGTTAACTTTGTAAATAGTAGATTATTTCAATTATTTTATTCTATTTACTAACTACCTCTAACAGCAGACGTGACACCAAAAATACGAAAAGTCATCATCTAACAGCTTTTCTATACATTTGATATTTTTTTCTAAAGTCAACGTAAAATCCTGGCATAAAATTTAAATAACTAAAAACTGTGGTTTCAACAACTCTTTAAATTATCGGTGACATCTGCACAGGGGTTGGATTTAATAGCTCATGAAATGTATGTAAGCAAGATGGGGATGCCGGCAGTCGAGTGGGACTGGCAAAGAGCACCTACCTATAGCTCAGAGGGTTATTGTGTACGGCTCCTTTGAATGTAACAGATAAAGTCATATTTTTCGGTTTCCGAAGAGAGGTATAATGACACTTTGAAGGGCCATTATCTTTTAATCGGTCTCACAATAAAACCTCGTTGGGTTTTGGTTTCTTTTTTTAAAACTGTAACTCTTTATTAGTTCCTACTTAGAACTCAAATTTTAAAACACGTTCGAAAGTTAAATATTTATTTTTTTCTAAAAAGAAACTATTTAAATTGTTTTCGTGTTTGTTAAAATAATCCACATGAAACATTGTTGACTATAATTATTGGCTTCATCCATTTATTTTTCGCATCCTAGTCTCGTTAGCCAGAATATAATCCCTGATCTACTTTATGAAGTTACAGCTTCGTTCAAAACACATCGCCTCATATTTTTATTATGAACAGTATTTTCACTTTTTTCAGACTTAGGCACTTTTTAGTTGTTACACTTTTTAGATAAAGATTTGGTTCTGGCTGTCATGTATAGATCTTTGACAGTTGTAACAGATACATCCTGAAAGTCTGACAATCAGTGTTATCGAGGTTGTGGAGGTCAGATAAGTGATAAGCTAAGCTGTGGCTTCATATAAATAGTGGCATTCAACTGCATCTATATTGCATATTTTATGACAAATGTTCTAGATCTAAACATGACTAATAATACCGGAAGAATCTGTTTTGGTTTTCCTCAGTACAATATAACTTGATTTACTTAGTTTTTAATTAAACTGTGTTTTTTTGAGTATTCAATTAACATACTTGCGTATAATAAACACAGATCAGAAAATATAAATTGTTTATTTCGAATTGTATTTATTTGAATACAAAAAAAGACTTGGAAACTGCCGCTACCACACTGACACAAGCGCATTGCACTTCCTAAATCACGAATTTATCTCAAATTCAAATTCAGTTGAAATACAGATTTGCCATGGAATTCAATTCATTAAGAGTTGGCTTCCTTAGAGGACATCTTTTCTATCATTATTCCCTTCGAGCTGACGAGGAACGGAGAAAGAGGGAGAGAGAGAGAGAGCACATAAAATAGCAGAAAGGAAAGCAACTGAAAAGTCAAAAGTCAAAATTTAAAGACAAACCCGAAAACAGTTTTATCATCACGTGGACGGTTTGCAACTTTGTAATCTCAAAAATACAAATGTAGAAATTGTGTCAGATGTAATAAAAAGCATTTTGTAATAAATCATAGACACAAAGGTACGTAACTATTGTGAACGTTGGCCTGCGTCAGTGTGATAATCAACTTAATTCCAAAAGACAATCGAAGCTGTCAGTTGCTCGCTCTAGTGTGTCCAGGTCTTAAGTTTTGAAAAAAAAAAATTACTGAATATGTAGAATCGCTAGAAAAGCTTCAAACCAATTCAATTTTCAACCGACGTAAAAAAGGAGGAGGTTCTCAAGTCGATGCATATACATATGTGTATATATTTGTTTTATGTATGACTACGTTTTTCAGTACTTTCGGCGGTTTAATTTTTTGTTATTTTTTTTTGTAATTGGTAGATCGCTTTGAGTTTCGTCAGCAAAAAGTCGATATCAACCCTGATATAGATTCACATTTTAGCAATGCTAAGAAGGTCTGTAGCCCGCCTCTGCCTGGCCCGAATGAGGTAACGTCAAAACGTTAAAAGTTTTCTTCCATAAAGGATTGTATTAATTTAAATGTCTATTATCTTTATTAAAATAAGAAACAAAACTTGGTCACGGCACTAAAAGCGGGGTGCGTCCACATACATAAATTCATACAGTAATGGCCGCTCCGTGTCGTCTGAATCAAGCCTTATCCGCGGATTGTGTAGCCATTGTTATTCATCGACGGCTCTCAAGGATCTCTGGCCAACGAATTTTAACATTACAATAATAACGCGTATATTTTACGCCGATCCTTGCAAGTATGATAAGAAATATCATGATGTTTTATTTGGTGTAATAGGTCGCAATAGTAATATGTGCTGTTACATTCAGTAGGCGTGCGAAACTGTGTGAACTGAAGTGTATTCCCGACCTCTTTAGTGAACAATATCGACCGTTTCTTGTGAAAAATGTGCTTCTTTGGCGAGCTTTTCAATCAGTTTGCGATAGTAACATTATATAATATTTATTGATAGTTTTTCTTTGACCAAAAAAATTGCAATGGACAAACTTTTAAGTACCTTCCCATCTTTATGACTTTTATACAAATAAGTGGAATAATTAATATGTAAACACTTTTCCGATCTCCAAGATACAAAAAACTCTTACTGTTTCCAATAGAATTATTCCAATAACTGCGACTACTTTGAATTATTATAATAATGATTTTATTAAAAAATAAATTAATCTGAAATTAAAAAATCTTATTTACAATCCGTCGACTGCGCTGAGTTATAAAGCATTTTTCTAACGACGGGAATACTGAACGTTTTTATTTTTTAATGCACGGTTGACTACTGCTAACTGAAAAGGTTTTTCAGTTCAATAATTGTGAACTAAATCTTATTCTAGGTAAGGACTTATTGTCCTTTCCTAGAACCTATGTTATATCTAAATAAATAATTTATCTTATAGTACTTAATGATAACTTGATCTTGATCATTTTATTATGTCTGATAATTTAGTAACACCGTACAATTTTCTTATTTTTTATTATTATCATTATTATATATTACCTAGAGGAATAATCTTCAATTTAGTTTAAATAAGCATTTGTCATTCGTAGGGCAGGTACAAAGGAGATATTATAGCGCATAAGAATTTACGCTTTTAGAATTTCCGAGACGAGGGGGTGTAACACCTCCAATTTCCAAACTCCGAGCTGCTATTAAGAAATCCCGATAGAAAAACTTAATAACACTTTGCTCAGGCTGGGAATCGACCTCTGACCCACGCGCCTAGCGATCGTGTTTGCGACCACGAGACCAACGAGGCAGAAATATTATGTTAAAATCCGCCATTTTACATTTAATTCGAATTCAAAATGTGTGATTTACAGATGTCTATTAAACACTAAGTATCACCAAAAGAATGATTAATCACAGCACTTAAGTAATTATTAATAACGTTCATAATATTCGAAGCAGGTAATCCGTTTCCAACATGGCAACATTTAATAGTTAATATCTTCATGTACAGATTTCGTCTTTTGTTATTGGCGCATAGTTAAGCCGATAATAAGCTATTGTTGCTCGTGATGTGCAAAGATGAGCTCATTACCTGCAACGTGTATTGTTACTGTAATTAGACACTAACTCAAAGACTAATTACTACCTGCATAGATATTAATTTCTCTAGGAAACGAAACCCGAATCTCCTTTGTATTATTAGTCCTATTAGTTTCCAATAACGTTATATTACTCTCTACTTTGTCTATCATTTGTTCCTAATAATACCGAACCAGATTAGTTTTATTTCTAATTAAATTTTTACCCACTTGCTACCTATCATATCAGTTTTTCGCGAGCAATCAAAATGTTGGATCAATCAATGTGTCGGTCATCACCAACTACACGCGCTAAGAGGGATTTCTTGTCCGCGCGGAGCTTTTCCGCCGGCCGTCATCTCTTCATATTGAGATTGATGTTACTACCGAGCCGAGAGCCAGCCCGAACAGAATACTAAGAGGACAGAACGGCGGACCATTCTTCGCCAATTAGCCCCCGATCCAGCGGGGTTTGTCCCGCAACGGACCAAGACGCAGCACCACCCCGCATACTAAACTGACGTCATAATTTTTCATATAAGCCTCGGCCGATTAAAGTACGACACAAGTTTTGTTAAGTGTTCGAGTTGGGCGACTAGCTCTTTTTTTTAGAGCTTTCGACGGTGCTTTTTTGGCAGTTTTGAGGTTTTATTATTTGAGCGGTTTGCGGTTCTTGGGGTTTTTTTTTTGAATAGCGATTCTTATGTGTATTTTATTAATTAGTAATTTTAAGTAGAAGTTAGTAATTAATTTAGTACTTAGTAGAAATATCTGATATTATGTTACAACTACTCCCTGCGACTTCGTACTCGTGGTTTTTTTCACCTGTTTTAAGTTGTTAAGTAACTTGGTTACTGCTCGGATCGTGTGGGTCGTAGCGTAGTGTTATATAGCCTATACTATTCCTCATGAGATTGACTACTAAAAATATTTTTTTTTTAATCCGACTGATATTTTCAGAATTAATTGAATACTAATGAAAATTACTATAACTTCTGTTTTCCTAGAACCCCGAATTAGAAGTATAAAGAAAAATTAAAAAAATAATAATATCGATATCGAATACATTTATTTTAAAACTAGGAAAAATAAAGATTAAGGCTTCCTAGTTACACCATAAAACACTTACAGCTTTCCTGATAAAAAACAACAAAGAACCTGTACATTATTCGTTAAAGACGTGTAAAAATTACCATAGCTTTCAAGTTGGGCGTTAACGGGGCAAAATAGCACTCCACTCATAATAGAGAACAAGCCAAATTACTCATTAGAGTTATAATAAAAACATGTGTGACTTGTGACTTGTCGTAAACGGGTGTCGAATCTACATCACTTAGTGAAACAACCTTACTCATTGGCCTAATCGAAATACTGCTGTTCTAAATTATTGCCGACGAAAAGGCATTGTTTTGGCGAGTCGTTGATTTAAATCATGTTATATCTGTGCTGATGATGTAAGTGATGACAATTTTGGATTGCTGTTTCTTGTGAGGTTGGTCTAATTTGACATTGGCCTAAATTATTATGCTTTTAGTTGTAAAATACGAATTTTAATAGACTCTTAGCATTATTTAATCGTTTTGAAATAAAACAAATAATTATCCAGTAACAATCAATGATTTAGGGCTAATTTTTCAATCGTCAGATAGCTTTGAATGGAAGGATAAATATGACGGTTTGACAGCTTTAGAAAATATGTCAAACTGTCATATTTAAGTTTTCTTTGTACTGTACCCATATTTGCGAAATAAAATATCTTTTCTTATCTTATCTTTGAATAAAAGTTATCTGGCTAATGAAAAATCAGCCCTTAGTCAAATGCCGTTTTTATAACTTCGGATTCTGAAACTTAAACATTAAGGTGTAACAAAAAAAATACAGCCAGTTAGTAGGGCTTTCTGAATCAAATTCTCTTCGCCTTAACACCATATCAAAAATCACGTTACAAAGAATTGAAATGATAGCAAAATCGTCATCGTTCAGCGCGATAAGTTTTCAAAACATCATACGGGAATTCCCCGTTTTTCTGATGCCAACAGACGCGTTCCATTTTATGCAAAATTCAATAAATCTATAAGGTCTTTAAAATTCGAAAATGTTTATTACGTTTCGCGGTTTATTTATTTTTTTGTTATTGTAAACGTCGTGATTTTTTTCTACCCTAATAAACCGGAACTCTATGCAAACTCGAAAAATGTTCAAAAACTGTACTTTTTTTGGTATACAAGGAAATCAATAAATTGTTGTCAAACTAATATTTTGCTATAGGTACCTACTTACAGTGGGAATTCACATTTATCTAAGAATGCTTTAGTATACTGGGGCAATCAGAACTCTATTCAAATCGTATCGACTATCATACACTCTTAAGGGGGATGCACTAAGGTAGCCAATGAAATTCAATTCCTATTACATTTATTTAGCTTGCAGCTAAAAGTTGATAATTATATTTTTTTGACAGTCGATAATCTGAAGAACCAGAGCTATTGATAATTTTAATTCATCATCTATAAAAATAATTAATTTTTCTGTATGTGTGTAGGTATATCACATGAATCCTCTTAAGACAGACATTAAAAAAAATGTGTGTTCAAGTGGGTTTCTAGATGGTTTCAATTTCCAATTGAAACCAGTAGGTGTCGCTGCAAACCAACGCAATGTTCGGGCGGGACAACGTACCTGTATCGGATCCAATAGTTATTCTATAAATATACGTTACCGTCGTGAATAACTTTTAGTCTACATACAACCTGTTACTGGGCTGTAATTTGAGAAAAGAACGTATGATGAATCTCATAGGCTAGATTGAAAGAATCGCCTTAAGCGTCGAGTGTCGCGTGTAACCAGTTAAACTGTGGACATACAACTTATCCTCGAAACAAGAAAAGTATCAAAACAATATTTTACTTATTTATTTAATTTATTTTATTTATTAAATCAAGCATGGACTATAAAAACTAAGTAAAACCGGACTAGTAAAACAGACTTTAGTTGACAGGAAGTCAACAAGTCTTCGCGTGTAGAGATTTTAATACATAAGTAGTTAAACAATTAGAAATCGACTTAATAAGTAAGCCTTTAAGATAATCATGGTGAGGAGATAAAAACTTTAAATAATTTCTTTTTGTGCATTACAGCACCATAAAAACCTGCTGTTCCACGTCTGGGCAAAGGGTTCTTCTCATACAGAGAAGGCACGAGCATTAAACACTACACATTAAACACCAGTTCGCATAAAGCAAGCGTGACAACGCTTGCTTTATGCGAACTGGTGTTTTTACACTTGTGATATTTATGAGTTCAGGTTTCCTCACAATTTTCCTTCACCGATCTGTCAGTGATGTCCAAGATAAACTTTGAAACCTGCCTGTATTACTTGCCCGGTATCATACCCTCCTACATATTATGTATTTGATAATAATTACATATTGTAAAAGTGAATCAAATGGTGCATACTATCAATAATGTCCCTTGTTTAAGCAGTCGGCGTGTATAAATCCTGTCAGGCGCCATGCTTCGCTATAATCCCCATGAAACAATGTGTTAAGTCCGTTATATTGGATGCAAAAGGGTCCTTGCCAGCGACAGTAGGCACTGTACGAGCATGACAGAACCAAATTGCATAGCTCGTTATTACCCTAGGTATTACTAGGCATTGACATATGACTACCTAGTTGTACTTTTTTACGTGATTTTCTATTTCCAAGAATATTATTTAAGAATGCCGTTAATTCTCAAAAAATGAACTAGGTTTAGAATTTTTATTTTTATTTTTTTTTCTTCTTTTGAATTTTATTGTCATATGGACATATTCTTTTTTCAAAAAAGGAACGAAAAGACCAGTTTTTTTTCTAATATACGGTAATAATTTACATTGTCAAAGGACAAAGGACCAATTTCTGTTCGAATCTATGCAACAATGGTACAATGCAACCAAGCAATCAAGTGTTAAGTGTGCAATGGTTTATAATCTAATAAGGACACAATTGACCACAGCCTATCTTGTTTCACGATCTCAGTTTACTAAATTACTCTACTGCTAATTAATAATTATCATAATAGTTTCTAGTAATTAGCTTGGCAGAGGTTCGAGTAAGTTTTATTAGCTAGGTACCTAACATTTAACTTACTGGACTGTGTATACTCAAAATTGACGTAAGCAAAATATTCTTATGAACGTTTACGCCGTATTTTCAGACAAACTTTCAGTCCTTATTTTTCGAAACGAATAAACCGATTTTAATAAAACTTCCTAGCAGGTTATATAGATTTAAAAAGCTGTCAGAAATCATTTTATAAAATCGACCGATTTTAAGTTTTCCATAGAAACAGAGATTTCCAAAATATTATTGTATTTTAAAAATGTTCTCTGATTCTGGTTTTAAAACCCGTGTATTCTGCTTATTCGTAAGAAGTTTAATTAAAATCGGTTCATTCATTTCGAAAAATAGGTACTTGAATGATTGTATATTTAATAAAAGTATTTGCTTCAACAAGAGTACCTACTTATAGTAAGTGTGTAGTAGTTTTAACTGTTATCATCCGATGAAAACGAAAACGGACGAAGTACTAAGTGCACACAGCATCACAGCACGCTACTATTGTTACCCCCCGGAATCTTGATGTAATAAGAACTCAATGACTGTGTAATATTAGACAATATTCTTAAGTCATAGGCGACAATGACTCGACTGCACATCATCCATAAAAGTGTTTAAAGTATTTAGGGGCCTTTTAAATTGATGAATATGATTTGTGACCGTCTATAAATTAGTTCAATGGGCGAGCTGTGAACGAATATGTCGCCTATTGACGCCATGAGTCGCATGTGACAACATGATAATAATTGATGCAGCAAATCTTCTAAAATTGTTTCGGATAGAAACGGGTTAATTAGGCACGTAATGCTGAGTGTTTGCTCGAAAAAAGAATGACGATCAAATGGCGCAAATTTTTGCAGACGCAATAAAATCTTGTAGTGTTAACATTATCAAAGCTTTAAGTCAGTAAATCTATATAACAAGCAACCGTTACTGACGGACTGATCTATCGACATGCAGCTCAAACCACTGAACGCAGAAAGACAATAACGGAGATAGTTTGCGCTAAGAAAGGATTTTCCCAAAATTACCCCTTAACGGGTTGAAATTAGATCGCCAATAGCCGAGATTAACGCGGACGAAGTCGCGGTTAGAAGATTTTACGTAAATAAAGCTTACAATGGGCGCACTATCTAACAAAAAATAATTGCATCAAAGCTCCTATATTACTTTCTACCCGCGTTCGCCTGTGCAATGCGCCAACGCATTACTCATCCGTTGAATTAGCCAACCATTCGGCCGTCACAGTCACTGACATGTTTGCCATCGACTTTTAAAGCGAATCTCATCAAATGGATTCTTAGTAACTGACCCGACGAAATATGATTTTTAGATTAGCAATGTCCACAGCTAAATTGACAATGATGCATCGCGTGTTAGCTTAAAATAGTTACAGTATTTTAAATTGGTCAAGTTATTAAAATAGATTGTGATCTTCCCTGGTGATATTTCCATGTCTGCTCTCACTGGTTCTGTCACGACGGCTGTATTATTTGGTGAAAAACGTTGAAACTTACCTGTAACAAAAAAAAAAATTGCCATTATTTATTCCTACAACTCGTACCAAAAAAGTCAACGCTGGCAACATTGGCGTTTGAATTAAAGCTTTGAGCTTTTTCCAGTTTACAATAAAATTATCATCACTGGTAAGCTTATAAATTTTTAAAAAGACCTGGGCGCCTACCGCCTTTTCTTATAACAATATTATTTTGATATTACTTTGTTATTTCTGTTGTTGCATTTTCAGCTCTTAGAGCTGAGCCGAGCGTTGAAAATCCAACAGTGTGGAAGACAAAGTAATATTAAAATAATATTGTTTTAAGAGGTGGTGGTAGGCCCACTGATCTCTACAAATACGAATGAAGAGATAATACCTAGGAGGGCTGACCCCAAATGAATTGGGTCGATAGCCAGGGGAAAGAAAAAGAAGAAGGCAGGCACGTGCAGTAAGCCGTATTTCAGGACCTGCTATTAATCCCCTGGCTCTAAACAAGATTTTTCACACTGCAGGTTAAACGTAAATTGAACAAGACTTCTGTTCGGAAACCAGCGACTGACTGACCTTTTACAAAAGGTGAGGAGAAAAGGATTGAATGAACGAGCTCCCCTCCACCACGTACGTTAATTCGATTTTTTCGGAATATATTTTTGTATCTTTTTCTGCCTGGCTGTTCAATAGTATTCTGCCCTCCTATGTGCTCCGTTAATACGAGGATTACTTCAACAGAAAAGTGAACGCGTCGCGCATACACGACTCGCTTGGAGGCGCCGGCGCACCCGGCGAAGTAACCCGGCCCTCGAACTAACGATTTGCATGTCTGATGACGTACGCCTGTGTCCACAACGACGACCCATTTTTTTGTATATTAATATTGGTCTTTTGATCATGGTTTTTATTGGTCCTTTTTTCCGCTAACGGTGTTTCGTAAAAGAAGAACTATTTAGTTTAAAATAAACCGTCGTTTGCAGGCACGGTCGTTTAAAACCTAATACAATTTTCACGTACATTTAATAAAAATGTTATTACTAAAGAGATTATTCTTTAAACTGCATATTAAAAGCTTAGTGTGAACAAAATACTTTTCGAACTGTTGCACGCATGGGCAGATTGTCTTACAAAATGTTTTATCAATCCTAGTTCAATTTAAATAATTCATTAATGTGCCTGTCTAGACCGTCCAAGATTCAAATGCATCTGTAGGTACCTAAATCTAACTTAGACCCCAAGATTAGATCCACTAGACGGGGCTATCAGAATACAAAGTTATGCAATCTGAAAAGCTTAGGAGATCAACAAAATACGTAGTGGAGTAGAAATTACATCATAACCAGCAATCAATAGGATTTTATAGCTGCAGTTACCGATCATCAGTAATATAGTTTACCTATTTTTAATCTTTTATGTTTTCATTTCTGTGTGTGCATGTATTTTCATTACTGCACTTTAGATCTGAGATGCATTAAACCTTTATATAAGTACTTGCGTGTTTTTTTTTACTTATAGAAATTAATGTTCTTGAAATAAGTTGCGTGATATATAAGTAGGTTATAGACTTGTAGGTTTAAATGAGATATGTTCGAAAGATTAAACCACAGAAGAATCCAAGAATGTTTTCTTGATTTTCACTCTTTCCATTGATTACTGTGAATCCTTGAACAATATCATTGAATAACTTAGTAACCAGTCATATCAGCATATCATCTAGATTTAAGATATCTTTATTATTCAAAGATTTGAACAAATAGGCATCACGGTTAAGATTAGATTTTTAACCGCTTGACTGATGTTACAGAAGATTTATCTAAGAACAACCATTAATTTAATATGGGTTTATCACTTCCTGGATAGTAAAGTTTACCATGCTAGTTGTGGGTTTCTGGAATTGTTCATTTTAACTGTATTTATGATGCTAGTTCTTGGAATGCTCTCCTTTAGTAATTTGTCATGTGGTCATCTAGGTTTGATCAGAGGATCTAGGCAAAATTGATCCGTTCATTTTTCTGAACACGCTACAAACATATCTATCGCCTGTGAGAAATCGATTAGCTAAATTCAATTCTGACTTTGGATAAAACGAGCCAATCCACATAATCTTAATAACATAACATCACGCCTGTAATCCCCGAAGGGTTAGGCAGAGGTGTACCCACAAATAGGTAGGTACACCACATTTTGCCAGTTATGTTTAAGTCCCATGTAATAGGGGCGAGCCTGTTGCCATTTACCGGGCACAAATCCAGACTCCGAGGTTGCTACTGCAGAATTCCTGATGGAAATACTCAATAACAGATTGCCCGAAATGGGAATCTAACACAAAACCTCATACTCAGCAGTCGCGCTTTTCGACCACGACACCAACGAGGTAGTCGACATAATCTTAATAATTAAATTAATTACGTAAAACTACATGACATTACTACCAAATCTTATGCTTAAAACAGATTTTCCTCAACGTAAATTCGTCTCTTCAGAAAATGAGTAAAAGGGTAATGAATGATGCAACATGCGTTATCTAATCTAATCCCGCGTAAATGTAGAGCGGTCTGTTTGTCTGATTCTTTAGATAGGTACGCAAATCATGTGAACGTGGAACATTTTGGTAACATTAAATAATAATAATCACCGTCTCATTGTTCTGTGTATTATCCAACCAAGTTAATTAGACAGAATAAAAGAACTGTCAGCTGTGACGTCATCTACAAAACATATTTGGCTTATTTTAAAGTACTAAGACAAACGCGGAACCTAAAGCAAGCAAGGAGTGGTATGCGGCCCAGCTGTCTTAGTAGTCTTGACCATAATTTAATAAATTAATTCTAAACGTTCTATTTTTAAAATAAATAGGTATAATTATAACTGGCCTTGAATGAAAAACAAACTTCAGACTGCTAGCATACTTCAAAGAAAATATTACACAACGCAACGACAATCGAAGTAAGTCAGCAAAAACTTCATAATATGACGTCAAGGTCGATCTTTTTCTTTGACCGCAGGTGACTTTTGCAGACGACATCATTACTTTAATGTGGGGTATGTATGTGGTAAATTATCTAGATCTTAATTAATGAGGATAAAATAATCTAGGTATCCTAATTTTCAACCGACTTCAAAAAGGAGGAGGTTCTCAATTCGACGCGTATGTTTTTTTTTTTTAATAAAAGGGAAAGGTTACTCATTCACTCACTCTCTTACTCACTCACTTATCACTCACATGTATTTTATTTTTATTTTATTGATTTATTTATTTATTATGGCACTCCAACGACAAAGTCACAAAAACATTCGTACATACAGGATTTCTTGTATGCACTAGTATTGAAACTTTGAATGGTCAACTTTATCGAAAGCGTTGCCATATTAAAATTCTCGTCAATGATTCACTTTACTCACTTAAAACAGGGCCAAATCTAACAATGACGTGAACTACTGTATACACATTCCTTCTTCAATTTGTGTGAACGCGCCTTATAGGATGATCCGAGATCCAGAATTTTGACTCGTTGCGAACACGTTATGACTCAGAGGTCTTTCCTCGCGACTGAATACGAGCATACCACAAATTCGACAACCATTGAGTGACGGGTCCTTTGGAACTTTAAGCAAACTCGAACTATACCAGCATTGGATGGTTACCGCTGCTAAACGTATCTTTATACAACATATGCACCATTGAAACCGGTTTGTGCGTAGCGGAGACTTATTTATAGGTTTCGGTGACTTTGTATGCCTTATATACCGTTAATGTGTTAAGTGAAATGGTTACTAGCCTGATACTGAAGTACTAACCTCCTTTTTAATCAAATATATTTCTACAGACTTTACTAATTAGGTACTGATTCCAACCACGATTTAAATCTTTCAGAGAATTGCATCTTACTTCATTATCTTATTGACAAGGCCATTAGTAAAAAACTCATGTTTATTTTCGACAGACGGGGTTTTAGTTTATATACGGCTGAAAAACGTACTCCAACCTAGCAAATAGGATTTGGTTAATTAATCTTCTTATTCGACGCATAAGAAGATTAACGAATCTGAAGTTCGTATTAAAGAGCTTTTATAGACTAAAAGCCAATGTGAAGTATATGTACTTAATGTATGTAAATCCAAAATATATAATGCATACATATCCACCAGTATGAAGCCTGCAATATGTAAAGACAAGCTCAAATTATCGGAAAACTTAATAACATGTTGCGGCGAATAAAAGTTGCAAAATTTAACCCTCCGTTAGTATCGACGTTCTTGTTAACAAACTGTGACCTCTGTTCTCTTTGTACCTAACATGACATGCCCTAAACGATCTCATTAGAAAAATAATTAAAAGTGACTTTAATAAAATCTGGAAAGTTTTAAAATTGCTTTTTCATAATTATTCTTTCGTTATTTGGTTTAAAGTTATAGTCAGTTTGTTCGTTTTAAAAATCTCACGGTGACACGATTTGTAATGAAGGGTTATTGGAAATCTTATTTAAATATCACTGTTTTCCTGTTAGTGTTTGCAATTTTTTCTACAACTGAATGTTTTTATACACCTAAGAAACCACAGAAAATGCTCAAAATTGTACATTTATATCGCTGTGAAAGAAGAAAAAGATAAGGACACAGATTTATGCCATTCTTATTCAGTTTATGATATATCTTAAATGTTGATTCAATATCATAGAAGGTAGGCGAGAACCAAACCCCAAATTATGATATTTTATTTAGGCTGTTCAGTCGGAACTGCTTTTGTCCTTCTCACACGCCGGCGCTCGTCGAGAAGTCCCATACAATACCAAATTTTCAAAAATCTCTCCGTCCCCAAGAATATTATTGTTGCTTGGCATGTAATGATGATGCAAGCCAGTGACCCGTCAAGAGACCTTCAATACAAAAGCCATACAAGCTGTTTAAGGGAAACTATAAAATATTAATGAGATGAGGTCATAAGATGCAAGACATAATTGTAATTGAAAAGGCAACGTAGCTTGTATTGAAATTGATATATCTATTGATGATTAAATTGATTTCCCGAAATGATTATTATTTTTTTTGTTTAATTTGTGTGTATAGCGTCTTCTTTGAGTAGTATGTAAGATGTTGTGCTTATTGTTATGAATAAATGAATAAATAGATTTATTTTTTTACATTTACGTGACTTCGTTCACGTAAATGTTGGTTAGTCAAAGTCAAAAGTCAAAGTCAAAACATTTATTTCAATTAGACCATTTACAGGCACTTTTGAATTGTCAAGGAGTCGGTCAGTTAGTCCGAAAGTTAAAGCTAGTTGCTCGTTCCAAAACGGAGGTAGGCCTCTATGGAGAAGAACGAGCAGAAACCTCACGGCACTCTTTTAAATTAAGTTTTATAAAATCCTGGTTACATTATTCTTGTTGATTCTAAGCATGGGGATTTGTTTTTTTGTTGAAAACTAATTATTAATCTCAAATAAAAGTAGCCTAAGTATAACATAACATACATCAGCTATCTGCCAGTGAAAAGACCCGTTGCAATCATCCAGTCGTAAAAAAAAATTGAATCGTATAAGTACCGTGTAAACATCCCTATTTATTCACATGATTACAAACAGACACTTCAGAATTTTATTTATTTGTATAGATGCAGAAACTATGCTAGTGTTAGAACACGAATATTTTTAAAAGAAAATTAAATAAAGAAACTTTATATATTGCAAGTGCCTTCATACACACTGATGCCTGGAAACCCCTTACCTACCGGAACCATAGGAAACACAGGCGGCGGGATGTCGCCAGTCGATTTCCTTCAAATAGTGTTCAAACTAAGTTCTAGAACTTCCTGTAAATTACTAGTCTTTCCTCCACAGTAGATGTGTAGAAGCTGGATGCTTATAAACATACGTAAGCATTAAAAGATAGAAGGAATATGTCAAGATAATTGAACGGAAATCGAATTGGGGTCACGCTAACTAAACTGTGAGACAACAATGTAAACACGTAATAATTTAAACATGTGGCCCTTTATACGGCCCTTAATATTGTGTATCATCTAATGGGGCCACTTGTGCAACTTGTCATATTTATTCTATTGGGATTGTGTATCTGAAACACACTATTTTGTTATTGACTAGATTCGGTTCATGTTGATATTTTATCCCACGGAAAACTGTTTTTTTGCGGATAGCAAAACCTATGTGCTATTCCATACAATCTCTGGGCCAAATTTCATCCAGATTCGTCCAGCTTTCTGGCGTGATTGAGTAACAAAGATCTCTCCATTTAAACTTCTACATTTCTAAATGTAATAAGATTAATTTAGAGTACTTAGCAATATTTTCTCTTTGAAAAATATCGTTAAGTAGGTTGAACATTTTTGAATCCCATTGCATCTTCAAAACTTATTTTTATCGAAGTACTTTCAGTATTAAAATCGCAATCTTAAAATTTAAGGCAATAAGGTAAGTATGCAACTAAAATATAGGCACGACAACTCGAATGAATGGCATTTCAGCACGAAGACGCGTCGCGTACCTACCTACTTATTATGTAGGTACCTACAGCGTTTGTCTCCGAAACACCTACCAAGGTTGCACAGATTTGACACCAATAACCTAACACTTAATTGTATGTCGCTAAACACCGTCAAAATTAACAAAAACATTAATAAATTATCAAGTAGTTGCTAACATCTTAATGAATATTGGCATATGATATTAATAGTATATACCATAAATATCAATATTTAAAGACCATAATAGGTATCCAATAAGGTATCGATGTAATTATTGTTTCATCCCTTTTTTTTAGACGGAATAGGGGGTTCATCAAAATAGTTTTTTTTTTTGTAATGAACGATTGACACGTATGTACCTACGGCTAGTACCTAACTTTCATCACAACGACACATACATACATGTTGAAAGATAAAACATCTTTAACTAATAACCCGAGAACCAATCAGAACTTAGTGACGTCATCGTCCCAAGGATTACAAGAATCACCGAATAGCCAAAATGACATATTGTTTATTATTACAGCCTATAACAGTGTGTGGCTACGCGGCGCTTGCGCATCGTAAAAGTCTTTAAAATTTACGAGTACCTAAGTGGCAAACTCAAATCACATGGCCACGAATTACTGGAACCATTATTTTAATATATGATGTGTATCGTTCTATGAGATATTTAGAGATCGGTTGGTGGACTGCTAATCCAACTATTTTGAAAATGATGGTGTGTATGGCATTTTCTGGTGTATCTCATTTTCACTTCCAGATCTGCCATTATCGTTCTACATATTTAATTAAGTTTACCAAAATAGGCGCAAAGTATTTAAGGTCCTGCCAGGTTTCCAAAATTTGTTCGAAAGAGTCACCGCGGCCCTGGAAGGCAAAGGCCATTGGGAGGACCATGGATGGATTTAGTCAGCAAGAGTCTGACACTCCCTTCCGCTTTCCCCAGAGCGGAAGATGTTATTCTTAAAAAAGAAAACTATTAAAAGTAAATAATGAATTGAAATTAAAGTGGAAGCATATACCTAAGTATGACATAGGTACAATAGTGTGTTTTCCAGTTGACAGTCATTTTTTTCACCAATAATGGAAGAGAAATCCGCTTCTATTCTTGAGCAAGAAAATAAACAGCAGAATCCAGTAGAACGGTCGTAACTTCAAAAAGACCAGATTTTTGACAGCTAGTTAGTCTAAAGGAAAGCTCTATATTTTTTTGAAATCGTAAATAAACGAAATATATAGCCTAAATGTTTTTAAAGGAGCAATAAGAGGTCGTTTTAAAACAATGGTAATACCATATCATCAAGACGTCAAACAAGACAGAACTAATAAAATATCAATTTTCTCGAATTATTCGACAAACGCTACGCGCACGCGCAAGGTCTCGAGTTTCTTACACAGTTTTAATCGCATGACATAAAAAATGCTTACGTAAGTGTCAAAGTTCCATGAAAACATCATACAATCATTCGTAATCGTGTGAGTATACAAAAAACTTGCATTTAGTCATTTACATTATTTTTGGTGCTGTCATATTGAACGATAGTGTACTTACCTAAGTATTTTTAGAGTGGTCAGACTATTATTGGCCGATAGTTCTATACGCGGTGAATGGACATGGCGTATATACAGGCGCTAAGTCTTTCTATTAATTCAGAACGTGATACCCCATGAAATAGAAATTCATTTTTCGTGGTAAAAATATAGTTTTGAAACCGGGATTTCTTTTTTTAAACAAAGAATTATTTCGGCTCTCTGTTGTTTAAAATCGCGTAGTGAATTCATGGAAAAGGGTACTCGTCGATATCCTATCCATTGTATGAATCAATATTATATGAAACCGTATACTAGATCTGTCTGTATTTCCACGATTTCATCCGCATTTTTAGTGTTTCGAACCAAAAAAAATCCCCTAAATTAAATTTTGTAAGTAAGTCTGTCAAAATAACCATTTAAATATCCAAAGACTTCATTCCATTCGGCAAATATAGCATAGTCTGACTGTCTGTTTGCAATTACGAAACGTAACCATGAAATCGGAGTGCAAACAGTGTTTTGTTCACTTATTGGGTTAAGTCATTTTTTTGCAATTTAGGCTATCATTTACGGTGCAATGGCTGATAAAAAAAAGCATAGGTAAAAAAAAATTGCTTGTAAACTAGTTCATTTCTGCATAATAGTCTTACAGGTATTTTATTTATTATGCAAGGTATAAAGAGTATGACAATAAAACCTTCTCACAGGATCGCAATAATCAGTAACAATAATTATGGTACAGAAAAATATACAAATAATTAAATTGAAGTGTCTCTTCGTAATACCAAAATAACAGCTATTTACTAAATAAATATGACGGAACTTTCACTGGCAGATAACTAGTGTTATAAGAAGTAACTTAAGCTACTATTGCTTTAAAAAAAAACCCGTCATAATCGACATTAACACTATGCTAATATATACCTACATTAAAATTGACAGCTACGCGGACGATTTATTTGATGTCCTATGAGGTTCCTCCTTTCTGTCTTTGTTATAAATTGTATATACACGTATTTTATAATTACTCTTAGGTTTTATGTTTAGGTTTATTATTGTACATTGTTTTAAAATGATTAAAAAAGATAACATTAAAATTATAATCGTGAAGAAATCCTATGAATTTGTCATAGCATTTTCTGAATTGCATAACAAGTTGTGAACACGATTCCCGTGAAGTTGAGAGTTCGACCTTCCTGTACCATTGTTCGCACATTCTCAGGTGAATAAAGTAGGTACTTAACACAACTTTTATTACAGTCCCTGTCCTGACAATTTACTGAAATAAAAAAAAATCTGGACCTCAAAAACGACACAAGGTTTAATATTAATAATAATAATTCATTTTCCACAAAAAAGAAAAGTTACAAGTTTTGTCGTAATTATTAGCTAGTAAATAACAATTATTCATATAAATATACCTGTATTTCAGCATGCGGCGCCACTCCCCGTAATATCATAGTTTAAACTAGCTTATACTAAATAATAAAAATTATTCCTCATTTTATGATTTATGAATCGATATTTTTACTTGATTGCTCATACAATCAGGCAATTAGGGTCAGCGAAATATAAACAAAATCAAATCATAAGCAGGACCTACTTTAATTAAATTATCAAAATAGATATCAGGATGTCAACGAGAAAATTGATTGCTTCTTAACTTTGCATTAGGAACTAAGCGTAACCTGAATACTTCAGTATGTTTGCATTTTTGGTGGCTAAAATCTTGCGAAAATAATCTAGGCTTTAACGACTAAACCTTACATTACAAATCAAGTCTAAGTACCAGGGGCATAGCCACCGCTGTTTCAAAGATACAAGATCCCTAGATACAGGAGCCCCAAACCCGAGTAAGCAAACATTCCTTATATCTTTTGCCTGCGACTTCGTCCACATAAAAGCTAGTTACCGCGGATGCTGTCGAGATCGGGGAATAAAAAGTAGTCTATGTCCTTGGGGTTCAATCTTACCCCATGCCAAATTTCATCAAAATCAGTTTAGTGGTTTAGTCGTGAAAGTGTAACAGAAAGACAGACTTACTTTTGTAATATTAGTAAGGATTATCTTACTCAAATTCTTAGGCCGCTAAGCTTCCTAGGAAAATTTTGACATATTCTTTCTTTTATCAAAAATTTGGCCTCTTAGTTTGGGCTTCGCCGCTGTTAAGTAGCACTAAGAAGGGCCCCCAACCCCACAAAGTTTAATACAGGGACAAGGCCCGCCTAGGTCAAGCTAGGCCACTGCTAAGTTTCTATACCTAGTCTTTCTTCTTTATCGTGTGGGCAGCAAGGACACAACCCTATACACCCTAGTGTCAGAGTTTCTGAACAGTAAGTCCAGGTTTCCTCATGATGTTTTCCTTCAACAATGCCAGTGATGTCCAAGATAAACTTCAGAAAGTACATATGAGTTGAAAAAATCACATAGGTACTTGCCCGGATTTCAACCCACAACTTCAAGCATGAGAAGCGGGCGCCTTAACCACTGGGCCATCACGTGTACCAAGTAACTAACATAATATTCGTAACTTAATGTCTACTTACTAATAAGACCTCAGTTAATAACACATCATTGTGTACGTTACTTGATAGACCGCTATTGTGAAAACTTCTTCTCCAAAGCCCATAGCTCTATGGAGAATACAGCGTCTTGGATAAGGCTTATAATGGCGTGTCAGACTACAAACTGTCAAGACTGCGTCAGGGTATCATAATTTCCATATTCAACATGGTGTATACGAAATAAATCAATCTTGAAGAGATTTTTTGCTTGTTCGTTTACTAAATCACGCTAATCTCTGAAACTATCAGTCGGATTTGAAATCTTCTTTTTGTGTATGATAGCCAGATTCATCGGGAATAGTGTAGGCTTTATAATATCACGCTATGGCCCATTAGAGCGGAACAGTAACCAAAGACAATAGATGACACGGGTAAAAGAACAGCTTGTAATAAAACTAAATTTCATTTAACATTAGTGTTCATTAGGTGAGCATGAAGTCTTGGATTCGATTCCCAGGTCGTACAAAGTTTTATTGGGTTTTTCCATCAGGAATTTCTCATTAGCAGCTTCGGAGTCTGGATTTGTGCACGATTGATGGCAGGGTTTGCCCTTATTACATGGGACTTAAACATAACTGGCTGAATGTGGGTGTATTAATGAGTACTCCACTGCCTAACCCTTCGTCGATACAAGCGTAATGTTATATTATTGCTTAACATTCAAATCTCGTCTCTAAATGGCTGTGCAATGTTAAAACAGCCATAAAAATTTGAATACAATACATTCAAACGTCTACATTAACACAATAAATAATATTATAAATGATTATGTATTATGATAGGTACCGGATGAACACCAAAATGAAACTGAAACCTAGGTTATATGGTGTAATGAGTTTATAAGATAAGATTACAGATTATTATATGGCATGCTTGCTTTGTAATTAACTTTTAAAATGGTCCTGTGATGTGATGCAGCGCTGTTTAATGTTGTGTCATGCATCTGTATACTGAATCTAAAAAGATAATGTTATTTGTTACTTGCTGCGCCCGCGGCTCCGCTTGTCTATACTAATGCATTTGGACTTAGGAAAAAGACATTCTGGAATGAGCTAACATGACAATACATTCACGTGCAATACGTAACATCACGCCTCTAATCCCCGAAGGGTTAGGCAGAGGGGTACCCATTAGTACACCGATATTTCGCCAGTTATGTTTAAATCCTTTGAAATTATGGGGCGAGCCTATTGCCGAGCACAAATCCAGGCTCCGAGGCTGCTACTGAGAAATTCCTGAAGGAAAAACCCAATAACACTTTACTCAACCTGGGAATCGAACCCAAGACCGCATGCTCAGCCAGTCGCACTCTGCGACCACTACACCAACGAGGCAGTCAACAATTAATGTGCAGTGCTATCAGTATGAACTCTTGAACTTACATACAAAGACTACATTCCGTAAGCATTTTCTTGTCTTATGGCCAGACCACCATCAAACTATGGTGAGCTAAACTTTAGCACGTGTGTGGGATCAAGTGACATGTCTTCTGCGTCCAGACAGTGACACCTTAGCACCTTGTTGACAAGCAACGCGCTAGATGCTATACAAGGAATTGGTCAGATGTCAGCTATCAAGGTATTAAGTTGAACTGTCATGACCGCTGTTGGCGGTGGTGTTTCATAAATGATGCGTCGTTTAAAAGCAGGTTTTAGGGAAGATGCATATCTGAGGGAAGATACGTCAGTCGTAGCATCGTTTAGTACGCTCGACACATTAAGACATCATTGGTTGAGTTTGTTTTAGATGGTTTATTTTCTACTAACCTGCGTATTCGTTCGCGTGAACGTCGGGGTTTTTTTTTTTTTAACCAAACTTGTATTTTTAAAATAAAAGTAGCTTAAGTTACTTTTTATAAGATCACATCTGCCAGTGAAAGTTTCGTCAAAATCGGTTGAGCCTTTTTGGAGATAATCCGGAAAAAATTTAGTCAAAAAATTTTAAATTGATTTTTCATTTACTTAATTAAATATTTTGTAGAAAGCTTTACCTTTACATTAGAAACAGCCACTTTAATATTTTTTTTTGATACATGTAACATCTTCCGACAAATGGGTTTTTACCCTTTAACAGTAAAATAATTACTTTAAAATTACATAACGTGAAACGTCCTCAACATAATGAAAAATGCCTACCTAACGACCTTAAGCCTGCTTATTTCAAATAGCTGTATTTTGTCAAAAACAATGTTTTCGGAGTCAAGTTACAGATGAATGCATGTTTTCAAGCAAACGAAACACAATCAGGTTTCAGACTCGTCTCCACGTGAGTAGGAAAAACCTACCTGTCCACACAGACAGTTAATTTTAAAATCTATTCGTATGCAAATAAGGTGCACGTTGCAATGCATGTACGCATATCCGTTGCATCCAGGTTAAGCAACACAGAATGTGAGATGTAGGTCGAATGCGTTATCACCTTATTGTTATCATAATTCCTCATGGTTCCCACATACTGAAACATTTTCTTTGTAATCAGAATATTTAGACGGTAAACGTAAACTGCTTTAAATTAAGTTTTTTAAGTTAGTTACTTGCAGTTATGTTCACAATTGGATACTTAACGTTAACCATCATAGTTTTAAAATTCATAATGATTTCATGATGGCCCAGTAGATGAGGTCATACTGTATGAGTTCGATACCGAGCAAGTACCAATGTAACATTTTAAATTTTTAATTACTTTCTAATTTTATCTCGGACATCACTTACATTGGTAAACGAAAACGTCGTGCGAAAATGTGGTCTTAAATATAACATCAAGCCTGTAATCCCCGAAGGGTTAGGCAGAGGTGTACCCATTAGTACACCCACATTTCGCCAGTTATGTTTTTAGTCCCATGTAATAGGGGGCGAGCCTATTGCCATCAACCGGGCACAAATCCAGACTCCAAGGCTGCTACTGAGAAATTCCTGATGGAAAAACCCAATAACACTTTGCCCGACCTGGGAATCGAATCCAAGACCTCATGCACAGCAGTCGCGCTTGCTACCACTAGTCTAAAGAGGCAGTCAAAATGTGGCCTTAAAAATTAATAAAAATCTGAAATCGTGAATCCGCGTTGAGGAAACGTGGTGATCTATGCTCGTGCCTTCTCTGTATGAGAAGGGGCCTTTGCCCTGCAGTAGTATAATAATAGGCTGGTGTTATTATTATTAAAGGTATGTAATGAATGTGACTTTTTAGTCATGTTTTGTAAAATATAGTCGAAGTGAAAGTGGGTTTGTTCCAAGACATTATTGAATTACTGTAGATACCGACACGGTTAGGTAAAGTAACCCGTACTTATTGTCTGAAATTGCCAATAGATAACTAGAATGTTTCTTAGTACTGAGCAAGTCTGACAACTACAAAATTCATAACATAACCCATAATATCACGCTTGTAATCCCCGAAAGGTTAGGCAGAGGTGACGCCATTAATATACCCACATATCGCCAGTTTTGTTTAAAGTCACATGTAATAGATGACGAGCCCATTGTCATCAACCGGGCACAAATCCAGACACCGAGGCTGCTACTGAGAAATTCCGGATGAAAAAACCCAATAACACTTTCCTAGGAATCGAACCCAAGACTAGACCAGCGAGGCTGCCCACACCACATATTTTACAGGCTTTATTTAGTCAAATACCAGGAGCAGTTTTGCGCCTGCGCAAATTTAAGGAGAAAGAAAGAAAAACTATTTCTTCCCGCGAAAGTGATTAAAGGAGCTAACTATGTTAGTGATTCTTAACACAAATCAATATTGTACCTAGTATTGTAATATTGTATGCTCACTTTAAGTTTCCACTATAGTCCTATACGCGAAGACTAATTGTAATTAGCTTCCTATCAACTATGGTCTCCTATTTTACTTAGTTTTTAAACTGTAAGTCTTCCATGCTTCATTAAATAAATAAATATTTAAAAAATTAGGATAGGAAATGTGGCTGTACTACGGGTACACCTCTGCCTAACCCTTCGGGGATTACAAGCGTGATGTTATGTATGTAAATAGGATCTTTTTTCTATTAGTTGTTTTTCGAATTTGAACTAACCATCTTGGTTCAACGCTGGGTTTTAGGTACACAGTGATCTGTTAATCAGATATTCTGAACTACAGTCTCACATAAATACGAAGTAGGTTCCTATTTATTAATTACTAACCAGGTGTCGTCATTTTATTTGATGATTTACGTATTTTATGAAAACTTCCTGAAATGAGGTTACAAAATCTGCATCTAGTAGATATGTATAAAATACCAAAAGCCTTTTATATTTCACTTTGTAAGAGACAATCCCGAATTTTATATTAAAATAGGTGTTTTCCAAAACATTAATGAGAACACTGTGGGCTTACCGTCTGCTGCAAAATGACATCATTATCCATTGTCATGGATGCTTTTATCGAAATTATTAATCAAATAATTACCATGTATTAAATACATCACACCACACATCATAACATCACGCTTTTAATCCCCGAAGGGTTAAGCAGAGGTGTCCCTATTAGTACACCCACATTTCGCCACTTATGATTAGGTCCCTTGTAATAGGGGGCGAGACTATTGCCAACAACCGGGTACTAATCCAGACTCCGAGGCTGTTACTGAGAAAATCCTGATGGAAAAACCCAAAAACACTTTACCCGACCTGGAAATCAAACCTAAGATCTCATACTTAGCAGTTGCGCTTTGGGACCACTAGACCAACATGGCAGTCAAATAAAAAAATAGTGGTGTGAGAAACCCAATAACACTTTACCCGACCTGGGAATCAAACCTAAGATCTCATACTCGGCAGTCGCGCTTTGCGAACACTAGACCAACGTGGCAGTCAAATAAAAAGAAATAGTGGTGTATCAAATACAAACACATAATTATTACCCGACTGCGCGGCGCAAAGGAGGGTACTGTGTTTATAAGGTGTAGAGATTAAGATATTGAGGTTTACCACTATTTAAAATGATCTTTGGCGACATTTTTAGATTACCCATTATTGCGCGACCAAGATTATTTTGAACAATGCACAAGCTTATATAATTTGACAGTGGGACAATTCTACTAGCTTTTAAGAACGATCACAATCTAATCTCATTGTCAATCTGTCAAAAATTGCTTTTGTTTACCTACATTTTTGACATTGATTGGCGCTGTGATGAGATCACGACTAGATTTTTAACGTTTTTAATTGGTAGAATTGGCTGACAAAAATCATGTAGTACAGCTTAAGCCCTAATTTTTAAAGTACGTATTCTGTGTGTTCCAAAAATCTCAATTCGGTAATTAATCTAATTACAGTAGGTACCTACGTATATAACTAAATCGGAACATTATTATTATAAGGAAATTGACACTGTTATCACTGGGATGTATAAGTATCACTGCTTATTGTGCAAGGTGTCATGGGGTCAGTGTGTTTGATAAACTGACATGAACCGATAACCACAAGAAAAAAAAAATCACAAAATATTAATATATTTTTCTTTAATTTATCTCGTGTTACAGAAATAGCGAGATGATGAATATATGTGAAGACGTTCTTGATAACATTATTGGATAACCTCGATAAAAAACAATCTCCATGCTACTGTGCTTGCTATCGTGCTCATGCGCATCTTCGCTATGTTTGTATTATAAATCGGTAGGTAGATAACCAGAATACAATATGAGCTTATTCTAATAACTTACTTCTAAGAAATTATTTTTGTTGCATTGCCTATTATCTTACGAAAATAATGATATGAGACTCAGGAACCAGAAGAGACGTGGAGTTTAGTAAACGCAAAGTTACTTAGTGACCTTATTCTTAATACAAAATGTTAATTGAGTAGCTGTACGGAGTCTGTCAGTAACGTTCCTATATAGGTATAGAATTAGGGCATTATTTTATCGATACTATTTCTAGAGAATACTCTGATTTCTGAAGCTTAGTTGAGTTAGTTTGCCAATTTATTTGCATACAATTTTGGAATAGTAATTCCTATATTATAAAAATCTGGCTAAGTTCTAAAGGCTCTCCATATTTCTGAGCAATATTTAAAAAAAAAATGATGTGAATGTAGTTGTTGATATTATAAAAAGTTCTGTCAATGCAAAACTAACGCAAAATAATGGTAAGTTAAACACTTCTTTTCTATAAGTTTGTTTATTTTTTTCTTTAATATGTACCTAATACGTACCTACAACTGGAATTACTAGACCGATTACGAAAATTCTTTCACTGATAGAAAGCTACAATATTGCCCAGATCCATTGACTTTCACGCAAATGAAGTTACGGCCCAAAATAAAATAAAATAAAATGAAAAACGAATTAAAAGATTTTTAACAGACACAATAGTTGCGCAATTTGCGCAATCCGACCGATTCCTTATCGGTTACCGATAAATTGTACAAAAACATTGTCATACTTATAGTAGATGCATTCTTGACCTTTCACACAATACACTTCTTAGCGGGAAGTGACCTAATTATCAGTATTTGGACTGATAGGTATATTACTGAGCATTGATTTATTTATAATGAAGATAATGGCCGAAATAATTTTGGCGCCAATTTACGCATGTTCCAGAAAAGGAGGTTACTTAATGACATAATTATATGTATATTAATCCTACCTTAATAAACGCGAATGTTGAATGAATAAATGGATGTGTCTTTGTTAGTTTTTTACACTTAAACGGCAGAACGGAATAAGCTTGGCACACACTAGCTTAACAGATAGAATATTTTTTTTTATCTTAGTCTTGTTTTCCTGCGGCATATATTTGGAGTTCTATCTAGTATAAAATATTTACTGTTACACAAATATTTGAAACATTTGTGCAAAAATAAAATAGGCGGATTTTTTTTCGTGCAACCTAGACGTCATATATTATATTAGTAAGTCACATTGAAAATACGACCATCTTAAAGTATTTTCACAATTAATATCACCTATGGATATACATATATACCTAAATGTTATGTAGGAAACATGGGAAAAAGGCGTGAGTTTATGTATGTATGTGTATTCCCAAATAAAAAAAAACAATCCCCCCCTCCTGAAAATAACCTTAGCAACAAAAAGAAAGTTCAGAATTCTCATTGCCCCTAATTTCATCAATACCCAATTCAATCAAACTAAAATAGACAGGTGGAGGTACTTAGTACTAGAGAAACTTTGACCTAGAACTAGATGCTAACATCATTAGGTATGTTAGTTCAAACCATACACGTCTTCTGCTTTATGCAGGTATAAGAGCTGTATAGAAAATCCGATTGGCAAACTGCGCTATCTAAATTTGCTATTCACAAGTGAACTTGATAAACTTTTTACCTTCCCTCACCACACATCACACAATGTTGTATTGAATTGAACTTCAGTTGCCAAGCTTACTAAACAGCTGAATGAAGTATAGAGCTTAATGATATTGACGAATACATTATGTACCAGTACTAGCATTTACCTGCGGCTTATCCTATGTCCTAACTCTAGTTACTAGCTAGCCGGGTGTGAAATTTCATGCAAATTCATTCAGCCGTTAAGGCGTGATAAATTAACAAACACACAAACTTCTGATGTGTAATATTTGTCGGATTATTTTATGGTTAAGAAGGAACCGAGAAGTGTTTAGTTTTAGTGTTGAAATACTGAATAATCGATGTGTTTCTGGAATCATTTATGCTGTCCCCTCTTAGTTTACTGATCAATGCCTTTCTAAGGCTTTTTCGAAACGCAGTGCCACAGTAATTGTGGGCATGATAGGCAAACCAACCACCACTGTTTTAATTTGTTTTTTTTAGGAAACACTTAAATTTAATAATAAAACAAAATATTATAAAATTTATACCAGCTTTTAATTAAATCTAATATGCTTTCAAACTGAAAAACTACTATAGAGTACTCTTACTACGTGATTACTGAGCGTGACCAAATTCTTTTTTAAGGACTGAATCCACGCCTGGCTTTCTTGAAGATCCTTTTTTTTTTTGAGGTGGTAAAAATCATCTAATGACTCCTTTCACCCTGGGTGGGGCGGAAAGGACTGTCAGACTTTTACTGACTAAAGAACCACCCTGTTCCTTCTGTTGCCCTTTACGTTCCGAGGCCACGGTATCCTGTTAAGACGTCCCGCAACCCCGGCTCTTGAAGATCCTTGCCGCCAGATTTGCCGAGGGAAAAAAGAATTCAGCAAATTGTCAACTGCGCGTATTATGTGTGATTGTCTGTCGATAATTCAATAAACAAATCAGCAATACAAGGATTTTAACTTAGCTTGCATAAAATTATATGATAAAAATAGTCCTGAGAACTTGTAAATTATCCGACATTTATCTCATCAATGTTGATAAGTGGGCGTAAGGTTTTTGTAGGAACAAAAATGATCAAATTAGAAGCGGATTCAGACACAATTTATTAACTGCCAGCGAAGAATAAAATGACGGTTGTGTAAATACTTGTACTGTTCATGAGCTCACTTAGAAACAGATTATTTATTTAATTTCTGATAGTAGCATTAAATGTACATTTCAGGTTAGAACGCGCAAAGATCATTTTTATCTTATTTACAAATTTGCGGCGGATAACGAGAGTTCTTGGCCTATACGTAAAGCAAACATGCGTACGAGTAGATAGGCGACGCTAAATAAGTCAAACTTTAACACTAAATTTAGGCATAGCCGTATCGTGCCATAAGAGATAACCTTGATAAAAATGGACGCGGATTTGACGGGGTCAAAAGTACTACTTATATCTTTTTTTTAACCGACTTTTTAAAACACAGATTAATTAATAAGTATTTAATTTGTATTATTTGATTAAGCTATTTTCAAGCGCTCTAATTCCCATTAAACTGAGTCACTAAATAGTCTATAAATATTTCCGACACGTCACATTGTTAATTTAGGCTGTCTAGCTGGCCAGTGACCACGCGAGAGGCTCTCTAAATAACATCTGTTCGAAACAAACAGTAACAAGCCTTGTTGTCGTTTTAGTCCATCCTTTTAATCTCACACAATACGTCTAAAATCCAACAAGCCCGTCACCTGTTGAATCTGCAGAGTGCTGGATTTACAATTACATACTTCGTTACGTCACAATATGCAAATAAGTACTCTGCTAGCCAAATAATAAAGTTTAGAATCACTAAACACTAAATCATCTACCACTTAACATGTGTGATGCAAATTGGTAAGTTTGATTAACATATTACTTCAATAGTTTCTTATCAACGAAATATTTTCTGGTCGGGCATCGACATTAGGTAGGTTGAGAGTAATCGTTTGGGATTAGGTGGCCGTGCTGTTATGTTCTGAATGTCCCAACCAGTAGAATTACAAAGTACCTAGGTACTAAACGACTCAACCGATTTTGATAAATAAAATGTCATAAAATTCGTCTTGGCGATGCGAGGTGTCACTCGACAACTACATTAATATATTGCGGATTTTTAACAAAAATAGTGTAAAATAAAAAATCACACAGTCCAACTACGTAAAAAAATAACTTTAATTAAAAACTAAAAAGAAAAAAAATAAGTACGATCATAATTTACAAGATAGTGATGACAGAATATGGATTCATTTAATAAAAATTTTCACAGCTTTTATGTAATAGACCAAAGTACCCGGTAAAGTTAAAAACCTGTTACTTTATTCACAAGCCGCAACTGCAAGTTGGGAGTTGCACTATCGAAACACAAGGGCTTATGAAGCTGGAAGACTAAGTACATAATGAACGTCTCCAGTGGTAAGCGCAACTTTCTGCCCGCGACTTCGTCTGCGTACAATAAATATAAAACACAGCCTATAGCATACAGCAATATTGTAGCTTTCTATCAGTGAAGTATTTTTTTTAATCGACCCCTACTGCCAATGAACACCGTCATATAAAATAAACAAAGAAACTTTAACTATTTTTAAAGTTCAGAAGAAGCTCTTAGAAGTGACCGATTTTAAAGTCGAAATTTAAAACGAGAGGAGACAATGTCTGGTTTGACTGCCCTATGTCACTGCCACTGGTAACATTGCCGTTCGGGGAGGATTAGACCCCTGAGTGTCGGCTTTAAAAAAAGATGACAATTGTACCTTAGTTACGGTAATGTTTACAAAAAAGTTTAATGAGAATAATCTCAACTTCATTTTAAGATATAGTTGCGGAAGAACTTAGGTGCTTTGGGGGGGGGCTTGATGCCCTTAGCCCTCCCCTCCCTCCTCCCTCCCAGGATCTGCTACTGTATGGCAGTGTCATCAGAAATCATCCGACGCAAGGCAACAGCACATATTTAATTGCTTTATAAACTGTTGATAGCCTTTAGTGATAACCACATTTATTTAGCTATCAGCAATTAGAGCTCAAAATGTTCAGCAATTGCGTCAATATTAATAGGTAATTAAAAAAAATTAAACATAATAAAATATGAATGAATTTTAATCTTCATTTTCTCTGTGTAAATGCCCTTGCAAAGACGCCATTTTTTCCCAATAATAATTGTTACCCACTGTAATCTAATAGCACCTATAATACCAGCCTATTATTGTCCCTCTGTAGGACAGAGGCCTCTTTACATTCAAAGAAACCACGAGCATCAATCACCACACTTGCTCAAGGCGGTTTGGCGATTTCAGATTCCTATTAACTACAAGTCCATTCCTATTAAGTCCAGATTTCTTCACGATATTTTCCTTCATCAATGTCAGCGATGTCCAAAATAAATTTAAAAAGCACATTTGAAATGAAATAGTCACATTGGTACTTGTCCGGTTTAGAGCCTACGACCCTATGCATGAGAGACGGGCGCTTCTATCACTGGGCTATCTCGACTCCCTATAAAAAAAACTTAAATACCTATCACTGGAAAACCAAATAAACGTGATTTGCAAAAAACATTTTTTCAACATAAAACAAGACAATACGTAGTATTCAAGCAACTCCATAAACGAAGCGATTAATTGATTAATTTAATTTCAACTTTAATTTTCTACTACGTAAAGATAAATTTAGTAGCAATATAAGAAAAGCTTTTAAGACGTATACTCCTATGGCAAATTGAGTTGTTTGTAGGTGGGGCGGTGGTAGGCACACACTCGATTCTCGAACACTTTAAGAATTGCTCTCACTGGGGTCATAGCTGTCATACTTCTAGAGACTAAGCTGCCGTTCCACGAGAGATGTGCGAGCTAGCTGAGCGGTACAGCTAAGGAATTTTCATGTGTCTTTCTTACCAGAGCTAAGAGGTGACATGATGTACAAGATAACTAAGATTTACTTAACGTTTAACGTGAAAAACCTAGCTCCGCTAAACCCTTTCCGGCCAGAGTTAAGACAAACTGCAAATGAAAATCTAAACTCAAAAATCGAATCTCAAATCTCAAATCCTAAATGTTTATTGCAATCTATAATACAGAACATACAAATAAGTGTTGTTAAATAGAAACAATTATGAATTAATATTCCAGATGTGCATAATTCTTATGTATTTATTATTTATTCATTTATTTATTAAACAGCAGTAACTAAATTTTTGTTAAATATTAAAAAAAGAAACGAAAAAATGAGAGAACTTTTGGCCTTTATTGAACTAAAACCCAAATTACTGACTGTTGTTATTTCAATGAGCCAATCACAGGTTTACTGAACACCATTTATAAGTTTCGATTCAGTAAAACATCAAAGTGACATTCTTGTTACTTAACAGTTCTAGGTCTCTTTGCCAGACACTAGAACTAAGACTACCAATTTATTACTGACCAGAAATAGTTACCAGTGAATATATTTTTGGAATATATCCATTTTTATTAAGATCGACCAATTACAAACGAAGATGCAAAGTTTCAATGACGTGAATATCAACCAACTGGTCAACCCCTTATTTGGGTCGCTAAGTAGTTTCCATGTGGTTACTTGCTTATGCCATAATATAATCATCTCCTAAAGTTAAGCACCATGTGTAAGATCATGAAAATCCCCATTTAACAAACAATAAAAGTACGGTTAAAACATAAGTTTCTTAATCCTTTATTAAAAGGATTGTCTGTCTTTATTAAAAGGAAATGTCTCATTCACGAATTATCATTTTTTATAAATCGAAATGAATGAGACATTTGAAGCTTTTGTTTTAATTAAAGCAACTGTGAACAATTGAGTAAAGAACAAAACTATTACACAATCTGGTTTCACTTGTATGGAATCTTATAAGTTTGCTTTAAGGAACTTCTTTTCGGCGTATTAAGTTGAAACTTCGTATACACTTTCCATATTGATGATAGTACAATTTGTTGGTAGAGATGACCAAATACTGTTTTTGGTAAAAATGTCCTGATGGCCCATTGGTTGAGGCGCTCGCCCCTCGTTCAATGAGATTGTGGATTCGAATCCGGGAAAGTACCACTGTAAGTTTTTCAATTGATATGTACTTTCTAAAGTTTATCTTACACATCAATGACATCGTTCCGTGCTTCGGAAAGCACGTTAAGCCATTGGTCTCGGCTGTCATACGTGGATCTTTGTCAGTCGTTACAAGTCTGACCAAAGGGTATCGTTTTATCCAGTTAGTGGGTTGTGGAGGTCAGATAGGCCGTCGCTCCTTGTAAAATACAGGTATTACGCTGCATCCGTTTAGACTAGAAGCCGACCCTAACACAGTTAGGGAAGGCTAGGCAGATTGATTAAGATGTTTATGATATCCCCCTTTTGATATCACGTTGAGATTGATATATTGATGTGTTGGATAAATTAAATATTCTAACTTACACGATATCATAGGCATAATTAACGTAGATCCGAACTTCATTCTTATGCCTTTTAATAAATACTGGCTGGAAGGGGAGTGTGCTTATTTTTGTTTTTGGTTTTCGTATATGATTCTAGACCACACAGCGGTTTCACTTTTGTTATTTTTTTTTTTGAAACGCAACATTTTGACCATGTATTGTGATAGGTACTTTTGAATAGAATAGCAGATTTTTTATAATACTCTTCATGCTAATATCTTCTTAAATATTACGCATACTAACTAGATGAATACTAATTTTATTAACATAACATCACGCCTCGAATCCCCGAAGGGTTAGGCAGAGGTGTACTCATTAGTACACCCACATTTTGCCAATTGTATTTGTTATAGTTTTTATTATGGTTGATTTATATATTTGATGGCAATAGGCTCGCCCCCTATTACATGGGACTAAAAACATAACTGGCGAAATGTGGGTGTACTAATGGGTACACCTCTGCCTAACCCTTCGGGGATTACAGGCGTGATGTTATGTGTATGTATGTGTTATTTATATATTTTATTTGTTTTAGTTTGGATTTTTTTTAATACTTATTTTTTGCTAATCTTTCACTATTTGGTTCGTGTTGATAGGCATATTGACATTAAAATGTGTAAAAAAAATATCATAAAGGTCTTAAAACCAGTCTTATGATGAACTATGACGAACCAAGCAAGTTTGGCGAGTGAGTAGGTAATCATTATCATACATTTAAATTGTCTATGTTACATTGGTATATGGAGTGACGAGAAAAAGGTATCTATTTTTATTTAATTACTATGTTTTTTCTGTAGCTAAAAATATAACAAACATAAAACCTCCGTGAAGATAAAAGTTATGAAATTCTTTAAACGGTTTTTGGGACATGGTTTTTTTTTTAAGATAATTAGACATTTTTCTAATTTCTTTTTTTTTGGGTTTACGAAAATTGAAGAAGGAAAATTTCGGTATAATCGTGTGCAATAATAGAATTGATGCAAAAAAAAATGAGGAAGTTTGACAGTTCCTGCAGAGTGCAGGACATTTAGTAAGATAAATTACTGTCTTCACATAGTTGAGGTATTACGCCTCAATCTAAGTAGCACAGTTTTGTGCACTATTCACGAAGATTTATGTTGGTTTTGTGCACAAAACAACTTTAAAGTTCCCCAACAATCAATTAACAAACTTCAAAAATAAACCGATTATTCCTCGCGCTGATTCAATAGATTAAAACCTGTTTTATTTATGATACTTTTTTTTATAAACACGTGCGACTGACAATACAGAATTTAGTAATACGAGTTCCCACTTATTTTACTTAGTGTGTTGACCTCATTTAAGTTTGCACATTTTTAAATAAATAATTACTTTTCATTTGTAGACAGAAATGCAGACTTGGCTTGAATAAAATTAGCGTCAGCAATGAAACAGCTGTAACTATACACCGGTAGGTAATAATTTGCTGTTGTAAAAATTGCAACGAGACAATAAGCATTTTATTGATATAATAATATAATACTGAAAATTACATTATTATGCAATAAACACTTCACCTATTTCCTATGTAAAATTTAAAGAATTTCTAATAATTCTCTACCGGTTTATTTCTAATCAATGACTATAATAGAGGTAATAAAACAAATTTATAACTGGGTTACCTTAAACTTTATCGACGTAAAATTATCTCTTTTTATCAACTGATAGGTACTATTTAAATACAATTTCGGGCGTTAAGTACAAATCTTGCAGCGCCTACCTACTTCTGTGTTGCGAAACTCATTTACTAAATTCACGGATATTAATTCGATGCTATGTTATAGTAAGATGTCTTTCCAAACTGTGCGTACGAATATTCATTTATATTCCATTCAAACAAACACAAAACTGAACGTCGTTAAGTTAAAATATGTTCAGTTGATGCAGAAACCGGCTATGTCACTGATACCTAGTTATTACTTTAACTTAGTCAATATTCAAACAACACACAAATCTTTTGTCCAGTTAAAATGAGTCAGGCGGACAATAAATACAAAATCTCGAGGTCTAGACTGCGCGAAGTCAAAAAAGTTTTTGCAAAGTATTTTTCAGAACCGCTGCGGACTGGTTTCGTGCCGGGTTTTTGGCAAAGTTTGAAGAAAACTTACCTGTAGTACTGGAGAGGCGAGGACTAGCAGAAGGGCCGCAAGCGGGACCCCTCCGGTCCTCATGGTGCTCCAAGAGTGTTGGAAGACGAATGTTGGAAAGTTAGTCCGGTGACCGGTTGGCGCGCGTCGTCGTCCGCGCCGCACCACTGTCGGACCGCGAATGATGCCCTCAGCCCGCTCCGCTCGGCTCCTCCGCTCCTCTCCTCTGTTAACTTTTCGTCCCAAGTCCAGAAGCGCACGCAGCGACACCGGCACACCGCCCGCTCCGGCACACAACGGCCTGCAGCGCTACCTACGCAACTTCGCGATGCGCTAAGATCATCCCACTTCGATACAAGTTCTGTACTGTGCATTCTTCATTATTTTATTATTGAAGATCGTAATAGCAATTTTTTTTTATTGTTTTTACTAAGTAAGTTAATTAATCGCTTATTTGTTCTCTTATGCCTCGGTACCTAGGCAAAAGTGAAGTAACAGGCAATCTGGATCAGTGTGAAGAAAAATTCTTCGTCTCGTTCCCGCGTGTGAGCCCTGCAAAGTTCTATGACCCCTCTCCTGCGCTTATCACAATGGCGCAATCATAAATCAAAAATGCCTTATGTTTTATCGCGTTGTGGAAAGAAAACTATTCGTTATATCATTGACATAGAGTTTGAATTGTATTATTAGGTAGATCGTGATTCAAAGTGATATCGCTTATTTACTTACTCGTCGCGCCCAATTCCTTAGCTCAGTACCTACTCGCATTTAATTATAGTTTATTAAACCTATATATCTTCAAATGGCAATAAAAATCTAATGAAAACATTGTGCTATTTTATTCTCAGTTTAAAACAAGTAGTTTTTTTTTGTAACAGAAGAAAGGAAACGATATCTCATTTGCATATCAGGAGGGCAATTCTACTAACTTTTAGGAACGATCGCAATCTAATCTCAGTCATAATCTGTCAAAAATGCCTCTAATTTACGTAATTTTTTTTGCCCTTGATTGTCGCTGAGATGAGATTGCGGCAAGATTTTGATCGTTCTTAATTAGTATAATTGCTCTTCAGTTTATTCACAACTATTGAGGTTTTTTTATTCTATTTACAAGTCCAATCGAAAGGGAGATTTTTTATTTACAATTATTTCTGCCACTTAAATTTTTGAATAGAATTTTGCCGATTACATCGATTTAAAATATTCTAACATGTGTCATTTCAACCCGGTTGCCGACAGAGTCGGAAGCCTGTCAGACAGTTGTGAATAGCTATACAGATAATTATGTAGTGTTCTTAAACATCCCTTTTTGGTTTAAAAAAAACTAATGATCATAGTACATTAATACTTTTAACATTAATCTAGCTAGTCTTTAAGTAGTAGATAAGAGTTCTTCTGAATTGGGTTAGGTTATAAAGGCCATGTTAGGCTATCAGGAGCCATTTTCGCGTCACGATTAACTTTAGCTTGGTAATGTAATTAAAGTATGACGTTGATGACTTGTTGGTGTGCGGTTGCTGTCGGACAGTTAACACTTTATTAGGCGATTGTCTTGTGTTTCTGGCCGCGGATTCCATACTTGAAACAATTGCGTGTTATTTATTTGATCTATCATTTCTCAAAGTATGTTAGGATTATGTAACCTTGAGGTGAGCCGTTGTCTCAAGATACTAATGTCAGGCAGCTCATCTCATGCTCACTTTTTACAGAACAGCATTGCTAGTGTATTAAATTGAATTCGAATATCAAAACGCTATCGTTAAGTATAAATTAAGGTCCGAGACCAAACCTTGTTTTTTTTTGTCTCGGCCGAGACCGAGGCCGATACCGAGAACAAAATAAATTTTCGGCTGAGATCGAGATATGACGAAATAACATAATTATATTGTATTAAAATTATTCAAAATTATATTAAAGTTTCTACTCATAAATTGAACAGAACTATATTATAACAAAACAAAAGTTATTTTCAGCGTTTGAAATCCTTTCGTATGTCGTCTGTCGTCATCAAAGACGATATAATTTGAAACGAGCAATAAGCTCTAAACTAAACTAACTAATTTGCCGGACCACTAGCAGTTTCTGTTATTGACGATACTTATTACATATGACATCACGCCTGTAATCCCTGAATGGTTAGGCAGAGGTGTACTCATTGGTATACCCACATTTCGCCAGTTATGTATTAAGTCCCGTGTAAAAGGGGGCAAGCCTATTGGCGATATTCACAGTTTAAAGGCCGAGAACGAAACCATAAACTCGGCCTGGAATCGTGGAACCGAAACCGGGATTTCGGTCGAACCTTATAATTATTGTAAGTCGACGAATTTATGTGTAGGTTTACCAATAATTCTTTTCATCAACCAAATTGAGGAATCCTTTGCACTGTAGTGATCAATATAAGCTTTAAGTAGATAAAATGATAATTTAATTAAGCTTTTTCTTGTATCCGTGGCAACCCACTCAATTAATTACTTCAAACTTATTCAATACCTACGCCGAATGACAAATTACTTTCTAGGAAATATTTATTTGCAAAAGAAACATGAAATTAATCAGCATGCTTAATTAAAAGAAACATTTAATAAGCATTTGTATATCCAATTCCTACGAAAAATAGGAGACAGGTTTCTTTTGATTAAAAAGCACTGATTTTTTTTTACTTGATATATACACATACATAAAATCACGCCTTTTTCCCATGGGGATAAGCAGAAACTACAGAACGCCACCTGCTACGATCTTGACCGATCCTTTTGCCACATCCACGCTCATACATCTCGTCTTACAAGCACGCCGGTTACGAGTACTCCGCACCTGACCTTTCTGAAGGACCTCACTAATAAGGTCAGTGTAGGTCTTCCTAGGGCGACCCCCCCTGCGTTGCCTCTCACCTACAACCGCCTCGCCTATACTTGACTTTTTCTAATAATCTGTAAATAAGTAATTGTGGGTGTTTATGTTGCCCTAAGCTCTTGCTTTAACACAACATCACGCCTGTAATCGCCGAAGGGTTAAGCAGAGATTTACCTACCTGCCCACCTACATTTCGCCAGTTATGTTTAAGTTCCATGTAATAGGGAGCGAGCGAACCTATTGCCATCAACAGGGCACAAATCCAGACTCCGAGGCTACTAAAAATTCCTGATTGAAAACCCAATAGCGCCTTTTTTTGTAGAGATATATCAAGTTTGTTAATAACATTTAAAACAGTATTACGTAAAAAAGGAAAAATGTTGGAACTTTGACCTTTAATTACTCAAGTCCCACGTAATGAGACACGATTGATTTTCTATTGTTCTGACTTACCGGTAAGTCAGCCAGGGCTTGACCGGTTAATATCTCCGTAACCAGATGGTACCCAGGTATGGTCCAAAAGGAAACAAGGATCACAAAAATGGGAAGACTTTATAACTATCGGCTTCGTCAAGGGTTTTATTATACCTGCTATGTTAGTTATCCTACTACTATTTTAAACGTGAAAGTTTGTGACGAGGGAAGAATGCATGGACGTCTCCCTATCATGCTTGAATACTGAACGGAATTATCTGATGCACACATATACGAAGATACCGATCCAGCTTAACACACAGGACAAACTTATTTACCGGTTTTGTGTACCTGTGGGATAATTTAGGACTTTGGTTTAATTAGGTATTTGAACAATTTTTTTTGTGATGAATAGAAAGATCATAATAACTACGTAAGTTATATGAAGCGAGTGATATTTTATTTAATTTTAACAATTTTTAATTGTTTATAATTAAAAGAATTTTATTTTTTGTTTTTTGCATTAAATATCAATATTATTAATAATAAAGGTTTTAAATAATAATAAAAACAATATAATACATATATATTTTTTTGATTTCCCAATTGTGTAGTATAAGACCGTTGGAGTCGTAAGGCTCTCGAGTGGCGACGTATCGGTAGGTGTGGTGTGAATAGTCCCCCCCCTCCCCCACCATATGGTGGACAGACATTCACAAAGGTCGTGTCAGATTGCCGTCCCTTCGGTCTATTATTAGTTAGGAGTGCATTTGTGTTTGCACACTAACTTGTGCACTATAGTATATCTATTGAAATTGACCGCCGTAACCATAATTCTGCTGGGAGGGTATTATTGCCTACATGATTCTAGACTCCCCCCCTCCTACCAGTGCTTAAGCTAGGGTAAATATGAGGACATAATTTTTTTTATAATATTGTATAACTCCTAACAGTAGTATACTGTACTGTACTGTACTGTACTGTAGTACTGAAGGGGTTTTAAATATCCTAATGTTAATATAAGGTTGTGATACGAGTATTTCAGGGTTTTTTATTTTTTATTTTTGAAAAAATTTATTAGGTTCTTACAGAATTTTTAAAATGGGGATATTTAAAATTGTAACAGTTTTTAGAGTTAGCTAGAAATGTTGGTATTTTAATGCCATTTTTGTGTGTCTTCTTAACGCGCTAATCTCTGGAACTACCAGTCAGATTGGAAAAATCTTTTTGTTATGATAGCCAGATTTATTAGAAATCACGCTACGACCTACGGGGGCAAGGCGGTAACTAAAGAATAACTTGACGTAACAAGGGTGAAAAGAATCCAAGCGAACGAAGTCGCGGGGAGAGTGCTTGCACATACTTTAAACATGGATTTCTGTGTGAAAATAATCGTGTGATAAAAAATCGTAGTACGCGCTTGCTGTTAGCCTTCAACAACTTAAAAAATTGTGTGTAAATGCAACCCATTTCATATGAAAATATAAAGATAATTTATCATTGTTGCTAACTTTTAATTAAAAATAATTAGTTTGAACTTTGTTTTAAATAAAATAGGTACCTATTGCAAAGAGCCAAGAATTATCTTATCAGCAAATAAAAACAAAAAACAATAATGCTATCGTTAAAAACCTTGGTTACCTACCTCAAAAATATTATTAAAAAATGTAATAAAATTATTCATTCACATTAATCGGTTCTCTTCTTAGCACTGACTTGTAGACTGGCCCATGTCATATCAGAAACTATTACTAGTAGGCTGAAAAAGAGATTTTCACATATATACATACATTCATAAACTCACGCCTTTTTCCCATGGGGGTTATGCAGAAACCACAGAACGCCGCCGCCTGCTACGGTCCTCGCTCCTCCTTTCGCTTTGTCCACGTTCATACATCTCGTCATACAAGCTTGTATGACGAGTTTTTCATAATACGATTAATTAATTGGCCGGATGTTTGAGAATATTTGGCGAGCTTTATCGTAGTGCAGCAAATATATTTCAGTTTTTTTTGGATATTTTTACTCAAAACAAAGAAAATACTCTATCTGCTTTAGGTACTCAGTTATTATGTAGGTATAATTATAATTGTCAAAAACCTTTAATTCGTTTTTAAACAAATAGAGTCCAAGTCAAGATCAGGCAAACAATGGCGTACATAGTCTACAGAAAAAACACTACCAATATGTATCTAACTATCTATCTATATAATATAATGCTTTGTCCTGAATGACTGACCGACTGACTGACTGACGGATAACGCACGGCCTACCGCTGATCGTAGAGACCTGAAACTTGAAGAGTGTGTTCTATGTATTACGGGGGCATCCGATAAGAAAGGATTTTTCAAAATTCACCCCATGAGAGAATGAAACAGTGGTCCAAAGTTTGTATGGAGAAATCAACTTTTACGCGGACAAAGGTGCGGACAGAAGCTATAGTCTTCACTAATATTGTAAAAAGGGGGAAAAAAGCAAAGTTATATTTTTTACCGCTTGTTTTGTAAACGGTAATCTCTGATAGCTCCAATTATTTTATTCCAAACAATCTTTTGACAGCGACTTCGCCTGCGTGTATGTTCTCGCGGATCCCTAATTCTTTTCAACCGACTTCTAAAACTTTTTTTTTTGTATATTTGTTCTACGATTACTCCGCCAAAATTATGAATCGATTTGGATGAATCTTGTTTTGTTTGAAAGAGTATAGCTCCGAATAGGTCCCATAGGAAATAATAGGAATATTGTCATGATCTGATGATGAACTTTGGAGATATGGCACGGAACTCCTTTTCAAATCACAGCAGAACCGCCTTAACAAGAAAAATTGCTTTGTTTATACGTGTAGTCGATGACTGACTGAAGGAAGAGGGGAGGGGGTACGTCAACCCCCCTCCTACCACTTTCCAAAATTAAATATATCGTGTGAGGTATTGTTTAAAAGGTCTTTATGTAAGGATTTCAAACGTTAACACACAAGCACTAAAAAGTGAAAAATAAAAAGCTTTTTTACAAAAAAATATGACCGCCTTCAAAAACTACAAAATAAAAAATTACTTTAGGTTGGAAGTCGGTGGCAATACCTACATAACAAGAAACAAAACCAAAGCCGCCGACTTTCAAGCTAAAGTAATTTTTTAATTTGTAGTTTTTGAAGGCGGTCATATTTTTTTGTAAAAAAGCTTTTTGACAATAAAATACTTATTAAATAGCTTATGTTACTCTTGATAATGTCGCTTTCTACAGATGTAAAAATCGAACCTAGTACCTAGTTTTTGCGTTTATCTATCTATAACATACAAAAATACAAATGTATTCTCTGTTTATTACTTATTAGTTATGATATTCAATAGTTTCTCAGACAACGTAGGCGAAACTCAGAAAATATATTTTTTAGAGATGTTCCGAGTAGTTCCGACTAGGCGGCTACTAGTCGGTAAAGTCGACTCCAGCCACTCTCGTAGTTGATGATTAGTCGGCGACTATTCGGCAAAGAGCGCAGACTATCCGGCTTCTTACTTTGTATGTGTTACTCAATAAAAAAATAAAAAGCTTTTTTACGAAAAAAGATCACCGCCTTCAAAAACCACAAAATAAAAAATAACTTTAGCTTGGAAGTCGGTGGCTGGTTTTGTTTCTTGTTATGTAGGTATTGCCACCGACTTCCAAGCTAAAGTTATTTTTTATTTTGTGGTTTTTGAAGGCGGTGATCTTTTTTTGTAAAAAAGCTTTTTATTTTTCACTTTTTAGTGCTTGTGTGTTAATGTTTGAAATCCTTACATAAAGCCCTTTCAAACAATACCACACACGATATATTTAATTTTGGAAAGTGGTAGGAGGGGGGTTGACGTACCCCCTCCCCACTTCCTTTAGTCAGTCATCGACTACACGTATAAACAAAGCAATTTTTCTTGTTACGGCGGTTCTGCTGTGATTTTATAAGGAGTTCCGTTCCATATCTCCAAAGTTCATCATCAGATCATGACAATATTCCTATTATTTCCTATGGGATCTATTCGGGACTATACTCTTTCAAACAAAAAAAGAATCAGCCAAATCGATTCATAATTGGCGGAGTAATCGTTGAACAAATATACAAAAAAAAAAAAAAAAAACATACGCGTCGAATTGAGAACCTCCTCCTTTTTGAAGTCGGTTGAAAATATGTAAATAGGAGGAATTGCATTAATTAAAATGTTTCGACACGCTCGCAGGCGGCGGTTACGACTTGTGTGCGACTCAGCTGTAAACGAAACGTCACGGAATTTGCCAAATGCCCCCGAAACCGTAATCGACTTGGCCGAATAGTCGGCTGATTAGTGATTAGTCGGTGTCTTCACACCTGACTTATCGACTAGTCGGCTAGTCGGCCAAAGTCATAGTCGGCACATCTCTAGTATTTTTAGAGAGGTACAGGGAATAGTCGGTAGGAAGCTATAAAAACTTTTGTTTTCCCAACTATCGCGAACTTCTGACGTCAACTTTGGAAATTCAACAGGTTCCGCTGAAACCTTTACTTAACTGCTTCGGAAATTGACGCAACTATCATGGTTACCGCTTGGTAGAAAACTTTACGGAGTGTTTTTGTTACTTTGTAGTAAATGTTTATTTTTTAAGGGTGTAGTATGTAGTGATGTGTCGGAAATCTATCAGTATCCACATCTACGGATATCTGAGGGAGAAGAAACATCTGTATCCGTTAAGTTTTAGCAGATCTTCTATCAACGTAATTGTAAAATATCTACATAATATTATTTTTTGTAGACATTTTCCTCGTACTTTACTTTAACTTTTTTAACCAAACACAAACGTTATCTATGCTGCCCAGTGTCACACTATACCAATATTAAACTATAAACAAAACAAAAGACCCGCGCAATGCAAGTCGAAACATGTCCTATCACTAACGCAAAGCGTCACCTGTTGTTTCAAGGTAACGCGCACTGACACCGACTGAATAAAAATGTTGAGGGCCGTATATTCGCGGATTTAGGCACTAATGATCCGTATTCGTATCCGTATCCGCGGATATACATTTTTAACCATCTGGCACATCTCTAGAAGTATGTACCTACATAATTATGGGCCTTAGTTGCCTGAAATAAAGGTTAATTATTATTATAATTTTGCGACTGGCTTAGCGACATAGATCGCGTGAAAATGGGGTTTGATTTTTTTGCGCGGAACCCTAACACTTTTTTATATATGTACCATTATTCCCTATAACATCAGCTATCGCATCATTCACACATCGCGAAATTAGCCGGAGTAAACAAAAATTTTCAAAATTGGTTTTTCATTTATGTATCGTAAACTACTACCATAAATATTTATATTATGCATTTTGTAAAAATCTATTATTTTGACGTCTTAATTAACGTTTTGTGAGTTATAAGCGTATTTTGAGTACCTTTTCATTCTGAATTTAAGTCACGCGGCAATGCAAAATAAGTTGTAATTTCCGCATTTTTTTGAGCCGCGTAATTTACATTACGCGGCTCAAAAAAATGCGATTCACAATTCTTAAAACTACGTTTGTTTAGCCATACGTGAATTTTTGAAGTGTAGGTAAGATTCTATGTTAACATATAATATTTAATTTAACAATGTTTATTGTGGTTACTTTTCACTTCAAACTCATCACGTTTTCACGTACTTACTACCAAAATACAAAATCTTTCAACGCAATCTAAGTATACTTCATCATTAACATTCTTTCAGGGTACCTATTCTGAAACATTTCAGATTTTACTATTTTTAAATTCACCTGTTTATTTACAGAAGATGCAGTATCAGGTAATTATGTAATAATATTTACAAACGTTTGCGGAAAATAGACAATTTTCTAAACTCAAGAATGTTAATAGATTTTCTCTCTCTGCTTTAAACTATGACGTCACTCGCTAGTAATAATTTATTGTAGGTAGGTAGGTACAATTAGCAACAAGTCTCGCAACTCAGTTCGTCTACCGTAAAAAGTTGCCTAAAATGCCTGCCTGGTTATTGAAAATTATTATTTTTATTATTTTCGTAACCATATAGATTTTTTTAAGGTAATTACATCTTCATGCATAGATTTTCCGCTCTTATAACGGTCGGATAAGTAGGTACGACTCATAATCTACAATTCAGAAGGGAAACGAAATCTAACTATATAATTATAATACTTAGGCATAAGTTAGCTGTCGATCCATCAAACACAGCTCAAATCACTAAACGAATTGCATTGAAAGACACACAGGCACACAGATAGTTATTGTGACGTAGGCATGCGCTCAGAAAGGATTTTTTAAAATTCACGCCCGAAATAGAGGTTCTAAGTTTTTATGGAGAAACAAGATTTCCACGCGAACGAAGTCGCGGGCGGAAACACTAGCTTCTGCGCGCTTCTGCTGCTTCTGGCGGTGTGATTAAAGCCTTAGTTTACACTAGTAAACTAAGGCACTTACCACACCGCGGAACGAAAGCTTCGTTGCGCGTAAATTTTCACGGAAGTCGTGAAAATTCATCAAAGATTTTCATCGAATTCGTTCTGTGAAAAATCAGTATATGCTGGGTTTTTTTTTATTTTATTATATTTTTATTAAGCTGCTTGCCTATGTTGTGACGTTGTTCGTTGTACAAAAACCTTAGACCCGAGGAACATCGCCCGTCGATGTGATGTCATACCTGTTGTGACTGCTGGGAGACGAAGTGCCCAAATAAATCACTGGCCGAACTACCTCAGTCGGTCTGCAGCTCGCCCTCAACAATAGTCTTAGGCCTTTCACCACTTCCTTACTTGGAACTAGATGATAAGCAGCAATAATTCAGCTACTTTATTTGAATAAGCACAGCTGTTATGGGAAACTAATTTTAGTTGGTCATAACATAACATCACGCCTGTAATCCCCGAAGGGTTAGGCAGAGGTGTACCCATTAGTACACCCACATTTCGCCAGTTATGTTTTAGTCCCATGTAATAGGGGGCGAGCCATCAACCGGGCACAAATCCAGACTCCGAGGCTGCTACTTAGAAATTCCTGATGGAAAAACCCAGTAACACTTTGCCCGACCTGGGAATCGAACCCAAGACCTCATGCACAGCAGTCGCGCTTGCGACCATTAGACCAACGAGGCAGTCAATTTTAGTTGGTCACAAAAGGACATTTTTGAGATCTTAAGCAGACAGTGCCCGGGTACTTGGCTACACAGCAGATATAGTACATATATATAATTGTTCACATTGACAGATCTGCCCTTAGGTACCTATTTCTTTTTCAGGACTAAAACTTGAAACGTGGCTGAGGTAAGTACCTACTTCGAAAAATACATACATAAGCGGACTAGTCTTGTCTTTATAACAACTACACTCTCTTTGATGTACTTATAATCCTAGTTACTAAACAGGTTAAAAATCTGTAAAGTGGGTAGGTATCTCTTCAATTGATGCCTCTGGAAAATGATAGTTGAGAAAATACTCGCACTAATTTCGCGTTGCGCCATCTACGTTGCAGTTAGAACCTGTAACTAAAGTGCCGAATAGTTTACTTTATTGTCACTAGATGTCATAGTTAACTGAAAATAAATTTGTTATAATAATTTATTATTTCATTGATAAAAATTAAATAAATAATTTGACGTACCGTGCCAGTAAAAATAATTTTATTTCAGTACTCAAAAAATAATATTCTAAATATTCCGGTTTAGTTGCCCCTGACAACTGTCACTGTCATTAATGACATTAGTTTGTATGATACAGAGTTGCTAACTTAGGGGTTTTCCCCCTAGATTTGGGCGGTTTATATATGCGCTGGGATTTTTTTAGGGGCGTTATATCGGGTGTCCTGTAATGAATGGATAATCTTGAAATGGGTCATGATAGAACTAACGGCCATTCAGAAAAAATACAAATAAAAAAAACAAGTAGTACCAAAGATATGAGTTATTTAATAATAATCGATATTTTGGTACCTTATTTTATATTCTTGCACACCACGAATGAACAATGAATTACAATAATTAATAAATATAATAATAATTACATCAGTTTTTAATTGTTAACATAATTTACGTTAACTAAGCTGATGGATAAGTAATCAAAAGTAGGACTGCTATTACACGGTTTAAAAAAAACAACTTTGATTAATGGCGTGATGTATGTTTAGGTATTATAAATTAATTTTTTGTTAAGGCTAAGATTTTTGACGCAATTTCAAATTAATAGGTTCTAATTAATGTATCAAATTTTTGATACTTATTAATTAAATTTTGAAAAACATTTATTTAAAAAAATATACCTACTTAATTTTTTGAAGGATATTTATATTTATTATGAACAATATTTTATTTAAAAATAATATGCAACTTAAATTTTCGCCGTAATATCAAGCTGTTAAAATTATTCATTTCGATACTGGCGGTTTTAGTGCCTCCGTGCACTGGCCACGGCATTATGATGAGCGTAAGCCCTACCGCGTGGTAGTGGCGCATTTTTGTATTTATTTTATTTTTATTTTTTAGTTTTAACAAACTTGTTTCTATTTTGCTTTTATTTTTTCTTTTTGTGTTATGTGCGTCATTTTCGCGTGAATAAACAGTATTTCTGCCTTCTTCTTTTTCTTTCAAACTAAGACAAAAATCTTGGCGCTGTTTATTATTTATATTGTTTTATATTATTATTTTATTTGGCTTACGCTTTAGGGGCAAATATTTTCGAGAGTTGGCAACACTGGTATGACATGACAGTTTGACAAGTTTCATTTCTGTCATACTCCTGTGTTTTTCTTTATTTTAATAGTTATTAGATGAGATTTTATTATTAGATCTAAATAGAATTCTTTGCTTTGGATGGATTAAACCTTATGAAAGAGGTCTAACTTGAAGAAGAAAAAATATTAGGTATGTTTCACCAGAACAACGCACCTGTACATGAATGCGTTGTTGGAGGGAAAACTACAGGATCTAATGGGTTACTCATAGAATGGAATGGATCTGCCGATCTGCAGGATTTGCTTGGCCATTCCTCCTGTTATCCTGTTTTAGAGCCCTGAGACTTCCATCTGTTCCCAAACTTGAAGAAAATTTCCGGGAAACTTTTCCAATGAAGAAATACCCCTCGCGAGTCTTCACATATATTTTCCAGATCATTTCCGAGAAGGAATACTGATATTAGAAAAAAGGTGGACCAAGTGCTAAAAGCACTTCAAGGAAGATTATGTAGAAAAATATTTTTATCACTGAAAACTACAGACTTTCATTGTCTGGCCAAGAACATTTTTTATTGTACCTCAAGGATTAAATGCTGCAGATTGGATTCTGAAAATTTGATAAACTATAAATGGATTAATCTTTGTTACTGAATCATGTCAGCCACTCTCAACCACTGAATGGATCTGAATAAGATTTATCTGAATAAGACGGAGATAGATTACAGTCTGGAATATAATCTCGGATAATATATTACCTTTGATGCAGACATAGTCGTGGGCAGAAGGTAGTATTATATAACCATTCTGTTTATCCAACATCTACTTTTTTAATTGAAATTTATCTTTATCTTCTACTCTACGTAAATTCAATATAAACACTACTATCAATTTAAACTTAAAAGCCAATTATTAAACTTAATAAATAATTATTTACACCATTTTATTCAACTTTACACATACTCATTTCAGGCACCTGGTTGACTTGACATCTGAATTCTCAACTGATGAAAAACCTGATATTTTGCTAGAATAATAAGCCGAGGTAAGTTTAAATTCTGTAACACTAAAGAGTTAGTAATTGGGCTATCATTAATCCATTGAATGTCATATACACCGCATAGCATAGGTAATATAACATATAGATAAAGGCAATAATCTAAATAATAAAAATGAATAAATAAATGTGTTGCTAAGTGCAAAACTCGAGAACGGCTGGAGAGATTTAGCAGATATTTTTTTTGTTTTGTTCGTTATTTCTCGGAGGTTTTTATGAAAAAGAATATTAGGTGGTACGACATTCGCTGGGCCAGCAGTCTGCTAGTGAACAATATTTTGAAGGACATCTAACTTGCTAAAATTATGATAAGTGTGACAACTGTAATAAAAATTACTTGTACTCAAAGTTCTAGGATCAGAACCCTAAGAAACTCAGGATTACCATTTTCAAAAACTAATATAGAGCTCTAAAAGTGAAGATTTCTGTATTATACTGTCTTATGCATTTGTTTGTTACATTTAAATTGTCAACATAACATCATAACATCACGCCTGTAATCCCCGAAGGGTTAGGCAGAGGTGTACCCATTAGTACACCCACATTTCGCCATTTATGTTTTTAGTCCCATGTAATATGGGGCGAGCCTATTGCCATCAACCGGGCACAAATCCAGACTCCGAGGCTGCTACTGAGAAATTCCTGATGGAAAAACTCAATAACACTGCCCAATCTGGGAATCGAACCCAAGACCTCATGCACAGCAGTCGCGCTTGCGACCACAAGACCAACGAGGCAGTCTTTAAATTGTCCTCTGCAAAAATAATGGCCTGATTAATAGAATAAATAAGAATATCATCAACAAATTGTAAAAAGTACATTGAGTAACTTAATTAACATAGACTTTGTTATTTGACATGATAGGTAGGTACTAATTATAGAGCAATGCTCATAGACAGCCCCCTTGCATTGACCTCTAATAAATATTTAATGAATTTTACATAATAATGTTCTGTGATAATCAAACGCATAAATTTTAATAATATTTCAGGTCTTCCAGTCCCTCAACTCTAAAAGTAATTGATGCAAATCTTCAGTGTCATAAGTACCATGGACATCAAGAAATGCACACCCTGAAGAGCAAGAATAAGGCAATAGGTACATATCTTCTATGAAATACACAAAACTATTAGTTGATCTCTTGAATTGTTTTAGTCTCCAAAATAATGTAATATAATACAGGTTTTTTGTTATTCAATCTATGTAAATTATGTTGAACTATTCTAAGAATGTACCTAATTGTAGTATTTTTTTTTTTTCAATAAAATTATCATTTTTATATTATTTGCTGTATTTTTGAGAATGTTTTTGGTCATATTTCATAAAGAAACAATAGTTTTAACCTTACATACATACATAAACTTACTTGGGGGGTAGGCAGAAACCACAGAACGATCCTTCATACATCATACATCTCGTCAGTTTTGACATTAACTGACCGAACTATCTGAGTAAGTTTTAATTGCATTAAAAAGTTGAACACAATATTATTAGGCAGTTAGACATCCGCGCAACCACTGCAGGGTTAAAGAACTAGGTAGGTATGTTAGTAAATATGGCGCCGATTCTCTTGATCACAAACCTAGACTAAATTTAGAGAATTAACTTCTCTTACTAACATACTGCGAAAAGAAAGGACGGTGACATAAAAGAACTAAGTTAGCGATGTCAAATTAGTTTTGCCTTGAACTTCTCTGTATTTTTAATCCATGCGTTTTAAGATGTTGTCAGCTCTTATTTACATTAGTCTCTTTCTTATTTTATTGGACAGAAAAGATAGAAATAGTCTAATTTTAGTTTAGTTTGTGACCAAGGGAATCGGCCCCACTGTAAGTTGCTCATACTATTAATAATTATTGAAATCTGCCTACACTGACATCCATGACGAGCCGCCTTGAACCTGCAGCAATGAAACGGCACGCTTATGCCTGATCGCTGCAAAGCCATCAATGTTTAAACCATCGAAAATACCAAAGACTTACATACGAGTAGGTACCCATTCTGCTTTGTTAGAAACCAGCAATAAAAAAAGGTTTAAACAACTTTACAATGTTTATTTAATTTATAATTTCGACAGTACAATATACTAAGAACAATTTAATGACTCCCCCAAAAACAAAACCATCATTTTTTAAACGTATCTTCCGATTAGTATACCGAATTTGTATTGCATTCTGTGGACGTATTCTTCTCCAGGGTTTAACACTGAACTGGGGAAGTTCCTCTGAAAAGAAAAGACAAAAAAATAAATAAAAAAGCAGGTTGCTTCTCTGCGCATTTCATTGTTCTCACTTATGCAGGGATTTGCAAAAAAAATATAAGATATGTATGTTAGTAATTTCCTAACCATTCCCTCATCAGTATCGCAAATTGCAGACTTTTTCTATCATAATTATATAAAATTATCGTAACGCAGTGTTTGTTACCAAACTCCTCCGAAACAGCTGAACCGATTTTTATAAAATTTTGTTTGCATATCGGGTAGGTCTGAGAAACGGCCAACATCTATTTTTTCATACATAACATCACGCCTGCAATCCCCGAAGGGTTAGGCAGAGGTGTACCCATTAGTACCTACACCCACATTTCGCCAGTTATGTTTTTTAGTCCCATGTAATAGGGGGCGAGCCTATTGCCATCAACCGGGCACAAATCCAGACTCCGAGGCTGCTACTGAGAAATTCCTAATGGAAAAACCCAATAACACTTTGCCCGACCTGGGAATCGAAACCAAGACCTCATGCACAGCAGTCGCGTTTGCGACCACTAGACCAACGAGGCAGTCAATCTATTTTTTCATAGCAAAAATATGGCGGTAGGTTCGCGGGGTCAACTAGTTTCTTATAAAACCCTGTCGCATTCAACAAAATAAAACAGCTTAATTGGTCGAACCGTTCTCAAGTGATGTTAACAAATGTTTTTTAATTTAAAAAGTAGATAATAAACAGTTCATTAATTAAGTAAAGTTTAAATCGAAGACATCCACCGGTTTCTAAAGGTGCTCCCTCACCGGGAGCATTCACGTGTATTGTAACATTATAATGTTCAACTTTGAGCATTACATTACAATAATACCTCCCTGACTAACGAGCATTTGCGTGTAATGTAACATATAGATTCGACTTTGAGCATTACATTGGAAGTGGAGCGCATTGATGTTACAAGTTGTATCAAGATATTACACATTGTATCATTACAAGGTGCGCATTGTAATGCTCGGTTCTCCTCCTTCACTGATGTAATGCTCACGTTACATTACACGCGAATGCTCCCGGTGAGGGAGCACCTTAAGAAAACCCCAACTATATCTGACGAACCTGCATACCTATCTACCTTACTGACTGTACCTACAGCGTATCTTCTCCCAGATATGTTACACTACATAAGTACGGCTATAAACTTACGTGATTGACGGCATCAGGGTAATTCTGAGGCATGACGCAGAAGAGACCGTGACGTTCGTATGCTGCACCTTGCTTACCCAGCAATGGAATGTAACCAAATCTCTTTTTACCCTGAGAAAAAAAATTAAATCATTTTAAATATTGGGCGGGCAGTGTCTGTTGGATGCTAAGCGATGGGCCCGCATATCACAAGAGTGGAGCCCTAACACAGTGAGACGAGGTTGCAGCAGATCGAGGAGAAGATCTTTCTCAAGAACAGGCGAGAGGAGGCACAACACAGAGGGATGTGAAAGGAATGGGGAAAGGTCTTTGCCCAGAAGTAGAACAGAAACGGCTAGCAAAAATAAAAACAAGAGGCATTAAATTAAATAACAATACACTTATAAGATCCTTATCCACTGCCACTACATTGGTAGAAATTTTTGTACTTGTAAAATCCGGGAAAATACCTGCCAAAATAATGGTGACGGTGGAGGTTAGGTTAGGCTTTTTGTTTATATTTGGTACAATAAGGATAATATAATAATAATTAATCTTACTAAGTACAATAATTCAAAATGCGAAAGATTAGATGGATGAACGGCTGAACAGATCGGATGAAATGTGGCACAAATATAAATTATTTTCTGGAGTGGCATACAGGCAAAAAATATAAAATGGTTCCCGTGGGACAAAATATCAACTACGAAGCAAACGAAGTGTCGGGCAGAAGCTAGTCTACAGTACCTAATATTGTAAAGACAAAAGTTTTGATTGTTTGTTTGCATTGAATAGGCTCCGAAACTACTAAACCGATTTTGAAAAATTTTTCTCTGTTGGGAAGCTACACTATCCCCGGATGACATAGGCTATATTATATTTTCAAAAAAGTTAAAGATCCATAAGGAAGTCGGACGTCGCAGCGAGAGCGCTAGTAGAAAATAAAGTTCAAAATCACCTTGCTTTCTTCCGCTTGCGCTTCTTCATTTACTACACTCGACCTACTGGTCTGCTCACTACCCTCCTCAGCACCCTCTTCTTCCAAAGCCTCTTCTTCTTTCTCTTGCACAGACTCTTCCACAGTCTCTTCCACAGCCTCTTCTTCACCCGCAATCTCCTATGTCAAATAAACATGATTTATCGTTACAGCGCCACAGCGTTACAGCAGTTACCGGTCTATCCGATTCGAAAGTGTGTTTGATAATTTGTTCGATTGTCTTTCTTTCACTGGAGGAGCTGTCTTTAGTACCTAGTAGAAGATAGTGGTCTCAGAGACAAGAAGAACTCGTGAGACAAGAAGTATCAAAGATGCAAAAGCATTTGAGCTCTTGCGTGTCAAATCTTAAAGTAACACATTTAACATAACATCACGCCTGAATCCCCGAAGGGTTAGCCAGAGATACACCCACATCTTGCCATGTAATATGGGGAGAGCCTATATATTGCCATCAACCGGGCACAACAGACTCCGAGGTTGTTACTGAGAAATTTAATTCTGATGCAAGAACTCATTAACAGTTTGCCCAACGAAGCAGTCAGCCCTAAAGTGAACTTGATTATACTAATTAAACTTTTTTGAAAATATATTATTACCTTAGAGAATACAATTATAATTGTCATCAATTGTATTTTTTTTGTGTTTTTTTAATGCTATGGTACTTTGCTAAAAATCTACCCTCAGAGGGGTCAAGCCCCTCTCAAACGACAATCCTGGATCCGCCACTGTCAGAGAATACTCTAGTACTTTTAAAAATCCATTTGACTGATTTCAAAAGTTCAGATAAAAGTAAACGAGGCCAATGATAGATCTAAGTATACAGGTTGCTCAATACTGGTTGGACAAAATTTAAGATACGTATATGAGTCAATCGACACAAAAAGAAGAAGTTTAGATAATTGCTTACCTCATAGATTTTATTAGGGTCTGGTAGAAGGTTACCGGTGTAGAATTGCATACCAGGCTGGTTGCTGTATACTTCAAGCACTCGCCCGGTTATCGGATGTAATACCCTGAAAATGTAAAAGTGAGGTAAGTATTAAATTTATTGTTTATTGCGATACAAATGAGGTGAGTTTGTCATTACGGTCCAGACTGAATTGTAGCCAGAGCCGAAGGAGGGTGTAGTGTAGCCAATGAGCATTTTACCATAACATAAGCTGATAATGCTCGCTAACACACGTTTCATACGTTTTTCAACACACTAGTAACGAAAAAAACGTTATTATAAATTAATTGATACGATAATAAAATTACAATTTAATTTAAAAAACCAAACGACGTAAAGATATGATTTGTACTGTTCCACAAACTCAGTTTAACTACACTAAGAGATTTTTCTACTATCTTGGCCCTTGCTTGTACAATAAAATCAATGCGTCCTTATATATTTATAATTTACCATACAACAAATGTAAAATCGCCCTACGTGCATTCCTCCTAAATAAAACTTATGACGAGACTGAAAAGTACTTATTAACACTTACATGAAAGTAAACCTATTTCCTATTATTCCAATCATTCAAATGCTCACACACACTCACAACCACACACTCATACTTACACACACGCACTCACCACATCATTTAGTCATCAATCCAATTTGTTGTTTTCTATTTTAATTTTTAAGTTTCTTTATGTATTTTCTTTTTTTACTTTTGTGCTTTTATATATAAAATATTATAATGGCATACGTTTTATACATGATAACATGACTATTGTGATCTTCAAATAGGGAGTTGAAACTTTATCTCCTAAATACAGATTACTCAGTAATCTAGCTAGGAGAAAGATGATTCACCCAACAATTAATTGTGCCTACATCATGTATATAATTGAAAATGCATTATTTTTAAGCCCCTCATGTACTGCACACCTTTATGTACCTTAAATAAATTTATTATTATTATTATATTATTTATCCTGAATGACATTCACACTTTAGCTGTTCTGTCAAGGTGTCAACAAGTTTCTTTTACAAGCGGCCAGTAGAAACCAAGGAGGTATAAATTTAGAGGTTTGTAATAGGTGTGACAAACTGAATTATTTATTATTTTTGTTTAAATCCCAAATAAATGTTAATTTGGTTGCAAAAAATAATAGTGTTTTCCATAAACTGGTGTCGATCCTCTTGTTCACAAAAAATTTAGAGAATTGACATCTTTTACTAACATACAGCGAAAGGAAAGGACGGTGACATTAAAGAACTAAGTTAGCGATGTCAAATTAGTTTTACCTTGAACTTCTCCGTATTTTTAATCCATACGTTTTAAGATGTTAACTATAACTGTATGGATCTGTCAGATTGACTAAATTTTACAGCTCTTATTTACATTAGTCTCTTTCTTATTTTATTGGACAGAAAAAGATGGAAATAGTCTAATTTTAGTTTAGTTTGTGACCAAGGGAATCGGCACCACTGTGTTTTAAAAGGCACCCGACCTTCGGGGAGGAGACTAAAACCATAACGACGTTCATCATAATCACATTAAGGGCGAGGGCAGACCTTGTCCTTCAAAGGAATAAGCTCCAGCCCCTGTACGAATTTAATTAAGGCACATCTCTGGGATCTATATTAATTTTAGACCTTCGAGTAACGAGTTTCGTAGTAGGATTTCTCAAAAATTTTAGCACAAAACATCAAGTGTGTGCGGATAGTGGTTTTAGTGCTTGTTTAAGGTTACGGAGATGTGTACCGAGGAATGTGTGAAAATGACCAATGACATCGCTTGATTCTTGCAACATGAGCTGAGCTAGCGCTGCAATTGCTTGGTCTCACACACATTCCTTGCTACATATCCTCGCACATCTTTGGTGGAAATGCAGCCTAATTTTTGTACAAAGAGATTTGCGGTTTAAGCTTACCTGGCCTGAAACGCCAAGTCCTGGTCGGTGCCGCGAGTAATGCAGAAGTTAACATCATAGCCTCCCATGGGTATTTTAGGCATCATCACCCTTAGATATCGAGGCACGCGGAAATCGTAGGCTGTTGCGCCCACTACTCTTCTTTCACCTGGAAAATAGATGTACTTATTTAATACCCTTTCGAACAAATTTCGGTCACGGCAGCAATGGATAAGTCAAGCACACAGGAGACGTTATAGTCCACAAGAGTGTGCGCAAACACAGACGCACTCCCTTAACTTCCTCTCCTCTCCTCACTTCAACACCGAGCCGAAAACCGGCTAAGGACCAATGACTCTACGCTAACTCCGGGCTGCTACTGAAAAATTCGTAATGGGAAAACCTAATAATACCTACTTTTTGCCCGACCTGGCAATCGAACCTAGTGCCCGAAGCTCAGCAGTCGCGCCGCAAGACTAACGGGGCAGTCAAAATCGTATGTACCTAGTTACTTGCTAGCAGTCATTTTTGCTAAGTTTTTATTTATCATCATACGTGTACAGACTTGCAGCTATAGAGTCGCAACTTTGTCCGCGTGAATTTTCCTGCAGATCTGACAATAGAATATAGCTTATGGCACTCAAGAATAACGTAGCTTTCACTAGCAAAGGGATTTTCGGAATGGAACAGTTTTAGAGTTTAACGGAACTTCTCAGTTTTGTAATTTAACAGAGATCTTTTATTTTAGGGAATGTCGTTCAATGAAGAAGAGGGGCCTGTCACACACAAACCAACAAACAAGAAAACTCTTCAGCTTTACTATAATATATGGTTACAGTGACAAGGATAATCTTTAATCAATTTCACTAATTACATCAAACTAATTCAATGCCCATCCAAAACTTATACTTAAAATAAGTCCAACAGATCTGCAGAACAAAGCTTTTCTGTAAATGTAGGTACGCAGCCACTTAAAAACAACATACCTGTTACAAGTCCGTCCTCATCTACGGACGTGTATTTATCAGCATTTATGGTGATAATGTGATCCAGCATCAACTCCGGACCCGCATTCTGAGAAATATTATTAAGTGTTTGTTATGCTACGAAAAAAAGTATATCAACAGTCACGGATCTTGGTTATCGAAAGTAATCGTGTTCATCAAATAAATGTTATAACAGTCAGTCATGTCTTTGATGCTATGGAACTTTCATAAATCGGTAGATAGATAGGTACCTAGGTAGATACTTAATAGTATTGAATTCGTTCGATGAAAAAAAGTTGCTTAAAAATAGCTACGTGATGCTGAAATGAGCAAAAACTTCTTGTGTCATTTTGATTCTCATTTGGAAAATGCAAGCGTATATAATAATAAAACTAGCCTATTATTACCCCCACTGCAGGGCGAAGACCTCTTCTCAAATATAGATGGAATGCGCATTGACGCTTGCTAAAGGCGGATGGCGATTTCAGGCTTATATCTTTTATTTATTTGAAGTCCAGGGGGCTTAGACAAAGTAACAATTGCAAAACGATAGGTAACGAAGTTAGAAAAGACTAAAATGTATGGGATTGACATAAGCCGCGTTAAGTCACGTGGCTAATCGACGAAGCGATGTTACTTTGTCTAAGGCCCCTGGTTTTCTTACGACGGAATTCCTTATGATGACCTTCTTCGGGAATTACAGGCGTAAAGTTATACTATGTTACTTACATGTCCCGCAAGATTGAAGTAAGGCGCATTGCTTAAATTGATGACAGTAGGTTCTGAGGTCTGACACCTCATTTCAATTTTCAGCGAGTTGTCACACGTAACTTCGAAGATCACTCGAGCCATCAACGTCCCAGGGTATCCCTCGTGAAACCGTTCTGAGACGTGAGTCATGATAACCTTCAAGCCCGAAACGTATGACCGCCAGTTCACCTGTCAATTATAATTATGATTAAATACAATGGTGGCCTTAGGGGGTGGCGTACGGGACAAACAACCAGGACTTAGCTGTTGCAAGGACTTCACATAAACGTACTTCTTTTTAAATAGGTACCTAAAATCATGCCTCGTTGGTTTAGTGGTCGCAAAGCGCGACTGCAGCATGAGGTCTTGGATTAGATTCCTAAATCGGGCAGTGTTAATGAGTTTTCCATCAGGAATTTAATAGAGTCTGGATTTGTGCCCGGTTGGGTTGGTTGTGATGGCAATAGGCTCGCCCCCTATTACATGAAACTTACCTAACTGGCGAAATGTGGGTGTACTAATGGATACACCTTTATCATCAACAATATTTTTTTTTTTAGTGTTTGTCAGTCTTTTAATACTTGCTTTTTTTGCGTGGGGGTTTAAAAATAAGTTTGTAGTTACCTTATCAAATCCAACGTACCCTCCGTGGTAGTGGTGCTGCCCCTTGTTGTTGGACAGCATGTACATCCTGCCCGAGGGTCTAACCACCATGGTGGCTTCCCTAATCACGTTTGCGTACCGGCCTATGGTAGCACCGAAATAGGGATTCCTTGGCTGAAAATATTCTGAACAGAAAAAAAAATATGTTAGGTAACAATTTTTTTTCTTTTTTATTTGGGCACCAAGGCACCCGCCTCTCATGCATGAGGTTGTAGGTTCGAATCCGGGTTGTTGTATGAGAAGAGACCTTTGCCCTGCAGTGGAACAGTAATAGGCTGGTATTTTTTTATTATCATTAATAATATTTTGGGGGTAAAGATCTAAGTCTCTCTAAAAGTAAACTTGCTTCTGCATGCGACTTCGTCCGCGTCAAAAATGATCCCTATCACATACCTTCCTAATTCATATTCATATCATTCACCTTACGAGCTCTTCACACTTTCTCATTATTAATTTTTGTTTTGAAACACAGAGGGAGCTAGTTGCTCAATTTGTAATATTTTAAGGAAAATACCTTCTAATGTGTCAAAACCAGCGAGAACGTCATCTGGCACCCCTTTTTTGTCGGGTACTACAATGGAAGTGATGGTAGCTCCATATGTTATGACCTGGAGATTAATTTAGAAAGAGACTGTTAGCATTATCATGACTTAGATACCTGCGACGGACCTGTTGCGAGAACTGTAGGGTCAATAGATGAATTTACTACTTATAACATCAACGATCTGCACGTGAAGTCAGACAGCGCCTGTCCCGTCAAAACCGATCCAGTATGTTCCGAGATCAACCGGAACAAACAGACAGACAGGCGGAGAGACCGAAAGACTGACATTTCGGAAAATCCTTTCTTATCGGATGCCTACGTCTTTTAAAGAACACACCCTCTAAGTTCAGCCTGCGCTGCTGTGCTGTCCCTACGATCAGCGGTCTATACTGTGTGTTGACCCGTCAGTCAGTCAGTCATTCAGGACAAAGCATATGCATATGTATATGTATAAATAGGTAGGTATCGATTAGTTACATTGACTTTCATTTACCTGAACTAACATTCTGTTTTTCGTTTTCCATGTGTACCTCCGGACGACGTCAATGTTTGTGCTGGACGCGCACGGAGTATGTTCTTCTTCCTCCACGTTCTTCTTCGGCCCAAGTTTTGTTTTTTCATAAACACTTGAACGTCGTCTCTCTCCATGGTACAGCCCTTTCGGCATGAACCCAAAGCCATCCACTATCAGTTCTACATCTGGAACCTTTGGAGGTTCCGGCACAGGAATCGGTATTGGCTTTGTCTCTTCAGCATCCCCACTACCACTCTTAGTATCCTCAGGGTGATCCCCCATTATATTTAAATAGCACAAAAAATTTAGACTAATCTAACAGTTGAAATACTTTGATAATTTATCAAGTTTTTTACCTAATATATAAAAATTAATTATAAAAAAAAATTACTTAAAATTTTATCATGTATGATTTTTTGTTATTTTGTCAAATGATTAATTTTTGATGTGCTCATGACATTCTGAAGGAATTTTAAAAATAATAATCTTGTGGGTCGAATACTTTTAAATAGAAAGTACCATTGTAAAAAGTTTTTATATCATGACAATATCAGTTACCTAGTTACCAATGTGTGTGTATTACACTACAACTCGATACTAATATTATAAATGCGAAAGTAACTCTGTCTGTCTCTCTGTTATGCTTTTACGACTAAACCGCTGAACCAATTTTGATGAATTATGGTACGGAGTAAATTTGAACCCCAAGGAAGGAGTACTTTTTATTCTGTGACTTCGTCTACGTTTGCGATAACCTACATTACTGCAGACGAAGACTTTCGCATTTATAATATTAATGTGGATTACCAAATGCTTTGTATTTATTTAGCAATCTGAAGTCCTAGGCCTTTGTAAGGCGTACGAGAGGCCGAAGGCAAATCGCAGACGCCCCGTATGTAACTTAAGATGAAATGAGACACCAACCGATGATTATCCCTGTATGCCTTATGCAAGTGCACCCAAGGACAACCCCCGGCGGGTGCAGGACTATTACAGGATATAGAAATAAAGTATGGAACTGTTTGTCGGGTCTGTGTGGCGTATTTATTATTATAATATTGTTCAAAATATGCTCATTTGGTAAAGAGTACCTTTTGTTTATTGAAATAATTGTGTTTTAATATGCGTGCCAAATTGCACTAACCATTAATGTAACTGCTGTCTTGTATTGCCACATTGAAAGCAAATAAATGTTTTGACTTTGACTTTGATTAAAACAATCATCATTTCCAATAGAAAATCTTTACTTTAATATGATCCTTTTTCAAATTTTAATGATCATTAAAAATTTCAAATCGCGTCTGAGTCCTCAACAAAATTCTTTCCAATGTTATTCTGCGCAAGCAACTTCAGGGTTAAGAGAGCAATGAAAACAAACCAATTAAAGATATTAATTAAGATATTGTTTATTAAAATTAAAGTCAATTTTAAAATTAAAAAAAAAAAACATCTCGACATTATCGTCTAGTACACTCATATTCAGAAAAAATACACAATCGACATGTGAAAAATTATGTTAAGTCATTTGCGCACTAGTTACAGTAAAATACTGACAAACAATAATTTAACCGTCGTTATGACGCAATCAGGCACGAATTTGTACATCGGCAAACATAATCAAACCCAGAATACTTTCACAGTTTGTTTATCGAGGTCCACCGTATCGCTCTTCCACTTTTCAGCTCCATCCAAAATGTCGGTGAGCTCTTCTATGTAACCTACTTCTTTGCACGGTGACGGTGGTATTATACTTATTATAGGTATGCCTATCTCTTGGAACGAACTCATTGATGAAAACCCACTTTCATCTTCAATGAAATTGGCAACATGATTGTAGTCGTTCCTCTTGTCCGTCGTTCTCGTTTTAGTTTCTGTTTGCGTTTTAATACCTTCTTCTTTTTGGTTCAAATGAATGCCAGCGAAGTCGTTTTCCAAACCGCAAGAAAGTGGAGAAGAAGACACTACGAAATCAGTTATAGGTACGTCTTTAACATCTACAAATTTATTTGTAAGACCATTGAAAGCGTCCTCGCTGTCATAAATTGTATTGAGGATAAATGCATTAGTTATGTCCTCGTCGATAAGGTTTAAAGAAGTATTCGATTCGTTATGTTCAAGTACACCACCGTTAGAAATATCATTATTCTTCAAATTGTCTTTACTATCGTTGCAATTGCAAGAGAGATCGGGTATATTGGTACTGAGTACAGTATTGGCAAGAGTTATCAGTCTAGATATTTCTTCGGTTATCTTTTGAGAACTGTCCGCATCCGACGACAGAGACAATTTAGATTGATTCCTGAAAAACAAACATAAAAAAAGAATATTTAAAAACCGTATAACGAGGCAAAATGAAATATTTAGACATTTTATAAGTGTTTATTTTTTACCAGACACCGTTGTAGTCTTTGAAACCGTTAACGTTGCTTATGGATTTACTCATTTTTCTTGTGCTCAATCTTTTGCCGGTAGATAAAGAGTATTCATGTTTATTAACGTGCAAGACGGATCTGGATCGTGGCAAGTCGACACTGTGTGCGCTCGGCGATACTTCCCTGTGGGACATCACCTCTGCGCTGGGTCCTGCGTCAGGACTCTGACACTCTATATGTTCCTTCACTCTGCTCAGAAAAGTCACTACCTGCTTAAGTAAAGCTATGTGCATTTGTCTGTTTGCTTCTGTCTGAAAATAAGTTACGTTAACTGGGTGAATATAACGCCACTGTATAGTTATTGACTCACTCAGAAAAATAGAATGCAACGCTAGCCAATACATATAAAAGAAGCAGTTTTAGTTCGCTATATATTCTGAGATTGATTTCGCATTGCTTCGCATTACTAATAGCATATAATTTTGCAATAAATAAAATAACTAGAAGATCTATTGGTGCACCAACAATATCGCTATCTTAAATGAGTTGTGTGGAAGACATTAATACCTGTGTTAATTGCCATCTTAAAGTGTCGATTGCCATGTTCAAGGCGGTTACTTCTGTATCTCGTATATTATGATTATTCTTTGGCTTGTCCGGGGGCTTTACAACTTCGCCGCTTTGCTCCGTAGCTCTGGTTCTGGAAAGTTGAGGGCACTGCTCAATTCTTTCTGGAGCCTGCAACAAACAAACAATAACATTTAACTACAATAAAATAAATTGTACCATTGTACGAAGTGTCATTAGAATCCAATTTAAAGGCGAAAGGCGATGAATCACGCACTCAAATAATTTCACTAAACCATCTTAGGGTCAAACATAACAATCGTCGTGCAATTACGTGACTCCAGTTAGATACTTGGAGCTGTTAAAATAATAGTTGCCAAACAAAGTATGCTTATCCCGTTTGATGAATTCAATGAAATCGAAGACGTAAAATTGATGCTACATTGTATAGAAACAAACAATACTGCATCCACCATTTGTGATTGTATTTTTTTGTGCCGTGAGAGAGGTATTGTGCTTTTCAACCGAATTACGCAACGGTGGAGTTAGAAAAGAATGATAGTAAAAAATGTTGCCTATGAAAGATGTATCTACGTTTTATTGGAGCAACATTTCAATCTCCAAATCAAGTAAAAACCTCGACAGAAACTCCCAGATATTACTTAGTGAAAGCATAGTTCGTCAAAGGACCACCAGTCTTACCAAGGGATACCGTATTACCCAGTTACTGGGTTGTGGAGGTCAGATAAGCAGTCGCTCCATGTAAAAAACTGGTATTCAGCTGCATCCGATTAGACTGGAAGCCGACCTCAACATAATTGGGAAAAGGCTAGATAGATGATGATGAGTTCGTCAAAGGAGAACCTCCTCCATAGTATTTTCTGAAGTTGGTTGGTGAACAATTGATTCCAACAACGATCCTCTCACCGCTTGTTTATAATCAGCAAAAAGTTGGGAGCAAGTAGGTGTAAATGATTGGCAGTGTCACAGACATCCCACGCTTTTGCCTCGATTCATATTGACCTCCATGCGAACAATGACTGAGCTGTTACTTGCTCCCGTTATGTTATCACAGTAACTACAAGATTCAGATCTTAAATGACAATATGGAGTGGGTGTATGGAAATATTTAACATTATGAGTCATTCCAAAGATCCTTTTGATATTGTCATATTGTTTTTCAGTCTGAGTTCTCATAAACTACTTTACAAACTTAGCATTTTTTAAGCATTAAGCAGCCAGTTTGGTTATCTTTATCATTACCTATTATTAATTTTCTTAAAATGAAAAATATGCGAAGTGTGGGTGTAGGTACTAATGGGTACACCTCTGTCTAAACCGGAGATTATAGGCGTGATGTTATAGGCGTGACCAGGGGAAAGTCAGTTTTCAGTAGGGATTTCCTTTTGAGGCTCGGTACCCTAGTTCTTTTACTAAAATTAAAGTGCAGCTTATGTTACTTCATTTCTCATCAGATATATGCCAGTGAAAATCCCATCAAAATCAGTTCAGAGATTAATCGGAACAAGCAGACAGAGAGACAAAAAATGATTCTTTTTATTTACGCGCATTCGTGTGCGTGTGCACTAAACATTCGTGTGCATTTTTTAAAAAGCTGTTATTTTAGCATTACAAACAAAACGTGTAATTTTATTTATTTGTATACATTAATAATATTATTACAAAGCTGAAGAGTTTAATTGTTTAGACGCGCTAATCTCAATAACTTCTCTTACGATTTGAAATATCTTTTGGCATTATATAACCCATTTAATCGAGGAACATCACGCTAAGGCGGAGCAAAAATCATAATATACACATAAATAACGCGGGTTACGCGGGTGAAACCACGAGGTATTGCTAGTTATCCACATAATACTGTTCTTACGCAGCCTCTGATATAACCAATTCAATGACAAACAATAACGTGTTGGAAAATTGCTGACCCTACCAAACAAAATGCACTTGAGCGAATACCCATTGTAATAGTAACAGTAGAAATTCCACGTGGAACACTAACCGTAAAACAGCTAACCGACTCATTATTTGATAAACATAATATCGTTGTAAATAACTTCGGTGAATTCCAGTGCAGTTGGAGATCTGCCACCAAAGTTTACGGGTATAGCTTTCATCCTATTTTCGAAACTGTAGTAATTTTCGATTCCTTCATTCTATGCAATGTGGCCTACTTTGTCTATAAACACGATGATAACAACATCCATCTCATTTTGACACTGGGAAACAGTTAAAGACGGATGAATTACGTCAAATTCTCCATACTTTAATAATATTACGTGTGGCAAAAACGTACCAAAACGTACCTACCTCTTTTTATGAAAATTACGCGGACGAGAAAATGAAAGGCACAGGAGAAAAAGTGCAGAAAGCACTTTTTTATAGTATGCATTAGAAATTACACACATGGCCATGCGTTTGACATACACACATAACAAATTTAATATGTCAATCTCAATATGTCTCAGTATGTCTTTGACCATAGAATCTTAATAACGTTGAAACTTTAAATTTAATCGAATTTCGACCACTGTGGGCGACCTCAAGTATTTATAATTGAATTAAACTTATTTTAAAAAGTACCTACGTGCCTAATTTGTGTCACCTAGATAGTAAAGTAAAAGGCTATCTGCCATACTACTGACGCTGGTTTTTTTCGGTTAAACGTAAAAATGCCACAATTATCTCCCGTTCACGCTGTTAACTAACAACGCGACAGCGACGTCTCAACTAAAATTTTGTTTTTTTGTTTGATTTGACCAAAGCGTTTGACAATGTTTTGCAACGGTTTCATAGGTTTCGTCTCTTTTATACGGCTGCACTAGATTTGCACAGGAATGTCATATTCAACTTATTAGGTTGGCTGTTCCAGTCGGCTTAGTCGGGTGTCAGGTGGCGGCGTGGTGCCGGGTTCCTCTGGTTTCTCAAGTGTCCGGATCTCTGGCATGGAACCGAACACGCGTGATCAAGGCCACTGGGCTACTATTCTCAATTTACGACATAATTTCCATCATTAATACGGTACAGAGATTGAATAAAAATCCACCAGGGGTCCTAACTAAGATAATAATGTAGCTAAGTCGACGGACAAAAGAGTCTTCTGAGTTTTTTGTCTTATATTACATTCCAACGTCGGTAAAATTAATTTGGTGTAAAATGTAGATCAATGACATTGCCAGTTATTTTTTTTGCCTTATCAAACGTCTCCATAAGATATGAAATTGAAAATAATTTCGATACGCAGCATTGCCTACTTGAACTAGTTGTGCAGACGAGAATTATATCGTGCCAAGCTATCAAACATCCAACACAGACCAACATTGACAAGTCTAGCTAACAATAATGCTCATTTAAAAATAACTACCTTCTTGCCGTTTAAATAAGTGACATGAAGTTTGGATAATACTTAATTCCATGGTTTAGAAACAGTCCGTGACAAAACATCAAACTGCTTACTTCGCCAAGTTCATAAGGTATAATTTTCACCGAGGTTACATAACTCTGACTCATGGCCCAAAAACTATACTGCTGTCCGACAGAATTGGCGGTTGCTTCGCTGGCTACGTGGTGATGTGGTGGGGTTAGCGTTTCAATGAGTCGGGTTAACATCGCGGTGAGGCAAGCCCGTCATGCATAGCCGGCGACGCGTGACGCCCGCGTCCGGCCCGGGCCCTCGGAAGCATTAAGCGCCCTACCCTATCACAACGAATAAAAGGGAAACAGTACCGACACCGCCAGAAATATCTACATTTTTTAACGATTCCGGAATAAACAGGTACACGCAAATCTGGCTACCTAAGTACCTTGCGATTGGGTACTTATATATTTTCACACTTCGGAAACGCAGACACATTTATGACGTATTATACGTATAAAAAAAGGAAGAGAGAAAAATAGAAAAAAATACACGAAGTACATGTAGATAACGCTATATATACCTCTTTTGTGTTTAGCGATAGATATAACGTCTAACAGTAATGGAAATAATAGGAAAGGAAGGACCCATGTTTTTTTATAAGACAATAGAACACAACAACAAAAGGCATTTTATGCATAACAAGCGACTGTTCTTCATCATTCTTCAAGTAAATAACGAAAAGCATAGGATTATCAAGGAGCTTACAAATCGTCGAGATATTATCTAGTACTACCAACAGTCGTCGTTCATCTAATTGAAACTAGTTTGCATTGCGTAGGCGACGCACTAGTAACCTGTCGCTCCTGACGCAATACTGTTTTATTAACAGGTTGTGTGAAAGTGGACTTCTAAATCACTATTTTGGAAATGTAGTTACCCTACTGTTTTTAATTTCTCCCCTTTGACGGTCTTCAAAGTGTCGGTACTCAACTCAAGTCGCTCTATTGCTAAAGTTGTGGATAAGAACTTAGGACCTTGTCTTTGTCAAATTTCATTACGATCATTTCAGTGGTTTTGCTGTGATGAGGTAACCAACAAACAGACAGATAGTCACTACTGTATTTCTATGTTTCGATTTTAATTACTATTGTTATTTATTGCGAGCTCACTAACCCCATTCTTCATCCGTAAACCGGTAATAACACTTATTTTTATTATTATGACAAAACAACTTGTTTACATAATTAAAGAACAGCCTCTCAGTTGTATATAGGCTGGTAGTGGTTGCAGCAAGAAGGGCTCTCGAAAAATGAGACATTGATATTAATATTGCCTATAAAGTCCCGCTCAGTTGATCTATATTAGTCCTCAAACGTTATTGTATACCTAGACAAACACCTCAGACTAAAACAACAGACAACCAAAGATGGTTTAAGTCTTTGCTTACCACATATCTGCAGAAAGTCTAGCCTTTATTATATAACCAGTATGTTCTGCTCATCATGACATACGGTGACGAGATGTGATGGACACCCACGCAGGTACCAACTGTAACTATCCCAGAGAGAAATGGAGTGTTCCATGCTTGACATAAAGCTCAAATTCGAACTCACAAATCTTTGATACTGAGTTAGGCAGAATACCTGACAATGCGTGGAGATGGCTAGAGTAAGGCTGTGGTCGAGTGGCGTCCAAGGACGAGGCTTGCTCAGAAAATTGCACAAGTTATGAATGTCGGGTTGTGTATGTATGTTGATGATGAATAAAAACAACGATCAAGGGATGTTTAGAGTTTACTCCATTAAATAAACATGTATTGTCGCCTGTCCCCATTTAATATCAAGACATCGTGCTTATTGCTTATTGATTTGTGAATAATTCCCCGTCATTATGAAATTCAAAACGTTTTGCTTTCCGTTGTTTGTTTGTAAACTGTGTACCTAGGTTATACAGGCAGCCACTGCATGATTGCTTACCTCATCGATATGAATGAAAGTATAGACTTTTTAAGCTTCCATTGGAGCTCCATCAGACTGGACCCACAGAAACATAATTATTTCCTCACAAATAATGATTATGATATCAGCCTATTATTGTTCCACTGAAGGGCAAAGGCCAATTCTTATTGCTCAAGGCGGATTGGCGATTTCAGACTCATATTAATTGTAAGTTCAGGTTTCCTTACGATGTTTTTCTTCGCCAATGTCAGTGATGTCCAAGATAAACTTAGAAAGTGCCTACACATGAATTTTAAAAGCCACATTAGAACTTCAATAATTTTGGGTCGGCTTTTTTACCGGTTTCTCCAAAGAAAAAAATCATGTGTCGAATTCTCAAGAGTTTGTGCTGCTAATTGGTTGTTTATAATTCAATCTACCAACCACAGCAGTCAACAATATGTCACAATAATTTATCTTTCAGAAACCGGAGGTACGTCACCGAATTTAAATCGCTTTTTTATCTATTAAGTTCGACTGTCTAGGCAATGAAATCGAAGGTACGTACGCACCGAGTAAGATAGTTAATACCTTACAATATAATTCGAATGCAGACCGTTTGTCGATTGCTTCGTGCGTATGCGATGAGGCTTACGTAAGGTGTAAATAAAGGTGGACGCACACTACTAAAAGAACACGCTGTTGTCCGCGACATCTTCAGCGTTTAATAACTGCATAAAACCTCTTATTTGTACCTACTAAAAAAATAAAGATATTTTTTTGTTTCAACGCGCATTTTTTATTTAAGTACCTAATAGATTTAAGAAAAGTTGTATTGGCTGTATAATATCACGCTGCGATCCACTGGAGCGGAGCAGTAACCAAAGATGTAACTTGGTAAAAAAACTCGGCCGATGGCGCGGGCAGAAGCTAGTGCATAATTATTATAATTTTCATCATCGGTAGTGTAAATAATATTTGCCCACTCTGTATAGACACCCCTGGGGCCTACCCCCATCTCTTAATACAGTACATCCTTGCGCACAACACAACGCTATATTAAATTGCTACCGTTTTAAGAGTTGGCGGTGGGCCCCCTTTTAATTAGCTTAAAGTTATACCATGGCATGAAATAAAGACTCATTCTCGAAGCTAAACACGTCCAAAATCTATTAACAATCTCAAGCAACAATCAATTTAATGTCAAAAACTGAGAGATTAGATGAGGTATTTATTGACAGATTGAGACTGAGATTCAAATGTGAACGTTTCTAAAAATACCAGCATCTCATTTATATTTCATGCCGATAGAAATCTGATTATTAAAAACATAATCGCGTATATTTACCAAAAAAAAAACGTTAAATCTAGCGTTGCGTGTCGCATGTCGTTTCGTGTGCGTTCGGCTTTATCATTCCCCTCACGTACGGAGTTCGTGTCAGCTCCGTCTACTTATATCAGATCCGGTACTCCATCGTTTGTATTTTAAATACATGTGACATTACGCTGCGGAACTTCGTGTGGAGTTTCAAATATAAATTAGGTACTTAAGTGCTTAATAAGATTATTTATTGACCACTGTGGCGTCACATATCTTAAGAACTGTCCAGTGCACATTTCGCCACTTGTGTATAATCACGCTACGAGCCCCCGCCGCCCACTCCTCTCCCGATCCCCGTTCTCGTCCTACCCCCGCGCTCCTGTACCCTGCAGGCGAGGACTCAATTAAGCGGTTCAGCTATAACTACAACAGCTGATTCTAGAACACAATTTATTGCATATAAATTAAGAATTAATTAGTCGATAGGAATTTGGAACTAATGGAAATTAATCTTTATCTGCTCAAGGCCCGGTTGTCACACCGGTATGACAGAACCATAGAAAAACAATTGTGTCTCATTACGTGGGATTTGAGTAATTAATACGAGTAAGACACCTATGTCTTACCTGTGCTTGTCCTATGTCTTATATGTCCTTTGTCTATAAACGTTGTCTATGACCTATGCCTGTCTTAGTGCCAATACTGCGTAGATCAGATACATTCTTTGTTGACTGCTTTTATACGAATTTCCAGAGAAGACTATGCTTAATTATAGGATCATAATTAAGTGTTATATACCTATTTAACCAATCCAAAATTTTCTCCTATTTTTAGGTAATTGTATAATATAGAAATGCGTTTTGAATGTACGAGTTGGTAGTAGTACATTGACATGCTTTTATAGTATAGCAATGTACCTCATTTTAAAAAATGTAAGCAAAAATTTTATTTGCATAGTACTTTAAGAACAAGCCCAAAAATAAAAAATACAGTCTTAAAATCCGTGAGAATACCTACTTACCTACATTACAACCATTTACACAGAAAATAGACAGGATGTCTTTTTATTTACTTGTTATCTTTCTGGGGGTGACAGAAACAACTTTTACTATGGGAATAACCCAGAAATATGAAAAAAAAAACTGCTGTTTCATTTCACAGCAGTCTTTTATAATTTCAGACTTGTTCCTATACTAGCACAAGTCATGAGTGTGGGAAGTCCACTTCTCCTAGGAGGACCAACGACCTGGTGAAGATCGAGGAAAACCACTGGATATGAACGGCGCAGCACCGGTTATTGTTGCGACCTTTAAGGGAGGCCTAGATCCAGTAATGGACGTCGTTCAGCTGAAATGATGATAATGATGTCGATACTCATGAGTTTTTCCATCCCCTTCTTAGGCTAAGAAGGGGATGGAAGTACTCATGAGTGGCAAATCTAGATACAAATATTATAATTTTGTATAATAAAGTTTGACAAAATACTTAGCGACGACAACACCACGCGCTGACGCAGTCACAAGGTTTTCTCATGTGCAGGCGACAGGGCAAGTGGCGCAAGATTAATGCCATGGTCTGCGGCCAGAATTCGCATGGGCTATAGTAGATAAATTTAAAATCAGCCCTTACTTTTTAACTATCCGAATGTTTAAAAGAAGCTAAAAACATTTATTTTGTTTACAAACACGCGTTGCGTAATAGAGCAACAGTAATTAACGAACACGCTGTTAACAACTAAACCGTTTTCTTTTCATACGGAAAACCCGTAAAAGTGAAAAATGTATGCACATGCAAACTTTTTCATACAACATGCAAATCAGATAGTCAATTAAAGATTTATTGATAGCACGCCGTCTAATTGTAATTTGAAAAATGGTGACTAATCATGTCATTATTGTTGGTAATCATTTTGTTCAAGTTGAATCATTTTTCTACCGGTAGCGTAAATAATCTCTGTGGTTATGTGTGGCTACGAAACAAGAGGTAAGCAAGTTCTAGGAAAACAAGCTGTTATATTGCCTGCCAAGTCAAGCAATGACCATAATTATTTAACTCCAGTTCAGCTTCAGTTCCAGCAATTCCAGCTCAATCAAACACTGGGAAGCGTGTCAACTTTTTTTATATAAAATAGTTTTGCTGTTGACTCTAGCCTAGGTCAGGGATGACAGAGACAAAGTGTGCGATGGAATCAACTTACGCAGAAGAAGCCTCTTATGTCTAACTTTGAAGAGATTGCGGTCTAACGCGTTAGAAAATACAGACACAGACACGGTAGACAGTTGCTGTGGTCATTATAAAAGACGTTTGAAACGCTTAGTGGTAAGTTGGTGGAATAGTAACAAGGTAGGGATGTCTGATGGCAGAAGGGTGCCGGTTGTGATGAGATCGTGGAGCTCTTAAGCACACTCACCAAAGTACAATCAATAGAAGACCGACAAGCTGGCAACCTTTTGGCGATGAGCCAAGTTGTGAAGCTTGGCATCCACCAGATTTACGTCGCTTATGAGCCTCTGAGGTCCCAGTCAAGCGCGGTAAGTTTTTATTCAGTTAAGCCATTCCAAAGGCGGCAGCAATACTCCATGCAGGATCTGAATTGTGCTCTGTAAAGGGTTAAAAGCTGTACGGGCGTGAAATGCTAGCTTTTTGGCCGTAGTTTTTAGGCTTTGTACTCAATGGTGGCGCCGAAGTTGGGAAGGATGCCAACAAGATGCCTGGGTGCTCCAGTCGATCGGTTTCAGGAACAGACCAAGCAAGAATCAGTTTTCTGGTACAGGGACAACTACTCTTGATGGTGGACGTAGAAATTCCCCAGAAGAATGAATTTTGCTACTGGGTACCGTTGCTGGGCTAAATCTGTCGACACCACAAAGAAATTAAACCTCGCTGTTGTCTCTAGGTCACCGCTGTGCGTTCCTATGGCCACTTTCCGGCTCCATCATCAGACCAGCTCTGTGACATCGTTATATTGCATTGTCATGTAAATTGCACATATAAGCAAACTTTCAGCTCAATCGAGCATCGGGAAGTGGGTCAAAAACTTGTAAGATTTAGCTAGCCATACACCGGGACAGGTGAAAGTAAATAAAAGCTTGTAAAAAAATAATATCATTATGTGTTTTCAATACAACTAGGGACAGTTTAATCTTGAACCAACATTTCGCGAGTTTTATCTGTAATCTCTACTGATAGTAACGTATTGCGGCATAATTCCTATAAGTGGGTCAGATTCGCTTCATGTAAGACTTGTTTACTTTCTTCAAGTCTAGAAATAATAGCTACGTAGGAAATTGTTGCATTTTTAGGGTTCCTTTTACCAAGCCTCTGCTGGTGCCATTCCGTCTGTTAGCGGGCTTTATCTCATGAACCGTGTTATGTAGAGAGTTGACTTTGTTTTTAAAGTGTATTGCCGCTTTAATAGCATGTAATAAAAAGTTTAAAATCCCTACAAAAAGCTCTTTCAAACAATACCTCACAAGATATATTTAATTTTGGAATGTGGTAGTCATCGACTAAACGTATAAAAAAAGCAATTTTACTTGTTACGACAGTTCTGATGTGATCCTATAAGGAGTTCTGTTCCTTATCTCCGAAATTCATCATCAGATCATGACAATATTTCTATGGGACCTATTCCGAAGTTTACTCTTACAAACAAAAAAAAATCATCTAAGTCTTTTCATAATTGGCGGAGTAATCGGGTAACATAATACATGACATACAAAAAAAAAACATACGCGCCAAATTGCCAACCTCCTTCTTGAAGGCGGTTGAAAATAAAATGAAGTGTAAATTTTAAAGGGACCTCCTTACATTCTCCATAGAAGAAATGTGTTTTTTTTTAATGTAATGTAAAATATTATACGGTGATACTGTTTGTTAATGAATCCGACTCACACTTTGCCGGTTTTATAATACGTAATTACGTATAAACATTCTTCTTGAATCAGTCTATCTATTGTTTGAACCGCAATAAAATCTGTTGCGTAGATTAAAAGATGTAAGTGTACAGACGGTGGGATGCTTAGTATACTAAGAATGTAGAGATGACAAATAGTTGCTTTCTAATTATCGTGAAATAACGAACCTTATCTATAACATGCTAACATTCAAATAGCGATAGCGTTACGATATTTATCCTTTATAATGAACTAGCACTCTTCTCTCTCTTCTCTTTTCTTACAGATGTTTTGGAATAAAATATAGCACTCAGTGATAACGTAACTTCCAATTTGCAAAATATTTTTCAAAATCTGTTTTATAGATCCATAGATTACTCTCTACAATCTCACAAATTACCTCTTTATAATATTCATATAGATGAGGTAGGTAATCTAGGTATAGAAACCTATAAAGAACGAATCTGAAGAAAATTAGGCTTTGATCTCTCTGACAGAGATTTGCAATTCCTCACTTCTCGATTTCTTGGTTTTATTAGATCGTTTTACCGATCTCTCAAAAATTGTGATCTCAGTACTGTAAACTATAAAGTACCTAATAAGGCACTGATGGTTTTGTACTAGCAGGTACAAGTACATAGCCTGCGAGGGTATTTATACAACGCGCGGTAACGAAACCATAGCGAGATTCAGGATTCGCGCTTCCAACGCCATCTAGTAATACATTTTGACAAAATGAAAATAATATTAAGAAATATGACATAATTTAATGGTTAAATGAAATGAAAAAAATAAAAAATGATAATCAATTTAAATACCTATAACAATCCAAAGGCTGAGGGGCACAATAATGAAAGAAACGTTTGTTAATTTTAATTTATGTTCATCGATATTTTCGTCAATTATGGGCACATTTTAAAAAGTATTATTCTGCTTGAAATTGAGGTGGTCTTATTGGGCCATCTTATTTCGTCAACATCTCATGTAGACCTTCGAAGATAGTCAATAATCATTGGCGTAAAGCAAAATCCATGACAAAGCCCAGCTTCGTTAACGCGACAGGTTGTTGGTTAATTGAATATTGAAATCATTTATTATCTCATGAATTTTCACTTCATTATTTTTTTACTTTAGTGGTAGATCAACAAAGGGGGAGCTCGTGGCTAAGTAATAACAGCTGCACGGGTCGATCCGTCAGGTTAAGCAATGCTTGCCGGGGTTGGTCCGTGGATGGGTGACCATCTTTACACACCGAGACTCCTCCGTGCCTCGGAAAGCACGTTAAGCTGTTGGTCCCAGCTGTCATATCTTTGACAGTCGTTACGGGTCGTCAGAAGCTTGAAAGTCTGACAACCAATCTTACCTAGGGGTATCATATTACCTAGTTACTGGGTTGTGGAGGTCAGATAGGCAGTCGCTCCATGTAAAATACTGGTATTAAGCTGCATCCGGTTAGACTAGAAGTCGACCCCAACGCAGTTGGGAAAAGGCTAGGCAGATGATTATGATGAGTGGTAGACAAACCATCACCCCTATTGGGATTTAATCTATTTGTATATGATAGTCAAATTCAGAAGGAATAGTATCTATAGGCTTTTTACAATTCAGCTCCGATCCACAGGAGCCGAGCAGTAAGCTAAGACGTAACTTAACGAAGGTAAATAAACAACGCACACAGGCGAAGTCGCCGGCAGAGGCTAGTATTACCATAAAAAATAAAAAGTAAAAAAAAATGTTTTTAAAAACAAGCTTTTATTACCTGTTATTGAAAAGCACAAAAAAAATAAAAATTATTTAATTCAAATGAGAAATAGTCTGGTAAGAAACAGTCCCAATTTTTTTAAATAAAAGCGTGTTACACGAGGAATCGAGAAGGTGTAACACGCTTTTATTAAAATAACTGAGACTGTTTCTTACCAGACTATTGCTCTACCTACTAACTACCTTCTCTCCCCTCCCTCATATGTGTATCACTCACCCCATCTGCTTTTAGAGATACGAGTATATTATAGTGTTCACATAAAACGCTTATAAAGTCCTATGCATGTAGCGGTAGTCTGTACCCTCTATCCTCATGGCCGCACCAACATACATGGTTGAAAAAGTATGTCGTCTTATTGTGGTACGATTTGAACGTTCACACGGGAAATATTTATTAATCTGATGCTTATTACTTTTGCAGCTGCAGTTTCTTGATGGGAATAGTATTCCCAGTGGTGGTATTAAGAAGATCTATGATGCGAGATTGTTTAGTAAAGTTCAGTTGTCTATGGACACTAGCTTTTGTCCTCGACTTCGTTCGCCTAGATGTCAATGTTATATCCGTTTTTAGCTAACATCTACTACGTATTAAGGAACTACCTGCCTTTTAGCTTCAAGTAGGTATGTAGTTTCAGAGATTTCGTGTTTTGTCTGTGAGCCTTTCGCTTTCATAAAATAAGATTCAATATATGTCCTGTAGTCATCCACCAGATTATGTAAGGTTATAGCTAAATAGGCATAGTTCTGTGTGTTGCGGAAAACCTACGTTCAATGATTTCGTACTTCTGAATGTAGCCAAAAGAATTTTGGAGTTAGAGTATGTAGGAACCCGACATCACTGCCATTAGTATTTCCTGAGATGAGATGAGATGAGATGAGATGAGATGACTAAACATTTTAGATGGATGGAGTAGGTGGATAAATGGGTTGATGCCATGGGGATTGGCAGACCGCACATGGTGAAGGGGTCAATGGTGGTTCAATACCAGTCGGACTCCCGACTGACAAAAATCAACGGTTCCTGTGGTTACCATCCAAAGGAACCGTTAATTTTTGTCAATACGAGTCCGACTTATGGATGATTCTCATTAGAGCGTGCCGTGCCCGGGGCGGGGCCCGGACGGGGCACGGACGGGGCACAATTTTAAATCTGTTACATATATTTTGTATGAATCAATTTATATTACACAGTGCATTATCCGTGTCCCGTCCGGGCCCTCTTCGACGCACTTCAATACCACGTCGGTTCGTCCACGCCCCGGCCCGGGCACGGCCCGCTCTAATGAGAATCATCCCTTATGCCTCCATTCTCTCCTTACCGTTTAGTATCCATAAGGATTTCCCAACGAAAAATAAAGTGAATAGGTAAATTAACACTTCTTTTTGTCTTCAATAACGCGAACTAATTGCATAAAAATAAACTGAACAAGGTTGCTGATGGCACCGCATTACCGATTACCTGTACCGAATCAAAGCAAGTAATCGATTATCTAACATTGAGCAACTTGTACAAATTATCGCGCTCGACGATCGTGCCAATTAGGAGCTATAGATATTAAAGCGGTTACGATGTGCTACGTATTTTGCGTAATACACAACTTTAAGATTAATAGTATTAATTTTACAACAAAATAATCTTTTTAGTTTAAAACTTCATTGATAGCTAGCTTTTGCCCGTGACTTCTTTCGCGTAAATGTCGGACTCCCGTTTTGTACCCTTATAAAGTGAATTTTGGAAAATTCTTTCCTATCGGACGCCTACCTACTTACGTTTGCAGTCATTCAGGACAAAGCATTTTATATGTATAGAAGATAGATAATCTACTGGCAGACACCACATGTTCCTTTAACACATTAATAGGCAAATGTAATAAAGAATCATAATTGCAATTTAAACATTAATCGATGGACGAGATTAAAAAATATCAACAAATAATTCATTCTTTTAAAACTTGATTTATACCAGTTACGTACTCCGTACTTCTCAAAATTCATTACGGGTTAAAGTTTCTATATGACTGCTCGTACAGTTCAAATTGACCAATTTAAGTGTGCATCTAGACCACACTTAACTTAGCAAGTTCAAATACCTTTCCTAGAACCGTTTTTTTTCCTCTAAATAATTCATAGGGCTACGCTCCGCCGACAGCGAGCGTCGAAACAATTTGTTGTAGGTGCTTAGTTTTTTATCAGTGAGACAGGTGCGCATGAGTCATCCAGGCCGGATCCAGGCGAGCCGAGTATGTGCGCAGTGACCACCCGTGTGGAACAACTTAATATGTATTTATATCAAGCGCCTTGACATAGAAAGAGTTTACGCTACGCCAAACATCGATTATTTAAACCAAAAAGGGTTTTGTCTGCGTCTTTTGATTTTGATTCTAAGGAATTTTGGGGTACTGTACCTCAAAAAGAAAAAGGAATCCTTGTTGGTTAACTTCGTTATCAAGCACTAATGTAACTTTTACCATTAATAAGTAATATGTACTTTGTAAAGTTTATCTTGAATATCACTGACATCGATGAAGGAAAATATCTTGAGGAAACCTCACTTATACCAGTCTATTACTGTCCCACTCAAACCATATCAGAGGCCCTTGAGGCGGTTTAGAAACTCTGACACTAGGGTGTGTGGGGTCGTAAGACTTTACTGCCCACACGATGAAGAAAGAACTTCGTTATCCATCTGTCAAGACCCTTTTTCTCAGGAACGTGTGGAGGTATAAAGTTAAAATTAATATCAAATACAACTTTTTCAATCCCTTGCTATTCCAATTATGAACAGGTCAGTTGTGGTGCACTATGCAAAGTCTTGTCTCAGATGATAATAGAGTTCAAACACAACAAAAGTGTTTTTTTTTTGTAAAAGGTTATATAATCTCGGATTCCAAAAAACCTTTCAATGATAAGAAGCTACACTTTTGCCGAGGACCATAGGATGTATTTTAGGATGTTGTTCTATATAGACGAGGGTCGAGCTAGTATCCAAAAATCGTGTAAGGATATTGGAAGTCTTCCCCCATATTTATTTCCTAACCAAGGCATTAGCATTTATTTTAAGTAGGTATACCATATTAAATGAACCTTAGTTACTCCTTTTAATTCTAGCTGTCTACCAATGAAAGTCCCATCAAAATTGATAAAGCCGTTCCGGAGATTAGCCAGTACAAACACGCAGACCTACAAACATTTAAATAATTGCGTTCTGCATGTAGGTCCCGTTTAAACACTCATATTTATTATTTAATAAATTGTTATTTTAAAACGACAAACGGACGCTTCAATTTTATTTATTTGTATATAGATTAGTTAAAGATGACCACACAAGCAGTAAACCCACAGCTTATTAACAGTCATTAGTTATTAGTAACCAGTAACCACTCGCCAATTTATGTAAGCGCTACTTTTTTGTGGTTAGGAACATTTACAAGTTTTTATACTTGATTGAATACTTGTATACTTACTATACAGGGTGGAAAACCTGACATCATTACAACATTTGCCCATTGTAGGTTGTTATTACTAGGTTCTGCCCGCGACTTCGCCCTCGCGTTTTTTGTCACCAACGTTATTTTACGTCTTTGATTACTGCTCAGCTCCCGCAGGGCGTACCGTGATGTTTTATAGCCCATACTATTCCTCATAAATCTGGCTACATAATACAAAAATATTTTTTCCTATCCGACTGCTAGTTCCGGAGATTAGCGCGTTTACACAAACAAACAAAAAACTCTTCAGCTTTGTAATTAGTGTTATTCGACGGTCCCTACGTACATAAAGACATGTCAGAAATGACTCCTATATACATGTATTTATATACGTAGGGACCGTCGTATTATGTGATGGATAAAACAAAAACATAGCGCTATTTGAAATATTGTGAAAGACTTTCTGAAATTATATTGTCTTAAGTCTGAAAGTGGCACCAGTGTCAGAAAAGTTGAAAGGGAATCGTTTGTCTTGGTATGGGCACGTGAAGAGGAGGGATGAAACGCATGTGACCAGGACCGTTATGATTATTCATGGAGAGCAAGAGGAAGGCCAAAGAAAAGATGGATGAATTGTGGGAAGAATGATATGAAAGAAAAGGGAGTCAGTGATTGCATTTCGGCTGACAGGGCGGAGTGGAAGAGGAAAACGTGTTGCGCCGACATCAAGTAACATGGGTAAGATGATGATTTGAGTATTTTCATGTACCTTACGATAAAAGTAAAGTATGAATACATATTAGTGTCACTAAAAGTACGCGTAAATAATGACTCTCACCCAAAAATACGTAGACACTTATAAGTGTCACAAAAACTACGCGTACCTAATTAATGAGTGTCACCTAAAGTACATACATACATAAACTCACGCCTTTTTCCCATGGGGGTAGGCAGAAACTACAGAACGTCACCTGCTGCGATCCTTACATACTCCTTTCGCCTCATCTACGTTCATACATCCTACATATTGACTGTCACCCAAAAATACGTAGATACTTATGAGTGTCACAAAAACTACGCGTACCTAATTAATGAGTGTCACCTAAAGTACGTACTTATGATTATCACAGAAAGAACGCACACTTAATGAGTTTCACCTAAATGAAGCACCTACATACTTACCTACGAGTGTCACCTAAAGTACGTACTTATGAGTTTATGGGAACTTTTAGTGTTAAACGTAGACGAAATTAGTCGTCGAGTTAGACGCTTACTTGAACACTATCTCCCATTGAACAAATAAAAAATGAACTGAGAATTATATTGGACCTGTTACTGCCATTTGCACCAGCAGTATTGGCCTTCCTAGTTCTTATAAGCGCAATTATAGAAATATAACAAATTATCATACTATACTAGCGTGCCAAATGTTTTTAATTTAATTCGTGTAAGTAAGTACTATTCGTGATAAATAAATTACTCTTTGTTCTTGATTTGTTAATCGTCTATCACTTCCGTGTTGCATTGTAGCTAACAGAGTTACCTACCGCTATGTCAGTCTAAAGGAGATGTTTCAACTCGCTAACGTTAAAATCGATGCTCGTACGATGGAAAACATCGTGAGTAAATCTTGACACATAAGTTTGATCGCCAATCCGCCTTGAACAAGCATGGTGATCAATGTGTGCCTTTCTCTGTATAAGCATATGAACAAGTCAAAGGCCTCTTGCCTTTTGCTTACAGTGAGACAATAATTGACACTTCCCTTGATCCTGAGTTCCGATTGGCGATTTCAGACTTACATTAACTAGATACTAATCTTCTGCCCGTGACTTCATCCGCGTCAAATTTGGTTTCTCCATACAAACTTTGGGCCCCCGTTTATACAGACTGTTAGTGTAAACACCGTTGTCACTAAAAGCATAGGTACTTGATTTATAATAAAAAATGTTTATCTGAATTTAAAAATAAATAAACAAAGTTTTCTTTCATAAATTAAAAAAAAACTGTTCGACACCGTCCGTAAATTCATGGATACTATGCGCCCGAGTTACGTAATCACCACAAAGGGCGTTGACCTGCTGCACTGGCCATCCGTAATAACTACCTACATAAATTTTAACTAATTACATCATTGTAATATAGGGTGAAATAATTTTGAGGAAAAATGGAGATATTACTTAAAAAAAAAAAATTTTTTTTTTCATTTAATTTACGTTCTATTTGTGAAACCAAACCACTGGTTTCAAGGATAACGGTGTTTATACTAACATTCTGTATAAGAATTAAAAAAAAAGAATATTCGAAAATCCGTCCTTAGTGAACGTCTACTAATTATAATCTACCTCCCTGCCAAATTTCATCATTGGTGCCGATTCTCTTGGTCACAAACTAAACTAAAATTAGACTATTTCGATCTTTTTCTGTCCAATAAAACAAGAAAGAGACTAATGTAAATAAGAGCTGTCAAATTTAGTCAATCTGTCACATCCATACAATTATAGTTGACAACTAAAACGTATGGATTAAAAATACGGAAAAGTTCAAGGCAAAACTAATTTGACATCGCTAACTTAATTCTTTAATGTCACGGAATGTCACCGTCCGTTCCTTTCGCTGTATGTTAGAAAGAGATGTCAATTCTCTAAATTTAGTCTAGTTTGTGAACAAGAGAATCGGCACCATTGTACGTCAAACAGTTTTCGATATTTCGTGAGCGAGTGACCTTTCAGTAAAAATGTACTCATTTCAGTCGTAAATACTCGAACAGTTTACAACAAAACTGATGCAGTTAGGTAATAAACCATAATTAAACGTGTATTAGAAAAATGCTTCGATTATTAGGTACCTGTTTAAATTCCATAGTAACGATTGCGTATTTTTTGTCAAATAATTAATAACTGGTTCATACACAATAAATTACAGGTGGATACTGACATTAATTACGCTTGATCATTATAGTTTGTGACTTAATTGTCTGTAAGTTGTAAAAGAAAGAAAGAAAAACTGCCTCGTTGGTCTAGTGGTCGCAAGCGCGACTGCTATGCATGAGGTCTTGAGTTCCATTCCCAGGTCAGGCAAAGTGTTATTGGGTTTTTCCATCAGAAATTTCTCAGTAGCAACCTCGGAGTCTGGTTTTGTGCCCGGTTGATGGCAATAGACTCGCCCCATATTACATGGGACTAAAAAGAAAACCTGGCGAAATGTGGGTGTACTAATGGGTACACCTCTGCCTAACCTTTCGGGGATTTCAGGCGTGATGTTTAGAAAGAAAAACTGTTTATTCACGCGAAAATGACGCACACAACATAAAAAGAAAAAAAAAAGAAAAATTGTTTTGTATTTAGGGTTTGTGACACCTTTAGTAAAATGACTGCGTCGTTGGTCTAGTATTCGTAAAGCGCGACTGCTGAAGTGCTGAGCATGTTCTTGGGTAAGAAATAATACAGACCAAAGTAAGTATTGGTGGCGTGGTAAGCTGCAAGAACACAGATCGCAGATATCGCGTCATGCATGTGCACCGTTCAGTTTAACAATGGTAGGTAACAGTAACCTTGAAAAAAGTCGTGTAAAAGAATGTTCTTACACGAAGTAAAAACTGACAATGGATAGCGTACCGATGTACCGATTGGTCCATTGCTTTCCCATCAGCTATACGCACCAGATAGTTCCCCAATTAACTAAACAATTGACATAATTTTCATAAGCTGCCAGTGCTGTCAATAAAAATAAAAATAAAAATATGCGTCGAATTGAGAACCTCCTCCTTTTTGAAGTCGGTTGAAAACGTGCGGTCACGTATTCGCTAATTGAAAATCTACAATTGATCTTTTCAGAGCAGGAATCTTGGAGTTCCTAAAATTATTGTTGTAAACTAACCAATTACTCGTATGTTAATATTCATGATGATGAATTTATTAACAATTGCATGCTGTGGTCTCCTATAAGTGAAGGAGTACAATAGTAGTTAGTATAGTAGTTTAATACCTTTTGCTTATCAAAGTCAAAGTCAAAGTCAAATCATTTATTTCAATTAGGCCAATAAGGCACTTTTGAACGTCAAACACAAAAAACAAAATAGAATGAATCTAGTTGCCCCTTCCAAAAGGTAGTTTTGTATGGAGAAGAATGGGCAAGAAACTCCATACGTACTCTTTTAAAATCAATGTTTACAACATTTGTTTACAGAATCATACACGACATGGCACTTATTACTGTTACATCTTGATTTTGTATATCTTTCGTTGGAGATCCTAATAAATAAATAAATAAAAATAAATGATCACTTGGACCACTTGCATCAGAAATATAACTTATAGTTAACTGCTAACACAAGACAATATAACAAAATTTACGTATGACACGTAATGAGTTTGTGTTATTAACTAACTTGTTAAAAAAATAACCCTGGTTGGTGCAAGCGGACTAGTATCTATGTAATTCTTAATTTCTTATGAAAGAGAAGAACTTTTTATTTGAGTATTATAAAACTTTTTAGATATAACATTATATCAGGCTTTCTCAATACAGGCTACAGTGTATTCCAGTGAATATTGTCAACTTGTATTTTCTTGGCTTCGTGCCTTATTTTTCTCGATTCGATTACGGTTAACCTATTCTTGACACTCAAGTTGTGTCAGTGTCACGTAAACATTAAAGTGAATAAAATGTCGACCTTGGAAATATAATAGTAACCATTGGTAATATTGTACGTTGGTACGGAACCCTCCATGTGCACATGGAAAAAAAACAAATGATAAAGTGTAAATATAGCTTGAAATAATAATCCAGAAAGCGTCACATCGAAGGCGAACGCTGTAAATGATGCAGGATGTGTGGTACTAAATTGCTTGTTAGTTAGAACTAACAAGCAATTTAGTCCACAATAGCCCATGAAATAACTAGGAGTCGAAAGGTATACGGTACGGTTATATAATGATAACGACAGCCTGGGAAAATTTCTCTAATTTAGGTAAAATGAGTTTAAAGGAGAGCTGACCTAAAAGCAGTGCTTTTCTGTGAAAGTCTCTCAGTAAATGTAGGCAAAGTCTTAGTGCGGTTTAGGTGTGTGAGGAAACCTGGACTTATTGTTCTACTCGAACCATGACAGAGACCCTTGAGACGGTTAAGAAACTCTGACACTAGGGTGTGTAGGATCGTAAGACCATACTGTCCACACGATAGAGAAGAAGAACCCTAGCATTGGTCGGATTACAACTTACCTCAGACTCATTTCACATGAATTCAAAGAGGGTTTTTTTTACAAAGCGGCTGTGCTTTACTACCGTTACCAAAGCTATTTTTGTTTTAAGTGTTAGTGTATCTGACTGTTCATCTGTAGACACAGTCATGTTAAAAACTCATAAAAACTAGTTTTCAATGTCTACAGTTTTTTACACAACGTTCAACTTATCAAACTTCTCGATTACAAGGCGTTGAACCTCAGTTAAATAGGTACTTAATCGTTTTTTAGTTACCCGTATGATTATGTATAGTTCTGCCGGTTTATCATGTTAAAATCACCTTTGGTGAATTTTGGTGAAATGAGCTCGAGGTGAGTTATCATCCGACCAATGCTAGAGTTGATACTCACCCCAACCTCACTAAGACTTAGGCAAAGTGTTAGTTAGGCTGTGGTACATACACTGAGGATTTTTTTTTTTACAGAATGGCACTTCAGGTAACAATTTTTTTCATACTAAGGGTATTGGGTGTGTAGGAAAAGTACGAAATCGATGCTGATGAAGTCGCGAGCAAAGTGCGAGTTCTTCCTTATAGGAGGAGGAAAAACAAAGCTAACAACTTCACGTACATGTAAATAGTTTGCAGGTAGAGAATAACATGTCAAACAAGAAAATTAGCCCCTGTCTGAAGGTTCCTCCTTATTCTATGAAGTAACTTGACACCTAGTAACTTCATCTCCGAGCTCAGGGCCTTTTGAGTAGGTGCATTTATGAACTGAGTTGGCTATTCTAAACAACATTAAGTTTATTAATCTCGTGCTTGCAACTTAGGGATCGTCTATTAATCACGTGAGACTCGAAAGGGGTGAGAGGTTTCAGAAAGAATCTTGAAATATATATAATAAGGGGCAAATGGAAGGGGTTGAGGGTAATGAGTAATCACGCGTATTTTTTGTTGAACGCGTAATTTCTAAACCACAATCACATGTATTTTTTTTATTTATATCAAGATTTAGTCCAAAGCCTCACCTCGTATCACCGGCGGCGGAGGAGTGTTTAACATGTTGCTAAAAAACGTGACGAGATTAATGGATGACCCCTTACAATTCACAGCGGTCGATGACCTTGGCCGCCGAGCTATGAAATTAAACAAGAACAATATTTTCGCACGCATGCGCTAAGAAATGACTTAATGACTCATTATCTTGTTCTAGTTAGTGTATTTTAGTGTAAAACTATTAGGACGAAATGTTCAAAAAAGCTTAGTTTCATTTTCACTGAATTTGATTAGTTTTATGTTTTTAAACAATGACTCGTTTCTGGCTTCTTTGTTGAAGTTATTATTATGACTTTGATTTTGAATTTCTCTCTCATTTCTCAGTCCTACATGGATAGAGTTTTGTTTTAATAGAAGCTTAAACAAACAGCTGCTTTTAGCTTCATCCACCAACAAAAGTCAAAGACACTAAGACACAAACTATAGGTCAATGCATGCCAATATTGAGAAAAACTTTTCGACTCCTGAAATCCATAGATCTTAAGAATTTATATTAGCTATTCTTGCAAATGAATATATCATTAATTCATTCATTCATTCATTCTATTTATTTCTTAGGCTAATGTGGAATAAATTGCCTGTTAGTTCAAACTAACAAGCAATTTAGTGCCACACATCCTACGTCATTTACAGCCTTCGTGAACCGACGTGACGCTTTCTGCGTTATTATTTCAAGATGTATTTAGACTTTACCATTGGATTTTTTATGTAATCAGCCGTCACATCACATGGTTGTTTTCGTAGCACCGTACAATGTTAAACGCTACCCAGTTATACATAAAAACACTGTGATTGTATACTAAATTAAAGCATTTTATATAATTTTTTAATGATTGGAAGTCATCAAATGATACTCTTCCGCTCTGAGCGGTGCGAAAGGGAGAGTCAGACTCTTACTGACTAAAACCCACCCGTGTTCCTACTAATGCCCTTTTGCATTTCAGGGCCACGGTGACACTTTCAGAACCGAACAAATCCCGCAACCCTAGCAGGAAAGGGTAGTTATATACATACTATGAAAACTTCTACATATAACAGTACAAATGACACAGCCCTGTGACAGACAGACCGAAGATTCGTGGTAATAGAATTCCATTTGGTCCCCTTTGGGTACGCGGTACAATCCTTAAATAACCCTTATCATATTATTGTTATTAAAACTACTACTCTCAGGCTTATTACATTCAATATGGATCAATTGAATTAAATGAATATGGTACTTAACTTGCAATATTTCTCACAGAATGATGTCTAAACCGGTACACACGGATGTAAAGTTATTACAGTTTTTGTTGTTACTGCAATGTAACTACAAACCGTAGTAAGCGAAGTCACAAAACGGCCTTGTTCATATCTAGGTGACGAATGAAGACAAAAGCTACCGAATTATTTTAAGAATCTAGGCTATTAAACTTCCACGATTTTAGTTGTAGTTAAGCGTAACTTCGTTTGTTGAAATACTGGAACAATTCATAATTTGCCATGATCTACATCTGGGTTTATCGAGAATGTTTGTAATGCTATATTATGGATGGAGTAATCAACGAGTAAGTGGTAGGTAGGTGAACGTAGCCGTACCAATATTGTCATGTCATCTCTTGGTAACATACATTCCCGCACGTTGATGGTGTTGATTATGATTTCGTAAGTATTTAGGTAGGTATTAAGTGACATTTTCGAGACTTCTTCATCAGCTAAATCCATTCACTGCCTTTGCGGTCGATTTCAAAAGTGCCAAATGCATTATATCGTCGACGTATTATTATTATTTGTATAATCAGAGTTCTCTTCATTTAAATCACAAAACATCGTTAGGGAAATTAATATTATTAATTAATATGTTGCTCATTTTAATTAAGAAAACAATAAGAAAATAACTTTTATGAAATTGTTACCTTTTTAGGCCTTTTGAAAACGATCCTCTGCCGTTGTAGGTGTACCTGGTTGTTTATAAGCAAGTTTTAAGTGGACCTGGGCCAGCCATATCTGCGGATTGTCGAGATTACTAAATTAACCACAATACAGGTCCCGGAAAACGTCCAGGGACACCGCGGCAGACCCAGGCGAAGATGGCGGGATAACCCCGAAACTTACAGACATGATTGGTCCACCAGCTCAGGATTGGAAAGGAGAAAGGGCCTACAGTGGAACAACATAGGCTAAAATATAAAATAAACATGTGATAGGTTACTGTTAATCGGAATACGAGAGCAAACCAACGACACAAGCTTACATAGAAGTAGAACACCTAATGCAAGTACACAGTTAGATACAGCATTCACAACAACAAACAGTTTAAAACGTCGTGCTTAATTGTAACACGTAACGGATAGGTTGACTGCCGTTGGTCTTGTAGTCGAAAGCACTACTGCTGAGTTTCGGCTTCTGGGTTTATTTCTCAGGTCGGAAAAGTGTTATTTGGATTTTCCATTTGGAAATTTTTCAGTACCAGTCAGGAGTTTAGAAGTTGGTGTTGTGGCACCTTCGGAAATAACTTAAAGTCGTTGGCCCTGTACCTGATCTTTTCTCGGTCGGACTTTAAGAGTGGGAAGAGAGGAAATAGAAGAAGTGTTTGCGCACTCACTTGTTCACATTTGGCCAATAATAAATAAATAAATAAATAAAAATAGTTTATTTCTTTAACTTTGCTTATGTGACTTTAATATATACATTATTTACAAGCTTAATAATAAAAATAAAATAAAAAACAACCAGAATAAAAAAAGAGAAACTAAAATTAAATGGCATCAAAAAATTCATCCGCATCGCTGTCTACTGGAAATGTGCCCAAAAGACTGGCCGCATTGCCACGTTGAATGGCAATGCTTAACCTCTGGCCAAGGTAAAAACCAGCCCTTGAGTCACGGGAAGAATCAACCAATCGTTTGGCCAACTCCTTGAAAAGGCCATGGGCACACGGACCCCACGACCCGAGAGTTTCCACCCCAAGCGGCTCGAAAATAGAGTTACCTGAAAGGGTACTATACTTCGCCGTTACTTTGCTTATACAATACTATTTAGTTACCGGAACTGCCCAGGAAGCATGTAATAATGCTAGTGTTGGGTCGTCCCAATGTAACCGAAATTTGGCTTGTAGATAGACATATACAGGTAGTCAGATATGTGTCTAAAAGTTGGGCACATATCTGACTACCTATATACAACTGAGATGTACTTCCATTTAACCATTTCCATTTCTTACCCACACCGTCCTCGTTGTGGAATTGGTGATTCGTTTTTTTTTGTGCGTCCTTAAAAACTGAAATTTTGTATTTATTACCTTTTAAATCTTCCATCTCAAAAGGTTGTTTATCCCTGGTTTAAAACGATCTGAGTGTCGTTGATATTTCTCTCAGAGAATTTTTTATTCCGCAATCGGTCGACGCGACTCGCGGGATATATTAGTCTACTTGCTCATGCTCGCAATTTCGTTCGCGCGGACGTCAAGTATAGTTAGTTACCATAAAATATAGCCCATAATGGCACTCGACAATAGTGTAACTTTCTATAAGTGAAAGAATTTTTGTTATCGGCCCATTACTTTCAAAGATTACTTCCTACAAACTATTCCTCTTTATAATGTTAGAAATAGAAAGAAGCTAGTCTACCATGTAAGTACCTACTTCAGTTTATTCTGTGGTTTTGATTAGATTAGAATATGAATAGGAACATTATCTGTCGGTCCTCTGTTGGCCCCAGACAGATCTCTTATGTAGAAATTCTCCAAATCCTAGCCTAGACCTAAGAAGCTACAAAAAGTATAAAAGTTAGTTGACTTGCCTTCCCCCCTTTTTGACTTTTTGGTATCAAAGAAACGTTAAGCCTATACATACATTCAAAGCTGAGATGAAACTTGATCATGTAGAGAATTATAAAATAAGTGTCCCAGACTGGAATTCGAGGCCATCCATTCAGTCACCTTCAGATTGCAATCCGTAGGTGTCTGTGGAGTGCCCACTTCATCTGAGCAATGTCTGATAAACTATCAGTCTATCTTGTTGTTATCACTATAAGGCGGTTACGTGGGAACCGAATGAATATATTGATAAGGTTACGATCCGTGCACGGTAACAGTTCGACTCGGACAACGCTTTAGTTAACTCTCGTCTGTCTTGTGTACTGTCAAGGTTTCACATAAGCATAACATCACGCCTGTAATCCCCGAAGGGTTAAGCAGAGGTGAACCCATTAGTACACCCACATTTCGTTTAAGTCCCATGTAATAGAGGGCGAGCCTATTGCCATAAACCGAGCACAAGTCCAGACTCCGAAGCTGCTACTGAGAAATTCCTGATGGAAAAATCCAATACCACTTTGCCTGACCTGGGAATGGAACCCAAGACCTCATGCTCAGCAGTCGCGCTTTGCGACTACTAGACCAACGAGGCAGTCAAAGTTTTGTTTCTTAAATTATTATATTTGTCTCACTCTAGATATTTTTGTTCCTGTAACAGTGCAAATAAATTTAAACACCCAAACATCTAGACCCAGAACAACTACATATTAAGTTCTATGTGCAAAATCGACTCCGCGATACGCAGTGCAGCAGCCAACCGATAAGCCACTGCGCTAACCATTTAATCACTACCTACAAATAACTATAATTAATTATTGCTACTATTGTGCGACTGACCGTATACAATAGTATACATACCTAAACTGTGTAGGCAGAAACAATGAAACACAACGAACTAGTAGACTTAGGCTGGACAAGTACCTACCTACATTACTTTACCAAGAATTTGGTCGCATTCTTTGCCCTTAAAATATTTTTTGGGTTCCACCTGTAAAATAGTGTGTGTGTTAAATAAATAAATAAATAAAAATAAAATAAATAAATAAATTTTGTCCAAAGACCTTAATTACCTTTTGCTTATGTAGTTCGTACCTTTATATGAAGGTAGGACGACCTGACACCAGACTCGTCAACTTGCCTATTTAGGCAAGTATATCAAGCATTCTTGACCCATGCATTTATGTCGATAGGGGTCAAGTGTATCAAGACGTGTTGGTCTGCACAAATCAGAGGACTGTGACTGGTAACTGTCAGTAAGGAATTTTGAAAAAGGAATTGTATTTACAACTGAATTTATGGTTGATTATAAAAGAAAAAGTTTTAACGTTTTTTTTTTGTTATTTATCACTAGCTTTTTGCCGCGACTTCATCCGCGTAAATGCCGGTTAAAGCGAAATAAAAGTAGCCTATGTCCTTTCTTCGGGTTCAAACTTACCCTGTACCAAATTTCATCATAATTAATTCAGTAGTTTAGTCGTGACAGCATAACAGACTGACAGTCAGGCACAAATACTGGTTGAATTACTTTCGCATTTATAGTATTAGTATAGTATGGTTTAATGAACTAGCGGCTCGCCCATGCTTTGGCCGCATGTCAAAAGATTTCTGTGTTATACACATAATTCAAAGTTAAATAATAATGTATATTACAGACCAGTCTAGAATACATTTTCTAAATAGTGAAAGCCGCATTAAATTCCATTGTATTACTTTAAATAACTAGGTGAGCATGCGACATGAAAAGCGACTATATTTTATATAATACCTACTATTTCTATTCTACATGTTTATTGGCTGTTTAAAAATGACTAGTTATTTACTGAGGTTTCGTAAAACAAAATGCTAAAGGTGAAAAAGAACAATTAGAGAACCTACGCAACGAATCGCAAATAAATATGAATTTAAATAAAAAATAATAGCAAACTTTTATGATTTAGTGTGACGTATTTTTATCAGCACACCCTTTCATTTGATACCCTTATCATGGGAGTGCACAACATGACAGTCCGCCATATTTGATTTAGAATGACGTCACTTAACTCACCATGCATTGTCATCCAAACTAAATATGTATGAAAAATTTCAGCTCAATCGGTTGAGGACAACTGCTATGAAATTCAGTTACAAGATTTAACCCGAACAAACATATGTCATGTATGTTTGTAAGGGTCAAATCTTTCTTTTACAAGCTTTTATTTAACTTGCATTTAATCAAAAGCTTGTAAAAACAACTGGTTGTGGAAGAAAGGGCTCCTTCTAAAGACGTGGTTAGAAAAAGCTATTATTTCCCAACAGGTTCCCGGCAGCTGGTTACTTAATCGATGTAGCATTTAGAATTGTCGATGACCTGCGACCCTAGTTACTTGCCTATAGCAGCTTGCCCGCAGCAACTTGCCCAACGATTCACGTTTCTTTTCAAGACACACTAGCTAGTTTATTGCCTCAAGTAATCAGCCTCAGCCACGAGCAATGTGCATACGAATTTGACTTTATCTAATTCAAATGTACTTCCTAAGTTTTTTTTGACATAGCTGACATCGGTGAAGGAAAACATCGTGAGGGTATCATGACTTAAGCATAATTAATGTAAGCGTGGTGATCAGTTAAGGTGCGTTGGGGTAATACCGGACGGATTTTCGAACAGTTGCAAGGATGTTGCAAAAACTTTTTTTTCTCAATTTTGGTAAGCACTACATTCATGAGAAATGGTGGAAATTGATAATGATTAATCACAGTGTAATTTTTATATTAATTAATTTATTAAAACACAATAGTTTTTGATTGGGAAGCCTGTAAAATCAGGAAACAATTTTTAAAAGTATGATGACGATTTGGCCGTTTTGGGGTAAGTTCGGACGACAATTTAATACTATTTCTATTGCTAGGAGCACAAGATGTATGAAAAGACTGTATCCAATCTTTTCTCTTCTTTTAAATGCCATCAACAAAATCTAATGCTACAAATGCTACAAACATAGATGTTTCAAATGATTCCTTTTTTTTGGGTTAAACTGTCCGATCTTACCCCACATACCAAATTTAGGAGAGATTAAGGTTCTCAAAGTTTGCTTTATCCACAAGCATACTAAGTACCAAATTAAAGCGTCATATAAAATCAGAATACCTACTGTACGTTTTGTAGAGGGATGAAGGGTGACAGGAACAACATTATGTTTTTCTAGAAACCATGATTAAAAAGAGGATTCCAAGTCCTCAAATAATGAAACGAATGTGTAAGACAGTAAAAAAATATTGTTTAATAATAATAATAAAGCTTAGAAAAATCACAAACACATAATTAAGACATAATTTATAAAATCTGAGTAGGTACCTACTTTGAAAAAATATTCATTAAAACCAAGCAAAAAATTGACAAATGTCACAGACATTTCAGTATAATTAGGATAAAATTCCTAATTAAACTGAAATGTCTATGACAACGGTCTGGAAAAATAAAAATAAAATAAATCAATAACAAAATACTAATTTTCACTTTTTAGGAACCTAGTCTTCATCTTTACGCTTAGGAATAATAAATTTTATGTTCTTTTTCTTGCCGATAGTTTCATAGAATGTTATCTTGTACATATTTCGTTTAAAATATCTAACGAGAACTGTATCCCCAATATCGTATATTTTCGAATCATCAATATAATTTTTGGTGCTACCGTTATCATCTTCATCAATGTCGATTTGAAAGTTTTCACAGAAATCGGTTTGGTTAAAGACCAAACCAATTTCTGTTGTTGTTCCAAACCGATTGCAGTTGTTTTTATAGGGTAATTAACTTTCTTTGGTTTTTTCTTTGGTATATTAAACACACTTGTACTTTGTGGTAGTTTTCGATTTTGGTTCGTGAACAAATCTAAATCTTTATCAATTGGCTTTAGTTGTAAACTTTTGGGTAATATTTTATAGAAAGCTTGGTTTTCTGGTGTTATTTTTACAGATGATAAGATTGTCACTTTCTTTTTATCATTTGGATTAAAGTTTGTCTCTATCGTATGAATTTCCGGAATTTCTTCTATCTCACATCTCTCTTCGCAGGTATCTTCCCTTTCGCTCTCTGTTCTCTCTTGATTATTATCCATTTCATATATTTCTTTAACTATTTGTTAAATTTGTTGTTCTCTAGAAGCAAATGTTAAATCAGTCTTGTTTTCCTTATAATAATCAAAGTCAGTCAATTTATCACAGTTAGATAATATGTCGCTCAAATCTAACAAATCAGAATCACTGTGGATGCTCATCTGAACACTTTCAATTGTCGTTACACTGCTATTAGACCTTTTACGCTTTTTCGTAGCTGTCTTTGTAGTTGTCATTTGGCCAGATTTATTATCCGATTTATGTAATACACTTGTCTTCCTGTGTTCATTATACTTGTTCACTTTCGAATCATTTTCTTTATCAGTTCGAGTTTTTTTTCCTACTCCTTTGCCTTTTTTAGTCACGACAGTGCTGTTCTTGTCAGTCATAATCGATTCTGTTCTTATGTTTTTATCTTTAATTCCAGACGGTCCTGGTATAGGATCAAATGCATCATTTTTAGGTTGAAGTACTATTTTTTGTTTCCGTTTTTTTGTATTCGGTATATCTTCCTTTGTTTCGTTTGTTAATTCTATCGCTTGTTTTTTTTCTAGATAAGATTTTGTTATAACTTCCGCACCTTTAGCAACTCGTTTTAGCTTAATAGCAATATTATTCTTAGAGTTTTGAGGATGTTGCGAAACTTTTTCTCGAAGCATTTGTTCGAAACTGGCAAGAGGCTGTAGCAGGCTGTTTGTATGTTTTAAAGTCGGTGAGTCCAAAATTTCAGCGTGAACAATATTATCATTTGGTGTAGAAGCAGAGTCGTGACAGGATGTGATCTTACTTATTTCGTCTACACATATCTGTAATAGAGTTTTCGGTTGTTTATAAGTCACTGGAGCCATGTGTTTTTGCCATCGCGCATAAGCTGCTGGATCATATTTGTTTTTTGGTATAATCTCAGGATTAAAAGGGTAAATGCCACCTTTTTTAAAGCCATTTCGTATTACTTGTGGGTTGGTTTCCTGCCACGCTTCAGCAAACATTTGAGCAAAGCTTTGTTTTCTTAATCTAATTCCAACGTTTTGTCGTTGCCATTTTACGAGGTTTTTATCCCAAATTGTTTTGAAAGATTTGAACACAGGCAAGTCTAGCGGTTGCAATAGATGTGATGTGTGTGCAGGAAGCTTCAATATAGTGATGTTGTTCTCTACTGCTAAAGCTACTACTTGATCATCGACATGACTGACATGTCCATCATACAGCAATAATACAGGCCTGTCTTCACCCAAATAAGTATAAATACTTTTATTAAGTAATCATAAAAAATGGTAGTTTCCATCCAGCCCCGTTTGCTGGCTGCATACGCAAGATTGAAATCATATTTTTCAGGATTCTGTAACATCCACTGTTCGTACATGTGTTTGCCCTTAAATACAATCAGGGGGTCCAATTTCTGTCCAGCTGCATTTACAGTGGTCAAAACTGTGATATTTTCTTTAGCGCTTCCACATATTGTTCGTGTACAAGGCTCTCCTCTGGCACCTACAACTTTAGTTTTAGTGGGATCGAGACAAACTGAAGTTTCGTCAAGGTTCCAGGATTTCGCTTAGGATTCGAAATATTTAAATCGTGGAGCGGCTTTTCGAGAAGAGTAAAATATTCATGAATGATAAACGGATCTGTCATTTATCAATATATATGATAACGGATCTGTCAATATCAAAATCGGTTTACTAAACCGATTTTGATGTTATTTAATACGGGGTTACTTTAAACCCCACTTTGACTGCCTCGTTGGTCTAGTGGTCGCAAGCGCGACTGCTGAGCATGAGGTCTTGGGTTCGATTCCCAGGCCGGGCAAAGTGTTATCGGGTTTTTCCATTAGGAATCTCAGTAACAGCCTCGGAGTCTGGATTTGTGCCCGGTTGATGGCAATAGGCTCGCCCCTTATTACATGGGACTAAAAAACATAACTGGCGAAATGTGGGTGTACTAATGGGTACACCTCTGCCTGAAACCTTATAACCTGGTAACCTTGATTACAGGCGTGATGTTATGTTATGTTTAAACCCCAAAGAAGGACATAGGCTACTTTTTATTCCGCAATTGCGTCTGCATCCGCGATAATTACACGAACAAAATCGCGGGCATAAGCTAATCTGTATAATACATTTGGAAAGTAAGTTATAGTAATACCTACCTAATCTTCATCAGCTTCGAACAATTCAAGTGTAATTTTTGTAAAAAATTATGTAGTAATATAGTTGTGAGTACGAAACTTTTAGTTTCACAAAAATGGGTGAAATATTGCTATCTTACGTTACAAACATTATTATTTTATGATGGGTAACCTTACGCCAGATCCCACGTGCATATAGGTACAGGGAAATACTACCCACCAACTAATGTAAAAAAATGCTAGTAATTTTGAAAAACTTAAACATAACGAATCAGATTCTCAATCTACGAGCTTTGAACATTACAAATAACAACATTTTACTAAATGTATAAACAATAATAGCAAAAAAAAAATACACTTTTGTCTGTCTTTTGTTCCGGAAAATCTCCGAAACGGCTTGACCAATATTTACGGGACTTTCATAACAGATAGGTAGACAGATAAAGAGTAACTTCGGCTACTATTATTTAGAAAAAGTATTAGGGTTACGCTCAAAAAATATAAACCCCGTGATTGCTAGATTAAACTAAAGCTTATAGCTAAAGTTATTTCAGTATATAAATGTAGGTTATTTAGCAGCCATTCATTAAACTACATGAATCATTGTTGTACAATGGATCACACCGTTGTCCGTTATTAGGACACCATTGTTTTAATTGACGAGGTTTTAGACACCATGAACCTAACTGTTTTTCACAATACATACCCGAAATCAGATTTTGTAATACAATGACTTTTAAGGGCGTGAAACTGTATAGTGGAGTTAATGAAATGTAAACTTTTTGAATGTTTTAAATTAGGAATTTGGTATTGAGAACCTTGCAGGTAAGATTATTAAGGTTGAAAATTACTTGGCGAAACTAGACGTGTTTTATTGTGGAGAGTACTCTCCACAGTAAAACACGACTAGTTTATGCAAAGCTGTATTGAACTCTGAAGTCTGTGAACTATATGTAGAATCAATTACTACAGACTATAAAACACTACATACTCGATATATTTTACCGCCAACCAAAAGGGCTTCAAGAAGTAAAGGCGGAGGGGAGAGCTTTTTGAAAATTGGGTTTGAAGACAGACCGACAAAAATGTACCTGTTTCAAAGTTTTCATAAAAGTACCTGTTAATATTCATTGCAATTATTAAAAAGCTGTTGTTTTGACATGACAACCAGACACTTGAGATAAGCAAGCTTGTTGGATGCTGTAAAGATATTTCAGTATGCCTGTATTTCTATGCGGTGGTTGTTTAAAAAAGTCGCTTCTCAATCTAAGCGTAATTCAAACGTAGTTTACTCTTTGGCCTATGGAATTTTATAGGTTTCATCAAAAACCTTTCTTCTTCGTCTTGCCAATTCTCAATACCATCGGTATATTAACAGCGAAGTACATATACATCTACATAACATCACGCCTGTAATCCCCGAAGGGTTAGGCAGAGGTGTACCCATTAGTACACCCACATTTCGCCAGTTATGTTTTTAGTCCCATGTAATAGGGGGCGAGCCTATTGCCATCAACCGGGCACAAATCCAGACTCCGAGGCTGCTACTGAGAAATTCCTGATGGAAAAACCCAATAACACTTTGCCCGACCTGGGAATCGAACCCAAGACCTCATGCACAGCAGTCGCGCTTGCGACCACTAGACCAACGAGGCAGTCAATAGGCAGTCGAAGTACATATACTTAGATATTAATAAAAGGTATAAATATAAACAAAGAAGTGGCCCTGTTTAGTAAAAGTTAATTATAAACTGGAAAACTGCCAGTTAATACGCAATATTAAATGACCGATTTTCTTTCCATTTTATAATTTAATTTTTTAATGTTTTTCCCTGCTGTTCCCGTCAATCATATTGTCCCTTTATCTAGGTGACGAACGAAGCATTTTAAGTGTTTGCAAGAAACCCACTTCTCTGGTGAAAACAAATAAGCTTCTTTACTATGTTTGCCAAACAAAGTGTGGTTTGAAATACTTGATGCGTTTCACAAGATTTTTGAATGTATCCATGTGCTCTGGTTGGGGAAAAAACAAAGCAAATGATGATAAATATCGTTTTGTTAAAACTGCAAATGTATCATTTCAGAAATACTTACCTACATAATAATATTTATTATTAATATTTTATGCATGTCATGTTGAGTAAGCTCCCGCCTCTCAAGCATGATGTCGTTGGTGCTAGCACCTTCAATTCATACAGTGCATCGTTAGGAATTTATAATAAACTAGCTTCTGCTAGCGACTTCATTCGCGTAAATATCGGTTGGCGATTTAATCTTGTTTCTCCATACAAACTTGCGACCCTGTCTCATCCCATTAAGGTGAATTTTGTAAAATCTGTTTTTAGCGGACGTCTAACTAACTAACTAACTTTAAACTACCTCCCTTTCATATTCCATCTTTATACGTCAAACGGTTTTCGATATTTCGTGTTAAGTGAGTTAGTGACCTTTCGCTTTTATTTAATTAGATAGATTTAGATCGTCAATTTAGCAAGCGTGGCGATCAATGCTCCTGCCTTCACTATATAAGTTGCACTGTACTGGGACGGACGATAATAGGCTGGAATCGTATTTTTTTATTTTTAGAACATCTTTATTCTGATGACTGATTTTATATATAAAACATCTTTATTCTGACTGATGACTTATATGAATAGGTAACTAACATCGGTCAAATTAGGAGCTTTATGTAGGTACACTAGACACGTACCTAGGGTCATAATTATGTAGGAGTACCTATCCTAATTCAACCAAATTAGCGTTAAAACAATCGTTAGGAGATTCAGAATTGAAACCATCAACTATTCTGTCTCACGACTGGCCTAACTGGCCGTTTAGGCCAATAACCGTAACGGCACTAGACTTTCGCCCTACGGATGTGCATCCGTTTAGCTGTGGGAAAAAAACTACCCTCTTTACTGCGCAGTTGAATTCCAATGGAGAAAGAAAAAAACGTAATAATTTACACTCGTCTTTATATGGCATTTAGTCCTTTTTAACCGTTAACAAAGGTCCCCCTCTGTGGCTAGGTTTTATCTTTTTGCTTTGTGGTGGAAATTCCTCAAATATGGTAGGGTCTCTCAGACTCTTAGAACCCACCCCAGTGTTCCCTTCATACATTTGTCACCAAGGGCATGTGCTTTCAATCATCAAATGACTCTTTCCGCTCTGGGCGGAGCGAAAGGAAGTGTCAGACTCTTACTGACTAAAATAACACTTTGCCCGACATGGGAATCCTACCCAAGACCTCATGCTCAGCAGTCGCACTTTACAACCACTAGACCAACGAGGCAAGATTGTAAGTTACTTGCGTAGGACGATGGGGGAATTGCGGACGCGGGGTAAATGCGGACTAACATATATCTACTCTATCCCTGCCGCCCGCGTCCCGCCGCCGCGATCACTCGTTACGTTTCGCCATCTTTAGTGTCCACCAAATATTCCTGACAGATGGCTGCGCACACGTTTCAAGGTAATTGAAATTTTTCATTTTTTGTGTTTTTGATGTAATTTTTGGTACTAACTATTTTGAGTGTTATTCAAAAAGAATAAGTGTCAGTATAAAAGTTATATTTTCTGTCGATTGCGATGTTAATGACGAGTAAATAGTACAAACGTTTGCCTTGATAAATTTTGTTAACCTAAAAATTTTGTTGTTGTACTTTTTCAAACTCATTTGGGTCAATTGCGGACAAATAGCCTGGGGTAAATACGGACGTCCGTAATTACCCCATTTTTTAACAAATCATATAGCAATATCTTTATATTACAGATGCCTCGAAACTATATTAAGAAAAGAGGACCAACTTACACCATTGAAACATTACAAAGAGCTGTGCAAGAAATTAAAGAGAAAAAGACTCCTTTTCGACAGGCGGCAGAGAAGTATGGCATTCCCAGAGCAACCCTTTTTGATCAAGTGAAAAAAGCCTGTGTAAGTACTATGCCAAAAAGAGGAAAGAAGTCAGTCTTTAATGAATCTCAAGAAAACGAACTGGTCGAATTCATTTTAAAATCTTGCAAAGCCTTCTTTGGGATAACAATTCCTACCCTAAGAAAAATAGCATTTGATTTTGCCGCTGCTAATAACATAGCTAATGACTTCAATAAAGATACCAAAATGGCAGGTATGGATTGGTATTATAATTTTATGGCGAGACACCCCAATATATCACTTCGAAGACCAGAAGCTACTTCAATAAATAGAATCACAGCATTTAATCAAGAAGAAACAGGCATATTTTTTGAAAATTTAAAAATACTCATGATAAAATACCAATTTAAGTCGAATTCAATCTACAATGTTGATGAAACGGGGATTAGTACTGTGCAACGAAATTCCAGGATTCTCGCACCGAAAGGATTAAAACAAGTAGGTAAATGTACCAGCGCAGAACGTGGTTCCTTGACCACAGTTATAAATTGTTTTAATGCTGGAGGCACATACATTCCCCCATTTTTCATATTTAAAAGAAAGCGAATGAATGCACTGCTTATGAAGGACAGTAATAGTAACATGGTGGCTTGTGTTTCTGATTCAGGCTGGATAACTGAATCAATTTTCGTTGATTGGCTTCAGCATTTCAAAGCATTTGCAAAACCATCTGCAGATGATCCTATTTTACTAATACTGGACAACCATGAAAGCCACGTTAGTTTGAGAGCTCACGAATTTTGTCGCAAGAATTTTATTCATGTTTTGACTTTGCCACCTCACACATCCCATAGAATGCAGCCTTTAGATTTAACTTTCCATGGCCCACTAAAAACAGCATATAACAGAGAATGTGAATTCTTCATGGTCAACCATCCAGGCACCAAAATTACGGCATATGATGTTGTAGGCCTTTATACAAAGGCTTTTAATAGAACCACAAGTACTGAAAAAGCTATGAATGGCTTTAAGTCTGCTGGAATTTTTCCAATGGATCAAGATAAATTTAAAAACACTTTTGAGAGTTTTGGTGATAATTTTGCATCAGTTTCTCCTCTTGAACAACGGATACAAACAAATACCAATAATTCAAGCCAAAATGAGTCCCAGAATGAATCTCAAGTTGTCTGTGATGCTGCCAATGAAAATATTTCTAATTCAATAGAACCTCAGGAAATATTCCAACTTTCCAATAACGACGCTAACTTTGACGATTTGAACGAAACAACACCTACGCCTGCATTAGTGAGTGATGTTAGTGAAGCTCGTGTTAATCGAAGTATGACAAGTCAAACTTCTCCATCTCCCTTAGTACCACTTAGTGATGTAGTGCAAGTACCAACTCTAAAACCTACTCGAACAAAACGATTAGTTAAAAAGAAACACTCCATTATTTTCACCAGCACACCAGAAAAAGTAAACCTAGAGCAAAAAGAACAAAAGAAAACAGAAAGAAAGAGAAAGAACCTAGAACAAGAAAAGACCAAAACTATAAATAAAAATCCAAAAAACACTAAAGAAAAACGACCAAAAGGTTTAAGAAACTTAAACAATTTTGAATGTGATACAGAAAATGATGAATATTTCTGCATTTATTGCCAGGAAAAGTATTGTGATCCACCCACCGAAGACTGGATCATGTGTTCAAAATGTCAGAATTGGGCACATGAGAATTGCAGTGCTGGGTCTTCTTCAAGAGGCTACATTTGTGAATTCTGCAAATGAAATGGGACCTCGTCCGTAAATACCCCATGATGTCCGCAATTAACCCAGCACTGGTCCGTATTTACCCCAAGAGCTATGGGTAATTACGGACATATATGTTTTTGTTTTTGATTAAAATTTATTAAATGTTGATTGATCTCATATAATAATTAATGTTGATTTGATAGGTAAACAACTATAGTAAAATAATTAATAAAGACAGACTGATTATTATTAATAGTTTGAGTTTTATTTGTGATTCAGCTTAAGCGTCCGCAATTCCCCCACCTTCCCCTACTTTTTGCAAGTTGTATGTACAAGCAGCAACAGCCTTTACAGCCACTCAAGTGTAAAGCTACGACCGGCACCCAGTTCACAACGCCATAATAATCAACGATACATCTTCCATTTCCCACATCCCACAAAAGGAGGATGGCGCTCAAACAATGGCGCACGCTATCATCCTTTCTGATCGCGAGAATTGTACCCACAATACCACTTCCGACCTGGAAGTGGCAAGTTTGGTTTTTCTATTTACATTGGTACTTACATGCTGATACATTTTTCATGTTAGGTAGTTTATATTGATCCTATCTGTTTATATACATGTCTTCTTCTATTTTGCGTGTAATTACAGGTGAGAGATCTATTTTTGATAAGGATGTTTATATAATGTTACTGTTTTGACGACACGGTGGCGCAGTAGCTGAGTACTTGGTTACTGCACTGCTTCCCATGGAGCAAAAATATTTCTTAGCCTATCCTATCCTATTCGAGTTACTCAAGGTCTGGCTGATTGTTTATGTGTGTTTGGTTGTAAGTGGACTTACGATACAGGAGAAAAGTGTGGGGGCAATGACTAAGTAAAAGAAAAAAGCCATTCCTCCCATTTTCTGTGAAAGGTCAATGACCCCACTTTAGAGACACGATGTCATGCCACTACAATTTGCGAATGGTATATGATATGTAAATTGTGAATAATATAATTTGAGTTATTATTTAATAATTTGAGTTTGACTGAGATCTTCGCTTGGACCCATTGGGTATGAACAATTAATAAAGGAGATTCAAAACTCAATACTTTTAGGGTCAATTAGTCGATAAGGACAGAACACAATGTCCTTTATGACCTTTGAGGCCGGAGACCCCAGGTATCGTTTGTCGGAAACATCAGTTGATGACAACAAATATTATCTAGCAACGACTAGCAATAGCTTTGCCAATAATTGCAACAAGCAGCAATAGATAAAGTTCATGAAGGTCAAACATCATTTCATTATCAGCGAGGAGACCTACCCTACCACCCTACCACTACCACTACTACCCTACCACTTAATTACGTGTCGTATCTATCAAGATACGACACGTAATTAAGTAACAGCTGTGTCCGTAAGATAGTTTTGTAATCAAGAATCTATTTGACAATATATGTACCGACTCTACACTACGGCAATGTGCCAGCTATAAGGCCAATTCTCGTCATTAAAAACGGTACAAATCTCATCTAAGCAACGATCAATGTCAAAATATTTCCAAAAAATTACGGTTAAATAGAGATATTTTGACAGAACTTGAAAGTTACTAGAATTGCCCCCTAGTTGTAAATGAGACTTTATCCCCCTTATTAATAAAAAAAACCTTAATTATTTCTTCACTACAATTTTTTCCTGTAAAGTAGGTGCAAGCATAGAATTTCACATACACAACAGCAGTCTTAACGCTCAGCCGTGTCGGCAAACTCAGAATAGGGCATTTATTAAAAAAAAGCGGCCTAATCTGTAGGATTTCTTTTTACTTTTTGTAGCTTTTGTAGTGCATTCACTAATCAAAAAGCCACATGACAATCACACCACATATTTATTTAAATAATCAAGATTTTGGGTGACATAACTGAACAACATTATTTCCTTAATGATAATTTGTGATTTACTAATGAAGACTTTGGTTACAATAATGATAATAATATGATATCATTTAGCATTTAGGTACTCTACGAGATTTAAATCAAATATAATGCTTATGGCCTAATGGCCTCAAATTTGAAATTGACCCAGTAAAATTAGATAAATATAAAAACATTTTAAATCTAGTTAGATACGTAACATAGCAAACGTTTGAATAAAATTATAATCGATAACGAAGTTTCTAATTTTTGTATTTTAATTACATAATTAGGCATTTATTTATTTTAGAAACATTTGTTCAAATTACGAACGTATCGTTCTTTGCCGAAATATTATTACAGAAAATATAAAAAAATAAATGTCTATAACGCAAAAATAAAATTCAGGAAAATTGTTCCTACTTGGGCACTTAAAGTTAGTTACCTACTTATTTATAGAAAAGGCTACTAATTTCTGCATGCCTATCTTAAGCTCAAGACTTTATTCTAGACACCAGCGACATATAAATGATGCTCAATTAAATTACAAATCTTCAAGTCACGAGTGAATATGTTACAGCTAGGTTAGTGTGCACCTGTGCATCATGCACCATCGTTTGTTTTAACGCATCTTCGTATAACTAGAGAATCTCCGTCCAATTAAAAATGCAATAATGGATTAAAGAAAAACTCAATGGTGCAAGCAAAACAAGAGGATACTACGATTGGCGATATTAAAATGTAAATTATAGTTAAATACATAATTATATCTTAGGGATCCCTTTTTAGGCCGGGATGGGAAATCTTCATGGATGTCTAGATGACTCTTAATGACTAGAAAGCAAGTTCCCAGTGTTCCCTTGACACACTTATGCAGGGGATCTCGGGAAGATACGCGCTTTCCGTGATCCAGGACTGGTACCGAACCGTCACTGCAGAAAAAAATCCTCAAATCCGCCATGTCTGTACCCTTTTAGAAGGGCCGTCCGCTTTCCGCCGACTCCCGGTACGGCTTCTGTGGGTCTAGAAAAAACATCGTGATCTCCCCCCTCTCCCTTTCCGCAGCCTCCTTCGGCGAGATGACCGTTTAGCGGAAGGAGACCACGCGCTTCTGGGGCACCCTGGGTCAACTGTCCACGGCATTCTTACATCATAGACGTTGATACGAGCGAAAAACAAGATCAGGTCAGATATTAAATCAGTAAATTAAAACTTGCATCATCTATAAACAATAGCACTGATTCGCAACAAGCATAATAGTGTGTTACAACTGTATCTGAACCATTGCAAAGTTTTGCTGTTTTGCATCTTAAAACACTTTGTAAATATTACAAGTGAAAGATGATCCAACATTGCGCGTTGTGTTACGGAAATGAGAGGTGCAGTTGCATGGTAAAATATTAAGTCTTTATCGTATAGACTATAGGTCACCAACATTACTGTAGGCGCAATCGGAATATTGATCAGGCTTGCACGTGATAAGGATTCAATATTCCCAAATGTAATATTATAGGTATTTATATGCGAGAGTACCGATGTTCGTATGTTTGTGAACGGATTTGAATTTAGATTCATATTAAAGCCTATTATTGTCCCCCTGCAGGGCAAAGGCCTTTTCTAGTAAAGAGAAGGTACGAGCATTGATCACTACGGTTGCTCAAGGTGGATTGGTGATTTTAGATATTTTAATTAGAAATCTAGTTTTACTTTACGATGTTTTCCTTTACCGATGTCAGTGACATCAAAGATAAACTTAGAAAGTACAAATGAATTGAAGAAGTATCGAACCACCTCATGCATGTAAGACATGCGTCTTACCACTAGGCTTTCACGACTTCAATAAAGTCACAAAAAAGCAATGAAAATGACTCAAAACCTTAGACAACCAAGTTATACTAATGAGATATACCAATAGTCTTACTATAAGTCCAATATTTTTACAGAGAGTGAATTTTGTGCTGAAAACTATTTCTGAAATGCATTTTTTTGAGTATGTGTATACACAAATTCCATTAAACAATTTCCCTAAAAATACCAAGTAACCCCCAACAATTATGAACGATGATAAAAAAATTGACAACATTGCAGAATTGTAGCATTCACAGATGACCCAACGCATTATTGCGAAAATCAGATTAGAAATCGATAAATTCTACGTTTTACTAGCTAAATCCAGCCAATATAGACTGTAGCACAGTGTGATATGAAAACACTTTTCTGTTTACATAAAATGCGAAAATTTCAAGTCAATCCATGGACTACTTTTTGAGTTTTGCAAACACAAACATAGGTACAAAAGCTGGTTTTGTATTAGTCAGTCAGTCTATTATTTGTAATGTAGTGTGTGTTTGTGTGTAGTGTTTGTTTTGTTGTTTTTGTAGTGCTTTTATTTGTTTTTTTTTTTTTTTGTTTGACGATAGTTTTATGTCTTTATTTTAATATTGTATTTATATTTTTTTTTTGGCAGAAATCCGCACTCCGAGGCTGCTACTGCGAAATTCCTGATGGAAGAACCCGGTTACCCTTGAAAAAAAGGTAATTTCAGAATAATACCTATCGCATCGTCCATGACAAATTATTACAAAACATTTTGAAATAGAGTTATTTGACGGTAAACTGAGCCTTTAATATCCTTCAATGAAATTTCTTCAAAGTTTACTACTTATTACCAAAATATGATTAGGCTACGTTATGTTTGAAGCGCGGTTTCGGTACAATTCTCTTAGCTGGGAAAATAAGTTTATTCTCATACGTAATAACATAACGTTTTCATGTGCCATTGTTCTCAACTAAATAAAACGAAATGAAGTCTGTTTTTTTTAGTCTTACAAATAGTAATATGTAGTAGGTTTTACCTACTACTCATTTTTTAACCGTTAGAATTATATGAACAAAGGTATCATTACGACTGGTCGTAAGGTCACTGGAGCAACAGTAAAAGTAGGTAAAACCATAATTTCGATGATTATTTTTTTACAAACACGTCCATTAAATTCTTGTCGACCGTTTTTTATTAAAACCGGTTTTGTATCTTTATAGATGTGCAAACTGGCCTTTATGTAATAAAAAAAAACAAGGACACAGATTACTTGTTATTAATTAAATAATCAAGACTACACTTTGATTAGGACTCTTATTAGCTATCAGATGTGTTGTTAGGCGCTTTGCACACGGAGCAATAACATAATAATTGACAATAACTTATTTTGTAGTCAAGAAGTAAAAAATAAATATATATATATATTAACTATGTCAGCAATGTTTGTCGCTCTATTATTGCTATATATATGAATATTTGCACACCATGACAATATGGTAAATATGTTAGCACGACATTGATTATAACACCTTGCATGCTTTGTTATTCCATAATATTGTATATACACTCATGTTTAAGCAAATAAAGGAATCTGAATCTGAATCTGAGTCTGAGCAACTTAAGTTGAGGCAACTATCAACTCAAAAGTTTTCTGTAGTTGATAACTGCTATAACGTTTACGGTTGCCGCAACTTTATGGCAATCTGTGAGCAACTTTCACAGCCGAGGTGCCGTATGCCGTTGCCGTAGCGACACTAGCGTTGTCGAGCACAGGGAGAGGGAGGAATGACGGTTGAGGGAAACGGCAACTTTAAAAACTGGTATAATATATGTATTTAACAGTTGCTAATTGCGGCAATTAGCAACTAACTTAGTCATCGATCGCAGCAACTGAAAACTGTTGACGATCGCCGGAACTCGAAACTCGAGTTGCTATGAGTGCGCAGTCCAATTGAAATATATATAAACAGCTAGTTGCCAGTTGCTGCAATATTTGCTCTATGAGCAAAGCGCCTTATTTAGTTTGTGGATCCGGATTTGTAATTGGATCTTTTACGGGATGTGGTTTCAAATCCCAATAAAATCCCATTCATATTAATAGGTACTATGAGTCTAAGATTTAAGGTTTCATCATAACATCACGCCTGTAATCCATGAAAGGTTAGGCAGAGGTGAACCCATTAGTACAACCACATTTCGTCAGTTATGTTTAAGTCCGTAAGTAATAGGGGGCGAGCCTAATGCTAAGCAATAAGGTTATTGCATTAAGATTTTAAAAAACTAAATTCGGTCTTTGGTGTTATATCAGGGTATGCATTACGAAATAAATCCATACTTAATATTATAAATGCGAAAGTAGCTCTGTCTGTTTGTCTGTTACGCTTTCAGGACTAAACCACTGAACCGATTTTGAGGAAATTTGGTATGTACACTTGAACCCCGAGACAGTATTAGTAATAGTTTAATTTGTAATTTCTAATTAGTCATAGTAGGTCACTTTTTTTTATTCGCGACTACTTCTGCGTCTGCTATAACCGACAATACTATATTTACTTACTTACTTAACTATACTTTAAGTTTTACTTGAGGTCTTGGGTTCGATTCCCAGGTCGGGCAAAGTGTTATTGGGATTTTTCATCGGGAATTTCTCAGTAGCAGCCTCGGAATCTGGATTTGTGACCGATGGATGGCAATAGGCTCGCCCCCTATTACATGGGACTAAAAACATAACTGGCGAAATGTGGGTGTACTGATGGGTTCACCTCTGCCTATCCCTTTGGGGATTACAGGCGTAATGTTATGTATGTTAACTATACTTTAAAAAAGCTACTTAATTCATTTTGTTTGTAGACCAGCAAAATAATACTTTGAAAAACTATGTAATGAATTTTTCTTGATACCTGTTCTACCTTGTGTACGTAACATGGGGCTCTGCTGTTGTCGATATGGTTTGGGAATCGTAATATACCTCCCGCGTCAGGTCGTAGAGAACTTAGCTACGAATATTCCCGTAGGTAAATCTGTGTGCTACGACATCTACAAGTGCTACGAGCGTAGCACTTTTTGTGACCACAATTTTGACCCCAATGACCTTTTACGGTTCGAGTTGTTTGATTGATGGTAGATAGGAAATGTACCAGGAACCCCTCTTTTTATTTAGTTAGATAGTATTTATAGTACATAATAATATATCTTATTAACAGGGTCAAATCTTTTTATAGGCTTTTTGAACTGCAGCCAGTTATTGCCCTTATTTGTTTCCTATACTATACTGCATCGTTGGTCTAGTGGTTGCGAAGCATGAAGTCTTGGTTTCGATTCCCAAGTCGGGAAAATTGTTATTGGGTTTTTCCATCAGGAATTCTGGGAGTCTGGATTTGTGCCCGGTTGATGGCTATAGGCTCGGCCCCTATTACATGGGACTAAGACATAACTGGCGAAATGTGAGTGTAATAATAGGTGGGTACACCCCAGCCTAACCATTCGGGGATCGGAAATTGACAGTTAATTAAATAAAGTGTTTCTTTAGAGAAATTATGTCTTGGAATTATTGCTTAGGTAATGGTGTCAACTGCTCAATTAGTTTATTTAATTAAGGAAACCCACTATAAAGGACTAAGTGCGGAAGCCAAACTCCCAAAGATAAGATAAGTAGGTTCCCAAAAAGCGTTATCCCGGGTCCTCATAAACTCACTCTCTGCCCCTGCTAACTGCTTAGAATCACTGAACTTAGTTAAAAAGTTTATCGTGCAGGTAATTGACACAAGTAAAACCAAACATGCTATTTACTGTAACGCAAAACGAGTAAAAGTAGGTAAAACTTAGGTAAATTGCACGACAAAAAATCATGACAAAAATACCTTAATGTCCTACCTACCGCGTTGATTAATAAACAAAAACAAACACGCACTTCCTATGGGAAATAGGATTATAATACAAAAGCATTAAATATTATGTTATATACTTTAACTTTTTACGTTATAACTAAAAAAAACTATATTTAACATAAGATAACGGCACCTGAGAAAATAAGTATATAAAAAACATGATATACTTACATTTTCAACTGTTTCTTTGTCGGATGTACGCAGCTTCACCGAATTCTGTCTCTTGGTGACCGTGGACCTCGAAGAGTACCGGTACGACAGTCTTCTCGCGAAGTTACTCTTAAAGTCTTCACATCTCATGATGGACTCCACTGGTCTACTGAACTCCTGGTCCAGTGGGCCGGGAACCTCGTCAGGATGTTGCATGAACATCGTTCTTTACAAAACACATTAAAAGTCATTATACACGAGCAAGTTCATTGAGTGAAGATCGTAGGTTGAATTTAAAGTGACTATATGGTGTCGCGCGCGCAGCCATGCAACCGTTACCGCGTGCGGTGTATATAGTACTGAACTCTAATACCCACAATACCCACCTGTCTGTTTACACCTTACAGACTACACCGCGTACAAATGATTTTCCATGAAAAAATTTCATAAGAAATGACTGAAACAATTTTTACAATTATGTAATTTCTTGCTTGTTTTTAAAAATATTTAATTTTTATTATAAACTGAACAATAATAAAAATATATTACAACTTAATTAAAAGTTGCGTTTAGTGACATCTAGTGGACACTACCATTTTTAGATGCATTTACAAGACCTATGAAGCGTTTGTATTTGTTAGTTTACCACTTGATTCATAGATGGCTCTGTATCCAAACACGGCGTAATAACAACATTAATGACTAGATGTCATTACTATACTTTATGATTTAAATTATAAAAGAAATTCCTATGTACTCACCATGAAACCTCCGTGTTTTACTATTTTTTTTTAATGTGACAACTGTCATATCTTTATTTTTGGCTTTCAGGACTTGGTTTACCGTAAAATCTAAATTACTAGAAAGTTTGGAAATATGAAAAATGTATTTATTGTGGGGCCATCCGCCATTGGCCATTATGTAAAACATTAAAAAATATGGAAGATAAAGACCACCCTTCAGGTAAAAAAAATATTTTTTTCATCTTAGGTATACCAGGCGTTTATAATTAAATAGGGACAAAATAAAATATAAATTATGTAGGCAATCACCCTTAAATTCTTATGTGACCTAATAAACGATGTCATAAAATTTATTTTTTACAGTCTACTACGCCAAAAAGTATTTTTTTATTAACTCAGATGTTTTTTTGTGGAGTTTATAATTTTATTTTATAGACGGAGGTCTTTGCCCACGAGCGTAAACTCGGGTCCCTAAGTACACCTACCTACCTACTGACAGGTTTTTATCATGCGATATTTTGTTATGTTTAGATATAACCTTTCAACCACCAACACTCATGCCGTCACCAGCTCTAAAAGTCTTCAGAATAATAGCCCAGAACAGATAATTAACATTTTGAATGCAGAGTCGTTTAAAGTAGGTAAGCTATACCTGTATCTAAAGTTAATAATGGTGCCGATTCCCTTGTTCACAAACAAGACTAAATTTGGAGAATTGACATCTCTTACCATACAGAAAAAGCAGAAGCGTAGCGTACCTTGGCGGGGCCCCGTATAAAAATTTGTTTGGGGGCCCTTAGAAAGGGTAAAGATTTCTCAAAAAAGAAAAAAATTATTCCATAAAATTAAAAGAAATATTTATTCATCATAATTATCTATTTGTGTGATTTTTAAAAACAATTCAAATCAAATATTAACTCTCCTTGCTTCTTTTTCGGCAAACCAATTAATTAAATCATTCATAGCTGATGATGACTTTAGTTTTTCTTAAGTTTCTGCCTCTATGGACAATAGTGACAGGTCTGACAGGCGTTACTGTCCCATAGAAGTTCTTTAATAATTTTTTATCAGTTTTAATTTCGAGAAACTTCTTTGGGATTTTTTTATTAATTTTTGCTTACGCACCTTGGGGGCCCCCGTAGGCCGGGGGCCCCGTATAATTGATACGGCGGTAGCTACGCCCCTGAGAAAAAGGAAAGGACGGTGACATTCCGTGACATTTGAAGAACTAAGTTAGCGATGTCAAATTCGTTTTGCCTTGAATTTTTCCGTATTTTTAATCCATACGTTTTAAGATGTCAACTATAATTGTGTGGATGTGTCAGATTGACTAAATTTGACAGCTCTTATTTACATTAGTCTCTTTCTTGTTTTATTGGACAGAAAAAGATGGAAATAGTGTAATTTTAGTTTAGTTTGTGACCAAGAGAATCGGCACCAATATTAAGATTATAATTAATTACCAAAGGACTAAATTAATTTTACATACTTATGTAATAGTGGGACTATTTAAACCACAATAAAATAGCTAGACGCTGTCATGGCGGACCGAGGATAAGTTGGCGGGACGCCTTAGATTCCTTTTATAAGAATTGGCGAAACGAAGTAGTTACAATATTGAGAGAAAAGGAAGGAATGGGTAGGGCTTTGCCCAGAAATAGGTCAGTTCAGGTCAAGACTGCCCACCCTTAATGTTTAGGATTAATTGATTGAGCTTGAAGTAAGCTTACTTCAAGCTCGCTTCGCCGCTTTGCTTCATAGCACTATTGAACACTTTAAATCTAGGTACCTACTCCTATCTAGAAGGTAGGTAGTTGTAGTTCCAGACAGACGGCAACAGAGAGAAGAATGATGCTAAAGAAGAACCTCCTTCCTTCCTTTATTTCTTCTACTCACCTGTTCACTTTACAAAGCTAAGAAAATAGTGCTACATTACTTCAACAAAAGTAAAAAAAAAGGTAACACGGAATATCAGCCATCCTTCTTTTAACAAGTAGGATGGCTGTGGGGCACTGTGTGCAAACGTACATAACATCACGCCTGTAATCCTCGAAGGGTTAGGCAGACGTGTACCCAATAGTACACCCTTTCGTCAGTTATGTTATGGTATGGCACTGCAAAGTGATATACTAAGTTTGTACTTAGTTTACGCATTAAAATAGTACCTACCTATTAAAAATATTTTTGGAAATGTTCTAGGTACTGACAAAAGTCGAATTTTGTTTGGCGACGGACATTGACTTCTTTGAGATCATTGACGCAAGCCTGCAATTCCTGACCTCATTTTCAACGTCAAAATCACATAACAAGTAAGAGTAAAATATCATTTGGCGAATTTTATCAAAGTTTAATAATTATACAGGGTAATTAAAAATTTACCCGAGACCTGAAAAGGCGTCATTGTACTCATCATTACGAACAACTTTTACTATGACCAACAGTGAAATCATGAAAAAAAAAACAGCTAGCTGGTCTATACATTAGGTTATTGTTGTGTAGCATTTTTGTAGAGAACAGCTGTTCTTTTTTCATCATTTCAAGGTTGGTCCCATAGTAATAATATAATATAATAATTATTTATTTATTTTGGAACAAAAACACATAAAACAAATTGTGTTCGAAAATAGCTGCATTAGTTGGAAACTGTGTCGCAGCTATTAACGCCCACCTCCAGAAGGAAGATAACAGTGTTCCCTCTACATGTAATGACACAGGAGTAAAAGAACAAAAAATAATAATCTAAGTAATTAACATCCTTATCTAATAGTATAGCTAAAATTATACTAGCCTTTGCAAGTTATAAATTTGCGTTGTATTGAAGTAGGTGAATAATAGTAAAAGTTGTTCATAATGATGAGTACAATGAGCTCTTTTCAAATTTCGGGTAAATTTTCAATGACCCTCTTCTTATCCGTGAAATAAAGTTGAGATTGTGATAATAAATAACACTTCTGTCTTCTGTAGTTTTGGTGCAATAACATGGGTAAACCTGCCGAGTTGCCAAGCGGAGATCTCTGTAGAAACTTCGACCTGGTGCAGATCGTGTTCGTGTGCGTGATGTTCACATTCCTACTAATCTTCCTGACGCAAGCCTGCCGCATACTGACCTCAGGCTTCTTACACAGCACTAGTTGATAAGCTGCGAGGTATGCAAATTTAAAATAAATCTTAATCGGTTTAACTAGCGTGATACCCCAGTCGTTAAGAAACGCAGGTCATCTTTTCTCCATAGAAATGCTCTCGCCTGGTTAATTTCTAGTTTACGAGTTTAAAGCAATGATATTTTACAGTAAAGTTAATATCAACTATTTGTGCAAATATTAGACAGGTCAATCAAGACTTAGGTCCAGTTTCACCAACTCTGATTAAGCACTAATCTTCCGTCATATTCATAAATAGAACAGAATTTATATGAAATAATCTACCAAGTAATTTAATCGGAACTTTACGAAAGCTGGTGAAAGCCCCTACACATATGTACATACCTACAGTTAGGAACATAATGTAATTATGTACGTTCGTCGGTAAAGGAAAATAAAGTGAGGAAACCTGGACTTATAAATGTTTGTATAAATCTCCAATCCGCGTTTAGAAAACATGGTGGCGAAAATAATAGGTGGAATTATTATCAATAATACACATTCAAACCTAAGGCAAACATCAAAAACAACAGCCCAATATAAAAAAAAAAATGAACTAATCGCCTATTATTTTAAAATTTGAATCCATTTTGAAATGCTGTTTTTTGATAAACTTTTCAGCCAGATTGCAGTGGCTTACAACCTTCACAGTTTATACGGTAATACATAATATACTTAATTTTTTTTATTGTCGGCAGAACTAATGGCAACGAATTGTTAAATTAGCTTCAAGAGGGAAATCCTTCCGCATGGCGCCAAAGGATTCATCATCAAAGTAAATATAATGAGCTCCGGACACGAGGCCAGTATACGATTCAGTTCAGTTAAAATTTACTTTGCTGCTCGAATACAATTTATTGAGTAGATCAGTCATTGCAATTTACTGAACTGACTCGCAAACCGGCCTCGTGTCCGGAGCCCATTAGATATTATTAAAGTACTTACTACTTACCTTCATAATTATAGTACCTATCTCTAGTTAAGCGATCAACGTGTAATCGATTTTTAATTACCTACATAGATAGGCAACCATGCAATTCGTAAAGTGTAGCAAGTTAGCGATTAATCGTTTACTTAAGCAACTGTCTTGTTCGAGTGAGCGAATAATCTATGAAAATATCTTTAACGGGTGTAAAAACACTCTGAACGAAGCCGCAAGTTACATGTTCTCCCCATCATGGTGACCATTTTTTGGTCTTGGATCATACCTGGAAATTTCTGGTTACGGAAATATTCAATGTCAAATTTCCAATTCAAAATTTTTGTTACACTTTTTTACGTAAACCAGTTGTAAATGTCAAGACTAGACTTTACATCTCCCATGAATTCTGTACTTTTGCATCGACCGAAAATAAGGTTATATAGAGAAGAGCAATACAAGATGAAAGTCATTTTCCGCATCAAAAATAAAAAGGTTTACCAGTTTGTTTAATGATAATTTTATGGGCAGTATTCATAATTTCGGGTATGTGATGTGTCTTTTTACATTCCTTTATATCCTCACAAAATCGCCTATTATGGAAAGGAGGGGTAAGAAACTTTTTATGCACATAAAACAGTTGCTCAAATTCGGCCATTCATAATACGGGCAATCTCGATATAACTTGAATGATGACGCGTAACGATTAAGATAGGTGCTTAAGTATACGACTATTTTCAATTCAAATCAGTTATTCCAAATAAACCATTTACAGCCACTGAATCAAGGTAAATTTTAGCTAGTTGCTCGTTCCAAACAGTAGGGAGAAGAAGGAGTAAAACACTCCGTGGGCACTCTTTTAAAATAACATTTAGATTACCTACATCATTCATTACATCACATTTAGTCAGTTATCATGGACCCGTTGCATGGCTACTCTATCCATACATGCGTTTCGCACTCGGTTTGCAAAAACTCCTGCTGTAATATAGATGACTGGACTGTCTCAATGGTCATGTGGATCTGTATGACAAATGATCATTGACTTGACATGACATGTTTGTCATATCTTACAATGTTTGCCGTGCGTGTCGCCGGAGACCCCGAAGACAACGTCCCTTTGAATTTCTCGGGCTGCTTATGCATTCGTCTGAAAGTAGAAACCTCTTTGATAATCCAAGACACCGACATACCCTCCATCTTTCCTTGATGGTGGCAGTCAGATTCTCATGAGAATTTCCACTTAAAAAGATAGTTTAGGTAATCTAATAAATTATTTTCACCCTGAAATATTGCCTCATTCCTCTGAATCAACCCTAAACACTAGGCCAATGGGACATAAAGCCGTTCTGCCGAAGACCACTAAGTAGAGTCAGGTACATGAGCCATTTGTGTGAATTATGAATGTCACGATCAAGAGTTTTATTATTTTGTGGCTAATAAGTAACTTTTTTTTTCTAGTTGCGGCCCGTGTCCCTGCTCTCCTGGGTCTTGCTCATGTTCTTCCACGCCCTTTCGAAAAGACACCTCGACCAAGTACTCAGGGTACGCGTCCAAGTCCCAGTCCCAATTGTGCCTGACAGCGATTTTGCCTTTCTATTCTGTTCGTTTGTCCCAGAATGCTCTTCTTCATTGCTCGCATGCCATGATCACGAGCTGTATTATTTTGTGGCTAATTAGTAACTTTTCTTTCTAGTTGCGGCCCCTGTCCCTGCTCTGCTCGGTCTTCCCAAAGTAGTTACTCGTCTTTTGGCTGCGGCAAGGCGGCGAAAAGGTTCACGCGGTACGCGTCTAAGTCATTCCGCCACCTCTTTCCGGGGTATCCTCGACGTCTCTTTCCATATTCAGGCACCCATAGTATGTAGACTCTTCCACGGCGGTCATTGCGCATGCGGCTCAAGCCTCAAGCGGCGCAAGTGGCCCTGACCGTGGAATCGGCTGTCCATTCTTTTTACGTCTAGAATGCTGCTCTTTACCGCTCTATGACAAATCCCAGGGCGAGACTTTCCCGATTCGATGAGCGCTTTTTGGTATATTATTATTGTATGTATGAAACGTTCCTATGCAATCACTTCAAAATTACAAAATTATTTGACGCGACCTGCCTGTAACTAGAGTACTCCATGCTCCATGGTTACGTTGTGTGCGCATAACTCGCCTTTGTTAAGGCGTTTATTTGTAACAACACAGGGTAGATAACAGGCCATGGATGATGTAATACTGTGCAAGATCTGTTTCCGTATTACAATCCATTGTGAATTTTGACAGCTCTTTGCTCTAATGGAAATACGTGTTTGGTAGTTGTTGCACTTTATAGTGTAGTCTCTTACATCAGATCATTGACATTATCAGCAATTTTCACACCATCACTGTAGAATACCCTAATGTCTACAGCCAGTAAAGGTCACCGGACAGGACTACTATTTAATGTTGTAATTCCTCCATTCTGTGTAAAATGCTTGTGTAAGATAGCTTTTACATTGGACACGCATTTTTTGAAGCATATTTAACTCCAAAAAAGATTAATGCCTGAGTACCTACTGTCCAAATGACTTCTCTGTATCAACTTTTGTTTCCGCTACCAAACAGTGTTATTTAATCAATCCATTTGTTACCTAACATTCATGCTCTATCGATAGCGACCGAAACCAAGTTTGTTTGAGGGCTTCCCACAGAGTAGGCTTTAGAAATGTTTGGCTCTCTAGATCGTCGATACCCGTACCAAGTGTCGCACTCTTTCAATCATGAATTAGCGCGCTGTGGTACTGAAATCTTGACTAGATTTGAGGCATTATTATAGTTATAATCGTTTATAGTAACCACCTTCGTAACTATTAAACCCGCACCGGATTCAACTCAGTTAAAACTGAGTCTTCATGAGTAAATCCAACTCAAACTATTGGACGGTCCCAGTAAAGAGAATTGGCATAGTTTGACCTAATACTGATTACTATGATAACTTGTAATTGCATTTTACTTTTTATATTTACAGTAGGTAAGCGATCCCTTACACTACGGCCCTGTCATCCACCATCGCCTTCGCACAAAAAGCTACATCATTATGAAATGCCTTACGATCTCCGTAGTTGTTTGGTAATCGTGTCTAACGCAAGCGGACCGAATTATTTTTTAACTGTACAACAAGATTGGTGTTATGATTGTTGCATAAGCCTGTGGCCAGCAGTGACGTCATCCCGTGACGAGTTTCCGACATGGCCTAATAACACAATGAATGACGAGAAGATCGGTGAATGTGATCGACTTACCTGCGGTTTGGATTATGCCGCCCTCTATCTGACTTCTGAATTGATATTTTTAATCGACTTGGACTCATTTAACTTGGAGTTGTCTGTCTCTCTCGGCTTCACTCGCGTATCGTGGACTACCTGGCTATCTATGAACAAAAATCTTAAAATCCTGTACAGTGGATTGGACGCTTTATAAAAGCAAATACTGACAGATAGAGACGGTGCCTTTTAATAACATAAAATCGAGCAAAGAGCAAGCTGGGCTGGCACAATTGGGGTTCCGGACTAAACTACACTGAGCAGTGAATAGAGTGGCCCTATGTTTGCCTATATTTGTATTACGATTAGCAAAATCAGCCCGCGCTAGCTTCTAGAGTATGACATCTAAATCACAAAGTGTCGGGGAAAAAAAAAATATTACGTTTTTATCTGTTAAAGTAAAAGGCAAACGGCTTTAATTTTCCTATAATCTTTGGCTCATAATCCAATAACTCTATAGTACAATAAAACTGTAGCTTTAGAAACCTTAAAGATAAGGGGGAAGGGGCAAAATTTATGCAAATATCTTGAGGATCACCGACCAGACAATAAAAAATATATTAAAAATGGTCTCAAGAACGTCTTTCAAATGATCCTTGATAAGATATGATATTTTAAACTTATTTTTATTTTATGACAGACCTCAGGTCTCTGTAAACTAACCAACCAGATCAGTGATACTTGTTATTAAGTTTTGTTTTTGTTCATGTGTAAAACGCGCACTCATATATAGCTTCAAATTTCTACATTGCATAAATCTTGAGACAAACCTACTTATGACAGACGAACAGAAGTGAACATATAAGCGTTCCGTTTTTTGCCTTCTTAGGTACCTTCTTAGGAACCCTTTCGTTGTTGTCGAACTGTACGTTACTTAGATGTTAGCAAATCGTTACGTATCAGTCTATCCTTGCATAGGTATTTATAGTTGTCACCATTAATCAATAGTTTAAAGACGATTTCTCTAAAAACACACTTTATTTTAACTCTGAAAAACCGGAATAATTTACAATTATCAGTAAAATTTGTTTTTTAGTTGTTTTGAAATCAATAAATAGTTGATCAGTTGATTTGGGAATTGCCATGCAGAATCTATGAAGGAATCGTGTTTTGAAAGTTCGTAAAAAGTATCTTAATTGATTGATGGTATCCACATGTAGTGATACAGAAAGTTCCATCGTACCATCATTCATTCATAGTAACACTGGATAGAATAGGTTTAATAGGATCACCACACGTTCCAGAAAATGTATGTTATGTTAAGCCTTATTTAGGCGATGCGAGAAATATAGTGCGATTTGCCGTACATTGCGGGACCGCGCGGCTGTCATGTCATAAGTGACCGATCATCAACGAAAATGTACCACAACTTGTAGGATATTTCTCGCACCGTGTTATAAGCTTTTAGTCTACAACTTGTACTAGGAACGTAAGTAAAAGATCAGGAACATTAAAGTAACCCTTTTAATGTTCCAAATCTTTTGGTAACTAGCATTTTATTTCAGAGACTCAAAACGTTCGTCAAAAACGCCACCGGTGCCGCCTGCACCAGAGCCTACCGAGCCGTATGTACCTAATTCAGTAAATTATAAGTTGTGGAAAATTGCCCCTATGCACATGAATAACATCCCCACCTAAATATATCATAGTGTAACTACCTACTTACAGTGGTTCCACTTCATTTATCTACTAGGTTATGGCTTTTGTGTTTGCGATAATGTCGGTTTCCATACACAGTTTCTTTTTAGCATTATTTTTCTAAAATAAAAGTAGCCTAACTTACTCCCTAAAACTTCAACTTTAGGTCCAGTTAGTTCATTGGATGCGTATTTCTATAAGCTATCCGTGACATGAAAATCAATTTAGTGGTATGTTTTGAGATACCGCTTTTGTTCTTAGCACAGCAGCATGGTATTTATAAAATAGGTTTCTTAGGTCCTGTAACGTACCACTGTAAGTAGAGACATTGTATAATTGCATAAGATTATCTCAGAGAAAACCAGCAACGTCTTAAAGTGCAAAGACCCTAACGTGCAGTGTTCTCTCCGTAATATTCATAAACCGTCTCGTTATAGAGATATTGGTGACGATTCCCTTGTTCACAAACTAAACTAAAATTAGAGAATTGGTATTCTTACTATATACTGCGAAAGAAAAGGACGGTGACACCTTAGAAGCAAATTAGAGATATCAAATTAGTTTTGTCTTGAACTTTTCTGTGTTTTTAATCAAGCTTTTTGACATGCTAACAATAATTGTTTGGAGGTTCGAGGTCAACTAAAATTGGCAGGGGGCCTACCTCCATCTCTTAAAACAGTCGTCATCATCATCATATCAACTGTAGAGAACGTCTACTGCTGAACATAAGCCTCCCCTACAGATTTCCAATAGGGCCGGTTGGAAGCGGCTTGCATCCAGCGCGGTCCCGCGATTATCATCAGTATTATTTTAATATTACGTTGCCTTGCGCACTGTAGTTGGATTTTCAACACTCTGCTCAGCGCGGAGAGTTGAAAATCCAACAACAGAAATTACCTAGTAATATTAAAATAATACTGCTTTAAGAGATGGCGGTAGGCCCCCAGGTCTTATATAATTGTGTCCGCCCCATTCTTGTTGTATTGGAGAGAAAAGATAGACAGTCTAAATCAAGTTTAGTTTGTGAATAATAGAATCGTAAGTCCAGTGATGCAGATAGAGTAACAACCTATATGAAAGTTGGTCTGGTGTAATGAGGGGGATTCTTATATAACCATAACTGTGAAGTTTTATTTCCTTATAAAATTTCAGTGTAAAAGCAGCAACATCAGAGTGTTTTCCTTGCAGTAAGTTCTTCTCTGACTTTAAAACTTCGGACATATGTTGCGTTGCAGTAGGCCTTATAGTCCTTATTCTCCTGTTGAACCGAATTTACTGTGCACTCCAGTGTAGTAGAACTCGACGAAGAAGAAGAAGAAGACCTTCTGCATGCAGCTGCGGATCTGGGTAACTATATTTTTTTTATGTGGGCTCTTTCAATTTCAGCGGATTTTGATGCGCTGGAGCAGTGCGGGTTGTCTTCTTTCTTGCAGTTGACTGTAACTTGATGTCGTCGCGTGTGCTCGGTACCCTTTTCGCCCGGCGCTCTTGACGCGTCAACTGCATATGTAAAAGCCACAAACGTGCGCACCGCTTCGATACCTCAAATTCCGCTTAAATTGAGATTTATTAAAGAACGCATAAATTGTAAAAGCCATTACCCCCGTTTCATAAGACCCTAGGGCCTTGATCTTTCTCTCCGTCTTCTACAATGAATATTGCATGTGGCCTCTCAATATGGTTTCTCTATGTAGTAAATTAACTGTAAAACCAGCAGCCATTTCATTGTACTTTGTCTGAATTTGAGTTAATCCTGAGGCGTTTTAAATAAAATCTGAGATTTAACAATTAAAATAGTAAAAACCTATCTAAAGAGAGCTATGATAATATTCTCGTCCACCTAAAAAGGACACTGTCTGAATGTTGAAATGTAGTTTATTTTAAGGAGGAGGAACGTGCGCGGATGTGGTAATTAAACGGTGCAATATATCTCGGAAAATCTTCGATCCATATGAGAGTAAAGCAAGCACGTGAATTGAGCACCCCAGTTCAGACAGGTTAGTTTAGAACTGAGGGCCTAACGCCATCTCTTAAAACAGTACCATTTTATTATTTTTTGTAGTTTCTGTTACTGGATTTTCAACTTCCGACGGTGAACCGAGCGTTGAAAATCCAATAGTACGCAAGGTAAAGTAATATTAAAATAATACGGTTTTAAGAGATGGGGGTGGGCTGCCTGAAGGGAATAACCGGGCCTTTTCAGATAGAGGAACGTGAAATGAGCCCCTGTCATCCCCTTCATTTGTTTTTTTAAAGCTATTATTTACGTTCACCTGTCCCGGTGTCTGTGTAAACAAACCTTACAAGTTTAGCAAAAATGTGTAATTTACATGCAATATAAAGTTGTCACAGAGCTTTGATGATGGTACCGAAATGTGGCCATAGGAACTTAATCAAAACTTACAAGTCTAATTTGACCCACTGCGCGGTAATCGCTTGAGCTAGAATTTCAAATACTTTTATGAAATTGCATGACAAAGCAATATAAAAGCTTAATTTAAAAAAATGGACTTTATAAAACTGGGCCTAATTGTAGTAGGTACAAACATTAATAATTCTGCGGATTGTTTTTTATACCTTCCTATAAAAACGAAGGTATATTCTAAGTAAAGTTAAACCTATATACCTAGCTTAGTCATCACAATTTCAATCAAGAAAAATTTCAGGTCATAGGTCTACAGAAAGTAGGCTAACTTACGGCTGCCAAGCAAACTGGTATTGCATCTGTTTGCAATATTTATGAGAGTCAAAATGTGGCCGACCTTGAAGAACGGGACCCGCCAACCCACATTAACAGCGTTGCGCAGACACTTGTGTACTTTAGCTTAACGCAATCAGCTGATCAGAGCGAGCGGACGATGGCCATAACAGTTGTGTGGGTTGTGCAAAAAGAAAATGAATCAGTCTTGGAGACGGAGCGTTACAGCAACGCGTAATTATTTCTTTTGTGCCCATTTTAAGTAACACTAGGCTACACCTAAACGTGGTGTTGATGCCCAATAAAATAGTAACGCATTTTTTGATATTTTCTACGCTTGTCTTAGCGTCGAGCAGGCCTTCCTGATATGCATAACATAACATAAAACATACATAACATTACGCCTGTAATCCCCGAAGGGTTAAGCAGAGGTGTACCGATTAGTACACTCACATTTCGCCAGTTATGTTTAAGTCCCATGTAAAAGGGGGCGAGCCTATTGCCATCAACCGGGCACAGATCCAGACTCCGAGGCTGCTACTGAGAAATTCCTGATGGAATAACCCAATAACACTGCCTGGGAATCGAACCCAAGACCTCATGCACAGCAGTCGCGCTTGCGACCACTAGACCAACGAGGCAGTCAAATCCAGATATGCATTCGTAATTTTGTGCCTTATCGACTAAAACTTTGTTAGCACTATCTCTTTCAGTCTTAATCCTGCACTATGCTGACGCCAGCTATCATGGTCTCCCATGATCAAAATTTCATGGTCGCCAATGGCTTGGATTTTCATGTCGCCCTTTTTGTATAAGTTAACCTAAATGTGTGATCGTAGCGTTGTTTTAAGCCGATCTCCCATCACCATAATTATAGTAAATTGATCCCTTAAACTATTTAACGATTTTTGTATAATAAGCCATCATATAAACGTCAAAAACAGCGCCTTTTAACATAGTAAATAAGCAAGCTTTAAGATACAAGCTAATACAGTCTAAAAAAAGTTAGACTAAACTTCATTTTTGAAACTAAAACTTCAAAATTTATTGGTTTCAGAATGTCTGACGGGAGCCACAATATGAAGTCGCCTAAAATACTGACTACATAGAAACACTACTTCAAAATTTTGGTTGGACTGGCATTTTTCACCTTTTTTGGTGACCATGTAAAAAAATGTGATAAAAATATATTTATTAAATTATTAAGCTAAAATATAAAAGATTTAATTCAAGGTTTCTTTCACTGTCTAGATGTATTTGTGTTATGAATTTTACTTTAATGAGAGTGGAGTATATTTTGTAATGCTGAAGTAAAGCGGATATTTTTACACTACTTACTTCAAGCGATTGGAGCGTCCAAAATTAAACTCGTCTAGTTATGTTTCTTGTTGATTCTGATTAGAAAAAAAAAGTTTGTATGATAGCCAGATTCATGAGGAATAATAGATACGTTTCGGCTTTATAACATCATGCTACGGCACACGGCTGCGGAGCAGTCACCAAGACGTAACTGAACGCAGGCAGCGGTGTGTAGCTATATTATATAACAATCTACTATCATGGTTAAAATAATACAGCCGTATGATGCCTGTGACAAACGGGCAGACAGAATGACAGCGTAGGTTAAGTCACGCGCAAATGTCAAATCTTTAAATGTGGAACAAACATACAAACAATATAAGGCCGTCTGATTATTAAAATCATAAGAAGGGAGTAGCTTGGAATTGTACCTAAAGTGTGTGTGTAGTTGTATGGGTCCGGGACCTTAAAAACACGCTAAATAAGTAAAGTGTATATTTCGGTATCGCAAGCTCTAGACCAAAAACGTTATGAGCAAGTTTTTTAAATTCTGCACATCTTTTGCCTTCCTGCCTAACCAATTGGGAAATACAAGGCTTAATATTATTATTTTATATATCATACTAGAGCTAGAATGAACTCAAAAGGATATGTGATAGCTCTTTGTAAAAAAACACAACAAAAACGGCGCGTCGCTGGTAAAAATAATAGATGAGTGAAATAGTTTAAATCGATCTGTTTTCAGCTTTTTCGACGAACTGAACCGTACCTTTGTCTGCTTTAAATTCAGGGTAAAGTCATCTTTGGTTTTGACAGTAATAATCGACAACCATGGAACTAAAATAACCGTGAAGAGTAATCACAGCAATCACACTGCATAGTAGCGACATTACGGTAGCCGAGTAAAGCTTAGGAATGATGATGTAATGATCTGAATGATGAATCCAATCTTGAGAAAAGTCATGTGACCAAAGTGGACCTAAGACATGACCATACGGAATTCCTTTTTAAACCGAATGTAAATTAAACTATAGGTACAAAATAATTGAACTATTAATTTTATGTATGAAGCTGGTTGCTTACTATAACATTTTATCCATTACAGCATTGGCGGTGGCACCAATATGACGGACATTAACTAAAAAAAAGATGATGTAAAGTATCAAAAGCCTAAGTAAATACGGGAGTAATGTCAAAAATTAAACAAATCTTTGCTCTTTCTTTATTTAACCTTGGCCCGGTGAGAGAATGGCTTTCGTATGGTGTCGTTGACTGCATGTCGTCATTGCAGCGTCGCCGGCTACCAACGCGTGTAAACAGATACGGTGGGTTTGGTTGCGCGTGCGCATTCATTCAATAGAAAGCATCTGAGCGACACGGTAATTACAATATAGTCTGAATTGCTTAGCGAGGTCTTGTGTAAGTATTCTGAATGGGATAGCATTTGTGTTACAGCAGTAGTCGCAGTTTAAACCAATTTTAAAAGATAATGGTTGAAACGGGCCTAAATATCTTTTTTTTAATAAGTGCCTAATTCTTTAACAATCTAATTAAGTATTTGTACCCGAGTGTTACAACTTGTAATGTTGCAAAAAAGAGAATGCTTGTTTTAATTAAATAATTAAACGATATTTTTGTAGACTTTTAGCATCTAGAAAAGTCATAATTATTCAGTGGAAATTAAACCTATTTTCCTACTATGTTGAAGGTAATACGTTCACGATCTTTTTCACAAAACGTAGTAGGTACTTAAAGCACTGTCTGTCAGGCTAAAAAAAGGTAGGTAGGTACGAGAATTCACTTTTATTATGATTGTTAATATATGTAGGTCACTCGTTCTCTGCACCTTTGGCATGACATAACACTGGTGCCCCGTCATTGGGCTGTGCAATTCACGTGTGTCTCTTTTATCACACTGTAATCGTATATCGCCATTTCTTTCTATCGTATTGTGAAAAACCTATTGTTTTCAAAGTAGTTTACCCTTTTTTTCACATATTATTTTGACACTATCAAATACATAGTTCTTTTGCGTAATTTCTTTACTGAATGTAAAGCTTGTATCCTACAATTTGAGGTCAGTATTTAAAACCAACTAAATAATACCAGCCTATTATTGAGCTGGGCAAATGCCTCTTCTCATATAGAGAAGGTACTTAAGGCAGATTGGAGATTTTAGACCGATATTCCTCAAGCCAGGTTCTCTCAAGATGTTCTACTTCACCGTTGTCAGTAATGTCAAAGTAAACTTGGAAAGTACATATGAACTGAAGTAGTCACAGTAGTACTTGCCCGGTATCGAACCCACAACTTCATGCATGAGAGGCCTTAATCACTGGTCCACAAGGACATCATCGAGTAACGGAACCAAAAACTATTATTTATTATTCATATAACAATTTACATTGTGTTCGAATCGTTAATGTCAATACCATATTAAATAATTCATTCACAAATTATCTGGAATCATTCAACATCAACTCGGATACAGAATACAAACAATTTTTCTAATAAGAAGGTTTTCAGTTTTGCCTTAAATAAGTTTGCGTTATAGACCAAAGTTTTTAAATCAGTAGGTAACTTATTATACAGGGTAATTGAAAATAACAATGAAACCTTAAAAGGGGTCATTGTACTGATGACAGGGTTGTTCCCATAATAAAAGTTGTTTATAATGATGAGTACAATTACCTCTTTTAAGGTTTCGGGTATATTTTCAATTACCCTGTATAACTCTACTGCTGAACAATGCTTTGCTATGTTCAATTTAGGCACCATTATATTTTTAATAACTTTCCTTCGTGTATTTTCTCTTAGCTCTCTTTCTTTTTGTGATTCATATTGATGTATATATTTTGCAAACTTGCAGAGCAAAACCAGTATGTACAAACTTGGAACTGTAAGAATGCCTAATTTCTTATAGTATTCTTCACATGAATCACGCTGTGAAATTTTGATTATGGTTCTAATGGCACGCTTCTGAAGGATGAATGCTCTTTGGTAGTGACCATATATTGCATGTTTTAGGTCTATATATATTGAAGTCTGTTAATGTAAATAAAATAGTTTTCCACAAAATAAACAACAATGTTTATCAACGGTACATACTAAGTACACGAAAAAAAACTTTATTTTACATTTTTGTCTGTATGTTTGTACCGGAAAATCTTCGAAATGGCTAGATCGATTTTGACGGGACTTTTCTCCATATAACTAATGTTATATGGAGTAACGTAAGCCTAAAAGGTAGGCCGCGTAAAAATTATAAATCTTCGCAGAATAAGCTGGTTAACTTTAAAACAGTTTTTTTTTTATTTTTGAAAAAGAATTAGGGATCCGCGCAAAACAAAAAATCCTTTAGATAACCGATATTCACACGAACGAAGTCACGGGCATAAATAAGCAACTTAAACAAGCTACTATAATTAAAAACATTAAAAAACACGACTGCACAAATTGCACATATTTGTACTTTGAATACTCGTCAGTTTTTTTTAAGAACTTTTTTATTTACAGTGTTATATATTTTTTAAATCTACTTGTCAAATTCTAGACGATAAATATAGACACGACCAGATTCATTAAAAAAAAAAATTGAGGCTGGTATTAAAATACGTTTCAAAGTGACCACACAGGATTCTTTTTATTTTTAACTAGCCTATGTTACTCGGAACGATGCAAGGACTGTAACGATACCCCATACATCTAAATCGGTTCAGGCGTTTAAAAGTTATGGTGGAATAAAGAATCTCACATACATACATACATACATACATTAACCCTAAACACATAACACTCCTTTTTTTGGGGCAGTCGTGTAAAAAAAACTATACTTAATGCAATAAAAGAAATCGTGTAATGAAAAAAACGTTAAATCGTACTGAAACAACCAGCTTCGATTCACTCATCGTAATCTGCAACACAACCAGTTGAATGACCTAGCTAGGTTATCTAATCTAGAATTTGTAATTCCTGCTCTTGCTTCGAATTATTTAACATCGTTTGCAATTCGTTGTCAAGGTCTATTTTGTTTCAAGGTAAATAAACGAGAGTTTATATTGTGATGTTTAGAATTTATAGAGCACTTTTTAAAGGTTCTGTATCTGAAAGGTGCCAACGGGGCCCTATTAGGCGATTAACATACGGCACCGCGCACCGCCGCGGTAGGCGGTGAAGCGGCGAGTAACACACCGCGCGGTCGGACGGTGTACATGTAAAAAGCAACGATGGATTAGTTATAGGCCAATGCGACATGAGATCCGCTTCATCGCTAATCGCAGCGGTGCGCGGTGCCGTATGTCAATCGCCTTACTCAACCTCCTCTGTTCGTCCGTCTATTTGTCAGCTGTATCTTATGAACCATTATAGGTAGAGCAACAACCAACAACTATATAAGAAACGTGAATTTTGTAGTGAATTTATTTATATTTGTTTATACGATCGTACTTAACGCTCTAGAAATAAAAAGATTCGCAGAAGATCTAAAATGCGAAACTGAAGTGGCAATGGGCAGGGCACATTGCCCGTAGAGCAGACGGCTGTTGGGGTCGTAAGGCTCTACGAGTGGCGACCACGTACCGAAAGGCGCAGTGTGGTAAGGCCCTCCACAAGTTGGGCTAACGACGTGATAGAAGTCTTGCGAAACCGCTGGATGCGGGCAGCGCAGGACCGGTCATTGTTGTCTTTAGGGGACGCCTATGTCCATCAGTGGACGTCGTTCGGCTGAAATGATAATGATGGCGGAACCCTTCGTGTACAAATTTTGTAACGTCTTAAAGTTAAGTGTCGTTCCAGAATATGGAAATGAGTTAAGTTTTCTAGCGCAAGTGGTCTTATTCATTAATTTCTATATTTTCCCTTTTAAAGCGGGAAAAGGCACTAATATTTTAACAATATTTAAATTATTATTTTAATTTTTTATTGTATACTAATAATCTATACTTTTATAAAAATAAAATAAAGTAGGTAATAATAAAAAAGGCTGAAGAGATTTTTCGGTTGTTGGTTTGTCTGTTCAAACGCGCTAATCTTTGGAATTACCAGTTGGATTATTTTTAGCTTGTGTATGATAGCCAGATTCGTAAGGAATAGTATAGGCTATATAACATCACGCTACATGAACCATGGGAGCGGAGCTGTAACCATGCAGAGGTGTAACTTAACACGGGTGAAAAACGCGTGCGTACCAACTAAAGCATAGGATATGCGGCTAGTGAGGTAGGTATATAATGGATCCGCAAATTAGTTATTCGCAGTCCAAGGAAGTATTCCCGTTTGAGCACCTATATGCATTGAGCACCAATCTTAACCTCCAATAGTTTTGGTGCTCAATCCATAGATGCTCAAACGGGAATACTTCAGCCCAAGTGATGCGTTTTCATTGATATAATTATTACAACAAGTCATTAACGCTCAACTATGTGCTCAACTTTACCACATCTTGAAGATGTTTCAACATATTGTCATGCATAGGTACCTACTATCGTTAATTGCCGTAATCATTATCTTGTGTTAAAAGCAAGCACATTTTCTTACTAATTGGGAACAGCTGTGTAACTGCATGTGCGATTTTGCAATTTATTTATTGCTCTGAAAAATGTATTACGCCTACCATCCACGATCAACTGTATGCTTTCTCTAAGTTTCTTTACTACATTTTTATGACGGAACTAAAAACTTAATTGAACACCTATAAAGCACGGCTGATCTCTGTAATACCTAGGTAATATAACTTAGGTGCACAAGGTACACTAGGAATATCTTCCTCAATCGTGAGTGCGTTTACAATCATAAAAACTGAAAAAAAAAAGACCGCCTTCAAAAACTACAAAATAAATAAAAAATAACTTTAGCTTGGAAGTCGGCGGCTTTGGTTTTGTTTCTTGTTATGTAGGTATTGCCACCGACTTCCAAGCTAAAGTTATTTTTTATTTATTTTGTAGTTTTTGAAGGCGGTCATATTTTTTTGTAAAAAAGCTTTTTATTTTTCACTTTTTAGTGCTTGTGTGTTAATGTTTGAATTCCTTACATAAAGCCCTTTCAAACAATACCTCACACGATATATTTAATTTTGGAAAGTGGTAGGAGGGGGGTTGACGTACCCCCTCCCCACTTCCTTCAGTCAGTCATCGACTACACGTATAAACAAAGCAATTTGTCTTGTTACGGCGGTTCTGCTGTGATTTTATAAGGAGTTCCGTTCCATATCTCCAAAGTTCATCATCAGATCATGACAATATTCCTATGGGACCTATTCGGGACTATACTCTTTCAAACAAAAAAAGAATCATCCAAATCGATTCATAATTGGCGGAGTAATCGTAGAACAAATATACAAAAAAAAAAAAAACAAAAAAAAAAAAAAAAAAAACATACGCGTCGAATTGAGAACCTCCTCCTTTTTGAAGTCGGTTGATAAACGCAACATCTGTAAGTCACACAAATGTTTGTTCTTTGATGGAACTGAATCACGACACGCAGTATAGCAGCCAATCGCTCAGCCACTAGTGTCAGAGTTTCTAAACCGCCTAAAGGGCCTCTGACATTGTTTGATTGCAACAGTAAGTCCCACGTTTCCTCACGATGTTTTCCTTCACCGATGCCAGTGATGTACAAGATAAACTTTAGAAAGTACATATAAACTGAAAAAGTAACATTAATACTTGAACAGATTTGAACCCACAACCTCATGCATGAGAGGCGGGCGCCTCAACCATAGGGCCATCACGACAGACTAACTAGCAAGTGAAAGAAAACTTCTCATAGAAATATGAACTTAAAAACACAGGTTTTACGTCACTAATTCGCAAACATCATTTGTACTAGTTACTACTTTTACCGATTTGCCCTGATGGGATGGCTCACCACAATTAAGTACGCACAGTCGCGTAAATAAGATTATTATCCTTGTTTTTTTTAGGTGAAGCAATACAACGCCTAGGGAGCTTATATTACCTTCTAAAAAGTACTTAGTACTAATATGATATTAATGGCTTTTGTCGCAAACCATTGCATGTAAAAAAAATACATCAGCGTGTAATTTCAGCAATTTTAGATATACTGGGCTGGCCTTAATCGTTTATGCTACGATTTTTTTTCATTTATGTAACACTTGTAATAATTCCACAACAGCCTAAACCAATGTCAGAGATCACCAACCTTTGGTTGTAGTTGAAACTTTCAATTGTCTTTAAGCAATTGAAAACAACTAAAAAATAAATTTAAAAAAAGCTGCTTAAGTACCTACACAGCAGGGAAATTATTATGACAAGTACCTCCATGGACAGTAATCAGTTTGAATGCTTGCTAAATTCCTTTGACTTTAGAATGGTAGCATTCTGGGTTTTTTTTTTGCTAAATTGGAACATTTAAGAAATTATATTGCAAATGAATACTCCTTTATGCTGCATCGAGTAATAAACGAGCTAATAATTAAAAGCATACTTATATGAGTAAATCGTACACAGAATAACAATGACACATTTTCAAGTTTTGAACAACACCTCGAGAAACTTTCGCTCAACAGCTGGAATCAGATGCTGAAGGTGGTTGTCTTGGTCACGGCACGCATAGTGAGGAGGTTCCTCTCTCTGGATCCTTAACCTAGCTAACCGTAGCTTGGGTTTTACCACCTCGTTGCGGGAGGAGCACTATTTTTGTACTTTTTTTTTAAACAATATTATTTGTAATTTCTTTTTTTTAATGTGTTAATAATAACTTGTTGTAATAAATAATGTGGAGAAAATAATTACACATTTTCAGAGAACAATACTATCGACTACCAAATTAGTTAAACATCGCGCGAAACTGCCTAAACATAAAATTGTTGACAATCCCTGCAACATTCACTGAAAACCGCACTTATCTAAATATCTACTGCGGTGGAGCGCAATGATCATAGGCTGCAAGCAAAATATCAAGCCTGCCAGTTCACTTCGTCAGTGTCCGCTCGCTCTCAGTGCTACGTGTACGTGCCCTTAGTGTTTTTGCGCGGGAAACTGTCAAACAGTGAGTTTTTCCTTTTTTATTTTTAAATTTAAGTTTCCGCGGGAAATTTGGCAAGTGACTTTTACAAGGATTTTTTTCTACAGTGAGGTTATGAATGGTGGTTTAGCTTTTTATTTTTAAACATTTTTTTTTTAGATTGTAAATCAAAATTATAAATAAACATTATAGTAGTCTCCATACTATAAAGCTATGCGAATGTAAGCTGTCAATTAAAAATGCGATTTTTTTTTAATTCTATTTTTGCATTTGTTTTTGTGACGATGGATACCAATCTAATGAAATACCGCTTTTATACACATTAAAAAAAAATACGTACCACTGCTGGGCTTAAAACTCTCCATCGTGAAGGAGGACATACAGGCATCTATGTCGACCATGCAAACATAAATCTAGATTCCAAATTACCATCAGCGTATATCTTGAACCGCGAAGCAGTTGACCAAATGTAGGACACAAAATAATCTAGCAAAAAAATATAGAAATATATCAACAAATGTCATTCATCTACTACAGTTTTTGAAAAATAAAAAGTAAACGTTGCTCCGCACTATGAATTTCTTCTGTATCGAACCTGCGTTTACAGATTATAAACTCACATACAACAAACAGCCAGACCCGAAACAACTATCTATAGGCCATACAAATATTTGTTCCGTGCTGGAATTAAAGCAGTCGTGCTTTGCCATCACTAGACCAACGAGACAGTCCTATCAAGGGTGTCTATTGCTATATAAAACCACTAGCTGATCGGCCCACTCGTTGTGGCTCAGATTTGCAATCAAAATATATTAAGACCAATAATTGAGATAAAAACTATACTATCTTTAAAGTTGGAACAAACTGCACACGGTGTGCAAATTTGATTAAAATCGGTTAAGTAGTTTCAGTTCATTCCGGACAAACAACGCGACGCGTAATTTATACACGGTCATTGAAAATTTACCCGAACCTAAAAAGCTTTTTCTATGGGACCAAACTAAAAGTTGTTAATAATGATGAGTACAATGACCCCTTTTCAAGTTTTCTGGTAAATTTTCAATGACCCTGTATATATTAAAATGATGGCGGTTCACGGACAGGCTCTTTTGCAAATATGTCAAATGAATTGCGGTATTTAGTAGGTACCCAATTGCATACATACATAAACTCACGCCTTTTTCCCATGGGGGTAGGCAGAAACTATAGAACGCCACCTGCTACGATCCTTACATACTCCTTTCGCCTCATATACGTTCATACATCTCGTCATACAAGCACGCCGGTTACGAGTACTCCGCACCTGACCTTTCTGAAGGACCTCACTAATAAAGTCTGTGTAGGTCTTCCTAGGGCGACCCCTCCCGGCGTTGCCACTCACCTTTGCCATATAAATACCTTTTGTCAATCGTCTTTCACTCATCCTCTCAACATGACCGAACCATCTAAGCATACCCTTTTCTATCTTTGTCACTACATCTTCTTTTAATCCGCAACGGTCCCGTATAACCTCATTCCTCACTCTATCGTTCAATGTCACACCACACATACTCCGCAAGGAACGCATTTCCACAGCATTAATCCTACTCTCATGCCTCGTTTGCCATACCCAACATTCACTTCCATACATAAGCGTAGGCACCAGCACACCGTTGTGAACAGCCATTCGAGCCTTTTTTGACATGGACTGGTTGGTCACAACCGCATGTATAGCACCATTCACTTTATTTCCCGCAGTTACTCTCCTTTCCACATCAGCATCAATTTTTTCATCTCTAGTAAACATACTACCCAAGTATACATACTCATTCATTTGCTCCACACTCTTATCATTTATTTTCACATCACACGCCGATACATCCTCTTCTCTTTCAAAAACCATCACTTTCGTCTTATTCACATTTATATTCATTCCTTTCCTCTTAAACGCATCATTCATTACCGTTACCATGTCTTGCAACTGTTCTGCCGACGATGCAAGAAGAACTTGATCATCTGCGTATAACAGGCATTTGACAGGTAACTCATCCATCCTTAATCCACACTCACTCTCTCTCAAATCCGCCAAACAACTATCCATGTATAGGTTGAACAGCCAAGGAGACGCTACACAGCCCTGTCTTACACCTCTTGAGATGCAAAACCAGTCAGTGTATGCCCCATTTATCCTAACACAAGCACTGGAACTTTTGTATAAAGATTTCAGTGCTCGTATCAAGCGTCCGTCCACACCATACATGGATAGAGTCGACCATAATTTTCCCTCCACACACTGTCATAGGCCTTCTCCAAGTCTACGAAAGCGCAATAGACTTTCTTGTGCTTTGCCAGATGTTTTTCGGCTATGCACCTTAAAGAGAAGATCTGATCCACACACCCGTTCCGTTTAACATTTCGATACAAAATAACAAATTCAAATAGTAAAGGGCATCGTGAACACGTCGAGAGCAAAATAATACAGAGTATCCATTCATACATATAAAATGCTTTGTCCTGACTAACTGACTTACGGATAAACGCACAGCCTAAACCGTTGATCGTAGAGACCTGAAACTAGGAGAGTGTGTTCCTTGTATGACGTAAGCATCCGATAAGAAAGGATTTTCCAAAAGTCACCCCCTTAGGGGATGACACAGTTATCTAAAGTTTTTATGGAGAAACCAACTTTGACGCAGACGAAGTCGCGGGCAGATACCTTTATGTATATAGTAGTATTTCATCGGTAAAAAAAGTGTCAAAAAGTTGGAACTTTGACGTTTAATATCTCCGTATTCAGAAGGTTCCCAGGTAGTTATGGTATAGAATAAAAATATGATCACAATGATGGAGGGAACATACCGTAACTTTCGACTACATGAAGCGTCCTTATTAAACTTGTTATTTTATTGCTCTTGTTCCACAGTTTACTGTGTTTATCAGCCGATGTAGGAATGTGTGACTATACCTTTGTGGCACTATATAGACCAACCGCGTAGTCCGATTTTGATGATTCTCACGGCATTTATCTCAATCTTGTAAGCGTCTCTAAAAACATGACAATGATCCAATTTCAATTTAACATAATTAAATAACAAGCAGACGCCATATTATGAAAAAGAAAAATATTGAAGTCGACGAATTATGTTAAGTGAAAATTAATCTTTACATTTCTCTTATAATTTTTCTCGAATGTCCATTTAATACCCATAACGATTTAAAGATGGCTGGCAACCATTCTCACACAAAAAATTAAAAATCGAAAGAAGGGGATTAGGGGGATTAGCAAAATGTGAGATAATATCGACATTTTATCGTCAACTTTCAACTCTGCATGATTTAAGAATGGGTACAGTACCACGCTGTCGAAACCATGATCTGTCGTAACACTGTGGGTAGTTTGAATCCATTACCTACACTCCGATTGCATTTCACTATAGGCCTGTTGGCCTGACCTAATACGTGCATTCATTTATTTTCCGGCAATGCGTCACCGTTCATCAGTGTAATGTTCCGTTTATCATCTAAGATTGCAAACCGTCCTATGTCTGAACGTGTCGCAACAGAAACTCGGTAATGTTGACTCAACGTGTTCCATTCTTGAGGAAACCTGTTCCATAGTGTGATGGATGGATGTATGGGGGACTATCTTCTATCTTTGGAAGTAGGTATTGAGTTTATGCTATATAGTTTATGTCTACTTAAAGATATAGAGGTTTTCGGTGTAAAATTCTGGTGAGCAAAATCAGCGTTTCAAATTGAGTCCCTTTTGTTTTTAAGTCCGGCTAAGTACGAATTGGATACAAGGTACCTACGATGACACGAGTATTCCGTACCTTGAAACAATCCTAACTAATATTATAAATGCGAAAGTAAGTTTGTTTGTTTGTTTGTAACCACTTTACGCCTAAGCCACAGAACCGATCATCCCGAAATTTTGCATAAACGTTGCCAGGTGATCAGGGACAAACATAGGGTACTTTTAATCCCGAAAAAAAGTACTGTTCCCGAGGGAAATCACAATAACGTCCTTATGACAGTAGATGGCGCCACGTGTCTATCGAATCGTGATCAAATTTAAGTTTAAGCATTTAATACATTTTGAGTCTAGACTGTCGATAGACCAGTTTCAAGTAAACAACCTAGGAGTACGAAAGTTGTTTGCTTAATCATTTTTTATGCCCAAAACCGCTGAAGAGCATACTGACATTTTCCATAAAGTGGCTACCAGACGGACGGACCTGCGGTTGCGGCTAACCGCAGGCCGCGGCTCCAACCGCTGTAAAAACACACCACCGCGATCACAGTGGCAGCCTGAAGTGTCATTAGCGTGGTGTTTGTGCTACAATCGGACGTCAGTCAATATGGCTAACCGTAAAGTTGTCTTATTATTCTCATGACTCATTAGCCCTCTCAGAAGATGAGAAAAAAGGTAGAAAAAAACTGTTTATTTAAACACTTGAGGTGTGAGGTTATAGTAGTTATAGTAGTTTATCTCTACCTATATTATCATTAGCATCGCATATTACTCTTAGGAATAGAGAAGTGTGGGTTAAATTGATATTATTATTTAAATTCAACTATTTCTATTACGATTTCCATATTTGGTGTCATTTTACAAAGCAGTACACGCGGCCTGTTGTTAATATTTGCAACTGACGCGGCTGCCACAACATTCCGCGTTTGTCTGGGACCCACTTTATATACGTTGTCAGGGATACAGAAAAACTGCGTAATTGACACTGACATCACTGTGTCGTCACTGACACTGACAGGTGTAAACGCATTCATAGAGGATGCATGGAAGAATAAAGGCGAACTTATAACACGCTCCGTCAGTGAAGCATACTCTGCGATTACTCCGCCAATTGTGAATTGATTTGGATGATTCTTTTTTATTTATTTTTTTCCGAATTGGTCCCATATAAATACTGTAATACTGTGAGGAGCTCGTGGCTAAGTAACAACAGCCGCACGGGTTATCCGTCAGGTTAAGCTACGCTTGCCTTGGTTGGTCCGTGACCATCTTTACACACCGAGACTCCTCCGTGCCTCGGAAAGCACGTTAAGCCGTTGGTCCCGGCTGTCATACGTGGATCTTTGACAGTCGTTACGGGTCGTCAGAAGCCCGAAAGTCTGACAACCAGTCTTACCTAGGGTTATCATATTACCCAGTAACTGGGTTATGGAGGTCAGATAGGCAGTCGCTCCATGTAAAATATTGGTATTCAGCTGCATCCGGTTAGACTGGAAGCCGACCTTAACATAGTTGGGAAAAGGCTAGGCAGATGATGATGGTCCCATATAAATACTGTCATGATCTGATGATGAACTTTGGAGATATGGAACGGAACTCCTCATAGGATCACAGCAGAACTGTCGTAACAGTAAAATTGCTTTGTTTGATGCGTGTAGTCGATTAATGACTGAAGGAAGAGGTTAGTTGCTAAACTAACCGTGACCTATGTCGATGTATGTAAACAACAGTTTTCCAACGGCAAAGTTAAGTTTGTCCTTCAGTACTGTTTATATTTTCGTAAGAGGTATGTTCGGTGTGTTTTAATGAGGGTAGGTAGGTTACTTTTTCTTACATACATACATAACATCACGCCTGTAATCCCCGAAGGGTCAGGCAGAGGTGTACCCATTAGTACACCCACATTTCGCCAGTTATGTTTTTTTTTAGTCCCATGTAATAGGGGGCGAGCCTATTGCCATTAACCGGGCAAAAATCCAGACTCCGAAGCTGCTACTGAGAAATCGAACCGACCTGTAAATCGAACCGACCTGTAAATCGAACCCAAGACCTCATGCACAGCAGTCGCGCTTGCGACCACTAGACCAACGAGGCAGTCAACTTCGATACTTTTTATTTTATTTTAAAATATCTCACAGCTCCAACTCAGGCAAAAGCTCATTGCGAGCCCGAGCAAAAATTACTGCTCAATCCCCGGAATCTTCCGTTCATGCCGCATTAAGAAGGTAAGCACAACCGGAGCGACAAGCAAATTTGAGAGCTGATGAGACATTTTCTTAAAGCCAGGAAAGACTGGAGAGCCAAACTGTCCGCCCGCCAAGCTTCTCTGAGAGTGACTGAGACGCCCTTCTAAACGCAATTGCTTTTGGAGGAACAAGCCGAAAGCCAGAGAGCTGTAAGAGCAACTGAGACGCCTATTCACACACGACACACAACACACACGGCTACACGACTTCGTCTCAGAGAACAAGCTCAGCCATTATAGCTGTAAGATCCCTCTTTGAGGAGTGGCTGGAGAGGCGCTACGGCGTCCTCACCTACCGCCTGACGCAGGTCCTCACCGGACACGATTGTTTCGGGAGGTTCCTGTGTCGGATAGGGCGGGAGGAAACGCCCGGGTGTCACCACTGTGTGGATCGCCCGGAAGACACGGTGGAGCATACGGTGCAGGACTGCCCCGCTTGGGCAGAGCTCCGCCGTGTCCTCACGGAAGCGATAGGCGGCGGCGACCTCTCGCGTCCGGACCTGGTTCAGGCCATGCTCCGAGGCGAGAGGGAATGGGATGCAGTCACCTCCTTCTGCGAAGCAGCAATGCTAGCGAAGGAGGAGGCGGGCCGCGTGAGGGAGAGAACCGCCTTATGCCCCAGCCGCCGCGGGAGACGCCCAGGGCGTCGGACGTCGCGGGGCGACATCCGGCCACCGTAGGCGCGGGCTTGCGGACGGCGAGTAATGGGTAGCTTGCCGTCCGATCAAGGACCAAGCCCGGGTCAACGGCGCGTTCTGTTCGGGCGCGTCTCAAAGAGCTGTCAGCACAGGGACGGGGCCCCCAACGAGGCTAACGCCTGCCGGGGTTGCGGGACGTCTTAACAGGATACCGCGGCCCCGGAACGTAAAGGGCATCAGAAGGAACAGGGTGGGTTTTTAGTCAGTAAAAGTCTGACAGTCCCTTCCGCCCCACCCAGGGCGGAAGGAGTCATTTGATGATTTTTACCACCTAAAAAAAAGAAGCCATTACAGCTACTGAAACCCCAAAACAGACGCAGGCGAGAAGGACCTCTCTTGCAGAAATGCAAACTGAACGCCGACGGACTTTTATGAGTCACAATCTGTTGGTCCATAGGTATTTAATAATTCTGGATCTGGCCGAACAACAAGCCGAGTACAGCCCAAACTGATTGTCAAATTCTAAACAAACGCGGGCGAAGCCGCGGGTAAAAGCTAGTATTTTATAAATAGATATATTGACAGGTCTCGCGGTCGCACCTAGGAATCGAATCTAGGACTTTACGCTCGGTAGTCATGCTTTTACCTCTTACCTTACTTTTTTTACCTTTTAACTTAAAGATGCGCTCTGAACTTAAAGATAAATTAAATAAGTCAGCCCGCATGACATAATTACTTTTATTTTCTTACAAATTTTCGTCTCCACAATCTCATTATTTAATTTGAAATTAACCCAGTGTTAACATAATTTATTAGGTAAAACAATTAAATAATTCTAATTTGTTGTGTGAACATCACAAGACACACTATATCGATACTAATAACTATATCTTACACATAAAATAATAACGTAAGTACTTCATTATATTAAAAACTTACTTTCGCTCGTTACTTCGTCCGCGTGCATGTCGATTATTGCAGACGCAGACGAAGTGACGAACTTAAAACTAGCCTATGTAATTTCTTGGGGTTCAACCTAACTCTGTAACAAATTTCATCAAAATCGGTTCTGTAGTTTAACAGTGAAAGCATAACAAACGGACAGTTCCTTTTGCATTTATAATATTACTAGCTTTTACCCGCGGCTTCGCCCGCGTTTGTTTAGAATTTGACAATCAGTTTGGGCTGTACTCGGCTTGTTGTTCGGCCAGATCCAGAATTATTAAATACCTATGGACCAACAGATTGTGACTCATAAAAGTCCGTCGGCGTTCAGTTTGCATTTCTGCAAGAGAGGTCCTTCTCGCCTGCGTCTGTTTTGGGGTTTCAGTAGCTGTAATGGCTTCTTTTTTTTAGGTGGTAAAAATCATCAAATGACTCCTTCCGCCCTGGGTGGGGCGGAAGGGACTGTCAGACTTTTACTGACTAAAAACCCACCCTGTTCCTTCTGATGCCCTTTACGTTCCGGGGCCGCGGTATCCTGTTAAGACGTCCCGCAACCCCGGCAGGCGTTAGCCTCGTTGGGGGCCCCGTCCCTGTGCTGACAGCTCTTTGAGACGCGCCCGAACAGAACGCGCCGTTGACCCGGGCTTGGTCCTTGATCGGACGGCAAGCTACCCATTACTCGCCGTCCGCAAGCCCGCGCCTACGGTGGCCGGATGTCGCCCCGCGACGTCCGACGCCCTGGGCGTCTCCCGCGGCGGCTGGGGCATAAGGCGGTTCTCTCCCTCACGCGGCCCGCCTCCTCCTTCGCTAGCATTGCTGCTTCGCAGAAGGAGGTGACTGCATCCCATTCCCTCTCGCCTCGGAGCATGGCCTGAACCAGGTCCGGACGCGAGAGGTCGCCGCCGCCTATCGCTTCCGTGAGGACACGGCGGAGCTCTGCCCAAGCGGGGCAGTCCTGCACCGTATGCTCCACCGTGTCTTCCGGGCGATCCACACAGTGGTGACACCCGGGCGTTTCCTCCCGCCCTATCCGACACAGGAACCTCCCGAAACAATCGTGTCCGGTGAGGACCTGCGTCAGGCGGTAGGTGAGGACGCCGTAGCGCCTCTCCAGCCACTCCTCAAAGAGGGATCTTACAGCTATAATGGCTGAGCTTGTTCTCTGAGACGAAGTCGTGTAGCCGTGTGTGTTGTGTGTCGTGTGTGAATAGGCGTCTCAGTTGCTCTTACAGCTCTCTGGCTTTCGGCTTGTTCCTCCAAAAGCAATTGCGTTTAGAAGGGCGTCTCAGTCACTCTCAGAGAAGCTTGGCGGGCGGACAGTTTGGCTCTCCAGTCTTTCCTGGCTTTAAGAAAATGTCTCATCAGCTCTCAAATTTGCTTGTCGCTCCGGTTGTGCTTACCTTCTTAATGCGGCATGAACGGAAGATTCCGGGGATTGAGCAGTAATTTTTGCTCGGGCTCGCAATGAGCTTTTGCCTGAGTTGGAGCTGTGAGATATTTTAAAATAAAATAAAAAGTATCGAAGTTGACTGCCTCGTTGGTCTAGTGGTCGCAAGCGCGACTGCTGTGCATGAGGTCTTGGGTTCGATTTACAGGTCGGTTCGATTTACAGGTCGGTTCGATTTCTCAGTAGCAGCTTCGGAGTCTGGATTTTTGCCCGGTTAATGGCAATAGGCTCGCCCCCTATTACATGGGACTAAAAAAAAACATAACTGGCGAAATGTGGGTGTACTAATGGGTACACCTCTGCCTGACCCTTCGGGGATTACAGGCGTGATGTTATGTATGTATGTAAGAAAAAGTAACCTACCTACCCTCATTAAAACACACCGAACATACCTCTTACGAAAATATAAACAGTACTGAAGGACAAACTTAACTTTGCCGTTGGAAAACTGTTGTTTACATACATCGACATAGGTCACGGTTAGTTTAGCAACTAACCTCTTCCTTCAGTCATTAATCGACTACACGCATCAAACAAAGCAATTTTACTGTTACGACAGTTCTGCTGTGATCCTATGAGGAGTTCCGTTCCATATCTCCAAAGTTCATCATCAGATCATGACAGTATTTATATGGGACCATCATCATCTGCCTAGCCTTTTCCCAACTATGTTAAGGTCGGCTTCCAGTCTAACCGGATGCAGCTGAATACCAATATTTTACATGGAGCGACTGCCTATCTGACCTCCATAACCCAGTTACTGGGTAATATGATAACCCTAGGTAAGACTGGTTGTCAGACTTTCGGGCTTCTGACGACCCGTAACGACTGTCAAAGATCCACGTATGACAGCCGGGACCAACGGCTTAACGTGCTTTCCGAGGCACGGAGGAGTCTCGGTGTGTAAAGATGGTCACGGACCAACCAAGGCAAGCGTAGCTTAACCTGACGGATAACCCGTGCGGCTGTTGTTACTTAGCCACGAGCTCCTCACAGTATTACAGTATTTATATGGGACCAATTCGGAAAAAAATAAATAAAAAAGAATCATCCAAATCAATTCACAATTGGCGGAGTAATCGCAGAGTATGCTTCACTGACGGAGCGTGTTATAAGTTCGCCTTTATTCTTCCATGCATCCTCTATGAATGCGTTTACACCTGTCAGTGTCAGTGACGACACAGTGATGTCAGTGTCAATTACGCAGTTTTTCTGTATCCCTGACAACGTATATAAAGTGGGTCCCAGACAAACGCGGAATGTTGTGGCAGCCGCGTCAGTTGCAAATATTAACAACAGGCCGCGTGTACTGCTTTGTAAAATGACACCAAATATGGAAATCGTAATAGAAATAGTTGAATTTAAATAATAATATCAATTTAACCCACACTTCTCTATTCCTAAGAGTAATATGCGATGCTAATGATAATATAGGTAGAGATAAACTACTATAACTACTATAACCTCACACCTCAAGTGTTTAAATAAACAGTTTTTTTCTACCTTTTTTCTCATCTTCTGAGAGGGCTAATGAGTCATGAGAATAATAAGACAACTTTACGGTTAGCCATATTGACTGACGTCCGATTGTAGCACAAACACCACGCTAATGACACTTCAGGCTGCCACTGTGATCGCGGTGGTGTGTTTTTACAGCGGTTGGAGCCGCGGCCTGCGGTTAGCCGCAACCGCAGGTCCGTCCGTCTGGTAGCCACTTTATGGAAAATGTCAGTATGCTCTTCAGCGGTTTTGGGCATAAAAAATGATTAAGCAAACAACTTTCGTACTCCTAGGTTGTTTACTTGAAACTGGTCTATCGACAGTCTAGACTCAAAATGTATTAAATGCTTAAACTTAAATTTGATCACGATTCGATAGACACGTGGCGCCATCTACTGTCATAAGGACGTTATTGTGATTTCCCTCGGGAACAGTACTTTTTTTCGGGATTAAAAGTACCCTATGTTTGTCCCTGATCACCTGGCAACGTTTATGCAAAATTTCGGGATGATCGGTTCTGTGGCTTAGGCGTAAAGTGGTTACAAACAAACAAACAAACTTACTTTCGCATTTATAATATTAGTTAGGAAGTACGGATTCATCGAGACACGTGCTAAGACTCTGGTTGTTTCACAAGACTGCTGCGGACAACGTTCTACCCTAATTACACTGACACACCTTATATAACATTACGTATATACAATTGCTCAGATTAACAAAATTATGTTGCACTACGCTGTTGCCACATTGTTAGATGTCGCAACAGTTACTCATGATCTTGGTATTGATAATGAAGGCACCTAACATTAACTAACGTTAAAAATATGAATGGGGTCAAAATGGTTGATTAAGTTTTTTTTTTTGAGCTTTGAGCCACATCTCGACGTTCGATTGAACTGAAATTGCGTATTGTGCAATTTGCATGACATTGCAATATGATGTCACAAAGTAGGCCTTATGATGGAGCCAGAAAGTGGCCACAGAAACTTTATCAAATCTTAACCTACTTCCCGGTGTTCAATTGAGCTGAAATTCTATTCAAAACTAGCGAACCGCCCGGGCTCGCACGGACGCAAAATTCTGAAGATTAGGGTCGATTAAAAAAACATCTCTTTTATAACAACCTTGTACGAAAAATTACGAACACAACGACAAAGAAGATAGCCAAATTGGTCCAGCAGTTCTCGAGTTTTGCGCTTGGCAACACATTTAGACATTCATTTTTATTTATATAGATTCCAGTTCCATCCCATTATTATTGTGCAACGAAATATTAATGCTTGTTTAAAAAAATTTTAGATGGCGTGCTTTCTTATGTCATTATTATTATCAATTCTGAATTCGTCAAATAAATTACTGTTCTATACATTTTATGTACACATAAATCGTAAATGTATAGAATAGGTGAGTCAAAAGTTGTTCGTAATGATGAGTCCGTAGAGTGACCTCTGGTCATGGTTATGTAAAACGAAAATAATGGTTCTGTTACCCCTAACATTTATGTACCCTTATAGTGTGGATTTCATAAGTTTATAACGATGCCTAGTTACCTACTTAGGTATTCAAGCTTGGGCGACCGTGAACTCAAAGTTTAGGATTTCTTTAGTGTTAAAATAAGCAATAGTTAGTTAGTTGCAATACCAGTGGCTGTACATTAAAAGTAGGTATGTAGGTTCCTGTTTGTGATGGTTCATTAAAATCCCTCAATAAGTACACGGTTAAAGAGTACCTACCTACTTATCTACATACGCATTTCGAGCTGCCCTTTCATGCAAGAGGTTTGGGGTTTCAAATCTGGGCAAGTAACCATGTGACTTTTTCTGAGTGTATCTTATATATTATTTATTCATTTAAACTATATGCAACAAAAGTACAAAGTCGGACACACAAAGGCGTATCTTCACTGACATCGGTGAAGGAAAACCGTGAGGAAATCTAAACTTATACAATAGTACTTATTTTAAAATAAGTCTGAAATCGCTAATTTGCCTTGTGCAAGCATGGGGATTATGGGGAACCAATGCCTTCTCTGTATGAGAGGAGGCCTTTGCCCTGCAGTGGGACAATAAAAGGCTAGTATTATTATCAGTAGAATAGAAAACAACTAAATAAAAAAACTTTTACATCGAACCTAAAATTTTCTAAATACCGGTCTTCAATAGTTTCAATACTACAATACTTCAATAGATTCATCATAGAACTCATTCAAAAATCGATCACGACATTTCTTTTTACAAAATCACGATCGGATTACAAAACACTAACTGAACTTAAAATGATTTAACGTTACTTAAGCCGTAGGCGATTGCCTAACCAAGTAAGTACTCGAACTAGGAGACAAAACGATTACTCGATAGTTGCTCTTGCTTCACGATTTATGAGGATGCTAAAGTTTTGCAAGTGTGTTAAGTTGAGAAACGACGGATACTTGAAGGATAGGACGATCTGTCATATTTACGCTTAGTCATGTTCTTTAGTTAAAGTTTAGCTCTGTGTTGTGTTCCTACTGTTTGATGTAAAGAAAGCGTTTTAAATCGAAGGATTTATTTGCGTCATCCCATTACTGGGCGTAGGATGACGCGGACAGGCAGGCAGATCTTGGCAAAATTATAGATCCTTTATCATCGATGGCATCTTGACGAAAACTATTTCGTATCATATATGGAAATAAGAACTACCGAATCTCTTAATAGATAATGATAAGTATCTTAAAAGCTTTTAATATAGAATCTGGACTAATAGAGGGTTTACAAAATGGAAGGACTTCTGCGTCTGTTCCAGGGAAGGAGCAAAGTTTTGTAAAATTCCTTCCCGCCAGTTAAAATATTGACTACGATCATTTTAGTTACTTCTTATACCTGCAATGGGCTTGTCTTAGCTTAGTACGTTTGAAAGAAACTCGCCAAGGTCAGTCCGTGGGTCCACCATAAATACATACTGAGAAACTCCTCCGCGCTTTAGAAAGCACGATAAGACATCACAGAAGCCCGAAAGTCCAATGATATCACCGGTGACAACCAGTTACCCAGTAAATGGGTTATTTAAGATTTTAAGGCCGTCATTTCATGTAAAATAATGGTTTACACACATCAGAATAAGACTAGACCTCAATTAGTCGACCCCAATATTGTTGAGAAAACGTGAGGCAGAAAAGCTGTACAATGGACACAGAAAGGCTATACAAAGTCAACCATTTCGTATAAGTGTTGCCTTTTATTTAACAAGGATGTTTCCTGTAGAAACCGTTGCCTTTCGATGAATCTTAACAATTGTAGACAGATGACCTCATTGATCTAAGATGGAAGTTCACATTGTGGCATATCATCATTTACTTTTGTACCAATTTATGTACTTCATAATTAAGATAACCTATAACAAACTTATACTAATAAAAAGAAAAACTAAAACTAGCATTCCATTATTCATCATTTATCCAATTTTTTTTCACCCGATTACTGTAAATCCAGCATATAGTTATAATTTTATCGGTCTTTGTATGTATGTACAGTTGCCAGCACATCAGACAATATCTTTTTAACGTTTTTATTATAAAATCACTCCTATTACAACGCATAAGATGCCGCAGTGTTGTCCGTGAGTAAATACCTACTTTTGTACGTTCGTCGATGTGCATTTATCTCCTACATTATTCTTCATTAAATAACAAATGCGGTAACGTTGGAAACGTCGTGACATTCCACTAGTTATGGGCAATATGACGTCACACAAAATTTAAAAGGGCGGCTAACAGCGGATCTAAAATATAAAATCAAAGTATTACTCGTAATATCATGTTCGGTATCTAATGAAAGGTCAAAATGAGCACATTTTAAAATAAATAAAAAGATAAAATTAATTAAAAACTAAAAATTAAAGATAAAATTAATTAAAAACTAAAAAAAAAGATAAAATTAAAAAATTATAGTCATCTTTTTACCAGATAGCTTATACCATTTGTGTTATAAACACAGTAAAGAGATTTTTATTGTAATAAAGTTTTAATTTTTTATTATTTTAGTGACATTTAATTAGTTAAGAGACAGAAGGTTCTGAACACCTACCGATTTAGAAACCTAGACTGTAAGCTAAACAGGTACCTACCTGTTAAGCTTCTAACGTCACATTAAAGAAATATTTTTCCTATCGATCTTTATAATAGTTCATTCGTAGGTACATCGTAAGTCGTGGAAATAAAGTTTAAATATCTGATGATTTTTCCTTCTCACTACTGACACGGACTTTTAAACACCCTAGCTTAAACCTTAGAGCTTGTCGTTGTATTTTGGACTTTATTTCCACATTGCTTAAGATCATAATACCTACCTACATATTGTCAATTGCAACTATGTTTGAAACGATATTTTTGTAATAAGATTATGGTATACAAGTGGCAATTATACAATAATAATAGCATTATAGGTCAATACGCTACCGCACTATTATGATTGTGCTATTGTTAGTGCTAGTAGGTATAATTGGCACTTACTACCTAACATAAAAAAAACTTATAATTAACCTCGACTGCCTCGTTGGTCTAGTGGTCGCAAAGCGCGACTGCTGAGCATGAGGTCTTGGGTTCGATTCCCAGGTCAGGCAAAGTGTTATTGTGTTTTTCCATCAGGAATTTCTCAGTAGCAGCTTCGGAGTCTGGATTTGTGCCCGGTTGATGGCAATAGGCTCGCCCCCTATTACATGGGACGTAAACATAACTGGCGAAATGTGGGCGTACTAATGGGTACACTTCTGCCTAACCCTTCGGGGATTACAGGCGTGATGTTATGTGTTATGTTATAATTAACCAAGGTCATTGCTTGTAGGCAAGATAGATTTTGAAGTGATTATCTCAAGACCATCTTATTTTATTTTCACAGAACCTCAAACATGTCCAGGAGAACCGAAAAACGTTTCTTAACTGAAACTGATGCATACCAGTGTCCACTCTCTTCCAACACGCAGAAGATAGCCGAGGATGAACTGCGAGAGACTGACAACTCCAGGTCACAGGCCCTTACAGCTCTAAGAAGCTGGATGGAGCAAAACCCCAAGTTCTCGGCTATACGAATGGGTAAGTACCTAAAGCGCTTAGCAGACAGAGCAACTTTGATCTTCGTATTGAAGAAACAAACTGTTTGTGAGGTTGCAGGTGGTAATTTCTCATCACGCCTGTAATCCCCAGAGGGTTAGGCAGAGGTGTACCCATTAGTACACCCCATTTCGCCAGTTATTGTTTTAAGTTCCATGTAATAGGGGCGAGCGTATTGCCATCGACCGGGTACAAATCCAGATTCCGAGGCTGCTACTAAGAAATTCCTGATGAACACATCCAATAATACTTTCCTCGACCTGGAAATCGAACACAAGACCTCGTGTTCAGCAGTAGCGCCTCATACTAATCATATTATTGTAGATTCCAGCTTCCTCCTCCGTTTCCTTCGCGCCAAGAAGTTCAGCGTTCCGATGGCACAGGAAGCTATCGAGCGGTACATCTTGCTTCGCCAGTCTTGGGGCATCGCATTCAACCAGCTGGATTACAAACTCCCCGTCATGATGGAACTGCTCGAGTTGGGGTGAGTGTTACCAAGTGTGAGTGTGTGAGTGTGTCCACTCACTACGGGTCAAAGTAAATGAATTATGGCAAAATCAAATTTTATTTATTTAAGTAATTTGTTCTATATTAACAACCTTAATTATAAAAAAAAAAAACAATCAGAATATAAAAAAAAAACTAATACTAAATGGCATCCAAAAATTCATCCGCATCGCCGTCAACTGGAAATGTGCCCAAAAGACTAGCCGCATTGCCTCGTTGGATGGCAATGCTTAGCGCCTGGCCAAGATTGGGTCACGAGTAGTGTCAAACCATTTGTTTAAGGTTATTGGGAACTAAGATAGTTTAGATAGTTAGTATGAAAAAGAATGAGCAAGAAACTTTAAACCTACAATAAATGATTAGCAATATGTTGTATATTTACAAAATATTACAAATGAATACATTAGTTTTATTCAAAAACCTTGCATAATAAATTATTCAAAATATGTGCAAACTTACAAAGTACTTACCTATTACAAATTAAGAAATAACGGCTAAATTGTGTTTAATTATTATCTAAGTGTTTACTTAACATACAAACAAACAATGAAATAGTGTGATGAGTGATGAAATAGTATCATGTAATGTTTTAATTAGATAAAAGCAAAAGGTCACTCACTCACTCATCAGACAGAGAGCTTATGGTTAGTAGACGTCAGCTATGAAAGGATTTTCCAAGATTCACCCCCTATGAAACGGGGGTCCGACGCGGACGAAGTCAAAAACAAGTATAACATAAGTCCGACTTTTGAATTCCGAGTCTGATCAAAAACATTTTTCTGTTAATGAAGTTGATGGTGTAAGATACCCGCAGCTTGATAAGCACATGAACCTGGGGTTTGTTTGTGATCTTTTTCCCTTCAGGCAGGATTTAGCAGCTTAGACTTGGGATCTGTGATATCCCTTTTGAAACTTATTCCATGTACCTAGGTGTACCTGCCTGCCGCAGGCCTATTCCCTACTCCTTCAGGCACGCGAAGTTTTTTATTTATTATGGCACTCCAACAACTAAATCACAAAAACATTCATAGATACATTTCTTAAAAATATGCGATAATATAATGTTAATACACAGTAGTGAAAATTGCACACAAAGCATTGTAGGATCATTAAATTATTACATTAGAAGATTAAACTATTTCATTAGATTATAATTATTATGAAAATAAATTATTACATTAGTTAAATATGAAATTAAATTAATGATTGCATTGACATTACATTTCAGTACCTACCTTGGTAATAAAAGTGATTATGAATATGATTCAGTACCTACATAATCTAAACATAACATTCTATTTTTGATGTTGCACGACTTGATATAGAAAGAAGTTAATTTTTGTAACCAGTTAATTAAAGTCACCAACGACCAACGCAAATGGCTTGTTACTAAATGGACATTTATATGTGAAAGCTTGTCATTAGCAATTGTCCTTATTTATAAAAGATATTTATAATTGTAATTAGTCTGTAAGCTTTCCTTAAAAAGAAATAAATAAATAACATGATTAAAAAGAGTTTTTATTTATGTTATTCATTATGTTTTTTTCTTTATTTTCCAGATACATTTTTGTGAGTCCGTTCAAGGACAAACTCGGTCGCCGCGTGGTTATTTACAGGCCTGGTAGATATACATACAACCTTATAATCATCAACGATATCAAGTAGTATTCATTTTTAATATAATTTTTATTATTATATCACAATTACCGACGAGTATATATTTTTGTATTTATTGGGTGAGGTTAAAAATTACAATTACTGCTGTTAACTTTTGTTGTAGCACGCTTGATTATGCATCCACCATTCGACTGCTTTTTACAATAATTTATTTTGTACATAGTTCATTTTTCTGTTGGTGCCTACCTAGCACCAACAATATATTGTATTCGATTTTTAAAATTTGATTATCTAACCTTTCATTGGTTTAAATCTGGGCAAGTACTAATGTGGGTTTTTAGATTTCCATGTACTTCAACTAACTAAGTTTATCTTAGACATTACTGACATCTATAAAGGAAACTTTCCTGAGAAAACTTAAATTGGACTCAAGTTTATTAAAACTCTGAAATCGACAACGAGCTTTGAGCAAGTGTGGTGATCAGTGCTCGTGCCTGATCTGTAGGAGACGAGGCCTTTGCCCTACAGTGGGACATGAATATACTGGCATTCTTTATCCTAACCTTCGCGGTGCCGATGATTCAAGCTTATAGTTTACTCCAGATTTTGATGCATCGAGGTAGTGAACTGTCGTTCGAGATTATTTACTATCGAGCTAACGTTTTCGAGCAAGTGTTATTCGATCTTACGTCATTCGTAGGGAACAAATGTTATCAACGTAGAGCTTTATTTATTAGTGTCGTAACAACTATTTATTGCTTTCAACCTTTTAAGCACAAGCTTTGTCTGTAGCCTTGACACATTACACTTCATTTAGTAACTTATTTGCACATTCATCAGCAGACATTTTGATTTAAAAGAACAATGGGGTTTAATTTTGCCAAAACGAACCAACTTGTTTTGTAACTTCTTCCATTTTTCGAAGTTATAGAGATAGTTTTAGTTCTTTAACGCGGTTTAATATCAATTGATACTTAATAAATATGAGGTAGGTACAGGTAAAAATTTGAGGTACCTTCAATATATTGACAATTTGGTTAAATTTACGATCTTCCGACGCCGTGTGCAAATTTTGAGGTGTAGGTACCTACAGTGCCCAGGGCAGGAGGAGTCATTTTTTATTTAAAAAACTATCTACCAGGGAGCTATATACCATTTGTGTTATAAACACAGTCTAGTCATTTTTGTTGTAGTCAAGTTTTAATTTTTTATTATTTTAGTGACCATTGATTTCCTCTGTGAAAAATAATTTTACCAATTTCAGATTAAAATAGTAGGTAGGTATGTTGTTTTTTTAATTTATGGCAAATCTTTCAATTTATCGAAATTCCCTTGATATATGATGGCAGCCCTACTGACTAAAGTACTTCACAACTGAACAAAAACCCCCTTTTTCATGTGCAGGTGTGTTTGACCCTTACAAGTACACAAACCAAGATATGTGCCGAGTCATGGGCATCTGCTACGAGACTCTGTTGGAAGATGAGGAGAATCAGGTGCGAGGAGTGGTACACTACGCTGACGGTAGCGGCGTCAGCTTCCCGCATCTCACTCTGTTCACACCTAAGGAAGCCGTCAGGATCGTAAAGAATGGAGAGGTGACTTTTTTGAAGACTGTCTTTGATACGGAGAGTTGTTGTTAGTAGAAATTGTTTTCTCATCATCTGCCTAGCCTTTTCCCAACTATGTTGGGGTCGGCTTCCAGTCTAACCGGATGCAGCTGAATACCAGTATTTTACATGGAGCGACTTTTTTCTATAATATTTAAATAGGCCCAGCTAAATATTATAAGTCAAGTTCCTTTATCATTATTTATGGCACTCAGCATACGACCTTTCTATCAGTGAAAGAAAAAATATTGTAATCGGTTCAGTAATTACCTCTTAGAAACAATAAAAAAACAAACTTTAGGTACCTCTTTGTAATAAAAATAGCGTGACCGAATTTCGGTTATCTACGGTATCCTATATCAAGTAAGTAGCTAAGTACACAGAAAATACCTAATAATAGATCTATATTATACTGAACATGTGTGATGAGACAACAATCCGACGCGACCGGGAAGAGTTCTGGTGAATCAGGTTCAACAGTTGTACGTGCTTTCTGAGGCACGGACTAGCTGTTACATCACCAACTTCCCAATTCCGGACTGTTACTAAAAAAAATCTTAATGAAATTTTTTGCTCGCCCTGGGATTCGAACCCAACGCTCAGCAGTCGCACCTGCGACCACGAGACCTCTATGTACCTAATATTAAGTCCTAAATCTGTTTTTATAACGTATTCACAGCGCACACTCCCCATGAGACACAAAGAGATCTACGGCGTCAATGTTCACCCGACAGTGAAGTTCGCGCTAGACTTCGGCATGGCTCTCATATCAGAGAAGATCAAAAAGAGAGTGAAGCTGTACAGCGCTGTGGATGATGTGGAGATTGACAAGAGTCTGCTACCCAAGGAGTATGGAGGCACCATGCCTATGAAGGAAATGATTAGTGAGTATGCACGTTGCTTTGTATTGTTTGGTTATAAAGATCGAAAGACAAAACAGCTGATGGGCTGACAATATAATTAGGTAGGCAAGTTTGTCAGATTATTTGGCCAAGCATACGACATGACATTGAAATAATTGAATTTATAGACATACTTATCCTGCAATGGGCTACGGTTGACGACAAAATAAAATCATTTATTTGAAACAAGTTTCTACCAGCGATTTCGTCCCCGTAAATATAGGTTATTGGCGATCTAATCTTGTTTTTCCATACAAACTTTGAATTTTAACCCCCATTTCATCCCCTTAGGAAGTGAATCTTGGAACTTATTCTTAGCGCACGTCCACTTACTATAACTAACTACCTCTCTGTCAAATTTTATCTTTATACGACAAGCGGTTTTCGATATTTCGAGATGAGTGGGTGAATGACCTTTCCCTGACTTTTAAATTGCCCAGGAATCAGTCAGAAGGTGAGTTTGCATTGATCGCACAGCCTAATTAATTTATTATTCTAGGTCTATGGAAAGAAGAGCTCGCTAGAAAACGCGACATTCTTCTTCTAAACGACAAAATGTCGGTTCGGCTAGAGATGTACAGCGAAGCGGCCCGAGAAGGCGCCATATCCGCGTTGAAAGCTGGCGCAAACACGTGTGCCGGTGCAGACGCGGTCGGCGACGCCATGAGAGGACTCACCGGCAACTTTAGAAAACTTGAAGTAGATTAGTTAACATTAGAATTTAGACTGTTGTGTATTTTTAAGTAATTTTAGCTCATAATAAAAATTGTGATACGAGCTTCAATTCTTTGGGCTATAACTAAAAAGTGTGTATTTTAGTATGTATTTTATGATAAGTGTGTATTTTATTGCATTTAACATTTTATTAAAATTCTTTAAGCCGTGGAAGAAAATTAAGGCTGTCAATGTCAAATGAACGAAAAGTAGAGAGATTGTTATCAATTTGATAAAAGATCCAAATTTTAAAAGAATTCAATGAATAATTATACCGTTTAACTTTACCATTAAACCACTTTTTTCATGTTCGTTAAACAATAATAAATAAATAATGTTATTCAGCTGCCGATAATGTAAGTTGGACCAAGTCCATCCTATTTACATTCGAATTAAAAATGTCAATTGCTTTGAAAAAGAAATGATTGTCTCCACAGTCGCAAATCATTTCTAACATTTCGTTCTTGTTTTATGATCTGTAAACTGAAGCAATAACTACATCTGGAATAAGTGTGGGTAGAATATTATAGAATTTGTAATTTTGATTGTAAGTATTGTTAGATTTAAGAACCTTTTGTACAAATATTGTCAAGAATGGAAAAAAAGAAACAAAACATATTTTCATGAAGATTTTCTTTTTTCACATTGGTAATAAATAAGTAGGTATTTGATAAAAAAAAATTGTTTCAATTAATAAAAAAGACCATTTAGTTTATTAAATCGTTTATTAAAAAATCCATTAACTACCTAGTTGGTAGAAATTAATACACATGACTTCCACATCGTCACGTATCTAACAAACTCATACAAAATGCAACTTTTATTTTTATATAATCATAATAATACGGCACGTCACAAAGTTATGACGTCACAGATCTATGATCTAATTGATCAATATTAGGCTGTAACCACCTCGTACACTCAAGCGTACACTACGCTTAAACAAAGAAGGCTTAAGTCTTTTATGAGCACTGCCTAAATGTATATTAAAAACTTTTCTTATGTACCTATTACTGTTGTAGACAATAGTTGGGTAGCTGACACCATTAACCAGTGCCATGACATAAATTATCTTAAGAAACACTTTATTATAACCACGAAAACCAAAATTCAATTAACTGTATTTGATTTTTAATTGATTTAAAATGTATAAATAGTTATTCGATTGAGTCTGCACAATAGTGACGTCACTGTTGACTTTTGCCATAAAAAACGGGAGCATCGCGTTATGACATGTCTTAAAAAGTACGTCAATTGATTGGTGGTGTCATCTACCCTATTGGAGAGTCTCGTTCAGCGTCAACAGCAGAATATTGATCGAGCAGTTTTCATTTATCAATTGATAAAGAAATAAAATAGTGTTAATGTATTTTTTCATTAGGATATTTATGGCGGTGGCTCTCAGAAATTAAAAGCATGAACCAGTTGGTTCAACAAGGGGTATCGTTTCACCCAGTTACTGGGTTGCGGGGGCCACTAAGTATACTAGTGCTATGTTATGTGGACAAAGCCAGGCAGATTATAAATGAACTAAAACACAATAAAAATAGAGTGCAAAATTGTTTACAAGACAATCATGATCTGTGATAAATAAATGAAGACCGCGCGATTATATCGCCGCTTTTTGGAGCGTAAGTTTCATTCAACTTTACAGTTTAATAAATCATTTAACTTTATTTGTTTATAATCATTTTCAATGCATTAATTTTATACGTGTACAATGAAATATTAAAAATAATTTCAGTATTTAAAAAGTTTCGTTAAAAAGCGTCTTAGTACTGTTATTTTACAACTATTTGCTATACCGAACCTGTTCAAAGGGTGTTTACAATCTACTTGCAATCAGTGAGTGATCTTTAAATGTGTTTAAAGTTTTTAGCTTACTGGCATCGTCAAAATAAATGTTTGTTTAGTAATATTGACTTGAACAAGTAACTGGCAGCAAGTTTGATAATTTTCAAGATAAGTTGTAGTACTTTAGACACATTTATTTCAAAAAGATAATTGTCATCGATAATTATAACAACACTGCTCCCACTAGGCAATAGCCCGGCCGACTGCCAGCGCGCCGTCACCTTTTTATCTTGTCATTATAAAGACTATTTTAACGCACACGATTCAAAGCCCTAACTTGTATGGCAAATTATTCGCTGTGTGGGTCATGCTGTTATAATGTGCGATGGCTTTAAAACATAATAACTACAATACTGATCATAGATTAAGAAACAAAAACGTGCTCTTAACGCATTCATAATGGAGCTGTTATCCTACGGCGGTTACTGCCCTACAGTGTACTGGTTGAACGTTTCACATGATCCAAATGCGTCTAAAACAGAGGTTAGGTTATCCTAACCTAAACTCTATTTTGACTGATTGTTAACCCACATCTTCGTATCATATGACTATTAGCGTAGCCAGGCGTATCGTACGCCTAAAGATATAAAACGGTTTATAGGTAATCAGGAAGTATTTGTTTACTTATGTATTGTTTATTAATACTCTATTGCACTCTTGCGTTCTTATTATCTACAGTCTAATTTAACTAGGGGCAGTGTTTGGATGTAATAAAAATATGTATTTAAACTTTTTTATGACACTTTTGCTGCTTAAATTTGTTTGCATTCTATTAATTATTTCATCAATATAGTACCATCTTTGGAGTCATGCACAGAGCCTTAATGGTCATCGCTCATTACAACATCGCCTCAAAAAATTTGCTGCCAGTGCGCCGTCCGCGAACCGTCACCTTTTTCTTTTTATAAAAAATATTTTACCACACACAAAGCCTAAACTTGAATGTAAGTTATAAACTATAACGAGGCCGTATTGTAATGTTGAGCGATGACCTTTAATTGCGCTACACGTCTCATAACAAACATTACTATAACAATAATAGAAAAAAATACACTAGTTTTCCCATTAAAATTCACACATGGCAACACGAAAATTTCTTCACTAATAATCGCCTTATTTCCAAAACATGAATGAATTTTATAATGTATAGACGACCTCTTTAACTCTTTTTTCACAAATTCCTTTAACGCCTTTGATTCCACGTAATTTGAAGCTTTGTTAGGGTTGCAAAAAGCAAAAATAGATCTTGTATTCTCTAGCGTTCGGACTTTTATAGCACCTATGTGATTTTAACAAAATTGGGGTGTTATAACATAAGCCGTTAAAAAGTTTAAGTGTCTATCGCACAAGTAACTTTCAACTTTAGGGTGTAAAGAAATTACGAGGTCGACTGTACAAGTGTCAAAAACTGTGTATACTGTTATGTTAACAATACAAAATGTGACAGATAAACTACATTAAAATTTGAGCATTTCTGAGTGACAGTGGCTTCCATTTGGCACTAATGAGGAACAACTTTCCGAATGTAAAACAAAATGGTTTACTTATTTCAAAATGGTTGCTTACAGGCTTGTATTAAAGTATGAATGCTAGAATTGCTTACAACATTTTTTTTTTCTTGCTATTTTATGTATTGTAGCTAGTTTAGTGAATTGCCTAGCGTGGGGTGACGATTCAGAGAGGTTGACTCGATTTCTATGTTACCAGCCGTAGCCCGTGAAATTCAATTCTAATGGAATAACACTTTAAACAATCTATAATTTTCGTTTAAACAGTTTCTTTATTCCATAGAGCTAGTTCGTTCCGTTATAAAAATATAGACAACATTATTATAGATATATAAATATTATTGTTAGCTTATCAGTCATTGGGTAATTGCTCGCTGGTTTATATTATATCAGCAAACTTGACGGGGCTTGGCTGGCAATTAGAGTCATGGAGTACCCTCTCAGAAAATAAAATAATTACATTTGCATTTAAATGGCAAATATAGCTTTGAAAGTCTTTATAAATAGGTCATATTGTACTAAACTAGGCACTTTAATGTACAGAGCAATAAACTATTACTATGAACGTGCAACAATATGCTTTAAACTGTACTAAACTAAGTGCAATTTTCAATTCCTTGAGTTAAAAGTTTACTTTGGCACAACTGTTAGCAAATCTATAAACTTCGATACGCGATGCGACTTCACTGTATTAACGTATACAACGTGGTCTAACGGCTATATTTTGGGTATCATTGATTTATTGTATATTGTGTGATCCATAAATTGTTGTCTGTCAGTCGTTTTTGGTGTAAGCACATGATGAGGTTGGTATCATTAGGAACTTTAAAGAATACATGCAATGCGTAACACATACCATAGTAATGTGTGATACTAATTCTAGTATTATCTTTTCCATGTATTCCTGTTTGTCCTACTAATAGTATTGACCTGATAGTCCAGTGGTAACAACCCAATCAGTCTACTTTTTAGCCGTGGAACAAAGTTATTGGTGATTTTAAAGGGCAACAATGAATGGAGTCAACCTTATATTACATAAACATGAGTTTCATCTACAGAGTTAAGTACACAAAACGTCTTCTAAAGTCCCCGCCACGATAAGCTATAAATTTTGTAAACGCACATTCAGGGGATCGCAACAACAAACAAATCGTTAGTTTTGTATTACAAGTATGTTATTATAATTTGATTTAATTTGGGATTATTTGTTGTCGATTGAATTGTCGCTACGTAACTTAGTAGAAATTTTGTATTTACATAACTTATAGCTTATCGTGACTGGGGCTTTATATTGGCACAACTTACTATATTAAATTATAATACCTTATAACATTCGTTAGAAATCCGTAATAACAGTATAAACTTATTTATTAATTAGGAATTCTTAAAGTAAAATGTTAATAATTCTAATAGATTCTATGTTAATAAAATTAATCTACATTTTCTAACAAAGGATAAATGATGCTTATGTTAAGTTATTTATAATAAAATGCTTTTTGGCACTTGTTTTGGCAAACGTATAGGTTTGTAGCGGTCATTTGAATATAACAGGTCTGGGCACCTGGGGTTCTTAAGAATCGAAGATAAAGCTCTCTTCATTAAAATTATGCTTAATTTTTTTGTCATATTTGAGAAATAAATATTATCTTCTATTGTCTAGGTCACTGACTCTGAACCTTTTAGTGTTTGTAAACTATTTGGGAAAAAAAATATATCTTGCAATGGACCACCAACTGTTTGGCGGTAATATCAACTATTCGTATAAAATTACTCAAAGCCATGGTTATTATATTAGACCCCTAAAACGCGTCGTTATCTTGTTGGTATTTAATAAGTAGAATATATGATGACGATTCCGCTATTCTGATGCTTTCAGGGACCACCGTTAAGAACCACTGGTCTGAGTACTTTAACCCCAAGTGGCGTTCAAAATGCTCACATGTATAACCTTGATAGGCAAGATGTCCGCTAAATAATATCTACGTCTAAAATATCGTTATTCAGTTCTAACATTAAATATGTATATGGGGTGCAATAAACTATATTACTTATTTTAACTGTTTAGAATATATTTTGCAATGTTACCAGGTGGTAAGCTTGAGTCGATGTTATCAGGCACACATGTATTGTTTGTACATCTCTCTTACTTATAAACGCTGGTTAAAGTTAAGTAACGATTAGCGTCTGCTTAACCATACTCTTTTGACATTTAAGCGTGACTTTGAACAACGGTAATAAGTATGGGGGATTATGTTAAAAAGTTAAAGCAATCAGTTCTTATTACTGTTTGGGTTTTCTAATCTAAAATATGTTAAACAAACTCTCTCTAAAAGTGCAATTGTTTGAGACGATGATGAGTTTTCTTTAAATAGTACAAAAAGTTTGCATTATTATGTACAAACACAAACTGTTGAACACACAGTCAGTAACTTGTACGGAATTTCTTGTGCTTTTGTTCATCATTTTCTATTACACCTTTTGCTTTGGGAAGTTGTTGAGGTCCAGCCTACTGCTACACACAACTTTGATAAAATATTGTAACATTTAATTGAAATAAATATTTTGTAAATCATCTACAACTTGTTTGTTTTTTAGAATATTTTGCTTTAGAATTATGATCACATTATGTAACTTGGCTAGCGATGACGATTTCATGCGATATCTGACTTTGGCATATTATTACTATTACTTAAGTACTTTTTGAGGCGGTCGACGATCTAAAAATGACTACAACGTCATTTTGACGAATGACTATAACTACGTGGAACGTCGCCACTGCATAGTGGGACCAACAATGACTATGTAAGAAAAAAAAATGCAATTCAAAGAATTTGTTTACTGGTAATGACGGCTTTATAAATTCACTTCTTATTATGACAACCATGTCAAAAACGACGTACTTTTTTTTCTTATGTTGAATCGTTAATAACTTTTATAAAATATATTGATTATACGGAAAATATTGTGCCGTAAAATAAGTTTAATTATTAATTGATTTCACAAGTTAGTCTTTAACCCGTTGACTGCTTGAAAACACACCTGTTGTGTTTCTACTACAAAATGTCAATGGGTCAAATCAGTTAATAATTAGCTTAGAATCTAGATTTTTATTTTGAGAATGCAAAATGTACTGCTTCCTCTGTGACCACGTATGGAGCATTTGCTGCGTGTATCAAAAAGTTTACATGAGGACCAAAAGTTAGTAAACCTAACCACTGGTAAGAAACCACATGTAATTCTAAAGTCCCCACTTTGACTTAAAAGCGAAATGTTACCATAGAATTAAGACATACTTTTTTAACCAAAAAAAAAACATATTCTGCAGAGTATAACGAGTAGCAATACTCTTAGGAAATAATGGACAAATAGATAAACAACCCAATACTTTGCTATCAACTTTTTAGTTAGCCAAAATTAACCCTTTAAAAAGAAGTAATTGACCAAATCTTCGGATTCATTTTCGGCTTCAAGGAAAAGTTAAACAATTCTTTTATCTCTATCAATTATCAAAACATTGGAACGTCTGTCTATTCGTCCAGATTTTAATAAGTCACCAGTTTAAAGACTTCTTTTTCTAAACGCATGCAACATAATTATGCACAATACCGTTCAAATTTCGGGCTGTGTATACATAAACAGCTTGTATTATGTTATGGTACGATCTAGAGGGTAATCTCGCAACTTTCGTATTTACCGTTGTAGTTGCTCAGTAAAAAAGGCGTAGGAACTAAGTCGACACCAAGGCGGCGCAGGCGACGGTTCAGCGTCACGGTTCTCTCGTGCGCTGTCACCATAACTGTAAAAGCAATAATTTGAATTTGTGAGAGAAAATCACGTTTGTTTGAAATTAAATAATAATAATAATAATTCTGTTAATAAATATTGTATTACTGTTTTCCCCTTTTTTCCCCTGAGATAAAGGCGTGAGTTTATGTATGTGTATGTTGTACAAACAAAAAAACTTCAAAATACGGATGTAGATATCGTGGCGAGATGTTCAAATTGATAATTTCGTGAAGTGTTCAAACATTTCATGAAACAGTAGTATTTCATAAAATAGAAACACATACACAAAATAAAACACATGAAATAGAACATCGACCACTGGTTACATCATGCTGGTCTGGCCAGATCTGATCCAACTGTCAAATTAAATTGACTGCGAGAAATCAATAAATATTTTGTCAATTGAGGCAGCAAATAAGTGAGGCCACAACACCCTATTGTCATACAAAATGTATGGGGGAAATTGCGGATAGCTCATAAAAAATATTTCGATTGGTGTCACATGTATGAAGATTTATATAAATGTTCATAATACAATATTTAAAAACTTGCTCATTTTTATCTTCATTTATTTTTCAAATAGCAATTCTGATTTAAAAGTCAAAGAAATCTACTAACCTGGCCTGGGCACCCTCGGCAGTGTGTAGGTGTCCTTGGGTCAGACCCAGTACTGGTTGCGCCTGAGCATGGGGTTCGCGGGCGCCACCCCGGGCGCTCTTACCGGGTACGCTGACTCGCTAGCTTCGTAGCTACTCCAGTCTTCCGCCTGCAACGACCCGTACTGATTGTTTCGTTATTATTGAAAATTACGGATACATATAATTGTAACAAATTATGTCGGATGTCGTCAATCGACCGCGGTTTGGTTGCACTTTTTGTCGCATGCGCCCCGTGCCTTGGCGCAGTAAATGTTGACAATACATAATGTTTTCACTCAGATTTGTTTTTATTTTTATTATTTTACCTTTTTTTTAGATAGAAATTATCCGAATTACAGAATTACCGAGTGCAATTTATTGTCGTGGGAACATGTCAACGCATTAAGATTTCTGTACTATATACAAATTAAATAATAGAACAAAGGGCAAGGTAGTTTATATTAAAAAAGAAAGAAGAAAAGAACAAGTAAAGCTCACATCAGTATGATCATCAGTGCCGTACGGATACCTCGCGTTGAGGTCTGGCAACGCCGCATCGGCGAGGGGTGTCACCTTGCAGGCAACACTGCCGGCCGACGGCAGCGGTGTGCTAGCTCCGGTGTGGACTGACTGCTCCGATGACACGTAGCTAAAGTATACGTAAATAAATAACAATGATTGAAATGGCGTGACACTAGTAATTACTCCTGTATTGTAGGTGCGTTTACAATTATATAAAGTCAAAATTAATGAAAATTTATACATACACAAACAATCAGACCCAGAACTGCCTGTAAGCTATACAAAACTTTGTTTCGTATCGAACCTGCGACACTTGACTTATAAACTTTAAATACCCCGCGACCCCTGTACCGTTAAGCACCCGTAAACACAATGCGTGTGTTACATTGAGAATAAATAGTGATTTTGATCGCCAAAATTAAAATTGGTTTTCCAACAATAATTCTTGATTAATGTCATTTAGTCACACCCTTAAAAGTGCATTAGCTCTATATACACACCGTTTTATAGGCGGCGTGCCCTGCGAGGGTGAAGGCATAAGATGGTCGGGCGGCCTCGGCAGCGGTATCGGGGCGACCGCGCCCTGGCTCTGCCCGTGGATCTTGACCAGCGCGTTCTGATCCCTCATGAGGTACCGCCGGCACTTCAGCAGGCCGAAGATCACGACAATCGCGAGAACTGTCCCAGAGAGGGCCATGAGGATCATCATGTAGTATGATGCTGATTCACCGTTTGCTACCTGTAAGATGGTAGGGTTTTAGTGGACCGAAAAATTATATAAGACGGTTGTTAATGTTTGGTGGATTTATACAACCTCGTAGGCAAACGCTTGCGCTATGCACGTAACTTTTCCACAACATAGATGATGCGCTCGCGCAGTTTCTACGTTATGATACCAAGCATTTTTAACTTTGCATTAATTGTTCTATACAGCCAGAGACAAACTAAACTTATATAATAAATACTCACTAGAACACCTTCATGACTCTCAGGATCGTTTGGTCCCGGCAGATTCTTCTTCTGCCTGTTTCCTATAACAATCTTCACATCACCGACAGCTGGCTGGAAAATAGTGGCCGCCAACAAAAACCTGAAGCTATCCTCGTAACCATTCAGTTCACTCACTTTCTTCTTAGTCACAAAGTATATCACACCCGCTTTCACGTCTTCGTGTGTAAAGTATGCAACTTCTCTCTCTCTTGCGCTTGTTTTCTCCCCAGAACTTCTTATTATCTTCTTTATTGTCCCAAATCGGGGTTTCTTTAGTAGGGTGTAAACTGGGTCGCTGGCTGTGAGTTTGGCCAGTCCACCCGCATCCATCGCATTCAATGTAATCCTCGCCTTCTCTACTTCAACCCGTAAGTCACCCAACGTCATCAGCGGCTGTACAATAACTTCGATAGTGAAGGGTCTAGTCGCATTACTGTTGTGAACGTAAGCGATCAAGTCGAAACTGTCGTTGGCAGTCGTCATGTCGTTCTGCATGTATATCACTACTTTCTCCATCAAGTCTCTGTGGGTGAAGTACGAAACTGGATTCCTACCGACGTACACCATTCCGTGAAGAGGCTGACGTGTGATGTTGTACAGAACTTTTGACGTTCTAGCATTTGTGTCCACGTATATCTGGTCTGTGGTAACAGTGGCTACGTTTGAGCCTTGTTGCAGGTATATAGGATGAAGAGACGTAGCATTTAGAATGACAGGTATTACATCTATTGTGAACACTGTGTACGTCGGCTGGAACTGTCCGTCTCCCACTCTGAAATAGAAAGTAGCTGTTTGCAGCATCCCAGAATGTTCATATATCACTCTTCCGTTGTTTACGTCGTCTTGGGTGAACTTGTTGATAGAATGTGCCTCGTCGATTGTTTGGTTTTTGTCCAACATCACCATTCTGCCTTGCGTCGGTCCGCTGATGATGTCGTATAGGATTCCTGCCGGACCTGTATCAGCATCTTCGGTCAGCAGATCATTCTTGGTGATAGTATAGTTTTCGCCTTGGACTACTTGTATTTGTGGCGTGTCCGTTAACAATCTGAACGGTTGATCGTTGACTGGGATTATGTGTATTACTATAGTGACGTTACATAAAATAACGTAGTCGGGTAGTAAGTACAAGGCCATGTCAATTTTGTCTTGTGTTGTATCCGAACCGTCGTGTTCATAGTATACGACGCCGCTTTCAATCTGTGACTGTGTTAACGACGACATGAATGGTTTTAACTCTCCATGAGAGGGCTGCGACCACTGCGCCTCGATCTGAGGCTGCCTCAGTAAAGCCTGGGTTTCTAGATACGTGATAACATTACTAACATTAACTTTAATAGGCACTTTGTCTCCTTCCTCCACTTTAATCAAGGGTATATAGACATATTTGGCGAGGCCGCCGGACGACACAGATATGTCTATGTTGAAGATTTGATCTGTGAGCGGTTTGGCGAGTGGTGCTTCGACTGTGAATATGAACGAATCGTTTGTGTACAGATCTGAGAAGGGATGCGTATGTTCGTAAAACACGACGGTGTTGTTTACATCTTGTTGGGTGAACTGCTTTATTGATCTGTGGTGGCTTTCTCCGTTCAACATTATGAGCCTTCCGAGTGCTGGAGCTCTGTCTATCTTGTATATTATAGTTCTTGTTGGGTCAGAGCACTTGGACATAAGCATGTAGTTGTTCAAGGGCTCTCTCATGAGTGGGAACACTCTTAGGTTGTGTTTCCTAGTCAGTTTCAGGGATACAGACTTAGTGGTTATTAGGAACGTGATTTTGGAGAGCTCGTGTAACCCATCCGTGACGTTGAAGATCATCTTGCCTTTTGTTCCGTCTGTAACAAACAATTTATGTTATATCATTTAACTATTCAAAGCTAAAACATTAAAATTATATTTTGAAATAATCCTACGGCAAACAATTTGTGAGTCAGAAGCGGGGGACTGTTATACTGACACTTCTCTTGGCGTCTTGAGTTGTTTCGCTAATACAAAATCAACTATATTTAGATGAACATAGTGTATAATTTGTATTACATTAAACTAATATAGCACAGTCTACGACTTACTTTTATGAACAAACACGACTCTTGCGTTATCAATGTCCGCTTGCGTGAAGTGCTGCACGGCGGTGTCGAGGCTGCCCTGTAGCGCGATGTACCCGGACACTATGTCCACTACGCGTACTGTCACGTTCTCCGGAGGCGTGTCAATGTCATTCACGTCTGAAATTGATTTAATTTCTTAGTTATACCGTCTTGCTAGAGCGCCTCCACTTTTGTCATCCTTATTAATATTATTATAAATGTGAAAGTAACTCTGTCTATCTTTAACGCTTAGACGACTAAACCACAGAACCGATTTTAATGAAATTTGCTACGAGGTAAGTTTAAACCCCAAGGAAGGACATAGGCTTATTTTTCTTCATTAAACGACATTTACGTGGACGAAGTCACGGGCAAAAGCTAGTCATTAATAAAGTAAGTACTGCGACCACGTCGGTATTAACTTTTCTTTGGTTTTACTTTCAGGAATAAACAGTACTTACATAGTTCCTTGGTGGTGAATGTGAAAGTGCCCCCCTCCCACACGCATAGGCCGGTGTTCGCAGCCACTATGGGCGGCTCGTCATTCACGGGCACTATATTGACGTGCACGTAAAACGGTTCGCTCTCCTTACTGCTTTCCGTCATAGCCACCACTTTGAACGAGTCTGAAGCTTCCTCGGAGCCATCGTTTATGTACTGTGGGGTAATTATTAGGTGTTAAGCAGATTGGTATCAAGTAAATACTTTGATAAACGTGTATTAGTTACTCAGGTACATGACTGACCGTAAATATGTCATAACGAGATTAAGAAAGAGATTATTACATATGGATCTGTAATCGTGTATTGTAAACAGTTTTTTTTAAATGTTTGTCCTTTATTTCTTTTTCAATTTATTTATATGTAGTTCTTACTTTCTAAGTTGATCTTGGAAATCACTGACAACATAAATTTGTTCATCCCATCGCCCAGTGAGACAATAATAGACTTGTCTTCATTATTTCTATATTTGTTTTATGTCGTGAACAAATTTAAATTTATTTTTATATTCATTTATTAAATATAAGATAAGCTCTCTCTGTATAAATTATCTCTGTTCATAGACGATGCTCTGGATGGCAAAACTTCTACACCTATATGGCATTAGTGGCGCTATACTGAACGCCAATACGACAATATGCGGGTTATTTTTGGTTCCTGCTTAAAGCTTCGACCTACCTGGATATTTCCAGAGTTGAGTTTCAACACTGGCAACAAGTTAAGCTCCTGGTCGGTCATCACAATCTTGCCATACTTCGGCTTTTCAATCACTTTATAAGCTACCACTTTTCCTCTGTAGTACTCTGTGACTGTTTTGAATAAATCTGGCTTCACGCTGACAGCTTCTCCTTCGACCACAGTGAGGTTTGTAGCATAGACGTAGAAATGTTCAGGGATGATGACGACGTTGAGTTCAACATCCCGCAGCCAAACTATTCCGTTGGTGACGTCCATGCGGATCCTGTCCCGTGTTCGGTTCACTCCGGACTGGACGTAAACCAGCCGGTTTGCGTTAATGATGGATTGGTCGAAGACTTTGATGTGGACGGGCTCCTCGTTGTAGTTTTCTAGCTCGAGGGTGCCTGGTGTGGTTGTGATTTCGAGCCATCCGTGGTAAGGCCCGTCTGTTACTTGGTACACTATGTTCGAAGGCTCGATTTGGGGATGCATTACCTGGAATCGAAGGATACAAATGCAAAAAAAAGAACACATAGCCATCGACTACGCATTCTGTTCATCAAACTAAGTAACATTGAAAAGAAATAATTCTGGGATACTTTTATTTGTTGTGAAAACAAAAAATCGTGTTTACGGGTGTATCAAACAAAACAAGGTACAAGTTAAAGAATAAAAGCTTATTTTCGTAAATACAACATTAAATAATGTTAAAACTTTGACCTTATCTCTGTAGCCCAAAGGTTCAAAATCTAAACGTATGAGTCGGAACAAAAAAAAATCACAATGATGAGCCTGTGCCTTTCGGTTTTTTTAAGTGTATTTTTCACCCGTTACAAAGAATACCTTATAACTTAAAAAAGAACAAGAAATTCCTAAAAAACTATTGAATTGTGTTAAAATATATACCTCCAAGATCTCCTTAGTAACATTAACACTGGTAGATTCTTCTACGACCAGAGGCAAGTTAGTGTTCACCCGGAGCGGCTCCCAGTAGCTGGACGGGAATATCTTTATCACGTACACACCCTCGCCCCAAGTGTCTAGACACATCACTTTGAACCTAAAACAAGAATATATATTGATTATAATCAAACGCCACCAAGGTAAAGGGTGATGATATCGCTTCATCACCCTATTAGCATTTAATAATAATGAATATAACCACATATATCAAATGATATGCCAGAGAATAAAGGGTGACTAGTAATTAATAACCAATACTCATACACATGATTGTACGAGTCATAATAACAAACAAGTATACCAAAGTATTATTAATATTGTAATGAATTATCACCATTAAGTAAGCCTATCCCTTTTACTAGGCTTTCATAAGGATTCCTGCACAGTAAAAAAGATTGGGTAGATGAGACCATTAACCAATAATTCCAAGAAAGAACTTATATTAAAAAACATTTAATTTTAGCCCTGAAAACCTGATTAATTTTCAATTTAAATTCGTTTTTTTTGTGGCTTTGAAATCAATAAGTAGTTAATCAATTGAGTTGCCAAAAAAGGGACGTCACAATACAATACTGGTGCCAATTTTCTTGGTCACTAACTAAACTAAAATTAGACTATTTCCATCTTTTTCTGTCCATTATAATAAGAAAGAGACTAATGTAAATAAGAGCTATCAAATTTAGTCCATCTGACACATCCATACAGTTATAGTTGACATCTTAAAAGTAGTGGATTAAAAATACGGAGAAGTTCAAGGCAAAACTAATTTGACATCTATAACTTAGTTCTTTAATGTCACGGAATGTCACCGTCCTTTCCTTTCGCTGTATTTTAGGTCAATTCTTTAAATTTAGTCTAGTTTGTGAACAAGAGAATCGGCACCATTGCCATACAAAATCTATAGAAGAAACGCGTTTTAACAGGTCATAAAAAGTACCGTCAATTGATTGGTGGTGTCAACTAGCCTATTAAAATTGTACCTGAACTGATCAGTGGGGGTCTTCGGTTCCCTGTGTCTATACGCCACTCTACCGGCTGCCACATCCAGTTGTGTGAACGTGTACGCTCCTTGTCCTTCGCCGACCTCTATGGTTCCATGTTTCGGCTCTAAAGTCACTTCGTAACGAATGTCTTCTTCTAAACAGTTCATATTGGTGTCGACCTGAAGACAAAAAAACAAATATATGGCATAGAAACTAAACAAGGTAAAATTGGGATTTTTTGAAGCATCTCCGTCACTTCTGGAATGATTTTAGAAAACCACACAGTTGTCGAGTGCTGTAGGCTGTGTCAAAGCTTATGATCAGAGATCGGAGTAGATAGAGTATATTTACGTAAAGTTCGAGGAAGTGAGTAGTAACATAATAATATTCTTCAATATAATAATTTTGTTCAAATGTATTAAAAGCACAATAAGCAACAATTTGCAATTTCCTAAATCCCGGTATTTAATCATCATTGCTAAGAAGATTTTCTAAAAAAAAAGGATATTAAAGTAGTATGACTGAATGTTATGAAGCGGTTGAAATTAGGTTGACCGGTTCACTTGTAGTTACAAATAAATAAAAATAATTTACCTGCATATCTCTAGAAGTAATAACAACAGCTTTGCCGTTCTCCACAATCGAACCATTAGTCGGATACATTCTTATAAACGGTGGCGACGCCTGTATCTCCAGATTGCCGTTAACATCGAACTGCCCGTCGGATATCCAGAAAGCCATCTTCCCATACTCTTTACCTTGATGCTTGAACAACACCAAGTTCTTGTTTATATCGTCCTGAGAAAACTGCACTATTTGTTCGGAAGGATTGTCCGCTCTGAATATACCGCCGTTCGGAGGGTCCTTGATGTATCTTTGGACGGTATAAAGAATGTCGGAAGGTTTGGTGTCCAAATCCGCATCGGTGTAGCTCAAGTCGCGAGCAGTTATAAGGCGCGCCCCGCCGTGGACGATGTGGAACACGTTATCGTTCGCCCTCACAGGGCTATTGTCGTTCTTCAATATAATATCGATGTGAAACACACCCACGTATTGAAAGTCTTCCGGCTCCGGACTCAAAGCCATGAAATGGAACGAATCGTGTCGACTTTCTGAGTCGTCGTGGGCGTAATACACTCTATCAGAATTCAGTTCTTCTAGAGTAAAATAAGTCGTGTTATCTCGCATTATTTTCAGGATATCATTAATAACTTCGATTTTTCCATGCTTAGGCAAATGTGTAATGTTGAAAATTAAGTTAGTGACTGCATCTGTTCGAAAATTTAGATGTGTGGCCGGGATTACCATTCTCGAGCCTTCTGTAACGTGGAGGCGTTCTAAAGTGGTGTGAACTCGACCTTCTGTTCGGTCTGACGTCAGTGTGCCAGGGGTGTGTCGTATTGTCATGACGCCAGTGATATTTTCGCATTCGGTTGCGCCTACGACGAATGTGAACTCGTCTTGTATATGTGAATAGGCTCTTCTGTGTAATCGGTACCACAATTGATCCGTATCGATATGTTGTTGAGTAAAAGTGCTATGCGTTACCAAATGATGTTTTCCTGAAGATAAGTGCAGTATACCATATTTGGGTGATCTCAGTATCGTGTACACGACTCGATCACTTGGCAGTGTGAGAGGGTTAGTCTTGAATGTAAGATGTTGAGACGATATGAAAGCCTCCCTCGTGTTGTTTAGTACTAGTTCTTCGTTCACTGATTGGTACAGTTCGAGTTTTATAAACGTTAATCGAAAATCGTAGAGTGTGTTCGTTCGTATTGAGCCGACAGATGCTTTGAACTGTGGACAAGAAATATTTAGATATAGACCTAATAAAAAGTAACCTTATAACCTTAATAGTAATCTTTAAACTATTATAATGTGTTACTGTTTGCACATATAAACAGTAACAAATGCAAAAAAAAAAAACCTCAATGCAAAAACTTGTAATTGGCTATCTTTCGACAATAGTTCCTTATATGAAGCTGTAATCTGTATATTATAGTAAAATGATGATAAAGATAAATGTACACTATATTTTTAAGTATATTGAAAATAAAGCGAAACATAAGGTAACTTGGCAAGCGCCCTGTTATACGACCTATCCGAACCACCCGCTAAACTAATCTTATAGAGAATGCTTAAGCACTTCTCCTTAAGATTACTTTTAATTCCGCTCCACCGAGAGCAGAAAGAGTCATTTAATAACTTTCCAAACTTAAAAAAAAAAAGGATGCATCTAAGCAACCAAACCCTTAAGTAATCATTTTTGTTTATGTGTGTGTTTATATGCTTAAAAACGCATGCAAGACACAGGAGAGATTCCTAGGGCTGGGCAAAGATATTAAAAATATAGATTACCTTAAACTCATCATGCGAAGGGTTTCCAAGTAGATGCATGTAGCGCACCCGGCCGAACGTGACCATTTCACTGGTGAATGAGTCCACAGTCTGCCACGTACCGTCCAGCACCCGCAGCCGTTCCACCACGCCGAACTGAGGCGGTTTCACTATTTCGTACCTTAAAAAAACAAAGTAATTTCTGACTTTTATCCATGAAACAATTATTATCTGAACTATTAAATTTAAACCATAATTTTATTAGTAACTGCGTTTGCGTCTCCTTTTACACCCGCGTATGGCGAGACCGGGGACCAGGAGAGGTGCGGGCGGCGGGCGCTTTTAGCGTGATACACAAGAGGTAAAATGTGCACTGGACATTCTTAAGATATGTGACGTCACAGTGGTTCACGGTGAACAGTGTCAGAAGGCGAGAACTCAATTAGCGGTTTAGCTATAGTTTCGTACTAGCTTTTGCTCGCGACTTGTCCGTGTAAATGTCGGACCCACGTTTCATCCCATTAGGGGGTGATTTTTGGACAATCCGTTTTTAGCGGACGTGTAGAACTAACTACTAACTATAATCTACCTTCCGGCAAAATTTCATCTTTATACGTCAAGCGGTTTTTGATATTTCGTGATGAGCGAGTGAGTAACCTTGACCTTTCGCTTTTATATATAAAGAATATATTGAAGCACTTACTTGACTTGCACATTAGTCTCGTCGGCGTTGGTGGTGAAGGTCAGGTTATCGGCAGAGATGATGGCGTAAGAGTTGTGAACTAACTGCAAACCCGTGTTGTTTACCAGCCGCACCTGCAGCGGCACTATCGATATCCGAAGGATGCCGGGCCCACTTGTTTCTATGCCGTCTGAGACCTATAGCAAAATAAATTGTTTATAATTAAACACATACTTAATAAACAAGCTCTTATTATAAACCAAATAACCAATCTTCAACTTCAACATCAACTTTTCTAATAAATCACTTTTTATTATGCTTTCATATCCTAGTGGTGCGACCGGGGAGAGCCAGTATCTTTATGAATTTTTCTACTTAAAATGTTCTTTATAAGTTGGTATATCTTGGACAACATTGGTGGAGGAAAACATCGTGAGGAAACCTGAACTTATATAATAAATATCAGTCAATCCACTTTGAGCAACCGTGGTGGTAATCTAGTGGGGTACAAAAAATATACTAGATATGTTACTCACTTGTAAAGTCAACCTGAGAGAAGTTTTGTTTAGCTGTTTGTCATTGGATGAGCCGTGCACGTATGATATAACTCCTGAGTCGATGTCTTGCTGTGTGAACGAGTCCACAGGTTGCCCGGACATCTCAATGTGGCCGCTGTTAAAGATTAACAAATTATTAAACTTAAACAGTTATAATCTATATGGGGTGTAAACACATTATATAGCTGTTAATAACAGATATTGCCTATCCAACTGCTGGATTTTTTTTATTATTTTTGGTGGTTACTGTTTAATAATAATAATTTAATATATATATATATATTTGTTAGAATATTGTTTTTACAAAGGTGTTACATATAATATGACGTCCATAATATTAAGTTGCTGCTTAATTATGGTAGCAATGTAACGAATAGTGTTTACAGATGCACGCAACAAAACAACGGCCATGGACAACGTGGTCCCTTTACTGTTGCATCCTTTTGACCTTAACAAAAGCTTTAAATAGGTCTCAAAATCTCTCAAGGTCTCAAAATTTATTATATTAGTAACTCAATAGAAAAATGCAGTCACAGACGACGCTCATACGAAACACGATATACCATTTTATAGGTCGCGTATGGCCGCGCACAGTTGCCATAACTCCTCACCTGTTCACTTCATTCTTGCCATGCAGCACAGTATATAGTAGATCTTCAGGCGCTGTGTCTGGGTCTTCAGCCTTCAGTATATCCGACGTGATCGCTTTGCGAGTACCCTGTTTAGAATATTGAATATTATAGTCTTGTATTTTGTCTCAGTTATTAGGTTACTATAAGGTAATCTACAAACCAATATCATTCCAAACAAATTCCGGTTACGGTGACCAATTTCAATGTAAACTGGCCAAGATTTATAGCGCATAAGTGTGTATGAAAACACTGGTGCACTTCCTCTTCCCTAACTTTCATAGCCCGATGGGACGGCAATCCGTAAGACGAGAGACGAGACGAGGAGAGATCAGGTACTGAGCCAGCGGCTTTACGTACTTTGTGCAACACGGGGGTGGCACACCACCTGCTATCAAACCCCAGGTTAATACTAAGAGTGACAGATACAAGCCCCAGGCAAACAAGTTGGTATGATCTCGACTTTTAAAAGAAACACTGGTAACTCAAGCCAGCAGATCTCAATAGAGAGAAGCCAAAGTAAGGTGACCTGTCCCTTAAAGAAAGACAATACAAGATTTAACATGTGCTAGCAGGCTTCAATACTGGGCCCCATCTTACTGATAATTCCTCTTATCTATCCTCATAATTTTACAGCCATACTAAAATAACGTAATGGTCTGGCGACTCTAGGATCTTAGACATACAGCTCATTTCAAAAACATAAGTGAGGGGAGCCAAGTAAAAATATTGACTTTTCCGAGTTCGTAAAAGTCAATTCTTCCAGAAAATTCATCTTCACACAAAGGAACCACAATTAGAAACAAATAAAGCTAAGAATTTGAATCTTGTTCTATATTTGGAAAAACAAATTAAATAAAAAATAAGGGTTAAATTAGTCAACTAAAAATACTCACACGAATAAATTAAAGGTTAATTCTGCTGTGTTTTCGGCGTTTGTGGGTCAAACAATGCATGCAACTACACAAAAGCAAATAATAAAAATTATTTGAAGCTCTGGACACATTCTGAAAATAATAAAACAATAAATAATAAACAATACATTGTATAGAAATATTCTTCTGTGATTATTAAATGAAATAAGTAAAAAAACATGTGTTTTTAGTCTCTGTCACACGTTATTTGTCTGATCTACCGATCGACGGAATTACATTAAATAATTTTAAAAAACAACATTCTTTGTATATTTTAATATTAATTTTTGATAGTTTGTGATTCAAGTTAATTAAATTGTGGCAAAATAATATCCAATAAGCGTCTTTTATAGAAATCAAATTAAGTAATATTAAACCATGCTTAATAAAATCATGCAATGCTCATTAGATTACTAAGTACATATTATGATAACTATCATTCATTTACGCATACGTATAAAATATTTCATTTCATATTACGTTCATATCAGTTTCAGGTCCATTTAACAGAACATTACACAAACTTAACCACTCTGCTCGACAAGATTTTGACATTTGACACATCCCTTGACTCGGCAGGGTGTTGTGGATCACGTCATAAAATTCTGGAATTTACATCAACTTTCGGGATTCAATTTTTTAAGAAAAATTAACGTTTGCAGCTATTTTATAAAATAAGTTTGTGGCAAATATCTTTAATTATAACTCGAGGTCGGTTAAACCACTTCAGATCACTGCAAAATTGGTACAATATAAGTTTTTCTGCACCCTATCCAAAGGCAGACCACTCAGATTAGCTAAAATTAAGAACATAAAGAACCTTCTCGCTTGCTGAAAAGATGCATTCAGACGAAATAAAGACATTATCATTCCATCTCCATTGTTGTTTTTGGCATTATCCATACATAAGTACTTTAAAAATACAATCAAATTTTGTCAAAATTTACACAAAATTGTGGCACTTCTTAGTGCTGACCGTTTACCCAAGTTTCATAATTCGATTCAAAAGTCGCGTTCAGCCTAATCGATACTTGAAATAAAATCGAGGTTGGCCAAAGGAGTCCGAATTTAAAAAAAATGTTTTGATAAAATTTTTAAGGATTTATATAAGATTTACTTAAGTAGATATTTTTAACCGACTTCAAAAAGGAGGATGTTCATAATTCATTAAATACATAATTATGCATAAATCTGCTAAAATATTAGCTGAATTATTTTGTTTTGCGTAGACTTAAAATAATGAGGTCTAAGTGAAAATCCAAGATGGCGGTCGTGAAATTTTACAAAATATGCGTCATGGGTGTTGGTTCCTTGGTTTTGGGTTTATTTCGTGGTCACGAACCCAGGACGCATCTTTTGTAAATTTTCACGACCGCCATCTTGGATTTTCACTTCGACCTCATTTTCGGCATTAGAATCCTCGAAAACCATGGACATGATACCCATGACGCTTAAGTCGTTAAATTTAGCGGCCGCCATCTTGGATTTTCACTTCGACCTCAATTTCGGCATCACCACCCCCGAAAACCATGGATACGATACCCATAATGCATATGTTGTAAAATTTTGCGGCCGCCATCTTGGATTTTGATTGTGACAAACGGACAGACAGACAAACACACGCGTGATCCTATAAGGTTTCCGTTTTCATTTGGACATACGCAACCCTAATCCAATGTTACAGCCCCAGTCAAACTAATTAGATAAGCTAATTATTAATATTGATACAAATAATTAGACGTTCTATTAAATGTGTGAAAAACGCGATATACACCAATCTGAGATAAATGTATACTGTGCACGCTGCATTAAATTTAAAAAAGTAGGTAACGCACCAAAATTAAATTTAATATAAAATTTCAGAAAAAAAATATAGGTAGGTATCAGTGTTGGGCAATATGAAATCTAACTACTGATTACTAACTACGATTACATATAGTAATCAGTAATCATAACTACAAATTACATTAAATAATCGTAAGAAGTAGTTAAACATTTTGATTACTAACTACAAATTGTAGTTGCAATCACGATTACGAGATTACTTTTTACAACTACAAAATTTAAAATGATTTTGCGTATTTAAACAAAACAAACGCGCGCGCGATTCGTTCATGTACCGACTTGTCGTTTGCTAGGTAGGTAGTTAGAGCACGTTAGAGTGTGGCGTTGTGACTGGTTGCGTCATTACTGTTAAACGCGGGACAAATACAAGAGGCGTCGGGCGGAGGCAAGGCGCGGGCAAGGTGCGGGCCAAAAGCAGATCTGATAGTGTCCTGTTATTTATCAGATATGGATCGAAAACTAAATTCTGATGAAATACGCAACTATGATTAACCATCCCAAATCCCACAAGTTGTCGGATGAAATGTTCGAAAAACGTGTAGTACTAAAGGCTAATTAAAATGATTAACTCACCCAATCCACTTTTTATTTTTTATTTTATTTGATTCGCAAATAATTTAATTAAGTTGATGTTTGCTGTGTAATTTTGATTTTTTGAATACATACAAATGTCAATAAACACAATTATTCGTGAAAATAAAAATACGTGAAATAAACTGTTTTTATGCACCCAGATTCCAAAAAATATATATCAATACATTACATGTTTATTTAATTGTAAAATATAAGTTCTAAAAACTCAAATAATCAGTAATTATAACTACTAAATTGCAGCAGTCAAATTAACAACTACTTCATGTAGTTTGATTACTGTAGTTTAGTTACATGTAATCTTAACTACATGTAGTTAACTACTTTTAATCGTAGTTAGTAACCAGATTACACAATAGTAGTTAACTACGCCCTACACTGGTAGGTATCATAGGTATAGTTCATTGGTAAGGACCAATGAGCTATACCTATCGTAGATACATATTTTTTCTGTGGAGTCTTGAACTAGAAAACTATAAATAACAATTATTAACTGAGCTGGATAGCATAAATAATTAATGTTTATTGTAATTTAAACTTAAATTCCATTTATATTAATTTTTACGAGTCGATATCTGATATGAGTAATATTAATTACTCGAATCGATTGAAATAAAAAAATAATCGATTGACATAATCACAATCGCACATCAATGCATTAAAAAAAAAATGGTTGACAATTTCTAAGAACACAAAATGAGTAGTGGTAATGAATATTCCGTGTTTTTAGATCCGTGTTTGTAATTTACACTAAGAATTGGGCATTTTCTTGTTGTTTATTATATTTTGAATGACATTTGTCATGTTTTTAATAATATCTAAATGTATTATAGTGATATTTGTGACAAACAAAAATGTAAACACGCACGGATTGGCGCGAAGTTTCGACTTTGGATATCAAAAACTTTATTACCACTACTAATTTATGTTAAACTATGGGTGAAATCGACAAATAAATCATTTATGAGTTATTTACTGCTCCTGTAGTGGAGCTTGGATATCTAAAATCCACAATTTTTATGTTTTTTAGCCTCGACTACTATGGTCTTCAAAATGGCGATGATTGCATTTTCACACTTGGATTTTAAAACGGTAATTTTATATACCCGCGTGCTAAATCTAAAAGAGTGGATGGCGTTAACATTTAAACATGCTATCAAACTCTGTTACTTAATGCTCACACATGAGATTAGATGGCTACCATAATCAGTATTTACACTTATTGGTCAGGATGACGCATGCGCGAACTCCGGGGTCCAATTGGACCCACTACCGAGCCGGCGGAGGTTTCTGTGTTCGGGTCCAATTGGGGGCGCTTCCGAACTATACGGTTAAACGCAATAGGTGTAGTCACCATTAACCAATGCTATGAAAGTCACAAAACACTAACAAAAAACTTTATTTTAACCCAAACTAAATTACTTTTAAATTAACTGTAATATAAAAATAAAATATAGCTTTGAAATCAATAAATAATTATTGGATTGAGTCGGCAAATGAGTGATGTCTCAGCACCCTATTGCCATACAAAATCTAAGGGGAAATTGTATATTGATCGCTCATTTAAAAGTACCTACGTTAATTGATTGGTAGTATTGAACATAGTGGCGTTCTCTATGCTCAAAGCATATTTGCTTGAGTATAGTTCTGTAAAACGAATCTTAGCATCTATGCAATCTCTCTAACAATAAACCTTAGTTCTACCAAAACGAGCCAATCCACAACGTCTCCATAATTAAATTAATTACATCCAACTCAATGCGCGAAATGTATCGCACTGATTTGATACGTCCAAAACGTATGCATAGCATAGATTTGCAATTCAATAAAATATCCAAAAAAAAAGGGTCTTGACAGATAAACCGATGGACAGGCGGACAACAAAGTGATCCTATCAGGGCTCCGTTTTTTCCTTTTGAGGTACAGAACCCTAAAAAACACAGTAACTTCGAAAAATATTGACTTGTCTTGGTTCGTTTTAGCAGAACTAAATAAACTCAATTAATACAAAATGCTAATGAACGGAACTACATACCTGAGTAAGCCTCAACACTTTTCCGGGCAGTAGGTTCAGTACGGGCGGGTCGTTGACCGGAGTGACGTTGACGTGTAGAACGAACGTGTTTCTTCCCTGAAGGTAGCTCGGTAGCGTGAACTTTGTTTCTGGTATCAGTTCCATGTCGAGGACAATTGCGTCTTGGTGGTTTTCTGAACCGTCGTGGACGTAGCGGACCTGTAAAGAAGAAATATCAACATCTATCTTATAACCTTGATGTATCTACAATATGACGGCTGGCGGCTGTGCGATTGGCTGCTGCGCTGTGTGTCGCAAGTTCAAATCCCGCACGGAACAGTTTGTTGTATGACCTACAAATAGTTGTTCCGGGTCTGGCAGTTTGTGTATGTAAGTTTATATGTTTGTAAACACACTAACGATTCAGGGGAAATTCTTAGTGTAATTAAATAAAAATGTTGCTATAAATAATAAAGTTAAATAACATTTTTCACATTGAAACGTGAAACACCTATCTCACACTATAACTTTTGTTAGAGCATCTACACATAGAGACCAATGGGACTCTATCCAAAAGCCTATAGAGTCAATCTGTCAGTTTGTCAGTCAAAGAGCTGTAACTTTTCACAGAATACATGTTACCATAGCTTTTACATGTAATGATCCGGCTACCGCTACTTTCTTCGCTTGCTTAGTCGCTTCCAGTTGCTTATTACAAAACACTAATAATCATGTCTATTTTTTTGTTTAGGGTCAGACCTTACAGATATTAAATGTATGTTTATTAACATTTTATTTACCAACTTATCATATTTGCCAACCACATCCAAACCAATTATGTATTAAATTTCATTAATATCCTATTTTCAATTATTACACCAGCACAGCTCCGATACGGCCTATAATTTGCCATTCAAGTTACTACTTTACATTGGGTATGTTAAAATATATTTTATAATGACAAGATAAAAAGTGACAGCCTATTCCAGGCGATAGGCCGAGCGATTCTCGTACCGACGCAGTGCTGTTGTAATGAGCGATAAACACATCTCGTACCTTATCCCTAGACAGGTCAAGCAGTGTAAAAAACTGTTTCGACTTGCTCTCTCCTTCTATAAAGTTGTATTGTTGCGAGTTTCGTTGCAGCGATAGGTCAATGGCTATCCTGCCGTGTTGCGGTGACTGCGCGACGTGTAGCACTACGCCTGAGGGACGCACGCCGTACTTGTGGTGGTCGAGGACCACGTCTATGTTCTGTGTGGTGATCACTGAGACACCTCCCTCTTGGACGGTCAGAGGAAACAGGGCTACAAGCTCCAGTTCGCTGCTTGATTTAGAGAATACCTGGGGATGAAAATGAGTGATTATTATAATATAATACTTAAATATAATAGAGTATATTTGTTGTAAGCTATATGCTATAACGCTACACAGATATAAAGTTATTTAGGATTTATCTTCATTGCGTTAGCAATTTAATTAGGTAGTAGACCCCATAACTAATAAACCCTTCTCGTAAAACTCTCTAAAAAGCTTCACTTAAACGTATTTTCAATCACTAAACTAAAAAAAAAGTCTTTTTTTTCTCTATATTTTTAGTCTTTTAAGATCAATTACTAATGAGGTTCAGTATATGCGTACAAGCTGTGCTTGGTTAAAGGTTAAGAAGTAAAAGAAGACTCCCAATTTGTCGTCCAACCTGACAGTCAGTAGCCACATTTGGAGACAATTGAAAAGAAGTAAGTAGAGGATTAAAAGTTTTATATACAAACCTTATACTTTTCAGCATAATCAGGATTGATGCAGAGATCGGTGTCACATTTGCAGGTGAAATGATCAACGCCATGTTGTTCGCATACGCCTTGTGGGACGCAGGGCGGGTTGCCGGGGCTCGAGTGGCAGGGATACCACCACACGCACTTAGGGCTGACACCGTAAGTAACTACGGCGTTGGGAAGACCGTAGATCTTCTCGTCAACTTCTATTGGTTTGATGCAACCCTGAAATTTCCAGTTGAGTTAAGGAAATTCTCTACTATCTTATCTCATTAAAAATTTCTTTTTATACAATAAAACTTACCATTATGCTAGAATCAGCGGCTTTTATTCCTTTGGTGAATGCTCTCTGCTGCTTGTCACTTTCTATGCCGCCAAGATAGAAGGAATCTGACAGATCTAGGTACCGTGTACCACCGCTCTCGATACGCGTGTGCATTGCTATGTTGTCCACAGACAGCTGAAAGAAAAGGCGCTTTAAGTTTAAGCACAAACAATACTAGGATAGTTCATGGCAAGGTTACTGATATAAATTATATTATTTTACAAACAGGGTTTTATGCACGTAACAAAGATTTTTACCGTAGGTTAAAGCGCTCTATACACGTTCTACCTTGCTGGACGTCCCGCCAAGGCCATGCACGATGCAAAAGTACCATGAATAGGCATGACATACAGTAAGATGGACAGTGTATAGACCGCTTATGTCAATAATTCTAGACCCTGCAGCGTTAACAGTTTTCCACGACTGATTTAAAAAACATTTTACCTGTGTATGTAATGGACTTTTGTATGGAGAAGCTGTATTTTATTTTTTAATTAAAATAAACCAAGTCTGCTTTGTCTAGAATCGTAACCATGGTAAAAGTTTTTGTTACGATGTCCCTTCCGCTGTTAACCATAAAAAATATAGTTATAATAGTAGTTGTTATTATTATAAAAATATCAATACTTTCTGGACATATTGTTATTCTTTCGTTTAAGACTGATATGATTTGCAGTTAGAAATCCCAGCACTCTATCATAAGAACTCTTCACAAAAGTGAAATCTACAGTCACCATAATATGATTTATTAAATGATATTATTGTGACCATATTATTTATTGTGTCGTATTGAACATTCATATAAAATCATTCTTAAGCCACTATTGCCCCACTGCTGCTAACAAAAATCCGTAAAACATTAAAAACAGACGCCATACTAAAGCGCAAGCTAATAAGGTACTTTTTTAAATGGCCCAACATTAAAGCTAACAAGTGAGCATATCTTTATAACATATTTTTCTTGCATGTCCCAAAATTTTAGCCAAGCTAATACAGACAGAGGTCTGGCGAAATTGGAGCCTCATTCTACAGGCGAAATTGGAGTCACATGTGCCTCAAGCTAGTGGAAGTTTGACCTTTAACATTTTTGGCCCGGCAGTGAATGTGATAAAAAAAATATTTTAAGTATTTTTCGCTGATTGTAAGAACCGTCGCTTATTGAAGCAATACTAGTTTTAATAATCACGCCAGTAATCTCCAAAGGGTTAGGCAGAGGTGTACCAATTAGTACACCAATATTTCGCCAGTTATGTTTAAGTACCATGTAATAGGTGGTGAGCCTATTGTTGTATTGTATTGTGCACTGGGCACAAATCCAGATTACAAGGCTGCTACTGAGAAAATTCCTGTTGGAAAAACCCAATAGCACTTCGCCCATACTGGGAATCGAACCCAAGACCTCATGCTCAGCAAACGCGCACTTGTTTGTTTGAATGTTATCAGTGTCTGTTTATAATAATAAAAATCAAAACATAACATAACATCACGCCTGTAATCCCCGAAGGGTTAGGCAGAGGTGTACCCATTAGAACACTCTACACTCTATTAGTAGACTCTGAGGCTGCTAGTGAGAAATTCCTAATGGAAAAACCCAATAATACTTTGCCCGACCTGGGAATCGAACCCAAGACATCATGCACAGCAGTCGCGCTTAAGACCACTAGACTAATGGGGCAGTCAAAAAAATAAAAAATATTTTTATATTAGGTATAATACGTCGCAGTATTATTTTCTTATTTTAAAATTTGCAATGATGTGTAAGTTGCATAGGCATAAGTTTGATTCTATTTATTAGAGCTTAGTTCGTAACTTTTGTCCTTTAATTGCAATTTAAACATGGCAAGCAGTTGGGGCACAATTATCAGTGGCACACAATTTTAATAACATTAACTTATAACTATTATAATCTGGTTTCGTAATTAAGAATTAATTTTAAAATCCATATTTTGTACAGGCGAGTAATCCATTTGGTATACAAACAGCTACTTTAAATGTTTCGAGTGTGTAGTGTGTCAATTCTTCTATAACACTCTAAATAGGATTCAAAATTATTAGACACCACAAGCTTAAAAAAAGAACACACAAAATAACAAAGAATGGCAAATTAACAGAAAGATGATTATTGTCTGTAAACCAAATAGCTTACTCGCCGTACCTAGTCTGTACCTTTGCTGTTTCATTGTTATTATTGTATCGCTGAGGTAAAGTTAAAATGTTCGCAATAACGTACATCAACAGAATTTATATGTAACGTTGGTTAACAGTCTAAAGGCGATCATTATCAAAGCATGAGCCTAATGGCTGAAGGCCTCGCAAAGCACATTTATTTATTTTGTCTTATGGATTCCACATGTCTTATTCTTCCATATCAGCCTCAACGGCGCAATGTTATGGATAAAGAAGTAAATACCTGTGATACTGTTTTGAAAAATGATTGTTTTAAAGATGCTTTTCAATAATAATTATGTCTTTTTTTAATAAAAAAAATATTTCTTTCATAAAATCATAATTATAACTACTACTACATAAGTTTATTATGTCATATTACAACATAATGATGTCTCACCTCTATCATGGAAGGGTAGAATGAGAGATGCATCTTGTGCCACTGCCCATCGTTGACTCTTACAGTGTGGACTATCTGGCCTCGTGCCATTTTGACGCGGACGACGCCTTCCAGTATCTCTACAGCCAGGAAGTCAGATCCTCGACCACCACCAGCGTTGTACAGAATTATAGCATTTTGGGCTATTGTTTTAAATTCTATCTGCCACCTGAAACATTCAAGATTTTAAGTAGTTATTAATTTGAGAGAAGTTTTCTATCTTTCAATGTATGTGTGTGCCAGTCTGCTGTCTGTGTTACTTATTGAGTGCAGTGCGGTAAGGGCGTCGTTAAGTTGAAAGCGCCGTAAGAATGATTTTATTATATTTTATCTTTCTTCAGAATGCACTTAGCATTATATACATATAATGCATAATTCACATAAAAAAAATCGTAACATGCAGTGACAGTATTTACCTACATTAAATGATAGCAAACCCACTTATTGCTTTGTTGATTATTTGTGGAATTGTGGTTGACCTCCATGGTTAACAAGAGCATAGTATTTTTTACTGAATTGTTTACTTACTTTCCTCCAGCCCTAGAATTAATCCTCGGCAATATAAGATAAGCCCCTTCATCAACGAAACTAATATCGGAATTGAGGTCGGCATCAAACTCAGGGGCACAGTTCCATGTCACACCTTCAACATGAACAGAACCAGAACGACTGCGGGCTTTCTCTATGATCTTCACACCATTGTAGTATACCTAAAAACATAAATCTAGTAACATTTTTGATGTAATACACCTTACCACAAAAAAATTCGTTACGTTATGGTGGTAAAAAAGAACACAGTAAATTAAATTGCGATAATTATTATTATAATTGCACTATTCAAAAAAAAATATAACCCTGTCTTTGCTATGGCGCAGACGGGTAAAATCACTCACGTCTTCCATGCAGCCGCGAAAATTTTCCATATGTCCCAAAAAGAGTTCAGAAAAATCACCCTGACCACCCAAAAATATACCAAAGTGGATATTCAACTCAAAGAATCGGCCAGGCAGCCGTTTTTTCACTGATGTCTCATCAACCTGTAATTAAGATGGAAAAGTCGATGAATTCTCTTGGAAAGCAATCAGCATATGGGTCACATAGTGTTCATCAATAGCCTGTTATGAAACTTCAAAAAATAAAGGATTTTCAGACTCCGTCTATGTGTCTTAATGGACACCTTCCTTCTACACGAAACATTTCAATTAAATAAATGCACGGATATCTATTTAGCCTTTCCGGGTAAAAATAATATTAGCCGCCCTTTACACTAACGCCATATTACGTCATAAGCTGGCTAGTCCAAAGCTGGGATCATAATATATAATATTTGTTTCAATTTTTTCATTATGTAAGTCTTCTACAGCTTCTTAACCAATAGACAAAAATTCATCAGAGTATGCCTTCGAGCACCCTCAAATTTGCCACCCTTCATTTTCGATTGGGCCCTGAATAAATGGATTAAAATTCTACCTTCATAGTAAGGTTGGCTTCTCGTCGGATGATGCTGACATGATGCCACTGTGAATCATTTAAGTGTATCCCTTTAGGAGATGACAGCTCACTCTCACCCGCACCCAGGTTTATGTGTAGTTTAAGTCTACCGCTTTCCAAACGAATCTGCAAATAAATTTGTATTACAAAACTAAGAATACATGTATATATAGGTTTCATAATGAATTCAGATCTTTCAATAATGTCAAGATAGCCCAGTGGTTAAGGCGCCCACCTGTCATGCATGAGGCTGTGGGTTCGAATTCGGGCAAGTAACAATGTGACTTTGTCAATTCATATGAATTTTCTAAAGTTTATCTTGGACATCACTGCCATTGGTGAAGGATTGCCTATCCAATCTGAGCAAGTGTGATGATTAATGCTCATGCTTTCTCTGTATGAGAAGAGGCCTTTTGCTATGGGCAGCAATAGGCTAGTATTATTATTATTATATCATTAAACACTGTTTGTATATTTAAGGCATTTTTAGTATTATTTGTAGGTGAAACAAATTCCTGATGGAGAAACCCAATAACGCTTTGCCCAACCTGGGAAGCGATCCCAAGGCCTTATACTCTGCATTCCAAAATATTTATATATTATAAAAACATGTAATATTCAATTAAATTTATAATTATTAAAATATTGTTTAATTACCATGCAATAATCAGTTTTGCCAGCAGCAAGGAGGAGAAGAGCATCAGACAGATGTGTACGGAAACGAAAACTCATATCAGTCACACCTTTGGCTTCTTGTAATGGGTATGAAATATAACTTGCTCCATAGAATGAAGCTGAAACAAAAGAAAGTGTAGGCAAGTTAAACATGATTCTTACCCCACACATATAATGTTACTACTCATAACATGAGCCATCTGCCAATAAAAATCGGTCCAGCAGTTACAGAGATTAGCCGAAATATACAGACTGTATTTTTTTTTTATTGAGCACTTTATATTGAATTAGTAATAAGTAAGTACGTGTTTTGACACAAACACCTCAAAAACAAACAACTTTAGGTTGTTGCCGTTCAGTCATTGAGTGGCAATTAAATAAAATGAACACCCATTCTGGGTACATTATAATTATTATTTAAACGGATACGAAAAATGAAAGATCATGAAGACTGCAATCCTTCGTCTCTTCCGTAGTCGGCGAAATAAGGACCAAACCATAATTTTAACACATTCATCGTTCATTGCCATTCGCCAGAAAGGCAATGTAATACCATATTACCGAAATTAAGTAGTATTTATTGATGAAGTTAATAATAATTATAGCAGGCGTCGTTGCTTACCTTTATCATAGGCCAATGTCACGCTAACGAAGGTTAAAATTAGCAAAAGTTCCATTTTAGATGGCTACACACAAAACTCAGACATCTAAATTAATAACGCATTTAATGACGACCATGGCTCGCTCAGCGGAATATTTATTTATGTCGGCTAATGCGTTTTTTATGTCAACCACAGCTACAACAGGCGTGGCGTCCTGAAATTATTATACATCGAAAAAGAACAATATCAACAGTCATGTTTCCTTTCGTGCATTTTATTTTTAACTTGGCACTTTGAAATATTTATTTTACGTAGAATATTCTTTTGTTTTCATTTAAAAAAATCTTAATCACATTCTAAAATTAATTTTAATTGAGAAACAACTGTCAACTGTATCGGTTGAATGAAATGAATGATCAGGAACTGTGATTGAAATTGGAATGAACATAGATAATCTGTTGAATATACTTGAAGGTAGGTAGGTACTACAATATCTATGGTTCTCATTTTAACGTTTTCGTAAGCTTAACTCTTGATACCTACTAAATGGAAAAAATGGAGGGGGCCGTTGGCCGTTGCCCAGCCGTGGGTCAGTCAGTACGGGCTATTTATAATTATAAATATTATCATTATAAAAATATATATATGAACATCTACAAGGTAGGTAATTTATAAGTAAAAATTAAATTGAATTGGTAATTGAAACTAAATTGCCCTAACCCAAGCTAGACCTAACTACAGTTATCAAAAACATAGTATTTTTGCAAAACTTGTCAAAACAGAGAATTTTGAAAAAGTAGTGCAACAATAGAGACTGAAACAGACTTATAATACGCTACGCCATTTTTACACGACTGCCCCCAAAAAAGGGAGTGTTATGTGTTCAGCGTTGTACGAACGTATGTGAGTCTCTTTATTCCACCATAACTTTTAAACGCCTGAACCGATTTAAATGTATGGGGTATCGTTACAATCCTAACATCGTTCCGAGTAAAAAAAGAAAAGAAACCTTTGTGGTCACTTTAAAACATAAATCCTCTACATTTAATGAATTTAGTGATTGTGGCACTGAAATTATCGATATTTGTTTGTTAGCTTTTATTTAGCTTGCACTGTTCGTATGTATGTTAGTTGTCCTTTTAAAATATGCAAACCATTTTTCGAACATTTGTTGGTATCCGATTGAGCTGAAATTTTGCATACAACTTTAATTCTGACGACAATACAATGTCGAATTGTATTATTAATTTTAGATTGAAGCTTGTTCTTAAAAATATTTTTTTCCAATACCTACTCTGTCTATTTTGTGTTAACCAAGATATTGATTCGATTACCTACTTATACATTTTTTACAGATCTTTTTCTCTTTGATTTCTAAATACGACTTGACTGCCTCGTTGGTCTAGTGGTCGCAAGCGGGACTGCAGTGCATGAGGTCTTGGGTTCGATTCCCAGGTCGGGCAAAGTGTTATTGAGTTTTTCCATCAGGAATTTCTCAGTAGCAGCCTCGGAGTCTGGATTTGTGCCCGGTTGATGGCAATAGGCTCGCCCCCTATTACATGGGACTATAAACATAACTGGCGAAATGTGGGTGTACTAATGGGTACACTTCTGCCTAACCCTTCGGGGATTACAGGCGTGATGTTATGTATGTATGTATGTTCTAAATACGAAAAATAGAGCACCTGACGGAAGACGAAAAATAAACAATACAAGTATTAGACGTGTATGATTGAATTTTAAGAGGAACTCGAATTTGATTTTCTTTATTTACATCTATTTACAGGCAATATAAGTACATCTATTTTCCTACACTTGCAGAATGGCCGAAAGAGAAATAGTAGTTTCACGAGATAAAAGGCAAATGAGCACGTTTCACTGACGCGGCGCGATGGCGTGGCGTAGCATATTATAAGTCTGTTTCCGCCTCTAAGCGAGAGACAAAAGGTTCCACGTATTACGCGACGTAAGCGATGCAATGTGAGAGAGAAGTCTTTTGGCTTACTGTAAGATAACAAGACGCATAATTACCGGTTCTGAAATATACGAAAATTCCCAAAATGTTTCAAAAAAACGAAAATAAAAAAATATATTTTAATTAAATTTTAGGGGTATAATTAAGTAACGTAACGGAACGCATCATCGCAAGAAGCTTATTTCTTCATGGGTTGCAAGTTAATAATATCTTTATGCGACAAGTTTGGGTAGTACAAATATTTATATAAATTCAAAATACTAGTACTAAATCAGCGAAGTTTTTTCTGTATTTTCGTACTTTTGTGCATAAGGTACATCATTTTTGGTCAAAGTTGTCAGAAAAAATAATGCCTGCGCGCTGCTGTATGTACCATATTTTTAGACATCTCTTGTTTTTATGGCATAACAAAGTCCGTGTAAGCAGCCGACAACCTAATAAGCTAATATGCGAGAGGCCAATTTGAAAAAAGAACTTTTGTCACTGACAAGCCAAGTTTTCCATGATCAGTGTCATCTGTGACTGTCATGTCATGAATTGTCATGTCAGACATTCAGTACCTATTTAGTTTGTGATTGGACTGTATAGTGTTTCAGTGCTTCAGCGGGATTTAAATGGTGTTGATTGTTTATAGATAATTTAATTAGCATTTCATAACGTAATCGTATGCCAATATATTAAATATTTGTGTCTAATAAGTAGTATTATTGTGTCTGTAGTAGGTAATAAATAGTGTTCACAACAATGAATAATTCCGCTGCTAAAGTAAGTACTTATTTGTGTACGAAATATGATTACGAGATGATTGTGTCGAGATTTTAGACATTTTTTTTCATCTGAATAGGTTGGTGAGATATTTCGCGAAGCGGGAACAGCGTTTACTAAATTATCTGAGATGACACTGATGTTACAACCCATGGACGACTCACCGCCAGGGTAAGTCATATGTCATTTAGTCAGGATCTTATATAGATCCGCCGATACGCCGTGGATGTGTGATAGGGCAATCTTTGTGTGAAAAATTGCCATGCCCATCACAAATAGGATGCTGTTTATTTTTTCTTGTAGGGGTCACGTGACAATTGTCAGTGCGTAAGTTGGTAGGGGGCCTGCGCGGCGCACTTACGCCCACGGTAAACTTCTGCGCGATTTTCCTCGCCGCGCATGTTTTCCACCCTAAACAATCAATGCAGGTTTATCCAGGCTTCCTTTGTTCAGTACCACAGAGGTCAATATCTAGCCAGACGTCGGGCCGCACGGTAGTCTGCTTCTTCTTTAATAAAAGGATTAATTATACAGTGTTTTACATAGTGACATCCACAAATAAATAGGTAAATAATAAACCTGAATAGTTTTATATTGTTATTGTTACAGTTGTAATAATTCACTTTTTATATTAATAGTAAGAGTGGGCTAGAGAGCCAATGCAAGGGTGTGTGATGTTACAAAATAGTTTAATAGGCAATTACTTTGCCACTGAGATTGTAGTGTCTTTGCCACACAAGTTGTTAATGAAAAGTTAAAGTGAAATTTACTTAAAGGTATTTTGTATTTTATGTTTAGTGGAAAATGGAGCGACGAAGATGTCGAAATGCTGCGTGGCTGCATTAACCGCTTTGCAGTGGAGTTAAACAAGATCAGCCAACATATTAAGACCCGCACTATGTGAGTATTTTAGAATTTGTTTATAGTCTGTTAACCCGTAGACTGCGGGCGAACATTCGCTACGCCAAACGCAAGTGCGGCTAGCTACCAATGTTCGCGTGTTCGCCATAGAAAAACACATACGGTGTGTGCGCGCCACACTCGCGTTTTTTTGTCGGAACGTGTGTGCTTTCCCGCAGTCAATGAGTTAATTCCACTAGATTATGTTTTTTTTATTTTATTTTCAGCTTTCTATGTGTATATTAGCTGCATGAAAGCGAGAAAATGTTTGTAATTGTGTAATTAAATTAGTTTGTTATTTTTTTTTCCCACAAATGACTTAAATTTGCAGACAAATGGTAAGAGACTTTAGATTACTAGCTACCCGCCCCGCCTTTGTACAGTTGCAATGTAGAGATAGACCTTCCTCTTGTATCACTATATCTATTGATGAAGGCGCCATTTAAATTTGCGTCGTTTAAAAGATCTAAGTGTACAGATGGCGGGAAGCGACTTTGTTTTATACTGTTTGGAGACAAACTAAATAATTAGTGTTCTCCATTTTGCTTAGCGCCACACTGATTAGTTTATTTTCATTAATAAATATTTTCTTCTTCCATCAATCTAAAAAATTCAAATAATTAATTGGCTAAACGCGTTGCTAAGCGCTAAACTTGAGTACGACTAGACCTATTTGGCTTATTCTTTTTTTGTTGTGTTCATAATTTTCCGGACAGAATATTAATGGACAATTCACTGGTAATCTTTAAAATTTGACCTATGTGAGGCCGGGGTGGTTCACTATTTGCTAGTTTAGGATATTTTTAAATCTATATTATAAAAGGCAACCATTACTGCCTGAATGATCTATTAACACAGCTCAATCACTGAATGGATTGCGCTAAAATTTGGCATGCAGATAATTATTATGACATAGGCATGGCCTTTCCAAAATTCACCCTCTAAGATGATGATATCGGGCTAATTTTGGTATGGAGAGTTCTGTAGAGTGAACTACATTCCCCGAATTTAAAACAAGAGAAGCCGCGTGCAAATGCTAGTGAATTATAAAATAATTCAGAGAGTGAGAGTGCCTCTGCTGGGGCCTAGCGATCGCGAACGCGCCTGGCACTTTACATTGACATACTCTACTGGAGGCTGGCGTTGCGGGAGGCGCGTTTGAATGTACAACATGTAGGTTTATACTAGGGTGATCTAAATTATTTTGACACATTTGGGGTCCATCTGTTAGGCCCATTAAATATAATCGATCGAAATAAAATTCATTTTATTAAACATGTAAATTTTCGGTATTTTATTTTGTTTATTAAGTGATTGGAAGAATAATGAAGCTTCTGAAGATCTGCGACGTCTTTTACGGCCCGTTTGCACCAAGACTCACTACTTAAATACAATAATAGCAAAGTGCAATTTATTTTTGCCTGGAACAAGTAATGTATATTGAAGGCTGATTTTTCAATAGTCAGATAACTTTAATCTGAAGTATAAATAAGACAGTTTGACATATTTTCTATAAAAGAGCTGTTAAACCGCCATATTCATCCGTCTGGTAAAAGTTATTTAATGATTGAACAATTAACCCTTAATTACTCAAGTCCCACGTAATGAGACACAATATTGATTTTCTATTGTTCTGACTTACCGGTAAGTCAGCCGGGGCTTGATGACATGAACCGTCATGTGATAAATTCTAATTTGACGAATTTATTATAAGGCAAAATGGCCATTTACTAGGTAGAAGTTTTGTCTGGAAAATTGTCTAAAGTGATATAAGTTGCGGGCAAAAAAAATGTATCTTTATGTTATTGTAGGTAACGCGTCAGCAAGTATCGTTACTGGAGTACCATAGCTGAAGTGTATAATGAAGAAATCGCAGCGTAAGGTAAGCCAAAGAATACTTTTATAATACCAACAAAAATGTTTTTTTTCTGCTTTTGTCATATTTAATGAATATATCCTAATATTTTTTATAACTTATGTGTATCGTTAGATATGTGGAATTGAATGAGATAAATTACGAGCTCACTGCCACATTAAAATTTGACACACATATTTTTATTTTTGGAAATTTAACTTTTAATGATTTCTTTCAACTCATTAAATTATTCATTCAATTATGAGCCATTCAATTATTACGTAATCACTCTAAAGTGGCATGGAGTATGGTAAATCTGGATGGCGATTACATCAGAAATTTATTCATTTAAATCTTTATCTTAAACAATTTCTAATTTTATTATTAAAAGTTAAGAGCTTTTTAAAAGTTAAAAGCTTTTTTAAACGTTAAAAGCTTTTATTTAACTTCTCCTGTATGTACTATGTACCCAGCTAAGGACGTATAAACGAAAATTTTGGACTCCTCTCTTCTTGGGCTATCCAAACCACCCCATGTATGTTCTATGATTTGTCACCCGAAAGTAGACTTTACGGTAATTTAGGCCGTTATTGTGATTTTTCTTTAAGAGCCAAAAATCTGCAAGAAGAAGAGAGGAGTCCAAAATTTTCGTATGGACGTCCTTAGCTGGGCCACCCTGTATGTAACTATGTATGTCCTGGAATTTTGCAATCAATATTTCACCCACGTCCACTGAAGCTATCGAGCTGAAAATTAGCACACTTTTTTAGTTTTGAAGACAATGCATGCATTATTATAAGCATGACGTCATGCTGATGCTGGAATTGGCTCCAGACGAGGAAACTACTAAACGGTAAACAGTAGGGACTTGAAATTTTACATACTAGTCTAGTCCCAATGACAATACATGTTTATGATAAGCATGACGTGATACTGCTGCCAAGATTGGCTCTAGACGAGGGAACTCCTCAACGGTTAACAGTAAGGACATGAAATTTTACATACTGCTCCAGTCCCAATGACAATGCATATTTATGATAAGCATGACGTGATGCTGCTGCCAGGATTGGCTCCAGACGAGGGAACTCTTCAACGGTTAATTGTAGGGACACAAAATTTTACATACTGGTCCAGTCCCAATGGCAATGTATGTTTACGATAAGCATGACGTGATGCAGCTGCCAGGATTGGCTCTAGACGAGGGAACTCCTCAACGGTTAACAGTAGGGACACGAAATTTTACATACTGGTCCAGTCCCAATGGCAATGTATGTTTACGATAAGCATGATGTGATGCTGCTACCAGGATTGGCTCCAGACGAGAGAACTCCTCGACGGAAAATGAGCAAAATATAATAAAAAAATTGACCTAATTCTAAATCCAATATGGCAGACGTCACAAAATGGTGATTTATAATTTTAAAAGAAACCCTTATGATATGGATATAAATTGAAAGGGCATGGTGAGCGAAACACAGTACGTAAAATGACGTCGTTGTAAATTCAATATGCCGGATGTCACAAAATGGCATTATAATATCAATAGTAACTCGTACGATATGGGTATCAAACAAAAGGGCTATATAATTGAAACACAATAAAAAGTCACGTTATTCAAAATTCTAAATTGCAGACGTCTTATATGATAATGCAATATTATTATGACATGGAGCTGACCTGATAATGGACCTGGAAGCCTGGCTAAGTTAATGTTGACTAACGCTAATATTGATTGCAAGATTGAAAAAGACTAAAAAGTAGAAAATAAAATATAAATAAAAATATATGTTAAAAAAAAGCTTTTATTTAAAAATAAAATATTAAAATGTACTCAAAACAGAAAAAATAAGATTTTGCTAAAATTGTAGGCTGATAATAATACTTTTATAAAATAATTAATGAAATAGTACCTCACTTTTAATAAAAGCTTTGGCGCTCATTAATTATTAAAATTATAATAAAATAGCAGTAGTGAATGAGCGCCAAAGCTTTTCACTCATATGCGGAAAATGGGTGCTGGTAAAAGCTTGGCTTACTTTGACTGATAAGGGGAAGTGGGGATCTTAAATGTCTAAAATTATGAGTACCTACGTAATACTTAAATGGCCTCACTGTTGAATATAATAAAATCTTAAGAAACTTCAATATTGTTGATGAAAATAAGTATACAGGGTGGAATATTTTAACTTCGTTCTAAAGTACTCTAAATACTGGAGATACCTTTGAGTAAAATTTGCTGTATCCAGTATTTAGAGTTGTTTTCCTCCAGGTAGGGTTAAAACATTCCAACTAGTATAATCTGCAAAATAATTATAATAATATATTATTTATACATACATATATAGCTTTTGGATTCAGTATTTCAAGTCACAGGGTATTCTTATTTTGATTTTGTTACATTTATTGGTCTTCTGTATATTTATAACTTGATAGCTGATAAAAAAGGGATATTTTTAATAATTTTTATGGTTACACTGATAGTAAATTTGGGAATAAAAAGTATTATTTACAATGTTTCTGTTCGATATGTTGATTTTTTTAAATAAACTTTTAATAAAATTACTCTGTTATTATTTTTTATACACGACTGCCCCAAAAAAAAGAAGTTTTATGTGTTCAGGGTTAATGTATGTATGTGAGTTTCTTCATTCCACCATATCTTTAAAATGCCTGAACCGATTTAGGTGTATGGGGTATCGTTACAATCCTTACATCGTTCCGAGTAACATAGGCTAATAAAAAATAAAAATAAACCGGTGGTCACTTTAAAACTTAAATGAATACCAGCCTCTATTTATTTTTTTAATGGACCTGGTCGTGTTTATGTTTATCGTCTAGAATTTGACAAAAATATTAAAAAAATATACAATGTGTTAATGAAATAACCCAACACCTGAAACTAGTTTGTTTAGAATCGGCAGCAAAATCGAATACAATAGTTTTTAATATAAGTTATTTTTTTCCAAAGTCAAAGTCAAATCATTTATTTCAACTAGGCCATCATAAGGCACTTTTGAACGTCATTACAAGAAAATAAAAATAGAATCTAGTTCCCCCTTCCAAAAGGTAGTTTTGGCCCAAAAAACAATTATTTGACATGCCGTATCTAATACTTTTTAACGACGCTGTACATTACTGTCCCATGCCGCCGTGTCAACGAACGTTTGATAGCGGCGCGGTGATAGAGCTACGAATCTGTAAGAAGTAGCGCGACAACAATATTTATAATTATCTTTTACTATAATTTATGAAAATAAATAATTATACGTCATATCAATTTATTAATATAAAAATCGGTTGGGGTGTCCGAGGTTTTGGGTAATTTCATTAACACATTGTATAAGTCACTGTAAATAAAAAATGTCGTAAAAGAACTGACGAGTAAACAAAGTACAAATACATGTGTGCAATTTTTGCAGCCGTGTTTTTTAATTTTAATTTAATGTAGTAGCTTTTGAGACCATAAATATCTCCGTAAAAGCCTAAACTTGAAATTTAAATCGATTACTGCCTTTGTTTTTTGATATTTTAGATATGATACGAGCTTATCAAAGAGAAGTACGAGTATATAGAATAAATTAAAAGTCAAAAACTTTTTTTAAAAACAAGCTTTTATTTAAATGCGCCAAAAATATTAAAACAGACTCGATGGGGTTGGTCGTTGCATTACAGAATTCCTATGGCCACCTTCCAGCTCCATCATCAGATCAGCTTTATGTCATCATAATATTGGATTGTCATATGATATACACATGTGTGCAGAATTTTAGCACAATCGGTTGAATCTGCATCAAAATTGAGTTGCAAGATGCCACCCGAACAAACATAGTTACATACATACATTGCTAGTTGAATTAAAGTTTGTAAAAAAGCCGCTGTTACTCGAGTACAATGGCCAATCGACAAACTCCCTTACTTCTCCTAAAATTGTTTGTCCGAAAATTATTATCCATAACACGTTCGCTATAAACTTCAGAAACCATAATGTTCAAAATCCCGAAATTTTGTTTAACATAATTATCTTTAGTTCTAAAAGTAATCTGGCATAATATCGAGTACTATAATAATTGAATCTCCTAATTTTACATGACCTGAAGTTTCCTAATTATTGTGTTAAATAATTTGTATTATTCCGAATGTTCATTTAAAATATTTTTTTAATTCCCAAAACATTTGCTAAAGATTAGGTTTTAGTGACAGAAAAGAATCGCTGTAAATCCGACTCCACGCAGTCTTGTCTGCCCTACCCCTAGAGTGTAATTTAAAATCGCGTGGGCGCGGAGGGGCGAAGCGGCCCCCGAATTTAGGACCAGGTGGTGAGCGTTAAACCCATTTGCGACGATTAACTCGCGTGGGAGCCTCGCAGCGCTGGAACCGTGACAGAAACCATGGCTGCTGCATGCTGGCATGCATGCTGCATGCTTGCTTGACTGTGCGCAAGAGCGAGCGAAGCGAGCTCGGGTTTTGGGGTATCCCGTCTAGGACAGGTTAGGTTAGAAGGGGATTGCCATTGCCTTCGTGGTTTAATTTTTTTTAAACCACACTGAAGTAGTATCCCCCCGAAGCGGGCTCCGTCGAGCCACTTTGGCGAGGGGAAAGGCTGGAGGGACTTTATCTTCCCGCCTTCGCCGTCCGCCTTACGACCCTATTAAGTGACTTGATATAAAGCCCAAGTGGGGCTCCTTCGAGCATCTCCTGCGGGGAAAAATGGTGGGAGGATACCCCACCAGTTCCCCCCAACCTCCCCCCTCTGCCCCATCACTATCAAGGCGACTTAATTCTAAACCTTCCTTACCCGCAAAAGTTTTGTTATACCTACAAAGTTCTAAGAATATTATTATTATAAGTATACATCACCCCACCAAAAACTTCAGCACTTCAGGAAATACCCTAATATTTTGAAGTCTCATACAAATTTAGGGAATGGGGGGCGAAAGTTATAAGTTTATGAATTTTTTTGTTGGTTGTATACTAAACTTAGATTACATATCAAATTCCAGCTTTCTAGCACTTCAGGAAATAGCCAAACATTTTGATGATCATCAGTGTGTCAGTGACGAAATCGGTGTATTTTTGTTTTGATATCAATAAAATCCAAAGTATTAGAGCTATTCAATTGAGACTTTGTATGTTTAATTAGTCTATTATTGACATATACATTATTGAGAATATGAACTATCTGGTACATCGGAAACCAACTCTATGAGGGTTCAAAAAAACGGCGAAACACTTCGAGTAAAGGAAGGTAGTGCGCTTCGCTTGGCTCGTCTTGGCGGGGGCACTATTAATTTTAATTTAGGACTTATAACTTTTATTGAAAACGGTTTTCTGTCTTTTGTATATTATTGATTGTAATATTTATGACATACGGATTTAGGACATATTTTATTTAGAGATTTCAATTTTATGGCATGTGATATTATGTTATATTAATTCGGGTAAGTTATCATTCGAGCAAATGATGATAAGGACAAAAAAGTTATGGCACTTTAAATTATGGATAAAAAAGTTAGGTGACACAATAGAGAACCTGGACTATCACTTAGACCATATTCTAGTTAATAGTTTTAAATAGGCGAAACTATACCTTAAACCTTATAACCTACCTTCCCCGAATCCCCGAATTAATCGTCTAATAGCAATGTTAAATAACTGAAGAAAGATAAAGTCTAGAAACACAACAAAAAAGTCTCATGCAAATCCTTCCACTATAAACTTCGTTGCCACTTGGCAGGTATTTATAAGCGAATTGCACTCGGCTATTAGTACTAAACATATTTTATTTCTGTAACTTGTTTGAAGTTAGCAGAAACAGTAGGAAATTTTTATATTTATTTAGTGAGTTGTCATGCATGTGGGCTTGAGTGTTATTTCTTTTAATATTTTAAAGATTTTCTCGCACTAGCACTTCCCGTGTAGACTTTCAGATATAATTTTGCTTAATTTGTGTTGCGCAGTGTACCTAAGGGGCAATTATAGATAAATTATTTTCTTTTGTTTTTTACATGTGAGTATTTTTATTTTATTTGTATTTTTTATTTGCTCTTCACTACGTACTGTATCATTATTTATTTGGCACATATGCAAGCGCAGCCACGATGCGAACCTAACTAAAGATTACACTCACAAATGTAAGCTTAAAAAACCTACGAAATGATTGATAATACAGTCATTTATATATCATTTTAAGCATGATTCTCTATAATGAATGTGTGCTTGCTGAAAATGGTTTTTCATGCTTACTTCTCGAGCTTACAGTATTGTGTATCATTTAAAGTGTAGGTTTATTAATTTGCAGTATTCTACAGGGTTCGAATAAATTACAAGTGTAATTCGACGTATATACCTACGTCAGAAGCTCATAGAGGGGCCAAAATACGATAAGTTGAACACCCTCATATGTATGGCCGAAATTCAATCCTAACTATCCTAACTAATATTATAAAAGCGAAAGTAAGTTTATTTGTTACCATTTTATCACTAAGCCACTGAAACTATCATCCGGAAATTTTGCATATACGTTGCCAGATGTACAGGAACGGACATAGAGTACCTTTTATCCCGAAAAAAAGTACTGTTAGTCTGTAGCAGCCTCGGAGTCTGGATTTGTGCCCGGTTGATGGCAATAGGCTCGCCCCCTATTACATGGGACTAAAAAAAAAACATAACTGGAGAAATGTGGGTGTACTAATGGGTACGCCTCTGCCTAACCCTTCGGGGATTACAGGCGTGATGTTATGTTTATGTAAAAAGTACTGTTTTCGACAGAAATCACAATAACGTTCTTATGATCATAGATGGCGTCACGTGTCCGCGTTCCGCGACTTCGTCTGTGTCCGCGATAACCAAAATTTACGCGGACGAAGTTGCGGGCAAAAGCTAGTATTTTATAATATTGTGATAGTTGTAGCAGTATTTAATTAATTACAGTAATTTTGTAATAGTTTGAATGATGTAGGTTTATTTTTATTTAGATTTAAATGTCAATTATTGGGTAAATATCGAAAAACCCTTGAAATTCTAATATCGGCCATACAAATGGGGATTCAATTTGTTGCATTTTAAGCCCCCATCAGCTCTTGACGGATATACCTCGAATTACAAGTAGCCCTGTATAAAGTAAATTAGTTTGCAATTTAAATCGTAGTGCTATTTATATTGGCCAGATAAACTATGATACAGCTTAGCTTCCTAGCTGAACCTTACCTGGCCAATTCAAAAGTAGTTGGATTTGTGTTTGTGTGAAAATAGCACTTCGCCTTCTCGCCTCTTACTTTTGAGCAATATATTCTTTGAATTCGAGGCAAACTTGTTTTCTTTTTATAACCATTGGGTTTTTTTTAGGAACCAGTGGAGATGCTTACTGGAGATGGACATTTTCCCACCGCGACAGGCACCGCCTTTACCGCACATGCCTCTGCAACTACCCGCCCAAAACGTGCCCCAACAGCCAAGTCAAAATTTTCAGCAGCGACACCATGCAATGTATCTTCAACTACAGCCACAACGGCTACAACAGTCTTTAGTGTATAATCATCAGCATTTTTTTAGAACACACGTCAGTTATTTAGAACAGCGGAAAAATCGGTTTTTAAACCATTATTTGGAAATCTTCCAAAGCGAGCTTATTTACCGCCGAATTCTATACAATCAGAATAGAAGAAAAGCTCTGGAACTGCAAGAGCTTTACAAGTTATACGAAAGAAAAAAGATTATGGCTGCTCGCAAGCATCAACAACAGGAGCACCTGCATCTGCAAGAAAAGAAGCCGCAAGCACCAAAAGGGCCGACGCAACAGCCGTCTGTGAACATCTATGCGCAAGGATTTCCTGCAAAGAGTGAAGACTTTTTGTATAATTTTAATCCGAGTGTGGTACAACCGAAGCCACCATTAATAATAATGGAAGAAGATACAAGAATTCAGCCAAGCGCTGAATTCGAAGATCTGCAGGATTCCCTTGTGGACAAAACTCTGTCGACTATACCAGATTTAATCCGATCACTAGAATCGGATCAGTCAACTGACTGTCTAAATTCCAGAGAAACTTCTTTGGATAATATTGGAACGCTTCACACGGTGAGTAAAGAAGCGCATTTTAGCTTGCGCCAAGCTAAAGAAACTTGGGGCCATGTCAGTGCACCGGTGAATAACGCCAACCCTACAACCCATACCGAAAAAAAGCCACATGGCAACGTTACATGTGACGGAGCTTTTAGCTCAATTTTCAAACCCAACAGGGAAAATGCCTCGACCAATAATATGATACAGGGGCCCAAAAGTAAATCAGTTGACAAAACGATACGAAGAAATGAAACACAAACGAAAGCCAACAAACAGCATACAAACAAAAAAATATCCAACGGCTATTTCAGCTCCATTTTCAAGCATAAAGACGCAAACAAAGAGAGAAGGGAAAAGGTCCTAGAAAATAAAAACTTGAAACAGTGCCAAAGGAAAAAAGAAAAAGAACCAGACAACAAAAATATATCTACAGAGGCTGTAACCGCACTTCTTTGCAATAATAGCTCAACCTTGTCTTTGGAAATGCCGACTGGTATACCAGTAGGCTGTGCACTTGATGCCATATGCTTTAATAAGAGCTGCAGTAGCTCTATTGAAAATATAATTCATTTAACCAATTTTCCTGTGCTTTTTGGAAAAAATGGGGTCAATGATGCTAATAGAGGTGCACAAGGCGAACCAGTAGACAGTCTACCAGGTGGAAAATCAAAGCATTTTAAAGAAGATAATATAGAGAGCTTATGTTGTAATTACTCCTATAATGGTCCTTGTACGTTATTGGAGGATAGTAACACAAAAAATGACCTGTTTCAAATGCAACCTACTTACGACACAAAAGCTGAACTAGACTATAAGAAGGAAGGCTTGCCATCACTCGCACAACTCACTGAAGGGCCCAAGCGTCGGGGAAGGCTACGTCCACAGGCCGAGTCCACCCCGCATGCATCGGCTGACTGTACTGTGCCTCCTATCGATGTGCGTATGACCCGATCGCGTCGGCGTCTAGCTTGTCTTTGCGAAGATCTTGAAGAGCTACCACCACAAAAACGTGTCCGTAAGACTTCAACCGTGACTACACCACGCCCTACGACACGAGCTTCAAAGAAAACAAACACATCAAAATAATTATTTTTAACTAAATCATTTATCTAGTTTTTAATGTAAAAGAAAAAAAGCAAGAGGTGAATTAACACCCTCGTACCGCGACTGCCAAAGAGATATCGGGTGCTTGCTGCTGTAACAGCAGTTATATCAGCGTGGTTTGATCCAGAGATATTCTCTATTCGAAAGAAGATTTTGCATTTATCACTAACCTAGTAAGGGTCCGGACACGAAACCTGTTGATAATTCAGCAAACTGGCGTATAAGCGGCTTTGTATACGAATACATTTGAAAATAGTTTATTACTGATTGTATTCTTGCTCACGACAGTCAACGACATTAGCTGTCTGAAATGATTTACTGAACTGATTCGCAAACTGGCGTTGTGTCCAGAGCCATTAGACTAATAGTATATCATGTAGGTTTTAAAGAAATTATTATACTTTCTCACTACTCTGATGTTCATTCATTTGACAACAATTTTATTGGTGATTATAGTCTACAATAATTAATTTAAAGTAAAATGTCAAAAATAATTTGTTTGCAACGAATTTTTGATTTCAGTTACGTAGGTACCTACATAATTTGGAAATAAACGTTAAAACATGAATTGTTTCATAAAAAAAGTACTTGCTTATTTTGTTAAAATATTTGATGATTGTTTTTATAATCACGCGTTTCAACCGCTGTAAAACGAAATTTATGTCAAAATTGATGTTGTTGTTTAAGTGTTCATAGGAATAGTTATTTGTTGCTATATGAAAGTTAAATTAGGATTTTAAGTGACCAACTGAGGTAAAACCCCGAATAGTGGTAAATCTTAGGTTTTACTTCTTAATCTCAATAAAATCAAATGAATACTTAGAGATAGAAAAAAGAGTTTACGTAAATCTAACGAGCTCAAGTATTTTAAAATAATATTATAATAGGAAGTATACACGTCATTTAATTTTTATAGAGATACTTATGTCAAGATTTACCACAATTTGAGCTTATATACTTATACAATGTTTTATAGGCCTTTGTCCTACAATGGGTCATTAATAGGCTGATATTTAAAATTAAAAGTTATAGCCTGTTTCACCAACTCCTAATAAATATTTAATAAGTCTTACCCTGTATATAATTCCAAACTAATTCTGTTTGTTTCTTTCTCCCTGGTATATAGTGCCTACCGATAATGTGAAACAGGCTCTAAATTGCGAATTGTGATCGACAACGTTGTGATAAAACCCTAACTTTGGGTAATGAACTTGCGAGACTGAAAGTAGAGTGTGTAATCATCCGAGAGTAGCCGCTACTAAGCTTTGCAATATTATTATTTTATATTTTTTCTTAAAACAATTGCCAAATTTATTTAAAATACAAGCCCTTATGTTCGCTCTTGTTTCTTTAAAAATACCAATATCTATTTATTTATTTATCAAAATTTTATGCACGTAATGTAAAAAAATATAATGTACCTACAAAGGCGGACTTAATGCCATAGCAACTTTTTTTTTCTTGCTATACAGAACAAGCATTATTTATAACTTTTTCATAATTAAAATCGAAAGCTTTAGTAGTTGCTAAGATAAGCGACTGTGAATGAAATGAAACTGTGAAAGGGTCGCACTAGGAGGGTTCCATTTTCACGATTTTGGTACGGAACCCTTAAAAGTGAAAATATATTGAATTTAAAATGAGTATCAAAACGTTGTCCTGCCTATATTTGGCTTTAACTTTTATAATATTAAAATAAAATGTTATAAATACATACAAAATATTTATGAACTACTTATATAATCTCTCTAGAATAAACTGTTTAAAACAAAATGTAGATGTAGTGCTATATAATATAGCACTACCCTCTGCCCGCGACTTGGTTTGCGAGAAGTTTCTTACGGATACTTAAGCTTTTAAAAAGAGTACTCAGGGAAATCGTAACAAAAAAAAAACATAATTGTTAAGTTCAGGCCTGAAACTTTTGGACTTTACTAAGTATGTTTCGAGAAAATCCCACTTGACTTAAGATTTTGTTGATTTTTTCATTTTCTGTCGCATTTTTTGGAAATATTAACATTGATAATAACTCCTGAAGGTATGATCTTTGATCAATAAAAAAGAATCGCCTATCTAATTATTATACGGAATGGCTAAAACTTAGTTCAAAGGGAAAATATTATTTGACAAAATTCGTTCCAGAACAGGGACGCAAAATAAAACAAAAGTAGGGGGAAATTACCCCAAAGCAGCTTTAAAATCTTCCAAGTACCTACAGCTTTGCAAAACAATACAAATAAACTGAATTTATAGGACATTTTCGATGTAATCAAAGCTCGAACATGATAAGGCGAAAATAACAGTATTTTAGTGTTCAAGTAAAAGACCGCGTCGCATATGCACACGCGTATTTGCGCACTTACGCGCAATGTGCACTTTCGCGACGCAGTTGTCAAAGCTAATGATAATTAATTAAACCGAACTTGTATTAAGTTTCAATGAAAAATGAGCTCTAGGTCATGTTTATTATTTGCATTACGGTTATTCTTTTCAGTTTGCATGCAAGTTAGGATAATAAAAAATAAGGTTTAATAAACCCGTGGGGTATTAGTCGGTTGGAGGCCGACTCTCACTGCTCCGCCTTTCACGAGGGGGAGGCAGACCATGAGAATTCCCTCACGAAAATCGATTTCAATTAGGATTTATTATTATTTTATTATTTTAATTTTTGTATAATTTTTTATTAACCAGTAATGTAATCTAATAACGAAAATTACATAGAGCTCATATTGCATTGAAAACTTGATACAGGTTCGTTTTAATTAATTATCATCAGCTTTGACGACTGCGTCGCAAAAGTGCACTTTGCGCGTAAGTGCGCACCCACGCGTGATGTGCGCATTTGCGTCGTATCCTTTCACTTGAACACTAAATTATTGTTATTTTCGCCTTATCATGTTTGAGCTTCGATTACATGGAAAATATCCTGTAAAATTCAGGTTATTTGTATTGTTTTGCAAAGCTGTAGATCCGTGGAAGTTTTTGAAGCTGGTTTGGGTTACTTCCCGCTACTTCTGTTTTATTTTGAGTGTCTGATTTGAAATGCGTTTTGTCAAACAAGATTTCTCCCTTTGTAATAAGTTTTTGCCATTTCGAATAATGATAAGACAAGTTTAGTCGCATAATGCCTAATCCTGAAATTGGCACCCGAGTCTCGAAAGGACTGATTAAAAGTTAATCCGTTAAGCATTCTGTTAACTTCGCTATTTAACAATATTAATGAATTAACGCGAATTGCGGCTGATAGCTACATAGTTGGTGTGAGCGCCGCGCCGTAGAAAACACACGGTTGTGTGAGCACACTTGCGTTTTTTTTAGTAGAAACACACGTGTTTCCCTGCAGTCAACGGGTTAACGAGTTAAAGCTCACCTATCAGAATAGCTCTTAGACTACAAAAATCGCAGAACATGCATGGGGCAACTGTAAAAAGCCCGCGGTTTCCGAAAAAAAAAATGAAAGATTTTTTAAATCGACGAAATTTTTTTTTTTCTTCTGCATTTAGAATCATGTACTGAGTCCATGGCATGGTGTTGTTCAGGATTTTATGGGTATGAGGTATAGAGTTGAAAGTTCCTCATCCTCCATCCAGGAAAGATCTATAATAATAAAAAAAATCATTTCACCTTAATGCCGTCTAAGGGCCCTCTGCGAGTTGTCTTCGGCTTTTCGTACATCTTTTAAGGGGTCTGGCTCCCTAGGCTCGCGGGTTACGGAAAGTAAATATTAATTATAATAATAATTTATTTAATTGTTACATAATACATGATTCATAATCGTTGGTAACAGTAGGAGCTTATTAAACTATGTAAGGTAATCTCGATGTCGGTCTATGTGTAGTAATCTGTAAGATGTTGTATTTATTAGTAGGAATAAATAAATAAATAATAATAATAAATGTTAGTAGGTAAGTTTAAATATAAATAATAATTATAATATTCTGACCCAATCATGCTACTTACCCAGTGTGAGTGCAGTGATTGCGTTTTATTAAAAATCATCCGTTTTTCTATAAAATCATGCGCATAAAAGTCATCCGTACGTGCTTCAGCAACCATCGCGGGCGCACTGTAGAAACGCGCCAAAAAATAAATATCGCGACTTATACTTATGTAAATTTAAAAATCTATTATACGAATTTTGACATTTATATATATACACGTTTATAAATACGTTTGTATGTGCGATAGACGTCGCCACAAGATTATGTCGTAAATAGAACATAAAAAAAAACTATATAATGATATCTGTGTACCTAAATAATGATACAAGTGAGGTAAGTTTGTCATTATGGTCGAGTCTGGTATGAAGTTGAGGGTCTAATGGAACCGAGAGTGTAATGGCAAATGTATCGCAAAATTATGTAGTATTAATAAAATATTTGTCATTTAGTCAATAAGACATGTTAAAATTAAGATTAAATGTTTACTTAATATATGTAAAAGTAGTGTTAGAACGAAATGTAATAGCATTAAACTCAATATTAAATGTCATTAAATGTATCAAAAGAATATTGTCTATGGTCTTTATCCTTTTGTCATCTTATTTACAAATCAATCAATCAATCTGCATAGCCTTTTCCTAACTATGTTTAGGTTGAATAGTAGTACTTTACATGGAGTGACTGCCTATCTGACCTCCATAACCCAGTAACCAGTCCAGAGAACCAGTCACGAGAGTTCTCAGACTTACGAGCTTCTGACGACCCTTAACGACTGTCAAAGATCCACGTGTGACAGCCGGGACCAACGGCTTAACGTGCTGTCCGAGGCACGTAGAAGTCTCGGTGTATAAAGCTGGTCACCCAACCACAGACCAGCCCCGGCAAGCGTAGCTTAACCTGATGGATCGACCCGTGCCGCTGTTATTACTTAGTCACGAGGTCCTCCGAATCATCTTATTTCAACAGTCATAAAAAACATACAGTCGAATTAAGAACTCTCCTCTTTTTTTGAAGTAATTAAAAACACTCAACACTCAAGCCGGCAAAGTCTTTGAGGCTTTGATGGTACAATTTTTGACAAGTCTGCACGGTAAATGCTTTTGAGTTGATTATATTCAACGATTGTGGACTCATGAGCTTTGATACTACCAAAGTCGACATTAATTAGATGTCACCCGCCCAGACTTATAATTCTCGAAAGTGCTACGAATGCTTGACCGCATGTGAGCACTGAAGAACCATCAGTGCACTGTTTAGAGTGTCTTAACTTAAGCTCTTGACTTAATCGTATGGTTATAGTATAAACTACGCATAACGGTGAACTGAAGCGGTTTGACCAACCTCAGGCTATTACTTAAGATATTTGCCACAAACTTATTCTGTAAATATTCTAATTCTGTAAATTGATATAAACTTCTGAATTTCATGACGTAATTCCCGCAACGCCCTGCCGAGTGACGGATGTCAAAACCTTATCGAGCTGAGTGTTATTATTAAAATGTAAAGTGTCTATATGTCTTGTCTGTTAATGCGCTCATCATTTTGATTATATTTATGATCGTTGAGTGTTGCTGGTAGGTAACGAATTATTTTCAGTATCAGTCTGAAAGGTACTGTGACAATGAAACTATTCAATATGTCGTTCGTTCATATCATTTGTTGCCTGAAAGCCTCCTGCTGTAATGCTCATAACGATTTGGGTCCTACGCTTTTACACGCATGCGCTAACGTACAAGTACTAAACACCTGTCGTACATATTCTTAGTTCGTTCATACGCCATAAAGAAAATCCGCATTGCGGGCGTATACACCCACCCACCCCCTGCGACCCCGGGAGAAGAGTTACTACATTTGGTCGCTCGCTCTAACACCGAAACGGCGCTCTATCCGATGAACCTACGGGTGGGTATGGGTTGGTAACACGCGCGTATCATGTATCATATATGTTTTTGTTTTATTACCTCGTACCTATCTTCCAAACTTCTAATGTTAAGGTAATATTAGGCGTAACTATTCTTTTGAGGTTTTGCGAAAACAATAGTTACGCCGAATAAATAGGTTTATATTTAATTAAGGTTCAATAATTTATTTACGGCAATGAGCAGGGCACATAGATGGTGGAACTGACGGCCGTTGGGATCGTAAGGCTCTCGAGTGGCCACCACGTAAGGCCTCCCCACGACCTGGTATAGACCGACCAAGATGCGGGCAGCGCAGGACTGGTCATGATGGCTTTCTTTAGCGGAGGCCTATGTCCAGCAGTGGTCGTCGTTCGGCTGATAATATGATGATGATACGTCAGCTTTAGGAACCTTACGAAAAGTGCAATAACTCGAGTTTTGTGCCAAATTGAATTAAGTACATATTCCGAATCAGCAGAACAAGATCTATATTTACTTTTGAGACAGATTTTACGTAGGTTCTATTATGAAGCCTGTTTAACTCGATACCGTGTAGGTAGATATAGTGATGGAGATAAAAACAGGAATCAGGTTTATCCTAGTTATTGCACTTTTCGTAAAGACTGCAGACATGATTTTTGTGTATAATTTGTTCGTTAAAATAAAATAAAAATGATTGAATAAGTAGTAGGTAGGTAATATAAGGGCGGCGGCGCGCTAAGGTAGGTACGCTTGTAATTAATTGCTGTACGAGATCATCGGTTTACTACAATGATAATTGGAGGTTGTTTCATTTTTGTTTATAAGAAAGTAAGTTCCCCTTGTTAAAACGATTCACAAAGAATGCAAAGATGTCGAAAGTTACAGTTAGAGAGCTATTGAACTTTTCTGAGCCTAGTATTTACCTAACGAATAAAGTCACAATAAACTAATATTTTTTTTGCTAGTAGGTATTTTTGTACACTAGTAGGTACTAGGTAGGTAAAACGATTTACAAGAAATGCATAAATATTGAATGTTACAGTAAGTATGCCATCAACTTTACTAGAGCTTTGAGAATATTTTCTACCCTTGCGCTGTGAATCTTCAGATACTCATTTAGAATTTTAGACATGACACATTTTGACACATTTTGTATAATCATGAATAAGCCTCTGTTAGTAATGGCACCGATTTAATCAAAAGAAGAAATAAAACCCACGACTGGGAGGAATATTAACCTAAACAACAGGTCTTCATAAAGAGATCGACCTAATTACGCTGATATTACATAAAAAGCTGTTATTTTGATTTTACATTACGTTACAAACAGACAAATTGTACGTATTAATTTTATTCATTTGTATAGATTTGGCAGACTTTTATATGTAAGCAATGTCTACGATGGCCTTTGGTAGTCGCATCGTTAATCACTGCGTAATGGAATACATTAAGGAGGAAGCTCCTTGGTAGCCTGCGAAATTCAAATTTTCTTACGTTTTTTGCAATTTGCAAGTCAGTATTAGGTTTAATGTTGATTAAAGTATGAATTGCGGGCGTAAGAAGTATGTATTTTCAAAATTATAACCATTTAAGTCAGTATACATAACTCGCACCTTTTTCCCATAGGCAGAAACTACAGAACGCCACCTGCTACGATCCTTACATACTCCTTTCGCTAAAACTACGTTCATACATCTCGTCGTGACCTTTCTGAAGAACCTCACCAATAAGGTCAGTGTAGGTCTTCCTAGGCCGACCCCTCCCTGCGTTACCATTCACCTCTGCCATATAAATACCTTTTGTTAATCGTCTTTCACTCATCCTCTCAACATGACCTAACCATCTAAGCATTCCCTTTTCTATCTTAGTCACTACATCCTTTTTAAATCTGCAACGGTCCCGTATACACCTCGTTCATAGTTACACCACACATACTCCGCAAGGAACGCATTTCCACAGCATTAATCCTACTCTCATGCCTCGTTTGCCATACCCAACATTCACTTCCATACATAAGCGTAGGCACCAGCACGCCGTTGTGAACAGCCAGTCGAGCCTTTTTGGACATGGGCTGGTTGGTCACAACCGCATGTATAGCACCATTCACTTTATTTCCCGCAGTTACTCTCCTTTTCACATCAGCATTAATCTTTCCATTTCTAGTGAACATATTGCTCAAATATATAAACTCATTCATTTGCTCCACACTCTTATCATTTATTTTCACATAACACGCCGATACATCCTCTTCTCTTTCAAAAACCTGTCAGTACAATAACTCCATAAGTCGGTTTAATCCTAAATGTCATGATTTCATGAAGTAGTCATGTAGTCATGTCATGTTCTTTCGGGATACCTGGCTCTATGGAGTTTTATTGCTGACTTAAATGGTTATAATTCCGAAAATACATACTTCTTACGCCAGCGAATCATACTAATCAACATTAAACCTTATACTGACTTTAAAATTGCAAAAAAAAACATAAGAAAAGAACATTGGGAAAAATCGTCCCCACACTTGTAGCAAGTTGTCTCATATAACAAATGAAAGAGCGTAAAAAATACAGAAATTTATTGTATGCAAGTCAACGTGTCAATGATAAGGAATAAAAGTTATTCATTCTTAAAGATGACAATTAATTATTTTTACTAAGTAAGTTAAATATTTTTTTGAGCTACATTCGTTTTTTCATAATTTCTTTCAGTAATTTGTTACCAGTTCAGAATAACATCTATTTTTTTTATACATGGCCTATTAGTGCTAAGTACACTTCTGGGGACGTGGTCCACACAAATTTTCCCATTGTTCTTTGAATTTCGCGGGCTACTGTGGAGCTTCCACCCTAGGCAACGATTAGCGAAGATTAGCTTTACCAAGAGTACCTATATAGTCTAAAATTCTAAATGAGTATCTGAAGATTCACAGCGCAAGGGTAGAAAATATTCTCATGTTCAAATATTATACGTACCTACTGTTTCTATTTGGTCTGTTTGATTTGACATTTACTTAGGTCCATGTCCCACGGGTCTCGTCTTTCCAAGTCGCCAGTTAATACGTCAAATGGCACGCACCTAGTGAAACTATGGATTTAGCTGTTGTGTCATAATAAAGCACCTATAAGACATTATTTTAAATGCTTGATGCTACGTATCTGCTGACTCCCCTGAAGCCTAATAATATAGCGCTCTCAATGACAGTAAGGGATAGTCGAAAACTACATAAATAATAATGTAAATTTTATTTATTTGTATAGATGACCTATAAGACACTGAAGTACAGACCTTTATAGGTAATAGTCCAGGAAATTAGTCAAATTAGAGCAAGTATCTCGGAATGAGAGATAGTTAGCTATACGTTTGTATATACCTTTATTTTGTCACCCTTAACCTTGTCTCAAAACCTACTTATCATAGGGTGTCCGCGACCTAAGTTAGATATTTCACGGTCTAAGGTAAAAAAAAGTTTTTTTACACATTTATGGCTAATATCTTGTTTCCTATGGGTTTTATGCTATATGATTGATAACAAATATTGTAGAGGATTAGAATTCTCTACAACTTTTGTTTAATCTTCTTTTTATATGTTGAACCATTTTTAAGATAGAGGGTATTTTATTATATTATTGATGAATATATAATTCTAAATAATTTGCATTTTTTATTTCATTTTTTTCAATAATTCGTTATCCATTCATTTAATAACACAAAATGTCTTAGTTAAAAAATATTTACTTGTTTAGAAAATGGCCGATAACTAAAATTTTCTCGAATTAGCTGTAACACAATTTTGTCAAAGTGAACTCAATTTACTTTTTAGACCTATGTATCCTGCTTATATGTAGGAAGTTTCATTAAAATCGGTTCATTCATTTCGAAAAGTAAGGACTTGAAAGTTTGGCCTTAAGGCGTAAACGCTCATGATAACTTTATAATTAATAGAGTAGGTAAGTGTTATTCAAAGAATAAATACAGAATTATTGAAAAAAAGAATTAGTTATTACGTAATAGTTAATAAAAAATGCAAATTATTTAGAATTATATATTTATCAATAATACCCTCTATCTCGAAAATGGTTAAACATATTAAAAAAAACTTTAGGCAAAAACTGTAGAGAATTTAATCCTCTACAATACTTGCAATCATACAAATAGCATAAAACCCATGGGAAACAAGATATTTGCAATAAACGTGTAAAAAATAGTTTATTTGACCTTTGACCTTGAAATATCTGAGGTCACGGATACCCTACGATAAGGAGGTTTTGAAACAAGTTTTAGGGTGTCAGAATAAAGGTTTATACAATTTTATATGACTATCTCTCACTCCGAGATGAAACCCTAATTTTCCTGAGCTATAATGTTTTAGAAGAAAGACCAAACCAAATAGTAGCAGTAGACTTTGTTTTGTGACTCCAGTACATTTCAGAAAATTTCATTAAATAATATTCACGTCATACAGTATACAGTGTTATATAGGACAAACAGGGGTAGGAAAAGACCGCTTACTAACTTGTAACGACATCTATTTGCACAATTGCCGAACTAACGGGTGTTTTTTTTAGAGGTGACTTTCTAAATGAAATAAAATACCGAAACGAAACGAAACTTTAAAAGAGATTTTAATGTTAAAATAATATAGTATGTTGGCAAAAAAGACTCTCCTTTTTTTTTCTGAATTATAATTTACAAATTAGTCTTATTGTTGGCGACCAACTTTATTAGTTTGACTTTAAAATCCCTTTTAAAGTTCCGTCTCGATTCACCCCTGCCTCTCTATTCACCCCGTTTTACCCGGTAGGTTCGTAAAGTCAGTATAGTGATGTAGGGAAAGGCTGGTAGGTAGCTAACTGTAGCGACATCTATTGCATGGAAGCTACATCGTAATCATAGCGACATCTATCGTAAAATAACTGAACTACTAGTATACAAATAGTAGGTACAGTCCTGCCAACTTATCTGTGAATTGAAAGAGGACGGCACCGTCGGTTCAGTGTTGCTAAATAATATAAGGTGCCCAAAATTAAGTAAGTTTTCAAGAAGAAAATTTCACATTAGACAATAGCCTAAGAGCCCATGAACGCCAGACCTTCCTTATTTTATAAAAGCTGAAAGTTTGTCAGCGCATGCTCCCAACACAGGTAAGAACGATGCACGAACGCTGAAGTTTGGGTAACGGTTACTTTGGCAGGTACACGGTTCTAAAAGTGTGAAAAATGAACATCTACTTTCGTCATTTTATAAAGGCAGATTTTTTGGTATTACCTGCAGAATATTATTAAAAATCACGTCATTCATTGCCAGACACTTATCATGGTGGAAACCCCTTGCCAGACACCCTTAATGTTCATGAAATTACAGGGTGGCCCAGCTAAGGACGTCCAAATGAAAATTTTGGTCTCCTCTCTTGGGCTATCCAAACCGCCCCCATGTATGTTCTACGATTTTTTGCGGTTTAGGAGCTAGACGACATGTTAATATTTATTTACTCATGAACTGTAATAGAGTCAAAAGCTTCTCTAGTAGTAGGCGGGATATTTCAGCATTTTTGTGCTTAATATTTACATCAGCAACTTTTCATTGTGCTCCATATGAGTTCAATGGGATTAAGATCACGGTGATAAGGCGGTAAATATAAGCGTTTGTGTCTTTGCCTTCTAAATTTAAGGCTCGGTTTCAGGCTTGTTTCTCTTAATTATTTCTAAAAGCTGAGGTTTAGTCAAATTCTCTCCATAGTCAATTAAATTTTGGGGCAACCATAATTGCATATCTTTTTTTAAGGAATTCGTATTTGGGACTTTATGCACACAAATACGGTGATAAGGAGCATTATCCATTACTAATATGGATGGCTCTCGTAAATTAGGCACAAGTTTTTCAATAACCCACTTTTTAAAGTTGGTACTATTCATCTCGTCACGATAATCACCACTTTTTGTGTTTGGTTTAAACACAAGTAGTGCATTTGTAAGAAATCCAGTATATCCTCCCGTATGAACAATAATATATCTTTGCCCTTTCGATACAGGCTCCAATACTCCGTCTTCAACCTCTCCTTGCCAACATTTACCCGATGTATGCGAAGAGTGAATATAGGTCTCATCTAAATAAATTATGGGCCGGGGCTGGGGAGATTTATTATTTTTATCCACTGCATGCAAGTACTTAGCTCTTCAAGCTGATATTTCATTACGCTCCATAAGAACCTTCCGATTGGACTGAGATTTTTATAAATGAAATCCCACCTTGTAAAGCAGCTTTCGCAGACATTCACGCTGTCCTGTGTAATTTATTTCTTTCTTTCTCCATAAGCTTTTTAACAGTAAGGACCTCTTTTTTAGAAGAATAAAATTTATGTACTTTCCTCCGTATAACTCCCATGTCAAAATCATCAACATGCAGAAATCTTCTTTTACGTTTTCTCTTCTTGCCTGGTGTCCGGATTTTTCTAACAATTTCATCTGCGGCGTGCCCTTCCTTATATTTTTGAAATTAGTCCTTAATTCACACCTGAAAAATAAGATTATAAAATAAATGTTAGTAGAAATTTGAAATCGTGCAGGTTAGTTTGCCCACTCGCTTAGCAGGTTACCTATAAGATGTACGTTACCGTTACGCTAACCTGCAGCAAGAATAGAAACGAATATTTCGTAGACTTAAATAATTAGTATTAAGTATCGGGTAATTTATAACATGAAAGTTTACAACACTAACCCTGTCGCTGCCGAAATTCGTTTGTATAATTGATTAAATGGAATAATTGGAGACCCCGCCCGAGCTTCTTTAAAAAAGAAGAATTTAGAACAATGTTTCGAGCATCACTTTTAATTGCTTTCGGCATATTTAACTTTATAAATTCAGCAATATCACGACAAAACAACCAGAGAACCCGAATGTAGTATACACTGACAGTCGAATGACATTTCAGCATGACGGCCGTAGTTCCAATTTTCGCCATTTCACAGATAAGTTGGTAGGAGTGTACGTAAACTCAGGTTAGTCATGTAGCGAAAGGCTGCTCGCTAATTGTAGTGAAACCTATTGCATGGTAGCTGAACTACATTCGTAGCGACATCAGACGCACCCTTGTGAACTAAAGTTGTAGGACATCTACAGTATGCGACATCCATCGTACAATAGCTGAACATAGAACATAGCATAGAAATAACAGGTCATAAAGTCAGGTTAGTCATGTAGATCGTAAAGTTAGGTTAGTAATGTAGAGAAAGGCTAGTAGCTAACTGTAGCGACATCCATTGTACAGAAGCTGAACTACTAGTGTACAAATAACAGGCTTGTATAGTCAGGTTAGTCATGTAGATCGTAAAGTCAGGTTACTCATGTAGAGAAAGGCTAGTAGCTAACTGTAGCGACATCCATTGTACAGAAGCTGAACTACTAGTGTACAAATAACAGGCTTGTATAGTCAGGTTAGTCATGTAGATCGTAAAGTCAGGTTACTCATGTAGAGAAAGGCTAGTAGCTAACTGTAGCGACATCCATTGTACAGAAGCTGAACTACTAGTGTACAAATAACAGGCTTGTATAGTCAGGTTAGTCATGTAGATCGTAAAGTCAGGTTACTCATGTAGAGAAAGGCTAGTAGCTAACTGTAGCGACATCCATTGTACAGAAGCTGAACTACTAGTGTACAAATAACAGGCTTGTATAGTCAGGTTAGTCATGTAGATCGTAAAGTCAGGTTACTCATGTAGAGAAAGGCTAGTAGCTAACTGTAGCGACATCCATTGTACAGAAGCTGAACTACTAGTGTACAAATAACAGGCTTGTATAGTCAGGTTAGTCATGTAGATCGTAAAGTCAGGTTACTCATGTAGAGAAAGGCTAGTAGCTAACTGTAGCGACATCCATCGTACAGAAGTTGAACTACTAGTGTACAAATAACAGGCTTTTATAGTCAGGTTAGTCATGTAGAGAAAGTTTTGTAGGTAACTGTAGCTACATCCATCGTACAGAAGCCGAACTACTAGTGTACAAATAACAGGCTTGTATAGTCAGCTTAGTGATGTAGGTAAAGGCTGGTAGCTTAGGGACATTTATTGCATGGTAGCTGAACTACATTCGTAGCGACATGTGTCACACACTGGCTAACTGAAGATGTAGGACATTTATGGTACAGTAGCTAAACTACTCGTGTACAAATAACAGGTTCGTAGTCAGGATAGTAACTTGGAGACAAGCTGGTAGCTAACTGTAGCGACATCTATTGCCTGGTAGCTGAACTACATTCGTAGCGAAATCTGTCGCGCCATTGCGAACTAAAGATGTAGGATATCTATTGTACAGAAACTGAACTACTAGCATACAAATACCAAGTTCGTAAATACAAATAACAGGTTTGTAAAGTCAAGATAATGATGGAGGAGAAGCTAATAGCTAACTGTAGCGACGTCTATGGCATGGTAGCTGAACTACATTCGTAGCGACATCTGCCGCACCCCTGCGAACTATTAATGTATAGTAGCTGAACCTTAGTTATAAATAATAATTACGTAAACTAAGTTCAGTGACAGGTAGGAAAAGGCTGGTAGCTAACTGTAGCGACATCTATTGCATAGTAGCTGAACTACATTCGTAGCGTCATCTATCGCACCCTTTCGAACTAAAGATAAATGACATCTATCGTACAGTAGCTGAACTAATAGCATACAAATAATAGGTTCGTAGTCAGGATAGTTTTTTATTTAAGGAAAGGCTGGTAGCTGACTATAGGGACATCTTTATTTAATACCCATACGGTGACTATCTATCATCATCATATCAGCTGAACGACGTCCACTGCTGGACATAAGCCTCCCTTAAAGATAGCCACAATGACCGGTCCTTTACCACATCGGCGGCGGTCCACCCCTCGGCCCCATTTCGCCTTTCGGTACGTGGTCGCCACCTTACGAGCCTTAAGGCCTTACGACTCCAATGGCCGTCGATACCTATTAGAAAATTATATTATGTAGATCTGTAAGAGAAGTACCAATTATAATAATAAAAATTTATTTAATTCAAGCCACTGAGGCCCATAAATTACTATACATAAATACCTGTAACAACTATAAACTAATACATATAAAAATATAAACTATTGCACACTATTGCCAGTTATGCCACTATTGTGGAAGAGGAAAGAGAAACACAAAAAGTACGTCTAGACGTTACTGGGTTCACGATGTCCTAAATAAGAAAGCACGCTTGATTAATTTTTCGCTTTCCATTTTTGCGTTTATTAGTCGAGACGTGTCTCATAGAACTGATTAAGACTTAACGCGTTAAGAACGACGAGCATACGTGGTTGCACCTCGGTTGCCAGCGTCTTCACCTAAAAATCAATACGTATCGTGCGTGACGTGCAGCCTAACAAGGCGAGCGCCCGCAGTCCGTAGTTCTCAAATATTCGCTAAGCGCATGTGCAGGATGGTCGGAAAACCCGCATTGTGCCGCATTGTGCCGCATTGCCTGCATTATCCGCCACCTGCGCCCTCCCGAGCTTAGTGGCTGCGATCGCGCCTACGTCACCGGACGTGTATCATTAAAATCTAGTGTCTTGAAAAATCAGACCGATACTGCGCGAGACTTGAACTGACTGGCAGAATAGAAACCAGGTATTTATCAAAAGAAACTATATTTTATTCTCTATTTATATAGGTGCTTATTATTTTTACAAGGAACCGGGTTTGGGTTGAGATTTGGAGGAGGGGAGGGGGGAGAGCGATTATATGACCCTTGGCGGTTATCGGAATATTTATTTTTTATTTTATTCGGGTTTATGTGATTAAAATCAAGTGTATGAATGATTCTTAATGTTATAGTGTGATGTGAACCAAGTGATGTGATATGTTTGATATATTTACCTATTTAATGTTGAATGTGCCGCGGTGTGATATTATTATGAACTACATTAAAGTGATTTAATATTGTGATGTGATACAATTTCATGTGTTTAATGTAAAGTGACGTGGTTGTGATTTTTAATTGTTTGACATTTTGTGTGTTGTGTTGTGTTTGATGATTGTGATAACATTTTATTGTAACGTTATTATGTAGCTAACATTACCATCAAATAAATAATTATGATATGAGTTGTGAACATTTATTTTACCTTTCCCTTTTTATTTTCAATAATCATTTTAATCGGCAATTTCTAGTGCTTCCCTCCCTCCTTCCGCAATTCACGGGTAATTTCCTCCCGCTCTCCCGCGCGCTGTATTGATCTAGTACCAACATATGTAATATAATGAGCTAGGTAGCTATTAGGGTGGTAGATGGATAAGCGGCAGCGGGGCGGGTGAGCGGGGGGATGCGGACATTCTGGAACGCTCCTTCTGCGCATGTACAATGCCGCAGAATTACTGCAACCCCGCCCACTGCGGTGCAGCCCTGAGTCCCTGACGCAGAATCTGCCGCAGTCACATCAAAAATTCCGACGCACTCGGACGTGCTTTACTCAAAATCTCGAATTTATTACATGCAGTGTCTGAAACATCTTAGACTGCTGTTGCAGTGGCCGAGTCGGAGTTAATATAGAGCAGGTTAGTGATTTTGAAAAATTAAGCTTTGTTAAATTTTTTATCGGTGCCGTTATTTGTGAACCCCCCCCGAGCAGGGGTTAATATTCTACCTTCTTTGAGGTTTTCAAGTTACGTAAGTCAAAGTTAGTGATATACCTAGTGAGTGATTAGTGATATATACCTAGTGTGTGAAGTGATGTGATGTGATATGTGTTTATATATTTAAGTTTATATAATGAAGTTTGAAGTTATTTGTTGTTATTTAGTAGGTACTATACGTAATTCAAAGTTAATGATATAACCTACAGTGAAAAGTGAAGTGAAGTGTTAACATGCGATGTGATAATGTTGATATACTTAAGTTTATATGATGAAGTTTGAAGTTATTTGTTGTTATTTTGTACTATACGTGAGTCAATGATGAATTGTGAAATGAAGTACCTACAGTGAAATGTGAAGTGATGTCATGTGATGTGATGTGATATGTACTTAATTATGTTCGATATACTAAGTTTAGTAAACAATGTGTGCCTCAGTGTGAAGTGAAAATGCATCATGTATAATGATTTAATTATGTTAAACATATTTCTATTTTGTGTATTTTATGAATTAATAAAGTAACAGAAGCATATTAAATATTATTTATTCAAATAGTCAGCCCTCCCCCCGTCCCCCGCCACATGGTCCGCGCTTAATCGATAAGAAGCGTGGCGCGGAAGCGGTGCGGCTGGAACTGATAGGGGGTGGGTGGGGGCAAATCTCGGAACTCCCATTGCGCATGAACACTGCCGCACCGAAATGCCGCAGTATCGCCCACTGCAGCTTTTCCGCCGTATGGTCTGCGCTTAATCGATAAGAGCGTGGCGCGGAAACGGTGCGGCAGGGACTAATAGGGGTGGGTGGGGGCAAATGTCTGAACCCTCCCATTGCGCATGAACACTGCCGCACCAAGATGCCGCAGTATCGCCAACTGCAACTTGTAGCATCTAACTTAGTCACCGGTGTTGCGTCATTTCGTGGGAACGTGCATAACGTGCAAATACACGGGTTCATTGCTGGGACTGCAGCGCCTTACAAAACGACTGCGTACTTATTGTTGGACAAAGATCAAACGTTAAGCAGGTTTGGCAAGCATTTTTATTCAATAGGCAGCTTTATTTTTACAGCACTACGATTGGATTTGTAGGTACAAACAGAGGTCGTCTGGAGAGATACAGAGGGGAAGGGTGACCTACCTGTACCTTATTCGCCCTTATATGTATATCATAATTTTAGATAACAATAGAGATTAAGGGTTTATAAATAGGGTTAGGGTTTGAAGATTATTACAAATTGCGATCGGCCTTCCAAGTTTTTTTTAATGCAGTTTTATAGTGATTTGGTGCAGTGGTGATGTTTCATTTTAAGTGATACAAAAAGTGATTTGTTTTGTGTTAATATAGTGTATACAATGATTTCGTGCAGTGTTATATTTCAAGTGATACGACATACCTAGAGTGATTGTGATGAAATTGTGTAGTGTTTAAACTTATGATATATTTTTTTTAAAGTGATTGATGTCTTTCCAACAGAGAGAAGATGGTTACCTAGGTCCCATTATGTGACATACATATATACAAACTGCTGCTAGTTATAATGATGGGAGAAGTGACTGAAAGGAGACCAGAAGACCGAAGAAGAAGATCGTGGCTGCGCAATTTTCGCCAGTGGACCGGCATCAACAGCGCCACTGAACTGTTCCGCCTCGCGAAGGACAGATTGAGGATTTCAGAACTGACGGCTTACCTTCAGTAGTTGAAGAGGCACTACAAAGATGATGCTACGTACCACTTTTTTAATGCTTTGTGTGCGGTTCTGATTTTGTTGTGGTTTGGTAATAATATATGTAATGCTAATTATTATTATTAGATTTGAGTTCAATAAATATAATGATATTTTTTATTTATGATGTTATTATTACGCGCTGATCGTGTGATCCTTTCCTTGATTTTTGATCATTTTCGTGAGTTTTGCGTATTTCTATGTATTGATTTATTTTATTGTGTGTAAATAGAGTTACATTTACATTTTGGTAGGAAATACTTTTTAGGCAGATAGGTTCGATAAATACTAGGGAAGTCCCGACTGGTCCGTAAAGCCGAGTTTTCGGCCAATTTCGTAGACGGCGACTATTCGGCAAAGAGCGCCGACTACTCGGCTTCTTCCTTTGTAGGTATGGATTTCTCAATAAAATGTATATAGGAGGATTTTTAAAGGTGGTAAAAATCATCAATTGCTTCCTTCCGCACGGAGTGGGGCGGAAGGGACTGTCAGACTTTTTCTGACTAAAAAACCACCCTGATTCTTCTGTTGCCCTTTACGTTCCAGAGCCACGGTATCCTGTTAAGACGTCCCGCAACCCCGGATATAGGAGAAATTATATTCAATAAAAATCTTGATGGTTAATTCATATTTAATACACATGCCCACCACGAGAAATTATCATTTGGCACCGGTTGGTTACACTTGAATTTACGGGAATCATTGTCCAATTGGTCATAAAAATCTGAATAAGAAATTTTAGTTAAGCTCGTTCACTTTAATGAACAACTATTACTAGTCGGCCGATTAGTCGGCCTCTTTAGAACCGTCTAATCGGCTATTTGGCTTGTCGGCCAAAATCGTAGCCGGCGATCTCTAATTAAAAAAGTTGCTAGGTATCTTTATAGTTTTACTGCATTCAAGTGCAAAAAAATAAATAAATAACTTATAGCTGCCGGAGCAGTGTCTGACATATTTCAATCAAAATAGATATCTGTCGGACCCTCAAGCACGCCACTGCAGGGGGTGGTGTGTGTAATTAGCGTGGCGGGCAGCCGGCCGTAGACTTCTAAACCCATCCTTATACGCATGTGCAAATCTGCATTGCGCAAAATGCTTCCATCACCGTGTTTATATTTATTCATTGGTACTTACACCCTTTGCGGGGTAAGGGGGGTAGGGCGAGTGAAACAAGGGTAGCTGAGGTATTGCCGCTCTTGCCTCCTCCCTGCCGTTGCATGGGTGAACGTGCATTAACTGACTCGTGCGTAATTGAAATTGAGTTCTATCATCTAGCTTTTTAGTAATTATGGCAAACATTTAGTAGCTTTAGATAGGCTTTTGAATCATTCGTTTGTATAGAGGCGGGTTTATTTAATAATTTATGGTATGATATGACGGTTCGTGATTTATTCGATTTTTTTTTTGCTTTGACATCAATAAATAATTAGATAATTGAGTTGGCAAATAAGTGACGTCAAAGTTTGATAATGCCATACAAAATCTATGGAAAAATCGCATTTTGACAGGTCATAAAAAGTACGTCAATTGATGGTGGTGTCAACTAGCCTATTATTGTAATAAAATTTTTTGTTATGTTTAATTTTGAAATTAATGAAATAACATGTTTTTAACAAATTGTTTTTTTTTCGAGATTATATTCGAGAGCACGTAGGACGGAGATGAATAGACCGAAATAGGAATGCGGGACTGCTAATTCTTCATAACGAACATGTATATAGAGCTGCTTTGTCCTTTAGTACCTAGTAGTATTCGTGTGGGATGAGAGTTATCAATATTGCGGGCGTGGTGTTTATTTTTGGAACTACCCTAATACGCAGGTGCAAACCCGCACCCAAAGCCGCGAACGCGAATCTACAGTTCTGAGTTACCTCAGTCCAGTCACCGCTGTTGAGTCGATGCGCGCAGACGTGAACTCAAATTCATTAAGTACGCGGCTATGACACATTCAGGAGTTGCGGGCGTACTTATTTGTAGACGACGGATTGAAGGTGAAGCAGGTATTTGTCGTGTCCGTTATATTTTTCTAGCAGCGCTAGCGTCAGCTACTGCCATTGTATTTATTTTGTGTCCTTCGTCGTTAGGTTTTCGAATCTATACCCATAAATGGTAATCGAGATCAAAAATGTCAAAAAAGGTGTTTCCAATTTAGAATGAAACCTAAATTTTATTGTGTAGTTTTCCGAAAAGTGCTGAAACATAGTGCTAAATTGTAGGCGGGTAAAATGTAATATTGCACACAGTTTTTTTTTATTGACGAAAACTACGATCTAAGCCTAAAATACATATTATATCTGTTTGAAATAAATTCGTGCAAATTATTCTTATGCTACTTAAGGCAGAGTTCACATTCGGACTTTCATTTAGTGTTTTCTACTAGATATCCACCCCAGTTTTGCACGGGTGCTTTTTACCTGTTTACCTTACCTTCGACCTTAGGGTTACAATATTTTTAATTTTGACACGTCATTTTAGCGTCTTTTCAAAAGTATGAAATGAAAAAAAAAAAAAATACAATTTATTTTAATTACTAAGGAAATACAATTAAACAATTTATTTTTATGACTAGGTATCCCTGAAATGTCACTTTCCCAATGACATTTCTTTATTTACATTATTGATCTCGAATTTCATTTCTGGGTATAGATAAGCTATTGCGCATTTTCAGGTCGTAACTTTCCATTTGTGATTATAGGAAAAACTGAATAGTTAGCAAAACATAGTCAGTAGATTTGCTTTTCGGCCATGTTTAATAAACGTTACAATCCGTCAATTTTGTAAAAGTGATTTATTAGTAAAGTTTAACAAACCTTACAATTATGTATTCCATGTGCAGAAAACGTCTGTAGAGTTCAATGACAATATTGTATCTACAACCAATTGTCAAAATTACTTTGTTATAATTACAGACAAATCATAAATTACATAAAATGTAAGTTATTGTTGAAGATTCTTGATTTCAAAAATCTTTGAATTTAAAAAATATTTTGAAACTGAAGTCATGGAGTAGAATAAGAAAATCACGATTCTGTCTCTATTCAATGAGGATAAAGAAATATAAAATTTTTAATGTACCTATAACAATTAGTTTTTTTACTTATTAAATTGAGGTACAAAATTGTTAAGTTCTGACACAAGGCGAGTCCACCTGTCGGAATTGTTCTATAATTTACAAAATATATAAATTTGTAATTATGCGTTCAATAACACAGTTTTCTTTACAAATGTGTAAATTGTCACCTGTACAGAAAAAAGGTTTATTAAAATATGTAAAATTGTAGGTAAAATTAAAAGTTTTGTCTGTTTTCCACCATGGTAAATTTGTAAGTTGTATTCTTTATTAAACAGATACTTGTAAAATACAATTACCTAGAATTTACAATTTGTACCGTTTATTAAACAGTGCCCAGATCCTTCGTTCACAGTTCACCTTCTGCCGTTAGTACATTCGATTTCGTTCATCTCTCCATTAGAGAAGCATAATTCATAGAATGACGTTTACGTAACTTTAGTAGAGAGGTATGTTAATATTTGATCAGTCAGTCTACGTAGTGTCACATAAAAATATAGGCATATTATTTATGTGACAGAGCTCAAAAAATTATGGTAAATGCTAGAAGTGGGTCGTAGTAAGTTGGCGCTTTTTGTTGTCGTCTAGCATTTCAGCTGAGTTTCCATTATGATCATTATTATACGCTGCGATTCCAGGTGGCCTTTGCAAATGTGCTGGTTATTTTTATTTATTTTTTGTAATTATTCTTATTAATCGATGCGCTAGTTTTGGAGCTAGTGTTAGGCTTTCTCTTGTCATTTGCTACGCGTCTACTATAAGCGTTCTAAAGGTGCGAAAATAAGTGTCTTACTATGTCCATTTAAATAGTTAGACTTGCGTTACGGCCCAAACTAAAAATCACAGCGACGATAATCATGCGAAAAGCAAATGTATTTTTTTTGTACTTTTTTATTTACTCGGGTTAAAATGTGATGATCAGCAAAATGAACTGTTATACAGGGAGGCCCAGTTTGTGATGTCCAAATGAAATTTTTGAAAGCCTCTCTGCTTGGGCTTCCCAGAGCACCCCTATGTATGTTCCACGTTTTTTTTCGTTTAGGAGCTAGACTGTCTTTATTTTTTTTTTGCCTTTGATCGAAAAAAAATACTGGTGCCGATTCCCTTGTTCACAAACTAGACTAAATTTAGAGAATTGACATCTCTTACTAACATACAGCGAAAGGAAAGGGTGGTGATATTCCGTGACATTAAAGAACTAAGTTAGAGATGTCAAATTAGTTTTGCCTTAAACTTCTCCGTATTTTTAATCCACACGTTTTAAGATGTCAACTATAATTGTGTGGATGTGTCAGATGGACTAAATTTGACAGTTTTTATTTACATTAGTCTCTTTCTTATTTTATTGGACAGAAAAAGATGGAAATAGTCTAATTTTAGTTTAGTTTGTGACCAAGGGAATCGGCGACACTGTCTGTATTATCGTCACCCAAAATGACTAATATTTAATTCAAAGGAAAAAAATGTTGTTTTGTAAAATTCGTTGCAGATATTAAGTCATTGCAAATAAAACAAAAGTAGGGTGAAAATGACGTAATAGTAGTTTTAAAAACTTCCATAAACCTATTTCGATCTGTTTCGACATTATTTGGTGCCGTTCAAGCTCGAACATGATAAGCCGAAAATATTTATATTTTTGTGTTCCAAGTGAAAGCTGATAAAAATGACTTAAAACAAACTTTCATCCAATTTTCAATGCGTTATGAACTCATATTGCATTGAAAACTTGACAGAAGTTTGTTTAAATTCATAGCCATTAGGGTTCACTCTTCTCTTCTATTTCTCAGAAGATAAGAGGGTTCACTTATGTACTAGAAAAGGTTTTTTTTCGCCTTACCATGTTCGTTGCACCGTATAATGTTATGTTCTGTAAGTTATGTGTATTGTTTGGGAAAGCTCAGGGTCCACGGAAGTTTTTAAAACTATTTTTAGGTAATTTCCACCCTTCTGTTTTCTTTTGAATGTCTACATTTCTGCTACAAATTTTGCAAAACAGCATTTCTTTTTCTTTGAACTAAGTTTTAGTCATCTAGGTGTCGATCAAACAGACTGTATTTATCGATCGAAGACCTTACTCTCAGGATTCATTATCAATAAAAATATTTCCAAAAAATGCGACACAAAAAGAGAAAACGCAGCAAAAAGCTGATGCAAGGAAGAATATTCTAAGAAAATTATTAAAAAAAGTCTAGCTCCTATACTAAAAAAAAATCGTAGGACATGCGTGGGGGGTGGTTTAGATAGCACAAGACCTTCCAAAATTTTTGTTTTCCCGTCTTGTTCTAGGCCTCCCTGTATTTAATGATCACCAATATCATTAAAAAAATATACATCTATCTAAAAATATTAAAGCGAAAGATCACTCATTCACTTACTCTTCACGAAATCTCGAAAACCGCTTGACTTATAAATATGAAATTTGGCAGGGAGGTAGTTTATAGTAAGTAGACGTCCGCTAAGAAAAGATTTTCCAAAATTCACCCCCTAAGGGGAAGAAACGTTAGTCCAAAAACGCAGGCAGAAGCTAGTTAATTATATAGGAGGCATTCGGAAGCAATGGCGCCGTTCACAATGCTGCCAATGTCAAAAGTGAATTGGATTTGCCAAAACTTTACTAAGGGTAGATAAAAAGCATTGACATAAGGTTATGTGGTGCTGAATGCTTCACAAATTCCTGCCTGCTTATTAACCCTTTTAATACTCCATCTGAGAACCTATGAAGTAACATAAATCATATGCTGAAGCAACGTAAATTATCGGATATAATCTTTTTTTTAATAAGTTGTGTGAATTATTGGATAGTTGATAAAATGCGATATTTGTTAAATAGATAATTTGTAGGGTCGCTCTTATAATTCAATAAAGATTCCCTATTTCCTGATTCCAGTGATTTCCCAGGTCGGGCAAAGTGTTATTGGGTTTTTCCATCAGGAATTTCTCAGTAGCAGCCTCGGAGTCTGGATTTGTGCCCGGTTGACGGCAATAGGCTCGCCCCTATTACATGGGACTAAAAACATAACTGGCGAAATGTGGGTGTACTAATTGGTGCACCTCTGCCTAACCCTTCGGGGATTACAGGCGTGATGTTATGTATGTATTTCCTGAGTCACGGCATGGCACGTGAATTTCGCTGGACCAATTTCGCTAATTCTTTTTTTTTGTTGTGTTTGTTTTTATAAGGAGAAGGATTTTGAGAACGAAAATTATTAAAAATAAAAAATATTGCGGTACGAAGTTCGTTGGATCAGGAAGTGACTAAATATATAATATAATAAATAAGCTGAAGAGTTTTTTTGTTTTTTTTTTTGTTTAAATCCGACAGGGACCTGTCGGATTGGAAAAAAACATTTTGTACACATGATAGTTAGGTAAATTTATGAGAAATAATTTAATAATATATGTAAACAAACCAGCTGATCCATACATTACGATCTTGTTAAGTAGCACTTTTGGAAGGACCAGCAGTTTTTTTTTCATTATTTCAGGGTTGGTCCCATAGTAAAAGTTGTTCATAATGATGAGTACAATGACTCCTTTTAAGGTTTCGGGTATATTTCATTTATTACTCTGTATAAAATCAAGGTAAGACCCATGGAAGCAGACAAGTAATCAAGACTTAACACGGGTAAAAACCGCGAGTTAAAGCTAGTCTATACAAATAAATAAAAAGTGTATTTTGTAATGTCAAAATAACAGCGTTTTACTAAATATACATTTTACTAATAAATGTTTACAGGGTTGCAATTAATAATTTTTAATTTTAAAAAAGCTTTTTTTTTTTTAAATAGTAAAATCTGTTTTTATCGGGTAATCTCTGAAACGGCCGACACGCTTTTGTCGGGATTTTCAATAAAATTAAGTTAACTGATGTTATAAAGCAAAACTAAGGCAACTCTTATTTTAGAAAAATCCCGCGACTTCGTCTTGACCCGCTAGTCATAAAATAGAAAGGTGTAAATTATCTTATTTAAATTCCACATTTTATCAGCTATTCAACAATATTACAATACAAGTTAAAAAATATATAATAAGGTGTTATTACAATTATAGCTGATGACGTGGCACATTACCAACGCTGTCTTTAAGAAATTTTCCAGCTTTTCCATAATTAATTCGGGTATTTTTTTAAACGCCACTATTTCTCTAATACTATGGACTATCACGGTTCCTTCACACTAGCGTTGGTCTACCTTAGAAACCGCCTCCACGAGCGAGAGAATCGCGGCAAGTCCACGTTTTTATCGTCGGGTAGTCTCAGATGAGGTGTAGTGCAATAGTTTTGTTGAAAGAGTAGTAGTAGTTTTTTTTTTCTTTCGATTACGTTTGACAGCGCACTCGCACTTTAGCTACTGATGTTACGATTGTTACATTGTGTTCACGAGCGAGAAAATCGCGGCGATATTATCGTCGTGCCACGTATTTCAATACATTCTCTTAGAACGTGTCTACACACGGCGATGTTATCGCGGCGATGCGACCAGCGGCTAAAGTGCGAGTGAAACGTCATAGTATCACCGTGCGCTCGCTGCGCCCTCGCAGCAAAGAGCGCGGCAGGCGCGCTGTCAAACGTAAATGAGAGAAAAAAAAAACTCAAGAGGTGTCATGGACACGGATGGATCAGCACCCCCGAAAACCATGGACGCGACACCCATGAAGCATATTTTGTAAAATTTTGCGGCCGCCATCTTGGATTTTCATTTTGACCTCATTTTCGTCATCAGCAGTTCAGCACCCCCGAAAACTATGGACGCGACACCTATGAAGCATATTTTGTAAAATTTTGCGGCCGCCATTTTGGATTTTCATTTTGACCTCATTTTCGTCATCAGCATCCCCGAACACCATGGAAACGACACCCATGAAGCATCTTTTGTAAAATTTTGCGGCCGCCATCTTGGATTTTCATTTTGACCTCATTTTCGTCATCAGCAGTTCAGCACCCCCGAAACCATGGACATGACACCCATGAGGCTCATTACGCTTACTTTGTAAAATTTTGCGGCCGCCATCTTGGATTTTCATTTTGACCTCATTTTTGGCTCCAGCACCCTCGAAAACCATGGTCACGAAACTCATGACGCGTAATTTAAGAATTTTATCCATTATCCTTTAAAGTGTCATTAGAACTTTTGGTCTTAATTTTTTCCGTCTAGCCCTCATTCGCAACAATCGCAACGCGCGATAAGGTACTTCGTTCCATAAACGACTACTACTATTTCAACAAAACTATTGCACAACGCGGAAAGGTGGCGTTCCGTGATGAGGCTTCGCAGACACGCGGCGTTTCCGTTGCGAGTCACGACGATACGCTGTCGGCATAATGGCTCGTTCGTGGAGACTACCCGACGATAGAAGCGTGGACTCGCCGCGATTCTCTAGCTCGTGGAGGCGGTCCCTTAGGCGTTCGATGAACGTATGTGCAGCGCACCGACGCCGACATAACGCGACGCATGCGTCGCGTTGTCGCGACTTGTCCTCTGTAGGGAGCCGTCTCCATGAGCGAGAGAATCGCGGCGATATCATCGTCGTGCCACGTATTTCTATAAACTCTCTAATAACGTGTCTACACACGGCGCTATAATCGCAGCGATGCGACGAGTGGAAATACGTAGCACGACGATAAATAACGTCGCTATTCTCTCGCTTGTGGAGACGGCCTCTGAATTATAAATAAAAACTGAATGATGTCTGCGCTGCGCTAGCGCAACGACAGCGGCAAAGCGACGCGCGCGTCGTGCTGCGTCTGCGCCTGCACTGCGCAGACGTTCATCGAACACCTACGCTGGGCAATCGCCACTATGAAGGGGTCTTAGACTATATATGGCAGTCATTGGTTGTGAATGGGCCATATGACCGTATTCATTCTTCTTTGCATTGCGACGCCCTTCTTAAGTTGTATTTGTTTGGCGATGCCCTTCTTAAAAAAGATATTGGTGTGTAGCTGTAACAAACATTAAGTACTTTATTCATTTTTTTTAAATTAAAGACTCTATTTTTTTTAATACCTAATAACAATAATAAAAAATCTTAAAAATTTTAAGCGTCTTTTTTAACTTTGTCTTTCTCGCCTTTTGGAACACCACAAAAATAGTCCCATAAAAATACGGCCACTATAAACTCCTTCACTTGGGAGGTATTTTTCGTCAACTTGCACTCGGCTAAATAAAACATACAAAGAAGGTTACTAATCCTAAAAAAGTTAGAAAATCACTAATATGTATATGTATAAAATCTAAAACCATCTAAATAGACCATTATGTTGATTACAAAAAAATATAGTAAATATAAAGTTGATTTCTCCATACAAACTTTGGACCCCCCTTTTATCCACTTAGGGGGTGAATTTCGAAAATTCCTTCCTTAGCGTACAACTATAAACTACCTCCTTGCATTTCATCTTTTTACGTCAAGCGGTTTTCGATATTTCGTGATGAGTGACTGAGTGACTTTTCGCTTTGATATATATGTATTTAGATAGACTAGATAAATTAATGGCGCCGGATTTAGTTAGACTTCTTTCGTGTATTCGTCCCGATACGGACACGTTAGGTTCAAAGATAGTACCTGGCTTCGTTCCCACGTTTTGTTCGCTCATTCTAGCCCTCGTCATCTCCTTCGTGTTAGGTTTCGTTGCACCCTGCGCGGGGGTGTAAGTCACATGTAATTTTGCATATCGAATTCACATACTTTTTCGACATGGCCCACGGGAATTGTTCACAGTATTGATTTTAGATATAATGCGGTCTCTGCGTTTTACGCCTTGACCATAGCCGTTTCTCGCGCACGACGCAGACTCTGCGGTGTGTAAGCACATCAAGCCAGTAATTTTTAAAATATATTTTGTTGCTTGTAATTGTGTTCGCCTCAAGTGTTTAGAAAACTGTGGAAATGTGAGCACATCCAGTCACAAATTCAATAAATATTGTTGTTTGAAATCGACTTAAAAACATGAGGCGGTTTTGAATTCGACAGTTTTTTTTTGGATACGTTTGGGTCGATGTTGTAAGCATAGTCGTGAGTCTATATTATTTGTTGGCTTGGGATTTTGTGTTAGTAGATCTACGACCATAAAGAAGATGATAGATTTTCGTAATATTTTGCTTTGTGGTTTATAAAAATGCTCTATTGCTGTAGGTATTGTTATTTATGTTACTCGAATGGTAAACTAGGTGGCTATCGCCGCATTGCAGATGTGCGGCTGCGCGAACCTGCATCGCTAATGGGGCGCGCGCCGCTGCGGATGCGCGAAACTGCATCGCGTAACGGCGCGCGCCGCTGCGGATATTTGCCCCACCCCCCTACTCTTCTGGCGCAGATTGATTTAGTCAGGTCGAGGCCAACGGACAGTATGGACGCGTTCGCTAGTTCCTAAATCTTAAACAAGTTGTGCTAGTATCACAAGGCATCGGAACAGTGTAGGCGTGTAGTGTTAAGAACAATGATTGTGGATTACTGTCCATTCTGCGAGGGCCTGCGGTGAGTAAGCAAATCATGGCAGTACTTTTAAAATGGATTTCGAACTGTTAATCATAAGTGATCTACAGGTTTAAAAAGCTTTTAAGTTATTAACAAGTTTTAATATTCACTCGCATTTCACGTCAATATTTGTGTCGTTTTCGATTACTGACAATTCTGTTGCAAATAATTAATTGAATTGAGAGCAAAAAAAAAAAGAAGAATACTTAGTTTATTTTTGAATCGGAATGCCCTTCACTTCGTACTCGTTCCAGGCTCAGGAAAAACTGGATGGAAATAGTATCACGAGTCCTTAATATTGATATTATTTACATAATGCATTATTAACTCATTTAATGTGCAGTCCGTTGTTTTCTCTTTTTTTTTCCGCAGAGACTACAATAATATTACAAAATGGGTTCACGTCAATTAACAAGTTATAATTTCATCCTGTTTTTTCATTGATGAATAACAGTTAGCTCGTTGATAAATACAGGGTTATTTTGCTACCACCATCCAAATTTTCAGAAATAATTTAGTATCGATAACCTTATCAATTAATGAAAAAAGTTAATAAAAAAAATTACATGATATTAGTTAGTTAGTACCGGACAATGGTGTGTCCGGTACTAACTATTAAATTTGGATGATGAATGAAACGTATCCATGTATAAAGTCGTAAATAAAAAATAAAAAAAAATATTCATCGACCACCTCTAATTTCAGTCTCGAAAAGATGTTGATGTGGAGCAGGTATTATCAATTTTGTGAGAACCTCAGGTGAATAATTTGTTGCGTGCATTGTTGTTCGTGTCGATTTTTTAGGAATCTATGAAAATGATGTAGTTCAGCATCTTTTGTCTAGAAAATATTTTCCTGTTGGTTACTGCATTTTTACGCTAGTGGGTGGGGGTGGGTGGCGCCTATCTAGGTTGACGCATTGTCGATCTCAAGCTGCGCAGAACGGTATCGCGTACCCGGCGCGCGCCGATGCGGATGCGCGAAACTGCATCGCGTATGCAGCGCGCGCCGCTGCGGATACTTGCCCCACCCCCCTACTCTTCTGGCGCAGATTGATTTAGTCAGGTCGAGGCCAACGGACAGTATGGACGCGTTCGCTAGTTCCTAAATCTTAAACAAGTTGTGCTAGTATCACAAGGCATCGGAACAGTGTAGTGTTAAGAACGATGATTGTGGATTATTGTCCATTCTGCGAGGGCCTGCGGTGAGTAAGCATATCATGGCAGTACTTTTAAAATGGATTTCGGACTGTTAATCATAAGTGATCTACAGGTTTAAAAAGCTTTTAAGTTATTAACAAGTTTTAATATTCACTCGCATTTCACGTCAATATTTGTGTCGTTTTCGATTACTGACAATTCTGTTGCAATAATTAATTGAATTGAGAGCAAAAAAAAATAAGAATACTTAGTTTATTTTTGAATCGGAATGCCCTTCACTTCGTACTCGTTCCAGGCTCAGGAAAAACTGGATGGAAATAGTATCACGAGTCGTTAATATTGATATTATTTACATAATGCATTATTAACTCATTTAATGTGCAGTCTCGTTGCTTTCACTTTTTTCAGCAGAGAATATTAAAAAAAGCGTTCACGTCAATTAACAAGTTATAATTTCAACCCGTTTTTTCATCGATGAATAACAGTTAGCTCGTTGACAAATATAAAGTAATGAATAAAAATAAAAATAATGATTGAACTACCACCTCTAATATCAGTCTCGAAAAAATGTTGATGATGTGGGTGGAGTAGGTATTATCGATTCTGTGAGAACCTCAGGTGAATAAGCACATCAAGTCAATTATTGTAAAATGTACGAATAATTTGTTGCGTGCATTGTTGTTCGTGTCGATTTTTTAGGAATCTATGAAAATGATGTAGTTCGGCATCTTTTGTCTACAGAATATTTTCATGTTGCTTAGTGCATTTTTACGCAAGTAGGTGGGGGTGGGTGGCGACTATCTAGGTTGCCGCATTGTCGATCTCAAGCTGCGCAGAACGGAATCGCGTACCCGGCGCGCGCCGATGCGGATGCGCGAAACTGCATCGCGTATGCAGCGTGCGCCGCTGCGGATACTTGCCCCACCCCCCTACTCTTCTGGCGCAGATTGATTTAGTTAGGTCGAGGCCAACGGACAGTATGGACGCGTTCGCTAGTTCCTAAATCTTAAACAAGTTGTGCTAGTATCACAAGGCATCGGAACAGTGTAGGCGTGTAGTGTTAAGAACGATGATTGTGGATTATTGTCCATTCTGCGAGGGCCTGCGGTGAGTAAGCACATCAAGCGGTATTATACATATTTATATCCGGCAAACGCTCAATCGCACTCTTGAATTCTGTAATTCGTAAGTAGGTTGGTGGCTATTGGAGGCTGAGGCTTCCGTACGTTTTACCGCATTGCAGATACGCGGAAATGCATCACGTAAGCGGCGCGCGCCGCTGCGGGTTCCGCCCCCCACCCACTCTTCTGGCGAGCATTGATTTAAACGCGTCAAAGTAAAAGACCGAACAGTATAGACGCGTTCGCTAGTCGATATCTCTGGATATCAATCTATTATTGCTAGCACCACGAAGCAACAGTATAGGCCTGTATTGATAAAGATGATGATTTTTGAGTATTGTCGATTTTGTGAGAATCTTAGGTGTATTGCGGGTGGTAATGTTCGTGTAATGTTCCTGTTTACCGAATATTTTTTTGTTTCCTGCTGTATTTTCCAGTGAGTAGATGGAGGTGGGAAACTGCTATCTGGGGTTTCTAGGATATGGGTTTTATTTTGCCGCATTGTAATTACCTGCCAAGGTGCGCAGAACTGCATCGCGTTCAACTGCGCGTCGCTGAGGTTCGGTTATCACGTACCTACGTTTCTTGTGCCGCAGTTCTCTAACGGGCTGCACAAGACGACGCTTTTCTATATTCTTACTTAGGTACTTCTTACTTCTAGAAGTCGTCATTTTTATAGAAATCTTAATTCAATTTTTCATATTTCCAATTGTGGTTTATCGTGTCGCTACGGAAAGTTTTAAAACACTTAATAATATTTTCTCTGCTATCTTTTTTTTGTAAAGATTATTGAGTACGTACGCATGACGACATCAAGCTTTAATTCCAGTTAGTACCTATAAGCAGAGTCCTGTTATTGTACGTAGGTATACAATGCGAGGTCGGCGTACTACGTATGATCTTGTCAGCAATAGTTAAAATAAGGCTTAAATCATTCACTCGACTCTTTTTAAAACGTGACACCTTGTACAGATTTTAATTAAAATATTATTTTTTTACAAGCATTTACGTAAACATAATTACGAAAGAATAAATTAATTTTATAATGCGAATTATCTATATCTTTTGGTGGTATCTGTTACAACATTTTTATTAACTATTTATTATTTTAATATTGTTTTAGCTCTCAAATACGTACCACCTTGAAGAAGAAGGCGTTTGAAGACGCCGGCATCCCCATTCCTGCTGCTCGGCAGGTAAGCAGTACTGTCACCAGCCATACGCAGTCTGCGCCTCACGTGGCCCGCGCGCCACGGAGAGTGATCATCCTGCCCGCGCCCCCCCCACCTACAGTTATGGGGCAAAATGCAGAGGTTTATAAATCAATGACTAAGCAACCAATTAGTTTTTTTTTCTTAGTTGTGACGTCTTTTTTTCGGTATTTTTTTTGTTATTACAATTAGGCATAGTGTTGCATGAGCCTTTATTTTTGCTAGGCTTTTATTGTATTTTTGTTTGTAGATGTTTTGAAGCGATACCATATATGGAGACAAATAATTAAATACTCCTGGTGCTGTCGCACTCAAGATAGTTAGGCAGGTATATGAAACTGATAGTGTTTTAACGCTTTGAATCCAATGTCAAAATTGTTTTACACTATGAACTTTAACATTTTTAATGATTAGACAACATACTCCAGTTTTTAATGAATTTTTTTTTTTGTGTAACAACACATTTTTTTATGCACTTTTTTAAGACCTAGGTATTTGGTTGCAGTTTGATTTAAGTTATAAACAAAGCTAAACGCTTTATTTTTTTACATTGTTATATTTTTTGTAGGACTTTCATCTTTTGTTTGTAGATAGTTTATGGTCGTACTTTTGTAGTTATGTAGTACATATTAGTAACTATTGGGTAGTTGACACCATTAACAAGACATAAGTTGTTTAATAATGCACTTTAAATTAGCCCTAAAAAACCAATAAGTTTTCAATTTACAGTAAAATTTGATTTTTAGTTGTTTTGAAATCAATAAATAACACTAGTTTACATGATTTTTGTCCATGAAATGGAATATATATTATGGTAACGTTACTTTGGGTGTCTACATCACGGGAAAAATATTAAAAAATTCCAGCACGTCACAACATAACATCACGCCTGTGATCCCCGAAAGGTTAGGAAGAAGTGTACCGATTAGAACACCCATAGTTTTTTTTTAATTTATTAAGAAGAGTTTTCCATAAAAACTACATCTAAATAAACAATAGACAGTTAAAAATGGGTAATTTATGCTCTTTTTATAAATATTTTCTCTCACAACAGAAACAAACCAACAATAGTCGCCTACCATATTTTAGTCCCAAAAACCTTGATAATTTTGCTTAAATGATTCAAAATCGTGGTAAAATTAGCCACAGTGCTCATCACTCTCCCTCTTTTAAGAGTTCCAGGCTGCCTTGTCTACCCTCGGTTAAAAAGCTCTCGAATTTTGTATCGTCCAATATCCTCCTGATTTGAGGACCCACAAATATTTCTTCCTTTCATTTAGCCTCAGAAAAGTAAAACCAAAAGTTTACGTTAAACAACAGTAACGCTCGGTTACGTGGTTCGTTGGCTCTCTCCATATCATTGGTTAACCAGGGATCTATTTTAACCTGAATACCAGAAGCTAAGAACCCTTTGAAATTAACCCAATTTTCATCATGATTTGACACCGGAAATCCAAAATAATGTAAAAAGGATTCTTGCAATGGTTTTGTTAGACCACGATTTAACATCAATTTTTCCACAAACATTACAAAATAGATTAGGATGTAGTTTACACACTCTTAGATGTCATTTAAATATAAAATTAAGACTTTTGAATCATCAGTTCTTTACAAAATAGAACGATGAACTTATTTAAACAACTTCGGGTAGATAAAAAACAAAGACCTCTATATTTCAGAATTGTGAAGTGCTACGAAAAAAAAAATTTGATGCCGATTCCCTTGTTCACAAAATAGACTAAATTTAGAGAATTGACATCTCTTACTTACATACAGCAAAAGGAAAGGACGGTGACATTCCGTGACATTAAAGAACTAAGTTAGAGATGTCAAATTAGTTTTGCCTTGAACTTCTCCGTATTTTTAATCCATACGTTTTAAGATGTCAACTATAACTGTATGGATGTGTCAGATTGACTAAATTTGACAGTTCTTATTTACATTAGTCTCTTTCTTATTTTATTGGATAGAAAAAGATGGAAATAGTCTAATTTTAGTTTAGTTTGTGACCAAGGGAATCGGCACCATTGTCTTAATTACCGTCCATAGCCTACATAATAATATACGTTTCATTTCAAGGACAAACATTTTTTTTTTGTAATCTTGTGTAATTAGTCGATTTAGTTCTGTTTACTATTGCCATACAAAATCTATGGAGGTTATACATTGGTACAGCTCAAAAAAAGTACGTCAATTGATTAGTGGTGTCCAGTACCTAATTACTTAATCATCTGTTTAAAGTGGAACCTCCACGGCACCCCGCGAAATTCAAATTTTCTTACGTTTTTTGTTAGTTATTATACTGATTTTAAATGTTTAATTCTGATAATACATACTTCTTACGCCCGCGAATCACATTTTGATCAACATTAAACCTAATACTGATGGCAAATTGCAAAAAACGTAAGAAAAATTGAGTTTCGCGGGCTACCGTGGAGCTTCCATCTTAAGAACTCGACATCTATCTTAATGAATCCTAACGTTTAAACTGGGGCCAACCTGTTTCTTAAACGTTAGTTAAGTCATTAGATATATGCACCGTTTAACTTATTTTCGTATTGTCATTCCCACATTGTATTATTTATTTTTAATAATAATATCACTGTTTAACTAGTTAATGATACCAATTAGACTGATGCACAATAATTTTGCAAGGTGTTCCAAGCGCGGATCCACCGTTGTTGGCACTGTCCGTATTCCTACAATTCAAAAACGCGGAAAAAATATTAAATTTCAATTATTAATTTGCATTAAGTCCGCCTTTGTACAGTGTATTTTTTAAATAATTATGCCTAAAGTTTAAATAAATAAAAAATATATTAGGTGTGAAATTTATACCAGTTTTTTATTAAATCTAATATACTTTCAAGCTGTAAAAGTTTCATTAAAATCGGTTCAGTAGTTAACAGTCTAATGTGATACGAGTGATTGAGTCCAACTCGCGCTTGGCCGATTTCATGTGACCGTGACTACATCCTTTTATGAGGGCTGGATCCGCGCCTGAGTTGTTTCACTTTGTAAATTAGTTTGAATTTTCTTCATAATTAAAGGCAGTAAACTTGTTATAGTACAGTACAAGCACAATTTAAATATTTATTTAGTTAGTTTTGTTGCACATTTTTCATTTCATAGCTTACTTGAAATTTCATTGTAATTGAATGATAGCTTAACCATAATGATATCACTAGATAAGATCCCCTTACAGAGAATCATGTTTGTATGAAAGCTGGCCGGTCTATGTACCATTTAAAACGCTTACTTTTTAACTTCATTTTTGTCTAAGCAGCATTATATCTAAAGTAGAAATGAGATTTTTACCGAGATTCATTTACATTCATTTGTTTTACCGAATCACTCTCAAAATTAACTTAGTTTTTTACTTTCTTTTCACGTGGTAAAACTTTGATTCGTATACATAGGGCCGGCCAAACTGTCCATGATTATTCGAATCAATTATCTCAAAGCACTTTATCTCCCGAAACCGGGCAAAGGGCCCAAACCAATCTTCCAACATGGTAATTAAAAATAATAATAAGAAAAATAATATTTTTCCAGGTCACGTTAAACATGCTTAATGCTTCGGAGAATGAGGATGTCGACGGACTCAGCGGAGACGTAAAGCTCGAATTTGAATCGAACAACGATGAAGTGGCCACCTGATGTGATATGTTTGATTTCTCTTAAGTTTCACGTTGTTAGGTGTTATAATATAGGCAACAGAACGAACTGTTACTGAGCAATGAGTAAGCTCACGCCCCCGCCAGTTGAACGATCAACCTCGATCCATTTCACCTTGCTGCAGTTAGTGTATGATTAGCATTTTAACCCTGCTCCCTTTCTGGCTGTCACAGCATGTTTTCTCAATTATTTACGCCATTAACCCGTTTTCTTTATGCTGTGATTGCATTTCTTGTCCCCACGTCCCTTTTTTTTTTGTACCCCGTTCGGCTAAAAGGGGGGTGAATGCTTCCATTACTTAATTACTATATTGCAAAATTAGTTTTGAGTTTTGCGCTATAGTTATAAGAACATTATATTTTATTGACTAGCCCCGGTTTTCTCATAATTTGAATAAAGCTTACCATCAAGCTTCAGCCTAACTTTAGGCTGCCGTTTCATTATATAATATTTTGTCCCAAATTTAGTGTAATTTTCGACTTTTTCTCTTTTAAGTTAATATTTAATACTTCTATATTGTTTTAAATTTTCAAACAAAACTGGTTATATGATTAATCGCCTTTTTTGCTATCCTCTTATAACAATAGTTGCCTTAGGAAAAGATGTAGTAATTAAAAAGTTCAATTTATTTGTAATGTGGTTTAGCCCCCGAGGTGTTGCGAGTAACATCTGCTAGTGGTTCCGTTGAGCTTATCCCACTAATTGGATCCAGTGAGTAGGTTAAGCGTGATGGTTGGAGAGTGTGACGCCGGCAAATAGTATTATTTTAGTAAAATTTTATAAGTGCCTTTGGGCTGTAGGTTATGTGTTATCCAAAACCTCTGGGGCTTTACCAAGTAACAGTTCAGCTGCCTATAATTTATTTTCATTCTGTAAACTTTCAGTTCCGTTTTGGTGTACCCACTGGCGTTTGACAACTTTATTTTACTCGTGACGCGTCCTAGGTAGGTCTATACAACCGTTTCGGACACTGCTCTTTGACATCTCGCTCGCATAACATAAGACGGAGGTGTATTGCGAGCAAGATGTCAATAGGCCTTATCGGCGTTTAATAACATCGCTAATTTTAAAGCCGAGTACTGTGTCCATTCAGGTTGTTCTACCACCCTAGGACTCGTCTTAAGTAGAATAGAGTAATCGTTAAGAATTATTGTGATAACTCCTTGTCATATTATTTCAAGTTTTGATGTTATCATTTGTAAACAGGATTATGTTACGTTGTGTGCTCGTCGGTCCGTGTTTAAGTTTCCCCTCATGATTTCTCCCTACCCACACTCCCTGTGTTTATTTAAGGTTTGGTGTTTTAATTGCAGTTTTGATGTATTCTGTTCAATTCGTCAGTGGGTTCTGAATCGTTCGATACAAAGCTGAGGTCACATGACATAGGTAGCATAATTGAATAGCAAATAATAGATATGTAGGTGCATTGAACCTCATTTAGTCTTCCATTGTTACTTTAGATTTGTATCGAGCCGACATGTTTTTTTTATACACGTTTTATATGTTTGCCATATATTTTATAGCAGTTGATAATATACTTCGCCCTTGTTGTACTTTGTTGAGCGACCTTATTTGAAAATTGTCTGTAATTTGTTATTTTAAAAAGTTAATTAGCATCAATTCAATTATGATCATTTATTATTATCGTTATGTTTAGTTTGTTGCTTTTAAAGTTTGTAAACATACACATATTAATTTTTCAAATATTCATTTTAACTCACGCGTTAACAAAATTTTCTTATTGTTGTTTTCTTATTGTATGTTCAATTTCCTTGCACAAAAAGCAATAGTCGAACACTGCCGTAGTTGATTTCCTGCCACAAGGTGGGGGGTCTCGTAAGTCGCGTTTTAAATGTGATATCTGTGTTCGTCAATCGTCGTAAATTGTCGTAACCTCAGTTCGCTTGTTAGCCCAGCTCAATAAAGTCGCTCAACATATTCAGCCGGGGTGCGGTTGGCACGAAGTCCTTGATCCAGGCGGAAATTCAACCATTCCACGTCAAAAGGGTTTGCATAGATTGTCCCAGTTGCTGGTATTAGAAAAGGTTATCGCTGGTTGATAAGACTGCATCGTGAATGGCACGTTCAGCTTGGATTAAGGGTGTTTAAATATCAGTTGCGTTTTTTAGATAAAATAAATTTTCTTATATTATATAGATATATTTACATTAAATAATTTATTTTTTTACGTTTTTCACTTTAGCTAGTTAATTTAGGTAGTTAATTATATTATTACAAATTGTTAAGTTTACATTTTGCAACGGAAAGGCACAGGCGACATATTGAGAGGAAGGCAACATCTGGATTGAAAACCGTCGGAATTAACAACTTACAGACTACCATAGTGAGAATTGTGTCGCCTGTGATAACATCGCAGCTTTTAACATCGAGCATTGGCTATGGTCAGAACAAAAACCACCGACGGTCCCTTTGAAAAGGTCCCGTTTGCTGGTCAAGTTCCCATATGCCCATGAGCTGTGCCACTCCACGGCCACTTGTGACACGTGTACAGCGTGTGGGTATACAGGCGGTAACAGACTTATAACTCGCTACGCCACATCGCGTCAATAACGCATATTCTTCTCGGGAACATTGTGTTTAGGCGCGTGAGATGGCGTAGCGTGCTATGAGTCCGTTTCCGCCTTTATTCTGCCCACCTTGCTGTTCTACTCAATATGTTGCCTTTCCGCGGATTGTCTTATAGGGTGCGATAGCAATATCAACTGCCGCAATAATTACAATACCTCAATGTACCTCGTATTTGAGCATGAAAATTCCAAGTGTGATCATTCAATTTCGAATGTTCACACTTTGGCGCCTTAAACAATACGCCTTACCGATGTATTATATTTTATTAATTTTATATTATTATATTCTATAAAGATATATATTATTAAATATTTTGGATTATATAATATTTAGAGTATATAAAATGTTTTATACCGTAGTTATATTCTAAATTAGGTTAATTATTTAAATAAGCTAAAATAAGTAAAGTAAGTATACTAGGTTAAAAAAAAAATCATCACATCAATGTATAATCGGGGACATTCTTGTTATATACAATAGCAGGTGGTCCATATTGTAGAACTAATTAATATTATAATAAATAAGTTACTTATTACCTACTTATCCCATGATATTCATCGATAGGTAGATAATAAGTATAAAAAGAAAACTTGTGTTTTATTTTGATATTTCAATCTATTGATAATTCAGTTGTTGCACACTGCTTCTACACACACCCACACATCAGGTTCTCGCGGCTCAAAGTGTACGTACGATATTGTTCTTCATTATTTTACACGCTGTTATCGTACGATAATATTGTAAATAGAATTGCCAGGTCGTCAAACCTAATAGCCGAACAGACCAATCAGTTTGGCCGGACATTTGGTAAAAAAGGCCGGACACCCTCCATTATACGACAAAAAAGTTGTATGTAAAATCAAGCAATTTTTACTATTACAAATCTAATCGAAAACAAATAAAGTCGAATGCAAAAGCAGTCTAAGTAGGTACTTTATAATTTATCAGTCAAAAAAGTCATCAGCCAAAATTAAATTCTTGACAAACATTTAACAACATTTTTAATTAAAAACCTAACAAAAGCCGGACACCGTTTATTTTGGCCGGACACGCAATCAAAAAGCCTATGTCCGGCCTTATCCGGACGCCTGGCAACGCTAACTCGGCTAACTGTCAATATCGTACAGTTCGATGCCGTATATGCCGCCACTCATTCAAACACACCACACCGACTTGAGTTGAGGTTGTACAATGCAACTGTAAAAAGGGTAGTTGACATAATTAGCCAATAACTCCAAAACGATAACTTTTTTAAAGAAACACTGTTAGCCCTGATAACCCGATTAATTTTCAATTGATTGTAAAATTAGATTTTTTGTTGCTTTGAAATCAATAAATTAGTTGTCAAATAAGTGACGCCACAGTTCGATACTGGTGCCGATTCCCTTGTTCACAAACTAGACTAAGTTTAGAGAATTGACATCTCTTACTAACATACTGCGAACGGAAAGGACGGTGACATTAAAGAACTAAGTTAGCGATGTCAAATCAGTTTCGCCTTGAACTTTTCCGTATTTGTAATCCATACGTTTTAAGATATCAACTATAATTGTATGGATGTGTCAGATTGACTAAATTTGGCAGCTCTTATTTACATGAGTCTCTTTCTTGTTTTATTGGACAGAAAAAGATGGAAATAGTCTAAATTTGGTCTAGTTTGTGAACAAGAGCATCGGCACCATTGCCATACAAAATCTTTGGGGGAATCGCATTTTAGCAGGTCATAAAAAGTAGACCGTATGTCAATTGATTGGTGTTGTCAACTACGCCGCCTCTGCCCAACACACTGAAGACCCTTTTCACATGCATGCGTTCACGAGACTGTCAATGCCATGCCGTGCCATGACCGTGTGCAATTATATCTCAACTTATAGATACAGAATCCGCTAGGGACTGATACTTATAGGTATACATGATTGTACCATGATTACAAACAACTTTCCGAAAGAAACTAACTATGTTTATAAGCTTTTATGTATCTTGCATATACAAAAAGGAAATGTTTAGTAGGTACCTACCAGACGCCCAGGATGGTCACCTAGTACTTTAATTTGATCTATAATTATGTAGTATAAGTAAGGTTGAGTGTGAAATAAAACAACCGATTGCTATATAGGTACCTACTCTTCTTCTTCTCGAAGAAGAAGAAAATATACCTACTGATCGAATTTGAACTGACTGTATTTTTGACCAACACATAGCTGGTGAACATTTTAAACAACACAGGACCTGGAATGGGTCCTTGAAGGACTCCTGATGAGAAGGAGAACCTTGAATACGACAGCCTGTGTTTTGTGATTTTTTTATATAGGAGGAGAATCATCGGGACAAGTCTTCGCGTATTCCAGCGAGCAATAGCTTCTCTAGCAGCATATAATGATGAAAACAGTCGAAACACTTAAGTACCTACTATTCGTATTAACTACGCCAACTTGTGATAAATTCATGTGACGGGAGGCCTACCGCCACCTCCTAAAACAATTTTATATTCATATTACTTTGTAATATCTGTTGTTGGATTTTCGCTTTGCCGCTTTGCCGAGCGTTGAAATTCCAACTGTTCCAAAGGTAAAATAACATTGTAATAAGATTGTTTTAAGAGATGGGGGTAGGCCCCCAGAAGTAGTTAACAACCTAACTACACCTTCTTCTAATTCTATTCAGTAACAGTAATTTGATATTTCAAAGAAAAATAATGTTAGGTACCATAACCTAGCTAATAGTGTTGGGGCAGTGAACGATTTCGCGTAAAGAATGAATGACAAAAAAATACTTTAAATATTTGTAAATAAGATTTGGAATATAAGAATAATTAATAATCGTAATATAAGGAAAATCCTTATTTTATTTTCTTCTAATAGGAACAGACAGGCACAAGTAAAAGCAAAAAATAATAAATATTTTAAGATGAAAGAAGTTAAAACGCTATTTGACAAGGGACTTAGAAATGTGTCCCCTGCGTCAAGGGGTACTTGCGTATCTCAGATAAAATAAAAAGTTTGCTTATTACATAAATTAAGTTCATTCGATTTCGTTCCTTTTTAGACCGCTCACTATCTTTTTATTGTCAAAATCTGGTAACCGTTTAACTGTCAAGTTACTGAATAGAATTAAAAGTCGAGGCTTATGCCTTGTTTTGACTTGCCAAGACTGGACTTGAATGCCGCGTGGACATCGTTGTAAACTATACGTTCAAGTATTTTATAAAAAAGCAGATTTTAGATATGGGGTGATAGTTTTTTAAAATTACAATTGGTAACTTTTTGTAAGATACGAGTAATTAATACTTAGGTACTTGATAGACACACAGGACTCAGAAGCCCGAAAATCTGACAACCATTCTTACCATGGGGTATCTGTATTACCCAGTTTCTGGATTGTTGTTGGTCAGATAGGCAGTTGCTCCATGTAAAATACTGGATTCAACTGCATCCGGTTAGACTGGAGGGCGACCTCAATGTAGTTGGGAAAAGGCTAGGCAGATGATGAGCATAGAGCTCCACGACGCCTTAGGGAACGCCTAGTAGGTATGGGCTGTATAAAAAACACCAAAGACGTAATTTGACGTGATAGAAGCTATTAGTTGGGGAGGCCAAGATGCTAAATGTGGATTTACTCGAGCGTGGTAGGGCCTTTTGGATTGTGAAGATGAGATGCTAAAAAGAAAAAAAGGTTATGACGTTATGAGATGTCAAGTTATGTCATTTTCACGTGTCATTTTCAAAAATATAAAAAAGAAATCGAGACCTTAACATACTCGAGCGTGTCAGAAATTAATAGTGTATGCATGCGCCCCACGTGTTTCTAATAACGGGGGCATATTAATCTACTGGTTTGCGTGGCCGTACAAAGGAGTTGAAAACGGGGAAAAAAATATTTACTCGAGCGCAGATTTTCAGAAGGGATGTTAAGTAAACCCTAAAGAGCCTCCCATTCGAAAGACTGACAATTTTGTAGCAACCAATACCCATGGCCGAAATTAGAAAATACAAAAAAAAATCGTGACCTTGACATACTCGAGCGCGTCAGATTATTATACCTACTTACAGACGGTTCAGCTTGATGTCCATATCGTGCTGACCCATAATCTGACAATTATGTGGAGGTCTGGAGGAATTCCCTTAACGTGACGGTTTTAATTTTTATTTTTAATTATGTGCCTAATGTAATAAGTACAAGTAATAAAAATAAGATAAATAATTAAGAGAGAAATTATTGGACAATTAAGAAAAGCGCAGAGTGAAAACTACATAGTTCTTAGCAGCTGCTATGAACAACAGTACAACTCTTTATTGATTTATAACTACTTCGGCTTATGGAAATCGGCAGATTATATTATTTTCGTAATCCTTGAAAGATTTCCTTCAAAATAAAATGAAAATTAACCGCGCTCGGGATGTCCAGGTAACATTTTTTTTTTGCATATTTGTGACTTTGCTATTTCCTTACGTCACGCACAAGTCGTCAGATTATTGAAATGCACACTTTTCTGCATGTAATTAACTTACCTCATCAAATGACTTCTTCCGTCCTGGGTGGGGTGAAAGGGACTGTCAGACTTTTACTGACTAAAAAACCACCCTGTTCCTTCTGTTGCCCTTTACGTTCCGGGGCCACGGTATCCTGTTAAGACGTCCCGCAGGAGTATATTATCCAACGATCGATTTTTATTTACTATTCTAATCGGCTGCCTTAGCTGCCCGGCCCTATATACAAGGCTTATATTAACAGGGAGCAAGATCCCCCCTTATATTAATCTGCCGCGCTCGAGTAAATCTAAAAATCCCTTCGTGGGCTCCCCAACTATAGTTATAGATTCTTTATTATCTACTTATCCAATAATTAAGTGCAGAGTGTACCCGGATGAATTTAGCCAAAAAAATATATTATAACAATCAATTCAAAAATAGAAAACCTATTATGTGCTAGTAACACTAGATAAAATCATTGTAGGATAACTTTATTAACGCTGCTCCTTGATAAACCAAAAGAAAAGTCCAATTGAAATAAATGTTTCGACTTTGACTTAAGTTTCAAGAAGTCTGTTCTTAAATTGTGTTCAGACTAACATTTTAAGCGTAGGTATACCCTATCTGACAAATATATCAGCTTTGCAATAAAAAGAGGAGAGATCGTTTTATCGACTTTGTTAGGGCGATGATTTCTCTATGGGTAGGTAGGAATGGCAATTAAAACACAACAACATTTAAGGGAATTATAATGATTCAATCTCACACTAAATTATAATAAGTCTTAACTACTCTCTCACAATACATATCATATTTTAATTTTATTTGAGATTTGGTCAGTTTTTTTAGTACCTTTAATCAATCATTAATTTCTGATTTATTTCTTATAATTTGATTGTCACGTAATCAACCATAGATAGCGCCGAGATTGCATTTAGGATGGTGTATTTGCATCTACTTACACACTTTACCATTAATTTAGTAAATACTTATAGTATAAATACAAAAATAACTCTGTCTGTCTGTTTATCTGTCAGTTAGTCTAAACCACTAAATAGATTACGATGAAATTTGGTACGAGGTAAGTTTGAACCTCAAAAAGGGAGTAGGCTACTTTTTATTCCGCGACCTTCTCTTCGTCCGCGATAACCAACATTTACGCGGATAAGGCCACGGGCAAAAGCTAGTTAACTAATAAAATATTAATTTTAGATAAAATACATGTATTTTATTTCAAAATATCAAACAAAACTCTTTTCTGTGTATTTTCTTTTCCCACAGGGGATGCAAGAGCGCCCCCTCTAATCCACTACTTGTAAGTACTTACTTGTACGATTGATCACTAAATAGCTGAACAAATCTCTTTTTTTTGCATAATTAATTTGACAAATTTTAGGTAAGTTTTTTTTTTTGCTATTAAACAACATTTATCTAGTTACATGAAGGCAGCTACTAAACAAGATGCGCCAGAATTATATATTATGAGCTTGTGCAGTTAAAAAAGGGTTGCATTTAACATACAGTTCATGTATTACATCACTCAGAAAGGTGCATACCTATTTCCCAGCAGTGGTGGACAAAATTGATGAATTTATTACTGTTAACACACGATTAAGGTAGTTTCATGAACAATATTGCAAGTATCTATTATATCTTATTGTAAATCTCTTACATAAAGTATACGTAGTACATAAATATACGTAAGTACTACCAGCTAAATAAAAGTGAAAATACAGTGTTATTTTTTAACATGACGTCAAGGATCGATTGCCAAACAGGTTGCAAGAAGTTATTAGAGCCGGAGCGGCAGCACACACTACTAACATTTATTTTATGTTTAAATTTGACCACCTTCTGTAAATTAAAAAAGATAAATTTGTAGTCAGTTTTTGACATCTCGATTTTTTGGAATGTATATTTTAATTATTAATCTTATAATAAACGAGATTTTTTTAAGCCTTTTAAGGTTTTCTTTACCGTAATGCTTTCAACGTAAGTATGTCTCATCAAATTATGGTCTGGAGTAAATACAATAAAAAGTAAAATTTAGTTTAAAAAAAAACCGTAATAGGTCGCGCGGATTACATACTATACCCAGAATACAATACAAACAGAATACAATATCCAGAATAGACGACATTTTTTTTTTAATACATATCCACATCACACAGGTCCTAAGCTCCCATTACTTGTGCTGTAATCTCTGCTCTGTTGGACTTCTTTTTTATTTATTGATTCGGACTGACTTAATTTGTCTTTTCTATTTTTATACTTTTTCTTTTCTTTTGCTTTCAAAAGCTTATACAATTCAGGATCCTGCTTCATGATGCATGTTCTTTTATTATGATTTTAAAGTTGATCAAAAATTGTTTTTTAAAATATTTATCTCAATGATTTGAATGATTTGGTTACAGAGTTAGAACTTCTTCAAGACTATACTTCGTTTATTCATTGTTGTAATCTGAAAAAATAACAATTCCGTTAGTGGCCACAATTCTATAAGCTTAAGTTAACATGAAACGTGATTACATGTAGGTAAACTTACTTTTAATAGGTTAGTATTACGTTTTGTTTAAAATAGTTGGATTTAAATAATATCCTCCACTCGCAAATCGCCCTTGGTTAAACCCCATTTATGCAAATTATCTATTAATACGGGATCATCAAGACTGTCCTTAGAAAGTGTGGGTAAGTTTTCCATTGTCCCCGTTGATCGTACATAGACTATGCAAAAAGTCGAAGACACGGAAGCTTCCCAAATTTTTAAAAGATCCATATTTATCGAATCTTCGCATAGTGCTCTGCAAAATCCAATGTCATCATAAGAGGCAAACAAAACTTCGAATTCTTTCAATACACGGTGGAACAAATCTACGTCCGCGACGTCATAATTTGTGTTTATTACTATTATGTAATATATTAGTTTCATTGTAACTTTTTTACTCTTTCCCTGTTCTGAAACAAAAAGGATTTAGTTAGTGATATAATTAGCCGTTATAACACAGGCCTGTGAAAATTTACTTTTTTCCCCTTTCAATAATTATGTTTTTTTTTAATGTCTGGGTCATCATCCAGAGCCTAACCTAAACTTTTCTCAACAATGTTGTGGTCCGTTTCACATGGATTTTACATGGAGCGACTGCCTATCTGACCTCTACTACCCAGTAACTGGGTAGTAGAGGATATCCCTTGGTAATACTGGTTGTCAGACATTCGGGCTTTTGACGACCCATAACGACTGTCAAAGATCGACGTATGACAGCGGGGACTAACAGCTTAATTTGCTTTACGAGGCACGGAACGATGTCAGTTATGTCTTAGATAAACTTAGAAAGTACATATGAATTGAAAGCCACATTGGTACTTGCCCGGATTCGAACCTCAAGCATGAGAAGCGGGCGCCTCTACCATTGGGCTATCACGACACTATTAATGTCTGGGTATTTTAGATTAAAACACAACCTAGCATTTTTAACGCATAAAAATCTAACTTTATTAATGAAATACATATTTTACATTTATTGTCAATTTTAATGAAAATACAATTATTATTTTATTTATAAAATCCAAAAGTATTAGTTAGTTAAGATAATTGCTATATAAACTAAGTACATCAGGAAGACTTATGATATCTCTTATGATATCTTCTACTTTCTTCAAAACTCCTGTTAATGTTTTCTATGCGGTTAATCCCTTTTCAACATCCAGCGGTAGTCTGCCATCATGTTTGCGTCCCACCTTCTTTGGTATCTGTTCTTAATAACCCAAATATCGTAGTGGAAGCGAACTCCTTATTCGTCAACTACAGCATCAAAATTCTCAAGAATGAAGTCAATATTAGAATGCAGAAAATGTAACTGTATATTCACACTAGCTTTTGCCCGCGATTACGTCCGCGTGAATTTCGAAAATCCGTTCTTAGCCGACTTCTCTATAATCTACCTTCCTGAGAAATTTATTTTTTGTAGAACAAGCGGTTTTCGATATTTCGTGATGACTGTGTAATGTCCGTTTGCTTTTCTATGTATATTCAGATTACCGCCCAGTTTCTGGAAATTGCTGAGCATATTATTAACAACATTGTTATGATCTGGGCTTTTTCGTTATCTTCTTTTTCTTTTTCATTTGCACTAAGTACATCTTATATGAATTCCAATCGTCCTCTACGGTTTTATTCATGATTTTTTCAAAGTTCGTCTTGCATTATCATTTTTCAAGGAAAACTAAAATGCATCCTTTGATCTTTACATCCAATAAATGTATATCACATAGGTACTTCACACAGGGCCTCCCCTAGTCCTCTTTAGGTAGTACATCTACTTATTGCTTTATAATAGTTAATCCAATGTGTGGCAGAATTTTTGAGCGATCATCTAGCACTAAATTTGCAAACTTTTTTTAGTCCAGAGGTTAATGATGCTTCGTATGGCCAAACTTGTATTATATACTTACACATATGTAACAGAAGTTATCTGGAGAAGTCTTATTTATTACATAAAATCACGCCTGTAATACCCGAAGTGTGAGGCAGAGGTGTACTCAATACCTAGTACCTACTCCCACATTTCACGTTATTTATTACCAGACAAATATCACAAAAATACCGTACCGCTGTCAAAACTCACATTAAAATCGTAGGTAATATCGTTTTAATCTCGATAAATAATTACTAAATGAGGTAAGATTAATATTTAAATATCATCAGTATTACTAGCATGTACTGCTATCAAGTTAAGTTAGTAATTATATCATCTGAACGAGTCCACTGCTGGACATAGGCCTTCTCAAAATATAGCCACAATGACCGGTCCTACACTATCCGCATCACAATAATATTTTATGCAATAATATGAAGAAAGTTATTTTCTCTGAAAATTTAGGGAATGGTTTTTTTTTATATTTTTCGTATTTTGGTACCTAATATCTACCTATATTAATTTAGTTTTTAAGGGGAAAACCATCACAGGCCTGTGTAACTGTGTCAAATATAAGAATTAAAAAAACCTTGATCGATTTAACACTTTTGGTGCCTAAAACCCAGCGCTTGGGTTTAAATGCCATTATATACCTACTAGGCACTGGGCACCGAAAGTGTCAAGTAACACTAATAACACAATTAACTAATAATAATATTTATATGAATAAGTTAATACAAGTTATTTAAAACAACTAACTAGTAATTAAAAAAAAATGATTTAAGCAAATTTAAATACAAATTATAAATCGTCGTCACTATACACATGAGGTTATCACCCCCAAATTGTTATTAAATGGTGATGATGCGTATGGTGATGACAATTAGGAATTTACGTCAATTTTTCTAGAAAGTAATAATAATAGTAAGATACCGCCTTTTTCTTTAGTATCTTCACTTATGTTCTTACTTTGAATCTCAGCAACTGAAACCGTATTTGTTTATTCCCGGAGCGCGTGTTACGGAGCGCGTGATAAGCCGACGTGCAACTCGCCTTGCAGCTTGCTCTGAACTGAGGAAGAGGAGTGGGGTATCGCGGGCCGCGGAAATCTCGCTCCGGACTGCACCTGAAAAAAAAACTCTACGGAACCCAATAAACTTTTTTCTGACCTGGGAATCGAACCCCACATTTAGCATGACCCAAAATTAAATTAGCAGTCACGCTTACGGCCTCAAGACAAACGAGGTAGGCAGTAATGTGATATAATACCTAAAATAGTTACAGTAATGCAGATATTCTTGTGAGAGAATTTAGACATTTCTAAATTGAAGAACAAGTCACAGCATAATAAAACAATGGGAATTTTGTCGCACTTGATTTTGAGTCGTTAACAAAAGCATTTGTTTATGTTAATTATGTTGTATTAGTGGTGCCCCCTTGTTCCTAGAGCCGAAGACCTATTAGTAGATGTTACTTACTCCTGATAGATGGGGTTGCTTTCAACGCCATTTATCTAGTAACGAAGTTCTTCATTGGTTAGACAGATGGCAGTACTGTACTTTACTGCAAGTTTCTTATTTTTAACACCCCTTAGGTTGACGTATAACCTCTAAATAACTATTATGTACAAACACAGATTGTCTGTGCTTAATGTAAGTTAACTCGCAGCTTATGACCAACTTCGCGCTGCACCCACGAATTCCGCCATAGCACGCCATCTTTTGGTTTCTGTATAAAGCATCAGTGCGTCCCCAGCTAGCCAGTGTTTTCTTTGTTTCTCGTACCAAGAGTGGCGATGACAGCGGCTCACTTTGTAACTCAATGGCTCTGTTTAAACTTCGGAATATTAAAAAGTTTATCAAATATTTAACTATTAAAAAATAATTTCATTACATGGAATTTACAACGCATTTTATAGTAAAAATGCGTGGTAAATTCCATTCCATTCCCTCACAAAATCTTTGTTGTACAAATAGATGGCGATTCTGTATTTTTTTTACGAAGTTTCTCTTACTATAAATAGATGACGCTACTTGAATCTTGATACTTGTTTCTTCTGACGCTTCTTAGACCTTTCTATCTTTATGTGATAATATAAAATTAAACTAATAACACACAAGGTAATATTCATTACTGATTTCAGAAATGAATTTCTTGCTGTTTTTAAAAATCAGTTTCTTATATTAAACGCCGAATAATTAATATGAAGTTTTGTTTTTACCATTGCCATTTGCTTGATTAAGTCTATGTTACTTACTACTTGAATGAAGATACTGGATTTGGAAGACAACTTAAGGCAACCCTTAGCCTCTATAAATTTTTGTTTAATGCAACATTTTTATCTGCTATATAAGTATATTTATTGCCTAGTTATTTACCTACGTCCAAAAGTTACGTATAAAAGATACAGAGAATGTTATCAATAAAATAATATCACGCCTCTAATCCCCGAAGGGCTAGACAGAGGAGTATCCAACAGTACTCCCACATTTCGCGTTCCATTTAACAGGGGGCGAGCGAGCCTATTGCCATCAGTCGGGCTCAAATCTGGACTCCGAGGCTGCTACTGTGAAAATACTGATGGAAAAACCTAATAACACTGCTCGTTTTGGGAATCGAACCCAAGACCTCATGCTCAGCAGTCCCTCTTTGTGACCACTAGACTGACAGGGCAGTCAAAAATAAAAAAATAACCTAATAACACTGCTCGTTTTGGGAATCGAACCTAAGACCTCATGCTCAGCAGTCCCTCTTTGCGACCACTAGACTGACAAGACAGTCAAAAATAAAAACACTGTTTACCTACCCTTAATTTTTTTTAATTATTTTATGACGGCTCCATTCTTACACTCTCTAAATTAGGTCAGCAGCCATATCGGGCTGCTGACTTTACAGTGTGTCGTAGTCTAGAACAGCGGTTCCTGTACTTTTAAGGCAACGATTAACTCAACAAAGCCCTATTACGATGTGAAACCTCACATTAAATGATTTTATAAACGAATGTGGATTTTTACCTGTATTATGTTACGTCTATGGTTATAGTTCCGTTCCCATAGGTCGTAGAGTGATGTTATATAGCCTTTACTGTTCTTCATGAATCTGGCTATTATATACAAAGAGATTTTTTCCAATAACACTGGTAGTTCCAGAGATTAGCGCGTTTAAACAAACAAACAAAAAACTCTATTAGTGTGTTTAGAGAATGCAATTAAAAAAGGCGTATGTGTTTCTTTGTTCTTTATTGTTGCTCTGTTTTTCACTCGTTTCTCTTGGGGGCTTACCGTCATCTCTTAAAATTGTTGGATTTTCAACTCTCGGCGTAGAGTCAAGAGATGAAAATCAAACTGTACGTAATATTAGAAACTGTTAATACTTTTTTAAGAAATGAGGTAGACCACATGTACCCTGAGTGTGTTTACAAACTTAAAAACTCACATACAGAAACAGCCAGACCCGGAACAACTGTCTGATATAAAGACCATTCAAATATTTGTTCCGTGCGGGAATCGAACCCGCGATACGCACAGCGGCAGCTACTGAGTCAACTGTGCCGTCAGAAAAAGAGCTCGACACAAGCAGAATAAGGGCTATGCCGTATTGGATGAATTCGGATTGTGGTTGATGATGAGGAACTACATAATTATGAAATGGCTCAGGGCTTTCCACTGACTCTAGCACCAGGTACATTAACAGTATACCTTTATTTCTTTTTTTTGTTCCGATTTGGGCAATGCTCAAATGCTCATGAATATCCACCGCCCTGCAGAGGTCGGAGGCGTCTGTCAGACTCTTACTGACTATAAACCACCTCGGTGCTCCCTTTCCATACTTACGAGCGGGATCACGGGATTTCCGCTGTCACCAGCATACCTAGATAAACTTCTATGACGTCACGATCGATTGCCTATTGCCTACTCGATACTGACTTATCTGGCGAAGGTCACGTGATATACAGGGTGACTTTTAATGGATTGCGCATCGTTCAGGAGATGAAAATACTCGTAGATACAAACATTTGTTATGGGGCCGAAATGTGAATGTAAAACTGCTGTGTGGTTTTTTGCAAACTTTGGTTCTGTTAATTATTGTAGTGCATTTTGTGTGGGACAGCTGTTTTTGAAACGAAGTCCTTCCATGCGACTTGAGGTAGGAGTTAACTGGCAGTAATAGTCACGTAAGGAAACAGCATTTTGCCGCTCTCCACGCGACCTTCCCTCTCTTTTTTTTTAATTATTTACGAGTGTGTGAGTGCGTGCTACTATAGAGATTCGAGCAGCAAGCATTGTGCGCGGTCAGTTGAATAATCTCAATTCTTCGTCCGACTACGCTCCTGATGGGTGTCCTCTGACAACACTATATTTTTACATGATTTAGTCTCATATTAAAACTCGAAATGAATTTGTTGTTGTATTCATAAGTGTACTAGTACTTTTAGTAAAAGACAGTGTGTATGTTAAAATAAAACAAGTTAATAGTACTGTTTATATCATTTTAATTTACATCAATATATAAAATTACCGAATAAACTATAAAATACACAGAGGCGGATCCCGGGCATTTTAAATAAGGTCATAATACCCATTTGAAGAATCGAAAACCATCAGTCGCTTTGGTCATGTCGGATCCGCGTCTATATAATCCATTATACCATCTGGCATAATGTTGACTGTAGACATAACACATATAGTTTGACTAGAGATGTTCGTCCGGTTATTATTTGATCTACTTACAATTCAAATATTAACACAACGATTCTTTTAAAGGGTGTAAAAAGAGATCACGTAGCGTTAAAGACGAATGATTCCCATTAAACATTGAGCAAGAATTGTTGTTGGGAACTGATTTTATTTTTAGGGTGAAAATTTTTTTTTGCAAAAAAAAAACCGACTTCAAAAAACCCTAAAAGCACTAAAAAGTTAAAAATAATACTATAACCTCCCTATATTAATAAACCTTACCTAACCTACAATTAAACTATACTAAAATTTAACAATTTTTTAGAGTCGGTGCCAAGTTGGTCGGTGGTAATGAAAAGACTGGTAATTCCAGAGTATTTTTTATTTAGCTTTTGGGTTATTATTTAGTAGGTATATAGTCATTTAGGTATCATATATTACTTGGCACCGACTCCAAAAAATTGTTAAATTTTAGTATAGTTTAATCGTAGGTTAGGTTTATTAATATTGGCAGGTTATAGTATTATTCCTTCTCCTTTTTTAGAAGTCGGTTCAAAATCAATATGCTTACGGGTGCATCCAACAGCACTGAGGTCGTAGTGGTTTATATAGAGCAGGGGCGGACTGTGAATTTCTGGGACCCTGGGCTAGCACTACTTAGGGGGCCTACCTTAAATTAACAATAAAGTTGTTGCCATTTTGACAAAGAACTGTTTGCCATAATGATGTATAGATTTACGGTACATATAGGAAACAAATTAGGCCAATAATAGTTTCATTACAACCGAGACTAAATTGTAGTAATGGAGGCGAGAGTGTAGTGATAAGATACCTACTCTTATACTTTTTCTTCAATGAGGGCCCTTATAATCATGGGGGCCCTGGGCTGCAGCCCAAAAAGCCTATACATAAATCCGCCCCTGATTTAGAGAACATATAGAACTATATGACTTCTCACTAAATTTAAATCCTACATCGGTTATATTAAAGAGACATCAGGTCATATTTTTTTACCAAGATTCGCGATGTATAGTATTTCGACACAGAAGATTTCGGTGTCGTTTCAAAGTCAAATTGAAACTTTACCGGCGCCATTTCTGTAACCTAAGAAAAAGGACTTAGGGACATCTTGAACTAGGCCATTCATTTAAAACTAGTTATCGTAAAAGAAGTTGTAATTTTGAAGATGTTAATTGTCCAGAACATAATGAACGAAATAACTGAAGTTTAACGTCTTTTTACACCCGTTATAGAACAAGACATATTAAATTAACTTAACACTATCTCAGAAACAAAACAATAGGAACATGACTAGACTAGATTTGCCTGTATTTCTTCTGTAAGTAAATAGTTCGTAACTACTGTAAAACACGTACATTTATCAAACAACATCTATAACTGTATCTAAGTGTCGGTTTTAAAATGGATTATAATGTGATTATTCTTAAAATATGTACCTATATTATTATGATTCGGAAACGCATCGACTATATAACAAATACCACATAAGAGATGACAAAAATCTGTATAACATACATTACTATTGATACCTAAGAGTCGGACCGATTTGTGAATATTCAAAATGTTTAAGTATGTAGGGTCATTCAAGTATTCCGTAAGGACCAAAGGGGGGCGGGGAGGTCATTGGGTCTTTGATTTGCTTATTTTTGATGACATGGGTTACGGGGGATCTGGCTGGCGATTACGTCAGCAATTTATTCATTTAAAACTTTATTTATGTACATTTTCAGATTTTTCTTCTAAATGCAGTAATTATGATTTAAACACATATGGAAACCCCAGTTTATGCTCGAAAATAGAGAAGCATTTTTTAGTTTAATTTTTTTTTATGCTATTATTACGTACGTTTAGGTTGGGAGGGAGGAGCTTGGCTGATAAGTGGGAGAGGGGGTCTAAAATTACAAAAAGTCTGCTTACGTAATACTCAAATGAACCCTAAGTTTATATTAATAACACATATATTATATAGACACTTACTACTTTATAACTACATTTATTTTAAATTTACATTTATGTACAAGTCTAACTACAGTCATTACATTGACTATGTACTCCAAATGAACCAACTACACGATAATATTTTCAAATCTTGGCCTAGTATTTTTAGGTTGTTAACCTATCTTTTTATTTGTACATTATTTACAATATAAAATCTATTTTAGAATTATAAATGCAGCCAATGAAATTCTAATCTAAAAAACATGTTATAAATTGAGAATATTTGATATCTATATATTTGGAGAAATGAGACAGTTATAACGTTGTGTGGACTACTTCGGTAGGCTTATGTATATGTATGTATTATTAATGATAGGTATTATAATTTAAGAAAATATGTTTGATTGACAAATACCTTAGACCTACAGGGTCGGCACATCAAACGAACGTCGCATAGAGGGAATGGAGTTTTCTTAAAGAATTAGGCTTTTTATAAATAATTTTCAGAAGAACATAAACACAGGCGATGGAACATATACTCACTATTCAAGATAAAATTTCAAATACAGGGATTGAAACTTTTGAAATAAATTAATATTAATTTTAAGTGGTCAAGAAAAGTATACTTTGAAGACCCTGACAACCACTAGCATAAACTATTATAAAGCTTAATTATTATCGGAATGGGTGCAATTTATAGGGAATGACTCTCTCGTTTACGCTCCGCGTCGAAAACGCGGCGCATTTAAGGAGAGCATGCGGCACCACGTGTGCCACCACTATGCTCAAAGCGAAGAATCCTACGAATAACGCAATGCGCCGCGTCTCCATAAACGAGCCCGAAGCTGCAATGGTATTTTCCTTCTTGTGACGCTTGTTTTTGCCCTTCGGTTTATGGAAATCGATGAATAAGGGCAGCTATAAGTAACACATACTTTAATTAAAGGTCTAGCTAGCTACAAGAAAACATTATAGAAGGATTTTCAATCGCCTTGTGAATACAAAGCAAACCGAATGCAGTTCGTAAATTAATCATTATTGATAGTAGGCTTTCCTCACAAAGTTTTACTGTAGCTACCACACTCAAATGAAGTACAGTGCCCTCACTACTTTATCTACTGAACAAATGGCTACTGAACATTTATTTGTTAAACTGTTAATTACACAATCACATCAGCTACTATGGAGTATCAGTCAGGTTCAAAGCGACAGTTTGCGGGAAAGTGTCTGTGTACACAAAGTGTTGACTAGTTGCAGTCTCGGTGCATTTGGGGAGATGTGTTGTTGGGCGCAGTCGCTGTCCGAACATGGGAGCTAGGGCAGCGCCGCGTCCCACGGCGAATCAATGATCAGTACTAAAGTAAGAGTTCTGCATGAGGTATAACTTGTCTATGGGGTTGACGACGGAGCCAGTGCCGAGGTTGAGCGGTTCATGGGCAGAATGCCCAGGGTGCTGGTGTGAATGATGCTGCACTTCCAGATTCTGCAGGCTCATAGTGTCGGAAGCTCCCTCGTCTAGTTGGTCGAAGTTGCTCCCGTCCAGAGATATGTCTGAACTGCAGAAGCTATCGCCTGAGTGAGCTGGGTAATCTGTAAAAAAAAAGAACTTTCAAATGTTGCAAAGCGTACCCAAATTAAAATAGCTAGTGCTCCGTTTAGGAACGTAAATAAAAATCATTGAATGAAAGCTCAAACTGAATGAAAAATAATTTTACAAAGTGAAAACAAAAGTTCACTTTTCTTCTGCACACCTACTGTCAACGTAAAACTAATGTAATTAAATGGCTAAACTTTGTTTGTTTTTGTAAAACTTCACGGGATTCATACTAATTTTGTAGGTGGATTAACCGTGGAAATTCTTACACTCTTTCTATTGAAACTTAAAATCAAATTCATATTTCTATACTTGGAACTGGAGCATAAGATCATACCATCGGGAGAGTACGGCAGATTGGGGTTCAGCGGCTGACTAGAAGCAGAATAGGCTCCGTCCAATCCTAAATAATTTCCATGCTCGCTCGACGGAGACTCTTGCTTGATGCTCTTCTCATCTTTATCCTTCTCTTTGTCATTGTTCTTCTCGCCTTCCTGCTTCGCTTTTCTCTGGATCTTCTTCATCTTGGCCCTCTGGTTCTGGAACCAGACCTGCACGACTCGGACGCTCAGCCCAGTATCCTTGGCTAATGCTTCTCGGACTTTTCTGCATGGCTTTGGACTAACTTCGAAAGAAGCTTTAAATTGCCTACGCTGAGCAGATGTTAGTATAGTTCGTGGACGCTTGGGGCCTCTTCGTCCGTCCCGTGGCCGCTCAGAATCATCTAATATCATGTCATCTTCAGCGTGTTGCATCAAATACATTTCCTTCTCAAAATCCTGTCGGCAGAATATCTGTCCCGCTCTGATGACGTATTGTTCGCCCTTCTGGAGCGGCTGGCAGCACATGACGCATACGAAGCATTGTATGTGGAACACGTACTGCTGCGCTCGCATGACCATCTCCTGCGGCAAGAGTCGGTCGCCGCACCTGGTGCATTTAACCCCGAACAATCTATGGGACAAGAACTTATTATTGCAATGACAGGAAGAAGATCCATTCGCCTAGCAAACCGCATGGCATTACGCTAGCATTTCGCAACGGAATATTCGCTACAGCACATATATCGTATCCTACCAATGACCCTGCCCTAAACATGATTAAGAAGACAACTTCTGAAAATCAACCTATGATAAGAAGATTTTGAGTTGCCTTCTATGTGTCAAAAAGTTTTGACCAAACCTTCAAGAGCAAAATCCTTTTCATTTTGCCGTCAAAGGTTTTAGCGTGAGTTTACCTATCGTAGTCGGGCTTGCAGTAGAGCTTGGCGTTTCTGGTGTAGCAGGTATGTGCAAGGGGACATCCACAGACGCAGCAGCTGAGGCAGTGCTCGTGCCAGGACAGTTCCCCGACCCGCATCAAGTACCGGTCCTGGATCTTCTGGCCGCATCCCTCGCAGATCTCCACGATCTTCTCCCGCTTGATGCTCGCGCTGAGCTCTGTGGTAACACCGCTTTGGTTAGCAGCATGTGATAGGGCAACATTAAACTCATAAATGGCATATCAGTATTTTGAAGGTAAAGCTAGATATGATTTGATAAATTGAACCAAATTGTAGGTACCTACATATATTGCATACGGATACAATTTCAGAACAAACTATTTCTATCAAATCATATTTCATGAGAGCTCGCATCAATAGTCCTCTTCTAATATCTGTTTATGTTGCAAACTTTTATTGCTGATTTTAATGTCAACATTTTAGACCTAGTTTATATTGCTTTAGCTTCAGTACGCCAAAATACGAATATTTTGCTTCACAGGAAAATTGGATCTAAACCTTTGCAAAGGGTGGCGAAAACTGTGGAACGCCAGCGCAACAGTTAGTTTGTGCCTGGCTCCGCTTTAGTACAAATATTCAAAAATAGTTTTTAAAACTATTCAAATGTTTAGTTTTCACCTGTGTGCAACTACACAACGCTTAGGTTAGTGATATGCAAATAGTTAGCAAATTGTGAGGGTTTCAGGGAGCGTTATTGGATGCATTATAAATCACTGATCCTCACTACTCACGAGTCGAGTCGATTGTGTTTATTTTGAGTACCTAGGTATTAAACTATTTTTGATTAGGTACATGGCTAGCTATAGGAACTCATTGTATGAATATGTGTATGTAAAGTTATTTCATTTTTAACTAAGCTAAAAGAGAAACCTGATAGGTACAGAATATTCAAAATGTTCAGTTGTAAATACTTTGCTGTTTTCAACAATATATTACAAATAAAACAATTCCGAATGCGAATGCAGCGGCTTTAGGGTTGACAATAATACCACACGCAGCATGCCACTGCGGTTTTGATTCATCGAAGCGATGTCACACACAAGAGCAGGTAGGACAGTATTTTATTTTATTTTACTACTTTCGTGCGACAACCCTGCATGAATAATCCTTTTGTGTAAGCTTGCATACTTTAGGATAAACTGCTAGACCGCTACACGCAGTGCCTTGCGTGTAGCGGGTTCGATTCCCGCACAGAACAAATATTTGTATGGTCAGGTAGTGGTTCTGAGTCTGGTGGTTTATGCATGTGAGTGTGTAATGTATTTAAACATGCCCACGAAACAAGAAAAAATCATAGTGTAGGCGGAGAAATCCCCGGCTGATTTACCGGTAAGTCAGAACAATAGAAAATCAATTATATCTAATTACGTGGGACTTGAATAATTAAAAAGATAAATAAGAGAAAATTGCTTGCACAAAATGATTGTTCATGCATTCTTTATTGATAGATCGTGACGTCACTACTGGTAATCTGCTCTCGCCTGCCGCAAAATACATACATAAGCGTTTTCATAGTATACAGAGAAAGCAGTAGTGTAGCTGCGGCCCGCACTTGCGTCACTGCCATTGCCGTCTGCGGTCGCCTTCGGAATTATATGTAATACATACATACCTAAGTACGTTATAGAGATATTTGTAAAATTTATATTATCTTAACACATCGCTAGGAAGTCAAGAATTCGCAATGCAACTTCACTAAAAATGTACCTTAATGTTAAGCGCATGGGTGCATTTTCATGCGACTGGTAGTTTAATTTTTATTATGAAAATAATTGAAGTCATTTAAATTTTTTATTTATTTATTAGTATTAGATTCGATTCGAATTTTGAATTTGAAATATTTACTATTTATCATTTAGCATTTTGATTTATAATTAATCCTAACTAATATTATAATTGCGAAAGTAAGTTTGTTTGTTTGTTTGTTACCATTTTACGCCTAAGCCACTGAACCGATCATCCTGAAATTTTGCATATACATTGCCAGGTGTACAGGAACGAACATAGTACCTTTCATCCCGAAAAAAATTACTGTTCCCGAGGGAAATCACAATAACCTACTTTTGGTGATAGATGGCGCCACATGTCTTTCGAATCATATTCGAATTTTAAATTTAAGTACCTAATACATTATTGATAATTCGGGGTTATTACAACCAACTTACGATTACCCAAGAAAAAAAAGTACTAGGGCATCATAAAAAAGGTATATCTCTATGGCAGTAGAAATAAAAACTTTTAGTCAGAGTAACAAGGTGCACATGCTGGATTTATCAAAAAAGTACTAGGGTGTCAGAAAATTAAGGGTTCACTCATGCACTCAAGCTGAGTACAATCTGAATTGATTTGCAAATTCTAAATTAACGTGAGCGAAGCCGCGGGCGAAAGCTAGTATTAAATGAATAAAGCCTTCACATTGAAAAAATATGATGTTATAACGGCTATTATCTTTGTGACTATCTTTAGGGGGGGCAATGGACGTCATTTGAGCGATGATGATAATGATGAACGGGTATTTCTAATTATAAAGTCGATCTTTATCAACGTTACGTTTATTCCGTGCGCTCATACTAGACCTTTTGAACCTAACTTTTGTTGCTTTACATTCATTTAATAAAAAACACATTTATACCTACAAACGCAAATAAACTCGACATACCTAAAAGTTTATTTTTTTGTCTAGATCTATCTGATCTAAGAGTGTTTTTTTTTAACAAATATAGATAAACTTAAGTTTATCTACATTTGTTAAAAAAACTACTTCTTTTTGTTGTAAATATTTGTTTTTCTATCATCTTTTTTATCAAACATAACATCACGCCTGTAATTGCATAAGTGTGTGTGCTTTATCATTTGATTTTTTTAATGCCATTGTTGTTTTTTTATCTCTTCGCCTAGACCTATCCGGTCTTACAACATGCATGGGCAAACATAAACAAGCTGTTAAAGCTTGTATTTTATAGTAAATACAGGAGGTTCAGACTTTCAACCCTCGAAGCGAACTATTGATTAAATCCCGAGCATAGCTAGTATACGCCACCCATCGAGTGTAAGTTACGTATATGTACCTATAGCTACTGTCGAAAGCTTTGGAGCAAAATAAGGCGCCTTACCGCGCTCCTTAGACTGTGGGAGAAGACACGCCCCTGAGGAGGTGGGGTGCTACCCTGCCTCGAGGTCACGACGATCAAATTCGCCAACAAAATTTCGGTGAAAACAATCGTCATTGTGACGGCCAGGCCTCGTTAACGCAGCTCTTTCATGGACACCGCAACAGTTTTAATAAGTCCCTTTTGCGCTATCAGATGTAATAATCAGATAAGAAATTACATAACTACCTGAGACGAACCGAATTCATGAAAAGTGTACCTACTCTAAACTAATATCGTATTGTTTGTTTCCATGCATTTATTGCTGATACTCACTACTTGGAAAATAAGTATAATTTGTATATGATAGAGAGATTCATGTGATTAGTAAAGGCTTATAACATCACGCTACACCGTACGATAGCGGACCAGTGACCAAAGAGTCGAAAGACGTAACTTATTACGGGTGAAAAAAAAAACACGCGGACAGAAGCAAGTAGTATATACCTCGTTAGTCTCAGCATTATATTATACAGACTTTATTATTATTATTTATTTATTTATTATTTATTTATACTTACTTAAAAAAATATAAAAATGTTAAAAATAATTATCCAATTCGACTGGTAGTACCAGGGATAAGCGCTTTAAAAAAAAAAACTCTTTAATTAACTCATTGACTGCGGGGAAACACACACGCTGTGTATCGACTAAAAAACGCGAGTGCGGCGCACACACACCGTATGTGTTTTTCTATGGCGAACACACGAACAGTGGTAGCTAGCCGCACTTGCGTTTGGCGTAGCGAAGGTTCGCCCGTAGTCTACGGGTGTGTGTCTACGGCTGTATGCTCTGTGGTTCATACGAATTCATAATTTAACTTTTCACAAAATCGTACTGCAGGCATGTTAATGGTATAAACAATGGTTCTACCTACTGTACAACTTATAGGTAAGTCCATTCGTGAAGTTGCACGTGTTCAACCGTGAATACGCAATGGCTTGACAGAGCGTCAGGGTTAGATCGACACATAGGCACACGCGCCGCCGACACCGGCACATCGTCAGCGCTAAGAAGTAACCTAGTATTTACAAGCTTATTTTTCTTTATCGTGTGGGCAGTAAGGTCTTACTACCCCACACACCCTAGTGTTAGAGTTTCTAAACCGCCACAAGCGCCTCTGACATGGTTTGAGTGGAACATTCATAGGCTGGTATAGTCCAGGTTTCCTCATGATGTTTTCCTTTACCGATGTCGTCAGTGATGTCCAAGATAAACTTTAGAAAGTACATATGTATTGAAAAAGTCACATTAGTACTTGCCCGGATTTGAATTCACAACCTCAAGCATGAGAGGCGGGCGCCTTAACCACTGAGACCTGAGATTAGGACCTAGTGAGATTTTCGCTATAAACACATAATACACATGTAAATAGAATTATCTGTGTGTATTGACCACAAAATTAGTATATACTTAAGCTGGAGTCGTCTTTGATTCATCTACCTTAAGTCCTCTCACTGTGGCCGAGACACCTTTAGCCATCATCGATCCTATGAGTCTGTGGGATCGGCAGTGAGATAACCATGTCTCGTGTACATTGCACGATGTACGCAAATACTTATTTCTATCCAAACTCAGCACGTGTTGTCAATATGAAAAGCACACAAGGTTATTTGCTGTACCTAACAGAGCGCGATATAAATATTTACCTGTTACATTTGCCTGTTGGTGTTACAGCCAATTTCCGTGCGGCGACAAAGCTCGTGACGAATTTCGGGAAATATTTTAGCCATTGTAAATGTTCCAGGGCTACCCATTCCCATTCACAAAAACAACATTGAATTTTGCTGTGTGTTCAGTGCATCAAATTAAATAAATAAATAACAGATTCCTAAATTCTTCAGCCATTTTTATGTACAGTCAGATAGATGTTTTTTAGGTATGTAATTTAATTTAAAACGTGGGGAATTAACAGTTAGGTTTCGATCGAAAACATTCATTTGTTTTTAAGAAAACTTCAACTATATCTGACCTTATTGGTGAGGTCCTTCAGAAAGGTCAGGTGCGGCGTACTCGTAACCGGCGTGCTTGTATGACGAGATGTATGAACGTAGATGAGGCGAAAGGAGTATGTAAGGATCGTAGCAGGTGGCGTTCTGTAGTTTCTGCTTACCCCCATTGGAAAAAGGCGTGAGTTTATGTATGTATGTATGTATGTTCAACTATATCTGTCGACCCTGGATACCTATCTCTTTTGTTGACTGTACAGTAATCAATTATTTTGATTAGATATGAAACTAGTTTTTTTCTGTGACTTTGTTCGCATGGAAGTCAAGGACTAAGTTAAATCTGTTATTGACTTAGAAATGTAAGTCTCTCAACGTTTTAATCAAGTGGTTTTCAAGATTCGTGTTTCATCGGCGTTGAGTTACGTCTTTGGTTACAGCTCTGCTCCCTTGGGTTGCAGCATTATGTTATACTATTCCTCATGAATCTCGCTATCATATAAAAAAAACATTGTTTCTAATCCGGCCGATAGTTCCGCAGAATGACGCGTTTAAACAAACGAACAAAAAAATCTCTTCAGCTTATTCTTTTATTATAATTATTAAGAACGAAAACAGCTACTTAATGAGGAATTCGAACTCTCGAAACGGTTTCACGTTCGTTTTAAATACTCTTTACGGATATTCTTTCTTCTATTTACAAAGGCAAACAATGTAAGGTTTATGTAAGTAGGTGAAAGTCGATGCACACGAGTAGCGGAAGCATTTGCCCTGCGGTTGTAGATCAAGGTGCCTGGATACGCTTCCTCGCATACACCTATACATAATCTACTACGTATTTATGCTATCCCTCTCATTTACGTAACGAGAGAAGAGGACCAGCGCAAAACTTTTACGCAGTAATGTGAAATGAGAAATTGCTCGTGGTTTTACTTTGTCCATTTTTTCTCGTCGTTATAGCATCAAAATGGCATATGTATAAAGGTCTTCTTGTAAACTGATTATACTGCCCATTCTTATAAGTTATTTGCGAGGCTTTTTGGTGAATAGGTATATAGTAAATTATTTGAATATGGGTACGATTTTTTTTACACGACTGCCTCAAAAAAAGGAGTGTTATGTGTTCAGGGTTAATGTATGTATGTATGTATGTGAGATTCTTTATTCCACCATAACTTTTAAACGCCTGAACCGATTTAGATGTATGGGGTATCGTTACAATCCTTGCATCGTTCCGAGTAACATAGGCTAGTTAAAAATAAAAAGAATCCTCTGTGGTCACTTTAAAACGTAAATTAATACCAGCCTCAATTTTTTTTTAATGAATCTGGTCGTGTCTATGTTTATCGTCTAGAATTTGACAAGTAGATTAAAAAAATATATAACACTGTAAATAAAAAACGTCGTAAAAAAAACTGACGAGTAAACAAAGTACAAATATGTGCAATTTATGCAGTCGTGTTTTTGAATTTTTTAAATTATAGTTACTTGTTGTAAAAATGTCGACAGTTAAGTCATTTATTGATGAAAAAACAAAGTAAAACAGCGTTCAATTTATGGGATTCACCTTTGGATTTAAGTGAATATGAGCTAAAGATAACGATTATAACGGCAGCCATAACATTTTTGTTGTAATGTTATCAGTCGTCGACGTTATCAATGTTCACCACAATAGAGAATTGGGATATTGATTCGGGCTCGTAGGCGTCTACGAGGCGCTACGACACCGCAGCTCGTAGCAGTGTCTACGCTCGCGCTACGCTCAAATGAATCGTTGAAATGCCTCTAAAGTATTCTGGGCAAAAGAACCACAACTACGTTGAAATCAGGAAAATATCTCGCTAGACGCATTATTTCATTCTTTTTTTAATGTAATGTTTATAAAGGATTTAACACATATGTATTATGTTTTAGACAAGTTTTTTTTTTAAACTAGGTACTAAGTAAGAAATGCATTTTTAGTTAATTATAACCACGTTGTTAAAAAAGTTCTCCTTTATCTACAAACTGTTCAAATTTTTACTTTGTTAGCGCGAAATATTTACTAGCGAAAAATTTCCTTTGTTCTTTGAAATGTGCTTGTTACGCGCTAGCATTTTTACTTAAAGTTCCTGTAAGGGGCGGGTGCCTGCAATGCATAAACTGGGCATGAACCTAACTGTATAGTGCTGCGTTGAGTCTTCGAAGCACATTTCAATGGAGGGCTCAAAATGAGGTATTATTTCTGTTTGAGCACCTATGCATTGAGCACCAATCTTTACCTTTAATACCTTTGGTGCTTAGGCTCAATGCATAAATGCTCAAAAAATTGGTGCTGAAAACTTCCTTTAAAGTACCCAGAAGCTATTGTTGCCCAATAGGCCTAGCCATCGCTACTGCGGCCCGGTTTGAATTTCTATTGTCCGAGTTATCTTCTGAATCTCGTCTAGCAACATACTCATCTGTAGAACATCCAAATTTACAAAAAAAAATATATTATCAAAATTTTATAATTAAATAAAATCTAAAATCATACATACATGTACAAATTCTTACCCATTTTATCACTTGTGACGAATTTTCGATACCTTCTTATCTTTCGTTTTATGTAAATAGGCTGTAGAGACTCTATTTGGTATGCCTTTTAAATACTTCATTAATTAATATTTGAATAATAACATAAACACCGTTCGAAAATAGAAAGATTCGGTTATTCAATAGTTCTAATATAATTTGTTTTACCCTTTTTCAGAAGTTATTTTCAGCACAAATAATACCTAAAATATCCCGAAGACCCCCAGACTCACAGTGCCTACTTATCAAATTTTTAAAGCCAAAGGTCATTCACTCACTCACTCATTCATCACGAAATATTGAAAACCGCAACCCTGCTTTTATTAAGGGAAATAGTAGTCGCCATGATATTTCGCCGTACGGTAATGTAAACAAAAAGTAAAAAGACCTCTATAAAAATAATTCCCTATTTCCCTTGGTCACGGCATCACTCGTGAACTGCCGGACTAATTAGTCTCTCACTAATTATTTTTTTGTTGTGTTTGTTATTGTAAGGAGAAGGTCCTTCAATCAATCTGCCTAGCCTTTTCCCAATTTTGGGGTCGGCTTCCAGTCTAGCCGAATGCAGCTGAATTCAAGTATTTCACATGGAGCGACTGCCTACCTGACCTCCACAACCCAGTAACTGGGTAATACGATACCCCTTGGTAAGACTGGTTGTCAGATTTTCGGGCTTCTGACTTCCCGTAACGGCTGTCAAAAATCCACATTATGATAGCCGGGACGCATAATTTTTTCGTTAAGCTGTTGAGCTTAACGTGCTTTCCGAGGCACAGAGGAGTCTCAGTGTGAAATGATAGTCACCCATCCACGGACCAAACCCGGCAAGCGTAGCTTAACCTGACTGATCGACCCGTGCGACTGTCATTACTTAGCCAGGAGCTCGTATGGACAAGGTCCTTATAAAAGATATGGCGGTACGAAGTCCGCATGTGCAGCTAGTGGACGATAAAACTTCATATTTAGGGACTACTCACACTTATTCAGCTCCATTCAGCTTTTGTCCATATAAAACGCCGATTTCGTTTGAGACGCGTACGCGTCCGTTCAGCTTTCCGCGTCTGAACGTATGCGATACAAAATCGTTGTTTTCTATGAACAAAAGCTGAATAAGTGTGAGTAGTCCCTAATACAAAGTGTATTCTTCCTCGATTCTCAGAAACACAAACATCACGTATCCCACATTTTGCCTCATCTGAGTAACTTTTAACATTTGCATTTCTCAAAATGTCTCCCGGCCGTTGCAGTTACCGAGTTTAATCTGATAATTTAGGTATTTAACGTTATATAATTTTCCCATTATAGCGAGCTTCTGAGAATTTTATTGTCTTTTGAAATGGGTTTAACTCTGTTTTCAGGAATGATACAATACTACGAACTGTTAAGTTGTCATAGTAATTTAGAATTCTTTGTATTATTCAATAAATATTATTTTAAAATGAATCTCTCAGGATTAATTTCAAACAACATTATTATTTTTGTCGCTTTCTGTAGTTATATTCAACTACCTTATTCTCGCGACTTTGTTTACGAAAATTTTATAATTGAGCAATAGTATAAATTGGACATTAGTATTTAGCCACAGTTCTAAATAGCCTACGTGCTATTCTAGGCTATAGTCTATCTCTGTGCCAAATTTCATCCGCACCTGTTCAGCTTTTCTGGCGTTATTGAGTAACAGAACAAACCAGACATCCAAACTTGACTATGAATTATCATTGCTTTCAGTAGCGTGTAAAGTAATAAGCGCATCGTGTAATACCAACAGTACAGGTACTGTTGCTGTGTACGCACTACCATGCCAATAGTTTTTTCCTAGCGACGACTCCTGGATCATGGGGGGTAACTACCTATTTAAAGTTTTTTTTTTATTCTGTCCCACTCCTGTGCAAAGCCATCCACTCGATCCATCCTTCCCGTTAAGTTATAACATTTAAAATCAAAATAATGTACAATATTTACAGACAAAACAATCAGAATAAAAAAAAAGAAATCAAAACAAAATGACATCAAAAAATTAATCCGTATCGCCGTTAACTGGAAATGTGCAAAAACTTAAAAATGTCAACCTTGTCTTTGTAAAAAAAAGATGGGGAAAATATTTAATATCTAATCCAGAACAAAAAAGTTATAGCAACTGTTTAAAGAATACTTAAATATGTAACTTCCAGCTTAATAAACCGTATTTTCACACCCGTATTTTGCTTTAACTGTTTACGCATCAATTGATTTGCAATAAGTATTGCTAGTTAACAAATCAACACACACCAAACCATATCCTAGATTAGCCAAATATTAACTCAGTGCTGATTACTAAAGGTTCAATGTTGATTGCAAATTATTGGTCTAGTCTGTATTTACCTCAATTACCTCAGGCCTTCCTGTGCCTGTAGGTAAATACTGAATAATCCGCGGTTTCAAAATGTTATTTTGTCTGTAAATACAATATAAACACTATTGTACCGGTAAATTCGAAATGATTTTACAGTTCGGTCTGTTGACAAGTAACTCGAACAGTGTTTAGGAATTAAACAAATAATTATGTTTCAAAGTTTAAAACACTCTTTCGAATAAAGTGCAAACAAATGCAAAATGTTTTTCTCATTTTATAAGGGACGGTCAAGCGTTAACCTTTAGAATGAATGTCGAACAATATAAAATTTTTCTTTCGCCCAATATTCCGTCCCGCGGACGCCCGGCCGGCTCGCATCGTTGCTCGTTCCGTTAAAATTTCATTTTAACCGGTTAACGTTCGCCATTCTGCATTGTTTCAAGTTTCATTCACAAACCCAACTGACTTCACAGCAATTATTGGAAACCGTAGATTTGCCAGAATTTTACAGATAATTAAACGGTCTTTCGAAACTCATTTTTGGTATTTCCAGGATATATTTATACTAATATTTAATCTTAAATTGTTTTGGTAACCTATGTACCTATAGAATGTAGGATGTAGATATTGCGTGTAGGGGTCCGAGTTGAGATTTATTTTTGTTAGTTAATTAATTAAATCAGATTCTATAATAATCATAACTTTGGTAATAATATAAGAACTTATTTTTAATTAAAATGACTTTGTAATGCGCTCGGGATGTTAATAGCACTAGTACTTTTGTTTACGATTTAGAGAACTGAAAATTTTTAGTTAGAAATAAAAATAAGTCATGCGATTGATGATTTGTTGACTTGTTATCTTTAAATGCCGAGTAGTTATTTCCCTTTACATTAAATATATTTTAATAATAACAAGCCTATTTTTTCTTTTCGGTTAACAATTAATTATCTAAACATTCGTTCGAAAATGTAGTTATTTGCAAATTAAATTGTAAAAATATATATGTATTTATAAAATGCAAAATAAGAAGACATTGAACAATTAAAAATAAGAATTAAGTAGGAATGTCTTTTTATATTGTTTTTTTTTTAAATAAATAATTTGTTATATTATTATGTAAGCGTACTATATTTAAATATGTATTATTTTATATTTATATCGCGAGTTTACAGTTTTATAAACATTATCAACGATTCAACGTGGCTTTGTAAAATAGTGATGATATTTTAGGTGAGCGCGGTAATGTCGGCACGATGTCTTATTATTTAATTATTCTATGTTTATATATATATTATTTGTAATATAATTATATTATATAATTTAATTATTTAAATATATTTTTATTTTAAAATAATGTCTTATAAAAGTAATAATGTCAAAAGTCTGTTTTATTTATTTATTTAAACTTTATGCACATGTAAAAAAATACACTATACAAAGGCGGACTTAATGCCTTGGGAATTTTCGACCAGTCTACCTCCTGTTTTCATTAATACCTAGACCATACCTAAATGTAGTGCCTAAATAAAAACGCACTGTTGGATTTTCAACGCTACACTCAGCGCCGAGTGTTGAAAATGGAACAGTGCAGTTTTTTAAGCATTAACTTTAAATTTCGCCTAGAGTGTAAACTAATACGCATTTTAATAACTTCATTAATTTATTAATTTTAACATCATTATTAATTACTATATCGGTACTAGAAGGAAATAAATAAATTAATAAAATAACAAAGCGTTTTAGGAAAGGAATTTTTTTTTTAATACTATGTACTACATACCTACTCCTAAATATTTAATATTTAAAAAATAAATATTATTATAATAAAAAATTAGGTATGTATTATATTAATTGTCTCTTAATAAATATGGACTGTAAATACTAAATAATGCACCGTTCGCTAACTTAAATATAAATTATTATATAATAATATAAGCTGTTAATTTTAATTATAATCATAAATAACGGTTAAGGATTGCGTCACTAATAACAGTTTCGAAATATTAAAAAAATAAATATAATTATTTATAATATTACTTAATTTTAATTACGAATTTTTAATTTAAAACTTTAAAAACAACACCTACTTATATTTAAATCACAATAACTACCGGCCATCCATTGACCTACTTACAAAGTTTTGCCGCAAAAAGTTTTACTCGAAATTTTGTGAAGCATCACTGGTTTCTGACTGACCTGTTCTAGCGGTGCAGCTGATAGGAGGCTGCATGCCCTCCTGCATCAATCCTCCGTTCATATTCGTGTAGAATTCTAACATGTTTCAAACAAATCACTGTACACTGTCGCGAGCGCAGAGATGCTGGCAGCGCGCCGGACGAGCACTCAATGGTGCCAGGATCAGCCTGCTACCCTCGTCATGGCACCACAGAGGGGGCTGCCCGTCGGCCATCCACCAATGCCAGGCCCCCTTTCTTGGCAGCCCCGCCCCTTCTGGCCGCGACACAACCTACCTATTATACAGCTCACAGCGATGATATTTCGACGCTCAGTTAAAACGGCAAAAAATTGTGTTTTTTCAGTTAAAAAATCCTATGGATGGACGGCCGCGGTGCTCCCAGTTATTATTAAATTTAGAAAAAAATTTTTTTTTTTTTTAATATTTTATTTTTTTAATGCGTCCAGCACAGTAACGACTTCAGCCACCATGCCTTATTTTAGATTGATTTAATTCATCTGATGCATTTTAGTTTGATTTGTTCAACTTCATTCATTCTATACGTACGCGAGCTTTCGCTTGTACAAAACACCTGTACAGAATGTAGGTACGTACCCAGAGGCGTGGAATTTCTATCACTTTAATATCGTGTTGTGAGCGCGCCGAAACATTTTCAACCATGAGTCAAGTTTTAAAATTAAAAATGCAAAACAGCAAAGTGAAAGCAGCTCTTACACAAATTATAATATTAACGTCGATTCTTTTTTTTTTAACACGTTATTATTTTAATATAGTTTAAACGAGAATTTCAATACAATTTAATTCAAAGTCAAAGTGAAAAACAAACCATTTATTTCAACTAGAGCATTTAAAGCTACAGGAAAAAGAAATCATCGGATTTAGTTGCCATTTCAAAATGTAGTTTCGTATGAAAAAAAATGGGCAAAAAAATTCATATTTACTTTTTTTAATAAATGTTTTACAATAATTTGTAAACAGAATTATACATAGGCACCCTAAAATACCATGCATAAATCTATGTTAAGTATAAAAATCGCTTTATTAATTTAGTAAAAAAATAACCGAAATGTTACCTACTATTATTTATTATTATATATATTATATTTATTAATTATTATTATTGCATTTTAAAATAGACAAACGCCAACCGACGGTTTCAAAGAAACAAAAAAGTTAATAAAAAAAACATGTTTTACTTTAAATTTTGCTTACATTAATATAGTTAGTGGTTTCTGAAAAATCCAGTCGTTACTTTAAAAAGAACGTCCAAAATACTCATCTTCTTTTAACCCTAAAACGCTATGTCCTACCCGCGATTACGATATAAAAAGCATTAAAACATGTTATTGGTCGGTTAGCAGACACGAGTGGTATCTCGACAGGGGTTGCGCATGGTATTGTGGTTCAAGTAGGCCAATTCTCCCATTGAACCCATACTTGCACCATCCGTCGTGTAAACATCACGGATGTGGGTTTAGTGAGCTCACTCGTGGATATGGCATAACGAATCTTTCAATTTTTTAACCAAAATAATGTCGCGGAATAATAAGAGTAACTGTACAATATTTTAAAATATTCTTGTTCTCATCATCATCATCATCAGCCTATGGCCGTCCTAGGTATTAGGATATTTTTTTCGAAACTGTTAGTTAAAAAGGCAAGGTACTAAACTTATAATTTACTTTTGCCCGCGACTTCGTCTGCGTAAATGTCGGACCCCCATTCATCCACTTAGGGAGTGAATTTTGTCAAGCGGTATTCGATATTTTTTGATGAGTGAGTGACAGGTATATTAAGATTAGATAGATGTGTTAACCAAAAGCAGAATGGTAGATGGAAAATCGGCCAAAAATTACAAACATGAAATCCTACAAAACCAAATTCCGGAAATGCCTCATCCATCCCGCGCAATCCGCGTTCAGAATTCTTGAACAATCATTATAGTGTTTTCATTGCTCAAATTCAATGAATAGCTCTGCGTGTATTTTTTGTCCGCCATTCGGCCATTGTGCCATGTTGGGTTCACCACTTCAAGGGATACGGTGTGGTGATCAAGAAAAATGGTGCGCGGTTGACGGGTTGCAATAAAAAATAGGAAATATGGTTTAACCATCAAATACACAAGTGATTTGCCAAAAGAAATCCGATTTGTATTGATAGTTTGAGAAACATTAGCAAAAAAACTTGAATGGGTTACGAGTTTGTTTTGTGGCACAAATTAAAATCCAATTTGAGTGGGTAGCTAGATGGTTTCTTTTTGTGGTTTATGAAAGGGATGTCTTGAATAGCACCAACTTGTTGAGTAAATAGTTCCTATTAAATCTCGCAATGTTTCTTCAGATTAACATTTCTACCAGTCAGTTGACATACTTTTTAAGAGCTTTTAGGTTTTGTATGGCAATACCAAATTGTGACGTTATCTACTTACCAACTCAATTGATTAACCAATATTAATTTCTAAGCAAATCCATTTTAGAATTGTTTAAAAATCAATCGGCTTTTTTAGGGTTAAAAATAAAGCGTTTTAACGAGAAACTGTTTCTTAGAAATATTGATGAGTGATGGCTACCCAATTATCAATAAACATAGCCGTTATGTCTATGTTATTTGACAACAATTTAACAGGTAGCACTTTCATTACACACACCAAATCAAGTGTTGTTTGGTGTTCAATTGTCCACTACCTGTTCTTTGGCACAACAAAACATAAACTGGGACGTCGAACGTTCGTCAATGCATCGAGAATGACGTTAACGAGTCAAACGAACTACCAGCATTCGTTTATGGTACTTAGCCACGTTACGTACTGAAGCAATCAGAACACGAAAAATGTTTTGTAATCGATTCGCTATTCCGCTGTGAAATTCCTTCGTATGTGAAACGTCTATAAAGGAAAAAATAAGCTTTTTGAGCCGTGTACGAACCGGGACTTGCAGCTTAGTACGGTCGTAATTCCACATACGTACAGTCACGAGCAGAAACATGTATACTTATAGGTATCTACATTCGAAAGCAATTTCCTCATATATGATTGATTAAAAGATGTAATGGTGTTACGAATATCATATACTACTATGAAGTAGTTCTTATTTCAAAGTTGCAATCATAGATTTACGAAAAAATCGCTTTAGTTTTTTTGCCAAGTGTACATATACATATTTATGCTCGTGACTGTACAGTGTGGCTGTTTAAATTAATGGAGCTTGATACCTATGAGATACCTAGCCTTACAACAACTACTCAGCAACTACCATACAAACCACACCAAACGTAAGTTATGTTGGTGGAACAAGCCGCCATAGATAGCCCATGATTAGAATGCCTGCACACGAGATGAAGTGAGTTTGAAACCCACTTAAAACAATTTCTCTAAATTGTATCCAAGTAGATCAACTACGCCACGCTGAGCCATTGACTGGCGGGTTCGCATGAAACAAATGTTTGTATAGCCTAAAGATAGCTTATTCCGGGCCTGGCTGTTTGCATATTTGTAAACGCGCCCAATATATAGGAGCAACTATTAGTATGGGACAACATATTTACAAAATAGAGAGATGAAGCTTATGTTCTTATTTACTTTGCCTTATTTTATCCAGCTTCTACTTGCGACTTCCCGCGTTAAAGTTGATTTCTTCATACAAAGTAGTCAGGGACCTCTACTAAGTATAAATTGCCTATCTCCCTGCTAAATTTTTCATTTTTACGTCAAGCGGTTTTCGTTATTTCATGATGAGTGAGTGAGTGACCTTTCGCTTTTATATACTTTTCACATTAACGTATGAAGTTGTTAAGAATTGAAACTCGACTTCTACGAACGCTGGTGTAAATATGTTGATATAGTCTATAAACGTTCCTTCAACTTTATATAAAGTCTGAACGAAACAGAAAGTTTCAACAACATTTTCAGATATTATTAGAACACGGACAAAATGTCCTTCATACGCTGTCTTTGCTGTAGCTACTAAAGATTTCAGGTCCTGTAGTCGCTGAAATGAAAAGAAATGACTTTTGTATTTTTCTTTACCGTTAAGCGCACGGATAACTGAGGTTCTTTTATGTCTTAAAACGGTTACTTTACTTCTTAATTACACAAGGTGTACAACAACCGCATACTGATCATCAAACTAAATAATATTAAGCAAAAAATGCTGATAAACTACTTTTTACTTTTAGTGTCAAAAGTTTATTTTTACGGTAGCCCGCAAACACAAACCATTGTGCTTACGGGTACATTCAACCGGGTATGTAAACGTCAGAGCTAATCATCTAATGGAAGGAAAGCTGCTTTTTTATAATCCAGCAAATTTTCTAAATCATTTCCACATTTTCCATTGTCGAGAATACAGATTCTCCCAGGTATTCAGTTCAATGGATATGACAGCATTGTCACAATGTATTGCAATAGCGGGTGCGCAAAACAGAATATTCTAGTGTCTCTTCAAACTTCAATGTTTGTTCCGTTCGGGTTTGGGTGCTCTGGCAGCCGACCCGACCGACCCACAGCCCCGACCCGAGACTAAGTGGCGATCAATGGACGGGTGTAAGCGTGGAACGTTAACGTGACTATAGATACGTTCGGTATATACGTCTATAAACGTTTAGATTACTTGGCTTAAGGTTGATTTTCGTGTGTTGTACTGGTGTGAAGCAAAATGGAACAAAAACCTTTTGGGTGTAGCGAAACGGGGATAAACGTAAGAGATTTGAAAAAAAATAGCAGTCTGTTTGGTACAGAGTCTGCTTTGATAGTAATCGCTTTCATTTGACAATTTAACAACATCAAAACGATCTGTATCCATAGTCGTGAATTTGCCCTTTGTAATAAATTACATAATACTGGCTTATTGTTGTCCCACTGCTGGGCAAAGGCCTATTCCCAGATGGAGAAATCACGAGCCTGGATCGCAACGCTGGCTCAAGGCGGATTGGTGATTGCAGATATTAATTGTAAGCCTAGTCCAGGTTTCCTAAAGATAACTTCCTTCAGCGATGTCTGTCCAAGATAAACTTAAAAAGTATACGTACCTGCAGAATATTCCCTCAAAATAAGGTTGTAAATGGATCAGCCAGCCAAAGCCTCTACCAATACCTATGATGCAGCTAGTGACTCCGAATAGAAATAAAAAAGCGTCTTCCTATTTTCCATTTCCTATTATTAGATCTGTTATCTACAATATCTAGAAGTCAGTGTGTATATAGTGTGTTTGAGATGTACCTGACCAATCAAATATCTCCATGATATTTGAAGTTTAAAGTCGATATGACCTAGTTACAAAGTAAATGTCTATACGTATACTCATCTTTGCCCAAATCGAAACGTAGGCCATAGATTATAAGGCCTTTGACCGACTGGTGGTCTATTTTTGTGTGACCATCGCCATTTATTCAAAGCGGTTTCGATTGCAGTTACAAATACAGTCCAAGAGCTTGGCGAAATTATAAATATCCTGAAAAATTAAAATTTTAACTATGTCAATACTTAAAACTTGCTAAGAAAAATCTTGAAGACACAGATGTAGGGCCGACTGCCGTTTTTGGATACCAATAAAGTGGGAGCAAGTATTTAAAGCAGGTGGTATTCCGTCTCCCCGCGTGGGAGGAGCGAAATCTTCAATAAAGGACGAAGAACCACACGTGCCATCGATACGGAAAATTCCGGGTGTTAGTAACACACAACGCACTCTTAACCTTATAAATAAAAGTGTAAGGTTGACTTTTAAGTGAAGAAGTCTGAATCTTATGCGAAAAGGGACTCGCTTTCCCCCATCGTAAACACAGGGCTGTATTTTGTTGTAGAATAGGAGATTACCAGTGTCCAGATGCGACGAAAGTTTGAGTTTCCGATTTTGAATTGTTATTGGTGGCAGGAATGTCTAGCAGACTAGAAAATCAACTATTTTATCAGAACCATACAAAAATAAAACCAGTAAAAATAAAAAAATATTGAAAAGTTTCAAAGTTTCATAATTATCAAATACCAATCAAGTTAGTTTTGATTTGACATAGTCAAAGATGAACAATGAATTCTACTCTACTAAAACTTGAATAATAAAATACATGCAAAAATATAATAAACTTAATGAATAGTCCTCTCTGAGGCTGCTTTACATTATGCATGAAACTCTGAACAAGAATTCGTCGTACTATTCTTTGTTTTAAACGGCCGTAAGCATTTTTAACGGGTGGGCTTTGCGCCGCGCCGGCTTGCCGACTTTAATCCACGTTATTTTTTAATATATTATTATATTTTAAATGTTCTTACCGAAGTGCATCGACGTAAGATAATTATCAACTACACAAATCCGTTAAACCGTTCATGTTTTTTCGACCTTCGCAAATAGGTAATAAAAAAGTAAAACTGCTAACTAAAAACACGTAAATTTGTGAAAATGTAGGTATGTTTGTTAATCTTTTACGCTGAACGAAATTAAGCACATATGTAAGGTATAAATATGGCATGATCTAGCTTAACACAAAGAATAATTTTTATCCTATTTTTTAGCTCTCTTAAAACATTTATTTAATTTTTAAATCAATGCAGACGAAATCGCGGGAAGAATACCTTATCCTTACCTTAGCCTTTCATTGTCTCACTGCAGAGCAAAGGCGTCTTCTCGTACAAAGAAGGCAAGATCATTAACCACCACACTTGCTCTAGGCAGATTAGCGATATCAGACTTAGGTATATTAATTATAAGTCCGGGTTTCCTCACGATGTTTTCGATTACCGAACTCAGTGATGTCCAAAATAAACTTGAAATCTGCCTAGCCTTTTCTCATATATGTTGGGGTCCGCTTCCAGTCTAACCAGATGCAGATTGCCTATCTGACTTCTCCAACTCAATAACTGGATAATACGACACCCCTATGTAAGACTGGTTGTCAAACTTTCGAGCTTCTGACGACCCGTAACGACTGTCAAAGATTCACGTATGACAAAAGCCGTAAAGCAACGGGACCAACGGCTTAACGTGCTTTCCAAAGCACCGAACGATGTCAGTGATATTTAAGATAAACTTAAAAAGTACAAATATTAGTACGTACTTGCCCTTTATCAAACTCGCATTGTCTGGGCTGGAATAATTATGTCATAGTTGTCCTACAGCCACAATCGTGCCTAACTCTCTTAAAAATCAAGTCTTCATCAATTCAAAATCAATCAAATATTATTTTTCTGTAAACAACACAATAATCCCGATACCCCGGATCATGTCCATGAAGTTTAACTTTGTCGTGTAAATGGAAAAATACCAGTACCTTTGTTTGGTCGTGTATTACACACAAAGGCTTGTATGGTCTACTAAAACTGAAAACATTATGCACTAACAGTCAAACGCGAACCTATTCATGATTGAGAATAAATAACACACAGAAATTCCACCTATCCCTTTCAAATACACCTATATAAATATCTACAAAGCGTAACAAATAAGAAATCTCTTTTCGTAGTAAAATTCTCAATAAAATCTGTCATTTGTGAACCGTCAAAAGCGATAAAGAGGTAGAAGATAACTGAAATAATGGCATCGATTACCCGACAATAACAGTTAACGCGTACCGTTATATAAAAAAAAGTGACATTCCGGATCGGAAATCGAATCCTGAAGCCGAAAATGTCGAAGCACCCTTAAATAATAGACGGACATTTCCATAAAGGGGACGAAAGTGACAAATAAAATAAGCAAAGAATCTTATTGTAGGTACGAATTTGGCTTCAAATTCGCACGAAATCGCACCCTTTGAATTGTGCGATTCAAATTCAACATTCGGATGATCCCGAACTTTTGAGTTGTAAGTAAGCTTATGCTTGCAAAACTCTCGTGCAGTTAATCGTGCGTATGAGTCCTACGTCTAAACGACATTTTGTGTAGTCGTGCATAAAAAGTAAATAGAAGGCCTGTAAGTGTGCTAGTGTAAAACTACCTATTTGATTCGTGTATTCCAATAGGAAATATGAGTGTCTCATAGCATTTAATTTTATCACCAATTAGTATTACTGACCCATTGATATGATACCTTTAAAGTAATTAAATACGTATTACGCGCAACAATAGATAATTCTATTTTAAAATTCGATCATGCTCTGAACATCCTTTGAAAACATTTTTCTGAGAACTTCATACAATAAATGAGACGATAGAAATAAAAATAATAAACTGCAAACAAAATTATTTCTGCGGTGACGCAGACAGAGAACTGGAATTGCAGTGTTACCAAAGGAGAAAATAATAAAAGTACCGAAAGAGTTTTTATTCCAGCTAATAGGATTCTGACTGCACTTATTTCAATTTATTCATATTCATTTATGCATATCATGTAGATAACAATTACATTAATTGATTATTATACAGGGTCATTAAAATTTGTTCCAAAACCTGAAAAGGTGTCATTGGTCAGGTTGGTGCCATAGTAAAAGTTGTTCATAATGACAAGTACAATGACCCCTTTTCAGGTTTCGGATAAATTTTCAATGACCCTGTATAGTTTAAATAAAACATTTTAAATCAATCTTCACTATATTGGTGAACTTCCCAAGATACATTTGACTGATTGTCAGCAGTTCCAACCCCACAAATATCAATCTGAAAGCGATCGCATCACAGTCGTGTGAGGCGGAGCGGGCGGGCATGCGCACGCGCCCGCCGCGTGCCGCGATTTAACTAAAAACTAGGTATCCGTTTAACCACCCTAATTTTAAACAAAAGGACATTAATCGTTCTTGTTATGATGGGAATGGCACCTGTAGGCTTACTCTTGAACAAAATTGAGAATGAGATTGGAATCGACATTACATGTACATCCGATCCAGTTTCAATTCCAATAAATATAAGAAGACATTTATTTATAGAATTAACGAGTCATTTAATATTTTAAAATTTGGTAACTTACGTTTTCATTTGTATGGCAACCTCATGTCAATCGCTGTAGTCAAACATGCAGTCGATTCCAATCTTATTCTCGATTTTGTTCAAGAGTAAGCCTACTGGTATGAGTTGAGAATTGTGATGAAATTTAAAATTCAGAAGGATCGACTTAACGTTGTTTTGACATTCTTACTATGATTCACACTGATTCATTGTCTTTTGAAACGTTAGGAGTGATCATCTACGATCACATTATTGTAAATATGTAGGAATAACAATTAATTAAGCTCTCAATTCTAAACTTGTAGTACTTTACATGACTTTTATTTTATGTATGTCTTCACATTCGTAAAATTATGGAATGTATGTACAATCAATAAAGGAGATAGTTATGCAGGGTCGTCAGATGTACTCGAAGTTTTCTGAGGAACCGATGGATGTCTTCGATTAAAACTTAATGAAGTGTTTAATGGTGCCGATTCCCTTGGTCACAAACTAAACTAAAATTAGACTATTTCCATCTTTTTCTGTCCAATAAAATAAGAAAGAGACTATTGTAAATAAGAGCTGTCAAATTTAGTCAATCTGACACATCCATACAGTTATAGTTGACATCTTAAAACGTATGGATTAAAAATACGGAGAAGTTCAAGGCAAAACTAATTTGACATCTCTAACTTAGTTCTTTAATGTCACGGAATGTCACCGTCCTTTCCTTTCGCTGTATGTCAGTAAGAGATGTCAATTCTCTAAATTTAGTCTAGTTTGTGAACAAGGGAATCGGCACCATTATCTACCTTTTAAATTAAATTACATTTGAAAACACCCAGCTGTTTCTAGGAAATCTTCAACTATATCTGACGACCCTGCATACTATCTGCTTTGTTGACTGTACCTACTACTTATTATAAATCTTTTTTTTTAAGAGTGTAGGTCCAGGTATCTAGAGATTGCTTTGGCCATTCTTCTTCTTCTTTTTTTCTTTATTCTTCTTCTTAATTTACCTAGATTGGGCTGGTCGCTACCGAACATTGTAATTCCGAACCATCACTATTTTTACTTTAATAATTTTATCTTAGTTTTAGTTAATTTTTAGGCACTATAATTGTATGGAAAATATAATTATTGTTGGCTAAATGTACACTTTTTGTAAATGTTTTTATTTGAATAAATTATTATTGTTATTGTTTTTATTATTATACGAAACTACCTTTTAGAATGGGCAAGTAGATTCAATATATTTTTTATTCTCTTGTAAATAACTCTGTGGAGTTATCTGCCTCCGTCTGTATACCCGAACGCATTCGACCTTAATCTTTTTAATGTTAGAGTGAACAGGCGTCTTCTAGGTAAGCTCACTTCATCGTAGACTTTGTACTCACTTCTGACCTAGACTAGAGTTAAGAGCAAACCCTTAAGTAATATACATCAAGAAAAAGTTTTTTTACAACAAAATAAAATCCGCCTTCTAAAAATACAAAAAATAACTTTAGTTTTGGAAGTCGGCGGCTTTGGTTTTGTTTTTTGTTACGTAGGTATTGCCACCGACTCAAAAGCTTAAAGCTTATGATTAGATCATGACAACATTTCTATGGGACCAACTCGGAAGTATACTCTTTCAAACAAAAAAAGTATCATCCAAATCAGTTCATAATTGGCGGAGTAATCGCGTAACAAACATACAAAAAAAAAAAGAAAAAAAACATACAGCCGAACTGAGAACCTCCCTTTTGAAGTCGGTTAAAAAAAAGGAATTAACTGTTAGATAGTCACACTATTACCGAGTGTCATGGGCTATTCTGCCGTCGTAATTAAAAAAGGCACAACTAACATTTTACAAATGTTGAGAAAATTGAGATTTAATTTTTTTTTTAATTTTGTTAAAAAAAACACGTTTAAAATGTGTTTTTCGAAATTGTGTAAATGTAAAAAATTGAGTTGTTTTTGTATGTATACAAAGATAGCAATATTATATTTTTAATTTTAATGGATATATTTAATAATTAGCATATTTCTTTTTGACTTAACATAAAAAATCACATGAAAAGAGCAATATTATGTTTAAAAGGCATATATAACCAAATATGCCTTTTCAATGTAAAATTTTGAGTAAAAATTTAAAAAAATACGATAAAAAGGCATATTTACTCAATTGTGCCTTTTCACTGTAAATTATTGAAATAAATACATAGGTTATTGTTTCTCCGCAGTGGGATTGTATATTTCAAAAGAGACTGACAAATGTCATTGTATAAGAAATAAAATAAGGCAGTTCTAAGAAAATAAAACATTTATTTCAAAAAGTTAACACAAACAAATTTTCAAAAGTACTATCACTTATTAATCATATCAATAATTGAATAGTTTACTAAAAATGACACTTCAAAATCTCTCTTTGTTAAAAATTAAGTAACACAGCCAGTTAGGAACTTCAATATATTTATCAAAAAAAAAAAAAGAAAACGAAAAGAGAAAGTTTACAAATCAATAATTATCATAACATATTATGTATCAAACATCTAAGTACTTTAAATTTTTATCACAATCCAATGAATGGAATAAACTTCTTAATACTAAAAATTGCACTTTGCATCTCTCTATCACAATGTTTACAAGGTTACAAAATAAGTAGGAACTTTTTATAATCAAAATTAAACAAAAAAATAATTCTAAACCTGAAAATTAGAAACTTCAAAGCACCTAATAATTATCCTCATAATAATAAAATCAACACTAAAGTGAGTATAAAAAATCAGTCTTGCATTATTTCAGTCTTCTTGGTTTTGAAACAAATCGACTGCTCGATCATTTACAGGTAAAGTTTCCCAAAAAACCCTCCTGTTAGTGGGCATAAGTGGACCAAGCTTTGTGAGTATGGCAGATTTTCTTTCGCTGGTGATACCCCTCGGAACAAGCTTTTGTTGTGGAGGTGGTATCCCTTCTTTAATATTTTTTAACTTAAGAAAATCTAGCTCAAAGTATTCGTCAGTACCATGACTGCATTTATAAAAAAGTAAATTCGATCCTCTTCGAAAATTTGCCTCAGAAATATTATTCATGTAAGCTCGCGGTTTGGAATTTTTTATTTTATACGTCGAAGAGCAGTCTTCGTAATCATAAAAGTCTTGAACTCCCATCTTCTTAACTATGGTGCGAAAGCCAGTATCAGATACAGCTTTACAAAAGTCTTCAAAGTCGTAGACACGTTTTTTTGTTTTCAAAGATCGTTCCACTCTGTGATGGAATTCATCTGCAGCCATAAATGTATGACCGGTCTCCAAGTAGCGTAAAGTTATGGATTCAAAGTTAACTTCTGCAGAATTTACTAAATATACGAAATATGAATAAAGAGTCCAGTTTTTATTCTGTGCTGCACAGTTATCCAGCCACATAATTATATGTTTAAGATCTCGGTTTTGTTTGAAAAAGGCCCCAAAGCAGCTAATGATGTCCTCTTTTTTTCGGCCTGATATGGCTTCATGCCATAAGGCTGCAAATGTAAGACCCATGTCATGTACATGTTTATCGCCAATTGGCACAAAACTTTGGTTGAAAACAATAAGGCGCGGGCAAAACATCACTGTTTTGAATTCCTCCATACGGGGTAACATTATTATCTTTTCTAAATCTACAGCAAAAATGAGGGTGTCAGGGTTATTCTTCTTCTGAGTCTGATTATCAGCGTCATCTTCATATTTTTTTCGAGCTAAAATATACCTCTCATGGTGTTCTTCGTAATTTTTACACTCCTCGCAATGTCTGTGTCTAATCATTTCTCGCTGAGGGTTGTGTATGATAAATTTTTCACATAACTCACATTCTTCTTGGCCTAATTTTGTAAATGAGATGTTAAGTGTTTTTACAAGTTTTCTGTAAAATCCATAAGATACTTGCGTTTGAGGATCAGTTTCACAATAATGCTTGTACATCATACGTATATTAAGGTCTGAAGGTAAATACTTTTTATTAGGTGCGTGCTCACGTCTGTAGTGTGATATTGCGGGATTAAATGACATTATATGATCAGTGATTTTAGTAGGTTCAATTTTTTTAGGATTCGGATTGTGACCACGGCCATCAGTAACTGCAGATACTGGAATCAATTCACCGACATTATAGTTACTGTTAATAACATTTCTTACTGCTTTACAGTTATTTTTGTTGTAGCCTAAGGTAGTGAGGAAAAAAGTTTTGCAAACTGGTGCTTTGTCACCATTTTCATCCATCAAATAATATGTTACAGTCTTTGATCGTGTGTAATGTTTACCTTCATTCACATCATTTTCTCTTTTTTTCGGTCTATCTGGTTTTTTTGTACTGGTATTATTTAAAAAAAAATATTTCTGTTCCGTCCATGACATTTTCCAAAAATTACTATTGATTATTTTGCGAAATTCTTCTGAAAAACGGTCTGAGCACTTTTTCTTACAGGTGTCTCCACGGCAACCAGATTTGACAGAATATTTAGTTTTGATTTTGTTTTCATTCTTCAGTCTCTTTCGATCTTTCAAGCTAACGTTATATGTTTTCCTCTTTCTTATATTTCCTTTCTTTGTCAGTCTTACTTGGTTTATTTCGCCATCTGAATGTTCCGGTGATTCTAAAACTGTTCTGTGTTGAATTTCCTGTGAACATGGTATGAAGTCGGCATCCGAATCACTATCACTGTTATTAATATTTCGATTGAATGATTTGGGGACTTCGTAGTCTTTGTCTAACACTGAGTCATCAGAATCAAAATCTGACCAAACTTCATCACTTGATTCTTGTAAGGAGTTTTGAAGGCCACTGGTTGATGGGACAGAATATTTTTGTTCGTCTACAGAGTTTCCGTTGCGTAATGCAGCTTTTACTAATTTTGCACTTCGTGATGACATAATTGCTGAAAAAAAAAGGACCTATTAATTATTTATTACTAGCGTAGACTCGCTCGCTAAACAATGGTAAAGAAACGATATCTGTATATCTATTAAAAAACCTATGTAATTATCCAGCCTTTAAAGACAGAAAATCACGTTAATGTTTTTAAACTTTCACAATTTTTTTACTAAACATGATTGTTTATACCGGTTCTTAATCGTGTTAATGTTGCTGAAACCCGCTCTTCACGGAGGCACCGCTAAGCTGACATCATTATTAATAAAATTCGAAAATACTGAATTGATAGATAACTGAATAAAATTATTGATCATAAAATACTTAACCTACACATATACTCATAATAAAATTAATACATAGACCATACGTTCCACCTCATAATTTTTTGACAGACATATTTTTTGTAACTTAATAAAACACTAAATAACTACTACGTGGACATAACAATAATAAACTTTGAGTAAGCATAATTATAAAGGCATGTTATTTTATGTTTTAGTAACAAAAACTGTCAAAAAGCAAAACGATAACACACGATCGAAACATTAATACCTATTACATTTTTGTAACGAGATTTGTTGCACAGTGCGGCTACGTGATGTTCGCTATAATTACCTACCAAAATGTTTTAATAAAAATCTAACCTTATAATGCTAATCAGATTAAAAATACATATCAATTTAAATTACTAGAGTCTTATAAAATAAGTAATTATGGTAAGCCACAGAAATAAGTAATAAAAACAATATTTACCAGAGCGCTGCACCGACAAGCGTGGTCTCGCCTCGACACATCAGGCACAACTGACGGCATTCCCTGCATACCTTGCCCCCCTCACTTCATCTCCGTTCAAAAATGTTTAGTAGTAAAGGCACAAACGCCAATGTACCTTTTTTATAATACATTTATAAGCGTAGGAGTAAATAGAAAGGGCATAACTGCCAGTTGTGACTTTTCTTTCTACATTAATTGCTAAAGTGTTCGTATAAAAAATAAGCACAATTGCCACATAAGCCTTTTATATTTGACGTACGTCAGTTATGCCCTTTCCATTAAATATATCAATAATAAAAAGGTGTAATAAAAGTCATATCTCACAATATGCCTTTTTATTGTAATAAAACGTAAAAAATGATGCAGTTGTGCCCTTTAAGCTTATGCTATCTCTGTTTATGTTGTAGCTAAAAATCCACAAAAAATCAGGCAGATAGACCTTTTTTTCCTGATTCCGAATATATATATAACTCATTTTGACAAAAAGTGTTAGTTGTGCCCTTTTTCGGTAACACGGCAGTATTTGTGTTATGTCATACTTGACCTCTACGCCGACGAAGTTCCGGGCGAACTAATAATTGTTTACAAAACCTATGGTGTAAGTTAGACATGTTCAGTGGTGTTGCTTACCTACGACTACCATTACTGGTGTACACGACATATAAATTACAAAGTTTGTTAGGCAAACGACCTATCCGATCTACCACCTCTCCGCTTTATGATTAATATTATATTATAAATGTAAAAGTTCGTTGAGATGTTATGTAATAAAAAAACATACCTACCTACGTTTCTTGTATGGGGACACAATTTAATTTTAGCTTTATTTTTATTATTTGTTCTTGTATGACGAGATGTATAAACGTGGATGAGGCAAAAGGAGTATGTAAGGATTCTTAAAGTAACGTTCTGTGGTTTCTGCCTCCATGGAAAAAAGGCTTGAGTTCATGTATGTATGTACTTGTTGTTATAGCAACCATAGTAATAAACCCTTTGTGAAAATTTCACAGCTCAAATCAATGAATGGATTGAACTTAATTCCCAGATAGTCATTATGACGTAGAATGGTTTTTCTAAAATTCACCCCCTAACGGGATACCCTACGACTTTAACATAAGCGAAGCCACAGACAAAAGCTAGTTATAGTATAAAAGTATAGACTAACCTATTTAAACGATTACACAAGTTCAATATTCATTGCATTAGAAACCTGATTTCATTAACGTAAAAAATAAATATTGAAGTGAAACACAATAATATTGATATAAAACAAAATATATTTTAAGTATTACTAAATCCTCTCTCATTGGAGCCTTTTGTTCGTGCGTCCAGCTGCGATCTTTTTAATTTCGTCGCTTTATGACGTCATCCTGTGACGTCACGCTGTGATCACACCCCACAGATTGTGAGCGTTAAGATTACGGGCACGGATCACAAAAAAAAAATTGGCACGCTCCTACGATCGTAGGGTTATTCTCACATAGGGAAATAGGGTAGGTTGGGAATAATCTTACTATCTCTGACATTTTAATAAACTAATAGTTTCCTTTATAAAAAAAAAACACTAGTTTGAATAAATTATTTTATCGACAATCTACACTATAATTAATATTATGAAGCTAATGAGTTTTCTTTTTAAAAGAATTGAAAAAATATTTTTGTAAAATAAATGATAATAACGATACGATATAATTACGATTTTTGTAGGGAACATTTCAGGGTTGGTCCCATAATAAAAGTTGTTCATAATGATGATGACCCCTTTTCAAGTTTCAAGTAAATTTTCAATGACCCTGTATAGTACTTTTATCGAGTTAGTTTTATAACGTCAAGCTAAAAACTACGGGAGCAGTAACTAAAGTCGTGAATAAACGCGCATGAAACCGCAGGCAATAACAAGCTCAGTAATACTTATAAAGTTATATTGCAGATTAAAATATTCGGAATTCAGATTAAATCAGGCATAAATAATACGAAAACAAATTTAAACACGATCAAAATAACACATTAACGAAACAATTTAACTTTTACACTTCCAAAATATTTAACATATCCTCATTAACGGGACGACTCGCTTTGCGAAAGTTAATCACATGATGATTAAAATGTAACTGATTGAATATTCACTTAATAGTTCGCAGAGCACACATCATTTTATGTATTTAATTCAGAACTGAGCTTAATTGTTATTAGGGGAGAGAATTCTGACAGAATAAGCAAATATTTGTCAATTCCTGCCATCATGGAGTTATTTATGTTAGACTAGCGACTCGCCCCGGCTTCTCTCGGCAAACGTTGATAAAAGCTCACGTTGGCTTAACTTTTCCGACTCTTCTAACAATTTTCGTTTTATATTTCAACCAATTTATGCGCAAAACCTCGATACATTATACACCTAAACCTTCCTCAGGAATCACTCTACTCAGGACGCGGCAGAGGACTGTTTTATAGACTTAGCTCGGATGAATATCGGCTATCGCAGGGTATTTTTCTTTACGTTGCGGCACTTTAATTCTTTTCCTAAAATGAAAGTAGCCTTAATTAGGTAATACTTTTTAACCGACTTAACAAAAATAGGAGGTTCTGAATTCGTCGATTTTATTTTATGTATGTTTTCCGATTACTCGAAGACGCCTGAACCGTTGTGGAAAATTAATTCTTTTCAGTTGATCCCATAGAAATTTAGACACGATCTGAACATGAATTTTGGAGATATGGAAAGGAACTCCTCATAGCAGAACTGTCATAACAAGTAAAATTGCTTTGTTTATACATGTAGTCGATGACTGACTAAGGAACAGGCGGAGTGGTTACGAGGGGCTACCACTCGACATAAAACTGTCACTTTGACATTAAAAACAGATACATAAGATGTATCTATGTTTACCTACGTACCTACAGATTTATAACTGTTATTTTTGTTTTGGTACCTTCAATACTTTACATGTATTATTTAGATTTGAATAGCAATTAATTTTTTAATGACAATCCAACAGTCTATAACAATAAGTCAAAACCACTCGTAGTTCAGACTACAAGCATGAAGTTACTCTAGGTAAGTACATAAGTCTAATCAAAGTTCAACAACGCAATACCCAGACTTGGGGATTCTTTCAGTAATATTCTATCAATTTCACGGGTCAACAACAAACGAGTACGTACGTATATCCACCAAATGTTTAGGGAATATAGGTACAGACGTGAAGTTATTAAATGCAGACCACAAAAAGGGATGGGAGGTCTTTGCTCTGTAATAAGATTTTACAGACTAAAATACGAAATTATAAAGCTGAAAACTATTCACCACAATGCTTACGTTAACGTCCCTTTTATGCAAAACTGCATCATTTATGTAGATGTTATGCAATGAAATGAAGGAATTCAAAGCTTGTCCATTAAAATTTTACCGCCGCTGTGTGTGCTAGATTCCTGTAGGGGTCGCTCTTCACTAGACCGACAATCGTGGGCGCGTCATACACGGAATACCTACCTCAATATGCACTGTTTGAGCCAGCAATGGTTCAATAAGCAGCACTGTTTTGTGGCTTAATTGAAGTTCTAGCTGCGATAATTAAATTTTCATTAAAATTCTGTTGAAATGAAAGGAAGGAAATAATTTTGACTAGAAAATATTTTGTAAACCACGTTCTCTTAAATACAACAGGTGTGCATACAGACAAACGACATACCTGTTAACTATGCATATTGACCATTAAACCAAGCAACTTTTTGCAAAATTATTATATTGGGAAATAACTTTTTTTTTTGTATGAAAAAAATCTCAAAAATCTCTATTTATGATCCCATGCATTGTAACACACGCGAATTATTGTACTTATGGGTGCATACAACAGTACAGGGTTACGTGGGAGTATTTAAAGATTAGTTGGAACATTCAAAACTTGTTTTTGTAAAAAATCGTATTATTATTTTATTTACTTTGTCTTTTAATATCTCCAGTGGTATGTGGTAATGGATGAAAATATGGTTTTTGGAAATGTGATTCGTCTCTTTACAATTATTATGTTGGTTTTACATTAAATAATTCAAACACACAGTTTTGACAGTTCATAGTTTTCACAGAGTTCACAGTTTTGACTTTGTTGACAAAGTTGGTCATCAGACTTTTGAGTGATTTGGAAAAAAGGTGTTGAAAAACATATAAAACGCTATCGCGTTGCTCCGAATAGGTACAAGTAATCTTGCGCGAAAGAGACAACCACAGCCCAGGACGATTTCAGCCACGAGAATCGTTAAATTTAACTTCTCCAAAAGTTGATCGAAGAATTCTAAATTTATCTTTTTTTTTTTTTCAAAATTTTCCCGGAGTCGGAAATACGTTGGGAAAATGTTTACTAGTAAGCGCTCTTAAGGATTGCAGTTTTTAACAACATATAGGTATATCTACTTTATATAAAAAATACCGCCTGAAAACCACCCTTATTAAAAACTCTTTTTTATTAAATATTTTCCAACTCTTCATAATATTGTCTCGAATTTACTGACCGACATTTATTTATATTTCGAAATAAAAATGTGAAATGTGAACTTATAAAATATCATCATTCAAGCAAATTAAAAATTAGATAATTCATATTCATAGTCTTATTAAAAAATATGAGATTTATAAGTTCTTCTCAAATATCGTGTGGTACTCCACATCGTCTGAGGGTCACGGATGGTCAGAAGTAAGAACGCCCGCCGCGCGCTGTGCCGCGTCCGCATTTGACCATTTGGCTTGATTGACAGCCATGAGAGGCTGAGGGTCCTTCTTCTGTTTAAGTTATGGCTACAAACACGGAAAAGGCAATCATTTATATATATATGCCCTTTAAACCGTGTTTAAATAGTTGTGTGTTCTGTTCGAAGCAACAGAGAAATTTTAATTACCATGTTAATTTCAGCGCGAAATCACGCAATGATGACTGAAAAATCTGATGACTGAAAAAGTCAATCGTTAGCATGATGGAATGACTTCTCATCTCAAGCTCACTTCACTTAAGTTCACCGAGGGAAATTATTACAGAATCTGCACTAATACGTTTCTTTCTTTTTTTTTCATGATCTACTATTGAAGTATTTATTGATGCCATTTAGTTTAGTTCCTTTTTTTATTCTGATTGTTTTTTTTTTTAATATTTAAGTCTGTAAATTTTTGAAATATTGATAAACAAATTGATAAAATAACTATTTAAGTATTCATTTCAAACATACAGTAACACATAAACAGCAAATACATATAGAAATAAGACGGTTACCTTGAAATCTTGTACCATCTAATATTATGAATTATGAACTATGAACACCATGTAATAAATAACAAGATAGCACTGTTATTTACTTGAATATAACCGGTTTTAAAACCGGGTAAAGCCGCAACAATACGCTTGACTGCTCGAGACCGACATATTGGAGGTTTTATTAACTTTTTCTCGGCTCTTGAGCGGAGGACATGTAATATCCACAGGATCTGCTGCCCTTCAGCTATTACCCTCGCTTACGGCAAGCGGGTTGCTGTGGCAACCGCGCGGTAAACGAACGTGGGGCGTAGCCTCTAGCACCAATATGACGTAGGCTACAAAGACAGCGGGAAGCTGGGTTTGGGTTTGTAAAATTAGATTTTTAATGGCTTTGAAATCGATAGATAGTCATTTGAGTTGCAAAATAAGTGACGTCACAGTTCGATATTGCAATACAAAATCTATTTTCACTCGCGACTTTGACCGCATGGTTTTTTCACTCGCGTAAAGTTACGTCTTTGTAACTGCTCGGCTCCTGTGGGTCGTAGAGTAATGTTATATAGTCTAAACTATTCCTCACGAATCTGGCTAACATATATCTTCAAGAATATTTCCAGTCCACCGGTAGTTCTAAAGATAGCGCGTTAAAACGCGTTTAAACAAACAAACAAACTCTCCAGCTTTATTATATGTTTTAGTACAGATTAGTCCCGTTTTCCCTTGATCCTTGTTAGTGAAGTTATTATAGATTTAAAAAGTATTTATATGCTGATTTGTTTTAATTCTTTATTTACTTTTTTCAAGCTTTTATTTAGCTTGCACTGTTCGTATGTAAGTAAGCAAGCATGTAAATAAGTTGTCCTTTCAAAATTTGCAAACCATTTTTCCACCATTTGTTGTTATCCGATTGAGCTGAAATTTTGCATACACTTTTAGTTCTGGTGACAATACAATGGCCAATAGAATTTTATATTAAAGCTTGTTTACAAAAAAATAAATATTAGGTAATTTTTTATCAGTGCACTAAGTATATTTTTTGGATACCAATTTATAGACCATTCGACAATGAGCTATCGTACTCATAGAGTTAGTGCCAAGACGATCGAAGAACACCAGCTATTGCACAATGAATCCTTTACTATTAGTTGTGTATTAATTAGCCACAAGGTGTGATCGTTCGTGTCTCGGCAATCCAGACGCACATTAATCTTTCGGTACCGCTATTCAAACTAATAAAACTAAGGCTGGGAACTCTTAGAACCTAACACGAAGGTACCTGACCGGAATTAACACAATGGCACCTCTGAAGAAAAGGTTCTCGGAAGAAAATGTTGGACTTTGATACTAAATAAGATATTTTTGTACAATATATTTCTTGACTGTACATCCCATATAAGTTATCAGTTGAATGTAATAAGCAAACAATAAACTAAAAATTACTTACTACTACTTAGAATATTTTTATTCTTTATTATTTTTTTCTTTGCTCTATGTTACAAAAAATCAAAAAACATAATAAGATACCTAGTTTAGGCAATAAGCAGTCGGCGTTAGGTTTAATTCAATAGTCATATTTTTTTTAATATAGTTTTTTTTTTCATTTATTATATATTTTTATTTACCTACACAATATACGAAAAAGCCATGACAATACGTCAACAAAGAAGTGTCAGCAACTACAAATTCATGTTTGTGTAAATTTTCACACTAAACTCTTGATATTTTATTCTCCCTGTGTATTTTAATGAAATATCACCATGGAAGACGGTTTTGTAAAGAGTTCCTCACTTTACAGAACCTTTATATTTCATTCAGGCACAAATCTACTAGAAGCTCTTTGAAGGAAGGAAAATTCTTTGCTTTGAAAATTTTGTTATATCGCGTTACGTAGTGTTAATGTGAGTACTGTCCTACTTAATTGAATTTTAAATATAACCTATTATATTATGTTTAATGGTACTTACAAAAAATGTATTTATTGTTCTCACTAGGAGTTGTTATTTACTACCCAGATGACGTCATGAAAAAATGTCATAAAAAGCAACACGATGTCTATCGTTTTTGTCAATTCATGCTCAAAAATTTAAATGCATTTTAATGTGACAAAAAAAAACTTGTTGTTTAGATCAAATTGAGACATTTTTTCCGGGAAAATTGCAATAGCCTTTAACGTTTCAAAAAATAGAAATTCAGATTCTTGTTCTGACATTAAATGTGATGTTTTCCTGGCCCCAAATTACACAAATATTGAGGGCCTTAGGAAGAATCTCTTGAAAACAAACAAATTGCTCCGGTATTGACTTCAATTTCTAAAGCCGTGTACGCACGAACGAACCAAACATGGTGAACATGAACATCGTTCACGGAACATTTGGTTCGTACGTGTGGACGTAAATTAGCAAAGTGAAGACGAACACCTCGCAATACAGTGCTCCTTGTATTCGCTCTCAACCCCTCAGTAACCATGGATTCACCGTTAGAAGTCGACGGGGAAGTATTTAAAAATGTTCTGCCATCTGTTGTGATCAACGTAGTATTTTCAACTTAGAAGTATTTCACTGTACATTTACCTAAGCATTTACTTACATGTCTAAAAAGTTAATAGAGACCATTTTCAAAATATCTATATATAATATATTTAAAAAAAGATACTTGGAAGTCTCTGATTTTATGAAAAACTAAGTTCGGTCGAAATTAGCTGTACAATTTTAGAAAATGTTATGTCTATGTTGGAATTTTTATTAAAATCGGTTCATTCATTTCCATTCCATTCATTCATTGGACTTGAAATTTAGTATGAAATGCCGTAAGGTGTAAATTCTGTTAAAGTCACAAGTGAACAATTTTGCATCAAACACCGTCCTCACAGAATAACGAAATGAGATGGCCACGAACATTTTTGACGAACACAGTTCGATGTTCGTTAGTGGTACGCACGTGCGAACAGTATTCGATTTTAATGTTCACCATGTTTTTGTCCGTCCATGCGTACACGCCTTAAGAAGGAATGATATTTTGTAGTCTGTAACTCTGTACCCAAAGAAATATAAACGTGAAAGTTTTCAATTGTTTGTGTCGAGAAAATGGAGGTAATAATTTTCTGGTATTTTTTTCTGGTATTTTTTTCTGGTTTTTGTTTGTTTTTTCTTTTTTTCTTTTTTGGTTTTATTTTCTATTTTTGTAAGAGGCCATACGAGATAGCAAAATTGAATCATCATCTCATCATCTACCTAGCCCTCGGAACCCGTAGTACAATTCCGTAGTACACAATAATATATGTTAATGCACATTAATAGTAAACAAAAACAAAATTCAATGCGTTATTTACATCGTTGAGCGAAAAATCTTTTCTATTTTAAAAAGCAATGGATTAATAATACCTCTTAAAATCATTCGGAATAATACTGCAAGTGTAGTTATTAGATATCAATAATTTCAAAACATAACTTCTATAAAAGATTCAGACCTGAAAAAGTACTTTATTTTACCTCTGAAAACCCGATTTTTAAAAAAGTAAAGTTAGTTTTTTTTTTTGCTTTGGCATCAATTAATAGTCTATTACATTGAAAAAAATATATATACTAGCTTTTGCCCGCGACTTCGTCCGCGTAAATTTCGTTCATCGTGGACACAGACGAAGTCGCGGAAATATTACCCGATTCGAAACGACACGTGGCGCCATCTATGATCATAAGAATGTTATTGTGATTTCTCTCGGAAACAGTACATTTTTCGGGATTAAAGGTACCCTATGTTCGTTCCTGTACACCTGGCAACGTATATGCAAAAATTCAGGATGATCGGTTCAGTGGCTTAGGCGTAAAATGGTAACAAACAAACAAACAAACAAACAAACTTACTTTCGCATTTATAATATTAGTTAGGATAGTTAGGATATTGAAAACAAATGACGGAACAGATTGCTATATATATCAATGGGGGAATCGTGTTTTGAAAGCTCTTGAAAAGTAGTTAAGTCAATTATTTTGCGGTGTCAACTACGCGTTTGCTCCACAGGTGTGTCACTTCGGTAATTCATTATTGGCATTCCTAATTGTCAAATATTGTCAGTTTGCCTGTGAGCTGAGGCTTGCAATGGTCACTCCGCGCAGGCCAGTGAACGTACAAAGGTAATTCAATTAGGTCATGTAGAGCTGCTCTTTGCGGCGGCCGCTTTGTACAACTGTGTGGTTTAGCGTCACGAGCTGTGCGAAAACTCATGCAGATATTGTGTTTGCATTTAATATGCTCAATATGAGTTACTATAACAAGAATATGAACAATTTATTGGTCTTTTATTACAAATACAAAATTAATCTTACTATCTCCTTTCCGAGAATTCCTAATTTTTTAATTTAGCCTATAGAACTCAGGGATAACAAAGCTTCCTATTAGCGAAATAATTTCCGATTCTGAAAATTCCACCCGTTCCGGAGTGTTTGTGTGGTCCGGATTGTGTGCCCTATTTTATTTTGAGTGGATTAATTAGCAATGCGAATATAGCCATAAACCGGACATAAATCCAGACTCCGGGTTGCTGAAACTTAATATTTTTAGAATTCCAATAGGTACTATCACCCTTTAAAAAAAATATCACCCCAACACAAAATATACATCCGTATTTTTATGAGTCGGCCAATTTAGCAACATTTAATCTGCAACACGACTTTAATATCAGATACAGTAACAGATAGTGTATCATCAAAACAAATAGGGACGTCAGTTCACAAGTGGAAATAGTTCCCATGCAAAGATTCATTGTGATATATATTTTCGCAGTACAATAAAATTATTAGGACGGTTGGGGCCACAGATTATGTGGGAGATGTGACACTTCAATTGTGATGGATCAATTTTGTAGGTAGATTTTTCGTTTTTTATAAAGAAATAAAGATTAAGTGATTTTATCTACCATGATACATATAAAATACTAGCAAACGCCCGCGAGTTACGTCTTCAATCACTGCTCCGTTCCCAGGGATCGTAGATTTGATAAGCTAAGCTATTTAAGATAGCTATATAATGGAAAAAAAAATTGATCAAATCTAGCAATCTATTTCTTGTAACAAGCGCGTTAAAAAAATAACGTGGGTATTCTTCAGTTTTTTATTCTTAGTAAAGATTAAAGTAAAATATCGATAAGTGAATCGTCATTTTTTCTGGTTCATGATTCATACTTAACTTATGACTGACTAACTGTGACACAGTCAGTCATAGATAATGTATGAAAGAATAATTATCACTGATACGGGACGGTGCCGGACCTGTGCCGGTACTGTGGTTTCAGTGATGTGTGGGAATCAGCCTTTATTTTGTTTTCTGTTACTCCGCGACTTGTGTGTCTGTGATCACGAACCGTGTATGATTACTGAACCAAGTCTTACTCAAGTACCTATGTATCCATACTAGATGATTGGAAAACTGAAATTGACAAATAAGAAAAATAGGAAGCTTGTTATCAGGGTCCCGTACACTAACCGTGCCAACGATGCCTTATCAATAAGCCTCCGCGGTCCGTCCGTCTGTCGGCTGTATCTCATGAACCGCAATGGGCAGAGAGTTGATTTTTTCACCGAGTGTGTATTTCTATTGACGCTATATCAGCAAATAATAAAAATAAAATAAAGTTATATTTCAAAATATTTTGATTACTGAATACAATTTACGTTGTAGGTTAAATGTATTCTACCTACACATACCCGTCTATAGTCTATATAATCTGTACAGGTATCGCAACAAGGGGCGCGCACACGCTCCGGGCACGCGTGGGAACGCCGGCGCGGGCGCTGCGATATCATCTATGTTAGCACTTGTCTCTGTGATAAAACGATCACTTTTCACTGGGGTTAATGAAATGGACAATGTATAGGGGAAGTCTATAGTACAGCAGGTACATCATGTGTAATTATTTATTGCTAGTTATGTACGATTGAGAAGTCAATTGAATGAAACGGTAGGGACAACTTTTACAAGCAAGAAACTCAACCCACGGCCAAATATAACATCACGCCTGTTATCCCCGGAGGGTTAGGCAGACATGTACCCATTAGTACACCCACATTTCGCCAGTTATGTTTTAGTCACCCAATACGGGGCGAGTCTGTTGCCATTAACCGGGCACAAACCCAGACTTCGAGGTTGCTACTGAGAAATTCCTGATAGAAAAACACTTTCCCGACCTGGGAATTGAACCCAAGACCTCATGCTCAGTAGTTTCGCTATGCGACCACTAGACAAACGAGGCTGTCCACGGCCACTTTATTCAAAATATTTTTTTCTTTACAGAATCGTCAGTCGTTACAGAATATCACACATTTAATTAAATAGAATCACACATAGAATGTCAAACATTGTATTCACATTTTATTTTTTGACTATCCCACTACGCTATCCCCAATCCACTGCAACTCCTGAAAGACAGAATCAACAGTTAATAAGAGTCAGAAAAGCGCTGACGCAATAAAGCTTGACGAGTCGCGGAGGAACTTTGACGCGGACGAAGTCGTGAGCAAAAACAAGAACACAAATACAGGCATTAAATTATTTTTGAGAAAGTAAAACTCAGAATTTTAGAAACATATTGACACAGCTTGTATCTTTCATCTGCCTAATTTTACAAACAAGCTTCAAACAACAACAAATTCAAAGTTAAAGCTTAACAGTTAGATTGTAAGCCGAACTCATATTTCAAACGTCCCTGTTGCTAATTGCAATTTACGCTACAAAGAGGTTTAAATAAAACCCACGAAGCTCGGCACATTCAAAGTTAAACCAGGAACGCGGTAACGTAACTAGGTAGGTTAACATTTTTTCTTGGAATACCCTTCATACACCTTGTCATTTTGTGCGGTGACCATAGACGGGACCCCCCACAAAGTTGACGATGAAATCTCGCAGAAAACTAATATTTCAGTTAACAGTACACTTTTCATGGTTGATTTTTATTTTGTTTTCCTGTTTGTATTGGTCTTGCTTGGTTTAGTTTTGCTTGGTATATTATAATTGGGTTGTTGTAAGTTCGCCACAAAAATAATTCCCCACGAAAAAAAGTATGTATAAATTAGTCAAAGGTTTTTGTTTTTTTTTATTTTTGATTATTGTAAATTCGCCCCATTTTTTTTCCGCACGGATAGCAGAACAATTAAATAATATAAAATCCAGCACAAAAATGTGGAATCTGAACAGAAAGTACTAGGAGAACAGGATCAAAACTTTGTTTCGTGGGGAATTATTTTTGTGACGAGTTTACAACAACCCTTATAATTTACCTACAAGCCTCTGCCCGCGACTTCGTCTGCGTCAAAGTTGATTTCTCCATACAGTCTTTGGACCCCTTTTTCATCCCTTTGGGGAGGTTTTTGTGAATTGCTTTCTTATCGGATGTCTACGTCATACAAAGAACACACTTCATGTTTCAGGTCTCTACGACCAGCGGGCAGGTCTATTAATGAGTTACAATTTATTTCTCATTTTGGGCATTTTTTCGTGCCGATGAACGTAAATGAACAACAATTTACTAAATCTAATGAGTTCGCTTTTGAATTGTATGTGGTCGTTTTGACACTGAATTACTGAACCGTGGGCATAGCACAAGCGCGGAGGAACAATAGATACGTAGGCAAGCGCGTTTCCACCGTTGTTGTGGGCGCGGTGGGCATGCCACACAGCCCAAATTAAATTTTGGGTTTAAAATTGTTTTTAAGTAAGCACCTGAATTTATTCATTGTAAAAGGTATTCCAGCCTTTAATCAAATCTGACATGCTTTCAAGCTGTAATAGTTTTATTAATTACTCAAGTGCCACGTAATGTGAACGTGAGACACAATTGATTTTCTATAGTTCTGACTTACCGGTAAGTCAGCCGAGGCTTGACCAGTTTAGTACTTGAATCGGTTTAGTAGTTTAGAGTCTAGAAGTAATATTGTGGTCTTTGTGAGCAGTAAGGTCTTACGACCCCCCACACACCCTAGTGTAAGAAATCCTAAACCGCCTCAAGGGACAGTAATAAGCTGGCATAAGTCCAGGTTTCCGCACGATGTTTTCCTTCACCAATGTCAGTGATGTCCAAGATGAACTTGAGAAAGATTGTGGTAGGTACGCATGATTGATTCCATGGCCGATTTCTGGTGACCACACTTTTTTTTGACAGCTGGATCCGTGCCTATACATGGGTTACATAAAGATTGATTTGTTTAATTGGGAATACCCTTTCCGCATATAATATTTATTCAGTTTAAAAGATTTATTATTCCTAAGTGCTTGTCTAAAATCTATACAAATAATAAATCATAATACGAGTAGTATAAAAGAGTAGACTTTTTGTTTGTTTGTTTAAACGCTAATCTCTGGAACTACCAGTCGGATTAGATCTTTTTGTATATGATAGCTAGTCTCATGAGCAATAGTAAAGGCTAAATAACATCACGACACGACCCACCGGGAGCGGAGCAGTAACCATAACAAAAGCGGGTCGCTAATTGCAGGGATTGTGTAAAATTAAACCGAAATTCTAAGCATAGTAGTATTTCGAATCCGAAAATCTATTCGAATCAAATACTTTTACGTTAGCGTATTTTTTATGGGCCTGCAGAGGTCGAGATTATAAAGAAAGCCACATTTTTTTCAGTGCGAGACAGACAGGGACGGCTTTATTTAAGACCAATAACACCGTCTCTTTCGCAACAAAACAATAACTATTATTGTATGGTGTGAATAATTATGTCCTTTGACCTTCGATAAGAAGTTGCGTCCTTCAGGACATCTCTCACAGTAACAGCATCTCCCGCGAATCATCAACTTTTTGTCTTGTCATTTTAAAATGTACTTTAATGCACACGATATAAAGCCCTTACTTGATTGGCAAGTTATTTGCCTTTATTGTTTCGAGGTGTTTACCGCAGACAGAATTCCTCCGGTCGACCAAAATTCACAGATGTAATATTGAATATTAATGATAGCTGCTAGGATGCTGTGTGGCTCAGGTTTGCAATCAAAAAATATTAAGACAAATAATTGAGATAAAAACTATCCTATCTTTCAAGTTGGATCAAACTGCACACGATATGCAAAGATTAAAATCGGTTCAGTAGTTTAGGAGTCCATCCCGCGCAATTTTTATATATTAAGATATTGGCATCATTTACGTAGTCATAAACTAAAAAATAAAACTTAACAAACCTCTCTTAAGCCCTATTGAGTTTCATAAGTAGGTCAGTAATGGAAAAATATTATCTAGAACGCTCGAAGAAAATAAGGCAAAACGCATTTTCCTTGCTTTCAAATAATATCTGCGTTATAAGTAGGTCTCCGTAGATAGAGAAATAGAAAAAAAAACTTCACCTAGTTTTCACCCAGTTCTCGCTAGCCAGCCTGCACTATATCTGGGCTGATGCGACTTTTATACCTGATAGGTAATCAGACTATAAGCCGGCATCGTTCCCACCGCTGGGACTCCGGCCTCCTTTCTGTGAGGGACAATCAATATTCATCATCATCATCTGCCTAGCCTTTTCCCAACTACGTTGGGGTCGGCTTCCAGTCTTACCGGATGCAGCTGCATACCAGTACTTTACGTGGAGCGACTGCCTATCTGACCTCCACAACCCAGTAACTGGGTTACTGGGTTCTGAGTTATTTATTATCAATATTATTAACTTTTATTTATCCTTGCATCTTTACGTTTTATTTTGTTATTGACTGCCTCGTTGATCTAGTGGTCGCAAAGCGCGTCTGCTGAGTATGAAGTCTTGGGTTCGATCGGGGATCGGGCATAGTATTGTTGGGGTTTTCTATCAGGAATTTCTCAGTTGCAAAAAAGGCGTATTAGCGATTTCAGACTTTTACTAAGTCAAGGTTTCCTTACAATGTTTTAACAGCAATGACATCGGTGAAGGTGAAGATAAATATAGAAAGTACATTAAATAAGAATCGTAAAAGTCACATCCCGAACCCGCAAGCGCATGCATGAAAGTTGGGCGCCTTAATCACTGGTCCATCACGGCTTACAACTAAGTATAAACAAATCCCTAGATCACGGGAGCCCTGAATTATCCTCAGATAGCAGCCCTGTAAATCGCCGTTATCTGTGCTCAATACGAACAATCCTTTTATTTGCTAGGGCTGATACACAACATAAACACAACCTGTTTGTACAGGTGTCATTATCAGGCTGATTGTTAAGACAATATTCATTTCGAATATTCAGTGACAATTTGATAAGGCCAGAGGGTACTACAGACACTGAAGAATGTCCTGTTGACAAGTCTTATGATGATGTAGTGCTTATAATTCTGGCCTATTATTGACCCACTGCTGGACAAAGGCCTCTTCTCATACAGAGAAGGAACGAGCATTGATCACCACGCTTGCTCAAGGCGAAGTGGCGTTTCAGACTTATATTAACTGTAAGTTCATTAATCCACACGATGTTTTCTGTGATGTGATATGAAATACATAAATATAAATTGAAATAGTCGTTTCAGTACTTGCCGAATGAAAGGTGGGCTTAACCGCTATGCTATCACGATATTCGCTGCAATAAGTGCTTACCAAAAATAAATAACAAGGATTTTGACTTTGACTTTGAGTATTTTTACCAGAAGCTAAGTTCTTTTAAAAGTAGAATCTTGTTGTTTGTCTGAAGAAAGTAGGTAGGCACTTTATAACCCCTACAAATTAAATAGGGTAGGTAATAAAAGGACCACATCAGAACGGGTCATACGATGTGAACTAGCAACAATCCCAATTCGTCATTGGGGCATTATTTTTGTACGTCGCATCGTACAATGTACAAACACAGTAAATCCACAAGTCAGTATTTGCGAAACACTAAAATCTGTGCGGAAAATGTTTTCCCATCAATTGACACAGTATTTATTGTAAACAACAATGAACAACATCCCACGGGCAATAAATGCGAGCAAACAAGGGCGGGTGCACACTAGCTTACTTATCAATCGCTCCGTTTGACGTTTAGTGGCGCATGAGCGTCGGCCGGCTTAAGGGCGCGTGCACACGCCGCTAGCGCCACGCGGCGCATACGCGTATGTTATGGAAAATGTTTAAAGGGGTGGCGGGGCTGGTGTCTGGTAAGTAGTTAATAAACTAACCAGCCCGGCTTTGAAATTATTTGCCAAATGAATAATATATCAAGTCAAGTTAAATACATAAATTATTTATATTTTAGAGATTGCTCTAAAATATAAATAATTTATGTATTTGACTTGTAACTCTAAAATTTACCGTCAATCAGGGAGTTGATACCGCTTAGCAATCATTTCAGAACACGACTTCTTTAAAAAAGACTCTTGTTTTAGCCCTAAAAACACTATCCTTTTTTGAGTTAGATTTTAAGCTGCTTTATCAGTTGAGTTGCCCAATAAGTGGCGTTAACTATTGCCATACAAAATCTATGGGAAAATCGCGTTTTGACAGCTCAGAGAAATAAGTCAATTGATCGATGATATCTAGTGCCTAATTTCTATTCAAATTCAATAGAATAACCACTTCTTAGACAGACTGATGGAAATAACTAACACTGAAACAGTTTCCTAACATCATAATAAGTACCTACTACCAAAAAATGTTTACCAAACCTGTCTAAGCCTAAGCAGGGGTGCGTATTCCAGCATAATCCTTCCCCTAGCCAGGCCACGGTTTATGCACGCTGCCTTACCGACTGTTGGCGACAATATTAGTTCGCCAGGATGGGGGGCAACAAGTTTCGTTTAGGGCTAACGGGTTCTGTTATGTGAATCCGCCCCAGGGAGTGACCGCTGTTAATTTTCCGTTGACTCGCTTTATGATACGAAGTGATACGTTTTTCGCCGCTAAAAACCTATGCTTCTAGCGGGGAAAAACACATAAGACAATAAGACTTATAAGAGGCTTATTCCTCTTGTGGAGTGGTACCTTTATGTAGTAGTTATATATTATAATATTATAACATAAGGCATTATTGTAATATTAGAGAGTTAGTAATAAAAAGAACGTTGCACTGAACCCTCGCTTGTTGTAGATGTACGAAAAAGTTCAGTTCAGTTACGAAATAATCCATAATTTATGTCTTTATTTAGGGATTTTTCGATGACATTTAGATTAAAATTCTTAACAATATTATAACATTACTTTTTACGAAATAATAAAGTTTGTGTGGTGTGTCAAGTCTCATCATCCGTGTATATCACCCTAGCCCATCTCTCTCTGATTGCTAAACCAACCTACTAGAACAGCTTATTTACACATGTTATCTGATTATGGTGACATTGAGGAGCTCGTGGCTAAGTAATAACAGCCGCACGGGTCGATCCGTCAGGTTAAGCTACGCTTGCCGGGGTTGGTCCGTGGATGGGTCCATCTTTACACACCGAGACTCCTCCGTGCCTCGGAAAGCACGTTAAGCCGTTGGTCCCGGCTGTCATACGTGGATCTTTGACAGTCGTCACGGGTCGTCAGAAGCCCGAAAGTCTGACAACCTGTCTTACCTAGGGGTATCATATTACCCAGTTACTGGGTTGTGGAGGTCAGATAGGCAGTCGCTCCATGTAAAATACTGGTATTCAGCTGCATCCGGTTAGACTGGAAGCCGACCCCAACATAGTTGGGAAAAGGCTAAGCAGATGATGATCTGATTATGGTGACATTGCTGATCAATATTGTAAAATTAATTATTACATTTCAGCTCCCAAAGGAATTTAATATTATCTACCATCTTTATGACAATTTACTAGACATTTTTCAGGTAATAAAACAAACCAACAAGGTTCTAGGGTTTCTGAAATAGGCCTGAAATTCTAATAAGGCAGAGTGCTCAGAGGAATTCTTATCCGATTTCAAAGCCAAAGTCAAATTATTTATTTGAAACTTAATTCATTAAGTTCCTTTTGAACGTAATTTTGAGCAAAGCTGAATCAGCAATTTCTTCTTCAGCATATTTCTCACACTGCTAGGTATAGGCCTGTCTTTGTGTACCATGTACTAGGGATGTTACGGAGATTCTATTCCGATTCGGATAAGTCGAAACTTCCGATTGAAATTACACTTTAGATTCCGATTAGGGTTCCGATGCTTTCAAATCGGAAGTTTATTCTTGTTTAAACATTTTTATTCTTGTTTCGTGAGGAATCCCGATTAGTATTTCATTTCTATCGTCATTATTGTCATGTCCACCAAGCTAATGAGCAGCAAGCGAACTACTCTTAAGTAGTGCTGGCTTAATTACGAAGTAGCAACTGTACCCTTTGCGAAGTAGATTGGACGGAAATAAAGCTGCAAAGCTTGTGTTTATTAAGTACAATTTGCTTCTTTGACAGTCGCTAAGTGTTAGTAAAGTTCCAAATTCAAGCTAATTAGATATTTTTATAGAACATTTTGATATTTTATTATGTAGGTGTGTTTATTTTAATGTTAACAAATGACGATGTAGGCTGAATAATGTTTGCGTTTGATTTTTTTTTGTCAATTATCCTTAAAACACATCTCTCCGGCTTCGCCTCAGTTTTCATTCCGATAAACCCATCTCCGTTACATCCCTACCAATCTTAACGCTTCTGTGCCAGCTTCATACAGGTTTACCCACGATGGCAACTATGTCGTTCGTACAAATTATAACCAAAATGTCTTATTACTCTCCTGAATTTACAGCGTGAAGTCTGCGTCTGTACGTTAGGCATTTGAAAAGAGTTCTCTTTATTACTTTTGGATATAAAAAAGTGCGAATACCACACACTTGCTTACCTCAAAAGGAAATTGAGGTGTGATACCACCGTGCTTCGGATAGCACGATAAGCCTTCGACTTGTTGGCTCTAATTTCATTCCAGTCGTGTTGGATTGCTGCCCAATCAGACTATAAGGGTAAGGGAAGAGAGAGTGTACCTATGTTTGCATACACACTTGTACCATATATCTCTTAATGATGGCAATAAGCCGCGCAAAAATTGGCCGATTTGACCGCTATTTTGTCAGATGGTTATAACTTTATTGTTTAGAAAACGACGCGTTATACGCAATGACGAGTAACAATTACCTACAGGTAACGTAGCAATTTCGAAACTATCTAATGACTTTTAAATATTACAGAAACTACTAGGTACTCATCAGTCTTAAGAGCGCTTTAAGTTCCACCCGTATAATTACATCCTGAACTATATTCACGTTAATAGTAATATTATATAAAGTAGCAAGCAATGCAATATATCAATTCATAGTGGGGTACGCACCGCAAATTAAATGGAAGCTATTAAAGAGCTCAGGATTGTCACCTAGGGCATGAATTATTTATAACTGAATTATGCGGATGGTGGGAAAATGGCGAGCTGCGACAAAGGGGCAGTAATGATTTTGTCAGCGTCGTTCTAGGTAATCCTTTTGGCATTTATGTATAAAAAGAAAGTACGGAGGGATTTAACGCAATGGCCGACCAACATTTTTTTTTGTTTGTGGTTTACAACCGTTTTGTTCTACCTGAATAGGGGTCGTTGTACTTATCATTATGTTTAACTGTCACTATGTTTATTCATCCTGAAATTCAGAAAAATAACAGGTAAAAACTTTGGGTTTGACTAAATAATATGGAGCAGCAGCTCATATTCATGGTTATTTAAACTCACAGAAAGATTACCAATGAATTTATTAAAAGTCATCTTGTAAACTATTCATTGTTGCTTATTTCGAGAGTGAGTTACAGTAGTAGTGCCTACTAAAACGAGCTCCTTCACAAAGACCTCTAATATCTCTTTGTGAAGGAACGTTGGGGAAGATACTTATACATATTTCTGGCGCCAAACAGCATTGCAATGTTCCGGTATGAAGGATATGGGTGCTGAAGTGTGAAAAAGGCATATGTGACTATTCAGCGTCAGCTCTGGGATTGTAATTCAGAGGAATGCCTTGCCGTCTACCTTTCAATATTTTCTAAAATGCGTGAGCAAAATTTTGCTGTCATTTCTCTATTTGTAATATTTGAACATGTTTATTATTGTATAAAAATCTCGCAATGTGGGTGTAATGGGTACACCAGACACCTCTGCTTTACCTTTCGGTGATTACAGGCGTGATGTTATGTTAAATATCTCGCGGCACGAAGTTTGTCGAATGTTATGATTAGCATTGTATGTTTTTAGTCAAACTTTAACATATGGCAGTTTTTATCTGGATTTTATTGACCTTCATATTATATTTTAATTGTTCAATAAAATATAGTTGTTTGTATGCTAGCAAGCATGCATCGTATTCACGTGTAGGTAATCCTGTATGCAAAATAATGCGAAACATTAAATTATAAAAGAGTTAGTTTGAAGTTTATTCCCATAGTCTTTTCTATACAAAAACCTTTTAAAGGCACAACAAGATTCAATTGTTACCTTTTTTTCAAAAGTGGTCTAATTAAAAGAATAGATACAAAAAAGAAAAATATGTGACTCGACAGTGTACGGAACCGATACAAACGTGGTAATTTTTTCTTTCTTTTTAGAAACGTTTGTAGTTTGGTTTCCAGGTGGAAAATCAATTTACATTTAGTTTCACACCCGATAGCTAGCAATTGAACTTCCCCCGATTCCCGTTAGGCGATTAAATTGAACTTTTTCACCAGTGAGCCACAAAGTTTTGTTCATAGCTAAATGCTGAACTGTTGCTCGCCATCTTTGAAAGAAGATTAATGTTTTAGTACAAGGATTTTCTGCGGTCTCTTTCATTTCACTTTAAACTACTACTGTTACAACTAACTCTATACATTCTCGTTTATTAAATGCTTAATTAGCACACTTAACCTAAAAGATCCCTTCATAACTGGGCTTTAAGTATACTCATGATGATAACTTTTTAAAAACACGAGCTTGTAAAATAGCTCTTATTGCACCTGTTTAAGAGTCACACTGCGGTATGCTTCTTACTTTATATTGCCGTACTAGTGCGGTCTTGAAAAACGATCATTACTAACTTAAATAAACTTATGTCACGGTCTTGGGTAGGTTCCTAGGTCAGGCAAAGTGTTATTGGGCTTTCCCATCGGGATTTTTTTAGTAGCTACCTCGGAGTTTGGATTTGTGCCCGGTTGATGGCAATAGGCTCGCCGCCTATTGCATGAGATGAAAGATGAGGTGAAATGTAGGTGTAATAATGTGTACACCTCTGCCTAACCCTTCAGGGATTACAGGCATGATACATACGTAAACTCACGCCTTTTTCCCATGGGAGTAGGCAGAAACCACAGAACGCCACCTGCTACGATCGTTACATACTCCTTTCGCCTCATTCATACATCTCGTCATACAAGCACGCCGGTTACGAGTATTTACCAACTGCTAGAAAAATAAACCATAATGATGTTTCAGCTATTTTGACACTGCATAAATATACCATAGACCACCCGAACCGGTAAATGCAACAAGATGCCTCAACAATTATGTTGTCGCATAAACTTAAACATAAAATAAGAATGTGTCTACATAGAAGAAAACATTAAGTCAGTCACAATAGGAATCGTTTGACCGAAAGATCAGTTCAGCCCAGCGGGTTTATCATAGTAAGAATTAAAGACGTGCAGGTATGACAGACATACGATTCGTTACAGCCATTCTCATTATAATGAAACGACTTAACGGTTACTCAGTTACTTACAACTTGCGTACGCGCCGGACCACATTAATATGGACAAAACAGGAAGATCGTTAAACGTCTAGGACCTAGGATTTTACTTTGTCACTATCTATGAAGAATTTGTTGTTTACGATTCTAGTTTTGCGGCTTAGGTATCTGTTTTTAATTTATTACTAGAGCTTAGAGCCATGCAATACGATGCGGTGCGGCGCCGCACCGCAGATCATCTCGCCGGACTAGGGACCATACAGTGAGTGCGGCGCCGCATCGTTTTGCGGCACGGAAGAAATTGTTCTCGTGACTTCGTTGCGGTACCGCAATTATTTTTCAAAAAAAGTAGCGTAAGTTGGAGTAGCGGCTATCTGCCAGTGGGAGTCCTGTCAGAATCGGTAGAGCCGTTCGGAGATTAACCTGATCAAACAGACAGGACAGGCAGACAGAATTTAAATATAAATATTTGTGTTATAGGTACTTTGTAAAATACATATTTATTTTGTAAAAAAAAATGTTGTTTTATGACATTACAAACAGACACTTCAATATTATTTATTCGTATAACAAAAATAACTAAAAATATAGACATCGATACAGAACGAATACATAGTAGCAGGTAGGTACACCATTTTCTGCACTCGTTACATTTGATACACGGTAAATTAGGGTGGCACCCCCAATCGCACACCACGCTTTGAATAAAAGCTTCAAATACAGGGATACCGAACGTTGAGAAAAAAATATCAAAATCTACCATAGGACAAAGATAGATCCATACTAATATTATAAATGGAAAGAGAATTTGTTTATTTGTTTGATTGTTTCAATTTAACTGCTAAACTAATAAACAGATTTTGATGTTTGGTACGGTCCTAAAAGTATCCGAGATATTTAACACTCACGCCGACAAAATCGAGGGCAAAAGCTAGAGAATAAATAAAATGAAAGATTGAAAAATCTCTTATTAGATACCTATCACCACTTATTCAATTCAATATCCTGCATTTTCCTGCTCATTCTTAACTTAATGAAGTCTGAAGGGAAGCGAGTATTTAATAAGTTATCGCTTCTTCTATGCAAGGAAACGCGAAGATTACCATTTTATTAATCCCCAACAGTTAATTTTATTGAAATAAAATTAAATGAGATTCTTACCAAATGAATTTGCTGAGACGGTTCAAATTCCTGATGATTAAACATGAAGTTTGTTAAGTGGGTACGGAAATATATAGATAATTATTAGGTAGATATAGATACCCACCTATTTTACAAGCTTTTATTTAATTTCACCTGTCCCGGTGTCTTTGGCTAATCAAATCTTACAAGTTGTTAAATTTGAACCACTTTCCGATACTCGATTGAGCTGAAACTTTGTGGAAATGTACAATTTGTATGACAATGCAATATAATGATGTCACAGAGCTGGAGGCTGAAAGTGGCTATCAAACCTTACAAGTTAAGGATATATAGATTATTCTGACCCACTTCCTGGTGTTCGATTGAGCTGATAATGCAATTGTTAGCAATGGCAATTTAGAAATGGGTGACATACGTACATTTATGGTTTACTAGCTAATGCTCGTGACTTCTACGTGAACGTCGGTTAGCGGCGGTGCATTTTTCTATTTTGAACCTCAAATCCTTTTCTAGAATAAAAATGAGCCATCATCATCTGCCTAGCCTTTTCCCAACTATGTTGGGGTCGGCTTCCAGTCTAACCGGAACCAGCTGAATACCAGTATTTTACATGGAGCGACTGCCTATCTGACCTCCACAACCCAGTAACTGGGTAATATGATACCCCTAGGTAAGACTGGTTGTCAGTCTTTCGGGCTTCTGACGACCCGTAACGACTGTCAATGATCCACGTATGACAGCCGGGACCAACGGCTTAACGTGCTTTCCGAGGCACGGAGGAGTCTCGGTGTGTAAAGATGGTCACCCATCCACGGACCAACCCCGGCAAGCGTAGCTTAACCTGACGGATCGACCCGTGCGGCTGTTATTACTTAGCCACGAGCTCCTCAAAAGAATAGCTCTTAGAATAAAAATGAGTGATCCGTTAAAATTGGTCCAGCTATTTAGGAGATCAGCTGAAAAAAAATAACTAACAATTTTTTTTATAATTATGCATCTCATGCTCGTGCATGATTATTATGCTGTGGGTTCGAAACCGTGCGAGGTCAAGTGCAGCTTTTCTTTTTCATAATGTACTTTTATAAGTCTATCTCAAGATATCACTGATATCGGTGAAGGAAACATTGAGATGAAACCTGGACTATAATTAAAACTAGCCGAGCTAGAGCAGGCCTTTGCCCTGCAGTATGACAATAATAGGCTGATAAATGTGAGAACTATTGTAATAAAACTGTTTTTATAAAAAGCCACGATTGAAATAAAAATCAACATCGTAAAGTATCAAAAACATCTGTTTGATTTGCAAATAGATCAGCACAATGGCAAACAGTACCTATGATTGGATTTTTGGAATGGCATGAGAGTCATGAGACACGCTTTTTTTTGTGATTTGAATATCATGTGCATTTTTTATCGGGTATTGTTTTTATGCTCTGGTAACACAGGTAAAAGTTAATTGGGTAGTTGACAGGCCGGCCGAAATCGTTCTATTTCAAATATGTTCTAAAATAAACAATCTAGTACAAATTTGAAATTGAGCCGAATATTGAGTTTGCTTGCTATCCGTGTTGGTGGAAATTAAATATTCAATATTCGGAGCTAGTTTATGGAAGCTGAACTCTGAATGTAAATACAAATATATCCACTCCACAACAGCTTCCTGCCAACCCTATAATTATAGTTCGTTTGATTGACAGCTCTTATTAAAGGAATGTTTTCATACATGGGCAATTAATGCTTTCTATCTATTCCCCCACCATTCCGTGTAGTGTTGTTGTAGTGAATTATAAAGGCTTAAACATCGCGACTTTCTTTATTGCACGCTGGGCGACCTCGAAAGACTTCAAAGTTGTTTTTGATGTCCCTCCCTAACATGATAGACAATACATTAGAAGCGCTTGATAGAGAGCAACATTGCTCACTTTAAATTACTAAAGCACATATACTTTAGCAACTCAAAGTCAGCATTGTGCCTAATTCATCAAACTCTTGAACAAAATGGCGGTGTAGTGAATTGCATTAAACGTATTTTTTTAAATCGCTCGACAATTGACCTAAGAATCGGTAAAAATAAATCTTACATACAGTCGAACATAAAACCTCCTTTTTTAACTCCTCCTCCTCTACTACTCCTTTAAACCTAAGGCTAGTCTATCTTTCTTATTCGCTCTAAGACCGAGAACAATGAACGTCTGCGGTGAGAGCCTTACATCAAAAAACACATTTACACACATTTTACACACATTAGAGACTCTGGCTGTCTGAGTCACATACAACTTCATTTTATGTGTCCATGCCTATGAGATAACGGCCGACGGCTAAGGTAAAATACAAGTACAAGTTATAAAATAATAGCAACCCGCCCCAAGTTTGTATGGCTGCAATGTAGATACGAGTACATAAACCTTCGTGTTAAATCACTCTTTTGATAAAAAACCGCATTACAATCAATTGCGCAGTTCACAAGACGCACAAAGCGCACAGACGGTGGGAAGCGACTTCGATAATTTGTAACAAGTTGTAATGATTCAATTCAATATACGATGTTGTGAATATCCATAAAGTGATTCAATCAGAGTAGATTAATACTACTCCCGGTGCAAGTACCTATGAATCCTATGTCTCGGGATGCTACAATACCTACCTAACTTGATAACGAAATAGTACAACAAACTTTATCAAGTAGCGCAAATTATAAAAACCGAATTAACAAAAAAACTAAAATAAAAATAAATAAATTTTGCTTCCTTACGTTTAGGGGCTTCATGTTGTTCTCCTCATCGCTGTCGCTGTGGGGAAGTTGTCACCAGTCTCGGACACCACGGCTTGTCGTGCAGCCGAAGTGCGGGCCGTATAGCACGCCATGCGAATATTAATGACATCATTCGACGTGCTCTTGCTGCCGTCGGCGTTCCGGCTGTCTTAGAACCCAACGGCTTGGCACGCGACGATGGCAAGAGACCGGACGGGATGTCTCTGTTTCCGTGGAAGTTGGGTAGGCCTTTAGTGTGGGACGCTACATGTGTCGATACTCTTGCGCCATCCCATCTTCTTAGTTCGGCGTGCTGTGCTAGCGCTGCTGCTGCGGCTGCGGAAAACCTCAAACGGCGTAAGTATAGTACCCTTTCAGGTAACTATATTTTCGAGCCGTTTGGGGTGGAAACTCTCGGGTCGTGGGGTCCGTGTGCCCATGGCCTTTTCAAGGAGTTGGCCAAACGATTGGTTGATTCTTCCCGTGACCCAAGGGCTGGTTTTTACCTTGGCCAGAGGTTAAGCATTGCCATTCAACGTGGCAATGCGGCCAGTCTTTTGGGCACATTTCCAGTAGACAGCGATGCGGATGAATTTTTTGATGCCATTTAATTTTAGTTTTTCTTTTTTTTATATTCTGGTTGTTTTTTATTTAATTTTATTAATAAGCTTGTAAATAAAATGACTTGTATAAAACTCACACACGAATATGATGCATGGACTGGAGATGTCGACTTTGTTGGTAATCGGATTATCCGACGCAGCGTGACGACGACGCGACGTCGACGTGACGTGTAAGTACGTGACGTACTGTCATGTGCGACTACTGACAGCGGGGTTCGTATGGAGATGGATACGGTATTTAGAACGCCAGCTTTCCCCTATATCGAGGACCCAACCTATCGAGGACTAACAGGTTCTGAAGTAAACTTAACATAACTTTTAAAGACTTATTTGAAAAGAATGACCATGGAGTTTCGTGGTCCATAGAAACTTACCTACGTTTTGGGACGAGCAACTAGCTTCCACTTTCTGCCAATCTGACCGACTCCATGACAATTCAATTGCCTGTAACTTTGATTCGAAAACTTTATTCATTTCTATACTTAGGTAATAATAGTAATTATTCTCGTCATACAATGTGAAACCAAATTATAGATTCGAATCGTATTTCCAATTCGAAATTCGACTCGAATCGATCGGCCAACGGGTCGTATCGTTTGAACGCCTTTCCTTTCCCTAAGCTGACCGCCCACCTAGAGATTAAACAAATTTCGGAACATTTACGTTTAATAAAACTGAAATAGTTTGATCGGCGTTAAATAGAAGGATAAATATTCTATGGTCTATAGTCTAACATTCTTCCTGCTTACGTGAAAATGTTCTCAGACAGTTAATCAATATACTCTAATTAAAATTCACATCAAATTTTAGAGTTATTTTGTTTAACATAATTGTTAACAGGTAACCGACTGCATGCAACTAGCTCATAAACCAATCTCTCGCCGTCCAGAAATATTTGAGTAAAATGTTACCCGGAAAATGTTATGAAACTCAATTATTATATTCAATGTGAGCTCTCATTATGAACACCATGTTAGCTAATTAAAAAAGTTTGAATTCTAGTCGCAAACTCATCAATAAATATAAAAAAAATAGGTAAATTAGAGGCATTTTTGACAGATTGATACTGAGAGTAGAATACGATTATTCCTAAAAGTTAATAGTAACTAACTGCTGAAATTCAATTGCAATCCGTTGCTAACTAGAAACACAGGTGAGTATTGGCTTTAGACTACATCAATAATAATAATACCAGCCTATTATTATCCCACTGCTATGTAAAGGTCTCTTCTCACACAACGAAGATACGAGCATTGACCACGATACATGATACTTGCCCAATATCGAACCCACAAATTCATTCATGAGAGTCGGACTTCTTAACCTCAGTTATCACGACAGTGTAAGAAGATTACATTATATCAACCAAAAAAAGTAAATAATTGGCTACTTTTTTTAGCAGAGAATAAAGCCGTATAACATACTTTAAAACATCGTGTATCGTCGTCAATTTTTCGCTTCCCGAGCGGTTTTGGAACAAACAAAATGCACGAAGCTTGATCAGGGCGCAGCACCGCAGTACCGCAACGCGCCGCGCACCGCCCTCCACAGTTTAGGTACACACAACTCCACAATTTCTATAATTATTATTGAAAGCACGTTTACTGTGCATTTTTCTATTCTCAACCTTTTATCACAATTTGATACTTGACACCACCAATCATTAGTGTCATGAGTTGTCACGATTTCCATATAGATTTTGTATGGCAAGAGTCAACTGTAACGTCACTTTTTAACGTCACGCTAAACAGTCAATCAAAATCAGTTGCTGATTATTTCAAACCAACTAAAAATCTTTACTGTTAACTGAAAATTATTTAGGTTTTCAGGTCTAAAATTAAGTCTTTTTTTTTAGGAAAACTACTCAATTGGTAACATTTTTCAATCATCTAGCATTTAAAGGTGGAATATATTTACCAGTATCATTAGCACGTACCTTTTTGTTTTCGGCCAATGAGCGATTCATGGCTTTTGTTACTAATATGTGTTCAGCCCCATTTACATTTGAATAGGGAGGGACGTGGTTTTGAAGTTTATACGTTTGAAAGGTAGTGTGATCCCTATGGCTCATTTTGTAAAGGACATAAAATGTTTAGTGTCGTGTAGTCTTGTGTCATGCTTTGCTCAAAGAAGATGAACTAAAGAAGCTCAATAAAGGTGGAGAATTTAATTGCTCGTTTTATGAACATAAGAAAGAAGACTAAATAATAAATGTGAACTACATGACACGTATGTACTCATTAGAGATGTGCCGACTACACTAATTTTGGCCGGCTAGCTGGTTAGTCGGTTGTAAAGAAGCCGACTATTCGGCCAAAGCGATCACGGTTTCTGGGGTATTCGGCAATTTCCGTGATGCTTTGTTTACAGTTGATTCGCGCGCAAGTCGCAACCGCCGCCGGAAGATCAGTCTTTTTACATAACACAAATCTGTTTACTTTCTTGGTTTTTAATCGGTGTTTTTGTGTAAAAAGTAAAGACAGAAAGTAATGTGACAGAACACAATTATAATTAGGTATATCAAAAAATAAGTATCGTCTATGGGTTTTTTGTACCAATTGGACAAGGATTCCCGTAAAGTCAAGTGTAACCAGTGCCAAATTAATGATAATTTTTCGTTGATTTGTTGTACATACATTTAATTGAGAATTACATATTAAATAAGGAACGGAAATCTTTATTTAAATAAGAATTAAAATAATATATACATTATTTACAAGTTGAATAATAAGAATAAATTAAATTAAATTTATTTATTTCAGTCTAATAAAAAGACTAATATAAAGTAAGAATACGGTTTTTCGGCGTTCTTTGCCGTATAGCCGACAACTACGAAAATGGCCGAATAGTTGGCTTTGCCGACTGTACCAATTTCAAATATTACTTATTTAGTTTTATTTTTAGTATCTATTTACATAGTATTAGTATAGTATCTAGTTTTGGACCTACGTTGAAAACTGTTAAAGTGGGCAGAATCGCACGGATATTTTTTTTCAATTCTCTATGGTCACCATCCAAAAAACATTTAGCTTTCGAAACTGTATCACTTCGACTAGGGCTGGCACGCATGACGTTAATTCGTTCGATATAATTGATGAGCGCACGCGCATTCAGCCACACGTCCCGTACACTTGCGCACGATGGGGTTACTAACAATTAATTATAATATGTCACATTTGCTAGTAATTTGTAGAGCGATGATTTTGTGGATGGGTGGTGTAATTTATTTGTGTCCATAAAAAGATTCAACTACTAAGCGAACGCCAGCGTACTATATTATTATAATATTGAATTTTATTTTATTGTCTTTATTGCTACAGCTCGCGGACTGAATTGTGGTGGCACCAGAAAAGAATACTTGGAAGAACTCTGGGGACGCCTTTGCCCAGCTGTGGGACAATAATAGGGTTAAGCCTAACACTAGCAAAGTGACATGAAAGTATTGGATTCCACAAATTTTTCGAATTTGGAATACCCACCATTACCTTAATGCTTTTTGGTTTAATTTTATACGACAAGCATAAAAGTATGCATAAAGCTATCAAACCTCAAAATAAACATTAAATTGGTATGACTGCCTCGTTGGTCTAGTGGTCGCAAAGCACGACTGCTGAGTATGAGGTCTTGGGTTTTTCTATCAGGAATTTCTCAGTAGCAGTTTCAAATTTGGATTTGCTCCACTTGATGGCAATAGGCTCGCCCCCTATTACATGGAACCTAAACATAACTGGCGAAATGTCGACGTACTAATGGGTACACCTCTGCCTAACCCTTAAGGGATTACAGGCGTGATGTTATGTTAAATAGGTATTCGTAACGAGTTTTATTTAAAATGTTAAAAACCTTTAACCCATCTAGGTACGACGGAACGTCCACCAAGAAGAAGAAGTACCAACTTGAAGTCTCGTTTATTAAGACTTCAAGTTGATACATTTATGGCCGCGCTTGCTCAAGACGGATTGGCGATTCCAGACTCAATGATAGTTTAATAAAGTCCAGGTTTCCTTACGATGTTTTCCTTCAACTATGTCAGTGATGTAGAAGATAATCTTAGAAAGTAAATATGAATTGAAAAAGTAAATACTTGACCGATTTGGAAGACCATTTGGTACAACACGTGTCTACGGCAGCTAACTACACAGACTTTGGAGAAAGCGATTAACACACGGCACCGCGCACCGCCGCGGTTTGCGGTGGCGGCAAAGCTTATTACACCGCTTGACCGCACGGTCGGGCGGTGCACGTCTGTAAGGCTTTGACAGATTTCATAGAGGTCAATGCGAATTGAGACCCCCACCGCCTACCGCGGAGGTGCGCGGCGCTTTGTATCTAGAGAGTATTTTTGTTTCTCATGTCCTGTGTTACGGTTAATCTTATATTCTGTATCCTATTTACGTGGTTTATTAAGATCGCTGTGCGCCGGTTCGGTTTATTCGGTTCGGCATTTTTAATACCTATTAGATACCTTTCGATAACGTGGTTATCTCATACTCTTAAAGTGAAATATTTACGTGGTTTATTGAGGTATATACACTGGTTCGGTTTATTCGGTTCGGCATTCTTAATATAACCTTTTGATAACGTGCATATTTCATAATCTTAAAGTTCTCCACACTTTAATTGGTTTATTTACTAAACACTGGCTCGGTTTGTTCGGTTCGGCATTGTTTCGGCAACTTTTGATAACGTTGTATTAAAAATGCGCCGACTCACTTAAGTGTATGGCGACCCTTACCGAGTCTAGCTATTCTGACTAGGCATTGGCATACAAACACCCCGACAGACCTTTCAAGGAAATATTTTCCCGATTTTCCCCTTCAGTAGTTAGTCGATATGCTATCCCTCCACGGGTCACGTCTTTCATACTTTTAATTCACTACGCATATTTCAGGGGGGTAAAGGGGAAGTACTCATGAATATAAACATCTTTTACTATGGAACCAAATCTGAAATATAAAAATCTAGCCACTGCCCGCAACTTTGTCTGCGTGGATGTCAAATATACCATAAAACATGTACTATAACACTCGCCATTATTTTTTTGTCCAAAATCAACCCCTGTCGCAAAAATATTGCAAAATAACTTTATCATCATGTTGATAATTTGGCGAGTGTATGCATTTAAATGAAACCAAAGGTAATTTACACTTTGCTTTTATTGTGCATTTAATCATTAATCAACAGTTACGTTAATATTTCATAATTCAATTTCATCCCATCAGATTCACAAACACAAGATTCTTTGTAACACATGTACTATTTGCTTACCTTTATTTAAGCACATTTAAATCGCGTTAAACGGATTAAATTGAAACTAGTGAAATTATTACCTTTTTGAATTAATTTCACCCCTAAAACTTAATCCGTAGGGTTGAATTTTCATAAACGTTGGTGCTGCGTCCAAAAATAATTTATTGTGTAAAGCCAATAGGGCTGATACTCAGGGGGGTTGTAACAGGTGGTGTAATGTCGCAGACAGATCAACCCTAATTTTTGGGGATGATTTTAAGTAAAGCTTTGGCGTGTCAATACATTCGGAACGTAGATTATCAAATTGTGATAAGATTTTTTTAAATAATCAGGTTTAACACTTGATTTATGCTTGATATTAGGGTCTTACTGATCAATAGGATGTTATAAACCTTTTAAAACTATTCTACTTATTAGCGTTATCGGGATTTTGAAACCTTATGATTAAAAGAGTCCAAGTACATTTGTAACTTACTGGAGCTGCCTCAGTTTATGTATGACACAATGTTTGAGATGAAATAAAATATTTTGTATTTTTTTTTTAAAGAATCCCACTATTTTGTCGAAAGCAGGAAATACTAAAAAGTATATACCAGTAGTTTCTAATAAAAATAAATAAATAATTACTTATCCTTTTCTTGGAGTTTCAAATTAAGATTACCAACATGACGATAAATACTAGCCAAAATAGCCATAGAAAATCTTTTGTAATAAAAATAAATTACCTAGGTAGTACTAGTAACTAATCTAATCATATTTACTGTCTAGTTTACTCTGTAAGTAAATCTAAGGCAATCAAGTCTTCAGAGGAATATTTTGATTAAAAACGCAGAAAAATTGAAGGCAAAACTAATTTGGCATCTATAACTTACTTAAAAAGTGTCACTGTCATTTTCTTTCGCTTTATGTTAGTAAGAGATGGCAATACTCTAATTTTAGTCTGGTTTGTGAACAAGGGAATCGGCACCATTTTCCGTCCACTGCGTAAAAGCCAACACACTACAAAGTAACAAAACCACAACAAACCTACTGATGACATACCACTGTATGTACCTACTGTAACGAACTGCTTTGAACTACAGCCAATTGAGGGTGTAACAGGGATCAGGTAAGCGTTTTTTTTTTAAATGAGAAGTTTTTAGAACCTTTTACTTTACTTGCAATGTTAGTTAGTTTGTTTAGGTCAAAACTTGCAAATGACGACGATGTGGAAGAATTTTTGGATGCCATTTAGATTAAGTTTCTTTTTTTTATGATTGTTTTTGTTTACAATGAAGTCTGTAAATATTGTACATAATAATAATAATTAGAACATAAATAAAAGTAAACTTTTATTCTACGGGGTTGAAATTAACCATGTTGGTGCAGTCTCCATTACTATGCAATTTAAGTAAGATTGACTTGATTATACAATTTTCTATGACATAAAATTTTGTTGCAAGATTTGTGTTTATATAATCCGCAGATATAGGGAGAGGTGAAAGTAAATAAAAGCTTGTAAAAAAAATTCGTAGAGTTCTACTTAGAATTACTTGTGTCAAGATATATTATAGAAACTTTTATATCTAAGGCTATTGTTTCATATAAGAAAATGATGGATGATATGATATGAAATATTCATCTTTTTAATTTTCAATAAAATACTTGTTTTTAAAAATCTTTTAATTTTTTCTTAAAATAATGATAAGATTCTCGTTTCACCTAGTTGAAAAATGTGATAAGCCGCCTGCAAACAGTCACAGCGGCGCGGCTTACATCCAGCAACTTCTACTCTCCGCAGAACAGATTATTCCAGATAGAAACATAGATTAAAATAAGTAGAGGAGATTTACTTTCAAGAATCTGAACATAACAGATAAGCAAGCCACGCTACTCACGAGTAAATCTTTCAAAGAATTTATCAAGAAAATTTAGCTTTCAGCTACAACCGTCGTGTACACGAAGCTAAACACGAGACAAAGCTATGCTGGCATTTTTCAAAACAGAATGTCTCTCTAAAAGATAGATGGAATTTTTCGGGATGTTGGTTTAAAGATCGCAATTTCTTTAATCTTGGTTGTTGCCCAAACAGTCCAGATACTCTCCATCCATACCAATCTATAGCTTGCAGCTATACGTCACACTTTACAACTGTTCGTCCGCTGGAGGCCTCCGATGTAAGTTGCACTGTCTGCCCCGAGCTAGACTTAGTGTGGGTAACAACTGCTTCTAAACTAATCAGGAAGCGGAAAATAAGCCTTTAACTTTATCCCTGAACTCGAAAGGAAGTGGTTTATAACATTTTATATTTTAAAAGTAGGTTTAGGTATATTAGCTCTTTTACGGAGCTAGCTAAGTCGCATTTGATGAAAATATAGACCGAAAGTTGAAACGCACACACAATTTATGCCGTCTTAATCCAGATCAGATTTTCAATGCCCTTTGAGTTTCGCCCTTTCTATTTTATAAATTACTAGCTTCTCCTTTTTTACGCGGGAAATTTTTTCACTCACATTAAGTTACGTTTATAAAATATATAGCATAGACTTCCTCCCTTCCTTTTCTCTGGAATCTGGCAACAATGTACGTAAATAATTTTTCCAACGCTGCTGATGGTAGTTCCAGAGATTAGCGCGTTTAAAAAAATAAGCAAGAAATCTCTTCAGCTTTATAATTTTAGTACAGATACATGTCTTGTAATTTTGTTATTATTTATACTTAAGTTATGTGTTTTGGTATTATACATTTGGTTTTATATACAATAAAATCAGGTTAAAGGCAAGGTGACTGGATTAGACAAGATAAAATTTAAGCCGTTAAAAAGTGGAAAAATAGACCAGGGTACCTACATACCTACTTATGGATTTTAAATTATTACGGAGCTACATTTACCAAGAATTTAAAATTGAATTACAATTTGTGTGTGTCTCATAACCGGCGTGCTTGTATGACGAGATGTTTGAACGTAAATGAGGCGAAAGGAGTATCGTAGCAGGTGGCGTTGTGTGGTTTCGGCCTACCCCCAAGGGAAAAAGGCGTGAGTTTATGTATGTATGTATGTATGCTTCAGATAAAATGCTACATTCAAATATTTCGATCGATATAACTCTGTTGATACAAAGTGCGATAACCCCCTTGAGTGTGATGGCTGTCGCAGGTTTAGGGAGGTTAAGGCACTGTCTGTCACTGCATGAAATTGCATGAAGTCGTCAATCGTGACAAAAGATAGACAAAAAGAATGCTCTCCCAAAGACCTTGAATCAACCAAAAAATAAGACGTAGATGTCGAATTTTAATAAGTTCGGTGGGTTCAACTGTTATGACAGGGGATATCAGACAGGTCACACGGACAGCGTTAGCGACAGCCGTCAGTGTGTGCGCATTGGGGTGTGTGTGTAAGTGTATCTTTGCGATTGCACGTGACGCCGTGTCGTCGCCACTGCGATATTAAACTAGGTTACAGCGGTTTCCAAATATTGCGTAATTCGTGAAAATATTTTTGGGGTCGGGTTGGGACTGTCGAAGATGGGGCGTCGATGGGGTCAGCTACAAACGATTTGATGAAGTATAGAACGCCGTCATTTAGATCCAGCACAAACTGTAGGTATGATAAAATCTTCTGATAATACTATCAAGCAATGTTTGATTTGTAGACGGAACTGAAAAACGTCTTATAATGATGGGTTTTTACATAGGGACAGTTCATATTAAAAAGCATTACAAAGTACCAAAAATATCAGTAATGAAATAGGCACAATGACTTTTAAATTATTTTGTTCATTCGATGTATGTATTTCTTTAAAAAAATCCCTTGTCTCTAAAAACCACATAATGCTTATTACTTGACTGACAAAACCTGCAAAGCATATTTCTGGTTCAGCACAACTTTGAGGTCTCCTGGCCCCTCATCCCCCGGCGAGAGCGCCGTTGCTTGGCGAACACACTCGCCGAGATCGCGCCAGAAAAATTTAATTGTGAAATACGACCACCCCTCCCCCTATCTCCGCCCCGAACTTTCACCCCCGTGAGCCGAAAATCAGCCCGTTTTTCAGGTGGGCGGGCCTTAGATAACGGTCTGAAGCTCCTTTGAAAAAATCAAGTGCGTGTTGCCAGTACTTACTGAGATTTCAGTACCTGAAGGCCAGGTTATCGTAATAAAAAACGTTCAAAGTCTGGTCACAATTTTATCGCAGCGACGATGAATGCCAAAAATTCTTACTGAGGTTGAGATTAGAATGCAATCGTTATTTAATTAGACGAGAATAGCCCCTGCGATCTGACTAAGTTATGGCTTCAGCTTGTGGGCATCATTGTGATGCAAGAAATTCACATTCATATGTTAATTAATGTTGAATAGACTAGTGTGGGACGCTCGTGTGTCGATACTAGATACTCTGGCGCTATGCCATCTTCGTAGCTCAGCGTGCTGTGCAAAAAACCTCAAACGGCGAAAGTAATCCGTTTCTATCGCCGTAGCTATATTTTCGGGGTGGAAACCTAGGCATTACAGGATACCTAGGATACATAGGATTACCTAGGCCAGAGTCTAAGCATTGCCATCCAACGTGGCAATGCGGCCAGGCCTGGGAACATTTCCAATTGACAGTGATATTTTTTTTGATGCCATTTAGTTTTAGATTCTTTTTTTAATTATGATTGTTTAATTTTTTAAATGACGTCGTATTTTTCAAATTAAAAAATCGACTTATTAAACCGATAGGTGGTATATAATATGAGTTACTTATGATTTAGAGGATTAACTGTCCCGTTGATCTCTGCAAGCATGACTGCTGAGTCTGGGGTCTTGGGTTCGATTCATAGGTCAAACAAAAAGTGTTATTGCGGTTTTCCATTAGGGATTTCTCTGTAGCATCCTTGGAGTTTGGAAGTTGACGGTGTGACAACCCCGGTCTTCGGAAAGCACGCAAAGCCGTTGGTCCTGCACCTGATTTCTCCCTGATCGCGATCGTGTGGGATTGCCGTCCCAACAGATGATCAGACTATTACAAAAGTGAGGTAAGACAGAGTGTCGAAACACAGGTGTGTGTTTCGACACAGACTTGTGCACTATAATAAATCCTGCTTACTTGACTCTTGATCTCCAACGACTTCGGCCGTCGTGACCGAAATTTCGGGCCAGGAAGTTATTATTATAAAGTGAATTTGAACGTATTCTTTTAAAAATGTATCATCTTAATCAGACACAGATTAATGGTATCGGATGCCCCATCATCAGCATCATAATGGCTCATTTCAATATTGCACCGCCTTGCTTGCACCCGGGCTCGCAACACGTGTGCCCCGGAATGCACCCGTGACCACGCGAGGGGTGCAACCCGATGGGGTGGATAACAATGGCACAGAACCCACCCGTACAAACATATTGGTAGACATTTAATAATAATTCAATTTCGCGGGGACAGTAATTAATAAATTCCGGATAAAAATTTGCGCACATACCGGCGGCAGATTAGGGTGACTTCATTGTTCATGTGAACGTCAGGTTTTTATACCTACGTGTTACACTTGTTGCTTTATGACACAACTGGACATAAAAAGCAGTGTTGTATTGCAAGATGACTAGGCGGAAGAGGAATTTTTTTTAAGTTTTTGTATTTCTTTGATTTTTAGTTTTTAGATTTTAAACAGTCTCGTTGGTCTAGTGGTCTCAAAGCACGACTGCTGAGCATGAGGTCTTGGGTTCGATTCCCAGGTCGGGCTGCCTCGGAGTCTGGATTTGTGCCCGGTTGATAGCGATAGGCTCGCCCCCTATTACATGGGACTTAAACATAACTGGCGAAATGTGGGTGTACTAATGGGTACACCTCTGCCTAACCCTTCGGGGATTACAGGCGTGATGTTATGTTATGTAGATCTAAAACAAACTTGTTTCTAATTTGCTTTTTCCCACGGGGGTAGACAGAAACCACAGACCGCCACCTGCTACGATGCTTACATACTTCTTTCGCTTCGTTCACCTGATCCTTCGGAAAAACCTCACCAATAAGGTCAGTGTAGGTCTTCCTGAGGCGTCCCTTCTCAGGATTGCCAATCACATCTAAGAACTTAAGAACTTGACTGTCGTAATAAAGTTCAAAGTACCAATTATAGCTCAAAGATTTAAGTTTAGACTCCTTTTGTAATAAAACAGGTGGTGTGTAATCACACAACGAGTGTTACTCATAATATTCACTAACTTACGCCCGCGACTTGGTTTACATGAATGTCAGTTGAATATTGCGAACTAAGACGAAGCCGCATGAAATCTAAGGTATTGCTCACAAATTCAGACATTTGCCCGCAAAGCTGACCGTTAAATCTGATTTCGTCGTTCACAATTTCACAGGATGTTGGTTTTGCGCTGTACACTAAGGACCGGCGCTGACTGACGTCGCGGCAAAGGATTTTATAATCAAGTAATTTTTATCCTTATTTCATCGAGTTTAGAATGTATATTACTTTACTTCAATACAAATATACCGAGGCACGCCGTGGCATGCTGCGGGACGCCAGCTGACAGCGCCGGTCCTATTTTTTTTTCTAAAATTGAGTAGCCAAGTTACTTTTTATATTATCACCAGGTAACTAATAGTGAAACGTCCCAACAAAATCGATCAGAAAAACGAACGTAGGTACGTACATATACATATACGTACATATACAGAAAAACCCACTAAACATTCATAATCATGCGTTTATTAAAAAGCTGTCATTTTGGCATTACAAACAGACACTTTAATTTTTATTTATTTGTAGACTAGCTTTTGCCCGCGACTTCGTCCGCGTAAATTTCGGTTATCGCGGACACAGACGAAGTCGCGGAAAAAATTACCCAGGAATTTCGTTAAAAAAATCATAATTCGAAACGACACGTGGCGCCATCTATGATCATAAGAACGTTAATTGTGATTTCCCTCGGAAACAGTACTTTTTTTCGATATTAAAGGTACCCTATGTTCGTACCTGTACACCTGACAACGTATATGCAAAATTTCAGGATGACCGGTTCAGTGGCTTAGGCGTAAAATGGTAACAAACAAACAAACAAACTTACTTTCGCATTTATAATATTAGTTAGGATATAGAAATACTAGAAATAGCTTAACTAATTCTTTCTCTTGAAGACACGGTAATATAGCTACATAGTTTGAAGAACATGAATATTGAAGTTCTGCGAACAATTTCACATTCGTTTTACTTTGAGAGGTGTGTACTTGTATGTTCACCGAACAGCAATATCAATTAAAATATTGAGCGTGCACGCGTCCTTATTAAAATAGGTATCGAACGCATCACTGAACAATATCGTAGTTTATTTTGCAATATTTTATTAACTTTCACGTGTCCCGGTGTCTATGGTTAATCAAATTTTAAAGTTTTTGAGTACTATCCTACCTACCCTACCCGATTGAGCTAAAATTTTGCGTTGAAATTCACAAAGCTGGTCTGATGATGGAGCCGGAAAGTGGTCATAGGAACTTAACCAAATCTTACTAGTTAATTTGACTTATTTCCCGGTGCTCGATTAAGCTGCTATTTTGAATATACACACACACATTGCAAATATAAAAGATTGTCTAAAAAAATGGCTTTGTACATACGTTTTATGGCTGAAGACTTTATTTGCTTAAACCCGTTAATCTCTGGAATTTCTAGTCCGATTCTGCAAACTTTGCCTTATGGAAGGTTACGCTATACATGTGCGTAGGTATATTTAAACATAAAAAATGGGGCATCTTTAAGAAAATTCAAACGGACAAAGTCGCAGGAAATAGCTTGTATTAAACAAAGATATTAGATATTTATTTATTTAGATTACTCTTACCTCCTAATAAAAATATGTCTACTACAATTTACACACTATGTAAAAATTTAATAAATCATTTAATTTTAAGTTTACTAAAAGATGTAGGTATTTTAAGTTTTCAATTTATTTTAATAGACTTAGGTAATCTAATTTTATTAACTAATAAAAATTTTATTACAAGCATTATTGCTTTCACAAACAACTCTTCGGAAGAACTCTTCTGAAGAAGAAGAATAATGTATCATTTTTGCGCACTTTACTTAAAACTATTCGTCCTATGTACCATTCAACAAACAAGAACGGTCATGGTCTAAATGTAACTGTCACATTACCTTTGATTCGAGTGTTTCCATATTGTCACAATACCTTACTAAGGATTAGTCAGGCGCGATCCGTGTCGGTGCGGGAGGGATGCTAACTAGGCGTTGCGCATTATACTGAGGCCAGAAGAGAGGCGGGTTTGGATGGTATAAAGAATTTGCGAATACAAGGTACAGTTTCGCATCCTTATGGAGGTAACCATGATAGTTATTCTCGAATCAATAATAATATAAATAAGGTTTCTTTTTGTGTGACTTTCGAATTCGTATTAGCCGTCATTCCGCTGGGTTTAGGTAGCCGGACCATGTATTACCACGCACAGAGACACGCGACGCTGCCTATCGTGTCAATAGGATGATTCTGTTCTTTAAAAGAGGTGTATCTTTTTTTTTTAATACTGTCAAACGTGAGTTAGACAACAAAAAAACAAGTATTTATTCATAATTGAGCAGGTGTCGTAATTTTATTGAACCAAACATCTTTCCGATGATTTTTCCGTCTTCCCTTACATCGATAATTGAAAAACTCCCAGTTCATGGCCCCCAACCAATACTAGGTCCCAGCACAAAACTTTGTTAAAAACAAAATAATATATATTATGTAAAATACTTTCGTAACTTTAACTGACAATTGAGTATTTGACACCACCAATCATTCGACATGTTTTTAATGAACCGTCTGGCAATAATAAACTGTGACGTCACTTCTTTGCCAACTGATTGTCAATAGATTTAACTATTTATTGTTTTTTAAGCGAATAAAAATCCAATTTTACTGTTTATTTAAAATTAATGGGTTATAAATTGTGTCTTGAAATCATTAGTTAGTAGTGTCTAATACCCAATTGAAAGGTAGGGGTGGCAAAAAATAAAGAAACAAAGAAAGAAAAAGAAAGAAAGGAAAAGAAAAAATAGGTATATAGGTACTTGGGACATGTATCAATCCGCCACTGCAAAAATCTTGTCACTGTACCCGCGTTGCCCCGTTTCCTGGCCCCACGGGTCCACATAACATGCAATGTCACGGGTTGACACATGATTGGCGACGCGCACGCGTTCTCCCCAGTTGTGGTGGGCAACCGTACGCCTGCCGAGTTTGTGCAGTAAAGATGGGTAACTCAGGAATGATAGATAAAAAAGATATGTATCAATCCGTTCTGATCACTCACTCTTCATATCAGTTCGAATCCGAATGTATCAGTGTATCTTTTACAACTCGTTCATTTCGTTCAATCGTCGTCCTTTTGTATCCTTTTGTATGTTAATCATGGGCGTTTTTGGTTTTGAACGCAAACTGATATGAATTATTCGATTTCAGATTTGCGCGATTTTCTTTCATGATAAAATCTAGATTTTAGCATGAAGGAAAATCGCGCAAATCGTTTAGGACTAGCTGACAAGTTTTTCGAAAACTTATTAGGTAGGTTGTACCTAATTGTAATTTATATATGTACCGACACTTTATTATTACAAATAAATAAAAACAATACCTAACGTACCTAATCTACCAATGTTGTATTCGTTACTCATTAATTTCATTGTAATAATAATATAATTATAATAAACTAAAATTTATTTCATTTTTTTCGGGTATGTATTGCTCTTACTGATTCGTTGGATTAAATTGATCAATTGAGTGAAGCGAACCATGCTGAGCAGCGCATCAGTGCAACGTCGTCGCTTCGTGTCGTGCGCGGATTCAAAAGGATATAAAGATATAAATGAGTGATACATATCTCAGTGATCGAAAGATTCATATCAATCTTTTCTTTTTAGTGATACATATTGCCCATGTCTATTGTGCAGCCCCAGCTCGATCCATTACGAACTTAACAACCCCGTAATTTATGGATTCAAACCAATTATTCGCTGTTGAAGGCTGGATCTGCCTACTGTTTGTATTCGTAACCTTGCTTCAATTTAAAGTATGCAGTTGATTTTAAAAGTGAGTAAGTAGTTCGATTTTGATATAAAAGTACGATCTGTTAGACTGTTACAGTAAAGTTGTCCATTTTAGTATCATCTCATCTTGACGGGCCTGTTGGTCTAGTGGTTAGTGGCCCTGACTGCTAAGCCGGAGGTCGTGGGTTCGATTCCCACCCAGGACAAACTTTCTGTGATGTGCATGATTGTTAGTTCTGTGTCTGGGTGTGATTTATCTATAATATGTATGTATTTATAAATTATATAAGTATGTATATCAGTTGTCTGGTTACCATAACACAAGCTCTGCTTAGCTTGGGATAGCCGTGAGTGAGTTGTCCCAAGATATTTATTTATTTTATTTTTTATTTATCTTGAATTCCTATTCATAAACTAACAATTTGATCTCAGTAACAAGCTAACTAAACTAAAACTAACTAAACTAATATGTACTACATTAGCACACTTAATAAGCACACAAAAATTAAAAAAAAGTTAATGAAATCACTTAACAATTCATTTAAAAAAGGGTCACTAACAATCCTGGGATTTTTAAGTTTTAGCAAAGACTCAGAACTCCATGATTTAAATCAAAAGTCATTATCATTAATAAATTCGTGTGTCGTGATGGCCCAGTGTTTAAAGTGCCCACCTTTCATGCATGAGGTTGTGGGTTCAAATAAGTACCAGTGTGACTTTTTAAATTTATATGTACTTTCATCGACATCGGTAAAGAAAAACATCTTGAGTAAATCTGGACTTACACCACAGCCTATTACAGTCCCACTCAAACCATGTCAGAGGCCCTTGAGGCGGTTTAGAAACTCTGACACTAGGGTGTGTGGGGTCGTAAGACCTTACTGCCCACACGATAAAGATTAGCTGCATTAATCAATTACCTATAAGCAGTCCTACTGCAACCTTGTCGAATTCTAAAGGTAACTTTGCAAGTAATTCTCACCGCGAATCAATAACAAAATAAATAAGATTTTTATTAGCTGATTGTATAATTCGGCCTAGCCATCTTGCCGCTGGGCTAAGGCACGCGGGGCGATGAACCCGCACGCACATAGTTATAGTGGCGCGACACTGCCTACCGCATTGTAACGGGATGATTTTCTTCTTCGAAAGAAGTGTATTCTATAATACTGGCAAACATGAACCACTAAAAAACAAGTAACATAACATCATGCAAAATATCACGCTTGTGATTCTCCTAGGTTTAGGCAGAGGTGTACCCATTAGTGCATCCACATTTCGCCAATTACGTTTAAGTCCCATGTAATAGGGGGCGAGCCTATAATATTGCCATCAACCAGGCACAAATCCAATCTCGAGAAATTCCTTATGGAAAAACACACTTTGCCCGACCTGGGAACCGATTCCAGGTCATAAACAAGCATTTATTCATCACTTACTAATTTGTATGAGTAAAAGTCAACTATCGCGGAGACGAAATCGCTGAATAAAGAGTAACCTGAATAAAATAAGTAAGTAATGTCCTTCCTTGGGGTTAAAACTTACAACGTACCAGATTTCATCAAAATCAGTTCAGTGGTTTAGTCGTAAAAGCGTAACAGATAGATAGACAGACAGAATTACTTTCGCATTTATAATATCAGTATGAATTGACCAGTTGTCGTAAATTTCGGCATTAGCTATCTGCCAGTATGAAAATTCTAATTAAAATCGTTCAAGCCGTTTCGGGTATAGCCGGAACAAACAGACAGATAAACAGACTCATATTTATTTTGTAAAAAGCTGTTATTTTGACACTACAAACAAAAACAACAACAATTTTATTTATTTATATATAGACTTCAAGCATTCACAGGTGAACGGAGATGATTCGCAATTTGGGTAAATTGAACCAAACTATAGGTACATATATTTGGAAACGCTGCTGCATCGCATAGGTATAGTATTTGATATGTGTTTGACGTTATTAACTTTGGCAAAGCTTTGATGTTGGTAGATTGCAATTTGCATGAACATGTAGGTACCTACACTTAATAATAATACCAGTCTAGTATTGTCTCAATGCATGTCAAAGGCCTCTTCCTATACAGAATACAGAGAAGGCATGAGCATTGATCACCACGCTTGCTCAAGGCGGATTGGTGATTTCAGGCTTACCTAATCTATTAGTACAAGATCCGAGTTAGATTGACTTATCCTCATCGAATTTCCTGTCAAAATGTATATTCAACCGACTTCAAACAGGAGGAGGTTCTTAATTCGGCTGTATGTTTTTTTTTTGTATGTATGTTACTCGATTACTTCGCCAATTATGTATTGATTTGGATGATTCTTTTTTTTGTTTGTAAGAGTGTACTTTCGAATCGGTCCCATAGAAATATTGTCATGATCTGACATGATATAATTATGATATCTCAATATGGAACGGAAATTCTTATGGGATCACAGCAGAACTGTCGTAACAAGTTAAATTGCTTCATTTATACGTGTAGTCTACCCTAGCCTACTTTCTAAAGTTTATCTTGGATATCACTGGCATCTGTGAAGGAAAACATCGTGAGGTAACCTGGACTTAATGTTCCACTCAAACCATGTTAGAGACCCTTGAGGCGGTGTAGAAACTCTGTCACTAGGGTGTGTGTAAGACCTTACTTTCCACACAATAAAGAAGGTAGACCTACAAAGTCTTTGTCGATACATGAATAATTTCAGATTTGTCTGAAGAACTGTAAAATTAGTTGTCAGCCCTAATTTGATGCACGTAGAATTGTAGAGGCAACCCGTGATATTAGCCGCTGGCATGTAAACTATGCTGTTAGCACTTCGCACTGCAGGCGCCAATTATCTCTCCATGCCTTTCAACTAATTAATATCGAACAATTGGAATTGTTGCAACACACAATACCGACTGTCTAATTGATTGGTTATAACCAAATCAACAGGTCAGTAGGCTTTAATATCTCCCTGTAATACCAACTAATTAATAATGAACAATTGTAATTAGAACAATAATACGTATCGTCTATTGTCCTATTAATTGAATATATCAACGAGTCGACATTTAATTTACTAGCGTTAGCCTTTTTTTTAGGCACACAGGGAATAAAATATAACACACTTGGATAACGTAGCTTCCTATTAGCAAAATAATATTCAGAATCAGATAAGCAATTACCGAGAATAGTACATTAAAACAAAAAAAAAAACAATAGACTATCAGCTTTATAATATTAGTAGGTATAGTACCGATAGTGCAATATTTCAGATACAAATATAAGTACATACATAAGTAGGTAGGCAGGTAGGTGAAGGGAAACATCGTGAGGAAACTTGAACTTATAGTAATATAAGTCTGAAATCGTCAATCCGCCTCTAGCAAGCGTCGTGATCAATACACGTGCCTTCTCTGTATGAGAAAAGGCCTTTGTCCTGCAGTGGGACAATAATAAGCTGGTATTGTTATTTTATCACAAAAAGGTTTAATAAGTATAAATACTTAACTGATTTTCCTAACAAAAATAGGCTAAAAATTAAAATAAAAAACATAACTTCCTTTAGTTGCTCACGTTAGACAAATAGCCGTTATTAGCCGTCCGCATGCGTTAATATCGGCTCTTTATAGGCATATCCGATAATATCAGCTCTTGTACAACTGCAAACCGGCCTGAAGGTATTTATGAGGGCATGTACCGGTCTACTTACAAACAAACATAAGATGAGGAAACTAGGATCCGTGTAGTATAAGGTTAGCTATATGTTCCTGTTTCTATCTTACTAGTGAAGTTTGACAGTTGTGAGACAGTGACAGGAATAACGGTATAGCTAATGCTCTTATGTAATATCACCTATAGGCATATGATAGGTTTATATATAGCTGCTTTTTTTTGAGGGCTTAAATGTCATCAAATGAAACCTTCGCCTGGGTGGGGCGGAAGTGACTGCCAGACTTATACTGATTCAAAAACCACCCTGTTCCTTCTGTTGCCCTTTACGTTCCGGTGCCACGGTATCCTGTTAAGACATCCCGCAACTCCGGCAGGCGTTTGGCCTTGTTGAAACAGAACGCGCCGTCGACCCTGGCCTGGTCCTTAATCGGACGGCGAGCTACCCATCTCTCGCTGCTATGCTGTATAGGTACCCCCCACCTGACAAAGAAAGACATTCCTGGGAATTTTACTAACTTTTAGGATCGATCGCAATCTAATCTCAGACTCAATCTGTCAAAAATACCTCTTATTTACCTTCATATTTTGATAGTGATTGGTATAACTAGATCGCACCTGGCTATTTTCCAGTGTATAACTATGTGATTTGAAAAAAAAGGATAGATTCGTAGAGTACAAAATCTAGGGCCGCGTCAATTAGTTTTCATTTCATTTAAATGCAAATTGTATTTTGGCAAAGCGCGCGCGCGTTGGGCCATGTCCGTGCTGTGCTGTGTTGCGTGACCGTTTAAGCGTGACGACGCGCACGCATCGTGCACGCGGAAAACAGAAGCACACAAGTACCTATTGGCCAATCACGTCAGGATATTTGCATTTTACCCATGTCCTCGTAAGGCTAATTTCATTCATGGATTCTAAACCTGTGGGTAGTTTACCTGCGGGTAAACTAAACGGCAAATAAATGAAGTCTGTTGTAAGGTACCCACTTACAACAGACTTCATTTATTTGCCGTTTTTATCGTTTTTTTTTTTACCGAACTGTTCGTGACGAGTCGCACTTGACCGTTTTTTTTTAAATAAAATATTATTTTGGCAAGCATGGATCTATAGATCTTTGCCCAGCAATTGCGCTTTGCCACCACTAGGCTTACGAGACAGTCTTTTTTCTATGCTATATGTTTATTATACTAGATAGTTCACCGTATTCTTTATTTTGACATAACTTTTGTAAAAGTAGGTACAAATATTAGTTATTTTATGTCGTTTTTAAATATGTTTAGAAATAGTGCTCCGCCTCGAGGTAGTAAGACCCTAACTGACAGCCAGTAGTTAGCAATCCAGAGTGTCGAACCTCCTTACTATGCATGCCGTGTCCAAGACGACCGCCTTCTGCATCTGACCCAGCCGTTGAGCGATAGTTTCTCTAGGTGTTGCTTGAAATTTTTCCCTAACAAACCATTTACTAACACGACTATCGGCAAAACTATTGCTGAGTCCACATTCCTCGAGATATATTATATTTGAACGAGATTATATTTCATAATCTTTTCTTTTCTAGCTTTCACGAGGTTTTCATCATGAAAAATAGTGACGTACTCAAGTACTGCACGAACAATTATTAAAACTATTATCAGCTTGTCATAATATTTGGATAATGATTTTAATGATAAATTATATTCTATAATTTATCAATTAATTTCACAACTGAAAATGATCATCCGAAAATGTTGAATAAGTACGTACTCGAAAAAGCAATATCATTCCCCAAACAACTTTTCCATGCATGAAATCAATTCAGACAAGTATCATACGAAATCAATCAAATTTCCCACTGCATAAAATTATTTCGAGAGGCGCACTCAACAATTGAAAACATTTAACAATCGTTTTTAATATACGATGTTAACGGTGTTTCGTGTATGGTACAGTCAGCGACAAAAGTTACACTAACTTTTGAATGTACCTAACTTCTAAACCAATTCAACATCCAAATCAAGAGTTAGAGGAAATAGAGATTAAAGTTCTAAAAAAGAAGATAAAAAGGAAAAATATTTTACAGACACAAAATAACACAGTTCTCTATTCTCTATTCTCAGCATTTTTGTTAACACCTAAGTGTTTATTTTATCTTAGTTTTACATCTATTTCGTATTTCCATATTTAAAAATCTGAAGTGTTAATCGGCTTTTGTTGCTGGCGGTACCTAAGTACCTGGAATAATTATGTTGACAGATAGCTCGTGTCAACCACAAATAATTGCGTACCTATCCATACAACGCCAGCGATATAACGAATTCCCATGATGCGGAAATGAGCCGGCTATGAGTTTTAATAAAATCAGTTTTTTTTTTATAGCCCAGGAAAATTAGGGGCTCAAGATAAAAGAAAATGTTTAGACAAAAGTTGTAGGGAATTTAATCCTCTACAATATTTGTTATCATACAAATAGCATAAAACCCATAAAGAAAAGGTATATTTGCAACAACAGTGAAATCATTTTTTGACCTTTGACCTTGGAATATCTGTAGTCGTGGACGCCCTACGATAAGTAGCTTTTGAGACATGTTTAACGAGTATTAATAAAAGTCTGAAATCGCCAATTCTGCTTGAGCAAGCGTGGTGATCAATGCTCATGCCTTCTCTGTATGAGAAGAGGCCTTAGCTTTGCAGTAGGACAATTTATAGTCCGGTATTATTAATTTATTTTCTTTCTTTAATTTATTCTTTAGTTTAATTTTCCATTATAGTCTGATTTCAAAAAAATCAGACTATAATGGAGTACAAGTAAACGAATTCAGATAAATTATTTTTTGTGAATGATTACGCATGATTGTGAATTGACCTCGCTGCGTAGGTAATTAAAGTCTTATCAAAGGCTTCAGTGGAGTTAACTTTGTTCTTTGTATAAAGATAGTCAATGCATTATTTTTATACAAAAATTTCAGAGCGGCTTTAATTCATTCATATTTCAATACTCTCAGAATTATTAACTTTTTCATTTCATATATTTACTTATCCATAAAAGAGGTGACTGCTTCGTTGGTCTAGACGACGCCGCAAAAGCGCGACTGCATAAGGTCTTGGGTGGGAACAGAGACTTCCAGAGATTTTCATGTTTTTAGACCAATGTATCCTGCTTTAAGTATAAGAAGCTTCATTAAAATCGGTTCATTCATTTAGATAAGGTCTTGAAAGTATGTATGAAATATCGTACGGCGCAAATACTCTCAAGTATTCATATGCAGTTAACAGATGACTTTACAAAAATTACCGATAGGTAAACGATAGGAGAGCATGACCAACTAAATATGACACTAACTTGAGCGAGCAACAACAATTAAATCCCTGGCCCACCCTACTAGTTTGCACGTGCTATACCCCAGTAGACAGACGCATAAATTCTGCCCGCCATTGTCGTGACGTCATCCCTTCCCCTTGACAGGCAACATATTGCTGCAACATATTCGAGGTAGGGGTGCTGTAGTACGTATAGTACCTACAGAAGCTTAACTTAGCCTATCTTACTATTGTCCCGGAATACGTATCTTCCCTTTAAATCCAAAGCCTGAGTCTCTACAACTTGAAAATGTTGGTTTAATTAATGAGACACAATTAATTTTCTATTGCTCTGTCATACCAGTAAGTCAGCCGAGGCTTGACCGGTTAAAAGTTAATACCTAGATAGTAGGATGCCTCTTTCAGCTATGAAAATAGAAAGAATACCTACGGGAAAAGGGGAAGAAACTTTAGAAGGCCTAATAAAAAAACATGAATGATGAAATGAATAAAGCTGCAAAGGATTACTTAGCAGCGTCAGTAGACAGCTTTAAAGCTTAAATAAACTTAACACAACTTACAACATTGATCAATTTTGCAGATTCCACGGCTAATCGAATCGTCAATGAAACGTGAAAATCACCAAGTCATGTGGAACATACAGAAATACTTTCACAGAAGTATTCGAAGAAGCATACAGCGCTGTTATGATTCGTATACGATTTCAAAGCGCGCAGTGCGAGGCAACGAAATATTCCTGACATTCTGAAATTTTACGAAATTCTGAATTTGAATTTCGAATAAATAGAATAGAACGTTGACTGGGCGAAAGTTGAGCGTTTTGACTTTGACGTTGGCCTTTGTAGGTACAGAAATGAGTCTTCAGTCTGAGTGAACTTTTACGACTACAAACTACTTCAAAAATCGTAAAAGGACAAAGATAATATGCTATGCACATTATCAAGTCAGACAGAATTGGCTAAATTACAAAACCCTGCATCAGTGGTTGCCGAAATTATCCCCTCTTTCAAAGTCAAGTCATTTACTTCAATTAGTCCAATAGAACACCATTTTGACCTTTATAAACTGAAAAAATATTAACCTAGTTGCCCTTTCCAAAAGGTAGTTTCGGTTGGACAAGAATGAGCAAGAAATTACAAAAAAAAAAAATATTTATTTTACAATATTTGTAGGTATACAAAATCGGAATCGTTATGTCGATTTCGTAACCAGTAATTGTTTGAACAGATTACTAGTGCAAAGAACGTGTTTCAATTCAACTTTGCACACACGATTAAAGACTCGTTATAAGGATACCACATACCAGTGACATATTCAGGAATGTCGTTTGAGAGGGGTTTGACACCGCTGGGAGTAGGTTTTCAGCAAAATTAAAAAAGCACACATTTTAGTTAAGGATTAATGATTTAATTGGAATAATATCAAGTTCATTTTAAGATTTGTCACCAAAATATTCAGATGCTTTCTAGAGGTAGGAGCTAGAGCCCTCCCTGGATCCGCTCGTGCCTCATATAATGCAACTTTACAAGAATTTTGTTCCAACTCCATCTGTCCATAGAACAGTTTTCACTTACAACCATAGGCCGTCTTGTCAAACCACTCATAAAAATCTATATCACTAATATAATAGAGCTAAAGAGTTTTGTGTTTGTTTGTTCGTTTAAACTCACATATCTGAGGACTTGAAAGTCGGATTTAAAAAATCATTTTGCATATGATAGCCAAATTAAAGAAGAATAAAATAAGCTATATAACATCACGCTACGACTAAAGAGAGCAGAGCAATAACCAAAGACGTAAATTAACGCGTGTAAAAAAAATTATTTCTCCTTTATTGTGTGGGCAGTAAGGTCTTACGACCCCACACACCCTAATGTCAGAGTTTCTTAACCGCCTCAAGGGCCTCTGACATGGTTTGATTGGAACAGTAAGTCCAGGTTTCCTCACAATGTTTTCCTTCACCGATGCCAGTGATGTCCAAGATAAACTTTAGAAAGTACATAATTATAAATTGAAAAATTCACATTGGTACTTGCCCGGATTTGAACCACAGGGCCATCACGACACCATGTAAAAAAACTACGCAGACGAAAACTCGGGCAGAAGCTTGTATAGAATAACGCATTATCAACACGAGTATAACCAAGTTTGTACAACGTTATCGTATCGTTGTCGACTTGGTTTATCGTCGTATATCGCACACTCGAGTGTTGATCGCGATAAAATCGGTCCAATTGATTTTTCCGACACAATCGAGCTTATTTGGCCGTTGTTTTGTGTGTATGAGCTTTTATTATCTGTATAAATTAGTTTTAGCGTAATAATATGTATTTACGATATCACCTACATCTCAGGATGTGGCGGGTGGATCAAAACTTTATGCAGAAAGCCCTAGGAACCTATAGTAGGCGCCTACGTAATTGAAGGCGCCATGCTTGTAAGGAGTCTCCTTTCAAAACTGTTTCTACGTCACGAGACGTAGTAACGTATAATTATTTATATTAAAAAAATAGAACAGATTTTTCACCAAGATCTGCCAAGTGACTGGAAAGTTGAGGTCGCCAATCAATTGACATATTTTTTATCCAGCAACAATAACCTGCGACGTCACTTATTTGTCAACACAATTTGTGTAACTATTTACTGATTTCAAAGTACTTAGCAATAAATTAAAATTGTAAATTAATTAGGTTTTGAAAGCTATAATAAAGTATTTTTTTTTGTGTGTGTTGTGGAGAGGTCGCCCTAGGAAGACATTCACTAACCTTATTGGTGAGGTTAGGTGCGCAGTAACTGGCGTGCTTTTATGAAGAGATGTATGAACGTAGATGAGGCGAAAGGAGTATGTAAGGATCTTAGCAGGTGGCGTTCTGTGGTTTCTGCTTACCCCCATGGAAAAAAGGATGTATGTATATATGTATTTTTTTTTAGAAGTTGTTCCTTTAAATTATTAGTATTGGTAATTGTATACCTACTATCCATTTGGTTAGATTACACCACCAATCAATTGACATACTTTTTATCATATTCCCCTATACAGGGTGTCCGGTTTTCAATGGATTATCTTGAAATGGGTCATGGTAGAACTAATGACTAATCTGGAAAAAAATACAAGTAAAAAAAAAAAGAAGTAGTGCCAAAGATATGATTCATTTAATAAGATTCGTTGTTTTTTGTGACCTTTTTTACATTCTTGTACACCACGACCACGATTTAATGAATTCCGTCGGTTTTTTATTGTTAACGTAATTTACGTTAACTAAGCTAATAGATAAGTAATCAAAAGTAGGACTGCTATTACACGGTTTTGAAAAAAAACAACTAAAAGTATTTTCTTTTGGAAAAAATTGTGAAAAAAAATCTATTTGAAAAAGTTTAAACGTCCGTAGCTTAAAAAAAATGTAGCAAAACACAAGTGGCCAATAAATTATATTGGCCTAATTGAAATAAATGATTTGACTTTGACTTTGACTTTGTACGACAGTAATCCGTGACGTCACTTTTGCCAACTCAATGGTCTAACTATTTATTGATTCCAAAGCAACCAAAAATTTAATATCACTGGTAATTGAAAATTGAAAATGGATTTATTGATTAATGGAGTCCTTACCCAATTTTAAATGAAGTAGGTATCTCTGAAGTTTCTCGCCCATTTTCCTCAATCTCAATCCGTTCTTTCTTCCCAATTGAGGAACGATATCAATCTTCAGAACCTACACAGAGTTAAAATAATAGCACAAATCATAATGAGCCCCGAGCGACCAATAACGTGTAGACATACAACTATAAAATTAGAATTTCTAATGTTTCGTAAGACATTCGGTAGGTAAACATGGTCTAATGACTTCGTTGACAGTATTACGAATCTCCAATAACCCTCTCTGAACATTAATCTTCAGTAAAGTTAGAACTAATCTAAAATTTCGTAGCCTATAAATAGATTTCATTTTGGAACGCAGTGATAAAACTAGACGGTGGTGGGGCCAGACGGTAGGTACATAATAGCTTTTTAGTGTAACTTTAGGGGGCGGGATTTTATTCCCAAAATCTAATACCTACTACACGAAGCTGAAGAGTTTAATGGTTCATTTCTTTACCAATGTCTGCGGAACTACCAATCCGTTTAATAAAATTATTTTGCTAAAAGGAAACCACGTTATCTCTGAGTGCTATAGGCTATATTTTATTATATAGGAAATAGGGATGCGTAATAAAATTCACTTGGACGAAGTCAACAAACGCCAGTAAAATAATGGCTCTTGGTTAAGGCGGGTTCGATACCGGGCAGATACCAATGTGACTTTTTCAATACGTAACGTACTTACTAAGTTTATTTTGGACATCACTGACATTGGTGAAGGAAAACATCGTGAGGAAACGTAAACAAGTCGCCAATCCGCTTTGAGCAAGCGTGGTGATCTATGAGAGGAGGCCTTTGCCCTGCAGTGGGACAATAATATTAACTTAGTCATTTTAGTTAATCGAAGTTTAAACCCTCCAATTCTTACAGTATCTACCTAAAAATTGACTCCCAACATATTTCCTTAAACACGAGTTAAAGACAACATTTATTTTAACTTTCAAAGTCTTTGACTTCTTACAAAATATCTTCCGAAGGGTTCGAACTTATAAAACGGTGTTTAAAAGAAGTCAAAATTGTCCTCGGATCTCTGTGAAGGGGTGTTAACACAACATCGCATCGTTATTCCATCATAACGAGTGTTTGATCTGACTGTTCAACAGGTTTCGGATTTGCCATTGAGTAAACAAATTTTGACGATGACTTTACTCCTGTGGCCATAGGTCTGTGAAGAGTATAGAGGCGGCAATCGCTTGTGTTTATTACAAGCTTTTATCACACAATACGTAACACGATGCCGACGCTACGTGTTTAGTTGTTTATTTAATAAGACCTTTATTATATGTATTAGTTTATTTTTATAAGATTATTTTGTGTTTTTTCTATGGGCCGCAGTTGCCTGATAATAAAATGATTTCTTATTATTTATTTATTTTCAGCTGTCCCTGTGGCTGATCAAAACTTACAAACTAGGTATATTTGACCCGGTTCCATTGAGCTGAAATTTTACATAAATGTACATTTTGCATGACAATGCAAAATCATGATGTCACACAGTTGATTTTGGATTGATTATAGAGCCAGAAAGATGCTATATAGATGCCCGTTGTTCGATTGAGCTGGAATTATAAATATATATAAACAATGCAAGTTGTGTATGTGCAAGGCTTTTTAGGAAGATGATGTCTTCATAAAAACCAATTTAATGCAAAAGATTTAAAGCCCTTACTTGAATGGCAAGTTGTTCGCTGAGTTGGAGCTGTACTGTTATAATGAGCTTCCGGATTAAATGTACGCAAGTTGTCCATAATTTTTTTACCTATATACATACAAGGACAGTTACATAATTATGCCTAATACAAAACGGTGTTAACTCTGAAGGAAAACCTACTACTTCTATGCTTCTTATTTCTTAGCTCCAGAATCAAGTCTAATATCTTCATAGGTCTATATTACCTTGTTCGGAAAGTTCAACATTTCTTGTTATCTCGTTTCAAACCAACTGCGAATCTGAGGTAAACATTATGGGGGAGAGGAAACATCAATTGTAATATTCAACCATTGTTGGCTATAGCTATTTCTATTATTTCTATAAAAAAACGCGTTAACGTTTTATTGGCGTTTATCTAAATGAAACGCCGTTTGTTTATCCAATTATTGTTTTTGTTTTTTGGAGGTTTGGTAATATATTTTTCCGAACTTTCGTATTATGTACACTCTCCCCGCAACTTCGTTCGACCAATTTTTCTTACGGATCTCAAATTTTTTGTTCATAAAATATAGCACTTAGTATCGTATCACGTAGCTTCCAAGTTGCGATAGAATTTTCAAAATCGGTTCAGTAGACCAGAGATTACAAACTCACAAACTTAATTAACCTCTTTAATTATAATATTAGTAAAGATTTAATTTCGAAGAGACCCATTTTTTAAATCACTTTTTTCAGATTTGTCAATTACCACATGTGTAAGATCAAAAAATTGCATAAATTGAAAAATAAACTATGAGGGGGGGGGGGGTACCTACTTAACTTTCTACTATCGTTTAGAACATCTATTAAAATAACTAAAAAAAAAAAACAAACCAAAACACGGAATTAATTAGCTTAAGCATTTTTACAAATCTAAATTTGCCTCCGCCCGCATCCGATAATCGGTGACCGATTTATCATCGGAAAGAAATGGCATATACCATTCCAAAATACCAACGCAGTTGTCCCACAAAAAGTCGGTCCAACGATACTAGATAATCTTCCGACCCGATAAAAGGTTCTACAAAAAGTCTGATGTAGATGGAGGCCCTAAACTAGCTTTATCCCGCGGTCTCACCCGTGATCTGTTATACCTTTGGTTACTGCGCGGCTCCCGAGGGTTGTTGCATGATTTGATTTAGCCTGGTATGACAGGGATGGCGAACCTTTAGCTTTAGCCTTTTTTTTTTAGTGAATGTGCCAATTAAAATGAAATAATAATAATTAGACTATGACATGCCATCAAAGAATCTTGACTTTGGGCTGATTTTTCAATAGTCAGATAACTTTAATCCAAAGAATAAATAAAAATTCAATCATAATTCGAAAGACATGTGGCGCCATCTATCGTCATAGGAACGTTATTGTGATTTCTCTCGGGAACAGTACTATTTTTCGGGATAAAAGGTACCCTATGTTCATTCCTATACACCTGGCAATTTATATGCAAAGTTTCAGGATGATCGGTTTAGTGGCTTAGGCGTAAAATAGTAACAAACAAACAAACAAACTTACTTTCGCATTTATAATATTATTATAGTTAGGATACAAAAGCTGTCAAACCGTTAAGAGATATCTGACGATTAAAAAATTAGCCCTTAGTGATTTTCAAGGAGAAAAATAAAACTGTACAAGAGTCGTAATGTACAATTTTAAGTTAATTTCAATAAAAAATTAGTGTGATTTCTACTGTTACAAACCAGTTTCGATCAAATCCCAAAAGATTTAACAATTATTGGCGTGCTGGAATTATTGAGTCGCGCGCCACCACTGGCACGCGTGCCATTGGTTCGCCATCCCTGACCTAGGATACTATTCCTCATAAATCGGACTATTACATACAAAAACAAATTTGCAAATCCGACCAGTACTTCCAGAGTTAAACGCATTTAAGGAAACCAGAAAACTTTTTTTGAAGGTTTACTGAATAATTGTTGTCACTTATCTTACCTGCTACGGCGTAGGCTCGTAGGCTCGTAGCACGAGGGCTCTGTAACATCGTAGCTAGTACCTGGATACACACTCGTCATTCGCCAGTTACGTCACGTTACAGACGCACAATAACTCGTTTCGACTGGCGCTCAATTTGTCGTCAACTCGCTAGACAAATAGTCGCACGTCCACAGATGCCTTTACGGAGGGTTGGGCTAACAAAATACCGCGCCATTAATAGGGTTTTAGGGCAAATCAAGGACGAATTTGTATGTCTTTAAATAGCAATAATTATGATGAATGCAGAAGATTATTAAGTAATAAATATCTAGGCAAATAAATAATTAAAATTTAATTGTCTGTTTATAATGTCAAAATAACGCTTTTTATAAACTTAATACTTGAAAAAGAAAAGTATTTTTACTAATCTCCGAAACGGCTGGACTTCATTAGCAGATGGATGATATTATAAACGCCCGTGACAACCGACTTTCACACGAAGGAACTAACAGGCAATAGCTATATGTAACAAAGTCTCATCCCGCCGTCTGTATGTTTACGTTATAAACTTCGCAACGGATTTTAATGCGGTTGTCATCAAAGATAGAGTGATTCAAGAGGAAGGTTTGTTTATCTACATTGCACCCGTGCGATTTAACTATATGTAACAAAGTCTCTTCCCGCCGACTGTATGCTTACGTTATAAACTACGCAACGGATTTTGATGCGGTTGTCATCAATAGATAGTGATTCAAGAGGAAGGTTTATTTATCTACATTTCACTCGAGCGAAGCCGGGGCAGGTCGTTAGTTAATAATATATATCTAAATCTCAAATATTGATCCGCGGTCGTTGACTGCTTGTGTTTCACCCTCTCAGCCTCTAATTTGTAACAGAGATCAAGATTAGGAATGAGTTACATTGCTACCTAGCTAGCTTATGCCATCATCGTCGTTTAAGTTCTAACACCACGTAAGTCAGAAATAGCAAGTTTACAGAAGCGTGGAAAAACTGCATAATTTTACATTTAAACTACCATTACGACATAAACATAATATCACGCCTGTAATCTCTAAAGGATTACCCAACTAGCAAAATAAATAATATACATAATTATATCTAATGCGTCAAATGTGGCAATGCTGTCAGCCTTTTGGGCACTTGCCCCATTGACAGTGACGCGGAAGAATTTTTTGATCCCATATGAGGTTTTTTTCTTTCTGTCTTTTTTGTAAATTGTACATATTTTAAAATTACTATTATTGGTTTATTTATTATTGGTTTTATGTTTAGGTTAATTATTGTATAACGTAAAATAATGTAATGATCAATAAAAATTAAATAATGTGTGGTAAAAAAAATGTGTTAAATTGAATACAACTATAAAACTTTTGAACTGCTACAAAACTAATATAAAACCTTTACATATCTGTTGGTTGTATAATTCAAAGACTATAACTTTTTGCTAGTTAGGTAGGTAAACGCATTAGTACACCCACATATCGCCAGTATGTTTTTTTTTAAGTGCCATGTGATGGGGGCGAGCCTATTGCCATCAACCGGGCACGAATCCTGACTCCGAAGTTGCTACTGAAAAATTCCTGACTGAAAAACCCAATATTACTTTGACCGGCCTGAGAATCGAACCCAAGGCCTCATGCTTAGCAGTCGCACTTTGCGACCACTAGACCAACGAAGTAGTCAAATACCATTACGATACCATTTTATAAAATGTACACTTCAAATTAGACCTAATAAATACAGGATTATAGTTATTTAGTAAAAAAGTGTCACGAGGTCGTGATGGCCTAGTGGTTAAGGCGCCCACCTCTCATGCATGAGGATGTGGGTTCGAATCCGGGCAAGTACCAATGTGACCTTTTCAATTCATATGTACTTTCTAAAGTTTATCTTAGACATTACTGACATTCTGTGCCTCGGAAAGCACGTTAAGCTGTTGGTCCCGGCTGTCATTCGTGGATCTTTGACAGTCGTTATGAATCGTCAGAAGCTTGAGATTCTGACAACCAGCCTTACCTAGGGGTACCGTGTTACCTAGCTACTGGGTTGTGGAGGTCAGATAGGCAGTCGCTCCATGTAAAATACTGGCACTCAGCTGCATCCGGTGAGACTGGAAGCCGACCCTAACATAGTTGAGAAAAGGCTAGGCAGATGATAAGTAAAAAAGTGTAATTAAGCCGACTTTTTGACGTACCTTGCTTGTTATGTCTTATTTTAAGGGCGGGCAGTAAGCCAGCAAAATTTTAAAATTCACCCGCGCGCCCCTTTCCTCCCCTCACATCGAACACGATTGTGCACCAAAACAAATGAATCAAGCCGCGCTCGCTCGTCACGTTACTTCTGTAGTATACGTAAAATAATCAGATAATACTACTGTATTCACAGTAGGTACCTATGACTGCAGGAAAGTAGGTAAGTGACTATACCATCGATACTGAACATGAATCCATAAAAAATGAATACCCCAAAAAAAAAACTAGTTGCCCCTTCCAATAGGTAATATATGGAGAGAGTGTATGGAGAACAATGGGCAAGAAACTCCATACGTACTCTTTTAGAATAAATGTTTTACAATATTATTATTTGTATACTACAGTCATACGTAATTGTGAATGCATTACAACATGTGAATGCATTGTACCTTACATAAAAACTAATAAATAATAACACGCAAAAGAAATTTATATTACAAATTAGGAATTGACGGTACAAATACATATGTATATTCAAAGTTACATAGTGTTCACATGTTAACAAATATTGGAATGACGTATATTGTATAAAAATTAAAATGTTGCCAAGAACGAAATAATAAGTTTTTACAGATTGAAAAAAGTAATGGTTAGTAAAAGTTTAATTAAAATAAACATTCCAAGCAACTTTTTAATAACCTTTTTTATTGGACCTCCCAAAGTCATCATCGACGGCTCTACATCGCCGTGGCGTATTGAGTTTTAGGTTGTCAATAGTGACCTGTGGAAGAAAGCTCCTCTTCCTAGATCAACCTTTGGAGAAAAACAAAAACCACCTGCCTTGCTACACAGCAAGGTCGGGCACACCCGTGCGCGCACATTATATTGCATGAATAAGATTGCTTAGCCTACCTCGTTGGTAAGAGATGACAATAGGTTCCATAATCTCGTGAGGGTATTCCTTCGCATTTAAATTGACTCGTATTAAAACATGAATTATGATCGTTACAAATTGGTAAGTATGAGTTTCTTAAAGATTCTGAAATTGTCTGGCAACCAGGAACTGGCTAAATACACTTTTCTTGAATTGAGATGAACTCCGAAGTAAGACTCACTGGAAAAAAGAGTACGTTGGCCCGCACTAAACTATTGCCGCGATTTCGATATTAAAGAGTTGGTAATCTTAGCAGTCTACAAGCGTAAAGATTGACTTCATGTTAACTTTTCCTCGCGACTTGGTCACTGATGACCACTTAGTGCCGAGACTGGAGTCTTCCTTTCACTGACGAGCCGTAATTTGGGACGGTTCCCCATATTTGAACGAAAAACAATAATAAATTGTAGAATTGGAATAATTGTATTGTCAAAAGGGATAATTCAATTCGTATACTACAGTGACCCTATATAAATATATAACAAACACAGACCATCTAAAATCGTATATTTATATTGCATATACTATACACTACATTTTTGTGCCTCTACTATGACATTCTGGTTTTCATGTAACACAACGACTTTATTATTTTTGTACAAAATACAATGCCTTTTAAGTACTACCTCAGTTCGATCCTGTGTGAATAAACGAAGCAATGTAAAAATAACATAACGATGCTTTGAATATTCGTGTTACCTGCCGCAGATAACGACTATCGGCACAAGTAAGGCCTATTACGCTTCAGCAATTGACCGCCGACGTCGTTGAAACAGTGACTGACCGCCATGATGGTCAACCGCGATGAAACTGCATCGAGCGTTTGGATCGCTGAAAGGCGTGTTGGTCCATAAACTACAGCTTGTATTGTCTATTATTATTACCAAAAACCACAATAAAAAATAACTAGATTCATCCTTTATTAGAAACGCTGCAGACTAAACCGCCCATAAACCGCCAGTGCGTATATATTGATGGTGGCCAGCCAAGAAGCGGGCCGCGGCCCCGTGTTCAACCGCCGCGGTTGCAATTATGTGGCGTGCGTACGATAATAGAAAAGCGGCTACCGCCCCAGCGATTAACCGCGAGTGCATAGGGGGGCCTACTCTCAAAATTACCCCCGACAATTAGCCGTTCTTTCAATTTATATTTGTATTTTTATGTTCTCGTTTCGAAATCTTTTTAATGCTTTCTTATTATTTCTCATTTTACTATTTATTTCGACCACCAAACCAGCCAAAAATTTGAGTGTAGTCCTCACGTCTCAACAGAGCGGCAGCGACTGACGTGTGAAACAAAAAATATGCTTGAGGCTCTGTCAAAGTGCGACGACAGATGACTTGTTTCGCGGAATTAAAACGTAGTATGTGCCAAAAGTGTTTTATCGTAATAATTCCAAAACTAAAAGGAATTATCTAAAATGCCTAGACAAAACCCTCACTTATGTCTAAATATAACTAATTATCAAATTTTTGTCATAATAGTCATTATAATATCGTGTATAAATAGAAAAAATAAAAAAGTTAGAGGCTACTTCGTGATGTTTTTCTATCGAGAAAATGTTATTATTTTATGTTTTTGATCAATGAGAACCCTCGAAAATATCATGTAGTTTTCATACATATGTATTTTAAACCTAGAAATCTAGAATTGTTTATGTAAAATCAAAAAAAAGATTGGTAATTTTGCTTACTACGCCCTCTTAATACCCAAATTCACTTACATGGTGTTAGAACTTCGACGATCTTATGTTGGATATTAATTCGCACAACACTTATTCTTGTCCTTATATAAAAGCCTGAGTAAATAAAGCCTTTTAATATCAGCTATCTGCCAGTAAAAGTCCCGTCAAATTTTGTCATAATATTTATACTAATTTCTGACGGCGACATCGCCCTCGTAAATTATCTTATGGGTCTCTTGTTTAGAGTAATAAAATATAGCTTAAATCACTAAAGGAAAACGTAGCTACGTATCAGTGAAAGAATTTTCAGAATCGCACCTGTAGTTCCGGAGATGAGCTAGTCGCAAAAGCGAACTAAAAAACTACCGGATAGTTACAATTTTAAATTTTACGCTACGCTCAAAACTTCCGCCACCACACAGCACAAATGTTAATAAAAATAATCACAACTGCTAACTCAAATATAACCTCTAAAACAACGCGACGAAGCAAAAAACGCCGAGCGGGTAGAAAGCAATAAAGCCGTGGCCGGGGGCGATGGATAAATATCGGATCGTTTGCAAACAGCCTAGCGTGTGCCTAGCGGGATCACTGTAAATCTGTCGTCATAGAGTACTGCGGCCACGTGCCTTCCACGCGCGCTCGACGCCCTGTCCCGAATATTGAATGTTTAATCTTTATTTTGTTACCCTGTTTAACTTGACAAGTCAATAACCTTTTAGTAACTAGTTATGACTTATCTTAAAATGGTTAAACTGTTTGGTAGTAGTCTAATCTATACCAAAATAATATAGCTGAAGAGATTCTATGTTTGTTTGCTTTCTTGTTTGTGTGTTTGTGAAAAATAGTTTTTTAAACGCGCTAATCTATGAAACTGCCAGTCGGATTCGAAAAATATTTTTGATGTTAGTCAGATTCATGCGGAATCAAATAGTAGGTAGTAGGTAAGTTTTCATAGACGTGAAAAAAACCACGCGAAAGAAGTGGCGGTGAAAAAAAATTACACACCCATAGGTTTGTGTATATAATTTTTTTTAAAGGTTTTACTCAATTTTCATGACATCCGTAAACACCAAAGCCGTCAAAAACAAAAAAATATAATAATGACAATCAGTTGACTTAACAAATTAGGAAAATAAAATATGACTTAAAATGCACACCTTATAAAATACAAAAAAAATGACAGTAATTTTATTAGAAAAGTAAAATAAACTAATTTTCAGTGTCACGACACCAATCTGCTTAAAAATGGCTACGTATGTAATTTGTATGTTTTTATATAATATAAGAAAAAATGCTACAGTCATTGTACTTTGTGTCACTTTCACCTAGTCTTTGAACCATCTACAAAACATAGTAGGTAACTTATGTTATGGCACTAATCTATTCATATTCTATAGAATACCTAATTGTGTACCGACAGGTGTTGCCAATGCCCTAATAAGCCGGGCGGCAGTGCTGGAGCTGGCAAAGCCAACCTCCCACTAATCTGCCTGGTGCCCCGCGATGACGCGCACGCAGCGAAGCAGTTTGGTCCTAGTGGAATGCCCCGGTCCGCCTCAGCCAACGCTGGGGGCGCACAAAGTGATTTCCAACTCTTAGATGAAGATTATATAAAGCAACATTTCAAGCTGCCTGCAAGATCCCTATATCTTGACCCGTTTAGGTACGAAAGTTCTTTTTGTGTACTTATTTATTTTGTATAACTAAGAAAGCATGGCTAAGTTAAGAACGATTAGTTAGTGGGCATATAGAGGAAACAGGATTTGTCTCAAATAGTCTCATGCAGTAGGTCCAGCTGGCGATAAAAGACACTGACATGTTACGCAAGGCATTTGGAGTTATTCATGGTCATGATTCGATTTGACAGTCGTTGCGGGTCGTCAGGAGCCCGATAATCTGACAATCAGTCTTACCAAGAGGAGTGTGGAGGTCAGATAGGCAGTCGCTCTATGTAAATCACGCTGGTATTCAGCTGCATCCGGTTAGACTGTAACCGACCACAACATAGTCGGGAAAAGGATAGGCAGATTGATTCATGAATTCATGATCACAGAATTCACCCACCTATTCTCATGTGCTCTCACCAGGCGCCCCTTGATCACGTTTCCTATGACGCAAGAAACTACCCCGCATTTCAACTTAGCACGAAAGTATAAGATCAACCAACAAATTCTCGACGGATACCTAGACGGAAGCGAAGCCATCAGTGCACCTAGTGTCTTCGTAAGTACCGACTACCGATCATCTTTTCTAGAATGTAGCATCACTGCTGCACTCTGCCAAATTCTTTTTCCCTAGAACCTGTTGAAAATTGGTAAGCGGATTTTCGGATCAGGTGCAGATTTTCTCGACTCTGGTATGGGAGGTTCGGGGGATTCCATAACTAGCAGTCGAATTGGAAAAAATCTTGTTTAATTATGGCTATCATAAATAAAATACTTACCGAGACTTTTTCCAATCCGAATTTTCAGTTCATGAGAAATATATGTTATACACGGTTACTTTTTGGTCGTTCTGGAACCGAAAGCCATAAACTCGATCATCGAACTCGAAACGATGGGGACCATTTTTTTCAAGAAGTAACAATAAATAAAAACATTTGTTTAGTACATTTATGTTCGTGAAAGTGTACTGAAAAGCTGTTTTTATAATTGTTACTTTAAAAAAAAAAAATTAATCGTTTCGAGTACAATGATCGAGTTAAGGCTTTCGGTTCAAGAACGACCTTAAAGTAACCGAGTATAACATCACACTACGTCCTACGGGAGCTGAGCATTAATCAAAGACGTACCTGTATAACGAGAAATGCTAGAATTAATATCCACGGGTAAATGGCAAAATGATTTAAGTGACAATTTGGTCGTGTTTTATTTTCAACCTTATTAGGTGTGTATACAAACACCTAATAAAGTTGAAAATATAAAACAAACAAATTGTCGCTTAAATCATTTTGCCTCCCATCCGTCGATATAATGATGTGAACTGTCCTCAAAGATACCAACGGCGGACTGAGGCGTACGAATTTAAGACATACTAACGCCATCTAGGGGCTACTCCTAAAGCTGTTCTGTCAAGTTGATGCTATGGCTGGCTCTAGCTTTTGTAACTTCAAATGCAACGTCGCATCACCATTACGCATTGATAGATGTCGCTATTGTAAATCGTGAATAACTTATAATTTAAATTAAATCTAGTTACATTACTACTTATTTTTACGTTTGTCGTAATAATTAATTTTTCGAATATTTATTCTCCTTACAGCCATACGCAGACTCTAATACAAAACCAGGAGAAGCCGCCCGCGACAGCGAAGAAATTATTTACATTCTCCAACTGCCAGATTGGGAATACAATTGTCCAGTCCACAACCAGGTGGTCAGGACTCCAAGGTGTGCTTTACTTCAATCTTGAGTAGAACAAAGAGCAATTTATTTTAAAGTCACTTTACTATTTGTTTAATTTATCGCCATCTAAAAATTATTAGGCGTAATAGTTATACCTCGCCATTTTGGTTTTATTTTTTTACCTGACTGCTGCTGAGGAAGCGAAGTCGGGGGTGTCAGTGGCATAGCATTATGTACTTCGATATCTAGGTCATCAGATATTTTGTACGTAAATATTAGAGCCTTTCGATGTTAAGTTAGTCGATAAAGAAGAAGATGTCGAGATTCGATTAAGTAATATAAACATTAGATATTTAAATTTTTGGTTTTATGATAGTTCGATATTTTAATTATCGAAATTTAGATAATATGTACCTACCCTACGTAGGTATATAGTATAGCCAAAGTCCAGGTAGAGATAATGATCAACTACAATAACGTGACGCACCCTTCCACAATTCAAAATGTTTGAAAGTGTTTGTAATTTAGTATTAAAAAGACGCACGGCACTCGAAACAAAAACAAATCATCGATTAGTTACTCGGCTAACGGCGTCAAAAATTACTCTTTATTAGTATGGCGCTGCACTGAGATTTTCTATGAAAATGACAGGTTCATTGTCTTGCGCGGTCGGATATGATTAGTTGATAAACAAATATCCTAAGCCTACTACTGAAGACGATACTCACAACTACATACAAACTTTTTCATATGAATGTGACTACACACATTGAAATGGTAATATGGAGGGGAGCGTCAAGTTATAGTAATTTATCTCTACTTACCTACTTACAATATAGGTAAAAAAAATAATATGTCGAATGTCTAGGTACTTAACTACTGACAATATAAGTAAGTAGGTGCCTAACTACTCGGTTCATAAATTATACTAAACTAAGCGTTTATTTTTTACTTATTTTCCAGATTTATTTGGCACTCTTGCAAGAAGAAGAAGGCAGGAGAAAGCAACGAACCGAAACGCGGCGGTGGAGTATTGAACAAGCCAAAACCTTGGCTGTTGAGCAGACACACAGATTTCGATTTACTATCTCAGTGGTAGCATTATATAGGAACTCACCCTCTGAAGAAAACTACTTGGAAAAAATCAATAAAAAAATAGTATTAGGTATATTAAACAGTATACCTATATTCAATTTGTTTTTTTTTTACTTAAGTCACAATTGTTAGTCTTCTCTCTTTATCGTGTGGGCAGTAAGGTCTTACGACCCTCACACACCCTAGTGTAGTAAGGTCTTACGACCCTCACACACCCTAGTGTCAGAGTTTATAAACCACCTCAAAGGCCTGACATTGTTTGAGTGGTACAATAACAAGCTTGGTAAGTCCGTATTTCCTCACGATGTTTTCCTTCACCGATGTCCGTGATGTCCAAGATAAACTTTAGAAAGTACAATATACAGATTGAAATTTTTCATCAAGAATTTCTCAGCAGCAGTCTCGGAGTCTGAATTTGTGCCTGGTTGATGGTAATAGGCTCGTTAGCGTCAGGATGGATGGTTGCCTATCACCAGCGGCTACCAGCGGCTCTGAGAGTATATTCAAGAATTGCTACCAAATTGCTTATATTTGCTACATTTGTTTATTAATTGCTACAAACGATACATTCAGAGAAATAAGAATATTTTTTTGACCAGCCATCCTGACGTCAGGATGGCTGGTCAACTGCGTGTTCAGCATGAAGGACGCTGAATTTTTCAAAGTTTGTTATATCAATAATTGCTACCTAGTTGTTACATTCCCGAATTTAAGTTTGAGCTTCGTACATACTTTATTTAAAAAATTATAGCTGTTTTAAATTTTTGAACAACGAAGCGCCTGATGATTGGTAAAGGCAACAGTTTATTTTACTACAATTTCTTAAATAAATCGTGCAGGCGTTCACATAAAATTATGGGTCACCCACCCCAATCTGTGGCCGCGGAATCGACTTGGATATTTAAAATTATTAATAACAAACTAAAAGACAATATATTATTAATCAGACAGTCCATACGTACCTACTACAAATTCTGCGTCTTTCATGCTGAACACGGGGGCTCCGTGTTCAGCATAAAGGACGCAGAATTTTTAAAAGTTTGTTGTATCAATAATTGCTTACATACATCAGTCAAAAAAATATAGCTTTGAAAAAAAAAAAAACTTCGAAGCGCCTGATGATTGGGAAAGGCAACAGTTTCTTTTATTACAGGGTCGTCCCAAAAAAGTACGGTACTGCAATTTTCACATTTTGAAAATGAAATATAGAATAACTTACTTCCTGAAAATTAAGCTTTCTATTGGTAAAATAATGATTCAAATCGGTACAAACAAAAAACTTTCCTCTTTATAATATTATTCGTATTAGTATATGTGTTAGTATAGACTATTTCTACGTGTTCAGTCAAACAAGCTATTTGTTTAGCAGATAATAATAATTGTTACTGTTCTACATTGCCATTCATTGTATAAGTAAATAAATAAATTAATAAATAAATAAGTTCATTGAAAACTAATTTACACAATATTTTACCATAAGTTAAAAGTCCTTATAATAAAATAGATGTAAGTTATCTACACTATATATTATAAAGAGGAAAAATTTGTAGTTTGTTTGTATTGGATAAACTCAAAAACTACTGGACCGATTTTAAAATTCTTTCACCATTATAAAGCTACATTATCTGCAAGTAACATAGGCTATATTTTATTGTATTTTTGCGCGGACGAAGTCGCGGGCGAAAGCTAGTAATATTATAAAGAGGAAAGATTTTTGTTTGTACCGATTTGAATAATTATTTTACCAAAAGAAAGCTAACTTTTCAGGAAGTAACAGTTATTCTATATTTTATTTTCAAAATGTGAAAATTGCAGTACCGTACTTTTTTGTGAGAACCCTGTAATAAAAGAAACTGTTGCCTCTAATAATAATATGTTATAATATGTTGTCTTTTAGTTTGTTATTAATAATTTTAAATATCCAAGTCGATTCCGCGTCCACAGATTGGGGTGGGTGACCCATAATTTTATGTGAACGCCTGCACGATTTATTTAAGAAATTGTAGTAAAATAAACTGTTGCCGTTACCAATCATCAGGCGCTTCGTTGTTCAAAAATTTAAAACAGCTATAATTTTTTAACTAAAGAATGTACGAAGCTCAAACTTAAATTCGGGAATGTAGCAACTAGGTAGCAATTATTGATATAACAAACTTTGAAAAATTCAGCGTCCTTCATGCTGAACACGCAGTTGACCAGCCATCCTGACGTCAGGATGGCTGGTCAAAAAAATATTCTTATTTCTCTGAATGTATCGTTTGTAGCAATTAATAAACAAATGTAGCAAATATAAGCAATTTGGTAGCAATTCTTGAATATACTCTCAGAGCCGCTGGTAGCCGCTGGTGATAGGCAACCATCCATCCTGACGCTAACATAGGCTCGCGTCCTATTGGGACACTTAAAGCGAAACATAACTGGCGAAATGTGGGTGTACTAATGGGTAGGTACACACCTCTGTCTAACCCTTCGGGGATTACAGGTGTGATGTGATGTATTATGATGAGAATGTGGAAGGAATCAGGGGTGGCGTGGAGTAGGCCAGTCAGCCTAGCAAAAAAATGGGAATTGCGTTATTATATCACGAATGTCACAAAATCAAGGGGACTAACAAATACTTTATTTTATTTAATTATACCTAATAAACAGGGTATACCAGGAGCTCGTGGCTAAGTAATAACAGCCGCATGGGTCGATCCGTCAGGTAAAGCTACGCTTGCCGGGGTTGGTCCGTGGATGGGTGACCATCTTTACACACCGAGACTCCTCCGTGTCTCGGAAAGCACGTTAAGCCGTTGGTCCCGGCTGTCATATGTGGATCTTTGACAGTCGTTACGGGTCGTCAGAAGCCCGAAAATCTGACAACTAGTCTCACCAAGGGGCGTATTTCCCAGTTACTGGGTTGTGGAGGTCAGATAGGCAGTCGCTCCATGTAAAATACTGGTATTCAGCTGCATTAGGTTAGACTGGAAGCCGACCCCAACATAGTTGGGAAAAGGCTAGGCAGATGATGATGAAACAGGGTATACCGTAAAACGGGGTGTATAGAAAGGCAGGGGTGAATCGAAACGAAACTTTAAAAGAGATTTTAATGTTAAAATGATATAGTTTGTTGGCAAAAAAGACTTTCCTTTTTTTTCTGAATTATAATTTACAAATTAGTCTCATTGTTGGCGACCAACTTTATTAGTTTGACTTTAAAATCCCTTTTAAAGTTCCGTCTCGATTCACCCCTGCCTCTCTATTCACCCCGTTTTACTGTACCAAAAACCTGAAAAGGGGTCATTGTACTCATCATTATGAATAACTTTTACTATGGGACAAACCCTAAAATCATAAAAAAAAAACAGCTGATCCATACATTACGATCTTGTTGTATAGCATTTTTGTAGGGAACAGCTGACTTTTTCTACACGTTTCTGATATGTATGTGGATAGGGGTCTCCATAGAGCAACGGGCCACCGGCGGCGGTCCTTTCAGTAGCCTGTGTTGTCATATGGGCCTCTCCTACCTGGACTTTGCGCACCCATCATTTTAAATTGTTATTATTAAATTGCAGTCTTTTAATTATAATTTTAGCATAATTTCGGCTTAAAACAGTTGTTATAGCTGCAACAGAAATACACAGTCTGAGAAAATTTCATCTCTAACTATTACGGTTCATGAGATACAGTCTGCTGACAGACAGACGAACGGAATTTTAGTACTAAGGTCTTGTTAGGCACCTTTTTGGTACGGAACCCTAACAAAAAGTAATCCTGTTGTACAAGCCTAAGTTTTTAATCATGAAGGTTTTATTTACAATAAAAAATAGGTCTGTCACTGTCCATCAGCCAAAGACTAGAAATGACAGAAATTTCAAAATAAAAAAAATATTTTATTTTTATAAAAACTGGAAGTTGGCAAAATTTATAAGTTTTTAGGAAAAAAATATTTTAAATATTAACATTTTGTTTGGTTGACCTTGACCGTACTCTTTCACGATGGCTGCTGAAAAAGCATTAATGTCAAAACTAGCCGATGTGTAAGTATTACATTTATTAATTATATTATAATAAACATCATTTCTTTTCCTTTTTTGACTGCCTCGTGGGTCTTATGGTCGCAAGCGCTCAGTAGCAGCCCCGAGTTTGGAACTTGGTAGTGTGACTCCCCTGTGCCTCGGAAAGCACGTAAAGTCGTTGCTGGTCCACCGCCAGAGCTCACCCGGTCGTGGCGGGTCGAATAACCGTCCCATCAGACTATGAGAGTTAGGGAAGGGCGAGTGCACCCGTGTTTGCGAACATACTTTTGCACTTTATTATTTTGTATTTTATATTTCGTGCTGCCATATAACGTCACGCAGGTACCCTACATCTATCGACAATGTAATAAAAAAAAAATTGCCATCCAACGTGGCAATGCGGCCAGTTTTATGGTCATATTTCCAGTTGATCGCGATGCAGAAGAATTTTTTGGTGTTATTTAATTTTAGTTTTTATTTTTTATTGTGATTGTTTTTTTTTTTTTATTTTGTCTGACGAGTACCTAGATATAAACTTAGGGGTTAATTTTCTGATTCTTATCAACATTATATCAGTCTATGGCCATCCACATGACGTCATTAAAATATTAAATGATTTTTAATTACAGTCCTCTGGCAAAACCTGGATTCGAATCATTGGGAATGTCGGCTCCTTTCATTGTTCAGATGAACCCTGAAGGAAAATGGGAGAATAAGAGGCCGGCAGACATGGACGAAGAACGACTTAAAACCATTGTTCAGCATTTAGTTAACTCTAAGGCAATATCTTCGGCACAGAGCTATTGCTGTCAATGCGCTGCTGAAAATAAGGTAAAGTGTTATGTTGACAGCTAGTCAGGGCCGTAGCTAGGGGGGGGGGCATTGTGGGGCAATTCCCTACCTTTAAAATATCAAAAACTAAGATAAATTATTATAATAAATAAAATGCTTTGTTCTATGCCTATCAAAATGGATTTTTTGTCGAATCTGTTTACTCGTATCGCTCTACCCAACAATTAACATTTCACTCTCACTCTGACATGGATCTTTGTTGAATTTTTTGATTTTCCTAGTGACCACCAGATGGCGCTATAACTTTTTCCATTAAAAAATTTAACGCGCTCGCAATCGAACTTGAGTGAAAAATCTCACACTTAGCACTCTGGACCATACTTACGGTAGAGATAAACTACAGTAACATGACGCGTCCTTCCACAATTCAAAACGTTTGAAAGTGTTTGTAATAGTATTATAAAGACTCGCAATGCATGTGTGCGTATTGAGACGGCTCTCGAAACAAAAACCAATCAGCGATTTGTTGCTCGACTAGCGGCGTTAAAAATTACTCATTATTATTAGTATGGGGCTGCACTGACATTCTCTATGAAAATGTCAGGTGCTTCATCTCGCACGGTCGGCAATTTATGATTAGTTGAAAAACAAAATAATATCTTAGCCTGATACTGAAGACGATTACTCACAACTACATAGGTACAAACTCTTTCATACGAATATGACTACACACATTGAAATGGTAATATGGAGGGGAGCGTCAAGTTATAGTAGGTTATCTCTACCTTTGGTTACGTTAACCCGCCACTTTCGGTAGAGGCGAGCGGGGTAGGTTACAAAGCCAATTTAAAAATTATTTATTTTTGGAATTCGACGGCTTTGGTTTTTCTTGTAGTTTTATAATGCCACTTATATTTTGTAGTTTTTGAAGGCTGTTGGTTTTTTTTTTTCAAAAAAAGATTTTACTATGATCTTATAGCTGCTTTTTTTTGTGTCTTACCTCGATGTACCCCATCCCCTTAGAATAATAATCCCCCTCTTCCTTTAGTAAGTCAGCGACTACATGTATAAACAAAGCAATTTTATTTACTTATTAAGACAGTTCTGCTATGATCATAATTATGAGGAGTTCTGTTCCATATAATAATATCTTCGAAGTTCATTATCAGTTCATGACAAGATATTTCTCTACTATAATTTATATCTATATCTTTTCAATATTTACTATATCTTTCTGCATCTAACAAAAATATCGCTTCAAGTGTCCCTATAAAATATGAACAGTCCCTTGATTTCTCCAGGGTTCCATCATCAGATCCTGAGTATGGAAACGACTCTTTTCTGACAAAAGAAGGATTTTTCCAAATCGGTTCAGACGTCTACCGAGTGATTGGGGAACATATGCCTATAAAAAAAATACTTACTTCCAATAAAATGAGTTAGTTGTAACAATAAATTCCTTGCATTTCAGCTACCAAAATCGACTCCGGAATATGTACCTGTAGTTATGATGCCAATATACTCTGCTGACCAATGCCCTTTCGACATGAATTGCGAGGTTCAGAAGATAAAAGACGCGGAGAAGAACAAAGCGAAACCAAGCAAGAAAAAACAAGCAGAAACTAAAGAAGAGAAAGATGATGAGAAAAATAAGAAGCCCAAAAAGCGTGGCTATCAATTACAACGCCTCACAGACTTTGATTTATTATCGCAATGGTGAAAATAAATTAGACACCTACCTATCTTCTAAGAAAAAAGGTTTGTAATGTAAATGATCGTTCTAAACTATTTTGTTGTACATGAAATTGTAATCGAATACACATTTATTTTTTAGTGACCTCCTGTTTTTTTTTCTCTCCTTCCATAGAGTCTATCATCTCATGAAAAATATTGAGCAAAACAAATGAAGATAAGGTCCACCTAATTTTGCAACAGTATTTGAAAATTTATACAACAAACAATAGGGGTAATTTTTTTAAGGACCAAAAGGCTAGTTTCCAATGCTTGTTTATTATGGTTATCGTTAACACGCGGATGGATCAAATTGCCGGCAGCCCTAATTTAAAACAAGCTTTTTGATAAAAACATGCAATATAATAATTATAATTTACATAAATTATAAATAAAACAACATTCATAAATAAATGACACTCACATAGTGGTACAGTCTGTTTATTTACACCATAGAGCAACACGCGCCACCTGACGGAAGACTTACACAATAAAAGACCTAGTGGGTATCTACATGATTGGGCAGTTTTCTCGGCCGGCAAGACACCGGTAGCCGGCAGGTCTTTTTTTGAAAGCTAGTTCAATAACGACCCACACATGACTGTGATACAAAAATTTCTTATCGGTCTGCTTGCGTTAAGCAGAGTTATTTTTTGAAACAAAGTTACTTAGTTTTAATTACAAAACATACTAAACAGAAAGGTCTGCCTACTACCGCGTCAAATAATGGTCACTTTCTGTGATCATAAGATTCCTCTTTTATGTGGCAATATTTTCTAAATTCAAGTAAAAAAATAATTGTAATGCTTCCTCCGGCTACTGAACGGTCGCTGACCCATGCCGTGCCGTACCGTGCCGTTGAAGGAAGTGAAAGTATCTGAGAAATGTGAATATAAGATTTATAAGGTCTGCCATTTTGTGTTCGCTGATCTCGAAACTAAAGCCCTTTAGTTACTAAATTACAGGGCATTCGAAATAGTCTAATGCTTTGGTTAAAAGCTACGTTTTCCGCTCGAACTCTTATAGTATAGTTGCAAGATTTAAAAATCATTGAAGACCCAACTCTACTTTTCACTCTAGCTTGTTTATGGTCGATGGCCGACCACGGTGTTTGTAGTCAATGATAGATTGTTGCACATTGAATTATTATTTTTTAATTCAGCCAATATTTTAATAATGTTTCTTTAACAAACATAATGCAAATCTAATCAAAGAATTAATACTGCAGGCCACAGTACAGGTACGTAACAAATTTTAAACTGTTTTGAAGCTGACGTGAGGCACGTAATAGGTTCCCCATGCCACTTTTTATGTATTCACGCCTTTCAAAATCCCAGGCAATGCTATTCAACTTGCGATGCGTTTCTGCGCATCCCGCTAGATATTGTACCTATATGTCAACAATATTGATTGATAGCATTAGTCTGGGGTGTAATTTTGCTAAGGCTAGTAAATTTCGCCATCAAATGAGAAATTTTGCCCATATTTTTTTTTTGTAGAGACGGATGCAAGTGAATCCTGCGTTTTCAGTGATAAAAAAAAAGTTCTCACGGTCGTAGTTTCTGTTGCGTTGCGTTTTTTATGGGAAATGATATCCATGTGATATACTTCCTGTAGAGATGCATGTATTAGCTCTGCCCAGGGGCCCGTGTTCTGTTTCGATCGAATTTCGCGTCGGTGCATAGAGTCGTGTCTTTGTATCGCCGTTAACGTAGGGTGTATTTTATTGTGGGATTTGTTGCTTACATTATTGAACATATGATTGTAATGGCCTTGATTATGACATTGCCTACAGTTGTTGAGCCAATGAAACAATTCAACACAATGGCCTTGTAGAGTTGTTGTTCCTTGTTACTCCCTCATGCCTTATCATTGCAATGTGCTCTTAATACATTTTACAAATCAATAAATGTTGCACATCTATTGTATAGCTCATTGGTGAGGTGTAGCCCTGTGTGCCCTGCCCAGTGAATATTGATTTACTTCACTTGAATGTTTTATGCATTTCACATTATCCAGTTCTAACAAGGCTTTTGATCTGGTTGAAAATGAATTTCAGTGATTGAAATTAACTCTTATTGATATTGATTTAAGTGCACAAATTGGGTTATGGTGATTTATACTTCTAACAAAAGGCAAGTGTAGGCATACTGGTTAAGTTATTTGGATGGTTAGAATATACCAGGTTGTTTTCTTGGGCAATGGACTAAGGTGATTAATTACTATTTGGTTTTCTGTCAAATGTTATTTACTTCATTTGAACACTGTATGAAACAGAAACAGTATTTTCTGTTTTTTTTTCATCTGTAGTTAAAGGATTGTGCTTGTTTTTGCATACCTATAAAACTTTAAGTTAAACCATACATATAAACTAGTAGGTAAATAGTTTTATGGTTTCTGTCTAAGTATCCAAAAATCAATCATGAAATTATCTGGAAAAAATCGAAAACTATCTCTTGCTTTGTCTGCATGACTTCAGAATTAAGCCAAGGTTCTACCAACGGAAACACAAAAATGGGATCAAAATTATCCTACGTGTTGTGTGTCTCAAGTTTAAGTTTTTTTCCATTTGACCGTAAAAGACTAACACATCCATCCATCCTCATAAACATTTGCATCTATAATTTATTGTAGTAGGATTTTGTGTTCAAAACCTAATTGGTTTAGTTTTGAATTACAAAATGTCATAGAATAATGAAAATAAAAGTAAATACAACAAGAGAAAATGAATAACTTGATTCACTTTATTATTCCTCATAAACTATTTATTTTTCTTAAAAACGAAATAAGAAATATCATTGTATGTGCCATCAATATAAGCATCCAATTATTTACACTTTTATTTTCTTTTCATTTTATTTTGTAGCCAGTTTAGTTAGATTTATGTTGTAGTATTTTAATTAGTAGACATGTTAATTGCAAACTTTATGCTTTTTAATTATGATCTTTATGTTCAGAAGGGAATCATCATCAACCATCATCTTTAAAAGGTTTAACACTGCAGGTATTTATAATCAGCCAGTGGATTTGAAATTTAAATTTTCAGGCCTTGGATTCTTACCTGCTAGGTAGGTAAGGTTATCTTTTGTTATGAGGTACACACATGCAGGGCTAAAAATGTGGATCAGTGTTCAACATGAATTCATTAGCTTGAGCTGCAATTCATGTTTAACATTTTACTCTAAATACATATTTTTTAAACTGGCAATGAAATAATAATATAGTCTGTCTACAGTATTGTCTTTAGGTAATCTGTATCTTGGTTGCTATGCATTTTTAGGGCAGTCATTGTTGCTTTAAGCTTGGTTACACAGTGCAAGCTAGCGGGCAGGTACTGCAGTGCAGCTTCTAGCGTCATCATCACATCTTGTGGGTTATTGTTACATGTGAATTCGTTAGTGGCTCATGTCCCAGTTACTACAACATAATTTTTACTCTACTAACACCATCTGATCACATCTTGTGAGTTGTAGTTTTGTGAGATTTGGTCAATAGGTTGTCTCGGGAGTCACTAACTAAAACACTTTAGAATTTCTACTATACTAACACCATATGACCACGCCTTGTGAGTTACTGTAATGTGAATCGGTTAGTAATTTGTGTCCAAGTTATCTACTACATTTTTATTTCAACTCTGCTAACACCATGTGAGAGTGTGAGTTACTGTTATATACAAAATGATAGCTCATATCGAAGCTAGTACAACATCCTCAAACAGTAGGTACCTATCAGTGACATGGCAGCTACTGTCAGCCGGTTGATGTGAGCCAAGCTACCACCATACATTAAGGCAGTTGTCAGATCAGCAGGTTGCACTGTGTAACCTACTTGTTAGGGCAGTGGTCGTCAAACTGCGGCCCGCGACATAGCAAATAATTTTAGTAGAAAATTACAACATTAATATACAATTTATTTTCATTAAACGATTCATGCCCACTCCACATATAATGCTGCCCACGTTGGTATTATAATAATATTCAATTCAAAGTCAAATCATTTGTTTCAATTAGACCGAACAGGCATAAATGGTTGAGGGCTATTAGTTATAACATCAAGAAATACTTTATATTAGCCCAGAAAACTCGATTATTTTCATTTAACTTCAAATTCGATTTTCAGTGTTTTTGAAAATGAATTAATAATTATTTAAATAAGTTGACCAAAAATGACAGGTGGTTATTAATTGCCACACAAAATCAATGGGGCAATCGCGTTTGACAGCTCATAAAAATATGTCAATTGATTGGTGTCGTCAACTACACAATAAATGTGTGGCTCACTGTGAGACGCTGTTATACCTGATATTGTTTGATGTGGCCCTTGAAAAAATAGTTGACGACCACTGCTTTAAGGACAGTTGTCATTATCATTCATTATTATTATCTTACTAACAATTTTGTTTTAAAATCTTTATTTTGTTTTATTCGGTTTTCCTTTAGGAGTGATTGAAGTATCCAACATAGAAATAAACTGTGTGTGTGTGTGTGTGTGGTATAATTAGTATTGACAGTAAACATTTTATGATTTCTTGACATTCAAATTCTCCATGATTGGTTCAATTTTTTCTATTGTATGACATCATTGTTGATTATGTTGCATTACTGGCTCTTCAAATATGACTGTACAAGTAATCAATGAGAATCATGCTCTTTTTGTGTTTATAATGCATATTGATGAAAGGAGCAAAACTAATTAATTGCTTTGAAAAGATTAGTGAAATTTAGAACTTTGATAAGATATGAAGGTTAGAAAATAAAATAGAGTCATTGCTACAGTTTCATCAAAAACAATAGAGATTTAAGATGACACTCAATAATAGATTAATATTAATGTAAATGAAAAATCCATACTAATTCATACATAATCAAGATTCATTTATGAGTGTTATTGTTGTGTAAGGTTCTTAGCAGTCCTACCACAAAAACGTAGGCACTTGTTCAATGCACATCAAACACATCATGCCAAACTGCATACATTGATTGATAAATATCATGTTAAACAGATGTTTAGCCTAATAACTTGTAAAGCACGTTTTTGTAGTTATGTTGTAGTTAGATATCTGTTACAACATATATTGAATGTAACAAAATACTCCATATTACTAACCTATTACTTGTGACCATTCTTTTCAGTTTCAGCTTTTATTTCAGATCTTCTGATTCTTCTGTTTCAGTGGTTTTGGTACATACCATAACATACTATTTTTTTCTTTTCTTATAGCTAACTAGTGCTCACATTCCAATAGTGTGTTTAAAAGCATTAGTATAGACCACATAAACACTCATCTTCATCACTTTAGTGTAATATTGACAATGATTGTACATCTTTAAGTGTGAAAAGTGAATGATAGACATTCTTAAAATGCAGCGCGCAGGCAAATTTGTTTGTATCAAATGGGTTCATTATGAGGTTAAAATGAATGCTAGGTAAATATGCTACTGGATCTGTAGTATATTTAAGCTCTTTGGTACTGCATACTAACAAATTGTTTTATTTTACAGGAATCCTGCTCATGCACACCGTATAACAAAAGTTTATCAAAGAATTGTGAGTAATCAAAATTTGTTAAATAAAGTCCTATTATAAAAATTCATGATGTATTCCTAGCTTGTTTAAAGTTTTGTGTGACCTTTCCAAGCAAACAGTTATTAATAGGTAATTGTGGTTACAGGAAGAACCTAGCATGGATATGGATCCGCCATGTCCAGGCAACGGGTGTGATAATAACCAAGAGATTAAGACTGAAAATGATCCTGTTAAAATTGAAAAACCAGTGGGCTCGCAGAACAATGGAAGGCAGCCGATCGACGATATCGAAAGACAAGATTTCGATGAGGAGAACAGAATTCTGAAGCGTTGTTCTGAAATGGTCGTCGATGCAAAGAGAGCGGCGACTGCACACTATTCTGGAACTCTGTCCAGTGCTAATTCGAGCCTGGCGTCTAGCTCTGAGACAATATCAAATATCTCCATCCCTTACGGCCATGCCGGTTGCAGCAAAGATGGGGATGACTCAAACACAACAATTAAGAACATGATACATTCAAAAAAATACGTGGTGCATGAGCAAAAGGAGGATTTTATGCAGAAATTGCTAAAAAACAACACAGAGGAGAAGAAAGATTTTCCTAAGGGGAAGTTGTATAAAGGAGATAAGTTGGATTGCGATAACGATGAGGGTTGTGATATGGATACGAGTGGTCCGTCAGGAAGGACCAGCTCCAACGCTTCAAGTATCGGAAGCTCGAGTTCAGACAGCACCAAGGGGTTCAGCGTGCCTTCCACCTCCAATGCTGACAAGTTGCTTGGACTTGATGACAGCGGGAAGAATGAACCAAGTGTTAGAAAACATACGGTATGTATACTACCTAGTAATGTTGATAATAGCTATAATTGTGAATTAAAAAAAAAAAATGTTACATTAACCAAATTACAGGTTTGCACTGCTACAAATATAATAATTTTACAGAGAGCAACCACAACAAAAATGAGAATTTTACTGAAATGTACCATACATAATTATATTATAAACATTTGTGGGAATCGACAAAAATAGTTACTGATTACAGACACCTAGTGTGGTCTGGTATAGGCTTTTCAACCAAATTTGTAAAGTTAGCTTCGTTATAATGCTCCTGTTCTTTTGTTTCAGCCCTTCACCTACCTCGAGGGAGAAGACAGTTCTGAAGATGATATGGTGGAAGAAACCTGGTGCACGTGCCTGTCGTCGCATGATGTGAGAATTAAATTTTATTTCTAGTCATTTATACTCTTTCCTTGTCTTACGCCTTCAATCTCGGGCATACTACAATAGCTATGAAGTGAATATTTGTTTTGTTGAAAGTATTGATGAAATGACAGTCTGAACTTCTATGGTACCTACATCTATAGAATGCGGGCGTGACGTCATCGCCACAAATAACCTTCGTAGATCAGCAACGATTATTACGTCGATCTAGTTTACCATAATATCTTAAAACACACACACATAGTAGTAAAGAAAAATACTATGTGTTATAAATATTAGAGGATTCAGTTCCATAAATTTTGTCACGTCTGTAGCAAAATAATGCGTGTCAATTATGTTGATGGTGAAATTCCCCTATGTTACCGCGTTATGGCTTCACCCTCATTACAGATTAAAAAAAGATGTCAATTAAATTTTTTTTAAACATTATAATGCGCACATTTCACAGACACCTTTAATTGTCAAGCAAAATTTTGTATACAGAAATTTAGGCTTTTCGTCACGTTGATACGGTTATTTTATGTAAGTACCAAGATCGTTCATCTTGTGTCGCTGGCTACACAATTTCTTAGTATACTCAAATATGCACTTCATACGGGGTGTAAAAAGACACTCTTCATATCCGTTAACCACATATAGTTCCCATCAAACTAAGGGAATTTTAAGCAAAAATTATTGCTGAGAACAACTTTTTATTTTTGTGTGAAAAATCACTGTTTATGGTACCAAACAAAATGCTGTACTTTTGGGTGCATGCAAGAGTATAGGTGTCATGGCATTTGAATTTTGTTAAACATAACATAATCTCACGCCTGTAATCCCCGAAGGGTTAGGCAGAAGTGTACCCATTAGTACACCTACATTCGCCAGTTATATATTTAGTCCCATGTAATAGGGGGCGAGCCTATTGCCATCAACCGGGCACAAATCCAGACTCCGAGGCTGCTACTGAGAAATTTCTGATGGAAAAAAAAAATTGAATTTGAAAATCTGAATTTTGTTTTCGTAATAAAACGTGACAAATAGTTAAAACTTTGACCATCAATATCTCTGTAACCAGAAGGTTCCTAGGTATGATCCAGAACAAAAAAATGAGGGCAATGATTAGAAGAACATTAACTTTCAGCTCCGTTCAGTGTCTTTTTACACCTGGTATACCTATAATGAATGTAACACTTTATATGTTTAATGTATACAAATAAAATGCATATTTCAGGAAGATGAGTCCAGTGATGATCAAGAGCCGGACCTGGACAGACCTTGGGTAATATAATTTATCCTGAAAGTAAAAAACACACCATTTCTTTGAGTCCTCAGTATCCATGTCCGCTAAGGGCTAATTTTTTAATTGTCAGTTAACTTTTATCAGAGGGTTAAGTGTAGCGGTTTGACAGCTTTTGTATAGAAAATATGTCAAACTGTTATATTTATTCTTCGTATTATAGTTATCTGACTATTGAAAAATCTGCCCTAAATGCTCTAAATATTTTTGATCTCTCCATGTCATTATTTTGCAACTGGAGTGAATATTTAATATTAACAAAAGAAATTTAAATTACACTCTTAAATATTTATTTCTATAAAGGAACCATTGTTTATGATCATGGAATAGAAAAAGAAAATATGTTTCCTTGTAAATAACAATTTTGTCGCTATATCACACAAACTAGACTAAATTTAGAGAATTGACGTCTCTTACTAATATACAGCAAACGGAAAGGACGGTGACATTAAAGAACTAAGTTAGCGATGTCAAATTAGTTTTGCCTTGAACTTTTCCGTATTTTTAATCCATACGTTTTAGGATGTCAACTATAATTGTATAGATGTGTCAGATTGACTAAATTTGACAGCTCTTATTTACATTAGTCTCTTTCTTGTTTTATTGGACAGAAAAAGATGAAAATAGTCTAATATTAGTTTAGTTTGTGACTAGGAGAATCGGCACCATTACCTACTTATAAAATTAAGTTTGTGAGTTAGCAATGGTTCCTTTTAACCCTTTTTACATTACATGGTGGTTTATAATTAAGACCATTATCATTATATTAATTACAATTTTATTACAAAGTTTTAACGCAGCTGTGTCGTTCGAAAACATACCGTTTTGACTGAAGGGTTCAAACGTAAGATTAAACGATCATTTAAATAAACATTACCACTACATTACATTCTTTCGGATGTCGACGCGGCTGGGTAAAATTTATCTATTTCTCCATTTTGTAAAAAAACAACCTGACTATGTATACGGGAATTATTCACATACGCCAAATGTAAACATAATATCCTTTACATAAGAGTAAGACTAAGTAAACTTTTATATCAGCTCGTATATTGATAAAACAATGCATTAAATACATCAAGTATCTGAGATTAGCCTCGGTTCCATTTCTTGGGATTTGCAACATAACATTTAATTGGACAATCATCATAACATTGAGTTAGACGTATGTAACTACAGGAAATGAATTATCAAAATGATCATTGACAACTAAACTCTACGTAAACGTGACGTCAAAAGATTGAGATCCATTTACTTACGATACGATATTTCTATTTTCAATATAACTAACGTAACTACATAAGTAAAGTTTAACGTTTACATGATCAGACACCGTAACTAATAGCTGTTGACGTATTCAGAAAGCCGCTCTCGATAATGTTTTATTCATATTAAGCCAAATACATTAAAACATCTATCAACAGCGTTGTCCTAATCTCTCTCTCCTATTTTTTTTCTCGTATTATCTGGCTTAACTAGCCTTATTCTTATGTAAAAAGTTCTTTTTTGTAAGAAAACGGCGCTCAAAAAATCACAACAAAGTAAAAAAATCGGAAGCAAACACATTAAACTTTCGAAATTAAATTATTTATTTTTGCCATTAAAGTAGTTTTTTGAAGGCGGTTGTTAGTTTGTCTTTTTCAAGATATTTTTTTCGCTTGTAATTTCTTTTAACGTAGTGTGCTGGACTGGGCTTTGCGAGTGTGATTAGAACACAATGACTGTCAACATGATCGCAAAGTCCATCTCTCACTTAAATCATTGTATAGTCCAGCAAACATGAGTTGTAGGTACGTGTGAGGTCGGCGATCCAAATACGCGGATATACCACATTTTAATCCGATTGTCAATTTAAATCATATTCAGAGGTGATTGACGACGCGTGCGTTCGTGCATTCACAGTTACATACAGCTCATTTGTTGCCGCAAGGAGTACATACAGTGGTGCCGAGTTAATACGAACCCTGCCTTATCATTGTCATCATAAGAGGTGAAAATATTAGTACGTATGATATTAGTTTACTGATAGTGTGGGGTGCACACTACTAGAGGCCCCAATTAACCTGGAAATGCTTGTTTACGGGGTGAGTTTTTGCTATAGATCTAGAAGTTGAAAAAAAAGGACTATATAATTGAGAAAATTGTCCATAATTGCTCCGTTTTCAAGAAAACGATCGTTTATATTAATTGTAGCTGAACCGAACCCGTTTTATAGGAATCAAATGAGGCTTTCATGTATTGACAATCAGATTTTTGTTTTAATTTTCGTCTTTGATTCCACCATTCAATTACTTACATTTCATTATTTGGTTCCGCAGAGGAAGCGTCGTCACGAATCGTTTCCGGAGCAGTCGAACAAGAAGTTTTGCGGGGAAGGTCCGTCTACATCATCGGTGGGAGCGGATGGGTGGCCGTCTCCTGCTCCCTCTTCCAGTCTGGCAATCGGTGGCGCTGAGGGAGGACCTCCGGAGATAAAGCCGTGGCTCGACCGGTTAGTCTCACAACTCGCCAAGTTATCGCTCTTATACCCATAATCTAGATTGAAACGAACATTCAAGTATCAATCTTCTATCTAAATAAAAGACGTGGAAAAAAACGCTTTTTGTTTCTAGCCAGACATTCCAATATTCGAATTCATAAAAAAACATGCCTAAATGTTGCAATTATGAAAATTTTACATATTTGCCTGGAACTGGCCAAAGTATTACCCATACGCAAGACAACATATCAAGCTATATAGGTAAATTACAATAAAAAAGACGTTAAAGTAAAATGCGGAACTACTTAAACAATTAATTAATATTATAGTTTTTGCTATCTGCTTACTACCTAATTAAATTTAAGTGTCACGAAAATTCTCCATTCTTCTCCAGCTTCAATAACTGGTCCAACGTGGAGAAGATCCAAGCTATCGACGAGCTGATCACCTGCTGCGACTCGAACCAGGTGCGGCACATGATGAAGGCCATAGAGCCGCTGTTCCAGCGCGACTTCATCTCGCTGCTGCCCAAGGAACTTGCACTGACTGTGCTCGGGTACCTGCAGCCAAAGGATCTGTTGAGGGCTGCACAGACTTGCCGTTATTGGAAGTAAGTCACCTCATTCTTTCATTGCCAACAGATATTTTAAATTTTATTTGCCTTCTTTAAATAAAAGCATGCAAATGTTTGCATTTGATGACTTTTTATTACTCTGATTGGTTCTCAATTAAACTTGACCGATCAATAAAAACAATAAAGTCTTGTGTCAAAGGTGCATATACAATTCCCGGTCGTAAAATGGCACATTGTGTCCAAAGGAGAGCCGATTCTATTGTTCACTTATTAAACTAAAATTAGAGATACTATTTTATATTTTTAAGAGAGCCTGGTCATGTTTTTGTCTTCCTTTTGTCATTCCCGTTGTCGGGTAACAAGTTTACGCCTTGAACTTTGCCGTGTTTTTAGTCGACTCGTTTTGACTTGGTCTCTAAGTGGCTCAGTTCTGGGCGAACTTAATATAGACTGCCATTGACACGCTAAGAAGAAGAGAGAAAAAGAGTTTTTCTTTTTCTTCTTAAACTGCGCAACCGAATCGGCACCAATCTATCCGGTGTTGTAACTACCCATATTCAAACAGACGTACCTTGTAGATTTCTTGCTGAAGACAACCTGCTGTGGAAGGAGCAATGCCGTCGCGTCAGGATCTTGACCTTGAGGAAGTTGCCTCGTTCATTCCCGCGCACCATCAGCCCTTGGAAGGCCGCTTACATGCGTCAATACATGATTGAGAACAATTGGCTGAACAAGCCAGTAGGCTCGCCCATCATCATGAGGGGGCATGACGACCACGTCATAACTTGCCTTCAGTTTCATGGAAACCGTATCCTCAGCGGTAGCGATGATACCACTCTAAAAGTCTGGTCCGCAGTCACTGGCAAGGTGAGCAGATTAAAGCATATATAATATAATGTACATTATAATTTTTGTGAGTTCTATTAATAAGGTAAGTTATCGACTGTATTGTCCATCAATTGTACTGATTGATAATACAGTCTGAAGGTAAAATCAATTGAGTTTTTATTGTCAAGCTAAATTATCAATTGTCAGAATGACGTTCGTATCTTGAAGACTTGATGATGTTTTGCATTGTGACGGTGCAGTGACTGGCCGTAAATAAATACTACTATAGAGAATTGGGTATTAGACACCAATAACCAATAATTCCAAGCCATTTAATATAAATGGCTTGGAATGCCGTGAAAACCCGATTAATTTTTAATTTCCTGTAAAAATTGATTTTAATTGTTTTTAAATTAATAAATATTAAGTTCAAGAGCCAGAACTAAAGTGACGTCACAGTTGTATTTGCCATATAAAATCTATGGGAGAATCGCGTTTTGACAGGTCATATAAAGTACGTCAGTCGATTTGTAGTGTCATTCACCCCATTGTTCAGGGTTTGGCTGTTTTGTATCGTATAATACAGCAGAAATGGGAGCAGCAAATTAATATGTAATAAAAATCTTATTCGTCAGTGCCTGCGCACCTTGGTGGGTCATTCCGGCGGCGTGTGGTCATCGCAAATGATAAATGACCTGGTAATCAGCGGCTCCACTGATCGCACCCTGCGCATATGGAACGCTAGGACTGGGCAGTGCTTGAAGGTCCTTGCCGGGCACACTTCAACCGTGCGTTGTATGCATCTGTACCAAGACAGGTATATATCAATAGGGTACTGTTTTAGTAGTGATTAGCCAGCTCTTCTCTCTCTCTCACTCATCAACATTCATGTGAAACGAAAGTTGCAATACATGTGGTTGGTAATATATTCAATATTGAATTATGTTGCAAGCAACAAGAATGTTCAAATGAATGTAAACGAAGTATTAATTACACGCGTTTTCTTTGGATTGTGTCGCAATAGTAAATAAGCTGGCTAGTTACTCTAAATTATTACTACAAAATAAATAATAATAGTGTACTGTTATTATTGTTTATTTTGTTTTAAATGCTGTGCTCTTCTTATTTTATTAACTAACCATGATTCATTGTAACCAACACAATATTTTATGATGGCTAAGCAATTCAAGTTGATTTCACTGTACGAGTGATTTCATTGAACAAGTATGACTTTCTAGTATATGAGTAATATCTACTTAAATTTTTCAATTTACGATGGATCGTGTGGGTTACTTTTTCCTTTTAGTTTTACACAAATAACATGACACAGTATCGTCGAATTTGTACATTGTATTATTATACAACTCATACAAGTAAAAGACCACTGCTAAGCGTTTCTACAAACAACAGAAAAGAACATAAAGTATATTTCTAATAAACATAAAACAGACTAGGAAATAAAACAATACTAACAAAATCTTTTATATTAAAAACAGCTTGCGCCTAAATAAATACAATCTACATACAGCAAATTGTAATGTGCATTGGAATGATAATTATAATATAAAATCGTAACAGTTTTTAATTGTAGCTAGCGAACCGCCCTAGTGGATTTTCTAAAAAAAAAAGTCTTTCATATAGACCTAGTCCGGGTAATGAAAACAATAAAAAAAAATACAAATCAGTTCAGCAGTTCTCGAGTTTTGCACTTAGCAACACATTTAGCCATTCATTTTTAAGATAGATAGAAAATAGATAACTACAATATTTTAAGTTTATTGTGTGCATCAAAATATCACAACTTGCGAGAATGTATGCTGCGAGCAAATGCATTGAAGCGAATATAAGACATTGCAATAATTTTGCTAAGAAACATTTCTTGTTGTTATATTTGTTGTATAATAATACAATTTTACTAACTTTATTTTAATTTTACTAACTTTACTTTTTAAATGAAAAGATAACACAAAAACAATAATTTAGACTTGCACTAGAGTAAAAAGTAAAATAAAATGTTAGTCGATTTTTAATGAAAGCGATAACCACCTGCACCAGCTAAGGCATTATTCTACTCAAATTCCATGAACAGCAAAGTTGCAAATGTTATCAACAATTACCGCCACGCAATTTTTAATATCTGGGTCACCGTAACTTACTTTTTACCGTCTCCCATTAAGTTACCTTTGTATTACTTGATAAATCATTTTATACAAATTCTTTTACCATTTCTTTTAATGTCTTGAATCCTATTGTTTTTCGAGAATTGTGAAACAGGGTCTATAAACCAAATCCTCAACGCGGCCGATCGACGATATTGTGTCATTTTTTGAAACGTATTTTGAGGACGATCGACCGCTGTCTGGTTGCACCCTCAGACTCGCACTATCATATACATGTAAATTGAATCCAGGTTGACTTCCTTTCTATCTTTTCAGGGTGATTTCTGGATCTCGCGATGCCACCTTGCGTGTGTGGTCCATCCCCGAAGGCCGTTGTCTCCGCGTTCTCATGGGCCACTTGGCTGCAGTGCGCTGCGTGCAATATGATGGAAAGCTGGTCGTCTCGGGGGCTTACGACTACTTTGTCAAGGTGTGGAACCCTGACACCGGGGACTGTCTGCACACGCTCGCTGGACATACCAACAGGGTGTACAGCCTGCAGGTTAGCAACTACACTCTTCCCAACCAAAATATAATAATATTTATTTATAACATCATAAATGTAAAACCAAAGTGATGTTATAAGTAAAGTAGCAAAACTACACAAAAGTATAAAATATTAGAACAAAAATAAAAACGGGGCTAGTCAGGGAAGAAATGTTCTCTTATCTTAACATCAGGTGGCGCCAGCTGTCATAACAAGTATGGCGTCACACACTAATTAATTTTATATTACCCTATTAAACAAATACTACGAACTATTTAAACAATAGTCCTACTCAAATTTCAGTTCGACGGCGTTCACGTAGTGAGCGGTTCTTTGGATACTTCCATTCGCGTGTGGGACGTAGAATCTGGTCAACTGAAGCATACCCTCACCGGGCACCAGTCCCTCACGTCTGGAATGGAACTGCATTCCAACATTCTGGTCTCGGGCAATGCTGACTCTACTGTCAAGGTCTGGGATATCACTACAGGCCACTGCCTTCATACCCTGTCAGGTGAGTACTGTTTACAGATGTTATCACTAAACTTTTATTTTGTTATCAAAAACTAATTTATAAAAATATTCGAATTTGGCGCTTAAGGCAACACAATTTTAATAACTCAATATCTTCCAAAACTTACTTCAAACAGACTTTCATCTCTTGTTAAATTTTCGCCTGCAGGACCTAACAAGCATCAGTCAGCCGTGACCTGCCTGCAATCAAGCAACCGCTTCGTGATCACTTCTTCTGACGACGGCACCGTGAAGCTGTGGGACGTGCACACAGGCGAGTTCATTCGCAACCTCGTGGAACTTGGCTCAGGTGGGTCAGGCGGCGTCGTGTGGCGCATCCGTGCCTCCGCCACCAAGCTGGTCTGCGCCGTTGGATCCCGCAACGGCACCGAGGAGACCAAGCTCCTCGTTCTCGACTTTGACGTCCCCGGCGCTTGCCGTAGATGTGATGAATAGCAGCGACTGAACCGACACCTCTTGCGTCGTTACGCAAACCTCTACGCGCCTTGGCACTGTTAAAGTGCTTACATTGTGCCTGTGTCGGTCCTTACGGCTGCTGCTAGCGTCTTGAGGTTTGTTTATCTGAATTTTTAGATTCAGATGTTGATGGAATGAGAATTTGTGTCTTATATCTGTCATGCTGTAAAAGTTGACATTGATGGGTGTTAAGGAGTTTTAATAATTGACTAACGATTGTGATTATCTTGATGAGTTGTCACTTTTGCAGTGTTACACAGGCTTAAGTATTCCACTCAGCAGACGCTACCACATTGCAGCAATTCTTATTGATAATGACAGTAACTGACAAGTATATAGATGACCTGACACAAATAGTGTATTTTAACCAGGTTTTTGCTATTCGACGCACCCATAGCAGCAGATAGCATTACCATATATAGAGTGGTTGAAGCTTTCAAATTTTTGTATGAGGTCATCCTGTCTGTTATAGTCATTATGTGACGTAATTCGACAACGCACGATATTTTAAAAATCTAACGCAACTAACTTTTATCGGTACCCTTTATTTGACATTACACGACGCCGACATTCGTCACTTGCCATTAAAACGTTTTTGAATGTCAAATAAAGGGTCGTAAAGTCACTAATTTGGATGCATATAGCACCTTAGAATCTCATACCGAAGACCAGTACTTGGAGATCATGATGCTATTCAATGGTGCATATCATAACACATATAGTGTAACGAAAATATAAATGCGGCTTTGTCTAATTATGTGTATTCGACCGACCAGCACTAAGTAAGGCGTAGGAGGTTGAGGTTCAGTCGGTTACCCGGGCACAAGGCTGCCGGGAAGTTTTGCATCAATAATTTTGCACGAGGTGTTACGGAAGTGTGAATGAGAATGTGTACCGTCGATGTGGCAAGGGGATCAGTAGTACCCACCGGACTGTTAAGTGCAACGTGCAAATGGACATATTTTTCTTACTATAGTCTTGCGTAACTCAAGTATCCATGATGTACTCAAATAATAATCAATTCAATACCATTACTGTAGTTCTAGTTGTTAAAATGTTCAGTAGATAAAAATGGTGGCTAAACAACCATGTTGAATTGCCAAATTCCTTTATTTTTTACTCTGTGTTCCAAAGAGATGAAAATCGGAATTAGATGTTAAGTTTATTTCTTTTTATTTTATTTTAATTTTTAAGATGCTTCCCCGTGATGTTTTTTTTTTATTTGACACAGTATAGTTTTGAACAATTTATTAGTAATTCAGTTATGAATGTCATTTTTACATGATTAATCTTGTTTATGATAATAATTTATTATGGATATTTCATTGATTATTGTGCCCGATAAAGTTTATTATCGATTTATTTGAACATATTGTTAGTTTTATTTTCTTGGCATAATTATGACATAAGACAGCACCAATGCCTGTCTGCCGTGTATATTTACGTTTATGTCATATTACTTCTTGTTAATGTGTCGTCCTCAAAATTTTACCGTTATTTTATCTTATTTTATTGTCAATATAATTACAATTATTCTCTTTTATTTTTTTGTCAATATAATTATTATTATTTTTTACCATCAATATGATTTTATCACCAATATGATTGCCAATATAATTACAATAATTTTCTTTTATTTTATTACCGATATGGTTGCAATGTTTATTACAATCATTTTCTTTTATTTTATTACTGATATGGTTGCAATGTAAATTACAATAATTTTCTTTTATTTTATTACAAATATGGTTGCAATGTTTATTACAATCATTTTCTTTTATTTTATTACCAATATGGTTGCAATGTTTATTACAATAATTATGTATTTAATTACCAATATTATTGAATTCTATGTTGTTCCCAATAATTAATAATTATGATGTAACTATGAATATACTGTGTTGTCCCCAAATATCTCAATTTAATGGCCAGCAGTTTTATCGCTTAACTTCTTTAATAGTCACTTAAGATAATGTATGTCTAATATTATAAACATTAATCAACATTTCAGACTTGTAATGATACCGAATTAAGATTTAAACAATTTAAATAATCATAATTCTCGATGGTGTTAGTATGCGCGTATGCAATTGAACTTTTGCGATTTTAACGTAACGTGATTCAGCGGGTGGCTATAATACACTCGCTGTGCACGTATTTATTTGTTGTATATATATACAAATAATAATGTGGTCATTGGAGGTCGCGTTTATGTAGCCGCTACTCTTCATAAATGGCTGTAATATTAAATAATTAAACGAAGACTGAAGCATAGTTATAGTGTAATATTTAAAGTATTAAATTGTAGTTACTCCTGTACTACCGACCATCACACTCAGCTGTATGTCTTTGTTGTCTACACTATCCCCTCCTTATATTGTAAAACATTCGGATTCTTTTTTTGTTATTAGTTTTTAAGAACACGCGAATATGTCGCGACAGTAATGAAATGAAATTTTAATTAGTTACGGCTTATTGTAGTTCTTTTTAGTTGTAAATGTAATTATTACGATAAGTATTTTTTTTTAAACCAAAATGTTTCCATAGCCGGGGTTAGAAATTAATTTGTTTTGTGTAACCTTTTACTTCTGGATTTGTACATCGTCTCGCGAGTTCACTTGCGTAGATCATGTCATGCCTCTGTATGTAACCCGGGTGTTGGAGCCGTCACGTGACGCTAGTGATGCGCCTCATACAGTGCCGCATGCGCTACGTTAGTGACGTGACTCATTCAGTGCTGCATTGTTCATTTTCCACACATTGCTCAAGTTTATCATAGTTTAAATTTCTAACCCCGATGCACCTACGGCATTTTCCTTCGAATCTACATATTTTATAATGTACTTCATTAACGACTACTTTCAAATAAACGGGCGACTGTACGCCGTGTAATCTATAACACTTATGTATTTCTGAAAAATTGGGATGAGAATAAAATCGGGCAGTTTTGATCACATAAACAAATTTTGTTTTTTTTTTAAGCACATGGTGAACTTTATGGAACAGTACTTGTATACTAAGCTTTATATTGTTGTTAAACCCGTTGTAAATGTTCACCATCAAAAATTAGGCAAATCATTAGAGCCAAGACTTTGTTTTTGGACGTTATATAGGCCTGTAGTGAGGCAGGTTGAAATTATGTAATATTATGTTTAGTGCGAGTCGTTATCTTAGTGCATCTGGGTCGCTGAGTCCGCCCCTTCGAACAAACTTACAGCTCAACTGTATGTATGGTGGTACTAGACGGCGATGCCTGATTGTTATTATGTTCATTTTATTTCTTCAATTCCTTTTGCTTTTTTAATGTATAATTATTGATTAATAAATCCAATTGTTTTCAAGTTTTTATTTTTATTTTATTATTTTTCTTGTGTTTTTTTGCTATGTTGTTTATTAAGCGTTGCTTAGTTGGTTGTATGCGTAGTTAACTGCTACGCCTACATGCTGTCTTTTTAGAACCCGTACTGCCTTTTATAAAACAAAGTCTGCTTAAACTAGGTTTAAACCACCGAGTCAGTTTTTTAATTTAGAACTTTATTTCGATAAAATAAAGTTTGTAATACAAAAATTGGCTCAATGGTTTAAACCTGGTTTATGGTTGACTTTGTTTTATAATAAGGCCTGTATAGTTTTCAATTTTGTGCAAGATATATTTTCACACAGACACCTTTATCAATAAGATTTCCAAGACAACTACACTAAAAAAAGCACTTAATTTTAGCTCTGAAAACCAAATTAATTATCTCTAATCAATAAATAAGCGACCTAACGTCACAGTTTGCTATTGCTACACAGAATGTACGGGGGAATAGGGTTATAACAACTTATATGTCTATAGCCCAACTTAAATGGGACTGGGCAGGACGTTTAACGCATGTTGGACAAACTGTTGGCCCAAATAGCGCAAAACGTGTGCCCTGAAACAGTAAGTCGGGGCCGCGGCAGGCCACGAAGGAGATGGCGGGACGGACTGGACGGATTTCAACATTCCGACAACTGGAGAGATGAGAAGGATGGAAGGAGTGGAGGGGAGACCTTTGCTTAGGAGTGGGAACAAATAGGCTAACAAAAATAAAAGTATAATTGGTGGTGTCTACTACCTAATTTATAACTCTTATTTTGTTGATTTTCAGTTCATTATTGATCAATAGTGCCCCAGCAACATCTGCGGGAATGGTTTCTAAATCAAAAATAATATTAACTTAACCCCCCGTGTCGCCACGCGTGGTAAAACTGCCGGTTTTAAACAATTATGCTCCACGCCACGCGGGGTGGGACTAATTTGATCAGTCCTATATTATATGTATGAAACGGACAGCTTTCCCACGCGGGGCAGGAAGTTTATCTTTCAACTTTACTGCATAAGTCTGCAACGTTATTTCTATATCTGAATGGTCAAAAGAAAATCTACCCTTTAAGAAGTGCTTTGCTGTGTCTTGCATCCTAAGTTAACTTACAAGGTAAAGTATCCCTTCACAATGAGAACTTGAAGTTACATCTCTAAATTAAAATACCTTTCTACTCATATTATAAATTCTAGTCTATATGGAGAAAGAGACGCGTGCGCAATACGCGTTCTTATAAATTCTTAGAGATTATAAAGGATTTAAGCCGACACGATTTTCCGTTGAAAGCAATTATCGATTACAGCAACTTAAAAACTGTTATTTTAATTAACTAATAAAATTTGAAAATTGATTCGTTATGGACTTAATCGTAATCCGAAGAGACGCATTTAATTCTGAACAAGAATTTTCTGGAACTTCTTGCAAAATGACTTTGTGGCCTGCATCACTCACGTCAATCCTCACTAATTGTCAAAGTTCTTAGGTTAGCGCTTTGGCTTCGACCACTGAACCGAAAATTGACCGCAGATTTACCCGAAATACAATAATCTAGATAGGCATACTTTCCAACAAATAATAATCATAATCCACAAAACACCTAAGGATGCAAGGGCTTGATTCAGAAAGCGGTACTCTGGACATGGCGCGTATTGTTAGGAGACTCCTTCCTCAGGAACTCTGACCACCGGTAGCTTGGACTCGATGCCGGTGGGCTACTATTTTCTATATTTTTTAATGTTTTTATGCCATTTATGGATATTTAAAAATAACATTAATATGTATGAAAATAAATAAATGGAATAATAAATCTCAATCCATCTAAAGCTACCTGCTAGTTGGCTTCGGCCCACCAGACTCCCGAGATATATAAATTATACATGCTGATTGTTAATTTACCAAAAACCTGAAAAGGGCCTGTACCAACTCATCATAATGAAAATTTTACTCGTCACTATCATATCAGCCTATAGCCGTCCACTGCTAAACGTAGGCCTTCCCTAAAGAGCAGCAACCACCCATTCGCCGCCACCTTCTTTAAATGGTTGGTCCACCGAGCAGTTTGCAAGACGTTCCACACCACGTTAGACAGACTTTTAATAAGGAAGTAAAAATTGTTCATAAAGATAAGTTACTTACCTACAATGACCCCTTTTCAGGTTTCTGGTAAATCTATACTTTAATATTATAAAGCTGCAGTGTTTGTTTGTTTGAACGCGCTAATCTCTGGAACTACTGGTCCGATTTGATTTGATTCTTTCAGTGTTGGGTAGATTAGTTATCGAAGAAGGCTATAGGCTATATACCATCACGCTACGACCTACGGGAGCGGAACAGTAACAGTGAACAATATAAAATTGTAATGAAATACTTTTTGATAGGTAGGTACAAAGTAAAGATTGTTATACAAGTAGCTCCAACCTTGACTCCCCCATTAGGAGAACCTGAAACTTACGGAGTCAGTGTTCTGCTGTGATTAAAAGCTAGGTGTGTGTGTATCTTGATCCAAAATATAATAGGTACTTAAAAGAAAACAACTCCGTGGTTTCTCTGTTTGGTGCGCTGCACTGCCTATAAGTCTCGGAGGCGGTGTGTGACGAATGTTATAATTAATAGGTGGCGCGGAGTAAGGTAGCTTTCTCTTACAATGAAGACTACATTATGTAAGTAAAGTAGAAGATTGTAGATTTGGCAGGCCTTTAAGTACCTACCCCTGCCAGGGGACACGGCGCAACTTACGCTGTCAGAGTCTACTACCTGGAAGGAAACGTGCCATGTCTTCAGCTCGGGTTAGGCGGTTACCTGTCGCTTTGACCAGTTTGAAGGTCGGTAGCAAAGAGATATATATTAGAGGGATATTTGAGTACCCTACTTTTTTTTTTTTTAATTCTCTGATTTTGTTGTTTTACTCTCGTAAAAATTGCTTGCACCTACCATGTTATCTCTTTACCAACTCTGGTTGACTGTTAGAGAATGCCTTAGGCATTAAGTCCGCCTTTGTACATTTGCTGCATAAAGTTTAAATAAATAATAAAGAGGGGCAATTCGGCACAAAAAAAGATTATTTTGAGTAAGCACAACAGAATTTTCAGTGAGAAAATACTAGCTTTTAAATTAAATCTAACATACTTTGCGGCAAGATGGCTAGTCCGAATTCGAGAATCAATTACAAAGACCTGTTTATTTTATTATTGATTCGTGTAGACTGCTGAGCATGACGACTTGGGTTCGATGATTCTTGGGTTTTACCATCACGAATTTCTCAGTAGCAGCCTCGGAGTCTGATTGTGCCCGGTTGATGGCAATAGGCTTACTCTCAATTACATGGGACTTAAACATAACTAGCGAAATGTTGGTGTAGTAATGGGTCCACCTCTGCCTTATCCTTGGTGGATTACAGGCGTGATGATTTGTGTTGTCACATGCGAGGTGCAGTTTTGTAACCTGGTCCAATTCAAAAGCTTAAAAGGTACTGAAGAGCTTTATAAATTGTCGAGTACGACAGAATAGAACAAGAATATATCTATTTTTCTATTTCAGATGTTGGCTGGCTCTGGTTCCTCGTAGTGCAGTGCGTTTGTTATATTGCATCAGCTGGACATTCGACTAGGCAACTGTCAAAAGACGCTTCGAATAATAAGACCTCATCACGGGATTTTCCAAAAGGAAAATTGTATTCTTCTGATCATTATTGGTGGCAAACTATGGGGGCGCCACCTATTTTGTGAGCAAATAGCTTGCCCTCTTTTTTCTAAAGTATATCAAATAAAGGACAATTTGTAAAAAAACGTTTTACCCAATTATTTGTCGCGGGTCATTGTCATGGATACCTAATATCTATAATATTTTTCCTGTAGGTACATAAACAATTATCGACATTATTTGATGATTTTATGAACATCCAAATAAATAAGAAATTATAAAAAAAGCCTATCTACTAATCTATTTGTCATCGTAGACAACCTTAACAAAATCTTAATATTCTGTATCTAAATGCCAAATTATACCTTTAAATTCACACTTCATCGAACTAGATATCTTTGCACTTACGCACTATAAATTCAAAAGGATGGCTATTGAATCTTTAAAGTAGTATTACCTCAAATAACATACGAGTAATTCCCCACAAAATTTCCTGCATGATTAACGCACGCGTTTAATAATTCTTCAAGCTATTATTTCGCGGACATTGGTGTGGGTTACACGTTTACTTAGTTTTAAATATATTATGTCATACTTAATTGTAATGTGTAACTGTTTTATGTCCCAATAAAGTAAAATAAAAAAATAAATAAAAAATAAATGAGTACAAGTTACCAACAAGCTTTTGTCAAATTTATTTGAAGAACCATAAAAACACAAGCTCTAAGGGCGACAATGGATAGCAGGAAAACACAATTATGATATATCTACTAGGTTTTACCCGCGATTCGTCCGCATATAAGTCGGTTATCGCGGACGCAGACGAAGTCGCAGGATAAAAAGTAGCCTATTTCCTTCGTTGGGGTTCAAACTTACCCCCGTACCATATTTCATCAAAATCGGTTCAGTGGTTTAGTCGTGAAAGCGTACCTAACAGACAGAGTTACATTTGCATTTATAATATTAGCTAGGATAAGGTAGGGTTTTTGAGCTAAATCATTCAAGACGGAATCAAAAGGATCACGGTCTGTAGATCGCTCGTAGCACAGCAAACAGAATTCAAGTCGATTCTTTCAAGTGTCTGCGGACTTTGAAATCTTATATATAATCGTGCCATTTCTGCTATATACTGTAAAAATGTATTCAGATGCTTGAGTAGGTAACCGTTTATTTACTTGTGAGGTGAAGAATTAGAAAAAATCTAATGTAAATTACTTACGCTTAGATTCTTCTTACTAACATAATATAGTAGGTTAGGTTAGGTACTTGCACCGAGATAATCTACTAATTACAATACTTTCAGATTATTATTGCGTATACTGGATCATTCCTGGGCAAAGGTCTCTCCCATTCCTTCTATTTCCCTCATTATTGACCAATCTTAACCCAGACTTAACATCTTTAAAGAAACACCTTATTTTAGCCTTGAAAACCCGATTAATTTTACATTTACCTACTGTAAAATTTTATTTTTTGCGGCTTTTAAATCAATAAATAGTTAGTCAACTGAGTTGCCAAATAAGTGACAGTTCGATATTGCCATACAAAATCTATGGAAGATTCGCGTTTTGACAGGTCATAAAAAGTACGTCAATTGATTAGCCTATTATTTTGCTAAATCAAGTCTTGTCAGACCTCCTCGTGTCGGACTGTCAATTCTTTCTTATTTTAAACAGAGTTAGTGTCAAAGAATTAAGGTTTATGGCTCAGAAAGGCCAGTCACAGTTGTGTGTAGGACCTACTTACCTTAATAAAAGTACTTAGGTAATAGAAAATCGTGTAATATTACACAATGGTGCTGCTCGCCAGTTCTGTTACTTTAAACTTGGCTTATGTCAGATTTTCGTCAATAGCGCGGGTCTTACTAAAGCTGAGATACTTAAGCTTTTGTCATTTTTTATGTGTGTCCATCTATTTATGTTGGTATATTATATCTGGTCAAAAATACTAGCCTATTATTGACCCACTGCAGGGCAAAGACCTCTTTTAATGCAGAGAAGGCACGAATATCGATCACCAGCTCAACGCGGATTGGCGAAATCAGATTTCAATTTTTTATTTACTGTAAGTCTAGGTTTTCTTTTACTGCGATCATTGATGTTCAAGATAAACTTAGAAAGTACATAGTTATGAATTGAAAAAGTCATATTGGCACTTGCCTGGGTTTGAACCTACAACCTCATGTTAGAGAGGCATTAACCATTGGGCTATTACGGTACATTATGATAATATACCTATTTTATTTATTTATATTCCGTGACGCATTATATACCTAGCCTTTTCCCAATTATGTTGTGGTCGGCTTCCAGTCTAACCTGATGCTGCTGAATACCAGTATTTTTCTGCCTATCTGACCTCCACAACCCAGTAACTGGGTAATACGCTACCCCTTGGTAAAACTGGTAGGCAGACTTTCGGGCTTCTGACGACCCGTAACGACTGTCAAAGACCCACGTATGACAGCCGGTACCAACGGCTTAACGTACTTTCCGAGGCACGGAACGATGTCAGTGATGACTAAGATAAACTTAGAAAGTACATATGAATTGAAAAAATCACATTGGTACTTGCCCGGATTCGAACCCGCAAGCTCATGCATGAGAAGCGGGCGTCTTGGCCACTAGGCTATCATGACTTATATTCCAAATTCCTTGGATTTATATTCTGTGACTACTTACCATATATACCCATTCAAGATTCCTACGTTTATACTTACGTTTTGGAACAAGTAACTGGCTTCAATTATCTGACCCACTCTGTTCTCACACGAATAGACGTGACTTTTCATGAGATTTGTTTCTTTTCTCGGAAAGGCATCTCGCACGTCGATCTAGGAGATTGTCGGCTGTTTAACTGCAGGACTTTTCTGTGTTCCCTTAAATATTAGGGCTGGGCTTGATTTCATAATACAATCCCCTATAGCCTGTAATTCCCGAAGGGTTAGGCAGAGGTGTACCCATTAGTACACCAACATTTCGCCAGTTATGTTCAAGTACCATATGTAATAGGGGGGGGGAGCCTATTACGATCAACCGGGCACGTTTCTGAGAAATTGCTGATAGAAAAATCCAATAACATTTTGCCCGATTTGGGAATCGAACCCAAGACCTCATGCTTTCCAATCGCGCTTTGCGACCACTAGGCCAAGGAGACAGTCTTGATTTCATTTGATTTGATGAAATAAAAGAAACAAATAGCCAGAACCAAAGAAGGCGAACGCAACAAAAGATGGATACGAAATGAAACAACACACATTTGCTCTATTTTCATGTTATATTATTTATTCAGACAACGGTACACTGTGACAATAACAAACTTAAATTAATGAATTTAATTGAGACAGATATTCTACATAACGGCCACTAAAGAGTTGTATTTCACTCGGATAATAACTAGACGAATATCAGTAAAGGTTTGATTAAAAGATTACACCAATTTTCACAAATTGTACTTAAGATAAACACTGAATGTATCGATATTGCTGTGCCACCTTACTGTAGAATACTCGCTTCATAACCCAGTCATTTTCTTAAAGAAATGGGGCGACATTATAACAAATTTAAAGTCAAATGTAACAAAGAAAATTAAGTATAAAACAATTCATTCACATATTCGTTCGACTGTTAATAATTGTAAAAATAAACATCAATAATTACCCAGTTACGAGTGTCTAATTAGAAATTAAGTTAATAAAAAAACCGTAATCGCGGTTTTAACTAACAAGTTGGCAAAAAACTTAATTGTAAGACTACAGAAAATGGTTGTGGGCTCAAAGCGACTACTCTACCGATATCTATGGTTATATTGTATCGTGGCAACAGCCTAAACATTACTTAATGTTATTATAATTATACGTGTTTACCTACATACAAACAGGTTACACCATAGGTAATCAGGAACACAGATTAGCAAAAATGTGACGAAATTATCTTAACAATATTAACTGATTGAAACCAACTGTATGTGCTTACCGTGCTTACACACGCGCGGTGCATCGCAGCGTTAATTATTGTATTAAGTAAAACGCAGCGTCAAACCGCATGCGCAGGCGTGAAGTCTAATAACAATAGCTAAGTATATCGCAAACTAACCAAGTTAACGTTTCATTTAATTATAATATTGTATTTAAATTATAATACAGTTTTATTATTTCCCTTTGATCGGCATTTGTCATCCCAATAGTAAGGATGCAACCATTTGATTTCGTAAAAGAAACCAAATTATTCAACATAACATAACATATTCAGTGGTACCTTTATAATAATTAATAGAGAATAAACAGTAATTAAATAAATAAGAAACTATTAACACAGGAGTCATAACGCTGACGAGAAAAAAATATTCTAGGTAGGTACCACGTACTGGGATGACAAATCCAATTTTGGCGAACTGTATGTGGTGTAGATAATGATACACATATCATTATTGTTTTGTTATAGCCAAAAGCAATGTAGATAATACTTAGGTACCAATACATTTAGATACCTAACGACAACGCCTCTTACTAACTAAACAGTCGCTCATTAAACACTGGAATAGTTACAGTAAAATATTTTTGGTTATAATGGACATGCTACTAAATAAAGTTAACATCAATATTTGAGCCCAACGGCGGCAGTTGCGCTAAATAAAATAAATATTCATAATAATCCAAAAGAGCAAATATATCGGTATACTATGTCGTCCTTTAAAATTATATATATCACAAAAAAAGTTAAGATTTGTCATGCAGAATAACACATTGCAATGGTCGCCAGTAACGATTAGATTAACTAATATAAAAAAAACATAAATTAACATCTATTCATATAAATTACAAACCAACCAAAACCGCCTCTGAAGGTGTATATTATATTACTACAAGTTTTTACTTATCTATCACGAAAATAACACATAGGTACTTATTTATGTAATCCAAATGTAGGTATACTTTTCCAATACAATAAATTAATGATTAATTATAACTACAAAATCCACATGTGATACAAAATAATATGAACCATAAGTGATTCAGTTCAAAACAAATGGCACTTGCATGTCTGCATTGTTTACTCAATGGATTTTAGTCATCGTTTGTAAAGAAATAGGATCAATTTGGACACCGAATAGTCAGCTAACGCTTGCCTGTCAGGGTATTACCACATCGGCCAAATATATAATTTTATGTATATTTTTTTCTATATAATAGTCATATGTATTTATCTTTTATATAATAATTTTGAATTTTTTATTCTAACGTTTTTATAGTTAAGCACGTTCAAACGGCGGGCAGCAGTGGTGCAGCGGTGCGCAGGCGCCCCTGCCCGGCTGCTGCCCGCCGCCCCCGACCCCTCATCGCCGCATCCCCCCCAACACTTACTGTGGTCAAAAATTTGGAAGGCACTTTCTACTTTCAAAAAATTTAAATTTTAATTTATTTTTTTGAACACATTAGCCTAGACTTACACAATAGAAAATATGCGTAGTAAAATTTACCAAAATCTACGCAATTCGTCCGAAACGTTATAGGCCAGTATATAATTTTTTATTTTTTTACCTAGATTAAATTTATTTCCAAAAGGACAGCCAAATAGTTTCAACATTAATCTGAATTGCAGATGTAATAATTTTTTCATCAAATTTAATAATTTGGTCTTTTTTTTATATTCTAGTTCCAAACTTTAACCGAACCTGATATTCCAAATACCAAATAATAATGAAGTATCAAGGCCACTTGGAGACTAATTATAAAACATGGTCACCATGTTTTGCGACGAGTCCTCGTCGGGGCGCGGGCGCGCGCGCTGCCTGTGGGGGCTGGTGCGCACGCCCGTTCCCCGACCTCCCCACAACGCGACAAGTGAATACGTGAACGCCAACAATTTCCGCCAACAATACCTAAATCGTGGATACCCCTGCGGCAAGAAGGTAACACTAGTAATTTTTTCATCGAAACTATGAAACGAAACTATGCGTCCAGGGAAGTAGTTGTTGGTAAAACAAATTTGTACATATACACCTTAAAGTCCTAGCGACGGCGAAACACTCAAGTAAGGCGCGCGCGCACCTCGACCGATCTTTATAGCGTCGAATAACACTGGATCAGAACGCTACGAGTAGTTACATAGCTAATCTAAGTAAATTGAAATGTAGAACCCTTAACTATGCGTAGATAGTATAGCAGACAGATGAATGATGAACATTCAGTACTTGGCGATTTCAGTGCATCTAAATCTAATGCGGCGGGCCACGCTTCTGGGAGTTAACAAATAAAGGTGCGCGGAGCTACGGAATAAGTTCAAGTTATTTCAAGATTAAGTAGAGAACGTTTCCCCTCTCTTACACAGATAATCATTGTGTTTTCTGTATTTTCAGAAATAATGTCCGGGTTTCCTCCTGAAATTTTCCTTTGCATTCAATTGATACTTACTTATTTTTATATTGATACTTTTCAGGTTTCAAAAATTGAATGTGAAACTGCCACACACTTGAATAAAATAAAATCATCTTTATCCGTAAGCTCCGTAAAATAAAATAATATTTATGCCATATATTAATGAAATAATATTATTTTTTATTGATAAGCTTTTTAAACAATCTCAATAATGTAACTAAATTGTATCTTAATTTTATTAAAATAGGTACTTTTAATACTTTATTTATAAAACTATTGTGATGGTAATTTGAGTGTGGCAACACTTTTGGGGCAGGTGACCTTAGCTTTTTTTAAGTGTAAGATGATTACGATGACTTTCGTCCTTGCTATATGAACCTTACATGTTATTTTTTCGTTTTATCGGTACATAGATGGTTTCTTGTATTCATTGCGAGTTGTAACATTAACAATAATAACTGTCATGCTAATTATTTTTCAAGTTTAAGTAATTTTTGTTAAAAAAAGTCTCGAACGTTTGACGAAAAATAGAGAACTAAAATATTGTAGCATCAAAATATAACCATACTTTAAAGGCGTTTTAAACGCCTGTACAACAATTTAAGCGTCGAATTGATTCTAAAATATTTTAGAACAAGCATTCTGCAGATAGTGTTGCCGCACTAAAAAAGGGTACAGTCAGAATTATCAAAACTAGTATTAAAACTCCCGAAGTCAAACCTCAAGAGTTGGTTAAGTATTGGTAATTCTGATTTCTTTATCACAAACTCAAAAGTAAGCGGAGGAAATGAAAGGGGTGTTAACAATCAGAAGTGGACACCGTCGCGAACGCCTAATTTAGCCTAACATTTGGAACAATCACTACTGACTAATGATACATCTAAATTACATTTGGCGATCACTAATTCTACATGTATGTGAATCGCTGCACGAACAGTGAACAATGAGCTTGGGTGCGGAAATCCGCAAGCGACAACACACAATATTCACTATAACGGCTATTAGAGAAATTGACACCGACCTGACATGAAACGATAGGATCTATACTTTAAAGGATTACATCTAACACTAATCCACATTTTTTTTTTCTTAAATATGTTTGCTGAATTATAATGAATAGGTATACCGAACAGTCTCTTGAATCGGGCCGAATATATATATACGTATATATAATATACTTTTTAAATTTTGATAATTCCTACTTTCACAGATGGATCTAGATTGTAATGTATTAGATAAGCTTACACGTATTTCGAAGTCCTACTTATGATTAGATAATAATAGTGTCGGGCAAGCGGGCGGCGCCGGCGCACTGGGTGACCGGCGCACCCGTGCCCATCAAAGAAAATTAAAGAAAATCTTAAATTATATCAATGGAACACAATACATAATGATAAAATTATAATAAATCCATAATGTTACAAAAGTCAACTAATAACAAAGCATTGTATTGCACAGCGAGTCCACAATAATTTATTAAATATGATCGTAAATTAATGCCGATTTGAAATATTGATTAAAACCACTTCACCCGTCTCGGGCCCGTCACGTGATCGTTCCTAAACTCCTCCGAGTGGTAACAGCTCCACGTCGTCTTATGGAATGTGCAACGGGCGGAACGAACCTCAATGTCTGCTTACACCGACACACACATCACACAATTATATTATTCTTTGCTTGCAATCCCATATTATATCCGTGGAATCGCAACATTTTTGGCATCTCGCGGCTGGTCGCTTCGATACGCCTGACGGCAGAAAATCTATTCTATGACAACGTTCGTGTCGTGTATCTAAAGTACCGTCAATTTTCGTTTGCTAATACTCACCGCAGTTTCACTACTATCTCGCAAAAAACTTAAATTTCTCAATTAAAAACAAACATTACAGCTTTTCTCATCTACTCTCTGCATTTAATAAATAAAGGTTTATTGAAAAAGTGTTGTCACTGTATTTTTTAAGTTTAAAATCTTTCAATTCAATTACACAGTCAGCATCATAAAGCGTGCTTTAAGCTTTAGTGTAAATGCAATAATTTTCAACTTACCAATGTTAATGATGCTGACTGTACTGCGGTGATAAAAAATAATGTCGTCGACAATACATCGGCTTCTAATTAAAAAGAGAGACATAATGCATCAGGCGTGAGGTTCACAGAGGAAACTGATCATGTTACTGTAGACACTCGTACAAGTGCGTACAGTAACTGCACTCTGTAGGTGGTAGGAACCTCGCGGCCTTAGGATTTAATAATAAGTGGAGCTGTTTCCGTTCGGGACGAAGTACTTGTAAGCGGGCATCGGTATCGGCGGCGGCGGCAGCCCAAGGGGCGGCAGCACCGGCGCCATGCCCGCGGCCCCGCTTCAGATATCCGCGCGCCCGTCAGATGCATCCAGCTCGGAGGGCGATGATCCCTGGCCGGAGCCCTTCCTGGCGTGGCCCTGCTGGCCGTTCTTCGGCGGTCCCATCAGCGTGATGTCGGAGGATGTGTCGCGGTCGCCGTAGCGGCTATCAGTCGGTGAGGCGAAGGGGCGGAACGGGTCGGGGTGCTTGGGGGGCTCGAGCGCGTGGCCAGGTGGCGGGGGCGAGCACAGCGGAGACTCCAGGCCGGTGGACAGCGGCGACGTGAGCTGAGGCGACGACTGCATGGGTGGTCCTAGGTGCGGGGGGTGGTCCGGGGGCCGCTGGCCCGCCACCATGTTGCACATCTGCCGGCGCAGGCCGTGCGCCACGGCGGCCACAGCGGCGGCGGCGGCGGCGTTGGGCGACATGCGGCCCTCGCGACCGTTGCCACACCCGATGTAAGCGTTCTGAACGGCCACACCGTCCTGGAACACGCATCACCCACGTACAATGCTTGCTCGATACACCGGAAAGCGCATGCCAATCATATTAGATATACGAGATAAATACGTTTAGAGCTTAACGTCTTCATATCGAAACGTTTGTTCTAGTACAAGATAATATCGTTAATATAAGTGATTCTAAAGTATTATTAACCGTCGGTAAATTATGAAACCAAATCTAGCCATGGCAACGGCCGAGCCAATTATTATAATTGACGGTCGCAATGGCATATTCGCATGGCTGCGGAAACAAGGGGTCAACGAGATGACATGAGACTAATATAGAACACTTATAAAAATTTAATTAGTTCTGAACAATATTTATTTTATCGTAACCTTACGTCACACATTTGTTGAATTGTGATTAAATAGAACGCGAAGAGTCGTGACGTAAAATTGCGAAGTAAAGTCGAGAGTACACTGTGAGGCTGTGTACTGTCGGCTTGCGCAAGGTTTGTAATACTGACCGGAGCGATGGCAGGGTAGCCCGGCAGTTCGATCTCTTTAAGGTTCGTGGCCTGAGTGGCGCAGGGCGCGTGGGTGTCTCTGAACACTACAGCGCGGATTACGCCGCGAATGTGCTCGTCGGGCCATACGCCCAGTAAGATCCTTTGTGGTCGTCCCCTTCCCTTTGGTCTTAGATCTGGAAAGTCGCATAATAGTAAAACGTGAACACGTAAGGTATTTTGGCGTTATTTGTTTTGTTGTTATAGCATATTCGAAATATAAAAAAAATAACAACATTTAGGTTGCAGGAACTAAAGTTTTATTTCGAACAGTCTATAGGAAATAGGGTTCAAAAGTAAAAGGACGTATCGACTGTGCGAGGCGTTATTCGCGAGACGGCTCGCATTGTCGACTTTGATAAATTATAGGGCGATTGCAGTACATAAGCGCAAGTAGGTAACTTGACATGAACAATCTGTGTGCATTACACTTTTCTGCCGGTAAGCTGCCAACACGACACAAGAAAACTACGCCAAATCATAAATAATAAACTGATGACATTGAAACATGAATTAATTAAGTATACATCTAACTTACTTGCAATTGTGAGCTCTTTAGATGTGCGGCAGAGTAAAAAGAAAGAAAAATATTATTATTTCTATAACCCTGCACAAAAAAGGATGCATTATTCGAACTTAACTAATTAAGCCTAAGTAAGTTCAGATGACAAAAATCTTCGATGCGCTTTTAGAGCGCAAGTCTAGACATCCCTATACCGAGCATGCATCTGTCCACAAGCGCGCGTTGACGCGCGTTTACAGTGGTAGGAGAACTGCTGTTAACGTGCTGAGATAGGCAGCGTGTCCTGACCGCGCGTTGGCGCTCCTCATCGGACATCAACGTCGACACGTCAGGTCGTGACGTGACCTTGACAAAACCAACTGAAGGGGTAAACGCACGTCATCTGCACCTTCCAATTTTAAACGCGTGTTGTCGCTCGTTTTTGCTTGTTACATCTGAAGGCCAACTCTACTAATTAAAAACGTTCAAAATCATTTTGCAATTTCATCTCGTCGACAATAAATGTCAAAAAATGAATAAAAATTAGAGTCATTTTTGACAGATTGGCATTTGTAGTATTTTTTTTAAGATTGCGATCGCGCTAATTGTTTAGTAGAATTGCCCCATTGAACTTCGTGGAGAAGCCAGAAGGAACGAAAGAATCGATTGCACTTTTACGTCGTCACGTGGCGTAGGGCCCAATATTTCATTGCAATTTGCAAATTCTTTCACTCAGGTTAAAACTTTCTAATTTTTAACCCTTCTCAGGCTTCTGGAATTTCAAATATTGTCTAGTAATGGGCGACCTGCGCTTGTTTAGTTATTATTTCATTTTTGTCGGTAGGTTTAGAGGATCAATGTAAGAGACTTACATTTCCCGTTAGCACCTCAAAGTTTTTACTATCAAAGCCCTACCCATCCCCCTATCCTTAACAAACAACATTTTAAATCGATTTTCAACACACTTGCTCGGAAACTGGCTATTATTGCACCACTTTCAGGATCGCAATGTAGTGTATTACGCACGAGTGGTTTTTATATTATATTACAGCACTATGGTAATGGTATTTTTAATCTCGACAAAGTATTTTGATTGTTTTTATGCTTAAATAATTATATGGTAGATAAATGAAATTTACAATAACACCATATTTCATAAAATTATTAATTTCCGGAAAAAATAATTATTCAGTAAATTGTGTTCTATATTATAAAATCTTAAAATTTAAATTCGGCGGTTTGGCGGCTTTCTCAGACTTGATAAGTAACCGCAGTTTGAAGTTTCAATTAAGAATTCTGCGCGCCATTTTCCACAAATCCTTGTAATCTATTGTAGCTCAACAAAAATCATTTACTTTCCTCATAAGTGTGTTGAAAAACGTCGTATGAAACGCGTGAGCATTTTACCATTACAGTCTCGGCTCCATTACGCCTCCGCCTTAGACTCGGGCAGCAATCCTCGACTGTAATGACAAACTTACCTCACTAGTATCATAATGTGCTAACAGCATCTTAAAAACTTTATACTTAAATTAATTTAAAATTTCAATTAAAAAACAATCTCTCAGTGTTTATCATTAGACAGGCTGAATTTTAATTCACTGGGCATCTTTAAGGGGGTAAAAGTGTTTATGAATAAGAACAACTTTTACAAAGAGACTCGGAAATATGAGAAAAAAAAAACTGCGGTTCTATACAAAAATGGACAAATTGTATAAAACAGCAGTTTTTTTTTACGTCTCATTTGGCCCCATTACAACACTTGTACGTATTCACGGGAACGTTTACCTCCTTATAGATGCGCAGTGATTAAAAAAATAACCTTCATCGACAAAAATGTTGCATAAATTTAGTCAAAACTGAAAAACGTTTTCTTGTGTCGTACCTCTAGGTATGTCATATCCATAAAAGGCTAGCATCCTTTTTAGAATAGCCCATTATAGATAAATGTGTACCTTATTTAATAAAAAATGTTTTATATTATATTTAATTAGAATAACGCTTGATATGTCCGTTGCACTCGCATGGCAGATAAGGTCGCAATGCTAAACAAATAATGATATTTCGCACACACATTATACTTAATTATACATGTACCTAACATTATTTACTACCGATTGTAATACTATTATTATTAAAAAGGCTTTTAAAGAATGTCGTAGCACAGGTCACTTACAATTTTCTATGTACACATAAAATGTTCAAAGTTATGTCTTTAAATTTAACGTTAATATACGTTGACAGAGTAATCGACGAAGTTGGCTCGATAAAGTCGAAAGAGTATATTGCTTTTCGTTAGATGGAATTAATTTTGTATTCTCTATTCGAGCCGAAAACAAAAAGTGAAATATGAATAGATAATATTCAAAGTACGTATGTACATTATCATTAAAATATAAAGTTAAAGACAATTAATTGTATGTCCATTAATTCCTTAATAACAATGATAATTATTAACTAACATAATTGATGTTTAATTAGAAAATTATAAAGTAACGTGCGACGACATTCATGACAACCGGAGATGTTATAAAATGACGCACATCTGCACTTGTCATTAAGCCGGGATCAGACTGGCGGACGCGGCTTGCAGTACAACAAAAAAACAAAGGGTTTTGACGCTGAAAATTTTCTAATTAAAGTAATGGTCAACATTATGCAGAGATTTATAATAAACGTTGTAGACCACAAGGGGCTTTCGCCAGTAATCCGAGCTTTGAAATAGAACAATGGCTTGACATACCTGCGCCGCCGTCAGCGCTGGGGCCCAGCATGTTGTGGACTCTGTTCGCGTACAGGACGAATGTCGGGTACGGAATATCGTATTTCCGGGCTGCCTGTGACAGGGAGAGCCCCTCCTTCAGCACGGAGAAGATGGCCTCGGCCATGGTCTCTGGTCGCCAGGACTTGAGCGGTCCACGCTCGCGGAATCTCAGGTTGTGGACCAGCGTCTGTGTGTTCCAGCACTTCTGCCACATCGACTGAAGTTGGTATTGGTAGCTATCTGCAGAGGTAATAAAGTGTCATGTTAATGTTTTGGTCTAACGTTTTATGAATCAAAAAGAACAATTTATTATGAAGAAATATCGTTTTTGTGAATATGGATGAAAAGGAGCAACCATTCATGGACTCATCCAGAATATAAATTGCTTTTAACTTGAAAAAAAAAACTAAAATAAAAAATGTTTATTAGTATCTCTGCAAAACGCGACGAAAGCTGTTGAGCTTAAAGCTGCTTACAGAAGCGGTATTCACCTTACCGCTATAAGTACCTGTTCTCGTTACATCTCAATTCGAGGACTTTATCGGCTGTGATACTTTAAGCAGTGTATTATGCATGATTCAAGTTTCATTCGCGATATCGAGTGTATCGACTTCGTCCTTTGAAGTCGATTAACTGACTAATCAACTTCAGTAATTTATAAATTGCTCTTTATTTCTGGTTATCTATGCTAAATTAAAAAGTTCATATTCTGTTACTAATAGAATTATGCAAGAGCTTATTTACTGTGTTTTCTTGCTCAGGTAACTACCATTTTAATTTATTAACAAAAATATTTATTTATTTAGTTAAATATCTTGCTTTTAATGGCAGGTAATACCAACTTTATTTTCAGATTCTTGTTTGTATAAATTCGTTTTCTTTTCGTGATCAAGGATCTCTAAACGCGACACCTGCTAACCAAGTAAGGAATGCTGGAAAGTTGAGTTTATAATTTACTTCCCGGATCAATTCCTTGCATTATTATGAGAAAGAAAAAAAAACAACCTATAAATTGAACTTTGTCAATACTTGTGCAGCTTTAAACATTTTTTTAATAATTAAACCTTTATAAAATACTGTTAATTATTTATATTAAATGTAGAACCCCTTGAGATTCGGTCCATTTCGAGATTAGTCATATTATATTTCTCTTTCGTAGGTAATCTTGCTTAAAATAAGTACATACCTACCTATCAATGACTTTACAGGTACATAACACATAGTAAAACAAGTTTAGATTTTTCTGAAAAAGTACACATTTAAACATAAAAAAATTCGGAACATGCAATTAACTGTAGAAATAATAATAGGTACATAATACGTTAATAGGGAAAAATAATTTAAAAAAAAAAACACTACATACTGACCTCCAAAAGGAACCTGTTACTAATAGAAAAAAAACAACAAAAATTAGCGGAAAAAAATGAAACTTCATAATTTAATTGATAAAGTTTTTATGTGTAAAATACAGTCTTGTGATTAGGACGAGAGATGGCGCTACCTTCGCTTACAAGTTAACATAATTAGGTAAACTAGATAATTGACAAAGAACTGCGTTTGAGGTTTAGAGCTAAAGAATTACCGTTCTACCCTCTTATTATTAAACGTACTAAGTGCAGCAGTCTATTGCTCTCTCACTCAAATACCATTATAAAGAAAAAGAAAAGTAGTACTTCTGAAACGAAAATCAATGCACTGTGCATTGAGTTTCGTTTTCAATTTAATTTAAACACCTGTCAAGTGATTTGATTGGCTGTTAATAATTCAGACACCCAATCACAGCAGTTGACATGCGTTCGACAATTTAAATGTTGACAGCTGACAGTTGTGTGGGCTTTCGATCCAGACACAGGCGTAAGTGAAGATTTAAGAGAAATTCTTAAAAATATAATTATCTTATAAAAATGGGGGTTTGAAAAAATACTGTTCTGTTTTACATTCCAAAAAAAAATGACAATCAGTCCATTTTGTGATGATTAAGTTTGAGCAAAAACACCTTTATTACATAGGAAACATACATTATATACAGGTCAAACACATAACCCTCCTTTTGGACTTCGCCGCAGTCGGATAAAAACATGGTCACTGGCAACTTGTTAAGGGGTTATTTAAACTCCGAGTTAGTTGCTAACCTACGTGCCCATTGTGTGATATAAAAATTAAGTTTTCTAGCCTCGTGTTAACACCTAACTCAAAGTTAATTTTTCGGCACAAGTGGGCCTAAGATAAGTAAGTAATATTATAATGTAACGGAGAAAAAAATGTTTAATTCAATAAAAATGAAATCAATTCACAAATTATAGAACTACAGTCGAACAAAATATGGTCATTTTCATTTTTGCCCACTTTATTTTAAAGCTGATTTAATACAGTGGATGGCAAAAGAACGTACAAGCAAAAATGTTTAAAGATTCTTAGGATCTTTAATTAGTGCATGAGGATTTAAACTAAGTTTGACTTTTACCTATCCGGTTGTAGTAAACGCAGAGTAAGGGTAAAACTTGTTCAATGTTTAAGTTTGGCACAAATTTAACCCGAGTGTATTAATAAGAAGTTTCAAGACTATGTACCTACTTAGTCTTTAGATACGCTTGAGATTGAACAACGTTAATTGACAGACACGAGAAGTTATCAATAATATTTAACCGTTTGTGTACCTACGCCATTACTCAGTTCAACTATTTTCATAAAACTATTTAGTTTTATTTTAGCATTAAATTTCTATACTTACATTTACGTTACAGACAAAATAGAATACCGGCCTAAGTTATTTTTACCAGATTTTTTATGGAACGACTGAGGGTTTTATTTTATAATTATTCTTCTTCTATAGGTATATTCATTTTAGTCTATAGTGTTTTAGGCTATTTTTCTCCAATTAAATAATAATTTTAGACTAGTTTTAATACCGTGTTCATATAATGTTTTTAAGTTTCTATGCCACCATTTTGTCAAAATGATAAGATGCTTATCTTTTGCCAGAATTAGTCATTTTTAGTCAGATAGTTAGAATGACTGTAAAATAATTATAACTGTGACATAATCTATACATTTTATTTACTTATAAAATGTAAGAACAGCAAAAACATACTAGAGCGATGCGCAGACGCAGCCGCGCAGGTGGGGTTGTGTGTAACAATGCAAGAAAAAGTGAGAATGCGAGCGTGCGTTTAATTTATATTTAGCGATAAAACATAATTGTGTAAGTATTTCATTGAAAAATATTTATGCTGTAAAAAAATTCTTCTGCTTCCTGTCAGGAGTGGCATTCTATTCTTAATACGATGTTTAAACACAACATAATGTTGCTGCAACTATCTTTTCGGTCTCCTTGTCTTGTTTCTGTGCAAAGAGAGCCGAAACTATTTATATTACAGTGTAATTGTTATGGACTTAACAAACATTTAGAAACAAAAAGTGGGATATTTCTCAAACAAACTTTGCAAGTATTTAAGTACATCATCGTAAACAACAAATTATGAGTCGAATAAAATGTTGTTCTTGATGCAATATAATTTAATATGTAATTTTTATATTTTTTTAATTCTCCGTGAATTTAAGAATATAAAAATGGTGGCATATGTGGTGACGACAGGGAAGCTGTTCCTGCATTTATTGGAACTTAGATCTTAAATATCATAAGTCACAATAAAACCCGAAATATACCCATATATTAAGCTGAGCATCGAATCGCCTTTTTAGCAGATAAATTACTTTTTACGTTGAAGTGTAATGTAAATTTCCGCTAACTGCTTAGTTAGCGGAAGAACAACTTAGTTCTTACCACAAACTTTGTACAATGGCGAGCAAAAAGATCAACGCAACCCGGCTTTACATTCCAACTGTTAGAAGTATAACGGAGAACTAAATAAAGTTTTCACAAAGAAACGGCAATTTTTTATCGTATCTACAGAGCCGTGGAGGGAAATAATAAACTTACCGCTTTAAATAACGCACCAAAAGAATTTGAATTATTTTATAATGTAATTAAAATATCGCGTTCCCATTTTTATTGGCCGCGTGTGTATTTATTATTGCTATTTAAAGCAACAACATGAAACATTATATGGTTTCGGGTTATCTTTGCAAATCTTTAAAAAATACTAGATGGCTTAAGAGATGGCTGATAAAACCGTGGATATAATTTTTGTCTTACTATTAATTAAATATATAACTTTATTGTGAGTATCACAATAAGATTACCTTATTATTATGTAAGTGTATATTGAGCATAAGTTGGAATAATAAGGACACGGTGTGAAATTTCCCATTAATCGTTTATATTTATATTTGCATCAGATGCAGAATGTATATATATATAATAAAAGTTACTAAAAAATAGCAGAAAATATTCTAAGATACATAATAATATTGTATCAGATGGACGGAACATCGTAATGGAAACTTTTGCCCTGGATTCAGCACCCTCGAAATTAACCTAATTTGTAGGTGATTAAAAAAATATGTTCTACAAATGTGTAAAACCCACACGGTCTCTGCCTACCCGGTATTAGATAGATGGTTGGCAACTAAACTCAATTCTTTTTTCTTATAACTGAGCGTTTAAAAGTACCTTAGCTTAAAGCGGTGATTTTACAACAGTCAGATAACTTTTATTCACAGAATAAATATGACAATTTGACATTATTTTCTAAAGAAAAAAATGTCAAATCGCCATATTAAATCCTTCGTTAAGAATTATCTGACGATTGTAAAATTAGCCCTAAATAAAATAAGTGATATGACTTTGATTAAACTTACACGCCATGGCATGCAAAACGAATATTGATAAAAAATAATTATTTGAGTGGATATCAAAATTAATTAAACTGATATAGTATATAGATATCGTACCTCAATAAATAACAGTCCTTTGACCAACAATTGTTAAATTATATGAGTCTGACGGAGCATTGAGTAGGTAAAGACAGTATCTTTTGATTGATGTCTGAAAATTGAGGCTTAAAAATATATTACCTCGTTTTTAGTTACAACCATAATTTTTTATGGTAAATTACACACCGCGTCTCGCCGTTGACATACCATTTAAGGTTCTCGGGTAAATGTCAAAATGTCTTAATTATTCATGTGTTTATAAAATATTCTTTAACCCCGGTGTTACAGGTGATGTTTGTACTGTTATATTATGTTTTAATACTAGCGTATTTTATTTATCTATATGTTTAAAACTAGCCATCCATCTTTATTGAAGTTGACAGCTTTTATGATTGAGCGAGTATCGATGACGACTTGGAGACTTATTAAGTACCTAAGTGTGTATCTTGATAACCTATATACTATATTTAAAAGGCAACCGTTACTGACTGACTGATCTATCAACACACAGCTTAAACCACTAAATGGATTGCGCTGAAAATTTGGCACACAGATATTTTGACGTAGGCACGCGCTAAGAAATGATTTCCCAAATTCATCCTATAAGCGGATGAAATGGAGTTCCAAACTTTAAGATTATATCGCATGAAAACCGACATTAATGCGGACGAAGTCGAGGACAGAAGCGAGTAGCTTATATGATACATTATCTACATCATTGTCATTGTAAACTTATACGGGGTGGGGGGACATTTCAACAAACACTTTTAAAGTAAAGCAGTTTTTGTAGGTAATTAAAAAAAAACGGCCGTTCCATACATTTTGCCCATCGTGCACTTTGGTATGGATCAGTATATTTTTTTCCATGAACTTTTTTCCATAATACTTTTTGTTATAATCTCTCCTCCACCGTATATATTCTTTAACTAGGTATATCACATTACCTAGATATAAACATATTTCTTATTTAACGTTAACTTTATGATTTATTATTAAAAAATAATAGTAAGTAGGTACTATAAAGTACACAAGTAAATAATCAATTACTTTATTTGTATAATTAATTTCTAAATGCCAACGAAGGCGTAGTTTCAATCTTTTACTTATTAAATTATTTTATATAAAAAAAAAACCAAAAACCTTTTTACAGTTGATTTAAAAATACATGGCAGTTTCCAAAAAATACAAATAAAGTTTATAAACATTTATATTCAAATTAATATTAGACTTACATAACTAAAAATTCGATAATTAAATGCACAAAACCAAAGGTTTATCTTTCATGGGTCTTAAGTCTAATTTCAATTTTAACAATATTAAGTATCTTTTAAGAAGGTTTTTTTATAAATTGTTTACAAAACATCTAAATAAGGCACAAGCGATTGACCTAAGTTAAACTAACTAACTAAGAATCAGTCTTAAATTCTAAAAATTACGTTAAAGTACACATGTGGAAATAAAACAAATTAACTTTTAAAAAGGTGGGATCTCCCATAAGGAATCTGCCCGCTATACCGTATCATAACACGACCGTACTATGAACGTATCTGTCACGGGAAGAAACATGACACGCCAATTGTTGACGATCCGTGTATGGCACGCGACTGTGTTGGTAGGTGACGGAACGGTTTAGTAGTTCTCAAGTATGGGCTGAGACTAGGCTTACCAACATTTTTATGTGTGAATTTACCGGGTCTGTGGCAATTAAAACGAATTTGGAACGTTTTGTTAAGTGAGTCGCAGTTCAGTCAACTTTAGAAACAAGTCAAAGTCAAAAGCCAAACCTTTATTTCAATTAAACCGTTTACAGGCAATTTTGAATTGTCAAGGAATCGGTCAGTTAAACCGAAAGTTGAAGCTAGTTGCTCGTTCCAAAACGGAGGTAGGCCTCTATGGAGAAGAACGAGCAAGAAATCCACGGTACTCTCTCAGTTAGGTTTTTACAAAATCCTGGTTACATTAGTCTCGTTGTTTATACATGTGAAAACAATGAAGATAAAACAGTTGTAAAAATAATAAAAACTACTGGTTTATTGGGCATAGTCTTATACTTTTTAATGAGGGAATATACAAGTATTTTTGCTTGACACGTTCCTAGTACGGTAAACGGGCAGACATTACCTGAGCTTAATGCGGAATTGTATGAATTATGTCTATTATTATCTAAGACCTTACACGGCATTGTAGTATACACGGTTACTTTTAGGTCGTCCTGGAACCGAAAGCCATAAACTCGATCATCAAACTCGAAACGATTGGGACCATTTTTTTCAAAAAGTAACAATAAAAAAATCAGCTATTCAGTACATTTATGTTCTTCTAACTCGTCAAAGTGTACTGAACAACTGATTTTGTTTATATTTTCGGTTGTAGGACGACCTAAAAGTAACCGTGTATAACACCATTACAGTAACATTTAGTGCTTGAGAATTGTGATGTTTATTGTATTATGAGTCATTACTTAGTAACTAAATCACCAACCCATCTGCCGTAATTACGCGACAGAAAGTTCGCTTATTAAGCCTATAGTGTTTTTTCCACGTTTTCTTGCTAAGCGCTCTGGCCAAAATTACGTTACAAGTTTTCATAGAAAACAGAAGCTCGCGGAAGTTCTGCCGCGTAATTTACGGATAGTGTGTTGTTAATTGTGATGCTGGGTGACTGCAAACTACTGTTTTTTAGGTTCGATAAATTTTCTATTCATATTTATTCTCATTTTCTATCATCGGTATTTAGTCGGATAAAATCATCAATACTACTTATATTATAATGCTGAAAAGATTTTTTGTTTGTTTATTTGCTTACGCTAATCTCTGAAATTACCAAGTACATTGAAAAAAGAACTATACGGAGAGCGGAGCAGGAAACCAAGACGGATAAAAAAAAATCATGCGGACAAAGACGCGGGTAAGAGCTTGTAATAAAATAAATGTCGACGAATGAAGTAGGTAATTATTTTCTTTACTTTCCTTTTATTCCATATACCTAAGTGTTTCTTAGAAAATCGTCAGACAACATTGATTTGAAGAACAAATAATATTATAATATGACGGATTGACACATTTATTTTTTCTTTATTTGAAGACAAAAAATCTTCCCTTAGTAAGAAATTAAATTTAACTCACCATTTTTAAATAGCTTTGAGTAAGGAGGGTATGTATATATTGCATCAACAATTAAACCTTCTTAGCTCAATTGTAGATCCCCTAAACAATCTTACATGCGAATGACCTCATATGATCGCAAGCTTTGAACTATTATCTACTTACGGATCCCCAATTTTTTTTAAAAATAACATCCTTACAGCTCTCAGAGATAACGTAGCTTAATATTAAAGAATTTTCACTATCAGATCAGTACTTCCGGACATTATCGCGTCCAAATAAACAAACAAAGTTCTTATAATATTAGTAGTATATTGATTTATAAGACCTTGGAATATTCCACCATAGACAAATTGTCGCCGTGTCAATGATTTGCGTCAACTTGTATTAAGTAACTGAAATTAATGGTATGTGCATAAAATATGAGATAACATTAATCGGAGGGTGTGTAGAGACCCTTAGAGTTAGTCGTGTCACTCGAGTCACGGTGGGGCTGCCAACCTGTTACTGCTCATTGCATTGAAATCATCAACTTTTATACCTATTTCATTATCTGTGCCAAAGCGCGGTTTGGCGCCGCGTGCTGCATAACCCGTTGAAGTACTACGGCAGAGGTCACCAATTAGTTTTATTTGAGGACCGTATTTGAAAACTACTATAATTAAAAAATATAAAAAAACGACTGCAAAAATTGCACATTGTACTTTGATAACTCGTCAGTTTTTTTACGACGTTTTTTATTTACAGTGTTATATATTTTTTAAATCTGCTTGTCAAATTCTAGAATATAAACATAGACACGAACAGATTCATTAAAAAAAAAAAATTGAGGCGGGTATTAATTTAAGTTTTAAATTTTAATCTTTTTATTTTTAACTAACATAAGTTACTCGGAACGATGCAAGGATTGTAACGATATCTCATACATCTAAATCGGTTCAGGCGTTTAAAAGTTATTGTGGAATAAAGAATCTCATAGTATACATACATACATACATTAACCCTGAACACATAACACTCCTTTTTTTGAGGCAGTCGTGTAAATATGAGACTGTCGCGGTCCATTCGGTAATAACAAATAAAATACCTACATATTTTTACTAAGGAAGACTGGGCTAAACTAAAACGCCACGTATATTTATTTTGTTATTCATATGAATATTCTGACAAATTTAAATAATAGTTTTAGGGAATGAAGTTTACAGTTTTTTACGGTCCGCACAATATACGTCGGGCGGTCCGGACACGGATCGCGGTCCGCCATTTGGTGACCCCTGTACTACGCGGTATAATGAAGCGACAGTTATAGTGGTCGCACAGTGGTCGAAATTCGATTGTAATGCATTAAGTATTTTCCTATTTCAATTTTATTTGACTACCTCATTGGTCTAGTGGGTGGGCAGTGTTATTGGGTTTTCCATCAGGAATTTTAGTTGTATGCACAGGGATAAAGTAACCACGTTTCTCTACTAATACTAAAAACTGAAGTGTTTTTTCGTTTGTTACTAATCTCAAGAAATACCAAACGGAATAGAAAAAAAAATTTTGAATTTGATAGCCAGATTTATGAGCAATAGCATAGAATATCACGCGACAACCCGCGGAAGCGGAGCAGTAACCATCGTGAGGAAACATGGACTTACTGTTCCACTCAAACCATGTCAGAGGCCCTTGAGGCGGTTTCGAAACTCTGACACTAGGTTGTGTGGGGTCGTAAGACCTTACTGCCCACACGATAAAGAAGAACATAACGCGGGTGAAGTCGCAGGTCGAAGCTTGTTTACGTATAAAAACAAAAGCATAATTGTTTTTACACAAGAAAACTACAAGACAATTTTGGCAATGTAATAAATAAGATAATAAAATGAGTCGAGAAAAAATATGTGTCTCCAATTAAGCTCGTTGAATTTTTAATAACTATACAAAGCAATAAAGACAGGTGTGTCTTTAAGGAATTATTATAGTTTCTTAATAAGAAATTAATAATGAATCGAATTAGCTATTAATGGACAATCATTTAAAAACGGACTTAAATTACTTAATTTTGTTGCCCCAGTAATTATTTCATTTATATGTGCCCAGTTGATGGCAATAGACTCCCTATTACATGGGATTTAAACATAACTGGCGAAATGTGGGTGTACTAAAGGGTACAACTCTGCCTAACCCTTCGGGAATTACAGGCGTGATGTTAAGTAAATAATATTCAACGCCCATCTTATATGAGAAAAATGTGACACTAGCTTTAGCACGTGACTTCGTCCGCGTGGTTTTTTTTCCCCCGCGTTAATTTATTTTATTTACGGTTACTGCTCCGCTCACATTGGTCGTAGCGTGATGTTATATAGCCTATAGCCTTGCTAGATAAATGGACTATCCAGCACAAAAACATTTTTTCAATTCGATCTAGTAGTTCCTAAGACTAGAGAGTTCAATCAATCAGACAAATAAACTCAAATTGTAGCTTAAAATACCATAGGAGTAGCTTTTGAGTTTTTCCATTACAAACAAAATTACAATTTTCTTCTCTTTATATATTTTAAGTACATGAATAAACTTGTTCAAATTCAATTTCCTAAACTTATCTACAGAGTAATATTTCAGTCAAATCCGAACTTCTAACCCGTGCACTACTACGAGTTAAGCAGCTTACTCAAATAGTACAGAGATGGCGCCACCTGTTGCTATATCAAATATCACGACTCATCGTCTGGATTAAACTCAGTCTTAACTTTCGGGTTTTTATTCTTAAGCGACCCTTCATAGTACAAGGACACTATAGAGTGTTTCTTACAAAAGGCCCACCACCATCTGAACCCTGTCAGACCTATGAACGAGAACCCTGGGTCCCTTATCCTTCTCAATTTCTCTACGTAAGGTAGTACTTCTTTTAAGGACTTTTTAGTGCGTCTGTTATAAGGAGAGACGTTGGTTTCGCAGCAGAAGTCTAACACGGCTCTTTCTTCGTTGGCTAAGAGACTGGCCTCGTCTAAGACGGCCATTCGCTTAGATTTTCCTAGTATGTTATCGTAGAGAGTTCCCTTAGGTATGCCGTAGTGTGTGGCTGCTTGCGTGAACCTCATTCTCTGTGTGACGACGGCCTGGACTGCTTCTTGGAGTTGACTCTGTGTCCACGTAGGTGACTTCAGCTTGCGTGTGCTATGACCGTGGTAATCTGACAGGTAGGGGGAACAACACACATTTTCAACATAAATAAATCCGTGTTAATGTGATGCAGTAGTTATATGAATAGTAGTCAAACATTGATATACAAAAAAACAGATGAACAGACCTTTTAACTTATATTAAATCAATTACAATCATATGTCCTTTGATTAAAGTCTCTTTTTGAACGAAAAAAAATGAGTGCACATTTTCTTGAATTCTACCCTCATTTTTTTATCATTTTTTCAATGTATCCTTGCGTTTTTTGTATACCAATGTAACCCAATTATTGAAACATTATTATGAATATTTCTTAAACCGATACTTTGAACATTTTGCTATTATTTTATGAACAATAAAATACTTATGGACATAATAAGTATCCTATAAAATATTTTCATTATTACTTTATAAACAGTAAAATATACAATAGCCGTTTCCGTAGATTGAAAATACTCTCGAAGATTGTCTAGATTAGAACGGTTTCGATTTGTCCTAGATTTTCTGAATAAAAAACGTGCGTGGAATATCAGCTACAGGTTTGTGCTATGCCTATGAATGAGATAGGTGGCTTAAACTAATATGTAGATAGATAGGTGCACATGGGAATGTTTTAAATCTTAATGTTTGTTTGTACGAGCGCGACGGGTTTCCACCAGGAATGGGATGAAACTCCAACAGCGCGCCTTTTTAACGCGCTTGTGATTTTCTTTTGGCATACCGAAAGTTTAATTAGATATTTTAGGTAAATATGCGCTACAATGTATGTTATAAATGCTTCGATAAACATAATTACATACAACACTATCATCATAAGCTAGAAAACTAGCGACTTTCATGTCTCACAAGACCCACCTACATATTGGTGCCGATTCCCTTGTTCACGAACTAGACTAAATTGAGAGAATTGATATCTCTTACTAACATACAGCGAAAGAAAAAGACGGTTACATTAGTTAACAAATTAGTTTTGCTATGAACTTTTCCATATTTTCAATCTATACGTTTTATGATGTCAACTGTAATTGTATGTATGGATGTGTCGGATTGAGTAAATTTAACAGGTTTTATTTGCAATAGTCTCTTTCTTGTTATATTGGACAGAAAAAGATAGAAGTAGTCTAATTTTATTAACTACATTGCGTTGCTTTTGTATGCCTGTAAAGGTAATCTATAAATTTCTCTAACAGTAGGTACATACAGTAGTTGGCATCAAAACTCTAACAATGTTGCATTGAGCTAAAATAATAGTGTTTCTATATTATTTTCTCACGTTATAATGACAGTAAAGAATAAGAAGTTATTATCAATGAGAAGTATTTGCAATAAAATACAGTGACTGACTATGTTTTGCTATTTATTATTGTATTATAATGCGCGAACTATCAATAAAATGACTAGAAACGATTCAGTCATCAGAATGTCTATTATTATAGTCACGCACGAATATGTTTCTATTTTCAACATTAATTACTCATACGAATAGGTGTTAGGTAACAGCTATCTACTGCATCGACAACACACGGATTTTGAACTGAATCAAAACAAAAACAAAACAAAAAAAGCATGCAATGCACAAAATCTACAAAAAATATCACACAATATCAATCACCTAAGCCTTTCCCAACTATGTTGGAGTCGGCTTCCAGTCTAACCGGATGCAGCTGAATACCAGTATCTTACATGGAGCGACAGCCTATCTGGGTAATACGATACCCCTTAGTAAGATTGATTGTCAGACTTTCGGGCTTCTGACGACCCGTAACGACTGTCAAAGTTCCACGTAAGACAGCCGGGATCAACTGCTTGTCGTGCTTTCCGAGGCACGGAGGAGTCTCGGTGTGTAAAGATGGTCACCTACCCACGGACCAACTCCGGCAAGCGTAGCTTAACCTGATGGATCGGCCCGTGAGGCTGTTATTACTTAGCCACGAGCTCCTCTCCACACACAATAAAATAATTCAAATAAAAAACAAACAAATGGAAGGCAGAAAATAGTAGATTTGAATAGAATTAAAAAAAAACAACGAACCTGCAATTGCTGCCGATGTGGAGGCTCCTAGCCAGGCCTGGGAGTTTTCAATCATTTTGGCCTGCGAACAAAAAGAAAGTCATTAAAAATCTATAAAACAGTAGTCGCTTGCCGTGTCTGTCTGTGTGTCCGCTTAGTTCTTCTAAATTACACAATAGATTTTGATATGGTTTTCACATTTGAAGCTTAATAGGTAGGTAGGTAGGTACATAATATATTTAATCGACGTAGCATAGAAATCTCGATCTTTCGACATGTGACGACAAAGTTGGTGCAGTGGCTGAGGGATTGGCTGCTGCGCTGTGTGTTGCGGGTTCGATTTTCGCACGGAACGAATATTTGCATGGCCTACAGGTAGTTATTCCAGGTCGGTCGATGTGAGGGCCACGATATAGAAGAAATTCAAAGAGTGGAGAAAAGTTTTATTTTAAAAAACACAAGTTTTATTGAAAATAATTTTCGCTTATACCTTTTATAAGTAATGAGAAAGAAACAATTCCAGTAACTAAAAACGTTTAAAATGTAGTCGCAATCTCATCTTAGCGAAAATCAATGTCAAAAACTTGAGAAAAATGTAAGTAAACTACAGGTATTTTTGACAGAAAATACAGCCTCTCTGATCACCATAGGAACTACATAACTAAAGCCATTTGAACCATTAAACTTGTCGCAGCCGTATGTGCAACCACAGAGATTTTTTGTTGTAAAAGTTGTACGTGTATGGAAGGGGGGGAGACCCATCATGTGGCAAAGAGGTGTCACATGCAATAAAAATATCATTTTTTTCCCCTGAAACTGTTTACGGTTTTGCTCGTGAATCAACCGAACGGATATCGTACATTTGAAATGAAAACAATACAACGTGAGGAAAACTCACACTTACCAATGAATGGCACAAACATCAGAAACAAAATGGAGCTTTATTCCCTTTCATTAACAATGTAATGGACCCGCACATAGGTAGTAAAGTATATAAAACAGCGTTCTAAATCTTGTGCCGACACAATTACAACAAAGGTTTAACTAGTCGGCTTCATTACCGTACAATAATAATAACGGTCAGATGAAAAAGAACAATTCGTCAGTTAATTTACAATTTCCCATCTCGTACAGGAAGTTTACGATTGCACATTTTATCGATCGCTACTGTAGATCACGCGTCGATCGGACGCGCCGCCCGCGCCGCCGCGCCGCGCCGCTCAAGCGCACGTTTATTTACGTCCACCCTGTAATTGTTGGAGCAAAGAGCGGCATTTCTTTGTGCCCAGCGCTACAACTAAACATTATCGAAGTTTTAATTGTGAACGCAGACAAAAGCCGGCCATTTTACGGCGGCAATAACGGAACGCAGTTCAATCTACAAATAAAATCTTTTATTAAGTTAGCCGGGCGACGACGCGCGCGCCGCTAGTCGTGTTTACGAAACGCACACGTGCCCTAAGTACCGGTTGAAACGTTCCGATGTATTGTTTGTTTACCCGAATAAAACACTAAAATCCAATTCAATAACAAAGAATTAAAGATCCCGAAATAAAATTTATTGCCAGTGTACGATAAAATAGATTTATGTAGGCGCAGGCGGGTGGAGGGGGGCAGAGGGGGGGGGGGGGGGGCGAGAGGTGCGGCGGAACGCGACCGCCTCGGTCATATTATTAAATTAGGTACACTCGGTCAACTAAATAACAATCTGTTAAATTTTTATGATTAGAACCAAGACATATTGTAGGCACAAATGAAGAAGTTGGTCAGAGGACGTGGAGCATTGAGCTTGTAGTGTCAATAAAGTGTCGTTATGTACGTGTGACGCGTGTCAGAGGTGTAACGGCGTGCTCGGGACGTTGCAGCGGTGGGTGGGATATGTATTGCTAACTTGTTGAGTCGTGCCACGTCATCGACGTAAGCAGCTGGCCCGATGACGAGGGTAAGGGGGCGAAATCGGCGACCTGTGTGCTCCGTAACCTGTACCAACCATAACCACTAATATACAGGAACAACTGTCTCGTCTAGGCATTGGTTACCCTCTGTAATACCGCGTAATCTGTATTGTTTTATGCCTGACTTACAGATTTTGAAAAATTATTTAGGTCTTCCGTAAATTAAATGCACAATTATATCTGTAGACTAATTAAAAACTATAACTATGACAGTATGTTTAAGCCAATTATGTTTAATTCCAGTGAAATAGGGGGGCAAGCCTATTGCCGGGCACAAACTCAGACTCCGAGGCTGCTACTGAGAAGGAACCCATGACCTAATGCTCAGCAGTCACCACTAGACAAACGAGACAATAAAAATAATAAGGTACTAAAAGTATTTAGGTAACTAAAAATAATAAAATACTACTTGAGCATCGTATTTCATTCCTATATGTCCCGAGTCCAATTACCGTCCAGTGACCAGTGGATGTCACAAAACTTAGTTTCCTAACGGGCTTAGTAGAGAGAGAACTAGTAGAGACACTCACTAACTAACTTAATCTTAGACCTAAAAGTTTTAAACGGAATTGAATCTTTAAACCGATCCTGTTGTAAATTTTTAATTACACCTTACTCATCATACACAGAATTAGATGGAAAGTGACAAAAAATTATAGGTAATGCTTTCATAGAAAATGTTTTGTAGATAGTTTTAAAATTCGAATTAAATAAACGCTTCTTCGGCATCATGAAGTACATTGTCGCGTATGTAAAGACAGACAGAGTGATCTTGTACCTATATGAAAGCCTCGAGTTAATCAAATTATCGTATTCATATCTATCTGCGAGTACATATACACGTTCGCCTCCCTTCCATGAAAGCGGAGCGCTTCGGATTATGGTGCCATCCATTGATGTCAGTAACTAACTCGATCACTTCCCATCAACTACCGCCCGATGGCTGCTTTGACATGGCAACGCCATAATCTAAAACCCTCACATAAGTCGCGTTTACAGGTGTAAAGAACGACCGAACCTGAATCCTGTTTGTTTTCGAATTGAAAATCGTAAGCAGAAAGCATAAAAACAATTATAACTGTTTTGCCAAATCGAGACGGAAAAAAATTATGACAGAAGTTTTGGTCGAATCTGAGACTTTCAATTAACATAGCCTTACGTGTGCGTAAAAGAAAAATCTAGCACCATCTGTGCGAATAACTTCCTAGATAGCAAATGAGTGCAATCCAGCGCATTAGTCGGTCATTATTTATGTTATTCCGGCGGCTGCGCGGCGTGGCGCCCCTCTAATCGAAACTTTGCGTACGAAACGCAATAATAAACTTCCGCGGTACCGCGCAATTACTGTCTACGTATGTATACGCGTAATAAGTCCGCGTCAGTCGGCCCTAGCGTACGATTTACGCGAAATTTAATTTCGCTGTTTTATAATCAAGGTACTCACTGTGCTGGCTGCCTATCGCTGGCTAGTGGCCGAACATACGGAGAAACAAAAGAGAACGCCCATGTTGGCTAAACAACTTTTTTTTTACTGGTCGAAAAAGGCTGAAGACTGATGTCCCAAAACATAAGCAGCAACATAGCAGAGTCGACTAGATCAACTGATAATAAACCTAGCCTACCCTAATGAATAATGGTTTTCTAGTATCTTATTTTATAGGTGTCGGTCGGATCCTAATGTTCACGCTGTTTTGAATCTCCAACTGATTTTCTATTTATTTTATTCCGTATTGTTTAACCATCCTGCGAGTTCCTTTCAATTTGCTATAATAATAACGCTTATGCTATTTCCCCGTTAATACAGGGTGATTCATTTGTTCCGAGATACAGTTGGCGAAGAATGGCGGGGGAAAGGGGTGAGGGGGGTGAAAGGGTGACGCTCCGAGGGGCGAAGGATAAAACTAATCACACATCCTCTTCATAGAGTGTAGTGTGGGGTCACTCTGATAGACGCCAGCGGGAGGAGCTGCTGAAAACTGAAAACATACCGAAGATTTATGCGGTAACTCGAAATTGAGTCGAGTGTAACTTGTTGGCTTCTGTTTTTATTTTCACCAACCGTGGAATAAATGTATAATTTGTTTTAACTTATAGTGGTGATTATTTGGCGTACGTTTTTGAATGTCAAATGTCAAATACTGGCGTCGTAAAGTTCACAGACACATCTGTAAAGACAACGAAAAAAAAAAGGTGTAAGTACAAACTCATTCCGTAAAGCTATAAACTAGAAGCCTACACATCACAATTAAAGCCTGTCGGCTCTGGCACAGTGGCGCTCCGCCTCTACGTCGCTGCTGCATTATCCATTTCCGCATTAGTGTCTTTTTGTTCCCCGTTTGATTGTTTAAACGTGCGTCGATGCGGTATCCAGTGGTTATTATTTCCACTCCTCTCACTCGAAATGGCCTTAGTCGATTGTGGAAAAATGCTTCTCTTATTGTTAGTGAAGGAACAATAAGCGCCTTCATTTTATATGTTTACAGCGTCTGAAGCTTGATAAGCACTTTACCTCTCTATTACACATACGCGGTCCGCGCCATTGTTCGTGTGCGCCATTTCATTTTTCTTTTAAAACGTTTTTATGTAAAGTTTGGTGTGTTAACTAAGGGGTGAATTTGGTTATTGGGGGGGGGGGGGGGGGTTTAGCATACATTTCTTTTGGAAGTTAATTACTTCGTACACTGTAGTGTATGAATTTAGGTTTGGTACCAAATGTTTGGTACAACAGTCTAAAGTCGTGATTAATAAGATAATATAGAATGGAGCCAATGAAATTTGATTATTTTATATTCTATCAGGTATTCCTTATAACTAGTAGTATGCAATGATAACTGCATAATTAATAACGCGTTGTCTCTTGTCCCGTTTCTTGGTATGCATGGCATAATAAATTATACGGCAGCCATACTTATTGTGGAATTACTGTCATTATTGTGGAAACACAATCTACACTTAAAAATTGATAGTTATAAAAAACCGCAAGTCGGCAACACGACACACGCTGTATATCGCTTCACGAATCACATTTTGCTTTTAGCGACCTTATACTTACTATCCATGGTCTCATTTCCATTGATACTGTAATAATCTTGTGACATTTTCAGTAACATTTGTCGTTCTGAAATTAATCCTAGTTTGTATGATATTAAAGCTGATATTAGAAGGAATCATTATGTTTTTGCATTGTTATATTGAGTTGGGGTTATAAAGAGCGGAATAAACCATGGTCGTGAAGTTATTGTTGTTTACGACCAAGATACACAATTTTCCGCTATTCATATTATTATGATAGAGGTTTGAGAGATATTAACTATGAAGTGAACTGAATATTATTTTATTTATAGTCTCCGCCTGGCTTTCTCTGTTAGCCATGCTAATAATCGACAAATAGCGCAATGATAGATTTAAGGAAAGTGTCTAAAATTATTTTACTTCAATTGTAATGGCTTAGTTTATAATAAAAAAAATGTTGTTTTGGAACAAAGTGATAGTGAGTCGATTATAATATTTAAAAAAAATATATATTTCTTCTGTTTCGTGGGTGCGTTTACAAACATAAATATAAACTTACTAGCACTTCCCTAGCGACTTCGTTTGCGTGATTTTTCTTACATATTCCTTTTTTTACAATAAAATACGCAAGCCTATAGCACTCAGTGATAACGTAGCTTCTAATTTGCGAAATAATTTTCAAAATCGGTTCAGTAGATCCAGAGATTACCCTACAACATCCTAAACTTTACCTCTTTATAATATTAGTATAGAAATACTCGTATACAGATAAACCACTGGACTTATTCAGACACTCGGCACCGCTATTTGTAGGCCATACAAATATTTGTTCCGTGCAGGACCGATGGATGTTATCAAATGTAATTTAATTTTTTTCCCTTGTTCACAAACTAGACTAAATTTAGAGAATTGACATCTCTTACTAACATACAGCGAAAGGAAAGGACGGTGACATTCCGTGACATTAAAGAACTAAGTTAGCGATGTCAAATTAGTTTTGCCTTGAACTTCTCCGTATTTTTAATCCACACGTTTTAAGATGTCAACTATAACTGTATGGATATGTCAGATGGACTAAATTTGACAGCTCTTATTTACATTAGTCTCTTTCTTATTTTATTGGACAGAAAAAGATGGAAATAGTCTAATTTTAGTCTAGTTTGTGAACAAGGGAATCGGCACCAATAAACAGTTCATTAATTAAGTTTCAATAGAAAACTTCAACTATATCTGACGACCCTGGAACCTATCTTTTTTGTTGACATATACATCATAATTTACGTCACCCTAAATACTCGAACTTTTACGGACTTCACTAGCTTCTGGCCACAACTTTAGATATTGATGGACGCTACTGATGACTTGTGGATGAGTTGGATGTGGATGAGAGCCAACTATATACCTTTATACCTGGTAATTAGGAACCGATACTTTTACACCTGATTGTTCTCATGATAACAAACAAGTTTCCAAAAGTTTTTTTTTTTTTTTAATTTGCGATTCACATGACCTCATCTACCCCGAAAGAAAAACCAAAATAAAACACAGAATCAACTGTGGCTTCTTCTTTATCGTGTGGGCATTAAGGTCTTACGACCCTACATACCCTAGTGTCAGAGTTCCTAAACCGCCTCAAGGGCCTCTGACATGGTTTGAGTGGAACAGTAAGTCCAGGTTTCCTCACGATGTTTTCCTTCACCGATGCCGGTGATGTCCAAGATAAACTTTAGAAAGTACATATGAATGGAAAAATTCACATTGGTACTTGGCCGGATTTGAAACCACAACCTCATGCAAGAGAGGCGGGCGCCTTAACCACTGGGCCATCACGACATTTTCGCAAAATGTGGGTATACCAACAGGCGTGATGTGTCAGCAGTCGCGAGACCAACGGTACTGTCTTAAATGTAACACCACAAAAGATAAATCGAACACTGGTTTAATAATGTCTTTACTTGACAATAGTCTACTAGAATAGTAGAAAGGATAAAACTGATGTTCAATGGCGGTAGAGTAGCTGTTGTTCCGGACTTCCGAAGGGAAGCCGGTAGAAGTCGAGTTCTATAGAGACTTCAACACTGATATAGACTATAATAGAAACGCTACGAAGAACGCTATAAACAATACATTAACTTGTCGTCTATCCATACGATTTCACGACTAAACCACAGAACCGATTTTGATGAAATTTGGTACGGGGAAGTTTGGACACCAAGTAAGGACGTAGGCTACTTTTTATACCGCGACTACGTCTGCGTTCGCGATAGCCGACATTTACGCAGACGATGTCGCAGGGAACAAGCTAGCACAATATAAACGGATTGAGTGTAGCAGTAAAGTAAAATAAGTAAGTGTCTTTATTATAATTTCACACCAGCTGTAGCTAATTCTACATTGTAAACTATATTTTCTTGATACTATACATTATTATTGTAAAAAAAATGGCTATGAATGTGTGCTTGAAAATTGTATGCTTCAGTGAATGAATGAATATTATATTCTTTTGTTATCAATAGAATAGAAAATAGATAATATAGTAATAACTGTTACAAAACCTTGTCTTTGAGGTCGCACGCGCGCCTACAGAACTCATGCTCCTGATTTCAATATCAGACATGTTAATCGACTGTTTTTTTGTCAAACATAACATAACATAACATCACGCCTGTAATCCCCGAAGGGTTAGGCAGAGGTGTACCCATTAGTACACCCACATTTCGCCAGTTATGTTTTTAGTCCCATGTAATAGGGGGCGAGCCTATTGCCATCAACCGGGCACAAATCCAGACTCCGAGGCTGCTACTGAGAAATTCCTGATGGAAAAACCCAATAACACTTTGCCCGACCTGGGAATCGAACCCAAGACCTCATGCACAGCAGTCGCGCTTGCGACCACTAGACCAACGAGGCAGTCAAACTTGCTTCGTTTTTTTAACTCGATTTAATTTATGTCCTTGGTTACTGCTCCGCTCCCGTGGGTGGTAGCGTGATGTTATATAGCCTATACTTTTCTCATGAAACTGTATATCATAATACAAAAAGATTTATCTAATCCGACAGGCGATTTTAGAGATTAGCGCGTTTTAAGAAACTAACAAAAATATCTTCAGCTTTATTAAATTTATTAATAGATACTCAGTAAGTAGCCTGTGGTTGGTTTGTGAGGTATAATAACGAAAAGTTCACTATTCCAATAAGCCATTGCTAGTGAAATGAGGGTGTATTTTTATGGAAGTATATATAGTACACCAACATTTTACAGTGTTGCCTCTGCTTACCCTTTCAAAGAAAACAAGCGTGATTATGTTAAGCATTTGTAAATACACGTCTAAAAGAAAAACAAACTGAAAATCATTACAGCACCCGAAATCTTTTAATTCTTAGCATTAATTACTAAAAACAAACGTCGTCCCGTAGCGCTGTTTGTTTTAAACATTAGTATATATGCTTATGTTAAACGGGAGGAAATTTATTTGACTTAGGCGTAGTTTCAGTGTTGGCGACGATGTAAGCAAGACAAACATGTTAATTTTCACCCGCTCTCCTATCACCTCCACACCCCACCCTGTACCTAGTAGGGTTGCCAAATATGTGTTTTAAATATGACATTTATTTGATGTGTTTATAAAGTTGTCTTAGTGGCTTCAGTGTTTATGCTAAGTCGCCTAATTACATAACTTTCTTGCAATGTTAACCCGTTGTCTCTCTGCTAAAAAACACAAGAGCGGCGCACACACAATTATATGTATTTTTCTACGGCGAACACACGAACTGTGCCGCCAACTTCGGACTTGGCGTAGAGAATGTTCGCCCGCAGTCAAAGGGGCCTTCCTTTCATTTTTAATTGAAAAAAAAAAATTATTGGCTACAATGGATTATATTTAAAAATCACAAGTGATTGCAAGTGTTTAGAGCAATTGGGGTGTTGAATGAATGAATTGCATGTATTTTTTTTTAATCTTATATATTTCTAATCATAAACAATGATGTAGTATAGGTGGTGTTTAGAGGCTTGCAGGAGTTTACTGTCCACACATAAACAGTCCAGCCTGCGCAGTTTTGTACTTTGAGTAGGATTAGCAACTTGCCCAGGTCTAGGTATCGGGTATCTATTTCATATTGACACCGTCCGTACCTCGGAATGCTAGCTAAGCCGAGAGTCCCGGCTGTCAATCGTAGATATTTGACAGTCGTTTAGGGTTGTCAGTACCTAAACCGAAAATCGAACCACCAGATTTCAAACCGACCCCAACAGATGGGGAAACACTGGGCAAGTGATGTATTTTGAATACCGGATGACAGCCCTATCTAAACGCTTCCAATTACAACATGGCCTGTTAGAGGGCGCCCTGAATTATATACCGACAAGTTTGACGAACATTTATTTTTAATTTACAAACGTTTCTCGTACTGTACGATACGATAGCGCACGAAATTACACATGCTCGATGTATTATTCACGATGGATGTCAAACGGACTTCCTTGCATATACGGATATACTGAATTTAGTAATGTGCTTATTAATATTTAAGAATAAATGTAACCAATGTTAGAGAGAACGATTGTAAAAATATATTTTTAAATATAAACTTTACAAAGGAAGTATTTTTTCAAATTGTCCTTTCAAAATTTGTTTTTCTCATGTATAAGTCACACAATACCTAACCGTATATAAATTGGGTGATCAAACAATCACTCAAAGGTCCAACGTAAAAACTGACGAATACAATCGTATCAGCCAAACTCTGCTTCGGAAAAGTTTGAAAATTAAAAAGTTGGAGGCAATTCACGCGGCGGGCGACAGCCATTAACATCAAATACGACTTTTCCGTATTAGCATTTACCCAGAAAATGCCTATACCTTTCCAAAAACATAATTGAAACGTGAATGATTGAAAGGACATGAAAGTACAGTATCCGTTTTAATTTAAATTAAGAAGGGTTCATCTGGATATTTATTTGTTTGTTATTTTATCGTGTTAACCTGTGCTGTAAGTTTTCCATTACGACAGGGCATCGGAAGTGTTGCTCCTAAACTAGATAAGTTACAAGGTAGCTAAGACCGAAGATCGGTACTCTACCCACTAAGTAGGTTAACCCTCAATCAGGCTATGGATTGAACATTTAACATTAAGCAGTAAAATTATGCCTGTGCTTTTCCAACCATGTCAATAATCAGGTACATAATACTAGCCTATTGTTATCCCACTTCGGGGCAAAAACGTCTTCTCATACGGAGAAGGCGCGAGTATTGATCACCGGGTCTACTCATGGCGGATTGGCGACTTTAGATTTACTTATACAAGTTATAAGTCCAAGTTTTCTACGATGTTTTCCTTCATCGATGTCTCTGATGTCCAAGTAACAATGAACAATCTTTATTATTATATTAATATTAACCTAAACTTACGAATGATTGCACGATACAAATGATTTGCAAGTTAATACATAATCCCATAATTAGAGACAACACACGGGTACCCCACACACACGAATATCTGTGGGACAATTTGTTTTTCACCTGCGGCATTATCGCCCGGGTGATAATTTCGCTCGTATGTGGGGACGCCATTCAACGTGCACCCTGTAACAACAGTCAAGTAGAGGACACGTCGCGCGACGTCTAGGGTGCTACCTCCACACACGGCCGTGAAAACGGACGACGCAACACATGAACCTCCTTAACCCTAATTAACCGGACGAAAGCGAAAACGCGCGAAAAAAGAAACGAGTTTTATAATTCGGGAAGCTAGTTACCCGCACGTCGAGCCAGGCTCTCTCCTTTTGTTTTTTAATTAGTTGCCGCTTAAACTTTTGCGCGTTTTTCGCTGCTCATTTTGTTTGCTACAGTTATTTTTTTCCCGAACTCTTTCTATTGCGCTTTCAGGGACATGCATTAAGCTTTGGCGACTCCTCGAGTGTTCACGAATAATATTAATAAACTAACATAACTAAGTGAAGTCACAATAAACATGAGGAACACGAACATTGTTTCCGTATTAATGTACAAATCATGGATAGGGGAGAGGCATTCAGCCGTAATGATTAAACATTACACCCCATTTGCTTAAGGAAAACAGAAATAAAATAAGATGATTTTATCATAACAAGAGGAAGGCGAGGCGCCAGTTTCGCTTACATTATTAAAACAAAACAATAGACACACAGACGAACATACGCAGTACTAATGTAGTAAATTAATTATAAACAGGGCGCGGAAACTCTCCGTCCCCGTCTTAACAGACGATTAGTAATTGCGTTATCGTTCAATTTGTGCCATTAGTTGTCGAGCATGGCCGTCGACGAATGAAATTTCGATTTATTTAATGTCCGACCTTCTTTAGTATTAATATTAATTAATATTATTAGAGCCGACGCGGCATTAAGTGGATGCTGAACTATTATAAAATGAGGAACATTGTAGCTTTCACGTAAATATCATTAACTTTTTCTAAGTGCATAATTTAATAGGAACACAATACAAACTATTGAAAATAAAGAAAACGCTCTGGGTAACACGCAGTTCGTCTTCTAATCATGGACTCCAGTTGAAATAAAGTAGCAGCAGTTAATTAATATAATAATATTAATTATCTGCAGACTTTCATGGACACCAATAGGAAAATAACATATAATCTTTTCATTTGTGTGTATCTCGGCGATGTCGTTTGCGGATAATCGCGACAGATAGCGCCTATGATACAAACTATAATAAACGATTTATTACTACCGCGTACCAAGAAACGAGGATAATACAAAAACAAAAGGGGAAAAATGCTTCAGTACTTCATTTGTTTACAGAAGTAGAGAAGCGAATAAAGAAGAAAAGAAATAAGAAGAATAAGGAGGTAATCCAACAGGCGTAGACAAGCGGGTAGACAGAGCCTATTAAACCAGAGCCGCGGAGTAAAGAGGTGTCGCAGAGGCGTCGGCCACGCACAATACGTCTCGCCTCGCGTCCCAACAATATCCTCGTGTTTACATTCCCGGCATAATTCCTTTGAACTCGCATGTGGGCCCGAGGAAACGTAAAATAAACAGAACTTTCTCGTAATGTTTAATTAAATTAATCAGTTGGTTGATTAGTCGATGGTTCGCCGGCGTTGGCGTAAACAAAGCGCGTCGGCGGCGTGGTCGGGCTTTGATCTAGCGACTCACTCTCATCTCCACTATTGTTATATATTTGTGAGGTTCCCGCCGCACGCCGCCAGCTGCCGGCGCCTCGCGCCTCTTGCGCCATAGGGATGACACGCACCATCGTTTTGCATTTTATACATCAAAAGAGAAAATACCTTGTTAGGAACAAGGTTTTCTCTGGTTTTCTAAATATTTATTTTGCAAAATTTAATAGTCAAACTATGTCCAGTTAGTTACGTTTATGTTTATAACATGATCAGAGCTAGACAGTAGGTAGTAGGTACACCTGTTTGTTCCAATTTAGGTACTGCTGTGAGATTATGAATCCACTCAAGCAGAACAGTTGGTTTCAAGCAGATAATGGCAACTAAATTACTACTGTGTTCAATATTCCTGGATTAATTACTGGCAATGTGCTGTGATCATGTGGTTATCGTTACGTCAAGATCGTGAATAGATATCGATTTTGCGATAGTCGATCTTCTATGATACACAAATAAAAAACGATTTTTAAAAAACTACAAAATATACTCTTTTACCCAAAAAAGAATCATCCAAATCAATTCATAATTGGCGGAGAAATAGTGTAACAAACATACAAAAGAAAAAAACACATGCTGCCGAATTGAGAACCTCTTTTTGAAGTCGGTTGAAAATACAATTCTATATCTATTTTTGACCCTCCTTTTGTGGTCACTCAGAAGCTTTAAACGTATCAAATACAATCCGTTCAATTGTTTCGCTGATAAAAGGACTCTCGAAGCATGGCCTTGTTTTGAACATGAATTGTTTATTTTTGAATTAATACCAGCCCTCATAAATAGATTGTTTACCAGTTATTATTATTAGAAAAAATAAAGTACGGACTTTCATATAGAAAGTAACTAGAAGCATTTAGATATGTTCTATAAACATCACAACATCGGGGCTATGCTCGGAGTCTCTCTGCGTGATCGAATCAGAAATGAGAAGATTCGTAGACGAACCGGCCTGGAATCTGGCCGAAGGGGCCGTAACGTTCTTGAGTGGAGACCACGCACCGGCAAGCGCAGATTAAGACGACCCACAAGGTGGACAGACGATCTAATGAAGACCGCGGGATTGCGCTGGACTGAAGCCGCTTCCATTCGGTCTTATTAGAAATCTGTAGGGGATATGCTGGCTGATATGATGATGTTCTATAAAATCACATAACTTATCTTCCATCATCCTTGCCCGCACATCTATCAGCCATTATCTAACTCAATCTTAATTTCCTTTCTGACCATTGGCTAAAATATAAAATTGAGTCAATTTGGAGAAAAGCGAAAGAAAGGGAAGGTCGCCTGGAAGTAGCATAACGCTTGTTCCTTTCGTGACGATTGGCAGTTAACTTCTGCTGCTAGTCGCGTTAGGGTCCTTTTGTTCATCCTATGTGTCATCTTCATCATCATATCAGCCTATAGCCGTCTACTGCTGAACATAGGCCTCCCTCAAAGAGAGTATGGTACCTGTATACAGCATGGTATGTGTACAGAGGTGTCAATATTGCACAGCAAACTTTTTCTGGGCAAAAAGAAGCGCACGTAATATCCTGGCACCCCTACGACCCTGTACCTAACTGTCAAGTTCTATTTTGCTTTTACTAAATACTACATTTTGTAAAATGACGTAGTGTATCGCAATTTTAATTTATGTCAAATCTGAGATTTTGGCACTCCTTCCATGCTGACAATATTTTTGTATTACAATGAGGTTTTAAAAAAGAAGCTCAGGTTTTTATTTTCAATTTCAGTTTACCTTGATGTAGATTATTAAATGAGAAAATGATTTTCGGTAAGCAATGAATTGGGTTAGTCTGTTCTAGGTCTTAAAAGATTGTTGTTTGCTTTTGTATGTACTAGGAGGATGAGGCTTGTTTACTTAAAAAACTGTTACGTAAGTAATGAGATTTTCTTTTGTTATAAATATTTTCTATTTTCAAATAAAACTGGCTTCTACCCGCTTGGCTTTTGGCGTAAATTTACGTCTTTCGTCGTTACTGCACCGCTCTCGTGTACCGTAGCGTGATGTTGTATATGCCTATACTATTCCTAATGTACATAGCTATCGTATACAAACATATTTTTTTCAAAACAACTAGAGATTAGTGCGTTTCAACCGACAAAAAAACTCTTCCACTTAATTTTTTTATAGATATTCTGAAGTTACAGAATATTAAACAGTTAAAAAAATAATTTCAAAAGCAGATGCCTTATTAGCGGAATCGATCGGCCGGATCTTTGATTCTAGCATGGTTATCCAGTATGTCAGCACTGTGTTAGACAAAATGTAGATATTATTAGCGTACATCACGCGGCGCCGGCGGCGCCCCAGCCGTCAGCCAAACGACAGCTATCTCAATCAGTTCCGTTAGTATCCTATGGTTCTCACTTTCATCGATTTAATGCATTATTAATTTAATCTAATGGCGGCTTTACAATATCAGCTTGAAAAGTGTCCTTACACCTACACTTTAGAGGACATTAACAATGCTACAAAGGCGAAAAGAGTTTGTAAGGATCGTAGCAGGTGGCGTTCTGTAGTTTCTGCCTACCACCTTGGGAAAAAGGTGTGAGTTTATGTATGTATGTAATAATGCTACTGATGCTTCAATAAAAGTGGCCAGCTACTGAGCCAGAAAATAAAAGAAAAAATGAAAAGAATTATTACTTAAAATCATCGACTCGAAAACATGAATAATAACAGCCTATTACTGCTGGAGCCACTGCTGGGACCCACGAGCATTCATCACTACGCTTGTTCAAGACGGATTGGCGATTTCTGACTTATATCAATTACAAGTCTAAATTCCTCACGATGTTTTTCTTCACTGATGTTATTGATGATCCAAAATGGACTTAGAAAGTACTTATGTTTACAAAAAGTAACATTGCTATTGAACGCGCACTATAGGCACGTACTTTAACCACTGAGACATCACGACTACGCCGCTAAATATGTCTAATTATGAGGTTGTAGATAGCCAATGCTGTAGCAGTTTGACTGTCAATTATTTTACGTAACATCACGCCTGTAATCACAAAAGGTTAGGCAGAGAAGTACCCATTAGTACACTCACATTGCATTAGTTATGTTTTAGTTCTGTGTAATAGGGGGCGAGTCTATACCTGGCACAAACTAGACTCCGAGGCTTCTACCTGGAAATCAAACCTAAGATCTTATGTTCAGCAGTCGCGTTTTGCGACCACAAGACCAACGAGGCAGCCAGTTATTTTAAAAATTGCTTTAATTTTTGAAGAATGTACAAAGTATAACAAAGCTTACATTTATTATGATTTCCTTCTGATTAAAGAAGAATCCAGTCAAACTTCAGAGGCTAAAACATTAGAAGCGTGCTTAAAACAACTGCGAAGTAATTCCATCTCGCAAAATGACCACATCCCAACAGCACATTAATAAAAGAACATGTCTATATTTGTTTGTACGTACATAATCAACCAATAACTGAATAAGTAATAAAAAAGCACTTTCAATGGATCCAGTAGCGACGCGAAATTCCGTCCGTTGAACGACGTATTGTTGTAAGCCGTATTTATAGCTTTAAGGAACCCCCCCCCTTGGCACTGTGCGGGCAATCAGGGACGACGTATTAACTACGAAAATTATAATATGTATTGTAGTGTGTTAGTTGGCTTAAAAGCACCCGTTTATGAGATTAGGCGAAAGTTAGCACCAAGCTGGCCTATTTTGCTTTATCGAATCCTTTTTAACCGACTTCGAAAAGAAGGAGATTCTCAATTTTTTTTTGTATGTATGTTACGCAATTTCTCCGCCAATTATGAATTGATTTGGATGATTCTTTTGCGTTTGAAAGAGTATTCTTCCGAATTGGTCCCATAGAAATATTGTGATGATCTGATGATGAACTTCGAAAATACGGAATGGAGCAGTCATAACAAGTAAAATTGCTTTGTTTATACGTGTAGTCGATGACTGACTGAAGGAAGATTCTTCTTACGAAACACGATTAAGAATAGATAAAGTAATAAATTGGGTTCGTTTCCCAGGTCGGGCAAGTGTTATTGGGTTTTTCCATCAGGAATTCCTCAGTAACAGTGTCGGAGTCTGGATTCGTGCCCGGTTGATGGTAATAGGCTCGCCCCCCACATGGAACTTAAACATAACTGGCAAAATGTGGGTGTACTAATGGGTACACCTCTGCTTTACCCTTCGGGGATTATAGGCGTGATGTTATGTTACGTGCTATAGTTACATCTTGCAATTCATCACTATATTGAGCCGTGAACTTGCAATGTTGCATACATTCAACAACCCTGCGCACGAGGCGTGAATAAAATCTAAATTTGAAATACCGATGTTTTCAGTCAATTCAGCCATCACAATTATAATGGGGCGCGATCAGTCCATTCCCCCGGACGTTGGTCCGTAGTACTCGGTAGCCTCTGAATATATAATCGTCATACCAGTTCTATGTAACTATTAACCGGAATACATAGAATGACAATTGTATCATATTCCTTCTGAAAGCTGTTTCTACTTCCTACTTTCTACTAAAACATACATAACATCACGCCTGTAATCCCCGAAGAGTAAGGCAGAGGTGCACGCTTTAGTACACTCACATTTCGCCAGTTATCTTTTAAGTTCTATGAAATAGGGGCGAGCCTATTGCCATCAACCGGGCACAAATCCAGGCACCGAGGCTGCTACTTAGAAATTTCTGATGGAAAAAGCCAATAACACTTTGCCCGACTTGGGAATCGAACCCAACACCTCATTCTCAGCTATCGCGCTTTGTAACCACGAGACTAACGTGGCAGTTACTAATAAAAGAACGCAGTCTCATCTTAAGAAAAGGCAATCTCAATTAAAGGCATTATTGACAGTTTGAGCCTGAGATTAGATTGCGATCGTTCATAAAAGTTAGTAAAATTCGCCCCTGATTCAATGAAAGAAGGCGTAATTTAATTTTTTGGTATTTGAAGCTTCAAGTTACGTCAATCGGGATATTCAGGTATTTCGAGTACGTCTACTTATTCGATTTGATTCGCTAATTAGCAAACAGAAAACGATTAATATGAGGGAACCCCACCCTCATATCTGCTAAAAAATTTGTAGATAGATCATTAGTGAATTTTTGATTAGGCTCAAGAGCGTCCATCAATTTTAGGCGTAAGCTTATATTCATTTGAGCGGATTTTTAAGTACCTAATACTCAAATTCTAATTTCAAATGCATTACCTAAAGCAAAGCAGATTTCCTAAAAGCGAATGGTCGATTAAGAGTGACAGACACTTCATAAAAGCGGAGAGTAGCGGAGCGGAGGATAATAGGGTGTTATGACTGAGCGGAGCGGATTCTAATGCTTTATTTTTTTACTCTTCGCTCATCTCCGTTTTGTCGAAGTGTCATCCTTAGATTAAAAAGTTTTAGCCCAGTCACAGGATGCATTGTAGTAGCGCCACTTACGATTCAAGTCCAATTGGATTGCAACTATTCGGTTAGACCGTCCATGAATCACAAATCATAGAGTGGACTAGATTCATAAATTGAAATTTACATATTTAGAGTAACAAGATTGAAAGTTCCAACTATTTTTAGATAATACTCAAGTACCTATATTACTTACACTTTTAAGCTCGCCAGCTCATATTGAAATATTGTTTGGTCCAGGAGAATAACATTTTAAAATCGGCAATCATGATACGATTCAACGGTCCGTAGTCAATTAGGCATAAGATTGAGCTAAATGATAACGATTTTCCAAGTATTGCGTTTTCAATTGTTTGTAGTACTAATGTTATTCAAATGAGAGCACGCGTGATGCGGGAGGCACCATTCTTCCGGGTATGAGGAGTCTCAGTGAACGCAGCCGACCGGAAAATTGCCGGCAGAACGGTCCGAAATAGTAGAAAATATTGCCAGATATGAAACAATAGCATGTTTGCATAAGTGGCGGATCGAAAATTACTTTTATGAATAAGAAACCGAGTGTTTTTGTACTAGTGTTATAGCGATGCACGATGTTGACTGAAGGTTTATTAAGACACTCTGTAGTTCAGTGAATTAAAAAAACTAAATTCATTCTCATAGATAAGCTCTAGCTTATCTATGAGAATGAATTTAGTTTTTTTATCATTGAGATTTTAATACGTTATATAATTTCTTCATAATGATTTTCGATTGCTTAAAAGAAACTCTCAAAGTCACCTTACTTTGCCATCGTTTTATATTAAAAGCACAGTCATTATACTCTTAGAAAAACCTTAATAAAGTGAACATAATACCTTACTCTTCATAAAAATTAAATCAGAATATAATTTCCTTGTTACAAAATCCCGATCCTGCTAATCGTATCTAATAAAAAATCCTCTAGGAACCAGGAACGTCGAAAATTGGCTATTAAAACGAAACCATAGATTTAAAAAAGAGTAAAAATACTACATTGAAGAATTTCATGGATCCAGGCGATAATGAAAATGTAATTTACGTAGGTAAAGCAAAAAAAAAACGCGAAAAAACAGGGCAGCTCGAGTAAGTTGATGGAGGCAAACGAGATATTTGCAGTGTTTTGCATAACTGCATTAAGTGTAGGGCCGAGAGGCCCGCTGAAGGCACGTACACTCGCCTACTGAAGTGCAATAAAAGCCTTGTAAAAATTGTAATGGCGCTAATAAAGACTTTTTTGTCGTTCAACACTTTTGCCCAGTTCTTTCTGGTTGTTATTTTTAACGTATTATGAATTGCATTTGTAATTCAAGTGAAAATGCGACGGCTGTGCGAAATTAATTGGCACGAATGTTTTTGTAATCGCCTCGAGAATTCTGACTGACGTGTGAACTAAAAAACTAGCTCTGGACAAGTATGTGCTCGACTAAATACAGAACAATTCGGATGAAATTAGTTTTTGTCATCCCAGCGTTCACCTGTTTAGTTATACATTTCTTTTCTTCTTTGGTTATGAGTAGTTACCTTACTATACAAGTATATTTTGCTGTTTTTGTTGCACACAAATGTCACAATAACAATTAACGTGTTGCAATAAGTGAGTAATTAACAATAAAGAGCATGTTAAATTAATCGAATCGACAAAATATAAAAAGGCAGTAGGGTTTAATTAATAATTTTCTGCATAAGAAACTTTACAATCAGCGCTTCAAACTGAAGAGCAACCGACAGATTCAATTACAGACTTTTGCTCTGAATATCGCTATCGCCACAGAATCATTTTAAGTGTAAGTTAAAAAAGTGATAATTAATTTGCGAGCGTCGAGCGCTCGGCACTTTAGCGAGCGATTGTACCCACCTGAAGATATCTCGTACATTGTTTCCGTTTGTGAAGTACAAATTGTTTCTATTGTACTCTATTTTCCATAACGTATGAGGGCCATTACGATTGGCGTTTTCTTATAACTGAACGGTATTGTGGAAAATTCTTTGAAATACCTTTTGAATAGAATGCACGTCTATTATGAGAGTAAGTATTTGTCGTTGCATCAACCACTTTGCTTGTTTGTTACGTATCGCTATTTTCCATTTCGATCTGCAAACTGTTTTTCGGTAGGTATGGTAATTTATTTGCGAACTTACGTGTTGCGAAGATTGTGTATGCGAAATGGATGGATGTTTGGTATTAAATTACGCTGAAACGGCTGAACGGATCTGGATGAAATTTGGCATAGAGATAGATAATAATATCGAATAACACATAGGCTCCTTCTTTTCCGGAAAAATGTTCAGTTTCCGTAGGATGATATAATTATAACTTTGACGTGGGCAAGTCGCGTGCGAAACTATTGTCAAATAATAACTCTTCAATCAACCATGTACTAGATTAAAGATCACGAACATAATCATATCGAAAATAATAATAAAGGCATACATAGGTATACATATTTCTTATTTTGCCTTTTATTTTCAATTAATACCACAAAACTGATGCGCTAATTAGGAATCTACATAGTAAACTGTTGATACCAGTATAAACTACATACATTAACTTTTACAAAATGAAGCTTTAAACAGCTTTCGACACAACGTATTCTAATCACGGCGTTAAATCACAGAAACAGCTCACGAATCCGCAACAGCGCGACACGGTACGTACTACAATCACACATTGACGCCTCACGAGACCCCAAAAACGTGTGACTATAAAAATCACGACACAAAGCTGTAGTAGCTATACAAGGATGAGTATATCGGCCCACCGCAGCGGGCGATGTAAACAATTTCAATCGAATCGTAACAGCTACTGAACAATGAACGTCGGATCACGAAAAAATCATCTTACAAGTTAGTCGTGCGGGCGGCCCACGGTAGTCGTGTGGCCGGGACCGCGGGGCGCGCCTACTGCTGCTCATTCCACTGCCGTTCCTGACAACAGACTGTTTTATGACCTTTTCGGGGCCTGATCGCCGACGGCGCTGGATGTCAGAATCCAAATGATTTTATTCGGTACCGGGAAGTAGTCATGCAATACAATTATGTTTATCGTTGTCAAGTCCTCGATATAGCGACAAGCAAAGCAAATCTTAAAATATGCGCTTCAAAAAACTGTCAAAATTTGGCTGCTCCAATTTCTGTATTCTGATTACAAAGGTAAAAAGGCAAACCAAACGAGTTTACATAACATAACATCACGCCTGTAATCCCCGAAGGGTTAGGCAGAGGTGTACCCATTAGTACACCCACATTTCGAGTTTACAAACTATGTTATATTATTATTATCTCCTAAATGTTTAATTTGAAAGCAAATTGTTACTAAATGAAGTAAGCGAGGCGACACAGGAAAACTACAGCTTTAATCCCAATGAGAAAGAAAAATACAATGGTACATTGAATGAAAGTTACACATGTTCTCAATATCGAGTTAGCGTCATTACTGGAAAGCGGGAATCTCACGAATGCATCCTGGGCAATAGAAAGAATAGAAGTTACATACTAACAGTCGGTTTTTTGTATTTGTATCATAGTAGCGCTTTATTTGTCTAAAAATGAGAAAATGTTGCATTATAAAACTCTTTATTATAAAACGCGTTGACGCAGCACTTTTGAATTGTACCGGGGTTCGTCGGGAAGCTAGAATGTTAGTTATCTATACATAATGTAGGTAAAACCTGACTTTTAATGGTAACAATCACTATAATGAACACTGCTAAGATAAGTTAAAGCATGCTGATCCTATTACACTTTCAAAGTTAAGTAATTCGAGATAAAACTTGATTCTAAATACTAAGGTCATCAAACCCACCATTTAAAAAGTCAATCCATCGTCCCTGCCCTCCCTTCATGGTGATAAGGTACGTAAGAGCCTTGTCCTTGAGGTCTCTGACCCTTACAGAACAGATGTCAACACGCCTTCATAGCATTCACATACCTCTATTTTTCGCGATTAACATACACTCAAACAAATTATATGTCTGTATATTTGTTTAAACAAAACACAAGGGCTATATTTTATAAAATATACAACAGTTTAAATGATAATTTATACTCCATTGTTATTCATTGATGTTATTATATGTATATTTTGCCATTGTTTCAAATCAGAGCATATTTCATGCATTTAATGTTTAATTCCGCGTTACACTAGGAGCTATGCCACGCGAGATATTCAATGCGAAGATACTTGATAGTGAATGTAAGTTTCATATCGCATGGCAGTGTTTGATGAATACGTTATTCACATGCATTATTTATTGAGATTTATTGGTTTAATTTAAAATTGTAATACAGACATCACACATGCACATAACGGTTGTCTTGAAAACATGTTTTGATGGTCCCTATATTTCCTATGCATGAAGACTTCTGTTTTGATGAATTGGAAATATATGAGCATTTCAGATGTAAATTGAATTTTCATGGTTAATAAGTTTTCAGACGAGATGTACACGTTGCATCTTCGTGTGGCGTTTGAGGCGTTGTTTTTTTAATGTATTTTGAGAATGTTAAATCTTATGATACAGGTATTTGATACCTATTTTTATTTTACTCTACGAGTACCTCAAGATATTAAAATTACGTTTAAAGGCTACTGTATCAGTTCCAAGATACTAATATCTTTTCGTATCGCATTGGGCTCGCTGTGTAGCGAGTACAAACAGCTCGTATTGTTTCGCTTGCTTGTGAAATGTAATTCGTGTGCTGTAAACACACACAAATCTCGCACACACACACGTACAACAGTTATTTATATTTGAGACGCGGAGGTCGCATGTCGTGGGCATGTTGGTACAAATATAGAAACTATACGCGATTTATTGTGAATATTAAATTTGGCACAATATAATTGAGGGCGTATTGTTGTTTCGAGGGCACTTGGAACATTCTTCTTCGTGTTTTGCGATATACATTTTTTTTGGCAACTAAGAACGTGCAATAACTTTTTAAATAATGAATATTTTTAGATTGTTTTTGATTTAACATTTCTCTTTAAATAAACGTTTTGATGAATACAATAGGATGAAAACCAAATGCAATTGTTTCAAAGCTTGTATTCTCCTAAAAAGGATCTTTAGCAAGTATCGTATATAGGCGCTTTAGGGTAAAAAAAAACACTTTTGTTTCAAGTGAAGTTATGTCATGTACAACGGAAATCCAATGTAGTTCTTTGAAACGCTTTTCCTCTTCTAAAACCTGCGAATTTGCCTTTTGGCGTTTTCAACCGGCTTCAGGTTAAATGCCCATTAAACCTCAATTTACAGAGATTTAAAAAAAAGAAGTCGCCTTTACACATTCAATCCTTTTATGAATTTTTTGAGGAAACCTGGACTTAATGGAAGCTACATAATATAGTTTGAAACAAAGTCGCTTCCTGCCGTCTGTACGCTTAGATCTTTTAAACTACACAACGGATTTTAATGCGGTTTCCATCAATAGATAGATTGATTCTTGAAGAAGGTTTATGTATCTATATTGCACCTGTGCGAAGCCAGGGCGGGGCGCTAGTTTAATATAATTAAAAGTCGCGTTTCTTTGGATATTTTCTTGTAATAATTACCTAATACTACTAAAAGATATACGCGGTGACTTAATAGATCATATTAATATTTTTTTCTTTATCTGTGGCCTCGTTCAGCCGTAGAATAATTATTACTGGCCACTTTTATTAGTTTTAATAAAACTCACATAATTGCTGTATCAATATGAGTGAGAAAAAAAGAAAGAATGTCAGCTGTCAACGACTTATTATGGTTTTTATAGTTAAGGCGAAAGCGGTTTCTCAAGCTTTTTTTGCACTTTGCAGGTCTGCATTGGTAAAAAAAAACTTTTATTTAATAATTTTAAGTACTGAGCATTTTTCTTTAATTTTCTCTTTTTCTTTTAATCCGCATCTGTCTACGCGGATCTTATATTATCTTGTAAATGTTTATAAGTGGAAACTTGTAATTGGCATTAATTTATTATATTGTAATGCTTATTAAGATGTACTGCTAAGTAAGCGTAAGTAAGCTGTAAGTTTTCTTTAAACTAATAAAATAAATTAAATAAAAAATACGCGACACTAACATAACCATATACATATGTATACCTATGTATTTCTTTACACAATTATAATTATTAAAATCACTAACATTACCTCCAACCTCCAAGTCATTGTAATTAATTAGAAAATTAGAAAAAATATTGCTTTTAAAGAACGATACTTAGATACCTTCTTAGGCGATTGCAATGATTATAATTCAGTAAATACATTTCGGTAATTGAAAAATTGAAGAATTTTTGATATTTAAGTGGCATTTTTAGCGCATGCCCCTTAAGTCAAAGAAAACGCGACATCACGCTAGTCGAGGGCACTGCCCAGTAGCTCCGCGAGCAGCGCACACGTCACTAAATCCAACACATTACCGAGGACACCTTGATACCCTCGTTAGAGCTAAAAACACGCGATGACCACTTTTCAAAACAACCCCAAAATAACGGTCACCACTTAACGTTTTATTAAAAAGATACCTTATTCTCTTTCCCCTTCCGAATTATTAAAAACCCGAAGGTAACGGCAATTAAAATAAATAAAGCAATTATAACTTAGTACCTACTGTACCTATATCTCAATTATGTTTTTTTCGTAACTATTACAAAATACAATGACGTATAATTAAATTGTTCTGAATAACAGGTGGTCTGAACGAACCAACCATTAATTTTATTATTGGTAAAAATTTACGTAAAATATATATGTAGGTAGGTTTAATAAGTAAGTCTTGACATACCGACAGGCTATTGGTAATAAATGCCTTTGAACATCTAATAATTAATGAACTAATACCAATTACAGAGAAAATACTATTTTATGCAAACAAGTAAAGTTTTCATTAAGAGAAATGGGAAATTCGGCGAAATTTGAAAACTAATAAGTCTTGCTTTGAACGTTATCTTACTACTATTTTGAATGTGAAAGTTTTGATAACTGAATGTTTGTTGCTCAACCACGGCTGATCGGATTTTGGATGAAAACTGGGCACAGAGATAAAATTACGGTACCTACCCATGGGATAAAATATAAAATTTTGACGCGGACAAAATCTTGGGCATATTCTAGTCTATATTAATATTTATTTTGTTCTATCATTTTATAATTTGGTAGATCGCTGTCATTTACAAAGTTTTGACTAATAAGTACTTTGTCCATTTTCAAAACTCTTTATTTAAAACTAAGTTCTAATATCTTCGTTTTTCTTTGGCCCTCAATAAAGCACACTATAATTATAAGTACTTATAATATCTATATATAATACGCAAAAGGCAACCGTTACAAACTGACAGATCTATTAACATACAGCTCAAACCACTGAACGGATTGCGCTAAAATTTGTCACGCAGATAGTTACTATGTCTTAGACATGCGCTAAGAAAGGATTTTCCAAAAATTCACCCCCAAAGAGGATGAAACGGGGGTCCAAAGTTTCATTCACACAGACAGTTTTTGTAACAATGGCGAAACAAAATTATTCTTATACAACCTGGCTGGTTAAATCACCACAACTATTTAAAAGATATATTTTCATTACAACCCTCTCGAGCGCGTTCAACGAGAAATATTTTCAAGTTACTTTGCAAGGCAGCCCACACCGGAAATATTATAAACACAAAAAAACAAAAAAACAAAAAGCAAAATAAATGAGGTTATGACTTATGAATTAATACCCGAGGCAACACGAGCCAGCCTATTAGCCGTATTGGTACGAAAATATTGAATTACTGCTATATATATACACACACGAAAATATTGTTTTTATGTAAATGCGCCGTACTGCAGTAACGAGTCTTGCTAAATCACAATATGAAGTTGATTTATATCTCTATACGGTCGGGTTAGCTTCATGGGAGGCCCATAAAACCTCATACGAAAATACTTATATACATACATAGGTACAGGAGTCGTTTTGTAACATTTAATTGGTCACTTACGAGGTAACAATGCGACATAACGCTTGAAACCCTACCGCGATGTGGTGTAGAAATTGACCTCGAATTTGATATATTTTTTCGGTCAAGCTCCGTTGGCTTCCTTATGACTGGCATCGTATGAATGAACGTTTGGATTTATTGCGCTTTTTAGGGTTCCGTATACAAAGGGAGCAAACGGGACTCTATTACACGGCCATGACTGTCCGTCCATCTGTCTGTCATTGGGATGTCTCTTTTAAACCATAATAAGGCAATTTTTTTATGTTTTTCTATTGCCGATATAACACAAAATTAAATATATATAATGTAGTGTTCATATTGTACAGTTGTATGGAACCCTTTGTATGCAAGCCCGACTCTTACTTCGTCGGTTTTTTTCGTTGATGCGTTTTTATCGTTCGATGCAGCTGGATACCAGTATTTTACATAGAGCGACAGTCTATCTTGTTCCCGAATCCAGTAACTGGGTAATACGATACTAGAGACAGACAGAGAGACAGACTTTCTTGCTTCTGACGATTGTCAAAGATCCACGTATGACAGCAGAGACCAACGGCTTAACGTGCTTTTCAAGGCACGGAAAGATGTCAGCGATGTCTGATGAACTTTAATTTAATACAAAAAGTCACATTTGTGCTTGCCCGGACTCGAAACCACAACTTCATGCATGAGAGGCGTACGCCTCAACCACTGGGCCATCACGACATTTACGGAACCCGTATAATTATGAAAAAGTGAAGTTTAATAACACAAAGATGAGTCGATGTCCTGACGGCATGTATTATTGTATTCATTACAGGCAATTACTATTGACGAATGCGAGAGGACAATGTACAGATCATTCAAATGATCTCTTGCTTTATTGCCAATAAGTGCTAAATGAATATTAAAAGCTTTCAATAATGGTTTGTTTGAACTTTCCGTTGTTAGTTTGTTCTCCGCGTTTTTTATTATAACATATTTATTTATTGAACTTTTAAAAAATAAATTACAAATTATATATTATTTTTAATAATATACTGTCCGTTGCTCGTTTTCTCTTCGCATTCTTTATTATATTGAACTTTAAAAAAAGAAGTTACAAATTATATATTTTTATAGTATTTTCGAACTTTCTGTTGCTACTTATTATTACCAAGTTATAATTATAATAAGTTGCTAGTTTATTATTAAACATTATATTTAGTTTAGTTTAGGCACGCGAATTTGTTTGTATGACTGTCGTTTAACACGGATTTTTTTTATCACAAGATTCTAATTCCTTTTCTAAAATAAAAACCTAAGTTATTCCTTATGACATAAGCTTTCAGTCAGTCCCGCCAAAATCAGTCTAGCCGTTTTGGCGATTAGCAGGACTATAAACCCAGACACAAAAAAACTTTTTTTTTTCTAATATGTAATAGTAAACATTCACAATTGTTTTGTAAAGAGCAGTAATTTTGACATTATATAAACAGACACTTTCATTTTATTTATTTGTATAGGTCATGAATGTTTTATTATATTAACTTGAACATTATTCTGTGTATTGAAACAAGTTCTGAAGGTAGACTTATAAATGAATAAGCTGCATGCGTAATTAATAAGAGCAGTAGATCAACAATGGCTGCACAATTATCTAGCTAGGTATCTCATCTTACGGACCCACATGACTAATTATTCCGATTGTTAGAGCTCGTAATGAGTGCTGCGACATATTAAACCGTAGCGGCCATTGGGTTATACATTGCGCGTCGCGCTTCAATAAACAATGCCCACCGGCGAACCGGAGGAGACAACTAATCGCATTAACGAACTAATCACGTGCCGCTCTGACGAGGAAATTCATTAATATCCTGAATCCAAAGCCAAACAGATGAAAAAGTATATGCATGGATGCGGGAGGCAGTACGACGGTGACTACAGATCGACATTTTCGTTTTTCATTTAGTAAATCCCTTTACAAAACATAGCTATACTTTAGAGTCATACAATAACAAGAAAACGACATTTAAAATAAACTTTTCTTCTCTGTGTTTGCTTGAACGATTTTCCTATTGTTCCTGCATTTTCTTTGAAGTACCGATGCTGTCAGATAATAGGTAAGTACCTACAAACGTTATTTTGACGTAGGGGTTCTCTTTCAAGTTGGTACTTGAGAATTTTCTTCCAGTAATAAGCTGCATTTTTAAAATAATAAAATACAGGGGAATAAATGCTTTTGCATTCCAGGTTGTCTGTTATAGTGAAGAGCAATAAGAGCCTTTATTGTACAATTTCATAAAATTTTCCGATCGCAATTCAATAGACAGTTTTGTGAAATTGTATACGAATACAATAAGGAAAAGTTACTTTTAAAACAGCAATCGAGTTTGTTTGCTTATTGCTTTGAATTTCTATGTTAGAGAGTTGATGAATTAATGGTGGAGTGAGCTTTTTTAATTATGTTTCTAATTATGTTTTATACAAATATTATAAAACTCAAGAGTTTAAATAATAATTTTAAAATTAATATTTTTTATAATATTGTTTTAAAAAGGCGGTAGGCCCCATGTACAGTCTCCTCTACATAACTATCTCAATTCTAAGAAAACGCCCGTCTTTTTGTTCAATTCAGGTACATGGTAGGTCGTCATAGACAGAAAGGCACTCAATATAAATATTAATCTAACGCATTTGCATACAAAGTATTGTGAAGTAAAATAATTAAATAGATGCTCTTTGTTAAACAAACAATGCACATCTCAAAGTGCACAGTACAGTTACAACAGTAAACGAATATGACGATTTTTTTTTACTCTGCATTTATTTTCGTGAATGACAACTGACAGAATATAGTATTAGTTTTTGCATCTGTTTTTGAAAACTGTGCAAAGGGAAAATTTCGCAATATTTTTATATCAAATATTAATATTTTATCTGTGGAATAAAGTTGACGTTTGTCATTTTGTGTATAGAAAAACTGTCAAAAATTCAAAAGTAGTTGCTTTGAATACGATCGCAGTCTAATGTTAGCCTCAATGAGTCTAAAATATCTCTAGGTACCTACGCTGTGTTGAGATTGCGATTAGATTTTGAACGTTTTTATTTTTAGTAGAATTGGCCTTCAAGTTTAAAAGTTTAATCGAAATTTGTCTTTGTCTTTGGGTATTTTATACATACTCTCTATAATAATTTATTTAAAATCTTCCACTTTGCGGTGTCTATCTTTCAGAACCAGTACAGTTTGTAAAGCATGCGGCACTGTGGAGCGCATACGCATTACACAATGTTATCATATTACATGCTACTCTGTAGATACAAAATATAACCATTTTGCACTGACATCGCCATACCAACGTCATTTTAGCATGGCTCAACCACCATGCCATTACATAAAAATGGGTTTCTGTTTCCCGGAAAAGAATTTTTATTTGAAAAATCCATGCACCGTTAGAAGTAAAATGTGAGTAGGCCGTACTGCAACAAAATTAATAATTTCAACAAGACTGATAGACTGGTTGAGTATACTTACTGTTTAAACTTTTACTATGTATTAAAATACAATGTAAGTACCTACAATATATGCCTTGAGAGTGGTAGTCATTAATTAATATACGACATTTGCAATAGTGACGAAGCTGAATGTAATTTAATATTGTTTATTAATTGTTTATAATTGTATTTGTGTATTGATGCCGTGATGGCCCAGTGGTTAAGGTGCCCGTCTCTGATGCGCGAGGTTGCGTGTAGGCTGGTACCGAGTTAATTTCTCCAAATGCAAAATTTGGACCTCCGTTTCATCCACTTAGTGGGTGAATTTTGGACTACCTCCCAGGACTACCTATAAACTACTTACCTACCAAATTTCATTTTTCGGTTTTCGATATTTCGTGATGAATGAGTGAGTGTCACTTTTATATGTTTCGATAAGATATAGTCTTGAGCAAGCGTGGTAATCAATGCTTAATTACTCGTGCCATCTCTGTTTGAAAAGAGGCCTCTACTCTGCGGCGAAACAAATAAAAGGCAACAAATACAGTTTATTAATGGAAAATTAAAATGTATTATCTTGCATATTAATAAATTATTAAGCCTATACGTAGTTTAAAATAATGTTCAGGTTAATTAAAAGGTATCTTTTAATTATTATTAATGAATAACCGCTGCGGCTTACCAACTTACGTATAATTATCGAAAATGTTTTAATCCGAAATTATCGAAAATTTGTTTTCCAAGGTTCAATATATTATTTTGTAAGCCTTAATAATCAAAATAATAGTGGAAAATGAAATAATTAATTAATTATGGAGATTGGTACCTACAAGCAAAGCCAAGTGGTAGTTGTAGTCTGGTTATAGATGATATTGAGGGCCACATACCTAAGTACACACAAAATATCAGTTTTATAAAACCATTTAGCGTTTTAATAAAGACTTATTATAATATTTTTTTCCCCACTATATTTTAACATATTATTACAAACACATTTTTTTTAAAGAATTACAAATATTTCCTTTTTTTATACATATAAATAGCACTCCTATTAGATTATTAAAACAGTATTATTATTATTACTATATTTAAGGGTTTTCGTTATTTGTGCAGCCTTTTCCCCAAAATCTATGTACCTATATGAAATGTATTAGTATCGTAATGTATACAATGATATTTTGTGTCAATAAATTTATTTTATTTATTTATCGACAAAGTTATGCAGTGTATAAAACTGTTAAAAACACATATTTAAACAAATCAATCTTCATTGCCCATACAAGCAAATCGAATCAACCCCCTATCGCCCATGAATCACGCTTCACAAATAACTTATTAACAAAATATAGCCAAATCGAGTTGAATTCGGTATCGAGTCGGAAAATCGGTCGGGAAATAATCGAGAGAGGAGTATCGAATCGTAGCGGAAATTGCACCATTTGCCATTTTAAAAGGTGTCGAGGTGCTGGGAGGTAGCTCGCGGACGGCGGCGCTGAGTACGGTGACAACTGCTATATTATGCACTGTTTACTCATTAATTAAATTAGCCTTTTTAATATTCACTTTTAATGGAAGATTGGAATGTCTGCCTCGTTGGTCTAGTGGTCTTGGGTTCGATTCCCACGTCGGGCAAAGTGTTATTGGGTTTTTCTAACAGGAATTTCTCAGTAGCAGCTTCGGAATCTGGATTAGTGCCCGGTTGATGGCGATAGGCTCGCCCCCTATTACATGGGACTAAAAACATAACTGGCGAAATGTGGGTGTACTAATGGGTGCACCTCTGCCTAACCCTTCCGGATTACAGGCGTGATGTTATGTGTATATAAGTATTAGATCTAGAAGGCTTTATACAAAATTCTTATCTTATTATTCTTATCATAGCTTATTCTTACCTTTTCGTTATGTAAGTTTCAGAAGAAAAATCTGTTAGTTTAAGTAGTTAGTTCTCAGTAAAAGTAACGTAAATCCTCATGAAAATAAAAATACGAGATAGTAAGAGGATAAAACCCGTAAACTGTTTGGTTTTTTTTGTATTGTATAAAGTGAGCCCGTATATTCTGGAGGTTTAAACAAAAGCATAAATAATATTTCAAAAATTAAGCGTATTAAAATTTTCGCAAGTTCATTTTATTGACACATAACAAAGCGCAAGACTGTTAACTCACACAAAACAGCGAGGTAATGCGGCGGTAACTGCTAAACATTGGCTCACTCACTCCCTCGGCCGAGGGGCCCGACTAGTGCTGCTAAAACAAGAAACTGTAAAAATTTTCGGCCTGCCAAAAACGAAACCTTAAAAGCTCGATATTTTCTTCTTTTCTTTTTCGATATTTTGACCAGTAAGTGCCAAATGGCTGGTTTGTTTCATGGACTGATACTGGTTAATAAATCTACTTACACAAATGTAATGATTTTGTGAATACCCAGATAATTTATATTACAAAGCCTCCGTAGAAATTTTCAAATGATTAAGGAATTTTTATTTTTGATGTTTATATCAGTTTATGCGGTTTTTGTCTTGTAAATATTATTTAACGTGAGTCTCCGTAAGTTTGCATAGTTGCATTCCCCCAACAACGGGCGCGCATCGCGATACAGCTACACGAATTATCGACGTTCAGTTGCTTAGGTACAATTACAACACTATTCGCGGGCGCAGAGGGGGTGAGTGAAAGACCGGGCTATCGTACACTTGATGCGATCATAATGATTATTAACATGTGAAGCCTGGTGCCAGGCGGCGACGTACGCCGCGCCCCAGATATGTTTGACATAAGTCAGTTATTTTAATACAAGCAATTAGAGGTTCCCACTGGAAGCCGGCGAAGTTTTCGATTAGCAGTCTGCGGTTGTCTTTAAGTGGATTTTAAATTGCTCGCCGAATCGATTGACGGCTAGATTTGTTGGGAATCGCTAGTTGCGCTTTGCGTTCCGTGTTGGTTTTTTGGTAACGTAGCATTTGAGGGTTATGAATGATGTAACACTATATTATTTTAGTGTTATGAAGTAGTCAAGTATCAAGTTTTAATGATAAGTGTTTTTTTTACCTCTGTTACAAGATGATCAGACGTCAGACAACAGTTTTATATTCCTTATATTTTTTTATATGTTTTTATCTTTATAGAAGAGACTGACTAAGCGCAGCACCATTTATTATCACATCGTCATCCCACTTAGTCGACACGACAGTTTAAAACTGGATTCACATTACAAAAGCGCCGCAGCCAACTTGCTAAAACACAGTTAAACATTTATTATTGCCTAGTTTCTATTGTAGCCGGCAAGGTGACGATATGATAAAGTTACGGGCATTCGGCCGAAGCGGGTGTCGCGGTCGAGTTTAATAGTGTCGACATTTCAGCGCAATGTCGGACACTTAAGTTGTAGGTGTCTATCCTCTAAGCGGCAAGTTTGGCGTAAGTTGGAGACAAGTTAGAGTGGAGCGGAGCTGTGCGATGTCCTGGTGTTTAGTAATTGATAAGGGAAGTAGCCCTAGAAGTTAGTCGACTGAGTTTTTTTTATTCAAGACATTTTTGCACCGTTTCATCCAATGATGCGGAGATAAAAAAGGTTGCCGGAAATAAAAACGTAAATACGAGTACACCCGCGGCGCGTCACTGTCTTTTGTTTTTTTATTTGGTCTTTTTCTTTTAATTTTGTTTGACCGGTTACCGCGGGTCGTGCTTGGAGTACCTACCGATAGGTTAAAAGGTTGAAAACAAAATATTGATGTCACAGTATGGAAGGACAGTTTTTATTAGAAAAATATGTATAGCTTTTATTTTGCGTCCTATATGGAATAGAGTGGCTGCCATTCAAGCAAATATTTTTAATATCAACGTTGACACATATCTATGAAATTCCCATTTGAAACAAAAATATTTTGGTAGTAGTATCTGAAAATTCCTATGCTATTGATAGGCGAAAAACCGCGACTAAATCGATGTGAGTTGCCTGGAAAAGTATGTTAAAAAGAATAGCTAAAAGGCTCGCAGAAAAAAACTAACAGCCGTCAAAGTTATTTCTTTGACATTCAGCGTCGCATGCGTTTAGTGATATCTACTTTTTTCATTGGAATGGAACTAAAAACAATTTCAAGGGGGATCGTTATGGTCGCCGTGAAATTCAATGTTTCTGACGTTTTTGCAGCACCCAAATTGCAGCAATTATGTAGGTACATTGGATATTGATCAAAACTTAGGTACCTACTCGGCACCTATAATGAATTATTTATCATTATAACATAACATAACATAACATCACGCCTGTAATCCCCGAAGGGTTAGGCAGAGGTGTACCCATTAGTACACCCACATTTCGCCAGTTATGTTTTAGTCCCATGTAATAGGGGGCGAGCCTATTGCCATCAACCGGGCATAAATCCAGACTCCGAGGCTGCTACTGAGAAATTCCTGATGGAAAAACCCAATAACACTTTATTTATCATTATTTGAAAAATAAATACAGCTATCGATATCTTTGCTGAAAGTACGTACGTTACGAGTATTTCGTGAAAATACGGAGTGTAAAAAGGCTCATCGCATAGCAGTGAAGTACGCGTACTGACCATCATAACTTAGTAACTTTGAGCAAAAATGATTTCTGGAAAATTACGTTAATTTTTGGTATGAAAAATTAGATACAGTTTATAGTAGGTAGTACGGTAGTGTGCAATATTATGCACACTAATAATTGTACTTTCGGGTGCAACATTACAGCGACAGTACATGGGTCATGGAGGTATTTCAAGTTCTTTCTTTAAACAAGAAAGAAGAAAAGAAAGAAAGTTTTCAGGTTTATATAAAACGTTCAAAACTTGTTTTCCTGATAAACGTGAAAAAATTGCTGGACCTTTGACCTTAGACCTCAAATGGCTGGGAACTTGTTAATCAATCAAATCAATATGTTACTCCTGCTATGCTATCTCTTTACTACCTTTGGTTGACTGGTAGAGAATGCCTAAGGCATTAAGTTCGCCTTTGTACTTTTTTGTTGCATAAACTTTAAAGAATAAAAGTCTTCAATAAAATCAGATTTCTTTTTGGTTTTTACAAGTCTAATAGAATATTGTGTTGAAATGGTTAATTGTAAAAATATGAACGGACATTTAAAGCTTCAAGTCCGTAACCAACAATTCACATTAACAGACGATGAAAAGAATGGTTTTCAGTAAAAAATAAATATTACAGTAAAGTCTGAGCAAATTATAATATCCTAGTGGTCTAGTGGAGTTAGTTCAAGTTGGCAGAGAACGTTGTTTATTTCATTTCAACAGGGTACACTGCGTTTTACAAACAAATGAGATTCTCTATTATATTTTTCTGTTGAACCTGTTCTGTGAGTACCAATTATTTTAGCAGACTGAGGTACAAGGAAACGTTGTAAAATACCATTATTTTATTACAGCCTTAAAATACTTAAGTGACAAAATTTTGGAAAATGTTCATGGAATTTATATAATATTTCGTCTTGAAATTCTATACTAAAAAGTAATGATAATTATGGACATTTATTAAGCTTCATTAGTTTTTAAGCGCGACTTTGCTCACGTGAAATTTTAACAGAACATATATTTATTCGTAGTATTTAGTTCCTACTCAAGGATAACGTAGCCTCCTATTTGCGAAGAATGTTCAGAATCGGATAAGTAGTTTCGGAGATTGAGTTTAGTACTGCAAGAACGAGCCAAGCTACAATCTCATAATATTTAAATTAATTACGCTAAACCTATTCAATATTTCAAATTTTGTTTACATTACCATCTAGCAATACAGTGGAAATAATTTATTTCCGTATTTCTTTCATTGAAATGAATAATTAGCATTATGCATTATGTATGACTCTTTAACTAAAGCAGTATTAGAAGGAAGCTTTCTGCAACTTGGTGTTATACTCACAAGCCCTAAGGGCCATACATTGTAAGTAGATTTTCTACAAACGTTTAGCGGAAACGTCTTAAATCTACATGCGAAGGCGACTCAACATGTTTATTGCATCAATGATGTGATTCTCGTTCGAACCGAGTTGTTGACGCTTGTTGACGGAAGTCAACTTGTTTCCTCTCTGTAATATTGTTACATCTGGGCAATTTTACGAAGAAGTTACTATTACTTTAGATAGTAACCTACTAAAAACATTCTAACTTAAAATGATTCAAAACTAAATTGCGTACCCATTACTTAGCCAAATCGTTCCCGTTTATAATCTTCACTTCAATACGTAACTTAAAACGCAACGTAAGCTTACAGCCGCATTGGAGCTCACTAGAACCGCGTGCGTCGCACACTCATATCAAAAATATTAGGACGGGAGCCACTATTGTCCCTCGGTCGATCGAACCCTCGCGCGCCGCCGCCACTCCAACACGCCTCGCGCCTTAATGAACTTTGTGTCACTATTCGCCAATACAAGTACACTTTTCTTTGCCACTATCGTGTGTTAGAACGAACAAAGCGGCGAGTGTGAAGTCGAACGAAAAGGGTTACCCACCTCTCCTGGTTTTATTGTTCGGCCGACACGACTCTTTTTGCAAAGTCAAATAGGCCAGTGAAACGCACCAGAGAAGGAATGGAGAGGTCGTCATGTGTGTGAGGGAATGCAATACTGGGATACCGGGATCCAGCATGGCATATGTGGGACTCAAAAATCCCACTCGTAAACTGAGCGGGATCCGCTGCGCGTTTACGGGTTCGAGTAGAAGCGACGTTCCCGCGTATAGCGCTTGCTCGCATGGGCGCTTTTACAACGCGCGTTGAAGGCCTAGATCTCATTTGGCGATCTATACTTCCGAATATCCCGGCAACGTGACATTTTAGAGCACCAAGTCCCTGGATATGTTTTGTTTGTTTAAGTGGCCGCTACAGGACGCTCGTATGCCAATTTTAAAGCGCGCCGCAATTCACAGAAAACAAAAAAGATGAGAGAAGCTAACTATGTCTCTTCGGATCTATCCCCTTCCTTTGATGTAAAATAAAAAGTTAAAAGATATTATTGTACTGTTATTTCAAAAATAATGAATCAATCTCTTTGACTGTTTGATTACTTAAAATAAAAAGTGTTTATTCAAAATAAAAAATAAGAATTTCTCTATCATCATCATATAAATTACTAAATGGGAGTAATCCAGTCTAGAATTTACGTGTATCACTATTTTTGCTTTACATAAAATAAAAACACTTCCCTTTCACAAAATAAAAACACTTTCTGCCAGCATCTTGCGGGATCCCGTAAATACCGAAATTCCCGAAATTATGTATATTATGTTCAGTCCCGCAAATACCTGGAAATCGAGCCTAGGAAACCACACTCAGCTGTCACGCTTGCGACCACAAGACTAAAGGGGCCAACTCTATTACGTGTATAATGTATTTATATTAATACTAATATCACTGTCTAACTTAATAGAAGGTATGGCGTGAAGGTAAAATATCTTAATTTTAATGTGTCCCCAATTATTATTATTATTTGTAATTAGATGATAGCTTGTTATTAATTAATGAACGAAACAGGCAGATATTAAATAAAAGACAAAACAAGAACATTTCAAAATAATAGTCAATTGCGCATTTAAACTACTAAAACAAGAAGAGAGGAGAAGCAAAATGTCCTCTAAGTACGTCGCAAAGAAGTTCCAAAAATGTCAATAAACACACAAACTTTTCAAAGGCTAATGAAACAAACGGTCTACGTATCGGGGACTACCTGTGTATACGAGAATACAAAATAAAAATTCCGAAGGCCTTAGCAAATTTGATAAGCGATCGAAAAAGGGATTTTTACGAAGGAAAAATGGGAACTGTATAGCGCTACCCATTTTGTGAGCTGAAAGCCTGACCGAAGGGTTTTTTTTAGTTCAGACTGTAATTAGGACTTGCTTTCGGTCTCACCTTTATACTTAGTTTCAGCGGCTACACAAAACTTTTGTGACGGCTTAATTTTTTAATATTTCAGTCTGAAAAAGCCTTCAAACTTCACTAGATTTTTTTAAATCATATAAAGTTGGACACTGCCTAACCGCAAGTTTCGTTTAAGGACCCAAACACACATGTCATAAAATTTATTTGAACTCAAGAAAAACCACAGTCAACGTATCACTAAATCTCACAAAGAAACAAAAATTTCCACTAACGCCCGACCAGTAATTAGACTTGATTTGAATGCAACACACAGCAGCACAGTACCTATGTACCTAACTACTCCTACCTATCTATACGCCATTGCACCATAACAAGTTGTACCTCGAAGCGCGAATTCTAATTACCACAGAATAATATCCACTGTAGGAATCGATCTAACGGCGGTCTGTGCCCCCCTCCTCTAGAGCCTAGTGCCTGGCCACCCGCCTCCCCCACAATGCAGGCCGAACTGAGGCTTTGCCTATAGGTACCTAGATTAGAAGTCATTGGTAATGATTTGTTAATGTTATTATTATGTGCTACAATTTGAACGCCACAAGCGCGCGCTCCGTTGGACTAACTCTGTGATTATACTGATTGAAAACACGTAAGTTACTTAATTCAACACTGAACTTTTCCATTTCTATTGTTCACGGTGTACGGTCTCCTCTTTGCGACAGACGTGATCTAGCTAACTTTTAATCTTGTGTTGTTTTCCGAAAATATCATATTCTATGTGTACGACGCGAGGCGGCTTCGATAGTCTTTTAATTAAAAATCAATCTGTATAGGAGATTCGCATCACATGTTACGTTTTACTTCCTTTTGGCAGATCGTCAAAAATTTGGCTCACTTTTAAAAGGGGTTAAAGAAAACAACTTTTGCAATTTCGACGTGTGTTTCATTTGATATTTTAAAAAGGCACATTTGTCATTTAAATCGTCATCGATGATGGCGAGTTAACGAGATTAATTATTTAGATTAACATACGCGTAAAAATTATTGAATCAATAATTTAAACATGAATAAATGAATGCGCTCACACATTTTATTCATGCATAATTTATCGGTTTTATAATTTAATTTTCGCGTATTCGTTTGCGTGTCACTGTTTGCGAGTTACAGAATATTTGAGTTACATACTAGATGAGACTGTATTTGGTACTGCGAGAGAAACAATACCTTAATAACCATGGGATTTTCTTCGTTTACTTTCAGTTATTTTTATACTAATTTAACATACTTTTTATTTAAAAAATTGCATATTGTAGCTAAGCCTAAAACTCGGAGAGATGTACCAAATACCTATAAATCGAATAACGTAGCAAATTACGGTATTCGATGGCGGTGGTGCGTTGCAGACCGAACCCCGAAGTGGAGTTGGGTCTATCGCCAATTAGGACATAATTACAATTACACACTCTTACTTGACTGGCATCGAATGCCGAAATTATTAACACGAGAACCATAATAGATACCTGCATAAATTGCAAATATTATTTTCAGTACACTAGCTCGTAAAGTAGCTTTTATAGCACCGATTTTAATGTAGCAATGCGGTGTATTAGGCATGCGCGCTTTTTACAACACATTACCGCACTATTTGTAATACATTTTTTGAATACTAAAAAAAATAGTTGTAATGCATTTACTGACCACTGAAAAAAATATTTAATTAGTTTAAAAATATTTTCGTTTTTAGAGTTCAATACACGAAGGAGGCTAACGGGAAAAATAAAATAAAAGTTAAAAATGAAACTGGGTTCCCATACTAGAGACAAGCTTTTTTTCGTTTTATAATGGCAATACTATTATACCTATCTCCTACGATGGTACGGAATCCTTCGTGTGCTAGTTCAACTCGCACTTATCCGGTTTTGTTTTCTCTCTCTCATACTCTTACACGATGAATGCAAAATATTTTTAATTTCGTCTTGGACCAAATATGATGCATTTTCTATTTAGTGAAACCAATTTGAGAAACTGTTTGTTTATGGGAGATTAATGTTTGAGTACCAATATGAGATTTGTGTTTGAACGAACACACCCTCGGTGCAGAAGAAATTACTAGAGTGGGGCTGCGTTTAAAGAAAAAAACTTCAAACCTACACCCCACAATTTGGAATAACCAAGCAATCAGTGTTTTTCTTTTATCTCATTCCGTTTTGTAACCGATTGAAATATGGTCACGAGTTAGTTTGGATTTTAAAATTGTTGGTATTTATTCTAACGTCATTAGAAAATTTTATATGCAATGTGCAGATTTACAGCGATTAACACATGGCACCGCGCACCGCCGCGGTTGACGGTGAAGCGGCTCTCATATCGCATTAGCCTCTAAGAAATCCTATAAGAAATAAGAAACCTCTAAGAAAATAGGGGGCGAGCCTATTGCCATCGACCGGGCTCAAATCCAGACTCCGAGGCTGCTACTGAGAAATTCCTGATGGAAAAATCCAATAACACTTTGCCCGACCTGGAAATCAAACCCCAAGACCTCGTGCTCAGCAGTCGCGCTTTGCGACCACTAGGCCGCTGATCGTAGTGACCTGAAACTTGGAGGGTGTGTTCTTTGTATGACATCCCCTTTTTCACCCCTTAAGGAGTAAAATTTCGGAAAATCCTTTCTTAGCGAATGTCTACTAACTATAATCTACCTCCCTGCCAGAACTCATCTTTATACGTCAAGCGGTTTTCGATATTTCGCGATGAATGAATGTATGACCTTTTACTTTTATGTATTTAGATTAGTACTTTAAGATAACACTTTTTTTTATTAGAAATTTTAATTATAGAGCAAGTTCAAACCGCGATTTTGTTATTGCCTTTTTCAGAATAAAATTGTTGGTTTCCCACATGCATCAATATCTACAAACCTATAAAACAGTTATAATTGTCGTTCAATTCTCGGAAACTATGTTAGATGCTTAACATTAATAGTTAAACATAGGGACAATGATAATCTATGATCAGCAATCATAAAAAGTAAACATTATCAAAAGTATCAATAGATACCTACCTATTAATTGATGAAAATTTGCGCTTTTAAAATAAGCTTTTGTGACAATTGGACAAATAGCGGTCATGTAAAGGTTCCGTTTTTCACTTTCAGGCATAATTCGGGTTGTTGTAAGTTCGTCACAAAAATAATTCCCCACGAAAAAAAGTTTTGATCCTGTTCTCCTAGTACTTTTTGTTCAGATTCCTTGTTTTCGGTAGTTTTGTGCTGGATTTTACTATTTAATAAAATTGTTCTGCTATCCGTGCGGAAAAAAAGAAATGGGGCGAATTTACAATAATCAAAAATAATAAAAATAACAAAAACCTTTGGCTAATTTATACATACTTTTTTAAACGCTGGTATTCACGTAGCGAACCTACATTTTAAACGAGCGGTGACTGACTGATCAATTGGCTGCGCTGCGTGTCCCGGGCTCGATTCCCACACGTAAAAAAAATGGTCCGTTTGTTTGTTCTTCCGAGTCTAGGCTGTTTGTGTTATGTTTGTAAACACGCCCATGATATACAAGAGTTCTCTACAAAAATGTACTATAACACGATCAACGTGGTGCGGAACATGAGTTTAATGAGTATTTTCAGCCCTTGAAAGATCGATTACGGATTAAAAAGTCATGTTGTATATTGAGGAGGTATTACAACAGGCTTAGCCTAGGTATCAAAGAGATAGACCCTTTATTAAACTCTTTTTCAATGGCTGACTGTACCGGACAGATTAAGCTGTGTGTATAATCTTTAGTTTGCATACATCTATATTATATAATTACTAATTTAGTAAGCCTCGTTGGTCTAGTAGTCGCAAGCGCGATAGCTGTGTCATGCACAGCAGTCACGCTTGCGACTTGGGTTGGGTTGGGTCTTGGGTTCGATTCCCAGGTAGGGCAAAGTGTTATTGGGTTTTTCCACCAGGAATTTCTCAGTAGCAGCCTCGGAGTCTGGATTTGTGCCCGGTTGATGGCAATAGGCTCGCCCCCTATTACATGGGACTAATAACAGAACTGGCTAAATGTGGGTGTACTAATGGGTACACCTCTGCCTAACCCTTCGGGGATTACAGGCGTGATGTTATGTTATGTCATTTAGTAAATCTAATAGTTTTTGTTTATTTTTTTAAACGCGCTAATCTCTGAACCTACGAGTCGGATAAGGAAAATTCCTTTTGTATATAATAGCCAGATTCATAAGGAAAAGTATAAGCCATATAACATCACGCTACGACCAATGATAGCGGAGCAGTAACCAAAGAAGTAACTAAACTCGGGTGAAAAAAACCATGTGGACGAAATCGCCGGGAAAGTAATAAAATAATAATATGTAAGTAGGTAGTTTACGCTCGGTTGTTGCGTTGAAAGCTCAGCTATTACATGCAATAAGACAATTTGTCTTACTTCGTTACACCACCGGGAGCGTTACGTTACACAATGTTAAACAACTGCGGATGCCTTGTTTAGTTCCCGCAAATCGTTGGGAATAAAATTGCATGTTGACGTTTCATTTTGAGGGAAGGAACCCATGAATTGGGTATCAACTTTTTTGTGGATGGTATCTTCTGATGGTGGATTTTTTGTAACACGTTTATTTTAACATTAAAATTAATAGCAGATCAAGAGGACAAAATTCTACAAACTTTTAAGATTGAGAACAATCATATCTGTAAATCAGTCTCAAATTCTCAATCTATCCTGCCTAAAATCTTGTCTAAAATGCCTATAATTTATCTTAATTTTTTGTAATCGATTTTCGCTGAGACGAGATTGCGACTACATTTTTAATGGTTTTAACTAGTAGAATCAACCTTCTGGTACCAATAAAGGTTCACTTACACTCATAAAATTAATTTGTTCATTCGAGTAAGATGTTCAGAGGTCGTATGTAAGTACAAAACTCCAAAAATACGTTTCATCTTTCTTTTTTGAGTAATTTTCTTTTAATTTTTAATACTAGTAGTATAAATTACCTATGTCCTAATTAATTAATTTTATAAATATATATATAAATAATATATGTAATTTTTTTTATTTTATTTTAAATTTTTTAATTTCTAAAATCTTGACGGTTAGCCTATTATTGGCAACTGTGTAACACCGTTACAAGTTATTAGATCTAATCTAGAAGCTGATTGCAAACCTGATTAAAAAAAAAATAAAGAGAGAGATGAAAGAGAAAAGAGTTGGGACAAAAAAGACTACAAGTAAGTACGTTACGGCTTTTCTCCTTTTATTTCAATGATCAAAATGCAGCGCGTTGGTGTCGATGACGCTGACGCCGACAGCCGTCTGGTCGCCCCTAACCACTTTGATAAGCTGTCATTGGCATCGCAGACCGATTATTAAATCACACCGTGAAAAATGTAGCTGTATACCAATTTTTTCACGCATTTTTTAGAGTTCCGTAGTCAACAAGAAACCCTTATAGTAGTTAAAGTTTTGCCATGACCGTCTGCGGTTAAGCTCAGGGACTCTAAGTACACTAGAAAGCTGTAATTCGGCATGGTTAAACACGCCGACAATGTGGTAAAATAAAAACTGGAAAGTATTGTTTTTTGTTACGTATGTTTTGCCGCTATTGGCAAAACATGGACGCTGACAAAAATATTATTAATATCTTACATGTCTGATTACTCAGTTTATGTACACGCATGTTTGACAAATAAATTATCTTTCTTTCTTTCTTTCTTTCTTTCTTTCTTGTCCATCCAATAGTGTGGGGTGTCGTTGGATAGGTCTTTCAATAATATTGTGGGTGGGTGGGTGTATTGTCTGAACACCATATTAAGATTTAAGGATTCGTTTATGAAATATTAAGTTTTAAAGTGTTTATAAATTTTGTTAGTTAGTTAGCTAAACGGTTGTTTACATAACACCACGCCTGTAATTCACGAGAGGTTAGGCAGAGGTGTACCCATAACTAAACCCACATTTCGCTTTTGATATTTAAGTCCCCTGTGAGAACTGAGAGAACTGCAAACTCCGAGGCTGCTATTGAGAAAATTCTAATGGAAAAACTTAATACCGCTTTGCCCTACCTGGGGGTTGAACGCAAGACCTCATGCTAAGCAGTCGCGCTTTGCGATTAATAGACCAACGATAGGCAGTCAGTTCTATTACTTGACCATTTTCTACTTACATGTCAATTCAATAACATATAAGGGCGACGTCCATTTTCCCACACACACTAATAATTGCGGAGAGTCGCTGAGTAGTAATTGACAGTTTCTTTATCCGTTCAACTAGGCTCGTCATTTGCGAACTGTAAAGGCTTTCAGGTGCCAGTGTTCACGCGATAATATACAATTCTTCTTTTTACATCAAATGTATTTTTCATTTGAAGATTGACTGTTCTTTGTGCCAATATCAAAGAGCATTTTAATTCAAATTAGCCTCTATTACTTATCATTTTTTTATATACTTAATAGAATTGTACATCACAAAAGAAATTACAGAACCAAATAAAAGATAAAGAGTACCGTTGTTTTTTGAGCAATTTTTTTGTTTTTTATAATGCATTGTTTCTTTTTTGCTTAGCTTACCTTATAGTTTTTGAACGGATTAGAATTTTGTGTATATGAATGTTTTTAATACTGATTTAATTTACTTCATAAAGTGTTACAGTCTGATACAAAGTAGGATGACTTAGTTTACATTTAAGATGAGTAGGTAACAATACAATTTAACGATCTGATGTCCTACCTAGTCTGTATTATGGACAATCAGCCCTCATTGTGTCAAGAAACAGACCATGTCTTATTAAGAGGCCAATATATATAGTTAAAAGTGTATTATCTTCTAGGAGTTTTCAAAAAACTGCAAATCAATGTATCAACTACTACGTAAATATAACATCTTTGTACAAACTCAAAACTCCTGACAATAGTGTTCATTTGGCTCGCCGCAACTCATGCCTAATAAGCCGAAACTATGCCATTTGTTCACCGAATTTCACGTTACCTGGTGGCGTGGCGACCCCTGGTGGCATCACAACCCCGGACGGCGCCACACGCATGCAAGACACTTTCTGTTCAACCTTGTCTCTTTGTGGACGCAATCAACGGGCACACCGGGCAGAGGCATAGCCGCTGCCCAGCAATTATTCAAAATACATCGGGCAATATTAGATAGGTGGGCGGCCGATGCGTTTTGCATTGCGAATCAGTCCGACTTTGTGCGGGTGGCCCTGGGGAGCTGTAGTGTTTATGCGTGAACGTCACAGGCAGATTGTGGATTCTGCCTTTTGCTGAATTATCCGTGCGCTTGGGAATTCTGTTCGCTGTCGGCCACGTCTGAGCACAGAGCAGTCTAGCTATAGTAATGTGTGCGATTTAGTGGACCGCGATTTATTCTGTCTTTAGGGGCCGACAAACTAGCGTAAAGCAGATGCAGCCAAACAATACTGGGGTCGTGTTGACAATTACACAAATGGATGATTGAAAGTTTTGCTATTCAAGTACTAACGTACCTATGTTGCTAATATATCACTTATCTATTATAGCACAAGATACTGTTACAACATATGAAAACTAAGTGTGAATAAAAATACAATAAGTGTCATTCTAACGTGATTTTTGACAGGTAGGTACATAGTCAAATAAAAGTTACCGTTTCTTTGGCAGAACATTGCGAAATATAACAAGAAATTTTCTTACAATGTATTATTATTAATTTAGGTCTGTATCTACTGTGATATTGTCGTTTATATACAGTATTTCTCACGCTTTCAATAAGACATTAAATCATTGTTAATAGACATTAATTGATTCTTATTTTAACGTATTTCACCCTAGGTATAGATAAACCTTGGCTTCACTTGCGTTCAGTTATGTCGTACTGCTTCGCTCCCGTGGGAGATGTATATACTCTATACATTTCCTCAAGGATCATCTTTATCCGACTGGTAATTTCAGAGATTTACGCGTTTAAACAAACAAAATAACTATTCAGATTTATTATACTTATAAGTTTATAAGACAAACCGTTACAAAGAAAATTCCAGACCGTTTCATTCAAGTATTTCAAGTGCATAAGTGTTCGCATAACTTCTTAAAAGTCGCGGAAAATTTTAAGAATTTAGGGAAAAATTCATGAATGGTCTCTCTACATAAACATACATTTCAAAGATTCCAATGTCAGATAACACAACAGCTATATTATCAATTAGTTACCTAAGAACTGTTAACGATGTCATCGCAGTCAATTATATCGTCGGTTTGTAATATCAAAAGTTTGGCCTGTCTCCAATGTGAAATCAATTTGATTGTAAGATGCCCGATTGACATAATTTTAAGACTGAAAGAGATGGAGAAGTTTTGAGATGTGGAAGAAAGAGAGGTGGATATTATTATTGTAATCATTCTTTGCATTTTGCGGTAGTGTGCAATAAAAGGTACGATTTCTATCTACTTATCTTTACTTTAATAATAATTATGATAAAGAAAAATAGTTTTTTTTTTATTTGTTGTTAGTTTAAGTGCGCTTACATCTGGAACTGCCAGACGGGTTGGAATGTATATGATAGCCGGATTCACGAGGAATATTATTGACTATATAACATAACGCTACGTCCCACCAGAGCGGAACAGCAACCAACGACATTACTAAACGCGTATGAAACCGGGGGTACAGCTAGTCTATTTTATAAAAACGATCTTTCAAGTCCTTCATCAGAATGTCAATAAATTCTATTAATTAAGAATGTTAAAAATCTAGCCGAAAACTCATCTCAGCAACAATCAATGTCAATGTTTTTTTTTGATAAATTATTCACTTTTTTGGCAGTTTGAAACTAAGATTAGATAGCTATCGTTCCTGAAAGTTAAATAAGACTGCCCCTCAGGTGATCATTACACCTAATTTTCTGACTAAGAAAAATGATAATAAATTTTTCGTATCAAGAAAGAGGAGAAAATGTTCAGAACAATGCAGATTTATAAATGGAAATGAATAATAATCTTCTCGGTACACTAATTACTAAATCATACAATGTTTATCTGAACGCGGTCTACATCCCGTCCGTTTTTACCTACATCCGAGCACAAAGTGGATCAAGGTCGGATGAAGGTCAAGTGCCGCCCCATGGACTTCGTGTCCTAATAAACTAAATGGTCCATATTTTTCACCTCGGGCAAGGATTACCCTCACACGTGCTGCGCTCAACTCAAGGCTTCTCCTTTCCGCATTGGTTTGAACTTTCCCTCTTTCCCTCTTTCGTACGGGATTATGTCGCGCATTTAAAAGAGCTCGGCGAAATTAATGTGAAAGAGACATTTTAATTAAAAGTTTATGTATACGTTCTTTTGATTTGTCGAAAACGAAACTTTTATGGAATCGCTAGGTCTTTTATCAATGGGGTATTCTGGAATTTTTCTGACGTAGACACTGTAATATTCTTTGAATGTCGCACGTGGCCTTTAAGACGTAAACAATTTTTTGTTTTTTAATGGAAAACAAAAGTTACCCTTTGTTTTCCATAAGCAATTTCGTGGAAATTAAGCACGAAATTCAACAATGAATATGACGTTGGTCTCACGTTTGTCACATGTTTATCATGAAAGGACTCTTTGAAATATGAAAAGAGAACAATGTTTCTGAATTAATGAAAAAAAATGAAAATGGTTTTACTGAAATATTTCTACTATTTCACAACAACAATTTTCATCAACATTTACAGGATGTACAGACTGTTCCTTTATTTTGACCTCGATTGCAATATCCGAAATAGCTTTACCGTGCCAATCCGCATCGCAAAGCGACTTCGAACATGAAGCAAGATTGTTCAACCTCCGTGAAAGGAACTCACACCTACGCTCTGTATGAGATCCGAATTGATGGCTATTGACTGTCGGTATTCGCTAACCAAAGGTTTAGGTGATAGATCAACACACGAAGCCTTGGGCAGTCAATTTGACCCTTCAGTAGGTACAGCCGAACAGATTAGTAAATACAAAACCATCCGATGCCCGCAGGCAGTTAAATATGATTTTAGCTCCTGTATGTTTAAACGTTTTCAGTCAATAGTTTTCGAATTAATGTTCGGAGTTGAGTTAATAAAGCTGCAAGACGAGCGTCAGTTGGCTGTTTATTGCAAGTATTGGTAAACTGGAGCCCTGTCGCGGTTTGACGAGTTCGCATATGAAAAAAGATGGCGAAATACCTCAAGTTATAGATAGATATAGGAAGGAAGTGCGTGTACTTACGGCTTCGATGATGTTCTTAGCCCATATTTAAATCTAAAAATTAGTATGCTTAGGGTGAAATATAGGCGTAAAAGATCATTTAGTCCTACGCATATCCAGGCCTCCGGGCATTTTTTCTCATCAGCTTTATAGCGCACTTTAGATGGCTTTAGCGACATCAAAGGGGCTATTCTAGTATTTTTAAGAACCAAACGTTCAAAATCTAGTCCCAATCTTTCTCAGCGATAATCAATGTCAAGACGTTAGAGGCATTTTTGACAGATTGAGATTAAGATTAGATGAGGTCGTTCATAAAAGTTAGTGAAATTACTCCCCTGTAATTAGCCTACATATTTGACAAGATTTTTCGCTAATATGAGTGCCGATATCAGGTGTTCGTTTATGAAAAAAAACTCTTAACCAATAGTATAATGATAAGCCTTTGAAAAATCAGAAATAAAAATATTTTTGCAACTTTTCACCCGATTTTTTTTCGAACTAAGTTTCTTAACGAGGCTTTAACTGGCAGAAATCGTCACGTAAGTAACAAGCGTTATGCCACCTCAAGGCGACCTTCCCTCCTTTTCTCTTGTCTTTTTCTATTTTACATTTAGGTAGGGGTGTCGAACACATATTTTTTTTATCATCTTTGGCAATAGTTTCTGGCAGTTAGTCCGCCACTTCAATAACCAATTTCTCAATGAGCTTTAGTCAGTGTATCAGACTTTTGAACATATCAAAGCAAATTTCAATTTCACCGAGATTGAGTTGCATGCGTTTGTATGTTTAAGACCCTCATATAGTAGGTTGTTCCTTTTGACCGAATTCAAATGTCATGTACTTTCAGCAAACGTGCGTTTGAACTTCTCTTTGGGAATGGAGTGACAAAGCTACACCTCAGCACTGTCGGTCAATTCACGTGACAATTTGATTTTCTAGGAGGCCCATGTTTATTTATCGATGTGTTGAGTGCCGATCGCACGTTCATCTATGCGCTTATGAACCTTTAAGATGACATATTATGCGACGCTCGATGTACAAGCTACCAACTTTATCTTCCCTATATTGTAGGGCACCTATTTGTTAATCAGTAATAATCAATTAGGCTAAGATGGCCATTAAACAACGGGCTTAAAAATTTTGAATATTAAGTCTTCCTTTATATGTTTGATTTATATGTACTTTCTAAGTTTATCTTGGACCTTTCTGACAACGGTGAAGGAAAATTTCGAGAGGAAACCTGGACAGCCAATCCTTCTTGAGTTGCGAGGTGATCATTGTCCGTACCTTCTCTATATGAGAAGAGGTATTTTACCCTGCAGAGGGTCAGTAATAGCTATGGTAATAGCTGGTATTGTAATAAACTGGCTTAAGCCCGCGAGTTCGTTTGCGTGAATGTCTGTTATCGGGACGGGACCCTAGCGGAACTCTTACTCATTTTCAGAATTAAAACTAACCTAAGTTATTCTTTATAACATCAACTATCTACCAGTGAAGTCCCGTTAAATTCAGACAGACACACATAAAAAATAAAAATAATTAGGTTTTTTTTGGTATAAGTTCCGTGTAATTATTCATATTTATTTTGTAAAAATGCTGATTACAAGCAGACACTTACATTTTTAAAATATATGTTGTCTCCCCCCCCCCTACATCTCTGGAGACTGCTGTTACAAAGTTCTTACCGGATCCCAGTGGCGTAGCGACGTTCAGGCACAGCCGTCTGTGTGCCTAGTCCCACAAACGAATTCATGCATTTTAATTGCATATCAAATGAAGCCAATTCCATGTCGACCAGTAAGATGCTAGCCACGATTAGTATGTGAATCATTGGGTTTCGTTAGATTCTCCTAGTTCCGCAGCTCTGCTTGTATTGGTATTCCCTAGCACAGTTTGTTGCGCTACCGAACATTATTTGTACACACTAAGCATGAAATGTTGCCAAGCAAACGTGTACGTACTCGTAGTATTTGCGGGTAGGTTTAGGAAAGGTGGAGAGTAGAGTGGGAGGGTGGCGGCGCGGCGGCAACCCCTCCCCCGCCGGCCCCGCCAGCCCCGCGGTGCGTGCACGTACGAACCATGAGGAATACCCGCATCGCCCGCTGAGGTTTCAATATTCCATACCGAATTGCATTCAATTGCAACATTTTTGGACAAATAGAAATAGAGTAAAGCGGCTGCACCGCTCGGACTCAAATCTTGAAAGGTTTTCAATATTGTGTTTGTCTTTGTCGGAATTAAATTTACTGTGAATTGCGCTAGGACAGCGTTTTACAAATAAGTCTGCGGTTATTGGGAGAATTATTGACCTTGCCTCGAGCGCTGACGGTCTCGATTTGTTTGCTTTGCCTTTGTAGGATTGTCGGAATGCACATGCTTGCAACGTTAGATATGGCTTTTGTTGGCTTTCTTTTGATGCCAATTTGACTGCTTTGTCCCATGATTTCATTAGCTGCGTTTTGATTTTTCTGTTTCCTTTATTTATTACATCGCACCATGTTCAATCTCAAAAGAATAAAGAAAAATTATCCATTGTGAAATGAAACAATCATGAAATTAATTAAAGAGTAAGATAAATTAAAGGCTTTTAAAGATTTATAAACTTATTTTTTTATCCTAAAGATAAACAAAAATATAAGAAGCCATGTCCTTCGAGCCCTTGCCACATGTATGAAAGAGTAAGAACACTCTTTCATACATGTGGCAAGGGCAACTGCTTTTTATTTAAATTAAAAGTTCTTAACCATTATTTAAAATCAACACCGAATTATTTAAAATCATTTCTGAAATGTTCATGAGCCGAGCTACGTTTACCTACTTGTATAAATGTCGCATGTTAAACAATTAATATAATCGTCGTAATGCACGTTATGCCGTTGGTCTCGGCGTTATACGTGTATTTTTGACAGTCTTTAGTTACGTTAGGGTCGTCAGAAGCCAGAAAATCTGACAACGAGTCTTACCAAGGGTTATCGTAATACCCAGTTACTGAGTTGTGGAGGTCAGATAGGCGGTCGCTCCATGTAAAATACTAGTGTTCAGCTGCATCCGTTCCACTAACATTGTTGGGTAAAGGGTCAGGTGATAAAAAACGCATTTATCTCTCGAGAAATCACAAGACGAGTACAAACTTACGTCCTTTTTATTCATTGACCGAGGCTAGCAGATAAGTGGATATAACAGACTTGTCAATAGTCATATGTCAATCAATTAATCATAAACGCTAATTAGTTTAGGGAGACGTTACGATCCGATGTGGCTAGCGAGGTTAGAATGGTACAGCACTACAGTAATTGCATAAACTGAGCAATGAATGCTAAGGAATATGCTTTGACTAGGTATCGCCTATGCAGCTCATTGAACTTCTTGATGAGTTATGTCGCTTATAATAAAAATAACTAAACCTCACGTTTTCTCCCGGTTTCTGTTACGTCTTTGGTTACTGCTCCGTCCCTGTGAGTGGTAGCGTGATATTGTATAGTCTATACTATTCTTCATGAATCTGGCTTTCATATACAATAATATTTTTTTCCAATCGGACTAGTAGTTCCGCGTTTAAACGAAGAAAGAAACGAAAAGCTCTTCGGATTTATTAAATTAAAAATATATAGATAGCTGCGTTAGATAGCATAGATTGAAAAAATAAAGAAACAAAAACTGTTTATTCACGCGAAAATGACGCAGTATATATGGTTCCGTATTGCTTGTTAACTAATAAAGCTTACTAAGCCGTGATAGTATTCCTTTTATCTTCGTTGAATATTACTAATGTCGTGTATTTTTACAAGTATCGATAAACAAAACCATTTAGCTGCAGAAGGGCTTAATATTTCGCAAACGTATCCCTGAATCGCTGAAATGATTTTACACAACCGCAATATTTTTAAACTATCCAACAACACCCCACACCATGGGGTAGACGAGAGAAAAAAGACATCCCAATTTACGGTACCATAAAAATATATTTACGCGACTGCTGTGCATGAGGTCTTGGGTTCGATTCCCAGGTCGGGCAAAGTGTTATTGGGTTTTTCCATCAGGAATTTCTCAGTAGCAGCTTCGGAGTCTGGATTTGTGCCCGGCTGATGGCAATAGGCTCGCCCCCTATTACATGGGACTAAAAACATAACTGGCGAAATGTGGGTGTACTAATGGGTACACCTCTGCCTAACCCTTCGGGGATTACAGGCGTGATGTTATGTTATGTTAAAAATATATTTTTCCTAAAAATAATCACCACTTTTTCTGTGCGATTTATATTTATTTATACCCGTACTAAATTACAGCTTTCTAGTACCAAGAGTCTCTGAGCCAAGCCGCGGGCAGACAGACAGCATAGGAACGGATGTGACGAAACTATAAGGTTTCCTGATTGACTACGAAACCCAAAAGAAGGCCTGCTTTTTTGCAGTAGAGAGGCTTTAAAAGAACAAGGGTCATACAAAGTTTCAAAACTAAAAACAGTACTTAGTAATAATGTAGCTAACAGCAATTTTACTTTTATTGGACTCTGGTCCTTCGGTACGCAATATTTCATGTTGCTGCTACACCAAAGGGTCGGTCAAACTTACCCACTAAATCATAATCACGGAATGGAAAAAGTAAAAATAAAAATCACCGCATCTGGCGCAACTGGCCTACGATACCAATTGCATGTAGAATTTCCATTGAACAAATAAAGCAAAACGCTGCCTTGCAAATACAATACGACATAAATACAGCTATAACATGGAAAATATTGAATCGATTAACAAAAAGGACCAAAAAACGGTAGGGAAACGAGCAGTTTTGAGGAACTTGAACTGCCTGCGAATATTCCGTGTAGGCGTGTGTAGGCTGGTTTGGTCCTTTCCCTATATGTATAATACTGGTCCTCATATTTCTAGGAAGTCAAAGCAATCTTACTACTATAATATCTTACTTCATACTATGCTATTACAATACTACTACTATAAATGCTAAATTATTGATGGATATATTGTTACTCAATCACGCTATAACGGCTGAGCGGATCTGGATGAGATTTGGCTCAGACAAAGATTATAATCTGGAATAGAGCTTACAGGTCCATTTTTATCTCGGAAAAATATACGGCTTTCGTGGGATAATGTACCTATCATCTTTGAAGCGGACGAAGTCGAGTTCAGAAGCTTACAAGACTATATCTAGATATAGTCTTGTAAGCAAAATATATCAGTCAAAAATTGGAAGGATTAGAAAGATAACTGTTATAAGTATCTAAACTTTGCTTAGACTGCATTCTAAATTGCACGCTTTATAACGAGGCCACAGACTAGAAGACGATCACCAGTTAGCCCATTTCATACGTTAGATGCAAATGAGTTTCAAGAAGCATAACAGTCGGCGCGGGCTTGTTTTGTGTAACGTCGGAGCAGACTGACCGTGCAACGTGCAACACTGTGGGTTCGTGTTACATTTGCCACAAGAACATACTGCGGACGACGACGTCTAATTTTCATAACAAAACAAAAGGAACGAACAATGCGACCCGGCGAGATGTAGGGACCCGCGACTGCGTACCACTACTTAGGTTTGATTGAACGCATAAGAATGTGGGAGACGCGGGTAACACCGCGCGAGGGAACGGGACGGCACCACGAGAGAAAGAGAAAAACACATCGCAATTACCTCGTGAGATTGTTGAATAAATTTACATTCAGTTGATTGAAATAATAATGAAATTGCCCCGGCACAGAACGTTCATATGGGATATTTAAATTAATAATAAAATCATAATATTATACAAATCGCGCACGTGATCCGTACAGCTATTTCTGTTTTATTTTGGAGCTTTCTAAGAAAAAAAAATGGAATGTTTTCTAATGTTTGCGTAATGTAAATGTATTGAATGTGAAATTTTTCATTCGATATTTTGTAGATATACATGTTATTATAGACATGTTTGCATTAACTGCGCCCTCTGTATATTCGGAGATTGTATTTGCTGGGCATAATCAACCAATAGGGACGTTGAATTATTATCAGACACCCAATCGAATTGGCTTCGATATTCAAAGTGCAATCGCGCAAGACTAATACTCGTTTGCATTCAAACTGAGCTTCACATACATTTCTCATTGCGTCGCCTGGATAAAATGACAATTTTCTACAAATTGGAAAAAATAGGTGTTTTACTATCTCATTCACAGCTCGTGTGTCGACAGATGTCTACGCTTCAAGCTTATGCTATACTTTATTTTATGGGGTGTATCAAGACCCCATAGCTATTAACTACGCTCACGAAGGGTTCCGTAGCGCCCTACAATATTTAACAGAAAACCAAAAGTACGTTTAACGAATTTTTACTGACCTCCACAACTTAATACATGGGTAATGCGATACCCTTTGGTAAGACTGGTTGTCAGACTTTCGGGCTTCTGACGACCCATAACGACAGTCAAAAGTCAGAAATACGTGACAGTCGAGACCAACTTAACGTGCTTTCCGACGCACGGAGGAGTCTCGTTGTGTAAAGATGGTGACCCATCTACGGACCAACCCTGGCAAGCGTAACTTAACCTGATGGGTCACCCGTGCGGCTGTTATTACTTAGCCACGAGCACCTGCTTTTGAATAATAATATTATAAACCGCATTGAATACTGCAGGATATGGGAAATGCCATTTGTTTTTCTTTACTTTAAACTACAAGGAATAAACCAAGAGTCGTTCATTTTATTTTCATGCTAAGACAGTAAAATTAAAGACAAAATGATATTCTTTTATTATTTTTTCCTTCATTCTTTTTATTTTTATCGGCGTATTTCTTTTAATTATTTTGCCCCATGTGTTTCTTCTTCGTTTAGTTTTGACGGTTAATAAACCATTTCTTCTAAAACAGTTTGAAAAGAGTTCAGTTTATGATCCTTATTTATCTAGACAACTCAGACCATTGTAACTGGGCAATAGTACGGTCCCCCATATCGTGTTCTTCAGGGGGTGAAGTAGTGCAAAAAAGGGTTTAACTTTTTCTTTTCTTTATCTTCACTTGTATCATACTTATATATTCTATCGTGATTTTCACCCACTTCAAAATTAATATGTATGTATTAATAAGTGTGCTAAGTTTCAATAAATTGAAACTTAGCACACTTATCAAGGACCGCTACAAAACAATATAAATGTTAAAACCCCTTTTTTGAAAAACATGTCGGACTATTGCCGTTTTTATATATTATACATGTCTACTATTTACATTTGATTTGACATATTTATTGCGTTTACATTTGAACTTTGACAACATTCATAATCCTATGGGTTAGTTCAATCAAAAGATACAGAAAATAAGGGTTATCCCATATAAATACATTAGTTACCCGATAGTTTCAAAAAAATAAAAGATTAAAGATCCTTATTAAAATAAAGTTCATTTTATTTTTTAGGTAGAACTTAAATAAAAGACAGACGAAGTCCAATCTTAAATCATTGAACAATATCATTGGTAAAGAGGAACTGAGGGAAATTTGTGATAGTGCTTCAGACCCCAGGGGACGTGTTGGTTCCTAGAGTAAGAAGCTGCACTCAAGCTTGTCTCGACATTATCTGGCTAGACAGGACAGTAAATGACAACAAAGAAAATGGATTGATTTTTTTCTCATTGCATTTAATATTATATTATTACTTTAGAACTTGTAAACTATATTAAGTTGAAAACTAAGATTCACGGAAATCTAATATCGCTTTAGCGATAACATAACTAGAGAGCTAAAAAATACTTGATCGTGCAAAAAATAAATGTTCGCAAATAATCGCATTATAGATTCGAAAACCTTTTTCGACGATCCCAAGTCACATAACCCAAGGACAGGACAGCAGAAGAAGATACAAACACGCACGCATTTAAATGTGCTTATCCTTGACCTAACCCAGCAAGGGGTCAACAGACGCGACCCATCAGACGTATCAGAAACTATCCGAACGGAAAAATCGGGCGGGTCGGCGACGCGGTAAGGCAACGGGCAGCCATTCAGGAGAGAACCACGTGCGTGAGAGACATGCGCACGGCGGGGGGTCAGCGTAAGTCGGTGCAGATGTCGCGGGCCGACCCTGACCTAGCTCAAGTGCTGGGCGGGTCACGTGGTCGGGCGGGCGGCTAACTTACTCCGGTCGTTCACCTTGAGACGGAGTGGGTAGCGAGAGGTGGCGACAGCGATTCCTCGCTTATCAATGATACCTCCTCCCTCTGGGGTTGCTCCGCAAATAAATACCCATTTTACAATACAACAGATTATGAAGAGTCGTGTTTCATACAAATTAAAGTAGTAATCACGTCAACCGCATCGTAATTTGAAACGATGCGAGTACATGTGTTAATTTAACGCGTCTAGAGAATGTGTGCTGTAACTAGCTGCTATTGAAACTCTGTTTCACGTATCAGCAACTAGTAATTACCAATAGTACTTATTGATAATTTAATTTCATCACGAAAGGTCTTTGCTTGGCACAACAACATTGATAAGGTGTTATTAGTACAATGTTTGGTGAAGCAATTACGATACAATTCAAAAAACAACATAAAATTTTACATAACAACAAGGTGTCACATAATTATATACGCTGATAACAGACGCTAATAATATTTTACAAAGCAATTACTACGTCTATCAGATAACATTTTGTAGCGATACATTAGCTGCCTTTAAGACTTGAAACGATTGTTAATATGCAAAATGTTCGAACACCAATAATTTATAATATCTATTAATTGTGTATAATAAGTCGGCCTGGCCATCCGTTCGGCCGTGCAGGTGGCTATTTATAAAGTTATTAGCTTCTCTACGTTTTTCTCCGCAACTCAACTTTGTATACAGCGTGACATTTTTATAAAAATTGATATCGTATTTTTTTAAATGTCAACATTTTACAAACATAAATTATATGTTTTTATATAAGCAGACAAAGTTGATACGGGCTCTTGTAGGAATTTCACTTAGTATAATAACTACCAACTGTGTTAATGCTCAATTAATTAGTGAACACGTCTTTCGAACACAACAAAGGCCATCAATTATAAGTCATTTGATATTTTTTTCATTGCATTTTATATCTTATTGACGCTTGTTAAAGAAATGGTTTCAACCGGCAGAAGTATGACATATAAGTATAAAATTATGTAGTTTTTGCAAATGTTAAATTCATAGGGAACCTGTTTTTGCCCCAGATGAATAATTTTTGTAGTAGGTAATAATGACGCAAGTCATTTTGATACTTGACGATAATTTTTAAAGATATGTACACTTGAGCCATAATGAACTAAGCAAAAGCTTTTTTCTACTATAATGTACTAATCATATCTATTATTATGGTGAATTAAGATACATTAAACAAATTTTCAGTTTATTTTACATTGCCAGTGTTTTATAAAAAATGATACTATCCAAAAGAGTTTTCTCTACAAAAACTAATTGCATTTCTTCAATATCTTCGTTCCTTCAATATTAATAAAAAATCTAGACGATAACTAGATTAAAAACCTTGCTCTAGAAAGAATTTAATAGGAAAATAACAAAATTACGGCATCTTCGCCGAAGTTTTACTTTATTATGTAGGTAAATTAATTTTATTACGCTTTATTGACGTTTAAAATGATTATAATACGGAACCTTTATCAGTGAAAGCAAGCATTTTTATAACACATATCCATTAGAATTTACAAACAAACTTGAAGCTAACTTGATGGTCTCCCAAAGCACTTTCAAAAAGTTAATAATTTAAAAAGAACCAGTCAATAGCAAGTTGGAATCGCACACGAAGGGTTCCGTACCACCATATATTATTTAACCTAACATTTTTTCTTTAAATTGCTTTGTAAAAAGACACGTTTCTAAGGAGAGCCACCTACTTTCACTTTATTTTATTTTAAATATTTCTTGTTATAGTAATACAAGTCTTGCCAATTTTCAAGTGTCTACCTACTCAGGCTCAAAAGATATACAAACAGCGGAGTCTTAGTAATTGGATCTCGTTTGGCACCCTTTGAGTACGGAACCTTGAAAAAAGTATAGGTAGGTACTTAAATATTAAATGGCAATGAATAAACACTTTAAGAGCTGAATTAAATATGACATTATACCAGTCGTATCCGTATTTAGCAACTGGTTGCTATTCGGTAGAACATCTGTCAATTATTTAAGTAGGTAGGTATGTACGAGCTGTGCCCGCGGGCTCGTCCGCGTTGCATTCGGAAAACTAAACTAAATAGTCTTTTATAAACGAATTTGTAATGCGTTACTGATGTAAGAGATTTGGGGTACGTAGAGTAAACATGGGGCGACGAATAGTCAATAATAATTATGTGAAGTATCAAAACCAGTTGTGTGGTATAGTTTTTCGAAACGAGCATTTATTGATTTGTTATTGTGTGAATAAGAAATATATGCCATCCATACAATCCTAACTGTTTTGTATGATCTAGTCAATAAATTCAAGTAGCCTTGGCACATTAAACGTATCTTAAAGTAGGATGATTCTTACTCAAATGTGTGTTTTTTTATATATCATTTACTCACCATAATAATTCTATAATTTTATAATTTTTATATCAGTGAAAACTTGTTATTGACGGAAATTTTTATATTCGCGATCACTGTTTAAAATTAACGTAAGTCTGAAATAAAATGAAATATCAAAACCGCGTCCCAAATCCTTTTATAAAAATCATTTCTAACCTTTTAGTGAGGGCTATACCAGAGCAAAAAGTGTCCGTCCATTTGTAACCGCTACGGACAACCGTAAATGAACGGAAGTGTGTATGCAGACTGAATGGCCGACATCCACCTCCTTGTTCGGACAGGTTGTAAGGACGCGTGCATACTTGCGATTACGTCTGAGAATAAATTGGTCGCGTTACGTGTGTTTGTAAATTGAAAAGGAGATGGAACAAAAATGACACTGTGCGAATGATTTGTATATCAAATTAAAGAGAAAAAACAGCAGCAATAGTATCTACTATAACCATCGCTCTAATGAGTGGCTAACACGTTTTTTTTTCCAAGTCAAGTTTAGTGTTTAGGGTATTTTTTTTATTAGTTTTGGATCGTCTTAAATAAATAATAAATACTTAAATAAATAAATTTCTGGGTTATCCTAATTAATAATATCTTGGTATTTAATTAGATAATAGTAAGAGGAAGGTATTATAACAGCTGCAAATTGATTGTCAATCAATTTATCTAACGCGTCACAATACATATAATGCACCAATAGGAAATCGATCCACGCGAAAGATATACGAAGTGCTTTTATTAATTTCTCAAATGTAGGTATAACCTCGCTTTCAATAACAGGTACTCGTTATGACAATTACGATAGTAGGTTCGCTAGTTAACAATCTACATTGTGGCCGATGACAGGACGTTTAACCGTAATCGATAAAGTAGAAAAACGGTAAGCTAAAGTAAATTACTTGAGTAATATATTACAACCAGCATTAATATATCATGAAAACGAGAACGCCCACGTCTCTTTTTTTTCATCGTTAATTAAAAATCGTCATTCGTGTCTTTCTTAAGCGCATCATTAATTGAGAATTTAGTTGTTATTGTGCGCCTTGTCGAATATTTTAGAAGAATGACGACAAATGACACACATTTTTTGGGATTTTTGTTCTATTGTTGTTTGGGAAGAGATGCTCGCTGTATTTTAAAATGTATCGTTAAAAAAGATGTAGGAGTTGTTCATAGTTTAGTTCTGCGCAGAATAAAATAATCACAAAGGACGGTTTTAAGCTAATTGATTGCTAATGAGTCTTCAAGGACGGGTTATTATATAAAGTGAAATGAAATGAGCAGGAAATTTAATTGCGGTCATGTTTGTTTTTTGTTCTCAGTGCAACATTTTTTTACTTCCCTATGACTTCACCAATTCATTAGGAAAATACTTTTGCTTGAGGATCGGACAAAAATTTAATTAGTTATTACATTAGAGTAAATTTTTGTTTGGATCTTTTGCACTATATGGAATGTGCGACGTGGGAAGCAAATAGGAACATGTTTTTATATTTTACTTCAAACTTAGTTTTACTTGTTTTTTTTTTTTTTTTAATTGTTTTTTGTAGTGGATGGATACATTTCCGCGGCATTTCTTGTGCTAGCATTAACTTTCTCATTCTAAATATTCTGAAAAGCGGTAGTAACCTAAGAAAACTTTTAGGCCGCGGCGTCCTACTTTTATTGTTACTTTATTTGGTCGGCAAATCTTTATATAATATAAAACTAAGTCGCTTCCCGCCGTCTGTACGCTTAGAACTTTCGATCAACGCAACGGATTTAAATGCGGTTCTCATCAATAGACAGAGCGATTCAAAATAACGGTTTATGAATCTACATTGCACCCGTGCAAAGCCGGGGCGGGTCGCTAGTATTAATAAAAAAAATATGTTATTTTTTTACATGACCTAGTATTAGTCGGTACTGTAGATACACATACATACATGTTTAAGATGACGAAAATTCCAATTCGTAACTAAAGCAAGGAAGCTACTCACTTTCGTGGTACGGGCCGGATCCGGGCGGAACTGGGATTTCCGGGCCGGGCCTTCGTGGCGCACCGGTTGCCGACAACCTTGACTCGACCACGACACGACTTATTGGGATGTAAGTTACCGAGATACACTGTGTTATCAGTTTATATTGCCTTGTTAATAATTGGATAGTGTACAGTAGATCTTAGTTACTACTATTATATATGCGAAAGTTTAAATGGACGGATGTTTGTTACTCAAACACGCCAGAATGGCTGAACGGATCTGGATAAAATTTGGCACGTAACATCTTCTGCGCAGGTACTTGGCAAGTCTCTATTTAGATTGGCTTGCGTGACCGAAATTAGTCTGGAGAATATTGCATATTTAGGTATCTGACACGATGTCAAATCAGTACAATTATGTCAAACTGTCAAATTCCCGTCACATCAACCGCGTATATCTGAACGATGCTAAAATCGGCTTTAACGACCTCAATAATCTTTTGTTTTGATTACACACTTACGTAACTTTAAGTATTCATCAAAATAAACCCTTATATTAAGCAAATAAATTGTCATTTGCAAAAGCACATTAAAAAAAAAATATAATATCACAGTAGAGCAGAATTCAAGGTATAAAAGGTATAAAAAATAGGTCGCCGACAGTAATTACATAGTTGTGGCCCTACACTGGCACTCAACACTTGCTGAAGAAATGTTTCACCTGTTAGAAAAACAAACATTTTAGTTTATGATTTTCAAAGCTAAAATACATCACCATATAATTTCAGTGATCGATTGGAAATTAGACTTGTGTGCTGTAATGGTTCAAGATAATTTATTATTCTAGGGTTCCGTGTAAGGTTTAACTCTTGCTTAGTGGAGCGTTCAATTCTCTTTTACCTTCACGTGGCTATATTTCAGCAAATCTTATGCTTTATGAAAAACTAGCCACTCTGTTTCGTTCACGTTGTTATTTTACACGACTGAAAAAAGGAGTGTTATGTGTTCAGGGTTAATGTACGTATGTATGTATGTGAGATTCTTTATAAACACCTGAACCGATTTAGATGTATGCGGTATCGTTACAATCCTTGCATCGTTCCGAGTAACATAGGCTAGTTAAAAATAACAAGAATCCTGTGTTGTCACTTTAAAACGTAAATTAATACCAGCCTCAATTTTTTTTTAATGAATCTGGTCTTGTTTATGATTTTCGTCTAGAATTTGACAAGTAGATTTAAAAAATATATAACACTGTAAATAAAAAACGTCGTAAAAAAAACTGACGAGTAAACTAAGTACAAATATGTGCAATTCTTGCAGTCGTGTTTTTTTTTATTATAGTAGCTTGTTCACCTATGTAAAGTTATGTCGTTGGTTACTGCTCCGCTCCCGTGGGTACTAGCGTTTTCATATAGCCTATACTATTCCTCATAAACCTAAAAAAGATTAAAGCGTTTAAACAAACACACAAATAAACGAAAAATCTCTTCAGATTTATTATTTAAACATATTATTATTGTAGATAAATGTTCATTTAAAACCATAAATGTCTAATCCCTCACTCTGACGTTCGCGCAACTTTCCTTTTATTTTAATCATCGTTTGTTTCAGCGGATTTTCTCATTCGCTGCCAATTTTTTGGAGCTAGCAATGCCGGTGTCTAAACTGACACTCCATTACCTTCATACGTTTCAAGAGTATCCATTTATTAATTCAAATATGGAACAGATATGGTAGTACGGAACCCTTAGTGCATGAATAAAGTCACCGTTCGGGCGATCATATTATTTGACATTTGTGTGCAAACTGTACTTATGTTTGAATGACTGACTAGACTATTGTAATGCACCGATTTTATGCAAATTGTTCGATGTTTCTTATGTTTGTGCATTTTAAATGTTCGGCATGACAATTTTCTTATACATATTTGATTTAAAAAAATATTGCATAGGTATGAAGAGAAATCCAGAACATTTGTAGACAAGAATGCTGAAGCTTCACGCATCTTACGTCCTAATGCGGCTACACACAGGGCTAATTAGGAATATAGATGACCTGTCTACAGCAACCCTCAAACCGTCAAGAACGACTCTCAAAGCTAATTCCTAGATACTGTAGTCACCGTTGACGCCTTTCTGTCATCCGGCCACCCGAAAAGCACTTTCCAGGCGCGTTAAGCACTCGACTCGGAGGGGAGAGTGGGGGTCTCCCTCACCCCTCCCACCATCGCGTCGCCCGACTTCGAAAAAAGGCGATGCACTTCATATTGTTCTTTTTGTGTCCACGATCGATCGTTTCGGTGAAGGAGTGAGTTTTTATCTGTTCGGCCCTGCTTCAGTTACTTCACACGTGGTGGGCTAATTGGGGGATGCGTTCGGACCGCTCAATTAGAAAATAGACGAGCCGCGGGGCGGGGGGGCGGGGGGGGGGGGCACGTCGGAGGGGCAGCTTGAGATTTTTGCGAGGACACGCTGTGGGGAATTGAGATAACGTAGAATTCGATCGAAACGGTCTTATTTTATTTACACCCCCGCATCAGTGCTTATGATTACACATGAACGTTTTCAATCACCTCTGAATGCAAATTGGCTGTATTTGAAACGAGTGAAGGAGGGAAAATAAGAACGGAATCGGCTCAAACGAAAGCTAAAATTGTGAACAGGCTTCGGTTAAGCTTAATCTGGTTTGCGGAATCAAAGTTGACAGTTTTAACCTTCAAATACAAACGCGCGCGTTGTTCTTTAAAAGCCGGAGTTTGTTCAGTCACCTGTAATTGGCGGGTCCTGTTGTGTCAAAGGCTAATGACGCACAGTCGCAAGGTGCGCCTGCGGCTGGTAATCTGACGTATAGTAAGAACGTGTGATTGGCCAAAGCCACGTGGTCCCGCCGCCGGATTATCGGCAGTGCCTAGTTTGTCTTCTGCCTTATTTGACCAAGTCATGCAAGTTATTTTCTTTTGTTTGTGGTGTGAACGAATCAGTTTTCTGCTTCAATGAATTTATTATATCAACTATATCGAGTACCTATTCATTCTAGTAAGTAAAAAAGTTTTGGATGTTATTTGTGTCTACAGAGGGTACCTTATTTTCATATCGACGATAGCCTGGCGTAGAAGTAACAAGGGCCTCATTTACATAATCACTTTGGCTCGTAACGAGCACATTACTTACATCCAAGTTGTATTATGTTATCATTATTTTTGTACTAAAAAGAATCACGATTATTTCCTAAGCACGTGCCAATATCCTCGTCGCCGACACTGTTACATGAATTAAAATATTCGTACCTACCTACTTACGCTGCACGAACCAAGCACGCGATCTCACTTACCTGTAAAAGAAAGTAGTTTTCAATTAAACACAGTTCGCAAATCACAACATAAAAAGAAGAAAATTTAATAAATTACGAGATACTTTGTAGACACGTTCATATAAAAATGCACCCTATATAATATAGTACCAACTCTCATATTTTGCTTCGTACCTAACCTGCTTTTACACGCAGTTTTGAGCACGTGCAACTTTTGCGTCCCACAGTAAACATGCTTCGACAACACAAAATGGGCCCTGAAAAAACACGTGCATTCCTCCCGACGATGCCTCAGTTAGGTTAATCTTTTGCTTTATTTTACGCGATTGTTTCAATATTAGGCTTTGTTTATAGAATGGAATCAAATAACGTGATGTTGATGGGAAATTCCCATGAGTTTTTAAGAGGAGTCGATTAAGTCATGTTTGGTTTGGGGTTTAGGGTGGTATTCAGTATTTTCAAGAGGATAGGTTTACGATCTCGACGATTTTTGTTAAATTTAGACATTATTGATGATACATTTTTATCTTGTGTCCCGAAGGACCAAAAAGTTCAATAAACGTTTCAATGCAGACTCGATACACGTCATGGATATGCATGTTCATATTTGCCAGGTGTATGAGAAAGAAAATATGTATAGTGTTGGGCGTATAGCGTGAATTAATATATTATACATGACTGTAACATGCATGTTGCTACGTATTTGTAAGTTACGAACGCCGTTCGCTTGGCTGCATCGTACAATGTAGTTCTTTACTATCCCCACGCCATCTATTAATAATAAATTATGTTTAATGCTTTTTATTACTCATAAAGAACACGGTTCACTTACAATGAGCTTAAATGCCTAATTATAACTAATTATATTTATTGCAATATACAGGTGTGCTTTCCCTTGTTCAAAAACTAAACTAAAATAAGACTATTGCCGATGCTAGTGACGATATATTTTTTAATGCAAGTTTTCGGCTCTGTATCAGATTGTACGGTAAAAAATATTCTTATGTATCTTAAGGACTAAACAGACTAGACAAAGATTAAGGGTTCCCCACAAAACCCGTGATAACTCACAACGAACCAAGTCGTGGGCTTAAGCTAGTCATCCAATTAACAACCAGCATACAAATCATTAGCCAGAAAAAGAAAAACTTTACTAAGTAAATAGTTTCTTTGTAATCAATTATCTTAATAGTCCAACTAAAATTAATGCTAGCAAAAATATTATGATTCAATGTTGCAGAGAAAATTATCGCGTGAGACGGGGATCTTAAATCGGTCGCCTATCACACCGATGTTCTTGAATGAATATTGTATAAAAGTACAAGTTTTAATACAAAAAGTGATGAAACATTCCAACGTGTAAAAAGAAACAGCCGTATTTGGACAAATCTTGCTCACAAATTCCTAGGGTACGGAACTGTCGACGAGAAGGACCAGTTTTCACCCAACCATTTTTAGGGTGTCGTACCCGACGCATGGTCAATGGGATCCTCTTAGGCTCTTACTAAGCCTCCGCTGACCATCCGTCTGTCCGTCTGTCTGTCAGCGGGGTGTATCTTATAAACCGTAATTAGAAGAGAGTTTATATTATGTACCACGAATGCTGTTGTTATAGCAGCCCCTGCACACATTCTGTGAAAATTTCAACTCTCAAAAATAATATTAAATCAAAATAAAGCTAAGGGATCCCCATACAACTAACGAGCTTGTATAATGTAGTTAAAAAAATTGCACAGTCGTACAGAACCCTTCTTTTTAAATAAATGTAAGACAAAAGTATTCGCTTTAAACAAAAAAACGTACGGTTTAGAAAAAACAAATGGTTGCGTATTATTAATAAAGGTCGGTGGTTTCACAACATAGTTGCCTTGCAACGGACGTAATGGGCCAATTAATACCTACTCTATACTTTAATTGTTATTGTTTCGTTATTGTTTAATAAAGTTCCCTGACCCGTGCCAGCTATCGAATCGACTTTTTTTTTTCTTATTATAAGTAAATAATTTGCAAACATTATGCAATAAACAGTTGTTAATATTGCAAATTAAAAGAAGTCTTAGATTTCAACATCGAGTGTTGATAAAATAGTTAAAGACATTTATTCTTTACACTAGCGACGCGCTCCGACTTCGCACAAGTGCAATGTAGATACATTAACCTTCCTCTTGAATGACTTTTTCTATTGATGAAAACCGCATTAAAATACGTTGCGGAGTTTTAAAGATCTAAGCGTACGGACGGCAGGAAGCGACTATGTTTTATAGTAGATAAAACTTTTACTAGATGAGGTCAGTAGTTGTTTTAGCCGACTACTTTGAGAAGACATACAAAATCTTTTAGATTTTCCAGCCGCATACGTCTTTGAATACTGCTCTTTTCCTTTGCGTCACCGCGTGTTGTTATATAACCTATACTATTCCTCATGAGTCTGGTTATCATATACATTTTTTCTCTAATCTGACTGGCAGTTCCAGAGATGAACGCGTTTAAACCAAACAAACAACTCTTTAGTTTTAGTTTAGTATCGATATTGTATTTAAATAGTGTTACAAAAATAATAATACCACACTTAGAGGTTTAAAAAAGCCTAAATACGTATAAAAATTCACTTTAATTTCCGTTGTACAAAATTTCAAAGTACATGGTTTACTAGTAGGGACCGACGTCCATTCACCATGCCTATCAGTTCACAAAAAAAAACGAGACATGCCTAATTGCCTATGCTGTTAAAATTGTCGCTAACATTATAAACTTCAGTCAAATATGACACGGGAAGCTGATCGTGGACCAGCCAATGCATGAGAGGACAACGCAACGAAATGTGCAAATTTCTAAAAGGACACAGTGAAATTCTAGTTTGATGATGAAAATTATTACCTAATGCTATACCCCGAGGCTTCACCCGCTTTCGTTGACGTCTCAACGACGTTTTTGAAGATGTACCGGGGTGGAGGGAGGACATTAACAACGAAAACTTTAACCATAAACGTGATTCTAGAACCCTAGGCGATGAAAAAGTTATAAAAAAAGAGTCTGCTGTTTCATACAAAACTGCAACACCGGAAGTCCGTATTAGTCGCAGTCCACTTGATGATAAAACATGTTCCAAAGTCAAGTCATTTATTTCAATTAGGCTATTTTCTATAAGGCACTTTTAAACGTCATAATATACAAAAGGAAAAAAGGAATTTAATCTAATTGCCCTTTCCAAAAGGTAGTTTTTTATGGAGAAGAATGGGCTAAATTAAAATGCTACAAGTTTTTATTTTCATATACCTATTTTAATAATAATTTTAGGTATGAAGTCTCCTGGTTTCTTAAGGTCAGCACAATATACGTGGGAAGTGCGGATGCGGATCGCGGTCCGCCATTTGGTGACCCCTGACCTAGACCTAGACAGAATGTATGGAACAGCCGATTTTTTTTAATGACTGATATAAACTGTTTCCTTGGGGTATTAAGAATGATGTATCTATAGTCAAAGTTTATGTTGGATTTTTTCTCTCGCCCCGTACTAGCCTGTACTATTCCGGAGTTCCTAGAACAGGGCAAAGCTTGACAGCTAAGTAATTCTCCAACCTAAAACCAAAATCAATAAAATGAAAAACAGTTTCAAAAATTTCCTGAATATTTGAAAACCGGATGCACTCAAGTCTTGTTAATTAAAATGTGTTTAAAATTCATTAAAACGTTTAAATATTCAGCTCCAATAAATATTATATCGAATATATTCTACATGTTATCTCGCAGAATAGCTTCACTAACTTATTCATACAGCGCTGCCCCACTTTGTGTTGCATATTTTAAAAAGATATCATCGACGTACTTGTAATGATAAAGAAAAATTACTCCAGCTATGTTTTTCGCTTTAGGTTTAGGTACATTGTTTGTGAAACTATGTAAAATATTACTGTTTAAATGCGTAAGTTTTGATGGATGTATGTTTGTCACTCAATCACGCCAGAACGGCTGTATGGATCTAGATCAAATTTGGCACTGACATATATTATAATCTGGGAATGCACATAGGCTTCTGGTTATCCTGGAAAAATGTACGGTTCTTAACTTTGATGCAAACGAAGTCGGCGGGTGCTGACTATAAAGAAATCTTATTTATTGGTTATCTTATAGATTTTTTAGTTGTCACTAACTTCCATACTCCGGACTGTTCCTTAGGAATTTTGTAATAGAATAACCTGATAAGAGATTACCTTACCTTGCCAGCGAGGACCCCCGGGCTTCAATTCCCAGGTCGGGCATAGTCAGCCACTTGTTGTCACAAAAAGCATGATTTTATAAATTATTATTTGCTTAAAACTTGTTAGAACTCTGCTTATCTTATCAATAAACTAGCTTCTATTACTGCTTCCCGTGGGACCTAGCGTAATGTTTATTAGCATATACCTACTATTTCTCATAAATCTGGTTATCATATACAAAAATATATTTTGTAATCCGATTCGTAGTTCCAGAGATTAGCGCGTTACACAACACAACAAATACTCTTCAGGTTTATTTTATAACTTAGTACGGATTCCTAAGACACAAAGGTGCCATTCTAATACTTTCCCACATATTAGATTATTTACTCATATAGTAATAGGAAAGGTATAACCATTCAATGTATTTGGAAAAACATGAATTACTCATGGGAAAATGGTAATGGTATTTGCTACCATTTTCTTCGGTGTGAATTCGGGTCGTCGCCCCGACTATGTATGGGTGGGTAGACGCTCGACGTTGCTTGGACAAATTATGTATTATGTAGATAATATTTAACGCTTCTAGCTATAAGCTTGTTTCATAAATGTTTTACAATTTAGTTATCTTAATTATTTTTATTTTATTTAGGGATAATAGACAGTAGTACAATGAATTTTATACATGAATATATTTATAATAAAAAAAAAACTTATGATTTATCTACAAGACTTGAATATCCACAAATTATTATTTAATGATTACGTAATCGTATGAAAATGTAAAAATAGAAAGAAGAATTATTATTATTAACCTGTTATTTCCCACTGCTGGGCAAATGGGCTCTATTTTCTCTATCAATCTTAATTCTGTTATGTCCAAGTATTAGAAAATACAAACACACCCCATCTTGGATTTAAGAAGAAAATAGTACATTTTTCATATTTTTTTGTACAAACAAACAAACACTTGCATAATATTATTGCGGTAGAAGCGTAAGCAAATGTATTGCGATGTTTAATCAACGTATCTTTGAATCCATTCAGTTGAAATTTGATATGAAAACCTGAATGCCATCCTCCCCGCGGGAATTCGCGTAAAAGTATGTGGATTATGTACCACGGAACCACCTCTTTGTTTTGTTTTTATTTAACCTACAACATAATATAATAGTTGAATAACCTTAACTCAAAGGTGAATTTTCCTTCTGAAAACTTTTCGTGTAATAAACGAGTAAGCAGCTTCTTATGAGTTATGAACATTCCGAAAAATAATTAACAATAACACATTCAACAGTATTATTTCTAATTATAATTAATCGACGATAAAATAATTACACAAACAAATTAGACGTATCATTCTCCACTAAAGTTAATGATATTTTCTGTTTGAAGATGCGAATGGCATACGTTAGCCACATGAAATAATTAGGGGCGTGACATAGCCGGGGTGCGCCGCTTACGTCGAATGAAATCGGACACTTAAATTTGGTATTGTTGATAAATGGTTTAATTGTTTTGGCAATTAACCACGATGGGGGCGCGGGGTGCCGGAGAGGGGTAACCCGGTTGTAATTTGTCGCTTCATCTACCGGACGCGATTAGGCCGTCTTCAAGGCTGGAGTCGCTTGCAAAACAACAAATAACTAAGTAACAAAATCGACACACATATTAATAAAGATATTGTAGTACAAATTTTTTGATTGGGTCGTGTTGTAACAATCGTCGGCTCGGGACGCCGGAAACGCTTGGTGCCGCCCCGGCCCGTCCCCGATTTCATTTTAATAACAGGATAGACAGATCGTATTGCAAACATTGGACAGATTTTAGTGTGGGCCCGTGAAAAAGGCGCTAGCGGTCAGTTATCGTAAACTAACAGTGATACCGGTGGCGATAATTGGTCCCGGCAATTAACCCTGCCGCGTCGGCCAGCGCAGCACCCCGGGACAATGGTTTAATTTGACGCGAATTTTTAACCGCTATCGGGACATATCCCGCGGTGTGGACGATTGACAATCAGAGTTCAACCATTTGAGGTGAGATAAAAAAAATAAATTTTTCCCGCACTCGATTTAAAAGAAGCGACTTTTTATACAGTTTAGGATTAAATGCTTTTTGGTTTGTGGATTTTTTTATTGTTAGATTATTTATTCAAACTGGATTGGAATAAAAATTTTCTTTTAGTTATAAAATTTCGTCCTTTGAATTGTGATAACATCTTTTGGAAAGACATAATGATACATAATATATTTATTTTTTCTTTATTAAAAATAATGAAAAAATGATACACTGCAGGGCACAGGTCTCTTCTCATACAGATAAGGCACGAGCATTGATCACCACGCTTACTTAAGTCCGATTTTCGATTTCAAACTCACGAAGTTTTCCTTCACCGAGGCCGTGCGTTCGGAATCAGGCACGGGCTAATGTACCAATGTGACATTTTCTATTTGATATGTACTTTCTAAGTTTATCTATACTGTTTACACCTATGATTTACAAAAACATTGATTTGTAAATCATTGATTGATTGCACACTGCTGTGACTGCTAACAGTAGCATCAAATTGCATACCGATTAGATTTAATCATATTACCCGATAAGCACTTAGCCATCCTATTATTAGTATTGCCTAAATCACACGATTAATTAGATTACGTATCTGCTATAATAAGTAATTAAATTTAAGATACACACTGCACATTTCCAATACGTATCATTTTAATATTTTCCGATGCACAGTAACGCAGTGGTCTCACGAACGGATGGCTGCCCAATGTTGTATAAGTATCACGGTTTTGTTAATGTTTCGACGTTTTAAATGATATAATAAATTCGTATTATCACCGTTGTCGGGACAAAATTGTTTTCACACTCGCCAGGCTTAATTCATTAACCGACTGGATATACTATGAGCGATAAAATACCGTTTCGCGCGTCGGGATATTACTGGATGTGGCCGGCAGCGGGAGGGTTAAACATTCTCTTTTCAATAAACTTTGCTGAGTACAGTTTGAGTATTGAAATAGTTGAAGTAAATAAATTGATCTTTATCCTTGAAGGCGCATTACTTGAATAGCGGTGACCTTACTTGTAAGACTGAATTTCAAATGCAGTGCTTTACCAGGTATGAATATTGAAAGCTAGGTGGAAGTAGACGACTTGCTAAGTAGCAGAAGCCTTGCCTTCGCAACTCAAGCTTAACTTTTACTCATTCGTTATTTATCACACTGCAGCATTTCCTATCTATACTTAATGTAACAAAGCTGATTTTTTTTTGTTTATTTGTTTGTTTAAATGTACTTATCTCTGGAACTACCAGTCGGATTGTAAGAAAAATAAAAATGTAAATGATAGCCTGATTCATGATGATTAGCATAGGCTATATAACATCAAGCTACGACCCAAGGGAGCAGAGCAATAACCAAAGACGTAACTTACCGCAGATGAAAAAAACCACGCTGGCAAAATCGAATCTAGTCAGGAATATAAAGCAATGTGACCAATCCATTTGATAACGTTCTATTACTGACAAGATGCGGCGCGCAATACGCTCTATCCGGAGGATTACAGTTAAAGTAAGTAATTCCATCTGGCTTCGATTCATATCTTTATAATAAAACTTTTCTATAAAATTCTCGCGTACATTTTTATTCTTAAAGCTTTTTACATTCTATTAACGTACACTTGTGGAACGAAGTAGATAAGCAATTGTAAAAAAACGAGCAAATTGACTGAAATTAATTAATAACTAGCTTATCTATGACTTTGTCGGGAATGTCGCTTGTCTACGGTGCTTTTGTTTTTGCGCGGTAATGTTTTTTTTATTTTTTTGAGCGGTTGGTAGTTACTCTAATTTTATTTTTCCAAGACACGCCTTGCCAGCGAAAGTCTGTCAAAATTGTTATAGCCATTGAGAAGTTTAACTTAACAAACAGACAGCCAGCCAAATCTTTGTTTTGTTTTTTTCGTGCAAATATTAATATCTATTTATTTTGTAAAAAATAGTTTTTAAACAGAAACTAATATTTTATTTATTTGTATACGTAAATATCGGCAGTATAAAATAAAAAAGAACATAAACGTGCTTAACCTTTCTATTCTCCGACTGTACATTTCCAAAATCACTTGTGCTCACAAAATGCCGTACACATACGTAATGACGTAGTAATTAAGTTTGGCCTTAATCGGGAAATGTATAATAACTAATGCATACGATCGTGTATTATAGTACTAGTGGTATTATCAAGCTGGTTGGCACGGCTGAGTTATGTGATGCGTGTTAACGATTGTCCCTTTTGAATAGGCACAGAGGTTGCATCACTGTATTTGTGATATCGTTGTCTGTTTATACCTCGGATACCTAGGTGCTTACAGTAACACATTAAAAAGTTACATAGGTTTGCGAAAATTCGCATTTTGTTTTTGTTTCTTTTTTACAAAATAATAATACTGGTATAAAAATAATAATAATTTAAACTGTATTTATCTAAACTAATAGGTACCTACTATACAATGGCAAAGTATGTTGGTAAAATGTTCTATGTAGAATAAGTGGTCCGATAACCAGTATTAGTTCACTGATAGAAAGTTCCATTCTATTACCGAATGTCATAGACTACGTTATATGGCATGCGGTCTTCTGCTCGGACAAAGTCGTGTGCAGAAGTCAGATATCTATGAGATACAAAAGCTCTTTAACCCAAAAAATAATTAATCGTAACATCCACAAGATACAAACAGATATTACAAGATCTCCCAATAGATACCTATTTATATTGTATATTATAAATACCTACTATTAGTTTATCTTAGAAATCACCTACCTACTGTATAATAATTATAATTTACAAGTGCTTCCTCTCTCCTAACTCACTTATTTGCTGTGCCCGACAGGGTCCATGTGATCTAATTTTAAGTTTTACCACCTAAGTACTACATGTGGAATGCAATAAAGTATTGAGTATTGAGTAAATAAATCTGTAACTAAATAAATATCCCAGTACACGTCATCGAAATCGTTTAAAAAGCCGTGAAAGCAACACTCAGTCATAGCTCTGCTCATACTATCACAATTCATTGGAGCAACATTTAACGGGCCGAGTAATAAAATGAAATCTATACGTTGTTGTAAAATGTTATATGCGACATGCACGTTGATTGCAACGATATATCAAGTGCAAAAAGCTTCTGACATTCGCTGTACGCACACTTAAATTATGTACGTTTTTTTAATAAATTAATTATAGGCTATGAAGTGGACGGTTAAATCGTTTAAAGATTAAATTGTGTTGGGTTAATTATTGTAGGTACACGTTTTACTTATACAAAACTAGCTTTTTCCCGCGACAGCGTTGCCAATGTCTATTAACGCGGACGCAGATAAAGTCGCGAATTAAAATCGACGTTCAAATTTAAGCTTCCATTTATATTCTGCTTCTGAATAACTCTAAAGTGTCGCGGTGAGTAACATTTAAGTGCTTTACTACGTGCAACCCAATCCGTAGCTAATCGTCATTGACAGTCGTAGCCTACTTGTAGACAACCGCAGGCTATTCGTAGACGTAGCCTTTTCGTAGCAATGGTTAGAAAATTCACCGCCGACCAGCCGACGACATTTTTACTTCAATGGCTGAGCTGTTAAAAGAACTCAAATATTAATTTACCTTTTGTTATAATTTCAATTGCAGCACTGTAGTTACGTGGTTAGGATATACAATTTGCGGTTTTACGCTTGCCATGAATTTAGGACCAAAATTAGTTATTATAATGTAAACATGATTATAAAGCAATTTTTAATTTTACAGTTCCATATTTCAAAATCAGCCGGCCTTGTGGCGGCGGCGGTGGTGGCGGGTTAATATCGAGTGCGGTAGAATGTTTGGAGCGACCTCCGTGCCCTGGCCAAAGGTAGTTGACGAAACACCATGAGGTTTTATTCGGTAGGAGCCCGACGCGTTCCTCAAAAAGGCCACATCTCGTAGAACCTGCATGAGGCACAGAAGTAAAGAGAAAAAGAGCACTTATAGAGAAGCCTGCACCCAGCAGCGCTTTAAGTTGGGTTTTAAATGATGATGATGAAACGAAAGGGACAATTCTACTAACTTAGAAACGATCGCAATCTATCAAAAATGATACTAATTTACCTAAATTTTTTGACAGCATAATTAGCTTTCACATCTCCATCAGTTAAACCAAAAACAAACCTAACTAACAACGCAAAAAATATTATTAAACCCCAGTTAGTACATACCAAAAAAATAATTAAATAATGACATCGGCAAAATGGTACGCACGTTCCAATCAAATATTTACCACCGATCAACACGTAACAGTTCTGCCGCGAAAAACATTTCACAAACAAAATAATTATCGAAGTAACGAAAGCGAGACCCAAAACCCATGTGTATAGTTCACAAATTAGTGTGGCAATGTGAAAAATTGAATTGAACCGACCATTCGATTGCCATGTCCCGGGCTGATGTATTAACATTTATTGGTTTACAAATTAAAGATAACTCTTGGACTGCCATGGCAATATTGTGTTCGGGAAAAATTTTCGCGTTTAAATGTTCGCTAATCGGCCGGCTTCTGAAACTTTTAATATCCGATGTGAGTTTTTTTTTTTGTTTATGTACCGTTTCGGTTTTATCGTTGCGGGTTATATAAATTGAAATGGTATTCTCGAGTTCAGGTGGTACCTTCAATACTGTAGAATAAACGTGTTTATTAAACGAATAGCATCAGATACGTCGTAGAAATAAGTACTGCATAGTGACCTATTTCTACGAACTGGAATTGTCTAGTGGTCGCAAGCGCGACTGCTGTGCTAGAGGTCTTGGGTTCGATTCCCAGGTCGGGCAAAGTGTTATTGAGTTTTTCCATCAGGCATTTCTCAGTAGCAGCCTTGGAGTCTGGATTTGTGCCCGGTTGATGGCAATAGGCTCGCCCCCTATTACATGGGACTAAAAACATAACTGGCGAAATGTGGGTGTACTAATGGGTACACCTCTGCCTAACCCTTCAGGGATTACAGGCGTGATGTTATGTTATGATGATGGAATTGTGATTTATGTGGATAAAGGTCATTTAAAATCAATAAGTACCGTGTAGAAATCCGACTTGTATATGATTGCCTTCATTTTGTTGCTAGCCCTTTGACAACATAATTACTATCACTAATTGAAAACTCCGCTTTGAAGAAACAGTTGTCGATATTGCAATTATATACCTCCAAGTTCTCTGATCGATATTATGAATGACAAAGAACAAAGTGACTTAAATCTCTTTATAACGGAACTTATATCATTTTTGATTTATTTTGTCTTTGACTAATCTTCAAAATGGTTTGACGACCGATTTTGACGATACTTTCACTAGCAGATAACTGATGTTACCGGGTAGAATCTAGACAGAACTTTTAAAGGGATTTTAACGTTAAACTAATAAAGTTTTTCGCCTACAAGGAGACCAATTTGTAAATTATAATTCTGTAAAAACAGTAGTCTTTAATTGCCAACGTACTTTATTACTTTAACATAAAAATCTCTTTTACAGTTTCTTTCCGATTCACCCCTGCCTTTCACCCCGATTTACGATACAAGGAAAGTAAAGTATAGTAAGAAGTAAAGTCCGACACAAATAAAATGAAAACCACATGTGTACGTAACCGATATTCAAGGGGACAAAGCCGAGTGCATAACTGTGCACTCGGTAAAACGTCGAAATTTGTACAACACTCTTGTAAAATACTAATCTATCAGAGAACCAATTATGTTGTCATGTATTCGAAAATGTATTGGTCCCTAACTAAAGTTACGATCACATTAAACGTCTTGAAAGTGAACAAATCCTTATGAATGACATCTCAATTGAAACGTCACCGCGCGAGTTGGCGCGAGTTGGCGCGAGCCGATGTTTGTGAACTTTATGTAAAACATGGAAAATGATTAGGTATTTGTTCTATTCATTACTAAGAGACATTTGTTTCAGTCTATAAATTGACATATGTAACCGTAATGTGTATATGTAGCCTTATAGAATATTTCTTACAGGGTAATTAATAAAAATGTAGATCATCATGACATGATGGCCCAGCGGTTAAGTTTGCACCGGGTACGGGCAAGTAAAAAAACGACTTTTCCAATTCATAATATGTACTTTCTAAGTCCATCTTGAATATCACCGCCATCGGTAATGGAAAACATCATGAGAAAACCTGCACTTCAATAAATAATAATAAATAAATAACAGACAACAACTGTAATTTTTTGACTGCCTCGTTGGTCTAGTGGTCGCAAGCGCGACTGCTGTGCATGAGGTCTTGGGTTCGATTCCCAGGTCGGGCAAAGTGTTATTGGGTTTTTCCATCAGGAATTTCTCAGTAGCAGCCTCGGAGTCTGGATTTGTGCCCGGTTGATGGCAATAGGCTCGCCCCCTATTACATGGGACTAAAACATAACTAGCGAAATGTGGGTGTACTAATGTGTACACCTCTGCCTAACCCTTCGGGGATTACAGGCGTGATGTTATGTTAACTGTAATTTTTTTTAATAAAAAAATAAATATTATAAAATAAATGATAATTTATGACACAATAAATGATTCCCATATTGTATTCTCATCTACGTTACCAATTTTCACAAATTATCATTAACTTACGTCGTTTTAAAAAACTACCCACAAATTAATATATCACATTCATAGTTTCGTGTACACATAACCAGTCGCCGTGAGGCCGTGGAGTAGGGTGGACTGCTCTAGCGTAACGCTCGAAGTTTTTATTTTACGTAAATCGTAAATATAATTATACGCTAAACTTTTGGTTTGCAGTTGATGTAGCTGGGGGATATTTAGCAGTCTTTTACAAGATCTGAAAGCCTATTTTGTTTATTAATATTAAATTTGGTCGCAAACTCATTTTAGCGACAATCAATGTTAAAAAAATTTGAGGCATTTTTGTCAGACTGAGACTGACATAAGATTGGGATTGTTCTTAAAATTTAGTAGAAATGATTGAATTTTGTAATTGAAATTTTTAATTTATTTGTTATATTATGAGTCTCCATGGAGTTCCTTGCCTGTTTTTTTTTTTCATACACATCTGTAACTGTTTGGAACGAATAACTTTCTGACTGACCGACTTTCAGACAATCCAAAGTCGCCTGTAAACGATTTATATGGAACCAATTATTTGAGTTTGATTTTGAATTGGAAAATTGGCAACAGCTGCTCAAGTCTGTGTCATTGAATATTGCATTGTGAAATTAATCTTGAAGTTGATATAATAGTATATGCAAGTCTATTGCCCCGTTGGTCTCGTTGTAGCAACTACTGAGCGTGGGGTCTTGGGTTCGATTCGCAGGTTCAGCAAAAAACCCCATGTATTTTTTTTCATTCGGATTTTGAAATTGGTGACGTGAAAGCACGTTAAGGCGATCGTGTCCGATTGCCGTCGCATCGGACTATGAGAGTAAGGGGAGGAGGGGTGCACATGTTTTGGTGCATTTACTAGTGCACTATCATATCTCCTGCGTACTCAGTCTCTATTAAGACCGAAATACTTCACTAATTTTACTTACTTTGGAACCGCGGCTACATTGAACTTTCCAATAAGTGTTGAAATACGTCAACATGGAAAATATATCTATGGAAAGCACATCTCATTAAAAACTCATGAAACTTGTTGCATTCTAAGCCTATTTTCGGCAGTCGTGAAACGCAAAGTTGTTGCCTCTCTTTAATTATTCACGCTGTGTATTTATATTTGTTTCCCAAACAAATTATATTGAACAACTTTACCGTGATACGGGTTGGAAATAGGTTCGGGTTTGAGTGTGGATGTAAAAGAAACAGAAGCCATTATAGCTTACTTTTCGAAGGTTTTTCGAATGGTTTGGCCTCTTTTACTGAAGGCCTCCATTTATTTTGCATAAACATCACGCCTGTAATCCCCGAAGGGTTAGGCAGAGGTGTACCCATTAGTACACCCACATTTCGCCACTTATGTTTTTAGTCCCATGAAATAGGGGGCGAGCCTATTGCCATCAACCGGGCACAAATTCAGACTCAGAGGCTGCTACTGAGAAATTCATGATGGAAAAACCCAATACCACTTTGCCCGACCTGGGAATCGCACCCAAGACCTCATGCACAGCAGTCGCGCTTGCGACCACTAGACCAACGACCAACTAGACCAGTTAGCCGATATATAGTAATCTAGACTAGTTTTGATTAAAAAAAAAAAAGGTTTATGCGCGAATATCCGACATTTATGCCAACGAATTCGCGGACATAGTCATTTTCAATTCTAAAGCGAAAGTTTGCAAACTACCTTTGAAATATCATGTTGTTTCTACTAAACGGTCAAATACTACTAATACCTACTAACATGGTACATATTCTATGTAAAGCTTAATAGGTCCGATAGAAACTTGTTGCATTCTTAGCCTATTTTCAGCAGCCGAGAAATGCGAGGTTGTTGGCCGTTTTTAATTATTCAAAGGCGACGAGATTCGATGATGGTAGTAAGTGGTATATTCTGGTTGATTTTATTAAGACTTCATCATCATAAACAGCCTAATGACGTCCACTGCTGGACATAGGTCTCCCTTAAAGGTAACCAAAATGTTCGGTTCTGCGCTGCCCGCATCCAGCGATTTCCCGCGATCTGTTACCAGGTCGTCAGTCCACCTTGTGGAAAGCAGTCAAAAATAATAATCATAATTGTATTAATCACAAAAATAAACTAATTAACAAAATATCTTTAATTTAAAATTGTTATATTGAGTATTGGTCATTGTATTGTCATCAGAACTAGAGGTTACCCCAATCGGATACCAGCAAATGGTCGAAAAATGGTTTGCAAATTTTGAAAGGACAACTTACATACGAACAGTGCAAGCTTAATAAAAGCTTGTAAGAAGTAAGCTCATATGCCAAATGTGTTGCATTACTTTCCAGCTCAAGAACAATTACTGTTACATAATTACTGTTAATTATTTTGTAAAATGAAAGGCATTTTGACGTATGTTCATTCGGACAGCTTAATTAAATTAAAACAGATGTAAATTAAAATAGTTCTGTTTTTTTTTCGTTTCCAATTTATTGTTTTTGGTTACTATCTGGTTGTAATGCTTAAAACATTATATGACTTTTGTTGTAGGAACTATCTAATTGATAAAAAATAATTTATTGTCATATTCATGTCTGTGTGTGGCCATCACGGCCTAGGCCTGGGTTCAATATTAGGTAAGTACCAATATGACATTGACTTCAATTCATGTGTACTTTCTAAGTTTATCTTCTACCTACATGATTTACATCGGTGAATGAAAACATCGTGGGGAAACCTGGTCTGCATAATAATTTGAAAATCGAAAATCCACTTTGAGCGAAAAGCATGAAGCCTTTTCGTTGCAGTGGGATAAAAAGCTGGTATAATTATTTTATTCATCATTCCTGTCTGGAACATAAAGGACTGTAAGTACACTATTTGATCGAATTTAATCACGCATTCATTTCAACAAGTACAATGGGAAACCATTGTGAACATTGTCCAGTAATACGAATGACACAGAAATCAGCGGGCTTATTTAAAAATCTGAAAATGACATTCAAAATTTTCCTCATTTCCTTGACACGCGTTGCAAATATTAAATTGAATATTATAAAAAAGGAAGGTTTTCGCATGACGCCCGCTCCCCGGACCCTCCCCGGTGGCGTCCAATCAAACGACGTTATTACAAAAGCTATAAAACATTCTGTTCGCCACCGAACACAGTTCCAATGACGACTGTCAACTCGAAAAAACGCAATATAGAGTTCAATGGTTTCCATTGTGCTGTGTCCACCACGGAAAAAATCTCGCACCGTCCAAAGTGAAAAAGGCACTTGCAATAACGAATTTGAAATCCAATAAACCTCGATCTAGTTGCGGTATTCTTTTGCTAGTAATGAAAGTTGAAATAAAAAAAATAAGAATCGCGCTCACCGGGCGCCGAGATTTGAACGGAACTGTATTCTACTAGGTTCCTGTTAGATAGGTTTGTTATCCTGAGGCCCATGTTAGGGCACCCTCCATCTCCTTATTTTATTATTGCGCGCGTTGTGAAGATTCTAATTGTAAAGGTGGTTTCACACCGGCGATGCGAGGAGAGCATTGTAGGGCTAAGAATAAAAAATTGCATAAATAATAAGTACTCTATTTAAACAGCAACATAGTTTAATTTTGTACAAACAAATATCTCAATTCACGTCACGCCAATCTTTGGTATAAAAGGTCTGGATGCGCATGGATGTCCGACGATTAAGATTCGAGACGATTAAGTATTTAGTTACATAAATAGAGTATTTATTACAAAATGGATACACGAATCGTCCGCGAGTCGGTGCGTACATCTTTCGGTGTGAAGTGGTTTAAATTCTCGCTTTCCTAACTTCACATGTGCGTATGCATATGCGTTCTTTGCACGTGTAAACAAACAAAAAAAATCTTTCACTTATTTATAGATAATTATTAGTATAGATTTTAACCTGTAATTTAGGTTACAAATAGGTAAATACAATGGTGAAACAGATGGTGTACCAGAGTGTACCTACACAAACATTAAGCATCTGAACCCGGATTAGGAAGAACATGCTCTTCGAATTTCAGCGCCATTGTATCAATAATAAGGTCGCTTAGGATCCCCGACATCGTATGCCACGTCCAATGACCGGCTTAAAATAAATGATTTAACTTCAATTACTGCTCGCAAATTGAAACAGTATGTGGTTATGGTTAATCTACATCGGATAGCGAATAGAAATTAATACATACATGGCGCAGACACGTTGAAAGCCAGGATTTAGGAGACGAAAAGACGATCATACGCTCAGAAGCCTAAGGTATTAAATCCATTTTTGTGCTTACTTTTTGTTGCATAAAGCTCTGAAGAACACTGAGAAATTACCCAATAACACTGCCTGACATGGAAATCGAATCCAGGACCCCGACCTAAGCTGATGGAAAAACCCAATAACATTTTGCCCGACTTGGGGGCCTCATGCTCAGCCGTTGCGCTTTGCGACCACTAGACCAACGAGGCAGTTTAAAGTTAAGTTTAAGTTTATTTCTTTAAAGTAACATGATATAAGTACAACATCTACAATCCAATCAAACACTATATATATAACAATGTAGAGAGTAATCCTCTTTCTAAATGCAAACGAAATGTTAGCACAGTGCACCCTGATCCTATCGTCATGCGGAACATAGGCTGCCCCCATTTAAATTGTAAATGACAATCCCTGCGTTAAAGATGGTAACACAATCATTTTGAACAAATCCATGTGTTTATTTCAGACATATCAATATTTTATTTCAGATAGCAATACGGTTTCAAACGCATTTAGATACGCCTTTGGTTACTGCTCTGTCCCTGTCTATCATAGCGTGATGTTTTATAGCCTAAATTATTCCGCATGAATCTAGCTATTATATTCAAAAATATTTTTTCTAAACCAACTGCTAGTTCCAGAGATAAGCGCGTTTAAACAAACAAAAAACGTCTTTAGAATTATCACAGCTGTTAGTTACCCTGCGACTTAATAAGGTTTTTTTTTCACCCGCACTAAGTTATGTTTTCGGTAACTGCTCCGCCATTGTGTATCGTAGCGTGATGTTATTAAGCTTATAACTTCCTCGATAAACGGGCTATGTTGCGCAAAAAGAATTTTCCTAATAAGACTAGTAGTTCCTAAGATTAACGCGTTCAAACAAACAAACTATTCAGCTTCATAGATTGGTGAAATATTTTCAATTATTGAGACTTACGACAGATGTTGCGCCTAATTTAGTCTGACACCGGTTTGTACGTGTATTGCTGTGTAGTTTCAGCTCCCGATTAATCCTTTGTAGATAGGGCTTGTAATTTTCGTATAGGCCCATTAGCGGACATCCACTCGTGAAATATACTGCGATAATATCTTCATAGTACTTGTGTACCTGTTTTATTATATACACGGTGTTTCATTGTTTTATTTTTATTATAAACTAGCCAACCGGGGGCTTCGTACATGTATTACTTTTCCGATGAATTTTCTAAAATTCGTCTTCTCTGCATGAGAAGAGGCCTTTGCCCTGCATTGGGACAAAAATAGGCTGGAATTATTAATTATTTAAAAGGTAATGTCTTTACCATAACATCAATATGCACTGACATAATTTTAAAAATGACAGAGCTCATTTACAGGGCATCAAAAAATTCGATCGCATCGCTGTAAAGGCTAGACTATTATTACATAGGTGCAGTATCCATACCTATTTACAAGGTTAGAATGACACCATCAATCAATTGAAGTACTTTTCTTTTTGTGATCTTCAATAGATTTTGAATGCCAAAAGACAGCGGTGACGTCACTTTTATGCCGATTCAATTGACTAACTATTAATTAATTTTAATCAATTAAAAGTCAAACTTAAAAATAGAATAGGTAAAATAAAGTGTTCCTTTATAGAAGTTACGTCTTGAAATTGTCTGTTAATGGTTTCGAATACCCAATTCTGTGGAATAACAGCGTTCATAGAAGCATATTCGGAACGTTGAATGTTAGCCAGAATAATTGACTGATCGAAATTGACGGACACTCGTGTTCTGGACTACCTACGTACGTTCCTTGTATTTTCACGGAGTAAACTGATAGTTGAGATATCCATTTTCTCCCTGTCCGTTATAAGTATGATCTCCAAATTTTGCACCGCACAAACATTTTCGTCCATGCTAAACCCGGAACCCGGAAAATTACGTATGGAGTTAGTTTAGACCCTTAAAACGGATATAAAATAACATAACATCACGCCTGTAATTCCCGAAGGGTTAGGTAGAGGTGTACCCATTAGTACACCCACATTTCGCCAGTTATGTTTTAGTCCCATGTTATAGGGGGCGAGCCTATTGCCATCAAAGAGGCACAAATCCAAACTCCGAGGCTGCTACTGAGAAATTCCTGATGGAGAAATCCAATAACACTTTGCCCGACCTGGGAATCCAACCAAAGACCTTATGCACAGCAGTCGCGCTTGCGACCACTAGACCAACGAGGCAGTAAAGGACATAAGTTACTTTTTATTCCGCGACTCCGTCTATATCCGCAATAAGCGTCATTTACGTGGATTAAGTCGTGGGCAATAGTTAGGCGTATACAAAAGCTTACGTAGGTACTAGCTGTATCCCGCAACTTCGTCAGCGAGGTTTTTTTTACCTGTGTTGTTACGTCTTTGGTTACTGATCCGCTCCTGTGGGTCGTAGCGAGTTGTTAGACAGCCTATCTGACCTCATTAATCTAGCTATCATATTTATATTATTATTTTTCTGATCGGACTTGCCTTTGCAGAAATGAGCGCATTGAAACAAACGAATAACTTTTCATCTTTATCATTTGATATTTATTTACTAGTTTTATGTAGGTAGGTACATACGTGGTTTTTTGACGTAACGATGTCGTCCTCAAGTCACTCGCTGGTTGTAGTATACAATCGGATCGGATTCCCGCGCAGAACGAATAGAAAACGACCAAGATCAATTAAAACAGCCTCGCCCCGTACGTACAGTCGTCAACGAAAGTCCTGAAGAGATTAATCAGTTAACACGAGAAGATTTAAGTTCTACGATTTTAAGAAGATACTCGCTTTTACTCGCGACTTTATCCGCGTAAATGTAGGTTATCATGGTCGCAGACGAAGTCGAATAAAAAGTAGACAACGTCTTTTGTTTGGGATAAAACCTACCCCGTACCAAATTTCATATAAATCGGTTCTGTGGTTTAGTCGTGAAGACTAGCAGACAGACAGACATGCAGAGTTACTTTCGCATTTATAATTAGTATGGATGTTTTACATTAAGTTAGAATTTTTAGACAAGCTAGTAATTATGTTTAAGCCTATTTCCAGGTAATCTTACTTGGTGAAATTATACCAAACATATTTTCAAAATAAAAACCTAACGAAAATATATTTTCGGCGTACCGTGTCAGTTTTCAGTCAGCTACGAACTTTCTTTTACCAAGAAATCTATTTATCTTCATTCTTTCTTATATCAAGTACCGAAGGATTAATTCAAATTATTGGTTGCTCAGTCAGGAAGGTTTATGTGCAGCAGTGCATCACAGGTTCAAGTACCTTCCTCAATTACTACTCACTGCCTCAACTAATTTATTAATTACGCCATTTAATAAGCAGTTGACAATCCCACGCAGCTACATCTACGTTTCTGAGAAAAAGAGGCAAACGGCCAAGTGTGTTTTCAATATGTATTTGAAATTAACGGACACTTTAACAGGAGCGCTAACACTTGATGTGTCGACAGTACACAGAGCGCGGAATTAAAAGCTAAACTTCGTTACCGTCCAGTTTTGTCGTTTGCAATTGGAAGAAACTTGTTACATCGTCTGTATCATTTCAATTCAAAAACGGATCCCACGCTTTGATTGGTTGCTCGGGTTATGAGGAACGAATCACAGGCGCTGTGATTGTTCCCAATTACCTGGACCTTATACGTAGGGATCTAGCTACCTAACATATGTGTCGTCTGTGATTGAAGACAAGAACAGTCTTACTCTTTTTTGGATATGAATTTCGGCACGTAAATGCAAGACCGATCAGTTCTGGGTCATTTTATATTTTCATTTTTAAACATATTATATAACATTACGTCATAGACACTAGACATTAACAAACCAACCCACGAAAAAATTACTCTCATGTTTAATGTTTAGAATACATATTAAAAACATACGTTTTGAAAATACATTGAACTGTTATTGATGGATAGTAAAATAACACAATAAATCGCCTTTTGAACTCAGCTTAATTGTCTTTATTAGGAACTACGTTATACGATACCCAAAAAAAAAAAATAACTTCAAACTCAACAAACGCTTAAAGTCTGTACAACATTTTATTTAAAAATTGAAACACATAAATAAAAACCTCTCGAATCGAGTAACCACTTCGTTCTTCTCGATAACAAAAATACAAATCCGCCAACTGACTGAAAACGATTGAAGTTAAAAACTAAAAACAAATATTCGAAAGCTTCGTTATCTCGTTTTTTATTCAGTGTTGCAATATTTTAATCTGTTATTACCGTACGTGTTGTGGAGTGCTATCAACACCTCTAGTTGACGTCGTTTGGCGTCGCGAACATAAAAATACCGACAAAGCTTTACGGAAAAACGTAGCTTGACTTTTATAAAAAAAAAATATAAAAACAACAACATTTTAACACAAAAGTTTCACAACTTTACATGTGTGTCCCCAATATTACTTGTTTTTTCATTAAATATACATAAAGTACACAACGCAAGTTAAATAGTGTAACGCGTACGTACACGCTTGTCCCAGTCATTAACATTTATCCGGACGCTACACAAATAGGTGGAAAACTACACAAAGTTTGTTGAATAACGTCGTAACTGGGTAACTTTATTAAATAAAATATCACGCGGTACTAAGTGTACCCGCCCAAGGCGTTCAACTTACACAAAACTATTGCATATTTTAGTGGTAAGCGGTGTATCTAATCATTTATTCAGGTATACATTCCCAAGTCACGGCTGACTTTACCTATTGACTGTACATAATGCATGTCATGTAAAACGTTACACGTAAAATCATATACATAATGCTGCTCTCGCTGCGCGTGGTTTTTTCGCCCGTGCTACCGACGTCTTTGGCTACTATTCCGCTCCCGTTGGTCGTAGCATGATGTTGGATAGCCTATACTATAAAATTCCTATTCTACAAAATTCTGGCAGAATATTTTGAATCTATCGCGTCGAGTTTAAGCAGACAAACAGAAAAAAAAACAAAACTCTTCAGCTTTATTATAAATTGTTTTAGTTTAATAATTATATTAAATAACTATCACAAGCCAATCGGCGATAATATTTACCGGTGTTCTTTTATAAAAATACATTAACTGTCTGCATCATTGCTAGGGTTAGTCGTGTACTTTAACACGAAACTTTATTAAAACAAACAATTATCTAAATTATCTAGATTCTTTAAATCTATTTTCCATATCAAGCGAATTAGAATTCCATTATGTAATTCGGTTACAAAAGACTGCATATTTACGCAACCTTTTTTGACGTTTGCATTATTTATTATGTGGAAGGCGCCTGTATGTAGGTACTGGAACTCCGATAGTCTCGCTTCTTTTATTGATATAATAAATTCCAAGTCAGGCTCACTCAATGTTTGTGGGAAAATCACTGAAAAATTACGGAGTAGGATGTTTACTTACATTGTGAAAATCGTATCATGCGTTTACTAAATGGACAGACGTGTATGCTATCATAACAATACTGTGAAAAACAAACTATGATTTATGATTTCGTACGAATGCGCGTCAAAAGTTCTTGCGTTTTGAGGCGGAGAGCAGATCTATCACTATTACAAAATGAGATGTGGCGTGAGAAACTCGCCGGCAAATGTCAGAGTCGAGTTTAGATCCGAAGATTTCACACTATTTCAGGATTCATTTATCCGGACCCAGTTTTAGATTTCAGACCACAGAAGTTCAAAGTTCCAACAGTTGCAGTTATCGGAAATACACTACACAAATATCTCAGTATTGGAGAGCCTGTGAAACTTTTATATAGAATCTATAGTCTGTCCATAGTCTATTTGTGTAAAGAATCCAATTCTCAAGTATTTTTTCATGAAAGATGCAACTGCGGCATTAGATATCGTTAACTACATTCCCCCTTCGTTCATTTATTTCCAATTAAAGCATTATTCATCACTATCTTCATGAACTGTAGAAATGAACGTATAAATAAACATTATTAGTATCATTGTCCGCTTAGCAAGACGGGTGACAAATTATTCATTGCATTATTGAGCAACTGGGAGAGAGAGGAACGTGCACGGCATCCAGTTAACGATATTTTCAGTAAGTTCGTACATATTTAATGTTTTAAGTTAAAGGATATTTCCTTCAGCATAAGTTGCATGGAACAAATAAGAGTTTTATGAGAGTTTTAGACACTACCGATTAATATTGAAATCCTACCACTGTCCACTATCCATGATACAGTTTAGCCTAATGATGCAACGTTCATTAATTCGCTAAATACCGCCATCCATTAGCAGATCAAGAATACGCTAATAAATTACTAACCAAACAATATTATGACTGATCATACTGAACGATGATTTGATGAGTCGCGGGGCGTAGGATGAGTGCGATGACCATCGATATGAAGCCGATAAGGGAGGGCCAGTGTTCAGGGGGGCTCGCAGGGGACTGGGAGGGTATCCAGCAGCATTATCTTGAGAGGGAAGCGGGGTAGGTTAGTCGCTTACTTCGTACATTTTGCATGAACCGCGTCGTGTGCGCTGCGGGCGAGAGAGAGCGCGGAGTGAGAGCGGGACACACTCTGGATCTACATTTAAAGCGCATTGTAAGCAAACGCATTATTAATGTATAAGTTTTAGTTGTCGGAGAGCAGAGGCACGCCCGCCAAGCCCCCGGTCGTTCATGTAACATGTATAGTGCGTTCATATTTGATTCCTTTTAATTCCAGACGTCTTTCGTCTAGTTAAACGGGCTGTTATGTTGCCAGATTTCCTGTTTGATCATTTTTGTGAGGGTGTGGAGTGGTGTTTGGAAGGACATCGGTCATGGGTTTGATCCATGGTAGTACACACTTTTAGTCTATGACTAGGCAAATATTTGAATTCTCTCGCAAGTCCGAGAAACATAAAAAAGCTTATGTAGTTGCCTAAAAAATATTATATTACAATAATATAAGATTAAATCACGACTGTAATTCTCGAAGGGTTAGGCAGAGGTGTACCCATTAGTACACCCACATTTTGCCAGTTATGTTTGTGTCAGGCGAGCCTATTGCCATAAACCGGATACAAATCCAGACTCCGAGGCTGCTGCTTAGAAATTCCTGATGGTAAAACTCAAGAACACTGCCCGACTTAGAAATCGAACCCAAGACTATCATGTTCAGCAGTGCACTTTGCGACCACTAGACTATCGATATTATATTATTTAAATCTTCTATTTTTCCATACAGGCAATGTATTTAAAAGCGTGATGATTAAAATAACATGCATTTTTCATAAACCTAGTCTTCAAGACGATTTAAATGTGTAAAGGCAGGTGGTGAAAAATCACAAGTCAATATATACGAATAATATGTATTTATAAACTTGTTATTATATTTATAAGCTATGTGTCATGAATAATTGCCTTGTGATAGACAGTTAGACAGACATGTACCTACCAAAGACTAGACAGATTTATTTTATGTTTTAAATATGAAAAGATAAAAAAAAGCCTAGACATTTTTGAAAACATTTAAATTTTTCTTGAATTTTAAAACTTAAATACTGTTAGGCAATAAACGGTGACACGTTTGGTTTCGGAACACAAGACCCAAAGTCTGAACTTTGTCATCTTGAGACGGATTACGCGCATGCGCGATGTGTCCTAATGAAATATTCAGAAGGCCCTCCGATGGAACGGGCGCTACGCTCCTCCAATTCGACAATTTCCCTCCAAGACGGAAATCTTGAACTGTAGACATGATTTTTATAGCCGTTGTGTACTTATCTTTATTCCTACTAATAATAAATGCCATGACTTCTGCGTGCCGCTTAATAAACGAGGATTTACGTAAACAATTTTGATGTACCTCTACTTGTTTTTGTGGTTCGTGCTGTTTGCGAATGTAATCGGGGTTTTCATTGCCACCGCTATAGGTATACAAATAAAATAAATGTGACGAATGCTTAGACGTCTGCCGATATTTATGTATATATGTGAATAATTGTCTAAAACATTCAAATGTATGGTACCTGAATGACCGTCTGTCTATCACATCACAGCCTATTCAAATGCCTACTTTGTCACCTGCACAAAAAGAAAAAAAAAAACCGACATGAATACATGATTCCCGATTCATTTATTCTGTTACTGTCTGTGTAATGTCTAAACATTACAGACGAAAATCTTCAAAATGTCTCATTAATAAACATGCAAAGCGTTTTAGATTCGTGTGAGTACGTAGGTACCTAATATAAAAATAGTGACTGCATAAAAGCGGAGTCGTAGTGAAAAGAGTCTAAGGTATGAGTGAAATGAATGGAAGGCGTAGCGAGAGAGACCCTTGCAGACGTACGATATAACACTAAACATAAATATAAGTGCAACTTCGATATTTTTAGTCGTCGCCCATTGAAATACTGTGCAACTTTGACGTGTCAAAGGCACTGTGTCTGTGTAGCATGATTTTTTTAGATTGATCTTGTAACATCAGATTTAGCGATGAGCGATGTTGCTAGCTACGCGGTACGTACCTAGTGTTTCGAATATGAATGTGAATATCAACGAGACACGAAGCAAAATAGAACGTTTTAGATTTTTTGTGCGTTGTGATAAACTTTAGGTTTCCGTAGATACTTTTTATGGATATTTTTTTGTACTGTACAATCGTGCATCGAAGGCTTGAGTCAAGGTGCAGTATTGCATTCTCGTCTTTCAGAAGTTGTCATAAAATAAATGAGTTGTCAAATAAAATTACGACATATAGTCAATAATAATAAATACATCACCAGACTTTTTATTTTTGCCAGAATTTCAGAATACACCTCTTCCTAAGAACAGAATAGTCCAGATGCATAAGCGGTAGGGTGTCGCGCTACTATATCACTCAGCGAGGGTTCATCGCCCCACTTACCTGAACATAGCGGAAATCACCTATTTAAAAAAATATTTATATTTAATATTGATTCGTGTTGAAAATCACTAGAATAGTGGAACTTGATGGTAATATTAAACTCTGTCCTCTATTATGTCACAAATAGACCATCAAAAATTTGATGAATTAATTATGTAAATATTTACTTAACACGTCAAATAATTTCGCCGATGTTCGAAACAGAGAATCAGATTACACTGAGAGGAAACACCAAAACAAATTGGCAGGTCAAGGTCTCACCCCAAAATGTTAACTTCAAAGCTACGAAAGTTAGACTTCGAGAAACACGAACATTATCGACTTGGCGCCCTACACGCGGGGTTAAAAAGGAAAACATTTTGAAACAATCCCCCCGACTCAAGGCGGCAAAGCCTACCGCACAAAGGGCTACACTCCACAATTTTCTGGGAAAAAAATCTCGTGCCGTGAGCGCGAACTAACCCGGAGTGCAATTCAAATGACTCGACCCGCACCTACGTACATAAGTTATTAAAAAAAGTATGCCTCAGCTTGTGGGTTTTAATAAAAATAGTCGCGCGTCACTCTTTGTTTGAACATCAGAGGACGCGTCATACGTCTATTAGTGCAGGAGCGACCTAAGACGTACAGATACGGATTTAGGAGGTTGATTAAATGGAACTAATTTATATAATACATTAAACTGAACTCCAATTCTAATCATTTCAATATCTAGTCGCAATAATTATCATTTCAGCGACAATCAATGTCAAAAAAAAAATGGTAAATTAGATACATTTCAAAGATTGAGATTAAATTGTAAGTAATTGTTCCTAAAAGTAGAAATAAATATTTTAATTACTTATTTTTATGAGTTCGTGTTTTTTTATTAAATAACTTTAATAAAAAACACCAACTACTGGACAACATTTTGATTGTTGATTATTAAAAAGATTGATGATTTTAACCCAACAAAATAGCTATAGTGTTCTGAAAACAACTCTGCATCTGTTATAAATCAATCAGTATTAAAGTAAATACAATTTACGCCTAAATATTCCACAGGCATTACCTTCATAGAAATTATTAATTAATTATAACACGAAACGAGAAGCGGCGAAACCATTTATGAAAGCATTTAATGCACGTCAAATACGAAGAGGTCAACCGCGAGGACATGTGTAATTATTAACAGCTCACAACCAGCCGAATATTGTAAACCATCTCGCTTGTTGAACAAACGTATTTTAATCGGGCCACCGCCACCCGCCGCCTCACCTGTTAAATGCATCGAAAATTGAGCTTCTGAACTCATATTTGTATTTATGAAAACTGTCTTGTTATTTGGTATACAACAGGTATGGAACATTTAAGCGAATTTGTTCAATGGCTGTTTAGAATTTTATATTGCTTTTATTAACTTGAACGGTTTTAAAATAAATATTGATAACGTTATCTTAAGGAAAAACAATAATAGATATTAAATAAGCTTCTTGCTTGCCCGTATCTTCTAACGCACTAAATAAAGATAAAATAAACTTGAAATATTTTATTGGAGACGAAGTCTAAAGCTAACCTACATTAAGTTGTTTTAGCTTTACGGGATGACTATCAATGCTGTTTAGATAATAACTGTCTAGCTCAAACCCCAACACTGTCTTCTAGAATGATGGCAAAGAAGAATTAATATACCACTAGTGTCCTAGTGTTACCAACGTTCACGTTACCGTTTAAACAGAAACGTTAGGTAAGAACTAAAGAGGTTATAGTAAACCAACCCTAAATACGTTCCTGCCTTAAGATCGTGCAGCAGGGTGATTCCTCTCGCTCGCACACTATATATGAATGAATAGCACTGAGGTCCTTTTCATCAAAGAGCTTCTTTGTGACATTGCTACTCCGCGAATTACTAACTACATAATATATGTACGCGGCTATGGAACTATCAAAGTTTTATGGTGTTTCATGATGGTGGTGATGAGTATTTGGTGCACATACGCGGTGGAGCTAATTAAAATGCGGGTAGTTAGTTGAAGGGAAGAGTCTTTTTTTAAAACGGTTCTGTTTGATTTCTCTTTTTAAACGCCATTCCAATCTGATTGAATTTCAGTTACGAAACAGTCGCATGTTTACTTAATTAAGGAATGAATCTGTGCATTAAAAAAATGTGATGCAGACTGTCAATGCGTATTTACGTGTTTTTTTTATTAAGAGAATTGAATTCATACAATCCCTACTTATGGGTATTCCACCTACTCGTACTAAGCTTTTCCAAACGTCTTTTACAATGCATAGTGGAACTCTCTTTTACATACATCTATATTTCTGAACACATTCGACCAGCCTTTTTCTATGTATGCTCACTCCATAGTACATTTTATCTCTCTCACCTCTGACCTGGACTAGAATTAAAAAATTACCCATCATGCATAAAAAAAATAAACTAAAAAGTAATTTAATCACGTATATTGTCTATCACTATCACGGTACAGAAAACCGCGTCTAGGGGTTTAAAGCTCTTATGGAACTTTCCATCCTTCCGATATAATTTGATTTACGGAGCCAATGGAGGTTTGAGTATGGCTTGTACAAGATCTATGGTAAAGGTACGGGTCGGTGTCCTGACCACAGTGTATAATTCCATTTTAATATTAGCTTGGCCCCATAACGCAGTTTCAGGCTTTTTGCTATCAAAGACACGATATTTAAATGCATTAAAATGGTAAACTTAAAGGCGATGGATGGTGTCGCGGTTTGTCAAGTGTCAAGTGCGAGAGGAGCACTAGTTAAACTCCACGTAACAACACAGTGATAGATGGCTTATTAAAGTCAGATGAAAAAATAAAACTATTTTTTTCTTCTAGTTGTTTTGTTTTGCCTTCGCCTTCCAAAACTAAAGTTATTTTTCACTTTGTAGTTTATGAATGAGGCTGTCTTTTTTTAAGTATTTATTTTTCAATTTTTCGTTTATTACCTACTTCCTATCATCCTAATTAAGAACCTCCTCTTTTTTTATCGATTAAAATCGAAACTTTTCAATAAATAATTACACAAAACAATACAATGTTTTCCCTTGTTGTTTTATAAAAAGACCGATTATTGTTTATCTTTTTTAAATTTTTATCTTATCTCGATTATAGAAAAAAAAAATTTAGGTGTCAATGCATCATTGGGACTGCGTTTTGTTATCGAATTTTAATGTGCATATAATACTAGTCACTAAATAGTTTTAGTACCCTCAGATAGAGAATAGGTATTTCCGGGTCAAGCTAAAGATGATTTATTTTAGAAAATCCCGGCCCCCTTTTCCCAACCCCTGCAACTCTTTAAAGCCAGCATCAACAGTGGCGACCATCAAAAACGCGCCGAGGCAATGAAACTCGACAAGTCCCGGAGAAAAGATTCAACTGTCTTGGCTCCCGCAAAGGAATCAAAAAGAAAATAATAGCGAAAAAGTAAATTTTGATTCAAAATACTGCGTCCCTAGCTTCAGGTACGGTTTCCGTTCACTTCAAACACACTTCACCTTTATTCCCAGAGTCAGATTTTTACAGGCTTAGAGCGGCTGGCTTGAGGTTGCGGAAATTGAATTTTATAGTACAGATGTGCACTATAAAATTCAATTTCATTGGAACGGAAAATGTCACAAAGTTCCAAGGCCAAGAGAAACCGGGTTAGAAAGAAGTCCTACAAGTAAAAGCTTGCAAAATCTATACGGCGTATGAAAAGACAAATCACATACCTGTTAACTACGTATACTGCCCATTAAACTTAGTAACTTTTAGCAAAAATTATTGCTTTTACTTTTTTTGTGTGAAAAATCACAATTTGTCATACCATGCAATGCGACACACGCAAAATATTGTGCTTACGAGTACATGCAACGGGGGTCGAAGCAGTATTTAAAGTTTAGTTTGACCTTCAAAAATCTAAAAAACCAGGGAATTACCAGGTATGATGTCATAGAGAAAAAATGTTGTGGAGGTCAGATAGGCAGTCGCTCCATGTAAAATACTGGTATTCAGCTGCATCCGGTTAGACTGGAAGCCGACCCCAACATAGTTGGGAAAAGGCTAGGCAGATGATGATGTCATAGAGAAAAAATATTATCATAATAATGTGTAAAATATTTGGTTTTCGGAAATTCGATTGGTCTCTTTAAAATGTATATTTATTTTACTTTTCAATAAAAATACATATTTTTATTTAATTTTCTATAGCCACATGCCCCGTGTTTTTTTTTTTTTTTTTTTTAAATCCTGGTTAGCCTTTATATGACCGTAAGTGGTAATTGTATACTCAAAATATAATGTATTAAAAAGCTGATGGCAATCCTGAAAAAATAATTAAGTCCATGCAGAAATGTGTGAAGTTTATACTTTGAAAGACAACTTTATTCTCATTTAGCGGCGACCATTGTGGGTCAGGGTTAAAGGCTAATTAATTTGTTTAGACCCAAAATCACCCTTGAAACAGTAAAACATTGATGACCCGAACCTTATTATCCGGACTCCCGAATATTCGGATTGTTTTTAGCCCGAGATTTGTGAATAAGTAAAATGTTACCGAAAATACTTTGTGAAACAAATGCACGCCTCCTCCCCCATTTTTAAATAGTAAAGGCTCGTCGTCGTGATGGCCCAGTGGTTAAGGCGCCCGCCGCTCATGTATGAGGTTACCAGTTTGATACTGAGCAAGTACCAATTTTATGATCTTTCTAAGTTTATCTAGGATGTCAGAGACAATGTTTAAAAAAATATCGTTCAGGACGAATTCTGGATTTATAGTCTGTAATTCCCAGTCAGCCTTGAGCAAATGTGGTCAAATCCTTCTCTGTATGAGTAGAGAGCCTTTGCCCTACAGTGGGATGTAATAAGCTGGTATTATTATTACAATTTTGAAAGGCTCATTTAAACGTGAACAGTTTAAATCATACAAGTCAGTGAGAAATCGAGGCGAGAAATTCTCCTCATGTAAATGAGCCATTGAACACTGAAAAGTGTCGATATACTCGTTCCTTCTCAGTATGAGAAGAGGCTTGTACCCAAGTAGAATAGTAAGAGGCTGATTTAATTATTGTCCGTTGCTAAAGGAATTAATTAGAGTACCTATAGGCAACTCCAGAACTAAAAAAGTGTGAACTGGAAAAGTGTTTATATTTTTGCCAATAGTAGATCAAATTAGTTAATGGTTTTAAATTCATAAAGGCAAGTAATGTAGTAATAAGAATCGATTATATCATAATCTATAGATAAGAAAGAAAAATTTGTCTACTTCACAGAGGTTAAGAATAGCTCCTTAAACATATTTGAGACAACTTTAACGAAATCTATCTCGGTTCGCTAGCCAGCGAGAAGTGTCGGCCGTTCAGCTCACTTCTTGCGGCATGCACGGCTCACGCCTGACCGTCCCGCGCGGTACACAATAAACCATTTGTACTAGAACAAGTATCACAGAAGCGGTGTGAGCACTCAAGATTTGCATACGAAAAGATAACCCAGCGGATGTGCCCGTAATGATAATGTTTTTTCATGGGGGGTCATACAATTTGCAGCATTTTTTCATCCGACATAATCTTAACGCGTGCTCCGTATAAATGGAGACAACCCTAAACGTTATGACGGCAATGAACCGTGTTACAAAGCAATAAAACTCAAAATTGCGCAGCATAAACTTCCACACATCACTTAAGATATTAATGAGTGCATCCGTAATAGGCGAAACATACATATGAAATTCAAATTTGTAGCGGGCTGGGAGCGAGCTCTTCTACATATTTTAGTAGGCAGCAGAGTGTGAATTTGAATCTTTTGTTAGCGTTTAGTACGTCAGTTTATACAGGAAAACAATGTTTTATCACAAACGAATATATTTATCAGAGAGAAGGCCAGAGCGTGAGTGTGGGTGAGTGCGGCCGAGTGCGGGCCAGTGCGCCGAGCCACGCGACCAATGTCATTACCGCGCGCCTCCACTCCCAAGTCCCAACTCGATTAAGGAATGAAGATTTATAGTTTCTATAGAAAAAGTAATTAGTGAAAACGAAAGAAACGGGGCGTCGGGAAAAGTCATCGGACATAATTCATAACAAACAGAAATAACGGAAAGCCGGTTCGGCGGGGGTAGGCAATGAATAATTCTCTAACTGCGAGCACCCTCCACACCCCTCGGCGGGCAGGGGCGCCGCGAAAAAAGCGCACAACCCCGGCCCAGTTTTATAGTCACGAAAAAATAGGAGGTAGCCAAAATATCTATATACGGCGCATGCAAAAAGTAGAAAAAAAATTACAATCCCGCTCGCATGAATAAGTGAGTGGACCTTCATATAGAAAAAAGTAAGGCAACAAAAATAAAAGTGGCGGAGGGGTGCGCTGCGTCGTCGCCGCGCCCGCCACGTCCGCGCGCCGCCGCCGCCACGCACGCTACAATGCACTGGTAATGACACCTGCCTCGCCGCTAATGTTTTTAGTGTCCGCGCCGAAACACCTGTGACTTGACACAACTTACCAAACCAAGCTTAGGAACTTACTAACTGGTGCTGATTGTTTGCTCCTCTAAAATGTTTAAGACAAACGAGCTTGAATAGAAGTTTATACAACTTAAATAGGAGGCGGGTTGCGTAAGACCTTGAATCAATTAACTCTGATAACAAAAATCTTTGGAATGTAGATCAAAACTCAACAAAGGCGGGTCAGAAAAGCATCGACAATTAATTTAAGCCTCATTAGTTCTCACAAAACCGTTTAAGGAAACATAAGTACATTAAAATCATGACAAAAACGCTGGAAGTTTTTCAGGTTCGAGCGCGCCATTCGCGCTTGTCGCACGTTCGATCATTCGCGCGCCTTACAACTCTAATTCAGGATCTACAGTCACTGACCCCACATTAAAACCGACCGACCTAAAAGGGAGCGAATACAAGTTTTCGAAATTAGCTCGGCCTGTATCGAGCCCTGGCTTTACGCCATGATATTTAATCACTTTATTAAAGCAATAAACTGAGCCGAGAGGCGAGAACGCCACGCCAAACAATGCCCACCATGTGATCGCTATAAAAATGTATCGAATCATAATCGAGGCACAATGTCACTTACAGTCTGATATAATTAACTTAATGCGGACATGTTGTATGTATGTGAGCCACCGCTGGTTGTACGAATATTTGCGAGCACAATGCTTAATTAAAAACTTCGGTTTAATGATTTATAATGAAGGCGTGAACGGAGAATCGTCACGTGCGGACTTGGAATCAAGCTCTAGTGTTGCTTTCGGGTTCCGTGTCGTACTCATTCGAGCCTATCTACTGGTTTGTATATACCTATGCATAAGCGAAGTCTACAGTGCAGGAATCATACTCCCCTTTCGAAATACCTTTATGAAAGGTGTTATTATCGTACAGCAGCTACACACAGGCGCTAAATATTTGAAAATTGTTTACCAATGGGTTATCGCACCCTCGTGCGACTAAATATTCACATGGAATGTCGGAATATTGGCTTTCAATCATTCTTTTATTTGTAACGGAATTTTACTGTAAATTTTTCCGCTCAATTAAATTAATACTATTATGATTTATCAAAAGTGTAAGATACAGGGTAGGTATTATGAAGCATTCATTCAACAGTGCATTCATCTTACTAGTAATATGCGCACGCGCAAGGTAATGACTATTAAGAGCGATTCTGTCATTGTTTGCAAAGTACATGTTATAATAGTAAAGATCTATGAACGACCAGTGAACCTTTGCGGTTGACATGTAACTAGGATTTAGTAAAAACTTCATTGAGTTTCTTGCTCGTTCTTCTCCATAGACGCGTAACTAGGTAACTGACCGAATCATTGACAATTTAAAAGTATCTGTAAAAAGTTAAATTGAAAGAAAGAAATAAAGAAAAACTGTTTATTCACGTGAAAATGACGTACGAACATAACATAAAAGAAAAAATAAAAATTGTACACAAAAGCTTTGACTTTCACTAGTTGCCAACCTTTAAAGTAGATGTAGAATTTTAACTATGTCTCCAAATTGGCATACATACAGGCTACCATACAATATAAAATACATTCATGCATGGTGATTTCAGAGTGATCCCCCCCGATCAGTCTGAAAATCTGATCCGACCGGTATGGCTCATCAATATCAATCAATTAAGCGCTAACTACGAGAAGCTGCAGAATTGATGGTGGATTTGGTGACCTCAAAGCATGTGAACGTTTCAATAACAGCATTTTGACATTTTAGCCCTTCGGTTTTCTGTGAGAAACTTTTGCGGGCTGAGCCATATACAACCTTATTTCATTACTGTGACATAAACTATGTTTAAAAATAAATGAAATCTTGGCGGGGGATGACAAGACGTGATTGAGATTTTTAATCTTCTTCCTTTTGCCTTAACCGTGTGGGTAGTAAGGTCTTACGATCCCACACACCCTAGTGTCAGGGTTTCTAAACCGCCTCATGGGCCTCTGACATGGTTTGAGTGGGACAGAAATAAGCTGGTATAAGTCCAGGTTTCCTCACGATGTTTTCCTTCATCGGTGTCAGTGGTGCTCAAGATAAACTTTAAAAAGTACTTATAATTGAAAGTCTCTTTGGTACTTGCCCGGATATTTTAATATAATTTTAAATAACTATGTAGTTGTGTTTGATTTTTTTCAACCGTGTTATGTTCCGTCTTTGCTTATTGCTCCGCCCCCGTGGGCTGAAGCGTGATGTTACCGTGTGAAAATGTATTAAAACTGGAAGATACCCCCAATTGTAAAGCATTTACAATGTGCAATTTTATTATACTTCCAGATTTTTCATAACTTAATTTCATTATTTGTCAATGATCGAAACCCTGACCGTTATTCAAGCGATCAAAGGCACGCGTGTAAGATAGCCTAAACAAAATCTCACATCTTTCTCAGGGCACCACAATGTCCATACATAAGCCAAAAAGATGAACTGCGCTCTCTAGTTTATCGTATTTGTGCAATCAACATTTTCAATAAATAAATTATACACTTATAATACTTTGTGAAGAAAAGTAAATAATAAATGCTGAGCGTGATATTGATGTGAAAGCAACCGGCGATCGTCGGAGCCACTCGACCGTTGTTTTTTTTTTATAAAATTGAATAGAGCGCATCATCGACTTTTAAAGAGGTATCGGACCGCAAAATAATATCTATCTATATTAATATGATAAAGTTTAAGAATATTTTATTTGTTTGGTCGAATTGGAAATATTCTTTTCGTATCATATTCATGAGGAATAGTACCTGTAGGTTAGGCTATATAACATTACGCTACGACCTCAGCCCAGCGGAGAATTAATCAAAGACGTAAACCAACGCAGGTGAAAAGAACCACGTGGACGAAGACACGGCAAAAGCTAGTTATACTATAATCTCAAATTTAGCAGCTGAATCTTCAGCTTATCTTTAAACAGCGGCAGTGGTGGGTAGTACCTTTATTATTCTATTGTACAAAAGAAACACCTCAAAGTGAGTTTACAAAGCTCAGTCATGACTATAGTCCGCAGATTCTGAATATTAAAAAAAAAGACGCTCCTATGACCAGAAGGCGTTGATTCGATAATATTGCTCACTACAAATACGAGATTGCATGCATTTGACACTACAATACTTTTTTGCTCCCGCTTTTTCGTCACATTTGCTTCAGACTTCATTTCCTGTAAACTCACACGTTTGCTATAAATTCAAATAAGTAAAAATGGAATGCCTTTACAAAATCATATAAAAATTGTTCTGCAAAAGTTTTCAAACGTTCGAATAGAGAACTGTGGGGAAAAACATCATGTTGCATTTGAAACTTACTTGCCTTTTCACACTAGTCGGTGCACGCGATCGCCGTATTAAAGGACAGAAGTAGACCCGTTCGGAGTGAGCCATTGTTGGCGACAATATAAAACCGCTTTTAATTCGTTAATAATAAATGAGTATGAATCGTTTCAAAGTAGTCGCGGGTGTCGACTGCGAGTCTGAAGTCGTGGCGAGTAATTATCTATCAATATGTGGTTTGATGACAGGACATTGGCAGCTTTGTAGAATTTATTCTTTCCACTTTATAATGACAGGCACAGTAAATTATAGGGTTAAAACTGAAGGTGTTGTTGCAATTTGCATTATCGAGTAGAATGCAACTACTATAGCCAACATTGCCTACCAAAGGGGAATATTTGTTTAAAAAGTCCGGTTTTACCCGAAACCGTTTCGATTGATTCCGTTCCCATTCTACAAATCCAATGAATCTCGTGTTCTTTTAGGATTTATCAAGCCTTCGATTTCGGTGTTTACTTTATTTTTCGAGATCGCAATAAAATTCAGCACGTCAGTCAAACGGACGCATCAGGACCGCCAATCTTATCTATTGGCACGTGCGGGATGCGAGTGAATTCAGTATCCACGAATGCTGTCCTAGCAAAAAGCCCGCGGGTCATGGCCATCCTAAAACATGGTTATATATAAATACAATTTTAGGACGGACGTGCACTGCGATGCGATTTTTGTACACCACTATTTTATTTCTTTTTAGTATTTTTCGTTGCGATTTTTTATCGCCTTTGGGCGCAATTCGGCGATTAAATTATAGTTCGGAATAAAATCGCAGTGCGCGCTCGCTCTTAGTGACACTTTTAAATGTGTATTTTTAAATGACGATAAGATGGAAAACAACAGGAGTTTGTTTATGTCTAAAGTGTACCGATGCAAAATCAAATGTAGTAGTACTTACGTGCTGAATATTATTATAGATATACATCAGTTAGTAAGTCTATATAATTAAATAACTATATACATACTAAAAACTAAACGATTAAGTAACACACGCACACAGCTGATGTATTAACAAAGATAATAAAATATAATATATGTAGCCAGTAACGGCTTGCATGCCGTATGGATGATAAAAGATTGGTCAACCAGATACTCATGAAATTGAACAACTTAACAATACAACGCGAATAACTCTGAAATATTTAGTTTTAGTTTTTTTTTTTTCTCTTTCTGTGTGTTATAGATATACATCGTGATAGCTCAGTGAATAGATAGTGGTAAGGCCTCTCCTGCAAGGGTCGCATCTGGGCACGGCAAGTCCCAATATCTGGGGGCACGGAAGTGCATAAGTCATACATTTTACTGACATGTAGAATTTGTAAAGTTAGGGTCGGTAGATATAGGCCGTGTAGATTCAGAAGCTTGGCTCTACATGAGATCTGATATCTTTTTCTCAGGGCAAACCTTATGTGGTCGTCTTGGCAACATTTTACATTAAATGTTTTTGGTGGGATGATATTTTCTGTTTCATAATTATGTAAGTACCTACTTTCTATGTGTATCTGGGACATCACTGACATCGGGTAAAGAAAACATGAGCATGATGATCAATGCTCTTAATAAGGGAAACAGGCCTTTGCCCAGCAGTGGGATAATAATAGTCTCGTTCTATTGAACTTTTGTATGGAATTGTTTTTTTTTTATGGTTCACAAAAAAAAAGATCATTTTCACCCTTAAAGTTTGTACATTTCTCCCAGTTCAAAACTCATTAACAGTGAATATAGTTAATTAAAAGTTACATTAATTATCACATTTAATTGTTCTACTCCCTTCCATCTAACAATTAGTTACTTTAACCGTTTGCAGACATGTTTTTTCTCTACGTTTGTGTGGTATTAGTATTATGTTGCGCTCATATTTTTCCCATGCAGGTGAACTAAGTTTTTCTATTACTTAAGAAAGTGTAATTTGCTTTTACAACTAAGTATGGCGAATGGTGTGTTTTCCCGCCATAACGTGTGCCTTTAACATATTATGACATGTCTTAAGTAACTTTTATTGTTACTCATAAATTAGTTCGCTTTAAATTGCCTTTACTTGCAGCTGACCGTCTAACTGCCTATTAGGGTGTCATTAATTTAATGTTCTGACGTTTATCTGCTTTTTTACTCGTCAGACACGTCGATACATTCGTCAAAAATCAAGTATTAGTCTAACTAAAGAAAAATGAACTACCAGTTAAAAATAAAACAGTTTCAATCTTGAAACTAACCAAATCGATGACAAATGCAGTCACTAAACATCGTACATTTATTATTTACCGTATGTCCAGGGTTGGCACAAACACTTAAGCATACGTAACCACGCTAGGGTTGTCAACAGCAATAAACGTGAACGCCTGTAATTACTATTGTTACAAAAAACCCACAATTCTCCACAATGAAAGAAACGTCGCGTATCCACAGCATTAGCGGTAATTTATCGACGAAGAAAACACACAACCCTATTAAAATAGTCGTTATATTGCATTCATCATACATTTTTTTTTCCTTCTGTTTCTTACTAGTCTTTGTAAAGGTTAATGGTTCGATTCGATTGTAATTCCCCTGTTTAGGGTACCGTTAGAGAAAAAAAGGTTTATGCGAAATCCATTGGTTATCTATATGGCTTTGTAATTGACTTGGCGTGAACTTTGTTTAATTGTGCTTACATAATTAATGTGCGTACTTTGTTTCTGAGAATGTATTTAAATCGGGGCTTGGGTGAATTTTATTACGGTTTGCAATAAGCATTTTATCATTTTACCTATGCATTTCAGACATGGACATGCCAGAATGGAAAGGAAAAAAACACATCAGTAAGGATGGGTACATATGTGACGGAAAATACGTCGCGAATTATCGGTCGCGTAACGCCAGAACAGTCAAATATATAATCAAACATCCAACCATACACACATAACCGATCGCGTTGGTGCGTCGAACATACTAAAGACGATACATTCGTCGTATCTTCTGTCAGATGTGAATCCACCCTAAACCTCTCCATTTCGCCGTGGACCAAAGAAATGACAATGGCAACAGTGGTTACAAGTTGATGGTGAACATACTGGCTTTTGCAGTTGTACAGTTACTTTTTTAGGGTTCCGTAGACGAAGTGCGCAAACGAGACTCTATTACTAAGCTTTCACTGTCTGTCCGTCTGCCTTGACACAGCAAACTTGGAATATGCTGAATATGCTGAGCGCAAGCCCTTTCGCGCGGTTGTGGCGCATATTTCTTTTTGTATTAATTTTATTTTTATTCACAATTTATACTTTTTAATTTTTATGTCATGTGCGTCATTTTCGCGTAAATAAACAGTTTTTCTTTCTTTCTTTAATATTGAGTTAAAACGTCCACACGGCTGGCGCAGGGACTGAGCGAATGTCTCCTGCGTTACATGTCGCGGTTTCGATTTCCGCACGAAACAAATATTTGTATGACCTTTAGGCCATACAAATCCCGGACCAACTACCTACCCATAGGTTATTCGTTCTGGTTGTATGTGTATTTATACGTTCTTAAACGCACCGACGAAACAGGTGAAATTCCTAATGTTTTGAAACATTTTTTTTAACGAAAAAAGAAACCAAAAATATCTTTCGCATCTATAAAAGTTTTTGCTATCAACAATTATAAGGTCAACGAAGCGAGGTCGCGATCGCGTGTACGCCTCGGAAATGACGAACAAATACAACAGGGCCCTTTTAATTTTCCGCGATCCCTTTGTCAGATACCTTTTATCATCGACACTGACAGCCCTGACTCGTAATTTAGGCCGGCAAGTTTTCTAAGCATCAATCGCGGCTCGTAATAGGGGTGCTACGTTACTTTAATTTTTATTTTTGGTGTTTTAATGTATTGTTTTCACTTTTTAGAAAAATATTTGGTATGTACAGTTTTTGCTGAAGGAAAATATTGTATTTATTGAAGATAGGCTGATTATTTTTTTCTTTTTCTACTTCAGCTATTTCTGTAAGCTCATGAGTTAAAATCAAAATTAAGTTTGGACCTTTTCTAGTTGTTCCTATATGTTTCAACGTCAACTCCCGAGTCTCCGACCCACGATTGACCAATCCAAAAATCAAAAAATACTTCAACCAATAATACGAAATCACATTAAAGCCTTAACCCTTACTCGCCGAACAAACACTACACAAAACCGCAAAGCATTGTGACTAAAAGTGGGACATACTCGAAGTACGAAATCAGAGAGCACGTTGCAACCCACGTCATTAAACCCGCCGCGACAGGCAGACACCTCTGAAGAATGCACTCTTAATAAGTCATCAGCTAAGTAGCGCACCCCAGCAGGTGGCGGGTTATGGGAGGGGCGGGGGTGAGGGGCGAGACGTGAAGCGCGCCGTTCGCACAAAAATGTCACAAAGTATAAAATCTGCATGCAGTAATGGGAGTAGCCTCTGAGAGGCTCGCAGTGTACAAAGATCAAAGGTGCATTGGCTTTTCTGTTCGCCTCCGTTCACATTTTTCTGCAATACTATAAAGGGCGACCTCATCAATTTTAGTGACGAGTAAACTTTTTTTGAATTCGTCAACTTAATGGGAATTAATGTAGTGCATACTGCAGCCGCTAACCTGGACTTAGCAACATAACAGAATAAACACAGTAAACATAAACACAGCTATCAATAACCTTCTAATAGCAATATTTCATATCATCACAAACTTACTAAATAAAACACAGAATACACCAAAACAAATACAAAAAAAAACTTACCTGAATAAAATAGACGTAAACGTAAAATACACACATTTAACATTAACATTCCACGTTTACACGATTGGGGACAGCCATTCACAAAACAAAACTTTGGGTTCAATAAAAAGTGTAACAAAAATATGAATAGGTAAACACAGAGCAGCAAGGAACAGTATAACAACAAATCCCTCAACGCCTCCCTACTCTGTGACACTATTTATTGTTACGTAGACACCGTGACGTAATATGAGTAGTTGGTGAGATAACGCATTGTTCCCTTTAGTGGGTATTACTTGTGTTGTGTGCCAGACAGTGTAGTTAGTAGAGAATGCTCCCCCCCTACCACTTCAAATATTATTATCTGTGCGTTGTATTACAGTGGCGAGCACTTAGCTGGCCATTCCAGATCTACAAAATCTTGATAGCGCGTAATCTGGTGTAGAGCGTAAACTGTATCTTGCCAAACGTAATTAGTTTTTTATTTATTTACTTCGTCCGTGTAAATGTCGGTTATCAGGAACGTAGACGGAGTCGCGAAATAAAATGCAGCATAATGTCCTTTTTTAGGGCTTTAACTCTGTACTAAATTTCATCAAAATTGGTTTAGTAGTTTAGTTGCAAGCGTAACAGAGTTATTCTCGCATTTATAATATTAGTATGTTCAGTAAACTTGAAATGATAATTATGGTAAGACACCACATAAAAATGACGTAATTTAAAGATGTACATAAGAACCACATGAAACTTTCACTGTAGTGATTCATAAGTTCGTCAATGAAAAATGTCTGTATTTTCCACATGACAATTAACACAAACGAACATGTTTAACTTACCAGCTACAATCAAAGATGAGCATGAGAGATTATAAAAACAATACTAATTATTCATGTATTCTTAATTACAAAGTACAAAAAATAATCTATGTTCATACCAGCTGATTGTAAAACGTTCTAGATAATTTAATGAAGGATTCTCGTTCTAATTATGTGAAGAAAAAATGACATTAATTTATAATTATCGATTATCCTCTAAATGATTTAAACAGTTTGTTTTTCTTTTTAATATAATTATAAATTTTTCCTTTAGGTTAATTTTAGCATAAATTTTATCATGTCCTTCAGTATGTCTCTGGTTCTAATAGTCAAGCCTCGCATTTAACACAAATAAAATAATATCTGTATAGTATAGTAATCTATGGAGAATGAGGATAATTGAGGATTGGGTTATTGATTGAGGAGTGGAGGGAGGCCTTTGACCAGGAGTGGGACAGAATAGGCTAACAAAAAAAAAACTTTTGAAAACAATATTATTTTAATATTACGTTGTAATTTCTGTTGTTGCATTTTCAACTCTCAAAGCTGAGCCGAGCATAGAAAATCCAACAGTGCTGAAGGCACTGGTTGACCCCCAAATTTAATGGTATCAGGTGTAAAAAAATACTGAAAGTTACATGATGTTCTAATTATTGAGATATTTTTTTTTAGTTCTGGATCACAGGTACCTGGCATTCTTCTAGTTATGGAGATATTGAAAGTCAAAGTTACAACTTCTTTCTAAGTCAAAGTCAAAGTAAAAACATTGATTTGTGCCGCCAAAAAAGAAATTGTTTCCCACCAATATTTTTTGCTAAATGTTACTTAGTTTTATGGGCAGTATGCCTTGTTAACGGGTATGTCATTTGACTTTTTAAACCCCTTAAAAAAATTAATTTCTTTCTATAAATAATAACTCACTCAAAACAGTTGTTTTATTTCACAAAATCGCTACTTATTAGCTATGAAACACAACGATTTATTTGTGATTGCATTCAACGATTCTCCGTTAAATGCCCTCAGGTGAAGCTAACATCCGGAGGCGGAAAAAAAAAATTGCGACACATTTGAAGTTCGTGTTAATGTAATTAATTTAATAAACTATCAGTACAAGTACATTGACGTAGCCAAACTAATTGGGATCAGACTAACGATGTTCGATAGCACATTGAAAGGTAACCGGGAGGGATGAATAGAATTCTTTGACTCGAAATGATTACCAATTCAAAACTTTGTTTGAAGCACTGGGCTTTAATTAGAAGGTTTCATTGAGATGAGGGTCTGGAGTAGAAAAAAAATATTGAATTTGTATCGCTGAGGTGCTTGTGCGGTGCATCCTGCCTACCAATACCCTCTTCATGTCTCGTGGCCTGCGATATCTATAAAGGTGAAAAAGTCGAAGTACTAAATGTATAAATATTTATTTGGTTTATTTATGTAAAAAATTCGCCAGAAGTGCTCAAATTTAATTTTGGAGCACTTTAATCAGGGACAAAAAATTACTAAGAAGATGTGGTTACTTCTTAGAATTCGTACGTTTGATATGCCATACGAATAAAGTTACAAACACCATAGCACAACGCACAAAATTTCGTGTACCTAATTTAAAATATTTTATGGAAGTGAAATAAAGCACTTTTTGCTTAATCTACATTATGACCAAAGTGAATCGTTTGAAAGGTTAAATGATTTTAATATTGGCATGTGGGTTAATCGCATTAAGTAGCTAACAACTATACCGAAGTGCGAAATAAAATTTTCGGTGGTAAAACTAATGTAGCTATTTTGAAAGAATGTGGCTGATTCAATTAATAAAGCAGTTTGGTTGGATTGGGAAAAAAAATGGAGAGTAAAAATTTTAAACGAAAGTGAAGGTTTTGTGGTGATTCATCTTTTACTCTTACGCCCTTATTTATAGGGTTGTAAAAAGACGTACACTATTGTCCTCGGTTGTACCTACTAAAACGCAATAATCATTTCAGAAAGTAAAGCGAATTTTCTTAAATATTCCTGTAAATATTATCGATGAAATACTCCCCATTTTTATGTATGGCAACTTAAATCCTTACCAGTGACGATAATTAGACAAGTATCTATTGTCTGTGACCGATATTAATAAATAAGGTTTCATTAAAACAAACAAAAAACATAACCAAACAAACGTCCACGTGTGACCCCTCATGCATACTACGGATAATGGAAAATAAATAATAAATATATTTTTTAATTAAGCCACTAATAGACAATATGGCCGCCCGCCTTATTCATTACTTATAATGTATTAATTACAAGTATAATTAGTGTATAGTTTGATTAGAGCTAAATAATTTATTGGAGTAATTTGGGTGGCTATAAAGAAACTTTGATGGGGGTCTGACGTCATAGCTCATTTAATTATTCGAAATGTAAACACCAAATGAATTTTTATGCTACGTTTGCTTTACAGATGTTTCTTTTTCATGAGATTTTAAGAAAGGTACGTAATAATTAGTTGATGTTAAGACCGTCGAACTGGCAGGAAAGTAAAGAAAAGTTTTAATGATTTATTTAAATGCGGCTACTTGGTTGGACTGGTTCTGCTTGGTACTCTGTGTCGTCCGAAGAACAGTGGATATCCACCACCTATATCAGGGACATCAAACATTTATCGGGAGCAATACTTTTTTTAATTGGTTACCGACGTACCGTCTCCCCTACTCCCGAGGGAGGTAGTAAAAATATATAGTATTATTTTGAACATTCGGCAGGCGGCAGTAATGTTCCCTCTTGCTCCAATTTCTTGTTCCTTTTTCTTTTAATTCCGCATATTTTTATTTGCTATGATAAATTGTAACTGCGGCGAGGTGAAGAGGGGGGGGGGGATAACCCCCGTTCGCTTTTGTTTCGGTAATTTTTTATGTCTGGTGTGCTTAATTGCGTGGCGCTAGGCGGAAGCGTATTGTGCCGATGTGGGTCATTCAGTGAGCCGGCTTCAGAAGGACCGCCTGACCTCTTTACCTTGCAACTTCATTATCGAACATTGACGATTCCAGGATCCTTTGTTGCAGGCACTGAGTCGAAAATATTTTCCGAATTTTGAGAACTCGTCGAATACCTGCCCAATTATTGTGAAATCAATTCCGTATAACCCTTGCAGCATTCTGAGTATTTTGCTCAAGCGCGTAAATATTTTATTACTACAACAATGTTCACAATTATGCGGAATAGATGCGCATGCGTTCATTATTAGTGTTACGTGTGAAAAGTAAACAATATAATGCCGAGCAGGATATTATGATCAAGTAACAAAACTATATGTGGTGAATGGGCCATGTGATACCGCCACGCGATCCCGCGGATATGATAAAGTGACGCCTCAAGACATTGTAATGCTACTAACCTATTGTTTAGTTTGTAACCAACTGCTTAACTGAGTATTTTTCACTGAGAAATTAAAAATGGCTACTGTATTTTGTTTTGACTACACCTTTTGTCAATCTTGAACTTGAGAGCAGAAATGTAAATAATAAATAAATAAATATAAATATCTTGGGACAACTCACACACGGCTATCTGATCCCAAGCTAAGCAGAGCTTGTGTTATGGTAACCAGACAACTGATATACATACTTATATAATTTATAAATACATACAAATTATAGATAAATGAGATAAATCACATCCAGACACAGAACTAACAATCATGCTCATCACACAAAGTTTGTCCTGGGTGGGAATCGAACCCACGACCTCCGGCTTAGCAGTCAGGGCCACTAACCACTAGACCAACAGGCCCGTCACACCCACAACTGTACACATGTACACCCCCACAGCTACTAAATAAAGACCTCATTACCACTTTCTAACCATCTTGAATTTGAGAGAGAAAGTAATGTAGACACCACAATCATCTAGTGTAGACCCCCACAACTATCAAATGTAGACCCCCCAGCTATTTAACGCAGAACAATAAAATATAGATCCCGCAACTTTAAAATGTTTCCATTTTCTAAATGTAGACCCCACAGTAACTAAATGTTGACCCCACAACTATAAAATGTAGACCCCGTAACTACCAATATTGTTTGTTAACTAAGTATCTTAATAGACGTTGTTATTTATTTAGAGAAAATTCTACTCGTAATAATTTTAATCTGAAGAGTAAAAATTAAAGTTTTGTTTAGAAAATATGTTAAACCTATTTATTATTTAGGAAAGTAATTTGGCAATTAAAGGATATGCTCTTGAAAGTTATGTTAAATAATAAGACAACTAAATGCTGCAAGTTGTTTGTTTTTAATGCCAAAAGACTATTCTTCCTGGAAGTGATAAAAGAATATTGCCATTCTGTCTCCATATGTCAACTCCGTGTTTGTTTGTTTTTTTCTTAAACACTCTTATCTCCGGAACGGCAGATCCGATTCTGAAAATTCAACGTCCGTTAATAGGAAGTTATGTTATCCTGGAGACTTATAGGGTGCATTTTTTTTTACCTGTAATTGGCTGTCAGTCTAATTTTCGGTGACTAGTCTGTTTTTTCTAGCTGTAGCTCTTCCATGTGACTTAAATAAATAAATAAAACTCACACGGACGCAGTCACGCGCATAAGCTAGTACCTAATAATTGTCAATATCAACTAAATCCGCACTATGCACATTGCAAGTACTATATAGCTAGAACCATTCAACATACGCAAACCGAAAGTGCATATTTTAATAAATCTACTCTAGTCATAACATAGGCCGCCCATTGCACGTAGAACAATAATAAAATATGTAATAATGTGATCTGTCTAGAGCACACAATTGGAATATCTGACAAGCATACACTACAGTGTCCATATAAGCGAAAAATAACAATTTCAAGAGCGATTGGTCCGGTCGCGGTGGTGCGGCCGTTAGGCCTGTAAGTTAACCCCCTCTATGCCGGCGGTGGTCACAATATTGAGTTAACTCCGAGGCCCCATGTAGGTATTTAGGTAATACGCAATACGCGTCATATTGCACTGTTTAGACCACAGACGAGCCAATTACCGGCCGCTGAGATTGTGATGAGGTGCATTAACGGTTAGGGAGTTTTAATTAAATAGACAACGACAATATTGGAAATTTGAAACGCATGAAATAATTTAGGGGTGATTTTTGAGGTTGATAATAAACTCATAATGGAAAGCTTGTTTAAAAATAAAGAACATCGGGCGAGGGACCAGGGTCGTGGTTTAGACAAGAACGTCTTAACAATAAGTTAGGTATTACTGATGTTTCGCGAGGCTTTAAAGCCAGTGACTGTTGGTCAGATATCTTATCAAAAACCTGTCCATGTTGTACCATAGTAGGTACCTATCCATAAGCGCCACTGCCAGATAAGCCCACAAGCAAATTAAGTAATTGCTACAAAAACAGTAACCCCAAGCAGTTTAAAAATCCGCGCGTAAGATAATAATGATCTATCTCGTTATATTAAATACGTAATTTTTTTAAAGACCGATACTTATTTACTTATGTATAGGGGGGCCCACAGGCTTGGATATCTTAGGGCATCAAGTAATCATAATTTAGCACTGAAAATACTTTCATTTTCCACGTAACTGTAACCGAAACAATACGTCCGATGGTAACCATCCAAGGGCCAATAAGCGCGAGCGCGAAGTTTGACAGGCGCTGTCAAATCGCTGTCAATTTATTATTAATTATTTTTTATTAAGTGTATCTTTATTAATTAGTTTAATAGTCGTTAATTATAAATGTTGCGTCTAACCCGTTGCGCGCGGAGGTGCGCGCCGGGCGCAGGCGCTGGCCCACCGGCGCGGCGCGACGCTCGCCGTAACCCCATTAAAACTGCTTCGGGCCCCGCTTGCGTCCCTCTTCATGAAATATTAAAAATTCAATTGCGCTTCTCTTTATTTTAACCCCCACCCCTGCGACGCCTGCCACGCGTTCCCGTACAATATAAAATGAAATATGTATCCGAAAAAATAACGTTCACCTATTATTTATAATTTGTGTTACACGTTACCGCGCTCGGCTCACCCCATCCCCACTCCGCCCGCTCCTGTCAAGGTTGTCTTTTTGTAATCGCAATCGCAGGCGAAATAGATTTTAAGGCGGAACTGCAAAGATTCTGAAATATGTAGGTCTTACCCATCCACCTAATTTAGTTTTGAGAGGCAATTCGAATAAAGCTCTCAAATATTAATTAAAACCTTTTATAAGGAGAACCTGAGACTTTATAGACCTTTCATAATCGTTTAATAAAAAATAAAAAATGTTTGATGGCGTAACAGAGTTTAAATGTATAAAAAACATTTTGACGCAATAAAACGTAGAGTTTGTATGTTCAGAGGCAACGCTTAGTTCTACGTGTCGACTATTAAAAAGTTTCCACGTCAAAGTTCGCCGTTTTGAACCGGGAACGAATTAAAAAAAACGCTCCCATACGCGAGCGTTAATAAGCAACTTATTTGTATCGAAAATTGTATAACACACGAGGTATTATTTTGCTAACTTTACTAGATAATGAAGCATGCGGGCCGCTTTAACGATTTTTTTTTTCATAAACAGATAACAGACAGACGTTCATTTGTTAAATGAACTACCATGCAACGCTGAGTTGCTTTAAGCTTGATTCACACATACCAGCGAAGTCGTAGTACCGGCACAGTTCCGACAGCGTTCTGTACAATCAATCCTATAGTGCTGCGGAACTAAGACTGAGAGCACTTTGTCGTCACTGACACTGACAGGTGTGTGAACGTTTATAGAGAATGTATCAAAGAATAATTATCACGGTGACTTCACTGATAATTATGCGTGAATCAACCTTTAATCTGTATTAAGAATTTGTCAGTTATTTGCACTTTGGCACGTATAGTAAAAAAACGAAAACATTGCAATTGTTCGATATCTGTCACAATGTCTCTTTTGATATTACGAGTATTTACTTAAATGTTCATGGCATTAAAAAAAAAACAATTCATAAAAAGAACGTTTTAACGAAAAGAAATGGTTCTTATTTTGAAAGTGAGCGCGCGAATTGTGTGTCGCTGCACTCGGTGGTTCTCGACGGCCGCAACAAAGGTGACGCCTGCCCTATCTATACTTGCCCCCGCAGCCACTCTGCTGCGAGACACTTTTATGCGCGAATGTCCATTATTGTTACCACTACAGTCGCGGTTAATTATTATTTTTGGCGTATTGAAATTGAAAATGTAGCATAGGGGTTTTCAAGAATAAGTTTTCGTTCAAATTGATTGATTGAAAATCGGACTGCGAGTTTTTTTGTTCGCTAGAAATTGGTTCTTTCTTTCACTCGTTAAAAATCGGAAACTATCATCCAACAACACATACATATATGTTGGAGCTATTCAAAAAATAACATTCAAATATTTTTATCCAAGAACATTTTAAAGCGCGGGCTACTCGCCATAACGGGGAGCCAACTTTCGTACGAACTTCGCCCGATTCGAAATCGACGTTCTCTTTTTCAAGTTTTTTCGACGCGGTACGCTGCCGTGTTTTGTTTTACCCCGTTTGTCATTGTCGTTTGTGTGAGTAATGTGTTAATAGGTACCCCCTCAGCCCGCGCTTTTTACTGCTTTTAAGTTTAAGCGTTTGTTTGTGCGACTACGAAACTCAAAATGGCCGCTAGACCTCTCATTCCTGTGCTTTGACGTTAAAGCGCGACAAAAAGCTTATGTGAATCATATTTTTGTGGATATTGTTATTATTGTGGGTGTTTTTGTTATTGTAGAAATTATCTGAAATTGCTCTCTTTTTATTTTTTTTGGGATTTAGTAAAATCTAATTAATTTAAAAGTTACGGTAGTAAACATTTTTGATTTTAAGTTTGGTATTAGGTTTAAAACAAACTGTGAGAGAGTGAAGTGAAAGATTACTAATTAACAGGTACAACGATTATAAAAATGTCAAGATGAGAAAATTGCTTCGTCGCTTTGCCGTCAAGCGTAATTAAAAAAGTTGCTTACTTGTTACCGGAGAGCATGCTAAGAAAAATACTTCAGAACTTAAATAAGCACAAACAATAAAAGACGATAAAAAAAAAACCTAGCATATTTTATACCTCCGCGTGCAACGGGTTAACTCATTGAGTAAAATTACGTGCGAATCGTGCGCTTTCAAATTGCATTGTAAATTATTGATTTACCTAACAATAGTTATAACTGAGACAGATGATATAACTGCTAGTACTTTATACAATATAATGTATTTCCAAGTAGTGTTAACAATCAACGCATGAAACGCTCATTGTATTAAGTCCATGAGTACTTTACCCACACGTGCTCACCATCACTCACACACGAATCATAAAAATACTCACACTCACTCATTGTTATGCTGCTACGAAATCGTTCGGAATTCTAAACAGGTTGGATTTTATGGTGCCGAACTTACCTGAAAAAGAAGAAAAAATGTATTACAATCACTAATAAGGAAAAGAGTGCGAGGCGATTGGTTATTTATAAATGTACACGAACAATTACGAGCGGTATCGTAGACGGTCTAGTAACCAGCTACAATGCAATGAATGTGAAACATTTTACTTAAATTTATTTGTTGGTTTCGAGCCGTTAAGAAATTGCTTTGAAAATCGTAAATAATAACAACAATAAGAATAAAAACTTCGGTGGTAAGTTTAGTACAGAGGCAGACATCATTAACGGGTGTAGAAAGACGCCTAACGTAGTCAAAAGTTACATGTTTTTCTCGTCATTGCGATCATTTTTTTGTTGTAGACTATGGTCTACAACAAAAAAATGATCCTGGGCTCCTTCTGTTTAGAGAGATATTGAAGATCAAAGTTACAAATATTTAGCAATTTTTTTTTTACGCAAACCTGTTTTTAATGTTATTATAATTATAATATAACTTAAAATACTACGACCCCTTTACTGGGGCATGCACCTGAAAGTACAATGTTTTGCATGAGTTAGATACATTTACAGTTTCACGGCAAAAAAAATGCTCAAAGTTACATAGTTTGATAAGCAGTATGCTTAGTTAACGTCTATGTGATATGTCTTTTTACTCTCCGTATAAGTACACTGAGCTCCAAAAACACTCGAAATAGCGTTGAGGAATGCCACTACAGCGGCACTACCGTCCAGCAACGGCGGCGGCGAACCATCATTTTGCTAAATACCTTACATATTCCGATTCTCGTGCGATCTGCGGTGGGATTTTCGAGATTTTCAGTTAGACCGTTGAGCCGGAGGGCCTTGTTAAGAATCCATCGGTTGAAATTCGAATTTGGGCTGGTTACTTCAGATAAAGGCATTTCAGCCGATAGCCAAATCTCACTCATGGACTGGCCGATGACGTTAATTGCGTGTCCGACATTACATCCTGCTAATTGACTTCAGGGTAGGTATTTAAAAATCCTGGGGGAGGAATTTAGGACATCTTTGGGTTGAATGGTCAAGGAAAACATTGCTTTTGTGATTTCGTAAACTACTAAAGTTTTGTAAAAAAATGTGATACAATGATACATGTTGTATTGTTTTTCTACTATACTGATATTGATGGTACTTTTTATACTTATTTGTCTTGGTATGGGCATGTGAAGAGGAGGAAATGCGTGTGACTAAGAGAGTTATGAATATGAATGTGGATGGTTAGAGACGAAGATGAAGGCCAAAGAAAAGATGGGTGGATTGTTTGAAGAATGATATGAAAGAAAAGGGAGTCAATGGGAAGGGTCTTAGTCAGGGAAGAAGAAAACGTATTGCGCTGACTCCAAGTAACATGGGGCAAGGGCAGGAAGATAAACAATTGTACTATAACAGTTAAATTCTCATTTCACCTATTTTTTACCATCACAGGGTTACTTGGAAACCGAAATATTTATCTTTTAAGGGGGCTTTTCCAACTTGCTCGTTATCAAACCCACAATCTCACGAGTTAAAATTTGTTGAAATAAAGAATACAGTACAATTGCAAAAACAAGTAAGTATAAATAGTACAAAGGGTTGACAATTACAGCAGTGTTGGAATCCCGTCCGATTCCGAGAAAACTTTATAATAATATAAAGGAAGCATCGTGCTTTAATTAATTAATTACGTGTTAAGCAGAGTGAAAACTACGTAGAATATGAACCAATTTAATGTTTAATGAACCATTCAGCTCAACAACAATTGTCGTGACCATAACGCTTTACTCCTACCTCTCAACAACTAGTGAAACAAATTAATTAACTGAACCAAAATTCAACGCGAAAAAAAAAGAAAAACACAAACGAATCGCACCTAAACAAACGCCATTCGAACAACAAACAGAAAAAATGAGAGAAAAACGTAAAACTAAAGAAAAAAAGAAAGAGAAACACGCAGTCTTCCGCAGACCATAGACCACAGAACAAAAGGCGACAGCGGGCTTTTATATTTGGACAATGGCCTCTTGATATCCTCACAGAGTAACTGACGTTGTTAGGCTGGCGACGCACGGGCGACGGAAATAACGCGTCTGTCACAATCTTCCTAACGCACAGCCGAATGTGCGCGCTTGACATCTGTGCGTATAGCCCAAGCCGGGGGATGCTTTGTGCTGCAGACGATTTTTCTTGTGATACAACTCGGGAAAGCGGTTGGAGCTGTTCGATTATGATGCTATCTGTGTACTTACTTTTTTTGCCTTCAGTACTAGGATGTCAACGTAACTCCTAAAGTAATGGACGTACGATCAAGTACACGTACAGTCAGCGACAAAAGTCGAGTCGAGCAACTTTGTTACTTTTACATTTCATTTCGCATTTCAGATAATGTTTTAAATTCACTTGATTTTTTTTTTATGTCATTATAAGCTTTTATTTACTTTTGTTACATCTATTTCGTATTTATTTTGATAATTAGGATTTAAAAATTTGAAATTTTAATCAACCTTTGTTGCTGGTCGTACTTTAGCAGGGTTATTTTTTAGCCAAAGAACATCATCCTACTTAAGAGAAGGCAAATGAGGTGTTTTTTAATTTTTTAATTGACCGTAATGTTTTATATGATAGTAGTAGATAAGGCTAAAATAGTAGTTAATAAACACAGGTCACATTGGTACCTGTCCAACATCAAACCACAATCTGATGCATTAGAGGCAGTGGGTGGGCGAAATGTGAGTGTACCAATGGGTACACCTCTGCTTAACCGTTATGTGTTAAATACAAACTAATATAATATCAGTCTATTACCGTCCCACAGCTGGGCAAAAGCCTTTTCTCATACAGTAAAGGCAATAACATTGAGCACCACACATGCTGAAGACTCATTTCAACATAACATAACGTACTGAGTAATTTCCTTATAAACGCTAGCAAGTGCCCAAACGGCCTTGATAAAGTCAATGCCATTTATTTCAATAAAACCCTAGAAGGCACATTTGAATGACATTTATTTACAAGCGAAAATTCATCTTAGTTCCCCCGAAAAGAATGAGCTCCAAGAAGAAACTCCGTGCTCACTCTTTTCAAACAAAAATATTTACTATAATTTATAGAGGTTCAGACATATTTCTTTACATTACTATCCTCAAAATCTCTTTGACTCAATCTAATATAAAATAAAGCAATCAAACTATCGATAATCATCTACTTAAGTCTGTTGATGAACGCATATAATACTATATAAACAAAGTTACAAACGCAATCAGCTACCCTAACGATATGAAAATGAAGGAAAACCCAATTTGAATATAAACTAGCCATACGTTGGTACTTAACCATAGTAGGTATATTTAGTGACATCACGAAGGACAACGACTATAAAAACGTACAAAAAGGAGATTGTAAGGGAGCGAGCATAAACAACGGCCTGTGTGACAGGAGGCTATGCATAGAGTATGACCGTGGTGCATTATTTCCACACGTAATACTAAAATTGTCTAAGCATAGCCCCGCTGCCTAAACCGCCTCACACAGAGACAACACGCACACAGCCACGCCGCACCCCATGCCACTTGTATACAGCGGGATCTACAACTTTCCGCGATTTACAATGACGAAAAATCGTGCGCCTTTTCTGTGGAGGACATCACTTTGCGTTTAATCGTTGAAGTCTTTTGTGTGGGATACAATTTTTTTTTCACAGTTTAATTTACAAAACTTTAATTTAAATGTTCAGAAAAATTAAATCCACATGAAAATAACGACTGTAAAATTTTTCTAAATTCTCGCATGTCTCGATAAAAATGCAGCGCAAAATTACTGTAAAACAGAAGACAGTGTTATTCATATTCAAAATTGTATTCAAGCACCTCAAAAGAGGGATAATATAAAGGAGATTTATTTTGCGAAATAAGAAGAGTGGCTTCGTTCTACGCGTCCGAGAAAACGAGGCACCAAATTCGTCAAATTCGTTAGACTCCCGGCTCGTATTTTGGAGCAGCCTGTGTGTCGGGGAGGCGCGCTGGGCGTCTATTTGTTTTGCCATAGCTTTGTCGGGCCTGGGACATGCAGGTCATTAATTGTTGTGAACGCCGGCTCCTAATCGATAGCGCACCACGTTCGATTCTAGTTTATATTAGTGTTATTTGCGCTAAATGTGCCTACCTAACCACGGACTGCGCTAAATATCTAACGAAGCGTCATCCGTGATACACGTTTGTCTGATTTATAATTATTCAGTTGACATCCTGAATGTATGAGATGGAATGTATTTAAAGGATGAGTCTAAAATATGGCTAGATTAGTATGGTTGGACTGAACGTGAACTTCTCATGAACTATTCAAACTCAAATTACGCTATGAAAGCGCACTTATTAATAAGTTAATTTATACATTTCTAAAACCTAACAGGATGTTGAATATTTCGAATATACATAAATACAATAATAAAGACCCTGCCGGCGGGACACTTGAAATAAATAAACGTCATCGTTCCGGAATAGGTGTTGAATAAGCGAATATGAAGCGGCCATCTTGGGAAGTGCACCAATTATGGCCCTATCAAAAATAATGGCTTCGACGCGCACTCGAACTCTTCGGGTGAAAAAACCAGGAGAATTTTATCCGTAGATTGATGTTACTGTGCCATTTTAGACCGGGATGAATCGGCTGTTCGTTCTTGTGTAACAAGAAAAGCTGGGTAACGTGAATTGGGGAAAAAGTCGCTTTCCTGGTGAAATTATCAAAACGGAACACTTATATAGTTAAAGCACACTATAAAATATGTTGTTATGATTAATTTATGATAAAAGAAAATAACATTTCCGTAGAATTTTTATATATGTGATGCAAATAAAAATCATCTATTTTCTCAATCAAACTAAACTCACTCAAACCTGCTTTTGAAAACAGGATTCAATTAATTATAAGTATTATTTTACCTCTATTATTAGGACTGCCTCATTGGTCTAGTGGTCGCAAGCGCGACTGCTGTGCATGAGGTCTTGGGTTCGATTCCCAGGTCGGGCAAAGTGTTATTTGGTTTTTCCCTCAGGAATTTCTCAGTAGCGGCCTCGGAGTCTGGACTTGTGCCCGGTTGATGGCAATAAGCTCGCCCCCTATTACATGGGACTAAAAACATAACTGGCGAAATGTGGGTGTACCAATGAGTACACCTCTGCCTAACCCTTCGGGGATTACAGGCGTGATATTATGTTATGTTAGGTATTATTACTTAAAAGTATTATTTACAATCAATTATAAGTATTGTTTTAAAGTGAGTGAGTAGCTATTATAATGTTAGCCTGTTTTAAGTATCAAGCATTCCAAGAAAATAATTATGAACATGTGATAGATACTGGGTTTACGAAGACATGACAAATTATACAAATTGTTACCACGAATAACACAAGCTTTTACGCGCGACTTTGCCCACGTGTTTGTTGGCTATTGGGGCCGCAAACAGAGTTGTGATTTAAAAAGCAGCATATGTACGTATCCAATCCTATCTATCTCTTTGACAAAGCGATCGGTTCAGTGGACTTGCTGTGATGTGGTAACAAACAAACAAACAGGTTTCACATTAGCATATGAGTGTGAATGGACGTTCACGATTTAAATAAAGCCAATGTGATTAGTGGAAAGTACTATTTTTAATTACCTCTTTTGTAAAATCTTTAAATGAAACCAACGGCTCGCCCCGATCGAATAAGCTTTTTATTAGATATTGAAAAAGCATCTATAAATATTTTCGGTATAAGAACTATAATGCTTTATCAAAAATCGAGTTCTTATTATTTAGCATGTTCGAAAATTAAGCATGTTCGAAAATTAAGCTTTAAGTTTAACGTTTTAGTTTACATAACAACATAACATCACGCCTGTAATCCCTGAAGGGTTAGACAGAGGTGTACCGATTAGTGCATCCACATTACATGTAAGAGGGGGCGAGCCTATTGCTATCAACCGGACACAAAGCCGATAACCTAATAGCACTTTGCCCGTCCTGGGAATCGAACCCAAGACCTCATGCTGAGCAGTCACTTTTCCGACCATCTAGACCACAGACTAGACCATCGAGGCAGTTTTTTTTTAGTTTTGGTTTTAAAAATGTTATTTCGACATTGGTACGTCATGAACCTGTGTTAATACTGTGTGTTTATTGCCAAAAAAATATCCTTTTCCAAAGTAATAGGCATCATCAATGGATGACAGCTCATCAGTATTTCATCACTTTAACCAAACAGGTGAGATTATTACAAAGACAGCAATCGTATATGGAAACTAAATTGCAATTAACAAAATCAAGACCCGCCTGCCTCCCCACGCTGTTTTTTTAATTCGATCAGGCGAACGCTTTGCTTACCGCATTCTGCAACCATTAATATGTCAACAGAATTCTTTCTATTGTATGTACAGAGTGTGTATTTGGAAAACCTACCAGTTCACTGTAACTCGTCCAACGTTATTGTTATGATTCTGTTTGTTAAGATTTCAAAACTCGTCTGCATATTGTAATGCGAATTTCTGTTAAAATGTAAACTGTCATTGTTCATAATTGTTTTGCTGCAACATGATCGAGTGTTTACACTGTTTTTGTTTAACGTTTGCGCCTATTTGTCTCCTTCAATATGGAGTAAGTACTTGACTTGTAAGTACATACAAGGTTATTTGAGATTGGATGCAACTTGAGGCCTTCGAGAGACGTATGTACGCACATACGGTTTGAAGATTACGTTAAGTTATCGATGCCTGATCCTTTCGTGTCAAATGACTTCAATAGGCACTGCCTCGATGGTCTTGAGGTCTTGAGTTCGTTTCCCATGCTGGACATAGTGTTATTGAGTTTTTCCATCAGGAAATTCTCAGTAGCAGCCGCGGAGTCTGAATTTGTGCCCGGTTGATGGCAATAAGCTCGCCCCCTATATCTGGACTTTTATCATATCTGGCAAAATGTGAGCGTACTAATGGGTACACCTCTGCCTAACCCTTCGAGGATTACAGGCGTAATGTTATGTATGTTTCACTACATATAGATCAATCATCATTACTAGTTAAGTTATAATTACGTTTATGAACTTAGCTATCACTATCATCATAACTTGACTAAGTAAAACTCAATCAGGAACACTCAAAGTGATTTCGTCTGAACAGGACCGATAATCGTCCTACTAAACTAAATTTCCTGAGCTTCCAATCGATTTGGCTGCGTTTAGATTGTTTAATAGTTGTTCCATTCGAGGCGCTAGTCAGGCGGATAGGCGTCGCCGGCCCAATGAGGCCTCTATAACAAAATTGCACAGATGCACATTGGAAGGCCGTGGCGCTCCAAGGGTTTTTGACAATTTCCGCTGCGACAGCGGTCGACGATGCGAAAATTGAATATGGGCGCGATTGAAGGGTTGATTCGAGTACCTTGGTAGGTTAAGTTTAGATGAACATTTATAAGTACTTGAGGTATCGACGAATTAAAATGCTATAAATAACATAATGACAGCTGTCTACCATTGAAGCAAACAAAGTTATTTACAAACTCATCCCTAGTTTTGATATTTTTATTAAAATAAAATGTTGATGGTTATAATATTCTATAATTGTCCCGTGCAAATTAATTTGTGTTAATAATCTCTTCAATGACAGTTTAAAATGATCAATTATTTGTTAACAAAGTGTATTTAAATACCTATTGAAACGGTAATCCTTCATAATTGTTGTAATTAACTTAATCTGTTACCTATAAATTACAAATAAATTAATTGAAATAAATTAATTGTAAAACAAAATTGAAGTTTTGCTTGCAATTATATGTAAATATATGAAAGCGAAAAGTCACTCACTCACTCATATAAAACTGCTTGACGTATAAAGATGAAATTTGGCAGGGAAGTAGTTTATAGTTAGTAGACGTAAACTAAAGAAGGATTTATCAAAATTCACCCTGTAAAGGCATGAAACGGGGGTCCGACACTTACGCGGACGAAGTCGCGGGCAAAAGCTAGTATAATAATAAATACTAGTGTTTTTGGAACTAGGTACATTATCTATAATCAGGTGATGCTGTTGAACGTTCAATGGTAGCCCTAACTTTACTATAAAAATATTGGGAAAAGCATTGGTAGGTAGGTGCGCATATTTATTTTTGTATATTTATCAGATTTTTATTTTTGAGATTGAATTCAAACTTTTATGTTGTGTACATTTTCGCGTGAATAAACAGTTTTTCTTTCTTTCTTTCTTATTGTATGACGTATGAGCAGAAGTCAGCAGCACAAAAGTAATACCTTATCAATCAAAACGAAGAACAAATTCATTGTTTAAATAGGTTATTTCTCTTAGTTGCCCTAATTGAATATTAATCATTCTTATTACAATAGCGAACTTCGCCTTCATAAATATGTTTCTTGTTTAAAAGATTGCGTGATACCAGTCTTACGTACCACTGATAAATTTAACAATAAATCATTTAAAAGAAAAATTGTAAAGGAGTCTGCCCACTTCATCGTGGCCGTGCTATGAAGGTAGGCACGGAAAGAACGTATCAGACACGGTCTTCTATGTCCACTAGAACGTTTCAACTGACAATTGTAGGAGTTCCGTGTATGGCACGGGAAACTATCGGTTAGTGACGGAATCGTCTAGTTCAGTGTTTCTTAAAATTTAAGTATTGACGGAGCATTTGACAAGATTTTTTCTGCCATGGACAATAGGCTAATTGACACCACCAATCAATTGACGTACTTTTTACGACCTGTCAAAACGTGATTCTTCCATAGATTTTGTACGGCAATATCGAACTGTGACGCCACTTATTCGGCAACTCAATTGACTAACTATGATTTCAAAGCTACAAAAAAAATAATTTTGAAGTAAACTGAAAATTAATTGGATTTTTAGCGTTCCTTTAAAAACGGTGTTAACTGCCCAATTTATTGGCGATAATATTATTTATTTGTAATAGTATTCTATATGTAACAGACGTATAAAATTATTTGAAATTAATGAGAATTGTGTAGATGCGTCGTCGATTCGTTGTTATTTGATAATTAGGATGACCTCGTGGACCATTTTTTATGCTTTTAGGGACCACCAGTGGTCCGCGGACCAAAAGTTTAGTCTTATACTTTTTAAGTATCACGTTAAGTGACGTCATGATATGATACGGTGTAGTGGACAGACTCCTTTATAGCAAATCTATTCTAGGTTGTAGTTCTTCATAATTGACCTTATTACGGGTCAGATTACCTGCAACTGTGTTTTATATCATTCCGTGACGTTTTTTTATATTAATTACTTGTTTTATCTTATTATCACGACGAATGATTATGATGCTTTCATTGTTGTATAAACCGATTTTTGTATTAAAGCCTAATGCACACAGAGAGCGGGAGCGTGACGTAAGCGTGACGTGAGCGGGACGTGAGCGTGACGTGAGCGGGGCATGAGCTTTGAGTGTGTGTTAAATCTACGTCGGATTCTATTTAAATACAAGGAACAGAATCCGACGACACGCTCACGTCCCGCTGACGTTACGCTCCCGTCCGCACTCTGTGTGTGTTAGGCTTAAGGTGCGTTTTTAATGCGGAGACTAGAAGTGGAGACGTATAGCCGTTTAAATATACGTAAGGTTGTTCTACAAATAAAAAACGTAAACTATTTTTTTATAATACATTAGCTATAGTACTTTTCGCGGCGATTCGGAGTTGTCTTTTGGTACCAAGACGCGACAGCAATACGTTGTTATATAGTAATTAATTATGACGTCAAGGACTACTTCTCGTGGCCTCAGGGACTACTAGTCGTCTGTGGACGATTGGTTAAGAGCCACTGCTTTGGGGGAACCGGCCAATCACGTTAGAGCGACGTGTTAGACGAGACCAGAGACGCGATGTGAATTTCCGATATGGCAACTCCGGTCTTGACTGTTTATTAGTCGATCCGTCTGCGCTGAGGTCGTCTCCGCTTCAATTAAAAAGCACCCTAAACTTTACCGTACTATGCACTAGGGTGTGATAGGCAGGCAGGTTAGGCGGAAGCCGACTCCAACATAGTTGGGAAAAGGCTAGGCAGATTGATTGATTGTTTAAACGCACTTATCTCTGGAACTACTAGTCAAGTTGGAAAAAATATATGATTGCTGATGGTGATAGATGAGGAATAGTACAGACTGTAACATCACGCTATGACCTACAGGAGCGATGCAGTAAACGAAGAAGTAACTTAGCGCGGTCGAATTAAATCTACGCGGTTTAAGTCACAGCAGAAGCTACTTTTTGTTAATATTGAAACTTGCAACGTTTTTAATTATACTCGTAATTTATTTAAATTTATATTATTGAGACGCTCGCTGTAGTAAACAACGGTTAATATTTATTAGTGAGAACGTGTCAAATTAATTAATTAATTAATCTCTAAACAGCAATATCAAAATAGAACTGCATTCAGCTCTAATTTCAGCAACATAATATTGATTGTATAATTAAAACAAATGTTTATAGTTAAGAGCGGGGACAGCACTATGTTATAAATTAATTATACACGATCTATCCATTTTGTCATAGACAAGTAGTACAAACGATGGCCGCTCAGGGCTGTCACGCATGCACTAATTTATGGGACTATAACTTAACGACATAAAATGAATGTTTAAGTATTTGATTACATATATAATATATCTCTCACTTATGTTATATTAAATGGAACTGCGATATAATATTGTATTTCAGTACAGTGAAATACACAAGCATATTTATAGACATAGAAATGTAGAAAAAGTCTTTAAAATAATAATTATTACTTTAAGTTTCCAAGAGCCCTTACAGACAGTAGCTTGAACCCTGCCCCTAACATCGATGGGTCCCTAGATATAAATTTATTAAATTAATAGTGTACTTTTATACAAATCAAATGTAGGTTTAAATAATATACAAATATCATGATTGTGTAAAAATAATGAATGTACAGTAAGCGGTCATAAGTGCAGTAGCAAGCTAAGGTTTGAATTGCTGTGAACACGCCGTACAGGCCGTACGTACATCTGTGTGATATTATCAAAGTACCTCGAACGTTAGAACACCTCAAAAGGTCCTATGTTAAAAAATGACAATATTTTACTTTCTGAGATTACTGACCGCTACTGTACATTTGAGAAAAGGCCGAGTGCACTCACCGTATCACGCAAAAGAGGCTTTTGTATAACAGAGGGATAGCTACCATCTCATCTCTTAATCACCCCCCATAGGCTTTCCTCTTAATCATCTATTCCCTATGTCCCTATATCCAGCCTATTTTCATTTCTGTCTATGCGGTTTTGTGAGTTCCCACATCAGCAATGGAAGGTTATTTTAAGAACGGTATGCAGCTTGAATGACAGGTAAATCTGAAAGTCAAAGCATTTTCTATCAAATCCATTTAATCTGAAAGCTGAAGCTATTCGCTTATTCAAAACGTAGGTAGTCTCTATGGAGAACGATCTAAAGAAACTCCACGGACACTCTTTTCAATAAAGATTTTATAAAATCTTGTTTATTATTCTTGTTGTTTCTACATGTTATTAAATGTGAATAGCAATATAAAGCTAAACAAAATAATATACATGTGTGCTATGTCAATTAAGAGATGACCAATCCCAACTGACAGCACCGTTTCACGAACCCACGAGCATCATTTAGCTCAACCATCTTGAAGAGAACCTAATGATTTAACGCCATGTTTAGCCGTCACCGAGACATTGAGTGAGCATGACAATGATATCTATTACCGGTTTTAGGACAAGTTGGAAATGCATTTTTTGCTTTTAGTTTCCAAGCGCTATAGTAGATCAAAGTCGTCATTTTAAACCTCGTAAATAAAGCTAAGTTACGACGATACATAGTTTGGCCATTCGCCACCGTTCGTTGGACTCTTAAGCCAAATACCCTGCAAATCGGCTATGGCGAAATTGGTATAATAACTTTTACAATATTGATAGTTTTTTGATATTTTTTTTCTCAAAAATAAAATGTTTTTGTACGAGGAATTTCTCTTGTATCGTGGGCGCGTTTACAAACACATAAACTCACAAACAAAAACAACTAATATAATAACTGTAACTTGGAGCAGCGTTAAAATAAAAACGCAACTTATCTATGGAAACTTGCCTCCTACTTCAGGGAACCTTATGTTCGGTAGTGGTTTGTTAGATTTACTAATTAAGCCAAAATTTTAAAACAGATGGTGACTTAAAATTGTGATCCTTCACACTAGGCGTTAGGTAGGAAGGCAGTTCACTACGCGCAAGATATTCAGAAACAAAAACATCCTTAACCTTACAAAGTGTAGAACAAAGTCACTTCCCATTGTCCGTACCTCTGCACGCTTAGATATTTTTACCTACTTAAATGCAATTTTCATCAATGGATAGAGGGATTCACGAAGAAGATTCGTACGTATAGTTAAGTATTATTTCATGTTTTACATTGCATCCGTGCGAAGCCGGGGCGAGTCTCTAGTACAATTTAAAACCTACTCAGACACTTGGTTTTAGTATCGTAGGTAGGTACGGTAAAAAAAATATCTAGCCTTTGAAAGATCTATCAACCCTAGGTTCCGTGAGCGAGCGGCGAATCTAAATTCATGAGTACCAACGTGATTAGAACGAGGGTAGCTTTACCAAACTATCTATATATTATAATATATGTATACATATAAAGTATAGTTTACCCTGTGCGTTTCATTGTTTAATGCGGACGCAAGTGGCGAATATTGAACGATTAATCGTTTGGAAATTTAGACTACGTAAATGCAGTTAAGTAGTTTTCAATTCAGGTTAAAAGCTAGTGTCTTTCCACAAAAAAAAACCATACTTCGTCGGCAAATTTTACTCTTTTAAGTTTTTAAATCTATTTCGATTCACGTTGTCTTTTTTAACAGTAAAAGCTTTTAAACCGCTTTCGACTATCGTAAAACCTTGTGTGGATTAAATATTTAACACAGGTAGAATGAACATAGAACAGACAGCTCTACGATAGCCCAAAATTGAATCTTACGTCTATAAAACACGCTACATAATATAGGTAACGTAAATTTAGTCGCGCGACTAAATCGCACTCGCCCTGAGCGACTGTGTATGGCGGGGCAATGTTTTCGCATGCACAATCTGAATTATGTGCTAATATTTAACGGTAACTGGCGGTCGTGGCGCCTATTAGATTACAAATTCACGCCTCTACAGCATCTCAGATACCTACTATATTGCCAGAACATTGAATAATTTAGGTTACTTATGTACTTATGTGAATGAAGACTGCCTCGTTGGTCTAGTGGTCGCAAGCGCGACTGCTGTGCATGAGGTCTTGGGTTCGATTCCCAGGCCGGGCAAAGTGTTATTGGGTTTTTCCATCAGGAATTTCTCAGTAGCAGCCTCGGAGTCTGGATTTGTGCCCGGTTGATGGCAATAGGCTCGCCCCCTATTACATTGGACTAAAAAAAACATAACTGGCGAAATGTGGGTGTACTAATGGGTACACCTCTGCCTAACCCTTCGAGGATTACAGGCGTGATGTTATGTTATGTGAATGTCATTATTTGGTACCCTGCGTTGTCTTTCTGCCAAAGTCTTGATCGACACCTTATTTATAGAGCATCTACCATGCTTGTAGGTAGGTTCTGGTCTGGCTAACTGAGTCAGATACTACACTAGAGTAGAATGCATACATGCATGCTACTCTAGTGTAGCTTAGCTTTTAAGTAGTACTTAGTAGTAGCCACACGGACGAAATCGCAGGCAAAAGCTAGCACAAAATAATTTGGACAATATGGTAAAGCAACAATCATGGTGCTATTTAATCGGCGACCGACATAACAAAGTACAAAGTTTCTTATTGAATTTCTTATCAAACCCAACTGTTTGGAAACGTAGGCGAGGGCAAAAAGACGAAGACGCCTAATGGTGGAAGGTACTTAGTAGTTGTGTAACACTGCATTTTATCAGCAACTAGAGTAGCTAATAATCACTTTACACTTCAATGTATGTAAAGAAATTTGAATTTGAAAAAGTAGAATTTAATTTGATATGAAACTACCTTTTTATAATAATAATCTAAATACTCGTCGTATATAAAAGCGTCTCATCACGAAATATCAAAAACCGCGTGACATATAAACATGAAATTTGTCAGGGAGATAATTTACAGTAACTAGACGTCAGCTAACAAAGGATTTACCAAAATTCACCCCCTAAGGGGATGAATCGAGGGTCCAAAGTGTGTATGAAAAAACCAACGTTGACACGGACGAGGTTGATACCATATCTTTGACATCTTCTTAGACGGTCATGATAATTAAGCCAAACTTTTGTACCGAAACTATGTCAAACGAGACCCTATTATAAATACTGCGTTGTTTGTTCGTCTGTCAGACAGCTGTCACCTTTTGAACCGTAATACTAATATGATGGACGATCATGACAATATCCACATTGGAACAACTGAAGGTTATGAGAATTAACTTTTCCACTGAAAACAAACATAAACATAGCCACATAATCATAAAAACACTTACAATGACGCTTGTTGCTCTATCTTGACCAATTGGCGGACAATTCGTCCGATTAAACATAATTCTGTTGCGGATGTGGACCAATTACGTGCGGATACGAACGATCCGCGGTAATGTCTTACAACGACCCATTTGATGTGCGCGCGCGCTGGTGACGTGGCGTTGCTATGGCGACGGAGGTCACGGTAAAGGTAGCAAGGTGTTTAGAATGAAATCATTTTGTACGGATTTTTGGGGAAAGGTTCGGCCATTTTAAAAATAGAAAATTAGAACAAAGAGTTTTAAATACATAATATTTAGCGTTCAATAACGTTATCGTTTTTTTTTTTATTTGCACAGACCAACTATCCTCATTCCTATGCAGAATGCCTCGGAATTTTGATTTAAATTAAAATAGAAACGAATTAAATACCGTAAAAATAAAATTATTTTTTAATTTCTGTAACAAATAAAAGACCTCGTTGTAGATTCAAAAATTAAAAGACATTTCATAAAAGACTAATCACGCTACAACCGAAATTATTTGTAGTTTCAGCATCAAATCATTACAGGTAATTCCAAAAGTATTCTACTAAATAGAGATCAATCTAGTTTCCATTTAAATTGACTGCGCTTGCCCCAATATAAATTCTTTACTACCAAATTATTATTAACACGACACCAATCTGACGTCGGTCTTGTAACGACCAACGTCGACGTCAATCATGTAACGCGGACGTTACGTAACGACGTCCACGTCGCGTCAACCCGGACATGTGGGGTGCGATTGAACCATCTACGAGCTACGAGCTACAGTGCTACACGCGTAGGTTCGTAGCAGCTACGTTACTACGAGGGCGGGCATTACGCATTAATTTGATGAGACGATTTTTAATCGGTTTAGAATTTTGTTTTTTCGTATATAACATCTTTGAAATCAGGGATTTTTTTGTACTACCCGCGCTGAGTTACGTCTTAACTGCTCTGTTTCTGTGAGTCGTAGCGTGATGCTATATAGCCTACACGATTCCTCATTAATCTGGCTATCATATACAAAAAGATTTGATCTGATTGGACTTAAAGTTTCAGAGACGAGCGTGTTTAAACAAAGAAACAAAAAATCTCGTTACCATTTTCATATTATTTCCCCGCGTTATGTTACGTCTTTACTGCTCCCCTCCTATTAGTCGTAGAGTGACGTTATAGCCTATACTTATTCCTCATGAATCTGGCTATCATATACGAAAAGATTTGTTTCAATCCAACTGGAAGTTTAGGAAGTTAGTTAGAACTCAGATCATGCTTGAGTTGTCCAAACTCGATTTCCACCGATATTGCTGTCTCGATTTCTGTTTAAACTGTGAAACTAACAAGATGTTTCTACCAGCATTCTCAGCGCTGTATCACTACCTTCCTAGAATCCATTATGATATGAGTGCTTTTGAGACAGTTATCGGGGATACGGTAACTTAACCTTTGAGGTATTTATGCATCACTTAAAGATCTTAGTTAGCAGTTTATATTGCACAGAATATTTGAGTAGTGTGTTGAAAATGTTACCTATTAGCTACCGTCTGCGATTTCGTCTGCGTCAAGGTTAATATATTATCCCACGGGAACTGTGTTTTCTCAGTCTATGTGCTATTCCAGACTATAATCTATCTCTGTGCTAATTTTCATGCAGATCGATTCAGCAGTTTTGGAGTTATTGAGTAACAAACATCTATCTAAACTAATACCATACTTATACATAACATCACGCCTGTAATCCCCGTAGTGTTTGGCAGAGGTGTACCTATTAGTACACCCACATTTCGCCAGTTATGTTTAAGTCCCATGTAATAGGGGGACCATACTTATAAATAGTGGTAATAAGTAAGATTACTTTATTATCATCCTTATCAATTCAGCCGAACGACGTCCAGACCTGGGCTTAGGCCTCTAAGATGGCCTCAATGACCAGTCCTACGCCGCCCGCATCTACGTATTACTTAAGAGAATCTAATTAATTTAACTGCTTAAAGAATACTCTTACGCATCTTCATTAATTCTGCTTAACCCTAATGCAGGATTAATGTGAAGCTAGAAATAAACTTATTCATTACTTTTAATGGAATTATTTATCAGTATCTTTGCTCATTTTGTTGCATGACTTTTAATTCGTTATTGTCTGGGGGTTAAAGAATATGAGAGCTCATGAATATGAACTGTTAAAGGGATTAACTGCTGTTCCATTCATTTTGATCGATCATTTTTGTAGAGAACAGCTGTTTTTTTTTTCTGATATAGGCAAAGTAAGCAAACCCAATATAGACATATGATTGAAGGAAGTAGCTGTATCTTAAAAACTCGAGCTGATACAATAACATTGAGGGTAGATTTGAAATCAGTGACCTTGAATTAGAGAACAAATATGAAAAAAAAACCATTTCTTTTTTAATTTCTCAGAGTAAGTTCCATATTAAAAGATATTCTCATTTATGACTAATTTCACCCCATACAGATATATAACATATTAGTAGTTACGTCTATGTCCTTATAAAACATACAAACACTAAGTAAAACGAGGAAGCACTATCTCCGTTCATAGACAATAGGAAACCATCTGATATGAAACCTACACGACTAGAAATCATGTACGAAACGACGACTCGGCATCAAAATATCCATTTGTAGTATAACCATAGCAAATAGGGATGAGCCTGTGTTATCGATGTTTACCCCTCCCGCATGCGTGTGATTGCTACCTATAGCAATGCAGCATGAATCCGAAGTGCGGCCTAAAAGTGAATTAGGAGCAAGTCAGGTGGACACCGCACCTGCCGATGCTTAAATCTAGACAATAGTCGCCCGTATCGATGTTGGTGCAACTCTATTTATTGCTTGCAATGCCTGTGATGGCTTGTTTGTGGTGTAAGGCTGTGATGTAGATTGGAAAACGAAATGTTGTCGAAATTTAGCCCAGCTGAGGTAACAAGCTTTCGTATTTTTTCACTTAGGTAAAATCGCTTTCTCAGTATCTTCCTTGCACAAATATATGGCGTGATGTTTATATAACATCATGCCATCATCATCTACGTCTATACTATTCATTATGTATCTGGCTATCATAAACAAAATAGAATGTTTCCAATCCGACTAGTATTGCCAGAGATTAGTGCGTTTATGAACAAATAAAAATCTCTTCAGCCTCATATTATAATATACACGGTCATTACTAATTTCCCGAAACATAAAATGGGGTCATCGTAATCCAACCTTGAAATCATGAAAAAAAATATCATCTGTTATATACATTACGATCATGTTGTATAGCATTTTTGTACGGAACAGCTGTTTTTTTTTTTCATAATAAAGGAATAAAGGGTGGCAATCGTGGACCTATAATTAAGACGCCGCTGTCTGTCTATCCGGCTGTCACCATAGACTCTTTAAACTATCCCAGAATGTATGTTACTATGACCGCTATAACAATAAAGTTTAAAATGAAAGTAATTTCCATACAAGTTAGAAGATTTTGTATGTAGTGGTACGGTGGTACAGAACCCTTCGTGTGCAAGTCCAACACGCACTTGGTCGGTTTAAAAAAAAAACCCTTTTCATAAACGGAGACGCATCGTGCATTATAGGCCCAAAAACGCTACAGCCTCATTTGGACCAATCATAATGAACAACTCTTTTTTTTATGTTTCTCTGAACATACGGCGAATTTCACGATTTTAAAAATTACTTTTATTCCTTTAGATTTACGATTCCAAAATGACCCATCACGATCTCATTCTTTCTTTCGTATTAAGTTGTCTGATCGCATGTGAAAATTATTTTAAAACATCTACATCAAGACTCAGTGCACTCGAATGCATCAAAACAGCATTCCCACCAAAACAAAGGGGGTCACCTGACCTTACGCCTAATACCTTCAGGGGGTGGCCGGGGGTCCGATAAAACTATTCTCAAATCAGTAGGAGCGAGGCGAAGCGGGCGTCAGGGAGAACTCGACAAAGCGGACCTAATCATGCACATTTGTTCGACAAACTGGACTTTGGGACAACAGGGGGTTTCACCCCTCTCCCCCTACCACCCCTCGTCGGTGCCGATAATTAACAGCACACATCTATTGTGAAGGCACTAGACCTTGTTTGTAGATTTTTCTTTAATTTTTGAAATGAGGATTTGAGCCCTCTTTTATTGAGTGACGTATTTTTAGTATGTTCAATGTACGTAGCGCGATATTTACTCGACGCGCATTCAAGCTTATTAGGTAAAGCTTTGATGTAACAGCTTTTTATGTTTTGTTAAATTTCCGCTTAATTAGAAAGTCATGAAGTGGCGTAGTCACTTTGAACAGCAGCTTAACTTGCTCATTTCTGTTCCACTTGGCCTTTTGCAACTTTGAATCGTTTGCTCTTTAAAAGCTTATTGTTGCAATATGAGCCTATAAGTATCCACTGCCGTGCACGGTCCTGCTAAAAAATGTTACTACTATAATTGATTTCGACCTACGTAAAAACTTAGTTTGACATTGCGTTGTTCATGTTACTGAGCCGAAGAACTTCAAAACAAATGAAGCAATGAATTTTGTTGCTGTGTCAAAAAGATAACAAAGATCTAGATGTTTGAGTTTTGCAAGAAGCAATAGTCTCAAACCGAACAATTCTATTTCCGTGCAACCGACACATCTAAATATGTACCTGTCTGTACAACATTCGAACAGACAGCCTGCGGTCTTCGGAAAGGTCAGACAAAAGCTGGCAAATTAATAGCATTCTAGACACTTCGACAATATTAGATAACAACATAAATCGAAATTACATTAAAAAATCACAGGATGTGCCTTTGTAATCAACCCTGTTTCCACAGTCCTAATTGGTAATTTTTTTTTTACCCTAGACGACCGGACATTGTGCTATTTTTGTTACCGCTAACACGAAAGAAGAAAATAATAAACTATTACTACTTAGATACTACCTACCAACCAACCAACTACTAACTATTATTACTATTACTTGAGGATTAGTATAAGATAACATAACGCTACAGTCCAAGGGAGCGAAGCAGTAACCAAAGACATAACTTAAGGCGGTTGAAAAAAACTTAAACGTAATTAATACCAGCCTGAAATCGCCAATCCGCCTTGAGCAAGTGTTTTGTGTTTGTGGCTTTTCTCTGTAAGAAGAGGCCTTTGCCCTGCAGTGGTGTAAGAATAGAACCAGCATGTTATTGTCCCCCTGCAGGGCAAAGCCCTCTGTACTCTACTATATACTTGATCGATTGATTGATTGATTGAATGCTGATGAACACAAGTCTTAGTGTCACTCCGCACTTGCACGCTGAATATTGAAAACAAGACGAAAAAACTTTCGCGTAGGCGTCTCATGAACAAACGAGCTCAAATAAGTAAAAGAAACCCTTGCAATCATAACGTTTCAATTGGAATCAATTAGGAGAGCCTATGCCTACACAATTACACATACTTACCTAAGTGCATTGACCCTATGTCTGTCATTGTCTCAAATGCATCATTGAAAATGATTTGTACATTTTTTTGATTCTTGATTCTCTTGATCTTTGATTTCTTCGCGAACTTTCACTTATTGCACTTGACTGCCAAGACTAGATATATACGCCAATATACATCGATAGTTCAAGATCTAGCCTCACACACATCTTCGAGCTTCAGTAACATGGGTAAAACTTGGATAATGAAGATAATGATTCGGAAGCTGGAAAATATCGAATAACAGCAAACTCGATAGCTTCATTCAACTCGATACCGCCCATCACTTCCTGCACCGGGCGCTCCAAGAAAATCAAAAGTATTATTTACGAAGTGGAGTGCGGGAGACGTATCATAAAATTCATAATAAATAATTCAGAGCCACCATTACGCCCGGCCCGGAGAACCCGACGAGGAAAACTACGCCTTTAAATATTTAAACGGCGACGTTATATGTATTGTAATTTTCATTAATGTATAATAAGGAATTTGGGTGGAGGGACCGATTCACCGATGGGTCAGCGGCGATTAGCTTATTAAAACTGTATAGTATTTAATTATTTAGAATGTTGCTCTAGTGTATTGGAAGCTGTGCTCTGACCCTGAACCGTTTGTGTACTAGTAGCAAGTGAGTAATTATGAAATGAGTTTGTGTTTAATTTGACGTTTTAATAATTCATTTACTTGAGTATCTGACAGTTGTACTGCTGGATGCGGACAGAGCAGGACCGGGCATTGTGGCAATGTTTAAGAGAGGCCTATGTCCAGCAGTGGACTTCATTTAGCTGAAATAATGATGATGATCTGAAAGCTGTTCCGAATAGGTACGTACAACCTTTAAACCTCAACCTCTCTAATACCTAAATACGACGTGGTGAATGGTATCCCAAATCGTTTACAAGTTTCACGTTTTTAAGAATTTATTGACGTTTATATCACTCAACAAATTAATTGAAATGAATACTCGGGGTAACATTTGATAGCAATATTTTTTACCAGGAAGCTAAGACCAGACATTCTGCATATTATATTCGTGTTCTGGGAAAAAAGTGAATAAAATACGTGCCTAGGCCCATTTATCTATTCCTAGAACGCAAGCAACTGCAGCGGAGGTAGCAGTTTAAAAGTTTTTAAAAATTTAAACAGTTTAACTCTTTTTAAGGTTCAATGGCGAATTTGTAAAAAAAGGTGCCACTTTGTCTGTTAGCCTGTCTATTATGGCTGCGTATTTTAGGAACCACTGAAGTTATAGACTTGTGGAATAGCTATATATATAAAATGTTCGTCTACATCGTAGTGAATGAATAGGGGGATAAATTGTAAGTGGTGTTACTAGGTCTGATGGGGTTGTAAATGAATGGGCTTTGTTACAATTATAAAACAACATCAAGCCTGTCATCCCCGAAGGGTTAGGCAGAGATGTATTCGTTAGTACACCCACATTTTGCCAGTTATGTTTAAGTCCCATGTAATAAGGTGCGAGTCTATTGCCATTAACCGGGCATAAATACAGACTCCGGCTGCTACTGAGGAATTTCTGTTGAAGAAAGCCCAATAGCACTTTGTCCGACATAGGAATCGTACCCAAGACATGACGCCAAACAGTCGCGCTTTGCGACCACTAGACCAACGAGCTTTGTTTGTAAATAATAAAACATATTTTCATATTCATTTGTGTCACATAGTTCGACGAAAAAATTAGAATAAAAATACCATACCCTCGCTGAAGTAACGCGGACCGAAATAAACAAAATTTTAACTTTGAAAATCGAGAATATTTGCCCTTTCAAGGTACAGAACCCCTGGTGCCGCAGACAGACTTGCACTTTGCCAGTTTGTATAATTATGTAATCGTATCACTTCTTTGAATTGTATTATTTATTTCAACTTATAATGTGTGGAAGTTGAATCATCGAAATGTTTTACCAAGTAATGATTTTATCTTATCTTATTTTTATATACATAAGTGGACTTTTGTTTTGTTGGTTATACATATAGGTATTTGCTTTTTATTGATGTTATGTTGTGTGTGATATATGTTTATTTTATGTGTTTTTGACTAGTCTACCATTAGGTTAAGAGACCCCAGTGGCGGATCTAGGATTGAACTGGATCCGGGGGGGGGGGCTAGAACCCGTTTTTCTTCATAAAACATTTGTTTCCAAAAAAAGTGTAATTAAAATAATACCAAGTTCACTTTAAGTTTTGTCACAAAAGAACTTTGTGCTTTTGGCTTCGGCCTTCAGATCCGCCTGGTTCTGCTACTGGGAGACCCGTGATGGTAGTAAATAGAAATAAATAGGTAAATGAGTTTAGAACCCCAGTATAAAATTTTTCGTACTACCTACACATTAAATTAACCTACACGTTAAAAGTGGAATTTTTTTTCTTAATAACCGGCTGGTGGTTTCTAATATTGTGTAATAAATGCATGGTAAACGGTTTCAGTACGTTATCCCCTCCACCCTATATACTATAGGGTTGTTTAACATAATAACTTAGGTTTAAGTAAGTCTACTTAGTTGTAATAAAAGTTTAATAACTCCCGCACACACAAACATAAACTTGACCTGCTCGTTTCGCCATCTCATACATAAGTAAGTTCAACCAGCGAGCTTGTATAAACTTGTTAATCTAAGGGGGGCTAATGCGGCGAACATCCATATTGTATGAAAAGCAGTGAGACGGTGTACTAGGTATATTTATTGCATTGTGGAACAGCGCTCGCGTACCGCCCTACAGCGCACCTGTTCATGTGGACTCCCGTTATTGTCGAAAGTTTAGACCCGAATTAACCTTACGGCAGGCAATGAGAAGACACAGTACAACATTGAAAAACCCAAAACTGATAAAAAAGAATAGCTATGCCGAACATTTTATTAACACCCCACTAAAACGATATTCAAATGCCCTCATGTTAAGTTAATAAATAATTAATCTTACTAATGACTCGTGTTAATGAGAGTACCATCCCGTACAATTTACTTAACTCGAAGGTCCTTTTAACAAACGACTCGAGCGCTCAGTCACTCGTTATCGGCTTGTCGATAGCTCAAACTTTACACACGGACAAACAAAGGAAACTTCGCATAGACGAGACAATCGACAACAATGAGACCGCACTGATGTCCACTACAGATGACATGCCCATTGTACGCCGACATCTATTCGCTTTCCAGTTTAAAGGTTTTTAGAAACCCAAATGGGAATTGAAATGATAAGGCAAGATGAGTTAAAGCCTACTACTTCCCGTGACGGGCGTGTATTGACGGTGGACTTGTGGCGGTTTAATCTTTACAAAATCGGCTTGAAAATGAGCTTACAGAGAGAGGACCACAGATATTATCAGAACGCTGAAAAGCTAGTCGCAATCTCATTTCTGCGACAATCTATGTCAGAAATTGTTGGTTTTTCTGCGGCATTTTTGACGTTAAAGTTAGTAGAATTGTGCCTCTGATATTCTATGTTACATAACCGGCACGAAAAGTATAGTATTTTTAGTATTTATAGTATTTATAGTATTTTTAGTGATGATCGATAACGACAAGATAGTGCCATTTCTGACTGTCGTGTCGTTATCGATCATTCATTTGCTCATTTTTTGTTTGCACTTTTTATGCAGTTTTGCGCACCTTTTCGTATTTTCTATCAATCAAAATCACGGATACCGTGGTGTTTTATGCGAAATTCGTGTTAGAAAGATTCAGTTTTTCGTTTTCCAAACGTTCGCAGAAGGCTGACGTATAGGTATAGATATTTTTACAAGCTTTTATTTAACTTGCAGCATTCATCGGTATGTCCTTTTGATTTATTTGTAGTGTCGTAGATATGGCGAGTTTTATTTTTATTTTTGTGTCTGTGGGTTGCATCAAGCGTTCCTAACGAGAGTGCCCTGGACCCATCCACTGTGAATAGTTTATTTTGCTGACAACTAATGTGTGCTGTGAATGTTAAACACTTTGTTTGCTATACTTTGTTATTCTATTAAAATATAGTTCTGTGTGTTAGGAAACCACTTCTGTTGTAATAAGCGCCATATTGTTATTTGTGGGAGCTGTTTTGAAATTTAATTGTTCTTTTTAAAGCTTTGTAATATTGTAATGTATTTTTTGGTGTATACGTTATAACATCGTATCTTTCTGCAAGGTCAGAACAAGGGGTATTAGTTTTTCTTTTTTCCTACCGGGTGAAAAAGACACTTAAGTAATAGAGACTTAAGTGTTCTTTCTATCATTGCGCCTTACGCCTTCGACTTTTTAATCTAAGGATTCTAAGGCGTACTTGAGAAACTTCACTGGCTAAAATTAATAGAAATTAAAATAACTTTTTAACGTTATATTTAATAACCTCATAATACCACGTACCTACATGGACTATCACTTTTTTTAATCATTCATCTTTGATTTAAATTTATAATTTAATTATTGTTAAAAGGCACTTTAACAGATTTAACTTTGATAGCAATAGGTAAATTGTTGTAACAGAATTTCTTGTTAAGCAACAGTTGCCTGAACTCTGTAAGCGAGCTTTAAACATCAATAACTTAGCCTTAGGCTCAGGACAGGCTTATAACTTCTCCAGCGATTTGTTGATCGCAGTTGTTCCCGTATCGCTGTTATGGATTTCAGCAATAGCGATACGGACCATGGCCTAGTTACTTATGGTGACAATAGCCCAACTTTAAGGCCAAGTATTTTAAAGAAGTTCTATCTAGAAATTGGTCTAGAAAATATATATATATTTTTAAACAGGCGTAATATTTGTATTGCCATGCAATGTGCATATGTCTTAAAAATTTCAGCACAATCGAACACCGAGAAGTGGGTCAAACTTAACGTCTTGTAAGATTTGATTAATTTCCTATGGCCGTTTTCCGACTCCATCATCAGACCAGCTCTGTGACATATTAAAATTGCATTGTCATACAAAGTGCTTTACTCAATGAAACATCGGGAAGTGGCTCTTCAACTTGTATGATTTGATTAGCCGCTGACATCGGGACAGGTGAAAGTAAATAAAAGCTTGTAAAAAAAAAGTATAATATAACACATAAACCTCGTTGTTATTTTATTCCTTTCTCTGACAGCTAACAGCGGGGGAGTTAAGGGTTGTCACAAAAAGAATCTGAACCCAACGATAAATGAATAAAAAATAGAATTCTACATGACCACGACAAAATAGGTGTCAGTCAAGAACATGTGACAATTGTCGTCATACGTACTTATTTAACGGTTGTTTTATGTTATTAGAAGGCTATGTAATGCCCATGACTTTGTCCAAGTGTTTTTTTTCATCCGCGTTATGTTACGTCTTTAGTTACTGCTCCGCTCCCGTGAAAAATAGCGAGATGTTATATTATAGCCTATATTACTCTTCATGAATCTGGCTACCTTACACAAAAAGATATTTTCTAATCTGACTTGATCTACAGATTAGCACGTTTAAACAAACAAACAAACAGACAAAAACATCTTCGGCTTTATAATGTTAGTTAGATAAACGCGAACACCATCCGCAGAACCCATACAAACACAGCACTACCTACCTATTAACATTACACACGCAAACATTAAGAGGGGGTACATTTTGCAATTCAGATTCTATATCTGCACTGAGGGTGTGTGCAAATCATTATAAGAGCGGACACAGCCTACGTACGGCGCAATCCGTCATCAAACATTACGGTATTGTGAATATTGTGATCAGCGAGCACTCGGCAGACTACCTATAAGTGTAACTGTGTTAAACGAATCTCTCTCTCTCTAATAATGCAAGAATAGTTTATGCTGTGGTGAATACGAGGCGCAGTTTTGCATACTTGTCAAATTTCCGGAGGTTGTCATAAAGGACATAGAACTATACATATAAAATGCTTTGTCCTGAATGACTGAGTTACTGACGGATCAAAGCACAGCCTAAACCGCTGGTGGTAAAAACCTGAAACTTGAAGGTTGTGTTCTTTTTATGACGTAAGCATCCGATTAAAAAGGATTTTCCACACCTTAATAACTATTTGTATTTTTGTGGTTTATGTTTAACAATATTTCAGAATACACCTCTTACAAAGAAAAGAATCGCCCCGTTGCGTATGCGGAACTCAGTATCGGGTGGCTATGTCATGGTGTAAGTGCGGATTCATCGCCCCGGCTGCCTTAACCCAGCGGCAAAATTATAAAAAAGGCCTTGAATCATAAAATCCTTTTTAATGTTTTGTTTTATTAAAAATCATTAGCATTGTTACCTTCTAGAATATATATATTTTTTATATAACTATGCTCTTGATTTTGGTTTAGGTTAGAGGTGATAGAGGCAAAGTCTAGGATAGAGTGACCTTACACAGAAGAAGCCTGTTTACACAACTTTGAAGAGATTAGGGTCGAATGCGTTCGAAAATACAGAAGCAAATAGAGGCGTTCCACTCCATTTCTGAATTTAATGAGGATGACAAACTGCATATAATATATTAGCGAGCTGACGAGAACACAAAACTGGATACAAATTATCCTTTGAGTTGAACTAGACCAATATCTGTGTGTGCCCAGCTACCTAATTCCGTTCAACGGTTTATACGTGAGAGAGTATCAACGCCCTCACATAATTTCTCATGTAGGTACTCGTAGTAAGATTTATTCATATTTATTAAGTTACTCTTTCCATGAACATCGATTAGTATTCAATTCTTAATTTGTAATACTATTTACGTATTTTGATACAGTAGTATTTACAAAATTCACGTGTAATTCTGTATGTTTACAAATATTGTAAAACATTGATTGCAAAAAATATACAGTATTGAGTTTCCCTTGCTTATTCTTTTACAACGACTTCTAGATCTAATTCTTTTTTTATATAAGACATTTAAAAGTGCCCTTTGTTGGCATAACTAAAATAAATGTTTTGATTTTGATTTTACTTTTAATCTAATCTCAAATAATGGGCTCTGTCGCTGTCTGTAGGTTAAGCTGTAATCACCATGACGTGTTAGTTTTCTCATCAAATCTACTACAGATTCAGGAGATACTGTGTGTTGTTTCTGTGTAGAACTTTTCAATTAGTGAGATGAAAGGATGCAGGCGGTCTAGGTTGGGAGGGTTAGTTGCGATTTTTTTCACTTTTTTTCTTATTTTTCTTGTACTATTTTCTGCCGTCATGGCGTAAAGTAAATATACCTATTTTGTAACTAATACTTAAAATACACTCTTATGTACCTACACATCTACCAACTTATCTTGATAATTATACTTGAGGACTTGTTTAAAATAATTAATTAATATATATTTTTTGGGTCTTTCCGAATCGATAGTAAATACATTTTTCCATATTGATTTTTTATTATGGTACTTGATCCTAGTAGGTGGCATTCCTAGTAGGCGGTGTCATTAACGTTTTGTATGTCCTCGAAAGTGTAGTCCGTTTTTATTTCACTATTACGTTTTTATTTTACTTTTTCGACTTCTGACGCCACTAAACCATTGCTTTGTTACTACCAAATCTCAAAATGTACATCAACAGTATCGTAAACGCTACTAGCTACTATTGTATCAAGCTGCAATCTATTACCTACCAAGAACCAATTGACATCAAATCAGACTGAAGACGTCAAACACAGGCTATTCCGTTTTACAATGGCTTATACGCTTCCGCCAGGGATGAGGCGTCAATCAGGCAATTATAATGGTTTCCATGGATGCTGTGTGCTCACATGCAGGAAATGTCGTGATTGTATTTGTCCATGAGTGAGTTAGACAGCATTATTGGTTGTGAATGCAAGGTACCTAATGGAGGATGAGACTATTGAGGACAGAATACTGATACCTAGTTACAGAAATGGTCTTTGAATTGAGCAATTAATTTAGCTCTATCTTAATGTACTGATGCATCGTTTATTTGACAGTCTCCAATATTGTAGAATGACAGCTTTAAAGGGCCTTTGGTAAAAAAACTTTTAATCTATCTTCAACAGTTTTGTGCAAAATCTAATGAATTATTAACGATAACTGACTCTTTCAGTTTTGGCGAACGTGTGTTAGTCCCTCTTCCATCTTCGAAACTTTGCAATCTTCAGCGTTTGATGGTCTGGATGAATTGGATGTTTGGCAATTTGGTGTCTATTTCATATAGGTGAAGAGTTGAACTTAAAGCCACTAAGTACCTACAAAGGAGCCATATAGTGGTGCCAAAGAAGTTCTCTTTGACACTTATTGGGTACGAGCTTGTACGAGCGACTTTTTAAACGTCAAAGTTGCTATATTATCCGACGGGAACTGTTCATTTTTCCGTGACAAAAAGTAGCCTATATGCTATTTCAGACTATAGTCTATCTCTGTGCCAAATTTCATTCAGAATCGATTCAAAGTTTAGCTTTTATACCTAACAGTAGTAAGATTTTCTAGGTTTTTGATTTAGAAATACCTATTTAAAAATTTCTTTAAATTTTCTTTTCTTTTGCTTGTATGACGAGATGTATTAACTTAGATGAGGCGAAAGGAGTACGTAAGGATCGTAGCACGTGGTGTTCTGTGGTTTCTGCCTACCCCCATGGAAAAAAGGCATGAGTTTACGTATGTATGTGTAAAAGATTCCGAATTCATTCATTAGAATAATTAATAGTAAATAATAATATTTACTCCACATTTTTAACAAACTTTAAAACTGTTACTGACTTATAATCGTAATTAAATAGAAATTGTAAATTAATTGTAAATTGAACTCTAAATAGACTTAATTAAGCAACTTATTTAAATGTAATATGGACTACGGTTAACTGAAATGCCGTTGCCCAAGGGTATAAATGTTATAAATTGAATCTATTGATAAGTGATTGATACCGACAACTATTGGACACGCTAATTGATTGTTTCATTTGCTTCACTATTCTCTTTATGATTGCTAAGTTTTATTCTGCCTCGTTTTGTTTTTAGACTGCCTCGTTGGTCTAGTGGTCGCAAAGCGCGATTGCGAAAAGCGGTCTGGGGTTCGACTCCCAGGTCAGGCAAAGTGTTATTGGGTTTTTTTTGTCCGGTATTTCTCTATAGCAGTCTCGGAGTCTGAATTTATTCACGGTTGATGGCAATAGGCTCGCCCCCTATTACATGGGACGTAAATATAACTAGCGAAATGTGGGTGTCCTACTAATGAGTACACCTCTGCCTAACCTTTCGGGGATTACAGGTTATGTTATGTTACTAAGTTTTATCAATATTTTAACTGCTGGCCTTTTTTCGATGAACCCGCCTATCGAATATAAAAAGAAACTTTTTTATTTGACACTTGTTAGTTCATAAGAATTGTACCCAGTGTCAATTGCGCCATCAAGACGAGTCTAATGACGAGTAATTTATCAAAATCGGCTGAGCCGTTATGTAGTTCCGATCGGACATAGGAACGAACATGCATACATACAGGTTAAACACATAACCCTCCTTTAGAGCTTTGCCACAGGCACGTAAAAAGAACAACTCAAAACTAAACTTTTCTCTTTTTCATACAGCATTTATCTTTCTAAATCGTCTGTCTGTATCACTCATGTTTATCCGTGTATGAGGTCAACTAAAATTTAACAGTCATTTAATACGGTGTGCTGTGAGGCGGTTTGCGCAAGCGCCAACAAATCAAGTTTACCTCCCGTATCCCTGGATAATTTGTTCTAATTGAAATTCAAGTCATTGACATAGGCATCGGAGTTAATCGAATTTCTAGAAGCATACGGACATATTCTGTACCGTCTGGTCTGCGAAGAATGTCTTGTAGGGTTGGCACCGTTCTATTATGCTAATATAGTACATTTATTTTATTACATTATGTCTGTAATCCCCGAAGGGTTAGGCAAAGTTGACCGGATAGTACACCAAGGTTTCACCAGTAATTTTAAAATCCCATGTAATAGGGGGTGAGCTTATTGCCATCAACCGGGCTCAAATACAGACTCCGAGACTGCTATTGAGAAATTCCTGATGAAAAATCCAATAACACTTTGCCCGATCTGGAAATCGAACCAAGACTTTATACTCAGAAATCGCGCGTTGCGACCGCTATTCCAACGAGGCTGAAAAAAACGACAACATCTGAAAATAAAGTATTATTTATGATGCATCCGTGATCGATGCGTCGCACGCAAAAAAATGCTTTCCTATCTTGTTGCTTTTAGAAAACAATTAAAACATAAAAGGGTCTTTCTGCCAGTGATGTCCAAGATCAACAGATGAAAGGGTAAAGCAATAATATAATAGTTCGATTATCCGAAATAACGTGCAATACTATAAAATAAAATGCTGGTAACAACCCTATTGCCCTGTTTGCAGTGTGTGGTGGCCCGGGTTATTTGATGTGAAGACTAAGAAGCTATTTCTGAGGTTACACTGCATTCATTCTTCATCTCATGAATACCTCTAACGTTTACCTTCATCAAATGCCAACCAATTATAGTTAATTAATTATTTTTTTGTTGTTCTCTTAGGTTTTAATAATAATAATGCCTTACGTAACATAAAGCGGGTGAAAAAAAACGAATATGAAGTCGGAGTAAGCAGCATGATTTCGATCATATTAATTTACTTAATATGGAAAAAGTTATAGCGTCATCTGGTGGTCACTAGGAAAACCTTATTTCCCATACAAAATACTAACGCGCTAGCAATCGAACATGAGCGAAAAAACACACACTTAGCACTCTGATCCCATAATAAAGAGGCGACCTCATAAAAAGTAAACACAAGATTACACCCAATGCAATACCATATCGATGTATCATACTATTCCATTAGCAGACCACTTTCCCTTCACAAACGCAATCGATGAAGTCATCTCAAGCTTTAAAACAATCTTTTAAATGGATTTTTATCCGTCACTAGTGACCCGCCCCTACTTCACACGGGTGCAATTTAGTACCTAAGAACTCAGATATTTATTGTAAAAAATACCACACAAACTTTTCCGGTAGATTTTACTAAGTATAATTATGTAGTTTAAACTATTCCTCATGAAGATTCATGATAGCCAGATGGCTGTCATGACATATTTTTTTACAAATCTAACTTGCAGTTTCAGATATATAAGCGTTTAAACCAACAAACATACAGTCTCTTCGGCTTTGTTTTATTAGTAGAGTAAAGTCCTGGGGGCCAACCACAAGCTCTTAAAACAATATTATTCTAATATTACTTTGCCTTCCACACTGTTGCATTTTCAACGCTCGGATCAGCGCAGAAAGTTGAAAATGCAACAACAGAAATTACAAAGTAATATTAAAATAATATTGTTATAAGAGATGGCGGTAGGCGCCCAGGTCTCCAGACGATATTTTCCTTAGATGTCAGCTTACTGAGTTTCTTAAGACTTACAGCGCAGTACTTATACTATATAAATTGGAGAACCGCAGGAAACATTTAAATTTTCCAATAGTCTATCAATTAATGGCATTAAATTCAAAATATATATTGCACAGGTTTGAAAAGAAATCTCAAATTGAATACCTTTCAGAGTTTACACAAAGATTTTAAAAGCAATTCACGAGGGTAGGTCCGGTACGTTTCGATTGATTCCGATTTCAGCTGAAATTATTATTTTAAGAAGCACTACCTGCGCTCATGTTTCAGAGTAAAACTATTTCCATTTAAAACATTAAGCTCATGTTACGAATGTAAGTATTTAAAGTACCCTTCATAGCCGTTCATCCGTGTATCGTGTATAATTACGGCCGATGGAATTTCGATGTACGCTGCCGTCATTTGTTAAATATTTTGAGAGATTTTCGGCTGATTAACATTCTATTTTCAGAAAAAGAGAACGTGCACAATTCCGTATTTATGTTTTTTTTATTCATTATTATGATAACTCAAATAGATAAAAAAACTGTAACTGTAAACTCGGCTTATTTATTTTCCGAAAAGCAAAAAAAATAACTAAGTATTAGGTATCGCGAAGGTAGGGTTACTCACATTTTTTACAACAAAAAAAAAAGTATATTGTGGAGCAATTACACTTGGTTGTGAGCCCGTATTTGGGTGCTCGAAATACTTCACTCAAATTCGGGCACCCGATCCATTAATTACACTGGTCATCGCACTGGAGTACGGGCTAACAACTATGTGTAGTTTGAAATAAATCGACTACCTACGGCCGCATTCGGGAACGACGAAACTCGACGAAATTGCCCGAAGACGGGCGAAAACGAACCGTTTTGAGAGATTAGGCACAAGGCTTTACGTACTTTCCGAGGCACGAGGGTGTCACACCACCTCCGTCCAAACTCCAGTATCTATTTATAATTCCTAATGGAAACACCCAATAACACGTTTTACTTCGAATCGAATCCAATACCGCCGACACTAGACCTACAGGGCAGTTACATCGTCAATCGACTTGTACGTATGTAATACCTACCTCTACGTACCTAACCTAGGTTAACAATTAAAGCACCCTATTCGTGTTCGATCCCTCGTTACCTCTGTTGCAGAGATTGGCACTGCTCTACGGAGACCATTAGTAACCTGAGCTCCATTTGAAGGGATGAACACAGACATCAAAATACAGCCTTCCCGCGTCGGTTGGAAAGCTGTGTTGCGTCTGTAGTTTTGACATTCTATTTAACCTGTCGGTTAGCTAGACTAAACTCGGAGAAAGCTTTTTAAGTTCGTGTCAAGTTTCAATACATTGTAAAACGTATAGAAATATTCTTTTCTTCATGTTATTTTAACTTTTGATACAAATTTTTTTTACTTACACCAAAATATGAGTGCAGTTATTTTTACTTGTAAAATGATAAGGAAAAGTAGTTCTTTACCAGCCAAACTAGGGGTAGTCAGTATTTCAACTAGTGCTTATCCGAGTAAAATACACCTTTTATTATAAGATGGATTTTTTTCTCTTGACTCTAGTCGAGGTCAGAAGTGACAGAGACAAAATCTACGATGGAAACATATCTATTATAGAATAAAAACAATTTATCCTATAGATTTACAGCAAATGTTTCACAGCAACTTTAATTTTGAATAAAGATAAAACAGGAATGAAAGTTCACCGACCTTTTCACTTTATTAAGTTTGTTCAAATAAAAGTATTGAAAAGGAGGTCGTAATATAAATAAACATTCCGGACTTTTCAAGATCTTTGACCTTTGTGAACCTTTAGATGATGTTGCTGAAATGTGACGTCATCTGCTCTAGTGTCGATGCGAGTTTGTCACGTTTGATGGAAAGATGAGCTAAAATGGCCGTCCTGGACTTGCGGACGGCGAGTGATGGGTAGCTCGCCGTCCGATCAAGGACCGGGCCCGGGTTGACGGCGCGTTTTGTTTCACGCGCGCCTTAAAGAGCAGTCAGCATAAGGACGTGGCCCTGTTCCTGTCAGGGCCTGCCAGGGCCAAATGCCTGCCGGGGTCGCGGGACTAAATTATCTTTAACGAGCACTCTTCTCGCGACATCGTTCACATAATTTTTCTTACGACTCCCCAATTTTTTTAAATATAATATAGCCTATGTCACCCTGGGATAGTGTAGCTTCCAACAGTGAAAGTATTTTTCAGATCGGTTCAGTAGTTTCGCAGCCTATTCAATACAAACAAACAACCAAAAATTTCCTCTTTATTATATTTGTATAGATAAAGATACAATGTTCACGTGTTTAACAAATATTGAAACTAACTTAACCATCATAACTGTCAAACTCAACATCCACAACAACACTATTCCTAAGCCAATCAGCGAAAAGAAATCTAAAATAAACAATTCCATTTTCAAAAAAAAGCTACGCGTCCCCCCTACATGAGCCGAAAGTAGTTGCGGTGGGTGATAGCGGTCGCAGTTGACTCGCGCGGGCCTGTCAGCGGCCCACACTAACAGGTTGCTAGATTTGCCCACTATTTTTACGTGTCCCGTACTAGTGATGCGACACGTCACACCTGTTGTTTGTCGCACTTACAATAGTGTAGTGTTTAGGCCATTTTTGGTAGTTTTTTTTAGCAACCACGGGAATCTTTTTTTGTAATAAATAAAGAAACTTTTGTGAAATATTACATAAAATAGCACTATATTATGTTTTCACTGATAGAGTAGGTCACCGGCAGGTGTTTGATACACCCCCACATTTCGCCAGACATAGCTGGAGATGGAATACAAAAAATCGTGTCGTCTAAAAGATATTTATTTATTAAAACTTTATGCACATGTAAAACAAATACACTGTACAAAGGCGGACTTAATGCCTTAGGCATTTTCTACCAGTCTACCTTAGGGTGATGCAGAGACAAAAACATAGTAGGTGCACAGAGATATCGTTATTACATAAGAAATTAATTTACTTAAATATCAATTTCTAAATGGAGACATTGGATTACACCTACAGTGGACAAAAGGTCATACCAATCTCTATTGATTTACTGCTATTCATAGAATTAAGCCAATGTCAAACCTACATAAGTGCCCACAGATCTTTGTAGGCTGTCCAACTAATTGTAACGGTACCTTTAACATTGCCTTCACCCACTCTGATACTGGGGGAAAAGGCACATCAGATAGCAGTTAACTTCGCATATTGCGAAGTTTGAAGTTGCTACCATCAAACTAGTAAAATTTGGCAAAAAATATTGTTGAGAAAAATCGTTCTTTATGGTAGTGCGCAACTCCCAATTGTAAAAAAAGTACTATTTTGATAAATAGCAATTTCGAGAATTGGCCATTCATAGAATTAGGCTTTTAGAGATTTTGCAATTTTGAGAACTAGTCCTGTTGCGACTCTCTTGCCATTTTGTGAATTAGGCCCTCAGCAACTAAACCAATGTAACACATCATACACATTATACTTTCGGGTGGTCATGGAAGTATTTTAGGTTTAATTATACCCTTTAAAACTGGTTTTCGTAAAAAAAGTGTAATAAGAAATTAGATCTTTGACTTTCAATATCTTTATAACCAGAAAGTTCCCCAGAACAATAAAAAATATCGCCTTATTAGAAAGAATATGTATGTTGGTTAAGTGTCGCTTTACATCCGTTATGTTAAAAAACAAAAAAAAAAGGGTCAAAGAAACGCGAAATACAAAAATAAAAACAAAATTTTCAAACACGCGAAAAAACGAACGTTACGCACAAAAATCGACACGGCCACATCACTAAAGTCGAGTACACACACGCAGTGATACCGAATGATTCGGTATCGCGTACACCGACCAATTAAACAGTTTTTGCTCCTCTACGCGTTGGTAGCGAATAATGTTGGTTGTGTTTATGCGATCGCCCATGAATGCGATGACCACTTATTGCGTATATGATTTTTGAAACAAATTTTGCTAATGAAGTATAACAAAAATTACCTCGCGTAATTAAAAAAATACTTACTTTCCCGTGAGGTTTTTTTCACCCGCTTTATGTTACGTCTTTGGTTACTACTCCGCTCCTATGGGTGATAGCGCAATGTTATGCCTATACTAATCCTCATGAATCTGGCCATCGTGTAAAAATATTATTATCAATCCGACTGCTAGTTGCAACGCCGGGAGGGGTCGCCCTAGGAAGACCTACACTGACCTTATTGGTGAGGTCCTTCAGAAAGGTCAGGTGCGGAGTACTCGTAACCGGCGTGCTTGTATGACGAGATGTATGAACGTAGATGAGGCGAAAGGAGTATGTAAGGATCGTAGCAGGTGGCGTTCTATAGTTTCTGCCTACCCCCATGGGAAAAAGGCGTGAGTTTATGTATGTATGCTAGTTGCAGATGTTAGCGCGTTTAAATAAACAAATAAAGAAACCAAAAAAAATCTTTATCTTCATTATTTAAGTATAGGTTAGTATATGTTATACAAGGATGTTGTGATGGCCCAGTGATTAGGGTACCTCCCTTACGAGTATTAGCATATAGGTTCGATACCGGTCAAGTACAAGTGTGTACACCTCTGCTTAACTCATCGGGAATTACAGGCGTGATGTTTAAACAAATTCGTAAAAAAGAAAGCCTCTATCACTGTTACTGTAAAATTCGCCATATTAGATAAAGGTACCTCCAGTCCGAAACTATGTCAGTCATGTCAATCATGATAGACTAGCGGTAGGTACCTAGGTGGCAAAATATAAGGTCAAAAACCGATGTTTCGAATGACCTAGATACAGCCAGTTATAACAAAGTTTAGCCAATTTTGGTGCACAGAAGTGCAAAGCTAGAATTACTGTTCAGTCGAACGGAAATATTAACTTCAGTCGATTATAAGCTGTGTATGTATGATGTCCAGAAAGTAGACGAATTTACAGAATTCCAATAATAATAATATACATACATACATAACATCACGCCTATAATCCCCGAAGGTTTAGGCACAGGTATTAGTGCACTCACATTTCTATATTATAGCCAGTTATGTTTAAGTTCCATGTAATTGGGGTGAGTCTATTGCCATCAACTGTGCACAAATCCAGACTCCATGGAATAATAATACCAGTCTATTTTTGCCTCACTGCTGTTTAAAGGCCTCTCATACAAAAAACATATTGATTACAACGCGTGCTTAAATTGCTATAGTATTTATTGATTTATTATTGTATCGATTCTAATGTACCTTCGTGCGAGAAATTCGTAATGCATTTCTTTTTCTTTCATACAAACCTGCTCCTTATAATAACAAACACAACAAAAAAGAATTAGTGAAATTTGTCTGGCCGTTCATGCGTGATGCCGTGATCAAGGGAAATAGGGATATATATACTCATAGATATAAGTGGTATTAATATCGAAAGGCACATAGGTAGGTGTCAAAGCCTTTACCGAATTGCGAACCCACAAATTCAAATTCAAAATTTGTAAATCCTATATTATAACCAAAGGTAATTCGCGGGATGGGAGCCGGTGGCCGTTGGAATTTGATTCAATGAGTAAAACCTGCAAACACAAACTATAGCCGCGGGGAAAACAAGCTCGTGAATCCGGTGAAAACCGACATATGTACTCGTATAGCTTAATCCTACCTTTGAAGGACTCATGCCTACATAAAACTGAGCTTGTCACAACAAAATGAATACGCAGAAAAAGCTAACACTGCTTATAGTGGCGAGCGGGTTGTAGTGGTGCTGATGGCGTTAATTTCAGTCTCAAATAAGTCTCAAATGCTAAACTATCTCGAAATAAGAGGAGCAGCACGCCAAACAGTACTTTTCATAGAAACCATCATCATTCAGCTAGCCTTTTCGGCGGTTTTACATGGAGGCAAGTATTTTACATGGAGCGACTGCCTATCTGAATTTCACAACCCAGAAACTGGGTAATACGATACCCTTTGGTAAGACTGGTTGTCAGACTTTCGGGCTTTTGGCGACCCGTAACGAGTGCTATAGATCCACATATGACAGTCGGTGCCAACAACTTAATGTGCTTTCCGAGGCACGGAACGGAGTCAGTGATGTCTATAAACTTAGAAAGTACATAAATGAATGAATTGAAAAAGTCACATTGGTATTTGCTCGGATTCGAATCCACAACCTCACGCATGACAATCGGGCATCTTAACCACTGCCATGGCTATCACAACATTCCCTCATTTCAATCTCATTATTTTTTTCACTTTTCAAAAAATATATTACCTACTAATCCCTAACCACTAAATCAAAATTTAAGCATAATCGTTCAAGTTACGTATATGCATGCACCTGATATAAACTCATCTGATCAACAATTTAAATGCAATCTCTGCTAACATCGCGGTAAAAGCACGGCGGCGTTAATTTAAACCGGCCTGTCAACGGGTCATCAATATGTCAGTTAAACATGATGAAAATGATGAATTAAATTTGCTGTAAAACTGGTGTGATCGACGTAAATCTGAGGTGCGAAACTTAATTAAAATATCAACTAGTCTGTTCCTCGAATAATGGAAGTGCGAATAAGGGATGGTAATGTTATTATTGCAATATATTGATTTGGTTGAAAAGCTCGTTTGGCATTGATATGTGAAGTTGATATATTATTATGATTTAACCTGTTGGTAATATTTATCTATATAGGTACATAAAAACGAATCCCTATTTCTCTTCACTAATTCTTTTTAGAAGGGTTTCATGACAGAAAATAGAAACACAAATCTGTCGGTACGAAGTTCGCAGTGTCAATAATTACAGACTTGTAACTTTAATTAGACAATTTACGTAAGGTTCAGTGTATCAGGAACTATTTTCTGTTTTCATACTTGTGACAACGATTTTTCTTTAATGTGCAAGAAAATGTCTTAAGAAAAAAATGCATAGTGTACTAAATACTGCATTTTGCAATGTTTTAAAAGATTACTCCAGGAGGTTTATGTTACACACACTAACCATCTTATTCTCCAATGATTAAGTAATAATTTTTAGTACAAGCTTCTGAGTCACTTTTTGTAGTTCGTTAGTCATACTAAAGGTGAAATAATATATAGCCTTCCGTAGTCTACTTATGAACAAAGGCTAAGTTAACCAAAGCAATGCTAAAAATGTATGTGATAAATTATCGAGTATACGTAAACTGTTGTGATTGGTTGTTCATAATTCAGTGCACCAATCAGAGCTTACGCTCGCACGCATTTGTGACATTAATTTTTGGTAGGAGAAGCCATTATAGATTGACAAAATTCATTAGCTTAAAGGCCTTGGCTAACTAAGACGTTTCACAATGTCTGTATAAAAATATTCGTTGCAATTTATACAGTGAGTGATGGGCATACAACACGTTGTCGACAACCATGTCGACTCTTACTGTTTTTGCTCATTATACTGACGAATTTATTGCGTTACGCCTCAGCGGGCAAGAGTGTTAAGCTCGTATAAATCTTAGGGTTCGATCACATTGTATTGTGGGTGATATTGCGTTCTGGATCAGTGGGATATTGTTTTATTAATTTATAAGTGGGTGTAAAAAGAGTACTTAAATGGTTTTGCGCTATTAAATGGAAATATTATTCCCTAATACTATGTTGTGATTCTTGGGAATTATGTCTATAGTTTCAAATGGTCTTGGCTTATTCATTCAAAGTATTTTTAAGCAATATTTGATTGGCGAAATTTGGGTGTTTTAATAGGTATTCCTACCTACCTTTGGGGATTACAGGCGTGATGTTATGTTAATAATTGTCATTTTCCCTTTTCGGTTTTAAAACGTTACCGTTCAGAGATACATACATACATACATACATAAACTCACGCCTTTTTCCCATGGGGGTAGGCGTGAGTTTATGTACGTTCAGAGATCATTTAAAAAATCTCATTCTTTATCTTTTAGTATCGATGCAGAGGAATTGATATAGTCTATTTACGCAGAATATAATAGTTTTCTCGATCAACGTGGGTCAGACTGCTGACTTCAATAAATAAACCATGTGAAATGGTGTTGCTGTGTTGCTATCATTAGAAATGTTTACTTACGTCTTCTGTTTGATTTCGGAGATGAAAATAGATAACAAAAGATGCGAAAGCAAGCTATTAATAAAAGTCGAAATACTAGATTGCTTACTTATTAACTATTTTGTATTTTTATTTTTTAGTTTTTTGGAAACGACATTATTTTACTTTTATTACTGGAAAATTTTGCGGAGCACACATAGGTAGAAGGTTTTATCGTGATGGCCCAGTGGTTAAGATTGCGACCTCTCAAAGTCAAGGTCGTTGTGGGCTGTGAGTTTGATACTGGGCGAGTACTTACCAATGTAACTTTTCAATTTATAATGTACTTTGTGAAATCGCCAATCCGCCATTAGCAAGCGTGGTGATCGATGCTCATGCCTTCTCTGTATGAGATTTTGACTTTCCCCAGCAATAAGACGATGATATAGGCTAGTATTATTTATTATTTTATTGTGTGTATTGATCTAGCCTATCACAGAGAATATTTTTTGAGTTCCCGAGGGATAACGTTCTAATTAAATGAGACGCAAACGAAGTCGTGGGTAGAACCTAGTCTCTCGATAACTGCAACTTAGTAAAATACTGCAGTATGTGTCTTCTACGAGGAAGTAACAGTTATAAGTAGGTCTGCACATTAACTTTGTAAAGGGGAGGGTTGTGGGAACCAGCCACGATGGTACTGACGTCGCAAAAATGGAATTGAAAATAACGTAACGGAAATAGGCATCGCTGTCCGCAGTTGTCAATAGAATAAGGGATTATTGTAGACCTGTCATTGGAGTTAATTACAACATTCTAGGCACTACCTACAGTCTGCACATTAACGCTATCTACAGCCCTCATGCTTGTATTCCAAAAGGATGAGCAGAGATGAAAAGCCTCCGCTTCATTTGTCATCAGTGACGGGATTGATTACACACTATAATTGGGACCTGACCTATAGGGGCGATTCTATTGTCATTAATCTGGGCCAGATTCAGAGATTAACTCAAAAAAATATGCAATAGGATTACTGCTGGACATGACAAAGGCTTACGATAAAGTACAATTCAACATCTTATTAAACAAACTATACGGCATAGGGATCCGTGGTAAATGTCATGAATGGTTTACATCATACTTACAACATAGAGAGCAATTAGTGGAGTTAGAATATTTTAACCAAAAAACCAACGAAATAATATTGCTCCGATCGGAAAACATACCAATAAACGCTTCAATCCCACAGGGTAGTGTAATAGGCTGCTTCTTATTCCTAGTCTACATAAACGACCTCCCGAAACATATCAGCGAACCTTGTGTTTTGTTTGCGGATGACATATCAATTCTTGCCTCCTGCGAAACTAATCTCAACATAAATAATAAATTAAATTCAATACTTGATGCTACAACTCAATGGATGACGGAACATAATCTAGAAATTAACTTTAATAAAACAAAAATAATGACATACCACCCACCACAAAAAAAACCTTTACACATAGACTTCAGTTTTAAAAATCATAAGCTAGAATTAGTAGATAAATTCACCCTATTAGGACTAGACATAGACACACACATTAATTGGAAACCGCATATCCAAAAATTAAAAGCCAAATTATCTAAATTTTCATACGCCCTTCGGGAAATCAAAAAAACTACAGACATAAAAACAGCGCTGGTAACATATTATGCATATGCCTACGCATGGCTTAAATATGGTATCATACTATGGGGTAATAGTACAGACTCACCGACACTATTCACCATACAAAAAAAACTCATTAGAATCCTAGTAAATATTGAACACACGGATAGCTGTAAGCCCCATTTCCAGGAACAGAAAATTTTAACCCTACCATGCCTCTACATATTTGAAATCTGTAAATTTGTACGCAACTATCCGGAATTTTACACAAAAAGAGAAGACATACAAACTAAAATTAGTTTAAGACATAAAAATAGATTGAACATACCTACATCCCGAATAAAAATGCACTCCTCAAGTGCTTATGTGATGTCGATAAAAATATATAATAAGTTACCGGAAGAAATAAGAAATATAAATAAATATAGTATCTTCATAAATAAATTAAACCTACTTCTACTAAACAAAAGTTACTATAATGTGAATGAATACTTGAATGATAAACTATAATTAAAATAAATACAAATTTTAAATATATACACATGCATACACATATTATTATACACCAAGTACAAATATACACCAGTAGGATTATTTTAACTAAACATAACAGTACTAAATAAATAAACAATAAGTAAATTACAAAATGCTACCTTAATCAATAATACAAAAGAATACAAAATAAAACTGTCTTATATTGTCATAAAAATTGTTTATAATAAGATTACCTAAGTAAATATAACTTTATCTAAATGTCAAAGTAATGATTTTAGGAAAACAGCTAACTAATATTAGAGTTAAATTTATGTTATTGTTATTCACGTGCTCAGTTTTCGGCTTTTCATGTAAAATTAATTTTATAATTATTTTTCTTTTCCCTACCTTTTAATAATGATAATATATTATTATGATCTCATAAAACATAAAATAATTTCTAAATATAAATATTGAAAGTAATTTTTAAATTAGTGACTTTAAAAACTATAATTGTTACGATTATAATAAGAAGTGTTATGTTATTTTTTATGTTTTTAAATTTTAATTTAATTTGTATTTTTCAAAGTTTAATTAGGTATACCTTAAATGTTGCTGTGCCCTAACAGGGTCCATAACTGTTCTTTTAGCTATAAGCCTTATGTAACACCTGTATACACATTATGGTACGCAAATAAATAAATATGAAATATGAATATGAGATCTGACCCGAATTTGTGAGAGTAGTACGACCTGATTCTGATCTGGACTGTCACTGACAGTTCTTAGATATCCCAGAAGAAAAATCTGTGTGCATGATTGAATTAAAATTGAAAGAAGACCTATAAAAATCAACACACAGTTATTTCTTGAACTTGGACAGTCTCAGTAAAAGAAAATTAATAAAAATGATACTAGCCTAATTCCCACTGCGGGGCAAAGGAATCTTTACATACAGAGAAAGCCAGAGCATTAATCACAACGCTTGTTTAAGGCGGAATGGCGATTTCAGACTTATATTAATTTCAAGGGCAGGTTTTCTCACGACGTTTTCCTTCACCGATGTCAGTGATGTGCCAGATGAGGATTTTGTAAAAACCTAATTTAAAAGAGTGCCGTGGAGTTTCTTGCTCTTTCATCTCCATAGAGGCCTACCTCCGTTTTTTAACGAGCAACTAGCTTCAACTTTCGGACTAACTGACCGACTCCTTGACAATTCAAAAGTGCCTGTAAATGGTCTAATTGAAATAAATGTTTTGACTTTGACTTTGAACTTATGAAATGGAAAAGTCACATTGGTACTTGCCCGTGTTCGGTTGCAATCGCACAACTTTGTGCGTGAGAGAGGGGTGCCTTAATCACTGGGTCATCGCGACAGTACAAAGTATTAATTACTTCATTCAAAGTTTTGTATTACTTAAGACAGAAAAAGTAAAAACGACACTTTTAATAATATTTGTATTACAGTTCCGGACTAGGATTTCATTGAATGAAATTGAAAACATTGATGTCGAATATTTTCACAACATACACTAAAGAGTATGAATGAAACAGATACCATAGATAAACTCTAGGCATCTGTCATCTATAATTCGACAATACAACGTTGGCCGCAGTTTAACATGCAAAACTTAACTTTATGACTAGCTATTTGGTTCGCGGATCCCTAATTTTTTTTGTCTAATATGCCTATAGCATTAAGGGGGAACGTAGCTTCCAACGAAAGATTTTTTATAAGGTGACCATAAGCCATGTTAGAAATTCCTCGTGACTCGGACTATGAAAAACAAAAACCTTTTTTTCATTACGCTGGTAGTTCCAAATATTAACCAACAAACAAACAAAAAATCTTTTAAGCTTTATAATGTAAGTAAAAGATAAATATAAATTATACATTAGGTACCTACTAGCCACCAAACTTCGTACCGCCATATTATTTTTTGTTTGATATGAAAAATACATGTTTATTTATTTATTTTATTTATTTGGCTCGCCAGCAATTGAATACACTCATACAAAGATATGAGATACATCCAATATACTTATAGACTAGTGTACCAATCTCTTACAGACAAGCACATCATGCATTACTATGATGTTAGCCGATATGCACACAAAATTTCATGAAAATCGGTCCAGCCGTTTCGGAGGATTTGGTAACAAACACTACGATACGAAAATTTTATATATTAATATCATTGCTGTAGGTTTAGATAGATGGATGCATTCAAGGTCTAATTCATCCCTTTCTTACGTAGTTACTTGAGAAGAATAGAGAAGGATAAACGTACGTTGCTACTTGTACCTACAACAAATCGAATCTAAACAGAGCCGACATCAAATTTTTTTCACTCACACAGATAAAAAAAGGGTACAGAAAAAACCCTAACAAATTGTCGTTAATAACTGGTAAACACAATGTTTTGTAAAACAAACGATTCAACTTTTATATAGGAAAAAACACGCGGGGTTTTTATTCGCCCGCTTCAAAAATATATATACAGGAGAATATTCATAAAAAATTCAATAATTCCGAGCTTGTCGCGGGTGCCCAGTGGTCGGAATTTGAAGCATAAGGATTGTATTTGGATTGAAACAGATTGATAAAAATGTTATCATATTTTTTGACGCGGCTAATCCCAGCGCTCACTGTTTGTTTGACAGATTTGATAAATTTACCAACAACAATTCGTCGAATAACACTGAAAGGTTAAATGTGAACAGAGGAAAAACTTTAACTGTATAATCTAGACAGATCAATAAAATAAAGTGTCTGACTGATGTCAAAATAACACCTACAAATAAAATATATTTGAAAATCTTGGTCTGACTGTCTTTTACGGTTCATCTCCGAAATGGCTGGACCGATTTTGACGGTAGTTTCACTGGTACGTAATAGAAAAAACCCCGCAGATTACCGACAGTCTCGGTGGCCTAGTGGTCGCACAGCGTTACTGCTGCGCATGAGGTCTTGGGTGCGATTTCCAGGTCGGGAAAAATGTTATTGGGTTTTTCTATCAGGAATTCCACTGTAGCAGCCTCGGAGTCTGGATTTGTGCCCTTTTGAGGCTTGCCCCTTATTACATATGACTAAAACATAACTAGCGAAATGTGGGTGTACCAATAGGTACTGCCTAGCCCTTCGGGGATTACAAGCGTGATGTTATGTTATTACCGACATTCACGCGAACGAAGTCGCGAGTTTAAGCTAGTTAAATAAATAAACGTGCTCGTTGTAAAGTAAATAAAACGAGCAACACCTCGAGGCAACATTATTGCTGTTTATATAAAATATCGCGTGCGCAGAACCGGGTGAGACGACTCAACCAATGCAATATTAAAACAACAAAAAAAAAAGCGAAACAATCTAAGAGATTTTATTGTTCCGCAAAATTTATTGCACACAATAAAACGTAGTATTAATGAATTATTAACCATCATTATATTAATAATTCATAAGTTATAATGTTAGTGTAACGGAAAAGTTGGTTAAAGTTTTATATCTATACGGAGTGCGTAAGAGCTTCAATGGCCCCTAATTAAAATTAATGTAAAATAAATTCAATTATGTACGTATTGTTGGCGGTATTCCCGACCACTCATAATTATTTCCTAATAAGTAATACTTAGTTCGAACTGTTTTGAAGTCGAGCGGAAATATTACTAATTTATGCAAGCATTTAAATATCATAAAGTAACAAACGTTGATAACAATGACTGCGCTCGTAGTCATTAGGGTGAGGCCAAACGAGCGTAATTTTGTGAGTCGTGAGCCGCAGAATTTCGGTCGCAGAAATTCTGTTGTAATCGGTTTTATAAAAAAATCCTATTTTATTCACACGGCGACGCAAAATGAGTTGTCTGCCGACTCACATGCATTATTTGGACCGAATTCAGTTTGCGGAGGGAGGGGGTCGACGCACGTTTTAAACATCCGCTATAAACGTTGGATCTTCGTTGGATAGTAACTGAATAAAATTTTATATAAATAGAATTTTTGCCAGACATAATTTCTGCGACCGAAATTCTGCGACTCACGACTCATAAAATTACGCTCGTTTGACCTAACCCCTTGATAAACATTTTTATGAAGAAACTAGCGATCGTGAACGCACGGGTGTCAGTTTTCAACAAATTTTCTTTCATGATCCTGCTCCGGAAAATTAAGAATACAACAAAAAAGAATCAGCCAAATCGGTCTACCCGTATCATTTTTATTTATATAGATTTATCTTCTGCCCGTAACATTGTCTGCGTAGATTTCGTAATTCAGCCAAACTCCTAAAATTATCCCTCGGGAACACAAAAGCAGGATAAAAAGTAACCGCACTTGGTATTCTAGACTGTAATCTATCTGTGCCTAATTTCATCGAAATCCATTTAGATGTTCTGGCGTGATTGACTAGCAAACAGTCATCCAAACTTTCACAAGTAGTAATTTTTTTTTTCTGAAACTATATCTCAAATCTTATTACCATTTAATTAGGCAGGGTGGTACACGAAATGAATCAACACCAAGGAAAATTATGTGAAGTCTCATGTAAGAATATCAATAGATTTGATAGCAGAAAACAATGTTAAATTCACGATTATTAAAATCGCATTTTACCGTTACTTACTACCTACTATAATCGGAAGATCAACTACACAACAACGTCATCACCACTGACTGATTCATTCAAGAAAAACCTGCTTTCTAATAAATTCTTAAATAACAATCACTTCTCTGATCATTTTTTATAAATGCGATAGAAAAATTGTGTTTAGATCCCACGGTACAGCGGTGGTATGAACCCGACTTGGAAGTCGGGGCATGACAAGTAATAGTTACCTGCTTAAGATATTGTAAAATTCACAAGTGACAGTATACTTTCAACGAAAGCAACGTAAATGAGCCCCCTTCAAAGTATCAAACGTTATACGTGATTATTAACTGTTAGTAAGTAACGTCATCGCCAATCAATCATGTGACAATTTTATTGATGTCGCGTTCGTTCTAGACGGCGGATTTAACAACGTATATCATAAAACCACGCCTTTTTCAGTCGACGTATGTCTCTAACATTGTGAAATTGATACAAAATGTAGTTAGTAATGTTACTTAACTTTTTTTTGTGTAGGGAGTGTGCAATAACTTCATTACTTTAAGGGTCTAGATAATGATAACCTGCTGTGCGTAGTTAGTAGCCACAATTAAACCTCCATGATAAGCAGCTGATACAGCTTACAATTAACCGTGTGTAGTTAATTCAAGAAATTAATATGCTAACAAAAATGTGGCGTGACCTTCATCAGAACGAGCAAAAACTATTTTGAGAGTAAACAAGCAAACGAAGCTAGTATTTTCTGAGACAAAACATTGCTATGATGGCAGGACGCAGGTATGTGCACAACGCTAAAAAAGGGGATATCATTCACGACACGTAATACCAGGCCTTTATCCGGTTATCCGGGCATACCTACATATAAAGTTCTAAAAACACCAAAAAATGGACACGAAGGGCATTAGTCGTACATAAAAAAAGGCTGGCGGGTGCACATTTCCTGAGCACCCCGCATGCTGTTCCATTAGACGGAAATCGAAATTCACGCTCAGAAGGTGAGGTCCGCCAAAAATTCCAGTGCCCCCATCCAAAGAATAAAAACAAAATCTCGCTGCGAGTATTGATTTAATACGCACGTGGACTCGCCCCAGGGCAGGGGGTGAAAAAAAATAAAATTAAAAAAATATGCATAATAAAAATTTGGTCGATAACGATGCGTCCCCCGCGACGGAGGCGAACAGACGCAGCCTGTGCGTGGGGTGGGGGATCGATTATTTTAGAAATTACAAATACGCTCGCCATTAAAAATGCAGCTTGATACGCTTTTGTATTCTTCTGCATTTCAAAGGAATATTGTATGGCGGCGATGTTCCGCGGATCGCTCTTTCAGACTGGAATGTAAAACCAAACAAAATGGATTATTAGAACAGATTTTTTAAAAAGGATTTTTAAAAATCTGTTCTAATATTCCATGGAATAAATTGTTCAAATACTCAAATTGAATTAGAATTTGTTTGAAAGTTCAGAGTAAATATCACCTACTCAACGTTTAACCTGTGAGTTGCGCTTCCCTAGTTTCTAGTAAAACAGGCTGAGAAGACATAAATAAATATTTTCGGATACAAAAATAATACAAAGTAAAAACCTTTTTTCAAGCGTAGACATTTTTAATTCTTTTGCATTACTAATTGCAAAGCAGTTTGTTTGTCATAATTGCTACTCAATTAAGCAGCAATTGTGATACAATAGGATCGTAATGCGAATGACTAAAGCCGATCTCCAGGCGGAATAACAATGTACTTTTACAATTTATCTGAAGTACGGATTGTCGAAACACAATATTTTTTAACATTTTTCCTCCAATAATGTATGTTTTTTTTGCAATACAGTCGTCAGTTATCAACCGATTTTAATAAATGTTTGTTCTTTGAAAGAGTACACTCCAGTTGAATTCACTTTGGTGAAGATGTATTGAAACGTTTTAGGATTGAACTTTTCGATGCGTAGTAGCAAATAATCCATGATAAACGTTTTTAAAAATTATAGAAAGATGCAATCGTTTTATTATATCTAGAAATCAGAACATTGATTTATGTACTCGTACGCGGAAAAGAAAGCCTATTGGAAATGCGCTGGACAGTGGCGACATTTGTGTGTCTATTGATTACTTTTATTTTGAAATTAAAAGCTCAAGAACATAAGACTTCTAAGTGGTTACAAAATAAATAAAAAATATACTAAATAATCTGTTACCTAACAAGACTATTTTAAATCAATCCGTGTATTTAATAAGAACCAATTTAATGTTGCTAAACACTATTGCATAAATGGTAGCACGTTTTTGAGCGTGGCTTTAAATTTTGTCTCAGGTTTTAAAGATACCGGCGAAAGCGTCTCCATTTAAATATAGCCTAGTCATAATTTCTTCAATAAGCAATTAAACTTGATGAAATTTTGTAGATAGGATGCAGACACTAATATCTAGGCTTGTCGTCTAATAACTTAATTTTAAAAAGTATAAAAAGTAAAAAACATATTTAATAAAACAGTAAAAAATATTTTTTTTTTAATTTATAACTCAGTTCCTGTGCCATAATCAATTAAAATATGATAAATCATTTAAAACTGAATAAGTAATTTATTATTATTAATAAATCATAAGAACAAGATTCATTCACCACAATTTTCATTTCATACAAAACACGACTATTCTATTTTTGAATGGAATGGTCGCTGGCGAAGTCCCCTAGGCCACCAATCATGAGTGCATGTCCGGTTAAGGTTAAGACGATTTACAGACGTGGCTCGCGCCAGGGGCGTACCTACCGCCATATCAGAGAAACGGGGCCCCGTAGCTGCAGGGGGCCTGAACTCGGGTAAGCAAAAATTAGTAAAATATTATCTACTAACTCACTCAAACTCTTCGGCCGTACGCTAAACTCAACAGGAAAAATGTTGCTTTTTGAGAAAAATCTTTACCCTCCATATGGGCTTCGCCGCAGTTAGGTAGGAGACCCCAAAAACCCACCCAAAAACCTAAAACTAAAAAGAATCGAAACAGGGTCTAGGTCTAGGGCACGTTAAGCAACTGGCTCACGCATACAAACACTAACAACTAGACGTCCTAAGGCCAAGGACTATAAAACTGTCATTTAGCTACACGTCGTGATGATAATGACCCTAAATAAGATTACATAGCATGTCAGTAATAGAGCAATTTCCAAACTCCTGTTGGTTGTTTATCAACACGTGTGTGAATGGGTCCTAAGTGAAGACGTGTGACGTCATAGGAAGCGGCGAGCGCCGCATATTAGGGGCTCTGATGAGTGTGTGGGCCAGTTCCGTTTGACCCAGAGCTAGAGCGTGTTGCACACTGCGCTAGATCGCTACGTACCTACGATAGCAACTGATGCTATGATGTTTTTTGAATTTTTTTGTTTTAGACCATTGTCATGCTGGGATGCTTGGTTGTTTGTCGGTGAAAAATGAAGGTCAAATTTTCAACTTTCTTTTTTTTCTAGTTTTTTTAAAACTATATTTTAGGTTTAAGTACTTTTGTATGCACTTCGAATCACAACTTTACCATAAACAACGACTTTTAACACTAAAAAGAAAAAGTGAATTTCCAGAAAACAAAAAAAAAATACAAAAATCCAATGTTACTTTGTTCGATTCGCAGCATGCCAAACTCCGGGGTTGCGGGAAGTCTTAACAGGATACCGTGGCCCCGGAACGTAAAGGGCAACAGAAGGTACAGGGTGGTTTTTTAGTCAGTAAAAGTCTGACAGTCCCTTCCGCCCCACCCAGAGCGGAAGGAGTCATTTGATGATTTTTACCAATTAAAAAAAAAAAAGCATGTCAACCTGCTATTATGATGTGTATTTTTACACTCCAATAGATCTATATCCGATTACAAAAAAATAATCTTAACCTAATGTGTAAGATGTCGAGGCAGCGAGGCTGATTACCTTCCATGGTCAAGATTACAATCATAAACCAGCACAAAAGGAACAACTGCAACTACCCACTTAATGTAATTCCTACAAAAAGCGCAATCACCCAACCGATAGTAGTCCGCGCACGTGTCACATGCATGCGATTCATCCGGAAACTTGCGCTGCTCCATAATGGCCGTACTCCTTTATTTTCAAGTATTAAATAAGTGCCCTAATAGACGCATCCGCGGCCTGTTCCTGTCGTCGTACAAAGTCAAATTGGCGCTTGTGCGACTGAAGCGAATTGAAGAAAACGGTATCGTCAAGGACGTACACGACTTGTCTTGCGATTAGCGCAATTTGCGACTGTTTTTATATGCGTCAATGTTTGATTTGAGAGTTCCTCTTGCATCTCGACTGAGGGAACTTATGATTGCTCAACTGAAGATTATGGCCCCTTTGAAGTTTCTTTTTAAACCAATTTCAGTTTGGTCTACGTAATAACAGACGATTATAGAGCAGTACAAATTAGAGCTGTCAAAATCAAAACGTCATCAAAACAATCATTATTTCAATAATTTTCTTAGAATCACACGATGACCCGTGTGCTCATCGAAAACGGTTTGGGTTTTAGCCGTGTTTGTCTATAAATCATCCAAATTCTAAACATACAGACTCTTATAATATTACAGTAGGACGGGATATCCTAACTTCCCGTAGCACACACAACTAATTCATTATTTGTGTAGCACATTCCGTATTCAAATTGGACCTTCCTTGAAACATAAATTTGCATCGCCTGACCTGTTATAATTATTATTTTGAATCGCTGTACAGAAGACGGAAACATTGAATCGATTAGCTATTTGTAGGGGGCAATGGTGGTTAGTATACCGTCTATTGGTGCACAAATGGGTGTGTCAGCTGGCGCCACCTCCTTAGTTCTCATGGTAAAGGTAAGTTTTTAGATAATTACATTAAAGTGATTTTACAAGGAACAACTGAGTGTTGGCAGCCATTACATTTATCGTCTGTTAGCTATTATACTTTCCCCTATCTATGATTAGTTTGTTGAATTGAATTTTTGTTTTATTGGAAAAGTATACATGTGAAGAAAAATCTATTGCCATTTCTATGAAAAATAATCTCTTGAGTGAGGACGGCTCAACGAAACGGCTGTGTTTTTTGTTTGTAATTTTTAAGAACAAGGTTCATATTAAGGATCTTTTTTTGGAAAATTCGTAAATTCGAATGCTAATTTTGTATGAAAATCTCAATAAAATACATATATACTTTACTAATATTTTATAGAGAAAATATTTGATTGTTTGTTTGTTTGCATCGAACAAGTCTCCGAAACTACTGATCCTATTTGAAAAATTTTTTTACGTAGCCGACGGAACCTTTGACCAGACATCGTAAAGTCTCTGCAATTGATCTATTACTAGCACTCTCCCCACGACTTCTTCTTCGACTTGTTTTTGATGATAAACACTCAGTGATAACGTAGCTTCCAATTTGCGAAATAATTTTCAAAATCGGTTCAGTAGATCCATAGATTACGCCCTACAACCTCACAAAGCATCTCATATTTCAATATGTTGTAAACAATGCCCTTTAAACCAATGAAAATGAACTGGTAGTTTAATAAGAAAAGCGACGATACAATTCAGTAACGTGGCCAAGTCAACTCAACTTCATGTCATAAATGTTCTCAATTGCCAATACGTGGAAGCAGTTCGTTAAGCTGCATTTCTTTTTCATATTTTATGAAAGCACGATTGATAGAATTGAAAGGAAATATCAAGTGTGTGTTATGGGTTTGTCTCGATGCAACTGCACGTATTGCAAAACAAATACACTGAGAAAGCCAATATGGCTTCTGCCGCGTCTGGAAAATATGACAATTATTTTAAAAGCTTTTGTTTAGTTGCAAACGTTACAAAGTTCTTTTAGCAGAAACTAACTTTTGACTTCTCTTTGGCTTTCAAAAGCCAATTGTTGTTCTTTCGTTTCGTTCTGTTAACAATAGAACATTTTGGATTGTATATTTTTTTTTCGGCTTTGCGAGTAAAAGAATAGAGAATCCGTTTTAAAAATGTTCTGTGTTCCGTACTTTCAGACGTGGTGTCCTGACATTTGAAAATTGAATTCTAGGATTCTATCAGTGCAGTCAGTGCAGTGCATTAATTAATCGGCTAACTAGGTAGGTATAGGTAGTCATGCTTTGCGTGTTACGTGGCTCGTGCATCAATGTAATGTCTTAGTAAGGGCGCAGCTACACGTTTTATGAATAAACTATTGATGGGGGCGTCTGCACTGGATTTCAACAAGCCTATTACGGCAATTTCATGTTTTTCTTCTTTCAATTTTCTTTGAACTTTAAAATATCATGATTGGGTATGATAATGGATTTAGTCGCTTTGCACACGGAGCAACTTAAGTTGAGGCAACCATCGACTCTTTAAAAAGTTTCTTGTACAAGTTAATAGTTGCTATAACGTTTACGGTTGCCGCAACTTTATGGCAATCTGGAGCAACTTTCATAGCCGAGTTGCTCAATCTGCGCAGCGATCAGCGTTGCCGGGCACAGGGACAGGGAGGGATATGATAGATATTTTTTGATTTGTGTGTTTGTTTAAACGCGCTAATCTCTGGAACTTCAAGTCGGATTGGAAAAAATATTTTTGCATTCGATAACCAGATTCATGAGGTTCTGTAACATTACGCTACAACCTAGGAAAGTGGAGCCAGAGACGTAACTGCTCGCAGGTTGAAGCTAGATTTTTTATAAACGATCCTTTTTTTTTTCAGGATAGATAAAAATGTGTATCTAAGTGATTTTAAGTACCTACTTATGGTCGATTTAAAAGAAGTAAAATTCTTGCTCGCGACATATGTAATTTTCAATAGACGGTACCTACCTACCATATCACGGGGTGAAGGATGTAGGGGTTGAATTAGGCGAAACACGTCATTGTTGCTGACAAGGACACTAAATCGTAAATTATATTTTAGTAAAAAAATGCGTTACTTTATTTCAAAAATCCTTGTTTTTTAAGTTTCTTCCCGATTCACCCCTCTCGGTCTTTTATTCAACCCCTTTTACGGCACAAATACTGCCTCGCTGACCATGTTCAAACAGACACATGTCATGAATCGATAGAGTTATCGTAAGTAGTATAACTAGGACCCATTATATATAATTTTATAAACGAATCATGCAATCCTTCCTTCACATGAATTAATAATTTTCTTATTACTCAGTATTGTGAAGCGATGTGACGATTTTACGAATCGTTTATGATTACCACTTTATTGTTTACCTTGTTACTAGTACATAGAGTTCAGTTTTGTTTAAATGCTGTCGAAATATAATTTATGTAATAGTTTTAATGTGTTGGAAGTCCTTTAAGGGTTAATAATAATGTATAGCGGGTAGGTCTTGAACTTTGGAAAATATAATATGTTTCAAGTAGTTATGAGTACGCCGCGGTTTCACACTTTTTGTACTGCTCCGCTCCTGTTGGTTGTAGCGTGATATTATATTGGCTATAATCCCACTGCTAATTCCAGAGATTAGCGCATTTAAACAAACAAACAAGAAATCTGTTCAGCTTTAATTTCAGCAAAAATAATTGAGAAGGTAGACAAACGCAACATACCTAATAATAAAAGAAGATTTGACAAAACAACAACAAACCTAGCGAAAAACCTGGTGACCACTTACCAGATACTTACAGATTTTCAGAAAAAAAAACAGGTTTGAACATATACATAACATCACACCTGTAATCCCCGAAGGGTTAGGCAGAGGTGTATTCATTAGTAGCTACACCCACATGCCGTCAATTATGTTTGAGTCTCATGTTATAGGGGGCGAGCCTTTTGCCATCAACCGTGCACAAATCCAGACTTCGAGGCTGCTACTGAGAAATTCTTGACAGAAAAACCCAATAACACTTTGCCCGACCTGGGAATCGAGCCCAAGACCTCATGCTCAGCGACCACTAGACCAACAAGGCAGTCAGGTTATTGACCAGATAATAAGTATAAATCGATGATCTGATAACTTATGAAAAGCGTGTAATCCTCATACAAGCTTGCCCTCAATTACGTAAACAAGCCAGCCATCAGGGTTTCCTCGAAAAATCATACCTTCGAAAAAGCGTGATTGGATCCTTATTTTAATATCCGAGAAGTAAATACGTGGACGTCCAGTGCTGAGCATGTGTAGCACGAAGGGGAATAACAAATTATCGGTTGATGTCGTGATGGGCCGGTGACTGAGGCGCCCGCCTCTCATGCATGAGGTTGTTAGTGCCAATCAGAGGAAGTACCAGTGTAACTTTTTTAATTCATATATGTATGTGCTTGGAGGAGCTCGTGGCTAAGTAATAACAGCCGCACGGGTCGATCCGTCAGGTTAAGCTACGCTTGCCGGGGTTGGTCCGTGGATGGGTGACCATCTTTACACACCGAGACTCCTCCGTGCCTCGGAAAGCACGTTAAGCCGTTGGTCCCGGCTGTCATACGTGGATCTTTGACAGTCGTTACGGGTCGTCAGAAGCCAGAAAGTCTGACAACCAGTCTTACCTAGGGGTATCATATTACCCAGTTACTGGGTTGTGGAGGTCAAATAGGCAGTCGCTCCATGTAAAATACTGGTATTCAGCTGCATCCGGTTAGACTGGAAGCCGACCCCAACATAGTTGGGAAAAGGCTAGGCAGATGATGATAATATGTATGTGCTTTTTACGTGACAGAAGGGCAATTACAGTAATACTAGCCTATTGCTAACGACTTCGACCGCCTGAATGACCGTTTAAAATAAGAAAGACTTGACAGTCCGCCACGAAGGCTGACAGGACTGTTTCAGCTCATAATAATTTAATGTAATATTTGCTTTGTACTATCGCTCAGCCGTTGAGCTAAATGTGTCGTTGAATCTCGGTACAGTAACCCGCGTCCAGGGGTTAAAATACTTAGGTTTTAACAAGCTTTTATAAGTATGTAATCAAATCTTACAAGTTAAATTTGACCCACGTCCCAATGTTCGATTGAGCTGAAATTTTGCTTAAATGTGCAATGTGAGTAACCATACAATGTAATGATATCACAGAGCTGGTCTGATGATGCAGCCGGAAAGTGGCCATAGGAGCTTTATCAAAACTTAGAATTTTTTAACCCACTTCTCGATGTTCGATTGAGCTGGAATTTAGAACAGATATGCATTTGCATGACAATGCCACGTTAAAGATTGGTTTTGAAAGATAATAATTTTTAGTTGAACTTTAACTTTTTTTATTGACTTTTGACATTCATTTTGATTTGAGAGAGTGAGCTGACCTGTATTAAAACACTGAATGCGTTTACACATGTACCTACTAGTTCTAATTTTCTTGCTAATATGTAGAAAGGCGAAATAATGAAGTATTCCAACAGTAATTGGTTGTAATTACCTATTGTGCAATTAAGACGCGCTCCGTGGTAATTTTACAGCAGATTGTAAATACAGTTTATATTTTTATATTCGAATATCGACCTTTTGTCTGATTTTAATGGTATAGGTATTATCGTTATTGGTATAAGTTACATATTTGTATCATTGAGAACTTTATGGCTTGAAAATAGGAATTCGATTGTCTTTATACCTGTTTGGCAAGTAAGTCGGCCAAATGATAGATTTTAACTGATTACTAATTAGATACATACATAACATTACGCTTGTGATCCCCGAAAGGTTAAGCAGAAGTGTACCCATTAGTATACCCACATTTATGATAACTAATTCAGTTTTAATATACCTTTACATAGAATAAATGTCGATGGCACAGTGGTTTAGGCGCCCGACTATCATACACGAGGTTGCGGGTTTTAATAGCAAGTAAGTAGTAGTTCAAGACACTACTGTCTGTATTTAGCACATTCAAATTATTTATGAATTCCACAAATTATTTTCAAATTAACCCCTCGCAGACTAATCCGTAACGCCGTACCTCGCACTCGCATAAGTAATGCCATTTATTGCATAAACAACAAAAGCGATTGACCTAAAAACGCACCCCGCTAATAAAAAACAAGTTAACCCCATATGATCGCCAGAGTGGGCCCTAATCGATACTCTTTAGTCAGCTGAGCTAAGCGTGCGCAGTGAACGTTGCTCGCCGCCTGCGCACTGAGCTCGAATCCACGCATTGCGCAGAAACAACATGGCCGACAACCCTAAGACCGCTACTCATTAATTCTGCGCCCCTACGCATTGTGCTCGCACCCGATCTAATTACAATACAACAGACACTTATAATTCACGTTTATAATATTAAGCAATTTCTCTGAGCGATTGTTTTTTAATTTTTATTTAATTCTTTTTAAATTTTTAATTAATACCTTTTTAATTTTTATTCAATACTTTTTTATTTTTTATTAAATATATACTTTGATTTAAAATAATACTAGATGCTGTTTATTATGCTTATTAAAATTACCCTATGAGCCGGTTTAAATTTACAAATACCTTGATAATTAATAAAATATCTCAATCTCAACGGTATTCCTACCTCCCTAATTCTGCTTATTAATATAAAAGTACGAAACTAATATCTGGAAAAAGTTTGAAAATAATATCTCAGAATACAAGTCGGGATAACACCGGAAAACGTTGAAAGTATAAAGAAAAACCAAAAATGGACAAAAACACGCTCGTATTCGGAATGTACTATGACGTACTACATTTACGAAACATGATACGGAACGTAATACTTCTATTTTCAAATAAAACAACGCATTTTATTCCAAAAATCCACATCACATTCATTCGCGAAGCTGTGAACTTTTGCGTTCAAATATTGAAATAGCCGCATTTTTAATAAGTCACAGCGTTCAACATACATTTATGTCTGTCCATAATCTTTTAAATTAAACCGTGTGTTCAAGTAAACATTAAAATTAAAAAAAGATAATTCTTGTAAAAAAAAAAACTCAAAGGCTTAAAAGTATGCGGTGTAGTGTCTTAATTATGTCATTTTGTATGTTAATCACATTTATATGCAATGTATGACAGGCTGGCGGCGCACGCGGGTTGAAAAGGCCCCTCTCATTAAATTAGTCCAGTGGTTGGAGCACTATGCCTTTACTTGAGTTACGCACTGATTGACGTAAGTGTGAAACTTGCTCTCTCAACCCGCGTATGAATTAGCGAACATTGCCTGAATGCCTTCTATAGAGGCAATAAACACGGAAGGAGAAATAGTGTTGGGCTCGTAGCTAATTTTTTATGTGCGCTTGCGGCACTGTAGTGCGCCAGTGTACATTTATGTCAAGAGATTATAAAATTTTGAAAATGCTTTATAATTACGCAAAAATGATGAAAAAATGTTTTCGAAGTATGGGGATTATTTTATTAAAAAAAAAATGCTTTATTTTTAACCGACGTTTAAAAAAGGAGGAGCTTCTATGTTCGACTGTGAGTATGTATCTTTTTTTTTTTCATGTAAATATTTTCACCGGATTCTTCGCCAATTGTCGATCGATTTTCAAAATTATTTTTTAAATGAAATGATCATTGGACTGCACAAAATCAGAACAGACTGAAATGCTAATTAATACTGATCCTTAATGTAGATAATAACATGACATAAAATCCTAGATAATTTGTGAAAGATTATTTGCTTTAGAAGAGAGTTATGAGCCCAAACTATTACATTTATAATTCCAATAAAAAATGTTTACCAAAGACAAGACAGTACATATCAAATAACTTTCAATTAATTAACTTAATATACCCTAATTGCTAATAAAACATGGTATCAGTATCCACTTAAACTAAAATTTTCTATTTAACAAGTCAAATGAGAACTTTGTACAATCGTTAACAAAAATAGTTCTTATTGAATAAATTAATGTGTTATTGGTAAGTAGGTGGCTCAATTATTGGTAAGATAATTATTTGAATACGTTATAATTATTTAGAAAACCAAATTTTCGGGTTTGTGTAGGTATAGATTAATATAACATATACACATATAAAATGTATTATATGATAGAACATAGATTTTTACCGTGCTTTATTAGAAAAGCACGATGAAAAATATATTTAAAAAAATAATGTAAAGCGGAAAATGCAACCGTTAATTTTTTACTAAGTAAAACATTTTTCAACAGTGTAAATGTTAAATAAGTTTAGTAAAGTAAAAAATGAAACCCATTTTAGAAGAAAAATTCAATTTCGAAGTCATCATGATAAAAAAAAAGAAAAAATAAGAATATATTTATTGCAACACAGAGTCAAGTTATTTGAATTCCCTGACCCCTGAGCTAGTGTTAACATGGATTTTATGCTAATTAATTTCATACAATTATAGAAAAAATTCATCGTTTTCCATCGGCGCTGTAAAGCGATGGACAACTTTCGATGTAAAGCTGTAAGCGTGATTTCATTTCACGCCCATCCCAACCACGCTCTGCCTCGCTGGTGAAAACCACCTTTAAGCTGTGGTCATTCGATATGATAATTATTCAGCCAATACAATTAATTAGCACTATGTTAACAATGTATCAACTTTCTATTACTGTAATGGCCCCATAATTATGTAAGACGAAACCTTGGCCGAAACTAGGTACGGCCGGATTGTTGGTGACTAAATGTCCGATATTAGGTTACTATTACTTACGATCAAAAACATTTGCAGGGTTATGCTTTGTTTGGTGCGTCCGAAGAAGCGACTCATTGTTTACCTTAGTTGAGTGGCATCCCCGTAGGTGCGGGGATATAATGCGTATATACTTTTAAGATAAAATAATAATACCAGCCTATTTTTGTCCCACTGCAGGGCAAATGCCCCTTATCATACATAAAAGGCACGAACATTAATCACCACGCTTGCTCAAGGTGATGATTGGCGATTTCAAACTTATTTAACTATAGTCCAATTTTCCTCACGATGTTTTTCTTTATCGATGTCATTGACTTCCAAGATAAACTTAGATGGAAGACCTTACATATGAATTGCAAAAATCATATTGGTACTTGCCTTCAACCTCGTGCATGAGACGCGGGCGCCTTAAGCGCTGGTCCATCACGACAATTTTTAAAATGTGTTAGCAAAATAAAGCAACCAACCATTCTTAAAAGTATTTTAGCTCAGAATGGCTTTTATAATACCTGACTGCAAAAGCTTAGAAAGAGACTACACAAAATGAGGGAAAAAATGCGAACACGCTAATAAAAGAACCTTGACGGCTACACAATAGGACTTTAAACTTAAGACGGTAAATAGCTGATCACAATAGGTTTTTAACTAAGCTTTGGAAGATGCCGCTATTATGACGTCATGTAACAACAGCCGGAAGCCTACGGCCCCTCCACATTAGCTAGTCCGCCGGGCCTCCGGTCCGATAGCTTCTGCTTAACTCAAATGAATCAGTGAAATCAGTCTTAAACCGCAACGCTACCGCAAAACTGTTTCCAAATCGCTTCCACGAATAGAATGGGAGATTTGACAATTAGAAAATAATGAAGGGTTGGCTTGGAATATTACCTAGATGCATATTCTGAATAACGTGAAAATTACAGAGAACTAGAATAAAAGAGAAAGCTTTCTTACAAAATGAACAACCTACAATCATTGATCAGACTCACAGCGCTTTACAAATATAAACCGAGTCAAAATTAAATCACAGAACTCAAATGAAGCAGTACATAACAGGTACATGGCAGGTAATAGTGAGCGTGAACGTCGCTCGTTTAAACTTCCCCAACACAAATATATAAAACCATAATGCTATATAATTGAGGCACTTGCATCTCGCGATACATTTATTCAAACGCGTCGTCTGAACGCGACAAATTATCGCGGGCGCCGACAAAGTGTCGCATGACGTCACATGACTAAAAACATTCCCAACGCGCCATTAAAAGGGAGAGATCTAGCACTTTTGTCGCGCTAACCCAAAGCTTTGCAATGCTCAATGATCCACTAAAGCAGTGCGCTAAATTGAGGGACAATACAAACCAACGTGCATAAGTGTACATGTTTTGGGTACCGCAAGCGTAATGCCGTGCGAATTATCTCGACCGGCGTTCTGTGAACGAGCAACTAATTGGTAATTGATTAAACCCATAAGCAATATGCGTAAGGTAAGTAGTTAAGTACATTGAGGAGACGTGAATAACAACATTGGATTCCTTTTACCAAATGATTTAAGTAAAGGAGTAGCAAAGACACAATTTGGAATTGGAATTTTGTAACTGAGCTAAAATTTATTTTAAAAACATACGGAACCAAGTTGTTACTAATATTACTACGCGACTGTGAAAGCGGCTTACACGCGGCTAGTGTTGGGTGTTATTAAAGGATACGCGGCGGCGCGTACCAACAGATAAACAAGTACAGTTAGACTTGTATAAAGTAAAAACGTTGCGCGGGGGACACGTGAAAGAGGGTAATCGCGGTAACGCTTACAAAACACCTTGTAAAAAACTTTAAAGCTTTATTCTGTAAGTAAAATCAGCTCAACATGACCTGACTGCTCCTTTTAATTTTAATTAAGGTTATCTTAAAGCCCTGTCGTTCATCCCAAAACCATACAAGCAGGAAAATTAAGCCACGTAATTCGAAAATACAAAACCAATAATAATGTGAACAAACAACATTTTTAATCAATCTTTGGGAGAAGGTGCACCTTGTTTTAACAAGTAACAATGTACTTACATTAATAAGTATAATGGTGGTCTGATTTCAGCTTTATGTCGAGTTCCGTTGATATATTATCATGTGGACTGAAAATACTTACCTTCCACGCGAAGGACTTTTGGTTGTTGTTGCGTTTATTGACACTTACCTGTAGACAAAAAAAATAACATCAATGCAATATGCATACAGATAAAACAAGAGACAAACTATTCAAACCGTTAAAGTCAACTTTCCTTTGCTATGAAGGGTAGTTTTTATTTAACAGATGAATAATAAAAAGAAAAAAAAATGTAATTCTTTCGTTTATAATTTCGGTTGCACTCAAAGAATACCCGCTTGCCTGCTGAAGATGGGCTGGGCTCTATGTAATTAGACCAATTTAAATCTTAATTAATATTAATTGTCCGACGGCGGAACGAATCTGTCGTATAACGTACGGTTGTGGAAAAAAGTCTTAATGAACATCTTGCATTTTATTAAATTAACGGTGCCAAAGAAAATGTTTAAAATTTTGAGTTTGGATCGCGCTCTTTCAACGGTCGGCAGGTCGGTGTCGTCTTTGCGAGTTTGAAGCGTTCTCGAGGGCACGTGTCGAGTTGTACGACGTTGTCGCGCTTTAAGATTTTTTCCCTCGACTGTACAGTAAAGTAATACGTACTTTTATCCTCGCCGTGCTCATTGTTGCCGCTCCAATACAATGCGATGCCCCCGTACTCTTAATACGGATGTTAACATTTATTATTCTATTAAATTATCCACTTGCCGCTGTATCAAGTTTATTTTGTAATACCATTCTTCATCAATGGAAGATTTAACATTATGTTTCAAGGCAACCGGCTTAGATTTGTGAGTATTGTCATATATTGTGGTTAGTTGTTGTTTGGTTGTTTGTTTGTCAATTTGAATAAACTTCCGGTTTTTTACTCTTTGTATTCTAATTAATTTTGATAATATTTTTTTTAAACTAGGATTTAGGTATTAAAAGGCTACAATTCAGCTAAGTACCTAATTATTGGGTAGATTTATAATTCGAGGACAAGACCAAATTAGAAACAATGAACACTAAACAATATCATTGAACTATAGTCTTATAAAATAATCAACAAATGGCGTAGAAAGTTGATCAGGAATTAACATTCATACAATAGCCGGCCCCCCCCTCCCCCAGACTTTTTCCATTCCTTCTTTACCTTACTATGTTATTAATTTAATTCACACCCGCGTTTCTTTCGTCTTCATTGTGTTAAATGCACCTGTAGTGGTGTGTTAGGGCTGTCGAATGCGTTTAAGTACTTATTTGTTTTTAGAACAAAGGATAAAAGAATGTAATAATAAAATTTTGAAAAAGTGGGCCAATTCTTTTTTCAAAAACAATCGTTTCGAAATAATTTAGGCAGCCCTGCCTGAATAATTTAAATTTCGAAATAATCGTTCGCTTCGTCGACAGATGTCGCGCTTTCTCTGTAACGGAATACTATTAACGTGTATGACGATGTGTCACACACGCGCAAGAAACCGACGAATGCGTTAAAAACTATTTCGACAAGTTACGGAAATAAAGAAAAATGCTAGAAAAGGTTTTAAGTTAGTGAGTTTTTGACAGCCCTGATTTTTAATAGTTCCTTGTATTTTTTCCGGTACTCTATGTTAGTTGTAGGTAAATTCATAGTTTTCATTTTGTGTTTGACTACACTAATTAGGACCTGGGGAGTATGGCCAGCAGTAGATGATTCTACATATAGCATCATCATCATTCAAATCCGAAATCTATACAGTTTTACTCAAGACCTCTTAAACATTTGGATTCATTATTAGTATTACATATAATTAATGTCAAATGTTTAATGAATACTTAGCAACAGCAGCGTAATAATTTGGTTACATATATTTATAAATTACCCACATTTACTTAACAGCTGTTTTGAGTTCTGCCGCATCAATGCGAGTAATTGCAAGAGCAGCAATTACTTTTTGTATGCAGATAATTCAAAAATTCATTCGAATAAAGCAACTTTTTAATTGACCATAGGTTCGCATAACAAACCCACAATGCACAGTTCATTGTACAACAAACCATTAATTATAATAAAAAAAATGTACAAGTAAAAGTATGTGTGGAAAAGTGGCACGCGTCTGATACAAAATAATGAGCCGCTCGGAAAATGGACCGCAACGCTCTGTAGATATAACAAAACAATGGATTCGAAGAAAATTTAGTCGTAAACAGTGTTCTAAGCGCGACTAAGTGCGGCGTTAATTATTAGTTTAAGTATTCATAAAAATGTACGTTTACGCCGACCCCCGAGGCGGAAGCCGGCAAAAAGTTTTATTTCAACTTTATTGTAGTACCACAGCTGGCGTTTCGGCGGTCCACGCGACTCGCGACTTGTCGGACGACTGTGTCTGAGCAGCGACTAGACGTGCGAACGATACAATGTTTAGGCATTAATAATATCAGCACTTTATTATCCCACTGCGGGGTAAAGGCCTTCTCATACAGAGAAGGCACGAGCATTGATCACCGCGCTTGTTCAAGGCGGCTTGGCAATTTTAGACATATATTAATTATAAGTCCAAGTTTCCTCATGATGTTTCCCTTGACCATAATCAGTCATGTCCTTGGTAAAGTTACAGTTGAAAAAGTCATATCGGTACTTGTCCGGTATCGAACTAGCAAATTCATGCATGAGATTATGTACGATACTGAATAATATCAAGTAGTCTCATGCATTACATAGATGATGGGGCTACCGTGCTGCTGTAGGTCATCGGAGATTTTCGCAGAAGCCGGTAATTTCAGTGCCCCACAAAGTCAAAACTCAAAACATTTATTTCAATTTAACCATTTACTTTTGAACTGTCAAGAAGTCGTTTAGTTAGTCAGAAAGTAGTTAGTTAGTAGTAGAGTAAACGGATGCCCTTTTCAATGAAGTTTTACAAAATCCTGGATTAAATTTCTTGTTACCTACCTCTATATTTGAAAACAATGCAAGTGAAGATCAATCATTATATAAAACATTGTAAAAACAAAATAAAGATATCAGCGCCATGGCCGTTAAGAGATGACTAAACCCAACTGACAGATCCTGTTGTTCCCGAACATGACACGTGGCATGTGCCAATAACATCCCGATTCAGGAATCGAGATGCCATAACCAGAGTTACGGTAGCAACCAGGCTAGAATCACGATTTGTAAACCACGTCTGCAAGGTATAAGGCAGAAGTTACGAAAATATCACAATTTAACTTAGTAAAATCAAGTCTTGTTTTGCAAATATAGCCTGTATATACATTTTTACTAATAAACAAATTATATAAATATTTTATTAAATCAGCACGCTGTCTTGTCAGTCTGTCATAGGGTTCGCGTCGTCGAAACACAACCCAAAGACATATTTTAATTTCGTATTCTGAGAATCGAAATATAAAATTCAACGGTGACTCCGCTTTCATTGGCCTTTGTAGAATCGAATGTTGCTCTTCCGTTTAGCTTTATTCCGTATGAAAAAAAGAATTCTTAAAAAGCTAAGGTACAATCACACACACAATTACTAAGGCTGGGTACACAACACAGGAAAAAAAATTGTGTATACGCTGTACAAAATATACAGCTTCATTTTATATGACGACTTGACAAAGAAAATATAAAAATATAGGTAAACAAACACATAATATTTGTATGTACGTACGCGTGTTCTGTATCACTCATTCTTAGTAACATCATTAAACCGCTAAAATGTATGGAACAGTTTTAATTTTGTTAACAAAAATAAACAAATTCAACAAAGCAATTGTAAATCAACTTCCAAGAAAATGAAAGAGTTATGTGTATAACATTTCTTCGTTTTTTTTTTCGTGCAAAACGCGAAGCAAGTTAAACCGCAATATATTTTAATACGTTTTTTTTTCTCCGAGCGAACGTCGCTTGACAGCAGGTACTATAAATAAGAATATGTAGGTACATGTCGCGTCGCACTGAATTATACCATCTGTCAAGCCATATTTGATGTTATTTGTATGAAAATAGATATCTATTATAATGTCGTATTAGGTCACAAGAAATATACGACGTGTGAAGTCGCGCTACTAGGTTTAAAATTATTCTGCAATTGACTATTTTCGCGTGGTTTTTTCACCTGCGTTAAGTGACGTCTTAGGTTACTGTTCCGCTCCCTTACGTTGTAGCGTGATATTATATAGCCTATATTGTTACTCATGAATCTGGCTAGAATACTCAATATTTTTTTTTTAATCTGACAGCCAGTTCCATTTATTAGCACGTTTAAACAAATAAACTCTTCAGCTTAGCTTCTAATCACACAAAGATTGTTCAAAGTCAAAGTCAAAACATTTATTCAATTGGACCATTTACAGGCTTTGTTGAATAGTGAAGTGTGCTAGAAGTGTCACTCACAGGTGTACAAAGTTTTTAGAAAATACTTGGAAAATCTTCTTTAGGAAATCTCGAAAACTGTTTGGCCTAAAAAGCTGAGATTTTGCTAAAAAAGAAGGCAAAAACTGCTTTTATAAATGTAAATAGTCGTTTTTTTACTGTACTGGGCGTTGCTCCTTTGCCAAGAGTACGTTTACAAACACATGTATAACTTCAAAACACACAAGAACTGCTTTTAGGTCATACAAATATACCTAATATTGAGCACGGAAATCGAACACACGATCCAGTAGCCAACCGTCAAGCGCATCAGCCTGTGCTGTCAATCCATTCAATCATTCCGACGTAATTCTAAAGCCTTAGTCTACCACTATCTTGTTTATCTCGTTTACATGCGCTTACACCTATTGAATGTAGTGCTAGTTGCTATCTTGCTAAATGAATACGTCAGAACAATCCCTATAGTTCCAAGCAAGCATTTGAGCGAAGCTCTAATAATTTTACTCGGCCTAATATGGCTAGGATTTGACTTCTTAAGAGCCATCGCTTGGTGACTATTGTTGGTGCTCGCTCTTTTCTTCGTACTTGGTTGCATTGTGCTTTGAGAAGATTTTAGGAGCTATTTCCTCAGTCTCGACTGAGGGTCAGTTTACAATAGTGACACAATAACGTTGTGATCAAGATAAAGTGTCACTGATGAACAATCTATTTCATCACTAAGCGTGTCATTGCATGGTACAATGCTCCTTTCATGCAGAGAAATCACGAGAATTGATCACTACTCTTGCTAAGCCGGATTTCGATTTCAGACGTATATTAAGTCTATATTACCTCACGATTTTTTTGGATTCATCGATGTCAGTGATGTCCGAGATAAACTTAGAACGCATTTCTTCTTCATGAGAATGGAGAGATGTATTGAATACCTAGGTATCGAATCCATAGTCTCATGCATGAGTTGTGGGCCTTAACCTCAGGCTCATCACATTTTTAACAACTATCTTACAATACACGTTGCGTATTATAAAAATAAAATAACACATTGCAAATTCGCAACAACAGACGGAGAGGTTTACAAAACAATAATAATTATAATGTACATATAAAATAATATAAATAACAATGAGGTAGATCGGATATAACGTTAATTAGTCTATTGTTTAGCAGTGAATGGTGGTGGCAAGAACTCGAATGAATGATGCAAGAACAGATACGATACGACGCCCGTGGCGTCGGTATAATAGCTGCGTATATTCTGTGACAAAATCCTTCCGGCTTCTGGTTTCAGGGTCGACTGCTAAGTGTGGGGTCCTGGATTAGATTCCCAGGTCAAGTAGAGTGTTAGGTCGGAGTGTATAGATCAGATAGGTAGTCGCGCTATGTAAAAAGCTGATATTCTGCTGCATCCGGTTAGACTGGAAGCCGATTCAACATAGTCGGAAAAAGGCTAGGCCGATTGAGTCGATAATAAAATACTATAGAAAATGTTTTATTTTATTTTATATAGAGTAGGTAATGTCAGCAGTCCCCTTAAGATCCAATATCTTCGTCCTGGCCGTTACTTGGCGGTCAGCACGGTATGTCTTTTTCTGCCATAATAACTTAAATACGTGCATTAAAGAAGAATACATTCTACGTCGCCCGGACGACAGCAAACAGACTGGAATAAGGTCTAGCAAATTGAGCAGTAATTACACGATGATCCTAAAGTCTGACTAGGCAATATTAGCTCATACTCCCAACTTATTGGTCTTGATGACAATTAACAAGATATTACAGCTATAAAGGCATTACTACAGTGAACAATCAATTGGTTGTCGATTAATCTGCAACAGATCACGGCGTTAATTAATTAGGCATGAAATCTGGTGGACACTTGAATCGCCACGTGAGACATTAGTATTCAATAAGTAATGGGATCTGATGGTGTAATAGTGATTAACTTAACAGTATCAGCTGTCATGTCAGTCGCATGCTCTGACTGCTGTAGGTACAAAAGTCTCTATGCAATGGGTGCCTGAGGCAGGCCCGGAAAGAGGGAGATAACCTAGACGCGCACCGTGAGGGCTAGTTCGAGGTGGTGAAAGAATATAATACGGGAGCCTTTGCCCAAAAGCGGGACATTACAAGCTCTTTGAAAAAATAGTATCAGCCTCTCGAAACCCGCTGCCTCTTGTGAATTTCACCACACCACAGCATTCATTGATAGATACAAAGTCGCAACACTTCATCAGTCGATCGACTAAGGACCCTAAAGGGTCTCAATTATGACTACCAACGAGTAAATATAACTTAAATTGTTCACGCACACTGCAATGTAACGCAAGATGCACACTGAGAGCAAAAACTAGATCATATACACAGTTGCACACCTCACACAATATGCCTTGTAGTTGCCGAGTAGGAATAAAAATAAAATGTAATTATAATTATTATTTGCCCGCATTCGTGTCAGCCCGCCATGTCTGTATTGATAGTAATAGTTAGGGGAACAATAAAATATACTTTAATTAGTGGCGACGTCGTACCATTCGGCAGGGCAACGACCCCTGTCGCGGGGCTCGTAAGAAGGGTACGCGGGACGCGATACGATACGACTTAACTATTCGACTAATGTGATGACAAGCTGTTTTTGAGAGTTTAACTTCGCGTGATTTCGGCGGATAAAACTTTGGTGTTAGCTGCTGAAGTTTAGGACGGGGTGATGGTTTAGATAAAGTGGTAGACGTGTTGTTGAATGGCTGTGAATTTGTACCAAGTAATGATAAGTTAATTTCAAATTATGTTTTATTAGTTTTTTACTTTTCAGGTAAGTAGTATCATTATGTTTTTCTTTTCTTTTTTCATTCTTCTTTATCGTGTGAGCAGTAAGGTTTTTTTTCGTTATATTTGAATGACTGCTGTAATAATAAAGGACAATTTTGTGTAACTCAAACTTACAATAAAAAGAAGGCACAAGTAAACAAACGTTGGTACAGAAAAGTTAATTTACACTCGGTAATAAATTAACCGCCATAATAAGTAACCCGCATAAACGGTAATATATTTAACAATTTATTAAAATACCTCCATGATGGAAAACTAGCTGCGTTGGAAAAAAATTAACAATCATAAACAATAACCTATCCGTAACGGTGGCGGAACGACAATCGTTTGCTATAAACAGGCTCAGACTAGCTTGTATAATTTGATGCAACAATGTTGCGATACGAAAAAAAGAACTGACCGCGACACTTGGCTGTTGCCAGTTTATTCTTTTTTTATTAATAATTTTTATATGAATTTTTAAATTCAGTGACTGTCCGTGTGTGCAACCAGCCCAGTTATAAGGCAATTGATATATGCAAAAATGGACAAGTTTTTAGTTAAATCGCCTTTTTGCTAATTTAACGGAATGTAGCAATTATTATAACTTCACGCTAGTTTTATATTGGGTTGTGAGCAGAATTCTAAGATCAATTAGCTTATCAGAGCCTATAAAGGCCATATTATGTTTTATAAATAGTTAGTTCTGTCCTTTAACGAAATGTCTAATTACACAAAATAAATATAATATACAAATAAATAAAATTGAAGTGTCTTTATTTGTAATGATGGTGAATGCTTAAATGATACTTATAGCAAAAAAACATGTTTTGTGTATGTCTATCTGTTTGTTCCGGCTAATCTCTTTAGCAGCTAGATTGATTTTGGAACGGAACTTTTTCTGGCAGACTGAAGACTGAAGATTATAAGAAGTAACTTAAGCTACTTTTATTTCAGAAAAAGAATTACAGTTCCTTGCCAAACAAAACATCGCCTATGATCGAGATTAATGCGAACGAAGTCGCAGGCATAAGTTAGCAAGCTAGTAGCAATACATTCTCAAACGGGGAAGCCTTTAAGTATAATTATGTCTATCTGTATATCACAGACTTTTTAATTGGAGAAGAATGGTTTGACTAATTTTCCGTTTTAGTAGGCTATTTTGCGCTATGACACAATGCCAAAAAGTTTTTACTCAAACTACTACTTAATACGACAAGTACGACATTCGTAAATCAGACGTACAATCTACTGCCCATTTCTACTAACACTAAGTGACAACTGAGTGTAATGCCGAAAAATGTTTGTTGGAATTTGAACTCTCGGTACTGAACCGAACGTTAAAAATTGAACGGTGCCCATTTATTTAAGTGTCTTTAAAGAGCGCATGTCATGGTTACGCCACAGTTAAAGCACGGCTATGCCACGGCAACGGAGCAGCTACGCCACAGCTACGGAACAGCTACGCAACGTTACTGCAGCGGCTACGCAACGGATAGCTCTGCTACGCGTTATCTGTAAGTATTCATTTGTTGATGTTTTTTGGTATGTAAAGCCTTAAAACATGTAGTATAAGATGTTAAGTGAAAAGTGGATTTATTTAAAGCTCCCTAGAACATTGGAAAGGTATGTAGAACTTTTCAAGATCTCATGCTTGAAGTTGTGGGTTCGATATCGAGCAAGTACCAATTATGTGACTTTTTCAATTCATGTCATTGTGTACTTTCTAAGTTTATCATGGACATCACTAACTTCGGTGAAGGAATCCTGGACTTATCAAGTCTCAAGTTGCTTCTCTGTATGAGAAGAGACCTTTGCCCTGCAGTGCGACAATAATAGGCTATTTATATCATTTGTCGGACCTGTTGGTCTAGTGGTTAGCGGCCCTGACTGCTATGCCGGAGGTCGTGGGTTGGATTCCCACCCAGGACAAATTTTGTGTGATGAGCATGATTGTTAGTTCTGTGTCTGGGTGTGATTTATCTATAATATGTATGTATTTATAAATTATATAAGTATGTATATCAGTTGTCTGGTTACTATAACACAAGCTCTGCTTAGCTTGGGATCAGATAGCCGTGTGTGAGTAGTCCCAAGATATTTATTTTATTATTTATTATTTTAAACGCATACACGATACGAAAAAAATAAAATTCCTAGTAAAAGGAAAAAAAAAACAGCTAAAACGGTTCTAAAAGTAGGTACTTTGCTAATAAACTTTCTAATTTCTGTAAAAACCTAATAAGTTAGTTGTACGAGTAACAATTACATTAGTCAATTGTTAATGACATTAGTGCAAACAACCGCCGCTTCTCTTAAAGATTTCAATAAAAAAATAAATTGATCGAATCTTTGTAACGCATGTACCAATTACCTCATACCGATTGTTAAATAGGCAAAAACTTATCACGGCTTAAATACTAATGTAATTTTAATTTTAAAGCTTGTTTTATAAAGTCGTAAATAACGCAGCAACCTTTAATTTTTATTGGCCCATTTGAATACAATTATAAATTATTTTTAGATTTGTTGTTACGTATTACTGACATTTTCACGTTTATTTGAGATCGAAGATAGGCGGCTTGCTGTGTCTTCACCTAACAAAGGGCTGTAGGCTTACTCTTGAACAAAATCGAGAATGAGATTGGAATCGACTGCATGTTTGACTACAGCGATTGACATGAGGTTGCCTTATAAATGAAAACGTAAATTACCAAATTTTAAAATATTAAATAACTCGTTAATTCTATAAATAAATGTCTTCTTATATTTATTGGAATTGAAACTGAATCGGATGTACATGTAATGTCGATTCCAATCTCATTCTCGATTTTGTTCAAGAGTAAGCCTACTGGCCTATTCGTGGGCCGAAGAATCCGTTGCATGCAACGTTGTACAGTTTGTTTACTAATCTCTAGAACTACTGGTCCGATTTAGAAAATTCTTTCACTAATAGGTAGCCACGTTTTCCCTTAATACTATAGATTATACTTGATAGTGTTAAAATATAAGGATACGTAAGAAAATGCACGCGACCACAGTCGCGGGCTTTCATATGTGAAAGTTTGTGAAGATGTTTCAATGTTTGGATGTTTGTCCCTCAATCACGCGTAAACCGTTGAACAGATTTGGATGAAAATTGGCATAAAGATTGACCATTTTCTAGATAAACACATAGAATACTTTTTATCCCTATAATGTGTTCCCTTGGGGTAATTGTTCAACTTTCCTCACGAAACGTTTCTTTTACACAGCAGCCTAAAGCGAATTGATATTGCAAATCTACCTAGCTTAAACAAAAATAGTTTTTGATAGGTCTACACGGCACTGAGCTTATAATTTATTCAGCAACAGCAGCCCTTCCTAGACAAAGTATTAGGTCTAGATTGGATTTGGCAACAAGAATAGCTATTGATTTAGGCGAACGTCTTCGAATGGAATGGGATAACCTTTATGCAAATTCTTTTTCCGACAAAAGAGAAGTTTGTTAGTCATTAGCGTGGTACATTTAACTTGCTCTAAGTTACTTCTTTGGTTACTGCTAAGCACCCGTGAGTCGTAGCGTGAAGTTATATAATCTATACTACTCCTCATGAAACTGGGTAGCATATACCAAAGATTTTTTACTATCGGACTGGTAGTTTCGTAGATAAGCGCCTTTAAACAAACAAACAAAACTTTTCAGCTTTATTGTATTAGTGCAGAAGTACAGATTGTTGGCGGTGTATTAAATACTAGCACTCTCCTCGCGACTTCGTTCGCGTGGTGTTTCTTACGGATACCTATTTTTTTTTAATGATAAAATTAACCTGCAGTATAGCCTATGTCACCAGGCGACAATGTAGCTTCCCAACAGTAAAAGAATTTTTCAAATCAGTCCAGTAGTTTCGAAGCCTATTCAATGCAAACAAACAATCAAATCTTTCCTCTTTATAATCCACTTGAAGAAGGTATGCGGACTTGGTACCTTTTAAACCGAGCCCTTTTTCAGGCATCACGTTCTGTTGGAACTTGGACCCTTACTAACTTTCGTTTAGCGTATTACTGAAATCCCTGTGTCTTTTTGTTGTCATACTTTATAAATGTGTTTCCTCAGAATTCTATAATTCTGCCTTTCCTCATTTTCTTCTTCGAAACAGACTCGTGTACAATAAAACAAACAATAATAAGGATCGCCTTGAACTTTAACCATCCGCGTACTTATATTATATTCATGGAAGAGGGGTCTGTTTGCATCAACCAGGGTTATGCAAACACAGGCCTATTTATCCTATTAAAGAAGCTTATTAGGGTCGATATAAACAACTTTAACTATGGGTTCAACCCTGAAATCGTGGGTAGACAGAAATAAAATAATTAATCAGTCATAACTGGTTTTTTTTAATCCTAGATTATTTGTAGGATTGACACTTTCAGTACGCTTAACGTTAGCTGTGACGGATTTGGCCCAGCGTTGAAATTATCAAATATGAAGTACCTACCTGTATCTATTTGATGCCCTTTGAGGTTTCCCCTTTCTATCTATAAAAAAGATAGGTACAAAAAACAAAATTGATAAATATATAAAACAAAATTGATAAAATATGTACAATTTATAAAAAAAATTGTACATATTTTATCAATTTTGTTTTGTTTTGAGTTTTGTTTTTTTTTATATCTATATTAGGTAAGATAAATATACATATACCTGTATCTATATTCAATGATAAAAGAATGGTAACTGAGATGTCAGTCTACAAAGGAAATCAGTGTGCTAATCAAAATAATAACAATAATATCAAACCATTATTGTTCCGCTGCAAGTCCCTTTTTATACTACAGACAAGGCAGAGATGTATCCATTAGTAAACCCACATTTGGCCAGTTAGGTTTATGTCCCGAGTAATAAGGGCCTAGCCTATTGCAACCGGGAACAAATCCAGACTCCGAGGCTGCTACTGAGAAATTCCAGATGAAAAATCCCAAAAACACTTTGCCCGACTTGGGAATCGAAACCCAAGATATGCTTAGCAATTGTGCTTTGCGATCACTTGATCAACAAAGCACTCAATTACCATTTATGAAGCTATATTACTCATGAAAGTTACAAACAGGACGTTCATATGACAGTCCTTAGTCTAACATGTAAAAAGGTTAGTCAAGAAAAAAGTTGTTTTGAAAATTGATACGATAATACGTCGAATCGAAGATACAATTTTCGTTGACCACTAGACCATGAAGCAGTCCTTATTCATGTTCAAAAATAAGTTATTTGAGTCAATCAAAAAGCGGAATGGTGTACGAGCTTTTCATTTGAACAGCCTCTAGCATTGATGATTGGAGATTTGTAATCAAGTTCCCCGAAAACTCTAGCTTTTCGCAGCCGGATATTGAAGTTGAGACTTTTTATCCCTATGATCCAATCAATACCATAAACAGTCAATCAAATGACGATTGCAGCGAACGGAAGTACAGTTTTAACGTTTCAAAGGCTGTGCAAGAGTTTTAAAAAGGACATGTTCATATAAAATGTTGTGTGTGCAATTAAAATGAAAGCTATTTAAATGAAGTTGAACTTTCAATTAAGAGGGGACTAGTTTATATGAAAGTTTAAATTTCTAGACGTTTCATGTTTCGTCATTATACAGCGTCTTTTTATGGTATTGTGCGCGTAAAGGGTTAAAACGTAGCCATATTACTTTCGCTCCTCCGTTTGTCTGTCTCTTTGTCACAGGACTGCATCTTTTGAACCGGAATATTTTTTTACCTCGGAAAATAAATATACTCCATTTGTTTAAAAAAAGGTAGCAACCCTATAGGAATCTGTACATTATCATGCATACTCAAAAGTAATTCTTTAAGATAAACTAAAAAGAAAGAATCGTTAATTCATTGCATATTTTAATCCAACGAGAAATAAACATCGAGTAGAGATATTAATATCTAGAAGACAAGTTCAAACACAGATTTCCTCAGATCAACAACTCGCCCCAGACACTAAACATAACTTTAATTAATCGCATTGTATGTACATAACCTTATATTAAAACAGTTGATTTCCTTAGCTCTGTTATAAATGACAATAGGGATTTATTCTCAAACTGAACACACGAACAAAATTGAACCCTAACACAAAATAATAAGAATCAAATTAGTTAAAACAATAAACAAATTTGCGATCTTACAATGATACGAGCGAGTTCAGTATTTAAAAGTTCGAAGCGTGATCGTATCGCGGCAATTGACATTGAGCTTTACTGTTATGTGCTAAGGTCGAAGTTTTCTTGGGATTATCTGAGAGTTAGACTGTATGGTTGTGGTTTGTTAGGATCCATTACCAACACGATCAAGTCACACTGTAAGATTTTAAGTTGCTTCTCGCAAAGTTTTTATTGAATCGCTTTTTGAAGACACAGTTATATGTACTCTATTCGTAGAAGTTAGAAGATAAGGTTAGAATATACGGGAAGAAAACCGCAGAATAATATAATATGGCGGCAAGTATTTAAATCGAATAGAAAATTGTCTACAAGAAAAATGGAAAAACTACCTTTGCTGAACAATGAAAGTAACATTCATGTTTCCTTTCTGTTGTTCAGTCAAGTGAAGTGAAAACGTATTTTCAATATTGCCTTACGAGAATAAAATGAGACTAGTTCTCCGGATGGGTCGAGACTCGGAAGTTGTCTGTGGCAACTCGAGCACAACCTTTGATCCTTATTGAAAACTAAAAATACATTTTAATATTTTTCAGTCGACATTTTGGTATTGAAACATAAAGGTTTGCTTGCAGCAAGTAGCTTATAGGAATCTACTTGCTTTTTATATAAAGTGTAGGTACATACTTTGTAATCTATGTTTAGGTTAATTATAATAAAGTAGTGTTCAATTTTGATTTTAAATAAAACACCATCTGGCAGAAACAAAAAACTGAATGGGTAAATAGTCAAAAGGAACTAAAAACCTATTGAGCAGACAAATTAAACTTTAGTTAAATATTTTAAAACATATTTTTTAAATAACATTTTATAATTACAAGATATCTTACATAATTTGTAACATTTAATCTACTATTATACATCCGCTCAGTTTTAATAAGCGAATCAGTTTAGCATAAAAATCTTATTACGTTTTGTTATAACACAAAATTATGACAGAGTTATTCGTGTTCCTTCACTCATTACAAATAAAAACGTGCAATTATTTTAAAAACGACGCCATTAATTACGTGAGCTGGCCACGTATTAAATTAAAATTGTTAAAACAAATAGAATTGTTTTCACAAAAATTTGCTCATGCGCCTGGTGTCTAATGACATTAACGAACCATACATCATTTGTAAAATACAATAAATTAATTAAAATAAGCGTGTTCGCACAAAAAAACTTTCGGAGAAAAAAAAAACTTATACTGTACTCCGCCAATTGTGACACTAATGACATACAAACATTTCGTAGCTGCCGCGCGTCCACCCGTGTGGAACGATCCGACTCCCACATACCTCATTTGTTATAAGCCACATTATAATCACACATTGTGTTGGATAATAAATAGAAAAAGCGACAATAGAAATAACGAGTCACAAATAGGCATCTAATAATGAAATTGTATTGCATATAAATATATGGTTATATATCGTGTTTCTCGCTTCGACGGACCGTTTAATAGCCGCTTGTTGTTTATTAGCGATGCTTCCTGGTCGCTGGGACAGCGTTCGCACCGGCTGCTATCTTTTAAAATGTACTATCATGCTATTATACATTTAATTTGACGTTTTGAAGCTGTGTATGGAATGGACTGTTTAGGAAGCAATTGTCGCAGTACTGATAATGTCTGAGTTATTTGTCCACTCTTTTTTCTCTCTCATTGTTTATTGTTTTCCTTTTTTGTATTCATGGATTCGTATAGTCTTATGTCTATGATCCAATATCCATCATGACATTTTGTAGATCAATTAATTAAAAGTAAGTAATGAAGAAACACTTTCAAGTTTTTAGTCTGCACTTCCGAATGTCGATGATAAAAAAACAAAACGAAAATAAAGTTATGGTTAGGTACTTTTGTGTAGGTACCTAATATTGATCGATTAATGTCAACACGGGGTGTTACTGCACTGTCACCCTGTATATGCATAAAAAACACAATTTAATTTATGAATAAAAATACAGGCTGTTACTATAGCTTTTCAATACACAATAAAGTATAAACATAAAGAATACTATTAAGAAATTGTTTACGACGACATAAAAAAACGCGTTTGTCGCGCGAGGCGTGTAGGAATATTATGAATATATATATTTTTTTATCGTAAATGTACCTAGGTATATAATTAGAAAACATTGGTCCTTATTTGGGCTAAGCGACGCGCAAGTATGTAGTAAGTTCAAGGATTGCAAAGTACCGGATGTAACGCTAAAGTATAAATAAAATGAACGTTTAAATGTTTTATATGGGGAAGGGCGAAAAACGTGCACAGCTGATGAAGTCGTAAGGGCGGCTGCAGACGCACGATTGTGGTGATCGACTTTTAATCGAGCGATTTATTTTAATTATGGCGAAGTATTGATTTTTCTGTGTCTACGTATTTTACGATAATCAGTACTTAGAACGAAAAACTTACTTGGAATATTATTTAAAATACGACTAACGTGACTAATTTAATAAGCTTTTCGAAATAAGAACCAAGAACCTAAAGCTAATTCCGTCTCTTGAATAAATTTAAAATTCCATACATTTCCTACCATGACAAACTTTAAGATAACTAAAAAATTCTACCATCATAATTATCTAATCAATTACAAATTCGCGATCCCATACACTGATTCTCAATAAAACTTAAGATGTCTACAAACTTAAAAACGGATCAATAGTTTGAATACAAACAATGCTGGTTACCATGCAGACGGTACCGGGTGGAAAGTACTTGCGCGGGGCTCTTGTATTTTTAATATCCCCCGGCCCCCACCGCCCCGCTTTAACATAATATAAAATTATAAACGATATGAATCACGATAATGTTCCGTGAGCCTGTGTGCGCGGCCAATTCACAACTTTACCGGGCCCTGGGCGTACCCCCCATGCCTCCAGCCGCCCCTGCTGCACCCCGTCACAGCCCCGCGCCTTCAGTAGCACAACTACTCAAGCAAAACAGATAACCAAGCAGCGTCTTTTATTTTCATCTATATTTAATGACATCTTAAAGAGAAGTTACACACTTTCAAGTAAAAGAGTGCACGTGTGTATTACTAAAATGTGTGTTTATAATTCAATTGCTATCTTCGTAAAACCAGCTGTGAAACTAATGAACTCGCCTCCTAACTCAATAGATACGCGGTGATTAAGCCAAAAGTTATTTTGCTTGTTAAAATTTATCTAGAGAACAATACATTGGTCAAATATTAATCATACTAACTCATAAGAGGAGAATCGCACGCGGAAGCGTTGACACGCTGATCGATAGCACACTGTGACGCCGCCCCGCGCCAGCAAAAAGAAAAGTTTTATTTTTATAAGACAAGAAATTTATTATGGCTGATGCTCGTGTCGGTTTCGCGTTTCTTCGGAAATAGAACGTAAAATGTTGTTCGCATCGATCCGTACATTCGCGTAATTTAAGCGGAGTAGTGAAGAAAGCCTAAATGTTCATTTACAACTTAATAGTTTTGACAGAATTCAATTTTGGGGGTCCGGAGCTAAGCCGCATCACTCCTGTAATGAGAGAGATGTAAAGAGGTGTACCCATTAGTACACACACATCTCGCCAATCTTGTTTTAAGTCCCATGTAATAGGTGGCGAACCTATTGCGATCAACCGGGCACAAATTCAGACTCCGAGACTGCTACTATGAAATTCCTGATGGAAAAACCCAATAACATATTGCCCGACCTGAGAATCGAACACTCCACCCACTTGACCAAGAAAGCAGTCAATTATCATTTATGAAGCTATATTACTCATGAAAGTTACAAACAAGATATTCATACGATAGTCCTTAGTCTAACATGTATAAAGGTTACTCAAGAAAAAAGTTGTTTTGCAAATTGATACAATAATACGTCAGCTCGAAGACACAATTTAAGTTGATAGTCAATTTACTAAGTTATCATTTTCCTTGCACATACAGAAGTCTAGAGCAATAGAAGTTGTTAACTTTTCGCATTTTCGTTAAGGCTTAAGATAAATGTTAAGGAAAATAATGTAATTACTTAAGCCCCACGTAATGAGACACAATTGATTTTCTATTGTTTTGTCATACCAGTATGACGGCCGGGCCTTTAGCGGATAAGGCGCTTTACACACGGAGCAACTTAAGTTGAGGCAACTATCAACTCTTAAAAAGTTTCCTGTAAAAGTTGATAGTTGCTATAACGTTTACGGTTGCCGCAACTTCATGGCAATCTGTGAGCAACTTTCATAGCTGAGTTGCTTAATCTACGCAGCGATCATCGTTCACGGTATAATATTAAACAGTTACTAGTTGCGGGAATTAGGAACTAACTTAGTCATCGATTGCAGCAACTGAAAACTGTTGACGATCGCCGAAACTCGAATTGCTATGTGTGCGCAATCCAATTGAAATATATTTAAACAGCTAGTTGCCAGCTAGTTGACAGTTGCTACTATAGTTGCTCTGTGTGCAAAGCGCCTAAAAGCCTAAGGTTGGAATACGAAAAGATAAACGCAACACTATTTTCGTTGTAGTTGTAATATCACAGTCCCTTAATTGATATAAATTATGTAACAAAATGATGATCGTTAATTCGTCGCAAAGTGCATTCATGTCTACCTGAAAGGCTGAATAATGAAATAGGATTCGTAAATGACTTGGGATCGAAAAGTTCTATTTTTATTACGAAGTGTCTGTAGTGTGAATACTTCATGTAATTTTAGACTTTATTTCTTTTCGATCTGTGTTACTTTTTATTTGATAAAACCCGTCAAGTGCGGGTCGGACTCGCACACAAACGGTCCCGTACAATCGTATTAGATTAAAATATTATAGTGTCTCTTGTTATCTTGTATGAGAAATACACATTCTGTAAAAAATTCAACTCTCTATCTATTACGGAATTACGGTTCCTGAGATACAGCCCGCTGACAGACGGACGTACAGCGGAGGCTTAGTAATAGGGTCCCGTTAGCACCCTTCAGGTACGGAACCCTAAATATAACCTAATGTTTTTTTTTAAAATTCTTTGGTGTCAATTAGTTCTGTTTTTATTATGACGTGTCGGTGTGAATGACACTCATGTTTTATTTCTTTGAAATCAGCATAACTTCATAAAAAAAAGAAAAGGAAATTCTTTACATTTTTTTGTTTTTTTTTTATTACAATCCTTTCTTTCTTTTGCATTGTTCTTAAAGTAACCCTACAATGGTACAGACTTGTCTAAAAGTAACTTGTATTCTATTCGTGACTTGAAATCTTCCAAAAATACCTACTTATCTAACTATCGGGAACCACAGACTCCGGCAGAAACTAAAAAAACTTTAGCTTAGAACAATATAGGTATATCTCTAGCAGTGCATATTCACATGCACTTTTTCCACGGCAAAAAATAGTACAGTCTCCGACAAAAGTACCGTCACAAATATTTTTAATACGTGATTTTTTTTAAGTAACAAATTTTGTTCAATTATGGAAATTCTGAAACAAGTAGAAATGTCAGAAAAAATATACTGCTGATACTACTACTAAAGATGATTTTTTTGTCTTCTACATATTTTATTTTTATACGTCCTGACGAAACAGAATTGAAATGCAGAAAAAAAATGTATAAAAAGTTTTAAATGAATCATTTCTTGCGTTTGTTACACGTTAAGCAAGTTTTAAAACATTGGCTTGGACAAGCTCGGGGTTCGCGATATTTCGGAGCTTCCGCCCCTATTTTTAACGACCCATCCGCCGCAAACGGTTGCTGCTTAACCTCGAATATTGATCGATGTGATGACTTGGCATTATACATCTACCGCGATCAACCGTCAAGTCATAATGTGGGTACCTACTTCCTATCATACAGAGCCTTCATAAAATTACATGCGAAAATAGAGAAAAAAAAAAGAACAGTTTGTTAATAAATAAATAATATTTAGTAACGAAAAATTATCAAACTTGGTTAGTTAGTACAGTTTTTCCTGTAAATATATTGCAAACACCACAATAAAGATTTGCAAAAAAAAGCACAATTTTAGATCATTTTTCTACTACGTACTCAAATTATTATCTATAAGAAAGTAAAAAATAACGGAAGGTTCCCACGGGGGACCAGAATAACCCCTGTGGTGAATGGTATAAATTTGCACCACAGCGCGAGATCCCCGATGACCTAGTAATGCATAGATATGCTGTAATTCATCTTATTTAATACAAATATATTGAACTACTGCCAAATGCAAAAGTAACTCGGCCATTATGAGAGTGCTCTCTTATTTATTGTTTACTTCGATGTGTGTGTAAACGCACACATACTATGTACAGACACATACAGAAATTAATAATGTTGACAAAAAGTCCAACAAAAAGTCACTTGCGTTACGGTACAGTCGCGCAAATAAACCAAACGAACTTTTCATTTTAAAATAACGCTTTAAACACAACAGATTAATACTTCGATCAAACAATCCTAATTTTAAATACTCAACGTATTGTATCGCCTTCAAACCCGAGTATTCCCGACGGGCTCCGAGCGTCGCCGAGCGCCAGCATAATGCCGGTGCAAGCCGCAGACATTGTCAGTAATTGCCGGTGCCGCTATAATCGCACTTAATTACAACTATACAACTCACAATCGCGCTCGTTTCAAGTATTCATTATTAATATTAATTCGCGATAAAAACAGGTTTGGTCTCGAAGCCCGATACGAGAGTTCTCATTGCGCCACTTATAACTCAAAACCCGTGTCTTATTTTAAATTTAATTATAGAATAATTTACTTTGTGATTTAAAACAATAAAATTAACGACGGCCGTTTTGTTCAATTATAATATAATGTTGGAATTAGCTGTAAAATATAATTGTTTTACACAAGTCGAGCGAGCAGACACTAAACACAACATTATGTAGCATGTTTAATTTTTTACGTCTTATTGAATGACATTTTGTATGAAACCGTTGCGTCAATGGCATTATTTATAATCGCAGTAATCTAAACAACATATTACGACTTAATAACAATACTACATTATTAGACACATTAAAAAGTAACTAATACGTCAACACAGAAACATCTGTGATACCAGTTTCGTAACATTTAGTTAATTTTAATGACATAACTACAATAAAATTAAATGTGTTACAGTTAAACAGTACAGACGGACAGACAAAGAAATTACGCATACCGAATAAAAATTCCATACAACATTTTCATTTTATCATCTAAATCGGCGTTTACGACGGGGAACAATGCCGTGCTCCGAACCAAACAAAAGTGGGACGCAAATAAAGAAAACAATAAAATTAGAATATATAAACACATAAAAACTGGCGTCCAGAATGTTCGCGGTGCGGCGGCCAGCGCATGCGCCCGGCGCCCACCGCACATTACATCAAATAAATTAATATCAACTCCAACTGTACATACGCAAGCGAAGGGTTCGTGTTTATTTGAAATAACTTTTTTTAGTGTATTGTTTGTTTGTACGACGTGTTAGTCCTCCGAACACTTCTTCTTTACAGCACTATTTTGAGATACGAGTGTGTTCAAAAGACACAAGCATTGTATCATGGGGGCTTTATTACCTTCCTCAACAACGCAGAATGGATTTTTAAATTACGTTCCTAATTTGTACAAAATGGTAAATCTAATGTTTTTTCAGCGACTGTACTGACCAGTAGGCGAAATAAAACAGCGCTGATTTAACGGCTAAGTACAATCGCGGAAATAACTTTAAAACATTCAAGGTCGTTATAACTAATGGAGTTGTACCTATAACAGTCCATATTATTTAACTCTAATACAATACAAAATGGCTAAAACACAATCCATAATCAATCTAATACGCGTAAATAGTCCTAAAAGTGGTTGTGGGCCGTTGAATATTATCTACAAGACAGTCCAGGAGTGAAAGTGATCAGTGTAATACAAAAACAGCCGTAATACAATAGAAATAGAATACATTTTGGCAAAATTACGATGCCATAAAGTTTAAGTGGTAACTGCCGTCTGTGTACGGTCGACGCGAAAAGTGCTTGTTCGGGGAAAAAGCTGTAATGAAAACAGTTTTGAAATTGATATAGCAGATTCTTATCTTCTATTACGTCTACTCGTTGTTTGCATTCGATTTTAACAAGATTATCAGACTTATTTTTGTTTAAAATGAGTTTTCTTTTATCCCTTTTCGTACCTTAACTCCTATCGTAAAAAATAATGTACAATTTAATAAATTATTTTTGGGGTATTGAAAATGCACTAATTTTGCCTTATAAAAAGTTATACCAGCCTTTTATCATCCCACTGTGGGGCAAAAGCCTGTTCTCATACCTAGAAATCACGAACATTGATCACCACTCTTGCTCAAGGCGGATTGGCGATTTCAGACATATACATATTAATATAAGTGCAGATTTCCTCAAGATGCTTTTCCTTCAATGTCAATTATGTCCAAGATAAGCTTAAAAAGTACATATGAATTGAAAAAGTCACATTGGTACATTTTTTAGCGCCAAGTTAAAGCGTATGAATAGATATTGTCTTTATTGAGATCGACAATGACTAACCATTTATAAAAATTATTTCAAATGAATTTTGATTGTCATTCATTAGGTATGCATCTTAAAAATAGCTCACAAAGAGGTCAAGATCGGGGCAGAAAGACTAATTTATAATCCCGATGACATAATGGCCGCTTTTTTCGCACAATGTTAATTGGATGTTTATTTCCACATACACGTGAGATCGTTTTCCAACAAAATATTTTGTTCGTGCGATCGGTAGAAGCGTGTCGTAACTTTTGATTTAGTGTTATGGCCTATTTCTTTTATTAAATTGTCTTATGACACATGTGATTGCCAATTTTCGTTTCACGTTATTATATTGTCATAAAAATAATTATTAGATGAATGATATGTTTAATGTAAGTAAATATGTGTGAAGTCTAAATAGACGTTTGTTCGTAGTACTGGTGCGCTGATCATTTGAAATAGGATTTCATTTTTATTTGTGTACATTTAAAATTATTATGCACATCATAATAATAACCTTATTTTTAACATTGACATTGACAATCGTTGCGGGAGCAGCAATATTTTTATTTTTATACTTTTTTTTTAAATATATACCTATATTATTTGCCCTGTTTTTAGTTATTGGTAAAAATATGTACCTACTCATTAATAAAAAATGTGAAAACTTTATAATAAATCCTTTTCAAAATTTTAGTGCATGTTTTATTAATATGTTGTGCATTTCTGCCCACGACTGTACAAGTTACAGTGAACGGTGCGCTACGTATACTTGTATCAGATAAAATTATTCAAATGATACGATCTATTGTGTTTCAGCAACAATGATAAATAATAATATTATTACATATGTATTATTGTAAATATTTATGTAAGTAGGTTTACGAGCCTTACCTTACGCAGATGTAAGGTTGATTTGTAAATTACATACATGCGCAGTGATTGCAATAATCTACAGAAAATTATTATCTTGAAACGGAAATGTAAACAGAATGCTATTCAAACAAAGCGAGATGAATTGTGTGGTGTTGTTTTATAGTTTCTTTATTTTAATTATTATCTAATTAAATTGTTTTATTTGAAATTCACGTAAATTTCTTGTAGTTGGTTAATATATTTTACAGACGACGTTTTTTTTTTATTTTTCTTTACTAAATTTTTTTTTGTTTTCAAACGATTACTTTGCTAGTGTAGATATCTAATTTAAATCAATTAATACTCAGATATTTTAAAGTTACAATTTTACAAAAAGATTTGTGTTTTGTATGTTAGCGTAAAAAATAACAGCTCATATTTTTACGCGCGACTGTACCTGCCCTTATCCAGGGTTGCCAACCGTTATATTTGCCCAGGACATGACCTAGATTCTGTTATTACCTGGGATGTCTGCCTGGGATGTCTGCCTATTCTGTTATTCTTTTTTCTCACCTTTTAAACCTTCCCTAGATTTCCACGACCAACATCCTAGGTTTTTGAAACCAATCTAAGTTTAAGAATTTATTACAAACTATAGTAAAAATCATTACTAGAAATTTATTCAACCTATTTGCTACGTAAAAATTTAACTAAGCGTCCTGTTTTTAAACTTAATTGTCATCTTCAAAAACAATATAAGGTATTTTAATATTACTTTGTAATTTCTGTTGTTGCATTTTCAACTCTCAGCGCTGAACCGACCGTTGAAAATCCAACGGTGCGCCCGCAGGGTTTTCCTACGTTAAATCCATTTTTTTTTAAATAACGAGTTGTCAACCCTACCCTAATCACTATACTAAACAATGCATCATGGTTGTCAACCTTGCATCTTGAAATAAACCCATCAACAGTTACTCAAAGTGTGACGTCACAAAGAAAATATATTAATATGTTGAGGTAGTTTCACAATTAGATAACATTGTTTTTCTTGGTCTGCATCCAATACATTTTAGATCACACTTTAAATAATTGAAAGGCGCTATAAATGTGAAAGTCTCAATGTTTGTGGGTTTGTATGTGCGTTATTCAAAATGGCGAAACAGTACGTCTGCTGCGCTTCGTGCCGCGAGTTTGATTTCAGGGATGTTATGGAGCAAAAACTATCGGATATCCGAATTAAAAATATATCCGTAACCGTATCCGTATCACAAGTTTCGGATAGTTTCGAATTTTCGGAGTCATAACACCAAATTATTATTTACATACTATTTATGTTTATATTTGACTTCAATCCGAAACTATCCGAAACTAACGGATAATCCGAAATAATTACATATTCGTAACCGTATCCGAAACCGATATAATTTTGTTTTAATATCCATATCCGTGTCTAGATCCGAAATATCATATCCATAACATATCTTGTACAAATATGGCCTACAGATCAGATAGTTGTTCCGGGTTTGCCTGTTGTGAATGTGAGTTTATATGTTTGTAAACGTATCAAAGGTACAGGAGAAATGTCTAATAGGACATCGTTTAAATAAAAGATTTGAACGAATTGTCATACTGCTAAGTTGAAAGGATACATTGTATTGTATACGAGTATGTTCAATGTTGACCCAGAAAAAGATATGGACGACTGCTTGTAAAATTATAAACAAAGCACAAACAATATTGAGTTCTAAGAAATTGTAATTAACGTGATTCTAAAATAAAGTTGCATTCGTTCTTATTGTAAACTTTTAATTTATTGACAAAGGGGTACATTATAATAATAAATAAATAATAAGAATACCAGCCTATTACTGTCCCACTCCGGTCAAAGGCCTCTTCTCATACAGAGAAGGCACGAGCATTGATTACCATGCTTTCTCAAAGCGGATTGACGATTTCAGACTTATATTGTCCTGATCAAAGATATATCCTCAATATTTTCCTTCACCTATGTCACTGATATCCAAGATAAACTTAGAAAGGACATAAGTAATAGAAAAAGTCATATTGTCACTTGCCCGTGCTCGGTACGAACCCACAGCCTCGAGCTTGAGAGACGGACGCCTTAATCACAGAGCTATCACGACATTTTCAAAGGGCTATTTTAAAAATCTAAAATCGCCAGTTTTTGCCAAACTTGACATTTTTTAGGTTCCATTTAGTCTATCAACAAAACCACTAAAGGTAAAGACTCATTTTATAAAATACAACACAAACTGCAGATGCACAAACATCAAAAGAAAATTAAGCTTTAAGATTAAAACGTGTAGGTCTGTATTGGCACAAACGTACTTATTGTAAATGTACTCGTAAGTTACCTCGCGTACATTGCATTGCAGAATCCCGCATCCATCTATCAGATGTTGGAGCATTTAAATAATATTATAAATTACAATTACAATGTACAGTGGAGTCATCGACCTTAGAATATGAAACGTCTAATAGTGCGCACACATTCAAGTACCCACGCACACAGACAAGTCTTATGAGTCACAGTACCCAGCTGATCGAACAGTAGGACAACTGGTAAGTTTGTAAAGTAAAATTGCCGTTGGCGGCGCTCAACAAATTATTTTGCATAATATTTAAATCTAATTAAGACTAAAAGTTCTTGTGTTTTTAAAAAAGGATATTATAACTTTACCCACGTTTTAACGCTGAAAATATCTATACTAGCCATCCATACTTAATATTATAAATGCGAAAGTAACTCTGTATGTCTGTTACGCTTTCACGACTAAAACACTGAACCGATTTGGATGTAATTTGGTAAGGGGTCAGTTTGAACCTGAATATAGGATATAGGCTAGACTTTTTATTCCACGACTTCGGCTTTATAATTATCGTGAAATAACAGAGCTTATTATACACTAACATTGAAATAACCACAGCATTGTAACGTTATTTTACTTCACCAGAGTGGTTTTTTTTACCTGCGTTTGTTACTTCATTGGTTACAGCACTGCTACCATAGGTCGCAACTTGATGCAATATAGCATAAATCTGGCTATGATATTTAAAAAGATCTTTTCCATCGGACTGTTAGTTAAAGAGATCCGCACGTTTAAACCAAAAAAGAAAAAAAACTGTACTTTTAAACCGCTCATTCCAAACAAAATCAAGCTCAGTTTCGAAAAACGGAGCGAAACATGCCGAGTACAGGCAAAGTCATTGTACTCGTATGTATTAATATAAAGCAATAACATTCTAATACAGGGACCATAAATGAAATCGACCTTCGCCACGAAACGTCTTCTAAGTTCTTTATGGAACGTCAATGGGTACACCGCAATGCCTAAGATGTGTGATGCTGTGTGGATGACAAGAAATGATTTTATTAAAACGCATGTGGTTTTAAAATGATCATGGTTATAGCTCGATTGTTTGCTGATTTTGTACCGAGTTTCTCCAACCTTATTTAAATTCAGTAATTTTTACCTAACTTTAATTTTTTACTAGCGTTTGACCCCGACTACGTCCGCGTGGAATTTTTCACCGCCTTAGGTGATTTCCGAGATGAAAACTATTCTATATTCTTCCCCGGGTCTTAAACTATCTCTATGCAAAATTTCACCTAAATCGGTTCAGCGGCTTAAGCGGGAAGTGGTAACAGACAGACAAACAGACACACTTTCGCATTTATAGGTAATATTAGTATGGATTTTAATCAATCTGCCTCTATATTTTTTGAGTGGGACAGTAATAGGCTGGTTTATGTCCAAGTTTCCTCACAATGTTTTCCTTCACCGATGTCAGTGATGTCCAAGATAAACTTTATAAAGTAACCATGTCAGAGGCCCTTAAGGCGGTCTAGAAAATGACTCTAGGGTGTGTGGGCTCGTGAGACCTTACTGGCCACACGATAAAGAAGAGAAAGAAGATCAATCTGCCTAGCCTTTTCCCAACTATGTTGGGGTCAGCTTCCAGTCTAATTTAACCGAATGCAACTGAATACGTGTATCTTATATGAAGCGACTTCCTATATGACCTCCACAAATATAACTGGGTAATACGATACCCCTTGGTAAGACTTGTTGTCAGACTTTCGGGCTTCTGACGACCCGTAACGACTGTCAAAGATTTACCTATGACAGCCGGAACCAACGGCTTAACGTGCTTTGCGAGGCACAGAGGAGTCTCCGTGTGTAAAGTAAAGATGGTCCTGATGAACCCTGGCAAGTATAGCTTAACCTGATGGCTGGACCCATGCGGCTGTTATTACTTAGCCATGAGCTCCCTTTTTAACCGACTTCTAAAAAAGGAGGAGGTTCTCAATTCGGATGTGTGTATTTTTAATTTCAAAGACTGTTAAAAAAGCTCCGCCCGAAGTTTTGCCTGACACGTTCCTAGCACGGTCATGGCATGGTACGTTATAAGTAGTTGGAGACATCTTAAATCTATACTAATATTATATGTAAAAAGTTTGTTTGTAATTTTGTTTGTAAAAGGTAATCTCTGGAAGTACTAGTCCGGTTACTAATCCTTTCTCTGATAGAAAGCTTCATTATTGCAAAGTGTCATAGGATAAATTTGATGGAAAATTTTACTTCGACGCGGACGGAGCCGCATGCAGAAGCTAGTTAGTTGCCAAATAATCGAAGCTACATTTTTTTAGTCTAGGCATGCCATGGTACAATCATTTAAAAATATAATTACATGTAACAAAAAGTACTTAACAATTCAAAACAATAAGAATTGTCTCATAAATCCTTCATCTTAGTTGACAAATGAACCATAATGTGAATCGTCTCAGTAACAGACTGTAAGTAAAGGCACTCGCACACGCAGCATAACAATGTGCGGAGTATAAATAGTTTGGTTATAACATAAAAAAAATTATAAAAAGAAATTCGAGCTTTTACTTTAAATAAGTAACTAAAAGGTTCCCAGTCATGGTCCAGACAAAAAAAACACAGTAATGGGAAAGACATCACACTTCCGGCTTTATTAAGTGTATTTTTAACAACGTAATATTTATATTTTAGTGTTTTAAATAGTAGTTGATAATTGTTAACAAACCCATTTTTAATTTAAACTTATATTTTTTCACGAAAATCAAAATAGAATCAAGTTTCACTTATTGTGATATCTGATTTATGGTCGAAGCTCTGGTTAACTTAACACTTTTATCAACTGTGCCTGAAAAGACACCATTGAGAAGTTGACGCCACCAATCAATTGAAATACGTTTTATGGACTGTCAAAACCGCGATGCCCTCATAGACTTTGTATGGCAATATCGAACAGTGACGTCACTTATTTGCTAAGTCAATTATATTACTATTTATTGATTTTAAAGCCACAAAAAATCTATTTTCACTGTAAATTGAAAATTAATCGAGTTTCTGCTGAAATAAAGTGTTTTGTTTTTGAAAAATAATGTCTTGAAATTATAATAAATATCTAAAGCCACTTTCGCTTCGAAGAATGAATATTTTTATTCCTGTTCCAAGAGTAATTTCCTTACATTAATGGTAGTTTTTTAATAACCTTGTTAGGGCATTATAGTACAACACAAAATTTCAGTATGATATTTTATTAATGTTGTGTCTGTAGCGACCTTAAGGGATTGCGCGTAAAGCTTTATCATTTTATCAATGGTTAATGTATAAGCTGCTTTATAAACGCACAGACGGTTTAAATGTTGGTCGATTTAACAATAATATTATAGATACAAAAGTCAGCTGGAATATATTAAACTCCTTCGTTTTATTTCAGCAAAGAATCTTTAACACCACATCGAAGATCCGTGAACCGTGTGTCAGATTGACTACATTTGACAGCTCTTATTTACATTAGTCTCTTTCTTGTTTTATTGGACAGAAAAAGATGGAAATAGTCTAATTTTAGTTCAGTTTGTGACTAAGGGAATCGGCTCCAATGTTTTACTTTATATAAATACTTAGTGGTTGCGTGCGCACAATAGTAGCAGTTAGCACTGGCAGGTCTCGAGTCAGTTTGAAATGTCAAGCTTACAGTGTTGCCCAGTTTTTGTATTATCGTTTTATATACATATTATTATAGTTTAATACAACCGGTTGTTATCTCATTTTTTTTTTCACTTTAAGCACTAAAGTGTCTTTATAATTTTGTAATCAAAAGGACGTTTATGCGTAATTTTTAACTTGAGTATTAAAATTCTGTCTTAATTTCTTTTGTATATTAAATATAGTACTTACCGTCCTGGTCAGAATAATTGACTCCTGTGCTAAACTAAAAATTCGCTGACAAGTTAAGGTTGTCAATTAAAAAGGAACTTTATGCGCTTACTAATACTTATTAAATTACCTTATCTTTGATTATATTTTACAAGTCGGTTTCTTTATTCAATTTCTTAAATTTAACAGTAATAATTGAAACAGAACTTGTCCATATCTAAACTGTCAGCAGTTTTGCAGTAGACACGTGAAATACAAACAGACTCAAACTAGTTTAATAATTTTTGTAGATAGTTGATATAAGTAAAACGTTTACCTATTGTCTCATGAAACTAGTTACCTAGTTACCACACCCGTAGAAAAACAGTAAAAACTGAAGTTTCAGTAAAACGGGGTGAATAGAGAGGCAGGGGTGAATCGAGACGGAACTTTAAAAGGGATTTTAAAGTCAAACTAATAAAGTTGGTCGCCAACAATGAGACTAATTTGTAAATTATAATTCAGAAAAAAAGGAGTCTTTTTTGCCAACAAACTATATTATTTTAACATTAAAATCTCTTTTAAAGCTTCGTTTCGATTCACCCCTGCCTTTCTATACACCCCGTTTTACGTTTATCGTAATTATTAATATGAAGACAGTAAAAAAATGTTTGTACCAAAGATCTAACAATATAAATTCCCGATCATATATCACATTTGAACACAAATTTCGAATTTCTAATAATATTTATCAAGCTAACAGTGGCAACCCTGAAATATATTATTTACGGTAAATGCGGTGTTTCTTGCTAGGGGCCCGTTGATGCGTAACTTTTGTGTAACTATATTAATTATCCATTGTTGTTTGTACGTACATTAAGTTGTACAGTCGGCCCCACAAGCGTACACGACAACAATTCTTACATTGAAAAAAAGTTTTCTTATTCAAATATATTTTTACAACACCAAGTAATATGCAGTAAAAAAATAATTTAAATAAGTTTAAACTTTTCTTTTAGACAAAAGAAGGTCTTTTAAAAAAATTAAACAGAAAAAGGTCTTTTACAAAAATAAACAATGATAGCTTCACTGAATTAAAAATATTATTTAAGTTTTTTTGTGATTCTTTTACTAAAGTAACTTAAGTGAGTTTTTTTTTTGTTTATAACTTTTATTGTTCATTGGAATCGAATGTTCCCGTAATTTGTTTCTGAAAGTATTTCTGTGTAATGTCTATAGTTCTTGTTGTTTGCTGTTACCTTACCTGGTGATATGATGTTACCTTTAAGAAAAAGAAAACAAGAGATGTTTAATTACAGTAGGAGATAAGAAAAAAGGAAAAGAAAAGGCGCGCTAAATTTGGTAATTGATGACACTTAAACAAATGATTTACAAAACACAATTTTCCCAAAGAAAGGATTTTTTTTTTATTTGCGAAGTGAACCTCAATCACTCCACACAGTAATTTAATTTAGTTACTTTTATCTCTTTTTAAAAACAAAACTGTACAACTTTTACCAAGTTCTTTTTTCTCATTTAGTTATCAATAGTACGGAACGCGTGCGCGCTCACGGCTTTGGAGTGATTGAAGTCATGCGCTTTGCAAATTAAACAAAATCATTTCTTTGGGAGAGTTATTTGTTATCACGAGTACAGTTATGTGTTTAAGTATCGGTTATTAATTACCAGTTACCCTATGTTTAAGTACAGAGAACATAAAATTGTGCTAGTAATGTGCTATTATTTACATTCTATTTGACTTCAAGATCTCTTGAAATCAACAGTTAATAAAAAGGTCAGTGACACCAAATAGTGAACTTGTAACAACGCTATTACATACACTACATTTTATATAAAATATTAATACAATATTTTACTCAAAAGTGTATGAGTCTTGCATATATGTATTACAAAACACAAAATAGTAATTTTATTACACGAGTGTTGTAATATCTAATTACGTGCAGTTTCAAACACTACTTTTTTTACCTCATCAATATTTTTTTAATAATACCTTTTTGATAGCGTAAAATAAATATTGCGCCCATCACCTCATCAGCTGTTCATCGTGCATGCGCTGTAGCCACATAGCGCGCGTCGCCACAGATAATGCAGCCAAACAGCTGTTGCGGAGTCTTATACTTACATTATTCACAAATTTTGCACTTGACCATCCACTGGGAATTTTTTTTTAATCGTCTTAATCATATTTCTTTTTTGTGTGTATATTTGCCTTTTTTAACTATAATATCAATTTATAGTTGTGTAATATTTTATGGGTCAGCGGCAACTGGAAACTTTGGGCCCGTACTCTTTGGATAGGCTACTTAAAGAATTTACCTATACATAATCGAAAAAAAAATACATTTTCTAAGGGATTATTTAATTAGAAAAAGTGTTTTATAAAACTTTTATTTTTCTTTAACTTGCGTGCATAAAGTCAGTCATTGCGGTTCCATTTCTAATGTCATATTAAGAACTTTACAATATGACTGTACATAAAATATATGTTTTTTATATTCCTTCTGCAAGCACCGCTATCGACGAAAGTACCTACACCAGTTTCTATAAAAAACCGGAGTATACAATGCTGGCGAGATTTAAATAATGATTTCAAGTATACATAATTATACTGATTGTAAGTTAATTGCGGAATTCCTAGTAATATATTAAGGGGGAGCTGTTATTTATAAAAATACTTTCATTTGTAATAGTTTCAAAGAATTTAAAACAGTAATGACATAATAAAAAAATACTTACATCAAATATTTTTTTGTACTAAAATAAGTAAAATTTATTTAAATGCAAACCTGGCTTTTCACATACATAAATAAATAAATAAACCACGCGTTGGTAATACATACATAGTAATAACCGTTAAAATATTTTGTATTCTAAGAAAATAAATTTCAAATACACTGTGTAGCAATTTATTTGATTGCATACATCGAGGTGCAATACATAATTTAATATATCCAGTTTCTTTGCAAGCGAGTGCACACGATCTCACACTGCAGTGCAGAAAAACACATGTTACATTGTAATTTATTTTCAGTTTAGTAAAATTATTAAAAATCTAATTTCGTATTCAGCGTTAGTGTTATATTAAAATCATTGGTTTTCTTTATAAAAACTCATTTTTAAAATGAGCAGAAGAGAGACGATTGATGTACGTTTATTACTGAATCGCGTTTATTCCAGACGTCGAGATGCATTTCATTATATATATTAACATAATTAGATGATATTAGATTAATTAAATTAAAAAAAAAACCCGGTCGCTCACGCTAGGCCAGCTGAGAGGCACCACGGCCGCACCTCGCACGCTCGCATTGATAGTAAAAAGCATACTTATTAATATGATTCTTCACGGCTCTTGCGCACGGCTTATTGTGTTGCAAAATGTACTTGCTAACTGACATATGATAAGTCTCATTATGCCATAATATTAATGGGAGAAGGAAGTGGTGGGTATGGCAGTCGATGTATTTTAATGATAATTGAACAGCTTGCAGTCGAGTTATTGACATAAAAATGTCACTTTGGACGCCTTCTGTGTAATCTTAAACAGATTGTCTTTGTGGCACATGCTATTAATTTATGTGAATAACAAGCCAACACCATATCGTTTCAATTTGACCATTATAAGGCACTTATGAAATGAATGAAAAAACAATTGAAAAGCCTCTTCCAAAAGGTAGGTTTTTGTAAAAAAAAAAATGGTAAGAAGCTCAATACTTACTCTATTTAAAGAACATATTGTTTTACTATAGCTCATACAAGTACATTCATTCAATGATTACTTGAATGTGAAGACAGTAAGTTCCCCGTTTTGTTCAATCAATTTTCTGTCGAACGTAATTTAATTTAATCAGTCCAGTGCCCGCGCTTTATTTAAATCTCTTGCACACACACAGCTCTCATGGTAACAGTAATTAATTAATATATTTTACACAAAGTGTTACCTACACATCAGTGCAAAAAAATTGTGTGTGCATTGTTGCAATTTTATTATGACGAAAAAAGTAGCAACTGGATCGGTGCATTGAATAAACTGATTAGAATGAAGATAATGGAGAAAATATTTTATAGTCGAGGCGTGCAAACGAAAACAACGTTTTAATGAAATGCGAGCAAAAAGTGTACGCACACAAAAATGTTTGCAGATAATTATAAAAAGAAAAATAACTGTGCAAATGTACAGTCGGCATTATAATTCATAAGTACACAATAAAACATGTCAAATTATTTGAGTTTCCATCCATTATTTAGTAACCATTTTGTACAACGTTCATTTATTTTTAATGCTGACTGTATTATTGTGACTTACGAATCCGGTCGTATGATAAAATTGCGACAATTCAAGCAATATGGAATTCATTTGGCATTCTTTCAATATGTCTTGTTACAAATCTACGTCTTAGCAAACACTTTGAAGTTGCGACCTTTAACGCGTGTCTAGCTGAAGTAATGTTTTACGGAAAGTGACCGTGTGTGTCTGTTTTTAACAATATCCTTTTATGTGTCGTCAGATTTTAAGAGAGTAAGGTACCTTGTATATCTGATACCTTCAAAAAGGTCCAAATTGTTGCGATGGCCCAGTGGTTGAGGCGAACAGTACCTGTGTCACTTTCGTTTATCTTACAAATCATTGACATCGTTCCGTGCCTCGGAAACGTCGGAAAGCACGTTAAGCTATTGGTCCCGGCTGTCAAACGTGGATCTTTGACAGTCGTTACGTCAGACGCCCGATGCCTGCCGGGGCTGCGGGTTGTTCGAAAGAGATACGGCGCCCCCGGAACGCAAAGGGCACAAGAAGGAACATGGATGGGTTTTAGTCAGTAAAAGTCTGACACTCCCTCCCGCCCCGCCCAGGGCGGGGGAAGTCATTTGATGATTTCCCATCGGTAAAAAAAAAAAAAAAGACGCCCGAAAATCTGACAACCAGTCGCCCCATGTGAAGTACATCCTGCATCCCTTAGACTGGAAGCCGACCCCGACATAGTTGGGAAAAGGCAAGGCAGATAATGATGACCTTCAAAAAAGTCGACCATTTAAATTAGCACGCATACCTTAGCAAAAAATCCTTTATCTATTCTCAAAATATCAGCCAAGCTAACGTTATGTAAATCAGGCTAATCTGGGCTTTCAGTCCATGAGTTACTTCTCATTCTCATTTAATTTTAATTGCAACTAAGTAGCTAATTTTAAAAGTGGCGTGTGCCAAGGTGAAAGGTTATTGAGCCGAAAGAAATTTAATACGATCAGTACTCAAACACAGTGTAGGCATAACATTGTTGCAAAATAGGTAGGTAATTGATAAGTTCAACAGGATCAATTTTACAAATAAAATACATTGACCAATTGACGGACCGATTTAATTCGTTGCTATTATTTGTTTAGATGGGTCATTTATTCTGGCGTGCATTGTTCTTGTATGCTAATAGAAACTAATGTTTATTTTCGTATCGACTTTGAACTACCAAGATTTGTATATTCAGATGTGAAAAATTATTTCGACTTTGCCATATTTGTCAATTGTATATCTTCACTTAGGTATTAAATGGTTGACACGTAATTTTTGACCGGTCATTGACATCGTTTAATTATGACAGGGTTCTTAGCACGGTCAAGGCTTTTTATAGGTCGGTACTACACACAGGCAGAATTTATATCAAATAAAAAAATAACTAAATTAGTATAATTTTATTTAACTGCCTTGTTGGTCTTGTGGTCGCAATGCGCGACTGCTGAGACTGGTCTTTGGTTCGATTCCCAGGTCGGGCAAAGAATTATTGAGTTTTTCATTTAAAAATTCTTAGTACCTAACAGTCTCGGAGTCCGGATTTGTGCCTGCATTAGCCTCGCCCCTCTTACATGGGACTTAAACATGACTGGCGAAATGTGGATGTACTAATAGGTACACCTCTGCCTATCCCTTCGGGGATTGCAGGCGTGATGTTATGTTATATATGTATCTCAGACCAATGTCAGCTCTATGACAAAGACATACGAACATCAAACAACATTTTCTACAAGGTAACATTCACAAAAAATAATCAACCTTTAAAAACAAAAACATTTCTTGCAGAATCAGATTAAATAAGAGTAAAACAGTGTAATATCTGAAATAGCCTTTTGAGGAAAGAGCTATGCAGATTTGAGTGGACTTGTCCGGCCGTTAGTAGGCATGAATAAGTGATGGCACAGCTCACACCTATCTTAGGCAGCTCAGTGTTCTGCCACAACAGTGGAGACAGGACATGGAGCATAGGCAGGACGAAACACCTAGCTACCTATCAACTATTACTGATGTATGACGCACACACATACGTAAGTAGAACCTATGGCACCTAATCTTGGTAGGTACATAGTCTTTTATAGATACAAATAAATAATATGGAAGTGTCCGTTTGTAATGTCAAAATAACAGGTTTTTACTAAAAATGTAAACAACCGTATTTTTTTTTCTGTCTAACTGTTTGTTTCGGATAATCTGCGAAACGGCTGGACCTGGGCTGAGCGAAATACCTGAAGTTATAGGGAGTGGCAGGCTACTTTATTTAAGAAATCCCGTGATAATCTGCTGCTCTATAGGAATAAGCTAGTGATACATACTTAATGTTAAGTATTAAAAACAATATGGCAGGTACGTTCCAAATGTGTTGTAAGATTTAAACATATTATTCTGAATTAAAAATATGCAAACTATGCGAATGTAAATCAACCAGGGACCAGCACACCCCCGCAAAGGGTTACCCGTTTATCCGGTTACCCTTACTTATGTAACATCTTGTTAACTTGGGCAACTAGATTCTATTTTTTTCACGTTCAAATGTGCCTTTTGATGGTCTAATAAATAATTTGACTTTAACTTGCAAACTTAACTCTTTCAAACCATTTGAAAAGGAAACCCAATCACAATAAAAACATTTTGAATAGGGAAACTTTATCATAGTATTAACCGATTAAACGGCTAACCCTTCTCGAAAAACTTTGACAGTCTCACCCTACCAGTTCCCGAAATAAACAAACAAACCCTACAAATACATCTTAATAAAGCATTTACAAACAATCAAAAAATCCATGCTATATTTAATGTCAATTTAGACCTTTTAAACATAACTGAAACGGACCCATTCTCCGTTTTAGTACTCTCAATAAATAATAAAACGACAGTCTTCATTGCAAGTAGAATATAAATTGTGTAATTAAACTTAAATGCTTGGTATAAACTAAATACAGAAGCGGGGCTGTACGGACAGACATTGTATTATTATGAATAGGTATGTATGTATATTTATTCAAAATGGTGTACATAGATATTTATATGAGGCGGGTGTATGCGGCTTGCGAGATGCTAATTTAATCGATTACTTTTCTTTCCTTAATCAGATGTTTGCCAGTTTCGAGCTTTGGCTTTTTGTGAGAAATTTAGCGAAGCGTGGAATTTTAATTTACATCTTCAACACAATATTATAAAGCTGAAGAGTTTGTCTGTTTTTTTTTTGTTTGAACGCGCTAATCTTTGAAACTACTGGCCCGATTGTGAAAATTCTTTCGTTGATAGGAAACTAAGTTATCCGTCAGTGTTATAGATTCTATGTTTCTGTCAAAATATATTGGCATTCGTAAGATATTTCGCGCAGGTAAAGACGCGGGTACAAGCTATTGATTTTATTTCACTGCTATTATTCGTAATAACAACATGTGAGTTTAGAGTATTTAGTTGAATTTACTCTTCAAGACGCTTTTGAAAAGGCGTTCTAAGATTCTAATTTTGTTAGATTTTAAATTTAACTGTTGTCGGTATTACTTTTTAATAAATATTCATTCATCATTCCGATAAAGATACATGTAAAAGAGGTGCTTATCAGGTAGCAACTCAGGTCGTTTACACCTTGCAACAAATAAGTTATATCTGTCTAAAGTCACAGAACTCTTTACTACAATGTATGTAAAATAATACTTATTTATTCATAACCGGAATGCAACAAAACGAGAAAAACAGTTTCGTACTAAAAATATAAAAAGATGGAGATCCCTACTTATTCTATTTTAAATTTAATTAAGCAGGTGTTTTTAGATGAACTAAGATTTTTAATGAATTTTCTTTAAAAATAGGAATAAAATAAACGTACGTAATTAAATCGGTTAAGTGTATGATTCTGTAAACAAATGTTGTAAACATTGATTTTAAAAGAGTACGTATGGAGTTACTTGCCCATACAAAACTACCTTTTGGAAGGGGCAACTAGATTCAATCCTATTTTGTTTTTTGTGTATGACGTTCAAAAGTGCCTTATTGGCCTATTTGAAATAAATGATTTGACTTTGACTTTGTCTTTGTTAATTCAAAATTAGTTTGGATCCATGACCTAATTTAAAATAATCCATACTATCCTTACTACCATTACAAATGCGAAAGCGACTATGTGTGTATGTTATGCTTTCACGACTAAACCACTCAACCAATTTTAAAAAATATTTTTGAACCCAAGAAAGGACAAAGGCTACTCTTTATTCCGCGACTTTGTCTACATCCGCGAGAACCATTGTTATTGCAAACGAAGTCTCGGGCAAAAGATAGCTAAGTCAATCATAACTCATCTCCGTTAACTGAACTAATTATTTCCAGTTAAAAAGACAAACCCACACCTATCATAGTTTTAACTATTTCCTCTACTTTAATCACATAACATAACATAACATCACGCCTCTAATCCCGAAGGGTTAGGCAGAGGTGTACCCATTAGTACACCCACATTTCGCCAGTTATGTTTTTATTTAAAACATAACTGGCCTATTGCCATCAACCGGGCACAAATCCAGACTCCGAGGCTGCTACTGAGAAATTCCTGATGGAAAAACCCAATAACATTCTGCCCGACCTGGGAATCGAACCCAAGACAACATGTACAGCAGTCACGCTTGCGACCACTAGACCAACGAGGCAGTCTACTTTAATCAAATTTCATTTAAAGTGTAAACACTGTTTACTTCCTCACCGGAATAACAAGCAAATGGAGTAGTCACTCGTCGTGCATGAAGCTCATAACTAGGTGTCTAGATGCCTACTCGTAAAGTCATAAACGAGCGCATTGCGCGACAGTAACCAATCGGAAGTGACTACACACGCGACGCCGGGGTTCATCTAATTAGAGACATTTATTTCCCCTGCTCGTTAATTCAGTGATGGAGCAAACGTATTGAGCATTCCATTTACTTCTCGTTTAGCTAATTTGTGGCTACGATTCATCGAATATTTGTAATGCTCGGGGTTTCCCAAGTATACGTCTTTCTTCAGTAACTAATGAGTGCCTATAGCGACTGACTATCTGACCATTACAACCCAGTAACTGTGTGACCTCTTGATAAAACTGGTTGTCAGACTGTCTGACTGGGGTTCTGACGACCCATAAGACAGTTAAATATCTACTTTTGACAGCCGGGAACTAGCGTCACGTGCTTTCCAAAAGCACGTGTGTAAAATTTATACCCATCCACAGACGAACCCTTTAAAGCTAAGCTTTACCTGCTGGATCTACCCATGCTATTACTTATTTTTATTTTTATTTAAAACTAAAAGGCCACGACACGAAAATACAAAGTCTGGACACGCGTGTCATTTCGATACGCCGTATAAACACACCGACAGTTAAACACTTATACATGAAATCAGCACTATTCGTACTTGTATTCTACATTAGTCTGACACAATGCTCTCAGTGACTCACAATAGCAAATTATGTATTATTTTAAATTGACGTAATTGAAAAATATGCAGCCGCTCGCGCACAGCGCACGAATAAATTGATTCATACAGTATAATAATAACAATGAGTAAATAATTAAATAGATGCGACTCGAAACGTGCGCATTGATTGCAATGTTAAAAGGAGAAACGTTTAAAATTATTATGATAACGTGTTTTGTTTTTATTCAGATGCTTTTGCTTGAAGTAAACTGGTTTCAAAGGATTATGAACTTTCAAAGAATACATTAAGTATGCATTTAGTTTTTTCTTTGAATGTAGTTAATATCTTATTTTTTTTTTTTGGATAAGTATTTTATGTTACACTACTATATGCCCGTCATTTAAATGTATTACAGTTTTATTATTTTTCTAAATTAAAGTTCGTCTAAATTATTTCATTAAACATCAGCTATTTACCAGTGAAAGTCCCGTCAAAATCAGCCCATCCATTTAAGAGATAAGCCGGATCAAGCAGTCCTTCAGACAGGCAGCCAAACAATTAAAATATTGGTTGTTTGGTAAAAATACCATGTAAACATTCATATTAATTTAGTAAATAGCTGTTATTCAAACAAAGAAACATTTAAATTTTATTTTTTTGAATGGATTGTATTAAAGTTAACTTATTTATACATGACTAACATTTACCCGTGACTTCATCGCGGACGCCGACGAAGGCAGGAAAAAATTAGCCTAAATCCTTTCTTGAAGTTCAAACTACACTCGCACCAAATTTCATCAAAATCGGTTCAATGGTTTAATCGTGAAAGCGTAACAGACACACAGACAGTTACTTTCGCATACATAATATTAACATGTATTTCGTTACATTATAGAGGTAGGAAGTAAGTAGTAATCTCGTACCAGCCTATCTAATTAACAATGCTATCTAGATTGTTCTGACCTAAAAAATCGCAACAGTTCATTAAACACTATGATCGCTGTCAACGGTACCTCGGACGTCGTCTGTGGCCTCATGAGTCACATTTAATTGGTATAAAAACAAATATACCTAATGGTGGAGTTGTTTACTCTATGACGGAGTGCGGAGGGCCAACGTACCATGTCGTACACTAAAACGAACAAAATGCACGTTATTAACAGGATCACGTTATAGAAACATTGTAGGTACACTTGCGTGAATAAAAAGTGAACGCAACGTGGGAAGCGTTAACTGCAGTTGTTCATTTAGTTACGTGCTGTTAGGTAGTAAATTGAACTAGTGCTGGTTCAGATACACTGTTAATCTATATCTTATCCATACTAATATTGTTAATGCAAAAGTGTGTCTGTCTGTCTGTTACCTCTTCACGCTTAAACCGTTAATTCGATTTAGATGAAATTTGGCATGGAGATAGTTTAAGATCCGAGGAAGGACATAGGATAGTTTTTTTTCCAGGAAATCAACCCCTAAAGCGGTAAAAAGGGGGGTGGAAGTTTGTATGCAAGTATATAATTATAAACAAGTTGCACGCGGACGTAGTCGCAGGAATAAGCTAGTCTAAATATATAAAAGTAAAGTCACTCACTCGACACGGAATATCGAAAACCATTTGACTTATGAAGATTAAATTTGGCAGGAATGTAGTAGTTAACAGATGTCCGAGAAAGGATCTTTCCAAAATTCATCCACTATGGGGAAATGGAGGCCCAAGGTTTGTATGGAGAAATTAAGTTATTTACCTTTATTATAAGTATTTAATAAACTAACTTCTGCCCGCGACTTCGTCCACGTATATATTTGCTATCGCGGACGCGGAAGAAGTCGAATAAAAAGTGGCCTATGTCCTTTGCTGAGATTCGACACTAGACAAACAGCAGGCTGTTTGCAATTGAACTAAACCTCAACAAAGAGAGGTGGGCGCCTTAACCACGACGCCATCATGCTTCTAACTTAGTCTTAACTTAAATTTAAGTTTTCCGAAGTACCTACTTGAAAAACTTTAGTAAAATTTGAATCAATATAACATAACATCACGCCTGTAATCCCCAAAGGGTTAGGCAGAGGTTTACACATTAGTGCACCCACATTTCGCCAGTTATGTTTTTTAGTCCCAACTAATAGGGGGCGAGCCTATTGCCATCAACCGGGCACAAAAAAATGAAAATTGAATCAAAATGAGCGATTTTTTTTTTTAATATTTGAATAAACTATTATATTATTTATACACCGCTATTTTTCACAGCAAACTGGAAACAATTTCAATTAAAAATTTATTCAAGGATAAATATAGGCAAATAAACAAACCAACTTTCAATAAACATGACGTTTAAGTTGTCCCTAACACGACTGCATCTCAACAGGTTTAACTTTAAAGACACAGAAACTAAAATACATACATACACGATAACACGTCCGTCCATACAACACAGCAGGAATAATTTTTAACGTTGCAATTAACTTTCAACTTTATCTCATTCATTTAAAAGCTATATTTATATGTACGGTTGATTAAAAAGTTGCCTTGTTTACAAACGTGTGTTCTATCGAGCTAGTTGCGCTTCTTAGTTAATTAGCAACTTACTTTCTTAATATACATAACTGCGTACCTGTATATGTACAGTCGACAAAAGAGATAGATATCTATAGTTGAAGTTATCTTTGAAACCGATGGATGTCTTCAATTGAAACTTAACATAATTTTTGAACTGTATATTATAAACTTTTTAAATTAAATTGCATTTGAAATAATTCATCGGTGTCTAAGGAAACTATATCTGACGAACCTGCATACCTATTTTACCTATTTCTTTTGTTGACTGTACATATACAGGTACATGACTGTACATTATGTATGCTATATGTACAGGGTACGTCCGGTATCACAATACACTTGATAGGATAGAAAATCGTTGCGTTTTATTTCTTTTACAATGATGGCCCAGTGGTTTAGGCCCTCGACTCTCATGCATAAGGTTGCAAGTTTGACACCCGCACGGGTGTCAAACTACCATTGTGACTTTTTCAATTGATTTGTACTTTCTAAGTTTATCTTCAACATCACTGACATCGGTGCATCGTGAGGAAACCCGGACTTATAATAAAAAGTCTGAAATTGCCAATCCGCCTTAAGCAAGCGTAGTGAGTGTTCTCTGTATGAGAAGAGGTCTTTTGACTTATAATGGGGCAACAATATGCTAATGTTATAATACACAAAACTATGTAATAAATAAATATTGCCTATCTACAAATGGCAGCGAGAAACAAAATACTTTACTGACATTTTCTTCGGCATAATGTGGACTGTTAGTTTTAATTTTCATATACTTTAAAAAGAAACATTAAATTAGTTTAAAAAAAAGGTTATTTGAGTTTTTCTTACTTTTATTAGCATGCGAGTAATTCATTGAGACATTTCATAGATATTTAATTGTTGGTTTCAATGTTAAAAGTTGTTGATATTCATAAGTAGGTATTTTCGCCCCCTGAAACATGGCAACAATATTAAAAGTCTACCCTAAACTTCTAAAACATATACCGAAGAAATTACTTTGTACAACGTCCACTATAATTGTGCATTCAAATCTGTATCTACAAATAGGTACATTTAAATACGTTTTACAATGGTACGGCCTCTGCCTTGCATGTAGGTCGGCCGATCCATTTGATAAGATACCTACTTATTGTTATTCCACAATCCTCTACTTATCTATGCTCCCCGTTGTACACGCGTCACGCGTGATATTCTTACGTGAATACTAATAGTACGATAAAGTAGGGCTGTTACAGAGGCCTTCTTAACGAAGGTGCAGGCGGAAATGGAAGTGGAAAAAATGGTTCAGGCGCACAACGCCTAATTCTCAAAATGACAACAGAGTCGCAAGAGGACTAGTTCTCAAAAAGCCTAATTCTCAAAATGGCTAATTGATTTTAAAGATTCCTTTTTTGATTTTGTAAAGGTATAAAACTCACCACACGATATCTAAATTAATCCGTTAATCCGTCGAAACCCACAAAGTGGGACTTCGCGTGTCCCGCTTGGGATATCAATTCCGAGGTAAAAATCGGGACGTCCCGTCAAAATCGGGATTGGCAACGCTGTCCCATTGTTTAGGATGTTATTACTCAATTCATATCATTAGGCAGTGGATGATGCTCCTAATAATTTGGAAATTAACAGATAAAGTAGATGCTGGACCATCATTAAGTACCTAATTACCCTGACAGTAGAAAATATTTGAGCGTATTGGTACAGAAAGACAGAATACATGATACATCTATTTACTTACATTATAATTCACGTTTATAAATTATAATCTAATCCTTTACTACAACAATAATTACAAACAACAATAATTACGAATAGAGTTACCCTTTCATTAAGTACTGTGTATAGGTAATATTACAAGTCAATGGTTGATGCCCAGGACAAAGCAGCGATGTAGTGTATAATCAAGCAAATTGTCAGTATTTACATTGTGTAGTGTGCTGTAATTGTCCACATAATTCCCACTTTGGTTCCGACTGGACATACCCTAAACAGGTGACTATGAAGTACAATAGTTTTGTTTAATTCAACGGAAGTTTTAGTTTTGTTTTTGCATTTTATGACTACCTGTATGAAGTCTTGGGTTCGATTCCCAGGTCGGGCAGTGTTCTTAGGTTTTTTCATCAGGAATTTCTCAGTACCAGCTTTGGAATCTGGATTTGTGAATCGGTTGATGGCAATAGGCTCGCCCCCTATCACATGAGAGTGAAACATAACTGGCGAAATGTGGACGATGGGCACACCTCTGCCTAACCCTTAGAGGATTTCAGGTGTGATGTTATGTTAAGTATTCAACTAAAGTTAATCTAGAAATTATTCTACTGAGTTATTACTTAGTAATTAACTATCGAATATCATTGGTTAATTGAAACGGAACGTCTTAAAGAGAGACGAGTAGATACGAGTTAGATATCTTTGGCAATGATGAGCAACACAGAAGAAATAGTCACAAAGGAGAACACACAAAAAAAGAAATCCAACTTATTATCAAAACGTGGCATCCACCTCGAATTCACATGACAATAATATTTTTTATTGTTATTATAATTTTATTTCATCAACAAAAAAACATGTTAATAACATACGGAACTGCTTATATTGAACATAATTATAGTAGTACGCTCTCGCTCCGATGGTTATGGGGTTCTGTGGTGCCGAGAATGGTAAATACCTCCAAACATTTTGGCTATCGGCCTTAGGGTTGGCAAAACACAGGCTAACCAATAGGTTGGTTGTTTTAAAATAAAATGACAGTATTCATTTAAATTGAATTTGCATATGGAATTTTAGGGTTAAGTTCTACAATAAATTACCTTAGAATTAGATGATCATTTTGTTTTTATGAAATGAGTTATACAAAATTGACCAATTTCGAGATTTTTTAAATTGACAACCTAATACTGAGCTACATTTGCAAAAATCGTACCTACTTAGTATTTCTTTGTTCTACCTTTTGAGATTCTATTCCTACAACTAGCCTTAAGCCGCGGTTTAACCCCTAATTAAATAACGTCTTTAATGCCATTTAATTTTATAATAAAATTTTTGACTGCCTTGTTGGTCTAGTGGTCGCAAGCGAGACTGCTGTGCATGAGGTCTTGGGTTCGATTCCCAGGTCGAGCAAAGTTTTATTGGGTTTTTCCATCAGGAATTTCTCAGTAGCAGCCTCGGAGTCTGGATTTGTGCCCGGTTGATGGCAATAGGCTCGCCCCCTATTACATGGGACTAAAAACATAACTGGCGAAATGTGGGTGTACTAATGGGTACACCTCTGCCTAACCCTTCGGGGATTACAAGCGTGATGTTATGTATGTGTGTATGTTAAAATTTTTGACTTTGACTTTTTGTACTGGCGCGGGTGTACCCTAGCGATTTGGCCTAAACTGCTACGCTACGCTGTCGTATTCGTGATTTTCGTGCTGCATAGCCCGTTGATATCCATGGCGAGAACACATAAAGCTTAGCTGGAAGATTAACAGACGAGCATTAGCAACTAGTGCGTCACTCGTTGCCAAAAAGCCTAAACGCGATATTACCAACAATTCGTTATCACGCTAGATAAAACGCTGTGAGTGGGTTACTTTAAGGCGGTACCCCGACAAAAACCTTGTTTTTAGTAGTTTTTCAAAGGCCGGTGCCGATTCTCCTGGTCACAAACTAAACTAAAATTATACTATTTCCATCTTTTCTATCCAATTAAACAAGAAAGAGACTAATGTAAATAAGAGCTGTCATATTTAGTCAATCTGACACATCTATACAATTATAGTTGACATCTTAAAACGTATGGATTAAAAATACGGAAAAGTTCAAGACAAAACTAATTTGACATCGCTAACTTAGTTCTTTAATGTCACCGTCCTTTCCGTTCGCTGTATGTTAGTAAGAGATGTCAATTCTCTAAATTTAGTCTAGTTTGTGAACAAGGGAATCGGTACCATTATCTCATTAATTAAGGGAAATAAACGACATCTAAAAGCACTATAATAATGTTTGATATCTTATCATTACATTGCAAGATCATTTTTTTTTAAATGTGTTAAAAATACATTTAATATCTCCTTGCAAAATGATGACTAAAATTTTCAATTATTTGCTTCTCTTGCTTAATGCAGCGTGCTATTAATTTGTGAATTGCACTAATCTTAGATATTTAAAAAATCTAAATAATGCAAGATTTGTTTTATTTAAAAAGCTCGCCTTGTGTTTTATATTAAAATAATTCCGAAAAATTGCGTGAAAACGAGAAAGGTGGGAAAGAGATGAGATAAGAAAGTGTCGTGCGGCAAAGAGGGAGCGAATGCTCAAGGTCATTTGGTCAGGGAACCGCCTTAATAGAGAGCGGGCTTTTGTGGCAATTAAAGGGGACAACGCATAGAATAGATATTTATTTTCTTATTGACTGCCTCATAGACTGCTTAGCATGAGATCTTGGGTTCGATTCTTAGGTCGGGTAAAGTGTTATTGAGTTATTCGATCAGGAATTATACAGTAGCAGCCTCGGCTTCTGATTTTGTGCCCGATTGATGACGCTTAAAAATCTTCTTCTATCTCCTGGCTATTGTCTCAATTCACTTAAGGTCAGCCTTCTAAATATTTGTTTTTTCCACATCCAACGGTTGTGGATGCATGAAGCTTAAAAATATTATTAAATAAAAGCTAAAATTTATTGCTATTTATCTACCGATTTTACCACATCATTAGGTAATACTTGTATATCGTCCTATACTTTAAAAGCTTTATAAATACCAATTACCTGTCTAATAATAATTGAGATGAAACACAACAAATCGGGAAATTGCAAAATGAAATGTTAATGAGAAGTTCGACTTCAGATAATGAAAGCTTTCAATTTCTTGCTACAATTCGAATGAAGTGTGAAAAGAGTTCAGGAAAAAAGCCACCAATTAATAACAAGAATCGAGTTGCTGAAGAGGCTAGACGTGCAAACAAGATCTTTTTACCAGCATAAGACTTATCTATCTAGAACAGGGCTGCACAAAGTTGACTGGACCGCGTCGCATCTAACGAAAATGTTCCAAATTTGGTACTCACCTCTTGATATTCAAGTACGAAAAAAATAATTAAAAAAAAAATTAGCTTGAGTATTGTACATTTTGTATCGTATTGTCGTCAGAACTAAAGGTGTATGCAAAATTTCAGCTAAATCGAATACCAACAAATGGCCGAAAAATAGTTTGCAAATTTTGGAAGGACAATAACTTACAAACATATGAACAGCCCAATCTAAATGAAAGCTTGTAAAATGGGGCAACTATATGAATGAATGTTCAGGGCCTATCCAATATTCGCTTTTCGATCCATACTTTAAGAACACACATACATACATAAACTCACGCGTTTTTCCCATGGGGGTAGGCAGAACCTACAGAACGCCACCTGCTACGATCCTAACATACTACTTTCGCCTCATCTACGTTCATACATTTCGTCATACAAGCACGCCGGTTACGAGTACTCCGCACCTGACCTTTTTGAAGGACCTCACCAATAAGGTCAGTGTAGGTCTTCGTAGGGCGACCCCTCCCGGCGTTGCCACTCACCTCTGCCATATAAATACCTTTTGTCAATCGTCCAAACCAAACCATCTAAGCATACCCTTTTCTACTTTAAGAACTACTGATATTATTATACCTATGCGTTTTTTTTTTAAGTTACACTAATTATAATACCACCGTCCTTCCATGAATAACTAAACCGCCAACAAAACAATATGAACCTTAATATTACCCCTCATATTTATTATAACTGTAAATTATACATTTGTGTATCATTATTTATTACGATAATAACATGAGTAACATTCATAAAGAATAATATGGACATATTATTTTAACTTAGGCGCTTTGCACACAGAGCAACTATTGCAGCAACTGGCAACTGCCAGGTAGCTGGCAACTAGCTGTTTACATATATTTCATTGGACTGCGCACACATAGTAACTCGAGTTTCGAGTTGCGGCAATCGTCAACAGTTTTAAGTTGCTGCAATCGATGACAAAGTTAGTTCCTAATTGCCGCAAGTAGCAACTGTTAAATATTATACCGTTAACGCTGATCGCTGCGTAGATTGAGCAACTCGACTATGAAAGTTGCTCACAGATTGCCACATAGTTGCGGCAACCGTAATAGCAACTATCAACTTTCACAGGAAACTTTTAAAGAGTTGATAGTTGCCTCAACTTAAGTTGCTCCGTGCGGAAAGTGGCAACGCCGATCGCTGCGTAGATTGGGCGACTCGGCTATGAAAGTTGCTCACAGATTGCCATGAAGTTGCGGCAACCGTAAACGTTATAGCAACTATCAACTTTTACAGGAAACTTTTAAAGAGTTGGTAGTTGCCTCAACTTAAGTTGCTCCGTGCGCAAAGCGCCTTATAATCCACACGCAAGCAATTACACTGCTCGCCAAATAACATATAAGAATACGTATTATGATTCTAATTTGAAACCGTCAGCGTATCTTTATAATAATATTATAATATATTATTGCCTTGATGTTACAGGTAAACCCGATTAGAAAATTATAACTTTTAAACTATTATCTATGTTACAAGATATGCCTCAAGGTCACAGTTAATTTTGCAAGTTGTTAATAGATTATTGAGAATGAAATGTTAATATTTAAAGAGGTAAAGTTTATGAGGTTGTAGGGGGTAATCTCTGAATCTACTGAAACTATTTTGAAAATTCTTTCACGAATTGAAAGCTACATTATCACTATGTGCTAAGGTTTTATATTTTATTATCAAAAAAATAAGGGATCCGTAAGAAAAATGACGCGTACACGCAGGGCAAGTGCTAGTAAAAGCTCCTTAGTAAAAGCTGTCCCCATATTAAAATTCGTCCTTGTAGTAAAAGTTCTCCCAATGGTAAAAGTCGTCCTTAAAGTAAAAGTTGTCCTCATAGTAAAAGTAGTCCTCATAGTAACAGTTGTCCCAACGGTAAAAGGTAGCCCTATAATAAAAGAATTGTTCTATTGCACTTTCCGTATCCAACTTCAAAATATAAAAACAGTTGTATACAAAAGCGCTTGTCCTGTTTTCTTTTTTTCGAAAAAATTACAAAATTCTCCGTAAAAAAAAATTCAAACATCGACACTGTACCTCTTAAACTAAAATATGTATGCCAAATAAATATTTTGAATGCATCCAGTTGTCGTCCAAGCGTGGTGGCTTCACTCCACAACGATTTATTTTAGAAAGGCCGTTAAATAAATATTGTGTCGTCAGACGTTTACTATAAAAACAAAGGGGGAAGGTCCGTGACGATCAAATAAAAAATAAAACCGACTTCAAAGTTGTTCATTCAAATTCTTGAACTAAATATTGTCCTCGCTCTATTATTTTAACAAAAAGCTATTATATTTGACTTTCGAGTAATCTCAAGGACTGTATTGGAACTTCAAGGTCAAAGTCGAAGCATTGATTTCAATTTACAGGCACTTTTGAATGGTCAAGGAGTCGGTCAGTTAGTCAAAAAGTTGAAGCTAGTTGCTCGTTTCAAAACGTAGGTAGATCTCTATGGAGAAGAAGAAGAACGAGCAAAAAGAGAGTCCCTGGCTCTCGTTTTATTTGGTTAGTTGACACCATTCATTTGCTCGCGGCTTTGCTCGCGTTAAATAAGGGTTAGCGTAATAATATATAGCTTATATTATTCAGGGATAACGTAGCATTCTAATGGTGTAAGACTTTTCGAAATCGGTTTAGAGGTTTTTGAGCTAATTAGTTACTAACATCCAAAATTACAAATCTTTCTTCTTTATAATATTAATGTAGAGTGTAATAGATGACAAGATAAAAAGGTGGCGGACACTTATGGTTTTAGCATCCAGCTCAACGATAAAGAATTAAATTTTACTTTCATAGCTTTATTTGTAGTATTTTGTACCTATTGTAGCTACAGTGGTTTTCATTTTAGTTACAGCGTCTTCACGTTCCTTTAAATAATGTGTTTTTATTTAATTAAAAACCTTTTTTTAGTAGTAGTAAGTATAGAGTTTCTTGCCCATTATTTTCCATTTGAAACTACCTTTTGTAAAAGCCCGGTAAAATCAATTGTGTTTCTTGTAAATGACTTCCAAAAGTGCTATTTAATGGCCTAATTGAAATAAATGTTTGACTTTGACTTAGACCGAGCATATTGTCTATCTAGGTAGACATTTTACATTTAAATTTCTAGGCTAATGGTTTCGAGAGAAAAACAAAGCATTTTTTTATTAAAGTAAATTATTTTTTATGGGTTTAAACAAAAATGTGAGTAGCATCTACATGATTTATGTTATTTTTAATCACCTACTTATTTTATGATATAATTACACTTATTAAAGTAGACAACCTTGGAAAAATAATAACTAAAAATCTTATTTTTGCTCTGAATATAAAAATGCAAATGTTGCAACATAATTAATTTATAATAATCAAAGATAAATTTAAGTACCCATAATTAAGTATATTATGCATAGTTCATGTACGTATAAACACCCTATGTATAATTATGACTTACTTACTCTACTTAAATACGTATTTTATCTCCTCTTTTTGTATAAAATACATCTACGAACATCATTTCATTCGTAGAAACAAGAATAATAAAATACGAAAGAACATAATGTTGATTTAATAATCTATTATAAAAATCTCGAGAGGTGAATTTCTGAAAAGTGGCCATACAAAAATGAGCTGTAACATCAGGAAATAAAGATGATAATCCATAAAATTCATCATTATGTGGACGTAACAAAACTTATAATTATTAGACATAATGATCGCGCGAACGGAAAACATTAAAACAAAATACAATATTATTATTTGTATACGTATAGAATTCATAACATTGTTCGCTTTACAATGTCTCGTGAACAATAGATATTATTGTAATAATAAAATATAGGCGCTGCAGTCACTTCGACGTAATAAAAGTTGCATTTGGAACGTACGGAGAAGATTATTAATAATTAAATAATAATGTACACATACATTATCTATATACTTTAATAATTATCATGTTCAGTGACTGCTATGTTTTTGAAAGTATACGGTTTTTAGAGTTCCGCACTGAAACGGTTCTCAACCGAATACTTTGACTGAGACTCCGCTGTCTGTCCGTTTGTTACAGGACTGTATCTTTTGAACTTTAATTGGAAAATTTACACACAGTATGTATTACTATGGCAGCTAAATCAACAACAAAATAAAGATTTAAAATAAACTTATTAAAGGGTTTTATTTTTTATTCTAATCGGATTCGTACGCGGAGGTCCAGTGTACATTTACGTACACTGGACCTCCGCGTACGAATCCGATTCGCACTTGACAGGTTTCTGTGAATACCTATGCATTTTGCACTGTCTTATCCCTAAATAATATTGTACTCAAACGCGGAAGTGAGTTTGTAACATTTCTAATGCAAAACTAATAATACTCGTCGTAAGTAAAGTATTGTTTGGCTAAACAGCCGAACCGATTATGATGAGATTAGGCGAAAAGATAGCGTAGTCTATAGAAAACACTCCAGGATACATTAGCAGCAGATTAAGACCATTTCAGCGGTAGCTTAAATTTAATTTCTACTTTATATTCCGCGACTTTGTCCATGTGATTATAATTACTTCAGTGGTTTTACCGCGATGAGGTAACAGACAGTGTTACTTCCGCATTATTATTAGTGTAGATGGATAGTTAAAACAAATAAAATGACAACAGACTCAAAGAACAAACCGTGCCGGCTGTCTGCCGGAGTCTATAAAAAGTTAGCACAAAAAACCGTGAATCCGTTTTGAACAAAACTCCGCCCGCTACAGCGCTAACCACCATCCTTAACCGTTTCATTTCGTTAAGTACAGCCAAGGAGAGGTTCAAATCCTCGCCAAAACTGTCGCCAAGTACAGTCAGCCGCTTGTCCATTGTAATAATAATTCATTTATTTGCTGATCAAGGGCATACAGTGGTGTTAACATTACATTAAATATCGCACTCTTCAATCTACATCACTGGCGTGCAAATTTTACAATACGTTTTGTTTCATATTCTCAAACGTGCTCAGTAGATATAGGTACATGCTTCAACATAAAATTAGTATAGTTTAACATTCATAACAAAATATACAGTAAAATTTTAAATAAAATACTATGATAAAGTGCAAATAATACAATGTAACAATTTGAAGTGAGCGACGTCTTAATGATATAGTATTACGGGCGACTTTCGTACTTCACGTGTGACCGCTGAAATGCGGTTGATCGTATTAGTAAGTCAATAATATGTTGCTTTTGGGGTATGTCAAAAAAGCCATTGCTTTCGCTCAAAGCTTTAGACCAGTGGTTCTTAACGTTTAGTGTTTAAGGACCATTAGGCAAATAAAATATCTTGCCACAGACCGCCAACTGTTCGGCGGTAATATTAAGTAATCGTAAGGATGATTTAAAAAACGAAACACATACAAATATTCAAAGCGAACTAGTGAACTTCGTACCGCCTAATTTTTTCATTCATAAGAACTATCTTCTTACAAACACAACAAAAAAGAATTAGTGTAATTGGTCCAGCACTTCACGCGTGACGCGTTGACCAAGGGAAATAGGGATTGATTTTTATATAAATATATAGAAAATAGATGATGATGAGGGACCACTAGTGGACCACTGGTTAAGAACCACTGCTAACCAAACAATATTTTTGCAAAACACAGGTTGTCACATTGACGAGCCATCAATACAACCCCAAATAATGTAAATACAGCTATTTGCTCATTCAAACGAAACCAAAAAGTGAAATTTTTAATTTCTCACGTTTTTATGGTGGGTTCGCAAAGGAAGTTGCCATTTTGGACGTTGAAACTGTCACCATGTCAGCACAGGATGCGCAAACTTGGGAAGGTCGGTTCTAGACATTGGTTTGCACCTAATGACTAGGTTTCACCGGGTGCCTAAGTTGAAATGAATATATATGATAGGGGCAGATATTAACACGAAACAAAATGAATGGAAATGATAAATTTCGTCTATAATAACATATTAACTTTGAGCTGGTCTAGCTGAGTATGGAGTTTCAATAGAATGAGTGGACAGCTTGAGCTAGTTTTAGAGGGGTCAGCAACGGCTTTAAACAGTGATACAGTAGCGCGTTTTATTAACGTGCAACTGCATCGTTTCTTTGGCAGTATGCGGCTATGGCATTTGCAAAGCGCGACGGCAGCGATACAAACGCGCGAATGCATCGCCGCTAACACGCGACTGCATCGCTACTAACACGCTGCTGTCTCTGTTGACATCGCGTCTTGGCGAACGCCTGGTGATACCAACAGAATCGTGGTTGGTTACGTGGGAGATGGTATACCACCAGGGAGAGCATCTCGGCGGTATCATGATCATTTTGCGATTGCATCGCTGGAAACAATCGCCGCGGGCGACCACCCTTAATGGGACCATAATACTAAAAAAGAAAAGACACGCAAAACTAAAATGAACCTATTAAATTACTATAATTAAAAAAAAAGAACCTCATTAAAATATATATAGGTAACTGAGTATCTATACGTTTCTTAACATCACCATGCAGGAGAGCATTCGGAGGACTAAAGGTTAGTAATAACAGTTATCATCTACGGTACAGGAATGAATGACATAGGGTCAGAGAGACCCGTCGGTGCAGTGTATACGATGCACGAAGTTGCACCCCACAAGTGTCTGTGAAATTGCCGAGTGTAATTTTATATTATGGTGCTGATGGTACCTGTGTCATTTTTTTTTAATCTCTTTATTATTCTTTTATAAATGTTACCTTTTATAAGTTACGTTTAGTGTTAAACTTGATTCAAGTGATTAATAAGACATTTATCCTCTTTTTAATTTAAAATACTCAAGCTATTTTAAATAGTTATGTTCAAAATATTGTTTTCAGTCTAAGTACTTTGTGGCGTGGCGCATATTTATTAAACAAACAACTATCAGGTTAACAATAGGATATCTCGGTACAAAAGAAGGAATATTACATTAGCAAAGCTCAAGCTTTGAGAACTGACCAAAGAAAAACTGCTGTAAAAGGTCTGTTAGGTAAAGGCTTACCTATAGTGTAGTTAATAATTAATGTTAAACGATAAACGCCATCGTTAATGTGGTCGCCGTGTTCATATGTTGAAAGGTAAATTGAAACGTTTTTATAACGCGACGACACATTGTGGTCACTATAAATATTAAAAACTTCATTAGCAGTTCGATTGTTTGAGTTGAAAAGTGGCACCGTATCGCGGCGAGCGGGCCGCACGCCGACGTCGCGCACCCCATTATAATAATCTGGGAGAAAACGAGACAGAAACAATATTAGAAAGGAACAATCGTTGCCATTACGTCGAATAAAAAGAAAAGTTATTATATTTTTTATTGGAGAGGGCCCCCGCCCTCCCGGCCGCCAAGAGGGTTATTTTTATTTTATTTGAAAAGTTTATTTTCCATTTGTTTTAACTTGTATATTCGCGATGCGAGGGTGGAACGCGGCACGCACTCGCTCGCCGCTCAATGACTCACTAATGCGTACAGTATCATTATATTTTTATATTTAAACTTTTGCTTGAACAACATTAAAATGAGGAAAGTTTGCTGAGTGTTATTGTGATAGAAGCTCTGCACGCGGGTTCGCCAACGTTTTTATTATTAATATTTCATAACGTGCCTTCTGAAGTGGTGAAGTGTTTTAGGAAGGCTGCAGCCATGTTTTATGAGGTGGTGCTTTATGTAATGTTAATATAATATTATCAGCGAAGTTTTCATTACAGCGAAATTACTATTTAATATTTCTTGCTGAGAATTTATATATTGAAGAAGAAAATGTGATTATTCTATAAAGTTCCACATTCTTGTTAGTTTGTATTGAGAAATAATAGGGAACATTTCATTATAATAACGTTGTAGATACACAAACGACAAACAGAATATAAGTTTCTATTTTTCTGTATGTAGAGAGAGAGCTTTAATATCGTTTCAAGTGTTAATATTTGTTGGTTTATTTCTTCACGAACTTCTCTGTGAAATTAATTGTATATTACTAATGATTGCAGCTCCCTTTTATTACTAATTAAAAATTTCTTTTCACAGGTCTGATGCGCAATACTCGTAACCGGCGTTCTTGCATGACCAGATGTATGCACGTGGACGAGCCGAAAGGATATGTAAGGATCGTAGCAGGTGGCGTTCTGTGGTTTCTGTCTACCCCCATTGGAAAAGGCGTGTATGTATGTAATTATTTCTACGTACAGGCCCGCATGTGACAAAAAGTTAGTTTTATAACCTTATTATGTTATGTACACGAAATTAGGTAATTAATCAGGAACCTAGGTTACCTATGTACAACGCAAACAAGCCTCGTTATAACAAGTTAGTATCATGTCATGCTCAAGCTAAAATTAGGTACAAACAGAAACAAACGATAGTCGATAAGCAAATTAGAATCAGCTGTTTAGGCTGTAAACGTTAGCGATAGTACCTAATAATAATAGTATGAACAGTGTGTTGTGTGTACCAGCCAGTAATTAATTACTGCTGTTGCTTGCAGACTTACAATGTTTCCTAATTAACCGTAGCCACCTTTAAACTTGAACAAATGAACATAATCACAGATGATGCCTTTCGCATCCGCCGCGCAGTTTAACACACCTAATCATATTTCCGACCGTTTAAGACTACTTTACGGAAGCCGACACACACAATACGCAAGACAAACAAGCTTCAAATACGTGTAACGCCTTAGAGTACTTCTCAGCGTACAGTCGGGCGCAGCGGTCACAGTCCACGTGTGGCCACAGCCGACCACCAGTGATAAAACCACGAACTCGTGTTAGCATTACTCTTTACACCACCAAAGGTAGTCTGTTTGCCACCAAAAACGTGGTAGTCTATATTTTTAACGAGTAAACCCGAACAAAAGTGACTACCTCGCAGCCACACATCGAGGCCCCATATTGACATTCAACACAAATGTTACATAACAATAAGAGCGAGTAAAACGCGTCTAATTGTCATAAAAACACGAGGCTGGAGGCGCAGTATGACTTGGAAGTGATTATTCTTCATCCATAAAGCAGTTTCACAAGGGTATGTGAAATATTTAACTTAATATTATAAGTAAACATTAAGGCTGGCCGGGTAGAACCCTAACCGTCGAGAGGGCACGAATCATCTTGGTATTTTAAAATTTGTATTTGTATATTGGAAACATATTATTATTATTTTTTATTATTCTATCATTGTAGTTTGAAGCTATGTGATTGTAAAATTTTAGTAACTAAAATGTACTGAGAAATATTTTACCTACCTGATTTCCGAATGAATAGATTAAAACAACAATGATATCTGGGCTGAAAGTCTTTTTAATGCAAAACGTTTAATAAAATACCTAAACAAAGATTTTATTATTCCAAACAACAAAGGAAAAGATTTATATTGTGTAATAAAAGTTTATAAAATATAAATAAAAACTCTTTGATGTGATTTCGCGTTAAAAGCTAGAATACCGCAGTTTTATAATATCTTTTGTGGGCACCGACATCTTAGAAATTGTGTAAACACTGCTAAGTTTTAATGCTTTTGTACGTACTTCTTGGCTTCATTTGAATGAAATGTATTTTATAAACCTAATAATAGCTTTAACTGTGTAGAAAAAAAACTTTGTACAATAATAAAGCACAGCTGTTTGATCGATAAGACGTAGTGCCCTATCGTAAGCATGTAGAATATTACTAGCATAGTTTTAACAGTCATCTTTTATTACAAACAAATTTTGAGTACCTATAGGTAATCAATGTCAAAACACAAATCGAAATTGCTACATAAAAAAAATCAATGGGCTTTTGTTTCAGATAATAATCTCTAACAAAAGCTCGGCAAGTATCAAGTAGTATCGGGCGCACTAAGCAGTGTTTCAATTAGGCACTATGCATAGTAGTAGATACCACGGGGCCCTTTCACACCGTGGGGCACTGTGTTCTCCCTTTGTTTGACTATACATTTAAATACTATAGCGCAGGTTCGATGCGTCCGGCGTAAAAAATAAATAAACACAGACCAACTCAAATATTGGGAAGCCAGATAATTTATTAGTCAGGGGTCTATCCAAAGTTTTCGAATGTTATATTTATAACCGTTATAGCAATCGTTCAAGGATCCCAAATTCTGACGTTTCCAGATAGAACAGTGGAATACAAGATTGATGTGTAATATTCGCATGTTGGTATTTTGCCAACCCTTGCAAACATTGCCGTAAGTAAGTATTACTCAGCTCTTTTGAAGCTGACTTTTATGAATTCACCAACTAAGGCAGTAGTTGATGTAAAGTCTTATTAAAATAATAAGAACATCGTTTTTTTAACAATAAAAGCGAATATGCGATCCAATAAATGGTTAATGTCATCACATTACACCGTACATGGTAAGTAAGTACACGACATTACATTTTGTTCCCTTTTTATGATACATGGACTACATACCTAACTAATTATAATTGTAACCTATCAGACACACGTTTGACAGGCATTCATGCCATTTACTTCACACCTACGTACGTAGGATTTGGGAGGGTGGGCGCCCGTAATTAACCCTTTAGTTTTTAATGGTCGTTTATTAATCAAGATCAAAGACAAAAATGCAATATACGATATGAATGGCATGCAAAGGGGTGTAAGGGTGCGAGCGCGAAATAAGTAACAGGACAAAAAGAGACGAGTGTAATAACGAGTTAGCCCTGGCGTCGTACCTACCATCCAATATTTGATGGGCGAATCATATTCTGCCAGACATCACGAAAATTAAAAGGGATAAAAAAATTACCTTGACACCGACACTAATTTTAGGGATGCAAAAGTAACGGAGTCTGTACTCTGTGTCGGTACTTTAATGCACCAAAACCACTGAAGCGATCGTAATGAAATTTTGCGAAACGACACAGTAGCTTTGGACCTTGGTAAGAAATTACTCGTATAATTTAATGGTTTTAAATTAGTCTTTACCTACATTGTTTTTATATATAAAAGCGACAAGAATATACAACCAAGATTTTGCAAACACTTAATTGAAAAAAGTGTCCGTTGAGTTTCTTACTCTTTCTTCTCTAGATACCTACCTATGTTTTTGTACAAGCTACTCAAGCTAGTTTCAACTTTCTACAAATGGTTTAATTGAAATAAATACTTTAACTTTGTCTACGAATGAGCTACTGTGAATAATTTGCAGGTAAAAAATAGATACTTTATTTTAATACAAATTCATCATATATCGGTAAAGGAAAACATCGTGAGGAAACCTGAACTTACAATTAATATAAGTCTGAAATCGCTAAGCCGCCTTGAGCTAGCGTGGTCATCAATGCTAGTGCCTTCTCCGAATGAGAAGAGGCTTTCGCCCAACAGTGGGACATTATTTTGATGGTATTATTTATTGATTTTGTTATGTTATATGTTATGTTTATAATGTCTTATTTCCAATGCATTGTTTAGTACAAACAAATCCATGTCACTTGAACGCTTTCGTCAAACACAACCAAACAGCATCTAATTGTTGGTTCAAACGAAAACCTTGATTTGTCAGCATGGTCATGGCCAATGGTGGTTAACCATACTGGTTTAGCGCCAGATAAATAACCACTTAGCTTGAAGCGGAGTTCCTAAGTGGGTAATCTGTTGTGTGCTGATGAAACCGGTACAATATGACGACCAATTATAATGGAAGCTTGGAAGACTCAATTTTTGTTTGTGTATCGAGACAAAACACGCCACCGAGCGAGACTGGAGTGTGTGTACCTTCTTATGAGGTAGGGAGTCTATGATGGCGGCAGAAAGTGAAACTGTGTGACTATTCTGGAGTTAAATCAATGAATTTGAATCGATGCTTAAACGATTCAGTTAGATATCGATATTGAAATTGATGTAAGTTAATGGAGAAGTTGAAAGATCACGTAAGAAGTACATGTTGAAAAAGAAAACATAGTATGCTGCCCCCTAACTGGAAATCTTGTGGAAAGTGTGGAAGGTAAAATATTGGTCAAAATTATAAGGAAGTGAAGCAGTTTTGTTTGTATTGAACAGATGAATTTTATTTACATTTTCCTACTTTATTGTATTGTAAAAGTTGTTTTTAGTTGAGTAATATAAAATGTTACAAGTTTCAAATGCAACGTAAAAGCGCCGCGTGCGCTGAGCCCCCACCCTACCCTGTCTCCAACTTTACAGTTAAATTTCAAACTGTGCAAACAACATGCAGACTAAATCATTCGTAGACAAAACATTCACCTTTTTATGTTCCTTGGAATTTTTTAATGTAACTAAAACAATGAATAATGGAATTCGAAATCCTTGATATGTTAAAATAGATGTTTTTTTTAATTCGCCATTTGTTTTTAGTATAATTTTAATGTAGTATCGAGGTTAGAGCGCGTGCCAAAACAATGTCGCATGATGAATGGCGCAATGACGAATAGAATGACTAAATCTTGTGGCTCAACTCAACTAGAGTTGCGCACGCGCTGTGCGATCTCGATTCGCACATGCATTCGGCGAAAGTTACTCGGTCTTGTTAATTTTGATACTTTTTCAAATAAAAACATAATTGTTGTTAATTGGTCTGTTATACCTATTGGAGTTATTAAAATGGCTTTTTCGACAAATGATTGAATACAGGTATTATTGTATTGTCATTATTAAAAAAAATAACAATTAATTAGTTCACAATTTTTATCAAATTTTGACTGCCTCGTTGGTCTAGTAGTCGCAAGCGCGACTGCAGTGCATGAGGTCGTGGGTTCGATTCCCTGGTCGGGCAAAGTGTAAAAACGTAACGGGCGAAATGTAGGTGTACTAATGGGTACACCTCTGCCTAAACCTTCAGGGATTACAGGCGTGATGTTATGTTATGTTAATTTTTATCAAAATTTTACTTTAATTAGTATCCCTTATACGATTCGGCAAAGAATACTTCATTAGTCAATCGTCACAGAATATTCGGCGTACTTGTTACATCTCTAATAATGAAACAATAACTTCTAGCATATTGTTATTATTATTATTATTATGTAATACATCGCTAAAACAATATCAATGTTATGATAATTGACATTTCTGACAATTAATCTACCGGCTATTAACAAATGTATGTGATAATAATAAAAATAAATAGGTACACTACCTATTAGGACAGATTTATGAGGTCTTGGGTTCGATTTCCAGGTCGGGCAAAGTGTTATTGGGTTCTTCCATCAGGAATTTCTCAGTAGCAGCCTCGGAGTCTGGATTTGTGACCGGTTGATGGCAATAGGCTCGCCAAAATAAGAAAATTTGGAAAAAACGAACTGATTTTTTTTTTTAAATCTGACTCATGGTTCCGGAATTTCGGAGCTGTAAGCAAAGACGTAACGATCTGGATGAAATTTGCCACAGAGATACATTATAGTCTTGAATACCACATAGGATTTTTATTCCGAAAAAAAAATCGGTTTCCGTGGAATAATGTTTCGCGGGCAGAACGTATTCTATCATAATATTAATTTATCAAAAGAAGAATTGTATTGTTTATACAATACTCACAACAATGATTGACGTGGATCCTTCTAAGATATTTTCCTCTATGCCATGTCGAGTAGGTATCTAAGGAACTTACTGCACTTAGGGCGTCTACCCACGTCGTACAGTCGTTGACCGATTTCACGTCGGAGGGAAAAGGAACGCATATGAACTATGATATACCCACGCAGATTTTCCTACTAGTGAAATGGTCCGGTAATTGATCTTTTCAAAGGTCTACGTGGGTGGGAGCTCTTATTTAGCTCAACTTTTGTCCATGAAAAGCACCAGTTTTGTATGGAGATGCGTAGGCGCCATATCAGCTTTCCGCAAAACGAGCTGAATAAGTGTTATCGGCCCTAAACACTACTTACTTAAATACAATAGGTACAGCCAACAAAACAGATAGGTATGCACGGTCCTCAGATATAGTTGAAGTTTTCTTAGAAACTAAAGGATGTTTTCAAATGTAATTTAATTTAAAAATTAGATAGGTAATAAACAGTTTATTCATTAAGTTTCAATCTAATACATCCATCGGTTTCTAAGAAAACTTCAACTATATCTGACGCCCCTGTATGCCTATCCGTTTTGTTGACTGTACATTAACGAAGGACTCCTCTTCAACCGACTTCAAAAAGGAGGAGGTTCTCAATTCGACGAGTATTTTTTTTATTTTTTTTTTTGGTTTTTTTTTTTGTGTTTTTTATTAATTGTAAATACTTTGCCATTTTATCATGTTTTGTGTTTAGGTTAATTATTATAAATTAATGTACAGTTTTGATTGAAATAAATATTAAAGTACCGCGTTAAACCATGTAGGTACATACAATTGTCAAAACATAGATAATTCACGCGATATCTCTAAAAACATTACCAACACAAATCCAAGAAAGCTCAACTTAAAATTGATGTTCGCACTCAATATATTTATATAAAACTTGTTCAAATAGTAGCCATGTGTGCACTACCTACCATGAATTGTCAAAGTCTTATTAAAGTCAATAATTGAGAGCAAACAGACGGACAAAATAAGCAGGAGCGGAAACTAGTAGTTGTAGTTATGAATTTACGGAGCGAAGCAATAGAATGACGAGTTTCAAACGTTTTAACACTGGCCTGATAGATTTAATAAAACTAGCTATAACAAAAAACAAAAAAAGGAGGTATTTAATACAGGGCTGTATTCAGATTTCAGAGTATTAGGCTCCGGACACGAGGCAAAGTCAATATTTCAATGAGACCATTAAAAGGTACTTTTGAACTTCAACGAAAAAGAAGAATTGTATCTAATTGCCCGATTTCAAAAAAGAGTTTCGTATGGCAAAATTGTAAAGAAACTACATAACTCTTTAAAAAAATACTGTGTAATATGAAGTCAGTGTAAACCCGTTTGGGAGTCAGTTAAGTAAGTCAGGCCAGCGGCTGATGCTGCTAGCTGACGCGTTTAGAAGTCAGTCACTGGATAATGATCAGTCTTCTGTACACGAGCTTGTTAAAAACTGAACGGTCAACTGAACTGACTCGAAAAGTTGCCTCGAGTCCGAAGCCCGTAATAAACTATATTCTCAGAGATTGTTCAATATTGAACTGCATCTCCGATACATCTCCGAAATACACGTTATGAGAGAATAACAAAAAACGATTGAAAGTTGAGTCCGCTTTCGCAAAAATCTCTGAATACCTATTTCATAAAAACTGAAACGGAATACCCCTTCCAGTTTTTGAAATAACAATAACTAACAAGTTAAAGTGGAAATAGAAACGCAATAACTCACCGAAATTGAAAAATCTGGAGCATTTTTTGTTAGTTAGCTAGCACCAACTATTTGATAAAAAAGTACTTAGATTTCTTAATTATTTTTGGCCAGGTTTGCCTTGTTACCTTACCTAAGCATGATGACCTGGATAGGATTTCCAGGTCTCGGTAGAAGCCTTGAAGCTGGATTTGTTCCCGGTTTACAAAAGACTTCAACAAAACTGGTGAAATTTGGGTGTAGGTACTATAAGTAGGTCACAGTACTCTTGCACAGAACTGTGACAAAGGTATCGAATCTGGCTTTGAACTATATGTAGGGCTCTTACTACATTTTGGTGAAACGAGCATTCGGATTTATACTAGGTTTTGCCAGCGACTTCGTCCGCGTCAAAGTTGATTTCACTATATGCAAAATTTGGTCCCCCATTTCATTATTAGGAGGTGAATTTTGGAAAATCCGTTCTTAGCAGACGTCTACAACCTAACTGTAAACTCCCTGCCAAATTTCATCTTTGTACGTCAAGCGGTTTTCGGTATTTTGTGATGAATGAGTGACCTTTCGCTTTTATATATTTAGATAGATTGAATTATGTTTAACTTTACTACTCACAGCTGAGCGGTGGTCGAACAATTGTTTGAAGAAAAATGTACATGCTTATTTTTTTTAATTCGAATTCTAAAAGGAATTCTGACTGAGAGTGCAGAATCCTTTCAGCCAGTTTGCTTTGGTATGCAACCTTAACAGAACTCATCTATTAACTCTTTGGGGAAATAGGCATGAGGATTAAGAGATCTATTTTTAAAAATCGTTTTCTTTTTTAATTCCTCCAAATGAAAAAATACTAAAAATCTTTCATTGAAATTTTAAGAAACATGATGGCCAGCACACTGTTTCTGTGAATAGGGCTGGCATGGCATCTTTATAACATAATATTTTAAAAGCGTAAGTATGGAGTTTCCTGCTCATTTTTCTCCATACGAAACTACCTTTTGATTTACGATGTTCAAAAGTGCCTTTTAATGGTCTAATTAAAATACATAATTTGACTTTGACTTTAAATTATTTTGAACAGAGATGTTTGTTTCGTTCAAATTTATCTTCCAATTACTTCAACACAGAGTTTATATTGACATGAAAAAAATATAAATTTATAAATTGTGTGATACAAGTACTTTTACCAAAGTTTTGTAGGTAGGTGTTCATATTAAGTAAAAGAAAAAGTCAGGGAATTGTAATTTATTACAATACTTTTAATTTACTAATGTTTGGCAGCCCTATTATCAAATTACGACAATAAAACAATTATTTTCAAGACTAGTTTATCTCCCGATTTCACTTCTTTTCACAAGACTGACCTAATACTTCTTTTCTTTAAAAAAATTCATAGTCGGTACCTTAATTACTTATCAAATAATTACGGTTTCTTAATGGCTGCAATGTCAAAATATTAAGTAATTTCTGCGAAAATATATAATTTAAATAATACCAGCCTCTGAATGTCACACTGCAAAACAAGAACTTCTGTCATACGGAAGTGACACGAGCATTGATCACCACGCTTACTCAATCAGATTGGCGATTTCAAACTGAATAAGACACTCACGTAAAAAAAAAAAAAAAAAACTATTTTTATGCCAGCTCAATCTGACAAACACACCAACAGACTAACATCTATCGACATTTAAATAAAAAACGGGAGCGATGTACATTTTTATTATACTACGCTCTTTTAACAGTTATAATTAATGTACGGTGTAATAAACGAAGAACATAAAAAACGAATAATGTATAGACGGCCGTTAAAAATATGTTTAGCGTTACATACTAGCGTTTAAGTGCTGACAAAACAATAGACTTATCACAGTACCATCTAGTCGGATGTAAATTTTATTATAGAAACAATTGTTGCACTAATTATATAAAATATGTTAATAAAAATATGGTCAGTGGTAAAAAAATTTAGTATTTCCCTGTAAATTTTTATTAAAGAAACTATTGTTGCACTATTTTTATTAAATACTAGCTTTTTCCCGTGACTTCGTCTGTGTGTGTGTTTTTTTTTTACAGACGCCTGTTTCTTTAGAATAAAATTTAGCCTTTGGATGTAGCATCCTAAGGAATATTTTTTAAAAATCGGTAGCCCAGTAGTTTTAGAGATAAACGCGTTCAAACACTGTTCAGCTTTAAAATATATGTAAAGATGTCAATGAAAATACGCTTAGTGGTAAGAAATAGTAAGTATTTTTACTAGTTTGGTAGGAAAGTGAAAAATAAATGATAAACTGTCAGGAAATTTACCAACGATTAGACGTAAAGTTGAAAAAGGTATCACAAATCAACATCTGCATTAGGCGAAGGTATTTAATTGGGCTTTGGTTTAACTAAGTTCAACATTGTAGGTACATTTTGTAGCTGTCAAACTAGTGCTGCCCACCGTCTGGGTTAACCCGGATTTGTAATAGTTTAGGCGCCCAGGGGCCGTCTAGAAGGGGTGCTCAAAAACTGTCTAAAAATCCAGACACTTTTTCTGTGCGGAGAATCCCAATGAACTAAAAGACGAGCAAGAAACAAAAATAATAAACATGTAAATTATGTTTTTATGTTTATTGTTGAAATATTTTTCTCAGGGACGTACGGGTAAAAAAGACTCGGGGTTTTTAAAGTTTTTATAAGGTGTTGACAAGGTGTCGGAAGCCCTAAACCGGACTAACTTGGAATAAGTTATACGTTCATACTTTAAGTATGCTACTAAGTTACAAAACTTGTATACAAGGTGTTTCATTGGTTAGCAAGTTCCGTTTGAATAAGATTTTTTTTTAAGTTATTCCACAACTATGTTTATGAAACATATATATTACCTAGTCCTATTAACTACGTTTTTTTAATATTGTCTTTTGGGGAAAGCATTTTTTTTTTAATAGAATTTTATTATGTATTTTTATTGGTGAGGCTCTTCAGAAAGGTCAGGTGCGGAGTACTCGTAATGGGCGTGCTTGTGTGACAAGATGTATGAACGTAGATGAGGCGAAAGGAGTATGTAAGGATCGTAGCAGGTGGCGTTCTGTAGTTTCTGCCCATGGGAAAAAGGCGTGAGTTTATGTATGTATGCTGTACTTTTAAAAATCGTCAAGCTTTATTGCTTGAACGTTTCTGAACGACCATACACTTTGTATTGCTGTTTAGGTAAGACAAGCCCTATTACAATGAACTAAAAGAAACCTATTTTATTTTCAGTTTGTTTTAGTTATGGATGGGCCAAATAACGACAGCTTGTTGTGCGAATTAGTTAACTATTTGAATTGATAGCACTTGGCTATTAAAACAGTTTGTGCAATGGGTGGCAACTCTGTGGAGGTTCCAACAACAAAAATTTTCTAATAAATGTTAATCAATCTGTCAGTCAGTCATTGATTGATCAATTTTACTTGAATGCTACATTTAATAAATTTAGATAAGAATTAAAGTCCCTAACAAAACAGTTATGACATTCTGATCGATAATAGGTACAGTACAGGAGATAGAGATTACAAAAAAAAAAACCTTGACATTGGGTACATACTGTATTATTTTTTTCTTCTTGTTATTGAATGAGTTACGAAATTTTGTTCATATGAATACAAATAAATATCTAAAATTCCCACAGATTCATCGCCAATGAACATTTTTACAATAAAAATGTCATCTCCATTTCACGGTACGTAGTGCGGTACCACTTTGTATGTAATTTTGATCAAACTATAAATAAGAGTTTATTACAAGCGGCGAGCTGTATACATATACATATATATGCATAATAAAATGGGATTAAAAGGTTTTTGTACAACTTAATAAATTCTGTAATACGGTACAAAGTATAATAGAATAATTAAGCAAATATGTACAGACGACCGCTAAAGCTTTGTTACAGATTTTTTTTGCAAGATTGTTATGTTAGGTTATGTTGTATTTTTGATGATTTGGCTGTAAATGTTATTTTCGCCATAATGCCTAGGCAAGTAAAGTGATAGTTTTTTTTTTTTGCTGAGCCCGTCGGAACTCTTTTCTCCAGAGGCGAGTGAAACACCGAGCCTTCCCGCTTGCTTCTGATCAATCTGCAGACTATATCTAAATACCCTCGCCTATAGGAGGCATCATGGTAGCGAGAAATCGTTCTCCCTCCTCTATCCAGCCAATGGTTCGTTTTTTGTACCCTATTTTGAGTCCCACAGCTGGGCAAAGTCCTCCCTTTCGAACCTCCCTATGCTATAACATTGCGGCCCACGTTTGTCCCGCAAACGATATTAAGTCGTCACAACACGGTCAGTCGGTTCGTTTAGTTATTTCTAAAATAGGTGGCCACCTGTAGCTCGTTAGGTGTGGCCTAGTTTTGATCGTCCTCCATGCAGCTGTTCCATAGGTGAAAAATCAGAGTGTGTGACCTCCACATCAGATGAGGAGTTCTTTGACTCTCAGTATATCTGCTTCTGGTTGGGAGAAAGGTTTTTAGTCTCTCTTTCTTTTTTGTTGACGTGTTACGCCATGTTCTTTCTTCTGCAATGGAGACTATCGCATATCGTACCTTCTGGTCAGAAGTAAGTGAGTTAGGTAGTTTCCATGATAACCTAATTTTAGATATTGTCTTTCCAGCCAATCCCTTACGGCCATTTTTCTGACGCTATACCACAGTGTTCAAAATGATAGCAATAATGCATTATGACTTGTATATTATTAACAAATTATTCAAATTCAAATTATCTTTCTAAAGTTTATCTTGGACATCACTGGCATCGGTGAGGGAAAACATCGTGAGGAAACCTGGGACTTACTGTTCCACTCAAAACCATGTCAGAGGCCCTTGAGGCGGTTTTAAACTCTGACACTAGGGTTTGTGGGGTCGTAAGACCTTACTACCCACACGATAAGAAGAAGAACAAATTATACGAATGTAAAATTTTAAGCTATCAAAATCTCTAAATTAGCACGAGTTATCACTGTTTTTAATGTTGTTATTAGGACAGCGCCATATGCTACATATAAAAGAATCCCATTTTATTTTCATAAAACAGTCATTGGCCGATTACATTAGTTAAATGTAATTTCGGAAGTTTAATGCAGATCGTTAATAATCTTTAGATGTAACACTATTGCGATCGTCTGTACCTACCTACAGTAAAGAAAAAAAAAAACAAACCTTGTCTTTTGTGGCCGCAAATAACATTGTTGTGAATTGGATTTACAATTATACGTACCTGTAACAAAAAATACATACATATTAGAAAACAAAGTAACAAAACATGTTAAAATTCAGCCAAGTGCAAGTCAGGCTCGCACGATAAGGGTTCCGATCAAAGGTACACTAATTAGTCTTGAACGGCCGCTGGTGTGACGTAGTTTTATTTCTTTTGATATCTATTGCAAAGTGTCACTGGGTTTTTCCAACAGGAATTTCTCAGAAGCAGCCTCGGAGTCTGGATTTGTGCCCGGTTGATGGCAATAGGCTCGCCCCATGTTTGTATTACATGGGACTTAACTGGCGAAGTGTGGGTGTGCCCTCTGAGAGCAGGTTTCCGGAATCAGAGCCTAACCCTCGGGAATTACAAGCGTGATGTTATGATGTTTTGTCTATTGCGCGTGATTAATAAACTGACGCTAGCTCCTAAAGTATACATCTAGTGACAAGGAAGAAATTGCACTATATTATTATATTTAGCTAACGTTTAAGATTTTATTTTATCATCAACATAGCACTGATTTATTTATTTATTTTAAATAGAACGATGCACATGACTATCAATTCCTGTCACTTATGTTTCGATAACTGAAGAACCTTTTAAATCTTTGTCTTATATTTTGCATAGATTTTTGTAAAAATCCCTTTCTTCTTCTTTTTCTTAACCAAAAGTAATATTTTAAAAGTTTACGTAAAAAGGAACCCTAACAACCTTAAAATAAGTTTTGTTTTCTAGTATTAGGAACACAGATCAACCTCACAACTTCATGTTGGCGTTTTCTTTTACTCTAGCTCTATAATCTGCTGAGAAAATAAATCTCCTATAATTTCAAGTTGATAACCGCATGTTGACTGACATTGAGGAAATACAAATGCAATTTAACAAAAATAACGCCGCTAAGTACCTACAGTTCCTCCGTGGAGTACTTTAAATACCTTTGACTCCAAACTCTCGATACCGAATAAAACTGACACCATTGAACAATAAAAATTCCTTCAAACAACAAACATTTTATTTTGGCTCAATTCTCAAATAACAGTAAGATTCAATTTTTAATAACTTTAAATCGATCAATGATTTATCAATTGAGAAATATTGACGTGACAGGATTGCCACTATTGCCATACAAAATCCAAGAGGGAAAGGCGTTTTGACAGCTAATATTTTTTTGTCAATTGATGAACGCAGTCAACTTAGTCTCTAGAAGTCTAGAAAGTGCACCGATACTTTGATTCGATACAATATACGTTATAATACCTATAAACATCCATTAAAACCTTAAATAACTGTATTAGTGATATTTTTAACGCTACAATTGAAATAACACGTCTGTTTACAATGAAACTGATTAAATATAATGCATTATTGTATATATAAATGGCGGTTCAAATTGCAACGTTGCAAATTGTATGATAAGATTTGAAATCGACCAATCGAAGAGCGAAATCGAATTATTTTGACTAATCGATTTTTTATTGATTTTATTGCACGTGTGTTATATTTTATGATTCGATTTGATAAGCTGTGATGTGTAACTTGTTACTTCGATCTACATTCGTTTAGATCGAACTATGTACTTGTTTAAATAGTTCATAGAGAAATTCTGACATTAAAATCTGAAATAATCGTTACTAATATTATAAATGCGAAAGTAATGTCTGTCTGTTACGCTTTTATTTGGTACGTGGTAACTTTGAACCCCAAGAAATGACAAAATAATGCTATCTACTTTTTTCCTGCGATTTCGTCTACAGCTGCGATAACCGACGTTTACGCGGACGAAGTCGCGGGCAAAAGCTTAGTTGACGATAAAAATAGCAAAATATTCAAATGGGAACCTAACACTTGACAAATAATACTTTTGGATTTGCAGCTTTGATTTTTAAACTCAGCAATAGGCTCGCCCCCTATGACATGGGACTTAAACATAACTGGCGAAATGTGGGTGTACTAATGTGTACACCACTACCTAACCCTTAGGGATTACAGGCGTGATGTTATGTGTATTACAAAACTCTGTATTCAGGCACCATATACTTATAAAGATATTCTAATTATTTTGCTCAACTCATAAAATAATTTTATACGCAAATAAAAAACTAAGTACGCAACCAAATTATATTTTTGTGAAACACAGGGCAACTTTTTTATTTATTTAGTATAGATTATCAAATTTTATAGTATACATTAAAAGCCATATCGGCAATAAAGTCCCCGAATTACCTACTCGTAACATAACGTTATAGTTTACATGAATATAAAACGATAAAATACAAAACAGAAAAACTGGAGAAACGAATTACACATTTAATAAAAGCAGGCAGATTTCGTAAAAATCTAACAAACAAAGAATGGGTGTTATTTTTAGATAAAATTAACGCACATTATGAGCGTACGCGCAGCTACCGAACGTGAATCATTTTTATGTATGGCCCCAGTGCAAGCGAGCGGTGTAGCGGTATACAATGCAGCAGTTTGTAAAAATAATAATAGAACAACAAAGCCTTGTAATTCTTTATTTAATTGTTGGAATATTTTGTGATTTACAGTGAAAATAATATAATTTCGTCTCAAGAATTAACTAGTGTTTGACACAAAGAGTCGGAGTCTTACGTGGTCTTATAAAGTTAATTCAGTTGAGTTAAAAAACCAAATGACCGCTCAGGTAAGCTGGCCGCTCACACTGGCACCCCACATTAAGCCCAAGGTCCACGTCATCGCAATAACAAATATTTTCCACTGATTCTATTGTATATTGTTGGCTTTTCCTATTAAAACATTAGTTTCTTTTAACCTACTTCCAAAGATAATGGTTCCGCATGTACTGTTCAAATGTTTATACATTATTGTTGGTATTCAAACGACGTAAAAATTGCCTAATTTGGCTTTTTGCCAATTGAATGACGTCATTGATGCTTGTATCTTTATTAAATGATTTAATGGTACTTGTGTATGAACTGGTAGATGCACGGGTACATTGATCTTGTGAAATCAACTCGTATTGTTGAAATGGATTTCTTTGTATGTAGGCATTTGTTGTGAATAAATTATGTTGCACAGTTAAAATCAAAGAATGATTATTTTTATTGATTTTGAAATTGTTGCATATATTTAATTATGATAATTATGATTAGTGTATAATTAAATTATTATTTCACTAAATAATATATATTTAACTTTTGATTATTATTTCTCAGTAGCAGCCTCGAAGTCTGGATTTGTGGCCGGTTGATGGCAATAGGCTCGTCGACTTTAAACATAACTAGTAAAATGTAGGATCGGCCTTCGGGGATTACAGGCGTGATGTTATGTTTTGTTATATTTAATTAGGTATAATTTTTTAATTAATCCAATCAATTCTTTTACGCACGCAACCGGACACTGCCTTGTAATTTAATTTATAAGGAAAACAAAGTACACGGAAAAGCAAAATTATAGAAAAAATAAATGTATTTAGACAACATTATCTATGATCGGTACAACATAACTTTCTAAACATAGACGCGAACGCCCTTATCGAAAGGGGGTTATGCAGAGAAACGACGAGATATGCAAAACAACCGGTAACTCCGTATACTAACCGACTGGACAACATTTGGTATACTAGTACAACTATGTAATAACCGCTGCGTAATTATAATATTATTAATAATAAACGATTTGCATTCGGCTTCCTTCAATTATAGCACGAGGTACTTTGAATTCCTGACTCCGAGCTGGTCGTGCCGGGTGAAATCTTTGCTAGGCAGGTACTTTATAATTATGGAAGAAAAGCTACCAATGGAGAAATTGAAAAAAAGTCGAGAAAAGACTTGACGACAGACGTTTTGTAGTAAGAGGCGATAAACTTGTTACCGCTATTGTAGAAGAGGAAAAAATAGACACAAAATTGAGAAAATATCGGACAAGTGCGAGTCCGATGCACCACGAAGGGTTCCGTACCACTGTACAATATTTAACACTACAAACATGCAAAAAAATAAGTTTATAATCGCAAAAAAGGAATTATTTTTATGTAACTACAAAACAGTTTTCGGATTTCTTCCTTTACTTATGCTACATTATAGCATTTTTTCTAGCGAAATTTCTTGATTCTAGGTCAACGGGAAGTCTGCTTTAGGTTGTGATTCCTAAAACGACCATATCTTTAGATTGTGTTGACTTAGAAGTTTGATTTATTCACTGCTCCAAAAGGTAGCAGACCTGAGTATTTGGTACTAATTTCAGATTGATACCTAAACGTGTTCCTGAGAAATAGGGTCTTGACAGACGGACAACAGAGTAAGGGTTCCGTTTTTGTCGACTAAGGTAGGGAACTCTAAAAAGAAGAATGCAGATACTTACGGCGAATAAAAATAGCAGGATTAATTAAGCGTGCGCTGTATAGGTGGTTATTATTAGTACCCACTACAATATATAAAAAGAAACAAAGCAGGTACTGTCAACACAAAAAGTTAATTATTATTTTGAAAAATAAGCAATATTGTAAATCGGGAAAAAAAAAATTCTTTTAAGATTTTATAGGGGCAAATACTAATACTACTGGAGGAGCTCGTGGCTAAGTAATAACAGCCGCACGGGTCGATCCGCCAGGTTAAGCTACGCTTGCCGGAGTTGGTCCGTGGATGGGTGACCATCTTTACACACCGAGACTCCTCCGAGCCTCGGAAAGCACGTTAAGCCGTTGGTCCCGGCTGTCATACGTGGATCTTTGACAGTCGTTACGGGTCGTCAGAAGCCCGAAAGTCTGACAACCAGCCTTACCTAGGGGTATCATATTACCCAGTTACTGGGTTTTTGAGGTCAGATAGGCAGTCGCTCGATGTAAAATACTGGTATTCAGTTGCATCCGGTTAGACTGGAAGCCGACCCCAACATAGTTGGGAAAAGGCTAGGCAGATGATGATGATAGAGACAAATACTAATGTGTATTTCAATTAATATGAATTGAAAAAAATCTGACACGCAAGTATTGTTCACTGCTGACGGTGGTGCTGTCGGGGGGCGAGCCTATTGCCATCAATCGGGCACTAATCCAGACTCCGAAGCTGCAAAATACCGAGAAATTTCTAATGGAAAACTTTGCCACCATATACTTTAAACACAAGACCCCATGTTCAGCAGTCGCGCTTCACGACCGCTACACCAACGAGGCAGTCCGTCAGTAACAAAAAGTATTTGTATATAAAAACTATCTCAGCTATAATACTTTATTATGGTCGAGTGGAGCAAAAATGTGTGGCAATTACAAAGTTTTCTAACCGCATTGTATTAGTGATCGTGTTAATGTGTCATAAAGGCATAGTAAATAATAAGAAGCTATTATAGAAATAATTATTGTAACGTTTGAACGGTAAAAAATGGGGCTACCGTCACGGGTAGTAAACGATACAAGACTATCAACTATGGAGGTATTGACAACCTAGTGGAAACTATTACGTGAAGCGACATTGGCGATTTTTCCCCCCCTTCTCTTTGGTGAGATTTTGGCCAACCCTTTAACCCCTCCCCTAATCCCATGTGAGATTTTTCATAATGTGTATGTAAATGTATAATGTAAATGTGTAATCTTCATTGTTTTCACATGTAGAAGCAACAAGAATAATGTAACCAGTATTTTGTAAAAACCTAATTGAAAAGAGTGCTGTGAAGTTTCTTGGTCGTTCTTCTCCATAGGCCAACCTCCGTTTTGGTACGAGCTTCAGCTTTCGGACTAACTGACCGACTCCTCGATAATTCAAAAGTGCCTGTAAATGGTCTAATTGAAATCATATGTGACAATTTCAGCTTGATTTATTATTAAAAAAAAAATGCTAGTGATTCGGCTCGACGCCCTCCTTAAACGCTTCATGTATTTAATGGATGCCCCTTAATAACTTGTTACTAAGAAATAATTCGATGGATTACACCGTTATGTTTATCGTCACTTTTTTGTGATGACTGTACGCTGAAAAATGACTAGTTATAGAACTAACCGAAAAGGTCAGGTTCTTTTATTATTATTATTTTTAGGGTTCCGTGCCCGAAGGGTGCCAATGAGACCCTTCCCGTATAACCGTCTGTCTGTCAACGGGCTGTATCTCATGAACCGTAATAAGTAGTGAGTTGTTTTCAGTGTATTTCTAAAACATAACATTTTAAAGTAAAAATTAAATTAAATTAAAGGGGAATCACAGAAGAAACTTTTTGTATGTCTTGTTGAATATAATTCTGTGAAACGTAGTTAGTTGATCCGTTTAACTACGGTGATCAATCATCATATTAACAGATGAACGACGTCCACTGCTGGACATAGGCATAAGGCCTTCCCTAAAGATAACCACAATGACTGGTCTTGCGCTGCCCGCATCCAGCGGTTTCCCGCGACCTTTACCAAGTCGTCCACCCAGTAAGGGGGCTGTCCCACTTCCCCTTTTTAATAAATATTAGAGAAGAAATCATAATGTTTTTATTAATTTCTCAAACATCCATGTATTTTCTTTCTTGTCATAATTTTACAGGTTCTAGGGATCTTTTAAATTTCAGCTTTTTTTTTCGATGATCTAGGTAGATAATTTGTGGATATCGCTATCAAAGTTTTTGTCAAATTCAATAATAACGGCAAGTAGAAATTTATTATAACTTATTTGAAGTTTCTTAAGAATTCACCTTTTTACTTATTCAAGTCATATCTACTTGGATTTGGACATCTCGCTAAACTTTGTTACTTTAGAAAGTTGCCGTTTCTGAATATAATATGAATACTTATGTACTGACCGACGCGCGACTGCTTGATTTCTTTTTTACTTAGTTTTATTTTTGGATGTCCCAAGGATGGGAACCTATCAAATGACTTCTTCCGCTCTGTAGGCTTACTCTTGAACAAAATCTGGAGTGACCTCCACAACTTAGGCAGTCGCTCCATGTAAAATACTGGTATTTAACTACATCCGGTTAGACTGGAAGCCGACCTCAACATAGTTGGGAAAAGGCTAGGCAGTTGATGATTCTTTACTATAACAGTGCTCGTCAGCTAGACATTTGTAACCACTACCCGGATACACCCTGAAGGTGGGTATTGTAACCATTTTTCTCGCCCCGTTGCCCGCGTCTAGTTCCAAACATCACCGACGACGGACATTCGATTAAATACATCTGTTAACTTCGCAACCGTGGTGTATCTACTCTACTTTTTGCGTCGGATCCGTCCACCCCGCGTTTACATTGTAAAGGTAGTTCACGCACCGGTGCCCGCCGTAATAGCTGTTCACGTAGGTACCTAATTTTATTCAGTTAATTATGTCACTAGGTATTATGCATGTGATCCGCACCATATCGTTACTGTTAGAGCACTATCAATATCTTTGAAATTATTGACAACATACTTTCGGCCGTGATTTCCGCGTTGATTTTCTTACGGATCCCTATTTTTTTTTTTATTAAACCATAGCGTACGGTACTCTCTAATAACGTAGCTATCCATAGTTGATTTTTATTTTATAATTGTGTAAGATTTTTTTACGTTATCCTCTATTTTATTAGTTTAGATGAATTGACTAGATAAGGCAGGGTCTAGGACCAAGTCTGCAAAAAGTTGATAGACTCAGACGCACCTATTCTACCCGGAAGGAATAGAAGAAGTCTGAAATCGCTAATCCACTTTAAGCAAGCATGGTGATCAATGCTCGTGCCTTCTCTATATGAGAAGATTGAGAAGAGGCTTTTAACTTGATGTGAGACAATAATAGGCTGGTATTGTAATACGATATAAAATAAAGGTTCCTACTCCGTATAGAAAATCACGTAAGATATCTGGGGAACAGCGGGTCGAGGCCTGCCGTGGAAGAGGTGAATGCTTATGCGAATCTCGCACTCCCAGCCATAGGCAGAGGTGGAACACTGCGGTGGTTTTAGCCGGTAAGAGTCACCTCCGTCACCACCACAACTTTCCATGTAAAATACTGGTACTCAGCTGCAGCCGGTGAGACTGGAAACCGACCACAAAATAGTTGGGAAATGGCTAGGCAGATGATGATGTACTTTCTAAAGTTTATCTTGGACATCACTGGCGTCGGTGAAGGGAAACATCGTGAGGAAACCTGGGACTTTCTGTTCCATTCAAACCATGTCAGAGGCCCTTAAGGCGGTTTAGAAACTCTGACACTAGGGTGTGTGGGGTCGTAAGACCTTACTGCCCACACGGTAAAGAAAGAATCGACGGAACAAACTAGTATAGTGCATTTAGTGAGACGGAAACGTATGCTTATCTGGTACACACGTGACTGCGTTGACGTGTCATACCTAACTACGTGAAGTAAAGTTTAAAAAATATATTCTTTTAGCGGTGTACAGTGCACAAAAGACGAACCAAGAGCTGCTGACTCCACTTTACAGCATTTCTATTTTAGTTAGGTAAATGGATAATAAAAATAAAAAAAAAAAACAAATCAACAAATAATAAAAAAATCCATGGTCAACTTGGTTAATTAGGCAGATTGGCAGAAAATTTAAAATTTTGTTAAGTATCCATTTCAATTAGTTTTAATTTATTTTTAAGATTACATTTTTTTTAAAAATCTTTTGAATTTACTACATACTGTCTATACTGAGTAAAAATTTCATTTCTCCATCCATCACGGTTCATGAGATTTGCCCCGCTGACAGACATACGAACGGACAGCGTAAGCTAATAAAAGGGTCCCGCTGCACCCTTCGTGTCCGAAACCCTTTAACGTCAACTCGAATAAACTCGCGCCAATTCGCGTCCTCTAACACTCACATAGCAACCTCATCTAATTGCTAACGTTCTATCATTTTAAGTACATTTACCTAACAAGAGCTTGATCATGCATTGTAGTACATTTGTCATTTAATTGTTATGTCGTGCCGTACCTAATTGCCGTGTTTTTTACTCTTTTTCAATGAGCCGTTATGAAGGACAGGTCATGTATGTAAGTAATTAGGTAGTTAATCGCTACAATTGTACGTCCATTTCAGTTGCAGTGACAGGTTAATAAGAAAATAATAAACTATTGTTATGCGAATAGCTCATGACTGACAGCCTATACTACCGGTATAACTAAGGTCGCCATTTTTTACTCAAACCTGGACCTTTTCCAAGGAGCGGCGAAAGTGTAGAGGCAGTAAAATAATAATTTGTTGAGACCATTTCTTTAAGACTATCAATAATCACATGTACCTAATTAGGATAAGGATTTCGTTTAGATTTTTGGCAACAATCTTGACATCGTATAATTAAAGTCCCTTTTCACTGTCTGTATGCTTAGATATTTTAAACTTAGTAACGAATTTTGAGGCTGTTTTCATCAGAGTGATTTAAGAGAAAGGTTTATATGTTATTCAAAATATTTGTACGTTAAAGATGTCGACAAAAACAGGACAATTCTGCATCCCCCAAGCATCGCAGAGTGATGTGTGGTCACGTTAGTTATAACACGCATTGCCCCCTTAGTCTTGTGAACGCAAGCGCGATTTCTGAGCGTGGATGCGTGGGGTTTAATCTCCATGTCGGGCAAAGTGTTGGGTTTTCCCATTAGTAATTTTTAACAGTAACGTGGAATTTGGAAGTTGGCGGCGTGGAAAGTATGGAGTTTATTGCCTTCTCCATAAGAAAGTAAATTATGAATTCATGATTTTTTTAAAGTCGTTCAAATGTGCCTTTTAATAGTCTTATTAATTAATTTGACCTTGACAAATTGAAATCACGTTAAGCTGTTAGTCGTGCACCTGATCTCTCCCTAGTCGTGTCGGATTGCCGCCCCATCGGACTATTTAAGAGGGTGAGTGCACCCGTGTTTGTGCACGCACTTGTGCACTAATATATTATGTGTACTTGTCTAACCTCCATTGAGTTTGAACGCCATAACCGAACAAATGGACTTAAAAATTGATTTTTCGGCTGTTATTTCGACATTACAAACAGATACTTCAATTTCATGTATTTGTATCGATTCAGTCTAAATTCAGTATTTAAACAAAAATGTTACTCCATCATAGCAATATAAAGCCAATAAAACATAATTAACTATTAGAAAAATATAAAATTAACAAAACACGGCTCCCACATAACAATTACACGCTCATATCATACAATCTACTGTGTTTCTATTATATTACACCCGAAAGTGTCCAAACTAAATATATCGTAGGTAAGTAATTAACGATATTATGAGATACGGTAGCACCGGGCCCGCAGCCCGTGAAGCGATACAACCAGGTAAAACAACCATAGAGTAAGAAATTCGAATAGAAGCTCCACTCAATCACAGACGCTGACGAAATATCCGTACCTACTAATCAGTAGTTCCCTTTTTTTTTTTTAGGTGGTCAAAATCATCAAATGACTCCTTCTGTCCTGGGTGGGGTGGAAGGGACTTTCAGACTTTTACTGACTAAAAAACCACCCTGTTCCTTCTGTTGCCCTTTACGTTCCGGGGCCACGGTATCCTGTTAAGACGTCCCGCAACCTTAAGACGTCCCGCAACCATCAGTAGTTCCCTAAGATCAGTTTTATTAGTCCGATTTTGTTATTTACTCGTTGACTCGTTTTTACTTAATAATTACATGTTTAAATGGGAGATATAATCTTGTTCTCGATATAAATTTTGGAATAATTTTTTTTTTGTCTGCTGACTATAAACAACCTCCCTGTCAAATTTCGTCAGATGATGAGGCCCTTTGCATTTAGGAAATAATTCAAAATAGAATTCTAAAATTTGGCATATTGTGCCTATTTGATTCTAGTTGCTAACGCTCAACGGTTGTCAATAATTTCAATATTACATCGAGCTCGTAGCATCGCCACAAGCGATGATAGAATTCCACGAATGCTGGCACCTATTGCACATCTAAAAGCGTTTTCACGCACAATTCTGCTGTAATGTTCACGATTAACGGTAGACGAGCCTTTTGACATCATCCGAGCTCAAATATTGACAGCGGCTTCATAATAAGGAATTCCCTTTGACAAATTCCGAACACCTGACCAATATTTCACATTAATTTAACCTGGCTGACGACCTGACGACCGGTAAGTCAGAACGATAGAAAATCAATTGTTTCTCATTATTGTATTGTTTAATTTAAATTTTTGGTTAATGCTTTATTACTTTGCCCAGAAGTAACTTACGTGCTTTAGTTTTATGTAACATTTTCTATACACATTATTTATTTATTTAATGAAGCAAGGAAAACTTACACTTTGAAAACTACAAAAAAAGGAAACCATAGTCGACAGGAAGCCAATTACAAGTCTTCGCATGTGGAATTAGACTGGTTTAGAAGTAAGCATACAACAGATAATTTGTGCTGTTTAAGGTAACATATTATGGCGTACAAATTAATACTAAACTATATAAATATTTAATAATTAGTAAAATAACGAGGCTATCCCTTTTTCCCTTCTACGTATGTTTTCTTACTCTATGGTAGATCTTAATCTGGGGTCCCGTCGTGCCCGCGCCCGCGCCGCCTCAAACACGTGGAGCACGCTAACCCACCGGCGGCGATCACTGATACCTACTGCCCCGCTGTCAGCACTCAATACATCTGACATTATGTTACATAACTTTCAAGATTAATGCGCGGGAGCCGGGTTAGTAGTTTTTTTTACCGTTTACCACAAAATGTTTGGTAAACAGATTTTATAACATTTAGGACAGGGATAGCAAACCAATGGCACGCGTGTCAATAGTGGCACGAGACAAAACCATTCGAGCACGCCAATAATTCTTCTTCTTCTTCAACGTATGGACAGTAAGGTCTTACGACCACACACACCCTAGTATCAGAGTTTCTAAACCGTCTCAAAGGCCTCCGACAATAATTGAAATAAAAGTAAGAGCGTTGTAAAGATCAAAGGTAGGTTCCCAGCACCCCAGCATCACAGAAAAACAACAGCTTTATCCAATACAGGTATTTAAACAGGTAGCTAAATAAAACACAATATTGAAACTCGATATTGACAACTATATCCATGTATTAACGTTTACTTTAGATTATTTATATACTTGTTGGTATTTCATACAAAGTTCAATGAAAGCTTTCACGGCCTATTGTGAGTGTTCTTAAGGGTAAATGTCAGCAGTTAGCAGGTACCTGCTGCAAATTAGTCATCCGGTTAATCCGTTTAATAAATATCAACGTTTAAGTTAACCTATGAAACCTCACATTTTTATTTTATAATACCAGACAATTGTCCCCCTGCAGGACAAAGGCCTCGTCTCGTACAGAGGAGGCACGAGCATTGATCACCGCGCTTGCTCAAGGCGGATTAGCCATTTCAGACTTAAATTTTGTGGCAAAGCGCGCTTGCCAAACCAAAGACCAAAGTGTTATGGAATTTTTCCATCAGGAATTTCTCAGTAGCAGGCTCGGAGTCTGGATTTGCTCACGATTGATGGCAAAAAGCTCGCTCCTAATTAAATGGGACTTCAACATAACTGGCGAAATGTGGGTGTAGGTACTACTGGGTGCACCTCTGCCTAACCCCTTCGCGGATTACAGGCGTGATGTTATGTGTGTTAAGTTATTATTTTAAGTTGTTTTTTTCTACACAGAAGTCAGTGATGTCCAAGATAAACTTAGAAAGTACAATATGTATTATAAAAGTCATCTTAGTACGTGCCCGGTTTCAAACCCAACCTCATGCGTGAGAAGTGGACGCTTTAACCGCTGGACCATCACGGGATCCCGTTATACCGGTACGTGTAAATAATAATAAACCTTTAATCTTTTCTATTTCCAAATTAAATTATACTGAGGTAAGCCTCTTTGCTAATCATCTCAATAAACTCAAGTATTTTAAGGTTTTTCGTAATTTTAATGTCATGAATACACCTGCTCGTCTGGTTTGATAAAATTTTATAATTATAAATAATTAATATGCAGAATATTTGCAAGTTAAGCTTTCAATGGTCGCTATGGACCCAAAATTACAGTTGTGTAATTTACAGTTATATTTGAACAGAATGAGAAAAAAAAAATACCTACAACACAAAAATTTATAAAATCAAATTAAAAGTTTCTTTTAGTACGTAATGTCAAAAAAATGAGTTTTTACCAAATTCATATGAATGTTTAAACGGTACACAAAGAAAACAAATTAAAAAAAATGTCTGTCTGTTCCGGCTAATCTACAAAATGACAGGACAAATTTTGATTGAACTTTTACCAAAAACGGGCGCTCACGCGAACAAAGTCGCGGGCAAAAGCTTGTTTAAATTAGAATACAGTAATGTCGATATGTTGACATGTCGTCACATCAGTAGGTCGCACCCGTGCGTTTTTATAAACTACATTCTAATTTATAACACTCACATAATATGTATAACTAACTGCTGCACCCGACTCCGTTTACGTGGTTTTTTCTCCCACATCATTTACGTCTTTGATTACTACTCCGCTCTCATAGGCCGTAGCGTGATGGCACATAAGCTACACGATTCCTCATGAGACTGCCTATCATATACAAGAAGAATTTTTCAAATCCGATTGGTAGTTCCAGAGATTAGCACATTTAAACAAACAAACAAAAAACGCTTCAGCTTTATTTTATTAGTATAGATTGAACTTAAGTGTTACTTATGACACTTGTCTTAAAATCACAACTCGATATCCTGGTGACGCGAATCACTCAAGTATCAAGTTATACATGAGTACCGAGTATGTACTAGAGATGTATATTTTTAGTTAAATGTCGATTTTTAGGTATTCGCGAACGCGAATGCGAATCCGAATAATTATAACATAAAATATAACATCGTAATCCCCGAACGATTAGGCAGAAGTGTACCTACCCGTTATAGTACACCCACATTTCACCAGTTGTTTAAGTTCCATGTGAAAGTCAAAGTCAAAACATTTATTTCAATTAAACCATTTACAGGCATTAGGCATATGTAATAGGGGGCAAGCTTGTTGCCATAAACCAAGCACAAATCCAGACGCCAAAGCTGCTACTGAGAAATTTCTGATGGAAAACCCCAATAACACTTTGCCCGACCTGAGAATCAAACCCAAGACCTTATGCTCAAGAGTCGCACTTTGTGACCACTAGACCAACGAGGTAGTCGTATTCTGTTTATAATACTTACCAATTATTAAAGAGGAGCCTGAGTATACAATTACAGATATACCTAAATGCAAAGCTCAGTTTGCAAATCTTGAAGGAAAAAGTTACTAATAAAAGTGATGAGATTTTATTTATTTTTTGGTTTCATTTATCTAATAACATTTTAGTATATTATTTACATTCGTATAAATTCTACGAATGCCAATGCGAATGCGAATGTCAAAAACAATGCGAAAATACGCGAAGGCGAATACGAAGATTCGCTACATCACTAGAATGTAGTATGTCCCACTCAACATATTATTATATTACCATAACTTATGATCATGACGTAACATTTTTTTTTAATCTCGTACCGTCGACGACGTCGATACATGATCCTATAACGTTTTAAATGTAAATTTCGACTTTAAAAAACTTAAAATGTTTGCCCGTCCCGACGTGGGTAATGCAAAAAATATTCATAAGGGATATTTTAATTATAATTTCACATGTATTCAAGTTATTTAATCCTACCGGAGCTGGATCAATCGACACCGGTCCAACAGTAATATATTGGCAATATGAATAATTTTAATATTAAAATGTAATTCGATTGACTCAATGAGATATCGATATACGGGGACGCGTCGATTGCGTTAGCCATTTTAATGTATCAGGGTTTCCACGGCCGAGTTGCCTTATCTATACAAATACATAAAAGTGTCTGTTTGCGATGTCAAAATAAGAGCTTTTTTTATAAATGCATATGTAAAACGGTAAGACGGAGTCGCGGCAGACCGAGAAGGAGATGGCGGGACGCCTTGGATGGCTTCCTCAGGAACTGGCGAGAGGAGGCACAACACAGAGGAAAGTGGAAGGAATGGGAGAGAGGCCTTTGCCCAGGAGTGGGGCAGTAAGGGCCAATAACATAATGTAAAAAACTGTTTAAATTTTTTTTGTCTGTTTGGTCCGGCAAATCTCAAAAACGGATGGACCGATTTAAACGGGATTTTCACTCGCAGATAAAAAAAATAGTTTCGCAAACAAAATATTATATAAAAAAATCGGGTAAAGCGCAAAAAAAAATTAAACCTTGCAGATAACCGTCATTGATGCGGACGAAGTTGCGCCATAAGCTAGTCAAATAATAGGCACATTCCGATTATATATTCTTAACTATGTATTTAGCGATAAAGTTCTGCTACAGCTGCCAGTAGAAATGCCGGGTATCCTAAAGTAAAGGCAGCGAGTGGCCAATTATGCAGCAGTAATTTAATATATTTTATTTTATTTTATATCATATGGTTTATCTCGAGAAAATGTAAGAATAAGAATAAGAATAGAATATTATTATTCTTATTCTATGTCTCCAGAAAATGTGAAACTAACATACATTTTGTGACATCCTAAACACAAGTTCAATCGATTTGACAACAATAACACAAACTAATCGTATTTTAAAGTGTTCCAGGATTTATCAGCGATTTAATTATAAGGCAATTAACATACGGTACTCATGTCGCAATGGCCTTTAAGAAATCCGTTGATGCCTAACACACGTACACGATCCGACTGCGCAGTGCAAACCGCTACAGCCACCGCCCGCGGTACCGTGTGTTAATCGCCCATAAACTAAAAAATCAGAACTTAAGTCAATCATGAAATCACAATAAACCTTGTTATATAGTTACCAGCATTTGCCCGCGACTTCGTTCGCGCATAAAGAAAATATAGCCTATGTTACTCGCAGATAATGTAGCTTTCTAATGGTGAAAGAATTTTTAAAATCGATCCATTACTTTTTGATTTTATCCATTACAAACAAAAATGCAATATTTTTCCTCTTTATAATATTAGTGTAGACAATTATGTTAAATAAAAACAGTATTCGATTACTTATGTGAAAGAAAACTCAATGGTGCCTCGCTGCCCAGCCCATCCATTATTAAAAAGAAAGCTTGGAAACCTATAAGTTTTGATAAGCGAAATTAACTACTAAGTAATACGCTGAACCCACTTTCCTGACAATTTGCAATAATAACGCGATAGTTGACGGATACAACGGTATACGGTTCAGTGCATCGAAACTTATCGGAATTGTTGCAGAAACGTGATTAGCGCGAGTCTTCCTATTATTGGATATTTATAACTTTGTCATGTTAAAGTTCGTGGCTATAAATCAATTTACTTACACAGTGTAGGTACTTAAAAACTGGATTTATAAGTACACTATGTATTACACTACCTATGTATCTTTAGACATATTACGTACATACATAAACTCACGCCTTTTTCCCATGGGGGTAGGCAGAAACTACAGAACGCCACCTGCTACGATCCTTACAAACTCTATTCGCCTCATCTACGGTAGCTACGGTGGGTCGGTATGGTGCTTGTATGAACGTAGATGAGGCGAAAGGAGTATGTAAGGATCGTAGCAGGTGGCGTTCAGTAGTTTCTGCCTACCCCCATGGGAAAAAGGCGTTAGTTTATGTATGTGTGTATGATGAATACGATGTAAAAATCGCAATGTATATTGTTTAGTTGTCAAAATGGAATGAAATGGATTACCATTGTAAAGATGGATATACGCGTTCACTCAAGCACTCTACACGGTGTGGATTGCATCTGAATAAAGGTACGAGTACTTATATCTAGTCATATTTCTTGCCACTCCAATCAATCCGAAACAGAGTTCACACACACGTAAGGTTTTTAGACGTTTTTGTAGTGATACCGTGGAATTTTATGTAGTGCTATCCTCGTTTTCATCCACCTTAATAATACTAACCTATTATTGTCCCACTGTTGGGCAAAGGCTTCTTCTCATGCAGAGAAGGCATGAGCATTGATCACCGCGCTTGCTCAAGCCAGACTTTCCTATTACCTATACAAATATAATAAAGAGGAAAAATTTATATTTTTGTTTGTAATGGATAAACTCAAAAACTGCTAGACCGATTTTAATAATTCTTTCACCATTAGAAAGCTACCTTATATGCGAGTAACATTGGCAATATTTTATTTAATTTTTGCGCGGACGAAGTCGCGGGCAAAAGCTAGTTATAATAATAATAATTATAAATCCAAACCTCAAGATGTCAATCAGACATTTATCAGTTTCTAAGAAAAGTTAAACTATATCTGACCACCCTGGATACCTTACTCTTTGGTTGACTATACACGTAGTACACCTAGCTACCTTGCTTACTATACACTACTTGTAGGCCAGTAGATCAAAATCAGAATTACTGATTTGCTAGACCGACCACACAAAGCCACAGACGGTAAATAAAGATCAGACAATTCATAAAAAGTCAAAAGTAAATTCTATTGATCTAATATATCCATGCTTAAAATAATAAAGCTGAAGAGCTTTTTGTTTGTTTGTTTGTTTAAACGCGCTCATCTCTGGAACTTCCAGTGAGATTGGAGTATATTTTTGTATATAAAAGCTAGATTCTTGAGGAATAGTAAAAGCTATATAACATCACTCTACAACTCAGGAAAGCGGAGCAGTAACTGGACACGGCTGAAAAAATCACGTGATCTAAGTGGCAGAGGGTAGATTGTTCAATAATAAAAGCCATTTCAAAAGCAAAAACAATTGACACGGACGCTGTCTAAAATATTAAAATTCTCCATTTCATTTAAGTTATGACGTAAAAAATGCACGGCGTACACGAATTTCCAACATTTAAATTTCGAACGGTCTTTTTAGATTCCACGTAGGGATGTGTTTATTAATACTGGCTAAGCCATCGACAAAAAAGAACAGATACCAAATCTGCGAGTGCTATCAATAAATTGCAACCCTGCACTACACACGCGAATGGATGGACAATTTGTTTGTCGAATTAAGAGTAAGCGTCGCGGGTATTTTTCGCTTTACCTTTTCTACGCCTTTTCATAAAGTAATTTGAGATTGATTTTTAATTTATCGTTTAAAGTGTAAATTGTCTTGTTTTATTGTTTGTTGAAATTAGGTGCATAGAAAATTCTAGTAGTATTCCGTTTAGATAATGTCGTGATAGCCCAGTGGTTGAGGCGCCCGCCTCTGAAGCATGAGGTTTGAGTGCCAATGTGACTCAATCTAAATAAAATATGTATTTTCTAAAGTTTATCTTGGACATCACTGGCAACCTTCGTGAGGAAACCTGAATTTAAAATTAATATAAGTCTAGGTTGGCAAGTCCGCCTTGAGGTAGCGTAGCGATCAATGCTCGTAGCTTTTCTGTATGAGAACAGTCCTTTGCCCTGCAGTGGGACAGTTATGATATATTTTCTTGGCTATCGAATGACAGGAAGCAATTGCAGTCTTCCAGTTGTAAACTGTTCTGAAGTAGTTACGGATAGGACTACCTACTCTATTTTCCAAGTGATTGAAAAGTATTCGATTAAGAGAAAGAAAGTAGGTATTCAGTACCTATTATTATCTGTGGTCAACCTATGTATAGCTGTAAGTTTAACAACGGCCAAAAAAACTAGTCTTGCATTTACTAGTCATTTCACACTAAGTATTTATTTTGTACAAAAATACATTTTCCCAGAAATCGATCAAATGTTTGTGTGCAAATTATATATAAGTTTGTTTTTTAGTTACAGATTAATACGCAAGTTATCGATACAGAAGCAATAAAAACGTTGAAAATATTAATAATCGTAACGAGATATTTTATAATGTTCAATTAATATTTATTTGCCCGTGAAATTAAAAAAAATATATCGGTAGTGCTTGTGATATTAAAATTCACGCAATATGAAATTCTTTATTATTTCGAACATTAATAAAATTGTATTTATTTCTTTTTGTTAGAACAAGTAACAATTTTGTTTTGATTGTTCTAGTGAGATAAACGTCACTGAGTTAAACGTCACTAAGATAAACGTCACTGAGATAAACGTCAGTGAGATGAGAATGTAACTCGTGGTCGCAAATGCCTGTTGAGCTTGGGGTCCCAGGTTAGATTCTCAGGTCGAGCAAAAAGTGTTACTGAGTTTTTCCATTACGAATTTCTCAATAGCAGCTTGTGCACTGTAATATCTCCTGCGCACTTGGCAAGCCATGACCGAAATCGGTCTGGAGAATATTTTTATTACCTACATTTTGTATTTACGTAAGTCGGCAAAATATTAATATTTCATTGAGATAAAGGTCTAATTCAAGATAACGGCATCATACGCATCGCTGGACGAATAAATGAATGAGAGACGAGTTATTCTAGGGCGTTCGATTCGAAATTTAAATTTGACTGAATGTCATGCGCGGTCGTCGATCCGTTCTACTCGATCCTCCAAATCATATTATGCGCAATGTGATCAGTCAATTTTAATATTGTTTCATGCATGTCTGTTCCGAGGTTTACGGTTGAGGTTAAGATTCCGTAGGTAGGTACTCGACCTGAAAAAAGTTCATGGTAATATGGGTACTTTTTTTTTCGTTTCATAAACTTTATTATTTCTACGTAACTATTTTTTTTGGGTTCCGTACACGATTAAGAATTAAAGGGGGTCCCGATTAAGAAAACATGTTTTTTTTGTAAATATTTCACGCTTGTAATCACCGAAGGGTTAGGCAGAGGTGTACCTACCCATGAAGACACCCACATTTCGCCAGTTATGTTTTTAGTCCCATGTAATAGTGGGCAAGCCTATTGCCATCAACCGGGCACAAGTCCAGACTCCGAGGCTGCTGAGGAATTCCTGATGGAAAAACCCAATAACATTTTTCCCGACCTGGGATCAAGCCCAAGGTCTCACGCTCAGACCCCTAATATAAATGTTAGTAGGATATATATGTATATCGTTTATGATGACCTCTTAAAGAAAAGGATGCAAAACTGCAGCGTGTATTAAGTCTGGAAAAGGAAATAAATTATTCACGTTGGAGACTCTCTCGATTGCGTTGAGAATAATATTGTTTTGGTTCCGATTCCATAATTTGAAGTCGAATGAACTTAACACACTACCTAACGGTCAGGTTCAAATGAGGTTTTAATTAAAATAAATATCTTGGGACAACTCACACACGGCTATCTGATCCCAAGCTAAGCAGAGCTTGTGTTATGGTAACCAGACAACTGATGATATACATACTTATATAATTTATAAATACATACTTATATAAACTTACAATCATGCTCATCACACAAAGTTTGTCCTGGATGGGAATCGAACTCACGACCTCCGGCTTAGCAGTCAGGGCTGCTAACCACTAGACCAACAGGCCCGTCAAATAATGACTCAAGTCCCACGTAATGAAACACAATTGATTTTCTAATGTTCTGTCATACCGGTAAGTCTGCCGGGGCTTGACCGGTTAAAAGGTATTATGATAACAATTTGGTCAATTATGAATATAGGTTTATCTATATATCTATACAAATAAATAAAATTGAAGTGTCTGTTTGTAATACTAACTTAACCGCATTTCATTGCATGCATATAAATGTATATACGGTGTTCCAAAATAACATTTTTTTCAATTTTTGTCTGTCTGTCTGTTTGTTCGGGCTAATCTCTGGAACGGCCGGACCGATTTTGACAGGACTTTCACTGGCAGATAGCTGATGTAATAAGGGCCGGTAACTTAGCCTACTTTTATTTTAGAAAACGAATTAGGGTTCCAAGCAAATAATACGCAGACGAAGTCGCGGGCATAAGCTAGTCTAATTTAAATTACTGCACAAAATGTGAGACAACAAACATAACAATGTACTTCGAATGTTAATAAGCAGGTACGCGTTAGGGTTCCGCATCCGAAGGGTGCTAACAGGATCCTATTACTAAACCCCCGCCGTCCGTACATCTGTCTGTCAGCCGGCTGTAACTATCTCTCGTACTAAATAGATAGAGAGTTGAAATTTCCACAGACTGTGTGTTTACCTACTATTGTCGCTATACCCACAAATAAAATAAAATTACAAATTAAATTGGTCCTCCATAAAAGAAAAATTTAACTTTTTAGTATGTTATGTTAATTAAATATAGTTTTTTTTGTCTTCTTTATTTGTTTTTAGGCTTTTATTGATATAATATTATGTAGCGTATGCCATTCACAAGACATGGGCATTTTTTTAAAATATGTAGTACGGAACCATTCGTCTGCGAGTACGACTCTCGACTTTTTACTAAATTTTGTTATACAAAAAGGGCAGTGTTACATCCTTTGTTCAAACTTGTACGGGGAACAGCAAAAGGATTTATTTAAGAATATTATCATAAGTCCATTACTCAATGCAAATGATATCTTTTTACGTTATCAACGTACATACAATGAAACAACATGCCTTACACAATTTGTCTAGAACAAACTTGGGCGGTACTTTAACTCATTAAGCCTGTGCACACAGCGGATATCTCTTTAATTAAAAAAAAAACACGGATAACATAAAAAAGTGTCAGTTCCTATGAATTAAGGTTAAGTTTTTATTGACATGTCGATTCTTGTGACCGCTGGGTGTACCAACAACTTTACGGCGCGGAGAACGGCGTTTGTCAGAAAAAAATATTTGACACTCACGAGCGCGAGTTTCTTTTGTTTTTGAGTAATTATTATTTTCTTGTTTGGCGTGTAAATTAATGTCAACCATTTTTTTTTTGTTGTTGTTTTATTAAGTTGCATTAAAAAAAAAACTAAACAATTAAGACTACAAGATCTACATTTTACTTCTTAAAATGAATTGCTTTGTGAATCTTAAGGCCGCTTTTGGAAAGGCAATATTGAATTACAATTTATACAGTATTCACCGTTGTTAAAGTAAACACCTAATTCCTAAGGAGATATTTCAATAAGTTTTAAATGTTGAACAACTATGGTATTAACCGCGGTATTTACGCATAACGGCTTAAGTCCAACATCTAAAGATTATATCTTAGTTTAAACAATAGATAATACTCGTTGTAATTACTTTATCTTATCTCTCTGTAATATTTAGCCGCGTGAACGAAAAACTTGGATTATTATTTTGGCACTTTACCCGATAAAGACAGACTTGGAGAAAAACGCATTTTTTTTTCATACTACTTTAAATAAATTTGTATGAATTTTTAATATTAATTTTCAGATAAATAATTTAAACCTCGCTAGATTATTTTAAAATTGGAATCTTGTATTAAATGGCATTCACAAAATCAGAAAGAACACAAAATATACGGGCCAGTATCTGTTTAAATACTTTATATTTTGACTTTGTAATCTCGGAATAAAAAGAAACAATATTCTTTATGCAAAGACTGAAATATAATACCTACTTTAAATTTTTCATATAAACATTAACTCTTTAAATAGCTCGAGCCGTAAATGTATAATGTATAGAAGTTAGACACAATCTAGTGTTGTAAATTATATAGGCAAGTGAGCAGCCAGTCATTCGGCAAAAATGTCCCCTGGGGTCGACGACCCCGTGACCTTTACATCCCTCCTGCACTCATTCGAACCCTTTAGTTAGAAATAAATAACATCGTTCCATTAATTGTTTATGCAATCAGCAAGTTACAAAAACAGATTTGATTATAAATATTTTTAGGCGTATCTTATTATAATTATAAAGTTTAGACGTTCTTTTCTGCTTAAAGTCCGTGAGTATACTGTATAAATGTAGAAAAAAATTAAATATGGAATTGAATATTTATTTTTAAGAATAACTAAGTGTGTTTAAGCTTTTTTATTAAAAACACGAGCACAAAATGTAAGAAAATAAACTAATTATTTTTTACGATTATTTATATTATTATAATTTTTACACTAAAAAACTTTTACTGTATTCAAAAAGATTTAATGTGTCATTTGAATTTTTAATTATGTATATATATTTTTATTATGTATATTAGTCATAACACCTCGCTCATGAGGTAAAAACCAAAATATTGTTATCTATTTTTATTAATGTAGTATTATTATGAGAAAATATAATAAAAATATACAGCGTATGAAAAACGTGGAATTATATTTTCACACATATGACGCCATCTTTTTGCTGAAAAGAGTTATAAATAAAAATAAAAAAATTCTTTATTATATATTTTATAAAATATAAATTCTTTTTTTAAATATAACTCTTAAGTGTGCAGACAAGGAAAAATTCTTAAATATGTTTGTATTTAAGACATTTTCCTTGTCTTTCCATCTTCTATAATATCATACGCCTCGGTCGCCTATACTCGGTCAACGTAATCAAGGCCTAAGCTAAAATTAGTTATAGCGAGTGGAGTAGTGCTTGTGTCTGGTATAACTTAGTTACGTTCACGACTCAATTATTGGCGAAGGTAGGTAAGCAGGCTTATCACTATTGCATTACTCCGAAAGCCCCGTTTTATTGTTGTGGTTTATCTATTTATTTAAGACTGTAACTACTTATTCACTAAAGTTGGTTTAAGTTTATTAAATCGCAGTGAACTTGTCACTTACCTATAGGAGTGCACAAGTCACAAAAAGCTGTTGATGTCAAAACGTAACAAAAAAATCCGATCAAGTGTGAGTCTGACTCGCACGCGAAGGGTTCCGTACCTTCGTAAAAGATATAACAGTATTGCCAGTATAGTATAAAGCTAAAAACGCAAAATCTGTAAAATATTTTTCTTATTTGTTGGTACAGCGACAATAGAAATACACATTCTTTGTAAATTTCAACTCTCTAACTTTTACGGTTCGTGAGATACTGCCCGCTGACTGACGGACGGACGGCTTAGTAATAGGGTCACGATAGCACCCTCTTGGGACAGAAACCTAAAAACATCTATTGAAAAGTAAAGACAAAAAAAAATATAATAAGCATAAGTAAACATTTTACACAATTCTGATAGAAAATTTCTAACGAGACAAAAGAGATTGGAAACCTCTTATCATTAAAACTAACTAGAGAATGTAATCGTACAGGTGATAATGCTTCATGGTGGTTTATTAATGCTCTAACTCACTGCGTCACGATGATATTGATGATGATGGAATTCCCCTAAGAATACAATTTCCTAGAGCTTCTTAAAACAACAACAAAATGTCATAGTTTACAGAAAATAAAACTATTTTTACAAATATTTTTTTATTACTCTTGCTTATCTTTGCCCCCAATTACATAACTTGCGAAAAGTGGGTGTACTAACACACCTCTGCCTAACCCTTAGGGGATTACAGGCGTGATGTTATGTATTATGTTATTCAAAGTAGCCCGTACTGTCTCACAGCTGGGCAAAGACCTCCTTTAAATTTTGCCATTAGTCGCGATTTTGAGATACTCTTGTCAAATCTAAAGGAACCTGACCAAATTGATCGCAAATAAAACTAAAAATATTTTTGACATTCCATCCATTTGGAATTGGTTCAAAAGAGTTACCGCGGCCCTGGAACGCAAAGGGCACTAGAAGAAACACGGATGTGTTTTAGTCAGTGAAAGTCTGACACTCTCGCACCGCCCAGAGCGGAAAGAGTCATTCGATGATTTCTCACCATAAAAAAACACTTTAATTTAGTACCTAAATCTTGTTCTCTTTGTTCTGAAGATTTCAGCCGATGACACATAGGTTCACGTACATAAAACCCATAGAAATAAAGTAGGTCGAACAGTCACCATCATAAAACGGCTCACAGCTTACTCACATATCGGCTAAAATAATGGACGAAAGCATTGAATCACGATATTCACGATCATTAAGATTGTAATTACCATTTTATCTTTATGAGCAATGAACGCGAAACTATTGTTACAGCTATAGAATATTTACATTAAAAATTGTTACTAAAAAGCATTGGGCAAGCCAATGGTTACGCGTGGAAAATCTAACTACGTAACGTGTTTTTCTTGAAGGATATTCAGGGTCAGTTATAAAATCCCTTTTGTGTATGACGGACAAAAAGTCTGCTTATAAGGGTTCCGTATTTTTTTCCCTTTTGTATTTCAGAATCCTTCAAAGTTAATCATTTAACTTTGTAAACACTTGCATAGCCTTGAGATTACATGAGCAACAACGTGTTTCGGCGTTGACGTAGGAAAGTCACAAGTTCGTGGAAATTAAAATAATTAAAAACGAAGGCAAATCCACAAGCTTGAAAAGCACAATGAAGCCTAACAGGCTACGACAGCTTACACAACCACGAAGAAAATCATTTCATACAAATATTATGAATGCGAAAGTATCTCTGTCTAAACCACTGGAACGATTTTAACGGAATTTGGTATTGGGTAAGTTTATCCGGTCTAACCCCGGCTGAGTTACCGGCAAATCAGAACAATAGAAAATCAGTTGTGTCTCATTACGTGGGACTTGAGTAATTAAACCCAAGGAAGGACATAAAAAACGTAAATCGGGACCCTATTACTAGACTCCGCTGTCTGTCCGTCTGTCACCAGGCTGCATCCCATAAATGTAAATGAATGGAAATAAACGTGATAGTTAGACAGTTGAATTTTTCACAGATGACGTATTTCTGTGGTCGCGATAACAAATACTAAAAAACAGAATAAAATAAATATTTAAGGGTTACAAAAATTGTGTTTTTTTTTGCACATTTTATAAATAATGTTACGGAACCCTTCGTGCGCGAGTCCGACTCGCAGTTGGCAGGTTTTTCTTTTATTATTTTTAAGCAATTGTGTAGTCTCTGTTGGAGGTCCAAATAAATAAATAAACTGTTCATTTCACTCGAAAGGACATCCCGTAACGTTTTAGAATAACGGAACTATAGTGTGGAAATACGCGCCAAGCATTTGACGCGAAGGCCGCTGGGTAGCCACAACTTCGCAACGCATTGCCCCTTCGAAAATATTTCCTTTGACAACCGGCGCGTTTTTATTGTTTTTTTGACACACGCCCTTTGATTTCGACGGTTTCAGAGTTGGGAAACACACGTAAAGCAAAGCCAGAAGCCTGCTACTTGTATTTTGAAAAAAACTTAATTAAAAACAGAGTAGGGGTTTCTTGCTCGTTCTTCTCCATAGAGACTTACCTACGTTCTGGGACGAGGAACTAGCTTCAACTTTCTGACTAATTGATCAACTCCTTGACAATTAAGACCTTTTTATTATTATTATTTATGTATGCATTTTGTAACTTGAAACAAAGGTTCAACCCAGTTCAAGCAAATTAGCAACTGTGCTCGATTTTTAATTGTTAAGATATTTTTATTGTAAATGTGCCCCTTTTTTATAAATAAATGTTTATTATTAGTATTAATTCTAAAGAACCTTAATAGTTTAATTGAAACAAATGCTTTGTCTTTTGACTAAATTGAGAAAAAAACAATGAAAATACTCAATAATATGTGCTCATCTGAACGGAACCATACACACAAATTGTAAGCCTGATAGGGCAATAGGAAAATGGGCAAACAAGCTAAAAAGAATTAAAAACTACAATTTGAAGACAATAAACTAATAGAACCTAAAAAGAAAAACTTAACAAAAAGCTTCTAAAAGTCAGCTGTATTGAATAGAGCAAATCCCCACAAATATTATAAATGCAAAAGTAACTGTTTGTCTGTCACGCTTTCGATTTTCATGAAATTTGGTACGAGTTAACTTTGTTGAACCCCAAAAAAGGACATAAGCTACTTTTTATTCCGCGTTTTCATCAACCGACACGCGAACGCGGACAAAGCCGCGAGAAAAATCAAGTATCCTATAAAACGTAAAGGTAGATACTACCTACGTATATTTTTTTTTGAATACAGTCTATTATTGATTCTGTATTGTTCGTAGTCAGTCTATAATAGACAGTTAGTAGCCTCTTGATTCTCCCTCAGTCAACAACTACTTCCGGGGGATAATCAACCTATTTCCGCATTCCCAATGCATACACAGGTCTCTCAGTGGGGTAGCAACACTTGAAAATGCTCAGAATCATATAGGTAGGTACTGTGAAGTTTGTATTTTGTATAAAACCTAATTTAAAAGAGTGCCGTTGAGTTTCTTGCTCGTTCTTCTCCATAGAGGCCTACCTCCGTTTTGGAACGAGCAACTAGCTTCAACTTTCGGACTAACTGACCGACTCCTTGACAATTTAGGAGTGCCTGTAAATGGTCTAATTGAAATAAATGTTTTGACTTTGACTTTGACTTTGTATGACACTAAAAAGTTTTACTTTATTCAAACATAATGAAACATTCCATATGGGATTCGAATTTTAAATAATAGGCGGTTGGGTTTTTTTAGGGTTGAAGGGTGCTTACGAGACTCTATTACTAAGCCTCCACTATCCGTCCGTCTGTCAGCGGGCAGTATCTCATCAACCGTAATAGGTAGAAAGTTGAAATTTTCACAGAATGTGTATTTCTATTGGTGCTATAAAAAATTGGGGCCCTATTTTTTTTTTTGTATGTTTTGTTAATGTATGGTGATACGGAACCCTTTGTGTGTGAGTCAGACTCGCACTTGGTCGGTTTTTTTTTTAATATTGGGCAGTCGTTCTCCGAGGCTCAGAATGTTAGCACGCAGTTTTGAAACTGATATATTTTATTCAAGAAAAGTTTTTCTTTCCAATTCGTAGAAAAGTTGGCGGCTCGTACACACACACAGATAAGCCGGTTACGTTCGTCACAAGTAGGTATAATGACCACAGTACCTACCTAATTAAAAATATAAAGGTTGTTTTAAAAAGATGGTTTTGCTTAAAAGTTATTAATAAAACTGGCATGAAAGAGAAATATTATTTTAAAACACCAATTAAGAATAAGATAAACATTAGGAATAAGAATAATTTTATTAATCTTCTTCTATTTATTTATTGATTGATCAAAAAGTACTTATAATAGTATGCTTACTATATCTAGTTTAGTTATGTAATTACATAAATATATAATAAATTATACCAACCTTAGGTATCCCACTCCAGGGCAAAAGCCTCTTCTCTTACAGAGAAGGCACGAGCATTAATCACCACGCATACATAATATATATTATTATTTATAATAAGTTCAGGTTTCCTCACTATATTTTCCTTTACCAATACCGGTGATGTCCAAGATAAACTTAAAAGTACATAATCATATGAATTGAAAAAGTCACATTGGTACTTGTCAAACTTGTCCGTATCCGGTTGCGAACCACCTAGAGCATGAGAGGAGGGCGCGTTAACCACTGGGCTATCAAGACTTTTAATAACTTTAATATTTGCAAATAATTGTACGGTGGTAACCCCAAAATAGGCAGCGCCTAATTCTCGGGGTCTGAGTTGCGTTAATTTAAGTTTGTTAAATCATTTTTTTTAATTTGTCGTATACTTAAGTAGGTACATACTTATGTATTTTTAATTGTATTATTATACATCTGTTTCTTTAGCCAATGATAATGCCAGATTCTAAAACGTTAGACTAATAATACAAATTGCCATATCATTGTGAAAATTAGCAGAATCTTGACAAATTAGATTTATTTATATCACAGCAGTCGACGAACTTGAGGTAACTACCTAAGAATTTTTTTTATTCATAATCCGCAATTCGTTATTCTTTATACGCGACTGTCCAAAAAGAGTGTCTCACGAATTTTTCTCTACTCTATTTTGTAGAAGATAAGTACTATAATCCTTTACTTAAAATAATATACAGATAAATACTGTGAAGGTTTTATGCAACCTGGCGGAAAAGTTTTATAAGTTTTATTCAAGCATTCAAATAAATTCCAGAATGAATTCAAATTAAAATAAAAGGCGATAAGTAGTTTTTTCTTTATTGGAGCAATTGTATTCTTGAACTCATGGGGTGATTCACGTTATTATAATATATAACCTACTTGAACTTCGTACCGCCTTAGAATCAATAAAAATGTTGCATTTTTTTATTTCGTGATTTTTCTTAATCTGCTAATAATAATTGTATGGGTTTTAGGTGGAGACATCTCCAAAAAATCATAAAGAAAAGACCATAACAATTCGTCTGCTTTTTCAGAATTATACTGGTGTAACTAACAAGACTTTGTGTTATTTATACAAAATCAAAGTCAAAATCAAAACATTTATTTCAATTAGACCTTTTACAGGCACTTTTGAACTGTCAAGAAGTCGGTCGGACAAATTATTCCCGTGTAGTACCTAATATATCAATATTATATTAGAAAGTAGTACCTAAATAAAACACTATTGTATTGTCAACGCTCAGCGCTGAACCGAGAAAATCTGTAATCCACACTGTTATTACAAAAAGAAACTGTTTGTCAGTCTATTACCCAGCTTAAACCACTGAACCGATCGATGTTTGACAAAAATGTAGCTCGGGATTAAAGACTTACCGGCTACGTGACCCGACTGCGGTGAAGCTTAAAAGTAGGGTTATTTGTTAAACCTGTATGAATGTATGTCGATGTCCATGTCCGCTTGTAACTACTCAACGGCTTAATCGATTTTAATAAATAATACGTCATTAGATTCGTCTTGGTTGCGCAAATGTCACTAAGTACACGCTGATTGTTAACTTAAAAGCGTAAGTAAATAACAATAGTTAATTTTATTACGCGACTTCGTCTGTGTCCTGGATAATCAACATTTTATGCAGTTGAGGAAAAGCTGTATGCTGTTTTGTGATATTATAACATCAACTTTGTGACTAAAAGTTTATTTTATTTTTGCGAGAAATATCGTGCAAGTTGTAGTACATTTCCGTCGATGATCAGTCACTTATCACACGACAGCCGCGCTATCCCGCAATGTACGGCAAATCGCACGATATTTCTCGCATCGTCTAAATAAGACTTTAGGCACCGGTTAAAAAAACCACCGGAGAGATAAATGCATTACGTATACAAGGTGTAGACCGAAAATGCGCAAAAAAAATGTTTACCGTCTTGAATAAGTAATAAAATCGATCCCCTTATCAAAGTCACTTCGGCCAGTGGATATTAACAGAATTAATCATACACCAAGTATAATAAATAGGCTTATCAACTGGCATTAATAAATCTACTACTTAATACTATATTTTTTTTTATACTCTCTACTTACATTTTTAATTACGAACGTTAATTGAAATCTGCATGCTCGTGCTGTTGATTTCATATGCGGAATTAATGTTGGCTAGTTTGTTCTAGAAATAAAAATCAGCAGACTAATGCTAGGACACGATACTTTTGATTGGGATCACTAATCGAAAAAGAATAGGCAATCGATAATTAGATTTGATGGTTTTTAATTAAAAATCTTAATTAAAAATTATTAATTTAATTAAGTTCTAATTTCTAAGATTTCTAATTTGCAGCTCTAGAATGAGTTTGATTGTTAGATTTTTTTATAACGAAATTGTTCTTATTTACTGATAAAGATAAATAGTTACCAATTACGTGAGTGTATACGCAGTTGCACTCATAGGTGTGATAGTAAAATGTGTTATCACTAATTATAAATCTGTTTGTCAAGACAACTGTTCATTTGAGATAAATCTCCGCCAAAATTATTTGCAGCATTCCGTGAATAAGTCAATATTTTATTTCTAAATTACAAAAAAATTTAGCCTCTGTTCCCCTGGTAATGAGCTTATTTAATTTGAACATGTGATTGATAAAACTTTAACTTAAATTAAATAGACGTATACTACAAATATTTTACAAAAGCAAGTCCCTAAATTAAAATAAAAAGTTTCAATCATTAAAAAAATGCGATGATAATCAATAAATAATATGTTATTAAAATAAAGACATCAGCTCACTTACGCATGAGATTTGGCAACAATGAGAAAAGTTGTAAGTCGAGTCAAGACGCATTGAAATTAGGAAAAGGAACTTTCTTTACCCCTCCTTACAAAAACGTATAGATCTACTATATTTTGACCACGGAACGGGAAAATTCAGGTCTCTAAGTTTCATGAATTAAAAAAATGTTTAAATTTAAGATTGCGTTTAATTTCAGTTTCCAGATTTACTAGATACATCTTTTAGAAATTTCTAAATTGCATAAATGTTTAAAGTTTCTATGTGAGTTATGTTACGTCGTGTCTAAAAAGAGCCCCGTCTTAAAGTACTTAAGTATTTACTATTTTAAGTTTTCCTTTTGCGAACTAGATACCATCTCAAAAACTCCCCTTTTAAGAGCATTATTTATTTAAATTGCAATTTGTCGACTTTGCTGACATTCTTAAGATCTTAGCGACAACTGTGTACTCATAGAGGTGCACCTAAGAGGCTTACAGTCGTACCGCTACCCACGTATTTGGGTACTACCTCCCGTACTATATATTTATGAGAAGAATTTTAAACGTCTTGAACGAAAATTGAAAAATGACCAATTCTCTTTATCGCGCGCGTCTGGTAAACTCGACGGTAAACGGTAAAACGTAATTCTTGACCTATAAGATACTTTGAATACCAAATGCCGCTGTAGCTTCAATAGTTAACGATAGATTTGGAAAACCTTTTAATACTTTTTATTATTCTACATGATTTCTAAAACGGATGTCTTAAGTCAGAATAACCCTCATGTTTACTAACCGGAATCAATAATAATTTATGCAAATTATTCATATTAATTTTTATGAAACAATTCGTACCTGTATAAAAAGTAGCATCAATAGTCATTACATACAATATAAGTTGCGACGAGCCTACCTCCCCGTCTTGTAGGGGAAGACAGACAGGTGATCATACCTACTCGCCCGAAGGCAATTGATTAACCAGTACTGGTACATACCTACCTACTCATAAGTCTTGAACCAATCGTGTAACTATTTGTTCAAAGTTAAGTTCAAATTATCAACGCTTCAGGTTATACCGCTTGAGGGAGAAACCTCCCGCTACGAAGGGGAGGAGGTACAAGCTCTTAAGTGGACGCTATACGAAAAATAGAGAGGTGAAATTCAACTTCGGATATTTGTATAATTTACCGCCGATACAAATCCAAATTATTTTAGAAAACTTTATTTTGTAACAGTAAAGCAAAACGTATTTTTAGGTTACACAATTGTTTAATTAATCGAAAAATACTTTCTAACTCATAGAAACTACTTCCCAGTTACAAAGAAACTTTAAAATAGGGCGGCTTCAGTTTCGCATTTTCTCAATATAACTTGTAAGTTCTAAACATCATAATTAACTGAAACAATAGTTTCACCCCTCACGCGACTGTCCGGCTTCAGTTCGGTTAATATTCGGCTTTGGCGGGTCTATAAGTTGGCCCCGTATTTTCAAACGATAAAGTACTAACTAACACTGCTAAAATAATCGTAACATTTTTTAACAGGCACTGGAATAACGCAAACATTTACTTATCTATGTTGATTGCATTGCTAATTGTACTGAAACAATATCCTTTTGTTACAAGAAAGACCTAGTTTTGGTCGCGAAACGCTAAATTATACAACTTTGCACTAACAATGGACGGTTAGTATTTATATTTTCAACAAAAAATTATGTTTCTACAACTGCTTAGTGGTTTTGTGAACGTTTCTTAGTACCTATTTCTTGGTCGTTGTTATAAAATAATGGTTATTATTCAAATGTTAGAGTTAGTTACATTCAAGTAACATTCCCTGCTTGTATTGAATTGATTACTTCGAATATTGCAAAAATAACGTTCCTAAATATTGTGTTTTTGATGTATTTTGATCTATTTTTAATTCGTTTTGCCGATAGTGCGGTTATCGAGCTCGATGTATCCGACGATGTCGTAGATCCGACGATATTTAATATTCTGACTCTGAATGGGTAAGTCGAGCCATGGTCGGGCCTTTTAGGTGGCCAAGTCGAGTTGCATACGTAGGTATTTGGTTTCCGATACTTACTTTAAAATTAAGTGGATTTCGACAGTTAGGTACGATATTGAAGTAGAGTCATGCTGTACCACATGTTACCTAAGTTTCGTCATTTTGCTAAAGCTACCTCTTCAAAAAGAATTGCCGTAGATGATGATTAACTTTTTCGATTTTATTAGGTTTTAAAGTGTTCATAGAATACCTTGGCAGGTACGGCTAAATACTACAAGAGTTTAACAAAACTCTTAATTATAATAATTAGGTATATTTTTTATAATATAATAAAATAGGTAGATACATTTTTAAATATTTTAGTACTTCCTATTCCTACCTATCTCCTTATAAATCATTGAAATACAAAAAACAAAATGCCTACCTAAATAATGAAAATTGATCCTACTCATTCGAGTAGGTACTTAGGTAGTCGGTGGATGAGCCAAATAAAAACTAGCTCTTTTTTTTTTACTTTTAATTATTTCAACGTTCAAAATAAGAGTGAGATCTTAAATTTTCCCGCGCGCCCCTTTTCTTTTGTAGGAAGATTCAGTGCTACAAGTAACATCTCTATTTTTAAGACGCGCCACAACTTTTTTTTAAGACGCGCGATCCCTTTTTTCTTCTTCATTTTTCACCTTTGGGACAGTAGATAGTATTTATTGTTTTAATAACAGTTCTAAAATAGGTATTTTTTTTATTTGTCCAATGCAATTTTTCGTTTTTTTTTATTTCTCAAAATTATTTTATTAAATACTACTTAAGCTTTTTACTTTTTATTTAAGTAGGTATTTGCATTGTTAAATGATGATAAAATTAATTAAACTTTTTTTACTAAAGTATTGCGCTTTTTTTCATTTGAAGCAAAGAGCTACGAGTAAAGCTTTTTCGTAACTTTTGTAACTACCTTAAAAGTTTAAAAAAGGGGTGGTCGTCTACTTAGGTACCTACTATACTCCTCTTTAATTATACTGACACCTACTTCTTAAAAAAAGATTTTGTAGGCACGTTTTTCCTACCTAATAATATATCAACACTAAGTAAAATTTAAAGTGATACGAGCTAAAATTACTAAATACGCAATAAATGCAACTAAATTGCAAATAATGTCAGAAACCTGTTTAAATTAAATTTCACTTTTTTTATGAGTTGCTTATTTGTGCAAGTGCATTAGTAGCAAATTGCACATAACGGAGGCCTATATCGACCCGACGATGTAAGAAACACTATTATAACTTTTACATTATCATTAACAAAGTACTCAAGTCAAATATAATAAATTAATTACGTAATGCGCTACTGTATGGAAAGTTTCGCGAGGTGGGGGTGAGAGGCGCGCGGGGCGAGTCTCCGGACGGCGGGAAAACTTTTGAAGCGACGCTCGACGAAGTGGCGCGGGGCGCCTTCGGCTCGGCTTGGACTAGTGTGAACAAGTGCAGACTCACCCTTTCCTCCTCACGGATCATCTCGGCGATGCCGGGCCGGATGTCCACGTCGTCGGGGTGCAGCGGGGGCAGCACGGGTGCAGTGGCAGGCTCGGCCGGCGGCAGCAGCTCAGTGGCTGGAGTGGGGCTGGGCGTCGGGGCTGGAGCGCGGCTCGAGCCCACGCTGGCGCGATCCTCTGACATGCGGCGCCGGGACTTGGGTGGTGAGTCCGCATCGCGACTGCGCTCAGGCCTCTTGGCGCTTCGCCCTCCTGGCTGCACCACAGCGTGGTCTCCACTCACATCCGTCAGCCCGCGGATCTTCAGCGACTCCGCCACCTTAAGCAGCGCCGGTATCTGCTCCTGGGACACGTTGATCTCGCCCCGGTACATGAAATCCACGGCAGCTTTGAGGTCGCAGTATTTGGTATCACGCATTATTATTATCGGGTGCTGGCAGGGATTGTCCATAAACAACGACTGAAAGTAGGGGCTGCATGCCGACAGAACCACTTTGTGTGCTTTCAAACTTTGTCCATCGCAAGAAAGAGTCACATCCACGAAAGATTGAGTTTGCAAAAGTTGGTCAAAGCTGCTGGTCAGATTGCTCTGGTAGTTGTTCCACCGCAAGCAGAACTGCTGCGGTGAGTCGACCGGCTCCCGACACTCCATCGCCGCGGGATCCTCCTCGGCCGGCATCACTTCAACGACAACGGGATCGCATCTGCAGCGGAAGGCGCGAGTTAGACACACTACGCATGCAACACAGACGACGGACCGCGAGGCACTGAACGACGAGCCTCAGAGCGGTGCGGCGAGGCGCGGGGCGGGGGGCGCGCGGGGGCGGAGCCAGCACCGCGCTCGTCGAATAGTTACGCCGCTTTTCCGCCCTATGGCGCCACGCCCCGCGCCCCGCGCCCGCTCTCCGCACCCCCACGCCGACCGCCGGCCGGCGCCCGCGCACCACGCGCTCACACACACGTATTGTACAATGTTCGCGTTACATTTGGCGATAAATTACAATTAAATGGCAATTCAAATACTCTAGCTACCTAAGTAGCGCAATAAATATGACATTTTAAATTGTTAATTCTTTCATTAGATGAGTGGTGCTCGCAGGTAAACGACGGTGATGCTACAAAAAGTTAATTAGTTAGATTCGAATATAATTATTCTAGCTTTCGGTCTCACTGCGCACGATATCATGTCACTTAGCTAGAGAAATATTATAAAACTGATCGTATTTACATCATACCTAAATAATGTTGGTTAATTCCTCACCTTGGCACATAGATACATCAACAACGGGTAATAGATAGGCACTATTTCTACCTTAATTTATATCCCAATGTTTCTCATCAGCGTCCTTAGGTCCAGAGCTACTATTTCATTCATGCAAGTCTACCGTGCAGACAAATTAATAACAATTAACATGCAGGTGACTAAGCATAATAAGATGCTTATTAAAATAATAGCCAGCTACCAACTTGCTCACCAACCTAATAAAAAAAGCCTTTATGTAGGTATAAATCACGTGAAAATTGCTCAATTTTATATTACACACCTCATAATAATACTTTAACTATTATTAACTTTACAAATAACTATCTTTTTTTTTGTAGGTAATGAAATTTCAACTAAACTCAACAAGCAAATTACTAATATGGTAGGTCTTCCTATAAGTGTCAGTGCGTGAAAAGGACGTAACTATAGCCATGGAGATGTCAAATTACTTCATAGTCGCGTTATTAATTTGACAGTCCTGTCACTCTGACATGTCATCTACATTGTCTGGTTTTTGTTTAACTTTTGACAGCTGTCATTTAGTTAAGTCCGTCTTGAGGTTAGTTAGGAATCTACTTATCAATTATTTTTCATGAATATCTACGTTGCATTTACAAAACCGTATTACGGTCGAATTCTAGTCTAACCAATTGGAGCAGAATAACAGTATATTACATGGAGCGACTGCCTTTCTGATATGCACAAACCAGCTTTGACTTACTGGGTATTATGATATCCCTCGTTCCGAATTTTCGATCTAAATAATTAAAACACAAAATGGTGCCGATTCCCTTGTTCACAAACTCTTACTAACATACAGCTAAAGGAAAGGACGGTGACATTAAAGAACTAAGTTAGCGATGTCAAATTAGTTTTGCCTTGAACTTCTCCATATTTTTAATCCACACGTTTTAAGATGTCTACTATAATTGCATGGATGTGTCAGATTGACTAAATTTGACAGCTCTTATTTACATTAGTCTCTTTCTTGTTTTATTGGACAGAAAAAGATGGAAATAGTCTAATTTTAGTTTAGTTTGTGACCAAGGGAATCAGCACCAACTGTTATACCTATCTAATATTTTAGTTAATAAGTTTAAAAACATTCCTATCGCTCTCTTGAGATGATTTCTTCAATTTAAAAATAATAATTCCAGCTTTTTATTTCCCACTGCAGGGCAATATCTTCTCTTCATACAGAGAAGGCATGAGCATTGATCACGACTCTTGCTTAAGGCGGATTAGCGATTTAAGACCAGGTTTCTTTACGATGTTTTGATCTTTACCAGTTATTATGGACATCCCATCTTAACTTTGTAGGAAAAAATCACATTGCTACCTGGTCGAACCTGGTTCCGAACTCACAGCTTTATGCATGGGAAATGTGCGTATTTAACTACTCGCCCAACATGAGAACAAGAAACATCCTTCTATGTTACCTGTGATTTTTTTACACACACATTAACTCACGCCTTTTTCCGATGTGGGAAGGCAGAAACCACAGAACGCCACCTACTACGATCCTTACATACTCCTTTCGCATCATCCACGTTCATACATCTCGTCATATAAGCACGTCGGTTACGAGTACTGCGCACCTGACCCTATCTGAAGAACCTTACCTTGCTTTTTTTTTAGATTAAGACCAGTGATCCCAAGGTATGGGTCGCAACCCACTAGTGGATCGCTAGCGAATATTGGGTGAGTCCCAATCAGTCCTACATTCATATAAGTCATGCCTTTTCCTTCCTAAAAAGCAAGAGGTGAGTCTCAATTGGAACGTTTTGCTATTTGGGTCGCGGTCCAGGAAGCATTGGTTTAGTAGACTAACACTCAACACGCGAGAATAACAATGATAATAAAACCTACCTGTTTATTAAATTAATCATAGTTTCAGATATTCATATTTCTAATTAGGCAGGTACCTGAAATACATCACATAAGTCGATTTCCATCAAATAATGCTACATAGGATTGCTATTGCATTCCTATTTGATTCGTGACGTCAAATAGAGCAACTATATTATGAGTTATTTATCCACATAATTCCATACAAACTTCGAATATGGTAATAATTAATAGATAATTACGTCCATCACTACATATTTGTCGGAAATAATTTGTTATATCGCGCTCCTACCTGCTCTTGTGGAGATATTCGGAAAACCGAAACACATTCGATATTTCGGAACACTGCGCGGTGTAATTAAATGTAGCCTGTACATTTTACTCTTATGAAAAGTTGGCAACACGTAACATTATGTTACTAAAAAGCATTGGGCAAGCCAATGGTTACGCGTGGAAAATCTAACTACGTAACGTGTTTTTCTTGAAGGATATTCAGGGTCAGTTATAAAATCCCTTTTGTGTATGACGGACAAAAAGTCTGCTTATAAGGGTTCCGTATTTTTTTTTCCTTTTGTATTTCAGAATCCTTCAAAGTTAATCATTTAACTTCGTAAACACTTGCATAGCCTTGAGATTACATGAGCAACAACGTGTTTCAGCGTTGACGTAGGAAAGTCACAAGTTCGTGGAAATTAAAATAATTAAAAACGAAGGTAAATTCACAAGCTTGAAAAGCACAATGAAGCCTAACAGGCTACGACAGCTTACACAACCACGAAGAAAATCATTTCATACAAATATTATGAATGCGTGAGTAACTCTGTCTAAACCACTGGAACGATTTTAACGGAATTTGGTATTGGGTAAGTTTACCTGGTCAAGCCCGGCTGACTTACCGGTAAGTCAGAACAATAGAAAACCAATTCTGTCTGGTTACGTGGGACTTGAGTAATTAAAATTGTAACATTAATTACGTAAGTAGGACTCTATGGAGAAGAACGAGAACCAGAGTTCTTGTTGTTAAACAATACATATGACGAACAATACCTAACTATGTATAAAAAAAAAACAAGAAAATAATAAAGATGTAAGCCAAACAGTTTCCGTTTAAAAAAGCCATTATTCAGCACTGGAGAGTGTAATGACCTGAATTGACCAATGACCACCCAATAACGTGGACGGGACATTAAAGTCGTTTATTGTAAAAACAAAACAATACGCAGTTTCTCAGGCGTGTAATTAATACTCCGAAACGTTCAAGTTGGCGAAACTTACGCCAAAATGTATGCAGTCATTTTTGAGATTTGGTCAAACAATCTAAAGATGAGGTCTTAAGAAAAATGGGAGGATTGGAAGGGGAGGTCTTTGCTCAGAAGTGGGACAGACAGACTCACAAAAAAAAACTGTCACATCTATACAGTTATAGTTGACATCTTAAAACGTATGGATTAAAAATACGGAGAAGTTTAAGGCAAAACTAATTTGACATCGCTAACTTAGTTCTTCTTGCCACCGTTCTTTTCTTTTGCTGTATGTTAGTAAGAGATGTCACTTCTAAATTTAGTCTAGTTTGTGAACAAGGGAATCGGCACCATTATATATTTATATCTGTCTCTACACAGGCATCCAATGGTCTAATAAAAACATTATCTACCCTCTTTTTGAACCCACACAGCACGGTCGTGTAATTAGCCGACGCGCCAAACGGTACAGGAAATTCTACAAAGTTATTGAAAAGGAAACGGCGGAATTTGATTTGATTAAGGTACCCCTAGGTAACCTATACGTAGGTAGAAGCAGATACTAAGATACCCATAGATACTAACGAAAGCAAAGATGTCAATGTAGACTGTATTTATATACCATTAAAGGCGACTAACACCAAACTTTTATAATTTTTATTAAGATTATATTTAGGAACAATACTTTGCTACACATTAGAATCTTATCAGTGTTTTTCTGAATTTTAGAAGAGATCAACGGGGTCAAGCCCCCCTCCCCCAGTGACGTCAAGCCCCCACCTCCGCGACAAACCTGGATCCGCCACTTCATAAAGTCGACGATAGTAATCATTGACAGCTTAGAAATCTTAGCCTTCGTACTGAAGGTTCCCCTGCTCATTGTGAAAAGATACTGTAGAGTATTTGTAAGCCACTGATAATCTTAGGGCGAGTACTCATTGACAGTAAAGATTTTTCCATATATTGCCGTACAAACTAAAAGAAACGTATGTGAAGTACTAACAGTTCGTTGTTTTTTTAAATAAAATTACGTATTTTATGGTGACAGAGAAGGCCTGTTGGTCTAGTGGTTAGCGCCCCTGACTGCTAAGCCGGAGGTCGTGGGTTCGTTTCCCACCCAGGACAAACTTTGTGTGATGAGCATGATTGTTAGTTCTGTGTCTGGGTGTGATTTATCTATAATATGTATGTATTTATAAATTATATAAGTATGTATATCAGTTGTTTGGTTACCATAACACAAGCTCTGCTTAGCTTAGATCAGATAGCCGTGTGTGAGTTGTCCCAAGATATTTATTAAAAAAAAAAAAGGAAGTACTTTTTTAAAAATCTTTTAAGGCTAAAAATAAAGACCAGTATCTACTGTAAGCTTTCAAACTTACCCCGTACCAAGCTTTGTACAAAATCTATTTGGTGGACAGAGTTACATGCGCATTTATAAGGATATTAGATGAAGAATTAAACCTACAATATTCACAATACTGGCATAGTTGAAGGCTAGTTGACACCATCAATCAATTGACGTACTTTTTATGACCTGTCTAAACGCGATTCTTCCATAGATTTTGTGTGGCAATATAGAACTGTGACGTGAATTATTCTGCAACTCAATTGACTAACTATTTAATGATTTAAAAGCCACAACAAATCCAATTTAATTTTACAGATAATTGAAAGTTAATCGGGTTTTCGGTATCGTGTTTCTTCAAAGAAGTTATGTGTTGGAATTATTGGTAATTAATTAAGTACTTACGACTATTTAAAGGTAAAATAAAGAGATAAATATTGATGTAGCGAATGGTTGTTGATTGATAGTTGATTGTTTCACTTACTCCTACAAATACTATAGTACCTCAGTTGGTTTAAAAAATTCAAATTTGATTCAATTTTATTTTAACATTTGTGTGGTCCGTCGTTTAGAGACATGAGTAGTTAACTAGGGCGCGGTGGGGAGCTGCCAGGGCCGTCTTTTGTATCCCTATAAGGGTGTGTTTGACGAATTTTTATAAATAACAAAATTAATTTATTTCAATGTTCAATTGTGTACTTAAATTATATGAAATCAATAAAAGCAACACAATACTAATATTGCACTGACTGCATCGTTAGTCTAGTGGTCGCAAGCGCGACTGGTGCGCATGAGGTCTTGGGTTCGTTTCCCAGGTCGGGCAAAGTGTTATTTTGTTTTTCCAGAAATTTCTCAGTAGCAGCCTCGGAGTCAGGATTTGTGCCCGGTTTATGGCAATAGGTTCGCCCCCTATTTCATGGGACTGAAAACATAACCGGCGAAAAGTGGGTGTACTAATGGGTACACCTCTGCCTAACCCTTCGGGGATTACAGGCGTGATGTTATGTTATGTTACTGATATTGCATAAGCTTGAAGCTGGAAAATGTATAGTAAATCTCAGTGCAAAACAAATATGTTGTCTTTAAAACGGGTGCTAATAGTGCAATTTTTTTTGGGCCGGCTGGGGTCCCCTTCATTCGCGGGGCCCTGGGTACTTGATCAACATGTCCGATGGAGAAGAAGGGCCTGGCAGCCGGTTAATAGTTTTATGCCAGTGGATTCACAGCTTAAGTATAGAAAGGTCGTTTCTCGTTCCTATGGTTGTTCCATTTTTCTCCGCTAATGGAAACTATCAATAGAATGACAATGCATAGTGCGTCATAGCTTTTCTTTTATACTCTTATGAAAGCTTGTTTGTGTCGTGTGCTGTATTCAATCTAGACAACACTCTTCATATCGTCAGTTCCGTTTAGTTATAGGTTTATTTTTTACTAGCTTTTGTCCGCGACTTCGTCTGTGAAATATCGAATATCGCTGACGAAGACGAAGTCGAATAAAAAGTAGTGTATGTCCTTTATGGGGTTCAAAGCTGGAGGCCTTAATTTTCTTTAAGGCACCACAGGAAAGCCCGGTTAAGCAACGGACAACCTCATAGGAAGACATGAGAGATGGTAAACCGAAAAAAAACAATTGTTTGGGTTCAAACTTATCCTGTACTAAAGTACATTAAAATCGGTTCGGTGGTTTAGTCGTTAAAGAGTAACAGACGGACGAAGTTACTCTCGCATTTATAATATTAAGTAGTATGGATTATAATTATTTTACCCGCGATTTCGTCCGTGTGAGAGTGTAAGTCAAATTCAAATTCATTCTTTTTTTCTACAAACTGGTCAAATGGTTTTTGAGATTTCGTGTTATTAACGTAATTATTGTTTGCATGGTAGGTTGTAGGTACCTACGTACTTGAAAAAAAAACCTCATTTTTTGAATTATTGTCTATCTGTTAATTAATTCCTGGATTTTGACGGGACTTTCACTGGCACATAGCTGAGGTTAATTAGTAATTTAGACGACTTTTATAATATCTTAATAACAATATCTTAGGACAACCAACACATCGCCATCTGATCCCAAACTAGGCAGAGCCTGTACTATGGTAACCAGACAACTGATAAATATACTTATATATTTCTAAAAACATACATATCCTAGATAAATTACTGCTATAATAAGTGCTCATCACACAAAGATTTGTCCTGGGTGGGAATCGAACCCACGACCTCCGTCCTAGCAGTCAGGGTCACTAACTAGACAAACAGGCCAGTCATTTTAGGAAAATGATTAGGGTTCCGCGGAAAAATAAAACCGTGCCGGTAACCGACATACTATATGCTAGTTTCAAATCAGAGCCAGCCATTCAACATTCGCTCAAACCACCTACGGCGATGGGGCTGTCGTCCCATCCCTGTGGTACTGCGTACAGTAAACAATTAGTGCATACCAGGGGTCACCAACTAGTTTAATTGGGGGTCCGTTTTTTAAAATAATAAAACTATCATGCTCCAGTTAGTGGTAACAAAATTAAGTAAAATCAATCTAAATATGTTCTTATCAATAAAGACTAAGTGCGGGGATAAATTAAATCGTAAAAGTTATTTATTTCGGCATTCATAGATAATATTTCCGGACTGCCTCGTTCATCTAGTGATCGCAAAGCGTGACTGCTGAGTATCTTGGGTTCGATTCCCAGGTGGGGCAAAGTGCTATTGGGTTTTTCAATTACGAATTTCTCAGTAGCAGCCTCGGAGTCTGGATTTGTCCCCAGTTGATGGCAATAGGCATGGGATTTAAACAAATCTGGCCAAATGTGGTTGTGCAAATGGGTAGACCATTCCCTATGCCTTTGGGGATTACAGGCGTAATGTTATGTTAGATTCATAATATTTTGTCTTCTTTAAAAAATAGTTTTAGGTATGAAGTTTACTGTTTTTTCAAAACCAAAATATATAAGCGGTCCGGATTAGGACAGCGCGCAGCGGTCCGCTATTTGGTAACCCCTGGTTTACACCGTCGTGCCATTGACTTCCAAAACGGAGCGTTATTCAAGTGAGCGAGCGAAGCGAAGTGATAAGGACAACAAAAGATCTCATAAGTGTTCCGCCTTTTGGAGATCAAGGGGACGATTCTAATGTTTTTAGGAATGATCGCAATGTTATTTTATAGGTTGACTTACACAAAATTTGCATGTAGGTCATTTAAAACGAACTAACAAAGAAAAGAATAGGATATTCTATGTTCATCTGTATGTATACTTATATGTATATTTTTTTTTATAAAACATCACATCACGCCTATAATCCCCGAAGGGTTAGGCAGAGGTGTACCCATTAGTACACCCACATTTCGCCAGTTATATTGCCATCAACCGAGCACAAATCCAGACTCCGAAGCTGCTACTGAGAAATCCCTGATGGAAGTACCCAATAACACTTTGTCCGACCTGGGAATGGAATCCAAGACCTAATGCACAGCAGTCGCGCTTGCGACCACTAGACCAACGAGGCAGTCACTGACTGATTAATAATAAAATACTTAAACTAATTTTGCATTCGATTTTTTTTATATTAGATTAGAATTTAACAAGATTTATGGTAATAATAAAAATATGATTGAATTTACTTTAAAAAAAAATTGTCGCACCAATTAATAATGAGACACAAAATCCTCAATAATGTAGGGTGTCCGGCCTTTTTACCCAAATGTCCGGCCAAACTGACTGGTCTGTCCGGCTAGTAAGTTTGACGACCTGGCAACCCAAATTGTGGCCGATTTTGAAATTTCTTTTTTGTTTGAAAGAGTATTATTATAAAAAGTCTCATAAAAATATTGTCATGATCTGAATATGAACTTTGGAGGTATGGAACGTAACTCCTCATAGGATCATAGCAGAACTATCGCAACAAGTAAAATCGATGACTGACTGAAGGAAGAAGAGGTGAACAGGAGAGGGGGAGGGGTACGGTCAACCACTTCCCAAAGTTAAATAAATCGTGTGAGGTATAGTTTGAAAGGGCTTTTTTGTAAGGATTTCAAATATTAAAATCGTTTATGTGATGTTACCGTTTCTTCATGGATTTTAATGATAGCATATAGGTAGGCAGGTACTAAAAAGGGAAAAACTACTTTAGTTTTGTAAGTCGGTGGCAGAACATAACAACAAACAAAACCAAAGACGCTAGTCCTCTATAAATAGAAGATATACCTAATATCGTTGCCTCTAACTAAACCTGTAGCTGTCCTTTTGCAAGCAGGAAATTACCTTAACAGCATCACCGCCCGTTGTCAATGTGCTGTAATATTACTCAGAATGTTTTGTTTACTAAGGGTTAATTTTTAAATTTTTAAGATAATCATTAACGGAGTTACAAATATGGCGGTTTGACAGCTTTTGTATAGAAAATATATCAAACTGTCATATTAATTATTTGGATGAAAGTTATATGATTATTGAAAATTAGCTCTAAGACCTATTTAACCGCTCAAGGCCCGGTTGTACCGGTATGACAGAACAATAGAAAATCAATTGTGTCTATACGTGGGACTTGAGTAATTACTAATTTTAAGTTTTAATTTTATTGATATTTAATTAAACATCAATAAAATTAAAACTTAAAACATAACATAACATCACGCCTGTAATCCCCGAAGGGTTAGGCAGAGGTGTACCCATTAGTACACACACATTTCGCCAGTTGTGTTTTTATTTTAGTCCCGTGTAATAGGGGCGAGCCTATTCCCATCAACCGGGCACAAATCCAGAATCCGAGGCTGCTACTGAGAAATTCCTGAAGGAAAAAACCCAATAACACTTTGCCCGACCTGAGAATCGAACCCAAGACCTCATGCACAGCAGTCGCGCTTGCGACCACTAGACCAACGAGGCAGAAACGAAAAACAAAACTTAAAATTCCTTAATAATAATATCCTCCCGACCAAATTTGGGTCATTGCTGGATACTAGCTAACTACGCAGGCGATACCTATTATAGTGCACTACACAGGTGCACTTCCTCTTCCCTCACTCTCATAGTCCAATGGGACAGCATTCAGACACGACCGGGGAGAGATCAGACACAAGACCCATTGCTTTTCGTGATTTACGAAGTACAGTACGTGTCACACCACCCACTTCTATCTTATAATAAGAAATTCCTAATGGATAATACCCAATATATATCACTGTTTACCCGAACTGAGAATCAAAGCCACGCTAAGTAGTCACGCTTACGACCACGAGACTAAAAAAAACTTTCTACGCCTCTCTAATAATGTTATCCTGTAACTTGGCTAGGGCAGTTAATATAGCTGTTCTTACAAAATCGTCTCACTCAACTCCACCAAGTAAAGTATCTTTGAGACAGCCAGTGCCCACTCAAAAGCGCGATAACCCTTTCGCGGCAGAGATAACAAACAAAATGCAAGCTATCAAAGACAAAAGAGTAACACAAGCCGTGGTAACATAAAGTCATTCTAGGAACCCAGTCGCTTGTGTTTGGACAGGGGCAATATAAAATATACAAGAGCCCTCGGTGGACTGCAAACAAATAGAGTACGCATGCGGACGTAGCCTTAGGAGCTTACTAGAAGCGGCAACGCGACACGCCGTGCGTCGGCACAAAAAAAATATGCGTTTTACTCCGAACTTTCACCTCTAGAGTATCTGCATCCAGATTTTGACTGCAACTTTGACTTTAGGAGGGTGAAACGAATATCGCCTTTTATATGCATCAAAGATTTCAAATGGAAGCACTCCGGTTTTGAAAGCTTACCTTAAATTCGTTACAAAAGGCAAAGAGCAAGTGCATGTCACAATCTTTTTACCCAACTGCGCCAAAGCACAAAAGGAGGGTTATGTGTTTGATTTGTATGTATGTCCGCTCGTAACTCCTCAACGGCTCAACCAATTTCGCTAATTTCGCCATTAGATTCGTCTTGATGCGTTGCGCTTTTGTATAGAAAACTGATTCTTATAACCGTGGAAAAAAATATTGCTACCATCCTTTAACCCTATATTTTTTTAAAAAAGAACACTAATAAAATTTTATTTTATTAGCACTTTCATTTAAATCGGTTCTCTAACTTTTGTACATCTATGGTCGGGGTGGAAAAATTCATGGTGTAAGTATATAGTACAAATATTATAATAGTTTTGGCTCTGTACAAATAGTTAATAATAGAATTGTGTGCAGCGCTGGACGGACCACCGGCAACGAAGGCTGTTTGTGGGCCTACCTACACACTTGAATGAAGAAAAAACTCAGAATGAATTTTATTAAATCACATTTTAATATTATGTTGACTACTACATTTCCTATCCAAAATTGTATTATGACTGATGAAATGGCGTAATTTATTTTTGTAAGCCTTTAATTGAGTTTTGTAGTTGACATCATCAATAAAGCTGCAGAGATTTTTTGTTTCTTTGTTTAAAAGCGCTAATCTCTGAAATTACCAGTCGGTATGCAAAAAATATTTTTGTTTGTATGTACAATAAGTTTTGTGTTATATTTTATTTTATATGTTATTTTCTTTGTGATATATTTTTATCGCGTATGTGTGACTAGCCTATCACATAAGGTTATGAGACCTGTAGTGTTAGTTTTCAAGGCTTTTAAATATAAATATAAGTGTTTAGAGGATGAGTGAAAGACAATTAACAAAAGGTATTTATATGGCAGAGGTGAATGGCAACGCAGGGAAGGGTCGCCCTAGGAAGACCTACACTGAACTTATTGGTGAGGTTCTTCAGAAAGGTCAGGTGCGCAGTACAAGTAATCGGCGTGCATGTATGACGAGATGTATGAACGTGGAAGAGGCGATAGGAGTATGTAAGGATCTCTGTGGTTCTGTGGTTTTTTCCCATGGAAAAAAGGCGTGAGTTTATGTATGTATGTGTAAATAAGTATTAAAACTTACCGTTCGAATTCGAACTCGCGACTCGAGGTTATAAGTCGGGTCGCAACGTAACTAGCAGGCCACCCACCGTTCTCAGCCTTCCATGATGGTTCATCTACCTGCTACGTTTACAAACTGAAGCCCCAAGGATGCTGCCAGATTTTCATTAGAAGATGAAATTACTTCGGCGGCCAATAAAATCAATTTCTGAGATTTCATCAGAGACGCAAGATGAACAAGTTGGTACACTCAGCGTCTTATGAACGTAAATAAATGTGACTATGATTTCTCATTTGCGAGGTTGTGGATTCACCTCTCAATTTAATTCGCATATTTTTGGTTTATCTTAGACATGATTGAAGGAAAACGTTGTGAGAAAATCTGGACTTGGACTGGATCTGGACTATAAGTTTAAATTAGTCAATCCGCTTTAAGCAAGCGTGGTGGTTAACGCTCGTGCCTTCTTTGTATGTAAAGAGGCGTTTGCCCTGCAGTAGTTTTTTTTAATGATAGTTAACTTCATAGAGGTTCTTATAATATTACTAGCCACCCATCACTTCGTCCGCGTCTAAGTTGATTTCTCCATACAAACTTTGGACCCCCGTTTCAAACCCTGAGTGTGAATTTTGAAAAATCATTTATAGCGAACGTCTCTTAACTGTATACCTACTACCTCCCTGCCAAATTTCATCTTTATACGTCAAGCGGTTTTCAATATTTCGTGATTGAGAGACCTTTCGGCTTTTATATATATAGGTACTAAGATTTTAGAAACTTATTAAGAGTATCATTATTAAATGCCATACTATGTCTCTCACCAAACGTTTGGAAATTTTTAGGACAATACAATGTTTATTACTTTTGTTATTGACTGTACTCTAAGAGTAACTGAACTTTACATAACGGAACAGTAATATTGCAAAGGACTTTAAAGATCTCAGTTGTAAACATTCGATAACAAGATATAATGAAAGAAAGAAAATTGGATCCACAGCTAAAATAAGAATGCAACGTTGTGGATTTTAAGGTACTGTTTATTTTTACAATAACGTGTGTGGAGCATTTGATTTGTTTTTAATTTACAGACGAAATATGTTTACTCTTGAGGATCTAGACTTATTTACTGAATCGTTTTCGTTTCGATCTTCCCTCATTTTTCGCGTTTTGATATTATTTGTATATTATTGTGTATTCTGCGTCACTTTCACGTGATTAAAAAGCTTTTCTTTCTTTTCTTTTCCTTTCTATTCACGACAGAAATATCTATACTAATTCTTTTAATATATCATTTAGAGGAATGAGAAACAAAGAGTAAACTCTCGTTGAAAAGGGAGGATCCTCCGACCAGACGGCTGTTATGTCTAGCGGACTGACTGCCCGACGCTTGTTGTCGGGATTTTGTATATGCTAATGTTTAGGAGAACTCTGATAGCGCGATGTAGAAACTGTCAGTGGCAGTTCTGTGCGAAAGATGACGCTACAATTACATAACATTACGCCTGTAATCCTCTAAGGGTTAGGCAGAGGTGTACCCATTATTAAATCCACATTTGGCCAGTTATGTTTAAGTCCCATGTAATAAAGGGCGAGCCTATTGCCATCGATCGGGCACAAATCTAGACTCTGAGGCTGCTACTGAGAAATTCCGGATGGAAAAGCCCAATATCACTTTGCCCGACCTGGGAATCGAATCCAAGACTTCATGCTCAGCAGTTGCGCTTTACGACAACTAGAGCATCGAGGCAGTAATACTTAGGTAAGTTCTTAAAAGTGATAGAAGATTTTTATTTGACTTTGATTTTCAATTTTGGCTTTAAAAGCCACAAAAGTGTAATGTTACAATAAATTGAAAATTAAACGGGTTCCTGCTGAAATAAAGTGCTTTTTTTTAGAAGTCGTGTTTTTGTTCAAAACCTGACATGTATTTTTTTTTTATCTAAAAACATAAAAGCGAAAAACGCTTGACGTATAAAGATGAAATTTAACAGGGAGGTAGAAAATAGTAGAAATCCGCTGAAAACGGATTCCAAAATTCACCCCTTATAGGAATAAAACGGGGCTCCGACATTTACGCGGACGAAGTCGGAGGCAACAGCTAGTTATTAATAAATAAACTAAACTTATAGAGAGAAGGTAATGAGCAGCTATTAATGAAGTTTCAGTAATTAATGTCAAAAGCCTACGTGATATCCTCATACAACAGTATTTCATAATAACTAATATAATTTCAGCGCCCACGCTGCATACGCATGCAAGAGATTCTACGAAGTAGCTATTAAGTACTCAATGGGCGCTGAAATTGGTGAATTCTAACCTGAACACTGTAACTCAAAATGAAATTGGAAATTGCAATTTTGCCATCAAAATCCCGATGCTGTAACATACTTCCTAAAATCGCCAGCATAATTGTTTGCCATTGTATTGATGTGGAATAAAATTATCTTCATAAAGTCATAAGTAACTACATATGTACTTATATACATATTTTACAATCTTTTAAATATATATACAGACTGTTAATATAAACACCGTTGTCACTAAAACCATAGGCACTTGATTTATTATAAAAAATGTTTATCTGAGTTTAAAAATAAATAAACAAAGTTTTCTTCTAAAAATTAAAAAAATTCTGTCCGACACCGTCCATAAATTCATGGATACTATGCGCCCGAGTTAAGTAATCACCGCAAAGGGCGTTGACCTACTGTACTGGCCGTCCGTTATAACTACCTACATAAATTTTAACTAATTACATAGGTAATTGTAATATAGGGTGAAATAATTTTGAGGATAAATGAAGATTTTACTTTAAAATAAAAAGATTTTTATTCATTGAATTTACGTTCTATTAGTGAAACCAAACCACTGGTTTCAAGGATAACGGTATTTACACTAACACTCTGTATAAAAGCAAAAGCTCACTTACTCACTCGTCACGAAATATTGAAAACCGCTTGACGTATAAAGATGAAATTTGGTAGAGGTGTAGTTTAAAGTTAGTAGACGCCCGCTAAGAAAAGGTTTAACAGAATTCACCCCCAAGGGGATGAAACGGGGTTTCAAAGTTTGTATGGAAAAATCAACTTTGACGCGAACGAAGTCGAGGGCAGAAGCTAGTAGTTACAAATAGTTTTGACGGTAAAGTTGGCTCAGTGGTTAAGTTATTGGCTGTTGCGCTGCGTGTCGCGGGTTTGATTCCTGCACGGATCGAATAAGTATTTGTATCGATTACAGAGAGTTGTGTCCTGTCTGGCTGTTTGTGTTTGTAGGCACATACGATACGAGTAAACATAGAGCGGTAACGATAAAAAAAGAAACTTGTCTATCAAAGTCAACGCTACGGACGAAACTTTTCGTGTTTTTTTTTTAAACTAAGGTATAGCTGGTACATTTTGTAGATGACCAATTATTAGTATCTCATATACACATAACTGATGCCGATTCCCTCGGTCACAAACTAAACTAAAATTAAACTATTTCCATCTTTTTCTGTCCAATAAAACAAGAAAGAGACTAATTTTATAATTTTGTCAATCTGACACATCCATACAATTATAGTTGACATCTTAAAACGTATGGATTAAAAATATGGAAAAATTCAAGGCAAAAATAATTTGACATCGCTAACTTAGTTCTTTAATGTCACCGTCCTTTCTTTTCGCTGTATGTTAGTTAAAGGTGTCAATTTGAAAAATTTTGTTTAGTTTGTGAACAAGGGAATCGGCACCATTATGTATGTAACCTAATATTAGGTCTTTACCTATGTAATTGGAGATTCTATAACCAGCATTTTAAGATTTAATTATCTGTGGAATTCAAATAAATTTTATTTGAAAGCCGTGTTATTCTAATTTCAAATTCAGTCATTTTTTTTTAGATATTGTTTTGTTTTTGTAAAATTGTGGTAGTTTTGTGGTTATGGATGAACTGAAAATTCGTATAATTTTCGAAAATGAGTTCCTATGTGGAAATGTACCTATTATTAACAGATCCGCATACACAGCATGGGAAGCCAAACAAATAAAGGCTCAAACTCCACAGAGAGAAAAACTAAACGCGTTCACGAAAAAATTTACCTGCAAAAAGGATATCTATTACATACGAGTTTTTTGTTTTTGTTTCAGCTAGCTAATCTCTGAATCTACCAGTCGGATTGGCAAATTCTCTCTGTACATGATGCCCAGATTCATGATGAATAGTATAGGGTCCGTAACATCACGCTACGATCAACGGGAGCAGAGCAGTGAACAAAGACATACAATTTTTTTTTATCCACACATTATAAGTTACGTTAAGTTACTTTGGATTGGCTGCCTCGTTGGTCTAGTGATCGCAAAGCGCGACTGCTGCACACGAGGTCTTAGGTTCAATTCCCAGATCGGCCAAAGTGTTATTGGGAAATTCTCAATAGTAGCCTCGGAGTTTGGATTTGTGGTTAATGGTAATAGGCTCGCCCCCTATTATATGGGACTAACATAACTGGCGAAATGTGGGTGTACTAATGGGTACCTGCCTTATCCTTCGTGGAATACAGGCGTGATGTTATGTTATGTATCTACGAAATTGAATTTATTACGTTCAACCATCATAATCAGGGCCGTCACGGATACACAGCACACACATTCATTACCCATCCATTATGATTACAATTTCACTTATAACCAACATCCATAAACATCCAGTACTAAATCAAACAGGGTATAAAAAAGTCTTGGTATTTTTCATTATTTTACATCAGTCGTAAAGTGTATGTGACGACAATACCTGGCACGCGACGTAGACGAACATCAATTAAATTGTACCACATAAAATGTTCTAAATCATAATCTCGACTACGGCCGTCAGGCAAACACGTTATTAATTAAGTTATAAAAAAGTCATGGCTGTATTAGCATATTTATGGATCTATAAAGTCGGGGGCGGGTCGCTACTGGGAATCAACGCCATCTAGCGGTGTAGGTTGGAACTTACATGCGTCGACGTCACTATGGATTCCACATTTAAATGAAACGATCTGCGATTAACGGTTTTTGGTCACTTTTGAAGAACTTGCTTGTCAAAGATCTTCTTGATTAAAGATGAGGATTTTTTTTTATTAATTATACTGTTCTACCTTTTTTATTATGAATCGGGCGTAGGCAGTCGCCTAAGCATCAGTTATTATTAAAGAGCTTTTCTCTTACGTCATCAAATCTTACTAGGCTAACCACAACGTTAATTCTCTTCTTTAAAAAAAAAACAACTTTGCCTTACACTAGGATTTTCTCCTGTATCGGACCTCCATGATCAACGAGACCCGGAACGACTATACAAATATTTGTTCTGTGCAAAATCTGTGTTCTGAACCCGCGGTACGCAACACAGCAGTAAATCCCTCAGCCACTGCTTCCACTGTGCGTCAGCCACTGCGTCAACATTTAAGGGTATAGGGTCATAGGGTCCGGGGTCGCGGGACGTCTAAACAGGATGCCTCGGGCCCGGAACGCAAAAGGCAATAGAAGGAACAGGGTGGTTTTTTTAGTCAGTAAAAGTCTGACAGTCCGCCCCAGGTACAAAGATTCAATTGAAGATTTTTACCAAACCAAAAAAAGATGGAAATAGGTAATAGACACCACCAATCAGGTAAGAGACTTTTTACGAGATGACAAACGCAATACCCCCATACATTCTGGGTAGACATCATTAACCAATATTATTACAGAACAAAATTTCTATAAAGAAACACTTTATTTGAATCTTGAAAACCTTATTCTGTATTCATTTTCATTTAACTCAAAAAATTGAATTTGAACTGCTTCCAAATTAATAAAGAGTTAGTCAATTGAGTCGGCACAAAAATGACGTCACAGTAGTCTTTTGCCATACAAAATCTGTGGGAGAATCGCGTTTTGGCAGGTCATGAAAAGTACGTCAGTTGATTGTTGGTGTCATCTACTTACTATTTTTTGATTTCAGAGCAATTAAAAATCTAATTTTACAATTCATTAAAAATTAATCCAGGTTTAGCCGTTAAAATAAACTGTTTTTTGAGAGAAGTTATTTCTTGAAAATATTCGCTAATAGAGTCGTTTACTATAGTACCACCCAATTAATATGCAGGTCATCAAAATAGACCATGATATGGGCAACGATTTAAAATCGCGAATATGAGCACGGATAATTTATGTAATGTTAGGTTAGGTAAAACCATTACCAGAATTAGAGTTAACCCTGCGTGTCTCGAATGAAAATCAACGCAAAATTAATGTGACAAATTGTCAAGCGCGCGTACCTACGCTTCTATAATCGGTTGACTGAATTATCAACCGCCAATCGGATCACGAGACTTGCGTTTAATTCTGGCATGTCGATTCATCATCTGCTATTTCCCAACTATTTATTGGAGTCGGCTTCCAGTGTAACCGGACGATCTGAATACCAGAATTTTACATGGAGCGACTGCCTATCTGACCTCCACAACCCGGTAACTGGGTAACACGATACCCCCTGATGAGACTGGTTGACAGACTTCGGGCTTCTGATGACCCGTAACGACTGTCAAAGACCACGTATGACAGCCGGGACCAATAGCTTAACGTGCTTTTCGAGTCACGGAACGATAATTGTGTCAATTCTGACATGTCGATTATTTTTGTTAAACTGACTCCGTTTATGGTAGTTAGACCATCATAGTAATAGGCTTACCATTTGAGTGTTTTGATAGCGATTAAACTGGTCGTCGCATTCAATGCATAATAATAGCAGCCTATTATTTCCCCACTGCAAGGCAAGGGTTGGCATTGATCACCACGCTTGCTATTTTCACCTCACAATTTTTTTCTTCACCGTTGTCAGTGAAGTTCAAGACAAACTTGGAAACTACACACTGAAATAGTATCATTGGTAGCTGCCCGGATTTTGACATGTTGATCGCCGGCGGGGGTTTTTTAATTTTTATTATAATTTTTGGGAAAGTTGTTTGTTATCGTGAGTACAATCATATGTATAAGCATCGGTGACTAATTACCATCAGTCACCCAAAGTGTCTTCGGCTCCTCGAAACCTCCTCTACTTTTATATTTATCGACGAAGATGCGTCCCACGCCTGCTCGTGGGTATAAAGGACATTTCTTAAGCCATTAGTGGTTTCCTTTGAAAGAAACAAGATTCCTAGAAATGTTCCATGATTACATATTTTCTTTACTTTTTTTTTAATTGTTGAGAACTTGACTTTGCTAATTAGAGGGTAATTGACGGTATACTAAGGAACGAAGGAAATAAAATAATATAATTTGACCTTTGCTACCTTTTTGATTGCTACATCATCATAGCAGCCGAACGAGGTCCACTGCTGGACATAGGCCTTTCCCAATAACCGGTCCTATGCTGCCCGCATCCAACGGTTTCCCGCGGGGAGAGAATAGATTAGGGGAATAGACTTAGCGCAGCGAGAGACCTACTATAATTTTCCGGGAAGCTCATTTAATGTAAAAGTATTTTAAAAAGGATATAGCTCTCTCATACATACATACATAAATCACGCCTTTTTCCCAAGGGGGTAGGCAGAAACTATAGAACGCCACCTGCTACGATCCTTACATACTTAAACATCTCGTCATACAAGGACCAGCGGCTTTCTCATTGTTATTATTATTATGTATGTATATGTACATAGGTATTAATTTTTGTTGTTTTTAGCAGCAATAGGAATACACACTGTCTAAATTTCAACTCTCTACCTATTACGGTTCATGAGAAACAGTCCGCTGACAGACAGACGGAGCACCTAAAAATGGGTCTTCGCTGTAGAAAATAAGTTCTAGAGCTTTTTTAGGATTAATTTTCTACCGCATTAAGAAAAAGAAAAATATTTTTCTTTTACCGATAAAAGAAAAAAATCGGAGTAACGTTATAAAGGCGAGCCTTTAAAGTCCAACATAGTAATTCAAAAGCTCGTCAACGCGTTTTTTCAAAAAAACATGTCGGAACGAGATCACACTAATATTTGTCCAGTATGTTTAAAAAGACGCATCTAATTAAACTCATGCAAAGCGTTTAGAATTTATTTCCGAGAATGTAACACAAACGAACACCGCTGGTGTAACTTAACTTAACCTACAAATTGTTAATTTAAAAACATTACTTGGAAAATTTTGATAACTTTAAGAAACAACATGGTTAGAAGAAGTTGCATGTTGGCTTGCAGTTTATTTTCGAAAGAAGCCATCTATCGTTTGTCATCATCATCTGCCTAGCCTTTTCCCAACTATGTTGGGGTCGGCTTCCAGTCTAACCGGATGCAGCTGAATACCAGTATTTCACATGGAGCGACTGCCTATCTGACCTCCACAACTCAGTAACTGGGTAATACGATACCCCTTGGTGAGACTAGTTGTCAGATTTTCGGGCTTCTGACGACCCGTAACGACTGTCAAAGATCCACATATGACAGCCGGGACCAACGGCATAACGTGCTTTCCGAGGCACGGAGGAGTCTCGGTGTGTAAAGATGGTCACCCATCCACGGACCAACCCCGGCAAGCGTAGCTTAACCTGACGGATCGACCCATGCGGCTGTTATTACTTAGCCACGAGCTCCTCGTTCCATCTCTCGTTCCGTCTCTAGCCATCTATCGTTTGTATATAAATAAATAAAATTTAAGTGCTTTTTACAAATTAAATATGTTTTTTTTTTTTTATGGTTCGCACACCTTCAAATTCCTTCGCACACGTTTTGCCATTTACGTATGTAATAGGGGGCGAGCCTATTTCCATCAACCGGGTACTAATCCAGACTCCGAGGCTGCTACTAAGAAATTCCTGGGAAATCTCAATAACACTTTTCGCGACCTGGGAATCGAACCTAAGACCTCATGCTCAGGCGCGCTTTGCGACTACTACACCAACAGTAAATTGAATAAATAAAATAAATTACGTCAAAGACTCCAAAGTGTGATTTAAGAGACCTCATTTAAAATAGAGTCAACAAAAACAACGAAATTAAAATGTTATTATGAACCTCACCTTTTTTTTAAGTCGATTAAAAACATGAATGAACAGAAGGTTCTTCCTCCCCCTCGTTTACATTACACACACGACCATTTGTGAAATACAACATAAAACTAGTTGTACACGTAATAAATTAAAAGATACATACGACAGATAGTGTTTTATTGTGTACAAATGACTCACGTTATGATACTTAATTAAAATAGTTTTCTTTTTTTTTTGCTAGCGCTGAAAAGCTAGACGACGTAGATCGTATTAAAAATTGTAAATACTGCCGTCACAGAAAGAATTTTTTGCTACACATTTTTTTTTTAATAGTTTATTTTTATTTAGTTATTTTTTCGTTTATTTTCACTAAGTCTGTAAATGTTGTACACTAGCTGACCCAGCGATATTCGTACCGCAAAATATTTCCTTACAAACGCAACAAAAAAATATTAATGTTATTGGTCCAGCCGATTTTTATATTGTACCTATAACTACATTTATGGATAAAGTGAAATAAGTGAATAAAAGCTCAATAAAATTTAGGAAAAATTGCAGTCGTTATTTGTATGCCTTACCTACTAGCTGACCTAGTGATCTTTGTACCACCTAATATTTTTTCTTTACCTAATTTCCTTTTTTTTGTATACCATACCAGAATTACAAATCGGTCGAGTTTTAATACTAAATCATTGGTATTGATGCCGATTCTCTTGGTCGCAAACTAAACTAAAATTAGACTATTTCCATCTTTTTCTGTCCAATAAAATAAGAAAGAGACTAATGTAAATAAGAGCTGTCAAATTTAGTCAATCTGACACATCCATACAATTATAGTTGACATCTTAAAACGTATGAATTAAAAATACGGAGAAGTTCAAGGCAAAACTAATTTGACATCGCTAACTTAGTTCTTTAATGTCACCGTCCTTTCCTTTCGCTGTATGTTAGTAGGAGATGTCAATTCTCTAAATTTAGTCTAGTTTGTGAACAAGGGAATCGGCACCATTACCTACTTTTTGACCTAACAGTTGATCGTTCAGACGTATACTGACGCACACAAGCAAACTCATATCCACAATACCTAATGTTAGAGTACTTACCTTCGTTAATTTTGAATGAGCTTAATTCTGCCACAGCGAGCCAACCCACAGACTCTCAATAATTAAACTAATTCCGTGAAACTAATTCAGTACGGCTAATGTGTAAGCTGGCTATTCGGCAATTAACAGTTCAATATTGTTACATTTTTAATTTTATCATGCGTATTTAAAATAAATTAGCTTTTAATATCAAAATATATTACGTCTAGCTTCTAACCACGACTTCATAAACGTGGTTTTCTTACCCGCGTTAAGTTACATCTTTAATTACTGCTTTGCTCCCGTGGCTCGTAGTGTGATGTTATATAGTCTATAATGTTCTTCATAAACGTGACTCTCACATACATAAAGAATGTTCCAATCGAACTAGGACTTCCAGAGATTAGCGCGTTTAAACAAACAAAAACAATCTTTAGCTTTATTATATTAGTATGGATCTTTGAGAAATGGAAGAAATTTCTGACGTCAGGCGGACTTATACAGGACCCTTATCTACAAGTTATTTATAGTCAGTGTCAAAAAAATATGTTTTTTCTTTCTTTCTTTCTGAGTTGCAGTTTTGCATTTTTGGAGGTGTTTCTATATTTAGAAATTAGACCTTGCCGTTGGGTTATAGCAGTTGCAGCGGTGACCAGCGCGCACACAGTGATCGCGCGACACCGACGCATACGCAACGGGGCAATTCTGTTCTTTGAAAGAGTTGTATTCTGAAATACTGACAAACCACCAAAAAAAACAGTATTTATTAATTTTTGACCAGGTGTCGTAATTTTGTTTGTTTATTTATGACAAACGTCTAGAACTTTGACGTGTAAAACTACAAATCTACATCTCGTATAAAACAAGAAAAAAAAAGTGATCAACTCCAAAAGTCAGTGAACAAAAATGAATCAAACATTTTACTAGCCGCAAAATTTTAAAAAGCATACACTATCAAGGTTGTTAGTACGGTGACGCTGCCGTAAGGATATTTTTTATTCATCCATACTTGCGATTTGTGAGTGTTGTCGTAGTGACGCGCGGTTAATTGGAAAAGGGTTGTCGGACAGACAGCAGTCGCACGATGTCGCGACACGTCGATATGTGTGAACGCTTTGTGCGTAACTTTTTTACGTTTCCACGACTATTTTTGCAAGACATTAATTGAAATCACGAGCGCCCATATCTATGAATATCGTGGTTATGGTTTTAGAGTGACAAGTGTTAATTGGAGGACTAAACGATTTCCGCTCATGAAGTTGAAAGTTGTTCACAGATTAGTTTTACTGTTGCTTAGTGTGGAACAGTTTTGGAATGGAATTATAAGGATTATAATTTTCCAAGCAAGATTTAACTCGGCAGTTATAGTTGGGTAGGTTAAGTACATGATTAAGCTGGTGAATGTCTATAAAATATCTCGATAAAAACATTACCTTGCATTTTTGTATGGTTTTACATCAGAAAAATAAACGTCTATGGGGTGATTTCACTGGTTTTTGAAAGACTTTGAGAGAACTATTTTTTTTTTGTGTTCGTTTAGAATTCACACGTATCCTGAGGATACCTGGACGACCCGGACCCTTTTATTGATATAATAAGTCTGGAAGCATAGCGCTTAATGCTCGTGCATTCAGTGCATAAGAAGAGGCCTTTGTCCCGCAGTGGGACTGAAATTAAATTATTGGTTTGGAAATCAAGATGGGTGCGCTATGAAAGTAAGTCAAAACGAGTAAATTACGACTGCTTTGAGCCAGATAGATATAGATAGATATCAAAACCAAGCATAATTACATATATTCTCCCTTTCATAACTTTATCTAACGACACGGTCGTCACAGTGGCTGGTCGATTGACAGCTGCTCTACGTGTCGCGGTTTCGATTTCCGCACGGAACAAATATTTGTAAGGCCTACAGATAGCCAGTGCCAAACTCAGAACAATCTGGGCCTGACTGTTCGTGTATGTGACTATACAAGCTGTAGTATTGCATCCTCTACAAATTTTAAGAATTTGACATAAAAGTCGTAAATAATCAAATAAAATTACGACAACCGCTCAATCCGGATCTGGTGGACCGACGATTTGAAGAAGGTGGAGGGCAGCGGAAGGATGCAGGGTTCCCAAGACCGGAATGGTTGGCGCTTTTTGGGGGAGGCCTACGTTCAGCAGTGGACGGCTATAGGATATGATGATGATGATACGGTCAATCATCAGCAAATACTTGTTTTTTTTAAATTGTTTATGTTTTACAGTATTTTAGAATGACACACCTTTTTCAAAGAACAGAATTGCCCCGTTGCGTGTGCGGTAGAAAGTGTTACGCGACTGTATCACTGTGTGCGAGTGGGTTCATCGCCCCGTCTGCCTTAAACCAGTAAAAACTTAAAATATTATTATTTATTTATGCAACAGTACAAAGGCGGACCTAAAGCCTTAGGCATTCTCTAACAGTCTACCAAAGGTGGTAAAGAGATAACATGGTAGGTGCAAATTAATGTTCGAGCGCTAAACAGCAACAGCAGCAGTATTATTTATTCATGTTGAGAATCACTACTACCCATGTGGACATTCCTAGAGGCGAAAAATAAAAATAAAATAAATTACTAGCCGAAAACCGTACAAACCGCCTATAACATTGCTCAATGTTTCAAAAAGTGCAAGTCTGAATTTCCACCAGCCTTCCTTTATCAACAAGGAGCTCCACTTCCAACCAGTCACCAATCTAAAACCTGAACAATGCCTTGCAGAAACCTTCAGCTCGATAGCTCTGCGTACAGTTAGCTTCAGAACAATTAATCAAAGGGTACGCCTAAACGTCTTTGAGTCAGGTCGGGAGCCGACGAAAGCTTTGTAAGGAATATAATGCATTGTGGTTACCTGTTGCCGGTACAACGCTGCAGGCGTCATGGGAATCGGGAAGTAGTTTCGATGAAAACATAGTTATGATGGTAGATAAGGAATCAGTATTGCAGACTGAAATTGGATTAAATGGTTGACAAGTTTCTTTTTTAACAAAAAATTAAGACTGATGTAACAGCTTTCGCTAAATAAATATAAATGTTTATACGGTTCGTACCTGAACGAAAGAAACTTCTTTTTTCTGTATGTCGGTTTGTTCCGGCTAATCTCCGAAACTGCTGGACCGATTTTGGCGAGACTTTCACTGGCAGATAGCTGATAAGGAGCTGTTTAAGGAGTAACCTGATTTTTAGAACTTCCTTTAATTTGATAAAGAATTGGGGTACCTCTATCGTGCAAAAAAATAAACCCCGTGATAGCAGAAGCTACCTTAGTGATAAACATGATTTTTTATTATAGTTTTATAATACGAATGTATAAAGTACAGTGCCTATAAGAGGTGTAACAAGACTATTACATAATCCTTAACTACGCATCACTTGCCCATAAAACTAGACTTCGAGAAAAAACTGTTACTGGAAAAAGACTTTTTGTTAGTTAAAAAATCACTGTTACTGATAGCGCGCAATGTAACGCACGCCACACATCACGATTACAGGTGTACGTCACAGAGCAGGGGTCGTGGACATTTAAAGTTTAGCTGTCAATTTTAGGACGAATCGTAAAAAAAAAACTCAAACCTTGACCTTCAATATCTCCTTAACTATAGGGTTTACAGGTATGGTCCTGATAGCAAAGATAGAAAGAACAAGTTACTTTCGGCCTGTCATAAAAAAATCACCCGATATAAACTGTTCTAACATAACATAACATCACGCCTGTAATTCCCGAAGGGTTAGGCAGAGGTGTACCCATTAGTACACCCACATTTCGCCAGTTATGTTTTTAGTCCCATGTAATAGGGGGCGAGCCTATTGCCATTACCCGGGCACAAATCCAGACTCCGAGGCTGCTACTGAAAAATTCCTGATGGAAAAACCCAATAACATTTTGCCCGACCTGGGGATTGAACCCAAGACCTCATGTACAGCAGTCGCGCTTGCGACCACTAGACCAACGAGGCAGTTATAAACAGTTCTCTCCTTTATGAATAAAAGCACCATCACGACCTTCGTTATGCAGAATCAAAAATACCCAGAAAAGGAAAAATCTACATTCAATCTTTCTGAACACGTTTTTGATAACTTTTTTGGACTAAAAAGATGTGGTTGCTAATCCTACGTTCACGTGGGATTAAAACTGTTATCGGAATACTAAGTGCTTGCACAGTTGCACCGCTGCCCTTCAGGGATCAGTGCGCTGTACCGTCGAGACGTGTCCATTCATCATTCATGAGTTGACTAGTCCGTCCACAACAGTTGCTTGCCTCACCACCTAATCCGCACTTAAACGCAAGAGTACCAACGGACGCCCCTCCCACACTTTTACATTCCATACCATAAACCATTTTAATGGAAAATCGATGATATAATTCAATTACTGGTTGGCACAGCCGCGCCACAAATCAACTGAACTTTTTTTCTGGAGTTTTTTTTTCTTCAAAACAAAACAATGTCGCGCTGAGGGAAGAAAACACTTGAAAAAAGACTATAATCAGATTCAACGAGTCATTTGCTAAATGGGTTAAGTGTTAGCGACATTGCAACAGAACACAGGATTTGTTTGTTTTCCCATTAACAGGACAAAAAAGGAATCGGTCGTCCGGAACCGTTATTTTCATTGACTTTCTGATTATTCTCTGGGTAGGTAATCGTTTTACGAACGGTTTATGGATTGCCTGTTGAGTTTTCATCGGCTGTAATAAAGTTGGTATACAATTGAACATAGTTCTGCTAACCCACAATCTATACTTAGGTTATATGTAGTTATACATTTGTTATCTATCTAGTAATGTAATAAAACAAAAGATTTTTTTTGGAATCAAACACAAGACCTCATGCTCAGCAGTCGCACTTTGCTACCACGAGTCAGTGGACATATTGGTTTGTTTGTCACATTCCTATCACTAAATACAGTTGTATTATCTAACCATACTTAAAAAAAATCGACCAAGTGCGAGTGGAACGCGCACAAGAAGGGTTCCGTACCGCCGTACATTATGAACGTCGAGCAAATAACGCCGTAAAAACCACGTTTCAAACTTTCATATCCAGACTTTTAATTTTAAACTCTATTTTATTTATATTATTTGTTGTAATAGCCGCAATAGTAATACAGTCTGGGAAAATGTTAACGTTCTGTTTATTACGGTTCATGAGATATGGCTCGCTCAGACATACGAATAGAGGGACGGGCAGCGGAGGCTTAGTAATAGGTTCCCGATGGCTCCTCTAAAAAAATGATACGGTGGAATCCTTCAATCCACGCTCGACTTAGTCACTGAACTAACCTAAGTTCTTCGGTACTGATGTCGTCTGCGTCAAACTTGATTTCTCCATACAAACTTTGAACCCCATTTCATCCTTGTAGGGGGTGCATTTTGCATAACAGCTTACACTATCATTACGTAATACCCTTTCTTATATAAACTACCTCCCTGCCTAATTTGACATGTACACGTCAAGCGGTTTACGAGATTTCGTGATGAGTGAGTGTATGACTCAGTGACCTTCAGCTTTTATATACACATATATAAATATATAGATAATAGCACACTAATTATCAAAAAGATGGGATAAAAAAAATCATAAAATAAAAACAAGTCACCCACCCCTAATACTGTTTAAATAGTTGGACAGACGTTTGAAAGTTAGGTTATAATCTCAAAAAGCGCAGTCAGATGAAAACGTACGAATGTTAATATTGCGACCACGGCCCGCTTCAGTGTGACTGCGAATAGAGCCGGTACAACGATGTAAGAAACCCTCTAGAATGGATACGATCAATAATTACTATGTTCAAATAAATTGATTGCCACGTAAATAAGATTTTATTTTTGTTGTTTTTGTTGACTCTATTTTAAAAGCGGTCTTTTAAATCACACTTTGGTGACTTTGCTGCCTTTTGACTTTGAATTCTCATAATTTAAAATGTTTAAGACGGGCAAAAAGTTGTCAAAAAGATCAAAAGAAGAAATTGAGCACATTTTGATAGATTGAAACTTATATCAGAACGCGAAAGTTTCTAAATGTTACTATAGTCAGTTGCAAAGATTAGCAAATTAAAATAAATAAATAAAATATTCGGATTTATCATAATATTAGGAGTTAATAAAAAAAAACTGGTCAATACTACTACTTCTAATACTACTACTACTCTGCTTGGTCCCCTAAAGAATCCCGAATTTTTCCAAGAAATCTTTGCTACTTAGCTCTTCCTAAGTTTAAGTTTTGTTGCTTCCGAGTTTTATTAGGTTGGTTTAGGAATTACAAAGTAATGAAAAGCGAAACTACGAAACACCTATGATAAAATTTTCTAGTTTAATATAGGATCGAGAATATAGAAGTGGAATAGAGATTATCAATAATATCTCATGTTTTTGAGTACTTGAAGTCCGTTAAATACCGCATCCACAGCGTAGAGCGCAATAAACACTCCCCGGGACCACCGCGGCGCACCGCCGACTTTTATTCTCTTTGTTACGGGTTCACGTTATTATTAAAAACAATAAATCGCTGAGGGCGCCACCTACCACTATTGCTTCGCTTTCACTTCGCAATACACCCCCTTTCACCCCCAACAGGCCCCCAACACCCCCTCAGTAATTACTGGAGTGGAACACGCAGTCTTTATTTGAAAATAGCACCTCAATTGTTGATTAGTTCGAAATTTTTAATGTTGTATCGAAAGCCATTGGCATTTTAGCGTGCACGAAACGGTTGTTACCGGGGGTGTAAAGCGCACCCACACCGTTCTAGCCGGTAGGGAAAGTTGCAGACTTGTAGTTAAACGGTTAATGGGGTGCATTTAGTTTCGCTAAAATTGATCACGCATAAAATGTGTGTAATGTGAAAGAGGCCACTTGATGCGGCAGTCCGGGCCTGTTATTATTCAATTTGTCAGTGATACTGGTTCTTGTTGCACCGCCATGGAAAGTCTAAAACGGATCCGTGGTCTAAAACCTATTTGTGACATGAATTATGGACCTTATTTACACTTGACGAAGCCAATAGTTACATGTTCTTAAACTCCTCATTTTATTTGTTCTGGACTATACGTGGGATCGTACAGGGGGCCTACCTACCTCTTAAAACCATCTTATTTTAATGTTACTTTGTGATTTCTGTTGTTAGAATTTCAACACTTGGCGCTTAGCCGAGCGTTGCAAATCCAACTGTGGCGAAGACAAAATAATATTAAAATAAGATTGTTTTAAGAGCTGGAGGTAGGCCCCCTGGTTACAAAGATATTGAAGGTCGATGTTCAAATTTTCTATTACTTTTTTTACGAAAACCAGTTTTACGATCCCTGTGATGCACGAGCACCCGAAAGTACACGTTACATTGCGCACTATCATAAGAAGTGATTTTTCACACTAAAAATAAAAGTCGTTTCCCAGCAATTTTGCTCAAAGTTACTTAGTGTACTTATATTAACGGGCATGTCATTATTAAAGACCCATGATGGATGTATGGATGATCATCATCATCATCTAACGAGGAGACCTCGACTCCTTAATGCATCCACTGCAAGTACTTTTCAGTTAACGCTTGTGAACTTCTATATCTACTTCCCTAATAAGCGCATGTGCATTATTGTCCTTTTTGCAACTATGGTAAGTAAGTAACTAATGATACCTACACTTATAGTTGCAGCTGGCATTTTCAAATAACGTGGACGGACGTAACGGACATCCCTGAACGTTCTCTAACCTACCATTATTCTGCTGACGTCCACATTTGACACTACCTACAGTAATTTATGCCTGTAATAGTTACCTAGTGTATGTAGGCTTTAATACTTAGGTAATTAAAAGATAATACACAACGTCCTTCAACACAAGTACAGGTTGATTGGTAATTCAATATATTAAAGAGAGGGATAAACAATAGAAATAATTTGAATCGACGCCGAGAACTTGGAGTCGAATGAAATTTAAACTTTCACCGTGTAAGTAGGTATAGAAGACAACAAAAATAAATAGTGATCAAAATCGCTAACTACAAAACCATCTAATAATGATACTAAATTAGTTTGTGTCGATCGTTTCACGCAGCGGATTTTAATGCGGTTTTAATCAATAGAATAGTGTCCGAGTATTGAATAAAATGGTATTGTAAAAGTTTTTGTTTGGCCCAGAATTCAGCGACGAAAACACCATTTGCCGAAGTAGTCATTAGTCATCATTGTTTCCTGAAAGGCGTAAAGATATTAAATTAAGTTATCTCAAGTATAAACCAGAAATGTCAGTTTTTAAAATTTCAAACGTTTGTCAAATTAAACACTTCCCAATCTATGACTATATTCTATCAAATACAATAAATTTTCTTAAACACAAATCAGATCCTGCTCACGCCAAAATGACAATCAATATTCCCGACATAAAAATATTTTCTGTAATAAAAACTAACCAAACATGCCGCCCGAATTAATCAAGTATTAAAATGCAAAAAAAATCTCCATACAGATCGAAAATTTCCTAATTAAAATCATTTTTAATTAGCCATTAAGGTGATTTAGCAAATTAAGCGCACTGCGTACGAGACGAACCTCCCTTGGTGATGTTAATATTACTAATTGGTAGTCTGTCACGCGCGAAATATTCACGTTATCGATATATATTAGTACTGGAGCTTATAACTAGTGAACTTTAGTAATTAGTTTACTAGAGATTAATCAATTTCGTTTTTAGGAAGCCAAAGTTTTACATATTAAGATTTTCCCGTCCATGTTTATTTAATAACTAGATTTTGCCAGCGATTTTATCCGCATGGAAGTCAAAGTCAAACTCAAATTCATTTTTAGATGACGTCTCCTGCCTACCGAATTACATTCCTTCCAAAATTTCAGCTTCATAGATCAAGTAGTTTTCGAAATTTAGTCAATAAAGCGTAAGGTCATTACGCTTTTAAAATACAATGACCAGACTATTAGGGAATACGCATGAAAAATTTATTTAGAATGTACGTCTTAGTAGCTACCAACCACTTTTACACAATCACACATCAATTTTGGAAAATCCTTTCTTTGCGGGCGTTTACTAACTATAAACTAGCTTCCTGCCAAAATTTCATCTTACTACGATAAGCGCTTTTCCATATAATAATATCGTAATGTATTCAGATTAAATTATTTAGTTTTTACATATACAATATTAAAAACAAAGGGTACCTTACCGCACCAATACGGGTGATCTTTTACAGACAAGCTTTAAACACTTTGAAACAAAAGAGATAAGAGTTTACGGGATTTTCATGAAGCTTGCTATGTAATACACACGGCGACTCAACCCCCGCAGTCTCGCCATGTCGCTTGTGCATTTAGGTGCAATTCAACTTTGCCTGATCTCGCAGTGACACTGACACTTTTGCCGGGGGAGTTCGTCGTTCATTTTTGAGGTGCCGGAGACGGCGTGTCTGGCGGCAAAGTTGCGCGAGAAAGTCGCACTGTGAATAATTACGCTTGTCATGATATTTTTTAATTCTGTGCTACACGTACCGACACAGTATTGTCTGACTTTATATAGTATTAAAGACTTCGCAATCCTTTGCCTATGTGCAATTCATACTATAATCTATCGTTCAAATTCGTTCTGCCTGCTCTGGCGTAATTGAGTAACAAACATGAATTCATCGATACTTTCTGGATATAATTATTATGTGTATATTATATTTGACTGCCTCGTTGGTCTAGTGGTCGCAAGCGCGACTGCTGTGCATGAGGTCTTGGGTTCGATTCCCAGGTCGGGCAAAGTGTTATTGGGTTTTTCCATCAGGAATTTCTCAGTTGCAGCCTCGGAGTCTGGATTTGTGCCCGGTTGATGGCAATAGGCTCGCCCCCTGTTACATGGGACTAAAAACATAACTGGCGAAATGTGGGTTTACTAATGAGTACACCTCTGCCTAACCCTTCGGGGATTACAGGCGTGATGTTATGTATGTATTATATTGATCTAGCTTAACATGTCCAATTTTTTGTTCACTTTTGCATTCCCGTCGTTTAATTTACGTCTCTCTGCCTAGCCTTTTCCCAGCTATGTTAGGTCGGCTCGCAGTCTAACTGGATGCAGATGCTAACCATATTTTTACATGGAGCGACTGCCTATCTGACCTCCATAACCTGGTTACTGGGCAATACGATACCGCCTGGTAGGACTGGTTGTCAGACTTTCGGGCTTCTGATGACCCGTAACGACTGTCAAAGATCCACGTATGACAGCCGAGACCAACGGCTTAACGTGCTTTCCGAGGCACGGAGGAGTCTCGGTGTGTAATGATCGTCACCCATCTACGAGCCAATCTAACTGGCTAAATGTGGGTGTACAAATGTGAACACCTCTGCCTAACCCTTCGGGGATAACAGGCGTGATGTTACGTGTGTTACGACTAAGGTAATTCTGAAGTCTACACAGACAAAGTGGTATGCATAAGCCATTATATTTTTCAAATCACGCAAGCGTAACAGTACAGGAATTCATGCTTAATAACAAGTTTGGATATGTACAATCAAAACAGTACCGAAGTTAATTACATTGCACGGTGCTAATTAAAGGACATTTGTGACCGAACGGATGTACGCATTTGTAGTCCACGCAATTACACTGTGACGGAAAGATGTTACAATACAAGTGTCAGTTTGCGTACTAGGTTTTGCTCGCAACTTTGTCCGCTTGGAAGTCAAATGTACCTACCATTGATTGTGACTTGATTGTTAGGGACATTGTTATGTAATTGTTACCTTCAATACAGTATACATGACTCTTGACAAGAATTAAAAAAACCGTCTGTAATTAAAAAAAAAGCAACTGTTTGATACATTTTTAGCGTAGGGGTTTGGAATGGAGGTATTTTTTTTTAATGCTTCGAATAATTTCGTCTTAGATTGTTTTCGTGGTAAAAGTTTTTGTTGCGCTTTTGTGCCTACTAGTTAAACCAAATTAATATTGAAGCTTTCTATCAGTGAAAAATTCTTGTAATCGGACTGACACTTCCAGAAATTACCTCATACAAACAAAAAAACATAAAATCTTGTCCTTTATATAACATTATACAAGTAAAAACATAACTGGCGAAATGTGGGTGTACTAATGGGTACACCTCCGCCAAACCCTTCGGGGATTACAGGCGTGATGTTATGTTATGTAAGTAAAGGCTAGGCTTAGCTCGCGACTTAATTCGCGTGATTTTACGAACTTACTTACTTTTTTATGACTCTTATGAATGAATGTGATGTGATGAAATTAAATTATGTCAATGTGGTTTCTATTGTTATTGATATTTATTTGGAAGGTTATTTTATTCACCTCGTCGTCTTTTTTTTTTACTTTTTATATGGTTATTGGTTTATAATTATAATGGTACGTGACATTTAATTAAATTATCTAATATGATGTATTGACTATTAAACTGATTATTGTTATTATTTTTTCTTGGTGTATACATTCAGACACAATGTAAATTGCTTAATGAATAAATAAATAAATAAATAAATTTTCCTTACGGATCAATATTTTTTGATAATAGAATAAAGCTTATAGCAGTGAGTAATAACGTGGCTTTCAATTTGCGAAAGAATTTTCAAAATCGATTCAGTAGATCCAGAGATTACTACAACCTCACAAACTCAGTAACTTTACCTCTGTACTTATAATGTAAGTAAGTATAGATAGATATAGTATAGAAAAGTATTTAAAGGTTACGTAACAATTAAAGGCTAATACGTACGACAATTATATGTATGGGTACAGTCACCAACTGCAGTGTTAACTTTTCTTATTTGCTGTTATCATAATTTTGTTTTTTTTTTCTATACTAAGGGGACTTAACGTCTTTGCTGATAAAAAAATGGCGCACATAACATAAAAGAAAAATTGGACACAAAAACAAAATTAAAACAAGCTGGAATAAAATTTTAAAAAATTAAAACAATTAAAATACTAGTAAGAAATATGCACCTCTACCGCGCGAAACGGCTAACGCTCAGCATAATGCTCCATGCACGAAGGTACGAAAACCGCGGCGCTGGTTCGTAGATGAAGAGAAAATGTATGCAGATCCCCCATCACCGTTCTTTATGCAAAAATATCCACATTGCGAAACTGCAAACCAACTAACGTGTACCCTTTTACAAGCGAAAACCTATTATTTTATAAAACAGGCAGAACCACGTAAACCAAATAAAGAGCACCGTACACCGGTAGAAAGTAAACAACTAGGTAAGGCGACGAGCACTCCCACAATTCCCTTTCCTATAAATGAGCGCATCGGAGCTTTTACCCGAGTTCAAATCCCCTCCGCTTCCGCTGACAAACAAAATCTCTCCCCGACGATTCCCCTCCGGATAAAGGTACCTGTAGATTACCTACTTTATTTTGTCGATAGCTTATGTTACAACATCTTAACGTTACGTTCGAGGAGCTCGTGGCTAAACCACACGGATCGATCCATCAGCTTAGGTGACCGACCATCTTTGCACACCAAAACACCTCCGTGCCTCCGAAAGCACGTTAAGCCGTTCGTCCCGGCTGGCATACGAGGATCTTTGACAGTCGTTGCGGGTCGTCAGAAGCCCGAAGTCTGACAACCAGTCTTACCAAGGGGTATCGTATTACCCAGTTATAGTATGATAGCCAGAACCAGCAGCTTAACGTGCTTTCCGAGGCACGGAACGATGTCTAAGATTAACTTAGAAAGTACTAAATGAATTGAAAAAGTCACATTGGTGGGTACTTGCCCGAATTCGAACCCACAACCTCATGAATGAGAGGCGGGCGCCTTAACCACTGTGCCATCACAACTTAGCCGACGGGTCATACGATTAGAATGTAATTGACTGTAGAATAAAAAAAATCCTTCTGTTGCATTTTCCTGTTAGATTTCCAGTAATCTGTGGCTTTTACCCCCCCCCCCCCACAGCCACTATTTAACCGAAGTGGAGTTAACGTAACACAGAATTGTCGAATATTGTGTTTAGGGACACGCGCCATTTGACCAAGATTTTTTACGATGATTCTCCTTCACCAATTAGTACTCTAAGTAAAACGAAACGAAAACCGCACTTGCCCAGTAACGAACCTACGACTTCATGCATGAGAAGCGGACACCTCAACCACTGGGCCATCACGACAAATCTTCCAAAATGATTTAAAAATTACAACATCATTCTCATTTTGAAATTAAGTTACTTAGCAAAAATGTTATTTTGAGTTTACATTTTCATATCAAATGACATTTTCACAATCCCTTACTACTGCATATTCACGAAACACTTCTGTCTCCACCTGTACACGAGACGGACAGTTATTAATAATGATGGGACTAATTAAACTTAACCCGTAGTTATGTGACGGACGGATTATGATTTCTCTTTAGTTCATCGACGGCATGTTTAGACATGTTATCCGTATCGTAACTCTGTGTTTCTCTGCTTTATGCTAACTATGATGCACTTGATGGTATTAATGACCATTTGTGATGGCAGACGGCGCTGTTCATCATAGCATTATTATAGGTCTTGAACATAGATCTGTGTCTATACTAAATTAATAAAGCTAAAGAGTTTTTTGTTTGTGTGTTTGTTTAAACGCGCTTTCTCAGGATTTACGAGTCGGATAAGTTTAAAGAACAAGAAAGAAAATAAATACATACATACAAAACAATAATATCATTCAGTATTAGTTACATAAAATAAAAAGGGTACCTACTTATATGAAAACTGTTGGTTCAACATGTCCCATGATCTAAGGGATTTTTTTTAAGTGATAAAAATCATCAAATGACTCCTTCCGCTCTGGGTGGGGCGGAAGGGACTGTCAGACTTTACTGACTAAAAAAACACCCTGTTCCTTCTGTTGCCCTTTACGTTCCGGGGCCACGGTATCCTGGTAAGACGTCCCGCAACCCCGACATGATCTAATGGCTGGCTTTTACCTTGGCTAAAGCCTTAGCTTTGCCATGCAATTTTCGTGGCAATGCCGTCAGTCTTTTGAGCACATTTTCAGTTGACGGCGAAACGGAGGAATTTTTTGATGCCATTTAGATTTAGTTTCTTTTTTTATTGTTGTTTTTTATAGATTATCTTATTAATAAGTTTTTAAACATTGTATTATAAGGACCCACTTATTAACCAAATGTTATAAGTCTAGACTGGTGTAATATAATAGGTATAGACTACATTAATTTGAAGTACCTGTCAAGAATATTCCCTTTATAAAATAGATTCGCAATTTAAATTCTATCTGTCTCTTATGTTCAGGTAGCTAGCGTAGGTATTCCCTTAACAACCCCATTTTAAATTCCTCGCCGCATTTATAAAATTTCGATGAATTCCGTCGGTTTAAATATGAGTGACGTGTGATATTACAATGTGATACAGACTACAATGGAGTCAATGAATTTGTTGATTGACTCGTCGTGTCCAGGGTTGCCACATCCTAAATCTAAAAAGCCGAACCACCAGCCAGTTAAGCCGGGTTTTTAGGTAAAATTGGGTGAAAAATCCGGATTTCATCTCTGAATTTTAAAATTAACATAACATCACGCCTATAATCCCCGAAGAGGTGTACCCATGAGTACACCCACATGTCGCCAGTTATGTTCAAGACTCAAGTCCCATGTAATAGGGGTCTATTGCCATCAACCGGGCACAAATTCAGACTCCGAGGTTGCTACTGAGAAATTCCTGATGGAAAAACCCAATAACACTGCCCGACCTGAAAATTGAAACCAAAGACTTCATGCTGAGCAGTTGTACTTTTCGACCACGGCAGTTCTACAGTGAGGTAATCCTAATTCATGTAAATTAAACCACGGAGGAGCTCGTGGCTAAGTAAAACAGCCGCACGGGTCGATCCTTTAAGTCACATAATCAACAGCCGGAAAACCAGTCTTACCTAGAGGTATCGTTATACCCAGTTACTGGGTTGTGGAGGTCAGGTAGGCAGTCGCTGCATTTAAAATAGTGGTATTCAGCTGCATCCGGTTAGACTGGAAGCCGACCCCAACATATTATAGTTGGGAAAAGGTTAGGCAGATGGTGTTGAATCAGTCGTCATCATCATCGACAGTCATAGAGGCATCTTTAAATGAATTAAATGTAAAAAGCAAGACTTCACTAATTTAGCCGAAAACCTAAAAACCTAACTATTATAAATGTCCGATTATTTTCGGCCAACTAACAACCCTACTTGAGTGAGTTACATGCTACCTTAGTACTAGGAATATTCCTTTTGAGTTCATACCCTTGCTATGTATTGTAATTAGCTGTCATTAGCTTGTGTGCTTGATTACAAGGAAGCGCATGAAAACCTGACAGGTCTTTGTGCACTTCGCTTACGTCGGATCGGTTTTTTCCCACCGGACCACTGGCAATGTTGTATTGTTAATAGGGGAGGTAATGTACCCGCTATGCGGGGTGAAAAAATGAATGAAAGTATTTTTTTTATCGGTTAGAATACGAATACGAACCGATTAAATATTATGTTATCGTTCTGTTTAGAATCACGTCTTGAATCAATAGTAAAAGTTTGTCACGATTCCACCGTGTATTCTGTCAAAGTCCGAAAGTCAAAGTCAATTTTTTTATTTAAATTAGACCATTAAAAGGTACTTTTGAATGTAATTTAATAGAAAAAACAGCTCCTGGGGGTAATTAAAGTTTAGTTAGAACATTCAAACCTTGATTTCATCAATATCTTTTTACGTTTAAAGCTCCGTTAGTATGTTAATGTTGATGTTATGTTATTGTTGGTTGTTGTGTGATGAATATTATTGTTATGTAAGAGAAATGGTATAACTAAGGTTAAGTAATAGATATGTTTTAAAAGTTCCTTATTTACGTTGATTTAGAATTGATAGCTTAAAAATGCCACACTATCGCATGAGTTAATGATAGTTGTTAAGGTTTTATAAATAAATAAATAAATAAATAGATACCAATATTGACAGTTGAAGACCTGAGAGCTTTCTGGTTACGGAGACCTGTAACCATAGAGTTAATAGGCGTAGTATAGGTATGGTTGGTGGTAAGAATCCTGAAATAATAATAACAGCAATGAAAGGAAGAACATAATAATCTTAATATAAAAATTACGCGTCACGTTGTGTATCCGGGATGGACTCCTACTAAACTACTAAACCATTTTTTTATGAAATATAAGCCATATTAACACTGTGACCAAATAACACTGTCTGTAAGTTGGTCAAACTTAAAAGATAGGATAGTTTTCATCTCGATTATTGACCTCAATATCTTTACTTACTTCAAGCCACAGCAACGCGTGGCCGAGTCAGCTAGTATTATTATAAATTTCAGCTTCGTTAGGTATCTTTAAACACCAGTTAAAGGACATTTTAATTAGCGAGACAGAGTTATCAAAGTCAAAGTCAAAACATTAATTTCAATTAGACCATTTACAGACACTTTTGAATTGTCAAGGAGTCGGTCAGTTAGTCCGAAAGTTGAAGCTAGTTGCTCGTTCCAAAACAGAGGTAGGCCTCTATGGAGAAGACAAAACTACACAATAAATAGTACCAAATACCTAGAAATTAAGCTTTTAAGTAGGTAAAGTAAACTACTTAGGAAACCAGCATTACAAACTTTCAACTTAACTTCATCATAAAAACAATAGCCGTTTATCAACACACCCAAAATAATGCATTAGGGGCCCGTAAATCCTAAAACAAGCTGATTACGCATGTAAATGGAAATCCTCACATAAATAGGTAACAGTACAAATGCCGCAATTAATATCATCAATTAAGAGTGGCCACGATTGACGGACGATCTGAAATCTCTGATTCATATGCGAGAACGGACGGTAGCGCAGTTAGAATTAATAATGAACGCGCACGGCTCGGCGGCAAGGACATAAGAACCAGTGGACATGCCGAGGACGGATATCGAAAACTTACTGGACACTTCAAGATGGCGTCTATTATTCGTGTTCTTACTTAGCATCTACCGATTCAAAGTGGTTTTAGGAAGCTATCTAAACACGTAAAAAGAACATAACATCACGCCTGTAATCCCCGAAGGGTTAGGCAGAGGTGTACTCATTAGTACACCCACATTTCGCCAGTTATAATAGGGGGGGAGCCTATTGGCACAATTCCTGATGAAAAATCCCAATAACACTTTGTAATCTACACTAATAGTTACTAGATTTACAAAAATATATCACCATAGAAAAATAAGTGTATAAAATGTATAAACAAAAAAATAAATTAATGTTAAAAAAAAACAAAATATTATCCTGTTAAAAACCAAAAATAGTGGCACGGAATAGTTCCTAGCGCTGCCTGAATCATTCATAATCTTAATATAACGTTACCTTTCATAAAACGATAGACAAGTGCGGATGTAAAGTGTGTTTCTTATATACGTAACCGTTCATTACTTTTTGTACTATTTTATAAAATACCAACATTTTTAAAATAGATAGGAGTTTTTTTTGCATGAGGCCTTGGGTTCGATTCCCAGGTCGGGCAAAGTATTTTTGGGGTTTTCCATCCGGAATTTCTCAGTAGCAGCCTCGGAGTCTGGATTGCTCGCCCCCTATTACATGGGACAAAAAAAACATAACTGGCGAAATGTGGGTGTACTAATGGGTACACCTCTGCCTAAGCCTTCAGGGATTAAAGGCGTGATGTGATGTGTGGGAGTTTTTTTTTTCACGAATAAACACTCTATTATAACCTGTTAAAGGGAACGCCTTTAGTAAATTAACATATTGTATTAGTATATTAATATTAGTGTAGATAGCTTATTCATCGACTGGACTGTACCTAGGTACAGTCGATGATTGATGAATCAATTAATTTCTTTCATGTCCTACCCCGTTTAGGTAAACAAGGTAGACTGCAGGAAATTAATTTCACTAATAGTACATTACTTTAGGATTTTGAACATGTCTGTACTAAACATAGGGTTCCGCAGATAATTGAAGGGAAAAAATGGAAAATTTAAAACGTCTTTCTATTAATCTTTTAATACATAGACATTTTAAATTTTCCAGCCTTGTGTTTTCGGACTAACTGACAGACACCTTGACAATTCAAAAGTGCCTGTAATCGGTCTAATTGAAATAAATGTTTTTGACTTTTGACTTTGACTTTGAATATATTATAGTGTACAAGTGTATGCGGAAACACAGGTGCACTCCCTCGTCCCCTAACTCTCATTATGGTCCGATGGGACGGCAATCCAATACAATCGGGGAGAGACCAGGCGTAGGATCAACTGCTTTACGTGCTTTCCGAGGCACGGGGTATCACACCACTAATTTCTAAACTCCGGGCTGCTATTGAGAAACTCCTAATGGAAATATCCTTTTCACACGACCTTGAAATCAAACCGTGGACGCTTAGCAGTCGCGCTTGCGACCACAAGGTGGACACCGATGGGGCTTTCTTTAGAACCCTTTGTGTACGGAACCATGAAAATTAGTGCACTGTTCAATACCACTTAGTACATTAACCAGTTAGAGATAAACTACAGTAACATGAGGCGCCCATCCACAATTAAAAACGTTTGAAAGTGTTCGTAATAGTATTAAAAAGACTCACAACGCATGTGTGTGTATTGAGACGGCTCTCGAAATAAAAACAAATCAGCGATTTGTTGCTCGACTAGCAGGGTCAAAAATTACTCATTTTTATTAGTATGGCGCTGCACTGACATTCTCTATGAAAATGACAGGTGCGTCGTCTTGCGCGGTCGGCTATTTATGATTAGTTGACAAACATATTTATATCCTAGCCTGCTACTGAAGACGATTACTCACAACTACATATAAAGTCTTTCATACGAATGTGACTACACACATTGAAATGGTAATATGGAGGGGAGCGTCAAGTTATAGTAGTTTATCTCTACTTGTACTACACTACACTATACTCGTAGTATCTGCTAATAAAAACATCCTAACTAATATTATAAATGCGAAAGTAAGTTTGTTTGTTTGTTTGCTACCATTTTACGCCTAAACCACTGAACCGATCATCCTGAAATTTTGCATATACGTTGCCAGGTGTACAGGGACGAACATAGGGTACCTTTAATCCCGAAAAAAAGTACTGTTCCCGAGGGAAATCACAATAACGTCCTTATGACAGTAGATGGCGCCACGTGTCTATCGGATCATGATTAAATTTTAAGTTTAAGCATGTAATACATTATGAGTCTAGACTGTCGATAGACCAGTTTCAAGTAAACAACCTAGGAGTACGAAAGTTGTTTGCTTAATAATTTTTCATGCCCAAAACCGCTCAAGAGTATCCTGACATTTTGCATAAAGTGGCTTCCAGACGGACGGACTTGCGGTTACGGCAAACCGCAGGCCGCGGCTCCAAACACTCCAAAAACACACCACCGCGGTCACAGTGGTGGCCTGAAGTGTCATTAGCGTGGTGATTGCGCTACAATCGGACAATCGGACGTCAGTCAATATGGCTAACCGTAACGTTGTCTTATTACTCTCATGACTCATTAGTCCTCTCAGATGATAAGAAAAAAGGTAGGAAAACCGTTTATTTAAACACTTGAGGTGTGAGGTAGAGATAAACTACAGTAACATAACGTGCCCTTTCACAATTCAAAACGTATGAAAGTGTTTTTAATAGTATTAAAAATACTCACAACGCATGTGTGCGTATTGAGACGGCTCTCGAGATAAAAACAAATCAGCGATTTGTTGTCCGAATAGCGGCGTCAAAAATTACTCATTATTATTAGTACGGCGCTGCACTGAAATTCTCTATGAAAATGAGAGGTACGTCGTCTTGCGCGGTCGGCTATTTATGATTAGTTGACAAAAAAATATCCTAGCCTGCTACTGAAGACGATTACTCACAAAGTCTTTCATACGAATGTGACTACACACATTGAAATGGTAATATGGAGGGAATCGTCGAGGTATAGTAGTTTATCTCTCCCTATATTATCATTAGCATCGCATATTACTCTTAGGAATAGAGAAGTGTGAGTTAAATTTAAATTATTATTTAAATTCAACTATTTCTATTACAATTTCCATATTTGGCGTCATTTTACAAAGCAGTACACGCGGCCGGTTGTTAAAATTTGCAATTGACGCGGCCGCCACAACATTTCGCGTTTGTCTGTGACCCACTTTATATACGTTGTCAGGGATACAGAAAAACTGCGTAACTGACACTGTCATCACTGACACTGACAGGTGTAAACGCATTCATAGAGGATGCATGGAAGAATAAAGGTGAACTTATAACTACGCTCTGTCAATGAAACATACTCTGCGATTACTCCGCTAATTGTAAATTGATTTGGATGATTCTTTTTTTGTTTATTTTTTCGAATTGGTCCCAAATAAATACTGTCATGATATGATGATGAACTTCGGAGATATGGAAAGGAAACTCCTCATAAGATTACAACGCAGAACTGTCTTAACAGTAAAATTGTTTTGTTTAATGCGTGTAGTCGATGATTGACTGAAGGAAGAGGTTAGTTGCTAAACTAACCGTGACCTATGTCGATGTATGTAGACAACAGTTTTTCAACGGCAAAGTTAAGTTTGTCCCTCAGTACTGTTTATTTTTTCGTTAGAGGTATTTCCGGTGTGTTTTAATGAGGGTCGGTAGGTTACGTTTTTCAATTTTAGAATATCTCGCAGGTCCAACTCACAACAAAAAGCTCATTGCGAGCCCGAGCAAAAATTACTGCTCAATCCTTGGAATCTTCCGTTCATGCCGCATTAAGAAGGCAAGCACAACCGGAGCGACAAGTAAATTTGAGAGCTGATGAGACATTTTCTTAAAGCCAGGAAAGACTAGAGAGCCAAGCCGTTCGCCCTCCAAGCTTCTCAGAGAGTGACTGAAACGCCCTTTTAAACGCATTTGCTTTTGGAGGAACAAGCCGAAAGCCAGAGAGCTGTAAGAGCAACTGAGACGCCTTTTCAATCAAGCGCAACTTCGTCTCAGAGAACAAGCTCAGCCATTACAGCGACAGAAACTCTAAAATAGTCGCAGGTGAGAAGGACCTCTCTTGCAGAAATGCAAACTGAACGCCGACGGACTTTTATGAGTCACAGTCTGTTGATCTGTAGGTATTTAATAATTCTGGATCTGGCCGAACAACAAGCCGAGTACAGCCCGAATTGATTGTCAAATTCTAAACAAACGCGGGCGAAGCCGCGGGTAAAAGCTAGTATTTTTATAAGTTAACAAGATGGAACTTAATTAATTCATAATGAAACGAAACACAATAAAAGTCAGATAGCAAACGAAGTTTTGCAAAAAAAAAAAATGTTAAAATCTTTAAAATGGAGATCTATTAAAATGAACCCTTTATGCCAACAATGTAATATTCATATCGTGTGTGAATAACTTTAAACCAAGTAATTATACTTAAAATAACTTTGTAGGGAAACAAGTCTTGTCGATAAAGATTGTACGATTGCTAACATTGTATCCGATATTAAAATAATAAAAATGTTGTTTGTACATGTCCTACCCGATCAACCACGTTTCAATAACAAGATAGTTGAATGCTATAATAATGCAGGATATCTAATACTAGCTTTAGCTCGTGACTTCGATCGCATGATTATCTTCACCCACGTTACCTAAGTTATTTCTTTAGACTTTTTTAGATTTCATATACAGGGTAATTGAAAATATACCCGAAACCTTAAAAGGGGTCATTGTACTCATCATTATGAACAACTTTTATTATCGGACCATCCCTGAAATCGTGAAAAAAACAGTTGATCCATACATTACGATCTTGTTATGTAGCATTTTTGTGGGGAACAGCAGATTTTTTTTCATGATTTCATGGTTGGTCCCATAGTGAAAGTTGTTCATAATGATGAGTACAATGACCCCTTTTAAGGTTTCAGGTATATTTTCAATTACCCTATAATGTTCTCCATGAATCTGGCTATTGTATACAAAAAGATTTATTGCAATACGACTGGTAGTTCCAGAGATTTATGCGTTTAAACAAACAAACAAAAAATCTCTTCTGCTTTATTATAATGTTATAAATTATACATGCGAAAGTCTGTTCATATGTTTGTTTGTATATAACTTGTTGGTTATTAAACTTAGAGAAAGTTTATATTGAAATAAGTAAATGCATACTAGTGTGTAGTTACTGACATATACGCTTTCTCAATGCTTGAGTTATGCCTATGTTTAGCCGGTTTTTAATGAATAAATTTAAATAAGATAAGTTTAAGGAGTTATTTATCTCTGATTTTTTATTTTATCTATTGAAATTATATTACAGTTACAGCGTTTATTAGAGCGTTTACGCCGTGTACGGCATTTCACACAATCTTTCAAGTCCTTATTTTTCGAAATGAATTTCCGATTTTAATGACACTTCCTACGCTTAAGCAGAATACAAAGGCCTAAAAAGTTTCCAGAGAATATTTTTGAAATCATTGTCATTACTTTTTAAGTGGTACTGGAATTCTGCACATTGATTATGACTAATATGATCACCTCATTTCGCTTTCTTAGGTGATCTATCGACTTATCCTATGGTAGAACATCTGGGACTAAACTTTATTACAAGGCAGTCTCTTTGATCACACATCTTGTGGGTCTGCTTGACTTTGACCTCATCAGTAAATATCCTATATGAATGCATTCCTCTGACGTATGTATTCTGTAGTCCTAAATCATGAAGTACTACTTAACTTTTTACAAGCTTTTATTTAGCTTGCGCTGTTTGTACATGTATGTAAATAAGTTGTCCTTTCAAAGTAAACCATTTTTCGACCATTTGTTGGTATCCGATTAAGCTGAAATTTTGCACACCACCTCACGCCCCAGCCGCCGCGGGAGACGCCCAGGGCGTCGGACGTCGCGAGGCGACATCCGGCCACCGTAGGCGCGGGCTTGCGGACGGCGAGTAATGGGTAGCTCGCCGTCCGATCAAGGACCAGGCCCGGGTCGACGGCGCGTTCTGTTCGCGCGCGCCTCAAAGAGCTGTCAGCACAGGGACGGGGCCCCCAACGGGGCCAACGCCTGCCGGGGTTGCGGGACGTCTTAACAGGATACCGTGGCCCCGGAACGTAAAGGGCAACAGAAGGAACAGGGTGGTTTTTTAGTCAGTAAAAGTCTGACAGTCCCTTCCGCCCCACTCAGGGCGGAAGGAGTCATTTGATGATTTTTACCACCACAAAAAAAAAAAAAAAAAAACACCTTTAGTTCTGATGACAATACAATGTCCAATATTCAGTCTTGTAATAAATTTTAATTAAAGCTTGTTTTTAAAATAATTAGTTTTTAATTTTGTAAATAACTAATGTCTTTTTGAACGAATTAAATGATTAACTTTATAAAAAAGATTACTCTTACCATACGCAAACTAGAAGATCCATAACAACAAAAATATTGCACGTAATAGATGCCGCATGGGCAGCTCAATCGATTCCTAGTTCTGGCGTTCGTGTAATATTAGCACAATACACTGTCCACTGGCTGATGTTCGTCACGAATTAACGCGTGCATCGAGCGGACGTCACTCAGATGCTAGTGAAGAATCACTTTGACAACATCACTATGGAAGGACTTTTAATTCGATTCACATCTTTTAGGGGATGATGATGATGGGGGTGAGAAGATGAGTATTCATGGATACGAACTAGTATTTTCACTACAAAAATGACGATAAAAGTTTATGGAATAGCAGAATGCCTCGTCGGTTCCAAAGCGCGACTGCTAAGCATGAGTTTTTGGGTTCAATTCCCAGGTCTTGCATAGTGTTATTGGGTTTTTCCATCAGGAATATCTCAGTAAAAACCTCAGTCTGGATTTGAGCAATGATGGCAATAGGCTCGCCCCCTAATAAATGGGACTTAAACATAACTGGCTGTACTAATGGGTACACCTCTGCATAACCCTTCGGGGATTACAGGCATTATGTTGTGTACGTGTGCTTGCTAGATTCAATGCAGGGCCATTTCACAGGTACTAAAGGTACTGTAAAGGCTTTGGCCGGATGAGCCGTATACAACCTTATTTGTAAATACGTTTAAATTAAGAAGGAATTGACAGACCGTATGTCGACAGCCTTTTTTTATTTTTAGATCTAAACAAACTTGTTTCTCCTTTGCTTTTGTGTACTTTTTTCTTATTTTTCTTTAAGGTTATGTGCATCATTTTCGCGTGAATAAACAGTTTTTTTTTGTCTTTCTTTCTTTCTAGCTGTCAAACCTAACAGATAGAAATATATATATAAAACCACACATTTAATCTTATTTAAAAGTTGTTAATACACGAACGCTCCCTAAAGCAACTCCATAAGTATTCAATCACGAATAGTTAAAATATCGCGGGGTCACGTGAAGTAACTTACTCACTTATGCTTTACAGAATATTGTTATAAATTACTAGATCCGCCCGCGACTTTGTCCGTGTCAAATTTGATTTCTCCATATGTACATTTTGAACCACCGTTTCATGCCTATAGGGGGAAATTTTGGAAAATCCTTTCTAAGCGGACGTCTACTAGTTCTATAAACTACCTCCCTGCCAAAATTCATCTGTATACGTGAAGCGGTTTTCGATATGATGTGTGCGTAAGTGAGTGACTGACCTTTCGCTTTTATAAATTACACGTTATTTTCAGACACTTTACGTGGACCTCATCCAGAAACTTTAAAGATAATATAACTATTAGGTTTATTGGTTTAGTTCTTAAGAAAGGTCAGGTGCGGAGTACTCATAACCGGCGTGCTTGTATGACGAGATGTATGAACGTAGATGAGGCGAAAGGAGTATGTAAGGATCGTAGCAGGTGGCGTTCTGTAGTTTCTGCCTACTCCCATGGGAAAAAGGCGTGAGTTTATGTTTCTGTGTATTAGATTTATTTCCATTTTACACAGATCTCACATAAACAGTGCGATTGTACACAATTTATGTGCGCCCATGATCAAAGCATCATGGCAGCCGCAGACTCATGTAGTGTAGGTACTTGTGTACTCCCGGGTGTTATTTGTCAACAAACACGTTATGTGTCGCAGTGCCACACATAGAGGGTTTACGTGGAATAACAGTTGGGATGCTCCAGCTACATATTTGGCACAACAGAATATGAAACCGTCACCTGTAATTTTTCAACCACAAGAGCGCGACATGATTGGTTCAGTTTTTAAGCTATAAGTACAAGAAGCAAGAATCGTCGTTTCTCTAATAATCTACTACTGCGATGTCCCTTTCACCGCTCTGGTTTTCTTAAATCCTAATTTCATGTGCGAACGGTTTTTCTTTCGGCCACCAGTCGGCTCACATTCAACGTAAAAGCTCGCGAACATTTACATAAGAAGTTGACAGACTCGTCGCACAATTAATTTTCTGTGCCTGGGCACCTACTATGTTTTGTCTCTGCATCACTTATCATCATTTATCAATCAAATGAAAATAAAATCTACTGACATGCAAGCGTATTAGCGCTGGTTTTATTCATAGATAGGATGGCTAGTTAGTATACTTAGTCAGCTTAAGAGATCAATACATTTCCTACATATGAAGAAAAATAAAAGAACTCTTAGATAAGTTAGTGCAAACAAGAAAACTATTATAAGCCTTTGAATAAACAGAACACCCAACCCAATATTCAGTTCAAATACTCACCAAAAAAACATGTTTATTTTAATTCTGCATCTATCACGTGGTAGCTGACTGAACGGTGTAACACATTGCACTCCAGCTCGGTGGTTGCAGGGCCGCGGTTGCTGCAACTGCCGCCGAACTGCCCGTCGATCCGTTCGCCGAACTGCCCGTCGAAACCTCGCAGTCTCCGCGTCCCACCGTGTCAGCTGGCCGTCCGTTCAATTTGCTACCACGCTCGTCGATAAACCTGCACAAAAAAAAAATGGTAAGAAAATAGGAACCATTGAAGCGTCTTGGAGAATTTATGACACACTTATGGAACCACATTACAATAAACAGCAATATAAGTAAGAGAGTAAGATACCTTTAGTTAGAATATGAAACCTCAAAAAGGGCTTTTTTAATTGATAGCTTTTAAGTTTTATTTTATCATTAGCTTGTGCCTTGCTACTTCGTCCGAATGAATGTCGGTTATTTGAAGGTCTTTTGTTGTGCCAATATTTATTTTTATAATTTTAGAATTCGCTCATAATTATTACATCAGCTATCAGCCCCATCAAAATCGTTCAAGCCGTTTTGGAGATTAGACGGAAAACACACAATTTTTTTTTATTAGCATTATTTAAACATTCATACATAAGCATACAGATTAAGAGACATTTAATTTGTTTTTCTCTTAATTAAACGAAGCTTACATCTCTGCCAAGCACCCCACAAAACGCCGCTGTTCTTTATTATGCTAATGCAAAACTCTGTCAAAATACTACAAGCTATTCTACTCAATGTCTCAGTGCACACTCCACACTCCACACGGACCACAATTTGACGTTCGTACAGATAATCAAATCAATTGGCATCTAACTGCATCAATCTCCGGCTCTTAGGGGAAAAGACGATGATCGATGCACATACAAGCATTTAAGGCTTATAGATAGGTCCTTAGTACAGTGGGACGTTCAATTGGGAAGCAGGGTGTAGATGTGGTGGGTACCCCAATTACGCTGGCTACGCAACCTAATCGAATTCTCGTGTCGGACGGTCAAGACGGCCGGTAGGAGGCACCGTGACTAGCGGTAGGTTGGGGCCGCGTGGCTACTAGTGGCCTGTCAATCCAGATGAACACTGTAATCCGATTGAAAACGGATCTTGTGGGCTGGACATTTTAAATAAACCGTTTTATCGATACTTTAAGGATTTTCTTATTTCTGTGATTTTAGGTCTAAGGGTAGAGTGAAGATTTAATAATTATTTATCTTTGAGAAATTAATTTATTTTAATGTTATTTAATTGGATATTATTTTTTATACGTCTTCCTAGCACGACGTGCTGTGCAGCGGCAGCTGCTGCTGGTGCCCTACGGCGCAATATCAACCTTTTTGGAAGATTTTTGTTTGAGTCGTTTGGGATTGAAACTCTAGGGAAATGGGGTCCAAACGCTCACCTTGTGTTTCGGGACATCGCCAAGCGTCTGGTCGACTTTTCAGATGACCAGAGGTCTGGCCTTTGCTTGGGCCAAAGAATCAGCATTGCCGTATAACCTGGCAATGCTTTCAGCCTTTTGGGTACTTGCTCTATTGACAGCGAACAATTTTTTGATGCCTTTTAAGGTTCCTCCTTTCTTCTTTCTTTGTTATAAATTGTACATAGGTACTTGATAATTTTATTATTATCCACACGTTTTGTGTTTAGGTTAATTATTGTATTTAATTATTTGGATATTTTTCTGTCTGTCCCACTCCTGGGCAAAGGCCCAAATCCACTCCTTCACGTTTCCATGTGCCATCCCCCCTTTTGTTAGAAACGGTGAAATTTAACGGCTGTTTTCCCGCAGCGTTATGATTTTGTCTTAGTAGTACAACCGATTATTTCAGGCAAATGGTTTATAAATTATTTTCAATAATTAACCTAAACACAAAACTTATAAATAATAAAACTACAAAGTATGTACTATTTACAAAAAAGAAAGAAAAGGCGAACCTTATGGGGCATCAAAACATACGTCCGCATCGCTGTCAATGGGGCAAGTGCCCAAAAGGCTGACAGGATTGCCACGTTGTATATTTATACACTTTGACCTCGAAACTATGAATATTTTTATAATGATTTTTTTGAATTATTTGGAAACAAAACACATTTTTTTTAGTTCAACTCCATGTTTTAATAGAACGGAGGAGAACAACCATAGCAATATCAGCGTGTAAAGTTATGTTATGAAGTACTATGCGACCCTTATTTGTAACTATATCTATCGCGCCACATGTGAACTAAGTACTACAGACGTTTGCAAGCTCGCGATATCAAAGCTTTCCGCTGCATTAGCAAATACAGATATACAAATTCCCGATAACAACCGTCGGGCAGTAGCCCACCGAGAATCATCCCTTTTCAATAGCGGACGAGGTACTTTACACTCTGTTCCTCAAACCTTTAAAGTTTAATTTAGAAAGACTATCCTCTAAAATTTCCCCAGGCCATAAAATAAATGTATCTCAGATTTCAGAGTAATAATAGTAAAAATATTGTAAAGTATAGCCCAAAAAAAGCTTTTCATCACGTCTGTATCCCTTAGAAAAATTAGGCCAAAGTTTTATACAATCGATGCCCTATACAAGTTAACCCCTATACAAACAAGAAGAGAGGGGAAAAGGAGTGAATGAACCCACATTTCGCTAGGAGGGTAAGCTTGTCCTAGCCCTAGGCAATCAACAAGTAACGTAATCCTACTTTTTAATATGTGAAAGTTTGTGAAAATGTGTGAATGTTTGTAAACTCATCATCTGCCTAGCCTTTTCGGCTTCCAGTCGGCTTCCAGTCTAACCGGATGCAGCTGAATACCAGTATTTTACATGGGGCGACTGCCTATCTGACCTCCACAACCCAGTAACTGGGTAATACGATACCCCTGGGTAAGACTGGTTGTCAGACTTTCAAGCTTCTGACGACTCGTGACGACTGTCAAAGATCCACGTTTGACAGCCGGGACCAACAGCATAACGTGCTTTCCGAGGCACGGAATGATATCAGTAATGTCTAAGATAAACTTTAGAAAGTACATATGAATTGAAAAATTCACATTGGTACTTGCCCGGATTCGAAACAAAACCTCAAGCATTAGAGGCGGGCGCCTTAAGCGCTAGGCCATCACGACACGAATGTTTGTAAACTGTTGAACGGATTTGGGTGGAAATTGGTAATTGGAAATTGTTAGCTAACATATAGGATACTTTTTATCCCGGTAATGTGTTGCCTCAACTTACTTTACGGAAAGCTACGCGGGCGCAGCCGCGGGCAGAAGGTTATAAGAATATTTGGGTAATGAACCCGCAACACTCAATACAGCAACCAATAGCTCAACCACACAACCAATCAAACAAAAAATACAAACATCCATCACCGCATCTGCATACAGTAGCAAGTTACCTCTCCCAGTAATATTTCAACCCTACAAAGCTCATGGCTATCGTTATCTGTATCATATTTGCCCACAACTAGTGGTCTATATATACCTATATAGGGTCCATAGTAATCTAACGTGAAGCTTCACTTGAGAGCCTACTGACCCGCACCCCTCTAGTACAATATCATTGTGTTCACCGACAAACTAACCAATCAGACTTATATGAAACTTACTAGAGTATTCCTGTTAAAAATCTTGCTTTTTTTTATTTTGACGTGGAATATCCATAGTGTTTTAAATAAAACAGAGATTTATTGGGTACTAGCTTCTGCCTTCGGCTTCGCCCGCGTAAAAAGTAACTTTCTCAATATGAAATTTGCGCGATCTAAATCGAAGGCAACGCCATCTAGTGAGAAAATCAGAACTAAAATCATAATGATTCTGTCTATTAAACTCAATTAAAATAACATTAAAATTGAACTATAATTCTAAAGGAACGCATTTACTGGGATGATAGTGCGTTCTACGGTTAAGACAGTGCCATTTATTGATAAAGTTTAGAACTAAAGCTTTGTTAAAATAACATTAAAGTTGAAAAGTTGGGACACATTCCGGCCAATCAGTGTGCCAATTTGTATCCAAATCTGTTAAACGGTTTACGCGTGATTGAGTAACAAACATCCAAACATCTTCACAATTATTAGTAGGATTTAGGTCACTTTAGTAGTAGCTGAGGTAGCAAGTTTTGTTTCTGCGGGTGGTTATCCTTGAACTATTTGCGCCCTGCGACTGCGCACGCATGGTTTTCTTCACGAGAATTAATCTGGCTATCATATACAATAATATTTTTAAATTAAGTATGAATCTGGCTGTCATATACAATAATATTTTTAAATTAAGCATGAATCTGGCTATCATATACAATAATATTTTTAAATTAAGCATGAATCTGGCTATCATGTACAATAATATTTTTTCCAATCCGAAATTTAATCAAAAATTAGCCCGTTTAAACAAACAAACAAAAAATCTCTTCAGCTTTATTACATACATACACATACATACATAAACTCACACCTCACCGCCGCCTCAGTCTCACGCCTTTTTTATTACATTATAGTATAAATAAATAGATGGAAATACAGACTTAAGAACAAACTTTTATATTAGTACTAGCTTTTACCCGCGGCTTCGCCCGCGTTTGTTTAGAATTTGACAATCAATTCGGGCTGTACTCGGCTTGTTGTTCGGCCAGATCCAGAATTATTAAATACCTACAGATCAACAGACTGTGACTCATAAAAGTCCGTCGGCGTTCAGTTTGCATTTCTGCAAGAGAGGTCCTTCTCACCTGCGACTATTTTAGAGTTTCTGTCGCTGTAATGGCTGAGCTTGTTCTCTGAGACGAAGTTGCGCTTGATTGAAAAGGCGTCTCAGTTGCTCTTACAGCTCTCTGGCTTTCGGCTTGTTCCTCCAAAAGCAAATGCGTTTAAAAGGGCGTTTCAGTCACTCTCTGAGAAGCTTGGAGGGCGAACGGCTTGGCTCTCTAGTCTTTCCTGGCTTTAAGAAAATGTCTCATCAGCTCTCAAATTTACTTGTCGCTCCGGTTGTGCTTGCCTTCTTAATGCGGCATGAACGGAAGATTCCAAGGATTGAGCAGTAATTTTTGCTCGGGCTCGCAATGAGCTTTTTGTTGTGAGTTGGACCTGCGAGATATTCTAAAATTGAAAAACGTAACCTACCGACCCTCATTAAAACACACCGGAAATACCTCTAACGAAAAAATAAACAGTACTGAGGGACAAACTTAACTTTGCCGTTGAAAAACTGTTGTCTACATACATCGACATAGGTCACGGTTAGTTTAGCAACTAACCTCTTCCTTCAGTCAATCATCGACTACACGCATTAAACAAAACAATTTTACTGTTAAGACAGTTCTGCGTTGTAATCTTATGAGGAGTTTCCTTTCCATATCTCCGAAGTTCATCATCATATCATGACAGTATTTATTTGGGACCAATTCGAAAAAATAAACAAAAAAAGAATCATCCAAATCAATTTACAATTAGCGGAGTAATCGCAGAGTATGTTTCATTGACAGAGCGTAGTTATAAGTTCACCTTTATTCTTCCATGCATCCTCTATGAATGCGTTTACACCTGTCAGTGTCAGTGATGACAGTGTCAGTTACGCAGTTTTTCTGTATCCCTGACAACGTATATAAAGTGGGTCACAGACAAACGCGAAATGTTGTGGCGGCCGCGTCAATTGCAAATTTTAACAACCGGCCGCGTGTACTGCTTTGTAAAATGACGCCAAATATGGAAATTGTAATAGAAATAGTTGAATTTAAATAATAATTTAAATTTAACTCACACTTCTCTATTCCTAAGAGTAATATGCGATGCTAATGATAATATAGGGAGAGATAAACTACTATACCTCGACGATTCCCTCCATATTACCATTTCAATGTGTGTAGTCACATTCGTATGAAAGACTTTGTGAGTAATCGTCTTCAGTAGCAGGCTAGGATATTTTTTTGTCAACTAATCATAAATAGCCGACCGCGCAAGACGACGTACCTCTCATTTTCATAGAGAATTTCAGTGCAGCGCCGTACTAATAATAATGAGTAATTTTTGACGCCGCTATTCGGACAACAAATCGCTGATTTGTTTTTATCTCGAGAGCCGTCTCAATACGCACACATGCGTTGTGAGTATTTTTAATACTATTAAAAACACTTTCATACGTTTTGAATTGTGAAAGGGCACGTTATGTTACTGTAGTTTATCTCTACCTCACACCTCAAGTGTTTAAATAAACGGTTTTCCTACCTTTTTTCTTATCATCTGAGAGGACTAATGAGTCATGAGAGTAATAAGACAACGTTACGGTTAGCCATATTGACTGACGTCCGATTGTCCGATTGTAGCGCAATCACCACGCTAATGACACTTCAGGCCACCACTGTGACCGCGGTGGTGTGTTTTTGGAGTGTTTGGAGCCGCGGCCTGCGGTTTGCCGTAACCGCAAGTCCGTCCGTCTGGAAGCCACTTTATGCAAAATGTCAGGATACTCTTGAGCGGTTTTGGGCATGAAAAATTATTAAGCAAACAACTTTCGTACTCCTAGGTTGTTTACTTGAAACTGGTCTATCGACAGTCTAGACTCATAATGTATTACATGCTTAAACTTAAAATTTAATCATGATCCGATAGACACGTGGCGCCATCTACTGTCATAAGGACGTTATTGTGATTTCCCTCGGGAACAGTACTTTTTTTCGGGATTAAAGGTACCCTATGTTCGTCCCTGTACACCTGGCAACGTATATGCAAAATTTCAGGATGATCGGTTCAGTGGTTTAGGCGTAAAATGGTAGCAAACAAACAAACAAACTTACTTTCGCATTTATAATATTAGTTAGGATTTAAATAACATGCTCACATTCTAGGCGGGCAAACAGCTGTCCAATATTTAAAAAACCCCAATCGCTGTTTTTAATTTCGAATTTGGAATTCGGCTAAGTTTCGATAAAGTTAAACTTTTCAGCCAGGTTGCAGCGGTAGGCAACCACAGTACCTATTCAGTTAAAAAATATAATTAACGGCTTTTCAAATTCACCATTTCAAGTTTCTCGGTATGTTCGTGCAGAGAAACTAATTAGAAACAGTCAAACAGTTTTTACAGTTTTTTTAATTATTAATTTTTCAATTACAGAACAAATCGCACAACTAGGTCTCATTCTCAAAATGACTTCCCAAGAAGAAACACAACTGTTACTGTAACATTAAAACGTTCGTACGTTTCGGAACACATATCGATCTAGAAAGTTTTCAAAAACTACTAACGTCAAGTTTTAACAGCAACTATGCAATTAGTGCATGATTTCTATAGGTAACTAGTCCATTGGTTATGTCTACCATACTGTATGGGAAACATGTCAGCTCTGACTGACTGCGGTTTTATTTAATAACTAGTTATACCCCGGTTTCACCCGCGTCAAGTCTCGTCTTTAATTACTGCTCCGCTCCCGTGTGACGCAGCGTGATAGATAACCTTTCTCGATAACCGGGCATATAATAACGCAAAAGGATTTTTAAAAATCGGGCGTTAGCTTTTGGCCGCGGCTTTGCTCGCATTAAATTCAGGGTGACGTACAAACACATAACAGAACATTGAAACTATAGACCCCGTTTCCACCCCTTATTATTTGTGAAAGACCTTTCTTCGCACATGCCTACGACATAATAACTATGTGTGATTGTGTGGGCCAAATTTCAGAACAATCCGTTCAGTGATTCGAACTGTGTATTGATAGATCAGTCAGTCAGTAACGGTTGTCTTTTATGTATGTACGAGTATATATCTAGGTAGTTCCTCGTTAAATTGTCATCGTCGGTACCTCGTTGGTCTAGTGGTTCAATTCCCAGGTCGGGCAAAGTGTAATTGAGTTTTTTCATCAGGAATTTCTCAATAACAGCCTCGGAGTTTGGATTTGTGGCGGGTTTATGGCAATAGGCTCGCCCCCTATTACATGGGATCTAAACATAACTGGCGAAATGTGGATGTGCTAATGGGTACACTTCTGCCTAACCCTTCAGGGATTACAGGCGTGATGTTTTGTTATACCTAGATAGTGAACCGTAACAGTGGTTATCCCTTGATGGTGGTTTTATTTTTTATTATTCGACGAAAACAATTAGCGTTTGTTGTAGAAGAAGAAGTAGTCCATTAATGGCCCATTTTCAAATTAATTATTTACTGTTGATATTTTCTCGATAGATTTTGACAACTTAGATATTTTGTTCACACATTTCAGTGGCTTTCGACACTTTATAACGAAGATGTCTGCATTTTATAAAATCATTTGAGTTGTGGGGTCCTGAATACGATTCCAAATTCAGGTAGTGTCATTAAGTTTTCATTAGAAAATGTCTCAGGAGCAGCCCGGAGTCTAGATTTTGTGCCCTTGCTTCCGTAAACCAGATTATTTTTAAAACAACTACAATTTTCCTTACTTTCTGAAACTGACAGGGACATATCTCTCTCGGGCAGGTATACCCACATATTTCTACCCGCGAGAAATATCGTGATTAACTTTTATTGTTTTTTAAACGCTCGTCGAATAATTTGCACCAACCATGTTATCTCTTAACCACGTTTGGTTGACAGGTAGAGAATATGTAAAGCATGAAGTCTGCTTTTGTTTCTTCTGTTGTAATCAATCAATTTGCCTAGCCTTTCCCAACTATGTTGGGGTCGGCTTCAGTCTAACAGGAAGCAGTTGAAAACCAGTATTTTACATGAAGCGACATGCATTCTTCTGTTGCGTAATGTTTAAATACATAAATAAAGTCCGCGCGTTAATAATTATAAGTGTACTTACTTATTGTAAAACATATATTTTTTGGAAAGAGTATGTATGGAGTTTCTTGCCCGTTCTTCTTCGTACGAAGCTACCTTTTGGAATGGACAACTAGATTTATTACAACGTCATTTACCACCAATTTTTTTTCTTGTAAATGACTTCCAAAAGTTCGTTTTAATGGTCTAATTGAAACAAATTATTTGACTTTGACCGCAGTTGAAGCTTCCTGGACGAAGGCAGTAAGTCAAAATGCTGCACTTTGCTAAACCTCTGGCTATTGAGTCCCGAATTGTGTCACCACAATCAGGCCCCACTTTCTTCGCATAGGTATGTCACATTAAAATAATGACAAATACGTGAAAACCTAGACAATCGAATCTATTCGTGCGGGGTAGGTATGGACACCCCATTGTTATTCCTAACACGGGCCGTCGTGATTTGCTCCACGACTCGTGAGAGGCAAACGTGTGCGGGCCCTACTACCTGTCTTGTCAATATTACCACGATACCCTTACACGTTCGACCACCCTTAAATACAAACTGATATAGTTGACATTTCTTTGTTTCGTATGTATAGTTAAAGTTTGTGGCGTTCACAGAGGCACGCGTGACGTAAGGACTCGGCTGACAACATTACAATGCATTTGTGGCAGTAAAGACTGCAATGGATGTCGTCACTGATTGGTGTGCCCTAATACAATATGGAAGCGAAGTTGATTTATGAATACGACTATCCTACAGTGTTATTGTTTCATTTTACACGACAAACACAATTAGCATCACCCTTTGAGGTGAACGAAGCCTTCGAACTAAATAGTAATATTCTCCTGAAATTTTTCGGTCACGGTGGCTGATCTTAATAGAGACTAGTCGAGTACGCAGGAGATATTTTAGTACACAAGTGTGTGTGCACTCCTTCTTTCCTAACTCTTAGATGAGACGGCAATCCGACACAACCGTGGAGAGATCAGAAGCACGACCAACGGCTTTGCGTGCTTTCCGGGGATATCATACCACCTATTTCCAAACTCTGGGCAAAAACTCAATAACAACTCCCCATGCCCAACTATTGGGCGTGGGATCCTTGGTTTCGATCGACCTGGAAATCGAGGAGGACCCCACGCTCAACAATTGAGCTTGTGACCACAAGGCCAACAGAACAATTATTAAAACAACAATCAACAACAACAACTATTTTTTACTTGTGTACAAAACGGATAAATACATACAGTATTTTTACTAATCCTTTATTTTAATCTCTAATTTTGTTATTTTACGCTCGTAGGTACAATAATTTGCACCTACCGTGCTATCTCTTCACAACCTTTGGTTGACTGTTAGAGAATGCCTAAGGCATTAAGTCCACCTTTGTACATTTGTTGCATAAAGGTTAAATAAGTAAAGAGTCAAAACTTAATAAATATTAAGTATGTGCAAAACGGAGGCTTTCGAACTTACGCGCGCTTATACTAGGCCCCATGATGCACCATCATTACGCTTACCCTGGTCTTAAAATTCAGTTCTCAACAAAAACCAACTCATTTGTTTTATATTAAACACGGATAACACTTCACACCTCGGTCGTGCTTCGACACCGTTACAATTTCGATGTGATGTTTGGGGAACAAACCCCTTTTCACACTTTCCGGCTGACGGATTGCCGGCGCCGGGCACACGAAGGCGAGTGTACCTGTGTTAAAGCCGGGTAATTTGTGACGGTTCTTGCAAACAAAAATCACACAATGGTTAAGGCGCCTGCCTCTCTGGGTGTGGGTTTGCAATCAGACACCGTCAACTACTAATATGACCTCTTCTATTACGTACCTATGTACTTTCTAAGTTTATCTTGTATATCACTGAGGAAACTTGGACTTAAAACTAATAAAAGTAACTTTTAGGAATGTTTACATTCTAATCTGGCTGCCTCGTTGGTCTAGTGGTCGCAAGCGCGACTGCAGTGCATGAGGTCTTGGGTTCGATTCCCAGGTCGGGCAAAGTGTTATTGAGTTTTTCCATCAGGAATTTCTCAGTAGCAGCCTCGGAGTCTGGATTTGTGCCCGGTTGATGGCAATAGGCTCGCCCCCTATTACATGGGACTATAAACATAACTGGCGAAATGTGGGTGTACTAATGGGTACACCTCTGCCTAACCCTTCGGGGATTACAGGCGTGATGTTATGTATGTATGTATGTACATTCTAATCTCAGTATTAATCTGTCAGTTTGCATTTATTTTATTTTACATAATCTTTGTTTAACTTTGATTGTCGCTGAGATGAAATTGCTATTAGATTCCTAGTTCGGGTAAAGTGTTATTGGGTTTTCTAATTAGAGAAACCTGCCACCTGGGATCTGGATTTAAACCCTGATGATTGAATATACCCTCACCCCCTATTACATGGGGTTTGCAAATGTAACTGAAAAAAAAGAAGGTAGGGTCTCGATACATAAAGATTATAAATCTGAGAGTTTGAGAAGATGATTAAATGGTTGGATATTTGTAACTCAATCACGCATAAACCGTTGAACAGATTTGAATCAAAATTGGCACATAGATAGACCATTTCCTAGTTTAACACATAGGATACTTTTTATCCCTGTAATGTGTTCCTTTAAGGGTTAATCTTTGAATCATCAAATAACTCATATCAGAGGGATAAATAAGGCGATTTTACAGCTTTTGCATAGAAAATATGTCAAACAGTCATTTATTCTTTGGATAAAAGTTTTCTGACTATTGAAATATCAGCCTTACATTACGGAAAGTTACATTTTACGGGCTAGAGGCTAAAGCATAAAATTAACAGTCAATAGGAAACTCCTTTATTAAAATAAGCAAAAGAAAAACCAGGTAAACTTAGGGTGTGTCCATGACGCACGTAAGGCCCAGTACAGCCTATAAAGAATTAATTTATTGTACCACCGCCCTGCTATCATTCGGACTGCTAAACATTTGCTTGTTCCACACTTTACGACTTGAACTAGCGGCATCGGCAGGTTAATTGTTTTACTTAGGTACTTTATTATATTTTTGCATTCGTATTGAGCGTGGATGTTTTTAGAATGATGTACTTAATTTATAAAGCTAGCTTTTGCTTAAGTCGGCGTAGGCTTCAGGATTAAGTTAGTCTTAAATTATCCAAAAGAAACACAAAATCGGGATAGTTATTATCCTAGTTATTATCCGAGGCTGCTACTGAGAAATTCCTGATGGAAAAACCCAATAACACTTAGCCCGATCTGGGAATCGAACCCAAGACCTCATGCCCAGCAGTAGGTGACATCTGGCAGGAAGCAATAATAGTAAATTAGTATATAGGAGACGTCAGCTATGGGTCCTGCACCCCCGGCCAAAGGCAAAGGTGGAACACTGCAGAGATTTTAGCTGGTAAGCGACTGGCCTGCTCCTCCGTCACCCCTACGATGGAGGAAGTCTATAAAAATTTCGAAGCGCACAAAAGAAAGACGTCAGCTGAAAATAGGGGGTCTATATAATATGACTTACACGCAGACGAAGTCGCGGGTTAAATCTTAGCTTACCTACATAATACAAGCCGATACTCATTGCCCAAAGATTCAATATCGTCAACTTTCAATTTCATCCAAACCTCGAAGCGTAAGCAAATATTAAATTGACCAGAAAATAAATCCAAAAACTATTTTACCCCTCAATCTCTTATACATACATATATGGAAATAAATAATTTGATTTATATACACCTTCAGGCACATACAAGCAATCAGACGCAGTGTGGCGCAACGAGCAGAATATAACCGTCTCTTTCTTACACATAAACGAAAGATAAGGACAGAAACTTATAGGAAGTAAGGAGATGAGGGAAGTAATTCAGAGAACTCAATATTATAAAGTAAGATACGTCAACGGAAATCGAAAAGTCCTCTCGAGTCTATAGCTCGCGTTGTTTGTATGTCGGGAGGTATGTACCTGCCCTTTCCTTTAAGAAGAAGGAGGGATGAGCAATCGGGAAGCAATAAAAGAACATTTTAATATTCTATATCTATATTTTAAAGGCAACTATTACTGACTGACTGATCTATCAACACACAGAACAAACCACAGAACGGATTGCGCTGAAAGGCACGCAGATAGTTACTATGACATAGCCATGCGCTAAGAAAGGATTTACCAAAATTCACCCCCTAAGGGGGGGACCTCATGGGCATAAGATAGTTTTCACATAATTATATTTTTTTAAACGTTTCTCTGGAAATTTCTCCTGTATCGTAGTGGATGCGTTAACAAACATATTAATTCACATACACAAACCGGACTCGGAACAACTATCTGTAAGCCATAAAAATATTTGTTCCGAGCGAGAATCGAAGCCGCGACACGCAACGCAGCGGCAACTCGCTCAATCACTGCGCAAACTGCATCGTCAAGTAAAGTGACAACAAAATATAAACATACCCAACTCCAAATTCGTAGATATCGTATCCCGTTGTCCGTTGTGATATAGTCCAGAGATATTCTCCTTTTCTGTAATTAACAAAAAAATTAAAAAAAATAAATAAAAAATAAAAAATCAATTATTATGTCTGTTTATTTATTTACTGTTATTAGCTGTAAGTTCTCCTAAGAAAATAAAATAATAAATAAATAAATAAAATTGGTATTATTATTTGGAGTTTCTTGCCTGTTCTTCTCCATACGAAACTACCTTTAGGAATAGGCAACTAGATTCAAATATTATAATTTTTCTTTTCTCTCGTAAATGACGTTCAAAAGTGCCTTTTATTGGTCTAATTGAAATGAATGATTTTTACTTTGACTTTGACTTTAATATTCTTTAAAAGTATTACAACTTCAGATAATGATGTATTTAAAGACTTTTATATATATTAGTTATTTTGACTTGTGTCTATATAGATATCCATTATAATATCTTAATCATAATTGAGTGTAGTTTTGCAAATCGAGGCCACACGTACACCATCTTAAAAATAATGTCAAACTAATTTAAAATTACAATAAACCTTGATTCACACACATCCGTGAAGTCACAGTTCCGGCACCGTCTCGTATCAGTGATAAATTATTCTTTTATCCATTCTCTATGAATGTATTCACCTAGGTATCAGCGTCAGTGACGACACAGTGCTCTCAGTGTCAGTTCTGGCGCGGTCATAAAGAATGTATGAAAGAATAATAATTATCACTGATACGGGACGGTGCCGGAACTGTGATGGTACTGTGGCTTCACTTCTTCTTCTTTATCGTGTGGGCAGTAAGGTCTTACGACCCTACACACTCTAGTGTCAGAGATTCTAAACCGCTTCAAGGGCTTTTAACATGATGGCTTCACTGATATGTGCGAATCAGCCTTACCAATTCAATGTGGAACCAAAACTTAAGAACAGACTTAATATAATAATTTGAATCAGTTAATAGCCAAAATCTAAAATCTTACTTCGAATAAAGGAAAATGTTATAACGTGTGTCGGGTCATTTTGCAGAGCTACATCCAAATAAGGTAACTAAATAGTATAGATACTCACTAAAACTTCATATAGAAGGAATTGGCCCCCACCGGTTGAACATTCTCGAAAACCTGCAACAAACAAAACATAAGTTACAAACTAGGAATACTGCTCCGCTCTCGAGAGACATAGCGTGATGCTCTATAGCTTATATATAACCTTTCTCGATTAACGGACTATATAACGCCAAAAGAATTTCTGAGATTACCGCTTTCAAACAAACTCTTGAACTTTATAAAATTAATATACCTAGTAGGTAGGTATTAATTGAACACAAACGTCTTGACTTTAGTAAAATTATGAAAGATTGCTGAAAAGGAAACCGGAATTATGATAACCCCAAAGACTGACGACACACAATAATAGGAAGTTAATGGTAAAGAGAAAAATAACTGGAATTCTGAATTCCGCTTTTTAGGAGCAAACAGCCAAATTCCAAAACCTCAATATTTTTGTTGCCACCCGTTCCGAATCGCGTTTGATTTTAGTAAAAATTCTTGGGAATATACCTAGCAAGTGGTTCAAAACTAGAAATGTAAATAAACCAACAAAAACTCCACATGCTCTAGCCAAGTTCCCAGCAATTTGATTCACCCCAAGGCCTCTCGATACCAACAATTACTAACAGAACCCGCGCTTTACAGCGTAAAATTCCAAATTCAAATTCTCCCATCCCATTGGTGGGGCGACACGAGCTTCTACGCTTCCCGTCTTCCTATTGGTCGTTGATAAACTGATGTAATTTAAAATATTGTCACTAACTTGACGACGGCGGTTTCGCCTTATTGCAATTTATTTTCGTGGGGAAGATTATTTAATTTTCTCCGACCTCCTATATTAATAAACAGATATTGGATGGAGTGACGTGTCGATGTATACAAACTTGTTTTTATTTGTGTTGAGAAATATGAGACATCATGTTGTACATGGGTACATACATACATATATGTATACCTATGCATACATTGCAAGTAAATACGGAATGTATGCCGGTCACTACACAAACTAAGTAAGTTTGAGCAAAAATGTTGGCTGGAAAACGCCTTTTTTTTGGTGTGAAAAATCTCTCTATAGGTATGTTCTATGTAACAGAGGCAAAACATTCTGCATTTAAATTCATGCGACAGTATTAGGAGTCGTGGCGGTATTTAAAGTTTAGTTATAACATTCAAAACTGGTGTCGAAATGTTGGTACTTTGACCTATAATATCTCCGTAACCAGAAGGTACCAGGGCACAGATACTTCCACACCTTTAAAAAAAATATCGCAGTGATCGTTACCGAACTACCTGCTACGTTTAGCGCCTTTTTACACCCGTTATATAAACCCTAAAGTTCTTCACATATTAAAGTTTAAAAAGTTCTTCAGTTCTGCCTCGATCTCGTCTTGGGTTCGATTCCCAGGTCGGGCAAAATGTTATTGGGTTTTTCCATCAGGAATTTCTCAGTAGCAGCCTCGGTGTCTGGATTTGTGCCCGGTTGATGGCAATAGGCTCGCCCCCTATTACATGGGACTAAAAACATAACTGGCGAAATGTGGGCGTACTAATGGTATAATCGGCGTACTAATATAATATAATCGTACACCTCTGCTTAACCCTTCGGGGATTACAGGCGTGATGTTATGTTAAGTTCTCCATATATTCCCAACCTTCTCACGCAGTCGTAGATAGACGAGTTTCTCAACTTAAGAAGTACACCGAACACGATAACCTATAGACGAACACATTCACCAACCAGCCATTTAATTTCCTAATCAATGCAATGTAACTTTTGCCAATTACTAAAACCAGGTTCCCCTCAGGTTATACAAACATAGGGCAGGTACATAGGCTTTCAGCGACATAATTATCACAGAACGTTATACGGAGCAACTGGGGAGGTCTGGCATCCTTCCGCACGGATATTGCAAAGCGGTTACGCCCTTCCCAACACCACTGGAGGTACGTCTTACCGCCTTAATAATACGTATCTAAATCTAACTGTCTTTGAATGGAGAATTTTTAAGTTTCAAGGGCACAGCTTCCGTGCAAGGCGCATATAAAATTAGGTCGGCTCAGAACATAATTTGGCGCCTGAGGGTCTGCTAAAAATAATACTGACTGTTGGAAATATTCTTCGTTTTTTTTTTCAGTCGAATGACTCATATTTATACCATTCGGGCCAAGAATGGACATCCTCTGCTGAGACGACGATGCTAAAAAATATGAGGACGAAGTAAAGCACGAAGCCTAGAAGTAGAACAAACGAACAACAAGAAGAACGAACAATACCTACTACTAATTAAAAGCGTTAAAATCTGGTCGCAAATTCATCTCAAAAACAATCAACAATTTCAATTAACCATTTAAAGGCACTTTTGAAAGTCATTTACAAGAAAGTTGTTTCATGGTAGGCTCTACCATTTATAGTTATATAAATGAAAAAACCCTAAAAACAAAACAAAAAACGTTTTGAAATCTATGCATATTTTTTTGGTAAGTTTACATATTGCCTGCTCCCATAAGAAGATATCTACAATGTAAAATTATAATCTCAATCAATCAAACAAAACGTTGGAAATGTGCAATCAATCAGACGAAATATCCAGCACCTCTCACCATAATTACAGGGAAATAGGGTTGTTACTGTAGTGTAGTGATGTTCCTTATATAATATAATAAATATGTTTGACGGTTTCACGATCTCATATTTTATAACTGCCCAGTAGGTCGGGCCCTTGAGGCGGTTTAGAAATTCTGACACTAGGGTGTGTAGGGTCGTTAGACCTTACTGCTCACACGATAAAGTGTCTTTGGTCTTTTTATCAGGGACTTCCCAGCCCGGAAGTTGGAAGTTGCTGGTAAAACACCTCCGTGCCTCAGAAACCACGTAAAGCAGTTGGTCCTACGTTCCATCGAACTATGAGAGTGAGGGAAGAGAGAGTGCACCAGTTTTTGCGCACACACTTGTGCACTATACTATCTCCTGCTTAACTTTCCGTTGTGTAAGTAACGAAATCACTTTACCTTTCGGTAGAGTGAAGTGATTTCGCGAATTCGCAATGTCGGTCAGTGCTACCATCACCTGGCCGTGACAGGCATGCTGCACTGAACTAAAGAAGAACACAAAAAGTCGGTCCTACTAAACCATGAAATAATCGTCCGATGCGATAAATCGGCTCTACAAAAAATCTGACGAAGGCTTCATGTTTTAATCGCGGCCAAGAACATATAGTAATATTATGTTACATAGTTCATTTGTTTCAATACACATCACAACGATGCTTTACAAAGCCGAACTTTTTCTTATACCAGCGTTAAAAGCAGTACGAGCATATTATTACGTCAACTTTTTAGGAATCCGCAGTCGTGATAGAAGATCGCGCACCAAAGATAAACCTGTTTCATCCCTGTTCCCTGCATAGAACCTAATACATTTATGAAATAGGTACAAGTACAAATGATAGGTGTAAATCAAGCTAGGCCGTACGCACACAGGTGCACTTGCAAGCAGGCTTCCAATTTGAACTGAACAATGTTTAATTAGTACCAAGCTATCGATTGTACAATGTTTGGCCGCTACCGCGTTCGTTGAGTACCGCATCGCACGTTCGCCAATCAAGCGGAAGTTCGGAAATCTAATCTGCTAACCTTTCATACCTGTCTATGTCTAGGGTGCTGATGATTGATATTACGAACGTACATTATTAACATTTCGGTATTACGGAACCCTTGTAGATAAATTGGATTACATGGATTCTCGTTAAGTAGTTCTATGAGGTTGTTGTCTATGAGGTGGTGTACGGGCAAGTAGGTACCTACGAATATGACTTGTTCAATTCATATGTCCTATCGAAGTTTATCCTGAAAATTGTGAAGAAACCCGAACTTTATAATAAGCTAGGTTTGCCCGCGACTTTGTCTACGTAAATGTCGGACCCCGTATCGGGGTGAAAATTTTATAAAAATCCGTTCTTAACGGATGTCTACTAACTGAAACTACCCATCGTTATACGTTAAGCCGTTTTCGACCTTTCGCTTTTATATTATATTTAGATAGAATATACGTCCAAAATCGGGAACCGTCTTAAGCAAGCATGGTGGTCAATGTTCATGCCTTCTCTGTATGAGAAGAGGAGTTTGCCCTGGTACAATAAAAGGCTAATATTATTAAATCAAATTAACACATTCCAACCTCCGTCCTAATAGACCACATCCCAGTCGCGTGTGTCATGTAAAAAACTAGCGTAGAAACATTCGCACGACAATCGCACGACGCCCGCACGTCGCCGTCGCCCGCCCGCCGCGGCCGGACTTCTAAGCAATAATTGTAGGGAGAAATAATAACGGCCGACACAGCGCGGCCCGTATCCGCTTGCAATAAAAATGTAAAACGTGCCCGATAAGCGACTACGCGAAAGGCTCAAATGTGAAACGGTAGTGAGGTGGCCTGTGCCGGTGCATCGATATCGATACTGGCAGTGAATGAATTTTGCGAGTGAAAAGCAATAAACGAATTGATACGAATAATGCGATAGTCAAACTAAGAATTTTTCAAGTTTTCTTCAGATTAGCTTAGTTTTGGTGTTATTAAGAAGTGCTTCAACAGCAGTGTGTTTCGGATAATATCGTTTTGTTGTTTAGTTTTTAAACATAATATAATATTCTATAGTGTTTGTTAGATGATGCTCCATTGAGAATCATTTTATATAATATATTAAGATCTCCGGGTCAATTTTTTAAAATTAATTATAATTGTATATAAGTATTGTTCTGTGATATTTAAATAAAATACGTCAAACCTCGGCGACGATTCAAGACTGCTTGTCGCCTTCAAGAACATCTTGTTCTTGGTGGACAGCAAGAACAAAAATCCATTTATTGATTGACAAGAAATTGTATGCGACGCTTATTAGTCGACGCTTTCATTTTATACGGTTAACACAAACTTGAGTAGCATAATATGATTTCAAATAACGAAGGAATCATCGACATGACATACCAGAGCCGACCAACCCTATAACGCGGACTGTTTGAGTTTTTATGTCCGGATCAAACCGCTAGGTATTTTGTCATACAAAATATAAATGTTGCATACTTCCTTCCTTCATTGGTGGGTTATCTCAATGATTAATTGTCGGGCTCCTGCCGGTATGCCTGGCTTTCAACGAGCTAGACAAATAAGAATAAGTATTAGGTTGAATAGCTGGCGAACTTTGAATAACTACCTACTTTGTGTCGTTAAGTACACGGTTTAAATATGAGGTTAACTGCAATAGATTGTTTCATTGTTTCTGATAACTTAACGTTTGTTGTTTGATTTGTGATAACTAATTAGATCACAAGGAGTATCCGGTTTAAGAAAATGGCGCTGACGCTGGAGCAAATGGAGGTAGATGAGGGGGGAAGAAGACCATCCCAAATAAATTGAGAGGAGGAGTAAACATCTAAGATACAGACTAACTTGGGTAACATTTTAACCTATAACCATTACTGTATAGGTACATATTACTGTACCTATACAGTAATGGTTATAACCATATGGTTGGTTAACCATTAGGTTATAAGTTAAAATATTAATCAAGAACAAAATAAGTTAAAATTAAAATCAGTTTAAGTACTCTATAATAGATTATAGAGTACTTAAACTGATTTTAATTTTAGGTAGGTCTTCAGATGCGTAATTATCATTATTGAAATTAAAGTATAGCTGTACAAATTATTTATTTTTTTTTCATTTACGATGAGATTCTCGCCCATTCTTCTCCATACCTCTTGGAATTGACAACTAGATTCAATTTTTTCTTATACTTATGTGAAGTCCACGTTTTTGACTTCCGATTTCAAATTTTCTATTTTTACCATGATGTAAAATGAATTATGCCAGCATAAGAGCGTTAGTTGGTGGTGAAGACACTTCAGATAGTTATCTAGAAATGCATCATCAGAAATAAATTTATCTGTATGACAATGGTAATGACCCAATGATGATAACACTCCTAGATCTGTTATTAAAAATTAGATTAGTCTGAAGGAAGATTTCCAACAACAGGCCACGAGGCCACAAGTCCACGACCGCCCCGCTCCGAGACTGACCAAATCGTTAACATATATATACCATCTAATTCGAGTGGTTACTAACAAAATGCGGCCTAATATTAAGGCGAGCGAAGCTACCGACTTGCAGGCCATTATTACACTCCACAATCAAATTGTAAGTAATTTCAATAAATATGGCTACTGCAGAACCTCGCTATACTTACTGAACCTTTATATAGGGTACTAATAAACAGTTAGGCATCACGAGAAAGCCGATCGATCTTAAAATTGATATGTTTATTATGACTTTCTCACGATCTGCGGATAGACGATCGTTTTGTTAAGTTTTTTTGCCTTTTAGGTCAGGATAGTGAGCTGGTTTTTAGTGCTTTCGCTTCGTGGCTTCAACTACGTTTACCTAGCTATAGGTACTTGATGTACTTGTGTAAACTTGGCATAGTTGCAAGACTTTATTAATAAAACAAGCTTCTTCCAACGCGAATAATAAAATAAGAATAAGTCTTCAGCAACTGTTTGCAACTTAAGTCTCTTTGCCGCAAATATAATTACATAACAGCCAGTAAGACAGTTAGTAATTTTCCCGATTACCCGTGGCGAAAGTCAAAAACGATTTCTGAATTTTATTTTGTAGACTTCATTTAGGAGTACTTAGTATAATTTGAATCATTTAAATTGTATGGTGTGGACATGTGTCTTCCAACTCTGTAACAACGCGTGTCAGTTAATTTGACAGTCTCGTATTTGGCAAATATGAGACTGTCAAATTAACTGACAGACGGACAGACATTGTAATGACAATACTACTGAATACCAAGAGCATCACATGGTCTTGCAATTCGGAACAGCCAGAGGTGTGTATGTCGTGATGACCCAGTGGTTTAAGGAGTTCGCCTCTCGTGCATGAGATTATGGGTTCGATACCGGGCAAGTACCAATGTAGTTTTTCAATTCATAGTAGGTACTTTCTTAGTTTAACTTAGACCTCACTGACGACGGGAAAGTAATACATCGTTAGGAAACCTGGACTTATTAATATAAGTCTGAAATCGCCAATTCGCCTTTAGCAAGCATGGTAGTCAATGCTCGTACCTTATTTGTATGAGAAGAAGCCTTTGCCCTGGAGTGGGTCAATAATAGGCTGGTATTATTATTAAGGGATGTAGTACCAAGTAAAGCTTTGCTTAGTAAATCGCGTAGCTCGACCCGAGCAGTGTGAAAACCTGAACTACGTGTCTGGTGCAAGGTTTTTGAAGTGGTCGGTGGCCCTTATCAACACGTCACCGATGTGCAATCCGCCTGTTCACTTGGAGAATTACCAAGAAGAAGTGTGGACATTGCAGTTGAGTAGTTGTCACCATTAACCAATAACTCCAAGTAATAATATCTCTAAAGAAACTCTTTAGCCCTGAAAACCCGAACAATTTCACGTAGAGATAAACTTCTATAACTTGACGCTCCCCTCCATAATACCATTTCAATGTGTGTAGTCACATTCGTATGAAAGATTTTATATGTAGTTGTGAGTAATCGTCTTCAGTAGCAGGCTAGAATATTTGTTTGTCAACTAATCATAAATAGCCGACCGAGCAAAACGACGCACCTGTCATTTTCATAGAGAATGTCAGTGTCAGTCTATACTAATAATAATGAGTAATTTTTGACGCCGCTAGTCGAGAAACAAATCGCTGATTTGTTTTTGTTTAGAGACCCGTCTCAATACGCACACATTCGTTATGAATCTTTTTTATACTATTACAAACACTTTCAAACGTTTTAAATTGTGGTAGGGCGCGTCATGTTACTGTAGTTTATCTCTAACGTACGAAACTTCTTTTTGTAAACTACTTTTTCAACCATTTGTTGGTACCGATTGAGCTGACATACACCTTGAGTTCTGATGACAATACAATGTCCAGTAATCAATATTGTAATAATTATAAATTAATGTTTGTTTTTTTTTCAATTCTAATAGAAATAAACGATTTGACTTTTGACTTCGACTTTAATAAAACTTGAAACATTCAAATGTTTGGTAAGGACAATCAGCATTATTCGGAAGTGTCACGGCTGTGTCCTACCTCCATGGCATTTACCTTCCGACGATCAAATTACTAGCAAACTTAGCCCCATTAATGAATAAGTTGGGAAAATCTGATAAGTTTGCGGTAGTTAGCCCTGCGGCCCTGCTCAGTCTCACGGAGTCTCGGGGCAATTACTGTTACTTTTTGTATTTCATTATTTTCAAATAAGGTTCTTTACTAAATGTGCTTGACTTTAAAATCGATAGATTTTGATAAGTATAGCAAGGAAGATACTATAAAAGTAATAATGATAAGCATAAAATAGGCTCGCACCCTATTACACGGGACTAAAAACATAACTGGCGAAATGTGGGTGTACTAATGGGTACACCTCTGCCTAACCCTTCGGGGATTGCAGGCGTGATGTTACGTGATAAGCATAAAACTACAAACATTTTACATTTTAAAACAAATCTAATATAATCTAATAACTGAAGAGTTTTTTGTTTGTTGAGACGCGCTAATCTCTGGAACTAACAGTCATATTTGAAAAAATCAAGTTACACGTGATAGCTAGATTCATGAGGAAAAGTTTAAGCAATATAATAGCACGCTATAACCCACAGGAGCAGAGCAGTAACCAAATAAATAACTTAACGCGGATGAAAAATTCCACGCGCACGATGTCGCGGGCAGAAGTTAGTTATTATAATAAAGCGAAAACTACTGCTTTTTTTAACAGCGGATACGGTGTCAGTGGCAACTGTAGCGAGCGATCACATTCACCTCCAGTTACGGGTTAACAAAGAAACGTTAACATTAAAGTTATTGTATCCAACGAACTCCGTAATTGTAGCACTTAATTTTGTTGCAGACTTTTGGAATTCAAGTCAGTTTTATGAACTGTACGATCGGTGCGCAAGCGCTGCTTTGGGCACGGGGGTCACTGGATGGATCTTTGACAGTCGTTACGTGGCGTCAGAAGCCTGAAAGTCTGACAACCAGACTTACCAAGGAGTCTCGTATTGTCCAGTAGGTCAGATAGGCAGTCGCTCCATGTAAAATACTGGTATTCAGCTGCATAAAATTAGACTGGAAATCGAGTCTAACATAGATGGGAAAAGGCTAGGCAGACTGATATGGAGCCTACTGCTACTGTCAAAAATCAGTGTGTTAGAAAACACCATGCGATGAACAATATTGATGATTTGAAACGATTACAAGCCGCCAACCGCTCTATTACATGCAACTCATAATTACATGCCACTGGAAGAAATTGTCGTACAATACAACATGTTTTTGTACTCCCCGCTCCGATGGACAACCCGTCATTTCACCTGTCACGTTTGGCTAGTTTTGAATAGAAAAGATAGCAAGGAGGCAATATTAGCAATTTTTTCTTTTAAATTCTAGGCTTGAAGCTTAGGTACCCATATGGTTTCGAGGTAAGGGACGATAGAGGGTTTGTCTATGGCGCTAAGTGCCTGTTATCACGGCCTAGGTGGCTATTTTCATTTGTAACGTAGACTTTGATGCTTGAATTCTTGATGCGTGGTCGTTTAACGGGCGTTTTGTGTCATTATTTGCTTACAGACATGGCATTTCTTGTATCTAAATAAAGTGAAATGAATATATATAAGCTGAAGAGTGTTTTTGCTTGTTTATTTAAACGCGCTAATTTCAATACTCAATACTCAATTTTTTATTGCATTCCATATAAACCTATTACATACATTTAAAATAAAGTAAAAGATCAATATGAACCCTGTCGGGCACAGCAAAAATTTAGGAGAGAGGAAGAGGCCTAGTTATTTATATTCTTGTTTATAAGTATAGTGTCTATAGTTATTTTTATTTTATGTAGTGCATGAAAATGGTGTCTGTGTAATAATTTCTGTATTAATATTTTCTTATTTCTATTTGGCATTCTATGTTTAATTTCATTGTATTATTTGTTATTCTCTGGATCTACAAGTCAGATTGCAGAAATTCTTTATTTATTTATTTGTTTATTTATAATAAGCACACCAACAGCATTGTCACATACAATTCAATAAATTAACATCTTAAATCGGCATTGCAGTAACCATGCAATTATCAGGTATCCATGACGTTTACATAATGTATTGCGTTGTGTTGTGTAGGTAATGTATTGTGTTTTTGTACTGTGTTTTATGATAGCCAGATTCATAAGGAATAGTTCAATCTATATAACATCACGCCACTACTCACGGGAACAGTCACTAAAGACATAACTTAACGCGGGTAAAAATCACTACGCAGCGAGGACTTAATACATACATACATAAACTCACGCTTTTTTCCCATGGGGGTAGGCAGTAACTATAGAACGCCACCTGCTACGATCCTTACATACTCCTTTCGCCTCATCTACGTTCATACATCTCGTGATTGATTGATTGTTCATATAAATTTTTGACAATTTTTAACTTGATTTTTTCTTATATTGTATAATATAATTAGGTACTACATAATCAAAATATTATATAATAATTATGATCATTATATCTGCCTATATATATTATATATTTCAATTTTGTTCATTACTACAATAAAAATGGAGTAGGCAAACTGACCTTTTATACTTCAACCTGTAACTGAATGAGAGCAGGACCTCATACACCCCATTTAGTAGATGAGACTAAAATAACATCTGATTTAGTGCTCTTATTTAGCTTTTTTTTCTCAATAGCTGCCTCGGAGACTGGATTTGTGCTCGGTTGATGACAATAGAAGAAGTGGCGAAATAAGGGGAATATTTAAAGGTACACCTCTACCTAACCCTTCGGGGATTACAGGCGTGATGTTATGTTATTCTATTCATATAAAGTTACTGAAAGTGGAAAAAATATTATGTAAATACTTATATCCGAATTTACTTAAGTTTCGCAAGACGTAACAAAAAGAATAGTAAGTGTTTTTGAGTATCGGCTAGGCAAATAAACATAATTGATACGGCTCATAACATGTATCTGGGTAGTAGAATAATAAGGTATTGTCTGTATAACTAGGTTGTGGTATAATAAGGTATTTTAATAAAGGCCTATCTATGGTAAATTGCGCACATGTTCCTAAAACGTGCGGAACCCTCAATGGCACGCCAAAAACGCTCTTGTTTTTTTTAAATATAGGATTAATAATTCCAAAAAGTAATTACAGTAAAACAAAGTAATGATGCTCACGCTTCTGTATTTTTTCATGTCACGTTGCGAGCGGAGCGGATTAGAGAATATCGTTGACCATTTTTTTTTTATTTACAACATCTTTATCTACCTTTACAGTTTTTTAATAAGGTAGTATAGTTGACATTTACATACAATCTACACTAATATTATAAAGAGGAAATATTTGTATTTTTGTTTGTTTGTTTGTAATGGATAAACTCAAAAACAACTGGACCGATTTTAAAAATTCTTTCTCCATAAGTAAGCTACATTATCTGCGAGTAACATAGGCTATATTTTATTTTATTTTTGCGCGGACGAAGTCGCGGGCAAACGCTAGTATATTTATATAGGTGTATACAAGGAAAGTCTAACACTAGAATTCTCTTAATAAGTAGGTCACCCTTGCAAACTCGCCCCGTCAAATATTCTAGTGGCTGACTAAACGATCAAATAAATGTTTTATTTTCTTATTTTATTTGGAACAACTAACCCTAAGGCTATTGGCACACTGCCCCGCATCACGCAGCGTAGCGCGTGAGTGCATGTTCTTACGTTGTTTGCAAGTACGTATCTGTGTTTGTAAAGAAAACATGCGTCGTCCAACACATAAAAAACCCGCACGCGTGTCTCCATCGCCACGCACCCCAGACCGTAGCGCGGGGCAGTGTGCAATTCGCCTAACATAATAACGGTAAACCATTGCGATAATTAGGATACAATTTATATGTACATTTATGATCTACAAACTAAACAGTTAGCTAATAAAATACCAACTAGCTTTTGCCCGCAACTTCGTCCGCATAAATGTCGCTTATCACGGACGTAGACGAAGTAGTGGAATAAACAGTACCCTACATCCTTTATTGGGGTGCAAACTTACCCCATACCAAATTTAACCAAAATCTGTTCAGTGGTTTAGTCGTGAAAGTGTAACAAACAGACAGACAGTAAAGTTAATGTGTTTCAATTTAAGTTTTCCTCTTGACATTACATAATTTCGAATAATTAAAAAAGTAGTAAGTGTTCACAAAATTTAAGTTTACCTACGTAATAAAGATTTCAAAAGTACAAGTGCTAGTTAAATTAGAATTCAAGAAAGCACGCCTAGCGTGTCTCAGGAGAGAGACAAAATATCGGAATGACTAATTGCTTCAAGGATTGCTTTTTTAGCGATCCGTACCCGAAGGGAACAACAGGCGAATGCTCTTCAAGTAAGGCAATACTGTAATGCTCAAAATCGAATCTGAACGTGAGGTACCTTAAAGTCACTCCCCGAAACCCGCTTACAGTCGCACCTCGCCTAATTTTAATACATAATAATTTGTGGTGAGTATCGGCTACCGAAACAAAAAGCAAGAAGTGCAGGGGCATATTACTTATATTTTTATAATTCCTAATAAGGGAGTTCGCTTGCTCGCGGCGCGTACGCAGACCCTGATCGACGTAAAATTGATCTTTATAATATGGTCAATGTTGCTGATATATTTTATGTGATCATTTAAGCTATTGAAGTGTGAACGTCTGAAAATACCAAGTATGTGATAATATGTTAAGATAAGTCTCCAAGTTATAATTGGCTACAAACGTCATGTTTTATTTAATAATCACATTTACAAGTTATACTGTCTTAGAGAGTTATTTCAATGATAATAATTGCGTAAATATATTATACTAGCTGACCCGCCACAACTTCGTTCGCGTGGTATCCTACCCCTACCCAACCCTACCAATACCCTACCCTACCCTACCAATACCCTACCAATACCCTAGCAAACCCTACCATTTATTCTTTTTTTCTCACCTTTTAAACCATCCTTAGACCTCCACGAACATTTCAAGACCAAGATAAGATAAATCCGTTCAGCTGTTCTTGAGTTATAAAATTACAACGAAAAGTGGCATTGATTTTTATATAATTATATAGATGTAATACTACATACGGATTACAGTTTTCAGGAATTGCAGTGGTTGATCAATTTTTAGAGACAAAATTATTTGCTTGTAATATGTAGGTAAGCTTTGTCATAAAGCACTGATCTAAATAAAATAAAATCTACTGATAGAAAGTCAGCCTGTTCGATTGTCATATGATATGTTTTACATACATACATGAACTCACGCCGTTTTCCCATGGGGGTAGGCAGAAACTACAGAACGCTATCTGCTACGATCCTTACATACTCTTTTCGCCTTATAATATGTTTTATGGTATCCACAAACTTAGTCATAAACAAAGTCACTTTCGGCCATCTGATACTCGTATTTTAAACTACTCAAAAGATTTCAACTAGTTTTTATCAATAGATTGAGTGATTGAAGAGGAAGAATGCATTTACAATGCACCCGTGCGAAGCCAGGCCGGGACGCTAGTTCATAACGCACCACCAACTTCCAAAGTTCGGGTTGCTTTAAGTCCCATGTAATAGAGGGCGAGCCTATTGCCATCAACCGGGCACAAATCCAGACTCCGAGGCTGCTACTACGAAATTCCTAATGGTAAAATCCTATAACACTTTGCCCGGCCTGAGAATCGTAAGCAGGACCTTGCATCAACACCAACGGGGCAGTGAAATAAACTAACAATAGGTTCGCATAGGAAAACCACTGGATTTTCCTATTGTAGTCTTAATCCGATACAGCTGAGGTAATCGTGTTGTCCTGTTAACAATACGTGACGTTACGACCATTGCACAGGATATTGTCAAAATGACGTAGAACTTTGACGTGAAAGAGCACGAACGAAGCACGCGATGGGTAGTTTGAGGTTAGGTAAAAGCATTGGTAAAAAGTAAAGTTATATATTGGAATTATAGATTAATAGTATCTCATCTATACTCATCCATATACAGTCTAATTGAAAATATACCCGACACCTTAAAAGGGGTCATTGTACTCATCATTATGAACAAGTTTTACTATGGGACCAACCCAAATTATGAAAAAATATACAGCTGATCCATACATTAAGATCTTGTTATGTAGCATTTTTGTAGGGAACAGCAGATTTTTTTTACTTTTAACTTTGATACACTTCTTCATTAATCACTCTATCTATTAAAAAAAAACCGCTTCAAAATCCGTTGCGTAGTTTTAAAGATCTAAGCATACATAGGGACAAAGACGGAAGCGACTTTGTTCTGCAGTGTGAAGGCATGCACTAAGAAATGATTTTCCAAAGTTCACCCCCCAAAAAATGATGAAATGGGGGTACAACTTTGACACGGACGAAGTTGGGGACAGAAACTAGAAATATACTAAAGCTGAAGTGTTTTGTTTCTTCAAAACTATCAGTCGGATTGGACAGTATTTTTGACTCATGAGGACCAGTATGGCTATATCACGCTACGAGACATGAAACGGAGTAGTAAAAACACGTAACTTAACACCAGTGAAAATACCACGTGTACGAAGTCTCAGGCAGCCGCTGCCGTAAGTCAAATCAATGTAAATTGTTTCTCAAGTTATCGAGATAGAAAATATTTCGCAAACGATAACGTGAACCTAACATTTTCTCATGGGAAACAGTTTAGTAGTAGTTATTTGTTGATACTCTATTGCATTGTCAAAACTACGTTCGACATTAGATTTAATGGAGTCAGCCGAAGGCGTGAATTCCTTTTCCAGATTTGGTTTCAAGCAATTTTCGAATAATGTGAGAAACTTATAGCTATAAACCTCAATATAGTACGTAATACAAAATCGTTGGTCTAGTGGTCACAAAGCGCAGCGGCTGAGCATAAGGTCTTGGCTTCGATTCCCAGGTCGGGCAAAGTGTTATTGGGTTTTTATATCAGGAATTTCTCAGTAGCAGCCTTGGAGTCTGGATTTGTGCCCGGTATTACCTACATGGGACTTAAACATAACCAGCGAAACGTGGGTTTACTAATGGGAACAATTCTGCCTAACCCTTCGGGGATTACAGGCGTGATGTTATGTTATCCAATGTTAATTACTAGCTGACACGGCCACGCGTTGTTGTGACTCTATTTTGCAAATATTGGGGTCAATAATCGAGATAAAAACTACCCTATCTTTTAAGCTTGACCAAATTACACACAGTCAGCCAAATATTTCCAAAAGTTTATCTTGAACAAACATAGTGACGCGAGATTTTTATATATATAACGATAAATAATCAATATAAATAAACAGTCTTCCCTATATTTAAAAATCCTTATCTCAATTTTTTTTCCTTCTTCTGTCTTTTTCATTCACATATTAACCGTCATCATCCACAAGTCCTTTCATCGATTATACTTTACAAAAATCAGTTCGTCCTAATATTCCTACACTATACCTACAGTAAACAGATTAAAGTAAGCGGCGCCGGGAACGTTAGCTCCACAGAGTTACCACGGCTTGTTGCGAGTGCTTTGACATCAATCAAGGAGCGATTTGAACTCGAATATGTATTATTTGCGCTAATATTTATGAGATAGAATTACATGGTACGGACGCAGGCGAGCCTGCCATACATGCTCGGTTTGAGGGTGGGCAGAACTGCTGGTGTAGATGAACAATTATGTTTCTTGTGGCCATGAGTAGTTTAATTTTGAGGTACTTTATTGCGACTTCGTCCACTGCACTTGAGGCATACATTTTAATGGGATAAAAAGTAGCCTATGCGGTATTCTAGACTATAATCTATCTCTGTGCCTTTCATCTAGATCCGTTCGTTTATAATAGTAGTAAGATTATTATACAAATATATCATGTACAGTACTAGTGATATTAATTGATAATATAACTCTAGTCTTAGGTATCTTCAGGCTTTAGAAAAGCTCGTAATGGCTCAGTGGTTAAAACGCCCGCTTCTCATGCATGAGATTATGGGTTCTACATCGACCAAATACGAATGTGACATTTTCAATTAATATGTTACTTTCTTTATCTTGGACACTAAAATCGGTAAAGGAACACATCAGAAGGAAACCAGGACTTGTAATGAATATAAGAAATCGCCAATCCGCCTTGAGCAAGCGTGGTGATCAATGCTCATGCCTTCTCTGTATGAGAAGAGGCCTTTACTCTGCAATGGAATGGCAAAATACGCTGGTTTTATATTATCTACATAACATACATACATAACATCACACCTGTAATTCCCGAAGGGTTATGCAGAGGTGTACTCATTAGTACACCCACATTTTGTTATGTTTTTAGTCCCATGTAATAGGGGGCGAGCCTATAACCTTTATGTAGCCTTTTTTAGCCTTTTATAGGTATTATTATTATTTTTAGGTAGTTATTGAGCTGTTGCAAACTCCATTAAATAATCTAAAAAACTTTAGCGGCCATTCACAACAACGATATTATATCTGATGCGCTGTCGTGTCAAAATTGAAGGCACTGCGCTGTTGTGTCGACTTATCTTCTGTTTATCTGTGCGGAAATTCTCACAGTTACCCCCGGTCTGGGGAAAACGGAGGCTACTGCGGACCCTAGGGTTCCCTTTTTGAGATTGTTTTTATTGTGGTCCCTAGGGTACCATGCATACTGCAAATGATGTGTTTATATTGTTATTATGTTACTGTCGTGAAGACCCAATGGTTTAGGCGCCCGCCTCTCATGCTTGAGGTTGTGGGTTAAAGTCTGGGCAAGTACCAATGTGCCCATTTTCAATACATATGTACTTTCTAAAGTTTATCTTGGACATCACTGACATCTGTGAAGGAAAACATCGTGAGGAAATCTGGACTTATACCAGCCTATTACTGTCCCACTTAAGCCACGTCAGCGGCCCTTGAGGCGGTTTAGAAACTCTGACACTAAGATGTGTGGGGTCATAAGACCTTACTGCCCACACGATAAAAGAAAATAGCGAATTATGTGACAGCAACACCACCTACCGGGTCCAATTGTTTGTGTTTTCAAACCATCCATCCAAACATTTCATCCATATCGGTCCAGCTGTTTAAGAGGAGTTGGTGACACAAACACACGTACAGAAAAATTTAATTTGTTTTTCCATGATATTAACGTTTAAAAGCGCCTGTTAATGGTCTAATTCAAATAAATTATTTGGCCATTTATCTTGGTCACGACAATCATTTTCAAGGTATGTACTTGAAAAAAAATTGAAATTAAAAACGAATGGAACTCACACAACGCTACACTACACAATATGCACCCTCTAATTCTCGAACTACTTAGTTTCATTACATCTCTACGGGACGCAAAATAGTTAAAAATGGAAAAATATTTAAACAACCTATTAGAAGCCCGCAGAGTACGCCCTGTGGTACTCCGAGGGTTTATCGCAAACATAACTGCTCAATGCAATACGCTCAGCGGGGTTCCGCACTTGCAAATCATATGAAATGTCGGTTTCAAGGCGTGGTAGGCGCTCAATCACGCTTGGAATTATGTTATTGGGATCGGGAATTAGATTTGCGGATGAATTTTCATGTTTATTGACGATACAAGTGACAGGGTTTTTTTTGTTTTGCTCCTTACTACTTGTATCGCTACTATCGTGGTGGTAATCTTCTTAATAAATAGCCCAGGAAATTATTAATTATTAATTTATTAATTAAATGAATAGATACCGAATTATTGAAAAACAAATAAATTATAACTTAATAGTTAATAAAAAATTAAATTATTATACTTTGGATATGTTTTTAGTCCCATGTAATAGGGGGCGAGCCTATTGCCATCAACCGGTCACAAATCCAGACTTCGAGGCTGCTACTGAGAAATTCCTGATGGAAAAACCCAATAACACTTTGCCCGACCTGGGAATCGAACCCAAGACCTCATGCACAGCAGTCGCGTTTGCGACCACTAGACCAACGAGGCAGTCAAGGAGTGTGGGTGTACTAATGTACACCTCTGCCTAACCCTTCGGGGATTACAGGCGTGATGTTATGTTATGTTATGATGTTATGTACTTTGAATATGCTCTGGTAAAGGGTTTATAAAAAAACTGTAAAGAAAAGTTAATAAAAAATGCAAATAATTTAGAATTATATATTCATCAATAATACCCTCTATCTCGGGATGGTTCAATATATAAAAAAAAGGTTAGACAAAAGTTATACAGAATGTAATCCTCTACAATATTTGGAATCATACAAATAGCTTATAACCCATAGAGAACGAGATATTTGCAATAAATTTGCAAAAAACGATGACCTTAAAATGTCTGAGGTCGCGGACACCCTACGATACGTAGGTTTTGAGACAAGTTTTAGGGTGACAAAATAAAGGTAAATACAAATTTATAGCTGACTATCTCTCATTCCGAAATTCTTGCTCTAATTTGACTAATTTTCCTGGACTAAAAAGCAAAAGGTCACTTATTCTCTCAATCATCATGAAATATCGAACTTGACGTATAAAGGTAAAATTTGGCAGAGAGGTACTTATAGTTTATAGTTAGTAGACATCCGTTAAGTAAGAATTTTTCAAAATGCGGCCCGTAAAGGGGTGAAACGGGAGTCCAAATTTAATATTATGAAGAAATCAACTTTGACGCGGGCGAAGTCGCAGGGAAAAGCTAGTTTTAGTATATCTGTAATTTTACTTTTAATACTTACTATTATAAATGTGAAAGTCTGTCTGTTAAGCTTTCACGACTAAACCACTGAACCAATGTTGATAAGATTTGGTACTAGGTAAGTTTGAACACCAAAAAAAGCCATAACGCGGACGAAGTCGCAGACTAAAGGTAGTCATTAGAATTAAATGAAAATACAAGAATCATCATAGTTTAGTACCTAACATTATCTACAATTGAATTTTGAAATAAGTACCACTAGGTATATCACCTTGAACAAAATATCTCACATAGGGTTGTTCATAAATCATGATACTCAAAGATCAACCCTATTTTCTTCTAAATGAAGCCTTCGCTTAATTCGCCAGAATCAAAATATATTTTTTCTAAGGAATTGCCTCGCAATCTGCACGTTCAAAGCCCTGTCATTATATATCGGTATTTATTAAAACGTATAATACAATTTTACCGTCAAACTGAATTTATTTATTGTAAAAGCCACGATCAGGCGCTCGCAACGTATAATTTTAAAGGTATTAACTGAACATAAACGCAAACCTTTTAATATTATATTGTTGCAAACAATAAATATTATCATGACGGACAGACAGACTGCACTTGTTAAATAATAATAGTTAGGTTAGGTTGTAAGCGTGTTCCCTCGAGCTATACCTATTTCTAGACGAGCACTAACAATTATTGAGGTCGTAAACTGCTGTTGAAAATGTTGTTATAATAAATGAGCGTTTTTACTTATTTATTATGACAAAGTGATAATACACACCTGATATGAAGTGGTAATTTATTTACGTATGTGTATCATAACTCTCTGAGAGTCAGTTACCTGAGTCGTTTAAAAATAAACAGGTAATTAGATGATCTTAGTTCAGAATTATAGTAGAAATCCACACTAATATTTTAGGTAACTATTTTGAACAAGTGTTGTCAGATGGGAGCTGCCATGGCTTACATCTTCCTTCTAATATTTTTATTACTATTTTTTTATATTCATCTTCTTTGTTTTCATGTTAGAAGCAACCAGAATAATGTAACCAGGATTTTGTTAAAAGCTGATTGAAAAGTGCCGTAGAATTTCTTGGTCATTCTTCTCCATAGAGGTCTACCTCCGTTTTGGAACGAAAAACTAGCTTCAACTTTCTGACTTAGAACTGACCGACTCCTTGACAATTCAAAAGTGCCTGTAGTTGGTCTAATTGATATAAATGTTTTGACTTTGACTTTGAAATGCAAAAGGAACTATGCCTGTTACGCTTTCACGACTAAATCACTGCATCAATTTTGATGACATTAGGTACCGGGTACGTTTGAACCCCAAGAAAGGACACTACTATTTACTTATTCCCCGACTTCATCAGCGTCCGCAATAATTGGCATTTACGCGGGCAAAGGCGCGGGCAAAAGCTAGTATTTAATAATCTCATTAAATTCAACACTAATAAGTAAGAGGTTTTTTGTTTATTTCTTAATCTCTGGAACTACAAACTGGAAAATAATCTCTTTGTATGGAATAGCCAGGTCCGGCTATGCTCGGGGTCTCACTGCTAGATCGACTGATGAAATCCGCAGAAGAACTAATTTAACCGAAGGAGTCATTTGATGATTTCTATCAACTCAAAAAAGAAAGCGACAGTGGACAGGGCACATAGCCCGTAGAGCAGACGGCTGTTAGAGTCGTAAAGCTCTCGAGTGGCGACCACGTACCGGTGGACTGACGACCTGGTAAAGATCGGGCAGTGCAGGACGAGTCATAGTGGTTATCTTTAGGGGAGGCCTACGTCCAGCAGTGAACGTCGCTTGACTGATATGCTGATGATGATGAGCCAGGTTGATGTAGAATAGTATAGGCTTTAAAACATCACGCTATGACCCGTGAGAACGGAGTAGTAACCAAAGACGTAACTGAACGCGAATGTAACTGCGGGGTAATACATTATATAAATCAAATAAAATTTATGTCAGTTGTTCAGAATGCAATTCTGAAGGTAATTTTATTGCTGGGTCGCTGGTCTCGAGATCGCAAGCAAGACGACTGAGCGTGGGTCCCGGGTTCGATTCCCAGGTCGGGAAAAATCTTATTGGGTTTTTCTATTAGGGATTTTCTCAGTGGTAGAATGGAGTTTGGAAGCTGAACAGTTATTTTGTTTGTTGAAGGGCGCTAATCTCTGGAACTACCAGGCGGATCGCAAAAAATATTAATTTGTATATGATAGTCAGATTCATGAAGATTTGTATAGGCTACATCACGCTATCACTTACAAGGCAGGTGAAAAAACCACGCTGTCGAAAACGCAGGCAGAAGGATGTATTTAAATAAAATAACTAAATAAGCTATAATAAATTAACTTTATCATTCGTTTCATAGTTTCCACCATGCTTAGCCAAAAATACTAAATAAAAAAAAAATCTGCAAGACTAACTTAAAAACGTTACTAGTAGTGCCATCTGTCGAGTATGAACGGAACTAAAAGGCGACTTACCTTCCTACGCTGAAACTGAACTCGTATGACACCCAAACAGCTTCTGTGAAAACGTCATAGATGTAGAATTTTATAATGTTTCAAAGAACTAACAAAAAGAAAACAATTTTTCTTACATTTTATTACTTTAGTGCCGATTTTTTTTTGTAAAATAATATGTTTAGGGTGAATAAAGTATGTATATCTTACGAATAGAAGTATGTCTTGTAAATCATTCATAGTAAGCTTTCAAAAACTCTATCTAGTACTTTTATTAATCAAGGATAGTTTGATGATTCATATTGTATGTGTAACGTAGTTTTATATCAAAAACAAAGTCATCAATCAGATTTCTTGAAACCAATCGGATGACTGTCAAATGAAAAATAACACAAATAGCATAAATTCGATTATGGACTTAACGTCCCACAATAGTTAATTAAAGAGCCTACCCGGGTAGCATTCGTACTTCTCGGTCAACGTTTCGAACAAAGACTAACCAACTTAGCAGATGAGGCGAATTGATTTTACATTCTGCCTACATCGTACTGTTCTCTACGAGGCCTTTGGTGATGAGATGTTTTTTTTTCTATTAAAGTATTAGGTATTTTTCATTTACATGGCGTCCGCTTAGTAAATATGTTATATATGAATTTATTGTCGTTTTAACATAATTTATAACTTTGATATTACAGGTTACTTGATTTTAAATATTTTGAAATACAGGTCAATTAAACTAATAAAGCGTTCAAAATCTAGTCGTAATCTTATCTGAGCGACAATCAAGTCAAAAAATATATATTAATTAGATATTTTTAACAAATTAATCTCAGTCTGTCACTAGTCAGTTAGTCACGTTCGTAAAATCGTTCTTAATAGTTAGTAGAATTTTCCCCTGATCGAATTCTGGACAGATTTTTGTAATCAGGGTAGGTATCTAACGACAGCATTTATTTTTTACATTGTATTTTCATCCAAAGTTATAGCTTAGGTCGTGTGAACTAGAGTCATATTTGAATAAGTGAGTTTAGTGAGTAGAAACGCCTTCACTATACATATAAGTATTTAGTATATTTACACACTTGCTTGGCCTGAGGATTAAGGATTAAATGTAACAGTTTTGTCTAATTCTATCAAGTTTATCTTTAAGGCAGCAGCTGCTTAGGTTAGTGACAAAATTCTTGTCTTTAAGAGGTGGAAGGAACGTAACGATACCCTTCACCATGGATTCAGAAAATTATTTTAAACATGTAAATTTTCAACTTTTGTCTTCGCTTTTTAAACAAAATACCTGTACCATAACACTTTGACTATCTTTGCACTTTTATTGGCAGGTATACAACAATAGATATAGGTATATTTTTTAATAACCGACAATAAACATCGCTTGGGCGTTTAGAATAACGTACTGAATGCATGGTAAAAGATTTCGTTAGGTACGATTTCGCTAATTTCTAAGTACTTACTAACCCATTGTTCATAAACAATCACCGTTAAGCAAGTTAAGAACATATAACAAACCTACTTAGGTGCCTATGTACTTAATTCAAAGTAGTGTCCGTTCTGGTAAGAATATTCTTTACCGCGACGATAGCCTGCCTACCTGGATTGCGATGGCGGCGCGGCGGCGGCGACGCGACGTCCCTTTCCCCCAAGGCTACACTAACGCACATGGAAATTTAGCTCTTATTACATTACCTTAAAGTCCTATCTTCAATGGACAAAACCTTTATAAAGCATGCACGCCGGACAATCGAGCCTTAGTAAATTCGATAGCGACTCAAAGTTTTAAACTTAAGAAAAATAACCACAATCTGTGGGTTTTTAGTAAATTTCATTCGCATCGGCAGGAATATTAAACAAGTAAGTACATATTTAGACAATTACTTTAATCAGGTAGGTACCGATATCTTAGTAAATAAATATTTAAGTATAATTATAAATAGCTTTAGTAGCTGCAGCTCGCTTTGCCAAATAATATGGTACTTATTAACACCTGACACTCAAATAAATTGACATTGATAAAAGTAATGTAGAATAAGTGCAAAATACCTAATATCAACAACACAAAACATAAACAAAAACATCAGTTATCTGTCAGTGAAGCCTCGTGCGCGCGGGCACACAAAACTCGACTTTATTGTTAAAACATTGAAACACTTACCGTGGCACTACGATCCAACAGAACAAACACTAATAAGGTCCAGAGTTTTGTTACGAGTTTGCGTTAACTTATAAAAGGAATTTTATAAAGCGTCGCGTCGCGTCGGCGCAAGAGTGTTGTAGACTTGTAGTAACGGAATCGAGCGTCGTCGGTCGTCGCAGGTGACAGGCGACGGTGGCGCCGCGGCGCTCTGCGGCGACCCCGCGGAACCTGGACGCCGCCCCGCCCGCGCCGCCGACGCCGAACCCGTCTGGACCTCGAGTACCTTTTTTTTTGCGATTACAAGAAAAGACGCGTCGGACGTTTTCAAGAAATGTTTTGATTTTAAAAATACTTCTAGCGACCCACACAGGCTTCACATGGGTGCAATGTGGATACTAACTACATACGTATAAACCTTCCACCTGAATCACTCTATCTATTAATGAAAACCGCATTAAAATCCGTCGTGTAGTTTAAAAATCTAAGCGTACAAACGGCGCGCGGCGGGAAGCGACTCTGTTTTATACAATGTAGGTATAGTAAGTAGGTATACTAATTTACAGAATAGGACCTGGTCTACCTACATTTCAAACTAAGTAATTACTTCCTTACTGTCGCTTGCTTTTGTGTAATATGATCAGAAACAAGACCAGCCTTACACAAATAGTATAGGGTATTTCTCAGAATGCGTGCAAATCCAAATCCGTGAGATTTTTTTATTCTTTTGTTAAACTACGGGGTAAATATGAACTGCTATGTGATTTATTTGAAATTACACCCATTTTACCCCAAGATTTAGGCCAATTAGTTTTATGGTAACTGATGGTAGGTAATGAAAAGAAATCTCATTCGGTTAATACTAGTCCAAAATAAAACCATGCATACTTGAAACCTTGTATACTAAAGCAATCTGCCCACCTCGAACTATCGTGCATTCGCCCATGTGCATAGAAAATGTATTAAAACACCGTGTACATTAAAGTGGTGTATAAAAATGAATATAATGCACTACATTCAGTTCTGCCACATTACCTTCATCTTTAAAACTGAAGGATTCCCTTCAATTTTAAAGATGAGCCGACGACAATGTAATAGACTGTAATGTAATTTCGACAACTTTTTGATACCTATTACACAGTAGCTAATAGTAATCTGTGCATAGCAATAAATACCTACTAGCAGTTTAGGCGCAATAATTTGACGTCTATTAAAACGAATAGTTAAAGAAAACTACGAGTACCTACTTACCTTAAAAGATAGCAATGAAGGCAATTGAAAATAAACGGTTGAAATCTTAAACCACTACACTATGTAGGTATCTACGTGTTTTCATGGAAAAATTGCTGACGTCTATCCTTTACACTGTTAATCGGTCGTCAGATGAGCACGCCCAGCGACTGGTATAATAAAGGTACCGACAGAAATACAGTGATTAATATTTGTGATTTTATGGTTGCTGAAGGTATTCCTTTCATTTTTTGTTAATTATGTTTGAAGACCGTGAAGGTCAATTGCAAAATATATAAATTTTAAAAACTCGTAACTTGATTGCCTAATACGTGTTTTATGTAAACCAATTAATTACATAGAGGTAAGATGTTTAAAAAAAAAAATATCGAATATTTTTAAATTAAAATAAAAAACCGAGGGTAGTGAGATTTTGACATGTTTTTTTTTTCTCTAGGTTTTAAGTATTTAGCATTATATCGTATTTAAATTATATTTTTAAAAGTTAAATATTCCTGAGAAATTTATTGATTATAAAGAAACAATTATTGCGTGATATATCGGTATCGGTACCGATAATTTGCACGAATCTTGAGAACTACAGTAAAGTAATTTTATGGTCTAAAAATATCTATAAAAATCAATGCCGTATTATAATTTGCAGTCACCTCACCTCACCTTAGTTCACTCAGCCATTGGACTTTGTTCATACAGTAGGGGGGGAGGCAGGGTTAGTAAAGTTAGGTTCAACTGCATGGGGCTCTGCCTCGCTTAGGACAAGTGTGATCGTTTTCACTCATTCATGCCTAGGCGAACGCCTAAACATAATCCCTTATTGACCTTTTCCATAATCCCTTTCTGCATTTTATAGGCAGGCAGTACCTAAACATCCATCAGAAACGATCCTTTCGCCTCGTCCAAGTTCATACATCTGCAGTCATACAATCACGCCGGTTACGAGTTCTGCACACCCGGCCATTCGGAAGAACCTCGCCAACATCATGCCACCACCCGCGGGAGCGGAGCAGTAACCAAAGACGTAACTTAACAGGAAGTCACTAGTACAAAAACGCAGCAATAACATAGCTATAAAAGTATTTAGTGTGGGCGTGATTTTTGCATAGTAACGTAGTTAGCGCTATGCACTTGTAAGGGTTGTAAAATTATTGAACTCAGTACAGTCACGAGCAAAAACAAGTAGGTATACACTTAGCAACATTATGAAGCGTTTTTTTCGAATATATTGATTGAAATGTCATGTTTTTAGGAATACAGTATTTTGATTGAATTCACTATCTACTATGAAATAGGTTTTATCACAGTTACAACCATTAGGTATTTAACAAGAAAATCACTTTTGAATTAGTGCAGTGTAGGACTTGTTTTTGCTCGTGACTGTACACTGTACCTACCGATTTGTCGTGAAGGTTTGTGAATTTGATCACCTAAGTATAAAGAAAAACGCGTTCCACTAAGATTCGCTAGCTAGGTTTATTCAAAGATAAAACATTTATTTTGATTGGACCATCAGGCACTTTTTAATTGTGGAGTCGGTCATTTAGTCGGAGAGTTGGAAGTTAGTTGGTCGTTCCAAAACGGAGGAACTCCTTTTTTAAAAGAAGAAAGAAGATTTCATTTGTTTTCTTTTATGTTCTGACAAGAAGAGAAAGATTCGTCATAGAAAAATGTTCTAATACAATTATTGTTAGTTTTATCCTAATATAATTATATCGTATTTACAAATTAATAAAGTCGGGATTGATTTAATTTCATAAATAAACATACCTATAAACGACTATATCACCCGCACAGCATCTATGAAGAACGAGCAAGTTTGTACCGTATAACGGGGTGAATAGAAGGGCAGGGGTGAATCGAGACAGAACTTTAAAAGAACTTTATATAATACTAGCTGACCCATGCCCACTTCGTTGGGCGGTAAACATTTTAACTTGTGATGAAATTATGAGTGTGGTTCGGTTAGTACTGAGTGCTATGATTTATTTTCTGCCTAAAGACGCTGTGCACGTTCAGCGCTACCCGCTTAGGAAACTAAGATGGGCAGAACGAGGAGAGAGAAAGAAACGACTGTACAAAGTATTAGGTATTGGTATACACAACACACATCATAATATCACGCCTGTAATCCCCGTAAGGTTTAGGCAGAGGTGTACCCGTGTAACCTTTAGTACACCCACATTTCGCCAGTTATGTTTAAGTCCCAAATTATGTAATAGGCGGCGAGCCTGTTGTCAACAACCGGACACAAATCCAGACTTCGTCTGATTTCGAGGCTGCTACTGAGAAAGGAATCGAACCTATGACCTCATGCTCAGCTGTCGCACTTTTCTACCACTAAACTAGCGAGGCAGTCAAGATATTCGTCTACATTACTGCGCGTCATGGTGCGGTGCGCTCCGTCAGTTACATATCGATGAAATTGAAAAAGATATCTATAAAACGCTCCATCTTAACGCTAACGTTGTCTTGCCCGTTCGATTTCCGGAAGAAACAAATATTTGTATATTCATATTCTATTCGCTACACCGCCCACGTCATACTTTTTGTAGGACCGATTCTCATCGGATCGGACATTTCAGTTTCATAGGTCAGACTTTTGGTAGGTGTGCATTGCACTATTGCTATCAGTATCTACATTCCATTTCTCTCCAACAAAACACATTGTCCAGATGTGGACGTGCGACCCTAACTAGGTATATTATATACATACTTTCTGATTTTAGTTGACCGTATGTGAGCCTGCAGGTTCTCTCACGTAGACCTAAATGCATATTTCACCTGCCTTTTAGGAATAATTTGAACAGTGGTACTAATTTTGGGTTAACCTGGAACATGCATACAGACTGACAAAAAAAATGATTTTGACGTTACTATCGGTCCCGGAACACCGTGCAAATTAACTTTTTTTAAATATGTTCGACTAGCACTATTATAGCACCTTCCAGCGACTTCACCCGTCTGGAAAGCAAGTATACTTTGGTAAACATATCCTGTGGCACACCAGAATAGTGTAATTTTCTGTCAGTGAAAAAATTCTGTGATCGGACCAGTTTTACTACTAGAGATTACCTTTTAAAATCTTTACCTCTTGGCTTCTTCGCTATGATTATATTACAAGTGTAGTGTTTTTGTCCACAATGCAGAAAAAAATCTTGTTTTGTTAGAACGGTACCACTAAGGCGCTGTTTAGTAGATTTACGTTTACATAAGGCTGGTCCTAATAACCTTCCTTTAGCAAGCAGGAAGGTTATATTTTATTTTCTGGTTCTTGTTTGCGTCTGTGATATTTTGCGTACTGCTCAAAATTATTTGTTTTCAATCATTCAAGTGTAACTGGGAAGGGTTTAGGGAATTAATAAATAAAAACAATTGATGGAAAAATACTTTTGTTAAACACATCTTTAGAAAAAGGTGATTACATGGCTTAATCAAGTGAAGTTTTAATTTTAGCATTACATCTAAAATGTTTAGCCCGGTGAGGTGAGACGTCGTCGCGACTGCGGCAAGCAAACACAACAAGCAACTGGCGCCAGTCCCACCGGTGCATACATTCCTATATTAAGTTCAAATCACACCTAGAAAACTTTACAACGTGAACTTAAGTTCATCAAAACTTATTAAAATATTAAAATTATCACTAAAATGTTTTACAACAAAATCAACCGTTCCGTAGTGGCGCCGGTTTCGTAATTTATAATAAACACTACAAAATACATATCGAATTATGAGTACACAATTTATTAAGACTAACAATCGATTTAGCGGTTACTTTTAATCAGTCGATTTACTTAATTCGACGAACTAGCTCTGTATCACTTAGTGTAATTTGCCTTAAAATAAGTGAGTTGAGTGTGTTGTGAGTCTGGTCGCAAAATGAATATTAAATATGCAGCGTATTGAGGTTGCGACCAGCCGCACAAGTCACCCAACACGAGTGATATAAAACGTCGCGTAAATCATACGGACCTATTCCACCCGCTGCACGCCAAGTGATCACAACACACGCATTATGAAACGTCCACCATCCACTATCCACTTTGAACCGCATTACTATTAAAAATATGAAATTGAAAAATTGATCACTTTAATTCATGATTAATAATTATTGTAATTAAAACACCAGTTGTGGTGGAACTAAGACTATCTAGTATGATTATATTGGTTAAAAACATGTCATAGGTAGAGGTCTTCGCGAGTACCGCGCGCGTGCGTGCAAGTGCGCAACGTAGTAAGTCTAGTGCGGCGCCTGGTACGCGGTGCGAGTCGTATCGTCCTGTGTGCTGCCGTGCGGACACGGCAGCTATATCATATTGAGTTTTTGCGAATAGTCCGGGTTAGCGTCTCAGTTTAGTAGTGCCGGCGCTGCAGGTTCCATAGAAACCATCCATAATCAACACCGCAACAAAATTATATCAATCAATTTATACAATTAAAATCATTGGAGGATTCAATTAATTTTAAATGGGTTGCAAGGACAATTTACACGTAATCAAAAAGTACAAAAAGGTAGTTCCTATGGAACCCTTACACATTATAGCAGTGGCACGATGATAGAGACTCGACCTTCAGCGATCATGCTTAAGATAATACACTACTTGCTTACAATATAACTAATTTTGTGATTCGACCACCGAACTGGCGAATTCTCGTACCAACGCGCAGACATTCCGTATGTATACTGTTTATACTAATTGATTTTTGACATATTTTAACACATGTTTAGATAAAACCGTGTCCGAGCGTCAAAGAACTAAAACATCAAGGAATTCAATTTTAGTCACACTAATTAATCGAGAACCCTTGAATCTTTTTTATCCGGATTACAAGAATTGAAACATATAATTTTGAGAGATAATTACTTACACCAAAATGAACGCTCATCCAAGGTTGTGTAGAAAATTTAAGCTCTAATTAAATATGATTGCATGCAAGGCGTATGTGCCAAATTTACAGCAGCACTCAGAGACGCAACTTCAAAACAATCATTAACTTTAATTTTCACCAAATAGGACAACTCAAATGTTCTTAGTCTGTCATATTATTATACGACAGCATTTTCAAATGTACTGGCTAATTTATAGTTAATGATTAATTAATTTAAAAAGTCCCTAAGTACCATGGTTTGAATTTTATACATTGTTTAAAAAACCATTATATACATTTTCAAAATGTTTGGGCTAATCGAGAAAATGTCAAAAATCAACTAATTAATGTACAAGAGTTCACTACTACAATATAAATATATTTACAATACAATTGTTCATCACTGATTTACTTCTTTTGAAAAAGTTTGTTCCACTGCAACACCCGTTTGGGAGGCTGGCCTGAAGTGGACGGCTGTGGCTGCGGCGGCTGGCTCGGTCCTGCCTCGCCTTGGAAGCCTGGAACCAAAGATAACATTTTTCAGTACATATTTAAATACACAGATATGTGGCGACGTCTATCTCGCCACGTGCGAACTACAAATGACGTATGCATCACGACATCAAAGCTCTTCTTAGTATATATACAGAAACCAGAGTGCTACCGTCCGGCAGCAGCCCACCCGTCTGATCGGACGATCCTCCCTTTTCGATGGATGATGAGCAACTTTTCACCCTGTGCCTCATAGCTTGGAAGATAGTTGTGGCATATGGCAAGAAAATCATCAAGTAATAATAAGAGAAGTCAACCCCGGAATAAAAATGAACGAGCGCGAGGTTTTTTTTTAGAAAAGTAGAAGTCATTTGAAAGAAGGAAGACAAGGTGAAAAATATTCGAATGTAAGAATTGTGATTTGAAGGAAGAAAGGTGAAAATAATTCGAATGTGAGATTGTGATTTTTTTAACTAAACGATAATTTAGACTTTGGTTTACGAAATTGAACATACCTTTCTCGGCATAGCCTTTATACATGTGCTTATGCCGGACAGACTCCCAATTGGCGCGACGCTACTCGGCTATCTCTCTTTCCCCCCCTCCCGCACCCGTCTTGTCTACAATGCAGGAACGCGCCACTGACGCAAAGAGCCTGGCCACAAAAAAATGTTAGAATCCCACAGAAGTGATGTTGCGCAACACCCAAGCATGCTTACTACACACCAACCTAACGCTAGACGGCGCCACTTGCACGCAAAGACAGACTAGTGTCAAAAAACTGACATTGCGTGCCTATTCTATGAGTAACACTTTCTAATAAAAAAAAAAACTAATTATATTACAAAAACAAGTCTATGTGAACGCGAAAGAGACGCCATATAGAGAGATTTGCCCAAATAAACTGTTAGTATCATTTGTATTAAATAATGGCTTCATTTAATATTTCATTTATCATGAAGAGCAAGGCCCTATTCTATAAGTTATCTAATTTACCTTATTTTATCCATAGCAGCATAAAAAAAAACATTCAGAAGATGCCGTTCGCCACTTCTTCATACAAAATATTAAAATATTTATTTTCTTTTACTGAATTTTTAAAAACTCGTATGTATTGCAATATCATTTTGTACGGAGAAGAGACGAAATACATCCATCTAAAAAAATTAGTCAAATAAGGTTAGTTTTGTCCCAGTAATTCAATGCAAACAGGTAAATAATAATAATAGGCTTTTAGTATACTGGACAATTTTTTTCACTTGTGAATTGCAGAGAACAATTGGGACAACCAAACCAGTACAAATTCATAATCATAGTAATATCCTGAAATGCCTACTCCTATTCCAAAAAGTGCATAATTCACGCGAAAGAATAGGATTATCAATTTTGGAACTATACAGCAAGTACAGACTTTTAAAAAAATGGAGGTAGTAAGTTATGTATCTTTATTTATTGCGAAACATAAAGTCTCACTATTCCAACACGTGAATTATTTTGGGCATGAAAATTAAATTAAAACTTAGTAAAGCTATGGCGCGCATGAAAGCTAAGTCCGTCGGCCGATAAGAAAGCTACTCCATACGTGTTTGATGTACAATAGTACAACAACAGGGATGCGATTCGGCAATCATCGGGTATCTTCGCAAATACGAACGCGCGATAATATCAATCTGTTAATTTTCTTCATCATCAAGTAGCAAATACGCCATTAAAAAATTAAAAAGTACAAAACATTTATTGTTTAGAGATGCGACGCTCGGATCGCGACTTATTCGAAAACAGGAAGAATGCCCAAGCGCATGCTTTTTGCAGTAGTATCGTACATAACATGTGTGCGCATGAATGCTAAGAAAATCAGCCGAGTTTAAATGTGTACACGTTACACCATAATACAAAAAGGAGACACGTGACAAAAGTTGGTTCGGTATTTTAATTTCGATAACATTCAGGTGTTATAAAAGTAAGTGATACGCTTAGCATGCAGAGATACCGAACAGATAAGTCTAGGTCAAAAGTAGGTAATAATCACATTCGCGAATGATACAATTTTATTTAAAGAACAATCCTGGAAGATATACGTATAGCCAATGATAGTTTTACCCTGACTTGAACGCAATCTAATCAAACTTAATGTAAAAAAAATACATTGACATTAATAAAAAAAACTACCATCATCAATTGACCTTTCATAATAAATATAAAATAATAATTTTCATAAGATAAAACTCTGATAATTGCCTACAATCTCTGCATGTACTATAAAAAATTAGAACTACCCGTATTTTGTATTATATAATTATTAGTTATGAATATTCACTCAGCCAATCAAAATCGGGCGATTGATTTAGTTTTCATACGCGCATAGCAATGTCTAGTTAACTAGATAGGTGACAGGTTGACGACCCAGTCTCAATTTATTTAAAATTATTATTTATTTTCGACAATTTCATATTATCGATTGTTATTGGCCGTCACCATTCCCAACTAGCCGTATATAGTCCGGACTAGACGAGAGCCGGTTAAGCTGCAGTTTCCAGACATTTTCGAGCAGGATTTAAGATTTACAACTAGCGTATGTGTGGAAATCGTAGCCGAACCGGACGCATCGTCTTTTAGTCTCGGCTTTTAGCTCATTCCAGTGCGACAATTACTTCAACGCGGTCGGTAAGCGGAACAAGCACAGGCGCATGGATCACATTGCTACCTCAGCAGCCCGAAATATCGCTCAACGCGGTTCAGGAGTGTGACAATCAGATGCGATACTATGTACTCCATCCACCCACTGCACTTTGGCTACCTCACGACCGCGTTGACTTAAGAATTGCTCTGTCATCAGCTTTAGGATGAAATTCCAATAAGGCAGAGAAAATAAAACACGGTAAAATGTACTATTGAGATAAGATTAGTATCCTATTGGAATCTCACCCTAATAAAGGAGCACGCGCAACCAGAAAGCGGTCTGCGGTATGCGGGCGCGTGCGTGTTAGCGCTCGTTCCATAACATATACACAGACTAAAGAGCATGCGTGCTCACTGATCATAGCGAATATGGATGTTAAAAACGGGATAAGTTATTGACAAAGCCTGACCACTGTGTGATTGCGGGAATCCTTACTAATACTAGTATAAATATGAGCTCGGACGAGTACTGGTCGAAGGCCATACTAAATTTTACAATTTACTCAATCTCTAACTGCAAGGATGGTTGCCGTAAGAGATTGTAGCCTAGTTCGAAAAATGTTTTACTACGGCAACGACTTCAAAAAGGGAGGATTAATATTAAAATTCAAACAAAAGATTCGTTGAGACGTATGGCTTCGATCAGTACACGACCAGCATTTATAAAAGGGGGGGCTAATTACCGCTCCAGGTGAAGTCGGATAGCACTATTAATAAAAAAGAGAAAAACATGATTATCTTCACCTGCATTTAAATTGTTATGCAAACTTTATCTAATGCTGGTTTAAATGTCTGGAAAATATGCAATTTTTATTGTTGACACATTCCAATTAACTCGGAACATGTAAACAAAGTTTTTTTTTAATTTTTTATATTTGAGTTGACTAGGAATGTGATATGCAGTAGTAGAGAAGACATTTTAATCAGCCTTAAACATCATAAATCGAGACAATAAAAGACAATATAATCGCGTGCATTAAGATTTTTACCTCCGATGAAGGTTGTATTCAATGGATTTTCATAGGCCTTTTTTATTGAGATATCTATGTATACATATCAAAAATATACATCCCGAATACCTAAACTCCTTATTCAATACATAACCTTCTTCTTTTGTGGAAGTCTTATAATTTATTTATGATCATAAATTATTTATGCATTGTAACAGTTTCTTTGAATAGTGTCAGCTACGAATTACAAAAATACATTTTTATTTCTTATTTTGGAATTTATGAAATATGTTACCTGATTGAGTAACCGGGTTTTGGTTCCTTTGTTAACTAATAATAACTGGCATTTCTCGACTACTTTTAATAATTTCATAGGGCGGTTTCAGTAAAGACATTTGAGACTCGATTATCTTAACAAATCGGCGTTTAGTGTTTTGGTCCAGAAACTCAACAAAATCTGCAGCACTATTAAAATCCATTAAGTAAATTCTCCGTCAGACGTTTTGATGTCTAATTGCACTCGACTATTGAGAAAGCGTAACGCTTCTTCAAGCATGCAGCAGTAAATTGACATTGATGTGCTTCGACTTGATCAAAGTAAAACGTTTTACATGCGCTCAGAATGTTTCTCCTTCAGTGCATCCAGCCTCATTCTGATAGAAATAACTATTTCACCCCTTTTTTATGCCCATGGTCAACCATAGTTGACTAAATGACTGAATTTAAAACATACTGTCTATTAGTTAAACATATGTAGGCTATGTATGAGACATACTAATATTTTGTCTAGTTTCTACTACTAGACTATGATTAAGACTGGCTGTTTGGTTAATGTTGGATTATAAGCAATGGAGTGATCATGTGCGGGCCTGCGCTGTTTACATCGCCACTGACTTCGCTAGTAACACGACGGCTGTGTAAACACAAACGCATCCCGGACATCTCACAGAAAAGTGAATGCTATTCTATCACTTGATAGTACATACATACATACTACTCCGTGTTAGTTAATATTTTAATGACTGCGATAGCGAATAATATTACTTGGTTAGTATATCAAAGAGGGTACGTACTTCTCAATCTCAGGTGCGCAGTGGACAAACTCGTGTGACCAGAACTTGTAGATGGGGTTCTTGATGAGTTCGATGAACGTGATCAGCAGTCCCCAGGGGTGTGGTCTGTTCACGATGAGTCTCTCAAGGAGCATCCTGGTGATCTGTTCCTGCACGGCCTCGGAGTTGGCCTCGGCGAACAGGTACAGGAGGCAGCACGAGAAGTAGTGCGTGTGGCTGTTCGGGTAGCGCAGCTGGTTCGCAATCGCGTTGAGGAACAAGTACCTGCGAACGCAGAGTCCGGTGTATTGAATATAAGGGCGGCCGCACAGTCGTATACGAACAGGCATGCAAACAGATCTAAACTCTACAAACACAATTAGTTTTATACTTGAGGTACTTATTCGGGTTTGATTGTGGCTCCTGACGCGCCTGAACACAACCATCTCTGAAATTGATTAATTGGGTATAGTTCTGCCTAAAGACGACCAACTAACGTCAAACATGTTCCCATTTTTCGAAGCAAATGTAATGAGTTCGAATATTTAACATTAATTAAATTCTAATTCTATTCAAGTTTGGGAAGTAATATAATATGTTTGGTATATTGGATTAGTTGTAGTAATGAGAATTGGTGTTGGCTCATTTTGGTCGAACTAAACTCAATTTAACCTCGTGGTATCCTCTGCTGGCCTCTGTAGTTGAGCCACGAAAGCACTGTCTTGTCTTCTTACTTCGCCTTGACTTCGGTCAGATCTTGCTTGCTGCTGCAGGTGCGGCCCGTCCGCAATAGGGCTAGTTCCCGCACTACATAGTCGCGCGACCTATCAGACAGCACTCTAAGCTGTCCTATAGTTGTAATCTTAGTCTGCCATCATCATAAACACCCAGTTAGTGTAAAATATGCAAATTTTACTTTTACATGCATAAAGTTACAAGCTAAATGTTAGTTTCTTACAACACCCAAAAGTTACAATGTACAATCTTACCGCCCTTCGAAGTCGAAATCCACGGTGAAGTTCTGGAAAATGTCCATGTGCGCAGAATGTGCGATAGTGGACATGTTGGGGGTCTGTCCCTTGGCCCGGATGTGTGCGATAGCTTGGGTGCCCACGTACAGAACCACGGCGTTCATCAACTGGCAGTTGTACCGGCGGCCAGGCTCGTTCAGCACCTATAACACAAAGTAACTCGTTCATATTTTAACTTTGAAGGAAAGCCGTATTTTACCACTAGTGTTTCGAATCCTGCATACCTGCATGTTGCCTCTCAGCTCTGACAGGAAGGTGACAGGCGTGCGGGCCTTCAGGTACGCATCCAAGTCCTTCTTGAACTGAGACGGAGGGATGATGGTGGCATAGTTGATGACGGCGCGCGGTGGCAGCGTGATCTCCGCCAACAGATCCACTTTCAGGTTGGGAGTGAAGGGGTCAGGGAGACGCATGTTGCGTGGGAACGCGGACAGAATGAGGTTCCTCATCTGAATGCAGTTTGGCGGAATCTCATCACAGAAACCATAGTGGTAGTCACACAGGAACTCTGGGAAATCATGCAGAAGCACAAGAAGCACTTTCAACGTGCCCTTGTACAGCATCATGACGGGGGTGGCAAGCTCCGTGTTGCGCAGGAAGGGATCGAGGAACTTGAACAGGTCGATCAACAGCGTTGAGTACATTCCCCAGCCCTGCAAAGTGTAATCAGCACTTGAATCACTGTTCGCTATGAGTGCCGCACAGCAGGCTGCCCTGGTGTGCCGCGTACAACACAAACTGCATGCAACGCACGTGCACAATGTACTATCTGCCAATCAAATCATCTAAATACTAGCAGTTATTTCCTTGTTTAAGAAATGTTTTACATCCAATTATTATTGTTTTTAATTTCTTGCATTCTGCAACTCATTTTACTTTTATATTTCCGGAATATTATATAACAATTATTATGACTTAATATTAAACAATGAACACATAATATACAATATGACTTTAATATGATAAAAATAAAAAAAAGTGATTTCGATATACCCGACTGCTTACAGATATGTTTATCATAACAAGGTTGTTAAGACTAAACCTGATTATGAAATGATAATGGATGGTGTAGTTACAGGCTTAACTGTCAAGTGGTTTCAGCTATCAAAATAACTGTCCACAAGCTAGCTAGAACAAATTCCGCATGTTCACTTGATTTCACTAATTTTGATGGACAATGTGGGCAAAAAAATAACTGATTTTGAAAAAATAAGAACTTATATTTCTACAAGAATAAAGCAAAGATGTAAGCGATGTAAGCGCTGAAAGCAGACTCATCGCGGCGGCAGCATTTGACTTGCCTTTGAGTATAGAGCAGATCGAACTACGTGATTTTGATGGACAAACACACTATGGTGTAAGGTGATAAACAATTAATAGAGACGGGCCGAATGATTGGTTCACAGGGAGCAATAAATTGGGAGAGGACTGCAACCTGCAGCCAAGATATATGTTAGTATTTAATTAGTTTAGCGCAAGCGTGTGTGATGATTATGATGGAAGGATGATATTAGTTTTAATGCAATTTAGTGTTTAATGAATCCTAAAACCACCAGTTTAACATTCAACTCGTAACCGGTATATGCTGAAAAAATAATGAATGGCAAATCCGGTCAGATATATATTTGGCCCATCTCTAATAATTAGGCCGCTCGAGTACACACAGAAAGTTAATGAATTTAATTGCCTGGCCTCCTGAAGTAAGCTAAAAATTTATGAAAAAAATCAATACAAAAAAAGAAAAAGTGTGCCTATTTTAATGGTCCACTTGAACGATCTACTTCCCACACGGGCGCGAAATACGCGAGGAGACGTGGAGAGCGGTCACCAGCCCGTTACACAATGTAATACTAGCCCAAGATATGTAGCAAGCCATAAAGGCTCATCACTTCTGATCCATCCGGGCTACAGTAATTTACTGAAGATGCCTTTAATGATGTATGGATTCGGAGAGTAAGCGATTGTTTTTTATAATAGTGTGATGTTCAGGACAAACTCGTAAATTAATAACTCAATAGAATAGCGAATTAATGAAAAATTGGTTTTTAACATAACAACTTGCTCGCAGCTACTGATCTTGAGTTTTCCAGGTTTGATTGAGGTCAGGCAATTATTGTGAATCACTGCGGAGTATGTTCAGAATATATCTGACAGTTTGAGACAAATTTGTCACTACTCCAGCTTGTCAATTCAGCATGGTAATGATGATACCTGGCTTTCTATGATGACAAGAATGAGGGCTCTATTCTTTTACCATTTTTCTTATAAGAAGACTAGTCAGTTTGAGTAATAACTACAAATTAATGAAACATGATATTAGTTGATGAATAATGAGGGTGGATTTAAATGAGGTGTGATCCAAAATGTTATTACAAATATTCTGTTTTGCCGCATATCAAGATCCAACGTTTACCACAGAAACTTCGTTCAATACAGTCAATATAAACAAGGGTAAGTATTTATTTCAATTAGACCATTAAAAGGCACTTTTGAACTATACAAGGTGCAGATTTGCATCCTCGTCAAATTCAATGAATAAAATTTTAGTAGTTGATTTTCGAAGTCGAAATAGTAATCTTGCCGCTGGGTTTATGCAGGCGGGGCGATGAACCCGCACGCACACAGAAATATAGTCGCGCGACACTGCCTACCGTATAAACAACGGGGCAATTCTGTTCTTTGAAAGTTTTGAAATACTTTCAAACATAATCCTAAAAATCCAAGTATTTATTTGTTATTGACCAGGTGTCGTAATTTTATTACAACTGTGACTTTAATGGCAACATCCTGAAATATGACGAGGATGCAAAACTGCACCTTGTATTCACAAGAAAAGCAGTTTAATCTAGTTATCTCCTTCAAAAAGCAATTTTATATGGAATAGAATCGGCAAGAAACTATATGCGTACATTTTTTTAAATAAATGTTTTACAAAATAACGTCAATAATGTCATTCTTACGTCAAACTCCATACATAATGAACACGGTTTTGAAGTAGCAAGGGCGGAGTTTGTCAATTGTGTCCACAGCTACAAAAAAGAAATGCTTCACTTATTTGGATCACCCTGCATCGAATGCAATAAATGAATACTGTATAATGTTAATTATGGGAATATTACATGGTTTACTTTACTTTCCAATTTGGATGAAGCCAACTAATTGAAGTATGTAATTAGAAAAGCGAATCATTAAATGTTTACTCTATTACGTTCGACTTCTTACGACCGAAAATAATTAATATCAAAATCAATTAGTAAGCAAATGGAAATGAACATGTTATTTAATACACCATCAAGATTGCAGTTCCCAGTTAAATTATCGTTATTGTATGTACAATAAGTTTTACCTTCTGTTGTGGTGTTACCGCAAGTACGCGGTTGATGAAGGCGCGGTGTGCAACGACCTCGAGCCAAGCGTACGCAAAGCCAGGCGCGACGCTGGGTCGGATGATACGCAGCGTATGGCAGAACGCTGTGAGAACCTACCACAACAATTCACGATTATAACACAAGTATCATATAGTATTAGAACATAGAACACAGGGACATCACGAACTACGTATCATTAGTAAATTTCACAGACCTTGACACGAAAGGTGATCTGCAAAAAGTCACAGAAATCAATTTAGACACAAGTAATATCGAAATTGATCAATGTTAGCCACAATAACTTTTTTCATCATTTGTGGAGCAAGTTTTAGTTATTAGATCACTGAATTTACCTGATAATTCATAGATTCTAAAACGGGTTCAGCCATATTCATGTCAAGGAATAAGATAAGTAGCAGACGATGATACGGCAGCTGTTGGAAGTTGGTGCCATGCTCTTCATGGTCCTGGAGGAGGCATCCGGCGATGATGCCTAATATCTGTAAAAAAAAATTCGTTTACATAATGAAAACTTATAATTATGCGTTTTTTTTCACAGTGGAATAGTGCAAACAAGCCCAAATATTAAAAAAAATTAAGAACTCTATTAAGAAATTATTGTCTAAGTAAACTCACCTTGTTCAATAGGTTCAATTTAGGCGTCGGATTGCCCCCGTCAGCCGTGTTCTTGATCAACAGCGACACCAGCTTGATGAACGAATCGCACATGTTGTAATACTTGTCCCTCTTAGGAGGCAAAGGAGGAGTGTTCATCCTATCCTCATTCAGCTGCTGATAGACGTTCTCCACGCACATCTGGGTCGCAATTCTAAAGAATCTTGTAATCATGTCGTCAGATTTCAGGATGCCGTTCATGTTCATGCGATGCACGTACAAGTTGAAATTCTGTGCAAGTTCGATTTCAGTCAGGGGGCTGAGAAGCACATTTCTCCATTCGCGGAGAAGGTTCTCCGTCTTTTCTTGTAGGCCGGGTGGGTCGTCATAGTTCTGGGCCTGTGGATTTATGCAACATTAGTAGAAAGTTAAGTAGGCCGGCATTGCTCACATTGTTTTTGTTATTCGTCTTCCATTCATCCTCTATGACCAAAGCGAAAACAAAAAGAATTTACTTACTCGCACTTGCAAGATTCCAGAGTGAATATGAGCAGTGGGGCCCAGCGGGGACCTTTCCCCGAGATAAGCGCTGGGATCTTGATTTACGCGAAGCATCTCAATAAGGGAGCCGAGGCCTTCGGGCGGCGGCTGTCGCGAGTGTGTCATGACTCGGACCAGTGTCTCAGTTGTGTGGTACAGGTCAGATTCGTTTACGAAGATGTTGTTCCTGTCGTCGACGAGGTACAGTTGCACCAGCTGCATCGCGAAAGCAACGGCCATGTAGTTGTTGCCGCCGTCCATCATGTGCGCGAGCGCCAGGTCGTACTGATGATGGAAATAAGCGTGTCAGTGTGTTTAATTGTTTTGAAATAGATAGCTGTGTGCTACAGCTTTGACTTAGCTAGTGATGATGTACCTGTGGCAAGTTAATCAGGTGGTTCCTGATTAGGCAGTCGACCGCCTCGATGTTGTAACGCAGCTCCTCGCGGCACTCGGTGAGGCAGCACGTGATCTGCTTGGTGGTCCACACGTGTCCGTACACGCGCGCGTCCTCCAACAGCTTCAGTACGCGCAGGTGCGTGTCCCGGTAGCGCCCCATCATCTCCAGGTGCTCGTTGCCCATGCTAGGCTGCACGATGTGACCGTCCAGCAAACCCTCCACTGCCTATCAGATAAATCACTGTTACAATAACCGCAAAACTTTGATAGATACATAATTTCGTACTTGTTGTCACAACATTTAATTTACCAGATCCTCTCAAGTCTCGCTTATAGATATCTGTAAGTTACAAATGAGAAAACTGATTCATCAGAAGTGACGATATTGGGAAGATAAAAATAAATAACCAACGAAAAATAAAAAAATAAAAAATTAGGACAGTTTTCAACAAAAAAGAGGAAAAATAAGTATCATCAAATCTGCAACAAATACGCATCAATGAACTATTGCATTCAAAGTAATACAATAGTTGCTGACACTTTCGTTGCACATTTCGTTGTTAAACATGTCTATGTTACCTTCTGTAATAAAGCGCATCCGGACACAAAGTCGCGGTTCCTTCTTGCGATGCAGAGGCACTCGAGCAGAGAATGCATGTTGGCGGCCTGCAACGCGAGAGACGCGACGCTGATGCAGTTCGCCAGGAAGAGCTCGGCAGCCGTGATCAACGCGCTCATCTCATCGGTGCCGTACACCTGAGTCGGGTTGATGACCTGACTGAACGCTAGTTGTGACATTTGGTCCTGAGCCGACGGCTTCGGAATAAACAATCCAACGTCGCGTACTGGCGTGAAGCCAGGGATATTGCACGCGAACTCTTCATACACGGAGATCTGCACGTCTGTGGGCCCTCCGACACGCAGGCGCACACGCTCGGGCAAGCGCTCGGTCTGGTAGGCCAGTACCATGGGGTCGAGGTAGCGCCGCCCCTCTTGCCGTGCCAGCTTGCGCAGCTCGTAGTCGCTGAGCAGCCGCTTGTCCAGCTCAGGCAACGCCTTCTCCACCGCCGTTTTTTGAATGAATGCGCACGCCAGCTCCATGTTTTCGGTAGCTAGAACAGCAGCTGCGCTTTCTATAACCTCCTTCTGAAATACCAGAAACTATTAATATGATAGTAAAATATCTTTGGATTGCCATTATTGGGAACAAAATAAAAAGAAAATCATAGGGCCTAGGTTTTTGTAAGTCAGTCAGTAGTTCAAGAAAGATATTAATTGATTGTCCTTATTACTTTAGAGAGATTGTGGAGGAGGATTTGTAAAGCTAAAATACCAAAATAAAATAAAAAGTTTAAAAAAAAAGAAAAAAAAGTAAAAAATCATAATAATGCTATTATAATGTTGCACCTATTATTGAATGGGACAAATAATTTTGTAGCCTTCTTACAGTTACATCCAGGACATCTCTTCATGATGATGCAATAGTTCTCATCAGCTAACGCGTACTAATGCACCTGTAAAAATCTTTTCCCTCCCATGCTATATATATCAAAATCTATTACCTACCACCTCCATGTTAATGCCTAGCATACCTAATTTGCGAATTAATTAATTTGTAACCCCAGCTAAATACAATTTTGTCCAGGCCAATCAATTTCCTAAGCATTTGCCCACTACAATTTATTAGTGTCCATAAATGTTTGATTTGTGAAGTATTAACATTTATGGAACTTGTCAACAAGAGATACATATTTGAATATGACTAGTATTTCATATACATAATAATACATGTTGCATAGAGAGCTCACAACGACAGAGAGGGTCCATGTAAGCTCTCTATTCAAGATGCATTAGAAGACAATCAATTCGTTTTGTTTATGAAATACTAACCTGTTGGGGTGTGGAAGGCATCAGGGCGGTAGCAAAAGCACCCTTCAGGTTGGTGCTGATGGTGCTAATGATCTGCTCGCGACACGTGATCATCGCCATGCCAGCGGTCAGGTTACGCATCATGTGATGCGCGCAGGTTCGCATTCTCACTTCATCAGGATCCAACGCGAAGTCTTTCCTTATTATTTGCTCACAAGTAGTCAAAGCATACTTGATTGATCTATCCACCACAGGGTGGATCCATTCCTGGATCGACCTCTCGATCGCGGGCTTAACAAACTGCTTCAAATGGGGATAGTTTTGGAACAGGAGTATGTGTGGATTGAAGCATATCTTTTGGCCAAATGCAGATGTTGAGGAGACATTCACGTCCAAGTAATTAAATCTGGGTTCGGGAAGGCCGAGCACCCCCATAAGGTTAGGGTCGCCCATGAGGCCGCTAGTGGGAGTGGGTGCAGTGACCGTCATGTCATCTGCAGGGATCATCGGAGGTTGCGGAGGCATCATCTGCATTTGCGGAGCCTGTATGATTGCCTGGTTCACGGGTACCACTGCCGCCGCCTCCTTATTCTGTTTCGGTTGAGACAATTGGAATTCAATCTGTCTTACTTTTTCTGGATCTTTCAGATAAATGGCTGGTTTAAGATTAGCTATGTCCAAGCCCAGGTTTTTACAGAGCACTTCTATTTCAAACTTTAAATTCAATTTTAGATCAGGTTCCTGATGCAATTCAGCCAGGACATTCATTAAAGCCATCGTCCACGGGTTGGGTGGCTTAAATACGATGCTTTTTGCGCATGATTCTAAAACTTTGGCGACAAATGGTACCACATACAGGAGTTCTTGTTGACCCTTATGGTACGCTTCAAGAACTAATGCTTTGAGATCAATATCAATGTGTAAGATAGGTTCATTGCGGGCTAGTGTCAGCATGCCAAGCCAGTGACCGAGATTTTTCAGTAATGAACGATCAGAAAAGTTTGCTATGCCTTTATCTGAGCGCAATAATACTTTGATGTTACGGTAGGTTTCCTTTGTAACCATCTTGTTGACATCGCGAATTTTAAGAACGTCAAGGAAATTTGAATACAACGCATGGAAATTAAGCTCAATAGACGCTCTCTTCATAACTAGATATTGAGACAGCCAAGGATAATATTCGTCAGTGATTATCTCCTTTAGCTCTTCGCATTTAGTTTGCAAATTAAGCTGGCTCAAATTGTTGAAAATAAAAGCGGTTTTGTCTTGAATTGGTTCCGGAGGAGCGTTTATCTTCTCTTCCCTGTCGGTGGCCGTCAGCAGCGTGTCGATGTTCGTTGCGTTCGCGATCGATGGCCGGCTTCCCATTCCACCCGTGCTGCAATTTGCCACTTTTGATATTACAGAAATAGCTGGTGCAGCCCTGTAAATAAATTAAGGTATTACGAGCGATTTAACTTTCTCTTTAACAAGACGGTTCCAGTTTTTGTCAAGAAAATATATAAAACTACAGCGGTTATTCACAAACTTTATATAGCCCAGAAATGTTGGTGTTTATTGGTTATCGGTACCTTTACTACCACCAGATTGTCAGTGAAGGGGAGGCTTTGGCCTTCTACCACAAAAAAACGATCAATAGACGAATACATACCTATACGGAGCTGATACGGTTACGACTGCAGTTTGGTTTAACATAGCAGCGAGGCTTGTCGGTAACACGGCGCCCTGCGGTTTCGAAGGCGGCTCTTGACTCTGGAGTCCGTACTCAACGTACTCAATCAAATGCGGAGGGAACTCGCTAAAATGAGGTATAGCTCTAACATGCTCGCAGTATTTGTGATAGTCCTTGAGACGCGATTTGAATCGATCCAAGGCTGCTATACCGAAGTAGTACATTTTAGACCCCTCTGGCTTCCTTAAGGCATCGAGAACGAACCTCAAAGCTAGACCAAGCGAAACGTAGCTAGGCACTAGTCCTTTTTCAATGATGCCCCCGAAGAGTTGGGCAGTAATATGAAGTTCCTTGTCAGGGTACTGAGGGAAGAACTTGTATTCTTCAAAGAGATTTCTCAGCATGCACGAGAACACCTCCCGCTCCCGTTTATTCGGCGAGTCTTGAAACTTCTTCAGCATATCAAGCACTTCATCTATCGACAGAGTCGGATGTGGAGGGTGGTTGTAAATTCTTTGAAAATAGCCATTAGCTTCATCCTCAATCTCTTTGGCAACGTTGTGCATCATCTCGGGGAAGTGAATGGGATCTGGGATGCGCGGCTTATCCATTACTGGAGCGGGGGCCATTCTAGCCAGTCCCATATTGGCGATATTAGCGTTATGTTGTAACGGCATCATAGCGAAAGGGCTATTGGGCCCGGCGCCCATCAGGCGCGAAGGAGACCCTGGTGTAGTGACTAGAGGTCCCAAAGTACCGGGCATCGCAAACGCAGTATTAGCTGGAGCTCCTAGGCTCATGTTCGCAACATTCGGGGTCAAATTCGAAATGGAGTCGACATGCGGAGGAAACAGTTGGCCGCCTAATCCAGCCGGGTTGAAAGGAGTCTCCAAGACCCTGGTATGAGGCCGTGCGATACCGGCAATGGTCTGCCGCGTCTTGCTCAGTATGAGAGTCTGACAGTTAGCAATCACATTGCAGATCGCCTCCTGTAGCTCTTGTTGGACGTTGGGAATGCACAATTGTAAACATGCCAACATCGTAGCGATAGTCTCGTGCGGTAATTGTGCCGCTTTCGGCAACTGTTCTTCTGGTCCTTTGCCAAGAACTAGCGGGCATCTTCTCTGCAAGAATTTTACCATGGAGGATACGAACGCTTCGCCATGGTCCCTGATCTTGTCGGTTAACCATTTGTCCAATTTTAGGTATTCCCTCCGGGACGCTAGGCACGCCAGGTCTATCACAAAAGGAAATGACTGGACATTTAATAATAAAGACAACGCCTTTAAATCCTGAGCGACGTCTAAGATCCTTGAAAGTTTTGATTGATCACAATCTCCACGAATATACCACTCTGCCATTGAATGCATGATGACAGGCTTGATATTAGGGTTTTGGTTGTGCCAAGCTTGGTGCAAAATGATTCCAGAATTAGGATGGTTGCCCAAAAATATTGGTATTAGTGTTGAGAATAGTTCTTGTCTGACGACATTTACTGGTGGACTAATCTGCAGTAGAGCCAGCATCAAAACGTCAGGGCAGTATTGAAGAGGAATCTTGAATAGATCTTGTATTTGCATGTAGTAGCCGCGCTCTGAAGCATACAGCAGTAGCTCGACCAAGTACAGGCAACGCCATGTTCCCACATCTTTGTTGTCGTTTTCGGGAGGTGATTTCAATAAATCAATTGACACCGGATGAAATGGGTGATCAGCGAAACTGAATATATCTGTGTACTTCAGTATGTTGGTGATGAGACTCATCTGTCCCTCCAAGTTTGTCCAACGACGGCACAAGTATTCCACTGGGAATATGTTGGCTGGGTAGCCCGCACTTTGAAGGCCAAGTCGCAAAATTGTGAAAAGCAAGCTTAGTCCTTGCCTATCAGGTACGAAAAATTCAGGGTGGTCAAGTTGTAGAATGACCTCTTTCCAGTTCAGGTTAGAGGCCAGATCCTTCAGTGTTTGCACCAATACTTCTGCGTTCCACGAGTCGCCGTGTCCTTGTAGCATGTCCTTCTTGACTTCGTGCCAGAAGTTGCCGGGTGTCTGTATCGGCGGTCCGTCTTGGACTGTCGTATGGTATCTCACCATTGTCGATATGATCTTGGCGACATCCGTAGCCGTAGGCTCCCGGGCGCCGAAGTTCAACATGTTGTTCTTGCATTCCTCAACGGATGAGGTAAAAGAATATCCGATGTCTCGAATGATCTCGGCGAGGGAGTTATCCATCATGGCTGCAGCCATATCGTCAGCTGTAGTCATTTCCTCGAGAGGAGTCTGTGTATCGTCGGGATACAGTAAGGGCGCGAGCACTATGGGCACTACTTCCCGAGGGAAATCAATTCGTAACTTTTTCAAAAACAAGTCTTTTGTCACTGCGGCTAAACGAAAGTTTTCATGCGCGAGATTAGTAAGAAGAGTTTGCAACACTTCAGGGCTGCACTCCTGAAGTCCGGCACGCTCCACTTGATGTCCGCGTTCTGTGAACCGAAACGACACGTGTTAGCGCCGTTGTTTTGACAGAACATACAATATCGTGATAAACATTATTTCTATAATATCAACCGGAATACCGACCTGCGTCGAGGTAGCACTGTACGAGATCTAAAAATCTCTTTTTAAGATGTTGCTTGGATAAATTTACGATTTCAGATTTCGACGAGTTCCTCCTCAGAACCAGCGAAAGAGCAACATCCTCAGCAGTGGTTAACTTTAACAATCTTGAGAGTCGATTGAGTAAAGTATTTGATGGTTTTAATATCTGTAAGAAATCACCGCTTTAGTAGTATTCATATACTAATTTATACAACTAGATAAAAGCACCGGAAAGAAATATTACACAGCTTTTGAGTGCCCATTACTTGTTTCATCGAATTCAATATACATAATCTCGTATTAATTTGTAACATTTGAGGGTTTTAAACCTCATCTACACTATATCAATATAGTATGACATTGACATAGTAAAAACTTATAGTACCTACATCTGTATGGTGTGTTATGTCCTTGTGTTTATGATAATCCCCATGGCCTCCCGGCCAGCTGCAGTTAACAAAATATATTTCACAGAACATCTCATACCAACAATTACAAAATTATTTTGTATATTATATAAAATATAGAGGCATACCTAATCAGTGAAACGAAAAGATGATTTAAACAATATCGACAGTGGAATAGTAAAAATTGCCTAGCGTCAGTAGAGTGTTTAACAACATTAAAAACACTCTACCAAATATGTGCATCCTATTAGATAATAGTCCAAATAAAACATTTTTCATTTTATTTTAACGAAATAATGTATTTTTTTTTGCATATTTCGCAAAATAAAATTCATGTTTTTTTTTTATTTTGTTTGGTGAATCAATACGCCCTGTGATTGGTGGGAACTCTTGTGACGTCACGCGACAGTGAACCATGGTGTTTACTACTGATTGTCGTTCGCGTTTAGTGTTTTGGTTGTTAATTTCATTTGTGAGCTATTTTTGAAGAACTTTTCTGGACATTTTTTATAATTATTAATACTGGTTTACAATCACGAAATGGAAGCAAATTTTGTGCAAGCCTATACCGGCAACTTATCCAAGATAGACGCAGACGTTGCAAAAACGCTGATTATTATTTAGCTGAACTTGAAAATGTGAAAACAGCAGAGTAAGTACCGTAGTGGAATTATATATTTACCCTTATAAACTTGTATGTCTGCATTCATGCATTTTGTAAAGCCTTAATTTTAGGTTATGTTATCAACATAATATGAGAAGTCTATAATTCGAAAGTGATATTCACACATAAAAACATTTGTTTTCGCCGAAATACTGTTTGGGTCTCTTCGCGGTAATCGTAACCACTTTTTAAGTACGTTTTTTGGGATTCGTTGGAACAGAAACAAACACTTTTTCTGGAGTCTTTAAAGACGTATTTGTGCACTGTGACACTACACACCATTTATACGACATAATTTCCAATAAATGTACTGAAAATTGATTAAATATCACGCAATGCATCTTCGGATGTACTCAACACGGATTTGCTTACGAGCTAGTGATGTCACACGCGTCACGTGACCGGCGCCATTACAAAGACGTCGTTTTTGCCGCGGTTTTTAAAACATTAATTATAACATCGATTTTTATCTTAAAAAAAAATTGAAAAATTTGCAGAAATAATATTTTTATACGTTTATTATGAAAAAAAAAAAAAAGAAAAAATCAAAATCTCTAAAGAATAATTTAAAACTATTTCCTAAATTCGTCAAATACCCTATTTAGTAGCGTCAGTAAATCCGACCCTATTAGGTGTGTAAAGATGATACAAAAGTCATAGTTTGTACTCTTTACTCTATTCTTATCAACTTTCTTCTTTTTTTAATTTATAAGCTTTGATTCTAATAAAACATTAATGTTAGAAGTATTTAATATACTTCTACTATATTAAGAGCACAAACCAAAACTTTTTTTTGTGTATACACACCTTAAATTGAATATAGAACACAACCAAATTGTCGCTAGGTAAATTTTTCCTTTCCAGTGTAGATATCTTATCTATGATGTTAAATAATACTGAGTGAAAACAAAAGAAGGATTTTGGTAAACATAGGTATGGCTGTAAGGCATAATAATGGTATGGTTTTACAGGACAAACATACGATACAGGTGAAATGGGCATTGGATTCTAGATGAGCATCTTCAATAATAGCTTGGGAGGAGGTACTGGTTTCGTTTCGTTATCAATAAGTTACTTACCTTCTGTAGAGTTCTGGTGGGTTGATCTACCGCGCGACAGATAACAGTCGACTTGGCGGGGTGGTTGAGCAAGGACGCGAGGTGCTGCGCGAGCAACGACGCGTGGATGCTATTGTTAGGAGTAGTCCCTGGGCGATCAGTGTCCCAGGAATTCTTGGCTGCCTCAGTGAGCAAGCACCTCAAGAGTTGATTTTCTGCTTCCAGCCCATATAGACTAACCAGCTATGACAAAAAAAACAAATGTTAAGTTCAAAAGAGGCCCACTAATTAACACAATCATTAAATAAAAACTTATGTACTAATCGCCTAGCTTTTTACTGTAGTACACTATACCAATGAGTTTGCGTGGAAATAAAGTTACTTATACATCACTTTAGCTGCTGGCATGTGCAACGCGAGTCTACCAGACCAGAGACATGACGCAAGCCATAAAAAAACCTATCCGCAGTAACATACTTGTACTGACCTTACTAATTAGTATTAAGCTGATACCTATATGAAAATATTCATTACTACTATGCGCATAGCCTGAGTATTTATCTAACTTTCTTTATCTTATCTAAACTATTGATCGATTTCGACACTAAAAACGCAAAAGCAACCAACAGAATCGTATCAAAAACAAGTTAAAAATATTTAGTAACTTCCTCGAATAATGATGACACATTTGCATCACCACGTTTATGAAAAATGTGCCTATATAAACTAGCAACCATAACCAGCAAATCTATTCTGTAAAAATATCCTCTAGTGCATGGGTTCCCAAAATGCGCGTCGCGACACCCTGAGGCGATGTAGCGCTGTCCCGAGGGCATCGGGCGACGGTAGGTACAGTAGCAGTCATAAGTGGAATAGCAATCTTACAAAGCAAATCGATTGACACTTTAGTTAAACTTACGACCTTTCGACGTCGTGTGCGAATTTTGAGGTGTACGCAGGTACTGTGTTATTACGTGCCTAATATTTGCCCTAATTAAATAAATAATTTGACCTTAACTTTAACTTTTAATATATCACTTATACACACAGATGTAGAGGTATGGCCTGTATCCCGTGTTCACAGCAATTCAACTCTTAGCATGCTACTGCACTTATGACCGCTACTGTACAAGTCGCATTGATTGTAGTACAATCATTATAAGGTTAAATTGTCTAACAAATAGAATAGTAAAAATTAAGACCCAAAGGTCTTAATTTTTCAGTTTACTTTAATCAAATAAAAATGATAAATTGACAAAGTAATCTTAATGCCTGTTAGCAATACACACAAATAGACACGCATTTTCTTTAAGGAATCGCACAGTGTGTCGGTGTCGCAGTATAAACAGTTTGAGAACCCCTGCTCTAATGGATTTAAATTTAAGTGAGCTATCATCCCACTTAACGCCAGAGTTTGGCAACTGACCTCCCACTTCACTGAGAAATATTTTCACAAACAGCACAGTACATATAATAACTTTAAAGTCACAATGTTAAAAACATAAAATAAGTACATAAATCGTCGCAGTATTATCTACCTCCAAGTCAACATTGAAAGTACACAATGTAAGTTATACAATTAAAAAAATCAATGTAGATGTAGAAGCGCGCACGATGCATTAGCTGGTTTTTGCCTTGATTACTAGCACAATGTGATTACGAGAGACGTTTAGTGGCACGTGATACCGATGTACCTACCAGTAAATGAAAGCATTTTGTTCACAGTACCGAACGAACCACGATCCAACACGAGACTGAACGTAACCAACTGGGGGAGGTTATACAAAACACAAGTAGCAATAGGTACCTATGTATCGTAACAAGAGGGTTGCCATTGAGTATAAAAAAGATCAGACCATTTACAACATTTTTGGTTTTTTAGGGTTCCCGTACCCAAAGGGTAAAACGGGGCCCTTTAGTAAGACTACGCCGTCCGTCTGTCACCGGCTGTATCTCATAAACTGTGATAGTTAGACAGTTGAAATTTTCAGAGATGAGGTATTTCTGTTGCCGCTATAACAACAAAAGTACTAAAAAATTGAATAAAATATTTTTTCAAGTGAGTTCCCGTACTACAAACCTGATTTTTATTGCTTGTTTTAAAATTCAAGAATTTAATTTAATTACATAACATCACGCCTGAAATCCCCGAAGGGTTAGGCAGAGGTGTGCCCATTACTACACCCACATTTCGCCAGTTATGTTTTTAGTCCCATGTAATATGGGGCGAGCCTATTGCCATCAACCGGGCACAAATCCAGACTCCGAGGCTGCTACTGAGAAATTCCTGATGGAAAAACCCAATAACACTTTGCCCGACCTGGGAATCGAATCCAAGACCTCATGCACAGCAGTCGCGCTTGCGACCACTAGACCAACGAAGCAGTCTAAGTCAGTTAATTTTATTAGTGAATATAAAATTGTACTTGTCTAAAGCTGGGTACGCACTAACGAACATCGAACACTATGTTCGTCAATCATGTTCGCGGCGATCCTATTAGTACAGCGGTCGGCAACCTGCATGAGGCCCGTGGACGTCGTACTTGCGGCCAGTGAATGATTTGTAAATTTGTTTAAAATCAGTTACCTATTTAAGTACTTTGTTGTAGTTTTCATTTCTGATTGATTTAATAAGGTTATTTTTCTAGCTATAAAGCCTAAACATATAAACATAATGTAAGTATTACGTGTACGAATTCAATCCGTATGTTTAAAACAATGACCAGTAATAGTACATAGATATATTCGGCTTCTAGGTTTAACCCTTAATCAAATTGCGGCCCGCCTTTAGTTGAATTAGGCGCACAATGCCACATTCGCAAAATGACATTTTGACGCAAAATGACACATTCGCAAAATGCCTTTTCTCAATATGCCAATATAGCAAAATGCCACATTCGCAAAATGGCACATACGCAAATTGTCTTTTCTCAAAATGCGACAAAGCAAAATGCCACATTTTCAAAAAGCGTTCAGGGGCAAAATGTCCTATTCTCAAAATGTCCAAATACCCAAAATGTCCAACGGTGTCAAAATGTCCAAACACCCAAAATGTCCAACGGTGTCAAAATGTCCAAACACCCAAAATGTCCAATGGTCAAAATGTCCAACTCCCAAAATGTCCAATCTTTGAGAATATAGCAATAGATGACTTATTGAACAAAATTGCTTTTGACATTTTGCCCCTGAACGTCAAAAAGTCATAATAATATTTTCACATAATGTGCGATTTACTTTCAACCCTTAATCGGGCACGGGGAACTATTTTCCCACCCCGTCAATCTATCTAAATACACGAATATTTTTTTAATGATACCTCCCCAGACTATTTTTTACCCAAATCTATTATTTTTTAATTACGGATTTATTTTATTGACAATCCCAATCCTTCAAACGTTAAATGTCAACGTGAGAATCAGCATCACGTTACTTAAAACAAAAATGCGCGTTTTTCATGTAGTGGAGACATCAATCTGATAATTTTCTTCAAAAAAATCTGTTAGGATTAGATATTTGATTCGTTATTGACTAATTTATAATATTCTGTGCAACATTGTTATGATATTCAATGCAAAAATGTAATATTTGTGTGGATTTGATTCATTTGAAATATTTGCTTATAAGTGGGAAAATAGTTCTCTTTGTCAGTTCCTCAACTCCATATTGCGTCAAATATATATTATATAAAATGTAGGGATTTATTAAAAAACAAAAAATAATGAATGTGACATTATGCTAAAATGGCCTTTTGCGAAAATGGCATTTGGCTAATGAGACGTTTTGCGTTGTGGCGTTTTGAGAATATTTGAGTATATGACATTTTTCGAAATTTCAAAATGTTATTTTGCGAATGTGGCATTGTGCGCCTAATCCCTTTAGTTTATTTTGCCACCATGTGGCCCTTGCCTGCCTAAAGGTTGCCGACCCCTGTATTAATATGTTCTGTATGGACGGTGTTCGAATAGTTTTAATAATAAATATTACGTATCAAAACTGTTCGTATATTATCAATTAAATCCAACGGCGCCGCCTTGTAGAGTATAGAGTTCGCGACTGTTGTACGGCACTGGATACCCGGCTTTAAACGCTATTTTATAGAGTCGACCAAATCCGATTTCGAATCGATGCTAATATCGAACATTTAAGTAATTACTGCTTTCGAGCCCCTTTTTTAAATACAGGAACTAAATGAAATTATCTTCTATGTAAATTAACATGATGTGATACAAACAAATATCATGTTATTTTGTATGCAGTGTTTAATCTTGTACGGTTGTACGGGCCCCCATCGTATCCCAGTTCCGCACGTGGACTTTTTGTTGCCTCATCGGGCCCAACAAGTTTGCTTTATATAACAGACCTTGTAATGATTCTTTTCTTTATTTTTTTTTTGTGTGGCCAATTTGCGAAATTTCAAAAGCATGAAGCCCTTGAAGGTCCCCTCCATTGGATTTGAAATGGGTTACCTAAGGAGCACGAGAACTTCAAAGTCGACATCTTTACGTAAGTCCGTAAACAAAAACCAAAAGCCGTACTACTGCCCCTAACTGGAGGAAAGGGCATGGTATGACCTTTCCTGCTGGGAAGATTTGCCAATTGTAACTAAGGAAAATAACTAAGAATGATTAACGATTTTTTTTTCATCATTTTTGTCACTTACAGTGAGGTCAGACGACGAGGCACCCAGAGTCAAAAGCTAGTGACTAGTGTTGTCACTCTAGTCTTAAAACCATTTTGTCTTCCAATCCACTTTCTTTTATCGCACTTAACATCGTGCCATTGTTTGAAGCGAAACGGCAACGACTAAAATAAATGGACTAGATTCTAGATTCATCAATAATGTATACTTAATGCCTAACCTACCGTTCTTTGTTTGGCGTCCACGTAACCATGGTATCGCTGCGACCGACTTTGCAAATATGAACTTTATGTAGTGACGCTGAAGTTTCAAGATCAATGTACTTCTGATAAAAACAAACAATTTGGTGTGACTAATTATATGATTAGCTTCCAGTCTAATCAAAGTCAAATCACGGTAATAAACACGTCAATAATCAATGATAAGGTGGAACCTAATGTGCACTTTAAAGGAATTGTGATAGAGTATACAATTGCATACAAGTTAAGTAGGTAGATGTATCGTTTCGATTAATAGTCAGAAATAGAACCACGGCCTCTACGTGTATTTCCATGAATTGTGGGCTTGAAACCGTCGTTCGATCGAATCTTCATTTATATGAAACTAAATTCAACACTGTTCATGTTTGTCTAGGTCACGGGAAGAACCAGGTCAGAATGCGGGTTATCGATTCTAAACCTAAGGTGCCGCCGAACGAGATATTAACGTTTTATTTTCCAAACTCAAAATGTCGATCACAACAATCTAGGTCGTTATTGTTGCGATCGATATTTGGAAAACTAATCAAGTCTCACGTTGATTTTAGGCTGACCTTTAAATTCCCCAATTCTCAACCTTTTATCTACGTAACTATATGTTACTAACTTTGTTTGTTCCCCAAAGGTATGTACAGTCAACAAAAAAGCTAGTTATTAAAAACCGATGGATGTCTTCGATTGAAACTTAATTAAGGAACTGTTTTTATTATCCACTTTTAAACTATATTACATCTGTAACAATCCATCAGTTTCGAAAACTTCATTTATATCTGACGACCCTGAGTACCTATCTCTTTTGCTGACTGTACGTACATACTCAGAAACCAGCAAAAGTAATGTTCAGTGTTTATTGGTTCAGTACCTCTAAACCACCTATATCACTAGCTTGAAGCCTTGGTTCCCAATCTATCAAACAAATGGGTTTTAGGAAAATTATGGAGAAGAACTCACTAAAGAAGTAATGGGCAAAAACGACAAAACATGGGTGTACAAAACTGGGATGAGTGAGCCACACCCATCACAGTCTGTAAATAGCCCTCAGAGAACATTAGGGTGACTTGGACTATAAAAAAATATTAATTAATTAGGACTACTATCTGCTGTTAGTACTTTGCGAAGACGAAAGAAACAAATACTGTTATTTAGTATTATAATATAATCAAAACATTAATATTAACTGATTGAAAGAAATTGATTCAAGAGTCTCTTCATGTAGCGCTGTACACATCATATTGTCTTGACAAGCATTGATTGACAATTACTTAGCTCAATTTAAACTCGCAAGTTATAAATTTGAAATGCATCACTTGCTAAAGATAGAAAATATCATTGCAGCACATAATATGTAATTAGTTAATTGCTATGTACAGTCACAAGCAAAAACAAGTATACACTTAGCAACATTACGAAACTATTTTCATCGAATATATTGATTGAAATGTCTTGTTTTTAGGAACATAGTATTTTGAATTCAATACTTGTATGATATAGGTCTTATTTCGAAGTTACAACCATTATCTCACAAGAAAATCGCTTTTGGAGTTTGTTAACTGTATACTTGTTTTTGCTTGTGACCATACAGGCAGGGTAAACCTTTAAAATTCGTTCAAAAAGGGGTAATCAGTCAATGACGCTGTTGTTCAAGGAAAATACTATTTTCTTTTTTGAAACAGGTACACAAAGCTAGTACAATTAGTCAGGTGTATTTGTTCCCAGGTCTTTAGTCGAAGCCTGACAAACTACAAAAGGGGAACTTAATTGCACATGGAACAACTGCACTTATTTATTAAAGAGGCCAGGTCCCATTTAAATCCATTAGGTATAATTTCATTGCTCGTTTGTTGACTTAGGGGTTGTCCATGACAACTCCATTTTTCTGTGAACTGTTTTCTTTGACTTTAGCAAGCTTTTAACTATAGAAAGCACAGTATTAATCAATAAATCATCATAATGTAGCATTGTAGCTTTATGTTCATGTACAAGGCTTTTCACTTATGTAATAAGTAAATAAAATATTAAGTAGGTATTATTTTCATTAGAATATTTAATTTAAAACAGAGCAGCAATAATAAAAAAATAGCATAAAAGATTTCGCTGTAGCAAAATATAGGTAGGTATGTGATGACTAAATGACGATATGACCAGCAGTTTTACATGAATCATAAGTATTAAAGTAATTCAGATCTGAATATCATTGGCATGCTTGGTGTATTCTGGATATAGATTAGATGGAACCAAGATTTATTTTATTTTATTTTATTTTAATAATTTTAGGAAAACTTACAGCTAGTCATATACAATAGTTCGGGTTTAGATACCATTAAAAAGGCCAATTACAAGTTTTCACAGGTAAGAAAGATCTTTATAAAAAATAAAAAGAGGTTTAGTTGTAATTGTGGAGTTAATCCTGAGTCTGCATAATAGGTTAGTGACTCAAATTCAATTATAGGAGCTACCATCAGACCCCTCTTCTCCACTCGGCACTCTGGCAAGTGCCTAGGGCCTCACATATAAGGGGCCTCTGCCTAACCCAAAAAAAGAAAATTTGCACTATTGGTTACCAATTTAATGACTAAATATTTGATTTGCATAGATATTTACTATAGGTTTCTAGCCCCAAGGTTATGAAATGTTAGTATTTCAATGTGTTTCATATATTCATTTACTATATTCAGGTACAATAAATTGTACATTGAAATAAATGAAATTTGTTAATATAATCAAAATAACACATCCATATTGACTTAGGGCCTACAATAGGTTAAAGATGCTGGCCACCATACCATCTATCTATCATGGGGGTTTGGTTTCCGCAATTAGTCATCAATGGTGGACCATTGTGCAAAAGATTCAAGACATTGTAACGACGAACCGCCAACAAATAATTCGATTCACTGACGATTTGCTTCAAAAGTTTTTAGTAAAATCTATGTTATAAATCCGACTTCCAATCGTCATTATCGAAACCGTATTAAATATAATTTAGGCACGCTACCAGATTTGTCTCAGTAGATCAACCGTGCATGCGTGCGTTATATTGCGGAATTATCAAAGGAAGTAAAAAGAGATTTTTTTCCTAAATTAATTTTCCTATAGAACTTGAGCTTATTTGAGGTGCTCGTGGTTAAGTAATAACAGCCGCACGGGTCGATCCATCAGGTTAAGCTACACTTGCTAGAGTTGGTCCGTGGATCGGGGACCATCTTTACACACCGAGACTCCTCTGCCTCAGAAACCGCATTAAGCCGTTGGTCCCAGCTGTCATATATGGATCTTTGTCAGTTATAGGTCATCAGAAGCCCAAAAGTCTGACAACCAGTCTTACCAAGGAGTATTGTATCTCCTAGTTACTGAAAGAAGTATACTGGGTTGTAGGGAAATAATAAATTTTAAGTTTCGGAGTTAAAAAAGACCAAACCCTCCTAAAATCTTCATTTTGTTTTATATAATTATTATATTTGAAATTGGTAAACAATAACTTTTGATTTCATGTTTACATCTGGGTCAGAAACAAGATAACAAGGAAGAGTCAGAAAAGGTGATACTAAAATTTTGTCAAAAAAGATAAGAAGTACCATTGAGGTGATAAGAAGGTAGTCATGAAATATATATATGCCTCATACAATGTTTGATTTATATAATCTAATCTCAATAGAAATGAGAGTAATGAAATTCTTATACATTATGTATTTAGGCAAAATGTTCAAATAATGAGGAACAATTGTGATGACAAGACTAATGAGTATGAGCTGTTTGAGTATGTTTCTTATGAGATTATGTACTAAAAAAAGTAGTACAGTACAAAAAATCACTGAATTTTGTATCTATGATATAGCATTCCATATTGTTGTGATAAATGTTGTATTGTTCCCACTTTTAAAGGAAAGTTTTATTAGGTAATACTAACTAGGTAATACTTCTTCAGTAGACTTTAATATGAAAAATGATTAGACGCAGTACGTGGGAATTTTGTCAAATGCTAAGATATTTTTCTCAATTCCCACGTACTGCTATTGTGACTGTTTAATTTAACCTATAGTATAGTGGTTAAAATAGTCTTTATAATAATCTTTTTGAAGTTACAATTTCATTTCTTCATAACCATGGGTGTGGTCCCACTATACTTTTGTTGTTAAAAATGATTAAGTTTTCCCCATAAAATCATAGTACCTCATTTTTGAGAACAAAATGTTTGATGCTTGAATAAGCTTCTTTAAATAGGATAAACTTATGAGAATACTCTAAAATAAAATAAAACAAGATGCATCAGAATGGGTCTTTAATTTTTTTGCGCTAATGCGCTGCATCTCTAAGTAAAGAACCTTCTTTTTAACAGACTTCAAGAAGATGATTATTTTTACTTCTTTTTGTTTAAAATGAGACAACTGAGTTGACAAAATTCCATTAAGTTATCCTTTAACTAGGCGAATATTTACTGTTGATTTACAATAGTCGGGGTAACATTATTTCTATTCTCTTGACCAAATTACTTTCATAGAAGCCAGTCTCAATGAGGACAAGCCAAGTACGCAGATTTTATGGTGCAGAAACATACGTGAAAACACTTGCACACACTCCATCTTCCCTCACTCTTAAAACGATGGGAGAGATCAGGCGCAAGACCAACAGCATTTGTATGCTTTCTGAGGCATAGGGGTGTCACAACACTTCCATCCTCCGGACCGCTTCAGATAACTTCCAATTGGAAGTAACCAATAGCAGATGGCCCGACCTGGGTATCAAACCTAACACCCCACTATGAGCAGTCGTGCCCGCGTCCACGAGACCGACGGGACGTTTTGATACCATTGTCGAATTTTTGAACTAATATTTTAATTTGGCGTGGATGATGTAGCAGAACCCTAAATTATAGCACTTTACATTAATTTTAACCCGACTTAAAAACGTACGCTTACTTACGTAGGCTTAATAAAAATCGACTTTATAATCTGCAGAGATTATATTGTTGTGTATTAATCGTGTATGGTATTACAATACTTAATCATAAAGACTTTAAAACCATCGTTCGATTCTAACCAGGTAAAAAAGATACATAACTAGGTAGGTAAGCAAATAGGTAATAACCGAGGCGGGTCGAAGCGCATAGCTACCTATATACATCCATAACATATCGTATGGCTAAGACGAAAATCACGTAATAGATGATGATTTGGCAACCAATATCGTGCATCGAAACACAATTCACGAATAATTATAGTGAACTATGACAATCAAAACCAGTCAATGCTAAATTACCAAACGATCATGACTTTACCGTATGCACAATATGGCGACAACAGAAAACAAAGAATAGCTGTAAAATGGCAATATCTTACCTGAGACAACTCTTGATTCGTCTGCTTGAAGTTCTTCTTACTTAAATTTACAACGAGATAATTAATTTGCGATAAGCTAAACGTTAAAGGGTCCAGGTTCATAGTTCCATTAATGCAAAAACGAAAGCTTCAAACACGTTTGAAGCTTTCTCGATTTTCGACGGATTACTACTGTAAACTTGTGTTCTTTAACAGTTTCTCTGCAAACTAACAATAAGCCTAAGGCCAACATCACCAATTCTATTGATCACTTCGTTAACATAATTTTAGCACCCTACACTGCAATTTTTAACTTGGAAAATCAGCAAACGATGACGAAGGCACTCGCTCGCTCGCTCCATGCTCGCCCTCGCTCGCGACGCACAAGTCGGGTTCACAAAGGGACCACAGTCGCGACACAAAATCGGTTCCCACAATTCCGTAATGCCAACATAATCAATCAGAATAATGTTACTAGTTTATTTATGAATAGAAAAAGGAGTTTTTATTACAATCACGTAAGTCTTGTATTTTATATAAAAAGTCATTAATTTATTTCCATACGGCCCTAGATCTAGTAATTTTTAACTTAGATTCTATTTTATGGAATCATAAACCTTAACGTTTATTTTATTTAAAGATGTAAAACTAATACTAACCAAAACAATAAATTTTACAAAAAAAAAATTAAGGGACCCTATTTAAAAACATTTTTTATAAAAGAAAGTGGGAGCGCGCGTGGTCATAAAATAATTCGTCCGCATTGCAGTCTATGGGATGTATATAGTTCTATTTAGGGCGTGTCCCTATATACAGGTCAATGACACGGCATAGAGTTCGAAAGCCAAACAAATGTCAGTGTCAGTACTGTGATTATGTCACAGGGTCTCTGCTAGGTATCTGTCAAACCATAGAGGAAAATAATTTATGTCAGGTGTGTCAAGGTTACCAACTTAGGAGTTTTCCTCCCAAAAGTAGGGGTAAATATATGCAAAGGGATTTTTTAGGGGTAGTATATGTTTAGGGGTATTATTATTGACTTTTGGCTTCTTATAATTATCTGGTGTCCGGTAATGAATGGAAAATCTTGACATGGGTCATGGTAGAACTGATAGCCATTCAGAATAAAAAAACAAATACCCTACTTGGTATATGTTTTTTTTATTCTTTAAAAAGATATGAGTAAATTTTATAACAATCGATGTTTTTGGTACCTTATTTAATATTCTTGTACACCACGACCACGAATTAATGAATTCCATCCATGAACGTAATTTACGTTAACTAAGCTGATAGATAAGTAATCAAAAGTAAGACTGCTATTACACGGTTTTGAAAAAAAAACCAGTATTAATTCTTTTAAAAAAATACGAAAAAAAATATTTTTAACAAAGTTCAAAGCGTCAAAAACTTAAAAAACATGTATCGAAACACAAGTGGCCAATAATTTTATAAAATTATGTGCTTATAGCCGATTTCAAAATGGTATGATTCATTATTATACCTAATGTAAATAGTGAATTATTGCTATTCGTTTTCAAAAGAAGTGATTTTTGGTTCCTACTTTTGATTACTCATATATCAGCTTAGTTAACCTAAATTACTTTAACAATAAAAAACCGATGGAAGTATTAATTCGTGGTCGTGATGTAACAAAAAACAACGAATATTATTAAATGAATCATATCTTTGATACCACTCTGTTTTTTTTTACTATTTTTTTCTGAATGTTCATTAGTTTTACTACGACCCATTTCAAGATTATCCATTAATTACCGGGCACTCTGTATATTAATCCTGTTATTTCTATTTTTTTAGTTGTTGACCTAGCATTTTTACGTTAACTAGTACCGATTCTTATGACCAAGAATCCTGAGTTCAATAATAACCATATTGTTTACCATAAACATAACCATAGGACTGTGTCTCCTTAATATTTTTTCTACTACATTTCTCATTAGCAGTCTGGGATTTGTGCCCGGTTGATAGCAATAGGCTCACCCTCTATTATATGAGACATAAACATAACTGGCTTAATATAATACAAATGGGTACTCTACTAACCTCTGTGATCCTTCGAGGATTACAGGCGTGATGTTATGTATGCATTATGGCACAATTTTAATCGCTATTTCAAAATCACAGTTAATAATATTATTAAAATGGTGTAAATTTTAAAGTAATGTATAAAAAAATAGGTACATCATTTTTATATAATATATTATTATTAAAACAATTAATATTTTCGCCGTTATATGAAACCTTAAAACTACACTCTTATGCAAAAAAACGGGTATCTAAGGAAATTTACGTTATAAGGTCGATTTGAGTTAATTAAATGAAATTTATTTCTTTGACGTAGTCTGTATTATAATCGTATAAATTAATGCGGGTGAATTGAATTCTGGCAATTAGAAGAAAAAAACAACGATGGATTCTTTAAAATCGATGTACACGCCCAAACAATAAGAAGTGGTCGTAAAAAAAGACAAGATTTTTATTTTACTTTTTTTAATTAAATAAAGTTACAAATGTAAAAACCTAATAACGAGTGTGACCTCCTCACTTTTCACGATGTTTTTAATAACGTTTTGAGGAATACGTTCCCACTCTTCTGCAATGACTCTTTTTAGCTCCCTGATGTTTTGTGGACCAGGTTGCACTGATCTTACCAGTCTCTTTAGAACATCCCAGACATGCCCAATTGGATTGAGGTCAGGACTTCGAGCTGGCCAATCTAAACAACGGATCCCAACTCCTTGCATGTACGCTTCCACGTCGCCAGAACGGTGCGGGCGAGCATTGTCGTCCATAAAAATTGAATCTTCCAAGTGCAGTCAATGTGGGTTGTGCATTTATGAAATTAGGACTTCCATTATGTACCGTTGTGCGCTCCGTCGAATTAATTGCTGCCCAAAACATAACGGAGTCTCCGCCATAAGGAGTGATTTCTTCGAAACACACTTGTGCATGGCGTTCCCGTGGTCTTCGTAGCACTCGCCGGCGTTAGTCCTCTTCACACAAAGAGATTCTAGCTTCATCAGAAAACAATACTTTATTCCAGTACAGTTTTAGAATAATCCACAAAAATCATTATTTTTATTTTATTAATTTTAAATTTGGAACGTAAAGAATCATGCCAGGATGCTTCAAATAACATGCCAATACATCGTCAAATTAATAAAACCTATTTCTAGTTCTTCTTCATTGAAGTAGAGAAAAAAATCTAAAGTGCCCGTTTTTTTTGCAAAAGAGTTTATTTATTTCGAAACAATCATCTGACTAGTCTTTTCCCAATTTTGTTGGGGTCGGCTTCCAGCCTCACCAGATGCAGCTAAATACAAAAAAAAACTTAACGCTGTTTATTTTTTTCATATTAGGTATTATTTTATTAGGGGTTTTAGACTACGCTTTAGGGGCAAATATTTTCGAGAGTTGACAACACTGGTATATGTCAAACTCGTTATAAAAAAATATTGTTTTGATCGGTGATTCCAGAGAGAATCGCTTGGAGTTTGGTTAGTTTTCTTTATTTAATGATATAATTCAGGCTTTTTAATCGAACAATTACAACATTTTCAAAACAAATCTTTCTGTGTCCAAAGAATAGTCTAATGAGTTCAAATATGGTTTACATTTCAAATGGTAGAGTTTTATTTCTTTAGGCACTGGTATTTATGCATATTTTTTCATGTTACTTCATTATTCAAGAGATAATTTTTTTTTTTCGCGTAAGAAAGATTTGTTTAGCAAGTGGACGTTAATTAAAAGAACTCATCCGTTATGCAACTTTCTTAGGTATAATGATATGATGAATGCTGGCACTAAAACAATAAGACTTGATTGCGTTTGTATGTTGTATGGCTCTAGATAGGGTGGGGTTATCAATCATCATCATCTGCCTAGCCTTTTCCCAACTATGTTGGGGTCGGCTTCCAGTCTAACCGGATGCAGCTGAATACCATTATTTTACATAGAGCGACTGCCTATCTGACCTCCACAACCCAGTAACTAACTATCAATAAACCATGGAAATAAATAAACAACTACGACCATATTAAAGTCAAAGTCAAAACATTTCAATTCAGTCAGTCAGTCAGTCCGAAAGATGAAGCTAATTGCTCGTTCCAAAACAGAGGTAGGCCTCTATGGAGAAGAGGGAGCAAGAAACTCCACGGCACTCTTTAAAATTACGTTTTTACAAAATCTTGGTTACAATATTCCTGTTGATTCTACATGTTAAAACAATGAAGATAAATATAAAACAGTGGTAAAAAATACTAAAAATAAAGATGTAAGCCATAGCATTTAAGAGATGACCAATCCCAACTGACAGCACTCGTTCACGAGCCAGACGCATGGATCAGCACCACCTAGCTCAACCATCATGAAGGGAGCCAAGTGATCCAACACACATGCCTCTATCAGCGAGACATTTGAGTGAGCATGACAAGCTCTCAACTGCCATGCTAACAAGTTACTATAATTTAAAAAATTCAAAATCACGACTGCAAAAATTGCACATATTTGTACTTTGTTTACTCGTCGTAAATTTAAACTGTACATGGCTGTCAGGCTGTCTATAAACGAATTATTATTTATATTTCTTAAAGAATTTTTGCAATGTTTGAAATTGAAAAAAAAACTATAAGAAAATTTTTTGGGGGCTTTTTCATAACAAGCAAATGTCACTTAAAATATAATTATATAATCTTATACATATAATGATCAAGTTAACTATTACAATCATGTTAAAATGACAATAGGGTCGGAATTGTGGAACAGCTCTAAAAAAATATAATGCAAAAATGAAAAATAGTACATAAATAGTAATAGTAGAAAATTGTATCAAAATTGATACCATTGCGAGAGAGAGAAAGATATATATATATAAGTTTTCCATCAGTAAAAATAAAACCAGCGCATGCTCAGCTCGAACATGAACGTCCACACATTGCAATGCATGCGACGAGCGCCGTGCACTACCCATACCTCGCAATGTCTATATTCACCTTAATATAACATTGTATCGAGTCTACTACATGAGTACTAACCGTCAAATCGCATATTCGGTGTGTCTAATTTCAATATTCGCCAAATACAGTACAGAGCAGTCCCCACCGTACTCAATGAGTTACGAAAAATAAATTGTTTATAGTTTATTGGTTGGTAATGTTAGTATAGATTTTGTTATACCGTGTAGAGATATTTCACCAGTGTCAAGTTGGTAGCTTGTGGTATAAAATCGATACACATAAATTCATAATTGGTTTTTATTTCTGTATGCTATGTTCCACCAAATCGGCCCTTTTTAAATTTTAAGTACATCTTAAAATTTAAAACTAATGAATAATTAAAATATATTTTATGGTAGTTGTCATTCTGGGGGTAAATATAAAAACCCATCCCCAAAACATATACTTCTTGATTTTTACAGGACCCAATATCGTTAAAATTCTATTTAAAAAAAAATACAATGAGAATATGGAAAGTCATGTACAGTTTAAATTTCATAAAAATACATAATATCAACAAAAAGTACAAAAAAAATACGTTCAGGGTTGTCACCCCCATCTTTCCCTTACTATAGGGGTTAGAGGTATGAAATTAATTGTATGGCTATTATAAATGAAGAACAATATTAAAAACAAGGTACAACACTTCTTTAGATGAGAGTGCAGTTTTCATATGCCTAACCCACTAGACCCTAAAGAGGAAACTTTATATAACTCCATTTTACTGCATTCACAGAATATTATATAAGTTATCCTTATTTAGAGTATATTGACTAGTAACCTATTCACTTAGCAGACTAGCAGAAAAACAAAAAAAATGTTCACCTCAGCAGCTGTACATCTAATGTACCCAGTTGTTAGCAAATGTGATTAGAATAGATAATACCGCGAAACGTTTTTTTTTTTTTGCAATTGTAAGTTATTAATTTGGTTGGGTATTTTACACATAACGGAACTGGATTGAACTTATCATATAATTACTGTCACAGGCAGATAAACTTAGGTAGTAATTCAAATTTTCTCTTGTATGTGATACTACTTGATACCATAAATATCACTCGATCAAGTGTAGCGAATGCATCATTTTTATTTATTTTCCACAGGTATATTGGCAATGATAAGTTTCATTCGCCGTAACCTGGTGAGCATTTCATTCCCAGTTTTAACTGCTACATTCATTTTTATTGACTGGAGTCACACCAAGAACTGGAAATTACTACAGAAAGAAGAGAATTGAGATGGCTATCTTCGGCATCACATTTCGTTATATCTGGTTTGTTGTACCAATAGCGGGCTTCATGGTAGGCAAATACTTGGATGATGAAGAAACTTTGCGAATGACTATGTACAGGGATAAGTCTGATCTCTATGCATGCGGACACAAGGAAGAAGACCCACCATCTTGGCCTACAAAGTTTTATGGATTTTAGTTATTATGTTTCAGATCTAATTAAATAGTTCTATTGGTCATATTTGGATTTGTTTCATTTATGAAGCCACCACGTCAAAATTGAAACATCTAGAATGTAATAAGTAGTGGTTATAATAATAAACCCTCCTCTATGGCTTTATAACTGAATGGCATGGCTTTCCTATTCATTGTCCAACAATGAACTGAAATGATACACCAAAAGAAAAACATGAGTGCACAAAAATACTAACTGAATGGATTAAACCACTTAGTTTTGAAGACACAGAGGATTTATTGTTTTAAATGCACATCACCATTAGTCTTATTCTTATGCTTTATCTCATTGACTCAATATCATTCTCTCAAACATTCACATACACAACATACACTTCCCCACGCACAAACAATTCCAGTCTTACAAGCACACTGCTAACTGTTAAAATATGTAACCCATTAAAGTATTTTTTTTTATTTGCATAATAATGCTAAAATAAAAAATAAACAAGTATTTTATAATAATAATAATGCATGGAAGAGTGGAGTTTCCCAATACGCTTAAAAGGAGTAAAGGAGGCTCCAATCACTACTAATGTGTATGATGGAAATTTGTTGATTCCAATAAACCTTTTCCATTTCCATTTTTTATTTTCAATCATGACACAGTGATATTATGGTAATTCAGAGAACGTTATTTTAACTCCAACTTAGTTTTTATCTTAACCGCTCAAGGCTCGGCCGTCATACCGGTATGACAGAACCGTAGAAAATCAATAATTGTGTCTATACATATATATATAATACATGGGACTTAATTAATTATAATTAAAATGGTAGGTAGTAAGTTAGGCAAAACCACAATTCACACACACGCCAGAATTGGAAAATGTCTCGTCATTTTATTGTTTATTAGTATTTATAATTAATCTGTCTTATTTTACTTGATAGAATCCGTAGTTCAAACATGATTGTTAAACTATATTTAAGCTTTATAGTTACCTATTTGTATGTATTCTTTTTTACGTCAACTTTAATAAAAATATGTTTTTTATATATTCTTTTATCCTACCTTTCGTGTTAATGGAGAAAAACGCGTCCCACGTTATTCATAAGCAGTTTGTAACTTACTTACTTCTACATCTACATTATGGATTACGCGGGAAGTCAAGTTAAAGTTTATCTAGGTACTTACCCGCAAGCAGTCAAACCCCCGCCCGCCTACCGGTCACATTCTTGTACTTGGCTGGCTGCCAGCCAAGCCACACAAGTAAACAATGCATCGATCATTCCTTGTCTTGTCCCTTTTCTGTATGTTGGCTCTTCTAACTGTCAATGTAAGATAATCGATAATTACAACGTAGGTTTGCAAGTGCAATTACAATCGTATGTTTTGTGAAAATGGTTGTTTAATCATGTTAAAAATATTTAAATATTTTAAATTAAAAATATTTCATTCAGGTACTTATTCATTGTACTTAGCTACAAGAATAATATTGTTGTATTAATGAATAATATTGTTGTGTTTGTTGTTATTGTTGTGGTAATACTCAGTGCTGCCAACATTTATCGAGTAAACTTTTTAATGCCCGCGAAAATACTTCATGATATTTTGTACTATCAATCAAATCTTAGGTATCAGTAACGCCTCGGTCGGTGCCACGGTATAATGTAAAAGATTTCATTCGCTCACTGGTTGAGGTCAAGCGCCAAATAGTATAATAATAATATTGGGGAAAGCCGCGCTCGCGTTTTGAAGTCGCAGTGTAACTGAGCAGGGGCAGACTGTCAGAGGCCCGGGGCGGAAAAACTAAATGAGAACCCCCGTTTTTTTTTTTCTTGTGGAAATCGTCATGTACTGCCTCCACCTCGGGGAAGGTGGAGGGGTGTGTCGGACGCTTACCGACTTAAACCCCGCGGTGTTCCTCCAATTACCTTTTGCCGGGGCACGGGGGCGCTCAGAGCATTCTTACGCACCCCGGCAGGTCATGACCCGCCACCACCACAAGGCGGGTCCCGTCACCCGGTGCGGCCGTCGCTCAGCGGCCTGTCCTGACCTCGCGCGCCTTACTCTCGCCCTGTCTCCGCAGGTCCGCAGGCCCCATCTCATGTTGGCCGGAGATCGTTGTGTGCCCTCCGGCGCCTGGTGCGTCTGGGACAACACGGGACTTACCGCCGCTATAGCGGCATGCCCTAAATGATAACCCCCTTCACCCCACACGACGTATTTTTAGAGTAGATTTCGTTAAAAACGGATTAACGTAAAAAATAAATCAAATTAATTTAAAAGGAATTCCCAGGGTACTGAACGCGTTCAGCATAAAAAAAAACAGTTACCTGCCATTTGTTAAAAGATCAGATAACTTAAACTGATAACAGTAAGGGCACCCACAGACTTACAATATTTCAAATTGGCTGACTAGCGAACACTCATGATCCAGAGACCATAGAAGGAGACGCCCCAGGCCTTCATGACCCCCATGACCCCTCCCCTGAATCCACCCTTGCTTGGAATGCAAAGGGTACTCGAAGGAACACGGATGGGTTTTAATCAGAGTAAAAGTCTGACACTCCCTTCCGCTCCGCCCAGAGCGGAAAGAGTTCTTTGATGATTTCCCATCCTTAAAAAAATATCTTCGATTTGGGCGGTGACAGTGTTGCTAGCGAGGTGACGTGTGGTCGAAAATGCGCATATTTGATATGCCCAACCTGACTCCAAAAAAATGTTGTACCTCTATTCATATTCCATTTCAGCCAATTATGAATTTGTAGCCACTGATCATCAACTCTGGCTCAAAATTTTGCATTTATGTCAAATAGTTCCATAAAATTTACATGTTGGACCCTCAGTTTTCACATAGAGGATTGAGAGCCCACCTATACCGACTAAACTATAAGGCGCCTTGCACACGGAGCAACAGTTGAGGCAACTGGCAACTAGCTGTAACATATAACATACATTTCAATTGGACTGCGCACACAGAGCAATTCGAGTTTCGAGTTACGGCAATCGTCAACAGTTTTCAGTTGCTGCAATCGTTGACTAATTTAGTTGCTAGTTGCCGCAACATGCAAGTTTTAAATATTGTACCGGTTTTTAAAGGTGTCGGTTTCCTCAACCGTCAATCGCAACGCGACAGGCGATTTCACACCCTCCCTCCCTCTCCGTATGCCCGCCCGGCAATGCCAGTGTCGCTACGGCAACGGCATACGGCAACTCGGCTATGAAAGTTGCTCACAAATTGCCAAAAAGTCGCGGCAACCGGCAACGTTATAGCAACTATCAACTTTTACAGGAAACTTTTTAAGAGTTGCCAGTTGCCTCAACTGTTGCTCCGTGTGCAAGGCGCCTAAACACTACAGACAACTGAGACAACAGAAAGGCTTGAATACAATCTTGGGGCCTGGCTGTTATGTTCAGAACGAAACGAAAAGAAGCGTCTCTTTTCGATCTGGCCGTGCCGTGTGTCTATTTTAAATAAAACGAATTCGATTCATACTTCATTTTTTATATTTTATATTCATTATTACATACATTTTTTTGCCATAGAATACCACACTATAAGGAATGGAGCCCATAAACCAACACCAAAGAAGACAGAGAAAAACACTGTCGCTACGTACCTGTAAAACAATAGCACTAAATATTATCCAGTGAATTTACGTTTGGTTGGTTGGATGGCTCGTAACGAACCTAAAATATACGACGAGTTACGACGAGTCTGACCAAAGAAAACAGATCACATGAAAGCGCGGCAGTTTTTAAAAAAAGACATGAATGGTAGTAAAATTAGACAGAAAATGCGCCTAATAATAATAATATAATTGGGAAAGTATCAATTCATTTTGTTCAGATTAAAGTTGGGAGATTTCAATTGCCGCCTTTTCATGTGGACATCTTTCGTTGGCCAGACACCATATGTAGCTTCTCCAGTTTAGGTTCTCCTACACTGGCCGCACACGGGCCACGCGCGACAGCCACAAATGCAGCCACCTGAAGCGGCAACCGTTTGCGGCCAGTCCAAATTATATCTATGAAAAGTACAGGAAATACGTCGGTGGTAGCGTTTATTGCTGTCGTGTGTGGCTCGTGTGCGGCCAGGCTTAGAAAACGCACTGCCGCCACCTGCGGGTGTCGCATACCAACAGGTGTCACCTAAATACGACTCACGAGGACACGCACAGTTGGATATACTCAAAATGTGTGTGGATAGGTCGGTGTAGCAGAAAATAGTAGTATTATTTATTTTAGGTGTAGTAAGCAGGCAATACTAGTCCGTTTAGCTATGAAAACGTATTATTCAAGACGGTCCGTCTTCCCTCAACAACCCTTGTGGTAACGAAAAAAAGAAACTCTAACCTATTTAATATACGAAACGGCATATTGTCAAATGGTTGTGGAGGGCCCTCTTGAGGACAGCAATGAGTCCCACATTTTATTATTCGTCCAGGTGTACGCACATATCTTATAACACTTCTTCCTCGCAAAGTACCTGAAATTAAAGATCGTAAGCCAATCATATCACTTATTTATACCTTTGAAAATAATCAACAAATTATTTTTATTTTTTAAGTACTATGACTGCAGACAAATGCGATGATACAATTGTAAAACTCGTGAACCCTGCTGTGAAATGTCATGAAAAATATGACATTCGACGTTCTATTGTTTTAAAAAGGTAGGTATGATTTATTATGTTTTAAATCATGTTTTGGCTGCCTTTGTTTACTTATTGACCTGTGTAGATTCAAAAGAACACCAAACACTTTATAGCAAACAGGATTAATCAATCAAATAAAATGGAACCTAGTATTATCAATCGCAACGAGTGTGTGCATTAGAATGCAGTAGTTTTACCATTGCACATACCGTTTCCATGACTGTTGACCATAGAAGATTTTACGTCAAAGTCAAAATGACAATGACAGTTTGTAAACCCATCTGGACTAGGTATTTATCCTAACCTGTCTCACTCCTGAAAGGCTGAAAATAGAAAAAATGAATAATAAAATTACTGCATAATTTACTTAAAAAAATAAAGAAACCAATGCATGTATTTAAAAATGCTTTCAATTAAACGATTACCGACATTATCTGCCTCTAAAATACAACCAAAACAAAACTTTCTTCTCAGAAATGTTGTTGAGAGGCAAATAAATAAACAGTGCCAGAATGATTTAGTGAATATTTGCAGATCTTTCTCTGTGTTACACAATCTAACGAGTAAATCGAGGAGTCCGGTAAGATGACGATTTTTATAATAAGATTAATATCATGGGTCATTTACCTGTTAATTCCCTATAGAAAAAAATACATTAAAAAACATTACCTAATGGTGAAAACGTTTATCATTTTGGGTAATTTTCTTATAAATGGTATTGTTTAAAAGGTTTTTCGTTTTGACCCAGTTAACTTGGCATTTAATGTTCATAGCTTCCTAAATAAAACTGTTAAAGTAAAATGCAATAATTCATTAATATGGGTCTAGGTATCATTTCGAGGCAAGCCCCAATAGTTGACGACAAACAACTACTTACTAACCAAACAATTGTTTACGAACCCATTTCATCTAAACTTACATACAGTACAATACATGTAATACAATAAAAATGTTGTGTAATCTTACATGCAAGATTATTACGACATAAATTCCTAATATTACTTGTTTTTACCACATATAAATATAAATAGATAACTATAGTTCGAAAATAATGACATTCATTCTGATATTTACAATTATATACTTCAAACCCATGCACATGGTCACTGCAGGGTTGTGCTGTGTAAAGTAGAAATGTATGCATGCGTTCACTGCACAGTTGCAGTGCCTTGAGAAAGGTCTAATTGAGGCTCTAAAATAATAATTAAAAAAAAAATTGGTCTTTTGTAATGACAACCCCCTTTCAGACCCCCTTTTTCATACAGCTCGCTGACAGACAGGTGGACAGCAGAAGCTTAGTAATAGAGTCCCATTAGCTCCCATCGGGTACAAATCCCTAACAAGAAAGTTTAACAATATATGGTCTAGTGACATTAACCCGTTGAATGTGGGCGAACATTCTCTACGCCAAACGCAAGTGCGGCTAGCTACCACTGTTCATGTGTTCGCTGTAGAATAACACATATGTTTGTGTGTGCGCCGCATTTGCGTTTTTAGTCGAAACACAATGTGTGTTTTCCTGCAGTCAATGGGTTACTCTGTGAACATCAGTTACTGAATGAATGCAGATGTGATGTTATGCTCTTTTAATGGTGAGCTGTGCTTTATGTGAGCTAGAGCAGAGTATGAGTGGGAGCAAACTTGAAAGAGACAGATATTACATCTTAACTCACATGCACACTTACATTTATGTAATCCTTTTCGCTGTCCACATTGTCATTGTCAGATAGTAAAAGTGTTAACTAGTTGACCCATATTTTGCTATGTTTTTCAAATTTCATTGTGTTGTCTCTTTTACAGCAACTGCGCCATTTCAATGCAGAATACAAAGCAGCTTGTGCTCTAATCAAGAGGTCTAATTTACCGAGTATAAATTTATTATTCAACAACAATGTCCGAGGATTCCATTCTACTCCCCCGAATAAAAGGAAAACGGAAAATGAAGAGCGGGTATGTTCCTATGGTGACAGTAGCTGATTTTTCCAAATTACACATAATAATCAAATTCAAAAGGTCATGGGTAGCTGAGTTTTGGAGACACCAGTCCTGCTATTTTAATCTTTATGATGTTAGCAATAAAGTATTCATAAAGTTTATATAGGGTGTAAAAAGACAAATCATATACGCACAACCGCATACTCCATAATACTGTTGTGTCGAAAGCCACCCATAACATATACTAGGATGTGACCAATGGTCCTAATAAATATAATTTATCCCAAAACGGACCTAGCATAAAGATCTTCTTATTTGCTCATTTCCTTTTTTTTTATTTATTTTCTAGGATGAGAAACAAAAAAAGAAGAAAAACGAAGAAATGTCGTCACTTATGTTGAAGGCTGCCTTCTGGATGCTAACTACTTGCTTTCTGATCATCATGAGCTCACTTGTTATACCAGGAGGCGACAACAGTCAAACCGAGGTATATTCATATTTAATTAATTAAATATTCAGTAATAAATTGATGTGATGATCATCATTAATGTTGGCTACTTGCCAGATGTAGACCCGCATTGGGGGGTTCTATAATTATATAATTTATGAGGCTGAAGAGTTTTTTGTTTGTTTGTTGGTTTTAACACGCTAATCTCTGGATTACTGGTGAAACTAGCAACTTGGATTTGAAAATTCCTAATTGTATATGATAGCCAGATTTATGAGGAATTGTATAGGCTATTATAACATAACGCTAGGTCCCACGGAGGCGGAGTAGTAACCAAAGACTTAACTGAACATAGGTAAAACTGCAGGGCATAGTTAGTTTGTTATATTCGTCAATGCACACATAAATAAAAATTTCAGTTCTGCCCTGCAGCAGGACAGGTACAACAGCTTTTAATTTTAATTTATTTCATTATAAAATAAAGAAAAGTGCACACCTACTTTGCTTGTTGGTAATTTCTTTTAATCATCTTTCAGATGATACGCTATGTGTCATGGAATGAGTTCGTTTACACCATGCTGGCTAAGGGTGAGGTCGAAGAGCTAATTGTGAGACCTGACCTGGAAGTGGTGACAATCATACTACATGAAGGTGCCATCATCAAAGGGAAACGCGTAAGTATTGAAATTTTGTTGTTGTTAAATTGTAAATACTGCTTTTACTTGATAACATTGAGTGCAAAGTAAGTGTCTCAGTAGCAGAACTTGATTTGTGGCGAAAGGCCCTCCGCATATTACATGGGACTAACACAATTGGGTATTTGACACCCAATAATAAAATTTATAAGTGAAATTAGTTTTTTTGTTGCCTTGAAATCAATAAAATAGTCAAACAATTGAGTTTGTAAAATGGCGACATCACCTTTTATAATATAGGTCATATTAACCTTTTAAACGCCAGAGTATAAACGTATCGCCGTACCCCTGACGCCAGGCCACTTTTTCTGTCAAATGACCTTCATAAGGAACACGGATTCCTAAACTTGATTAAATTGTTTATTTCATAATTTAGTGCGACGTGTATTTTGTCATATATTTGTGACGTTGGCGTCCAGGGTAAGATTTCTTTTGTCACATATATGTGACAATGGCGTTCAAAAGGTTAATAATGAACAATAATTTTTCTATATCTATTATTTTGCAGTCCAATCATCGAGTGTTTCACATGAACGTGGGTGACATTCATCGCTTTGAAGAGAAACTCCGAGATACAGAGAAGAATTTAGGTGTTAAAGAAGGTAAGGCAGACCAAACCTTACTAATATTCGTTCTTAAAGTATGGATCGAGACCTACTGGTGGGTTGCGAGGGAGTATTGGGTGGATCCTAAACACTTCTTTATTTATATTTCTGTGGCATAACTAAAAGGCATGACGTATGACAAGGCTTGACATAAAAGGGGTATAATTTATGCCACTTTTTCTTTCATATAAACCAAGAGGTGAGTCCCGAATTTGGATCTTGTCAAGTGTGTGTACACTTAATAATTTGCCACATTCAATTTTCGTTTTAAAAGCAGGAGGTTAGAGTATTAATTCGGTGTTTAGTGGTTTAAACTCTGTTTGTTGTACGCAGGTGTTCGCGTGTTATACGATAGAAATGGTAGCATAGCCGGCAAGGTGATAACAACGCTGCTGCTTGTCGCTGTCATACTGTCCTTCCTTTACTCCTCTAAAACAATGAGGATGAACATCAACCTTGGAGGGTTTGTAAGTATTTTCCTTTTTCTTTATTATCGAGTAGCACTCTCCCCTCGACTTCGATCGCGTGATTTTTCTTACGGTCCCTTAATTTTTTGATAAATAAATTTAGCCTGTAGCACTAAGTGATAGCGTTGCTTCCAATTTGTTAAAGAATTTTCATAATCGGTTCAGAGATTACCCCTACAACCTCACTCCCTCAAATTTTGCCTCTTTATAATATACTATAGATACAACAGCCTTGCGTAGGGCTCTGTTAATGTATGCGTTTGGTGCCGGACTGCTGCAGCGCTAGGGCACTGCGGGTGCCTAACTGCACATGGACGGTTGCCTTTTTTACAAAGTTTTATTTACTTTCATCTGTCCACTTTAGTCTGTGGGTAATCAAATCTTACAAGTTGAAATTGAGCCACTTTCCGATGTTCGATTGAGCTGAAATTTTAGATGTGATTTTTCGTAAATGGGCAATTTAGATGAGGCGAAAGGAGTATGTAAGGATCGTAGCAGGTGGCGTTCTGTGGTTTCTGCCTACCCCCGTGGGAAAAGGGCCCGATTTTATGTATGTATGTACGTGCAATTTGCATGACAATGCAATATTAATGATGTCACAGAGTCACACTAGTCTGATGACGGAAAGTGGCTGTAGGCACTTAATCAAATCGTACAAGGTTTTAACGTACTTTCCGGTGTTTGATTACGGATTAATAATGGCAATACTGTCACATCTTCTAAGATGGTACGGAATCCTTTGCGTGCGGCTCCAACTTGCATTTGACCAATTTTCTATTTCATACGTCCTTTTTTTTTCAGAATCAGCTGGGCCGGGCAAAGTTCACTCTAGTAGATTCCATGAGTGGCCAGGGCAGAGGTGTCAAGTTTGAGGATGTGGCCGGACTTCGAGAAGCCAAGACCGAAGTCATGGAGTTTGTGGACTACCTCAAGAGACCTGAACATTACAAAAGCTTGGGAGCTAGGGTAAGTACTATGATGAATAGGTTCAATCTATCCAGAAACACTCATCATTCACATATGATTACTTATTGTATTATATTTTCCCCGTATCTCATGCACGAGGGTCCGGGGCCGAGCCAGTACCTATGTGATATTTTTTTCATTTCATAATTGTACTTTTTAAGTTTATCTTCGGTCTTCACTGTATGACCTATAAGTAGTTGTTCCAGGTCTGGTTGTTAGTGTATATTAGTTTATATGTTTGTAAACGTACTCCCGAAATAGGAAAACTTCGTAGAGCAGACCAAGGTTTAAAAAAAGAAAACTATACTAATATTTTTAGAAGGTTAAAGATACATATTTAACATATAAAAAGATTATATCGGAACAGCTACCTGTGAGCCATACGAATATTAGTTCCGTACAGTAATCGAACTAGCGACACGTAGCGTAGCAGCCTGTCGCTCAGTCGCTACTTCAACCTTAACGTCTGTGTGTATCCCTTTGATGAATACAAGCGTGATGGTGCAGACTCGAGATAGCTGTGTTTGTGTGTTCCTATAAGAAGAAAATAAAATAAGGATATTACTTTTATTAACAATAATTAACTATTCTTATATTCCACATCTTAAATGCGACTTTTTAAAGTTTTATTTAAAATAAACCATTTTTATCATTTATTCCTTACACAAAATCGTTTACTACCCCAACACTAGCTTGGTTATGGTAACATAATTTTTCTTTGAACTGTCAAGTTACTAAATAGAATTTAAAGTCGAGATTTAGTTTAGTTGAAGACGCTTATATAAAAATTATTTAGTTACGCTTTATACAATTAATTAATTAATATTTTTTTGGTATTTACAGGTCCCGAAAGGTGCGCTTCTGTTGGGTCCACCGGGCTGTGGCAAGACTCTGTTGGCGAAGGCAGTAGCGACTGAAGCTAACGTACCGTTCTTGTCTATGAACGGTTCAGAGTTCATAGAGATGATTGGCGGCCTTGGAGCAGCTAGAGTCAGGTGATTGAACATTATATTAATAGGAATGCTCTCAGTAATCCTAAGACATATGCTCGAAATTCAAATTTATTATGTTTTTATGTCAAAGTCATATCATTAATTTCAATTAGGCATTTTGGAAGGGGCAACTAGATTCAATTCCTTTTTTTTTAATGACTTTCAAAGGAATGAACAAATTAATGTTCATACACATACATATCACAAAAACACGCTGGAAAGACCTGAATTCCCCCTATGTGAAGAAATGCAGAAGACACCCGTCTTCTGCATTTCTAACTTTGCCATTCCAGAGATCTATTCAAGGAAGCTCTTTCCCGGGCCCCCTGCATCATCTACATAGATGAAATGGACGCTGTGGGCCGGGCCCGGTCCTCGGGGCCCACCTCGTTCGGTCCGGGAGGCGGGGAGGGAGAGCAGACCCTCAACCAACTTCTTGTGGAGATGGACGGTATGAAGAGTCGCGAGGGGGTTGTGGTGCTAGCGTCTACCAATAGGGCTGATGTACTTGATAAGGTAATGTTGTTTATTTTTTATTGGTTTATTTGTTTATAACATAAATAGGTTGGTAGAGATAAACTACTATAAGTTGACCTCCCCACCATATTACCATTTCAATGTGTGTAGTCACATTCGTATGAAAGAGTTTGTATGTACTTGTGAGTAATCGTCTTCAGTAGCAGGCTAGGATATATGTTTGTCAACTAATCATAAATAGCCGACCGCGCAAGACGACGCACTTGTCATTTTTATAGAGAATGTCAGTGCAGCCCCATAGTAATAATAATGAGTAATTTTTGACGACGCTAGTCGAGCAACAAATCGCTGATTTGTTTTTGTTTCGAGAGCCGTTTCAATACACACTCATGCGTGGTCAGTCTTTTTAATACTATTACAAACACTTTCAAATGTTTTGAATTGTGGATGGGCGCGTCATGTTACTGTAGTTTATCTCTAATAATAGGTTAGTTACTTATACTTACAGTTTGCACCAGCCATACATTGGCTAATAATGATGTAACTCAATTACTAAACATAAAACATACAATTTAACAGAATTACAGTAGATGACAAAAAATTTGATAAGTATTAGATTAGTTTAGTAAGATAAAAATTGAAATAATGCTGAGGTGTAATAAAATGTATGTTGTATTTAGTTATTTTGATCAAGGAGCCATTATTGGGTACTTTACACCACCAATCACTTGAGATACTTTTTATGAACTCCCAAAACGCGATTCCCCCATATTATGATATGTATGGCAATAGTATACAATGACGTCATTTGCCAACTCAATTGATTACTTATTTATTGATTTCAAAGCAACAAAATATCTAATTTAACAGTTAATTAAAAAAAAAAACCAGGGTTTAGAAAAGATGTGTCTCACAACCAATCAGCTTGCGTCATTTTGACAGCTCAGCGCTTAGCTTCAGCACAATACAATTTGCTATTGGTTAATTACGAGACATCTCCTCTCGTCTTCACTTCGGTGGAGTTTCGCCCTTATAATTATTAGTGTTTTTTTAAGAAGTAATGTCTTGAAATTGTGTCAATGGTGTCAAGTACCCAATTCCATACACACTATTAGGACTGATTTAACTAACATAAAACATCTGTACTACTGCTGTCAGCCGCTACAGCCCACTACTGGGCAAAGACCTCTCCCATGACTCCCAGTTCTTTGTGTCCCTCAGGCCCTCCTGCGTCCCGGACGTTTCGACCGCCACATCCTGATCGACTTGCCGACGTTGGCTGAGCGTGAGGAAATCTTCATCAGGCATCTCAAAAATATTGTTTTGGAAGAATTACCAGATATCTATGTAAAAAGGTAACATTTTAGAAGTGTAGTGCTGGCAAAGAATCTTATAATATGAAAAGGGGTCATTGTACTCCCTGAAATGGTGAAAAAAAAAAATCTGCTGTGTCACACAAATATGTTCGCTTAACGTCTTTTTGTGTAGTTCGTTTTCGTTGTAGTAGTATAATTAGTACAATGACCTCAGTCCAAGATTTTGATCATACGTGGGTTAAAAATCCTACTATAAAAATAATGGCTGTGAAACGACTTCGCTTTGTCATGATTTTTTTCAATGTTGTAATAGTTATTTCTACTTTTCGGGACTGAGACAAATCCAACAAATCAATGATAATAAAAATCGGTCCAGCCGTCCGTTTTTTAGTTATAATTGGTGTAAATAACCCGACTTTGTTTTATGTTTATAGATATAGCTTTTTAATATGACTTAATTAATGGTGTGAAATATCAATTATGTTGAATTATTAATTATATTTTAAATAATTTCCAGGCTCGCATACCTGACTCCTGGGTTCAGTGGCGCGGATATAGCGAACGTATGCAACGAGGCAGCCTTGCATGCGGCCAGACACAAGCAGACCATAGTGCGACATACCGACCTGGAGTACGCAGTCGAAAGAGTTGTCGGTACGTAATAAAATAATTATTAAAAAAATGAATCGTAAATAATAATATCAACTTGTTGCATGCTGATTAATTATTGTAAACTGCATGAAAAAAATGAGAAAGATTATTCCTAGCTTATTTATTATTATTATTATCATCACCTTTATTCATTTTACAATACATATAAATTACATTTTTAAATATTTATATAAAATTAAAAAAAATATATGTATATAAAATAGTAGTAACAGTATTATTATAATAAACTAATTACTCCAAACAACTTGGGGGCAAGTGGAAAATTGACACCACCAGTCAATTATATACTTTTTATGACCTGTCCCTTACGTACTTGTATGACGAGATGTATGAACGTGGATGAGGCGAAAGGAGTATGTAAGGATCGTAGCAGGAGGCGTTCTGTGGTTTCTGCCTACCCCCATAGGAAAAAAGCGTGAGTTTATTATGTATGTATGACCTGTCAAAATGCCATTCCCCCCATATATTTTGTATGACCAACTTAATCGATTAACTATTTATTGATTTCAAAGTAAGATTAAATCTAATTATACTATTAATTGAAAATTAATTGCAATTAAAAATAAATGCTTTTTTTTAAGTAGTTGTGTCTTGCACTTATTGGGTTAGTTATGTCAATCGGTAATGATCAGTACCGACCTGTCCGTACATGTAACCTGCTTCTCTATGTTAGCACCCTTGGGCATTTTCTACCAGTCTACCTTAGGGTGATGCAGAGACAAAACGTAGTAGGTGCACAGGTACACAAATAAACAGTTACACAAAATACAATTCCACCATTTACGTTCCAGGGGGTACAGAGAAGCGCAGTCACGCGATGTCACCAGCAGAGAAGCGAGTGGTGGCGTATCACGAGGCGGGGCACGCGCTGGCCGGCTGGTTGTTAGAGCATACAGACGCGTTGCTGAAGGTTACCATAGTCCCTCGCACCAATATGGCGCTGGGCTTCGCGCAGTACACCACCTCCGACCAGAAGCTTTATAACAAAGAAGAGGTGAGAAATCTTCTAGCAGTTACTAGACAGCGGTCATTGGTCTTAAGTACACTTTATTTTATTTAGTTAAATACTTTTTGTTTAATTTTTAAATTATTTTTTTACTTTTAGGCGCTCGTACTTTAATTTGCACCTACCATGTTATCTCTTCACCACCTTTGGTTGACTGTTAGAGAATGCCTAAGGCATTAAGTCCGCCTTTGTACTTTGTTGCATAAAGTTTAAATAAATAAATTGGTCTCTAATTGAAAATTGGAATTGATTTATATTTCTGCCTTAGGGATAGTAGAATTCTTAAGCAATTTTCATTGATTAATTAAAAATGTACTTACAAGCGACAGTAATAAAGTCGAAAACTACGTAATATCCTAGAAAATTTAAATGCTGCACACGGAGTTATGTCTTACATGCCATTTTAAACTATTTGATGTTGTAATATGACTAGCTTCCGCTCACGACTTCGATCGCGTGGTCTTTTTCATCCGTCTTTGGTTAAACTGGCATAGAGTGACACAATTCATCATCATCATATCAGCCGAAAGACTTTCACTGCTGGACATAAGCCTGTCTTAAAGATATCCCTAATGACCGGTCCTGCGGTATCCGCATCCAGCTGTTCGTTTTTTATTTTATTTTATTTGTTCCTATTACATAATAAATAATAAATATTATAAATGTGAAAGTTTGTGAAGATGTTTAGATGTTTGTTACTCAATCGCGCATAAACAGATTTTGATGAAAATTGGCACATAGATAGATCTTTTCCTGGATGTACACTTTTATCCCGGTAATTTGTTCCCTTGGGATAATAGTTCCGCTTACTTGACTTTTACGCAGACAAAGCCGCGGGCAGATGCTAGTTACTAATAAATATACTTGTTGGATGTGGGATGTGGTGATGTGCGCGTGCACTTGTACTTTATAATTGTTTTGTTTTCAGTTATTCGACCGCATGTGCATGGCGCTGGGCGGACGCGCTGCCGAGGTCATCACCTTCAACTCCATCACCAGCGGTGCACAGAATGACCTCGAGAAAGTCACCAAGATAGCCTATGCACAGGTATCAATAATAATAATACCAGCCTTTGTTTCAGCCTTTGTTGCTTGTTTAACTGAGCATTTTAGTTTCTCTCACCTCGTCGTCGATAGTCCTGAGGCGTTCGCTTTATTTTTGTTTACTCGTAGTGAGAGTTGAAAACCCCAATTCGCATAAGAAGGGTTCTACCTCCTAGCGGTTTACCTCGGGCAACGGCACCACAGGCTTGCCTGTGGAACGGCTGAACGATCCCACCTAAACGGTGGTAGTAGGCACCGCAACGAGCCGCCTGGCTCGATACCACCATCCCACCAGAGTCCGAGCAGCTTTCTGTTTATCATCGGTGTGCGGGAGTGCCAGTGCTTTTGAGGGAGAAGGAAGTGTTAGTTGCGCTGTACCGGTACCTATCTTTGTCACTGGGCAAGTCTTGTACGTCAGCGATGATATTTGTTGTAGCTTTGACACAATAAGACGAGTATGGCGATACGAATCAGCAGATTGGCATGAGATGTGGCCGTTTTTGCGCCTTATCCATGGTAGCAAGTGTGTTTCTCTTCCCCCTCATGCTGTGCTGACTTGATCGCGTACGTGATTCGACAGGGAATGGAGTTCTTTATACCATTCCGACATTCCGCTCGGTCACAAATCCCGGCTTCGGTATAATGCAGAATGCGCCCACTCTGAGGCCCGAAACGAGTTTGCCTACCAAGATTGAATCAAGGCCCGCGATAGAAAAGTTAGAGCATGGAGGGTTCGCGCGAAGAAAAGAGCCTTACATTCTGCCACCAAGTTCTGCATTCTGCCCATGTCGGACATATCGGGGCGAAACTAGCAACGCATCATCCGGGTAGTAACCAGTTCTACTCCAGGTGTCGAATGCTGAAACCTGATGGGTCGCTGGGTCACTGTGCCATTGAGAAAGCAAATTTATTTGCATCTCTCTGCAAGCAGTTCCGTCTGGACGCTGGCTTTAAGCAACCACTCATTATACTGTCTCTCGTTGTGACTCTTCCTTGCCGGTAATCGCAGTTCACATCAAAGATGTCCGAAGAGTATTATTCAGTCTAGACGTGAATAATGCCAGCAGGCCTAACAGCATTCCAGCGAGAGTGTTGAGGCAGTGTGCTTGAACTGTCTGCTGTGTTGACACGCCCGTACCGCCTCTCTTTCGAAAAAAGGAAGGTGCCAAAATCTGTGGCCAAAAGCTCATTGGCGACGAAAAGCTCTTGGATACCAAGCTTCACAGCTTGGCTCATCGCCGCAAGGTTGCATGCTCTTCGGTCTTCTACAGATTGTACTGCTGTGAGTGTGCCCAAGAACTTAAAGACCTCATCTCACTGCCCCCTTCCACGATTGGATATCTAGACGCACAGCAAATTAACATCCCTACCTGTGGCTATTCCACCTATTCGCACCAAGCGTTTCCAAATGTCTTTTAGAATGCGCACAGCAAGGGAGTGGAACTCTGTGCCTGTGTCTGTATTGCAGAACAGGCTTTTTCTGGGTAAGCTCACTCCATCGTAAACTTTGTCTATGTCACTTCTGACCTAGACAGAGTCCTAGTCCAGAGACCTAGTAGAGGAGGTCCTAGTAAATGTTAAAAAAGTAGCAATAGCACGCTTTGTAAGCAGTGGAGACTCATTTTTTATATGTAGGTATTATATGTATCTTACAATTTTCTCAACAAACGCATTTTTTTCGCAGCAAACCAACTTACTACTGTGGCTGTGGTGTCTACGGTACACCAGTGTGCCGCGGCACACTGCTATAGACAACGTTAATTCTATCATGTCTAAAATCTCTTATTTCTTACGCAGGTCAGAGTCTATGGCATGTCGAAAAAAGTGGGGCTGGTATCTTTCCCTGATCTGAAGGCACACGGCAAGAGTCCGTTTAGTAAAACACTGAAGAACCTCATGGATCTTGAAGCGAGGAAGCTGATTGGTGAAGCGTACTTCAGGACCGAGAAGCTGTTGAAAGATAACGAAGATAAACTTGTTATGGTGAGTCAGTGATATTAAAAGTGTTAATAAAAATAGGCTACTTCATCTGCGAAATCTCAGAAAGAAAGAAAAAATGAAAACTGACAGTTTTGAGTTTCAAATGTGAATATTTCTTTCAGTTGGCTGAGGAGCTTCTGAAACGAGAAACTTTAAACTTCCAAGATATCGAACGTATTCTGGGACCGTCGCCGTTCCCGCGCAAGAAGTTCATCGAACCCGTTGAGTTTGAGACAAATCTGAAGGGTTTGGAGACAGCAGCTTTGCCTGATACCACCACGCCGATCGGTGCTCCATCAGCGCCTAAAAACACCCCCATTTGAATGTATATAGTAGATTGTTTGTTTTAAGTTTATTAAAAAAAACGTAAATTAAATCATGTTAGTAAGATGTTTCGTTTTATTTATGAACTACTCACGTTTTATTTATTAGCACTCTCCCCGCGACTTCGTTTGCGTGATTTTTCTTACGGATCTCCATTTCTACACGACTGCCCCAAAAAAAGGAGTGTTATGTGTTCAGGGTTAATGTAGGTATGTATGTATGTGAGTTTCTTTATTCCACCATAACATGTGAACCAATTTAGATGTATGGGGTATCGTTACAATCCTTGCAACGTTCCGAGTAACATAGGCTAGTAAAAAATAAAAAGAAACTGGTGTGGTCATTTTAAAACGTAAAATAATACCAGCCTCAATTTTCCCGTCTAGAATTTGACAAGTAGATTCAAAAAAATATACAACACTGTAAATAAAAAACGTCGTAAAAAAAATCTGAAGAGTAAACAAAGTACAAATATGTGCCATTTTTGCAGTCGTGTTTTTTTTTTTATTTATTTAAAGTAGCTTGTTTTTATAATAAAATATAGCACTCAGTGTTAACGTAGCTTCCAATTTTAAAAATAAATTTTCATTTCAAAATCTGTTTAATAGATCCACAGAAGTGATTTACAACCTCTACAGTCTCACAAACTTTACCTCTATATAATATTCGTATAGAATATAATAAAGGATGAATCTGAATTCTGAAGGAAAAGTAGGCTTTTATCTCTCTGACAGAGAAATGCAATTCCTCACTTCTCGTTTTCTTGGTTTTATTAGATCGTTTTACCGATCTTTCAAAAATTGTGATCTCTTACTGTAATTGCGATAAGGCACTGGCGGTTTGTACCTTTGTACTGGCGCAAGTACTAACCTGCGAGGGTATTTATACAGCTCTCGGTAACGAAACCATAGCGCGATTCAGGATTCGCGCTCCCAACGCCATCTAGTAGATATTTTCATTAAACATTTAGACAAAATAAAAATATTATTACGAAATATGGCAATATTCAAAGGTTAAATGAAATGAAAAAATAAAAAAATGTTAATCAAATCAAATACCTATAACAATACATAGGCTGAGGGGCACAATATTGAAAAAAACGTTTGTTAATTTTAATGTTCATTGTATGTTTTCGTCAACTATGGGCACATTTTAAAAGTATTATTCTGTTTGAAAGTGTGTTACTCCTGAGGTGGTCCTATTGGACAATTTTATTTCGTAAATATATCATGTTGACCTTCGAGAATAGACAATCATTGGCGCAAAGCAAAATCCAAGACAAAACCCAGCTTCGCTAACGGATCTGTAAAGTCAAAGCATAATTGATGAGATAAGAAAGCATAGCTCATAAAAATTATGCATACTTCTTTCTACTAAAACAAGCTAACCCACAACGTACTTTACTCACTTTCGTTCAAGTGTTACGGCTGTTTTTAAATTTATGTCAGTTTTACAGGATAATGTAGGTATGCATGTTTGTTTATATGTGTCTACAAGTTAAGATTTTCACAATTTCAGTTTTAAAGAGACAAAAAAAGAGACGAATGACCGATGCCACGACGGGGGCGGTGCGGGTGAGAAATGGAAATGGGTAAGTAAATGGCAGTACCTAAACTATATTACATACATAACATAACATCACGCCTGTAATCCCCGAAGGGTTAGGCAGAGGTGTACCCATTAGTACACCCATATTTCGCAAGTTATGTTTTTAGTACCATGTAATAGGGGGCGAGCCTATTGCCATCAACCGGGCACAAATCCAGACTCCGAGGCTGTTACTGAAAAATTCTTGATGGAAAAACCCAATAACACTTTGCCCGACCTGGGAATCGAACCCAAGACCTCATGCACAGCAGTCGCGCTTACGTCCACTAGACCAACGAGGAAGTCAAACTATATTATGTAGGTATATTTTATTAATTTTGTACTACAAGCTGACCCACCCACGCGTAACTGTGACCCAAGCTTTGCATTCAAAAAATATAAAGACCAATAATTGAGATAAAAACTATCCTATCTTTCAAGTTGGAACAAACTGCACACGGTGTGCAAATTTGATTAAAATCGGTTAAGTAGTTTAGGAGTCCTTCTCGGACAAACAACTCGACGCGTAATTTATACATAGATAAGGTATGTATCAGTCATACCTACTATAAGTAGGTATTCAATTATAGATAGATTACACTATTTTACGTATGGAACTGGAGAGCCATAAACACATAAACAGCCGCATGTGGGTCGCGAGCCGCAGGTTGCCGACCTCTGCCCTAGGTCCCTCTAGGCAACGCTCGTCCTTGGGCTACTTTAGTCTTTTCTAACTCACTCACACACTCTTTTTTCAGAGTTCGGTACCAGATGGGTGCTAACAGGACTCTATTAGCTAAGCCTAAGCCTCCGCTGTCCGTCCGTCTGTCAGTCAGCGGGCTGTGTCTCATGAACCGTTATAGCTAGACAGTTGATTTTTTTACCGAATGTGCATTCCTATACCATTTAAAAAGTTAGAAACGAAAGGGTCCCATACAAGAGACCTAAGCAATCTGATAGCAATTCTTAAATATAAGTACTTTTAGTCGTTGTTCAAGTCGCTTGCCATAGGCACTAGCAGCCATTCAGACTCTTCCCTGTTTTTTTGCATTTTTGGCTTGATATGGTAATACTGATATCTACGATGGTGCGGAACCCTTCCTGCGAGTACATTATATGCTAGCGAAAAAATAAAATGTTCTTGTCTATCTGTTTGTTAAAGCTAAATTCGAAACGGCCGATCCAATTTTGATGGAGTAATAAGGCTACTTTTATTTGTAAACCCCGATAAATAACCGTCTTACGCAGACTAATTCCGGACATAAGCAATCATTCAACACCTGCAGTCTGTGGGTTAGGTATATAATTATGGCCATAAAACGCCCTGCGTACTGCGGTGCAATACAGCAACCCGTTCAGGATGCTGGAGGGGCTGCTACGGTTCGCTGAGGCGAGGATTTCAGGTTATCATTCGAAAACGGGATGCCTCAATGCGTGCTAGCTCCCACGGCCTCCTGAGCGCGCTGTGCGGTACGTGCGATTGCCCATGTTTGCGTCACTTGATAGCGACATCATACGCGTCTACGAGCGTGTGCTACATAGGAAGGTACTATGTGGATAATGTGAAGTTAGATTTAAGGTATTAAGATTACAATTATTATTTTCAAGGATATGAATATAAGTTTAATACTATTTATTAAAAAACAATATTATTTTTTAATGTTACTTTGTAATTTCTGTCTCTCTGCGCTGATCCGAGCGTTGAAAATTCAACAGTATGGAAGGCAAAGTAATATTCAAAAACATTGAAAGAATGGTGGTAGGCCCCCTGATCTGATTTAGAAATCTGATATAAATGTTATTATGTTGTTTGCTAGTTTCAAATAAAACAAGTTATTAAAAAAAAAAACTTTTATTTCATAAACAATTTAGTTATAAACTGTTAATTAATACACTCTGGGTACAGGAGGGACCCATTTTACTTCGTTGTCGTCCAAAGTCTTATCAATTACTGGCCGGTAAGAGATAGTAACTTTGCCGGAGCTCAGATCTATCATAGATAATGAGTGTTTCCTCCAGTGTTGATCGATTGGCTTCTTTTTCTGTAAGCAACAACATAGATACATAAGCACGGGCGCCCAAAGCTTACATACGTAAGCTTGGAGAGCAGAGGTTTTACTGATGAAATAATAGCACTAAGTGTGCCACCTTGGGTCTGAACGATTAGGTATCTATTTAAATGAAACTCAATCCGTCTTAATATAAAACAAAGTTTATACTTAAACCAGGACATTTCGATATAGAAGTTTATAATATAAAAATTCTAAAGTTTATCTTGGACATCACTGGCATCGGTGAAGGAAAACATCGTGACGAAACCTGGACTTACTGTTTCACTCAAACCATGTTAAAGGCCCTTGAGGCGGTTTAGAAACTCAGACACTAGGGTGTGTGGGGTCGTAAGACCTTATTGCCCACACGAAAAAGAAAGAAAAAGAAGAGAAGAAAGAAAGAAGGCTCAATAGTTTAAACCTGGTAAGCAAAGACTGTTTTATAGTAAGGCTTTGTATGTCCAGAAAGGTCAAGCAAACCAAATTAGTAGTGCCACTATTGAATAGATAATAGCCAACAAATCTTTCTCTGCCAAGTTACTTTTCAGGGTTCTGTACCCGAAGGGTGCTAACACGACTCTATTACTAAGCCTCCGCTGTCCGTCTGTCTGTCAGAGGGCTGTATCTCATGAACCGTTGAAAAAATAAATAGTTGAAAAAGAAAGGGTTTCCCAATAGAAGATGTAGAGATAAACTACAGTAACATGACGCGCCCTTCCACAATTCAAAACGTTTGAAAGTGTTTGTAATAGTATTAAAAAGACTCACAACGCATGTGTGTGTATTGAGACGGCTCTCGAAACAAAAACAAATCAGCGATTTGTTGCTCGACTAGCGGATTAAAAAATTACTTATTATTATAGCTGCACTGACGTTCTCTATGAAAATGACAGGTGCGTTGTCTTGCGCGGTCGGCTGTTTATGATTAGTTTACAAACAAATATCCTAGTCTGCTACTAAAGACGATTACTCACAACTACATACAAACTCTTTCATACGAATGTGACTACACACAATGAAATGGTAATATGGAGGGGAGCGTCAAGTTATAGTAGTTTATCTCTACACTATACTTGTTTGTAGGTATTATGGTTGTAGTGTTAGGAAGTTGAGTGTGACTAACATGTAATTAAGTTTAATTAACTGCACACTGTAAACCAAAAGTTTATTGATTTCAGGTTCAGTACACCGTAAAGTTTGGTGATTCTTACATACATATGTTACGCGTGTTAGTAAAGTGCACACTAAGTAGTGCTATATTGGTGCCGATTCCCTTGCTCACAAACTAGACTAAATTTAGAGAATTGACATCTCTTACTAACATACAGCAAAAGGAAAAGACGGTGACATTCCATGACATTGGTGCCGATTCGCTTGTTCACAAACTAGACTAAATTTAGAGAATTGACATCTCTTATTAACATACAGCGAAAGGAAAGGACGGTGACATTAAAGAACTAATTTAGCGATGTCAAATTAGTTTTGCCTTGAACTGTTCCGTATTTTTAATCCACACGTTTTAAGATGTCAACTATAACTGTATGGATGTGTCAGATGGACTAAATTTGACAGCTCTTATTTACATTAGTCTCTTTCTTATTTTATTGGACAGAAAAAGATGAAAATAGGCTAATTTTAGTTTAGTTTGTGACCAAGAGAATCGGCACCATTAAAGAACTAAGTTAGAGATGTCAAATTAGTTTTGCCTTGAACTTCTCCGTATTTTTAATCCACACGTTTTAAGATGTCATCTATAATTGTATGGATGTGTCAGATTGACTAAATTTGACAGCTCTTATTTACATTAGTCTCTTTCTTATTTTATTGGACAGAAAAAGATGGAAATAGTCTAATTTTAGTTTAGTTTGTGACCAAGGGAATCGGCACCATTGTTATGATAAATGAATCGGTCGATTGGCCTAGTCAGCATTATAATAAGTATTATGAATGTACGTGTTCCGTACACAAGAGACCTGTTTCTTTTTCGGTTTTTGGCTCGCGACTATAATGGCAATACTGTTAAATCTTCTAGGATGGTACGGAACCCTTCGTGTGCGAGTCCAACACGCAGTCGAAGGGTTTTCTTTTATTCTATATTCATATGGGTCAGGTAGAGACATAAAAAGAACATGTACCTGTTCTATATGTACCGTCAATAACAGAGATAAGTACCTATCCAGGGTCGTCAGATTTAGTTGAAGTTTTCTTAAAAACTAATGAATGTTTTCGATCGCAACTTAATTAATTAACTGTTCAATACCTACTTTTTAAAACTAAATTACATTTTTATCGGTTTCTAAGAAAACTTAAACTATATTTGACGACCCTGCATATCTCTTTTGCAGACTGTACTTTCGACGACTTTGTATTAGGCAAGTTGTGATTACACTTATCGCATATTAGTAGAGGAGACCGTGGAAGATCGACCTTGACCTAAATAACCGGTCCGCAACGGGGGCCACCCGCAAGTGAAAAAAAAAATAGAACATACATGGGGGTGGTTTGAATAGCCACCCTGTATTTAGTAACTTACATTATTACAATATTAGATTTTAATTATAAAAGATACATTTTGTAATAAACGAATAAATTCGTATTTTACATTTATCTGACGTTTATTCAATTTTTAGTCTTTATTCTTGGGGTGACACCACATTTATCCGCCCCGGGTGCCACCCATGCAAGCTACGCCACTGAGTGAACGTTCTATTTTGTGTTCATTTTTCGTCCATTCGGAGTGGAAGTGTTTGTTTTCGAATGCCAATATTAAACCACCGTTGGATCGGTTCATTAGTGAATTCATTCAGAACTCGTGTTTCATTTTCAACCGACTTCAAAAAGGAGGAGGTTCTCAATTCGACGCGTATGTTTTTTTTTTTTGTGTGTTTGTTCTACGATTACTCCGCATTATGAATCGATTTGGATGATTCTTTTTTTGTTTGAAAGAGTATAGTTCCGAATAGGTCCCATAGGAATATTGTCATGATCTGATGATGAACTTTGGAGATATGGAATGGAACTCCTTATAAAATCACAGCAGAACCGCCGTAACAAGACAAATTGCTTTGTTTATACGTGTAGTCGATGACTGACTAAAGGAAGTGGGGAGGGGGTACGTCCAAGAAACAAAACCAAAGCCGCCGACTTTCAAGCTAAAGTTATTATTTTTATTTTTTAGTTTTTGAAGGCGGTCATATTGTATTCAGACATTTCATTTCTAGTGAAACATACCGAATAAAAATTAACCCGTCTATTGTCTCTTACACAAAATATACCTTTACACAAAACAGTTACCTGTCCCGAGGTCGATTTGCTATAGTCCATCTCATCGTGTCTATCAGGGAAATCATCCCTGAAATGCGCTCCTCTGCTCTCCGTCCTGTTCTTGGCACAAGCGACCACCTGAACAGCGAGTTGGAGCATGTTCTGTAACTCTATGGTCTCAATCAGGTCGCTGTTCCAGTTCAGACGCTTGTCAACAATTTTGATGTCATTGAAAGCTTTGAACCATTGTTGAATTTCTGTGTCAGCTGTAAAAGTAATCATCTACGATTGCATGACTTGGCATTTAAATAAATGGCGTCCTCAGTAGGTAGTTGAGGTCCTTGAGGTGTATAGACAAGCGTTGAAAGTAACATGTACCAAATATAAATATATTTCAAACGTCCCTGAACTTTCAATAAAATACAGAAACTTTCCTTGCGGATCCTCCGTTGAATTTGAACCGGGCGGAAGGACTCATTTGATGATTTTTACCACCCCCCCCAAAAAAAAGGCCCCTAACTACTGGGCCACATACTTGCACCTACCTTCGGCCAAAAGTTTAGCATTTCTGAAAACTCCACATTTGGTTTGCATAGTGGTCCGCATTGCTTCCCGTAGTTCATGCGGCGGGGCACAACCTTTCGCATTTTTTATCTTTTCTAGATTGTCTAGACATGCATCAATTAAATTCTGAAAGGGAAACGTGCATTTTCAACGATCAGCGACTGGAGTTGAAAATACAACAGTGCGCTTTTTAACGCACTCGATTTTTTTCTTTAATCTTGCCAAGGGACGTAGCTACCGTATCAGCCGTGTATAAGATACGGGGCCCCTAGATGCAGGGGCCCCGAACCCGTGTAAGAAAAGATTCTTAAAATATTATCTACACGGTAAGTTTCCCGGGAAGAAATAAACAATTTTTTTATTTTGTGAAAAGTTGTGGCGCTAAAGTGGGGGCGCTTCTACCTGGTCTTAGCCGCAAATAGGTAGAAGCGCCCCCAGAAATTGTCATATAGGGCCCGTCTAGTCTAGGGCAAGTTACGCCTCTGAACGGGCTCTTTAGGTTTATCAACAGAGGCGCTCTTTTATGTTTCTTGTTTGTAAAGTGCACGTGCGAGAACTGCTTAATACTTACGTCTTTTAAACACTTTTGCTTGTCTCCGGGCTTACAGCGTTTTCCAATGGTTTTCGAAATTGACCTTCCGAAGGCTACAACGTCTAGGACTGAGTTAGCTCCAAGTCTGTTTGCTCCATGAGCATTGCTCACCGCCTCACCGGCGGCGTACAGACCAGGGACTGCGCAGTCTCTACCATTTTGATGTATTATTACCTGTTAATTAACATAAATATTGAAGTTTACACAAACAGTGAACTTACGGGTGAGGGTATTTTTCGTATTATAATGCGTTTAACAATTTCAAATGAGAAGATTTTCTTGTTTCACACATTTTAGAGTAAATAATAAACTAACTAATAATAACTTTCGGTTACTTTAGGCGTCTTTTTACACTCTTTATAATAAGTGGAGATAAACTACTATAACATAGCGTACCCCCCTTTACAATTCAAAATGTTTGAAAGTATTTGCGAAAGTATTTACAGGACTCACAACACAAAAACAAATCAGCGATTTTTTGCTCGACTAGCGGCGTCATTAATTGCTCATTATTTATTATTAGTATGGCGCTGCACTGACATACCTACTTAATGACAATGACACGTACGACGCTGTCGGCTAGTTATGATCAGTTCACCAACAAATCTGCCGCCCTGCTGCTGAAGACATTCAACATTATATTTTGTACGTAGTTGTAAGTAACAACACTTACAACTACATACAAACTCTTTCATAAACATGTGACTACACACATTGAAATAGTAATATGTAGGGGCGCGCCATGTTATAGTAGGTTATCTCTATATCAGTATAGACTTACCTCTCCTCGATAGGAGATAGGAATACCGCCCATAGTATAATGTACGGTGGGTAGGACCGGCACTGGCTGGGTTAATACGTCAACTCCGGTGAACGTAAAGGCGGTTTCCGAGATCCCTGGCAGCCTTTCCTTAATAACTTCTGCAGGAAGGTGATGCAGTTGAAGATATACGTGATCTTTCTTCGGTCCAACGCCACGACCTGACAAAAAAACATATTTATAGGTATAAGAATTAAAAGTCTTTGCGGAGTATGTGTGGTGTAACTTTGAACGATAAGAGTGAGGAATGAGGTTATACGGGACCGTTGCGGATTAAAAGAAGATGCAGTGACAAAGATAGAATAGGGTATGCTTAGATGGTTCGGTCATGTTGAGAGGATGAGTGAAAGACGATTGACAAAAGGTATTTATATGGCAGAGGTGAGTGGCAACGCCGGGAGGGGTCGTCCTAGAAAGACCTACACCGACCTTATTGGTGAGGTCCTTCAGAAAGGTCAGGTGCGGAGTACTCGTAACTCGTGTGCTTGAATGACGAGATGTATGAACGTAGATGAGGCGAAAGGAGTATGTAAGGATCGTAGCAGGTGGCGTTCTGTAGTTTCTGCCTACCCCCATGGGAAAAAGGCGTGAGTTTATGTATGTTTGTATGTATTTTTTAATTCTTTCAAAACGCCTTATACAATCTTATTCGTTTATTTTATGCTACGAGATAAAGATTATTTTAAAATAAAAAGGTAATGGCTGACAGGCTAAAAACGAAATAAGATATAATTATATAATAATATAAAAGATAACCCAATATACGAAGTCGTAATTACCCAACTAACAATTTAACGTCGGTCAAAAGTTTAGTAAACGTCATCTTAATACCATTGATCGTAAAACCTAAGTCGCACTAACGTTATATTATCGTTTACTAAACGCAAAAATGGCCCCAGTTATACGACCAACATTGTCGCATAATGGACATACAAAAGTCACAAGCTTTCGTCGCACAGAAGTAGCATCATAACTTTACAACGACTCGTTTGTTGTATTTGAGTCAAGGAGGAACAAACACCTGTAAGACTTATTCATTTTTCTTGTTGGTGACACGCGTTTGTGGTTTTGTTCCGAGATTTGAGTGCAAAATAAATAACTACAAGGAAATAAAAGGTGAGTGATATTTAACTTATATTTATATATCTCGCTAATAACTGTATCTGTCTCTCATACCGTTTATTTCGACTGGGTATTAAAGTTATATGATAATATACCTATGTGTTTTTATTGCAGATTTTCATTCAGTTCCCCCCTCGCAATTTTGTGTTTAAATTATTATATTTTTATTAATAAAAATATGTTTGTTTCTAAAAATGTCGGACATGTTGCTTTTGTCACACACTTATCTCTTTACGACGTTGTAAAGACATAAAGTTGTATTGAGGTTATTTCAAGACCATGCAATACGCCATGACAGCTAGCTATTAGGGTTCTTCTATAAATTTAAAACCCTTTTCATTTTGCAGTTCACAGTAAAAGTGCAGTGCAGATTTCAAAACATTTTAACATTATTGTAAACTTTCAGGGGTGAACCTACCCTGGACAACTTTCCCAAAGAAACATGGGTCGAAATATGAAAAAAGAAAACATTTTTTTAAATAAGTTTTACTGGCAATTTTTTGTTACAATCTGTATTAAAAACAAAAATATATTAAAAACAAATCAATCAACACAACATTCACTGATAAATAACGAATTTAATATCGGAAGAAATCACACACAATATTTTTATACAAATAAAATAAATATTGATACTGAACCTTTTTGTTGTTTATGTGTTGTACACTTTTCTTCTTCAACATTTGTTATTAATGCCAGGGTTGCTGGCGTTGTACTTTTTAATAAAAGGAAATCTCGATTTACTTTCCTTTTGAAAGTTCCTCTACGTTTAAGTCTTCTCCACGAATTTTTTGTTTCCATTTTTCGTAGTAAATTTATTCAAACGTTCCGTAAATATGGCAGCCTAGACGTTTTAAAGTCAAAACCTGACTTAAATGCGTCTACAAGTTTGATAAAAGTCAGGGCATGACATTAAACGGACATCATGTATTATATAGGTTATATTTGAGTATTAAATAAACAACTAAGTCATTTTAGAGTCTCCAATTGACCGCTGTAAAACAGGATAGTGATCGTCATATAAACGTCAATGTCAAAACGTCTATATAACTGCTACGTTACAAAAATGTCATATAAAGGTTTTTCAAAGACCTAATTTGGTCGGTTCAAAACGTTTAATGGACTCTAACGTTAGTATGACTATTGCGTTGTCGCACAAACGTTTTAGCTAAGACTGTAATATAACGTCGTTTAGTTTAGTCTTACCAACGTTGCTAAGACCAGCTTATTATGACATATTCGTCGCACGACTAATAAGTTAAATTAAAGACGTCTAAAGGACCTAGTAGTCATCTCACTATCATTATAAGACTGCTATTCAACTTTATGTCGTATAAGTCAAGTCTTATATGACGTTTTTGCTTGTTGGGTATAGTTATTGTTATTTGCAGTTATAGCGGCGATAGAAATACACACTCTGTGAAAATATCAACTCTTTGCTAATTACGGTGCATGAGATACAACCCACTGACAGAAATATGGACTCACAACAGAGGCTTAGTAAGTAATAAGATCCTGTTGGGACCACTAGGCACGGAACCCTAATATAAACAGCCCGCAAGAGGAAGTAGGCAGTCTCGTCCCACAATTAATTTGTTGTATTTTACAATCTGTTTGGGATGCATATCAGAACGGTATTCGGTCGCGTCATCCTAAGCCAATCACAGCACAGATAAATAACGCGATAGCTTATTGTGATTGGCCCGTTTGTTCCTACCCCTGTTTCCTCGATATCTGTACTTTTTATATGATAACATTCGCTAACGACCACTGTAACGACAACTTAGTTTTATTTAATTATCACAAAATCCCATCAAAGTGCCTTAAAATTTGCAGCTCGGCGACAAAAACACATCCCAACACTATCTATGTATTTTTATCTCTCCCTACTTTGTATATTATGTTTGTATGTATGAGTACCTATATATGTATTTATCATTATATTTTATTCTTGGAAATTGTCTGTAGAGATAAACTACAGTAACTTGACGCGCCCTTCCACAATTCAAAACGTTTGAAAGTGTTGGTGAAATTATATAAAAGACTCACAACGTATGTGTACGTACTGAGACGGCTCTCGATACAAAAACAAATCAGCGATTTGTTGCTCGTTTAGCGGCGTCAATACTCATTATTATACTCATATTTAAACGGCTCTTAAAAATTTGTACCCTCTCGTAGTTCAGTTGCTATTGATCTGGACACGACGTCACGACTTGCCAAATCTTTAGCTTTGGGCGCATACTTCTCCATGAACCGTCTGCCTTCACTGTTGACCAGGTAACCACCTTCACCGCGAGCACCTTCGGTCATCAAGCAGCCAGACCCGTACATGCCTGCAAAGAGGTAAAGGTGAAAGTTAAGCTAAGCTTTTAAGCACAACACACACAGAGAGCGAGAGCAGAAGGTGAGCGGGACGTAAGCGTGACGTGAGCTGGACGCGAGCGTTCAGTGTGTGGACATCCATATAAATACAAGTAATACAGGATGTTAGGCGGTTACTGAGAAATTCCTGATAGAAAAACCCAATAACACCATGGCCGACCTAGGAATCGAACCAGAGACTTCATGCTCAGCAGTCTCGCTTTGCGACCACTAGACCAACGAGGCTGTTATAACATCAACATACATGATGTCATATGTTATTGACTTTATTCTCACTGCTTGTAGTAGTGGATATCATATCATAGATTTTTGGAGCCATTCCCAGAAAGCTTATTGCGTATAATGCTAAGGCTGGGGTGAGTGAGCCGCCCCGCTCCGCACTGCCCCACCCCGCCCCTCTCCGGTCCGCGTCGCTCCTCTCTCGGCGCTAGCGGAGAGCCTGTTTTCCGGATATTTTAAACAATTCCGCTCCTCTCCGTCAATGCTGTTTCCTTTGAAGCGGAGTGGAGAAGAAATGTGGATTTCAAGCCATGTGATTGGTGAATCGCGGCCCTAATGAGGCTTAACATGAATTTTGTCCCAGTGACGTTTACTAGTCCGGATTTAAAAAAAAATGTTTTTTTACGAACCTTAGTACTTCGTACGTACATGCGTATCTTAAAGATAGAAAGGTTATGAGGTCCTATCTATGCGTTGCATGATACGCAGTTTGTACGGTTTCTTTCTTTCCATCCAATTTTGTCAGCCATCCTTCACACGTTTCTTGTATGCTTAAGTTAAACTTAACTAAATTATTGAATGATGTTCAAATCATTTATAATTGAAAACATTGTACAATACGCACCACAAATGATGAGCGTCATTAATAGGGAGCTTGCGCAAGTATGGATGTACGAAATAGTTAGCCATAATTTGTGTATCAATTTAGATATTTTTCGATGACATTTAGATTGAAATTCTTAACAATATTTTATTAGTAGGGGATCCGAAGATGTTACATGTGGATTTACTCCAGCGTCCACGTCGTAGGGTCCTTTAGGATTGCAAAATATTAATAATACCAGCCTATTACTATCCTACTGCAGGGCAAAGGCCTCTTCTCATGACAGAGAAGGCATGATCATTGATCACCACGCTTGCTCAAGGCGGATTGGCGATTCCAGACTTATAATAATTACAAGTCCAGGTTTCCTCACAATGTATTCCTTCACCGATGTCAGTGATGTCCAAGATAAACTTTAGAAAGTACTATTATGAATTAAAAAGTCACATTGGTACTTGGCCGGATTCGAACCCACAACCTTATACTTGAGAGGCGGGCGCCTTAACCACTGAGCCATCAAGGCAAAATATTAGATGCTTAAAAGAAAAAATGGTTACAGATGGAACCCTTTCACTGGTGGAGGGAGTGTGGGGGTAAGAATTTTGAAATATAAAACTAAAACACAAATAAATACTCGAACGCGTCAGACATTAATAGTAATTTAAAACTTGTTTTCGTAAAAAAACGTAGTCAAAAGTTGTAACCTTGACCTGCAATATCTTAAGAACCAGTATATTCCCACGTACGATGTAATAGAAAAAAAATCATCGTAGGTACGATAGTAATTGGTAGAATATGTGGTTTTCGGAAATGTGTTTGGTCGACTTTACACCGGATATATCGATTTTTTTACAAACCAGTAGGATGGAACTGAATGAACTCCATATCCTGGAGAGGAATCCCAGCTCTTGTCGCCAAAGCGCATCCATCACCAGTACAAGTATGAGCTGCTGTGCACGAAAAGAACATCCTCGGATAGCCTCCGGTTGCAATCACTGTGTTCTTCCCTTGAAACCTGTTTTAATTCAAAATAACTAACTTATTTTGCTGTACGTTATTGTAAATATTAAAAATCTAATCAATTTTGTGCTGGTTCACTTACATAACATTACGCCTGTAATCTCCGAAGGGTTACACAGAGGTGTCCCTATTAGTACATCCACATTTCGCGTTATGTTTAGGTCCCATGTAATAGGGGGCGAGCCTATTGCCATCAACCGGGCACAAATCCAGACTTCGAATCCGAATTCCTGATGGAAAAACCCAATGATACTATGCCCGACCTGGGAATCGAACTCAAGAGCAGCAGTAGTCGCGCTTTGCTACCACTAGACCAACAAGGTAGTCAAAGGTCGAGGTGTTGATCCACTTAACCCTTTAATTTCGGGATTCCTGTGCAGCAATTACCTGTGAAGACTTCCATCGTCCATGTCGATGGCAAGGCATCCTACCACCTCACCATCTTGAACAAGCAAGTCGAGTACATAGAATTCAGTAAACTGGTCAATGTTTGAGAACTTCGTGGAGTATCCATAGAGGGTGTGGAGAAGAGAATGACCAGTACTGGAAGAAAACCCTGCTGTTAATTACGTAAGTATGAAAATAGGAAACACATAACACATAACATCACGCCTGTAATCCCCGAAGGGTTAGACAGAGGTGTACCCATTAGTACCCCCACATTTCGCCAGTTATATTTTTAGTCCCATGTAATAGGGGGCGAGCCTATTGCCATCAACCGGGCACAAATCCAGACTCCGATACTGCTACTGAGAAATTCCTGATGGAAATTTCCAATAACACTTTGCCCGGCCTGGGAATCGAACCCAAGACCATGCATAGCAGTCGCGCTTGCGACCACTAGACCAACGAGGCAGTCTTTCAACTATATTGCTGCATATATAGAGTATTTACAATTTTGATGCGTACAAATTAGCGCGGTACATCATTCGGTGTAAAAGGGTCAGCGTGACTTCAATTCTCGTTCATCCAATGAACGCCTCGCCTCGTCGCGCGTCGTTTAGGACGCACCTAACCGACGAGGCGAGGCGTTTAACTTTTACCGATCGGCAACTGCACATGTTCTCTTCGCCGTAGTCTTGCCGTAGTTAACGGTCCCTCCTCCAAAAGGTCGCTGGTATATTTTTCCTTCTTTCGTCCTTGACCATGGCATTCCCATATTCTCCAATTCAAAAACACAGGATGGAGCTTCTCGTGTTAAGTAGTGTATGGAATCCTGTTGGAAATTAAATGATTACTTCATACATTTTGTGAGTAAGTGCGAGTCTTTTAACTTGCGTGTTAATTTATAAGCTACTTTTGACAGTTTCTTTACAGTAAGATCATAAAGGTTTAGGCGCTCACTTCGAGGTTTTTTCTACACTCGATATGATTGTACCTACTCATGATAACAAACAATTCTCTAAGAAATGTTTTTTTTTATGATTAGCAAAGCGCACAACCCCAGTCACTCCAATAAAATGTTGAGTAACAAACATAAGTCAGCATTCGCTGTTATCCACAGTTATCCTTATAACAAACAAAATTATGTAACTTTTACCATGCATTATTTCGTTCAACTATCGCCCGTGAAGAGCACGCGCCGTTGCGATATTAGTCATGTGTATCTATCACTAATTACCAGACACATTAACGGGTGTAAAAAAACCGCTTATCGGCGCCGAAACCTTCGGGTTACGATGATACGTTTTTTGACAAAAACAAGTTTTAAATGTTCTAACCAACCTTTACTAATTTTAACTTAAATGGGACTGCCTCATGTCAAACCACTGATAGGCCCGTAAAATACAAGATTGGTGTCTCGAAAAGGCGAGACGGGGCCGCGGCAGACCGCGAAGGAGATGGCGGGACTACTTGAACGGCTGCCTTGAGAATTATTGGAAAGACATAGCGCAAAACCGCGATAGATGGAAAGTATGGAGGGAAGCTTTTGGCCAGCAGTGGGGCAGTATAAGCTTATCATAACTGAACTTTATACATCCACGACCCCTGTACGGATGTATGCACCCATAAGCACAATAATTTGCGTGTTATTTTCAATAGTTGCGTGGTACCTTAAACAGTGATTTTTCACACCAAAAAAGAAAGTTGCTTATTTTTGTTCGATGTTGCTTAGATTGATAGGTAGTGAGCGTAGTTAAGTCTGATTGATTAATCTGACTGATTCTGAGTCGGGTCAGCTAGTACAATATAGATAATCGACAATAAATAATAAGTCTGCTGTTACCTGATCACCTAGCCAATCCGATCCTTTGACCGTGTCATAAAAGTGATATTTCCAATCGTCGGGATGCATGCTTCCTGTGGAATAAGATGGAAAGAATTACATGTTTATGAACCACTTGGCAACGATTGTAATAGATATCTATATCAGGGGGTGCAAGGGGGTCCCAAACTGAGAGCCTGAGGCGTCTCGGAGGTAGCCTGAGGACCCCGCACGACGGTACACTCGGGTCATGTGACGTCCTTCTCATTTACTGTGGTACAATCAATAATAATTAAGATCTTAGAAGGTTTATTCAATTAAATAAATAATGATGCCGATTCCCTTGTTCACAAACTAGACTAAATTTAGAGAATTCACATCTCTTACTAACATGCAGCGAACGGAAAGGACGGTGACATTAAAGAACTAAGTTAGCGATGCCAAATTAGTTTTGCCTTGAACTTCTCCGTATTTCTAATTCATACGTTTTAAGATGTCAACTATAATTGTATGGATGTGTCAGATTGACTAAGTTTGACAGCTCTTATTTACATTAGTCTCTTTCTTGTTTTATTGGACAGAAAAAGATGGAAATAGTCTAATTTAAGTTTAGTTTGTGACCAAGAGAATCGGCGCCTTTATAAAGTAATCTATTAAGATTAGTTTACCTTAAAAACAGATTTTTTTATGTAGCTCTAGCAGACCCATTGGTCCATGCTGCAAAATGTATCTCGATGAATTTAGGTGAATTGAATAAACCAACTAAATCAAAGTCGTCGACTTACGAAACTAAAGTTATTACTTCAATTTTGTCGGTTACCTTTTTAGATGTAGACGAGCACTAAGACAACTATTTAGTTATCTGTGCTAAGACTAAAGGCCATGGCACATTATCCCAGCACCGCTCTAGACCAGCAATTTACTTGTCATTCAAATTAGAGTATTAAATCGCGTGTAGTAAAATTATGTTTCATAATGTCAATATGAAAAAGCCAACGGCAGGCTGTCAGCGCCCTGCCAGCAACTTATTATTATTATTATTTAAGAACTGCCTCGGTCTAGTGGTCGCAAAGCGCGACTGAAGCATGAGGTCTTGGGTTTGATTCCTGAGTCGGGCAGTATTATTGGGTTTTTCCATTGGGAATTTCTCAGTAGCAGACTTGGAGTCTGGATTTGTGCCCAGTTGATGGCACTAGCCTCGCCCTCTTTTATATGGGACTTAAACATAATTGGCGAAATGTGGGTGTACACCTCTGCCTAGATCTTCCGACATTACAGGCGTAATGTTATGTTATTTAAGAAATCTCATGTTCTGATTTAGTCTACGTGTCGACATGTGTACGAGCGTTGAGCCAGAAGTCTGCACCGTCACGATACACATACGTACATAGTTTTACATAGTTTCGCACTTACCAATAGCAGCATTCATGCCACCTTGTGCAGCGATAGTATGGGATCGAGTGGGGAACAGCTTGGACACCATGGCTATTGAGAATTTTTGTTCAGCCAAACCAACGGCTGCTCGAAGACCTGCTCCTCCTCCGCCGATAACCACACAGTCGTGGCAGTGATGTTTGATTGTGTATGTGCCATTCCGATAAATATCTAAACGAGAATAAAAACATTACTTGAGATGTATCCCAACAAAACTGAATTAGTTTTCTTCAACTTAATGAGAAGATAATCAAAATATTCCGAACAGCATCCCTTGATTCGCCAGCGGACTTTGTCAGACATTCAAAGTCGGTAACTGTGCGGAAAAATGAGGCTATGTCTGAGCAATTTGGTCTTAAAAGAAAGCGATTGACCAAATGATAGGGAGTATTTCGGATGCGTAGTCTGTTAAACTAATGTTCTGGGATAGAGAAATTACCTAAGCACTAAGCAGGTAATTACGAAAGAAATTAAGTAGGTACCTAAGAAGGTAATTTCTTTCATTATTCTTGTAGAGATGAACTTTACGTGAGTTAGTAATAAAATTTACAGTAAAAACTCAAAATGAAACTGTTTGTTAGTAATAATAATATTATCCTAACCGAACCGACCGTTTTCCCGACCGTTTTCTGTTGTTGGATTTTCAACTCTCGGCTTGTATCCGAGCTTTGAAATTCTATCGCACTAAACAACCTTATTTACTACAATGTATTGCTTGTGAGTTACATTGTGTTTTCATGAGATGGCCAAGTCAATCTATTGTATTTAAACATAAATGCTAATTACGTACCTAATAACATAAGACAGAAAGTCCCTTAAGTAGGGACTGAATAAATCGACTGACTTGATATTACATGGATCTCACAACTTTTCTCGCAACTGAGTTGCGAGACTTGGTTTTTTTTACAAGTTTTGTTTTTGATGGCATAATACTTACTTTTCATAGGTACTTGCGAGGGAAGTCGTGATATCAAAACTCGACTGAGATCCTGTAAAAACCAATTGTTATTTATCATTATTTATTTTGTGTATTGGCTTCAGTAAAATATATACTTAATTCAAATCAATCTATCTGCTATATAAATAAAAATAAAAGCTGGAAATCGATCCAGCCGTTCTTGAGATTTTCGCTTAGCATGGCTCGATTCTTTTTTGTTGTGTTCATAATTTCCCAAACAAGATTTGTATGAAAGAATCCTACTAATATTATAAACTAGCCTCTACCTTCGACAAAGTTGATTTCGCCATACAAACTTTAGACCCCCTTTTTATCCTCTTAGGGGATGAACTTTGGAAAATTCTTTCTTAGCAGACGTTTACAAACCATATTAAACTATTATCTCCTTGCCAAATTTCATCTTTATACATCAAGCGGTTTTCAATATACCGTGAACCTTTCGCTTATATAATACCTATTAAGATGTGAAATAAGTTTGTGAAAACGTTTAGATGTTTGGATGTTTGTTACTCCGTAAACCGTTGAACTTTTAAGCGGCTTAAGTACATATCGGACTACACACACACACATAATGTAAGTACTAAATACTAATAGGACTTGTATTGAATATCTACTGAATAAGTCCCAGTCAGTTTTAGCTTGAGTAGACATTATACAGGAGTCTTAAACACCTATGAACATCACATATTCAGGCCTATGGTATTATATAGATTCCTACGACATAAATCATTAATCTACTTTAACCGAGTAGGTACCTACAAGTCAAAGACAATTCAAGACATTCCTATGAGTCGTTCAACTGTCTAACTACTAAATTATCTACTAAAACATGATATTAAAAACAATACATCAATCACCTTTGCAGTAAACATGATTTTTATATAAATATAGTAAAACGAATCCTATGAATTATTTTGTAAGTATTCCGTCAAAAGTCAAAACCGTCACTGACAGTAAAGGAACAAAGTTTGAGTTTCATTTGTTATGTCACAATTTTTTTTTTGTGCTGACATAGACCTGTAAATATTAGCTAAGTGTTAGGGCCTCCATCTACGTCAGACTTTTTGTAGGACCGCGGTTATCGGATCGTACGATGATAAAAGCTTTGGCGCTCATCTTCTATATACTATTAATATTATAAAGCTGCAGTGTTTGTTTGAACGCGCTAATCTCTGGAACTACTGGTCCGATTTGAATGATTCTTTCAGTGTTAGATAGAGTAGTTATCGAGGAAGGCTATATACCATCAAGCTACGACCTACGGGGGCGGAGCAGTAAACAAAGACGCGGGTGTAACCGCGGCCGACAGCTAGTTAAATATAAAAATTATAATATTTTAGCAGTAGCGAATAAGCGCCAAAGCTTTTATTAAAAGTGAGGTACTATTTTATATAAAAGTATTATTTTTAGCCTAAAATTTTAGCAAAATCTTATTTTTTCCTATTTAGTACATTTTTATATTTTATTTTTAAATAAAGTTTTTTTTAATTTTTCTATTTAATATAAATATATATATTTTTTATTTTAATTGGACCGACTTTTTGTGGGACATTAGTGACATTAATTCATTGTTAATGATAATATAATTAGATTTTTATATGCAATTCAATTTTATTAATACCAACTCATAAAGCTTGTTCTCTTTAAATCGTCCTGATTGATAATAGTGCTGTGGAGTTTCTTGTTCGTTCTTCTCCATAGAGGCCTACCTCCGTTTTGGAACGAGCAACTAGCTTCAAGTTTCTAACTGACCGACTCTTTGACAATTCAAAAGTGCCCGAATTTGGTTTAATTGAAATAAATGTTCTGGCTTTGACTTTATTTGACTTTTATATTTGTTTTTTTTTTTAATTAAATATTATGTAGGTATTAGGACATGAAACAATGCACATTCAAAGCACAATAACATTTATAAAAAAGAAGTTGCTATTGTGGTAATTGCCGTGTGACACAGTTTGCGACTTGCGTCAGTAAGTACATTTATATTATATTATACTGGCAAGTACGAGTGCTAGCAGCGTTAACACCATTTTTGTATAGTATTTAATTTTGAATTTAATTTAATTTTATCTTTTAACCCCGTACGCAAAAAACGACGGGGTGTTATAAGTTTGACGTTTCTGTGTGTCTGTCTGTGGCATCGTAGCTCCCGAAGGAATTAACCGATTTCGATTTTGTTTTTTTTTTGTTTGAAAGTCGGGATCTTTGTTACACATATTTGTTGAAAATCGGTCCAAAATGGCCGCCGTCGATGGTTTTTAATTTCTATTTTTTTGCCCTAGGCATGAGTGGCTTAGCAATAGAAAATGCCTATATCACATGCACGTATCACAGTTACACACTAAAAGAGAGATACAATAAATAAAATAATCATATATTCATAAAATAATGAAACAACACACACACACACACACACATGACTATAACAATATGAAATTGTGTATTTTTTTTTATGTTTCACTTTAATAAGTTTCGTATTTTACGCCCGCCTTCGATAGGTGCCTGGGGCTCGTGCCCTGCTTGCCCCACCCTCTACGTCTACGCCATACGCTTCTGGTTATAGAAGCCATGAAATACATAACCCATACATGTAACCTGAAAAATAAATTCAGTGTCTACGTATTACGGTTCAAAAGATACGGTCAGAGGGTCGGGCGGAGTCTTAGAAATAAGGTTCCAATTCGGCACTCTCATCGCCTTTATTTATTTAAACTTTATGCAACAAAAAAGTACAAAGGCGGACTTAATGCCTTAGGCATTCTCTACCAGTCAACCAAAGGTGGTGAAGAGATAACAAAGCAGGTGCAAAAAAAACCCAGCCAGCCGGTTATGACTGGCCAGTTTATTCTGGCCAGTACACACACCTTCTCAACGATATATTTCTTTATCAACGCTTTATTCCAGCTACGGAAAAATTATATTCTGACAACTCCGGGACTAATATTCAAAATAAAAACCTGAAGTCTTACTGAGTATAGATAATATAGGTAGGTATACCAGAATCTGAAGGTATCTGAAAAAAAAAATATTGCAATTTCATAAAAAAAAACATTTTGTTCTTTTCCGAAAACTTTATGCTTTTTTTTTGTATTACTTCAAAAATAATTGTTTAGAAAATTTCCTTTAATAGAAAATAAAAATCGAAATAGCTGCTTCGTTCTCTCGAAGGAGAACCTCATGGCAAATGGGGTCATCAAAATTTGTAGTATGCAGAGAAAGTGCGATGAAACGATCTTGATACTTTATAATTTTTATTTGTCTTTAGTATTCATAAACAGGAATTTAAATTAAATCTAATTACTAATTAAATCTAATTAACTAAATACTAATTAATATATTATATTAAAGTCTGAAGAAATTTTTAATTGTTTTTTGTTTGTGAGTTTGTTAAAATAGGCTAATTTCTAGAACTACCAGTTCGATTGGTAAAAATCTTTTTGTGTATGATAGCCAGATACATAATGAAGTGTGATAGTATAGGCTATAACATCACGCTATGTCCCATGGGAGCCGAGTAGTACCCAAAGACGTAAATTAACTCAAGTGAAAAAACCACGCGTGCGAAGTCGTTGGCAGCAGCTATAGTTTCTTATACGTATCGATTAAGTCCGAGTAAAATTGGCCACCGCGACTGAAATTCGTACGGCAAGATATTTTATTGTTATCAATAGTCAAAGATGACTTGACATTGATTTAAATCAATTAAAATCCCGTGCAATAGGACAGAACTGAAGAGGATTAGAAGAATTAAAAACATATGAAAACATCAGCAAGAAAAGATGTGTACCTAAAATATTTTTTTGCTTTTGATGAAAAATTTCTTTATAGTTTTAATACGCATTCTGCCCGTGTATTGTTTTCTTACAATACATATTTTTATGATGTTATCCGTGCTAGCAATTCTTCAAAACTGGGTATACTCGTTCTAAAGAAATATACATATTGTAATTATACATAATTTATTTTCTTTAAGTAATTGATCATTCAACCACTTTTTTTGTAATAAAGCCTGTAGATATTGTGCATATAGTTGAATAAAAATTACTTATTACTTTAAGAAATGTTACCCTTTAAATGTTTTGTATTTGTCTTGCTTTCTTTATGTGCTTTGTCCATAACAGCAAGAGAAAACACGTGCAGTCCTCTTCTCTAATACAAATATTGTGACCATTTTTCTTTAAATTACAACAACATCGTATCGAAAACACCGTATCGTGTATCGTACCACGATGCGACGTCGTATTGTATGTTTTGGCCTTTACACAATTACCCCACTGGTAGGTATGCTGCAAATTAGAGAAGCCACCCCCAATTGCCATGACGACCACCAATCGATACCAATATAAAACTACAAAGTGAAAAATAACTTTAGTTTTGGAGGTCGGCGGCTTTGTTTCTATTTTTTTTTGGCACCGATTTTCGTGTTAATTTTGTTTATTTATTTAATTCATGCAGCAAGTCCACAGAAAAAGGCATACTTAAATTTAAACAATATTTATTCATAAACTAATACATATTAAAAAATAAACTTAAGAATTATTAATTACCGTTCACTTAATGATGACGCAGTGTAGCTCTGCGAGGTGACGCGTAGTCTTTCGTTAAGTCAGCCTTTTACTAAAACCTCTTTTACGAGGAAAGTTTTTCTACAATGAGTCGGAACCCGCACCACGAACGACTTCGAATAGTTAAATTTTGTGTTGTGACGCGACTCCAACTCCATAACATTTTACATGGTTCCGACAAGGAGGCTTCTTCGTCTTCTCCATCTAAACTTTTATGACGCTATCCTTATCACACGTGCCCTTAACTAGAACTTGCTGTTTCACATCCTTGTTGGCAGACTCCAAACGGCTCAGCTTACCTCCTTTTGTTTTTCATGCTTGCCGTTTTGTTAGTAGCACAGAAGGTTTGTACATTGTGTCACCACTTCTACTGGTGCTGATGCAGCGACGGCCTCGGGCACGAAGCAGTGCAAGCAATATCAGCAGCGTGTGATGCAATAGAGCTCACAGACTAAAAACTGCTGATAGAAGTATTTTGCGCTCCGCGATGTGTGACATTAAAGATGTCAGGTGCCCTAATTTACGAAAAAGCGTCACGCAATCGTGCAATCGGTTCTTGGACACTTAAGTACCTGTGGTGGTATTAAATACCTCCAAATTACGCTGTACCTCGGCCAGGTATGCCTTTAAAAATGTTATGTTCTTCAGCAACCTGGTGATGTCGACCTGATCGAATGTAACGAAGGGCATCTTATGTAGCTTAATCATCGTGTAGCTTTCATCATTGTGATGATGTCCTGCACAGTCTTCAGGACACCATCCCCCCCATCAGAACTGCATCTGGTCAATGTTGCCTAGCGCTTGGAACAGGAGCAGCTTGGAACTGCTTATCTGCTCCTCTTTGAAGCTGGACCTGCAGATTCACAAGATGCTGACTTTGTCCATGATATCAATGGCATGCGTAATGATCGTACTGAACAGCGCAAACATCGCAAGTGGTTTACATATTTGTAAACGATAGTACATTATGATTCTAGTGAGGTAAGATTGTCATTACGTTCAAGGCTGAATTGTAGCCCGAGCTGAAGGCCAAGGTGTAATTACACTATTATACTCGTAGTATTTATGCGTGTCATACGATGTTTTTTAACACTAGTAAGGAATAAACATTGTTACAATTTCTTTGATCTATACTAATATTATAAAGAAAGATTTGATTGTTTGCACTGAATAGGCTCCGAAACTACTAAACCGATTGAAAAAATTTAAGGTGAAAAGTTCTAAATTAGTAATAAGTGCCACAATCTGTGTTATTATTTTTGTTTAAATAGCACAAATAAATATATTTGCAAAAATAAAAATTTTGGTAAAATATGATGTTTATTTACATTTTACTAATTATTTACATACTTATTTAAATTATTCATAAAATATTATTAGGCATAAAACAATCAATAATCCACCTAAGAATAAAAAAAAAATAAAAAATTGAGAATTTTTTGTTAAAACTTTCTTTGAGTTGATACATTTATTTTTTTCAAGTATCAAAGAAGAGTTCACCCCTCATAGTACAGTGACGTCACTCATTCAGGGATCAACGACAGGCAGCTGGGGCGAGGCGAGCGTTCGTGTTCGCGCTTGCGCAAACGGGGTTATACTGGCGTGGCTAAAATAAGCCATTTTGTGAACTTTATCCTTGGAACTCAAACATGTCAGAATAAAATTCGCGAAAAATATCAAAATATAATAAATTAAATTTTAAAATATTTATAATAAATAACAAGTGTAAAAATTGTTGCAAAAGTGTGATTTTAAATTTTAAACCGTAGTGCTACCAGATGGCGTAACTACGTCTCTCAACTATCCAATACCGTGGCTTGCACGGCGCTGAAGTTATTACAGTAGTACTACGGAGCCCACGCAGCTTGCAACTTTACAAATATAAATTGAAGTTGCAAAGTTCTTTTCAAAAAATAAAAATTGGTTTTCTGAAAATAAAAATTATTTCAAATTAAATTAAATTAGTGTCATTATTTTAAATTGTGAAAAAATAGTTTTTAATATTTTTGACAGTAGCTTTTTCAATTTACTTCAGTTTTAGTTTCCCGTGCAACGGCGGCGGTGCAAGTGGTATTTAGTGAGTGAAGTGAATTAAAGTGCATTGTAAAGAAGTGAAAAAGGCAATTTAAAGTGTGTGTTTACAGTTTTAAGTTGGTGATTATTATCGTTTTCTAACGGTGAGTTTATTATAGTTTAACAAAACCTGCATGATTTTTTTTGTGAAATTATTAAAATTAGTTGCGTATGTTCTTATTTTTTCGGTGTTTCAGTAAATTTTTGCAACGTTTGAGTTATTCAACATACAATACTAATTTTATTAATGATATTAAAAGTGTATACATGTAGCCAGATTGACCGGTGTTTCGTATTTAGAAGAAAAGCCGATACCGTATGTCGTATTAAAAGATGTCTTTCTTCTATCTCAGGCTCTCAGCGTCCGATCTGAGTGGAAATTTTACACATATTTTTTCTATTGTAGGAATTTATACATTTTGTTAAATCTACGTTCAATAGTATTGTATCTGACTGTACATGCTATTACGGCCGATTGAGTAATCGAATGTTAATATTTGATGATATCTTTAAGCGTTAAAAAATCATCAATAATACACACTTTTAAACAAATTGTGTTAAAATATTTTGAAAGGTAATTTAGTTAAATCTTTATATATTTTGGGTCTTTAGATTTTGAGACCATTTTTGGAAAGAATCAATATTTTAGGTTCCGTTTTTTTTTTTACTTTACCATTCATTTGGGATTAAAATTTTATAGAAAATTTTAACCGTACCTTTGTTCTTTAGCGCTTAGACTGAATCGCTAGGCGATCAATTCACACATTTTGGCAACAATAGCGTCCAAAAGACAATTACGTAACTTTAGGTACTGCGGATATTCTTGCGATGTTTTATGCGGATTGCGGTATCTAAGTCGCAAATTTTATACATATTGAAATTTTCTTTTTCTATTTTAAAGTGTAGGAACGTTTACAATAGATGTTTTAATTTTTACTTTTGTCAAGTTACTGCATTAAATTATCTCTTATAACCTCGTGGGGCCAAACAAAGGAACGTCAAGCCAAAGTAGACACACATCATTCAAAATAGTTATAATTCTAACAGAATTCAATTTACTAAATATCTAAGCAGCTTTATCTCTTTATTAAACGACATAAAATTAATTAAGGGGATAAGTTTGACCCCAAAAAATGCATATTTATAGGTAACTTTTTATTTCGCGATACTTACGCGGACGAAGTCGCAGGCAAAAGCTCAATAACTACACTTTTGCCAAGTATGGTTCGGAATAAAAATATTATTTTCCCAATGATGGGAATAACATGCAACTTTATAGCTCTAGTTGCTCAATATTCATGTCCTATATTTATTTATAGTGTGTGTCCTACATTAGAACCCATCGTATATCTAGGTTAGGCTTCATCCATCTTTCTGCCCCAAGGAGCATGCGCATGCGTCCTTACCTGCACTCGGGGGAACGTGTTCGATTTTAGACCTTATTTCCTACGAGATAAGGTTTGATTTTAAGTTATGACAAAATATATGTTTTAATGTTATTTTTATAATGCAATGTTCTGGGTCAGTTAACAATTTCGATTTATTTAGAGCATCCAGTTATTTGATGGCTTATTAATCTGCTTTTTTGCAATCGACCACCCTTTGAACTGAAAGAACGATAAACGTAGGAATATTGCATACGGTTTTAGATAATTACCAAAAATATAGTTTAATTTCGATAGATTTGTTAAAATAAGAATTTAACATACATACATACATAAACTCAAGTCATTTTACTGAGGGAGTAGGCAGAAACCACAGAACGCCACCACGATCCTTACATACTTCTTTCGCCTCGTCCACGAAATTTCCAGAATTTTAATTAAACAGAATTATTTATTAGCACATTACCGATACAACAAATAATTTTCTAGTCATAAAGCTTAAAATCGTATGTAAAAAAATATTTTTTATAATGCCAAGATAGAAAAAGTGACGGCTTGCGGGCGGCGTGCTAGCAGAAAAGAGCTAAAAGTTGGAATCTTCGAGGCGATGTCAGCTGGACCATTGCGGGGTCGGAGCGGTGACAGTTACAAAGAGATGCAGGTATAAAAATGATTTCCATGCTGTTGTTAAAAATCTAATAACAAAAAAAAAACTAATCACCAATACCTAAAAAAGCCTAGAATAGTAAACATCCGTAAAAAGTAGTCAGTTTAAAGAAGTTTATACATATATTAAAATAATATATAATTTTGATAAAATATATATATTTAAAAAGAAAAATAATATATTTTATTTTTATATTTTAATTTATCTTTTTTTTATTACTTAGTATCTTTTAGTACGAGAAAATTAAACGATGTAAAGACACTTAAACAAAATACCGATTTAGTACCTTTTTAAATAAAAAACCTACCTCAAAAATACACTCTAATATTGTTAAAGGTCACAAAAAAGTCTGAAATACAGAAACTGAAAAACCTATTCATTATTTGCTAGCTTCTGTTCGTGACTTGATCGCGTGGAAGACAGTTATACCATAAAACATTGCCTGTGGCACTCGGCAATAGAGTAGCCTTCTTTCAGGGAATGAATATTTGTAACCAGACCACTACTTCCAGTGACTACCTTTTACAAACAAAAGCAAAACAAATTGACTTCTTTATAATTTACATATTATACACAAATAAAAAAAAAGGAATTACAAATAATATATTTTTATAAAATAGCACTCCGCCCGCAAGCCAATAGCGCATAATAATAATAATAAATTGATATAGATGTAAAGTAAATATAAAAGTGTTGAACGATGAGAATGCACATAAGTTGTGTTACTTATTTACAAAATATTGAATTGGTTATTTATATAATTATGTAATAATATTTTCTTTTTGTTCAAATGACTTGTATCTACAGCGCACTCCACACAAAGCGTAGCCTAAGAAGTCATATTTTGGTAAATAGGTAAAAAAAAAAAACAGTTAGGATAAGGGTTCTAATTTCAGGTCCTAAGGGTTCTAAGTAAGATGCCCGTCAAAAAAAAATTAAGTTTCAAAATTTTCATCTTTAAAATAATTTTAATACATTATAAGAAACTGCTATAAAAAACAGTTAGTCATTAGGTTAAGCAATACTCCTCCTATAATAATAAACACAGGTTAGCAACTCATCTAAACCCCCAGCAAAGCTTCTAAAAATCGCCCAGCCTCAAATACTAAAGCGACGTCAGATAACTAGATGACCTAGGTGACCTAGATTGGGGGCAGCGAGAGGAAAGGGCGATGAACTGCTCCTCCCTCAGAGTATTGACGTCCTATAAATCTGGGACAGATACTAGGAATCAGATCGCAGTGCAGAACATCAGGGAAACGGAAATACTAAAAATAAAAATTTACATCCGAAGTGTTGCAAAATATTTTTAAATATTTAATACGATATTTATTGGTTAATTCATAAAAACTATTATCCGTTTAGCCTGTCGTTTATATGCCACGGCTTCAAACGGTGACCTCGCTGATGCTGATAAGCCTCCACCTTTAATTGGCTTAGAGTTACCTTAAGCGTTTCAAATTGCATAACAAAGACGTGAAGCAAATAGAAAAGAAGGAGAATAACCTTTATAATTTTTTTCTTTATTCATTAACATTCATATAAATGACATTGTTAAATATCAATATATATTTTTTTAAATTATTTTGTGGGTGTACCATTGGGTACTCCTCTGCCTAACCCTTCGGGGATTATAGGTTGATGTTGGTTTGTGTGTGACAAACATGGAAAAATATAAAATATTAAAAAAAATATGAATGGGACAGTATTAAAGTCCAGGTATCCTCACGATGTTTTTCTCTCACCGATGTCAGTGGTTTCCAAGATAAACTTTAGAAAGTACATATGAATTGGAAAAAGTCGCAGTCAAGTTCGGGCGGGAAATCCTCAAGCATGAAAGGCGGGCGGGCGCCTTAACCACTGGGCCATCACGACATTAAATCAATTCTATAATTGCCAGACATTTTCCGTGGGCCTTATATTTTTCAAGACCAGAAACCTGGAAAGGGGCTCAAAGGGGTAATTGTACTGTGATTATAGGAGCATCCTTAATAAATAGAATTTTTAAAAAGGAAGGGGTCTTTGAAATCCCCATTAATTTCCTTTACATGTTCCTATTACTACTATGATTACAGACCAAGTATGATTTACGGAAATTACACTGTGATTGCGGGCGAGGAACAGCACGTAACAATGCACGACAACTGCAAAAGAATTGCTCGTATTAAAAAATCATGGGTAAATGCCAGAACCTCAGCGTTGCATGTGTGGCGTGCTTATTATTGGTAATCAAGCTGCACGGTAGGGTGGTTCGGAATATGTGATTGAAAACTGAATACATAATAATTTTGCATCGTGCAGTGCTCCAACTATAACTCCGCCGCGATGACTGACATTTGCGTGGAAACAAACAAAGTTGCGGGAATAGAAAAATAGCTGTTTTTCTAAAATTATAAGCCATGTCAAAATGCAGTATAGTAGGTACTACATTTTGACATGGCTTATAATTTGCATTAGAAATTTTTTTTTTTTTTTTTAAACATTTTTATTGGTAAAGTAATTTTGCGGTGATGAGGCATACAGACTTCTTTTCGTATTGACAATGATCTGTAAAGTTTGGATAAAAGTTATTTACAAGTGTCGTGAATATTTTCTTGTGTCTTCAAGGCTCGTTTTCATTCGCTGTTTTTCTACCAGACTATATAATATGCAGTCTGGAAAATCTCTCTTAACACAGAATCCTTGACGTCGAATTATTGAACGGCCTCTCCCGGTTGAATCTGTGCGGTCAGAGGTTAACGACACGAAAATAGGGTACAAAACTCCCACAGGAGCGTACAGCGCCATCTATGAAAAGTCAACCACCGAGCCACCCAGTGAAGTTCTTGTTACAACTACAACGACACCATGAAGTCTAGTAGTATGAGCTGAACGCAACAGGTGGCGTTGTTCGGCTTGTACAATGATGTTCCAAGTTTGACAGTGAATGCTTACAGAAAGTTGCGGAAATCTTGTACATAGATGACGCTGTTTTAAATTCAGTAGTTTACGACTGTGTTTGATAGATGACAGGGCGGGTCGGTTCAGGATACTTACAGTATTTTGTATATAGAGGGTTATTTTAAACTTAATTTGGTAAGAAAAAAACTGTTTTTCGAAATAAAATAGCTGCTTTTCACTGCCGTAAGCTGTTTCTAGCCTATTAGATGATAATCATAAAATAACATAACATCACGCCTGTAATCCTCAAAGTGTTAGGCAGAAGTGTACTCATTAGTACGCCCACATACGCCAGTTATGGTTTTAAGTCCCATGTAATAGGGGGCGAGCCTAAAGATGATAATCATACTACTATATTTTTGGTTATCTTTAGGGGAGACCTATGTCCAGCAGTGGACATTGTTCGGCTGATATGATGATGACGATATTATAAGTGCGAAAGTATACATGAATGGATGTTTGTTACTCAATTACGCCAGAACGGCTGCGGATCTGAATGGAATATGGCATAAAGACAGATTATAGTCCGGAATAGTAAATAGGCTACTTTCTATCCCGTTTTTGTATTCCCGAGGGATAATTTAGGACTTTGTCTTAACTGGGTATTTGACCACCAAATCGTTTGACATACTTTTTATGAGCTGTCAAAACGCAATTAATCTTCCAGATTTTATATGGTAATCATTCTTATGCCTGATTCCTGAAAGCAGCCTCTATGTTATCCTAAAAATAAAATTTCAGCAATACTAGAAAATAATTTTGTGTAACTGTTCGGTAGTCAATCCCAAACAAAAACATTGTTAACCTTTTATTATTACACGCGTTGAACGTTTCCTGAGCAAAGCTCGTAGCTGCGTAGAACTACGCGTAGCCGCGTAGCGTACTACGTAGCATGCTTTGTAGGCGCACTACAAATCGCGTAGCCGCGTAGCCGCGAAGGAAAGCACGATTACGCTCGTCGTCAACTTTCAAGTGTTCTCTAGCAGTTATATTTGATTAATGGAAAATTAACTATAATTCGACAGAAATAGTTTCTAAAATTGCGTAATTGTGTTTAAGAAAAATAAATAACGCACGAAATGTATGGAAGGAATGAAAGCATGCTTGCATGGAACTTTCAACTTAACTTCTGTTGAATTAAAGTTAATTATCAATAAATCAATGAAAACTGCTAAATAAAATACTAAATTTAAAACAAAAGAAAACAATCTTTAGAAATATAGCACTTTATTACAGTTTTGCATTATATTTGGTTCAAATTGACACGTACGATTAAATTTACAATTAAAATTAAAGTAGGTACACTAATAATGATAAAACTCATTCCTTTATGATACTTAAACATACAATATGTTTAAATAAAGTGTACTTGAAAAACGGTTTTATAAACTTACAAAAAAGGTTCAATTTGATATTGGCTAATTTACGATTAAAAAAAAATTTGGTAGGTATCAAGTATTTGATTGTCAGAAGAATACAAAAAAAAATGAATTAAAAAATGAAGTTAGCTTGGAAATATCGTTTGACAATGCAGTTGAAACTTTAAAAAATATATAGCCTTACGTTAATCGAAAGTCTACATAGACACTAATTATAGGCCTAATTAGTTGTAGAGATTTAGCCTTTTCCATATTAAAATCAAATTAATGATTTTATGTATTTACTAACTGCGTTGGCGAACTTCGTACCGCCTCAGAATTAGTTTCTTTCTGTGTGAATTTTTCGCATGTTATAATAGTTTATCTGCTATTCTCGGATTAGACGAATCTAACAAATCATGGATCATTAAAATCGGTCCAGCCGTTCTTGAGTTGTGTAAATAACCAGACTTTTTATGTATAGATATAGAAATATGAAAAAATAAAACATAAAAGGTGGAGTGGGGGGTAAGGCCCCCTCGAGGTGGACAAAGATTGAGAGATTTAGATAAAGTTCGATTTTGTAGATTGTTTTTACTCATGTGTGGTTTTAGCACAAAACTCAAGGTGGCAAACTTAATACAATTTTCCTGTTTCTTTTTCTCTAACATAATGACACTGGAAATTATATAAAAAAGAAGCTACATTTACTTGAGAACATCAGAACAAAACAATTCCGATATTCCCGATAAATTGGTTAGACTCAGGCTAAATTAAATCTCTCGGAATCCAGGATCCGTAATGTTTTTACAGTTTACTAGAATATGCACTTTAGTGCCGCAAAAATTCATTGTTTTTCTTTTTTATATGCAATGCGATATCATAGCATAAATAATTATCGTTGTTTATTAAACAAAACAAGAAATTCAATAAATTGAAAGTAAAAATTATGCACAAACACAGACCCCAGCACACACAACTTTAACATCGTTAATCAATATTGTGAACTTTGGACTCGTAAAATTGACGAGCAGAGGTGCAAGCACAGGGTTATTTTTACCCGTCTTTAAGGAAGGGTACGTTTGATTTCTTTACGGACGTTTCTAAATAGATAACATGCCGAACATAAAAAAAACCATCCTTGCGCCGCAGTATGAATAAAGTTGCTGAAACTTTTAATTTATCACGCTCTAATACAACTTATCTCCAAAATCTCTGTTCACCGACGTAAAAACTATCATGTGTGCTTTGGTCCTCTGGTGTTTTAGAATGTTTAAAGTATAGCAAGGACCAATGCTAGAGTTACAGCCGCACCCATTGCCTTATACGCAGAGGAATATACCATCTTCAAATCCAACATTTTGGCTGTATTCCACACAATGTAGCGGAGCGCGTTAAAATAATGGAAGCAGAACGGTGCACCAAGCAAAAATTTTAGCACAATTATCGTGAGTGTTCCCAGGTTCAGGCTCTGTATAATAGTTACGAAACTTTCGACGCCACAGGGGAGGAACAGCGCGCCAGTGGACAATGAGAACGCGTAGAAAACCAATATGACACCTGAAATACAAAATAAAATCGAGTTACTTCATTGAAATGAAAACTTTAACCGGGTTGAGCGATTTTAAGTAGGGGCAAATCTTATGGGGTTGCCTCAACGACATGCTAATGTGACCGCATCACCTACACGCTAATGTGAGCTAAAGTTTTCACTTCTGTTGGGAGTCCCCAGGACTACCATATTTTAAAAAAATTGTTGGTCGAAGTGATAATGTCTACCTTAACCCTTTTAGGGAGAAAAAGGGGGGTCAGGCTGGGCTGTTACCAAGGCTGTTTCCAAAGAATACGAGCTTTAAAGGGCCTGTTGTTATGGCCACGGAATCACGCTAGACGAGAAATTACAATGGGGACCTCACATAACATCAATTGCGGGACGGCTAAGCTCAGCAGCTTATGCTGTTAGAAAGATAAGACAGTTGACAGATATAGAAACTGCGCGACTGGTCTACTTCAGTTACTTTCATAGCATTATGTCGTATGGCATTCTACTGTGGGGTCGGGCTGCTGACATTGAATCCATTTTTATTTTACAGAAGAGAGCTGTCAGAGCCATTTATAATCTACCTCGTCGCGAATCTCTAAGGGAATTATTTAAAAGGATTAATATTATGACAGTACCTTGCCAATTTATTTATGAAAATATTATGTATGTGAGAAAAAATCTAAATCTTTTTAATAAAATAAGTGATAGACATAATATTAATACTAGAAATAAAGATAAAATAGCTCAACCATATTTTAGGTTGTCTAAAGTAAATACATCTTTTATGGGGTACTGTGTTAAATGTTACAATAAAATTCCTTCTGATATATTAAAATTAAATGAAAGGAAATTTAAGACACACATTAAAAGTACACTTTGCAAACAAGCATATTACAAATTAGAGGATTACAATCAAGATAAGAATGCTTGGAAACATGCTGGTCCTGCTCCAAGGGACAATGTTACATTCTAGACAAAATCAAACTGGTTATTAATGTTTTTTTTGATTTTTTTTTTTTTTTTTTTTTGTTTTTCATTTTTCTTAATACTTAATTTTGTTTTATTTTTGATTATTGATTTTGAAGTGTGTTATAGATTGCGCGGACTCACACACTATTTCATGTTGGTTGAGATGTTATGAGTGGTCGTCTGTAGTTCCAATATTTGTAAACACGTGAAAACTATGTATATTTGAACATATTTTAACTTTTAAATTCTTAATTTGTGCCTTTTAATTATTATGATTAATTAGTTTTTTTTTATAGGGTACATACATTGCTTTCACGTGCCATGTCGTGTATGATTGTGTAAACAAATATTGTAAACATTGATTTTAAAAGAGTACGTATGGAGTTTCTTGCCCATTCTTCTCCATACAAAACTACCTTTTGGAAGGGGCAACTAGATTCAATTCTATTTTGTTTTTTGTGTTTGACGTTCAAAAGTGCCTTATTGGCCTAATTGAAATAAATGATTTGACTTTGACTTTGACTTTGGCCCAGGAAAAAGATTAAGATTGAGCATTTTATAATCCAGTGCCCTTATTATGATTTTGAGTTAAAAATAAAGATTTATGATGATTATTTGGAATTCTTTGATTTTCCCATCGTATTGAGAAGAATAGGAGCAGAAGTTCGGTTTTGGTTAGCGTTGATTTTAGGCTCATGTTTATCGGTATAGTTTTTAGAATTATGGAATAAAGTTCGTAGTTTTTGCCCACGACTTTGCCTCTGTTAAAGCCGGTTATAGCGGACGCGGGCAAAGTCATAGATTTCAAATTCATTTCAAATCAAAATAACAAGCTAAATTGAAATAAAATTATTAAAGAAAATAATAAAGTAACATTCTTAAATCAGTTATATCTAAAATATAAAAGGATTTCGCATTAATAATATTAGTGTTGAATATTAGGATCAATATTAGAATTTGATTGTACACTATGTAAAAAAGCACGTCGGTTAAAAAGTACATACCAAGCGCGGTACGTGCGATTTATTTAGCAATCGACGCGAAATCGGAAGTTAAGGAGAAATCAATAGTTCAAAGTACAACGAGCTACCTACATAATACGACGCGTCGTGCACCGCGGTATGTCTGGAGAGCCTTAGGCGTTAATTAGGCTGTCTATCAAATAAATAAATAAATAAATATCTTGGGACAACTCACACACGGCTATCTGATCCTAAGCTAAGCAGAGCTTGTGTTATGGTAACCAGACAACTGATATACATACTTATATAATTTATAAATACATACATATTATAGATAAATCACACCCAGACACAGAACTAACAATCATGCTCATCACACAAAGTTTGTCCTGGGTGGGAATCGAACCCACGACCTCCTATGACCTATAAGTTCGATACACGATCAGGCTATCGCCTAAAAGCTGTATAATTTCGGACATAACCAGACACAGTTTCAGCATAAAAGACGGGGCCCACTAGGGCCAGTGTCTGGTAGAAGATTTTGTTCAAAAAAGTTATCGCAGTCCTAGAACGCAATACGCAATAAGAGGAACACGGATGGGTTTTAGTCAGTAAGGGTATGAAACTCCCTTCCGTCCCGTTCCTTAAAAAAAAAACACGCGAAATTGAACCTACTGTTTCTTCTTAAAACTTCAATATAAAATAATTTTACCTAAATTGTTCTCCCGAAACGACTTCTACGAAATAGCAATTAGAACCGATCAGACAGATATTATACGAGATTTATTTCAATCAATATAAGAAAAAGGTTTTACATTTTTATGTACTTATTTACGTTATTTTCTGGGAAACTCGCTTTTGAGTTTCGCTAAATGAAATATTACAAAGTAGTTCAAGTAGTTCTTCTGAAACATTGAAAAACATTTACTTTGAAATTCATAAGTTGTATATTTGTGTTTATACTTTTAATGTTAGATGGTGTAAAGATAAGCGTTTTATGCACGTGTAACTTAAAGAGCAAATAAACCGTGTGAGCAAATCTAGAATAAGTCTGAAATGGCCAATCCGCCTTTAGTACTACGCGGTGATACTTTGCTCGTGCCTTCTCTGTATGAGAAGAGGTCTTGAGACAAGAGGGTGGTATTATTATATAAATTCCATTAAATAGCAAAATCTAATGATTATTTTAATTGCCAATATTTTCGAGTCCGCTTTATGGACCAGCAAAAGAATTCAATTCAATGTAAAAAAAACAACGTGTATTATTTTCACCACGAACCAAAGATAAAAATAGTGTTTCTGTTTACATAAATAAGGTTATTTAGTCTATGATGTTTACTGTATTTAGAAATAATTGGGAGTATCATAACATGTAATTGATAGGATCATTTGATATGATGATGATAATAGATGTAACGAAAATACTTAAATAAATCTCATTTAATTGTCGACATTCAATTGTATTGTCTGCTTGTATTTTTTGATTAAATATTCTTTGTAAATACTCACAGCGCTGTCTGATGATATTAGGAACTATTTATTGGCGATAACTAGGTTCTTTACTTGCGTCTTCCTCATCTGGGAGTAAACAAAAATTATATCATCATCTCTGCTTAGCCCAACTACACAATAGCAATTTTTTTTGCAAACTTTTTATTTTATTTTCACCTGTCCTGGTGACTGTGGCTAACCAAATCTCACAACTTAAAGACGACTTCCCGATGTTCGAACGAACTGAAATGAACGAATTTAACGCTTCAACTTTCGGACTAACTGACTGACTCCTTGACAATTCAAAAGTGCCTGTAAATGGTCTAATTGAAATAAATGTTTTGACTTTGACTTTGTAAATATGCAATTTGCATAACAATTAAATATAATGATGTCACAGAGCTGGGCTGATGATAGAGCCGGAAAGTGGCAATAGGAACTTAATCAAAATCTCACAAGTTAAAGGCACACTTCCCGATGTTAGATTGAGCTGGAATTTTAAGCACATAATTATGCACATTGCATGCGAATGGAATATAGAAGCTTGTTTTAAATAAAAATATTTTATATAGGACTTGTAGGTATGCAATAATGCTAACAACTATTATTTATATTTCAACCTATATTGAGAAAACTATTAGGTACTAGTCGAAATATTATGAAATACAAGTAAGTATTCTCAACTGTAATTATAATATTTATTTTGTTAATATACCAGTAAAAAAAAATCAGGTTGGCTAGAGAATAATTTTCAAAAAGCTTCAGTCATATAATATATTAGTCCCATGTAATATGGGGCTAGCCTATTCCCATCAACCGGGCACAAACACAGACTCTGAGGCTGCTACTAAGAAATTCCTGATGGAAACAAACACTTTGCCCGACCTGGGAATCGAACCCAAGGTCTTATCATGCATCACCATCGAGGTCGCCATTTCAATGGCAATGTTATTTTATTTCAAGTCAAATGACTACACGAATTGATACCAATTTTTAATAAACTAAAAGTATAGATAAGATAATTCTTTATTGATATTGGTTGGTAAATTCTGTATAGGTTCGTATATATTTATAGGTATATTGTCATGATGACCTTATGATTAAGGCCCCGCCTCTCATGCAAGAGGCAACTAATAACTAATAAGAATTTTTCAATTTATAATAATAATATGTACTTTTCAAGTTATTTTGGGAGCAGTACATAAAGTCATTCAGTTACAGCTTAAATAATTAAGACAGTTCTAAAATGTTATCCTGAGATTATCTGCCAAATCAAATACGTAAACGTGCATCTTGTCTTGAATGCTATACTTGATGCACATTACGTCTCAACGCCCACATACCTCAGGGAGTAGCTAGATCTTGCGCACGGATTATAATAATTATAAAATTCTAAAGAGGATTCATACAAGTGAAGGGGTATTAGGACACTTGTGCGAAAGACATTTCCGCGCAAGACACTTGCGCGACTCCCTTTACGTGATAGGACACTTACGCAAATGACAGTTCTGCGATAGACATATGCGCGCCTACACTTGCCCGATAAATACTTCCGAGAATCCACTAGCGTGAATGCAGATATGCGCGAAATATATTGTTATAAAGGATAATGCGCAAAATTTTACAAAATATGCATCATGGGTGTCGTGTCCAAGGATTTCGGGGTTGCTCGCTGATGCTGAAAATGAGGTCAAAATAAAAATTCAATATGGCGGCCGAGAAATTATATAAAATTTGCGTCATGGGTGTCGTGTCCAAGTATTTCGGGGGTGCGGTTACCGAAAATGGGGTCAAAATGAAAATACAATATGGCGGGCGGTACTGATGCCGAAAATGAGGTCAAAATAAAAATCTAATATGACGGCCGCTAAATTTTACAAAATGTGCATCATCGGTGTCGTGACATAGAATTTCGGGGGTGTGGATGTCGAAAATAAGGGCGAAATAAAAATCCAAGATGGCGGGAGCAAATTTTACAAAATATATGTCATGGGTGTTGTGTCTAAGGATTTCGGGGGTGCTGATGCCGAAATTGATATTGAAATGTAAATCTAAGATGCGTGGCCGCAAAATCATACAAAATATGCGTAATGGGTATCGTGTCCAAGGATTTCGGGGGTGCTGATGCCGTAAGTGAGGTCAAAATAAAAATCCAAAATGGCGGCCGAGAAATTATATAAAATTTGCGTCATGGGTGTCGTGTCCAAGTATTTCGGGGGTGCGGTTACCGAAAATGGGGTCAAAATGAAAATACAATATGGCGGGCGGTACTGATGCCGAAAATGAGGTCAAAATAAAAATCTAATATGACGGCCGCTAAATTTTACAAAATGTGCATCATCGGTGTCGTGACATAGAATTTCGGGGGTGTGGATGTCGAAAATAAGGGCGAAATAAAAATCCAAGATGGCGGGAGCAAATTTTACAAAATATATGTCATGGGTGTTGTGTCTAAGGATTTCGGGGGTGCTGATGCCGAAATTGATATTGAAATGTAAATCTAAGATGCGTGGCCGCAAAATCATACAAAATATGCGTAATGGGTATCGTGTCCAAGGATTTCGGGGGTGCTGATGCCGTAAGTGAGGTCAAAATAAAAATCCAAAATGGCCGCCGCAAAATTTGACAAAATATGCGTCATATGTATCGTTTCCAAGAATTTTGGGGGTGCGGATGCCGAAAATGAGGTCAAAATGAAAATTCAAGATGACGGCCGCTAAATTTTATAAAATATGCGTCATGGGTGTCGTGTCCTAGGATTTCGGGGGTGCTGATGCTGAAAACGAGGTCAAAATGAAGATCCAAAAAGACGCCCGCAAAATTATACAAAATATGCGTCATAGGTGTCGTGTCAAAGAATTTCGGGGGTGCGGATGCCGAAATTGAGGTCAAAATGAAAATCCAAGATGGCGGGCGCAAAATTTTACAAAATATGCATCATGGGTGTCGTGTCCAAGGATTTCGGGGTTGCTAGCTAACTGCTGATGCTGAAAATGAGGTCAAAATAAAAATTCAATATGGCGGCCGCGAAATTATATAAAATTTGCGTCATGGGTATCGTGTCCAAGTATTTCGGGGGTGCGGTTACCGAAAATGGGGTCAAACTGAAAATACAAGATGGCGGGCGGTACTGATGCCGAAAATGAGGTCAAAATAAAAATCTAATATGACGGCCGCTAAATTTTACAAAATATGCGTCATCGGTATCGTGACATAGAATTTCGGGGGTGTGGATGTCGAAAATAAGGGCGAAATAAAAATCCAAGATGGTGGCCGCAAAATTATACAAAATATGCGTCATGGATGTCGTGTCCAAGGATTTCGGGGGTGCGGATGCCGAAAATGAGGTCAAAATAAAAATCCAAGATGACAGCCGCAAAATTTTATAAAATATGCGTCATGAGTGTCGCGTCCATGGTTTTCTGGGGTGCTGATGCTGAAAATGATATTGAAATGTAAATCTAAGATGCGTGGCCGCAAAATCATACAAAATATGCGTAATAGGTATCGTGTCCAAGGATTTCGGGGGAGCTGATGCCGTAAGTGAGGTCAAAATAAAAATCCAAAATGGCCGCCGCAAATTTTTCAAAATATGCGTCATATGTATCGTTGCCAAGAATTTCGGGGGTGCGGATGCCGAAAATGAGGTCAAAATGAAAATCCAAGATGACGGCCGCTAAATTTTATAAAATATGCGTCATGGGTGTCGTGTCCTAGGATTTCGGGGGTGCTGATGCTGAAAACGAGGTCAAAATGAAGATCCAAAAAGACGCCCGCAAAATTATACAAAATATGCGTCATAGGTGTCGTGTCAAAGAATTTCGGGGGTGCGGATGCCGAAATTGAGGTCAAAATGAAAATCCAAGATGGCGGGCGCAAAATTTTACAAAATATGTATCATGCGTGTCGTGTCCAATGTTTTCGGGGGTGCTGAAGCCAAAATTTTTGTAAAATTTCGCGGTCGCCATCTTGGATTTTTATTTCGCTCTTATTTTTGGCATCAGCACCTCCAAAAACTATGGACGCGACACCCATGACGCGTAGTAAAACACTAACCAACTGAAATTAGCTGTTATGAATTTCATCTGATAGATAAAATTATGTGTGTACGGAACCTTATTTCAAGAATTATGCTTATTATTCTTTACAAAAATATACTTCGCGCATATAGTCTGCATTCGCGCTAGTGGATTCGCGGAAGTATCTATCGCGCAAGTGTAAGCGTATTTCTATCGCGGAACTGTCATTCGCGCAAGTGGCCTATCGCACAAAGGGAGTCGCGGAAGTGTCTTGGCGCGGAAATGTCTATTCGCACAAGTGTCCATTCGAGGAAAGGTCTAGTCTTGCAAACGTCCATTCGCGCATAGTGTTCTGGCACGCAAAGGGACTCGCACAAGTGTCTTGCGCAGAAATGTCTTTCGTGCAAGTGTCCCATACCGCCGTACAGTATTTAACACTACATACTTAAATGGGAATACTTAATTTTGTGGCCATAGTAAAACACATTATGCGAATTTCAAATGCGTACTTATTGCGGTACAAAATATAAAGCCCTTTGATGAACGGACAGACAGAAAGCTGTATCAACAGCATACCATCTGGAAACACGCAGCAAGTTTGCTTTGCGAACTTTTTGATGCCATGTGAGGATTCCTCTCAACTTAGTATTAAATTTACAGCACGCAAGCCTTAATACTTAAGACACAAGTATATAATATTAAAACACTAACCTAACCTTATTTAAAAAATAAAAATAACACTAAGGGCTAATTTTCCAATCGTCTGATAAATCTCAGCGGGGGATAAATATGGCGGTTTGACAGCTTTTGTTTAGGAAACATGTCAAACAGTTACATACATACCTACATTCATTTCACACATTCTTTGGAAAAGTTATCTGACTAGGTATTGAAAAATATTTTTAACCTATTTATAAAATTAATAACAGTTACTGCCAAATTTCTATCCGTACCTGAATACGTCACATTTTAGTGTAGCGACACACTGGTTGTCGAAAAGCACCCAAAAGCTGTAGGTACTGAGGTAAAATAAAGCCAAAAAAGAACATCTTTTTGTAAATACGTTGCTTTTTCGAGAGATTTATTTTAATCTCTCGAGTGTTGTATGTACTTTATTCAGGAAACAAGGCAAAGCAATAATCGTACAAATATTTTAATTTTGACAGACTTGATAATATTGAAAACTTTGCGAGCGCCATTTGCCAAAAGATTTTAAAGGCTTACTGCCATTGGAAAAGAGTCGCACAAAAAATTGTCAGTGGGAGTAATATTTTCGCCTTTCCTTTTATGATTTCTTGTCCAAGCATTGTTTTTAATCTTTATTTATTTATTTAATTTAATAAAGCATGGAAGTCTAACAGCTTAAAAACTAAATAAAAAAGAAACCATAATCGACAGGAAGCTTATTTATGGTTAAAACATTTTAGTTTTCAATTCTTCATCATCATTACATCAGCTTATAGCCGTTAGCAGGTTTTATTAAATTTATATAAATAAAAATTGATGGCCAAATGTGTTCCTAAGCACAAAACCCGAGAACCGCTGTACTAATTTGGCTGATACTTTTTTGTTGCATTCGCAATTTCCTGGACGAGTTTAATATGAAACAGTTTTTTTTAGAAAAAACCCATTGGAATACGCGGAAACTTGCACGCCTGCGAAGCTGGGGTGATTCGCTAGTCATTAATATAAATAACTAGCTGTTGTTATGAAGATATGAAATTTAATGATGTTTAACGCAAACTATACTTATATTTGAAGTAGATTTGACCAAGAAATTACGTTGTTCCATACAAACTTTACCCCCTTTTTCACTCCCTAAGGGGTAGAAGTTCGGAGAATATTTTCTTGTCGGATTGCCTTCGTCATTCAAAGAACCCGCCCTCCAGGTTTCAGGTCTCTAAGATCAGCGGTTTAGGCTGTGCGTTGATCCGTCAGTCAGTCATTCAGGACGAAGTATTTTATATGTATAATGCCTGTTGTCGCCTAGTCCGCCTTATGTACCATCATAATCACTCAATTTAACGAATCAAATAAAGTAAAAAGCTTTACTGCTCACAGTTAACTGGCACGAGCCGGTAAATAACCCAGAATATATAATGTTGAAACTAGTTGATAACTTTAGTAATACTGAACGGTGTATATGAAAATCAAAAGCACTGCTAAACTGTCCACTACCTAGCTTCTAGGAATCCCTTTCAGGACCAAAGTAACTTTTGAAAAGTAAAATACAGGTAACGACGAGCCGCGCTGCAGTCTATAACAGATAAACAAATATAGCGGAACGTTTTTTCCCTTTGAGCGAATTCAATTACGCGATTATTTTTTTTAACTGTTTTCTGCCTTTAACAGGCCGAAATATGAAGTACCTGGAATGGAGATTGAAATATCCGACAATATTAATTAGATATCTGTTTTCCACTTTAAATAATCTGAAATAATTGAAGTACCTACAATAAGGATTGAAATTACGAAATATCCCACAATAATAATTAGATCTTCTTAGTTCCGCCTCTTCGGACTGCCACAACGGTGTAGTGGTGGCAAAAGCGCGACGCTGAGCATGAGGTTATAGGTTCGATTCCCAGGTCGGGTAAGGTGTATGGGTTTTTCTATCAGGAATTTCTGAGAAGCTGCCTCGGAGTTTGGATTTGTGCCCGGTTGATGGCAGTAGGCTCATGTATCTATCTCGAGTTCATGTATCTATGTATATAACTTAACAATAGTAAATCTTTACATTTAATCATTGCTGTAAGTGCATTGCACCCCGCTGCCGGCGCCATTATTGAGTACATTTTGGCTGCAAATTGATGTAAACACAAACTTTACAACAGACGAATTATTAAACACACTCCTTCTGTAGCACGGAGTACTTTCAAAGCCGATAAAAGCAGAGTTCGAATAGCTTCGAAAACTTATCGCTTTATTCAACACTCCAAACAATAGTTTATTATAATCATATAGCTTTTAGCTTATACTGTTAGAGAATGCCTAAGGCATTAAGTCCGCCTTTGTACATTTGTTGCATAAAGTTTAAATAAATAAATAAATAAATAATAGCTTCACAACGACCTCTGTTACGTTTAACATGCGTAGGCACTCCATTGAAGCACTCTTTTGTAATAAAGAAGAAAGATGATTCCTTTTTTTAATTTTTTTGTTTGACAGATGTATATTGGTTAGCAAAAAAATTGTTATAATATTATTTTTGTTCCTAAACATTAGATTGGATTTACCTTTAAAGTCAGGTTTGATTACATTTTATACATCGGTATACTAGCTGACCACTGACCGTTGTACCGCCAGATTCATTAATATTAATTGTCGTTTTATTTCAATAGATATATTTGATAATACCACCCGCACAATCTCCCTAAGCAAAATTGTGTATTTTGTTGATTGGTAAAGCTAGTTTTGGTTTATTTTTTTCAAACAGCATTTTTTTCAAAATTAATACTTGTCAACATACACAACGAATTGCACTGCAATCTATTTTGTACTTAATTATGTGACTACTTAAATACAAAGTAGAATAAGAAGTCTTACTTAGTGAAGTAAAAGTTACAGCCAAGTATGTCATAGTCAGATAGAAATTTCTAACTACATAAAAGTTTGTTTTGAATGAAAAGGCAATGTATATTCTTTTGTCTACACGTATAAAGTTGGAAAGTTTCTTCGTTTGCTTGAAACGCGCTAATCTCTTGAACGGCTTTGTATAATGATAGCTGGATAAATTAGGCTCATCATGCTACGATCTAAGGGAGCAGAGCAGTGGTACCACACGAAGTCGCAGGTTGCAGCTTAGTGGTTATTAATATGACTGCTTTCATATGTCTGTGTGTGTGGATTGAGTGATCCCATATTTGGATAATTACAATTACGGGTTTCAGATACAGGTATAATTTTCTGAATTTCAACCATAATTCTCAAGGGCGCCGTGACAGATTTAACGTTTTAATTAAGCATGGAGAGGTGTGTTAAAAAATTGACACTTATCATGTGTTGAACTAAATTATAAAAAATCATGAGTAAATATCATGAGTTGAACTAAATCTTGTTGAAGATTTAGTTCAACCTAGCCTGGCTCTGTTTTCATTAACTCTGAACGTAAGGACCATTCTACTGATATACGTCTTAATATCTTCCTAATAAAGCGAAAATTGGATGTATGAATGCTTTTTGATCAATTACTACAGAGCTGCTGAAAGAATCTGGATGTTGGTCACAGAGATAGATTGGATTATAGGCTGAAATAGCACCTATGCTACTTTTTCCCGCAAAAATGTACCGTCCTCGTGTCGATGTAATATAATTACATCGACGCCGGCAAAATCCTTGGCCGAGGCTACTAAAAGTAAAAAAATGGATTTTAAAATGTGTGACCAGAGTGAATGAGGTTATAGGAGACTTTTGCGGAAAAGGGGATATAGTGACAAAGATTGAAAAGATTATGCTTAGTTGGTTCAGTCACGTTGAGACAATGAGTGAAAGGCGGTAAGCAGAAGATAGATGTGATATGGCAGATGTGAGTTTAAACTCAGGGAGGGGACGCCCTAGGAAGACCACTGACCTGACCTTATTGGTGAGGTTCTTCAGAAAGGTCAGGTTACGGTCTCGTTTTATCTATTAAAACATTATTTTTTTCGCAATGATTAAACTTGTACACGAGACCACTCGCATGGACTTTTAAATCCACCCACCATCACTAGTTTAGTGAAATACGTTTTAAAATCGGTTTGACGTGACTAAATGATGAATCCGTATTTGCTTTCACGATCGACTTATATTTCAGGTGTAAAATAAAATAATAAAACCTATTCTACAGTACTTTTGATAGATGTTAGTTATAACGGATGTAAAATAAACTTAGGAATCTGAAAAGTACATGCTTTTACCATCGTCACGATACATTTTTTGATCTGGACTATATCCTGGACGAAATTTCTGATAATGTAGTTAAACTTTCATAAATGTTATAACTAAACTACTTATAAATATCGTCATAGCTCAGCGGTTAACCTTATGTAGGTACTGTTAACCGCTCGGTTATGACGATATTTATAGTTTACTGTTGCATATTCCCGTAAGCACAATGGTTTAATGGTAAGAATCTAACTATTTTCTTTTGAAACATGCAACGCGTTTATCAACACGCCGAAAGTCAGATTAAGTTCTTCTTCTTTATCGTGTGGGCAGTAAGGTATCGACCTCACACACCCTAGTGTCAGAGTTTCGAAACCGCCTCAAAGCCCTCCGACATGGTTAAGTTAAAGTTCATTAAACCTTCACGTTCTGAAGCAAACTTCGGAGCAAAACGGAAATAAACAGACCATTAAAAAAAAGTGGTATTTCACGTCACAAATTTCCCAATAATAGTCTGTCTGTGCTCTGTCTGCATTCCGTTTTTTATTGTTGTTTTGCTCAATGTTACTTTGCATGGGGAGGCGAGCGGAGAGTCAGGCGTAATTAACAATAGCCCGACGTGTTTGTTTACACGCCGTATGTCCCGAGCGGTAAGGTTCATTGTTACTCAGTAACCTTGTACTAGAACAGTGTATAGTGTGCAGTGAATAGGGCGCAATTACACATGGTCGCTAGGCTCGTGATCAGGTTCTCGAATTTTGGTATCCGATGTGTTAATTACATTGTTCATTGCATTGAAATACGGCACAACCTACGCCGTTCATTTTCCCTTGTTTGTTTGCCGTTTCATAGGCAATTGGATACGGGTGAAGGACTTGGTATAATTGCGGTATTGTAACGAAAACAATGTTTTAGTTATTTTTGTTACAATAAAGTGCAGACTTCTATCGCTGACTTTATCAAACTGTTTACAAACGGGCGCCTTTGTATGTATAATTTTTTTTAAATTAAATACTCGTTGGTCCTTTTATAAAATGAGGATGTAACGTTTAGAAGCGTACGAAAAACGTGGACTGAATAGAGATTTTTTGTTATATTAATCATGTTATGAATACGTTTTCTTCGTTTAAATAACCGTTTGATATTTATTTGGAATTTTTGAAAAGGTTTTCTTGAGTACATGAGTGCAATAAGTTCACCTAGAAAGAAGTTTACCGCGTCAGTTATTAGCGATCTAATCTTGTTTTTTCATACAAACTTTGGACCCTCGCTTCAGGATTAGGGGATGAATTTTAAAAACCCTTTCTTAGCATATGCCTGCGTCGTAACAATTATCTGCGTGCAAAATTTTAGCGCAATCCGTTCAATGGTTTGAGCTGTGTTAGATGGTTACAGATACTTTTACAAAAAAAAAATAGTTTATGTTGCTTGCTGAAAATATTTGGTGTTGGTGAAAGATTAAGTAGTTTTTTAAGCTAATTACAAACAAAAATACAAATAAGTTTAGACATAAATTGTCAAGAGTCTTTTTTTGTAGTACTTAAATGTTAGATGGACTTAAAAAAAAAACGTATTTTTTTGTACCTTCCTTCCTATTTATTTGATGTTGTAATTAAGTGACAGAACACGAGATTTTCATCTACCGCGGTGTAGCTCTACTGAATATATTAAATGAATAATAAGCTCCTGAAATCTTATTTCCTACCGGACTATGACACATAACTACGTAAATGTTTTGACTTTGACTTGACTTTGACTTTCACCATTACTTTAAGCTTCTATTTATTATCGCGTAGACTTATATAATCCCTTTTTTTTCAACGTTTTTCTTTCAATTTTTGGGCACATTTGTCCCGTTATCAAAAGCGTTTTAGGTCTAAAGTGCAGGTGACATGTTGCAAGTGGGCCATCGTCTGATCAGTAGCATCGCACTCGGTAGTTAGGTTATGTTTGCTACTTCAGATCACAAGCCGTCGCGCCCTCAGGACATGCTTTCAGTAACCATTCAACTGCAACAACTTCTCTCTCGGTAGTACATTTAGACGGGATGAATCGGGACGAAACTTTAAAAGAGATTTTAACGTTGAAAACGTATTTTTTAAATCAAAATAACGTACAAGTGTTAATCGAGATTTTAACAGAAAAAAAAAACATGACTAATCCGTTTTATTGATTTATTCGATAATGATAATTTATTAATAATTAATATATATAATGATAAATATGGTAATAATTAATTGATTATTTAATTGATTTAACTGATTTTTTTAATGATTATTATTGATTATTTAAATGGCTGAATGATTTATGTACTATAACAACTATTGTGTACCCATAAATATATGCAAATAAAGTTATATTCTATTCTATTATAACGTTGGCGACACTAAATTTATAATTTAGTAAAAACATAAAAGTCCTTTTTGGCAGCAAAATATTGTTTTATTATGTCGATTCACCCCTGCTTCTCTCTTCATCGCGTTTAACAGTACTAAACATACGCTCTACGCTGTCAGCAAAATGCCATTTACAATTACACAAATTAACATGGCGGTTGACGCAGCGGCTAAAGTATTGCTGATGCGCTGCGTTTGTCGGATTTAATTCTTGGACGTAACCAATATTTGTAAGACTTACGCCTAATTTTCTAATAGTCAGATAAACGTAAGAATAAATATGACAGTTGGCATATTTTCTACATAAAAAATGTCAAACCGCCATAATTATCCCTCCGTTAAGAGATTTCTGACGATTGAAAAAATAGACCTAAAAGATAGTTGTAAAAACCGCGATACAGGAGAAACTTATACTGTGGGGGAAACGTTTTGTAAAATAACAAAAATGACGTTCAAAAAGTCGATATATAAGGTAAAACAAGTTTTAAAATATCAAAGGTCTAATTGCAACTTCAGAAATACAATCTGAACTACTGAGTGCTCGTGAAATTCATTCCTATAGTTTATATCTGATCTGAGCGAACTATCTTCTTGTTTGACCTACATGTTTACGATGAAGTACAAAAATAGTAAATAGTTTTGCATTCTCGTCAAATTTCAGAAGGTTGTTAAAAAATATATACCTAATTGTTTAAATAAAATTATAACAACTGGTCGATACTTTATAAATAACTGTTCTTTTTTGTTGTTTATGATTGACAGTATTTCAGTTTTTTTGTTTTTCAGAAAACACTCTTTCAAAAAACAGAATCGTCCCGTCGCGTTTGCGGTAGGTAGGTATCGCACACACTGACATAGTCGCGCGACTGTATGTGCGGGGTCATTGCCCCGCCGCGCCGCCGCGCGCCGGCCTAAACCCAACCGCAAAATAGCTAGATCAAATTCAAAAATTACCTTAAAAGAAAACGAAACACGTACTTATTTTATTATTAATTCGTGTTGAGTATCACTAGCGTAGTTTCCTACTTGAATTTGACAAAGATGTAAAACTACATCCTTTCAAAACTTACATTTACTCAGTAGTAAGTAGTTCATTAATTCTACTGTTATACGGAATAAAAAGAAAAAGTGGTTATTCACGCGAAAATGACGGACATAACAAAAAGAAAATTGTACTAGCAATGTAGTAAACAAGTTTGTACTAAATGTAAAAAAAATAAAATTAAATAAGTATAAAAGAAATAAGCGCCACTACCGCGCGAAAGAGGGACGTAGACGACAGACATTTATAATTTTTTTCAAAATAGATTTATATACGTATTCGGAATCAGCAAAAAAAGACGTATCTACAAGTATTTTAATATTGAAGTAAAACTAACGATAACCTAAAGATTATCACTATTAAATAAGTCGCATCTGCTATGTTATTCTAGTGAACTGGAAATACCATGCGCCTATTAGTTTATAAATTTTTCATGCGCGAGGACATAGGCATATTTATCTTTGACCTATAAACCAGGGTTTCCCAAACAATGCGTCGCGACGCCCTGGGCGGGGCGTCGTTCGTGGAGCCTTATTGAGGGCGCCACGCGACGTTAAGCCAAATCGCACTGATTGTAGTACAATTATTATACTGTCAAAATTTATAATAAATATTTATAAGTTCATATTATTTGGAGTTTTTTTTAATATAAAATTAATGTATTATTATATTTACATATCTTTGCTAATATCTTTAATGCGTCGAAAAAAAAAGGCCCGTAAAGGACTTTTTTTTGTTAGCCGTTACTGTCACACTCCTGGGCAAAAGCCTCCCAAAGTGAAGGGAATTACGGTATAAAACATATAAGGAATCCATGCTTTAAAAAAACAGCTTAAAGTGCTTAGCTTGTAGCGCGTTGCTGTTTAAGCACTTTAAGCTCCAAAGTGCGCACTTAAAAGTGTTCGAACCGATCGCATGTTCAGCACAGGCTGACAAAAAGATCTAACATAATAATATAATAAGTTCAATAAATGGAGAGGCTAATGAATATAACGGATGTAAAAGACACACAACGAAGCCGAATATTATTCTTCCCATCATTGCAATAACTTTATGTTCCTGGCCAAACTTGTTAAAAAAAACCGATTTTAAAATGCTGTTAGTAACTAAACTTTAAGGACCCCCATGAGTCATGTAATATTGAATGCACTCCTCAGCATATTTCGCATGCGTTACATTGTGAGATACGATAATCAATAAAAAACAGCTTTGTTTGATGGTAGTGAACGGCTAAAGTGACGTGTTCGTTTACACGCCGTAAAATATTACTTACCAGTAGCTCTTTGGGCTACCGACGTCATTGCGGGCAAAGTTGGTGCATACTGGGTCAAATGAGGCGACATCGGCCGATTCAGTTTCATATTCTTGTGGTCATGATCTGGGTAACACTTTGCGACATATGGCGTATATTTTATACTGTGATTACTTTTTTTGCGTTGTCCGTCTAGAAAGCTAGGAGTTACACGGAGCAGGCCGCAACTGAAAAAGAAATATTAGTTTTATTGTCGCGCTAGCTCAGTATTTGAGGAGCCTGTTTGTCATGCAAGAGTCTGTGGGTTTGATAACGGGCAAGTATCAATGCGACTTTTGCAATTCATATGGTACTTTTAAGTTTATCTTAGACAAAACAACAAAACACCAATTTCGCGTTGGATTTAAAGTTAGCTGCCATAGGTCAAAATAAAGTATGCCAGAAGAGCTTTAATTTGGCATACATCTCATTACAGTTGGACAACAGGTCATGCTGGGCCCAAGGTTTAAATAAAAATGACAAAATGTACAAAACATAATTTTTGCGCTTACTTTCAACTTAACTGTTATAGAATGAAATGAAGTATGCCTAATAAGCTTTCATTTGACATAGGTCCCATCACTGTTGGACAATGTGGAAAGTTGTGCCATAGGTTTAAATAAAAATGACGCAAAAGTGCCAAAATACCTTTTTCACACTGGATTTGAACTAAACTGCCATAAAACAAATTATGCATTCCATAAGAGCTTTCATTTGACATAAGTCTCATCGCTGTTGGACAATGTGGTAAGCTGGGCCCAAGGTTTAAATAAAAATGTCAAAATGTACAAAAACATCTTTTTCGCGCTGGATTTGAACTTAGCTGCCATAAAATGAAATGAAGTATGCCTTATGAGCTTTAATTTGGCTCAAGTCTCATTACTGTTGGACAGTAGGGCAAGCTGGGTCCATGGCTTAAATAAAAATGTACCAAAACACGTTGTTCGCGCTCGATTCGACCTTAGCTGCCATAGTATAAAATTAAGTATGCCATAAGAGCTTCATCTGACATAGGTCCTATAACTGTTGGATAATAGGGCAAGCTGGCTCAGGGTTTAAATAAAATATCAAGATATACCAAAAGATCCCGTTCGTGCTCGATTCGAGCTTATTGCTGTTGCGTCTCATTGCTGTTGGACAATATTGTAAGCTAGCCCCAAGGTTTAAATAAAAATTACAAAATGTACCAAAACATCGTTTTTGCGCTGGATTTGAACTTAGTTAATATGAAACAATATTGAATATGCCATAAGAGCTTTCATTTGACATAAGTCTCATTGCTGTCGGACAATACGTTAAGCTGGGCCCAAGGTTTAAATAAAAATGACAAAATGTGCCAAAATACCTTTTTCGGGCTGGATTTAAACTTAGCTACCAAATGAAAAAATAAAGTATGCCGAAAGAGTCTAATTTGAAATAGGTCTCTTTACTATTGGACAATGGGGTAAGCTGGGCCCACCCAGGGTTTAAATAAAAATGACAAAATGTAACAAAACACTATTTTCGCGCTGGATTTGAACTTAGCTGTCATAGTATGAAATGAAGTATGCCTTATGAGCTTTCATTTCACATAGGACCCATCACTGTTGGACAATGTGGCAAGTTGTGCCCAAGGTTTAAATAATTATGACAAAATTTGCCAAAAAATTTCTTTTTCACACTGGATTTGAACTTAGCGTCCATAAAACAAATTATGCATTCCATAAGAGCTTTCATTTGACATAAGTCTCATCGCTGTTGGACAATGTGGTAAGCTGAGCCCAAGGTTGAAATAAAAATGTCAAAATGTACAAAAACATCGTTTTCGCGCTGGATTCGAACTTAGCTGCCATAAAACAAAAGTATGCATGCCATAAGAGCTTTTATTTAGCATAGGTCTCATCGCTGTTGGACAATGTGGAAAGCTGAGCCCAAGGTTTAAATGCCTTATGCCTTATGAGCTTTCATTTGACCTAGGTCGCATTACTATTGAACTATAGGGCAAGCTGGGCCCAGGGTTTAAATAAAAATGTACCAAAACACCTTGATTGCGCTTGATTCGAGCTTAGCTGCCATAGAATGAAAGAAGTATGCCATAAGAGCTTTAATTTGACAAAATTATGTCTTATCACTGTTGGACAATGGGGCAAGCCGGGTCCAGTGTTTAAATTAAAATGACGAAATGTACCAAAATACGATTTCCGCGCTGAATTTAATCTTAGCTGGGATAGAATGAAATGAAGTACACTCTCAGAACTTTTATATGAAATAGACTACATCATATTGAGCAAGTTTCAAAAGTGGGCCCATGGTTCATACAGAAGTGATCGACCAGGTCCTTTCCATGATTTTTGACTTAAAAGTTTGTATGCGATATAAACCCTTATAAATATCTTTAGCGATGTTGATAAAAGCAAGAAAATTGATCGTGTTTCAGCAACAATTTTAATAATATGGTAATAGAATATTGCACTGATTTCCAAAGTATAAATCGCCAGCGAATATTGGGTGGGCCCCGAACAATTCAACATTCCGTTAAGCCTCTTTTTCCTGAAAACCAAGAGGTGAGTCCCGAATTTGTATATTTTGTTAGGTGAGTCGCGGTCCAGTTAACTTTGGGAACCACTGATATAGCGTAACATTTTAAGTAGTTATTGCATTCATACTCGATTATTATAATGTATAGGGTGACTGGTAATAAATTACCCTGATGTAATTTTTTTTTTCATATTTCGTATTTTATATATTTTTTGTTGTTTTTCTTTCTTTTTTTTTTTGTTTTTTTATTTTTTTATTTTATATATATCGAACACTTATAACCATTCACCCTATATACATACGGTGTTTAAAAAGACACGTCATATAGCTGTAAATAGCGCATACTGCTCATGAAACTAAGTAACTTTGAGCAAAAATTATTGTTTTTTTTGTGTAAAAAATCTCTCTTTTTTATGGTACCTAGTTTGCGATGTAACGCATGCAAAACATTATACTTTCATGCAATAGTAGAGAGTTCATGGCAGTACTTAAAGCTTAGGTAACACATTAAAAGGGTCATTTTCAAATTTGGGTCCAAAAGTATTTAATTCGCGAATGATAACATATTTTTATAATTATCATTAGTGTAACCAAAGTCTTCGTAAATAAATCTCATATTTATCGTTAGGGAAATTATGTTTATCATTTTTGTCACTCAAAAACTTGATTTATGGGTATTATTTTAATAAAGACAGGGTATCTTTGATTGTCATGTAGCTTTTTAATTAGTGAATGCATTTACCTACCGAAAAAAAGAATATATCATAAATTTCAAGCTTATGAAATTCCTACTTTTTTGGCCCCAAATTTGAAAACGACCCAAAAACTGGTCTTTGTTAAAAAAATATATGTTAAAGAGTTGTAACCTTGACCTTTAATCTCATGGTAACTAGAAGTTATTGCGATATTTTTTCAAAGAACTTTCTGTTGCGTCAGTCGTCTTTTTAAACCGATTGCTTTTGTCCACGATTTCGTCTGCGTAACCGTCGGTTACCGTGGAGGCAGACGAAGAAGCCGAATAAAAGTAGCCTATGTTTTTCATTGGGGTTCAAACTTACCCTGTACCAAATTTCGTGAAAGGGTAACAGACAGAATTCCGCATTAATTACAATATTAGTATGCTTATATGGGAAATAATATTTCATTGTCAACCAGGACACTAAATCGTGAAAAGCCTGAAAACTCAATTAATTCTCAATTAACTGTTAAATTCAATTTTTAGTCGGATGAAATAAATTGAGTTAGTCAATTGAGTTGGCAAATAATTGACGTCACAATGCGCTATAGTGCATTCAAAATTTATCAGAGTGTCGCGTTTTGACAGTACAGATAAAAAGTAATTATATTAGTTGATTAGTGGTGTCAATTACCCGATTATGATTTGGTAGAAACATTAAACTCCACGGAAATAATTTTTATAATTTCAACGACAAAGTCCATTTTAAAGTTTTATTTATTGATTTTATTTAAACTTTATGCAACAAATGTACAAAGGCGGACTTAATGGCTAAGTATTGTCCCTATTTATCCGATATTAAGGTACTATTATCCGATTACTTCCCAGAACTCCAGAAACATAATTATATCATTTTTATGTCTAGGACAATAATTATAAAAATATTTTTTCTTATATATTTGTCTTGTTGCTATTCTTTCTTATATAAGATTGATTTAACGAATTTTATTTATTAGGTACTTACTCACTAGCTTTTGTTGCGACTACGTCCGCATGTCTGTTATCGCGGACGCAGATGAAGTCGTGGAATAAAAAGTAGCCTATGTCGGTTCTTGGGGTTCAAACATGCCCCGTACCAAATTTCATCAAAATCGGTTGTATTTAGTCTAAAGCCTAAAATTTAAAATAATATTACTATGGGTAAAGAATAATACATTATATACTAAATAATGAGCTTTATTTACGGTAACGTAATGTAACGCAAATCGGTAGGAGAAACTTTGCGACGAAACGCGGACATCAAAATTAATTAATATAAGTCTGAACTAAAAAACCACTTTGTGCAAGCGAGGTAATCAATACTCGTGCCTTTTTTGTGTAAGACAGCCTAAGAGCCTTTACCCATCAGATAACCTGATGAGACATATTTTTTATCAAATATAATTTATTACCCCTTTAAACATGCTTATGATAACTTGTCTATCGGAAAGTTTTCATATTTTTTTTAATTCAATTTAATTAATTAAAATCAACTTTTAGCAAAAGTTAGTGCTGCGAAACAACTTTATTTTTGGTGTGAAAATGACTTTTTAAAAAACCATGCATTGTAACACACGCGAATTATTATGTTTATGGATGCATACGGAGAGTATTTAAGAGGAAGTGGTATTTTCTCCATACAAACGATCTCGTCTGTTTTCTTTCAGGTTTATGACTTTAAAGCAATGGTTTTTAGAGTAAAGTAAGAAGTACTAGAATCTACAGAAAAAGCTCAAAATTGCCACTGTGAACAGAGACCTAATGTATAAATTTGAAATATGGTAATGAAAAAAGAAAATCATAGGGGCAAGGAATATATCCTTCTTATTTAGTTTATAAAATATCTTTTAAAATTGTTCATTATTAGAAAAGAAAATAGGCGAGAGACAAACCCTAAATTATGACTTAGGCTATTTAGTCGGATCTACAGTTGTCCTTTTCGCACGCACAGCGCTCATAGCGACAGAGATAGTTTCTTCTAATACCTGCTTAATTTTCAAGCCCGCATTTCCTCTTAAAGTTTAGTTTGAATATTCAAAACTTGTTTTCATAAAATATTGTTTACCTACTTATCTCAGTTGTAAACTATTCCTAAGTTTTTATCCTATTTCTGTAATAAACTGTACTACTTCTTACGAACAAATAATTATTAATGAGTAACGTAGTGAAAAGTTGTAACTATGACCTTCAATATCTTCAGAAGCATACCTCAATACCTGAAAATGCACTGCTGATTTCCCAGTACCCGGGACACTGGGGATACCCAGTTATAGTCTTAGTAGAAAAAAAAACTACTGGGTCGACGACTGCCTCGTTGGTCTAGTGGTCGCAAGCGCGACTGCTGTGCATGAGGTCTTGGGTTCGATTCCCAGGTCGAGCAAAGTGTTATTGGGTTTTTCTATCAGGAATTTCTCAGTAGCAGCCTCGGAGTCTGGATTTGCGCCCGTTTGATGGCAATAGGCTCGCTCCCTAGTACATGGGACTAAAAACATAACTGGCGAAATGTGGGTGTACTACTGGGTACACCTCTGCCTAACCCTTCGGGGATTACAGGCGTGATGTTATGTTATGTTAGAAAAAAAAAACGTAATAATTGGTAGAATATTTGGTATTCGGAAATGTGATTGTTATCTTTACACCAGACATGTATCGCAATTTAATTTGGTTAGTATCTTATGGGGCTCATAGTAAGGCACCATGTTTCAGTGCCGTATGTCATTACTAGCACGCCACGCAAAATGTTGTAAGATTGGGGTCGTAAGCCCATCGAGTGGCAACCACGTACCGGAAGGCACAGTGTGTACCGACGACCTAGCAAAGGCCGCGGGAAACCGCTGATTGCAGGCAGCGTAGGATCGATAATTGTGGCTATCTTTAGAAGGGGCCCATATCCTACAGTGGTCGTCGTTCGGCTGTTATGATGATGAATCTAATTTACTGCTGCAATGAAATAAAAAACCTAAATATCCTAATTATTCGTAAGTCAAAAACTCGTTATGAAAAACACGATATTCTGAGTTACGTACCGTGTATTATTTTGAAATAAAGTTATTTGACCGGAAACCAATGAACCACAACGGTAGATAATTATATTGTAGCTAAAACATTTCATCGCGTTTAATTAATTGCTTACCAAACAAAATATGTCAAGACTGGGCCAAGTTAAGCTTAAGCTTTAAGCTAAGCTTACAATCTGTACTAAATATTATTTCCAGAAATTCAAATAGGATTTAAAAAAATATTTCGTTAATAGGAAGCTATGTTATCCCCGAGAGCATAACTATACGCAAACACGCGATATTAAAAAAAAAAATTGGTGGAAAATTCACGTAGATGAAGTCGAGGATACAGGCTAGTCGAATTTAAACAAAAACACTAAACCCGCTCCAGTTGGTCAGTTACATATTTTGTTTTAAACGACTTTTCAACTATTGCATCCGCACGACTTTAAACGCGACAAAAAAGAAAAGCGCTTTTTTGTATTTTTGCATTTAACTTCGAAATAATGTTCTAGGCCTAAAAGCTAACTTACACAAAATTAATGCCCATTTAATGCAGATTTTACAATAGTGTAACACATTACACTTCCTTCTTCAGCAAAGATTATATGACGGTTACAATGCAAAGATTAGATAGTACGAACGAAAAGTGCATTTTGATACACTGAACCAAATAATATAATAGCTGCTTATATCTTTTATGTTATTTATATTTTTACAACAAATATCGCACAATATTGTTTACACACATCATTATGACAGTATCCTACAACAAAATACGTACAGATTTATAAAGAAAGCCATCAGTAATATTGAATCGTTACTTTATGAATCCAATGGGGCGACAATTATGGATATCAAAGGAAAATGAATTTAAAACATTCGTTTAATGAACTCGCATCAGAGAACGCTTGACATGACCCGATGCGATTCACTAGACAGATTGTATTGTTTGTTTAAGCGTGGCGCTGTGTACCATCGAATACCTTCAATTTAATTTACATTTTATGCAAAAGCAACACGATCACAATAGCACGGCGACAAGGAAATTAAACTGTTTTTAAATTAAATTGTCACAGGTTATATAAAAAGAACAGGATAGATAGGTATTCTGTAAAATTATTATGTGTAGTCACAGATTCATTGCAAAGCTCCATTTAATTAGCCACTAGATTAGATTTAAAGTTTTAGTTTGAGTACATCGGATGTAAAACTCATATTCCAAGCTATGTTGAAAGTTAACTAACCAACCTGAGCACGTGCCACCTTTAGAATTCAAGGATATTATTTCAGTGAATCAAATTACCACTTTTGTGACCGGACGGGGTAAATTTTTTATGTTGTTTTTGTATGTTAAAAATCATTTTCCGAATGTTTGTGTCCGCAAAACTCGGATAGTGGTAGATAGACTGACATGATTTTTTATAAAACATTGCTTTTGAATAGAAGTTTGTTTATACTAGTATATCCTTTTTTAAGACAGCCATAGCGAGGCTTGGCCGGCTTTAGTTAATCGTGTACCTATAGCGACAAATTATTCGACGTGGCGTATGAAAAGAGATTCCGGATAGACTTGGGGGAAGGCTTTTTTGCTCAGAAGAAACACAAAATAAAATACGATAACCACCCCCGATTTGTATGCTGCATCTTTAATAATATATAATTAATTGTCTGTTTTCAAGAACCTACCACAATTAAATGCGTAAAAAAATGCATTTATTAGAAGGTGTTGTTTATTTAAATTAAGCTATAAAGTTAGCTACCTAGCTTGTGTGGCTAATTAATTCCTACAAGTAAAATTTATAACACTTTTGTTTGATTGAGCTGAAATTTTGCGTCAATGTTTAATTTGCATCATAATGCAATATTAAGCTTGTTTAAAAAAATAAAAATATAGCTTGTACCTAAATTGGAATTGGGAGAAATTTAATGTAGGTACTGGTTATTTCTCAGGGGGCTTAACCATGAAATATAAAGTCAAAACATTTATTTCAATTAGATTAGGCCATTTACAGGCACTTTTCAATTGTCAAGGAGTCGGTCAGTTAGTCCGAAAGTTGAAGTTAGTTGCTCGTTCCAAAACGGAGGTAGGCCTCTATGGAGAAGAACGAGCAAGAAACTCCACGGACACTCTTTTTAATTGGGTTTTCACAAAATCCTGGTTACAAGGTTTTTGTTGCTTCTATATGTGAAAACTATAAAGCAATAAAATATTAACAATAAAGATGTGAGCGTTGGCGCTCTTTCACTAACATGACGGCTGATCAGCACCACTTTGCCCAATCAAGGGAACCAAGATCCAACACACGCGCCACCATCAGCGAGAGATTTGAGTGAGCATGACAACCGCCATGCTCAATAAGCCAAAACACATTTACTAATGTAAAATAAATGAAGTTATAAATTAAAATATCAATAGTTTCCCTCGTTATGTAAAGTATACAAAGTAAAAAAAAGGTAGGTAAGGGGGAAAATTTTACGAAATATTTGTTACGATCACGCAGAAAGAAGACTTACTCTAACTCAGTTACGTTTAAAGAAATTTCCAATGTCCAGAACTCCCGTTACTTCAATTTGAGTATTTATTTTATAACATAACATCACGCCTGTAATCCCCGAAGGGTTAGGCAAAGGTGTACCTATCAATACACCGACATTTCGCCAGTTATGTTTAAGTCCCATGTAATAGGTGGCGAGTCTATTGCCATCGACCGGGCACAATTTCAGACTCCGAGGCTGCTACTGAGACTGACTCGCGCCACTCGCGCTTCGCCAACACTCGAACAACGAGGCAGTCGCGGCAGTCTCATTTACTTATATTATTTATTGTTTTCATCAAAACAAAAAGTAAATTTTCTGACCAAAAGCGTAGGTAAAACATAATTTAGGCTGTGTTCTTAAAGCCATATTGATTTTAAATATGGTTCTTTACAAAATTAACAACTTTTTTAATTTGTGTTGTATATTGATCATGTTAAAGTTCAATTTTGTTTGGAACAGTAGATTTTCTTTCGTGTTTCTTATTCGTATCATTATAAAAGTTGTTCGTATTCACGAGTACTTACTCCTTAAAGATTGCCAGTAAAAACAAGTTCTGCTATTTTTTAAACTAGCTTTTATATTACATTGCATATAACATGTATTCAAAATTCCAGCTCAATCGAGCACAGGGATGGGGCTTTAACTTGCAAGAATAAATTAAGTTTGTATGGCCACTATCCGGCTCCATCATCAGATCAGCACAGTCATATTGCATTGTCATTCAAATTGCACATTAACGCAAAATTTTAGCCCAATCGTACATAGGGAAGTGACTCAAATTTAACATATAAGAATTAATTAGCCACAGACACGAGGACAGAAGCCTACCCCCCATCTCTTAAAACAGTATTATTTAAATATTTTTCTGCCTGCATTTTCACCGCTCAGCTCAACACCTAGAGTTGAAAATTCAACAACAGAAATTACAAAGTAATATTAAAACATTACTGTTTTAAAAGACTAAAGGCAAAGTAAGGAAATAAATGCAATAAAAGCAGTTTTGGCTGATGTTAAATCGCACAATTCGCACTCTGTTCCACAGCGCAAGCCAAACATGTCTGAAAGCTAAAATTTCAAAGCCCATGTAAACGTTTGAGAGTTCCTATCATACATGATAGGAACTCTCAAACGTTTACATGGGCTCCAACCATGGGCGTCAACCCACACATGTTTGTGGCATTGGACAAACCGTTTTACAATTTAGCCACGAAAGCGCTGTTGATATTTGATTTTCAATACCACCTGACTTTGTGTTGTGTTGCATAGTGTCACTTCGAAATTGCCTTTGACGTACTTTAATGCTTTAAGGGAAAATTCAATCGTCAGATAACTATTAACGGGGGGCAAATATGGCGATTTGACAGCTTTTGTATAGAAAATAATACAAACGGTTATATTTATTCTTTGGATAAAATTATCTGACTTTTGAAAATTTGAAAAATCAGCGCTAATAATACCTAGCAATATTCTACTTGCAGATTCGAAACGTTGAAATAAATACATTAATTTAATAATATGAATACTAGCGAACTTCGTGCCGCCACATTTTTTTTTAATTCTTTTTTTTTCTTTTACACAATAAAAAAGAAAAAACTAATATTGGTTCAGCCGTTCCGCGTGATGCCGTGACCAAGGGAAATAGGGATTCATTTTATATAATTATATAGATGACTAGCGGACTCGGCAAGCGTCGCGTCGTCATGCCCGGAAAAGTAGCGACACATTAAATACCCAAGAATTAATTAAATCTATATAAATATAAAAGAAAGTCGTGTTAGTTACACTATTTATAACTCAAGAACGGCTGAACCGATTTGGTTGAAAATTGGTGGGGAGGTAGTTAAGAACCAGGAGAAGGACATAGGATATTTTTTTTTTTTATTTTATCCCTTTTCCGTTTTGGGACGTATGGCAGTAGAAATAAGCAATTTTACTCAGACTGTAAAGGTCAACATACTGGGTTTATAAAAAAAAGTACTAGGGTGTCAGAAAATCAAGGGTACCTACCTATTCAAACAAAAAACACTTCACTCATTATTATCTACAAGCAGAGTATAACCTGAATTGATTAGCAAATACAGACGCGAGCGAATCCGCTAGTACATTATAAGACTTAGATACAAATTTATTCAAAAAATCAGTTGAAAAATTGATACAGTTTTGCTTAAATTTAAATTCTATTCCTAAGTCTTACATCCCTGAACGAGGTAATCCTGTTTCAGACGCGAAGAGAGGAAACGAGTCTTATAAAATATAACCACGATTCAATGTAACAGAGTTTATGCGTTTCCTTAAAGTAGGCTTCTCAATATAGACAGATATTTGCAATAAAACGGCCGCCGTTCTGCAAAGTGGATGTTTCCTCTTAAGAAAATAGATTCAATTTTAAAATCAAGTTCAGAATCTACTAGGGATTTATATAGCTAGTTGTAAATATTGTCAATCTAACCTTGGCAGTTGGTTTGCACGAGCGATCTTTTATTCAATATTTCAACTAGCGTTGGTAAAGGTCACGCAGGTAAATTAGATCATGTCAATCATTGCACAGATTTACGGCGCACGAATTATCAGCAGCAGCTAATATCACCGTTTAGGTTTTATCACATAACATTATGCTTGTAATCCCTGAAGGGTTAGGCAGAGGTGTACCCATAAGTACATCCACATTATACTTAGGTTTTATTACTAAACCTATAATAATACCAGCCTATTATTGTCGCACTGCACGGCAAAGGCAAGAGGCTTTCATACAAAAATGCACGAGCATTAATCACCACGCTAGCTCAAGGCGGATTAGCGATTTCAGACTTATACACATACATCACGCCTGAAATTCCCATAGGGTTAGGCAGATGTATACCCAATACCCAGTACATCCACATTTCACCAGTTAAGTCCTCAACAATAAAAATTATGGTTTCCTAAAATAATTCAATATGATGAAGTTCTGAGTTAAATTGCTTGTTGCTGGGAAAATTTCTTCTCAGTACGTTCATATTTATATTAATGAGCTGTACGTTGCCGTTCTATAATAGGCTAAGAGTGAACTTGAAACAATTGCAACGTTAAGTATTACGGCACGAGTAAAACTACGTGGAGCTTATAATCAAATTATAAATTGTCTAAGACTGATAAGGTATATTTCTGGAACTGACTGACTGACTGACTGTCTGACTTTGGCTGACCTGGGACCTGGGACTCCAAGCTCAACAGAGTTCGAATATAGAAACTAATAATATGAATTCGAAAGATTTTCTTGTCTTTTGCAAAGAACAATCGCAAAAGTTTACGAAACAATTCATCGCGTGTCGGCCAAGGTCGGAAAGCCCGGTTCACTGGCCGAATCCGAAGTTGATAGATTGTGTTGTTAGTTAGTTGTGTTGACGAGTTTAGTTTAATAAAAAATATCCAGTAAGGAATACCAATACATTGAAAGAAAAGGTGGATTTAAAGAATATTTTCAAATAAGAGAAATAAGAATTGTAAAAGACCGTCGCGAAAACTTTCAAATGATTCTAGAACTGCAAGAGCTAACATTTTACGTCGATTTTTGTAAAAAAAACCCGGCTGTTCCATACAATTTGACTGTTTATTGTACTTTTGTATGGAACAGCAGATTTGGTTTAATAACGGCAAAAAAAATCATCTCTGTATTTTTTATGGTAGATACAGTTTGATATCAATTATATCTACCATAAAACATACAGAGATGCGGACAAAGTGACAATAAAACTGTAAAATACCATACTATTTAATATGTAAGTCCTTTTGTATACCTACATTTCATAAATAAACTTTATTGACTTTGAGAATAGGTGTCACAAATAAAATTTATTGACTGAAAATAAAAAACAAAAAGAAAATCCAAGTTCTTTTCTAAAGGAGCATTTTAATTGAGATTATGATCTGGTATATTTACTAGCTTGTGCTCACTCGTGTATCAATAATTTTTATAGGATGCAATAAATCTATTTGCATTATTATTGAATATTATATCTCCGTCCGATTCATATCACATCTCACCTGACTAACATCCAGAGCTCTAGTCAAGCAACTAAATTGCCTTACTTTGATATAGCAGATATTAAAACGCTTTTGCACTGAACATCTTGATCGTCGAAAATATCAATACGACATTTCGTGGAAAATCTGTCGTACCTACACTGAATATTATTCACATGATTAGCTATTTTCGTCCAAACCATTTATGCTTAACAGAACTGGCGGAGCTCATTTATGGTTTCGCGATAAATCATACTTGATGCTATTATTATAAATATGAGAATGTCCGAAAAAATGAGTACCTAAATTTCTGGTCTCTGAGACTTGAATGGTTAAACGGAATTATTTAGCTGTAATTTTGTGGTAATTTTGCATATACCTATATAAATATTGTTACTGTGGCATAATTTTGGAGTTTGGCTTTATTTTTAAGTATGCGCAGACGAGCTAATCATTTTTAGTAAATCAAAACTGCTCGAGAATATTGTCGTAAGATGAAAGCCGAAGTGAAAATTGCTTAGTTATTAAAAAAAGGTAAGAAAAAAAAAATAAGAAATTGACATGATAGGTAAAAAGTACAAGGATTTTCGTAATGTTTTTAGTTCGAAGTGTTTTTTCAAGACCTGCACTATAACTATATTATTTAGAAAAAGCAAATTGTTCACTAACCGTGTTAATGACATCCAACTTATTTAACTTTCCGAACGTGTAACATAACTGTTCAATGTACATCCTAAACCAATGCTCAGAACAGATTTATCTAAAATCATTACAATTTCTTCGAACAAAGTGGACAAACTTTGTATTGATTCGTTTTAGCGGAACTACGTATACTCCACATTTGAGTGTAACGTCTGTTTAAGCCTTCAGGCTTCGCTGCACGGTATATTTGCTTTGTACGAGACGAGTAGCAATCACATATCACATCCAGATCATATATCACCTGAGGGAAGCTGGACGATGGACGCTGCCCCAGGCAGTATTCAATGGCTATGTAGACACTATAATAATAACCCGTCATCAAACGATAGCCTTCGAGGAAACGTTGCCTTTACAACAATATTAGTTTAGCTGTAAACTATCAATATGCAGGCAGTTTCTTATAAGGATAATAATGTTAATATATATAAATCACGTGTCACGTTGTTTGTCCGGGATAGATTCTTAAACTACTCAACCATTTTTTTATGAAATGTGTATATTTTTGCCAAACTTAAAAGCTAGGAAAGTTATAATCTCGATTATTGATCTTAGTATCTTTACTTACTTTAAGCCACAGCAACGCGTGGCCGAGTCAGCTAGTTATATTATAAACATTTAGTTAGCTATGTTAATGACAAAAATTACTATGAATGTTGTTTGAATTGGTAATATGACTAATATGGAGATTGGTTAACTCGCAGCCAAAAGCTACTGGTATTACAGTACGGTACTTAACAATGACTCGTTGAGCTATTAATATATCCTAACTTCACACCTAAGTGATTTGATCAATAGATTGCGATATCCTGCTTCTTGATTGACTGATTTCCATTGGCGTAACAGACAAAGACTGTCACAGGCTAATGAGCTTATTGATAATAATCGGCGAGGCGATGTTAGTGTGCATCGATCCTCTCAACCCGAAGAATGTATTTAGCATCATACAATAGATACCACAAAATTAAGCGGTATCTATTGACAATTTAATTAAACTATGTTTTCACAGGATTATTCTAAGCTATCTATTGTTTTAGCATCCGATACCTAGCGATTAATTAAAATAAAGTAACTTTTAACGAGTAAAACATGTAATGTTTGTTGTACTAAACGCACATAGCGGCAGCGAGACAAAGGATTATGAAAGAAAAAAATTGGGCGATATATCAATCGATGAAATTGAAAAACCCAGTTGCTATTTTAACTGGGTTTTTCAATTAATAACACAACGAGTTTAGATCAAGAATTAATTATATTTTCATCATCACTAGAATAGAGTGGAATTAAATCTTTGCAACATTTTTCATAATTTTAAAGTCTTCCTAATTTTAATTTCTTCATACATACGTATGTATGAAGAAATAACTCAGGATGTCTATGTTTCTATGGAAAAAGTTTAGTACAGGCTGTTGTAATACATATTTCATGGAAATTCGTCTCAAGTATGCCTATTTTTATCGACACTATGCTTCAACCGAACCTATTGAAATGAAGAAAATATTCTTTTTATTTGCCTGATGAATATAAAAAGAGTAACTCTCGTAATTAAAAACGTTAAAAAGTAGGATATTAGAGATTTCGGGGACAAATTGGGAATTAGAATGCGATCGCTATTAAACTTACAGCTTCTTTTGTTATATCGAGTCTTCGTTTAGATTGGTATTCAATGTGCTTCATTTCGTTGGTCAACAAAGTATCTAAAATCTTCAAGCTTAATTTTTTCCACCTTTATTATACCTCGATACGCAAAAACAAATTGCACTAAGCAAATATTGAGCTTAGCTTTTCACCAATCAACGCGGCGTGCGTTAACGTGAATTCATATCACGTGCATGCGTTGAGTGTGGGTGTATCTCACACCCACACAAGTCGACGCATGCACGTGAATGTTTTTCCCCAAAAAGTTTATTGGGACCGACACCCCGCTTACTATGAAACCAGTTAAAAATCGCAGAACTACTGAAAATGATTACAGCGATCCCTTTGACGTGGTTGTTTGCTAGCACAAACTTCGCACACAGATCTGAAATAGCTATTGCTTTGCGGCGCATATATGTCATTTATGGGGGAATATACACGTTCTGTTCAAACACCATCTTTTAAATAGGAAATCTTAAGGTATCGAGACGGCTATGACATAATGAATTACTAAATATAGTATTACGGTGAGCGCTCATAAAGCACTAATGTGTCTGAGCAGGTTTCATTTATTAATTGGCTAGCAATAAGTCCGGAATTTAATATGCTTAGACTTCGTACTTCCCCTAGCAACTCAACACTCTCTAAAACCCCTCCATTCTTAAAAAAGGAATAACGCCAAACTTAATTATTTACTTAGCTTCGCATTCGAGTTGGAATAAAAATATTTGAAATAAACATTTTCTTTAGTCGGACTCGTTTCTTTCCACCCCCTTAGGGGTTGAATTCACGAAAATTCTTAATGCTCGGCCACATCATTAAAGGAAGCCGTATGAATTTCAAGTCTCAATTTCCAGGAGTTTTGGCTGTGCGTTATTACGTCAGTCCGTTAGTATCTTCTTTTGACAAAAACAAGAGGGTATTATAATATTTTAGATTAATATGTTACATAACATCATGGCTTAGGCAGAGTTGTATCTATTAATACAGCCACATCATCAATCTTAAATACAATCGCTAATTGTATTTAAGATTGATTTGTGTACAGATAATAAAATTTGAATTTGAATATTTCTTGTTTATATGAATTTAAATACAAGAGAATATAGTTCAAAACTGCGTGATTGCGTGCAAGGTGATAAATGCCGGGCGGAATTGTCACGGGTGTAAAAACAGTGCGAACGCAATCAAAAGTTACATGTTTTATCATCAAATCATTGTGATATTTTTTTGTTCTGGTTTTTTTTGGTTACGGGGTTATAGTGGAGGTCGAAAGTCTAACTTTTTTTCAACGTTTTTTTCAACAATCATTATAAATGTTATAACTAAACTTTAAATAGTTTCATAATCTTTGTTTTATGCACGCACCTAATACACAATGTTCTTAGTGTGTTAGATTGCGCACTACAAAAAACAGCGATTTTTCACACCAAAATCGCAGCAATTTCACGTTACTTTTTGATACGCCCACTCGTATGCACAATTAACGAAGTATATTTTTACACCCCGTACGTTCCACACAACATTAAAGTCTATTTTCGATTGATTTTAAATCACTTTCTATTAATAAATGACGATAAATGATGATTAACTGTAACTACCTAAAAACAACCTTGAACTATCGTTGTATCGCAAAATTCATTCCATGACTGAAGATCTGTCTGAGAACTGTCTGTTTTTATTTGACCTTCATTTTTATGAAGGCGTACAGAAAGTCTTATTCCTCTTTCAGTAGTAGGTAGTATTAAAAGACATTAGAAATGGAATAATTAATACCAAAAAGCTCTAATTCTTTTTTTTATTGTGTTTATTTGATGGTACGTACCTATTTTAGAATACACCTATTTCAAAGAACGTGGGCTTGCGGTAGGCAATGTCGCGCTACTATATCACTAGGCGTGCGGGTTCATCGCCTCGCCTGTCTAAACCCAGCAGAAAGATGACTACTTAGTTGAAATACGAAAATCAACTAAAGAAATAAAAATAGTCAATTTATTTAATTGAGTTGAGAATCTCTAGCACACGCCCTTGACTTTTACTAGTAGGCTAACCTTGAAAATAAATATTATACAAGAACACAAGCCTATAACTACCGACGATAACGTCAAAGATGTAAACGGGATGTTGCTAACAGTAACTTAGTTATCGGGAACGTATGTTGCTCCTTTGATATAGAACTAGCTTTTAAACGTGAACGTCGCGTCGTTTAAAAGATGACTTCGTTAATTTTAAATTTTCCACAAACATTACATAACGTAAACCTGTGTTTTTTTTTTTTATTTATCCGTGGTATTCCTTTTTGGACAAAGTTCTCATTTACTTTTCTCTGTGTTGCTTTCTTTGGGAATCTCCCAAAAACTCTTCAGAATTTTTTTTTGACTGTACGTCATTTTTTTTCATACAGTAAACTGTCAAAACTATTTTCCACAGATTAAAGATTTTTTTATTAGGTATACTTTGTCAATCGATTGCTTTGTGTGCCTACAACAAATGTTGCACTTTCAGAACTATTTTACGTTAAAGTAAACTCGATAGAAATCACAGGTTTGAAATTGCATGCAGAATGCCATGATTGGTCGTGTACTGCGTTCGGTCTAGACGATCAATAAACTCCCTACGTTACACCGCACGGCGGCTACTCGATGACTGTACCGACAGTGCGTACATCGACAACAAATTCAAGTTAAGTTATGGTCAAAAAGTAAAAGTAACTAAAAAAATATTAAAACCCATTTTATATCTTGAAATATCTAAAATAGGTAAAATTATTACTGTACGTAATTGAGTGAGTTTAAGATTAATATTTTTTGAAACTTTTTTTTGTTTATTATTAATTCACTGTTTCAACTGCAAGAACCCCTTCACAGGTCACCTTAACTCATAATTAAACTAGTATTTTTCCGGAAAACTAGCTAACCACGCGAGCATAGTTCAAGGACGAATCCATTGAGGTCAGGCTGGGTATAGGTTTGAACTCTGATATTTTTTCTAAGTTCATTGAAAGTTTATTAATGCTTTTTATGAAGGGAAATAAATACACATGCAAAAAATTGTAATTATAATATGATTAAAACTAGACTCGCACTTAAAAAAAAGCATACCCATTGAAGAGGAGAAAGTGATAACTTGTTTTAAGACTGATTTTTAAATAGTCAGATAATATTTATCCAAAAAATAAATATGACAGTTTGACATAATTTCTATACAAAAGCTGTCAAGCCGCCATATTTATTCGTTCGTTAAGAGTTATTTGACGATTGAAAAATTAGCCTTAATTGAAATAATTTTGTTATTTATTATTTTTATTGTATTTGTAGCCTGTCCTGGTTAGACCTTGACTATGAGCCCCTCCCCGCTCTGACATAAAAGCTAGATTCGTCCTTGGAATAGATCGGTTCTTTACAAAATTTTATCAAGTTCATCGAAACTGCTTTTACAATGGTGTGTGCTGTCGGTACTGCAGTCCCTTTAAAGTGCCGGTCACACTCTTTTACCTCCCATTAGCCGATGTCGAACGGTGCGTTGCGACGCGCAGCGGCCGTCAACGTGTTCGGCTGTTTGGTAACGTATCAGCTACGTGAAGCGGAACTTTACCCCTGGTTGTTTATCCGTTTAGCATTTGATCGTATGTGGGTAGATAAACTAAGTAACAACGTTAGCACCGGCTACGAATGTTTTAAATAGACTTCCGAAATATACGTTCTGTTTTCGACTCTGTGTATGTGCGTAGGTGTACTTAGATATTATATTATTATGTATGCGAACTTCTAAAAAACTAAAGTATCAATCATCATTATACCATCACGCCTGTAATTCCCGAAGGGTTAGGCAGAGGTGTACCGTAGTAATATTAATAATATAGCAAAAAAAATTTTATTTTTAGATTTAAGAAAAAATTAGGGCAATGGAAATACAAAGTAAAAAACACAATAAAAAATCTCTATGTCAGACACGTAAGGTTCTTATCAGGTAGAAAATCACACACATTTGGTGCACTTCAGTAATTATTCATCATTTTAATTGGTTTTAAATTAGGGGTTTGACCTCGGAATGAAAGATCGGTCAGCTATAAAGTTGTAAGTATACACCTTTATTTTGACACGCTGAAACTTGTTTCAAAAGCTACGTATCGGGGGGTGTCCGCGACTACCGATATTACAAGGTCAAAGTTCAAAAATCGTTTTTTACGCATTTATTGCAAATATCTCGTTTTCTATGGTTTTCTGTTATTTGTATGATTACAAATATTGTAGAGGATTAAATTCTCTACAACTTTTGGCAAAAAAGAAAAATAATATATTGAACCATTTTCGATATAGAGTGTATTATTGACGAATTATAATTCTAAATATTTTTTTTTCTTACAGTTATTTGGTAAAATTCGCCGTGCCGTGTTAAATGTATGTAAGAGCTACAATGAGAGCTTTTATATGGCACGGCGGCCGTGCTGTGGCCGCATGCATACATTTCTACTTTACACGGCACGGCGACCGTATGAAATGCGTCAAGTCTGTGCACAGAAATTTTAAAATGGTTTTATTTAGTTTGGTTCTAATCTTGCGATAACTTTTCAAACTACTTTTATGTAACCTATTGTTATGAAACGATGCGACTATACAACGTTATGATAATTTCAACTTGGTCACAGCTTGATGATGCAGTCTGGAGGTGGACAGTGGAACTCTTCAATAGTTACAAATAATACTTCCGACTTTGGTTTAGACATTTGTTTCATTTTTATTTTTATTAAAATGTAGTTTACTCGTAAATTGAAATTCCTTGACCAATAATTATTCAGATCGTAGGTTTGTAAACCAGTGAAATAACTCTCAACATTTTTACTTGTACAACGAAAATCTCTAAAGTAAACCAGGACGAAAAAAAAATTATACACGTGAAGCAAGTTATTACATACTTTAACTTGCTTTAGAAAAACTAATATGAGTTTGGACTCGTTACTTAGTGTTCGCTTTTTATTACTTTATTCCGAGACTTTCCAATCTCGTATAATTAGCACTACATCGTCGCTAGATATAATAATGAATGAATTAGGTTTTTTTTCTGAAAATTCACGCATGCGTGGTCCACGTGCTACATTAATTACAACACCAACCTCCTTTATTTTGTATTTTTCGATGTCACGGAGAGCCAAAGGGTTGACGGCGAAGGTTATTAACTTGAAGAAGATAGCATTTTTACTATCTAGAGTTCTTATTTTTCGTATAAAATGTACGTCGGCTGAACGACTCCACTAATTAGTAATTATTACCCCTAATTTTTAATAAGTATAAAGTAAGTTTAGAAAGTCGGTGGCAATACAATACAATAAACAGAACCTAAGCCTTTGGATACTTATATACTAAAGTATTATTTGCTCAATATTGGTCGGACAAAATTTGAGTCATTCGACACGAGAAGAAGAAGATACAAAAGTTACTTTTTCTAATAGATTTTCTGGACGTTTGTTGTTTTTATCGATGTGGCAATATTATATACCTGGTAACTAGTGCCCGCCACTCGTAACACGTGATCGTACTCATGATAAAAAACAACTTTCCCAAAGATTTTATATTTAAATTTTTAAAAGATATTTTTAGAAGACGTGAGTTATGTATGTATGTATGTTATGTATGCCGGCTACGTTGAAAACCAGCGCCGTGGGTTTTGTGCCTTCGTGCACGACACTATGCATTATGATGGTGGCGCATATTTCTTACTTGTTTTTTTTATATAGATTTAATACAAACTGGTTTTTATTTTGCTTTTGTGTTTATTTTCTCTTTTTATGTTATGTGCTTAATATTCGCGTGAATAAACAATTTTTCTTCCGTTCTTTATGTATCTTATTTACTTTTTATTACATGCAAAATCTTCAAATAACGCATGCGTATTAACGATATTAGTTTACTAATGAATGCTGCATAGATGTCTCATGTCTTTGGTTAGCGATTACGTCGCAATTTGCATGGTACTTACTTCACTTAGCAGACGTTTCTTGGCGTTCGCATACGGCCAATCGGTAAAGATGAACGTAACAAAAAAGAAATTAGATAAGACAATTATATTTATATCGTTGGAAATAAAAAAATCAATATCGTTGCTAAGTAAAAGACCTCTCAATCGCTTTTACCGGATGCAAAGAGGCTTAAAAAAAACCGACAATATATAAATATTGGAGTACAAAACTTTTAAATATTTTGTAATCCAGAACTCGTCTGTTAAGTCCTCATCGGCTCCAATAGTCTGTATGAATAATCCCATTGACAGCGAACATTTATAAAATAAATAATTTTATTGGTGCAGCGCATCATTGATATGAAAATAAATTTAATAGTTCCGGAATTTCGAAACGTAAACCGCATTATTGAAACAGGCTATGTGAAACTAAACCGTACAGGAATAACTGAAAATTGGAATACAAAAAGGATGTGTGTTTAAATCATTATGTGTTTACCATGATAAATTTGTGTGTTTGCAAAATAGAATTCAAACATTTATCGATATTTAGAATTATGATTGAAGGTTATATTTCCGGCGCTAAATTTCATAATTACTGCATACCTATCTAATAGTGAGTGTACTGGCAAATAGTAGTATCAAGCCAAGCGGAGTGGAATGTAACGCCGGTATTCGGCAAACCGTTCGATACAATACGGCACGTGCCGTTCAAAGCCTCTTAACATCCTGTACTTTTTGTTACTTTTGCACAAAACAATATGCATCCGTCGAGAATTGAGTCATGTTAACTTCAATTTGATGCGTTCCGTTTCAAAGTTAGGTTACTGCGCTACGCCGCTACGATATTGGCTACGCTAAACGCTACGAATTGCTACGGTTGCTACGAAACGCTCACCGTGACCGTGTGGAGAACTTGATTGATTTTATTTTTCAATATTGTTATTGCTTTTATTTGTTTACGAGGAACTGCCTCGTTGGTCTAGTGGTCGTAAAATGAGGTCTTGGATTCGATTCCCAGGTCGGGCAAAGTGTTATTGGGTTTTTCCATCAGGAATTTCTCGGTAGCAGCCTCGGAGTCTGGTTTGCCCCCTATTACATGTGTCTTAAACATAACTGGCGAAATGTGGATGACCTAATGGTTATATTTCTGCCTAACCCTTAGAGATTTACATGAAAATATGTTATATTCGTAAAGTCTTAGAAAACGATTCAGAACGTAAAAAGTGTAAAAAAGTGTCTGTCAGTAACTCGTACGTAGCTACTAAAAGTGCAACACGAAAGTCAATAGCTAACATTTTTGCGAACCTGTGACGCTGTTCGACAAAATGCCACGCGTATCACTCTTTGCGCGGACCTCAATTCTTTTTGTCCGTTAACATTTTTAGCGATTGAGTCTGCACTAGACTACTTTGTAGGTGCCAGCACCACTGGCACGAGTCAGACGAGTGTCTGGCGTGTGTAACGGAAATGATTTGACACAACTGAATATTGAGAGAATTTTACACATCCGATGGCACCATTTTTTTTTCATTGCATAACGGAACAATTATAGTGTTAACATGAGGTCATAATATAATTATATATTTTTTTAATGTATATTTAACTAGATAGCCCAATGACCTTCGTACTACCTAGATCTTTTAATTTACTAATTTTCTTTTACCTAATTCACCCGAGTATTAAGGCGAACTAAATAAAAATAACACTAAACTACTGAAAAAAAATTAACTTTAATAAAAATATTTTTTTTTTAAATAATATTTTTTTTAAATCGGTTGATATTAGATTTTTTCCGAGACTAACGCACGGTAATTGAGTTTTATACAATGCCTTATTAATTTAATTATTTTTTTATTTTTAATTTACCTTATTTATATTTTTAATTTACCTTATTCATATTTTTAATTTAGCTTATTTATATTTTTATTTTTTTTATTTTACTAAATAACCAATACTCATAATTTAATTAGTTAGTAAAAATATTTTTTTATAACTATTTAAGTATCCCTAAACTGAACTTAAAGTTATTTAATACTTGTTATGCGAAGCCCTGTTATTTTAGCCTCAAGGTTACAGCGATTCTGATTCAAACAATCCATCGATATTGCTCGCAATACAGCGCTGAATCAAGCCACCCACGCCACACAACACACGACGTACAAAACGGTACGAACGACTCTAGAATCGACTAAAGCGCTAAACTACAATCTTACTCATTGTTTACTGGAAACCTGAAAAGGGGTCATTGTACCCATCATTATGAACAACTTGAACTTAGAAATCAACTCGGACAATGCAAAAAAAATTTATCTGTTGTTTTTTTTTTTTAATTTCATAGTGTTTGTATTTGTATTTTTTTATTTAAGAAAGTACGTTTGTAAAAATGTTTATAAAAAGAAAGTGGATTTAAAAATTCATAACATAAAAATGTTTTAAAAAATATGATATTTGGATGTTGTTACTCAATCACGCGTAAGCCGTTGAACAGGATTTGGATGAAAGTTGGCACATAGATACAACATTACCTTGATTAATAAATAGGATACTTTTTATCCTGTAATCCCCTTGGGATAATAGTAACTTTACAGAAAATTAGGAAGCTCGCACCTATGCAATTATTACGAATAAATGAGAATAATAATAAGTATTTATTCGCATCAATAAAGACTATTTAACATTACATATTTTACCTTTTAAGTGTTACAAAAATAACTTATACTAAGGGCATAAATCCCAACCCTTGGTTCGCTTATTCTAAAGTTTTAAACCATTGCAAAAAAGAGATCCGCCAAGCCAAGGCCAAGCGCAAAAAAAGATGTATCTCAGATTTTAGAGTAAAAATATTGTAAAGTATCGCTATTGCCAAATTCGGTGAAGTTTCTTAAGCAATATATGTAAAAATGAAACTTACAAAATGAACTCTGAAATTTGAGATTTTTTTTTTGCGCCGGACCTTGGAATTTTGGAGGATGTCCGTTAAGTAAAAGTATGTTAAGGTTCTTCATATGACAAAAAAAAAAATGATTAAAACAAAGTTTCAAAATAAAAGCAAAGTAAGTTGGCTGGTTGGTCCCATAGTAGAATATGTTAATAGGTGTTTCTGTCAAATAAAATAATGTTTGTATATTTATACAACATTTATACAACAAAGGTAAAAAGTTAATAAAACTTAAACGCTTCATAACAAAAAATCAATATCCTCATCGTGTTCGGCGCAGAACGCAACATCGCGAAAAACAGAATGAAAAAATGCACGCTTCGATTTAAATATTAATTATTGGCTACTTGAGCAGTAGCCAATTATACAAATACACAGTACAAATTAGCGTTATGATTTTATATTATTTGAATTGTATTACATTTCAAATAAATTTATTGAAATGTGGGTGTTTAAATTGGTTTGTTTTCAAGTGTTTAGATAGAAAATCAGGGAATCTTTTCAAATAAAATATGTTGTGGGTTTCAACATTACTCAGTATGATAAAGGTCATCTTTCATTATCACAGCACGGCTCCGATATAGCAAATTATTTGCCATTCAAGGTAGGGCTTCAATCTATTTGCGCTGCAATATATTTTATAATATAGGTAAAAAAAAAACATATTACGACAACTATTGAAGCGAACGTAATCTTTGAAAGTATTTGTATTGAAAAAAAAAACCCTTTCATTTTTATTTTCAACTGGGAAATATGAAAACATATATATTTCATTAAAATAAAATTTCAATATTTTTTATCTGAACTATATGTTGGCAAAAACATGGAATTTGAGTTCTTGTATGCGTAATAAAGCTTTTTTAAATACACTAGGCGTCGTAGAAGTGACTTGTTTTTTGAATAAATATTTACCTTCTATTTGATTTCTGTTTCAAACTAATATTAAAGAACTATCAAGATTCAGTCGAAAGTTCATGAAATAAAGTATTGTCAATCATTTAATTTGTTCGAGTACCAGTACAAAAGAAAGGAGAAAGGAAAAATTAAAAAATATTACCCCTAATTATTAATTACATTATTAACAAAAAATATGTCATGTTTATAAATGCATTAAAATCTACAATTGATAATACCGCTTTTAGAAAATGACCCCAGGCTGGCCTTGGGAACATTTTTCTGAACATCACCATTATTGTTTCAAAAAATCTAATTAATACTATTTTTCTATTTTTTTTAAAGTAATTAAAATTTCGGGCGTTACGATTTTTTCGTTGTTTAGTGTATAATAAAGCTGGTATTTATAGAATATAGTTTTGGGGGGGAAATACTGTACGTAGTAAATTTTGTAGAACCGCACTGGAATAATTTCAAGGTAGACTCGCGTCTGACGGAAGATGCGTGGGAGGTACCGTCGCGTCGATAGTATACTCGACGCATTAACACGTCATAGGGGGTGTGTGTGTGTGTGTGTGTAAGGTTGGATGTGTTTATTATCTACTAGGATGTAACCGGGACTTCGATTGCTGCATGAATGGCGTTATCTGTTGAGTTTTAATTTATTTTCACGGATCTATAATTTCTACTACATAATTTGTCTAAAATAATAGTAGACTAACTTACTCCTTACAACTTCACTAAAAGTGCTATCAATATCAGTCCAGCCGTATGTCTTGTCTATGACCTGATATGTGTATAATCTTTTGTTGACATACTTAGTAAATAAATAAAACTTTAAAACGAAATAAATATTATGCGAAACACGTGTATTGCTATTTTATAAATCAATCGAATTGATGTCACTTTAATAGGCCATAGGTTACATTTTACAGAAACAAAGTGTTTCTGGCAATTCAATGAAAATAAACGAATGCCAACCACAATGAAATGACATGCAATAAAAGGAGATACTGGGAATTGACAAATGAAAATGAATGTCTACTTTTCAAGTCTATAATATTTCCGGCAAAATAAACGGAACTGTTTAATGAGTATTTGCAAAGCTGCTCGTGTGCACGTGTAAAATATAAAAGCTATTTAAATAAAATGCAACCGTAAGGAGATTAACACAAAGCACCGCGCACCGCCGCGAATGGGGGTGCGGCAAAAAATCAACACAGCTCAAACCACATTGAACGAAAATTTAGCACACAGGTAGTTGTTATGACGTAGACATGCGCTAAGAAAGGATTTTCCGTGTGCATTGACCACGTCGCATCCAGAAAGCCACAACTAATGACACTGAAGGTGCAGAGTCGCTCGAGTGCAACTTTATCGTAGACACACATTTTAGTTACTACAACGCAACTACAAGCTTTTTCAGCGAAACTATTAGACACGATACCACTGCTCGACCACTTTATGTGTCCACTTTGACATGTTTTTGTTACGACCACGTATCTACAAGATGCTGCATTGAGACTATTCCGATGAAACCGGAGCTTATGTAATTTTTATCGCTGCAAGTAGTGTAGTGACATGTGTCAACAATGTTTCTCTCGCATACTGCACCTTTTGATCTGATCTCTGTACTATATACTAAATAACAATAACATACCTACCATAATCTCTACATAGTATAAAACGTAGTTGCTTTCCGCCGTCAATAATACGCTTCGACTTTTTAAAGTAAGCTACGGATTTTAATGCGGTTTTGCTCAATAGATAGAGTGGTTCGAAAAATAAAGTTTATACTCGTACGTATAGTTTATATGTACATTGCAACCGTACCGGCTCGGGTTAAATATCATTGTAATAAATACCTACATTTTCGCAAAAACAACACACAATTACTTACCGACTGTGGATGAACTCACTGGGCAAAATACGCGCCGTGCACAAATATCGAAAATTCATGATTAGAAAATTATAAATTCATAAACGATTTTAAAATAGCAAACCGATATATTGATGCAATATATTTATACTAAAAATAACATTACAACGAACTCACAAATAGTGGCATAAAAAATTCTGTCGTTATGACAATCATAAAACAAAAAAATATTTATTTGAAATGGTTAAAGTGTAAAAAGGTTTTATATCTAGTTAAAAGTAATATTCGTATCACACAGACCTACTTAGGGGGGAAACATTTATGTAACGATACTTGCAACATTGCGCCTAGAGACTACGGGTACGTTAATGGAGGGCGGGCAAGTAGTACGTTGCGCGACGAGTCACGTGACTTTCCATTCATGGAGCGACGGCGCGTGAAAGTTGTAAATCCCGCCTCGAGCAAGATTATACACTCGCACCTTTTCTTTCTTAGACTGTGACGTCACGACCTCGTGCTTCACTACGAGTAATACTATGCGTATCTAACAAACGCCTCCGCTTGTACACTTTTATAATTATACTGTCATACATTAACATCTCTGTCATTGTGCCTAAGGCATCACCACCTTTGTTGCATAAAGTTTAAATAAATAAATACATTTAAATATTTTTTTAACTACGATCTACAAACAAAACAATTTAACTTTGACAATGCATTTTTTTTTTCCGTTTCATTATCAATCGTAAGTCACGCTCGCGTGCCTTTGCGGTGATATTATGCGCTAAGATAATAAAAAAGTGTGAAAAAAAAGACCATGTGAACACAAACATAATAACAAAAAAGAAACAAAAAAAAATAATGAAAAAAGTAATTGTGTGCTGTATAGGCCCAGTTCAGCATAAAATGTCAGACTACTTGTGCCTGACCCTGAAAGTCAACAAAACAAAATTAACTTCAATAAAGATCAGCGTAAATGGAGTAGCAAAGAACTTGAACAGTTTTAATTTACTATCACTCGAGAAAATACCAGCTCTGTCTGTTTTGTAGAGGGTTGATAACCAGAAACCCAGTACACAAAAGAAAGAAAAATAATACGGAATGCAATCAGTCGGAAGTCTGTTTGCAAACAAGTGATTCCGGTAAAGTTTGCTTAATTGTATGTAATTGATATTCGACGGAGCTATCAGATTGTTAATGTTTTCAGGGACTCATTTACGAACACCGCCAATTATCTAGGTATAATAGATCGTCATGTATTTAATAACAACAACATGGTAACATATACATTAAGATTTAATTGGCACGATGTTATTAATAGACACATGATACATTTTGGTCGATTTGCCTTATTGTGAATATCAGTTAATAGTCACAAGACCACGTGATTCGTTGGTTATTTATTTTGTAATCGGCTAAATATTTCCATAGATTATTACTTATAGCACTCTCCAGATTTTTCTTAAGGATACTTAAATTAAAAAATATATGTATTTTTTTAAAATTGTTTCAGTAGATTCAGGGATTACCCCCTACAACCTCACAAACTATAAAATATAAGTATCAACAAACTAGTTTAGACAATAGAAACGTTCCGTCCACAAACCATTGTTTCAGACTAATTAATATATCTATGAGTTTACTCATTGCTGCAAATGTATTATGCCCGCACGGTACGAGCCTTTCCCGGAAAACGAAAGTTGAAGTTTTGTACCCTTATACGGGGTCTACAGACAGCAAAACAAATGCTGTACAGCCAGTAAAAAGTTTATTCTAAAACTGTTTTATTATACCAAATGATCTGATACATGTTGTGCAGTTTGTTGCCTGTGTCATTTCTATTGTACTTTAGATTCGGTGGGAGTTCTAGGTACACGGGGAACTAACGATTTGAATGAACAAATTCGACGTAAGTTGATAAATAAAATGCCAGAGTTACATCTTACATCCACTTTCAGAAACATAGTTTGCTAGAAATTCTGTTTCTTAATAAAATATCCTAAGAAACCCTCGGTTCCTCATCGACACGGAAACTATTTTTGGATGCTAAGTATCAGCATTTTCAAGGATTTTGAACTCCATCCCGGCTCACATTTCGCCTCTCCGTCTAAGTAGACACAAGCAGGCAAGTGCTTATTTTATTATTTCGTTTCAGTAACTGGCCACTTTAATTCTACATTTGTTATGTAATTTGCTAATATTTATTTAATTATCTAATGAAACATGGAAGACTTATAGCTTTAAAGCTAAATTAAATGGAAAATGTAGTCTACAGGAAGCCAATTAAAAGTCTTTATGAAAAAGATATCAGAACGTTTTCAAAAAAGTGCAATGATCCGACCAAATTGTGCAGGAAAATTTCTGTATTGGTTCTATAGTCAAAGTTCCTCTTCGTGAATACGTGATCTGTGAAAGTTTGACCTGGCATTATGCTTGAACCTTAAAATACAATGATAAGTGTTACTGAATTTTTCTATCAGGAATTTCTCAGCAGCAGCCTTGGAGTCTGGATTTGTGCCCGGTTTATAGCGATAGGCTCGCCTCCTATTACATGGGACTTAAAAACATAACTGGAAAAATATGGGTGTACAGGCGACATTACAGGCAGTGTTATGTCCTAAAATAGAATGTCCAAAAGGCTTTATCGCCATTACATGTAACCAATATGTAGAAAATAATACGAATGAGTAAGTAGATGTTGGTGAATCTGATAGAGGTGTTAGTACCTGAGAATGTTACTATAGAATTCTTCGTAATGGTCGTCCGGGTACGCGAGTTCCATAGCAACTCTCCACGTTGCCATGGTATCCACCGGTTGACAAAGAAGTCGTCACAAGAAAAGGAAAAATATGAGAATTACATGTGAATGATTAAAATTTTAGAAAGAAATATCAAGTAGTTTTTAATAACTTATAATATGGAGCGCGCTGCCCGTAAAGGAGACTGTTAAGGAAAATTGCAAGTAAAAATTTCTGTAGGGTATTAATTCTGTGAACACACTCTTAAGCGAGGGAAATAAGTAAAATACGTATCTTGTTGTCGGGAGGTTCAAGTAGTTAGAATTCTTAGTCTAAGAAGGTGCAAGAGTCAGCACCGACGATGTTTGACAGCACGTTTGACGCAGATACAGACGGTTGAACGTTCGATTCCCGCACGGAACAAATATTTAATGGCCTACAGTCAGTTGTTCCAGGTCTGGTTGTTTGTTTGTAAACGCGAAATATTAGCTATTTCTCTTGCATCGTGGGTCTCTTAAAACAATAATATAAACTGAGAAGACATGTAGATACCTACTGCCATGTATAACATATTTTGTAGTTTGTACCAAAACAAAAAAAAATATTTTAAAATAGTAGACTAAAATAATACTGTGTCTAAGACCGCGAAATTCAACATGATTTATAAGTTTTTTTCAAATTTTAACATTGACGCTAATCAATATTTTCCTGTAGCAAGTATAATGAAATATCTTTTTCTCTCTATTTTATCTTTTCTTCTTATTATTTTTTTGTTATTTTATTTGTTATTATCTTTTATATATTTCGTATTAAGACAGCAAAACCCCCGAAAAAATATTTAGTAGAAATAAGACTTTTCTGTGTAAGTATTACGACTTCCAGAAAGTAGATTTGTAAGCGGATTATTCAATTATTTTTATAGCGATGGATAATACCATCTTTGTTCACAAGTAGTAAACAAGGTGAAAGTAAATCGTATGAAAGTCTCACAATAGATACACAGTGGTACATGATTTTAGGTCGCTAATATTTTTCTTTACTCCATGAAAAAAACAGCTTAACCATTTTGACCGCGTAGGTGTTATACTTCTAGGAAGTCTCGCTTCGAGGGAAATGGTCTAAATTGGCGATCTTTCAGATGTACCCAACCCGTAAGGATGGTAAGCATATGTACTTGCCTTGTCAAACTAACTTGTTTAATGAATTATGAAAATTTTCTTAAATGAAGTTTTAACCAAAACTTTATAGGACGTTAACAATGCTGTTGATGCCGTGATACACGTGGCCACCTATTAGGCCCAAAAATAAGGGATGGCCAAAAGAAGTTCTCAAGACTCTTACAACTGATATTTGTAAACGTACTAAATGAGACGAGTCTGTATAAAAGACTCGTCACGTCGAAGAAGGTACACAAAATATTTCATAAGTACGAGTAAACTTGTATTGATTATTTCAATGTGAAAACAATACTTTTCAATTGAATAAAATCCACTGGTTGTATCGCACTTACATTTGCATAGATACTTTAAAGTTACAACAAACTTATGGAAATCAACAATCTATATTTCATTGTGTGGAAAAATGTCTAGTTATTTATTCCTTGCAAAATTTGAGTGCGTAATGTGGATGGCCTTGTGAAAATATTTTAGACTACCTGCAGTATTGTTGTGAAAATCTCCCGCGTTGAACTTGAGTTCAGCTTCCTCAAGTAAATTCACAGAAGGAAATATCTCTAAATTCACTGAAATACACCGGTTATCTTATAGAATGGTAGCCGGTGTATTTCGGTGTGTTCCATGTATTCCGCAAATAGCTCAGAGTTTTGTGTAGACCTTGTCCAGAACGGGTGAAACCGCTGCGAAACGTTTCGCGCAAATTCATTCGTGAGAAATTGGCGATCATACATTGCGAGTCGCGCCGTATTGCGCGCGAATCGAGATACTATAGACTCTTTGTTGCGTCCAATTGACGCGCGATCTCCATGCCCCAGAGCGAGTGCATCAAGGGAAATGGAACGCCAAAATTTTGATAAGGAATTGTAATTTGTCCCCAAATGCTCACGTGTTGGTACGCTCCTTTTGAACGCAACGGTCGCACGTAATACACACGAGAAATTTGCGGCGATATGCTCCTTCTAGACAAAAACTTCATCTTGAGAAAGTCCTCCTCTTGTGCACCTACTTTCGCCTTGACGGGTGGCCCGCGAGAACTGCTACGCATGACATTCGCGACCCATCCAGCGTGGCCTACACTAGGGCCCCCTCTTCTTCGCCCGTCTCCGGGTTCCTGTCTCCTTCAGCGATGTCCGAGTGCACTGAGACATCACCACAACTCCAGGGACCGTGCAGCGTGGACGATAGACTCCCCGATCTATCATCCGCTGGCCCCTCTTACGGCGGCATTAAGTCGGCATTTCGACGCCTACGCTGTCCCGCCCTACGGCGACGAATCGGGTCAGCAAGAGAGTCTGCCTCCCTGATCCGCTCTGCCGCTTCCTTCTGTGAGATTACGTCCTCACAGAAAGACGCAACCTCCTCCCATACCCTTTCACTGCCGACCATAGCTGTAACCACGGCCGGCAGTGACAGGTCTTCCCCGACCTCTACCGCCAGAACACGTCGCTGCGCCTCCTATGCAGGGCACTACTCAAGTGTGTGCAGGGCCGTGTCCTGATCGCAACCGCACTGACGACACATGGGAGTCACCTCCCGTCTTGCCACTGTGTGCAAGTATTTGCCGAAACAGCCATGCGGCGACAATATCTGCACTAAATGGGAGGACAACGTGCCGTGTCGCCTCACTACTCCTTTAGGATTCTAGCTTCTCCGCCCATTGCCTCATGATGGCAGTCTGCGCTTTTCTGCGCCTCATCACCACTTCAGGCGGCGGACCACAGCCGATTTCCACCCGAACTTCTACAATTTGTTGATAAACTTTGGCAAGCACTTGTGCCTCCAGATCCTGGGGTGCTCCTGCCAATGCTAATGCTGCTTCAGCTGAGATTGTGCGGTATATGCGTATTACCCTGATAGCCATGATTCTTTGCGGTCGCCGCAGATGAGCCTTGTTCTGAGCAGTCGGGGAGTTCGTCCACACTGGGGCACCATACAGCGCAATTGAACGCACCACTCCCGTGTAAAGCCGTCGGCAGCTCACACTCGGTCCACCCAGATTCGGCAGTAGTCGACTTAGGGCGGAAGATGTGCCGATCTGCTTCGGGGCAAGTTGGCTGAAGTACTCGCCGAAGTTTCACCTACGGTCTAGGACGAGACGAGACGAGAGTGATAGGCTTCCGCACAATTTGACCATTGCGGACCTGGTAAAAAATACCTACATCGCCCTCTTAAATAATCTGCTACCAGTTGCCTCAAATATAGCGCCTCTTCGATGCAGCCGAATGGCTAAGTATTAAATGCATTGGCGATGTCTATTGGCCTGTAGGCCGAGGGAGACTCTAGAGGCCTAAGCCTGTCCTGTATCGCATCCATTAGAGATAGTACCTTTGTAGGCACCACGTCTGGTCCCGGGGCAGTATTTTTTGAACTCGCCCGTTCAATCACCGCCCTCATCTCTGCATCTGTGATCGCAGGAGTCTCCTTTTTGATCTCCTGGTCATCAGATGATGTCATTTACGGATATGTGTGCCCCGCCCGGCCTGGGAAAAGTGCCTCCACGACTTCGACAAGGAACTGAGGCTGGAGGTATTCCGTTAATGGAGGGCTTTGAGCGCGGAGTTTATTCTGCGCCGCACGATGTGGGTGACCCTAAGGATCGCGGCTTAGACCGTTCAACATCTCACCTCTCGCCTGTTTCTTTACTCGGAAGATCGCCAACTGTAGAGCTTCTCTGGCGCCTCGGTAATTCTCATACGTTTGGGATTCTAACTCCTCATTACGGGGTGTAGTCTGCGCACTTGCGAGTAGATCCTCCGAGCAATAATACAGGCTTAGCGGAGGTCCGCCAACTCTCATGACCTCTCTTTTTTGGAACGACTACGCGTACGAGGCATGGAGGCGTCACACACAGCCGTCATGGCATTGCGAAATCGGTCAGCCTAAGCATCATCTCCTCCAGTGGAGGGCGGTGAAGATATTCAGGCCTGGACAATGGCTGCCTCCTCCAACAGGTCTCTATCAAAGCGTTTCACTGCCAGCATGGAAAGTGCCAAGTTTCAGAGCGTGGAGACACTCCCGACCCCTGTGAGGTGGAGACATCCATACGGATATACAAGTGATCGGATAGGGTCTCCAAACCATCCAGGACTCGCCAGCCCTGGACACTTGTAGCGATGGCAGGGGTAGCAAAGGAAAGGTCACTATAGACCCCCTCTGCCGTCGCACACACGTATTAGCAGAGGCCTGCAGCTAGTGCCCACTCCTCGTCTGCCTCTCCTCTGGTATCCGTTCTTAGGGAACCCCATGCGATAGATTTCAAGTTGAAGTCTCCCAGCGGCCTTGACAGGGCATTGGGCCCAAACAGAGCCGACACCTCCAGACCTGGAGGTGTATTGGACCTACTTGGACCATTTCTGCAGAGCGGCCGGTCTTCCGAGCGATTGCCTCTTGCACATCTCTTCCCATTATGGAATCGTTAAGGCCGCAAATGCGCAATTCAGCGCACTTTGTGGGTCTAGAGATCTTGACATCTTCAGGGAAAATTCCCCGTAGCTTTTCCGCTATAAGGTCTGCTCCTTTGGTGCCTTCAGCTCCTGGAAACTCCACCAGACGCGCCCTTGTCGCTGCCTGACGAAACCCGATGTCGGTGGTACCCAGGTCTGCCAGGTTCAAGCTTTCTTTGGCCCTCGATATCACTGCTGCATAGGTCAGCCCCCTCTGCACTGCTTCGGGTCGCAGTGTCAAAACTAGTGCAGCCGATCTAGGTGCGCGAAGCTTTCGTTTCCCCTCTTTGCTAGAACCGAATCCAACTCAGCCCCTGTAGCGGATGCTACAGTGTTTGGCGCTAGAGGCTTTTTCTTTTTCTTCCCCCTCTTCCTTTGAAAGAGGTCTGCCATCTTTCATTGGCAGACGTCGACAGCGTAGGGTCGGGTTCCTGCGTGGTTGTTACCTGGCCCTTTAAAGGGCGGGGCGCTCCGCTGTGTCTCAGTCGCCTGAGACACCACTTGGGATGCTGCCTGCAATGATTCTCGAGAGGCCATAGAGGGCTTTTTAGACCCAGGGTGCACTGACCCAGCTTTTACCCTACTGCCCGGTTCATCAAGTTATTAAGTTAGGTAGTCACACATTTATGTAGATAACTTTATAAAAGTAAATTACAACTTCAGTACAAATATTAAGCCTTTTAATTACCTATTATATATTAATTAATTAATTATATAATATGATCCTTGCTCTTTTAAACACATCTTACCTGCAACGAGACAGCATTTATTCATTATACATATTTGAATGCTGTAATTAATTAATTAATCTTCCGAGACATTTCCAGTAGTGCTTGAACTTGAAAGTTTTAAAGTTACACAGGAATATGAAACTTGTACATAACATCACGCCTGTAATCCCCGAAGGGTTAGGCAGAGATGTACCCATTAGTACACCCACATGAAACTTGTAATGAAAAACAAACTGACTGCGCAATAATTTTTGTTAGTAGTCACTTCATCCCCTAACAAATAAGTACCCTTGTTTCATGTACTGTTGGTTTGGCTTTACCGGTGTGGCTTTAGGGTGGCCTACGGGAAGCAACGATAGGCCTTGTTCGAAACATCAAACAAATCTGTCTGGGGGTCTGTCAATATTGGTTGACGGTGGTGGTTGGTAAATTCATTTGCAGTCCGAAAGGCGAGTGCACCGCAATTGAGTAGGTAGGTACAGCAGGGGGGAATGCTGCTACATTTTAGAAACGATCGCAATGTAATCTCTGGCTCACTTTGTCAAAAATGCTTTTAATTTACCTAAATTCTTTGACTTTGATTGACGCTGTGATCAGATTGCGTTTGCGTTTTTAATTAGTGCAATTGGCCTAAATTCTAACAGTTTTAAGATTTTGATATTTTGTATTTGTCTTAAGAAATATAACATAATTATGTAGTGTAAAACGACACATAGCCGTTCGCTATGTATACTGCCCATCGTAGTAACATTGGGCAAAAATATTTCTGGGAAAAGACATTTATTTTTTATGTAAAGATTTTGAAAAAAAAATCGCAATGTCATACTTACAAGCAAAGTATTATAATTACGGATGCTTGCATCACTACAGGGTTCGTGACGTATTTATAAGTTGCCTGTATAACACTTGCAACTTATTTCGTATAGTAAAAAAACCTTTTTAAACTTTGTAACCTTGACCTTTAATATTTCCAGGACAAATAAAACGAGAGAATTGCCAAACGGGTTATTCCCAGAACACGTTTGGCTTTGTGTTATATGTTTTTCTGGGCTGTACTGCCTGTACTCCGCCGTTTGATTCGTTTAAAATGAATGTACTTACCTAGGCATATATATATATTTTATATTCACTTTTAACCTCGTTGTTTCCTTTTTTTTAGTTTTAGGTTACGTGTTTTATTTAAATTAAAGATTGTTTTTTTTTTTAATTATTTTATTTTTTTATATTTTTCGTTTTTACATTAGCAATACAATTTTACCTCCCCTTGAATCTATTCCGCCCACGTGACTTGTGGTCAAAATTGAAAGGAACGCCGTATGTTAATTTGACAAACAAGTGCACACAAATTAGTTCGTTTGTCCCCACGTGCAAAATACGTGCTAATTACCTACGAAAATGTCCGGTAGGGTGCGCGTAAATCTGTCTGGCAGGGAACTGATCTAATTCCTAACAAAATTAACCTTGGGTGCGGATAGACGGGGTGCAGCCCCCATACGCACACATACATAACAGTATTTTTGTATTTTTTTTTATGAACGCCCACTCTGTTTTGGCCTCTGCTTCTAATCCGATCCCAAAAACTTATTTTTTAGCAAGTTATTTTATCCCTGACCAAAAGTTAAGTCTTTGTAAGACAATTCACATGTTAACAAATTTCAAAATTTGGGTGAAGCGCCAGACTAGCGCTAAACTAACGCCATCGTAATTCCGGAATATTCTTAATCCGCTTTATCAAAAATACGTTGTATTTCTGAACATCATATCATATTTTCCGTGCACTAAAGTTGGTAAGCTCTTTGACTGTGTAGATCTCTTCATTTAATCTGGATGAATGAAAGTGATACGATTTTGTGAAATGAATATGTCCTTTTAGCAAGATTGCCATTGTTTTACAGTCTAAAAAAACTACTAAGACCATTGCAATAACAAAGAGCGGTGTAGATCTGTTTTTTATTGTACTTTTTTTAATTTTTTGTCTCGTACTTATTGGTCGTGTAAATTGAAAATGTTAAGACTTTTTTGAGCTGAAGGTATGTAATTATCTTGTTAAGTTAATTTTTGACTGCTTCGTTGATGTGATGGTCACTAGCGCTATACTGTTAAGCGTGTAGGGTTCAATTTCTAGGTCGAGGAACAAGCCGGTCGATGAATGGCCTGCAAATTAAATGGTCATAAATAAAGAAAACATAACATTAGACAGTAGGTGAAGTCCTTGATATTACCGTCGGGTGCAACCTCGGAACGTAAGTACCTACCTACATAAGTAATATTGATTTGCAATAAGTGGTAAACCATGCTGCTTCGGCAAGCTATGCGAACGTTTGAAAAACTTAGATTTTTATTATAAAATTATGTATTTCAGCATAGATTTAAGGCTATTTATAGTTTAGTGGAGATTTATGCACGATTGCCGTACTGTACTAGTGTACTGTGCTAATTATTATGTGATAATAATTGTAATACAACTGGATATGAAAAATAGTTGAATAAAACCAACCAATACGAATCAGACTCGCACACCATCGTATTATACGAGTATTTAACCAAAAACACGTTTCTTCTACGGAACCCCCCTTTAATTCAAGGGGGTAAAAATATTGAAGGGGTTCTCGTTTAATTTTTAATTGTATTATTTGTCGGAATAATTTTATTTTTTTGAGATTAATTTTTATTAACCCGAAAAAAACACTGGGACTTCATTAGAGGCAACCGTGGTTACTAAGCGCCAACATCGACCCGCGAGCCCAAAATAGCAAGCGGAAGCGCTACCGTGGATCTAGGTACACCTAGAACCAAGTTACGGGACGCGGAACGGCGTGCCACAAAACTGATTAATTGAAGAATGAAGTCCCGGTTAATAATGAGCAAGACACAAGAGGAAGCGCTCCGTAAATGAGGTGTAATGATATTATAACTTGATTATATCATGAGTTGCATGTTCCCCGTCAATACCTTATTTTATATTTTATCTATACTAATATTATAAAGAGGAAAAATGTAATTTGAAACATTCTTTCACTGTTGAAAAGCTACACTATACTCGGGTAATATGGGCATTTAAAAAAATAGGGAACCGTAAGAAAAATCACTCGAATTATTATATTTTATGTTTAATTATTAATAAACAATTAATTATTATTTTATTTATAATAAATTAGGACTTAAAAATGCAATAAAATTTTAATTATTTTATTTTATTTGAACGAATTAGTCGGGTACTTATGTATTGAACTTATATTTGATCTACACATTGTTCTTACGGTTGTATAGAAGACTGTACTGACAGCAATTTCCATACAAAAGTAGACATATTTTTGACAATAATTAATAACAATACACTCGATGAAATTCTTAACACAAGGATAAAGGCGCAATTTTTTTTTATTTACTGCATATTTTTTGTCCTTTCGGCTTTTTGCAGACTAAACAATTTCGGATTGGTTGATTGATTTACATGTATTGAATTTTTTTATCAGTTAATTTGAAAAATGTTTGCTCTGAAGCTGAAATTAGATTCATTTTGCTTTCAGTAACTTACCTAAGAACAGTAAGCTGAATTTAGTTTGAGTACCTACCTGTAGCGAACGGTTTTGGTCAATGCGATAGCGGGGGGGGGGGGGTCGTCGCTGGGGGGTGGGATCTTCTAATGCTGTTGCATCATTGTAGCTCCTTAATTATTTTCGTTTAGTGTGTATAGTTTAGTTTATTAGTATAGTTTCGTTTGAAATATTAGAATCCTACCGGATTTATTTGGAGGTGCCCGTCTTTTCATCTAACAGTAATCCGGAATTTTATATATATTTTTAAGACTTTTTTTTTATTAAATGTTACGATTTTTTTAAATGTTAGACAAGTCATTATATTGGTTCTGATACCTAATGGTAAATCTTGACCTTATAATTATGTACCATCGTGAATCAGGACATTATTATTATTATTATTTTTTAACTTGTCGGTACTAGCCTACAATTATTCTCATATAGCAGAGTAAAGGCTTCTGGTCACACTGGAAGTCTCGAACATTAATCACCACACTTGGTGAAGCGGGTGGTGATTTCAAACTTTTATGCCCAGGTTTCTTCACGATGTTTTCTTCACCGATTTCAGCGATGTTCAAGACAAACATAGAACTTAGAAAGTAAATACCTATAAATTGAAAATGTCACATTGGTACTTACACAGATTCGAAGCCACAACCTCATACTTGAGAGGCGGGCGCCTCAACCACTGGGCCATCACGAAATTAATATTTCTACATATTTATTAAGAATTTTTATAAAACAACATTAACATAACATCACGCCTGTAATCACCGAAGGGTTAGGCAGAAATGTAATCATTAGTAGACCCACATTTCGTTAGTTATTTTTAAATACCATGTAATTGCTAGGCACAAATCCAGACTCCGAAGCAGCTACTGAGAAATTCTTGATGAAAAAATCTTGCCCGACCTGGGAATCGAACCCAGACCACATGCTCAGCAGTCGCGCTTTGCGACCACTAGACCAACGAGGTAATCATATACCTTCATAATTACATTAGGTAGGTACCCAAGTCCCGACTTTTAGTTGTCAATTTTGTATTTATTAAATACTTTAATAAGATATCGATTATTCTCAAGAAAATATAATTAGTTTCTTTTTATTCGTTTTTATTTAATTTAGGAGCGGTTTTCCAAATGAATTTCCAAGTAAGACTATTTAACAATTATTTTAGTAAAAAAAATCTGTCATATTAATTATCCTTTAGATAAATATTTGATAGAAAAATCAGCACTAATCTATACCTATATTACAGATAGATATGTATATATTTATTCAAGTCCCAAGTAATGAGACGTAATTGATTTTCTATTATTCTGTCATACCGGTAAGTCAGCCGGGGCATGACCGGTCAAGGATTTCGGAAACAAACTATATCAACATAATACTTACTAACGAAATGAATAGAATACTAAAGTTTACTAAGCTCCACAAATGTTATTTATACCCTACAAAACTTTGACTGTAAACTTCTCTGCATTCATAAAATTAAATAAAATACCAAAATAGTGAACCATTGACATATACCTACTTATAGAGTTGCACATCAGAACGTCAAGCGTGTAAAAAAATATACCACTTGCCAGTTATGACGACGCAGCCTTGAAGCCACCAAACATTTTGAAGTAAAGTTATAATTAACTAGCTTCTATTTGAAAACAAATCTTATGACACAGGCAATAGTGAAAGAATTTTTGTAATTGGACCATAACTTCCAGAGATTACATATTACATAATATATAAATATTTTTACCTTTATCTTTAAAATGAAGAAAGTGGTAAGTGTAGATTAGTTTAAGTCAGGAATCGCCAACCCGCCTTGAGCAAGCGTGGTGATCAATGCTCATGCATTGATGCATGAGAAGAGGCTTTTGCCCTGCAGCAGGACAGTAATAGGCTGGTATTATTATTATTATGAATCTTTCTATTAGTACCTATACAGCTAGGGTAAAAGTTAATTATTGATCCGGAAATAATAAATTACATTCACATTTTTAATTGTTTAACATTAATTTAATTTTAAGTTAATGCGCACGTGTTTAAACACCTTTCATAAAAGTTCTGCGTCATTGGGATTTTTAAATAAGGTAAAAAGAAAGAAATAAAATCTTAGAGTCTTCCCTTTGAGTTCATCCAAGACTGCTCTTTCGCTCTTAAACTTGAGAAAACAACTGAGCAACACGATAGTATTGTCAGTTAAAACTACGTTTATTTACAACAATGAACTTACTGAATTAATTTAAAAATATTTCCACTTGAATTGTATGTATGAGTAATTAGAATCGCAGATTTTTTCAACATATTTTCGCAATCGCGCTCCGCGATTTTGTAACACAGCGTCCCTTAGATAAGTATAATGTAATCCCTCGCGGTTACTACTGAGCTAAAGTACTAATGGCATGAACAAACTCACTCGAACTTAGCTCTAGTCACTAACGGAGTTGACGTTATATTGTAAACATTCAACAGGTTCTCAGGCGTCGGTTTGACAACACAAACTTAATGCCGGCTTACAGCAGTCTCCTTTGTTGTTTACTTTTGGTAATCGGTAACAACCTGTGGCGATGTGATGCTTCTATTTTACGAGCATTTGTTTGTATACAACGTACCGATATGAATGACCGGTTCATATGAAATAGCCAGATAGCCATTCAATAATAATGTTACTTTGAATATTAATAATAATAGACAATAGGTCATGGGTTATTGTCAAGGCAAGTTCGTGTTTTGCGTTTATTTTAGTATTGTTTTCTATATTTCAAACACTCTCAATAATAAATACTAATTCATAGTGAGTATTAAAGAAGACCTTGAAAAAAAAAACAGTTTAAATGACAATGATTTAAAGAACTTTTCTGACTGGTCTGTAGGAAGTAACCGGTATTCCATTACTACCAATCAGATCGAGCGATAGAATAGTGTAGGTTGCAGAAATTATGTGGGTGTGTGTGCGGCTACACACACATGTAAAAAATATAATCGTAATTGACAGGGGGCGTACGTTTTTCCGGGGGGTAGCGGAAGGGAGGTTAGTTAAAAACTTTTAATTCAGCTGCAAAAAATATGGATAAGTAACACTGATTTACTTATTTCTTACCTTTTTCAAGACTTTCTACAAAAAAATGTACAAAAGTTCAAAACTTAGTGACAAAATGTTTAAATGCTGGGTTGTTCATGTTTTATTTTACTTAAATCGGTATATTTCCTACTGGCAATAAAGTTAACCTACCTATTTAACTGAGACAAAGTACAAAGACCAAATAAAAAAAAAAAAAAATTTTTTTTTATTAATTTTTTTTTTTATAAATTCTTCCTTATTATCTTATAAAAATTCGTTTTGCTAATAATGTAATCACAAATTAAAGTGTGTAAAAAAAGTTGCTAGAAGGAAGGCGTGTCTTATGAAATAGGCGTGGTCTGATATATAACTACAAATGTAAATGCACCAAATATCTTCGCGCCGCTATAAATGTTAGGGCCAGCGTTGCAGACCTTGTCTTGTTCAGTCAGTATAGCGAGGACCATCATGGACGTCGGACACGTCCCGCCCGGTCGAATTCGCTATATCTCCGCTAGTGCATCCACTACAGTAGAGCTGGATGGACGTGTCCAAAATTTAAACTCGTTTTTTTTTTTTATAAAGTTATATCAGTGTTTAATTAAAAAAAACAGCTAAATATTTTCATTTATTACTTTCCTTTATTGGATAATTAACCTGTCTTTAGAAACAAAACTGTAAAAAAGTCAGTGGAAATAAAACTATAGTGCTCGTTTCTTCTATGTGAACAATCCAGAATTAAACAAGAACATTGTAAATCGCGAGAACTTTTAAAATAACTTACTCAGCAAACTTTGATCAACGTAACTTGTGCAAAGTAACAAAAATGGCGGACAATAAATTATTTTGTGAGACATATGAATCTATGAAGTACAGGTAATCTATCTACGCACATTATAAATTATAGGGATTTGTGAAAAGTAAGTTTGAACATACAATAACTACCATATTCTTTGCAGCTTTATCGAATTTCGAGACAATTTAATGTTCCGACTCCGATGCTGGTACAGAGGAGAAGCGTGCCGTTAGTATTTTAAAATTATATAAATGTTTAGAATTTTTAGTTAATGTGTTATTTTTCTGTGACCTTGTGCTTCTTATGTGTCGTAGTTAATTTGTGTTTAGTCCGTGCAACGACGACGTCGCACCAACATATCTATTGTCTCTTCAAAAGACGTGGAAATAAGAGTCTTGTAAAGGTTATTCCACAGGTGTGCGGAACATTCGCTAAACAAAACTATTGTCTGTACAAGATCTTAAGATTGAAGATGCAGCAACTTGAACTTGAGAACTCAAGCTGCTTAGGTTCTTATAGCTCAAAAGTTGTACAGAGGGCTCTCGAGCCAGATAAATTACTCTATCCACCCGCAGTTTCTGCCTACAGACTGCTATATAAAAGATTTATCATATTTTAAACCTTACTCCACTTTTATTAGAGTTCATGTTACGCCAATATAGTCGTAAGTTTGAGAAAGCTCCCGTCGGCCGCGCGCCACACCAGTAGGAGCGCGCGTTTTACGGGAGATTGAATTTTTTAAAATCTATTATCATTGAGACTTACTTTACGAAGAAATCAGTATTGTTTATTCTTACAATGAGAAGATATTGCAAGTAATCTTAAGAGAAATCCGTCGTCCGTCTAAATAGTTACCCGACGGTGCAAAATACATAAAAATTATGTCTAACTCAATATATTTTGCAAAGTACCCTAATTTAAAAAGCACATCTGAGCACTTAATCGTAATAAGACAGACTATTTATTACACTATGCCTACTATCTTAAGAAAGCATCCCACAGCGTCACCACACCTCACTAGATGACCCGAAAACTGTTGGGGCGAAACACTCACTCTTCAAACTGACGAAGCTTCAATGATAAGCCACTGAAAACTAAATCCGCAGTGTAAAAAGACATCCGTGGCAAGGATTTTGTACAACTTGATTCTACATTCCCTTCAGAAGTTCAGATAATCGGCTAACAATGAAAAATGGCAAAGTTAGCAATATGTATTATTAAAAAATATACATATACAGTCACACTGCAGGTAATTGAAATACATTATCAATTAAAACATCTGTAATTTTAATAATAAAACATAATTAATTGCTTTCGACAATTTAACCTCAACTACTAAAAGACAGTAACATATATCCGTTAACTAGGCATGTTCCGCGTCAAAGTAAGTAATATTGAGCTGCTTGCTCGGAGACGGATTTTATTTGTGTGAGAATTTGCTTTTTTCTTTAATTTGCTTTGTAACGCATCCACATTTTGGGCTTATTTTGCATGGTCCAAGTAACCAAAAGATTTCCAGGTAGGGTAAAGTAAGGTTCTCAAAACCACGCGCACGCGTACTTATCTTTTACTTTTCAAAGAAATACAATTTATTTGAGAAATAGGCTATCTGTAATCATCGGTAATCTGACGAGGAGTCGTCGCCGGCTTGTAACCAATCTTATTGCGCTAACTCGCGGCATCTTGTGACGGTGACAGCATAACTACTTAGTAACAAGGAAGCATATTATTTTCCCAATGCAGGGAAAAGGCCTGTTCTCATTAAGAGAAGAATCACCGCGCTTGCTCAATTAGGAATGGCGATTTCAGTCTTATATTAATTAAAATTCAAGTTTCGGCACGAAGTTTACTTTTATCTTTACCGATACATATGAATAGGAAGAGTTCGGTATCAAGTTACTGTTGATATTGCCCGACGGCAGAAGAGAGGATAATTGTAGGATAAATGATAGGTAGGTTAATGTAACAATAGTTATTTCACTACACAACAAACATTAAATACCCCTTTGTTGGTTCTACCGCACAAAACGAATACACAAAATATCTGTGCAATATTAAATTCCAACTGTCAATTATATAATTGCCACTGTAATTATGATTAAAGAGACTTGTACAAAAACCGTGCTAAATTCAAACAAAACTGACGGAAGCATAATTAGGTTTACACGAGCCTAATTATTTTTGATTGTAATTTTATAATTATGTAACGTTAAACTTCATTTCACAATGCAAAATCGACAGAATGTCAGACTAATCACAAGGCTAAATATCAATGTCCATACGTTATAAATTCTTCGTACAGTTTAATAACTTACTTAAATATGACGATATTACGTTTGTATGAAGTGGACCGTTGGTATCTTTTACCTGGAAGACAAAAAAACTAAGAAAATATTACTATATTTTACTATGAACCAGCGCCACCCGTAGCCGATGGACCATTTTTATTTCCTGGGATTATCCGTGTTTACTTACATATTTTCATTTATGCGATTACTTGCTACTTTGTAAGCGGATCTTCTAGGTTTATGTATAAATACTCGAGCGGAATTAAGTAATAATACTTTAACGCTTAAGAGTTAAGTGTTAGAAAAAGCTGCAGTAAATAATATTTTCTGGAGCTTTTTTACAAAATCTCATCGTACCTTATTTATTTATGAAACTTAACTTAACTTTATGCACCTGTAAAAAATTCACTGTACAAAGGCGGACTTGATGCCTTGGGCATTTTCTACCAGTTTACCTCAGGGTGAGGCAAAGACACAACATAGTAGGAGTAAAGGTACAGAAAATTTCTCAAAAAAAACATACAAAGTAGAGGGAGAGAGAGAGACATAAAAATACACATAGACTTACTGTACTTAGGTACTGTGTCTGTGTGCTGTACTTCCTAATTATAAAATATGAACACTCAAACTCAATTTAATATAGTATAGCATTTTATTTGCGTCGGTTTAATTTTATTCGGTTCAGCTAGGATAACTATAAATAGCACCAACACCTACATTGAATTGCTTTATCATTTGGTCTCTTTTATTTACATTACGGACGTATTCTATTAATAGATTTTGCATGTTGTCAGTCTTTCACCAACAAAATTCGACGGTAATTTTATGATGGTAATTTTTACTTTAAATTATTGTAACTGATCAATTGAGGAAAATTCTACTTACATGAAAGCGAAAGGCCACTCACTCACGCACTCTTCACGGAATAACGAAAACCTCTTGACGTATAAATATGAAATTTGGCAGGGAGGTAGTTTATAAGTGGAGGAGGGAAAGTATTTTCCAAAATTCATCGTCCGACATTTACGCGGAAGATGCAGACAAAAGCTTGCTTTGAATTTGTCGTTTATTAAACTGGTGGCAATTCTACTAACTACTACTGACATTTATAGTCGCTGAAATGAGATTGCAATTACTTACATTTAGAACATTTTTAATAAGTTGACCTTTTTTTTTCTTAGGTTGTAAAAATCATGAAATGACACCTTCCGCCCTGGGTGGGGCGGAAGGGACTATCAGACTTTTACTGACTAAAAAAACCACCCTGTTCCTTCTGTTGCCCTTTGCGTTCCGGGGCCACGGTATTCTGTTAAGACGTCCCGCAACCCCGGCTAATAAGTTGACCTCCTTTCAATTTTTGGTAGGCTCGATTTGGCTGAAATTTTTAATGATCAATCATAAAGTCAAAACCAAATAATTTATTTCAATTATGCCGTTACAAGCCACTTTTAAACATCACATACAAAAATAAAAAAGGAATTACATCTAGTTGGTAGTTCCAAAAGGTAGTTTTGTATGGAGAAGAATGGGAAAGGAACTCCACACATACTCTATTAAAATAAATATTTGCATACAGAACCATACATAATGACTCGTGAATGCAACGTACTTTATATAAAAACTATAAATCCATAATACTTACTAAGTATTACAAATTAAGCACCGATACAATACTAATAATACCTACACCAATGGTAGATTTCCTTTGTGTATATAAAAGTATGAAAACACACATTTCATTGAAGCATATTATTATGTTATTCCTTTATTTGAAACTGTAGTGAAATCAATAATGGCTTTCACAAGTATTGTCCATGAATGTTCGGCTAACTGCTAGTATTGCAAGCCTTGTAATAAACGTGTGTAGTTGTGGCAGTATAGTTTAGCTTATGGGGTGGTGGACGCGTTCAGGCTCTTAATAATGTAGGTACGGAACGCGCCCCGCGACCCTTCACGTTGCCTTGCATTCGTGATAAATTCAAAAAGGGAAATGAAACATTTCAAATAAACTTTAAACTCCGTACAGAACTCCTTGCAGACGTAACAGCTATTTTAATAACAGACGTTCAGATACAGATGGCTATAGATAATTGTTATGTTGGATCGTGTTATGTCGTGCTGACCCAGTGCCTAACGCGCCCGCCTTTCATGCGTGAAGTTGCGGGTTCGAACCGTGATTTTTTATTTTTTTTAATAACTTTCTAAGTTTATTAACATCACTGAATGGTGAAGTAAGGAAACACGGACTTATAATTTATAAGTCTGACATGGCCAATCCGCTTCGACCGAGCGTGGTGATCAATACTAGTGCATTCCCTGTACGATAATAGGCCTTTGCCCTGCAGTGGGGCAATAATAGCTGGTATTTTATGTAATTTCAGTTCGTAATTGTTCCATTGCTTTGAAATAATATTTAAATGCACAGACATAGACTTTTAGATTAAGATAACTATATATACCTAGGTATTATAGTTGGATAACATAAAATATTGTGATGGACTGCCTCGTTGGACTAGTGGTTGCAAAGAGCATAGCTGAGTATGAGGTCTTGGGTTTGATTCCCAGGTCGGGCAAAGTATTTTTGGGTTTTACCATCGGGAATTACTCAGTAGCTGCCTCGGAGTCTGGATTTGGACTCCCTATTACATGGGACTGGCGAAACTTTTACGTGACGATAGTTATGTATGTTATGGTGTGAAGGCCCAGTCTTAAAGGCGGGGCCTCTTATGCAGAAGGGCCTCAAAGCGGAGCAGGCGCGCTACGAATACGTTATGAGCGCGCAGCGAATTAGTTGCGGACGCGCAACGAGATTGCCGCGAATATTAGCGTGGATGCCAATCGTGGAGTGTATTGTGTCGTTAACGTAACGTTGTGAATTTCCCATGCGTCCGCGACGTCTCGGCTCTACAGCCGCGGCGTGTTTGCGGCGCATTCACTGCGCGCTAGTGGGATAAGGCCTTAAGTGCCCTTATGCCACTATAATCTTCTTGATTTTTGTAATTATACTTTCTAAGTTAATTTTGATACTTGCATCGTTGAAGGAACACATAGTGAGGAAACCTGGACTTTTTATTCAAAAACTTAAGGCTGAAATCGCCACCCACCGCGAGCGCGGTAATCAAAGTTCGTGCCTTCTCTGTAAGAGAAGACCTGTAACGTTGGCTCTGCAGTGGGACATTAATAGGCTGGTATCACTATAGGGTATTACACTCATATTTAAAAAGTGTCTCAATATGATCTTAGGCTGATAATAAACCACAAAAAAATACCTCAAAGTTTTTTTTCAATCGATAACATAACATCACGCCTGCACGTGTACTTAGTACACCCACATTTCGCAAGTTATGCTTAGATCCCATGTAATCAGAGACGAGCCACATACCGGGCAAAAATCTACTCCGAGGCTGCTACTGAGAAATTCCTGATGAAAAAAGTCAATAACACTCTGCTCGACCAAACCCAAGACCTCATATTCAGAAATCGCGCTTTGTGACTACTAGACCAATGGATGTCTTCAATCGATAAGTGACATAAGAAAGCATTTAACTTTTACATTTTAAACCGCGCGTTTTTTGACGAGAACGGTAGACACCCTAATTTCATTAAGAAATGGATGAAAGTATCACTGTCCAAACAATTTTCCGTATAATTTTATTTACCAAATGATTGTTTAGCAAATAACCTCTTCACAAATAACGCGAACCTAACGTTTGGCAAGTGAACGTTTAAACAATAACTTGACTACCAACTAATGGGTACTTTTACCAATTTTAATGTAGTCAAACATTTCAGTTGCTATAAAATTCAACGTAAAATCAAATAAACCAAATGTTTTGTATCGTCAGTTTTCAATTTACCATTTCCATTCAGTCAATCGGTTGTAATATTATATTAATACTTACTGCACTGCCTCGATGCCTCGTTGGTCTAGTGAGCATGAGGTTTGGGTGCGATTCCCGGGTCGGGTAAAGTGATATTGGGTTTTCCTATCAGGAATTTCTTAGCCTCAGAGTCTGGATTTGTGCCCGGTTGATAGCAATAGGCTCGCCCCCTCAATGTGCTCATTACATCTTAAGGGAGCGTATTCTTTGGCAGAATGTACGCAATATTATGTAAGACAATGTACAAATTACATCCATATTTACTACACTAGAACTAATTTACGTAAGTTTAAGCATTTTTGCTATACCTCTTACTGGAATCAAATGTAACAGCTCACATTAGGACCCATTAATTTGCTTGGCCATCTGGGCATCACCCAGTTGTAAGCAGAGATGTTATGGATATGATATCTCGGATCTGGATATCGATATAAGAATAAAATTATATCGGTCTCAGATTCGGTTACGGATATATAATTATTTCGGATTATCCGTTAGTTTAGATTGAAGTAAAATATAAACACTAATAATATGTAATCATTTGGTTTTATTTGTAGGTTTTATCTAGTCTAGGTAAGCATTTGGTATTATAATCATTCATATAGGTAAGTAATTATTTAGGACAAGATTCACGAGGCGCGCGAGCGGTGAAACAAAAACCTGTCGAAACATGTCGTTTTATTTAGACTCCGCCCTTATTCGAAACTATCCGAAACTTGTGAAAAGGATACGGTTACGGATATATTTTTATTTTGGATAACCGATAGTTTCAGTTACGATTACGGAGCTCCATAACATCCCTGGTCTTCACTGTTGATTCTGACTTTTAGGAGTTGCAGTGGAAGGAAAATTGTTTAGTGGGCTGACCCTGAAAAATGTGGCAAACATTTTTCAGGGTCAGCCCGCTTAACTATTACATGGGACTTAAAAATAACTCGCAAAATGTGGGTGTACTAATGGGTACACCTATGTCTAACCCTTAGGGGATTACAAGCGTAATGATGTTATGTAAATACCACACTAGGACTTTCTCCTGCACAACAAACTCACATGCACACACAGACAACAGACCCGAACAACTATCTGTTTGCCAATTTAATATTTGTTTCGAGCGGGATCTGAACACGCTATACGCAGTACAGCAGCCAATTGCTCAGTCACTGCACCAACCGTGTCGCCTTTTCCGAATTCTGGTTATAACGCGGCCAACCTAAATGGTGAATAACCAGGTACGCAGAAGATATTATACGCACGATATTATTTCACTAATTTTTCCCACACTCTTATTGTCCTATGAATGGAACGGAAACCCGCCATGGCCGGAGACAAATTAGGCGCAGGACCAACGTATTTACGTGCTTTCCGAAGCATGAGGGTGTCATATCATCTACTTTCACACTGCGAGCTGCTGCAAAGAAATCCTCAACTCAATAACACTTTACTCGACTTAGGAATTGAAACCAGGACCAGAGGACACTCATCAATCGATCTTGCGACCTTGAAACTTACGGTGCAAAAATAGATAAATCAAAATCATATAATAGCGGTGCAGGAACTGTATCAAATATAATTTTCCAAGTACAGTCAGCGAGAAAAACCAGTTAATATTTCAGTTAAAAAAAGTAACAAAATGCAACGAAAAAAAAAAGAAAATATCGGAACAGGAAGTATCATCAAAGTAAAGCAACAGCAATGGGCTTATAATTTTTTTCTTGTCAAACGGAATAATTATTATGGAAGTGTTTAATTCACTTTAGCTTCTGACTATTTTTTTACTGACTCTAAGGCGATTACACACGATGACACACGACACCGCACACTGATCCGGCATGCGGTGATACGGTTCTGATGTCGCACTAGGCTCTATGAAATCCCCGAAAACCATGGACACGACACCCATTAAGCATATTTTGTAAAATTTTGCTGCTGCCTTCTTGGATTTTTATTTCGCCCTCATTTTCGGTATCTGCACCCCTGAAAACCATGGACACGACACCCATGACGGATATTTTATAAAATTTGGCGGCCGCCATCTTGGATTTTTATTTCGCCCTCATTTTCGGCATCAGCACCCCCGAAAACCATGGACGCGACACCTAGGACGCGTAATTAGCCGTTATGAATTTTACCTAACGGTTAAAGTGATGTGTGTACGGAACCTTATTTCTAGAATTTTGCCCATTAACCTATATAAAAATAGACTTCGCGCAAAAATTATTTTTCTCCAAACTTACGCCAAAAAATAATGTGTTCCCCAGAATTTTCTCTGGAGTTTTAATTTCACCAAAAATTCCCCAAAATTTTTACCCAAATTAGGAAAAAAAAACCCAACCTGGACTTCATTGATAATGACTTCATTACGAATTCTGTCCCTCTGAGAAACTCCGAGCATTGCCCTCTCCATCGCACCCCATGATGAGTGTTCACATTTCGGCTCTATAGGTCATTAAAGGTAGGACGCACTGGTTAAAGACCCTGGCTTTAAGGTATTGTGGCATCGACGAGCATCCCTTGCAGCTCCTGCAGAGATTCTGCCATGATGACGACGATAAATATCAACGGCCAGTAGGCCGTTGATGTTTATGCCCCGTCCATTCCAATCAAGCGTTTTGAAAACGTCATCCAACGCGTTGGCAAACAGTTTTGGAGAGATTACGTCCCCTTGTCTTACCCCTCGACATCATCTCTCTCTTCGACATCTCTGCATAGATTATAGAACAGCCTAGGTCTCAACGGTGTTGCAGGCTTTCTCGTAGTCCACATACGCTAGGCATAGAGGCTGGTGATATTCCTCTGTCTTTTTAATAATTTGCCTGAGGGTGAGTATGTGCTGTAGCCTTTTCGAAACCCAGCCTGCTCCGGTGGCTGGAAGTCATTGAACTTTTGGGCGAGACGATTACTCTAAAACAACTTGTATACATGGCTCAAAGGGAAATGAGTCGGTAGTCATAAGCAGCGTATTATCGCCCTTCTTAAAAAACAATACGACCACGCTCCTGTTCTTTGCCTCAGGTGCAGTGCTAGTGTGGATGACGGAATTGAAGAACTTTACAAGCTCTATTAAGGAGGAAGATCTATCTGCCTCCTGCTTTGAGCAGCTCTGTGGTTATCCCGTCATCCCCCGAAGCTTTGTTGTTGTGAAACTGTCCGAGAGCTATTCTAATCTCGCCTATGTCGACATCGAGAATCTCGTCTGCTAGGTGACGCGTGAGTCTGGCCCGTGGATCAACCGCGCTTTGGGCTTGCGGTGGGTATGTTTTTTGAGAGTATAAGTCCCCGTAGAACCTTTCGACTTCAGCAAGTATTTCTGGCTTCGAGGTGACCTTGGTGCCCTGTGACGTTGTGAGTTTCATCAGGTGACTCCGAGAGGCAAGAGGCTTATCGAATACCTTTGATCCTTTGTTTCGCTCGATGGCTTGCTCGATAGAAAAGGTATTCGCGCGTCGTAAGTCGCGTCTTACCAGCGTGTTCTCCTCTTTATTAAGTACCTGACGCTTAGATGATGTGGCAGTTATTTGTTCACGTCGTTCTCTCATCAATTCCAGAGTCTTGCATATGAGTTTCAATTTACGTACGTTGCTCTTTGGCCGAAAATATTTATTGCCCACCTCGCGGCTAACACGTACCAAACTCTCGGCGGCGTCGTTTGTCCTGAGCGGTTTCCAACATGACGAATCCATTTTGTAGTTTAAACTGGTATCTTTCACAACCAGCTTCGACCTGAGGCAGTGTTGGTCTGAGAATCGACCTCGCAAAGCGCGGCTCTTCGACTTTGACGTTGATATTTAGAGTACCTCTTACCAGTCAGTGATCACTTCCGGTATTGACCCTGTTGATCACAGAGACATCTCTGAATATTTGACACTTGTTTGACATAACGAAGTTGATCTCATTCCTTGTCACATTATCGGGGCTTCGCCAAGTCCAGTTTCTTTGGGGCTTCTTCTGGAAAAAGGAATTCATCAGAAAAAGTCCCTGGGCCTCGAGGAAGTTTACCAGCTTTTTCCCTCTGTGGTTCCTGTGTCCATAGCCGAATGGACCTACTCTAGACTTGCTCGTTTCCTCTCCCTGACTTCGGAGCTCCGATAGCCCCACGATATGCCAGTTAATTCGACTTAACTCCACTTTCAATTCAGCAACATGTTCGTTCAGCCGCAGAGAGCGTCCGTTAAACGTTGCCACGTAAATTTTCGGTGTTGGTACCCTGCCGTCGCCCAGGGATTCTTAGCACCCCCCGCCGCACCGTTACCACGACCGGTACCATGGCCAGGAATAGTGCAGCAATCATGTGTGAGTGTCATTTGGGAGAGGTTTGCCACGTTTACCACGCTTAGCAGGGGGGTTGATGACCGCAGTTTCTGGAATGCTTTCGCCGATGGTGCTGCTGCTCACCATCAGGATTAGGCACTTAGGATCATTCCAGAATCATAATATGGTTATATCGCCGGTTTTCCAGAGGAGGGATAGGTATTGACACCCCATCCTTTCATGCAATGGAGGAAATGGGGTGGCCTATTCTTCTGTCCGGGACCACACGGGGAAAATCTTAACGGATGTAGGTGTTTACTTGAATTTTGGTAATTGATAACAAGAATAAGGCGATTATCACCCGGCACCGCACACCGCTTCGGTATCCGGTGGCGGTAGACCGCACGGTGATGCGGTTCAACCGTATGAGCGTAACGATCGATTTTGACCAGTTTTGGTTTTAATCAGTTATCTTATATCAGTTTTGACCAGTTTGGGTTATTTTTCCCCAATTTGGGTAAAACTTTTGGGGAATTTTTGGTGAAATTAAAACTCCGGAGAAAATTCTGGGGAACACATTATCTTTTGGCGTAAGTTTGGGGAAAAATAATTTTTGCGCGAAGTATATTTTGATAGAAGATAATGGGCAAAATTCTTGAAATAAGGTAGGTACCCTACACACATCACTTTATCCATTAGATAAAACTCATAACGGCTAATTAAGCGTCATGGGTGTCGTGTCCATGGTTTTCGGGGTGCTGATGCCGAAAATGAGGGCGGAATAAAAATCCAAGATGGCGGCCGCCAAATTTTAAAAAATTATCCGTCATGGGTGTCGTGTCGATGGTTTTCGGGGGTGCTGACACCGACATATATTTAAACAACGTGTAATGAATGAGCGCAAGACCTCATATATCCCAATTAGTATATAAAATAATAATAAGACTAAAATAAAATCTGAAATTCTATTTTGTTAATCCATACTATAAACTTTTTCATAACATAACATCACGCCTGAAATCCCCGAAGGGTTAGACAGAGGTGTACCCATTAGTACACCTACATTTCGCCAGTTATGTTTTTAGTCCCATGTAATAGGGGGCGAGCCTATTGCCATCAACCGGGCACAAATCTAGACTCCGAGGCTGCTACTGAGAAATTCCTGATGGAAAAACCCAATAACACTTTGCCCGACCTGGGAATCGAACCCAAGACCTCATGCACAGCAGTCGCGCTTGCGACCACTAGACCAACGAGGCAGTCAGTAAACTTTTATAAAATAGTTTTACGTTAACCGTTTGACTATACTACTCTGTATCTGACTCTCTGTACCTGCACACCAGCTGTCAACTGACTAGAGGGCAAGTAAGGTCAAGTATTTAGACACATATCATATGTCAGTATAATAATATGTCAGTGAATATGGTGATAGTGATATCACCATGCCTATAACTATTATTGATAAACCTATAGTATAACGGTACTTGTATCAAGCTGTACGAGTCATACCGCGACCACATAGATATTTTACTGAAGTTTTATATGTTACAAATCGATTTTAACACAATCAAAACCGTCCTATCGTTCACGTTTCATGAGCGAGTAGTTATAAAATTAAAATTATAACTTTACTCCTTCAGTTACCACAGAACTCTTTCTTTGTAGCAATTTCGTTAGTTTCGTAGTTGATACTATCACACACGACCTGAACCACCGTTCTTCGAAAGGAAACCTTTTTTTTTGTGGTGGTAAAAATCATCAAATGCTTTTTTCTACCCTGGGTGGGGCGGAAGGGACTCTCAGACTTTTACATACATACATAACATCACGCCTGTAATCCCCGAAGGGTTAGGCATAGGTGTACACATTAGTATACCCACATTTCGCCAGTTATGTTTTTAGTCCCACGTAATAGGGGGCGAGCCTATTGCCATCAACCGGGCACAAATCCAGCCTCCGAGGCTGCTACTGAGAAATTCCTGATGGAAAAACCCAATAACACTTTGCCCGACCTGGGAATTGAACCCAAGACCTCACGCACAGCAGTCGCGCTTGCGACCACTAGACCAACGAGGCAGTCAGACTTTTAGTGACTAAAAAACCACCCTGTTGCCTTACGTTCCGGGGCCAGGACCAAAAAGACGTAAACTATTTTATTAAACGCGAAATATCTCGGATGTTAAATGCATATACACACAGTTGCATTATACACACATATGCAGTTGTGTGTATAGTCGAATTACATATACGGTACGAGAATTTTAATAGGCTCTATTACTCTGTCATAAGGCTGAAATTCCCTTGAATGTACAGGTAGATCAGGGAAGTAAGGATAGGCAAACAGTTGGCCATATCATATGGTTTGAAAAAGTTTTAGGTACCTAATAAAATTTTGAAAGGTTAAGGTCAGTTTCTTGTTATTGCTTCCTCTTCAAGGGGTTCGGCTCCCGTAGCATGCCAACAGGACCCTATTACAAGCAGTCAGGTTGTCTGTCAGCGGGCTGTATCTCATTAACGGATGTATTGATATTTGTTCCTCAATTACGCCAAAACGGCTAAACGGATCTGGTTAAAATTTGGCACAGAGATAGACTAGAATCTGGAATAGCACATAGGCTACTTTATATCCCGTTTTAGCGTTCCCGAGGAATAATTTAAGACTTTGGTTTAATTCTGAAATTTATGCAGACGAAGTCGAGGACTTTAGGTAGTAGAAAACGTGTTTTTATGTTGTATTAATTTTGTAAGATGGTACGGAACCCTTCGTGTGCGAGTTGGACTCGCACTGGTCAGGTTTCTACGTAAAATAACAAAAGAAACCAATAAAAAGAAACTGGTAAACTTTCCAGTATTTTGTCGCAAATTCTTAATAATTACACGACTGCCCCAAAAAAGGAGTGTTATGTGTTCAGGGTTAATGTATGTATGTATGTATGTGAGATTCTTTATTCCACCATAACTTTTAAACGCCTCAACCGATTTAGATGTATGGGGTATCGTTACAATCCTTACATCGTTCCGAGTAACATAGGCTAGTTAAAAATAAACAGAATTCTGTGTGGTCACTTTAAAACGCAAATTGATACCAGCCTCAATTTTTTTTTTATTGGAACTGGTCATGTCTTTGTTTATCGTCTAGAATTTGACAAGTAGATTTAAAAAATATATAACACTAAATAAAAAACGTCGTGAAAAAAAACTGACGAGTAAACAAAGTACAAATATGTGCAATTGTTGCAGTCGTGTTTTTTAATTTTCTAAATTATATTAGCTTGTTTTGTTTTATATTATGATTTCGAGGTTTATGCACTAGCTTCCTTTTATTGCCTAGTCTTCAAAATTGGGTTATTGGAGTTATTGATTAATGTTGTCAACTAACATTAATCATTAACTCCAATACATAACTTCTCGAATGAAATACTCTATTTTAGCCTTAATAACCCGATTAATTTTCAATTAATAGTAAAAGATTTTTATTGCATTCAAATGAATATACCTACAGTTAGTCATTTGACTCGTCACAAAAGAGACGTCACAGTGTCTTACACCATACGAGATCTATGGGAGAATCTCGAATTTTTACAGGTTCAAAAAAGTACGCCTATTGATTGGTGGTATCATCTACCATAAAAGTCAAAAAGTCAAAATCAAAACATTTATTTCAATTAGACCATTTACAGGCACTTTTGAATTGTCAAGGAGTCGGTCAGTTAGTCCGAAAGTTGAAGCTAGGGGCTCGTTCCAAAACGGAGGTAGGCCTCTATGGAGAAGAACGAGCAAGAAACTCCACGGCACTCTTTTAAATTAGATTTTTACAAAATCCTGGTTACATTATTCTTGTTGATTCTACATAATAAGCCAAACTGCTAAAAAACCTATGTGTTAAGCTAGATACACGTGTAACAAATTTGACGTAATTCCATTCCGCGTTCAACATTCATCCATCAATCAATTTATCCATCTATCTATCCGTTCATACTCCCGAACCTTCGCGTTTATAATAGTAGTAGTGAAGTAAGACCGGACCGGTGCCAGTGACAGTTCAGGAACGTATGAGTCACAAAATAAATACCGTAATATCCACACCGTATAACACCGTATGCAACGCGGTTGGTAACCGTGTCATCCCCGTTTAATAGGCGTACGGTGCGCGTTGTAGGACCTTTTGCCTGTCTGATTGGTCTTGTGATCGCAAGTAAGATGCTAACGTAAGTAAGATTGTTAGCGTGTCTAACGTTCGATTCTCAGGTCGGGAAAAGGTTTACTGGGTTTTTAAATTTCTTTAAATTTCTCGGTAGCTGCCCCGAGTTCAATTCGGCACGGTAATATGTACGTCTTTATTTCCCGATTGATGTCGTATTGGACAATAATCTTAATCTTCTTTAATCTTCCCTATAATTGACTATGGTGATGTGTGCTACTTTGACTTGAATGCGGTCTGGTTGGAAAAGCTTGACAGTATGCTGAACAATTGCATTCGCTATATTTTGAACTAGCTTCTGCCCGCGACTTTTTCCGCGTCAAAGTTGATAACTCCATACATACTTTGGACCGCCGTTTCATACTTTGTTACATACATTTACGTTACATACATTTTTGTTTTTACTTTTCTTTGGGATATGGGTAACATTCGCTATATTTTGAATTTGCGGAAATATGACCACGTGTCTAGTTTTAGGGCGGAGCTTAATTGTTACCCATTCGTCAAAGAAGAAGTATGCGTGCCTTAACCAAGCTTTTCTCTCTTCTCACTTCACTTACTCCTCCTAATCTTAATTTCCCATTTCAATATCTTTGTTCTACTCACACTAAGAGTCTTCGATCTTCTAATAATCTTCTACTCAGCCGCCCTTCTCATAATTCTGCTTTCTGCTACTTTTTTTTAAATTTCAATTTTGTTGTTTTACTCTCGTACAATAACTTGCACCTACCATGTTATACCTTCCCCACCTTTGGTCGACTGTTAGAGAATGCCTAAGGCATTAAGTCCGCCTTTGTGCTTTTGTTGCATAAAGTTTAAATAAAAATGAGAGTGAGTGCATCTGTGTTTGCGCACGCTCTTGTGCTTTATAATATAAACTGCGTAGTACCATTATACTAGTTACCATTTACATTGGTCATCGTGACCGAAATTAAGACGAAAGAAATTGTTATTATTCACATGCATTTTAGTGTCAAACGAAACAGTGAGTGTACTTCTTGTATAATATCAACGTTAAAATACCTAAACGATTAGGAAATTATCAGTAACAGAATTTAGCAATGATGCCATTTATTTATTTTATTAAAAAGAACGTCTATACTAGGGGTATTAAAAGTGGGGGGCTCGCGACCCAAGGCCGCCGCAAGACCAGTAAAGGGGGGTTTGAACCACCAGTGCAGTTAGGGACCTTATTTACAGATTATGACTGTTTATGCCAAAGTACTACTTAATTACATACTCAATCTACTTTTGTAATAAAAAACATTTTTTTTCCACCTGTGCGAACTTTGATAGCAACCTATAATTTTATTTTCTGGACAATTTTTTACCTATAAAGAACAAAATAATATCCGCGCCCCCGGATATTATTTTGTTCTTTATAGGTAAAAAATTGGTCTGGGAACCCTCGGTCTGGACGTTATTGCGTTCAAGACGTCTTAAAAGCAGCACACACAGCAGTGACCGCCCACGTCAGACGTTTTGTGGGACTGATTATCGGACCTTTTCAGTATTTTCGTAGGACCGAGTTTTTGTGGGATCTCTGTGTAGGTATAAAAAAATCATATGATCTATTTGTTTCCGACAAAAAATCGGTCATAGATTGTCTGAAGTAGGCGTAGCCCTTTATATACTCAACGTCGCGTGCCATGCCTAGAGTATACCTGTAAAATATTATCTGCTGCCGTTTCCGTCATGACACGCATTAAACTTGATCGAATCACAGCAGCCTCCGGCCCACGTTCAGTTACTCAATCAGGACCAATTTGAAATATTCGGCGCTTGTGCGGTGCCTAATACCTAAGTAATGGTAATCTTTTATGTGCTTGACTTGTTTTTTGAAACATATTAGATGATTTTGGTCAAAATAATGTGTTTTATTATTAATAATATTTTTAGTATGTTTTTTAAATGTTAAGGAAATTCGTTCAATGATGCGTAATATCGTAACTAGCTCAATTGAATCAAATTCGAAATCAAGTAAGGCAGGTTCCGGAAAATACAAAGTCAAAGTCAAAGTCAAAAACATTTATTACAATTAGACCGTTTACAGGCACTTTTAAATTGTCAAGGAGTCTGTCAGTTAGTCCGAAAATTGAAGCTAGTTGCTCGTTCCAAAACGGAGGTAGGCCTCTATGGAGAAGAATAAGCAAGAAACTCCACGGCACTCTTTTAAATTAGATTTTTACAAAATCCTGGTTACATTATTCTTGTTGATTCTACATATGAACACAATAAAGATGAATATAAAACAGAAGTTAAATATAAATTAAAGATGTAAGCCATAGCAGTTCAAGTCACAATTTAAGTGAATAGTTATGCACTTCCAATAATTTGATGACACGGTTGCGCAGTTCTTTATATTATGGCTGCTGCGCTGCGTGCCGTGGGTTTCGATTCCCGTACGGAACAAATTTTTGTATGACCGACAGGTAGTTGTTCCGGGTCTGGCTGTGTGTGTATGTGAGTTCATATGTTTGTAAACGCTTCTATGATACAGGAGAAATCCTAAGTGTAGGGAAAGGATATGTACTTAAAAAAAGAATTGTTAAGTTCTGCAAAAACTTACCTACCCTCAATCTTTCAACTTTGTGTGATGAGCATGATTGTTAGTTCTGTGTCTGGGTGTGATTTATCTATAATATGTATGTATTTATAAATTATATAAGTATGTATATCAGTTGTCTGGTTACCATAACACAAGCTCTGCTTAGCTTGGGATCAGATAGCCGTGTGTGAGTTGTCCCAAGATATTTATTATTTTATAATTTATTATTAATCTTTCAATAATTAAATTAATTACGTCAAAATAGTACAATTTACTAAACGCGTTATGTTACTATAAAGCAATAACAGTTAAATGCATATTTGAACGTAAATATGCACTTTTGAACATATAGGTACTTATGCTAGTGCATCATCACAGCATCAGTATCGTGACCAAGTGATCTAGCGTTTTGTAGTCAGTAGGGTTTTAAGTAAGGTTATGTGTTATTAAGTTTTTCCATCAGGAATTTCTCAGTAACAGCCTCGGAATCTGGATTTGTGCCCGGTCGATGGCGATAGACTGAACCGGGTACAAATCGAAATTGACGAAATTAAAACTGCGGGGGAAAACTCTGGGAAAACATCATTTTTTGGCGTGAGTTTGGGGAAAAATGATTTTTGCGCGAAGTATATTTTTATAGAGGATAATGGGCAAAATTCTTGAAATAAGGTTCCGTACACAGATCATTTTATCCATTAGATAAAATTCATAACGCCCTTAAAATAATGCCATTACATATATTTACCCCCTTTATTTGGGGAGAAAACCCTTAAATTGGGAACCCTGCACGATGATCCGTACGGTAATGCGGCGCCCCGTGTGTGAAGCACCGCACGACCGCGCGGAGATGCGGATGCGGCGGGAGCATCGCACGACCGCACGGTCGAGCGGTGATCGTGTGCAAGGTTCAAGCGGATTTCATAGAGGCTAGTGTAACATGAGAACCGCATCACCTCGGTGTGCGGTGCCGTGTGTTAATCGCCTGGGCTCTTGTTAATGACCGTTTTTGTCAACGGGTAACGGGCCGACGCGAAACGGTTATCTTTGTACACGATCCGCTAAATATAACGTAATCGCGTCTGTTGTTGTCGATATCAGTTCTGTACCTGAAGGGCGAAGAAGTGCACGTTATGTCGAATGTGCAAAGAAAAGCCTACTATTTATACAAAAAACAAAAGCTACAAGAAAAAAGGAATAAACTATAGGTTCATCCTATTTTATTAGAAAGAGAGTGTTATGGAGTATTCTATACTCTCATGGAGGATTTAAGGAAAGATGGAAGAAAGTTCTTTAACTTAAATTAATAAATCCATATCAATGGTAAACTCTATATTCACAATGAGCTGCACAAGCCGGTAGGTTGTAAAAACGTGCGCCCATCCGTCCTCGTCAACACACTTCTATGGAATGACGTGGTCCACTGGATCGGACCGGCCGTCGAGCCGGGGGGCGACGTGCGTGCATCCGTTGAGTTTCGTTGCAACGGGTATGCGCCCAAACGCCCACACTAACCTACAGAACAGTGCGCGTCGGCCCGTCGTTATCCATTGTCGTTAACAAGAGCCCTTAGCGGTTTTTTTTTTGTAGAAATCTTGTTATAGGCTCTGCCGGACTGTACAGGGCGATGCGATAGAACCCCGACCTTAGCTTTTTGAGCGTAAATTATGGCTTATTGCCTATTTAATTAAATAGGCAATAAGCCATAATTTACGCTCCCTTGGTCACAAACTAAACTAAAATTAGACTATTTCCATCTTTTTCTGTCCAATAAAACAAGAAAGAGATTAATGTAAATAAGAGCTGTCAAATTTAGTCAATCTGACACATCCATACAATTATAGTTGACATCTTAAAACGTATGTATTAAAAATACGAAGAAGTTCAAGGCATAACTGATTTGACATCGCTAACTTAGTTCTTTAATGTCACCGTCCTTTCCTAACATACAGCATGTTAATAAGAGGTGTCAATTCTCTAAATTTAGTCTAGTTTGTGGACAAGGGAATCGGCACCATTGGCTGACATACGCTTTGGGGTATTTCAAGTGGCTTACTCAACAAGCGCTTGTTCAGATGTATGCTAAAGGACTGACCTACGTAGTTGTCGTTCGTACGGACAGCAGCTAGTGAAATATATTATAAAGTGGGTTGGACGTTTTGACTAAACTACATAATATCATAACATAATCTGATCATAAAAAAACTTGTAATCCCCGAAGGGTTAGGCAAACCAAGTTTCGTCAGTTATGTTTAAGTCTCTTAAAATAGAGGGGTGAATCTATTGCCATTACCCCGGCACAAAACCAGACTCCGAGGCTGCTACTGAGAAATTCTTGACGGAAAACCCAATAACACTGCCCGACCTGGGAATTAAACTCAAGACGCTATGCTCAGCAGTCGCGCTTCACGATCTCACTAGACCTACGAGGCAGTCTAAAAACTAAATTGAATTAATTTCTTCAACTTGGTTACTGAGTTTGACATGTATTTTTCAGTTTTGCATGTTTTCTAATTTCTTAGCACAGTGTTGCCATTAAAGTTAATCTTTGTAATTAAACATTCATTTTAATTTCTTTTTATTTACCATTTTGCGTTAAAAAAATAACTCCCTTGTTATAAAACATGTTGTTAATTGTTTCTTTAACTTTCACTGAGTAGTTCAGTTCTTCGGTGGTTTTACATCGGAATCAGATGACTAACTAATATAGGTATGATAATGAATACCAGCCTATTAATGTCCCACTTTAAGTCATAGGCCGTTTCTCATACAGAGATGGAACGACAATTGATCACCACGTTTGCTTAAGGCGGATTGGCGATTTCAGACTTATATTAATTATAAAGTCCTGGTTTCCTCAATATATCCAAAATTATTAGGGTTCCGTGTCAAAAATATTAAATTCTCAGATTACCGACATTCACGTAAACGAAGTCGCGGGCATCAGCTAGTAATTAATATAAGTCTGTAATCACCCATTCGCCTTGAGCAAGGGTACCACGCTTGTTTAAAGGCTTGCTTCTCTCGAAGCGAAGTGGGCTTTGCCCAACAACAGTGGCACAGCTATAGGTTGGATTAATATTTTATGTATTGTTGTTGTTTTCTTTTAATTGTTAACTAATTACAAATTTGTATTCGCAGAGAATATATATGATGTTCCAAGCAAGCCAATATCTCGGTCTGAAGAAGTAGGGACAGAATTAACGGCCAGTCGCTGGGCCGAAGAAAGGGGAACTTCACGACGCAATTTATATATAAACAATTTGTATCCATTAAATGTACAGGACTCAAACCAGAAACGTTTAGCAAACAATAAAGAGACGGTCGTACACAATAAAATTGAACTATTACCAAAAAGTGCCGTTAATGGAGTAGCGCGAAAACCACGAACCGTCGATACAACAGAAGCGGTTCGACCTAAGCCGGGAATTCGTAAACCACAGTCTGCAAAAATAGAAATAGAAAATTCTAAACCGACTTCAACGGGAGCAATCCCAAAGTCGAGAATCGTTTACAAAGCTAGTCTACCACCAGCACGTCGAAAAGAAGAACGATATTTGCAACCTAAACTAACAGATTCTACGACGGGAACAGATAACTGTTTGCCAAATGATTCTTTGAAACCACAAAAGTATCACCAGGTATCAAAAGCTGTTCAAACTGAACTGAATGAAAATAGTGCCACCAGCTTAGACGACAACGCAATAAAATTTACATCTAATATAGTAGATGACACATTCTTTGAAGAATGTAAAAGAAGAAAAGAAAGTATTGACGACTTATTTGATCAGAATTTTATAAGGCAAGAACTTACCGAAAACACTCCGCCGTCGCCGGCACCGGAGGATAGTGAACTGATCTTTATCAGTTCACCATCCAGTATCAGACGGCAAAAAAAGTCGTCGGAAGTCGTCGACTCATTACGGGAAAAGCGCACTGAGAGTTTTAGACGCTGTGAAAGTTGACAGTTGGAAGGAGATTATAGTGCGCGACTTGCATCGTTGCCTGATTTAGGACCTGAACAATGCGCACCATATCGTGCTTATTCTGATAATCCGCCTTATTCCCGTTCTGTTTACGGCGCGGTGCTCTTAGGTGCCTCAAAGGTGGACGAGAATAACACTAGAAGTAGAAATACAAACCGAGACTTCCACTAGATTTTAAACACTAGCTTAAGATAAAATATTTCTAAGGGAAAGGCAGTCAGTTCCGTTTTTGACTTGTAAATGAAGAACCAGCTCACTATTACCGCCCAAGGTTAAGCGAAAGCAGTAGGACACTTGGCCCAACGAACTGGAACACAGGGAGATACATACGGTACCATAGGAGCAGCAAAACAGACAGAATGGGGCGAATGAATTCATTAGATGATCATGAGCGAAAGATCATCATTGAATTCTGCCATCTATTGGAAAAATCAAAACAACTGTTCAATGGATTACGGTAAGTGGTAGACTTTGAGAGAAATGTAGCATTTTAAATAATTTGAATTTGATTTTCAGATAGTATTTGGTATACATAAAGTCATCGCACACTATACCGGCACTGCAACGGGACGACTGCAACACGGCACCGCTTCGAATATAGGCCTGAGTTAACCGCCAGCGTGCCAATCATGTATGGCCAGCGAGGTGCTAACTCTCTGGCACCCCGCCGCCCCCGAAGTGCAACTGCAAGCTGGCTGTTAGCGCGCCAGCCAAGAGTCGTGCATGTGGCATTCGTAGTACAGCTCGCCTAGGTTTACATGTGTTTCCAGACTTACTGTTTAAATTTAAGTTTTAAAATTTGAAATTGAATTCGAGAATGCTTGATATAGCGAGAGAATAAAGGTGGTATGCGTTTAGAAGCTTCGCAGTCAGCGCGCTTTAAGCACGCGATATGCTCACAGATAGCATGCAGCGATGGCTGCAACCCGGGCAAGTAAGCTGGGGCAAGCGTACCTACCACCCGCCGTTAGCTTTTGGAAATTGGACTTAATGTTCTTATTTTATATGATATTGCTAATTTGGAGCGGAGCGCGATGCAATGCCGGTATAATGTGCGATGACCTTTTTAGTTTAGATATTTTTACTAAAAATATATCTTAATGAAAACATTTACTTTTCTTCTACGTAGTTCTTTTTTTTTAAAATTTGATTAACAGAGTCATTAACTACTTAGAAATAATCTAGATCTATAACTTCGATGTTGTTCTACAAAAGATCACATAACAGTAAATATTCACCCACGAAGTATAATATACTACGTTTAGTTTTAAAACAGCAATATAGCTCATGAAAAAGTGTAGGAAAGAGTTAATAAAAAGATATATAAATAGAATAACTAAAACGAGTAGGCAGGCGGGCACCGACGGGACGGGGCAAAGATAGAAGGGTGCTGACACTTGTTACGTCTCGCGGAAAGTGGCCCGCGTCGAGCTAGCGAGCGAGATAGTGTGTCTTCTCATTTTTACCAAAGAATACAATTTAGTAATGTGCGTTGTAACAATAACATTTTAAATGAATGCAATTGCAAATGTATTTTGTTTCTTTCACAATGTCATGACAGATGTACCTAACCTATAAGGGCGGTAACTTGGCAAAGCAAATGAGCACACAATTAATAAAACTTTATAATTGGCTGGCGTTCTTTTACACAAACAATAATGCTTGCCTGTAAATTTCTTGTAATATTTTCTTGCACCTACTCACCTACCCCGCTACAACTACCACACCAACAATTCCTTGCTCACCGTGCGTTTTCTCTTGCAGTGAACTCCCGCAATACGGCCACAAGCAGTGGCATTCTTACTTTGGCAAAACTTTTGACGTATATACTAAGCTATGGAAATTCCAACAGCAGCATAGAGCTATTCTCGACACCAAATACGGATTAAAACGCTGGCAAATTGGCGAAATTGCTTCCAAAATAGGCCAGCTTTATTACCATTTCTAGTAAGATATTAATATTAATAATTATACCTAATAAGATTTTAATATAATAATAATATTAAAAATGACTATTATTTTGACTGCCTCGTTGGTCTAGTGGTCGCAAGCGCGACTGCTGTGCAAGAGGTCTTGGGTTCGATTCCCAGGTCGGGCAAAGTGTTATTGGGTTTTTCCATCAGGAATTTCTCAGTAGCAGCCTCGGAGTCTGGATTTGTGCCCGGTTGATGGCAATAGGCTCGCCCCCTATTACATGGGACTAAAAACATAACTGGCGAAATGTGGGTGTACTAATGGGTACACCTCTGCCTAACCCTTCGGGGATAACAGGCGTGATGTTATGTTATGTTAATATTAAAAATATATTCATTATAATATTAAAACATTATTTTTCACAACCTAATACGAGTTTTGTTTTAGTTTACGGACGAGTGATACGGCTTTTCTTAATGAAGCCTTTTCTTTCTACTACGCAATCCGGGGCAGGAGTTATTACACTCAAGCATGCAAGGAAGATAAGTGCGAATTGATCGTTAAGAAACTCCGTTATTATGCAAGATTCATAGTGGCAAGCTTGCTGCTAAAGAAAGTTCACCTAGTGGGTGAACTATTGAGGGAGTTAGATAAACAAATCGTAGAATACGGATCAACCTATGATCCAGATGATCAAAATGAGTGGAGGATAGTCGCTGATGAAGTAAGGACGTTCATCGAAGTGGAATCGGTGGTGGAAGTGACGCACCCCAGAGAGTATCCGTGTATTTTGTCACACCGGTGAGTTAAGACTCCATCATGCAATTGCTAAGCAGTTTGTTGAACAAGTTATTGTAAAGCTTGAAATAAATGTGTCCCTTTCTAGACTCGGTGCTCCAGTAGGGCCCCCTGCGCAGGCCGCGCTCGACAGGGTCTCACCAATTACTCTGACGCTTCGTGAAGCGCTGATCGTCGGTAGCAATTCCACGCAGCTGAAGTTTTCGGAGCTTTCCATAGATATGTATAGAATTCTACAAACTCTGGAACGCGAGCCTCACACTGATATAAACCATCTGTATGACGAGTCACCACGGCAACGAAATCCCCCGGCCCCAAGTGCGATCCACAACAAAGGTAATTTTCATCATCTATTTATTGATCATTTCCTAATTTTACAACTGCTAAGTCTCGCGCTAAGTCAACTGCAAAGTCAACTGCTAAGTCTACTGCCAAGTCAACACTTAAGCCAACTGCTAAGTCTCGCGCTAAGTCAAGTGCAAAATCTACTGCTAAGTCAACAATTAAGCCAACTGCTAAGTCTCGCGCTAAGTCAATTGCCAAGTCAACTGCTAAGTCTACTGCCAAGTTAACATTTAAGCCAACTGCTAAGTCTCGCGCTAAGTCTAATGCCAAGTCAACACTTAAGCCAACTGCTAAGTCTACTGCCGAGAACGCTTAAGCCAACTGAAAAGTCAACTGCTAAGTCTCGCGCTAAGTCTACTGCCAAGTCAAAACTTAAGCCAACTGCTAATTTACTGCTAAGACATTTTAAAGTGTTAGAGCTCGCGCAATAAATTGTTTCATTTTATGCGTTTCACTATAAGCGAAATAGGTACTTTATTGATAGTGGGCTGATTGATAATTCAATAGTGGGGACACAGAAAACACAATCCCACCAAAAACATTTCATGTAAAATGCTGCCAAGACAATCACATAAGGATTGCCCTGTGAAAAATATATCGGTTCTTATGTAGAGCCAAGCTACTTTCTAAAGTTTATCTTAGACATTACTGACATCATTCCGTGCCTCGGAAAGCACGTTAAGCCGTTGGTCCCGGCTGTCATACGTGGATCTTTGACAGTCGTTAAGAGTCGTCAGAAGCTTGAAAGTCTGACAACCAGTCTAACCTAGGGATATCATATTACCCAGTTACTGGGTTGTGGAGGTCAGATAGGCAGTCGCTCCATGTGAAATACTGGTATTCAGCTGCATCCGGTTAGTCTGGAAGCCGACCCCAACATAGTTGGGAAAAGGCTACTGATATGTAGAATTTGTGAAGTTAGGGTCGGCAGAGTTAGGCCGTGTAGATTCAGAAGCTTGGCACTACATGAGGTCTGATATCTTTTTCACAGGGAAAACCTTATGTGGTTGTGACATAACAGAATTAATGATTTTTTGTTACATTTTTTTAAACGATTATTAACCAACATAGCCGTTCAATTGTTAATTGTTATGAGAGTTGGGACACAATGGTGCCGATTCCCTTGTTCACAAACTAGACTAAATTTAGAGAATTGACATATCTTACTAACATACAGCAATAGAAAAGGACGGTGACATTCCGTGACATTTAAGAACCAAGTTAGAGAAGTCAAATTAGTTTTGCCTTGAACTTCTCCGCATTTTTAATCCATACGTTTTAAGATGTCAACTATAACTGTATGGATGTGTCAGATTGACTAAATTTGACAGCTCTTATTTACATAAGTCTCTTTCTTATTTTATTGGACAGAAAAAGATGGAAATAGTCTAATTTTAGTTTAGTTTATGACCAAGGGAATCGGCACCATTATCCACTCATAGGTACACTAATACGGGTTTCATAAGCTTGCGCTTACTAGTAGTATTATTACCAATTATTACTGTCGTGCAACACTATTCAGATGACGGAGCGAAGGAATAAATTATCTATCTTCTATTTATCTATCATATAAAATGCTTTGTCCTGAATGTCTAACTAACTGACGGATCAACGCACAGCCTAAACCGCTGAACGTAGAGACCTGAAACTTGGAGGGTGTGTTGACGTAAGCATCCAATAAGAAAGGATTTTACCCCTTGGGGGTGAAAAAGGGGGCCAAAGTTTGTATGGGATAACGTGATTCCTTCGTCCAATTTACTTTAAATTTTGCATAAACATTATATAACAGAATTGATGGAAGACGTGCTTCGTATTCTATTGAAATTCACCCCTGACGGGGTTAAAAAGGGGTAGAAATATTTTTTTTCATTTTCGACTTCTTCGTGGACTAAGTCACGAGCAAAAGCTAGTACCTACTAAGCAGGGATCAGAAATGTTGAAGTTTTTATTTCAGTATTTTAGCAAATAGGTAAAGGAATGGGGGTAAAGGTACAAGTTACAAGTTGGTACCCGACTGCACGCAGCATCAGCAGACGACATGTCGCAGCGACACAACTGGTTTCTACGTATTTCTATAAAATTCCCTCCATAGTTAGATGAAGCTAGCGACGCGTCGACGAGCGGCAGACGGCAGTGTCGCCCGACCGCAGATCAGTAGTGCCGCTGACGCCGGAGCAACGACACGTCGATCGTGTTTTGTTTTCAAAATGATTTTTTCCGATTCCGAAGAAGTTGCGATCACTATTCTCAGACACGTCAGACAACTTGTTTCACGGAGCACTCGGAACCAATTGAATGACATCCGCTGTTGCCGTCTGCAGTCGGGTTCCAAATCATAACTGCAGCGACATGACGCAACGACGTGTCGTGACAACATGTCGTCTGCTGCTGCTGCGTGCAGTCGGCTACCAATTTGTACCTTTAATGACGGGTACAAGGTAGAAGAGTAGAGGTGCTAAATGGGCGGTTTTTATAAAACGCCTGTACCCCGCCGTTTCATTACGTTGCTCACAGTTTGGTTATGTTCCGATTTCGTGAGTCGTAGCTTAATCTTATTAACCCATGAGAAACGAGCCATATTTTAGATTCTTTCAAATCATATCAGTACCTAGTTTCTGAGATTAGTAAGTTCAAATAAATAAACAAATTCTTTAGCTTTAAAATATTAGTATGGATTAAAAATAAATATGCTTAGAAATTATGATTACGTCAACTAATACAAGTAGCAGCAACTTTAACTAATTATAGACATAGGTCGATGTATGTTTCACGAACGACATTAAAATTTCCAAATATCTGAATTGTTTTAGGATATAACATCGAAGGTAACCTCAATACCGGCGAGGCGCCTCACAAACAGATGCTGTTCAAGCCTTCACCAAATCAGATCTTCCTATACTTGGCAAGTGCGGTCGATGACTTGCCTCCCAATGGAGTCGTTCTGCTATACATATCGGCTGAAGGCCTCATCGTGCCGAATTCAAAACACCCAGAGGAAGGTAAGGGCATACTTATAAAACTCCAACTATATTCCGTGTTTTCAGATACGTCTTTGGTTACTGTCAGCCCCTGTGTGTCATAGCGGGCTGTTATATAGGCTATACATAATGTTGTGTCACGCGACATAACATTTCGGGCATACCAATTAACCAATCTATGTATTTGATAGAATCTAATTTGTTATAGCAGAAATCACACTAATCTTTTCTTTAATTTAAATATTACCTAAAATAAAAAATAAAAATTATAACCTAATACCTAGAGTCTAATTTATTTTTTAAGTCAAACTTTGTTGGCCATTTTGATGGATAACGACCTACTATTTTATTCAAAAGAAATTGCACATTTACCATAAAGGTTTGCTATTCCTGGCCTAAACTGTTCCTCATGAAACCGGCTATCAAATACAGAAAGAATTTGCCAATCCGACGTTGGTTCCAGAGATGAGCGTGTTTAAACACACAATAAAATAAAGAAGAATTTATTTTGAAAATTTTAGAAACCATTTTTTTAAAATGGTGTCTGTCTTTGAAAGTTACTAATTGCCTGGAAAAAATTTGATACGCGATAAAAGAATCTACCTGTATATAGGTATAAATATCAATCCCTATATCCCATAGTCAAAGCATCACGCGAACCAATTTAACTAATTCTTTTTTTGTTGTATTTGTTACTGTAAGAAGGTAAAAGAAAGTAAAGGTACTGTAAAGAAAAAAATAAAAGAAATATGGCGGTACGAAGTTCGCTATGTCAGCTATTTCGAAATAAATAAGTCTGCAACCGTTGATCTATGTGTTAGGCGCTTTGCACACGGAGCAACTTTTGCAGCAACTGGCAACTGGCAACTTTCTGGCAACTCGCTGTTTACATGTAATTCAAATGGACTGCGCACACAGAGCAACTAAAGTTGCGAGTTGCGGCAATCGTCAACAGTTTTCAGTTGCGGCAACTAGCAACTTTTTTAGTTGCTAGTTGCCGCAACTAGCAACTGTCAAATATTCGATTTCACACCCTCCCTCCCTTGCCCTGTGCCCGGCATAGTGTTGCCATTAACTTAGTGGTTTTTCCCACTAAGTAAACACTTCTTTTTGGGATACTGTGTAAAATGCTATAATAAAATACGTCTTAATATTCTCCAACTAAATGAGAGAAAATTTAAACCATGCATAAAACGCACACTATCTAATCAAGCATTATTATAAGTTAGATGATTATATCACGGACAAAAATGCTTGGCTAAATGCTAGTTCTGCTCCACAGCCACTCGGGCTCACTAAATAGGATTGTTTTTTAAGAGAATGATGTTTCTTACCCTCTTTTTTATCGACCTGAATAACTTGTACCATTATCAGTCTGATTACTTTTTCTTTTTAATACTACAGTCATCTAACGGATGAGTACACTGCAAGTGTTAGTATTGTAAATTTATTTCAATTTTGTTTTTGAAAACCATCAACCTGAAACTTGCCCACTAAAAAATCCACAAGCCACCAGATACAAATTCTGCCCACCAGATGGGGGTCCCAATCTACCAGATCTAGTGGTAATACCGCAAAGTTTGCAACACTGCAACTCGGCTAAAAAAGTTGCTTACAAGTTGCCAAAAAGTTGCGGCAACCGGCAACTTTATGGCAACTAGCAACTTTTACAGGAAACTTTTAAAAAGTTGCCAGTTGCGGCAACTTAAGTTGCTCCGTGTGCAAAGCGCCAATATCTCTTTGGTATTGCGCAATAAAACACATAGGTTTTAGGTGCATGTAATAGTAATGCAAATGCATTTAGGTGCATGCAATACGACGACCCCTAGGTCGTGACGGTGGCTTTCTTATAAAAAAGTTGGGACTTTCAATATCTCATTTACCAGAAATTTCGCTGACATGGTCTGTAACAAAAAAAAATACGGAATAATATGTACCTAACTTTCGGCTACATTAAGCGTCTTACGACGTATTCTTAGAAACCGTTAGAATGTCTTCGATTGAAAGTTAACCTAATTATCAAGTGTTTACTACCTATCTACTTTTTATATTAAATTTCATTTCAAAACATCCATCGGTTTCTAAGAAAAAATTAACTATATCTGATTAACCTGAGGGACTGTCTCGACGAGCGAGAGAATTGCGGCGATATTATCGTCGTGCCACGTATTTCTATACACTCTCTAAGAAAGTGTCTTAAGATGCGACGAGTGAAAATGAAAGTCATTAAGTGCGAATGAAACGTCATAGTATCACCGCGCGCCTCTTGCTAATCGGCGAGTCCGCCGCACTGCCGCTGCGTGCAAGCAGCGAGCGCACTGTCAAACGCCATAGAGAGAAAAAGAGACTACTACTACTCTTTCCACAAAACAATTGCACAACGCACAACAAACAATTTCGCGAAACGTGGCGATTCCGTTACGACGCGTCGTCGATACACGGAGATTCCGTTGCGAGTCGTGACGATACGCTGGCGGAATAACCGCTCGTTCGTGGAGACTACCCGACAATAGAAGCGTGGACTCGCTGCGATTCTCTCGCTAGTGGAGGTACCTTACCTATCTCTTTAGTTGACTGTACACCCGATTTTAAAATTCTTAGCCATATCAACCATATTTGTTTACTACAGGTGGCTACGAAGCCGGGGGTCTCATCACGACCTCTAAAACAGATTTACTCCAGCGAGAAACATCAACGTCAAAGGACAAAGCATCGGTATCAAAATTGAAGGAATCGCCCGTATTATATCCAGGAGACCTGGTCCCCTTCACACGTCGCCCTCTGATCCTCATAGTGGATTCAGACAACTCCTTCATCTTTAGCACCTTGCCGCGGTATTTCGGACAGCCGCTCATCATCCTTATGTCACCAATTGAACTGCCGACTACTTTGTACCGTAAGTACCACTGCAGGGTAAATATCTATAGTACAGGATATACGACAACTTGAATAGAAACCGGTTTTTGTTTATTGGTACATAAAGAATATGGTGGACATACTTAGTTATTATTACGCTTTAGAAGTTTTATGTGAGAGCCAGCAGAATACAGTAGTATTGTCTCTGTATAACGTTCTATTCAGACAGTGTACTTTTATGTTTGACCGCAAGAGCTGTACCGCACCTTGGGTATGAGCGCGGCCTGACGCGGGGTAGTACCGGCCGCTCTGTTCCATCATTCTACCACCGACGCTCACGGTGGTAGCTAGCATTTGTTTGTTTCTATGTCAGACATGGCATGGTTTCTATGGCACATGAGATAATTATACAAAGATGGGTCATGCGTTATATCGTGATGACAAGACCATCATTTTTAAAATGGTCGAATTTTTTAAGATCTTTCTTTCTTTATTGCGTGGGCAGCAAGGTCTTACGATCCCACACACCCCACACACCCTAGTGTAAGAGTTTCTAAACCGCTTCAAGGGCCTCTGACATAGTTTAAGTGGCACAATAAAGTCCAGGTTTCCTCACGATGTTTTCCTTGACCGATGCCGGTGATGTCCGAGATAAACTTTAGAAAGTACATATGAATTGAAAATTGCCTCCGCTACGATTTCGGCAATATTCGCATTACCAATATCTGTGAATATCTGGAATATCTATAATATCTGGAATCGCTAATATTAAAGCTTTACATAAAATATTGTAAACCGATATCGTAAGACCAGTCCGACAATATGGATCTCATGTGAATTCATGGTCTTTTTTCCTCGGACTCCACCTCCCCGCGCTTTCCTTAGGCGCGGTTCAGCACTTGCGGTCAAACTTATACCCATTTTCACACATCAATTGGTACGTATTTTTTCGTTTTTTGTTAGTTTTAGGAGATGAGAACTTATATTCTACTGGGCGAAATAAGACTATTGAAGTGGACTAGTAAAGATTTTCACGGTCTCCTCAGAAATTGCTATTCATTAAAAAACTAAATTAAAATATAATCTCAATTTCTGATCAAAGAAATGAGAGCAATCATTGCTTGGCACTTGATCGTGCGCGGCTAATGCCAGTACCTGCTTCACAATCGACAGGTCGAAGGGTCATTGCCGAACATTCAGAGTGCGCGCACGCACATTTAAAATTCGACAAGCACCCCCTGGCGAAATAATTCTATTAGATTGAAACATCGTTTAAAAAATTCAGACGAAATCGTCATGGTTTGTTAACACTAAGGGAAATCAAAATTTATTGTGCAACACCTGCCAGGGTAATTGGATAAAATGATTTCTTACTATACTGTTTTATTTTTATTTCGTCTTTAGTTGATTTATTAAGTAAATAAATTTAGTATCAAAAATAAAACAATCTTGTGTAACTTTAATACTAATTAATTAAACAAAAATTGTCTAGGTAACTCAGGCCACCGTACCAGTCAATACAACGACAGGACATTTAAAATTGAAAGAATGATTTTGATTTATACCTTCTTTTGGCAACCTATTGAAAACAATGTTTCAAGATTGTAATGTTTTTCGACATTTTCAAAAAACATTTTTTTTTTAAAGAATTTATGAAATCTCTGAATCTCTTGACATAACAGAAGCAAAACCACTAGTATTCGTAAGGCTAGTGGACGTAAGGCGCGACTTTAAACCATGAGGTTTTGGGTTCGATTCCCAGGTCGGGCCAAGTATTATTGGGTTCACCCATCAGGGATTTCTCAGTAGCAGCCGCGGAGTTTATATTTGTGCCCAGTTGATAGCGATAGGCTCGCCCCCTATTACATGGGACTATAACATACATACATACATACATAACATCACGCCTGTAATCCCTGAAGGGTTAGGCAGAGGTGTACCCCTTAGTACACCCACATTTCGCCAGTTATGTTTGTTTTTCTTTAGTCCCATGTAATAGGGGGCGAGCCTATTGCCATCAACCGGGCACAAATCCAGACTCCGAGGCTGCTACTAAGAAATTCCTGATGGAAAAACCTAATAACACTTTGCCCGACCTGGGAATCGAACCCAAGACCTCATGCACAGCAGTCGCGCTTGCGACCACTAGACCAACGAGGCAGTACCTATAACATAACTGGCAAAATGTGGGTGTACACCTCTGCCTAACCCTTCGAGTAATACAGACGTGATGTTATGTTATGTCTCTTGACACAACTCCTAATCTTATATGACTGGTAAAAATTTTATTGATGTTGCGTTAAGAAAATCAATGCCATTTTATTGTTTCATTGCCAACATATACTACATTTACTATTTTTTCTAAGTAGCCTCCGGATCAAGCTGTTCTACTAGCCTTATGCCCAGGAGCTGGGTGGACATCAGTGGTCAGTGATTGCTAGATATTAGAAGATAAACTTCTATAACATGGCGCGCACCTCCATATTACTTTTCAACCGACTTCAAAAAGGAGGAGGTTCTCAATTCGACGCGTATGTTTTTTTTTTTGTGTGTTTGTTCTACGATTACTCCGCCAATTATGAATCGATTTGGATGATTCTTTTTTTGTTTGAAAGAGTATAGTTCCGAATAGGTCCCATAGGAATATTGTCATGATCTGATGATGAACTTTGGAGATATGGAACGGAACTCCTTATAAAATCACAGCAGAACCGCAGTAACAAGACAAATTGCTTTGTTTATACGTGTAGTCGATGACTGACTGAAGTAAGTGGGGTACGTCAACCCCCCTCCTACCACTTTCCAAAATTTAATATATCGTGTGAGGTATTGTTTGAAAGGGCTTTATGTAAGATTTTCAAACATTAACACACAAGCACTAAAAAGTGAAAAATAAAAAGCTTTTTTACAAAAAAAAATATGACCGCCTTCAAAAACTACAAAATAATCAAAATAACTTTAGCTTGGAAGTCGGTGGCAATACCTACATAACAAGAAACAAAACCAAAGCCGCCGACTTTCAAGCTAAACTTATTTTTTTTTATTTTGTAGTTTTTGAAGGCGGTCATATTTTTTTGTAAAAAAGCTTTTTATTCAATGTGTGTAGTTACATCCGTATAAAAGAGTTTATATGTAGTTGTTATTCGTCTTCAGTAGCAAGCCGGCAGATTTGTTAGTCAACTAATCATAACTAGCCCATCGCGCAAGACAACGCATGTGTCATTTTCATAGAGTATTTCAGTGCAGCGCCATATACTAATAATAATGAGTAATAACTGACGCCGCTAGTCGAGTAACTAACCGCTAATTTGTTTTTATTTCGAGAGCCGTCTCAGTACGCACACATGCGATGTGAGTCTTCTAAATACTAATTATTACAAACACTTTCAAACGTTTTGAATTATGGAGGGGCGCGATAAGTTATAGTAGTTTATCTTTACAATCTTATTCTAAGAGCCCAAATCAAAAATTACAGCGGGAATGGATGACCAACGCATGGAAGGCAGCCTCTTCACGCTGTTTCTTCACGATCCTCTATCAGCCATCTGCCTGTGCTGCGACATCAAGAGAATGACTTTGGAAGAATGGGAACGAGCCCAGTCTAGCATTGAAGCGTACTTGAAGGAAGCGGCTATACTACTGACGCGATTACGAGGTATCATCTTCTATCTATACATATAAAATTCTTTGTTCTGTATGACTGACTGACGGATAAACACAGCCTAAACCGCTGATCTCAGAGATCTGAAACTTGGAGGGTGTGTTCTTTGTAAGACGTAGGCATCCGATAAAAAAAGGACGAAGTCGCGGGCAGAAGTCAGTTATTAATAATATTACAAATACAAAGTGTATATTATAAACCCCCTAACTTATAATATAAAGATAAGAATAAGATAAGATATTCTTTACTTGTATAAACATGGTATACATACAAGGGCATGCAAGATTAAAATCAATTGTTTAAGTCAAGTCATGTTTAGCCGTAGGTATCGGCGTACAAATATTTCTATAATATTGAAAACTCAAACCATTTTATTGTTTAATTATTCTAATAATAAAATTATTCTTTTAATAATTTAATTATTCTTTTGATGGACAACTAAAAAAATATAAAATTTCACGAAAAGAAAGGAAGTTACCTAGAACTGCAAATACCTACAAAATTTATTACTTAGAGACCTGTTAATTCGAAATTATTTATATAACATCATGTCAACAATCAAAATGAATAAACCAAGTAAAGTGAAGAACTCAATGGTTAACAACTGCTGAACCAAACATGTTTTGATTTTAAAGCGTGTTTTACGCTTGCGTTTACACACTGAAATGTCAATAGTTGTTTTCCTGGCTTCATAATGATTTGCCCTCGGTAGAACTATCGAAACATAAAATTTAAATTAAAAAATAATAATGTAAACATAACTGGCGAAATGTGGGTGTACTAATGGGTACACCTCTGCCTAAACCTTCGGGGATAACTGGCGTGATGTTATGTTATGTGTAAAATAATAATGTTTTTTGTAATAACAAGTCTAAAGTTTCTAAGTTTATCTTGGACATCGCTAACATCGATGAAAGAAAACGTCGTGAGGAAGCCTGGACTTATAATTAATATAAACCCTAAATCGCCAGTCTGCATAGAGCAAGCGTTAAGACATGCTCGTGCCTTCTCTGTATAGGAATGGTCTTTGTCCTGCTGTGGGACAATAATAGGCTGGTATGGTTGTGTTGTTCTTTTCATATAATTATGAAAAATCATCATTAAAATATTTGTTGTTTCGAGGTCAACTACTCAACTACCTACTTAATTGTATAAACAAAACTCTAAAGTTTTGTTTATACAATTAAGTAGTTGACACCATACGATTAATTTCAAGACTCAAAAAATAGCCACTTTATTTCAGTAGAAACTCGATAAGTTAACAAATATAGGTACTATCATTTTTTTTTTGGGGCTTTGATACGTCACATTTCGATATTGCACTACAAAATCTATAGGGAATCGCGTTTTGACATTTTATAAAAAGAATATCAATTGATTGGTAACTACCGAATTGTTAATTTTACATTATTTTCTGATAATAATAAAAAAAAATACATTATAAATCGATTGTACTACCAAGCCAAAATCATTACGCTGCGGGAAAACAACGCCATAGTTTCCATTATTTGAAACAATACGTTAATACCTGAATCTACATTTTCAGAAAACACTTACGCAAATTTCCTGAATGATGACTTCCTACGGCTGCTGATCCTGCGCTTCATCTTCTGCGAGACGGTTTTGCGAATGCATCGCATGTTCCGTGGCCGGGCTCAGCGCACACGCTGCGCGCCGTCCCTCCCCGACGACCTCTTCGAGCACCCCATACTGACACGTTTAGTTATGGAATTAGCTTCGAAACTGCAGGTAATGGAACATCTTTTTTTTTGCTCGACACTCGTTATTTCTCCTGTATCGCGGGTGCGTTTACAAACATATAAACTCTTATACACAAATATCCAGACCCGAAAAATTATCTGTAGGTCATAAAAATATTTGTTCCGTGCGAGAATGAACCCGCGACAAGCCGCGCAGCAGCCAATCGCTTAGCCACTGCGTCAACCGTGCCATCATGATGAATTGACGCAATGTTGCAGTGCAGGCTACCCATCTGCTAAAGAAAGAAACATTTCGAATAATATAAACCTGATTTTATATTTGTAGAATACCTTTATTACCTACTAAACGATGTTGTTGTAATTTTCAGGTGCGTGGGCACTTCCACGACCCAGCTGCCGTGCAGCGGGAATGATACAACAGACCCTCGACTGTGTCTTTCGCTGATCACTAAAGACAAAAACCAAACCAAGTGGCGTATGTGTTTAGTGTAAGAGTCTATTGTTGGAAAAGAATGAGTGAAAACAGACTAAAAGTAAAGACAAAAACCAAACATTTTGCGGATAGTGATAGACTCTATTGCTGGAACGGAAATAGTGAAAACAGACTATAAGAAAAACATTGTATAGTGAGGTGGTTCTTGATAATAATCGCGCCGAATTATATGCTCTAGACCCGCTAAGCCTCACTAGAATAATACTTACTAAAAAGTTTCGCTATGCACGAAATTCAGAAGATACAGTTGGAAAGAAAAGTGTTTAGCGATACGTTTTCAAAAGTACGATTCGTATACGCGTAAGCGTCACTAAGTAAAAATTTCACAAAAAAAAAGTACTAGGATACCAACAATTATATTTTTTATCTGTTTAAATCAAGAGGGTAGTTTTTTGGACTGATAATATTATAGATTTTAAAAGAAATTTCAATTTCATTCATTAATATCTACATTCAGAGTGCAACATAAATTGATTGGCAAGTTCAAAATAAACGGCAAAGTAACTTCTCTTCATTACTGTCCGCGAATGTGATTTCATGCATAACGAAACATTTTAGTAGGCATTTTACTAGTCGAGCATTGCCGGACTAGAAAACTAAACACGGACTGACTGTCTTTTCCCTGCTAAATAAGGTTTAGAACTTTAAGTTTAAATAAATATAAAAAAAAATTAATGTTCTTAAAATTAATTATAATTAATTGTAACATTGTCAATTTATTAATGCTATTTTGAACAAACGTTCAAAAATTATCGTTCTCAAATCCTGTTATAAAATATTTAAAAAAATACAAAAAAATATATCTGTAACAACAATTATATTGAAACTTATTTATCTAATCTAAGTAAAGTTAAGAAAAATATTTATATTAAATAAAATTAATCAGATGAAAAAAAAATATTTAGGATCAAGTTTCAATTTGCTATTGTTTTTCTTAATAAAAAAATAGTCACTGTATTTACCTAATAACTTAAATTAATAAATTATATTTTACTGAGATTAATGTACGTAAATTTTAATTACGGACATATTTTTAGAGTAAGATGCTTAAATTTAATTGTTTATTTATAAGTATACTATGTGTGATTCTTTTAGGTACAAACAACATAACCGACAAAATGTGGGTGCTCTGTCTAACCCTGCGGGGATTACAGAAGTGATGTTACGATGTTACTATTTAATTTTCTAAATATAATAAACTTGGGTTCTCCCTCATGGTTTGGCATTAAAATCCGATTACGATAAATCGGTGAACTGACAGTAACATTCCAAAATGAATTTGTGTCCACCAACATACATGCCTAAATGTCTTCACATTTTCCTACCATTTAACAATTCCAATTGCGTTATTAGACAAATGGATTATGAATTTCCTTCATGGTTCCTCAGATTGTGATTGTAATTGGGTTACCTACTTGATAACCGTAATCCGATCCATCCATAGAAACAGATGAATATTTACACATTAGTTATATAAATTGATCGTAGCGTGTTCACAAAATATATGCCGGATATTTACGATCTAAAAAGCTGTATCAGTATCGCGGCAATGAACGCGCAAGGCTTGCGTCTTATTTGTTCAAAAACAAAGAATCTGTACACAGGACATTAAAATTTCTTTAGTAGATACCTTCTATGGTTCTACATGAGTAAATCTATGCAAACGGCTGAGCCCATAAGCCAAGTGACGTATGTCATAAAACAGAGGCTAAGGCTGAAAATATAGTAGCGAGAGGGTAATTAGTACTGCTGAAGTTACGTTAATTGGGTTAGATGATATATTTTTTCATTGATATGAGAATAGCTCTCACAAAGCAAACTGAGAGAACTCAAGCGCAGAAAAACTGACGACCGGTTTATCGAATGAAAAATTAATGTGGCATATATGTCAACACGTAATGACATGAATAATTAATTTGGCCTTGATTATCGAGAAACCGATGGTAAGATCGCGTGCACAAGGAATTTTAAATCCAGGCTCTGGATATTTTATGATTTGACGGCACACTGCGATACAGTAAAATGTCACTACAGTTAAGGCTGCCGTTCCATCGGTGAAGCCAAGGTCTATGTGACTATTAGGTACCATTTCCATCAGAGCTAAGCACCTAAGGATATAACTTACTCATTCCTGGTGGAAAGGTCTCTTGCAAACATATCTAACACGATAACTTACAGCAGTACAGTATTTGCTGGATTGTGACGTCATTAATACCTAACGATGTAAATGCATCAAACTGAGATCGGATGATTCCTACCCTTTTGTGTTTTAAAGTTTGTTAGTAATATTAGAATTCAATATTAAATAAATAAACATTTTTCAATAAAAACTCATAAATCAATCAAATGCTACGTAGTAAAATGTTCTGTAGGCTTATCATTTCATAATAGAAATATGTTTTTGAATAAAATTATGTAAAATAAAATAAAATTACAGATAATAAGATTATAGTACAGCTCATACAGTCAGATATTATTTACTTACAATTGAGGTGACGTGCGTTGCCGGGCATGGATCTGGGCTTATATCAATATTCTGCTTTTCCAATATGTGTGTGAAATATGACGTAAAAACCCACGCGTTCATAATAAACTGAAGATTTGCGAGTTTATGACGAACCGAAACCGTAAATTTATTTCAGGTGTATTACACAACAAAACGATATAATGTCTGTAATGAAAAATATGTTTAATAAAAAAAATATGTTTGATTTTATTATTAATTGAATGTAAGTTTCAAATTCTGAATCTCAATTTCAGTAACAGACTCTGGTAAAAAGTATATTAATTTACTTGATCTCAATTTTGTTATGTAAGCAAGTTGATCTCATCGCAGGTGGCTCATTGCCATTGAAACTGGTTCCAATTTCTTTTGCTGTTGGTATATTTGGGGTATAAAAAGATCACATACCTGTTAACTACGCACACTGGCCATTAAACTAAGTAACTTATAGTAGAAATTATTGCTGAGTAACTACTAATTTTTGTGTGAAAAATCACTATTTATGATACCATGTATTCAACACGCAAATGTACTTATGGAAGCATACAACGGTACAGAGGTCGTGAGAGTATATAAAGTTCATTTGGAAAATGGAAAACTCGTTTTCGCAAAAAGAAAGTACAAAGTTGTAACTTTCACCTTCAATATATCCAGAACCAGTGGATTCTCAGGTATGATGTATTGGAAAAAATGATTCTAATGATTAGTCGAATATGTGGTTTTCGGAAATGTGATTGGTCTTTTTACACCCTATATACTCTTGATAATATTGTACAATTCTCAATGACGCATCCATTCAGGGTTCCATGTAATAATCCACCAATATAATATGCTGCGATTTTGTCTTTGTCTGTGAATCTATCACTGCTGCTAACAACAGAATCTAAAATGACAGAAAACTGTTTTCCTATAACACATAGTCTGTTTAAAAAGCTTTACTTTCCTTGTTATGACTGTTATAAAAGTTTAACATTCCCACAAATGAATATGATATCACATTATTTACATTCCAATAATCTTCCTATTATATAATTGTATAGGTACTTATAAAATAAGTAACTACATAATTAAGAAAATGTACATAAAATAAAGATGTTATTGTTATTAAATATATTCTATTGTAATAAAAAAATAGGCACAACGTGCGACTTAAAACCTAACCTGCTGCACTATGATGACGTTTATGTAATCAAGTTTACAAAATTGATGTAATTGTAATTTTTCAAAATAATAAAAAAATATTATTGTTCACCACGTTGTAACTAGGTATATATAGATATAAATTTCCGTAACACATTCAATTTGTTAAAAATACAATGCAATTTTTATTCTAATTTGAATTATTCATTTTACTTAGTCGCCACAAGAAGATTTGTACGTAGTTTTTTTCAAAATTAGCGTTTTTAAACTTTTTACGTGTTTAACAAGATAATTATATAATTGTAACTGCTTATAATTTCTGCAGCTACTTTTGAATACACTAAATTAATGCTTTTATCATTTTAGATCACAGTACAACCAAGTACAATTTAAAGTTCAATTATGATGTATCTGATCTGTTATGTAAATTATACACAATGATATATTTATTGATAAAAATATTATAAATATATTCTATTACCTATTAAAAATAAATAAATGTGTTCACTTGTTTTATTTAAATGAATCTCACATCTTTTTTCCTTAATTTCCTATTTATTACGTTTTTTCTTCTTTTAATTTAATTTTATTCTTTCTACAACCTCAAGTTTCTTTAATTTTTCGACATTTTCCTTCCCTTTCCCCCTCTTCCTATAGATTAAATAATGCCTCTTTACGGTGTCCTACAGTCCCTTGAGGCGATTTAGAGACTCTGACACAAGGGTGTCTGGGTGAGACCTTACTGCCCACACGATAAAGAAAGGAGACACGGTGTCCTAACCACTTCTTGTGCTGCATACATCAAAACTGAAATGCCTATTACCTTGTTGAATATAATATATATAGTACCTAAACGAAGTGTAAAAATACACATAACAGTAACTGCCCATCAAACAGAGTAATATGGAGCAAACATTTTTGCTGAAAAGATTTTCATTTTTGGCGTGAACAATTATTTAAGTACTTAGGTACTGTTTATTAAATATTAAAGATAAACAGTAAGTGCTAGTAAGTACATTCACAAAATCTCATTTTTGCAGAACATTGTGCTTACGGGTACCTACATGAAACAGTACAGTAATAGTGATTAAAATTAAGTTACAACATTTAAAACATATTTTCGTAAAAATATTATATTGTAACCAGTTTTGGCTTCATTAAGTATCAAAACTTTTATTAGCTTTCATTAGCTAATCTCTAATAGCTGACGTGCCTCAAAAGGTTGCTCAACTAAAATGTCGAACAAACGGTGGGCCCAAATAGCGCAGAACTGGTGCTCTGAAACAGGGAGTCGGGGCCGTGGCAGGCCACGAAGGAGACTACGGGACGAACTGGATGGATTTCTCCAAAACTTGAGGGATGAGGCACTGAATCGTGAAGGATGGAAGGAGTGGAGGGAGGCCTTTGCTCAGGAGTGGGACAGAAAAGGCTAACAGAAAAAAAAAATTTGCTAATCATCGTCATACGTCATTCGATCGAGACGTGTAGAAATTGATGAAAAAAATTGTGTTTTTTTGTATTGGCCGATTTAATAAAAATGTTTTGGCCTAGAAATGAAAATAGAACAAAAAAATAGTAACTAGGTACTATTCCGTCGTAATGAGGGCCCAGATAAAGGCGCCAGCATCTCATGTACGAGCTTGGGTTTGCAACCGGCCACGGGTAAGTATTTTGTATTTACCTATCTCTCTACTAACCTTAAACATCATTGATATCGGCGAAGGAAAACATCGCAAGGAAACCTGAACTTAAAATTAATATAGGTAAGCCTGGAATCACCAATTCGCCTTGAGCAAGCGTGAGGATCAATGTTCATGATTGTCTTCTGTGTATGAGAAGAGGCTTTTGCCCTGCAGTGAGACAAAGAAGACAGGTAATATTATTATTATTAATATTACTATCTGAACTGAGAGACGTTGTACTGTTGTCCTGTTTGAATACGAAAAACCGCCTGTTTGTCCCTAAACATTGTTTTGTGTAGGTACATAGTTGCGGAATAGCGCCCTCTAGAATTTCTTTCGCGTACTATTTACTGTTGATCCGTGTTGCTCTATGTTCGCACAATTTCCTTACTTGATAGCTTTCCCATGATCATAAACTAAACAAAAAAATGCATTTCCAATGATTAAATCGTGTGATCTTGAGATAATACAACAGTTATATACAAACATCACATAGGAATAGGTCTATCAGTTTTTTTCCGAATTTGCAAGTCTTCAAGGCAGTTTTCCATTTTTATCTATTCACAAACCCTTAATTTAGGCTAAAACGAATATTAAAAATAAAACACCAAACCAATCTAGTAGTTTTTAAGTGCTACGTTTATTACAAGCTTTTATTTACGTTCACCTGTCCTGATTTCTGTGTGTTTGTCATCAAAACTTGCAAGTAAGGCGATTAAGATACGGCACCGCGCACCGCTGCGGTAGGCGGTTATCACGCGGTACACCGCTCGACCGCGCGGTCGAGTGGTGCAATCCGTATTACCAATGCCGCCCTCCGCGGCGTTGCGCGGTGCCGCGTTAAATTTGATCCACTTCTCAGTTTCCGATTGATCTGAAATTTGTAAAATATGTAATTTATTAATATAGACTTATTAGTAACAAACTGAATATAGTACGAGCACCTAGTGATTCCATGGCAACTGCATTCCAAAAAAGACTTTACTAATTATTAGTTTAATGAGCTATATTTTTACAACGGTGTGCAAAAGATGCATCGTACTGATGGCACGTAGCTAAGCTGTTACTACTATAAAAGAAGATATTTTATTGTAAACAGGTAAGACAAGGCAGAAATGCGAAAGGCGAAATGTGAGTGTACTGATGGGTACACCTCTGCCTAACCCTTCGGGAATTACAGGCGTGATGTTATGTTATGTGATGTTATGTAAAACAAATTACAATATTAGCCTATTATTGTCCCACTGCAGGGTCTCTTCTCATGCAGTGAAGCCACTCGTAACGCCACGCTTGCTTAAGGCAGTTTGGCGATTATTACTAGCGAATTTTGCCCGCGACTTCATCCTTAGAGATGAGCGCGTTTAAACAAACAAACATACTCTTCAGATTCATAATATTAGTATATTTCTATTTTTCCTTCACTGTTGTCAGTGGTTCCAAAAGTTTCATTGGCGATTTCCATTTATAACCGCCTTACCTTTCCGTCGTGATAGCCCAGTAGTTAGGACGCTTGCCTCTTGCGCCTGGGTGGTCTGGGGTTGCAGGTTCGATATAATACCAATGGGACTTAATCAATTTATATTAAGGATAAGAAAAACATTGTGAGGAATCTTGTTTTTTTAATTTGGATAAGCTTGAAATCATCAGACATCTTTGAGCAAGTGTTATGAGCAATGCTGAATGCAATAATTCTGGTATCACTGGAATATCACAGAATTTTATGGCACAATTTTACAAGTAATTTAAGCATGTACTGCTCTATGTTATATCTACTTGATTTAGTTCAACTTTATGTCTATGTATCCAAAACAATAGTAGAGAAAAACATAAACAAACAACAATAATAATTACAGTTTACTGAATACTTTTGAAAAATTAAACAAAATGAAGAGTTCTGTTGGTTAAATATAACGTACTCACACTTTTTACTTTTTAATAAAATAGGTACGTACGAGCCTAAAAAATGATTTCTCATCTGTTAAATACACACACGCGCTTACATAATGTGTGAGTACGTACAGCACACACGTAGGTAATTACGAGTATATACATAAATAAATAAATGTGTGAATGTAGCAGTCACGCGCAAACATTGCCCGCCGCCCAGCCGCACCAGACATTTGGACTTCGTTCAAAGTGCTATAGGTAAGTCAACTCATTACCAAACTATATATACTAAACAGCCCTTTTCATTTATTAACATATAACCTCAGCATCTCTGATTTCAAACCTTACATATAACCAGCAAAACTAGAGAACGGGCCTATAGTTTTAACTGATGACGCGAAATACTCACCCAAAATAAATTCATGCTCGATTTTATATTTAGCGCGCCTGCGCGGACTCAGACGTGTCGGTCAGTTGAACCCGGATTCAGTGCAGATCGCCAATCGCTTTCGATCGGTAAAAAAAAAATAAAAAACAAAAAAAAAAACGCGCCTAGTGCATCCCATGTCAACAAACAACACCAGGGATGGTGAGCCGAGGACTCGCGAGAGAACTGGCCTGAACGCTTCAAGGTAACATCGGTGCATTAGTCCAAAATAATCTGTTGGCCAATGATCATAGTACACAACTTATTCACACCTATTTCTACACGAGCCCACGCAAACATACCGTGTTTTCAGTCAGAGATACTCACATTGAAACGAAATGTTGTGTTCTTAGTTTATATGGTGAAAAAGTGAAAATTTTGCGGGGTTCGTGCATTAATATTTCAAAAATATCATCAAACCCCTTACAAAACGTTGTGTCCGGCAAAGTTTTAAATAGAAAATAGTTTTCAAGTTATTTAATTAATTCAATAAATAAACATATGGAATCTGAATTGTCACCAGATAAAGAGAAAGATTTACCAGCAGTACCCATAAAAACATATCAATGGGAAGATTTGAGAAGAGCGCGTGAAGCGGGAAGGTACCCATGGACGCACCTACTAAAGGAGCCACTACAAGGTGAAATAACTGCAGAAGATATCATCAGAGAAACCACACCGAGAAGAAGTATGTCACGAGAATTTTCACGGTCTCGGACACACTCGCCGGTCGATGGCGACGTGCAAAGGATACTTAACCTTGATTCTTCACCTGGAAGTAGCCGCAAGCATGGCGAAGAAGGTGAAGATGAGGGAGTGCATGTACCGAATTTCTCTAAGGAAATATCGCTAGATTCCGAAGAAGATGTCATAAATCAGGCTGTGAAAGCTTACGTAGTTAAAGGTCCCGAAAACCAAGCTAGTACCCACTTAGCTACGCCGGTTGAAATACCCAAAAATGTGTCCCCGAAAGGTATACTGAAACGCCGCGTACCAGAACAACAATATAGCATAGGAGTAACATCGGAAACAAGGGAAAAAACAAAATGTTGTCATCCTTTGGTAAATAAAATAAAACATTTAGCAGATAAAACTTTACAAAAACTTGAACGAAATGAAAATGAAAAATCACCCATTTCAAAACGTAAAAAAAACGACGAAACACAAGAAATAAGGCAATTGAGGTCATCGCCTGGCGCCGTCAGAAGACAAAAATTCGGTGCTATTAAATTAGGAAGCTCTGATGAAATGAGTAAAACCATGATTGTGGATACACCACCACCGAGGAAAAAGAAAGAGCATATTTACGAAGACATAGAGGAAGGCAAAGATGTACATTTCTCACCAGATGTGGATAAACAAGGAGCTAACAAAATGGATGATGAAAGGAGTAATAGTAACAAGGAAAATGAAAGCCTGTTGGAGAAGAAGTCGATCGCTTCCCAAGATCCTAGTTTAGTTATGGAAAATACTAGCCTCAAATCCGAAGAACATGTAATGGAAAAATTGCATAAAGTAGATAACGTAAATAAAGAAGCGGTAATTCTGGACGAAGAAATGGATCCAGATGAGCCTAACGTAGATGAAATATTTCAAAACCAATTAGATGAAAGAGGACCAAGCAATGAATCTCCCAACATAACTATAACAGAATTAACAGGAGAAGATGCAGAGGTGATTGGAGACCAGCCTGCTGCAACGCCTATTGAATCGTCACCCAGCCCCAGCCCACACGACGCCAACGATAGACAAAAAATAGAGTACCCGAGAAAATGGTCTAAACCCAGCAGGTAAATATGTCATTTTTTTATTATTATTTAGCATTACAAATAACTCTTTTGTCAGTAGTAGTACATCATACGTAACTGTGACATAACAACGTATTCAACACATGCAAAGCGAACGCGCTAGCTTCTGACTGTTTGATAAATATAGCTCGGTCCGACCGATCTTCCTGCACATTGGGGAAGCTCTTTAAAATTGTCATCAGTGATCAGTGCTCGCGGCTGCTTTCACGTCTGTGATTAGTTCACTTACTGTCCAGCTTTGACAAACACGCTTAATGACTCATCGCCCGCGTACAAATGACAGTTCGAGTAGTTTACGGGAAACGAGTCACTAAAATAAAAATGCCCTGGATTCGGTAGTCGGTAGTTATGACTACACTTCGGCGATGGACATCCGAAGGTGGCACTCCTATAGAGCGGCCTGTGAGGCCGACCCGAGAAGGCAGCGCTCAGATATATACTCCAGACGTCCGATGCGGTTGTCAGTTTTTTCAATGTGACTCGCTCCTACCAGAGAGAGTGAATCCAGTGGGTACTAGACCGACATCGCGAGCTAGTAATTTAATTTCGTACGAGAGGTAAGTCAAACCACCTACATTCATTTTAGACGGTTTTGATGACATTTTATAACTAAAATTACAAACTGCAAAATAATATGAACAACGTCTTACGCCCGGTGGCTGCGGCTAAAACGAGCGCCGGCTGTTGGCCTAATTGTGACTCGAGCTGCGTGTGAGTGAAGTTTAAATATAACTCAAATCTTCAGCGACGAATCACAAATTTTGCGATTTGCATTTATTTTTTATGTCAAGCTCTTTATTAAACTTTATGCTCTGCGACTGATTTACTGCTATTCAAAAAGTATTTTTGTTAGTTTTGCGAATATATGTCATAAATAATATGCTACGCCATACATGTAGTATTAGTTATGTACATACTAAATTGTTGCTAATTTATTACAGTGATCACGAATATGAAATCATCGAAAAACCACCGCCGAACATCATTTACACTTCTCCGAGTGTAGATGAGAAACCAATTCAATTGGTTAAAACGGATGATGAGTTGTCAAGTACCACTTCTCTGGAGAGAAAATGTTTACAGCATGCATCAGATGATGAAGAACAATTAGACGAAAATTCACATTTAAAATATGATGATAAAAACGAAGAAATGATAAGCGCAGAAGCACTTCAGAAGGATATAGAAGACAGATATTTCGTTAATACTCCTTCTACAATATCCCGTACAGAATGTGAAGTTAGTACTAGTCAGGTTGACTCGTCTGCACTAGAACAGTTACCTCTAAAACGCGACAGCCGATCCAAGAATGCCGATAGCACTGACAGTAAAATTCAGCAGCGCATCAGAGAAGGTACGGGTAAACTAAAATCGCAAGCAGGAAAATTAAAATCAAAATTACAAAGCATAAAATCAAAGCAGTTTAACATGCCTGAACGACCCAAATTCAAAATGCCACAAAGGCCTAAGATATCTCTTCCCGATCGACCTAAATTTACATTACCAGATAGAAGGAAATTTAGTTTACCTGATCGGCCTAAGTTTAATATTGCTGAAAAATTAAATCGATCTAAATTCACGTTACCAGACAGGCCTAAGTTTTCCGTTCCCGATCTTCCTAAATTCAGAATGCCAGACAGACCTAAAATAAACTTTCCTAGTCTTGGTAGGAAAAAAGAGTACAATGTGACTAACGACTCTACGGATTCAAACGTGGAACCTACAGATGTTGCTACCGTAGAGTTTGAAAGTAGGACTTATCCCAGGCTATTTAATAGAAAGAAAAAGTCAGAACTACCCAAAACATCTTCATCACCGACATTAAACAGGGAAGATACACCACCACCTACGTTTACCTTCACCCGAGTTAAAAAAAATAAAGATGAACCAACTTATATTCCTGACAGTCCTGAAGAGCCTCGAGAATACGGAAATATGGATAATGATGATGCTAACTTTGAGATGGAAAATAGCCGAAGAGTTGAAACCACATACGATTTTGATAAAGTTGACAGCGAATACATGGACGATGAACCTGAACCTTCTCATCTAGAGGACGAACGAAATGCATCTATACCCGATATATCACCATCTAAACAAGAATACACACATGTCATAACCGAAATAAATAATGACGAATTTTTTGTTCGACCGAGAGGTATTTCTCGCGAAGATATTCAAACACGGGAATATTTGAGCGATGAAACACGAAAAGCGTTCCAAAACCCGAAGAATATTCTCTCACTGATAGGGAGCAATTCGGGAATGAACAACGACAATATGTACGTCAACGATGCTGATGCTGATCCTGAGCTGATGATCGATGACAACGAACCGATGAGGTATTCTACTGAAGATTTGAATGATAAAGATGATGGTTATTACACATTTCCACCGGTAAGGCCGTCAAGAGCTAAGCGGAAGAAGAAAGAGGAGGCATCGACTCCATACATGGATGATAGTGTCAATGCCAGTATGCAATTTAGTGAGGTAGACTTAGGGTTGACAGAAGACCATCAAAACGAACATATAAGTTGTGACGTGGAAGATAACATTGATATGCACATTAACAATCACCTTGATTTCACTCCTACCACAGACTTGCATTCTATACACGAATATGCAAACGATGACGTTATCCAGTACCCGGAGAATGTTCCTATTCAGTCACAAACTCTACCGATGCCACCAAAAAGGAAGAAAAGGTTCAATAAAAAGGACTTCAAGCATTCATCTCTGAATGACTTCAACAATGTGCCGGCTTCGGAGCTATGGGAACAGCCGCAGGAACATGAGAACACTGACGATGTAAGTATTACAAATATCTATAAATAATACTTTGCTTGGATTGAATCAATTAATAACACTTTTATTTACATAGGACCTATATCATAGCTTTCTCCTATATTTTAGGACGTACAATTTGTTTATAACACTTAATTATTTTGTCTTTCGGTCATGTAAAAGATAAATAAAAAAATAATACAATAATGATAAGGATCACTGTATTTTTAAAAGAATATTCATACAATTTTAAACTTGATTAACTAAACTTATTTTCTATTAAAATCATTTAGGCCACGTAGTCCACTGCTTTACAGATGGCAGGTATCCTATAAAGCTTAATTTTTAAAAGTTGGGTTACGTCAAATCCTATTATTGATAATAGCCATGCAGTAATGCAATGCAATAATAGCAATGGTTAAATATTTTTTTATTAACCATAAGACATCCATGCACTAGATGTCAAATCCGATAATTTTATTATTTCTCGGCCACTGGTTCACTCTTTGAACCTTTTATAAAACACACAAAAAAAATCTCTAAAGTAAGTATTGTCTGAAATATCAACATTCGACATACCTACAAAGACAAAAACATATACTGCATGATAATGATATCACAAAGCTCATCTGGCTTGGCGTCGCATTTAATATTTAGCTGTGGTTTAACAATACCACAATCTCACTCTTAATACCAATTAAGTAAAGCTTAAAATTGAAACGTTTACCACCTGATATTTTCTGTAATTTATTCTGGCGCTCTTCCAGCGAATCTATACATAGGGATGGACTTGGATTGTATTTTTGGATATTGTGTTTCATTTGGTTTGTTGACCTAGATAACGAAAATATAAACAAATGGCGACTTGTATAAGTTCAAACACTTAAGGTCAGAATTTTATATTGGGTTTTCAAATAAAATCATTAATTCATAGCATTACGCCTGTTATCCCCAAAGGGTTAGGCAGAGGTGTACCCATTAGTACAGTAAAAAACCCGATGCAGCTAAGATGAGGCGAAAGGAGTATGTAAGGATCGTAGCAGGTGGCGTTCTGTAGTTTCTGCCAACCCCCATGGGAAAAGGCGTGAGTTTATGTATGTATGCAGCTAAGAGTTGACCAGTCCCAATTAGAAAGTTGACGTCCACCAATCAATTGAGGTACTTTTTATGACCTGTCAAAACGTAATTTCCCCATAGTGTTTGTACTTATGACGTCACTTATTTGCCTATTGACTAACTATTTATTGACATCAAAGCAACTAAAAATCGAATTTTACATATTAGTTTTTAGGTCTAAAAAAGGTGCTTTGAAATTGACACAATTTCAAAGCACCTTTTTTAGACCTAATGGATGATTAACGGTGTCAACTAAACAATTGTTAGCGATTTTTGTACAGATATATAGATTTCCTGTATTGTCCAAAAGTAGATTATATTTATGCAAACTTCCCACTTGGCTACCTACAAATATAATATGACAAAGACGAATATATTTTCATAAAGATTATAGGTAAAGTTGGAGCATTATTTGCCAATATCGAACGTACCAAGGTAACATAATTCTAATGTATTCAAAAACCTTAATCAACATGTATATCGCTACATTAGTTAGTTAGTTAGATTACTAGTTCGATACCGGCCACATACCAATGTGACTTCTTCAATTTATGCGTACTTTCTAAGGTCATGTTGGACGTCATTGACATCGGTAAAAGAAAACAACGTGGGATTTAAATATAACTGGCTTCTAACCGCGACTTCGTCCGCGTCAATGTTGATAAATTATTCTACGAGAACCGTACTTTTTTCAAGATAAAAAGTAGTATGTGTGCTATTTCAGACTATAATATATCTCTGTGCCAAATTTCTTTTAGATCTATTCAACCGTTCTGGCATGATCGGGTAACAAACATCGATTCATCAAAACTTTCGCGTTTATAATAGTCGTAAGTAGTTCTTTAAGCAAGCGTAGTGCCAGATGCTCGTGCTTTCTTTGTATAAGAAGCGGCCTTTACCTTGCAGTGGAACGATAATAGGCTGGTATTCTTAATATGAAATAATTGTTATGTGAATATTACGTGCCTACAGAAAATGTTATATTAATTAAAAATATAAACTACTTAGATATTAGTGTTTTTTTAAAAACATCAATTAGTTTCTGGCTGGTTTAATTTTTCGGGTAAATACAGCTAAATGTTATAAAGGATTCTTGGATAATCCACACCAGTTCCGGGGTCGGGAGGTTATCAAGTTACTTATCGAAATAATTATTCTATACATGTATGTATACATTCAATGTTAACCACACCTGAAAATGTATTCGATTGTTTTTTCAATAGGCCGATTACACTAGAAATTGCAATGTTTTCATGTGATACATAATTTTACTTTACTTTTTTTGTTTTAATGTAATATGTTTTATTTTCCAGATAATCGTTTACCGCACTGAACATGAGTACATCGTGCCGCAAGAGTACGTGCAGTCTACGACCGGTCACAGCCCTGTGCCCCCTCGGCGCAATCGCTCCCGGAGCTCCCGCGGCACTTCTCTCTGCGATGACGACCGCACATCACACGGCGCTGAGTCTCTCATACTCGACACTAACCTACCACCTGCTGAGGAAAACGGTATTGAAAGAGAAATTCGCCACGAAAGTCCCGGATATGCAACGGTTGACAAAGGTCCTTACGCGCCAAGCAAAGGCGTAAGACGTTCTAAGAGCAAGACTCCACCGAGACGCCGTAAGAGCAATAGCTCAGATCGTAAATACTATACTGTTGGACCCACCAAACCAGTTGGGCCCGATCGACCACCCCGAAAGAAGTCATCGACTAGTCTTATGACATTAGATAGCTTTACTAAGCGCTCGGTGAGTGGAGATTTAACACAATACGTTGAAATAGACGAACCGTTTGAAGAGGTCCACAAAGACTTGAAATCTGGAGAAGTTGTAAACAAAATGAAAGATAGACCGCTGCCTCCTCCACCTCGCCCGCCAAGAGGTTCAAGGCGAAGAAAGAGAGAAAAAAATGATCTTCAACGGAGTGTATCTGCAGATGCGGAGTCGGCTACTGTACAAGTTTCTCGTGATATTGACGAAGATCAAACAAAGCACGATGATATTTTAGAGATTGAAGTTTCTACTCAGACTGATCCTTTACCGGACGATGTAGAATTTGAATTAGGTATGGATGACAATCTAGACATATCGATGTCGAGCTCCTTAAGAGACATTATTGATGAAGATTCTATGCTTTCTAAAAGTCAAAATAGACTAGCTGAAACCCCTCGAGAGTCGCGGCCTACATCCCGTACTGATAAATCATTAAAACTTTCTGATCCAAAAATGTCTGAATTATCTAAACCAAATCTAGGGCGTACATCACCTACAGTTATATTGGTAGAAAGACGCGTATCGAGTCCGACTAGGATCAACGAACGTGACGTAATGCTAACCGAGGCTTCTTTAACCGTTCAACCAATAGATATTGATGAATCTCAAATCCCCGATGTTCCCCCACTCCCAAGGTCAAGAGGCCTTTCAAGTACCAGACAAAGACCTAAAAATACCGCATCGCTTGGAGATGAGCGAGCTCTCGAAAAAGTAAGTGACGCAAGCAGAGAAGTGCAGTTAGATAATTTAGTAACACAACGACTTCAGGTGAAAGATTTAGATGTAGGTCGGCTAAACGTATCCGAACTTCAAGCCAATAAAATACTAGTATCAGATATAGAAGGAATGACGTTACAAGTCTCAGAATTAGATTCCAAGTCAGGCCATATCTCTGTAAGTGGGATTGAATTTTCTCAGTCAGTAATTGACGAGATTGTCAAAAAGTTCGCAGAAATATCTACAGCGCACGCTCCTCCGCCACCACCCCCAGCAACAACTGCTACTCTAGAAGTCATTGAAACTCCTAGGCCAGTTAGTAGAGAGGAACATACCCAAACAGATGACCTGCCTATCGAAAAAGTGGAGGAAAAAAAACCAGAAATAAAATCTACTCTTGAAGAAGAACCACCTCAAACTCCACCCCCACCTAGGCCTCCTAGTGCAGAGGATACAGGGGCTCCTCCTCAAAGACCACCTCCTCCCGATTTAACTCCGTTGTTGTACTCGTATCTCCAAGACATAACCATACCACCCGCATCTTTCTTCCCTACTCGATCGTTAAGAGAACGACCTCATTTGGATTTTCATGATCCTCAACACCAGACCCCTCCGCCGCCAACCCGACGAGCTAAGAGAAAACCCGCAGCTCCTCATTCAGAATCTAGTTCCGATGATGGTAGACCACGCCCTTCCCCTCGCCGCATGGGTCCCCCCGTGAGAACGCACGAGCCCTCAATAACCGAAGCCGGGGCGCAATTTCTGCGCGTCTGCCACTCATCGATTAGCCGAACTATAAGGAGCATTTTCAACTCCTTCATGTCGTACATAAGTGGCGCTGAAGACAAGAAAGACATCCAGATGGCTATGGTTATATTTCTCGTGTTGATTGCGGGGCTCATCATGTTCGGACTGAGTGACAGCCGAGCGGTGCACCACCATCACTGGGAGTTCTTCAACCCACCAGACGGTAAACCGTGATCTTGGTGCCTCATCGTGTATTGGTATAAACTCAATTAATTTTGTAGAATACGAATTAGTTTTAAGTTCGACAGGCTTGTTGGACGCGAGTGAGACTTTTCTGTTGATTTCAATTTATGACGAGTACCAGTAACACGGCCTCTCCAGCCGTCGCGTCGGTATATAAAGAACTATTTATTTATTTGTAACTTGTGATATCTAGTCACCTTTTTCTTAACTTTATTATTTTCCAGATTAATGTGAGTGTTAAAGATTATTTAAAGGTAGCGTCCTAACAAGTCTGGTTTATTGTCGTGAACTGTAAGATGCAAACATTTTAAGAAAAGAAGTAAAAAAGCATTTGATGCAAAGCAGACTTTCCACTACAGTTTATATTTAATGATCACTATAGTTTTTTATTTTAAGTGTAAGTATCTTCGTGTATGTGTAATCAAATTAGGTCCTGATGGTGTTTGGTCCTACGGCAATTAAAATAATACGAATAACACTCTTAAAAAGTAGTTAAGTAATAACCATTTAATAAATGAAATAAAATATTAGGTATTTTAAACAATTAAATTTTTGTCTTACATGTAGTTGAGAAAGTAGAAGTTGAAAAGATTTGTATTATTCTAGTCAATTTAGTCATTACAATCAAGTTACCCATTCGAATTAGGCAGTAAATATTTATGATTTGGAAAATCTAGCTTTAAAAGTTTCATAAAAAAGGCCTTAGGCACACTTACATCATAGATCACTGAATACATTTAGCGCTATCAGCACCGAACATTAAAGTATCACTGTATCTCTGTCTATTTGTTAGCAGTTGAAAGAGACGGAATTATATTTTAAATACGTGTAACGCTAATTTTCAGTGGTTTGCAGTGTTAGCGGGCCTTAGTATTCGTTGACATCTAAAATTAGGATAACAGCTACAGTAACATACAAGTTAAAAAAAATAAAAATATAAAATCGGTCGAATGCGAGTCCGACTCGCACAGGACGGGTTCCGTACCATTGTAGAAGAAATAACAGAATCCCAATTACTGTACCGAGCCAAAAACGCAAACGAAAACAGTTCTCTTGTATGGCCTTTTCATATTAAACTTTTATTTATTTTTATTGTTTGTTCGTATAACGGCAATAGAAGTACACATTCTGTGATCAATTTAAACTCTCTAGTTACTACGGTTTATGAAGGAGAGATGAACGAACAGCGGAGGCTTAATAATGGGGTCCCGTTAGCACCTTTCGGGTACGGAACCACTGACACAGTGACACCTAATATAATGATATCTTCACTAAAACGCAGCGCACTAAAAAAAATAGCAATGGCGATCGAATCAACATCTATGCATGCTATATATGGTTGTAGAAAGACACTTATCATAGCGTTAACTACGCACACTGCCTGTCAAAGCGAGTAACATTGAGTGAAAATTTACTGGGAGCCATTTTATTTCTTACCGTGAAAAATCAATGGTAGCGCGCAACGCAGCACTTGTAAAATATTGTGCGTATAAGTCCATGCAATAGCACAACAGGCTAGTTTACACTACCATCAATTGACGTACTTTTTAGCCTGTCAAAACGCGATTCTTCCATTTATTTTGTATGGCAATATCGAACTGTGACGTCACTTATTTGGCAACTCAATTGACTAACCATATTCAAAGCCACAATAAAAAACAAATTTTACATTAAATTGAAAATTAATCAGGTTTTCAGGGCTGAAATAAGGGCGTTTATTTAAAGAAGTTATGTCTTGGAATTATTGGTTAATGGTTTCAACTACTCAATTGCCGTCGTGGGCGAAATAAGAGTTTATTTTCGATAAAAAAGTCTAATAAAGTTAAAACTTTCTCTTGCAATATCGCCGCGACCAGGTTTCCAGGTATGGTCAAAAATGATCGCAATGATAGTAAGAACATGAAAGTGAGAACGTTAAGTGTCTTTTTACACCTGTTGTACTCTGGAGTTAAGTAATTATAACCAAAAATATAAAAATGTAACATTATTAGATGAAAATATTCGTAAATTAACCATGTCAGAAGCTCTTGAGGCGGTTTAGAAACACTAGGGTGTGTGGGGTCGTAAGACCTTACTGCCCACACGATAAAGAAGAAGAATTCGTAAATTTCAATTCAGATTACGTCTCGGTTGCACAAGCAACTTCTGAACAAACGGTCTTGAGTTCGATCAATTCCTAGGCCTGGGAAGAGATTTTGTGCTTTTCACTGGCGATATACGGTGTTCTTACATTACGTGCCTACACTTCTACCTAACCTGTTTGGGGATACAGGGGTTATGTTACGTCTATAATTATTATCATCTAATAATGTTAAACTATAATTATTATAGAAATAAATAGTGTACAGAATAAAGATAACAAAAGTCCAAATACTATAAGGTCTTAAGACTAATCCTTGAAATAACTTTCTTGAAGTTTTAAACAGCGTTTCGTCGCGAGCCTAAAGTTTAAGTTGGATTTCAATGCGTTGCCTGTTATTTCTATTCTGTATAATTTATTTGGACCTAGTTACGCAAAAAGGAACTAACCCACATAAACACCACAATTGAATAACACAAACTAAAGAGATCTTAAACATACCTATATCTTAAACACTTGAGGATACAAACATTTGTTTTTCTCTGAGAAATTTTCACTAAACGAAAATATTGACCTTTATTGACCTTTTAGTGCATGTAACTTAATTTTGAGGCTTTTGTGGGTTGGATCCTTTTTGCGCAACTATGTCCAATTTACAGTATTTAAAAACACTATATCGTTACCTAATTATATAACACTTTTATCAATTAACCACACTGTTAACGTAGTGTTCAGATGGCATTTTGTAAGTTTCCTTTTTTTGTTGTGTAATTGTATAGGAAAAATAAAATTTTGTTAAATAAAATGCGGTTTGTATTTGCCTACTTGATTTAGAAGTATTCCTGTTTGAGCACAGACCTATGCATTGAGCACCAATTTTAATGTGGTGTTAAAGCACCACTCATATGGGAATACCTTTGGTGATTAAGAAATAGGTGCTCAAACGGTAATACTTCTTGATTTATCCCCGTCAGGTATACCAGATGCAAAAGAAGTCGTGTATTAAAACGTAGATCATGTCCTTTCTTAGGGTTCAAAGTTACGCTAAATCAGATTGGTTACTGCTTTGCTCCCGTTGGTCATAGCGTTAAATGGTCTATTCCTCATGAATCGTCGTCTAAATCGTCTAACTGATGTGCAAAGTCAAAATCAAGTCATTTATTTCAATTAGGACATTACAAGGCACTTTTAAACGTCATATACAAAAGAAAAAAGGAATTGAATCTAGTACCTTCTAAAAGGTAGTTTAGTATAGAGAAGAATGGACAAGAAACTCCATACCTACGTAGGTACCTAGATACTCTTTTAAAATTAATGTTTTACAACATTTGCATACAGAATCATCCATAATGACACGTGAATGCAATGTACCTTATATAAAAACTACTAAGTAAATCATAATACTTTTAAAGTATTATAAATCAAAAGATTAAAAAGTGCGATACGATAGAGTACTGTCATTTCTTCCATCACCATATCGGATTGCTTTATTCTGTGGTAACAAGTTGGTCTGGTCAGCTAGTATAAAGGAAAAATAATAAATCATTTCTAGAACGGTTATTGTAATTAGATCGACATTGAGCTTTGATGCTGATAAATTTTAAAAATATCGGCCATTACGTGTGCGCCCTTACAGCCATTACGTATCGGTACAAATGCAGCTAAATTAGAGGCAATTTTTAGAATTATACAATAACGTTCTTTTTACCTCGATCATTTCAAAGGATTTATTAAGAACTATTAAAGGTAATCTAATGACTAAACCTCTAGCCTCGTTGGGCGAGTTTTGCTAGCAGCAATACTGATGTGTTTGCGTCACCAACATGCTAAGGTGTCTGCGTCACCGACATGCTAATGTTAAAGTTTTGAGTTTTCGTCACCGCTGCCTAATGGACCTCTGCAGATCCAGGAGTAGTCCATGTGTGTTGCCGACCCTTCAAAAACCTAATCACCTCCACTTGAAAAACTCCAAACAATACTCCCTTGGGAAAACCCCGGCAGGGAGCATTCCACAACTGAAGCGTTCGCGGAAGGAAAATCCTTGTTGAACCGAAACTGTACGCGACTAAGGTTCTAAAGTTTCCATTATTAACCGACCAACTGAGCCACGGTCTAAGAAATTAATGTACTTACTTAGAAATGACGGGAATGGGTATGCAGTGTATCAGTCACAAACCGGATGTTTTTACTTATAATACCAGCCTATAATTGTCGAAATGCACAGCAAAGTCCTTTTCAAAATCTTAGGTCGAAAAAGTTTTCTGATAAGTTTCTAGATCTATGTGGATACATAAATCTAGAACGTTATTAAAATCGGTTTTTTCATTTCGATAAATATGGACTTGAAAGTTTGTTTGAAATGCCGTACGGGCTACGGCGTCAACGCTCTTACCCGCCCACCCTGTATAATAAATGAATAAAACATAGAATTAATAACACAACATCACGACTGTAATCCGCGAAGGGTTAGGCAGAGGTGTACCCATTAGTAAACCCACATTTCGTCAGTTATGTTTTTATTCCCATGTAATAGGGGGCGAGCCTATTGCCATCAACCGGGCACAAATCCAAACACCGAGGCTGCTACTGAGAAATTCCTGATGGAAAAACCCAATAACACTTTGCCCGACCTGGGAATCGAACCCAAGACCTCAGATGCACAGCAGTCGCGCTTGCGACCACTAGACCAACGAGGCATAGAATTAATGTCTAAAAGAAAACTTGATTAAGAGTTGTTAATGGTGCCGATTCCCTCGGTCACAAACTAAACTAAAATTAATCCATCTTTTTCTGTCCAATAAAACAAGAAAGAGACTAATGTAAATAAGAGCTGTCAAATTTAGTCAATCTGACACATCCATACAATTTTAGTGGACATCTTAAAACGTATGGATTAAAAATATGGAAAAGTTCAAGGCAAAACTAATTTGACATCGCTAACTTAGTTCTTTAATGTCACCGTCGTTTCCTTTCGCTGTATGTTAGTAAGAGATGTCAATTCTCTAAATTTAGTCTAGTTTGTGAACAAGGGAATCGGCATCATTGTCTCCATATGTCACACTAAGCCCTTGTCAAACTCAGGGCAAGCGCTCTCTACAATCTTCCCTTGTACCACGGTAGCAAACATAGGTTGTTGCGCAAAAAAAAAGATCAGCTCTTCCATATATTTTTAACCGTGTACCGTGTACAGAACAGCTGACTTTTTTTAAACACGTTTTTTTAAACGACGAGAAGTTTCGTCTCTGGGAGGTCTCGAATCATGTACTGAATACATGGTAAAATTCTTCGTTACGATGTCGTGTGATGTACCATTCTACTGTATATAAATAGTCGCCTAGGTGGGAATGGACGCGAGCCAAGACACAACAAAACTTTGACCTAACCCGGTTTATTGTAAGGTCATCGGTATAGCAACTGAGGTAACGCGTAACTATCAGGTAATTGCGTAACACACTATCTCAATATGAAGGATTATGACGGAAGTCATAAATATAACCTAAACACAAAACCTAAGAATAGAAATGCAAGTAGGTATGTAAAATTCACAAAAAAGGAAGAAAAGACGAACCTAGAGGGCATCAAAAAATTGTCCGCGTCGCTGTCAATCTTTTAACAGTTTAATTGACTTTTATTATTAGAACTATAAAAGGCACTTTTGAACGTCTTTTACAAGAAAGAAAAAGAAAATTATAATAAATCTAGTTGCCCATTCTTAAAAATAGTTTTGTATGGGTTTCGTTTCGTTTAACAATAAGTATCGTAACGATGTCGAGCACTTAGCTCGACATCGTTAATAATATGTTTTAACTGTCAAAATGGAAGGCATACATTTATTTGATGTAGTGATGCAAAAAGGATCCAACCCACTCAATCAAAATTCAGTTGCACATACTATAAAGAACAAGTAGATCCAAGGACAATCCCCGGCTGGCGCAGAACTATTGCAGTATATGGAAATAAAGAATAGAACTATGAGGTTTAGTTTGCTTAATTGGACGTAAAACTAGCACTTGGAAGGACTATGGCCCCTGCCTGATTAATGTTCCTGATCAATGTATGACATAGGTAAAATGCAGAGGTGACTTGCACACTCAATAAATGGGCCCCCGAAAACGGTCGCTAGCACATAGTGTCTTATCAACGTGGTGGTATTCCACGGCTATCAGGACAGCTTAAAAGTACGATCAAGATCCCTACTGAAATACTTATCAATCCTGAGCACATTTGCTCTTGCGAATCTCCACTCAAACCGGCTAATGAAGGTAAGAAAGAGGTAGAAGCTTCGTTCCTCGTCGGTGTTCACTCCGACTGGCCTATAAAGGCATGCTAGAGGTGATGAACAAGACTTCTCCCGGGGGATCAGATCCGTGGGGTCGGTACCAACCGCCCAACAGCTCGCCACAAGTTACCCTGCGGGTTTATTAAATTATTATAAAGGCGTTGCTCCACTGCAGCGCACGGGCACGCTGCTTACATAGCCTTAGCCTATTGACTTCGATATACAGTATGACAACGTACCTATGTCATAACGTCCACTACAGCCTAAGAATTCGCTACGTAGTTTATGACGTCATTGATACAAACGGCTTACTCTGATATGTCGCCCACGCATCTCAACGCTGCGCACGCTAAAGACGCCGCTCACAGTTGCTGCGTAGGCTGTACACTCAGAGGCTACGCACGTTACCAGCGTGGGCCCATTTCTTTTTAACCATCGTAGTACGCCAAGCGTTTGTTGGTGACGTCTTCAAACCGCGTTGTACTACACAGTTGGGTGACCATGAATATTTGTACATTTAATGTTGTTTAGTGGGAACGTCACGCGTGATTTGCATCACAGACCCATATGCAGCTTAGATATGTGGATGTGAAGATGCGCCTTAACTATCTACTCACAGCGTCTCCTTAGTTTTTGGCTTTCATGCACCCGTAGCCACCATAGTTTTTGTGTGTTTACATTGTGGATTATCAAAAATAGAAACACTTGAAAAAAAAGCCGTTACCCAGCAAAATTTGTTTGTTTAATAGGTAGTATCTTGTTTGATGACCAGTGTGCGGTTGTTAAGCTCGTATAAAACTAGGAACCTTAGTTATCCCTGTGCTTAACGATCAAAACAAAAAGTGAAAAATGAGACTTCGTAGCATACCAGCGGTTAGTGCAGACTTCTATTAAGTAGGATCTAGTACAGATGGCGATTGGCGCAGTGGCTGCTGCGCTACGTGTCTTTTTTTTTTTTTTTTAGGTGGTAAAAATCATCAAATGACTCCTTCCGCCCAGGGTGGGGTGGAAGGGACTGTCAGACTTTTACTGACTAAAAAACCACCCTGTTCCTTCTGTTGCCCTTTACGTTCCGGGGCCACGGTATCTTGTTAAGACGTCCCGCAACTGCGCTACGTGTCTACGTTCAATTCCCGCACGGAACAAATACCTACTTGTATGACCTCCAGGTAGTTTTTCTGGGTCTGGTTGTTAATATGGGTGAATTTGTATATTTGTTAACGCAACCACGATACAAGAGAAATTCGTAATGTGAGAAATATTTTTTATAAAAAAGCAAAAAGAAACGGCAAAGTGTGAGCCGGACTTGCACACGAAAAGTTTTAGCAAGAAGCAATGCCATGTAGCACAACCGCTTGATATTCTACAGTATCTTTGTTTAGTACAAAGTACTATTTGTATCACGACATAAGAATAAATTATTTAATATAAGAATAGGTTATTGTAACATATTGTTTATAAAAAACCTTGAACAGAAAAATAAATAATAAAATTATAATTTAACTTTGTTGCACAATAAAGCACGTGCAGACGACGTCGTGGCCCTGGTGTGATAAGATTCCCTACACATAATAAGTATTGTGTTTATACACATAAATAATCTAAAATCGCACTTTAAATACTTTTTCTATTAATCTGAGCATGTAGTAAGATTAGTCTTGAGATTATCACCTTTATTGTGAGCAGCGAGAATATTTTCCTTAGAGTTTTTGCCTTCGTAACCCACTTGTGTTGTTGAGTTTCCACTTTGCGATTTCTTTGATACTTTCATTATAGCATGTTTAATATGCAAAAATCCATCGCCGGAATCACTTCTCAAAATGTTTGGTGAATTACTATTCTCGGTGTCAGCTATTGTACTGAATGATTCCTTCAAATCTATTTTATGATCAATTACCAGTTCTGTGATGTTGTATGTAGACCTTAACCATATCAACCTTTTAATCAAAGCATAGCTGTCCTTTGCATATTTTATTTTACTCTTTTCAAGAATTTTAAGAGCATCTTCTACTTTTATCGTTGATGGTCCAGTATTTGCTGCTTGAATATTTTGTGTCTCTGTCTTTTCTGGTGTTCCTTCCATTGGTTCTAGTTCTACGATATCTGGTTGGTTTTCATAGCCTTGTTGCTCAGCATCTGTTGTTTCAAAAGCATCTGTTGACTGTACAAATTCTGTTTTATCTTCTACTTCTCCTTTCGTTGGAACTTCTGTTTGCTTTTTTTCTTCTCCTTCTTCTTTTGTTGGAACTTCTGTTTGATTTTTTTCTTCTACTTCCCCTTCAATCGGAGTTTCACTTCCTGATTGGACTACTCCGACTGCACCTTCTATTTCCACTTTGATTGCAGCTTCTGTTTGCCCGTTTTCTATATCTCCTTTGGATACTGTTTCTTTACTCATCTCACAATTTATTGCACAGGTGATAAATCCTATTAGAATAAACAACGCCTTGTTCATTGTTATCAGATTATAGACTATCAAATTCAGAAGAATGTTGAATACAGAATTTTATTTCGTTGAACAATTTTATGGAGTTCGAACTATATAAAATTTTATACCGTTTCGAAACGATATTTCAATTTATTTAATCTATACTCATGATCATAAAATCCTTCTTATTAAGAAATCAAAATAGTAGGTACCCATCATAATGAAGGACTTTATGCAAGTGCAAATCTAATGAATTTAAAGAGATTTCTTACGACACACCTTCTTTGATAAAATAATGATTTGGATATAATTATGCCTATTTTTGCAAAATAACTGTGTAAAAAAATGTAAGAGTAGCCGAAAGTTACATGTTCTTTCCATCATTGCGATATTTTTGTTATCTAAGCCATGTCTGGGATCCTTCTGATTGCGAACATAGAAGGTCAAAGTTCCAAATTTTTGACAAGCTTTTTTACGAAAACCAGTTTTCAAATATTATAACTCTGCCCCAACCCGTAGATACAGTGCATGAAATAATACATAGATCCTGTTGCATGCACTCGAAAATACATTTTTTTTTTGCGTGCGTTACATTGCATACTGTAACCATAAAGAGTAATAAGTATCTAACAACAAAAAATGAAGTCGTTTCGCAGAAAAAGTATTTGCACAAAGTTACTTCGTTTGATGGGCAGTAATTTTGTGTAATGTGCTTTAATTACATACCGTATATTCGAAATCAGTAAAATAGGTGCATCTGCATAATATATATTATTTTTCTTTCTATAGGATTCCGCTCTCAAGTTATGCAATTTTATTTAAAGAAATAAGTTAACGATTCACTTGGAAGAATTATAAATGTTGAAGAATTGCAATAGCAAAATCGCGTCTGACCATTCAATTAGTTTCAATATTCAAAAAGGCGCTTCTAAATGATATGAAATTACAAGATTTATAGATTATGCACGACTTACAGATGCAAATGTGTTGTTCATTTATTTTTTGTGCGGAACCTTTTTATTTTTCTTTAAACCAAGTTACTCCTTCTAACATAAACTGTCTGTCAGTCATAGTTCCGTCCATATTAAGAGATAGATTATTCGATTAGCAGGAACAAAAAAAAAAGAGACAGCCGAAATCTTTAAAAATTGGTTAGTGGTCTATGTACCGTGTAAATATTCATTATACATTTAGTAAAAAGCTGTTATTTTGACAAAAAAAGTATTGTGAATTCGTGATAAAACAATTATGTCATTGATAACTGACTTTATTCTCGCCTTTTCAAATATAAACAGGCCTCAGAGTAAAACGAACACCGCCGCGCTAAGTCAATGCAGCTGAAGAATGACAGCCGCACCGGATGACAGGAGTACTAAGTCAATAGGTACTTGCGAGGTGCGGAAGAACTCTCTGAGCGACCCACGTACCCCGGCAAAGTTTGTTGGAGGAACACCGTTCTTCAGAAGTTTAGTTATTTAGGTTTTAGGCGGTAGGAGTCTGATACAGCCCTCCGGCTTCCTCTTCCCGTAGGCAGTTCATGAGGATTTCCCCCAAGACACAAAAAGGGTACTTACGCCTTATTAAGGTAGTCATTTCGTAAAAAGTAGACGCATGTAGCAGAGCCCTTTAATCTTACAATGTATTATCCAAAATGGTGCAATTACCTACGTTTTAGGCACAAGTAAAAGACACGGGTATTCTCGGACAATTGCACCTAAATAGAGCTATATAACAGCGGCCTTTGTAAAAAAACAAGTAATACCTTAATCGGAATCCTGTACTACTTTCAAAGCGGGTCCCAGAGAAACGACGCCTGCGGTGGCGGCCTACAGCGGGCTGCGGCTACTGTACAGCTGCTGCGACTACACACCAACGTGGCCACGGTAGCTACAGCTAATGACGCTTCAGCCTTGTAATACTACAGTATTCGTGCTACAATAGCACGTCAGTCAATATGGCTAACCGTAAAGAGTCACTTCTCTTGTTAGCCCTTTCGGAAGATTAGAAAAAAGCAAGGATAGAAAAAAATACTCGTAGTTAAATTTCACTTTATTTTGATACCTCTATTATTATTGGCATAGTCTCTATGTGTCTATGAATTCTCTATGGACAAAACGAACAAGAAACTCTACGGACACGCTTTTACGCGCGTTTAGACAAACAAACAAAAAAACTCTTTAGTTTTATTATATCAGTATAGAATACAACTACCTACTATCGGAACGACAGTTTGCCTGCAAACGATTTGTGTATTAGTACCTAACTTTATTCTCTAAGCTGAGGTAAGGCGATTAAAACACGGCACCGCGCACCGCCGCGAATGGGGGTGGCGGTAAAACGGATTGAACCGCGCAGTCGGGCGGTGTACGTGTGTTAGGCATCAACGGATTTCATAGAGGCCAATGCGACACGAGATCCGCTTCACCGCCAACCGCGGCGGTGCGCGGTGCCGTGTGTCAATCGCCTAAGTCAATCGCGGCACTAGCACTACAATGCTGATCAGTTACATTATAGCAGGCCATTAATTTGACAAGAGGTCAGTATTCTTTGCGTGGAAGCTAGTACTTATTTAGGAAAATCGACAGAAGATCTTAGTGTAACATTTGTGTTAAAAATCCTAGCATAGTTTCCTACCTGAATTTAAAGAAGATGAAAAACTGCAACCTTTTATTTCATACACGGTTTTTAAGAAGAGACAAAATGATACACAGAGTCATCTACCACAGGTCCCAGGATTTTTTAATAAAATTTATGATGGTGTAGGTACACTTGAACTCCAGCAACTGCGACCGCGATAACCAACATTCACGCGGCCGAAATCGCGGGCAAAAGCTAGTTTTTATAGACATAGTATTTATCCTTATTTTAATTAGACATGTTAGTCATCATAAGTATTTCATTAAGATCAAAGTTCCCCTTTAGACTATCTAATTTAGATGTTTATCTTAGGAAATATAACAGAATTAAAATAACACGCGCAACAAAATAATGTCTCGATGACGCCGACGCGGTGGGGTAGTGGCAAGCGGGGGCGGGGTGGCTCCATTCATGTAGTGCAGGACCTCGAACGCGATGCGTCCTATTCATAGCCGAGCACGCTCATCATAAAAAGTTGATTATGACTTCCTTTTTTTTAAGCGCGACTGCTGTGCATGATGTCTTTGGTTCGATTCCCAGGACGGACAAAGTGTTATTGGGTTTTTAATCAGGAATTTCTCAGTAACAGCCTCGGTGTCTGGATGTGTGCCCAGTTGATGACTCGCCCCCTATACATGGGATTTAAACATAACTGGCGAAATGTGTGTGTATTAATAGACACACCACTGCCCAACCCGACGGAGATTACAGGCGTGATGTTATGTTGTTATTTATTTATGTGTAACAAAGGCGGAATTAATGTTTTAGGCATTCTCTACCAGTCAACCAAAGGTTACTAAGAGATAACAAAGAAGGTGCAAATTGGAGTGTCATCATTTGCCTAGCCTTTTCCTAACTATGTTGGGGTCGGCTTCCAGTCTAACCGGCTGCAGCTAAATATCAGTATTTTACATGGAGCGAGTGCCTATCTGACCTCCACAACCCAGTAACCGGCGTGCTTGTATGACGAGATGTATGAACGTAGATGAGGCGAAAGGAGTATGTAAGGATCGTAGCAGGTGGCGTTCTATAGTTTCTGCCTACCCCCATGGGAAAAAGGCGTGAGTTTATGTATGTGTACAACCCAGTAACTGGGTAATACGATACCCCTAGGTAAGACTGGTTGTCAGACATTCAAGCTTCTGACGTCTCGAACGACTGTCAAAGATGTCATGTATGACAGCCGGGGGACCAACAGCTTAACGTGCTTTTCCGAGGCACGGAACGACGTCAGTGATGTCTAAGATAAACATTAGAAAGTATATATGAATTGAAAAAGTCACATTGTACTTGCCTGGATTCGAACCCACAAGCTCATGCATGAGTGGTGGGCGCCTTAACCGCTAGGCCATCACGACATACCATGCAAAAGAGAGTGTAAAACAACAAAATCAGAAATCTAAAAAATGGAAAGAATACAAAATATTTAATATCCTACATTCTTATAATATTAGGTACATAAAATATATACACATTATGTGGGCGGCAGTTAGTATGTTATTTTTCTTCTGATTACAAAGTGATACTCAACTTGATAATTCGTAATGGAAAGTACGATTTTATATTTACAGTGTATCATTGTAGCGATCTAAAGGAGAGGCCAATGTCCAACAATGGACGTCGTTCGGTTGAAATGATAAATGATGATTGACGAACAATTTACTAACCTTAAGTTAGTCCCTCTGGCTAGGCGGAGTGACGATCTACTCAGAGTAGCTGGTAGCAACTGGATGAGAGTTGTCGAGAATCGAGCTAAGTGGCGTGCGATTGGGGAGGCCTTGGTCCACCAGCGGACTGTTTTAGGCTAATGATGATGAAGTTTAGAATATTGGTGCCTTTATCCTATTTATAAAAATAACCTAAATATGACTAGACTAAATTATCCAGCGCTCAGTAGAGTGCTATCAAGAATATCGTATGGATCATTCGGCTCTTTTCAAGATGTAGCATCCTGCGTCAGCTGGCCACCGCAAGTCAGCCAATGCCGTCGCAGTACCCAGATCTGAGCTGTCTTGTAAGGACGCCTTGGCCTCCTCCACATTCAGCTTTAGTTGCTCAACACTGAAGAGGTAGAGTCGGTAAGGAGGCCACTTTAGAACAGGCTCTGAATCCTTATTTTAGTACACTTCTCCTGCATAGGAACAACTGCTTTCGTACATTGCAACTTTGAGGTCATCGCGGTGTGAAAGTTAAGTGCAAACGTTTTGGACTACGAAGATCAATCCTAGGGGCAAAGACTCATCGACTTAGAAAAGTTGATTAGGCGTTGGGGTAATTTTCTATTAGTGCCAAACATACACATGATATGACGTCCCGTCGGGCCACGTTGAGACGAATTCCTTGTGGGATAGCCATAGATTCCAAAGATTCCAATTATCGTCATCACTATTAATAGTCTCCGTAATTTCCTCTACAACTATCTCTATAACATTTACCATTCATCTGAAGATAATACTTCAGATACCTACTTAAATATTTACAATTCTTAATGCAAAATTTGAAAAAATATGTGAGAAAAGAACCTTTAATAATACAAGCTTTTGCTGATAATTAAGTACATATTCCGCCTTGACATAAAATTTAATTTATTATAATTCTTTAAAACTTGAGGTGTGATTTATACCAAAAACCTACGAGCGTATTTAAAGAAAATATTGTATTGTATTCTATACTACGAGCAATAAACAGTATACTCTTAGTAAAATTTAAAAGCGATTTTCTTGTGAAATATAGTTGTAACTTTGATATACTTAAGACCTATTTCATAGTAGTAATGAATTCAAAATACTGTTATCCTAAAATCAAGACATTTCAATAAATATTAAGAAAGTAGCTGCGTAATATTGCTAAGTGTAGGTATACTTATTTTTGCTTGTGACTGTACACCATACTTCGACTACCAAATTATTATTGTCACTGGTGACCACAGAAGCCTTCCATCCATTATGGTACCTATCGCGTACAATACCAACCCCACTCCGTTCCTGGCGTCGTGCTTGCAAATAATAAAAATTATATCATACTAGACTAGATTGGATTATGCCCGCCGCGCCTTCCGTGTCAATGGCGGTTGTAGCGGACGCAGATCGCGGAATAAAAAGTAGCCTTTAACCTTTCTTGGGGTACAAAGACCTTTAAATTTACCCTTACTAAATTTCATCAAAATCGGTTCAATACTTTGGTCGTGACAGCGTAACAGACAGACAGATTGAGTTATTTTATTAACATGGATGGATGGATTTTATGAAATACAAAACTAAATTTCGTTATTTATTTACTTAGATAAGTATTCGCATCAAGTTTCAAGTTTATGCAACAAATAAGATTTTTCGCAATGTTTGAAATTTTTTCTAACGCCCTATAGGAATTTCAAAAAATCCTCAAATTGTCTAAATCTGGTATTTGTAACTACAGTAGTTTTAGATTAGCAACGAGGACTCAAAAAAATCACCTCCCACCTCTATAATTTATTTTTTAAAATAATATTAATACTTACCTATTCATTTCAACCAAAACATGTCGGAAAAGATCTTTGGAAACCATGTTTTTTTACAAGTCTTTAAATAAATCTACAGCAACTCGTAAACTAAAAATCATCCATAAAGACTGTTAAAATCATAACCCTTCCTTTTACTTTGCCGTAATCGGATAATTTAAAATATAAACTTTAATAATCCTAATCTTATTTTGCTTATTTATTTTATGCTTCAAAATATATTTTGGGCGGTTTGGAACGCTTTCGCTTGAAGTTGCTATCGTGGTATTGCCAAAATAAATAAAATATGAAATTCATTTATTTTAAAAATATTTATAATTTCCAATAGTGATTACTCAGAGTTATGTAGTTAAGTGAATGAGTGTAGTTTAGTTTTAATCACGATTAGTCTTTTACTTTACTACAGTAATAATGAAATAAAAGCCTTTGGTATAAGATCAAAATCTTTGGTCTTGGCAACATTTAGTTTAGCGCTTGACACCTGACACTTGACAAATGTCAGGGGTAGGCATGTTAATATTTGTGTGCAAACGTAACAAGTCAAATATGTGAAATTTTGAGATTTTATTTAAATTTAATTCTTTATTGCGGTCATAATTATTTTATTAAAACAGAATTATAATTTGTTGTTATCAAGTAATTTTAAACATTTAATTAATAATAAATCTTTGTAAATTGACCCAATTTTTGTTTTGTTTCTGTCTTTTCTAATATTTTGGTCCAAACTATGTTCATAGTTTTTAAGTAACTTGTTTTAAAGTGACCGTGTAATCTTGACAAGACAACAGCTGCCACAGTACCTTGCAGCAGTAAAGAACTTAAACTAAGTCCATGCATGATTCATTCTTTATTGCTATAATGATTTCGATAGGCCCCACAATAATGGATGAAATTTTAGTCCTAATACTTAAAGTGCAATTCCTATAATGCTTATGAACATTCGCATTCTAATCTAAGCCAGATTCAGCCTACATCTGACAAAAAAACCCTATAATTTACAATACTTTTTTCTATTTTATTTTCTAATTTACAAAAATTTTACAAGTTTTTCCAATTATTTTCCTAAGATAACGACTAGATTATGATCGTTTATAATCACGGAAATTGAATTTCTGGTAATTATATCGAATTTTCATTTTTTTTTGTTACTATAGTCCATGATTTCCTATTTTATGCAACTTTACTAGTTTTGCTTGAATAGCATTTGTTTCATCGCTGTGTCTCCCAATTATGGGGCTTATAAATGGGCGTTGAAAAATAAATAACTATTTGTTAAGCATTACGGTGTCTGCAATTTGCAATCTGTTGGTAAAGACATCTGTGGCGACAAAGCTGAACTACAGAGAACATCGGCTTCGTCCATTTGTTGCTAGATGGCAATGTTTTGTAGTTGCACACAATTGTTTTTGTTAACTGTAACGCGCTTTCAATGCATGCGTTTGGTTCCGGACTAGTGTTCTATACTAGTGCACCAACTCAGAATAAACTTGGGTATTTTTGTTATGGCTAACTTATCAATTGTCAGAAAACTCTTAACGGCCCTCCGTTAAAAGTTATCTGCCATATACATCCCTATAAACATGGCGGTTTGACAGTTTTTGAATAGAAACATTAATTATTTAGAAATAATATAAAATTACCTGGCTACTTATTAAAAAATCTGCCATCAGTATAAAAAAGCTGAGTAAAAAAAAATTGCAACTTATGTACGCCGAAGATTGAAGGTTGAATTTTTTATTACAGCGCCATCTGTGAATAATATATGGAACTGATAAAGTGCAACGAGGTGACAACCATATATACAATGTATTCTGTAGTTCCAACTCTTCTGTGGATTGGTTTTTGATGGCGTCTTCATTGCACGCCATCTAGTATGTACGAGATTACCAACGTGCATGGGCAGTTGACATGTCAAGAGCAACGTGTGACATCTGTGCAGCATATGCTCGACGGCCGGATGACAAACGTCACGTGTTTACTGTATATCAGTAAAATATATATGTATTACAGTATTTACAGTTCAAGTTCGGAATATGGTAAATCCTAAAATTTGCCAGTAAAGCCTAATATTTTTTTTCAGTTCTTAATCGTAAAAACTCAAGCTAGTCCGTGCTTAAGTTTTACCGTAGATACGATAAAAATTAAAAGCTAGTTGTGTAGGTTTTATTTTGCAGAGAAATATGCTGATATTTACTATTAGTAAATGAAATATCAATAGCATATCGGTTAGCGCAGTGGCTGAGCGATTGGCTACAGGCTACTGCGCTGTATGTCGCGGGTTCGGTTCCCGCAAGGAATAAAATTAATATTTGTATTGCCTACAGACAGTTGTGCCAGGTTTTTTGGTTTGGGGAGTATAGATGATTGTGAACATTTCAGTTTTGATTGCATAACATAACATCACGCCTGTAGTTCCCGAAGGTTTAGGCAGAGGTGTATCCATTAGTACATTCGCATTTCGCCAGTTATGTATAAGTCCCATGTTATTGGGGACAAGCCTATTGCCATAAACCGGGCACAAATCCAGACTCGAAGGTTGCTACTGAAAATTTCCCGATTGAAAAACCCAATAACAATTAGCCCGACCTGACCTCATACTCAGCAGTCGCGCTTTATGACTACTAGACAAACAAAACAGTTTTGATTGTTTCACTATAATTAGGTACATAAAACAATTTACAATGACATGGGCCTTACGTGCGTCTGTTATTTCAGAATTTTATTGTTAGATATATTCTAATGTTCTACTGCCAAAACTCCGTGGTAAAGTTCAACCTAATATACATCGAGTTGGATAATAAAGTAACTAAGTCGTTTGTTTTGGAAATCAGTTTTAAGGGTAAAGGTTAACCGTCAAGGACGATAAAGTAGGTTGCTGTAGAAGTTAGAACCAAATTGGCCAACCCCGAAAAGCAAAGGCTAGATTCAGTAAATGTTACGGAACTAACCTGGCTAACCATGAGTTTGCGTGGTACTTTTCTGCCCTACAAGTTTTTTTTTTTATTGGAGGTAGAGAGAGATGCCACCGGCATAGCCACCTGGTTTGCAAGGACAGTTCGCTACGGAAAAACAACTGAAATGATGCTCTGCGGCGTTGTGCAAGTTTCTGCGGCACATGCCGACGGCACAAACGCCCGGTAAAAGCCGGAGCACGCACCGTGCGGCAAAAGTGAAAACTGTGTGTCTTTTGCGCAAGTGCGATGAGACCGCTTATCCCACGGCATCGCAAAAGTTCCAATACAAGTTAGGGGACTGTTATAAATTTTGTGACAGCCCTAAGCATATAAAATATAAACGCTGACGCTGCAGGGCCGTCATGATACGTTTCCATATAATTGTTGTTTTCGTCAGTAAAAACAGCGGCGGACACATTCTAATTTTAAAATAATTGGTTTCTAATCTACTATTTTCCAATAAACGTTTTTTAGCGTTAAAAAAGATTTTTTAAAAGTGGCTTTGTACCTGTCCGCTGACAGTACCTAAATGACACTGACTATTATTGACCTTAATTGCACCCTCAAATCCTCCTTGGGCTCAAATTGTGTCGTGGTTTTAGTGCTGTTTTTTCGCAACACAGATCTTTTTCATAATGCCCCATTTCACATCATATAATCCAGTGAAAGCCCCTAAAATTACCAAATGTGGTCTGCGTCATCACTATGTATTATTGTTACAAAATGTACGCAACATTAGAGTCTAAAACCCAACACTCTTAGTTTGAAATGATTTTATACGTGTTTTATTTTACGAATAATTAAAATTACCGCCACACAGTTTGGAGGCCCACGGCAAGACAATTTTTTTGTGAAATGGCGCCTGAATACGAAAACGAATATCAACTAATAAATTACAAATATAAAATCTGATGAAGAGCAAGTCGGTCTAGCACAATTAGGGTTCTGGACCATACCGTCAGTAATCTATAAAACAGCAGATACCTTTTGTACGTAATGAATAAACTTACACTCTAGCTCCTAAAGTAAATGACATTGCGTCAAAGAAGAAATTTGTATAATTAGGTTTTATATTTTGGCCTTTGAAAATAAACCCGCATATTACCCGCGTATTTCTCAGTAGCAGCTTCGGAGTCTGGATTTGTGCCCAGTTGATGGCAATAGGCTCGCCCCCTATTACATGGGACTAAAAACATAACTGGCGAAATGTGGGTGTACTGATGGGTACACCTCTGCCTAACCCTTCGGGGATTACAGGCGTGATGTTATGTGATGTTATGATGTTATGAAAATAAACCCGATTTTTTAGTATAATATTTTAAGTATATCTATTTTTTAACAACTACTTTACTGTCGCACGTGGCTTTATGGTTTTAGCTCAGTAGTAGTTTTTAATTTATGGCTCAATATCTGATAAATAAAAATAAAACAAAGTCTTAAGCTTTCGAAAGCTTGCAAGCGTAACGATCGCATACAGACATAGGTATATAGGCCCTGAAGACTGGTACCAACTGACGGTAACTTGTACCCAGCTTTGACTTGAATAGCCTAAGAGATAGTCGAAATGAGCCGAAATAGTATTATTTTGCATATTTCTTAACCTATTTCTTTTAAACAATTTGGGACAAGTATTAAAAATAAAATATTTTTTTAAATCACTTCTTTCATAGGATTGAACTGACTTTTGCGAGGTCATAATTGCTTTTTCTGGCACCATATTTATGTGCGTTATCAAAATCTAACAAGCGCCAAAATTCAAATTTCACCGTTGTAGACTTTTTGGAAAACCACTGTGGCAGACGAACAAAAAGTATACTTAAAAAGGTACTCTTTGTGGTTCTGAGATATGACACACAAAACATTAAGTTTGCATGGCATGATTTTTAATTCGATTAAATTAAAAAGGGGTAAATAATTAATTTTGAATATTTTCTTTTCCAAAAGAGTTGTAGAATAAAATACTTAAGTAAAAAGTTGGTAAATTACTTACATCCTTGAAACAATGCAATTCGTACACAAGCTATCAGGCAGTTCATCAATGAAATCATTTTAGAAGTGGTACGTACTTAAAATTATTAATTCATAAAATATAGACAATAATCGTCGTAGCTATAGCTGTTTGTTTCATTACACTAGTAGAAGTATACGGTAAAACCAGTGTTGCCAACTCTGGAAAATATTTGCCCCCAAATAAAATAATAATATTCAAAATATTATAAATAATAAAAAGCGAGCCAAGATTTTTTTAAAATGAATAGTTTTAATTGCTTACGGCGAAAATATTAGTTATATATATTTTTTTAATTTTAAATACTTGAATCAAAAAGTTATGTATATTTTTTTTAATAAATGTTGTTCAAGGTGTAGTATAATTATTAGTATAACAAGAATTTAACTGTGATAGTGACAGTATTTAAATGTGTCTTTGAATACTAACATTCTAATATAGACAGCATTTTTTTAGTAATAAGAATCGGTAGTACAGGTCGCCATGCCGCTAGGTCAACAAATAAAAAAATGTACCTAAAAATAATCTTAAAAATAAAACGCCCCTAAAAAAATCCCAGCGCATTATTATATTTACCCCCTAAACTTAGGGGGAAAACCCTTAAATTGGCAACCCTGGGTAAAACTACCTATCTATACCAATATTATATTGATAAGCCTTTGCAAGCAAGCCTTATGGTCCAATCAAAATTCGCAATGTAGTTGGAAACATCGCATGCATTTGACTATCTCGTTCTGATGCACTGCTTATTCCTACCGTTTCTCTCAAAGACCAAAGCTCCGGTTACGCTGGTTTTGCAATAGGCGGGCTGTAGAACAGAGCGAATGAGAGAGTGAGTGAGCGAGGAGCGCCACCGTTCATTTAGATTCATTCGGTGCTTGTTCGTTAAGTTGTCAGCACTTGGCTGGCGGCCTGCCGCGCGCCGTCCGACTTCGTAGTCGTACGCCAGCACTGTAATCAACTCTTATCGCGATCGCGTGTCCTACCGCAAATACAATAAATTCCATCTAAATATTCCAAATAAATATGAGACATGCTGTGTCTTACTAACATCTTGACACATTATTACTTTAATTTTTTTTTTAATTTCAAAAATGTTACCCTGATTCCAAGTTCTTCAGGTGTTTGAGATAAATCTCTCGCCGTCGTTACCATCTCGGCGTTTTCGTCAGAGAGACTTTAAACTCCGTGGTCACTCGCTGCCGTCAAAATTGATAAAATGCAGAGATGTGGCTTTTGCTCGTTGCTATCTGGAGTTCTGAGGAGAGCCATGTGTATTGGCAGTCGAAGAGGTAGTAGTGAATCATACTACCGGGAGCTGGGTGACCAAGACACGCTGGTAAACATTTTAACTTTAACTGTATTTAAACATCGCTTTATAAGTAGCAAGCATGTTCTGTTCATTCATTATTATTGTTTATTTCATTGTATGAACGTGTCGTGCATTTCTGGCCGTCAACATGTTTACCTGTCTTTAATTAATGTGTGTTATGATATGTACAGCGTAAACTCGTGGTACTTACTTATGTTAATTTATTAAACATGTGTATTTTTATCAGAGCTAATATTTTGACGAGCCAGAATGCATTATTATAAGTAAAAATCATAACATGTGTGAACTGTGAAGGCAAGTTTGATTGTGAGTGAACAAGGAGTGTTCTGTAGTGTTTATTCATAAGTAAGTTGTCTATGCTTTGTGTATAGTGAAAGTGGAGTTTCTCTTTATGTTTAATAATCACTGTTAATTGTTGAACTGTTAGCCTAACACATATACACTGTAGTATTTGAGTGGAAAAGTGTGTCTGGGATGAATTCTATGATTGCTATGGGAATGTGCTATTTACAGACATTATATTCATTCTCATTTATGTTTTAAATAGGTAGGAAACTAGGTACTTTCTTAATAAAGTATCTACTGTCACATGTAAGTTTGTCAAAACATTCTTGACAATCTTCAGATGTAGAGACAGTGAAGAAACCTTGTTTCTGTCAATGTACAATTAACATTATTATATACAGATATTGTACATAAAAAACAGTTTATTTGTCCAAAAGTGTATTTAATGCACTAAATGGGATTGAATCCTGTGTTTTACAGTAGGTACCAACTTAATTTAATATATATTAATTAATAACCACACTTTAAATATTGTATTTGTCATGAATCACAAACTGAGTTCATTACAGTAATTGTGCCTCATGGTAGGTACATATTAGTCTAAAGTTTTAAATAAATGATGGCACAATCTACTAAACAAACTAATATTATAAATAACAGAGAATGGTAACAATCAAGAATTATCTAAGACATTTCTACGCTGATTTTCTTCGGCTCTCTTATTTTCACATTCTCACTGCCATATCCCAAATAACTAACCTTCCACAGAATAATTAGAAATACAGATAATTAAATCTTACAATATGCACATTTGAAAATAGAACTGCAATGTATGTAGGCCTTGACTGCTTGTTAGTTTGCCAGGACACATAAAGTCATGTTAAAATGTATAATAACCGTATAATACAAGGTACAATTGTAATAATGGCGGTATATGTGAGGGTTAGTAACAAATCTGGTAACAATTAAGGTGCGTTGGAGTAAGACCGGACGGATTTTCGAATAGTTGCAAGGATGTTGCAAAAACTTTTTTTTCTCAATTTTGGTAAACACCACATTCTTGGGAAATGGTGGAAATCGATAATTATTAATCAGAGTATCATTTTCATATTATTTTATTTATTAAAACACAATAGTTTTTGTTTGGGAAGCCTGTAAAATCAGGAAAAAAAAATTCAGAGTTTAATGACGATCTGGCCGTCTTGGGGTAAGTTCGGACGACAATTTAATACTATTTCTATTGCTAGGAGCACAAAATATAAGAAAAGAATGTATGCAATCTTCCCTCTTCTTTTAAATGACATTAACAAAATCGTCATAATACTAAAAACAAAGATGTTCCAAATGATTCCCTTTTTTTTTGGTTTAAACTGTCCAATCTTACCCCACATACCAAATTTAGGAGATAATAAGGTTCTCAAAGTTTGTTTTATCCACAAGCATACTACCAAATAAATTTAGCGTGTGATAAAGCGTCTTATGAAATCGGAATACCTACTGTACGTTTTGTAGAGGGATGAAGTAGCAAAAAAGCAGTAGAAAAAAATATAGTGTAATAATAATAAATTAGGTATAGAAAAGTCACAAACACGGAATGATATAATTTAAAAATTTAACAAATGTCACATACAGTTCAGTATAATTAGGATAAGAATCCTAATAAAACTGTCTACGACAACGGTATTGAAAAAAAAATATAATTATAATTTTAATATTCATCAACATTTATTAAACAATTACCTATACAAATATAATTATATTATTCATCAACATTTTACCACCTTAAAGTATAAAAATCAAAACATGGAATGAAATAATATTAATACAAATTATATCAAAGAATTGACCGCTATCATGGTCGTTGTTCAGGTGCGGGCGCCGCCGGCCATTCGGCAACCTTTGGCTGCTGTTATGAGACTTCTGAACGCGGCGGGCGAGGGCGATGTGCGAAATGCGGGTCATGGAACTAAATAATAAAAGTTTGACAATCACTACCAATTTTGAAACAGGTTAAGTCCGGATATTTTTGTCCGATCTTCACTCGGGAGGGGTAACACCGGATTTCAGCCTATAGAGATAGTAGACATTTATGGATTAGTTTTATCGGGTTATCACTACTTAAAACTTAGTATTTGGGCAAAATATTACCAAAATAAGCAATACTTTAGCTAATATATGCAAATACAAATGACGGTGAAAGACCGGACGGACGTAAATTTTACAAAACTTACCTTGTTTCCTTTAACGGCGCGTAGTACACGTCCCAGTTGCCGGAGGGACTGGCGGTCACTGCAGGGCGGGGCGGAACAAAATGAAGTAGTACGCAATGTGACTATCATTAAAAAATATAGCCAAATAAATGAAATATTTGATTCCTACGTTCTTACCCCAGCGCCGATCTTACCCCAACGCACCTTACTTGGCTCAGTTTTAGTATTTGACATTATTAATGCTAAATATAGTTCTGAGTAAACAAGTTTAATAGAAAATGTATTTTTGGAGTCCATATGCGCAGACCTAGAGCGGTGACATTGATTTTCACAAGTTATGAATTTAATAGAAAATTGATACATTAAATTATATTTGAAATATGTTCTAAGACATATTTTACACAATAAAAAATTATTATTACAATTAATAAGAGTTAAATCCAAAATTTTAACAGCTGAAGTAATAAGATTTGTAATGGAATAGGCTAAACAAAGAAAATTAACTATAGTAAAAATCTACTATCAATTTGTTTTGTTATCAACCTAAATGCAGCATTTAAAACCAATTAAACATCTAAAAGTACATATAAAACACTTAATTACTAGAAATAATTTTTCTTAACTAAATATTAAAAAAATACATGAAAACTGACAATTTTATTGATAATTATTAACATAAAAACAGCATATTGTAAGTTTTAGACACATTGACCTATTTTGACTGATGATTGATGATCAACAAAATGCTTAGTGGCTGTCAAACTTGGTATTATATCTTTGAAACTTGGATGGCTGAAGGGAATTGCAAATCTTGTACAGGGAAATCATTTTAAATAATTTCTAGAAGATAATGTATAAAAAAACCATGTTTAGGCGTCTATTAATACTCATAATACATACAGGGTAGAGGCACTCTACTCCTAACTATAAAATAGTTGCACATCATAGCTAGTTATACCGACAAATGTACGGGATTTTCTCTAAAACTACTACATTTTTTATAATTTGTTCACAAAATAGTCTCTATCCAGATTATACCGTGAACTAATGAAACGAGAGCAAGTAAATGACGTACTAACAAAAACCTTCCCGTAATATTAAAAATATAAGTAAATGTAGATATAATTTATGATCGTTATTTTAATAACATCAGTCTAAGTGTTTATGTTGTATTTACTACACGCTGTTACTACGCGCATAACTGCTTCTAACGTAACCCCCCCCTCTCCTCATCTACTGCGTGCGCCTACGTCAAATTTTGGACGACTCATGACGTCAATGTTTTACTAAAGCACGTTAGGTACTTACAAGATTACATTCTACAAAACAGTAATTCACTCTAGCGTGTACCTACATATAAATAATAGAATCATTGATAATTACATAAAAGCAATTACTTACTTGGTTTGCATATGGAGGAAAATAGGCGTACCTACATTTAAGGTTAAATCATTTATTGGTCGCGTCTATAAAAATGGTTATTGTGTACGGACGACCGCATTTAAGTGTTGACACGTAGTTTCAGCTGGCCTAGTGGAATACAGAGTTTCAATAGTCTTAAGACGCTAGATTACTTACTGGTTTTGTTACCACTGATGTGTGGTCGGCAGTACTATGTAAACATCTATCATGTTTATGTAAATTAAATAATAAGGTCGCTTACACTAGTATTTGCATGCGGGTTTTCTTCTTTATTATTTAATTATGATATGCAATAATAAACGCAACATTTGCTTAAGATAAATATTGGGAAAATAAATTACTTTAACCGATTGTTAGTAAAATTTTCTTCACGCGGTTGGTAAAAGTAACAAAGTAACGTTATTTTTATGAAATGTGTGTTATACTTACATGTATCTACTTTTTGATCTGTATTAAGGATTTTTGAGGAGGTAGGCGCGGCGCTCGTCTGTCTGGAATCTTTTAATAAAACTTAAATTTCCGAGCTGGCTTCACTTGTTTTTGCATCGTAGACTCTTAAATATTTTATTGCCATCGTAGACAGAAGCCAGCTTCGCAAAAACTTTTTTAAATGAAGAAATGGTTAGAGATTTTCCCAAGCTCGCTTCGTCCGCTCCTGCAATCAACGTTTTCATAGTAAAATCAACGAGTAATTGGCGACCAGTGCAGCAGGCGTAGGCACTGTTTAAGATCTACTACTTGTTGGTCAAAATGATTAATAATTACCAGTCAATATAATTAATTAATCACATTAACCTACTGGGTCGGCTAGTATTAATAATAACCGGTAATTATTAATAAATTTTAATTAACCACACTAACCGTCACATCACGGTTGAACAGAAAATGTCAGGTAACGTGGAAAGAACCGTATTGTAAAATTACATTTATTGAAACGTTTAACTACTGATGACGTAAGCTAAAAGTGTATGGTATCATCCAACTTCCTCAAACGTCACATCTGGACGCAGTGGAATGATACCAAACGAATAACCAAACTGGGGCAGCGGGATAATAAATGATGAGCTATCTGTGTAGCTAGCTTGAATCCAAAACCTTGCAGCACTGCCGTCGGGAACGCGAGTTCAGATATACTTACCTACCTGACTTACAAGTTAAACAGTATAACCAGGCATTTAAAACAAAATTCGTTGCCCCATACTGAAGCTAGTCAATCCTCCAATCGGGACGTGTTATCCAGAATTTAGAATTGACTTGCCGTAACAGTTTTACCATTAGCGAAGTAGTCACAAAGATTTTATTCTTCGAACCGGGACATTGCCGACGATTGATGTCGATACAAGTTTTATTTAATGAAATCTGTAATATGTAAATCTTCCGCAAATAGTCAAAGCTCCTCCATATTATTGATACCTATTCAAACAAAACAACTCTCTAAAACGGTTACGTTTCTTAGAATTGTTTTCAAACAATCACCGGGAATTGAACCATGCTGTAAATTGTATCGGACCACATGCCCGTTATCGAGACAAATCGTCAGTAATACATCGTACTCACCTCATTTGTCTAGGTCCGATTTAAAGCACGAAGGGAGTCACTCAATTCTCCAATGTAACGAAGATAGACTTCAGTATTAATAATTTCGTTAAATATTGGTTACAAAGTCTAATCATGATGTTAAAGCGTGTTAAACAAAATTAAAAGCAAAGCCAAATTTTCAACCGACTTTTAAAAAAGAGGAGCTAATGCATTCGCTTGATTTTTATGCATGCACGATTTTTCCGAGATCACAGGGTCAATTTACTTAACTAATAGGTACGTAATCTTGTTTCATGTCTGATGTTTTTTTTATGGAACTAACTAACACTAGGACTTGTTTTTGAATGAGAGGCCTTCCTATTCTCACAAGTAATTGTTTAGTTGGTGGCTCAGAGCACTTTAAGCTCATCCGTTCCGTCGGAAGTCAACTGTTGTCATCAACATCCCCAGAAATTAACCTAATCTCACCGTTGGGTATTAGAAAACTCAAGATCGGACACCAACACGTTTCGTGTAAAATATTCAGCCATTCCTCGTTATTTTACAAACAGACAGTTAAAAACATTGAGAGAAGGGTTGGCAGGTGACGCCAAAGTTAAATCCAGTTTTAATTAACCTCAAACCCGGAAAAAAATTGATAATATTTGTAGAACCGAGCCCACATCTACATTAAAACGCCTGAAATTTAATGTTCAGTAATATAACACGCACCTCACGGTTTATTCCGGATGCAGTTCATTGGGAGTCGGTTATTGGTAAATCCGGCTTGCGTATTTCCTAAGCCGTATAGATTTCTTCTTCGAGTTGCAATTTAATCAAGAATTTTGCAAGTTTTGGTTAGCCATATTGTTGTTTTAGTGCCAAAATACTTTAGAGGACATTAAAAACGCCACTCATACCGCGATAAACGTGCCAGTACTGGGCCGAGGAACAGTAAGAAAAGAAAAACGATTAAATTAAACTATCGACTCTAAAAGAAGAAGAGAACGTAGAACACAGTTGTAACATTAATTGTCCTTCCTATCTTCGTTCAAAAAGTTCGTCAACAGGTATACATGAAATCGATAAACATGATACAGGTCATCAAGCAATTTTGCTATCCTAAAAAAACGTATTGATTTCGTCACTTCGTAGCTTGTGTTGGTTCCACTTATGTTTAACGCCATGACAAAATTTTCTCATTGTGGCATTAGTCGTTGTTTGACATAGCACGAGATAAATGTAAAGAAAATTGTCGGGAAGATCCATTGAGAAGTTATTACTTTCACAAAATGACGTCTGGAGAACACTCAAAGTGAATTTCTCGTAGGTAATCTCATTCGACCTAGACACCTCAAATTGCAATCGGATATTTCGTTCGGTTAGGTTGTACGATACGAATCCCTCCTCTACCTCTCCGCCTGTCAACTTGCAAGTTGTGTTAGTCAAGCCATAGTCGGGTTAAAAAGAAGAGTAACGTAAGAAGAGATGTAGCTGCCTACCTGAATAAAGTCAGGTGTCAAAATGAGTGTCAGCTTGGACCAAACAGAACAATAATTGAAATATATTATATTTGAAGCGTTTCAGTTTTCATATTTTCCAATGAGTATTTAAAAGAGTTCTTTAATATTTAAAAATCATATAAGTAAGCGATAACCGCGTCTAATAACAGTTATATTATTGTCCATGGTATCCCTGTAACTATCAACCGAGTCCCACGAGATTAAATAAAACAATAAGTAAGTACGTATATCTAAAACGTCTCCAAGACTAATTTATATGTAGATTTGTAATTAATTTATTGATTGCCGCTCTGTCATCTAAGACCTACCTCAACATAACATTATCACTATTGTGCCATATTTATCGCTGACTTGTTTTCGCTTGACAAACAAAGTATTGTTTTGATTTAAAGTTCGCTTCACCTTCTAATTGATATAAATTGCGCAACAAAATAATGCTTGTGTTAAATAAAAGATCTTGTTTAATTTTAAATACGATATTATGACGACAATTATTATTAGAAGTATTTGCAGTGTCATTAGATATCAAATAAAAAATAAAATGAATCTCATTTGGTGAATTTGGGCGAAGTAAGCTTGAGGTGAACTGTTAATCCCTAGCTCCAGGTGGTATGACAGCTTGCTTTAAGCCCAACCCGCCTCGTGAAATTTTTGCGCATTAGCACTGTTGGTTATGAACAGTTTCTGGACATATACGAGACGTTTGATGACGTTGGGTTTTATTTCGAGGTTTTGTATTGATGCATCTTTAGTTACTTATAATGACATAAAATTGGTTGCTGTATAGATACAAATAAAGTCTTTTGCTATAGCTTAGCTCTTATATAACGTTTTAATCCGATTTGCATTCAAACAAGGCGCTACTTCAACTAATTGGTATCTACCACTTAAAAGCATCAAGTATTCGAAAACATAATATTATACTAACGTTGGTGGATCCTTTGTGAAGGGGTTCTATATTCATACCGTTGACTGCTCTCGTTTCCGCAGCTCAGTCCGCTTTATTCGTTCTGTACCGTTTTCCCATGCAATCCGATTCTTATTTAAGTAAATTCAAAACCAGAGATCTCTCTTATGTTGTTAAAGCTTCTTTTAATATTATACTTGTGCTTCGTGCTTGTTTATGTGCCGCAAAGTACGACGTACATAATTACTGGCTTTTGCGTGCGATTTCGACGACGCAGACGAAGTAACGGATTAAAATGTGGCTGTCCTTATTCAGATCTTAAGCTACCTGTATGTCGAATTTCAATACGTTCTATTCAGTGGTTTTGCTGTGATGAGGTAACTAACAAGTAGATAGACAGAGTTACTTTCGTTGTTATTTAGGATTATAATGTTAGTATTTTGTGGCAAAAAGAGCTAAAGTAGCCCAATCTTCAGTTATTATTGAAGTTTTACTCGCAGCTACTGCAGTTTGAACGTCAGATGAACAATCGGATGCAAAACCCATTCCCAACGGACCTCGAAACTTGCATGATGCCTGAAACTCTTAAATTATATTTTATTTAAAATTTTCTTACCGTCCATTGAATCTAGAACGTTCAAACCATTTCCTTTCGACTACCTGAAGGAAGTGAAATGAAAATGAAATGTGTGATGTAATGAAATTGATGAATACTGACATGTCTCGGAGATGCCTATTTCCGACCCCCCGAGATTTCAATAGGTGTGCAGTGCATGCGCGGGTGTTGGCCGCCTTGTATCAGTTTGTATCCTGACGTGGTGCAAGCTAACTTCATTTCCGTAGTTCAGAAGCTGAAAATAGGCTGAACTGTTGGTATTTTACTGAAAAGGTCACAAGCAGGATGTTAGACTAATTTAATTTTGCCGATATTAGGTGCAACTAGTTTCTTTGGCAGAATGAACGCAATATTAGAGTAGATAGTGTACAGGTTACATCCGGAGTTGTTTACTACATGGACTTTGTAGAAACTAGAACTACGAGTAATTTTCGTGCGTTTAAGCGTTTTTGCCATACTTATTACTGAACTAATATGTAACAGATCATGTTAAGGACCCATTTATTAATGTTAATTACAATCGTGGTGCTTTTAGATCTAGGCTTCTTCTAATTGTAAACACCCCTTTATGCCTATTGGCCTAGTTCTGTTTTGTCTTCAGCTTGTTTGGAGGGAAATAGAAATTATGTTTCTTCTTACTCCTTCTCTGTTTTTTTACAGATTACTTTCGTTACGGGATCCAAGACAGTTGAATTGTTTCCCCAGGACTCGTCGAGCTTCATTGTCTATTCTAGCTTTTAGTGGTCTAGGAAAAGAGGGATCGGCGGGTCACAATAAAAAAAAATTGATGCAACTACAATAAGGCGATTGGCGTTATAGCTACCTTCGAAGATTTTTTGTTTGTTTGTTAGGTCACGTTCTGATGTAGTGCTGTCTCACCTAATGAAGAAAGTAGTTGATGATGATGCGCTTTTGTCTAGAAATAGGTATTGTTCATTGGTTGACTTGAAGTTATTCAGGGCTTTTGGAAAACTTAGACTCTGGCAAAATTCCACTTCTTAGCTGTACTTACACACAATTAATGAATTCCGAAAATGTTTTGTGCGTATGATTGGTACTTCATGAAGCTGTGATCCATCACTGTCAGTCTAATAGTCCGCTGGCAGTCAAGTCTAACACTTGACTTGCGTTTGAGTTCGAAAGTCACCAATTTGCCTGCAAGCCTGGTGATCAATGGTCGTGCCTTCTCTGTATGAGAAGAGTCTTTTGCCCTGCAGTCGGACAATAATAGGCTGGAATAATTATTATTATTTAAAAGCGCACTCTATATAGTGTATGCGATAAATCGATAGGCTGGTAGGTAATATGATTATTTTTACTTGCAAATGAAGCAGAAAATAATCTTATTATGAACGCAATATTAATTAAAGGAACTGCATCGACAGCGCGCTCCAAAAAAATTGTTTACTCATATTTTTTTAATACCTAAGTAATCAAAGTTGATGAAATTTTATAGATAGAATAACGGCACTAATGGTTTAGGCTTGTGTTTAGTCGGTTTTTAGCGTAATTTCTAAATGATACGAAACTCAGAAACTTGTATATTCTAGTAGCTATATTATTTCTGTTGTATATTGTGTGTCCTATTAGTGCATAACGTTAGTCCTGTCTTTCTGCCGAAATAAGACTCTATAAGTTCCAGTAGATATGTGAAAGCGGAAAATAAGATTTTTAAGTTACTGTGTAGGTATCATACAAGACGATTCGCGGCCGAAAATAAATATTCCGAACATTTTTTATTGTTTGGTACTGAACGTTTTTCGTGAATGAAAACACAATTCCTCAACGTAAAATGAGTTCAAACACTAACATTTAACAAGTATTACTATTTTTTAACCCCTTTCTCTTAATAAGTAATAATTAACCTAAACAATAAACTTATAAATAATAATAAAACTACAAAGTATGTACAATTTAAAACGAAGAAAGGAAGAAGTTTATAGGGCATCAAAAATCTCGTCTGCATCGCTGTCAATGAGGCAAATGGCCAAAGGGCTCGCAGTATTGCCACGTTGCATGGCAATTCTATGGCCCAAGAAAAGGTCAGCCTTCTCCTCACGGAAAGAGTCGAACATAACTGACATTACTAAGTAAATAACATTATTTTCAAGACGTAAAATAACAAAATAACCTAAACATTGTTTTATGGGAACGGTCCAAAAATGAAACAATGAACAGCATTGTTAAAGTAGTACATAGGGAAACCGCACGTCGCCATGTAGGGCATTACTAACATATATTTATACAAGTACATTGATAAATACCGAACATTCTCCTTATTGAACTTTATCCAACTATTATGCCTTCTACGTTCTGACCGTTCATTGTAATGTTGGCTATGTAAACTCTGAGCAGATTTTTTCCAATTGCCACTTATTTTTACCTTATTTAATTTAAAATAATATAAAAGTGAATCCCTATTTCCCTTGGTCACGGCATCACGTGTCATCTCGTGACCCAGGGAAATAGCTGGAATGGCCGGACCAATTGCACTAATTCTTTTCTGTTGTGTTTCTTATTGTAAGGAGAAGGTTCTTTTGAAAGAAAAATAAATGGCGATAAGAATTTCGCTGCGTCCGCTTGTTTAAAATAAAAAGAATTGGAGAAACTAACATTTGAGATGTCATGTCAGATACCCACGTATCTTAAAACTTTGGGAATATTTAAAAGATACCTCTGTCTAACGCGAGATAAATAATAATTTACGTAAACTTTTCTCTCTGCTACCCTTTACCCCAGGGCATAGGCTTCCCTTTCCTTCCATTTTCCTCGGTGTTGTGCCTCATTTCACCAATTCATGGAGAAACCATCCAAGGCGTCTCACCACCTTCTCCTCGTTCTGTTGCGACCACATCTAACTGTGCTAGAGCTCCAGTCTTGTGCTACGCGGGCGCGCCACTTACAGTCCGACGGACATAGCCCACGAAATATGCTACAATAAAGTTTTTTTTTCTTTAATCGGATTTAGTTAATTTCCCTATATTTCTAAAAACATAACCGCGGTGACTAACATATAAATATTATAATTATGAAAATGTAAATTACCTTTTTCAATGTTGGTATATTGATTCGAATTTTAAGGAAATACCTAAAATAAAGACGTTGTTTTTATTACTTAAGTATGATTCTCCGAAAAAAAGAGAAAAAGTAAAAAAAAGGCATTGTCCAAGACAAGTTTGAATTACGAACTACAAACAATATATATATTTTTCCGTGTTCTTACTGCAACGGGTTAAAGAGAAAAACGGAGATCAGAAATTCTCAACTATCGGGAATCTAGTTATAGATAAGTTCGAACATCGTCTCTGTTCGTACCAACATGTTACATGGCAGTTTCATCTTAAACTTTATGTAGCTACCCTAACCGGACCAGCAACAAGAAAAAGCTCTAAGAGGATCATATCTCAATTTATTTCCATATTGGCTTCGGAGGCACGAATTCTGGGAAATTGATGGAATCAACTACGTATGTAATCTGTATTCAGAACCTATATTGCGTAAAAGAAACGAACATTGTCGAGCGTTGGTCATGAAAAACATTACTGAATTTTCCATGTGCTTGACGATATCTACTACAGACTGGCGCCTGAAAAATATCAGAAAATACATTTCAAAAGATTGATTTTCTTTTAAATTAATGCCCAAAGATTTAACAAAACCTCGTAAACTCTGCTCATCCATTTCAAATAATTTATCAGTGCGTCTGCATCACACAGACAAAAGCCGTGTTGTTCTCTTATCGCAACCATGAGACTGTATGTCTCCACTTTTATCAGATGCTGTCTAGTCTACAGTGCATGTATTATCCACCATTATATGCCACAACAATGTGGCGAAGTAAGATATTCTAAAATAATAATCAAGATAAAATTTTGACACGTGTATTCAGAGCTAAAATTAATATTTATTTTTAATATATTATACAATATTTATTTTCTGAGAACACAAGATGAGCAGTCAAGTAGCTGTCCTCTAATAAAAAGCAGATATTTTCTATTTATTAGTACAGTTCGTCGTCTGTGATTTAATCCTACGCACAACTTATGCCGTCTAAAAATAATTTTGATGAATGAATATTGCGTTTCTAAATCGTTTCGCTTTCAACTGATTTTAATTCTAACATCTGAATATTTTCGAATCGCCTTTGTGTTTGTCATACACAATTGCGTCAGTGATTTTTTTTTAATTTGAGGCAGGAGACGGACTTCATATACCTACACTAAAAACTCGATTCTCTCTAGCAAGGAAAATTTTTATTGAATTGCAGTTCCTTTAAATCCCTTCAAACAAATGTCGAAACTAATTGAAGTGGACATGGGACATCGCAAACCAATTTCGCATTGAACTATATTGAATTCCTTACTCCCTTTTCCATTCACTGTATTCAATAACTGGTTGAAAGTATAACACGCTTAATATCAAATATTGAAGCTGATCACATTCAAGGCTCTGAGATTTGTATACCGTTCCTTTAAAAAGGGGAAGGGGAAATTATCCTAACCGCCTGCGGCGGCACGATACATAGCTAGTGCTGGTTCAATTGCCTGTCTGCACGTCTACTTTATTTATTTTACATTTACATCTATCCACTTTTTACAAAAACCGCTAAGTATTAATCCAATAAATAGACAATGCATCCACTCTTTTTGAATATCAGACAAGGGTAGCCTAGCAACTACCTATTTATTAAAAAGGGTTAAAATATGTTTGTGAGGTTATATTATATTCAGTATAAAAGTAAAAGGAATTATTGACGAAGGACCAGCGGGGTTTTAGTTCTAAGTGGACTGATGCTGGGTCCCTAAACAGCGTTCTGTTTCTATTGACAATTATAGCGCTTAGGGGTGCTTTTTAAACGATTTTAGCTTTGGTCAATATATTTTTCGGAAAAAAACACGTTATGTTTCGTGTGATGTTACAATGATTGCCTGATATACCCACATAAGACTTTTTTGGACAACGCCCCTATGTGTCGGTTTCTTAATTGTATGATCTTGCATAATAAAATTTCCGGTAAATAAACCGCTGTGTATTTTATGAAAGTCGCTGCTTTGCTGATTATTTAATTTAACTTTTCTCGGCGTCTCGAGCTCTTTGCCAGCTCTGTTGGTCGCCGCCGAACTCTATTAGCTGTAAAATGAAAGACTCTTTACCGGTAACGGAAAATATTTTCATAAAATATCCTACTAATAATATTATAAATGTGAAAGTTTGTGAAAATGTTTAGATGTTTATGTTTATTACTCAATCACGCGTAAACCATTGAACAGATTCGGATGAAAATAGGCACATAGATTAACCGTTTCCTGGATTAACACAGGATGCTTTTTATCCCGCTAATGTGTTCGATTTACTTTACGGAAAGTTACTTTTTACGCGGGCAAAAGCTAGTAAAGTATAATTCAATATTAACGTTTATGCTTAAAGGTACCTCAAACTGACTTTGAAGTCCAAAATTTGCGAAATTTTTTCTTAAGGAAGCTCAAATTCGCTCTACGTTACCTTTGAAATTCTTTTTCTAAAATGTTCTCAATTAACTCTTTAGGCTTATGTATTTTGCGAATTATATATCGAGTTTCGATAAAATCAATTCATGATTTTGGACTTGAAAGTTTGTATGAGATTCTGAGTTGCGTAGCTTTTCGATGGCTGTTTAATAAAGCTGCCTTTAATCCGGGTTTTCTCCAAATTTGTCCTAGTATATCCGGGCGCCCGGTGTTGGTTGAAAGATAAGCAATAAATAAAAAAATATATATAAACGATTTTTATGAGTAAACGTTTTACTCGTATAATTTTCAGAAAATGATCCAACAGTTCAAATTAATTAACGTAATTTTTTGTTACCGTTTGTCAGATGATATACTCTAGTATTGCTCAGTATTGTTTTACTACAAAATTATTTAGGTACATAGTTACGGTTTGGGTGGTTCAGCGCCATAATCCAAATATGAAATATTGAGTTTTAGAGTGGATACCTACTGTTATGTTTATATACAGTATTGTGTAGGTACATGTAGTGGTAAAAGCTCGCATATTGGTAAATCTTAGGTTTGACTTTTATTTATACATATACTTAGTGTTAGCAACATGAATTGGTAAATCGAAGAATTGAATTAAAAAAAGTTCTCTAAAAAAAAAATTTGGCTAATATTAGTTATAGAACCGTGGGTATAATATATATTTATATTATTTTCTATACTTTTTTCAACATTTGCCGTGTGTTTGCCGTAAAACCACAAGGGAAATGATTATAACATACATATGAACGTAGATGAGGCGAAACGAGTAGGTATGTAAGGATCGTAGCAGGTGGCCTTCTGTAGTTTCTGCCTTCCTTCATGGGAAAAAGGCGTGAGTTTATTGGTAATTTTTTCAAGTCTCAATCTCAAGTATCAAGTTTTAAAAATATACCTATATAGATAAAAGTTTTGTGGGTGTTTCAAACCCTTAATGATCCTCCCTGGCTTCGTTCGCATTTTTTCTCTTCTAAGGGATAAATACTTGTACAACAAAATAAAACAAACTCATCAGTTGCAGTATTATAACTTTATTTGCTCATAAAATCAGCTTTATGTATGTATGTATGTATAACAGTAAAATTCAAACTATTAGGTAGGACTTGGTAAATTTTGGCTTTTACCGAAAACTTAAAATTTACCTACGCCTAAGGTTTTACAGTAACATACACACTTACCTATAACTACGTTTTATTTAAAATATTCTCAAGTTTCAACTCAGTCAAGGTTTGTAGCCATAACGTACCGATGTAATAATAAACAAAGGGGATTCTCATTAAATGGTAATTTATTCGCAACTATTATATACCAATGCCTGTTTTTGGGTCTAGAATATCTGCACTATGGACACCTACAGTAGGTACTTCTAGTATGGCTATTTAATATTGTAACAAAAGACAATCGTGCTTTATTATCGTCAATCTTTGTAGAACACACTTGCGTATGTACCTTTCAATTAAATGCAATAATGTTCCTGCATTTTATGTGTACCTGGTTTTTAGAAAGTTACAATTGGGTATTTGAAACCATTAATCAATAATTACAAAACATAACTCCTTAAAAAAACACAGTGATTTAGCTCTAAAATCGTAATTAATTTTTAATTCACTATAAAATAAAAATTTTTGTTGCTTTAATATCAATAAATTGTCAGTAATTTGAGTTGGCAAAAATGTGACGTCGTGTGACTCTTGCGTACTAAATCTATGGGGGAATCGCGTTTTGACAGCTCATAAAAAGTATGTCAATTGATTGGTGGTGTCAAATTTTGACGGGCCTGTTGGTCTAGTGGTTAGCGGCCCTGACTGCTAAGCCGGAGGTCGTGGGTTCGATTCCCACCCAGGACAAACTTTGTGTGATGAGCATGATTGTTAGTTCTGTGTCTGGGTGTGATTTATCTATAATATGTATGTATTTATAAATTATATAAGTATGTATATCAGTAGTCTGGTTACCATAACACGAGCTCTCTCATTTCATTTCATTTCTGCTTAGCTTGGGATCAGATAGCCGTGTGTGAGTTGTCCCAAGATATTTATTATTATTATAAATACCTAATTGGTGACGATGTACTCTAGAACTAAAGATGGCTGTCATTAACACTTTTTTCTTTCTTTGCAGAAAATCGAAGATAAGTCTTCCGATCTTTCAGACGATGCCGAGGAAGAGACCAGTAAGTATTGTCATTATTCAATCACAGCTCACATTAAACATACTAAAGATTTCACAAGAAACACATCTTCTTAGTTTTTTTGACACAGGCAATTTGTGGATTGTCGAACATTCCGTGTCTACTCGGGGGATGAGACCCCATTAACTAAGTCTAATTCCATTAGTTTACTGTTTTGGCTGAATAGCTAATGTGGGGGTGGGGAGGGGAGTTTAGTGTGATAGGTACTATCAGTATCGAAACTTAAGAAATGCTGTCAACAAGAAAAAAAACCAGTTAGTAAAAGTTCCTGTTGATTTTATACAGGAAGACGTTTTTATCAGTTTCCAAATTTTAATATTATGATCTTTATTGCATAAAATAATATAACCTGGCCCTGCCCGGATAGGCGCGCGAGTCGAGTCAGAGTTCGACGCGGCGCATAATGTCAACAAACATTTACTTTATTAGAACAAATACGTGATGCTAAAAAAAAATACGTATGTTATTATTTTCAAAAAGATCATAATATTAAAATTTGGAACCTGATAAAAAAGTCTTCCTGCATAAAAACCGCTGCATAAATGTGGACACTTTTTTGTTACCGACATAGGACACTATGCGGTTGCTGTACCGCTTGCTACAGGACACTTTCGGTACTTGTTTTCTAAACATCCCGTCAGTGTCCCGTGCGACGCAGGGCTCGCGGAACAACAACTTTTGCCGGTTTGGAAAATTGTATTGTTGCTTTTCAAACTTTTCAGTGTTCAGTTTCTGACACGAAACTCTTTTGTGATTGGTGTGTGTCAAGTGGAAGTAATGGGTAACCACAGTGGGCGTGTATGAGTGAGTCGTTTCTATACAAAGCTGTTCAGATAAGGATGTTTAAAAAAAAAAATTGAAATTTCACTTTATGGGCTTTCCAAAACACCACCATGCGTGCTGCTGGTTGCCGGTTGCTTGTGACATAAGACATTAAAGTGTCGAAATTTGTGCAGCGCCTGAAAGCGTGTTAGATGGTGCGATTTTCAGAGTCTCGGCGCTCTCTGCCAACATTCAGTACAAAACATCGATCACCCTAGTAATGGGCTATTGATACCACCATGCGCTAATTGTTGCGAGTTACGAGTTCTCACAAGGTTTTCATACAAAATGCCACCAACCATAGTTTACGCAGTCTTGTCAAAATTAATCACTAAAACTTTGTTTTCTGTGTTTAGGTACTGCATAATATTGTACACTTATGAAATTCTTCTTTTCTTCTATTACAATACTAGGTAAATAAATAATAAGAAGTGAATTATGGTCCAAATCATGATTACAATAGAAAAGTGTTAGGTGTCTTCAACTTATTATAGATACTGTTATCAGCGTAAGAGTCCCATGGCACACAGCGTGCTAATCATTTAATTAACCTGTTGATTCATAAACCTATACAAATGATAGATTTAACTTAATCGTCATCATACACAGCCTCAACCGCCATCATTCAATCACCAACCTCTGACACGTTTCTTCTTACTTGAAAATGATAATTTACCAACAAAGCATACGCATCGTAAATTTGCATTTACAAGATGCAATTGACGACACTGCCCACGGTTTACCAATTATTTACAAAATGGTTTAAAATGAAGTTAACTGATATTCTATTTGCATTTGATGCATTGCCAGGGAGCAAATTTATGCACCTTTGACTCGCATTCAGCCATAATCGTTATTAATTTCTGTAATTTCATAAGATCGTAAGTGCATTCGACTGAAGTGTGTTTTGCGTCATAATTCTAAATGAAATATCGTTGCGTTGGGTCATGCATGGTTCAATTCAATTGACCGAACAATTTATTTATTGATCGTTGTATGGCATAATTATTAGATCGCGCAGATGGGTTTCGATGTAAAACGATTGAAGTCGTAATTCGATCGAATGTTGAATTGTGTGGAGACGGATCTTTAACATTTTTAGTGCCGGTTTTGCACATAAGTAAAATTTAGGTAGGTAATGTTAAAAAATGCGTGTTAATTTTCCAGTTTCAACACCGTAACGCATTTTATGATACCTATGGTATGCGGATAATTCGTTACACATAGTCAGAATTATTTATTTCTATTATGAGACTAATATCGACCATGTCTTATTTGTGTAGAATAAGAAAATAATTACATACTGATGAATGATATGTGAACGCCAATTCAAAAAAATCTCTTCAATAATCAATGTCAAAAATTTAAGATAAATAAGAGGCATTTTTGAACGTTTGAGACTGGTCCAGGGGCGTATCCACCGCCGTATCTGCCGTATTAAAGATATACGAGACCTGTACGGGCCCCGAACCCATGTAAGCAAAAATTCTAAATATTATCCACTATCTCACTCAAACTCCTAGGCCGTACGTTAAACTACTCGGGAAAGAATAAAAATATGTTCTAATGCAAAAAATATTTACCCTCTTTGAGTTGCGCCGCAAGTTGGTAGAAGGTACTTAGGGCTTAGCAAATTTTGATACAGGGCACGTTTAGGACAAGCTACACGGATGGACCATTCCTAAAAGTTAGTAGATATTGCCCCACTGTAGATAAGCTACATTTTCCGAATATTGTTAACACCATTATGTAAGCCAATAAACACTCAATGTCCGGATACTGGGCAATTTGCTAAAATACAAAATAGGGTCACCCGGTGCATTTTCCAGATACGAATAATGAAGGATCACCTTACCTAATTAATAACGTTAATCAGTTAACGCAGACCGGTCACAGTGTTGCTATAACTAAATTAAACCGCGCTAGCGTATCACCTTTGGCACCATATGTTGCTAGGGATTTGAGCTAGAATAAATTCATTTAGAAACAGGGACACATATTTTTCTATAATTTTTGTATGCTAGTCGTAAATTTATCCAGTTGACATCCCGTCACCACGCCATATTAAGACGTACGACAATATTAACATAATAACATCACGCCTGTAATCCCCGAAGGGTAAGGCAGATGTGTACCCATAAGTACACTCACATTTCGCCATGTTTAAGTCCCATGTAATAGGAGGCGAGCTTATCGCCATCAACCGGGTACAAATCCAGACCGAGAAATTTCTGATGGAAAAACCCAACAACACTTTGCCCGATCTGGGAATCGAACCCAAGACCTCATGCTCAGCAGTCGCGCTTTGCGACCACTAGACCAACGAGGCAGTCAATCTTACTATACTATTATAAAAGCGAAAGTTTGGATGGATGATTTGTTAATCAATCTCGCCAGAACAACTGAAAGGATCTGGACGAAACTAGGCTCAAAGATAGATTATAGTCTGGAATAGTATATACCCTACTTTTTGTCCCGTTCCCGTGGGATATCAATTTTGACGCGGACAAAGTCGCTGACAGATCAGCCTCTTATAATATGAGAGTTTTGTTTTGTTTAGATAACTATAGTTCTAGTTTCAATACAATAATTCGTGACGTGTAACAAAACATGTCATCGCGATGTAGGTATGTAAAGACGTATACACACGACACGTTAGCGCTTCGCGTCCTCTGTTCTAACTTTATCTACTACTTGCTGGTTGGGTTTACCTAATTGGACATTTCGCTCGCATCCACACTGTTAGACAAGTTTGTATGCCAATTATACTTAATTTTCAAAACGGCCACAACTACACTACGAATGGTCGGTCTTAAGAACTTAACTGGTATTACTGTGACGAATAAATGCAGGAAATTATTTATTAAATAATGCATGGCAAAACCAGGATGTTTTCCGGTCATTCAAGTAATTATTGTGTTATCACGTTACTCTGTCAATTTGATCGAAATAAAGAAAATTTTATTTCCGTATAAAAAACACAAACTTAAATATAGATAGGTACTAATGACTTCGTCTGTCGATAGAGAAATTAAAAGTACTAATTTAATATCTGACTAGGTATCTCGTTGGTGCGCGAATGCTGAGCACGAGGTCTTAGGTTCGAGATTCAGGGCCAAGTGTTATTGGGTTTTTCTATCAGGAATTTCTTAGTAGCAGCCTCGGGGATTGCAGACGTGATGTTATGTTAGCAATTTAGCACGGGTTAGGCGTTGCCTAAAATTTTATGAAAGAAATGCTCTTATTCTTTGTTTTTGGCATTATCTGGTAGATTTTTATAAAAAATTGCTCGTTCATACGAAATATTATTCTTCCCGTAATTGGTTCTGATTAGGGTGAGTTCAAGTTTATTTCTGGCATGACATGGACTGGGTTAATTTTATATTTAAATTATCTAATAATATTCTCCAGATAGATTTCGACCATGAGACCAACCGGTCAATCCACGGCTGACTTGCCAGTATGGCAGAACAATAGAAAATCAATTGTGTGTCATTACGCGGGACTTGAGTAATTAAACTATCACCTACATATTAACGATAGGAACGTCTTGTTATTGTTACTCGGGGCAAGTCGGGTTCGTAACGAATCGTACTAAATTGTTCGTACGGCAGTAGCGATTTTATTTGTCCAGCAGAGTGCAATGGAATTATTACCGAGTAGTCATGCGTTGAGAATTTCTTTTTAGTTTTATTCAGTCCAGGTTTCAGCGGTGGTTGCTAACCGCCATCATACCACAACAACTAGAGTTAAAATAAAACCAGTAGTTAGGTAGTTAATAACGCATTAGACAGATAAAAAAAACACTTTATATTAAATTATAGGGTGTATTTTAAATACACTATGAAGTCTTCATAAAGTACCCGTAGGTACTTTGGTTTGGTTGTGTATAATATTTTGGATATTATCATAGAAATCTCGATGCTTTGATATCTCGACACATTATAGATTTCAGTAGATTGTAGTCTGTAGAAGTATGGGCGGGTAACGGGTTGTCTATTGTGCCTATACTATCCTATTTATAATATAGTCTGTAACATCCTACTTAATTCCTGAAGAATTTGTTCATTTGTTTGAACGCAATAATCTCCGGAACTACTCGTCCAATTCTAAAAAATATTTCTCCTATAGGGAGCTAGGTTATCTCAGATGCTATAAGGATATATTTTAGTATAAAAAAGATTAACAATTTCTAAGAAAATTCATGTGGACGAAGTGTTAGTGCAAAAGCAAATAATGATGTAATTGAAGCCACAGCTTGGCCAATAAATAAATAAATTGAAGCTTCACTGCAGTGATTAGGTCAGAGCTGACTGAGTCCTGAACGTTTTGAACGAGATAAGATTTTTCTTAGAAGATTTATTTAATCAATCGTTACAGCACCTGCTTCGCTTTATTAAATAAATCTACTCTTATGAAAAATCTCATAAAAGGTGCATCGATTAGGTAATCGATGCACATTATTATTATTTTATCACTAGCTACCCGTCCCGGCTTCGCACGGGTGCAATATAGATACATAGAGCTTCTTCATAACACTCTATCTATTAAAAAAAAACCGCATCAAAATTCGTTGCACAGTTTTAAATATCTAAGCATACATAGGGACAAACAGACGAAAGTGACTTTGTTTTATACTATGTAGTTAAGTCCCGTGTTATTTGCACATGCAATCATGGGAAAAGGTCGTCTAAAATTATTTAATTTGAGTAATTATTTAAGCTAATATTTGATTTACTTAGGAGGTTACCGTTCGGCCAAGCAAAAGTCCAAGTCTTGAATAAATCAGGCATCGGAACTTTGACCTATTATATCTCTGTAACCCGAAGATACCCAAGTATGGTACAAAATAAAAAAAAATCGCAATAGGAAGAACAATTGCGGCTTCTTTAGAACGCTTGCACACGCTAAGAAATTTCACCGTGTCTGTTGCAGAAACGACCAATTCGACATGGTACAGCTCAAACTCACTACACCTAAATTCACAGAGGTACATTTTTACAGAATATACACTCCAGATACACTACAAATCGCTACAAATGAATAAAATTGAAGTGTCCGTTTGTAATATCAAAATAACTTAATGCACATGAACACATACTTAAGCGGTATTTATACGAAAAACACATTTGTTTTTCATTTTTCTCTACCAGTTTGTTCCGGCTAATCTCCGAAACGGCTAGGTCGATTTTGACGAGACTTTCGCTAGCAGAAGAGGTAATTTAACATTCTTTGATTTTAATAAATGAATTAAGGTTCCGCGTTAATACCACCTTAAAACCACCTTTCACGCAAACGAATTTGCTTGAAAAATAAATTGGCCTGATTAAATCAAAATAATAATCACACTTGACGTAGGAATCAACTATTACCTGCTTTTTGAATAGCCTAGGTGTTATAGGTATTAAACGTTATCACTACTTTTACTCTATAAAAGATAATCGTCTCATAAATAGTTAAACAAAACTCACCCCAAGTATATTAATTTACTTGCAACGAGCGCTTATCTGTGACCTGCTCTTAGAAGGTCGCGTCATGTGTTACTCATTAGTACGTAGAGGGTACCTATAAATTACGCCAAAAGTGTCCTAATTACTTGTTCAAAATACTCGTTATCTATTTGTTCCGTGTCGTTTTTTCCTAATTTTACGATATTAAGTAGGTATATACGGTACTTTAAAGGTAGGATAGAATTGCGTCTAGCAATTTATTCGAATAAATTCCTTCGTGTAATGTTACTCGAATCCTTGTTGGCGTCGACGTAATATTTTTCTCAGGTATAGTACTTTTGTTTAGTCAGAGAGAAGCGGAACCCGGCTTCTTTAGTTTTCATCTCCATTTACATGTTCCTTCTTTTTTTATGTTTGTCCTGACAGACTTAATGAGAGTTGAGTCTTATTTCGTTCAATACCTTGAGTATTTTGTATACTTAGTTAGTTAGTTACTTTATTGCTTAGCAATACCTAAGGAAACTGAGACTATCACCTTGAAGTCAGCCCTTTTTTAGGGTTCTGTATTTCAGTCGGCAATAACAAAACTCTTAAAGGATCACTTTATTTTCTATCGGTCCGTCTGCTCGTCTGTCAAGACCTTTTTTTTTAGGTAGGTACGCTTGGATACCTCCAAGCTGGAATAATTATCAAATACTCAGGAAACACATAGGTGACTTCTCATTAACATAGTAGAATCAAGAAATTTGGCAAAAAGCAATGCCATGTAGCACAAGTAAAAGAAAAAATTCCGACGAGTACTTTTTGTGCGATTATTTTTTGTATTATTTACTGTTAAATATTGTATGGTGGGTACAGAACCCATCGCGTGAGACTCCGACCCGCACTTGGCCGGTTTTTTGTTCTGTATAGAATCTTATATTACTTCACACGTGACATGGGAGCTAAGTGCATAGAATAGCAATGACACTAGACACTGTGCAAAGTCGTAGAATAAAATAAATGAATGTTACTTAGCACACGATGTTATGGATTATTACTGTCACTGTTGCATAACTGTCATACTACAAGTGTAAGACAGAGATGGGAACATGAAGTAAGGCAAAGTAAGAACTAAGTAATGTTTATTTTTCTCAGAATTTCTTACAAACAAGTGTTGTGAACTCTGTACAATTTGATTCCTACCGATTTCCCGACTCTCGTTAGCCATAGATGCGACAAAGCTGTCTATTTCCGCGAATTTGGTTGAACTAATACCACTATCTACATGAACCTAAGGTACAATGTCTCAGAAATCTGAAACCAGTCTCTTTAACTAGGGGATTTTAAATTGCCTGCTACGTAGCTTTATTATTACAAAGTTTAAGAGAACTATAACTTCAGCGCACTTCACAAAACGAAGTCTAATCATATTTTGGTCAACAATATGTAAAAAACTCGATTAGAAAATACGATTTTTGACTTACCGTGTGTCATTGTAGAATAACGTTGTCCTCTGTAAAAAAATCATCCGGTTAAATTATTTATTGGCCAAAATGTGACGAGACTACTTTTTGTAGTTTGCGCGCAAATAATTATTGCAAGACGTACTTAATATAGCAATTTACTATAAGATGACTAAATAATGCATCTATGAAGTTAATCGCCATTAATTACTTGATACAGATCACACCTTTTGCCGTAAACGATCGACTCTATGACCTAGTATTTAAAGCCATTTGAGGCGACGTACTTACTTTGTAAAATCCGCTATATTTACTAACTAATCGCTCGCTGTTCGTAGCATGACCTCGTCCTATAAATTATAGTTTTATCTTTTACTTGTACCTCATAAGGTCAACCACTTTGTTCCATACTCCTTGCTTAGATGGCTTACATAAACCACGACACTTTTACGACCGGAAGAAATATTTTAATCGCTATAATGTCTATAATAAACTAATCAGCTTATCAAAGATCAATGTGTTATTATCGATGACACGAGATAGATATTCAAAACAAGCATTAAGCCAGGGGCTTCACCACTCAAAAATATTGTACAAAAAAATAATAATCCTCTCCAACTGCCCCTAAGCCACGCGGCCGAATTCATTGGAAGACAGTTCAGTAGGTACCTATTGACTTGTTTTATGGGTCCGTGGTAAGACTCCTAAACGCTTGCACTGACTCATTGGGTTCGTAAACTGGCCTAGTGTCCGGAGTCCACCATACAAAGTTTTCGTGCGTACATTTAAAGGTTTCTACTGCATCACCTACTCTGGTCATTCTCGACAGTAAATAATATTAATGTTTAGTTATCTCACTGGTCAACACAATATTAACACGCTCACAGTTAAATCCTCTGAGCTCAACCTCATCCCTTGATGTGCTTTTTCGATAGAACTCGAAACAAAATCTTTTAAAGAAGCAGATCACCTGTCGGTCTGCCGACTGCTCACCTCAAACTCACTTCACTGACGAAGATTTTAATAGAATAGCTCTGATGTGCTCTAAACTCTGACACTTTTATTCTACAATGAATAGTTGCTATATTTAGCAGGCCAGCGTTGTAGTCATTGCAAAACAAATTTTATTATTCTGTTCCTGTCAGTGTAGGACTGTAGTTACCTACGTATACAGTACGTTATATTATTCAGACTTAATATCCATCTTGCAGACGGCTGACGGTTAATTTTAAATGCGACTTTTAGTTTCTAAAACTGCGCTCATAATCAGCTTCCACAGTCCTACTTCAAACTTACTGCTGGGGTACGGTGTATACTATCTTTATTTGTGCCGATTTCCACGGTCCTGTGCCAGCCTTATCCAAAACCTACCGATGATATCTATGTTGTTTCCCCATCTCACCGTCTGATGGCTGTTAACACTTATTCTTCCTATAAATGGACACCTATCTGTCACAGCCTTACTCCATCTGCAATAAGTTCTATTTTAACTAAGTTCTATGAACGATCTAACTATATTTTTACATTACTGAATGGGCCATCAATTGTTTGCTACGCCACTATGAAATTCGTACAACAATCTTAATGATAACACCCATCAAATGATAAGAGATACGAATAAAATTGTTACACGATTTTAGCGTAACGTTTGTAAAATTGCCTGTTTAAGTATTACGTTGTAAGCCTGCTAGTCCGACGCGGCTGTTCTGTATCACTTTCAAGGTATCTATCTTTTATAAGTACGTGTATTAAGATAAAATAACAATAAAATGAAATCTCTGTTACGACCACGTGCGAGTCATGCCTACTCACGTACGGGGGGTTCTGAATGACTGCTAATATCGTGGTTATTTCTGTACTTGTCGGATAGCAAATATTCACATCACAATAGCACATTTCAAATTCAAACTTACTAGGCTATCCCATTCTGTCAATCACAGGACTCTTCTGGCCGGTAACTGATGGATAAGCAATCGGATGATATGTACACATGACTAAAGACTACAACTGATTGCCCGTATCTCTTGGATTCTCCAAAAAGGGAACACCAAAAAGACGTGGTCGATATTTACGTACAGATTCAACAAAATATGGAATCCTAAAAGAAGTGTGCACCGATTACGTATCAGCTGGTTGATAACAATCGCTATCAGTAACATTTATCGATACAAATCAGCCTTGCTTTACTAAGTCTATGAGTTGTAACACTTGTTACGATTTAGCGTGATAGCGCCATGTATAGATAGCAGTACAAAATGGTAGCGATTGATTAAATCTTCACTGTATCGTGTTGTGGACTAATTGGGTAATAATTCATCGATTGTTAATAAATGTTACAGCGCTTCACGCTTGTTGCTGTATCAATCAGTATCAAGTATCCATTATTTTATTTTACGATCACGGAGCAGCTTTTAGTGGATATAAATATGAAAAAAAAAACTTGTACACTACGAGTGCTTGTTAATAATTTTGCTTCGGATGAGGTGGTGGCCGTCAAACGATATTTTCTTCATGTAAACGTAGGTACTACTCAAGTTTCATAAATATGAAAACAGTGGTAGTCGTTATCGTCATGTAGGTAGATACTTACGCACATTTTTGCTGCAAGGTTGTGAATTAATTATTACGCGTTAAACTAAGTACCTAGTTCTACTTATGGAACACATTATTTAAGACTATGAGCTGTGTTTTTCTCTTGCTCAACACTGTCGCTTTGGCTTTGAATGTGCGTGCTAGACTCGTACCATAACCATTTGCAAAGCGTTTAAGGCGTAGGGCAGGTCAAGGTAATATAGTTGCACTGCACATGGTTCGAAATCGCTTGACACCTGACTTGACACTTTGTGTGTATTATTGGCTTCCTATAAAAGTGCATGGACATCAACTAATGAACCAAACCTCTTAAAAAATAAAATAGATTGGTTTATAAGCCCAGCTATGGACTTCCCATAGTTTGAAGGCTAGTCAGAGCCTAGCGTTAAACCTGGGCCATATACAGGGTGTAAAAAGACACATCACATCGTATTTAATTACGCATACCTCCTGCCTATCAAACTTGAGCAAAAAGAATTGCTAGGAAACAACTTTTTGTTTTTGGTGTGAAAATCATGATTTATGGAAGTATTATGCAATATAAAGTACGCTAAACATTGTACTTTTAGGGTGCATACATATGGGGTCGTGGGGGTACTAAAAGTTTAGATATAGCATTAGAAACTGGTTTTCTAAAAAAAGTGACATGATATTGGTTTTTTCCGAGATACAGTCAAAAAGAAAAAAATATATCGCTACGATAGGAACAATTTGCAACATCGGCTTCGTAAAGGCTACTCCTGTTATGCAGTCGTGTTTACCATGATTCCGACTTCGTTTAGCTAAACTATCGCCCCAAAAACAAAACACGCACTTGTGTGTTCCATATCTGTATACCTATGCTAATTAAAAGTACGCCAGTGTCATTAAACGTTAGGTGTTTGCTGTATACTCGTCGAAGAGGCCTCACTTCCCAAATTAAAATTATTCATTAAGCAATAACGATAGACTAACATTTTACGAGCTAATATAATCAGCTATAACTGGTTGGTACACAACTAAGTGCACTTGTAGGCTCAAAGGTCATTAGTTTATAAGATATTCAAGTGCAAATCAAACTCGCGTATCGAAATAGATTAATTTTCACTCAAAATTACTTACTTACTGTACGAGGTTAAAATAATCGTACGCAAACTTTTATCCATACATTTAGTACATGTTTCTAGAATTTCTATTTTTCATCGTTTATAAATAAAAGACAGTTCTAGGTATTTATTTTGATCGTGTAGGTTATATAAACTAGAGTTACAACGGATAGTAGTTTGGCCGGCTCCCAGATACCGGAAATTCGGCAAGCTTCAAGGCTGGATAGCCGGATACTCGGGTGCCGAATATTCGGCCATTTGTCGCGTTACATGTTGTGAGTTTGATATGAGTGAAATCAGACAAGTGATTAGTTAACTACAATTTTGCCAATTGTGGGTAGGTACAGCACAGTACCTACAATTGGTAAGGTTTGCCAGAATTCATCTTTCAGCACCTAGCAGTAGTCTTTACAGTGAAAGTCTGTCTCTGAGGCCGGCTTGGTTTAAAAAGCCAAGCGAAGTCGCTTGTTAGGATTAAATGCTGAAAATTTCTATCACCATAATTTACCACTTGTAAATTTTGAGTGCTCATTGTTAGGTATCAATAATATTTTTTGACAAGTATAATGTAATGGTGTTTATAAGCCATTGTGTCATGTTTTGTCTTGTATTAATGATAAATTATTCTATATTTTTTCATGATTGGCATGCGGCCGGATAATCAGAATTGGCCGGATAGGCCGGATAACGGATAGTTGCCGAATATCCGTTTCATCTCTAATATTAACCGACGAAAATTTTTTCGCTAAGAATGTCTTGGAATCACATGACCAGTCACCTCAACTTCCTACTGTATACATATAAGCTAGATAAATAGGTCAAAACTCGAAATAGTTAGTTGAAAACATTTTCGAAATTTCTACTTAAAAAAAAGATGAGGAAATCTCTGTTTCTATAAGCTAAGATTTTAGACCTATGTATCGAGCTTATGTGTAGAAAGTGTCATTAAAAATGGTTCTTTAATTTCTGAAAAAGACTTGAAAGTTTGTATGACATGCCGTAAGGTGTAAACGCTCCCTAAGTTGTAAGTAGCCCATCAATCCTTAAATAGCTATCAAACTAATAAATGCATTTATAGCTGAACGCTATAATGTGGAATGAGCTGTCTGGGTTTTCCTAGGGGTGCAATAATATGGGGTTTTTAAGAGAGGGGTGATTTTTGAAGCGTCGGGAACGCGCGTGTCTTCCTCCTGGTGTTGCAGGCGTCGATATTCGTCTGCGGTGATTTACCATTAGGAAGACCGAAAGCCTGTTTGCCACATTCGTAGTAAAATAATTGAATTTTAACAACTTAGTATACACAGGATAAACTAACGTGACCATTTTTATTTTTACTCAATACGGGACATTTTCTAAGGTTTCACTTACAGCGAAAAATAAGCTGCAATTTTCAAGAAAAAAAAATCTGCTGTTGTTGATGACTTCTTTGAAAATTAAGAAGATAATTATCAAGTAATCATAGAAGCTGAATATAAGGTTATTAATTAAAGTTAAGTTTAATTTGTACATACACTTAAAAAAAATACCTTTTGCAAAATATTCTCTGTTATGATGTGAAATTTTTAAATTTTTACCTTTGAACTTTGGACAAAAATCGGGACTTTTCTACGTCCCGAAGCATGACTCTGGGACACCGGGACGGAGTCACCAGACGGTCCCGTTCAAAACGGGACGTATGGTCACGTTATGTATAACTCATGGCATTTCACTCGTACTGTTACAGTTAAATTAGCATTGATTAATAGATTACATTCGATATTTCCTAGACCCTTTGAAATAATCGAGGAAAAAGAATCGATTATTATATCATTAAACTAAATGCCTTTGATTTCACTTGATTAATGTCGGCCGATGCTTATACGTAATTGTTCAATATCTTTAATCTATCGGCCTCAAAGCTCTAGGACAGTCTAATCACTAATAAACGTTGTGGGAACGCTTCCCTTTCCTTTATTCAATGCTCTTTATTCTCTTAATAAAGCCACTTACATGGACGTAGTATGTCAGCTGTTACCTACATTCTGTCTTTTACTTTTGCAAAAAGCAATACAGTTTAACCCAACTACTGCAAAACTAAAAGGAAGGTTATAATTGTAGGAGGCTAGGTGTGTATGTTTGTAAGTATATGTTTAATAGTTTCCTCATAATACCTATATCTTCAATTCGTAGTATTTTGACGAATGACGTATGCTTGGGAGCGTTGAGCCGTTTTCCGGGTTATAGGCTAACTGACCGCCTCTATGACGTCACAAACCATCCGGAGTGCCTTCAAAAATTATAAGATCAAAATATCGAGTTTGGGTATCCAATGAAAGATTTTAATAAGAATATTCTATAAACACATAGGTCGCCGATAAGAGAATCTCCCCGACCAGACAATTATAGACCTTAAGTTCTGTACTTACGATATCATTCTTATCACCAACAATTAAAACAGCTTCAGTGTTCTACTAAAACATAAATTTAATTAACTAATCCAGTGGAACGCAATTAAAACATACCTACCTGTATTTAATAACATAACTGCAAGTTTATTAATGTATTAGATAACACCATGTTGACATTGATGTCGTGACGTCAGATATTTCAATTCGATTTATCCCCGTTGTCTAGACATGCTCAATAAGTAACTACAAAAAAAAAGACGGGTTGCACTTCGGGAGTGCCGGCAGAAGTGAAAACTTGATTATTAACGTTGAGCATGTTTGATATTTTGGAATGGTTAGGGAATAATTTTGAACCAATTGCTTTATCAGTATAAAAGTACTATCATTTATGTGGTAGAATACAATATTCATTTATTACGCTATCGTACACAAACATGACAATTTATATTACATTAAAAATTTAACACTTTAAAACGATTACAATTATTTTACATTAAAAAGTTATACACGAACATTCGCGCAAGCGCCCTGCGCTGCCTAAACGAAACAGTAGGCCCAGGCATACATTTTCGCCGCGCCGTAGAGAGGGGATAGCTGTCTACTCTCCATCCGTCTTACGCTTTTTCGATCAGGTCACGTGTCCTGGCGCGAGTTTAAGATTTTATACCCATTACAGAAAAAGTGCTCAACGCCGCTAAAGAAGTTTTCACTTCAAAATATTAACTAAAGTTTTTTAAATGGAGGAACGAAATAGAAGTGCAACCTTCAAATTCTCAAACGACAGTTAACTTTAAGACGTTCTTAAATGTTTTTCGGTCGCTACAATACATTTTAAAATGACAGAGATAGCATAAATCCTAATGGCGACTAAGATTTTGGCCGTAAGAGCATATGTGCGTCCCACAGTATCTCACAAAAACTTTCAAGTCCAATATCTTAGAAATAAGTTTTGTAGTTACATAATGTAGAGCGATTTAAAGTTTTAGAAAACTTTAAAACGCACTACTTTACCTTTAAAAGTCTTTTTCGACTTTCTATCTTTCGTATACGTTTCAAGTTCCATTAAAATCAGTTCAATAATTGGCATGATTTTGCTTTATCATTTGTATAAGATCTTCCTCTTCTTTATCGTGTGGGCAGAAAGGTCTTACGACCCCATACACCCTAGTGTCAGAGTTTCAAACCGCCTCAAGGGCCTTTGTCATGGTTTGACTGGGACAGTAATAGGCCGGTATATGGCCAGGATTCTTCGCGATGTTTTCCTTCACTGCTGTCAGTGACGTCCGAGATAAACTTTGTATTAGATACCTAAGCGTAAACGTTCTTAACGTGTCAGTCTCACAGCTTCTATAAAAGGTACTAGTGGTAGCGAGGTGCGCCTGTTGAGCATGAGATCTTGGGGTCGATTTCCGAGTCTTGCAAAGTGTTATTGGGTTTTTCCATCCGGAATTTCTCAGTAGCAGCCTCGGAGTTTGGATTTGTGCCCGATTGATAGCAATAGGCTCGCCCCCTATTAAATGGGACTTATACATAACTGGCGAAATGTGGGTGTACTAATGAGTACACTTTTGCCTAACCTTTGATGAATTACAGGCGTGATGTTATGTTTTTACGCGCGTTTCGTTTGCTGCTGTAATATATGACCGTTAAAACGCATGAAAATTCAGAAAGGTCACGCGCACCTTATTTACTCATAACATATTGTATATCAATTTTTGTATTAATGCATTATGTTATGTGGGCTCCTTATGGACCCCCGTTGTTCATAACAAGGCGTTCATTTTGTTTACTGCTCCGCTCCCTAGAGATGTATCCAGGTTTTGCCAGCGAATTCGTCCGCATTGATTATCGCGGACGCAGACAAAGTCGCTGAATAAGATGTAGCTTGTCCTTTCTTGTTGTCCAAACTTACCCCGCACAAATTTCATCGAAATCGGTTCGGTGGTTTAATCGTGAAAGCGTAGCGGACAGGCACACTTACTTTCGCATTTATAATATGATGACATTCCTCGATAAAAGAGCTTTATTTATAACGCAAAAACAATATTTTTCAAATTAGCGTTAAAACAAACAAACTGTTCGGCTTTATAATAAGATTGTTATTATCGATTATCTGTCAGATGTGATAATCGTAACTTATTGGCTGTGGAAGAAAAGGAAATAAAGAAAAATAAAATAGTCCACTCTAATAAGATCTGTCTGAACTCAATCTCCAGCGCGAACTATTTTATTCTGTTACGGAAACCAAATTCTGTTTCCTTTGCCCAATGGTCGTTTACATGATCCGGAAACATTTAACAAATAAGTACTTTTATAGAATATAAATCTCTTTGTTGTTAAGGTTTGTGAATGAGTTTTTAATACATTTTGATACAAGGAAGTTCCCTGAGGAAAAAACGCAGACATAGATTTTTAATTCAACTTTGTTTTAGTATAAGGTCAAGACCTCACGTTTTTAAGGATAACTCAGGAAGGGGAAATAGTGAAATCAGAATAAGTACCTACATCTTACATTAGGGTTGCCAACCATACTTTGTAATAACGTATCTGACTTTATTTTCAACCGACTTCGCTTGGACTTTAACTTTAGCTTGGAAGTCGGTGGCAATACCTACATAACAAGAAACAAAACCAAAGCCGCCGACTTCCAAGCTAAAGTTTTTTTTTTTTTTTGGTTTTAGAAGGCGGTTATCTTTTTTTGTAAAAAAGCTTTTTTGTTCTATTATACTTTAGAATGAAAAAATAGTATCCAAAATACTTAATTTTGACTTTGAAGTATAATGGAATACTTGTAATCTGGATGGAACGTAGGTACCTAAGCGCAAAACATTTAAATAAATAAATTTTCTGATACTTTATTTTTTTTGTAAATACTTTTTTTTATAGTCGTCAGTGATGAATATTCGTTATTTTCCTTAAAAAAAATTGCCAACCCTATCCTACAATCTCATTGTTTCTGCGTTTGAAATGTGTTTTGGATAAGGTCACGTGTCAATGTTAAATAAGTACACATCAATAACGATTTTTTTGTTGTTTTGATTTCAAATGTTCCAATCGAAATGCAAACATAACACATTATAAATACAAGGTGCAGTTTTGCATACTCATCAAATTTCAGGAGGCTGTCGCAAAAGGCATATGTAATCAAATAAAATGACGGCACCTGGTCAATAATTCATAAATACCCGTTTTTTTTTAAGTTGTTTATGTTTGAGAGTATTTTAGAATAGTTACACCTCTTTCTTAGAACAGAATCGCACTGTATGCGGAAGGTACGCAGTGGCGCATGACAATTTATTCGTGCGGGTTATTCGCCCAGCCAGCCTAAACCCAGGCAAGATGGCTTGTTCGAATTCGAAAATCAAATGTAACAATAATGAAAAAAAAAAAAACTTTTTATTTTATTGATTCGTGTCAGTATAGTTACCTCCTTGAATTTGATGGATACAGAGAAACTACTCTTGTATAATCGCAGTTTCTCAGTTGACGCAGGTTTTATACGATTAATAAACCTGATAATTTTGCAATCAAATCCATACTTTCTAAATCCAACATCCAACATAGGATTTGCCTAATTTTGAAACCGCATTCATAAATTTTACGACTTACCAGACCTAAAATTCTTATTACTGTTTAAAAATAGAAAGCATTTTATTTCAGTAGCGTTATCGTAAAATGCTAAGCAAAATGTCATAGCAAATCACTGCTCAGAATCTATCAAGATAAAAATGAGATTTGTCCCACTAACAAGTGGGTTATATTAAAAATAAGATTAGATAGTCAAGATAAGACGTTATGTACTTACATTTAGATTACACAATGGTGTGAGTCAGTTGCTCTCGAGAGCGGGTCATCCCCATCGTTTTAACAAACAAAATCTATACTAATATTATAAATGCGTAAGAACTCTTTCTGTTGACTGCCTCGTTGCTCTAGTGGTCGCAAGCGCGACTGCTGTGCGTGGGGTCTTGGGTTGAATTCCCAGGTCGGGCAAAGTGTTATTGGGTTTTTCCATCAGGAATTTCTCAGTAGCAGCCTCGGAGTCTGGATTTGTGCCCGGTTGATGGCAATAGGCTCGCCCCCTATTACATGGGACTAAAAACATAACTAGCGAAATGTGGGTGTACTAATGTGTACACCTCTGCCTAACCCTTCGGGGATTACAGGCGTGATGTTACGTATGTAACTTTTTCTGTCTGTTACGCATCCACGACAAAACCACTGAACCGATTTTGATTAAATAAATAGGCTATACTTATTATGTCGCGACTTTATCTGCGACCGCGATTACCGATATGAACGCGGACGAAGTCGCAGGTAAATGCTAGTGTTGTTAACATAATTTAATAATCTGACAGTTATACGTAGGTAGTATCTGTTCCTTGTTCATGTAAATTCTGTAAGATTCTGTCTATCTTAATATGAGTACCAGACAAAACTGTCCTTTCTTCTTGTAAATTCCTTAAGGGCGATACTCGCCGCGTACATTTGTTTAGCGAATTTGTTTTTCAAATATTTGTGACGCGAACGTAAAGAATAAAATAAAGTGGTTTTTCATAATATGGTCAGGAATAGAGTGCCACTGGTCGATGTGATCGCAGAGTGTAAGCGATCCACTTGCATTAACACGTTGTTACTTAAAAGTCGCCCATTATAACAGTACGGTTTAGACAAATCGTGAATTCGTGAGCGTTAAAATTATTTTTATAATGACATTAGCCACCCGTTCCAGCTTCACACGGGTACAATGTAGATACATAAACGTTTCCTTTTGAATCACTCTTATCTATTGATGTAAATCCGTTGCGTAGTTTAAGAGATTTAAGCGTACAGACGATGGGCGGCGACTTTGTTTTTTACTAGAGAGTAGATAAAATGTGAAATGTGTGTGAGAAAAGGTGACGGCTTGCGGTCGGCAGCTAACGGTTTATTTTTCGATGTGATTTCGGCCAGGCGGCTGGCGTGTTAGAACAGTGCTCTCATAATAAATATGACCTTTAGTCGTACATGCCATTTTAATCTTTAAAAAGTATTACATACACAAGTTTTATTTATTATGTATATTTATTTACTGTTTCGCAACAACTGATAAAACCAAATATCTCACGACTAAGGTCTTAAATTAATTGGTATTGAAGTTGGAGAATCAAGTCTCAATTTAATTGGTATTGAAGTTGGAGAATCAAGTCTCAATTTAATTGATATTGAAGTTGGAGAATTAAGTTTTAATTCAATTGGTATTGCGGTTGCAACAACAACTGTTAATCCTTAAATCTGGTGCATTATGGTTTAAAATAGCAGAAGCCTTTTCAGCTCATCAAAGTCCAACCACTTTAGTTGTATTTAATCTTTCTTAAGTGCTTTTCATAATTGGTTCATAGTTTAAAACTGGTGTCAGTATTAAAACTTTCAGCTCAGCTATTATAACTGATGTTCGGAGAGTCAGATTAAGTTTGCTGGTAAATAATCTTTTGTTTGAATCAGGCTGAGCTGATTTATATCACTGATATTCCAGATGGGAGATTAAATAATACTACTCTCACTTCTTTATTCAATTAATTAAATGTGAAAACATTCTTCGCCTTTCAGACTTCTGTAGTCTCAGGGACGCAAATGAGAAGGCTTTGTGCTTTTCCAGTAGGTAGTAATTAGCTGTTCAATTGATCATTTTCAAAAAGCTTCTACTTTATAGGTATAATTAAATAGAATATTAAAATAAATAGAAAAATATAATAGAAACCAATAAAAAATAAAAATATTTTATTTCTGCCCATGTTAAGATCCATAGAGTGTTAGTACATGTTATCCTATGGTATGTCAGTGATGTTATATTATGTTGACTGTTAATTTAAAACGGCTTTGTTTAAGTATAAAGATTATGAAAAAAAAAAAATGGTGTATAATGTTTTGAAAGGGTATTTAATTGGTACCTTCCTAATCACCCCTTGAAATATTATCCCCTACAAATAAAATTTCAAATAAAAAATCTTTATGCCTGCCAATATTTTCCATCTTTTTTTTTTATAAACCGCACCAATACAATATCAATTAAATTAAGAAGGTAGACCATTTTACATCGATATATAATAATTACCTACGTAAGTAAATAATTATCTTTGAAAGAATCCATAGATATTTCTACGGATTTTTAATCTTTGCAAATAAAAACGCATGGTCGGCTCAAAGCTGATCAAAGCGTAGCGTAATTAAATTCTTATGATATTGCAATGGTCTTCATTCGTTGCTAACATAGGAGGTGGATTATTAAAAAGTAACCTACTTACAGGATTTAAATAGAGGTAGAGGGAGTCGGGTTTCCTTATTCCGTTTTAGAGTCTTACAAAAAAGAGATTAGATACTTATATCTATTTCTATTGCTATTGGGTTTTGTATTCATTTTTGACTTAACCGGTCAAGCCTCGGCTGACTTACCGGTAAATATCAGAACAATAGAAAATCAATTGTGTCTTATTACATGGGACTTGAGTAATTAAATAAGTTGAGTTTGTAAACTATTTTAAATAGAAAATAGTTAACAAATTTTGTGAATTTATAATAATAAAATAAATTTGAGGAGTATTTTTGTTTTAACGCGCTAACCTCTGGAATTACTAGTCGGACCGAATTTTTGTATATGATAGCCAGACTCATGGAGAATAGTATAGATATGGTAACATCACGCTTCGACACATGGGAGTGGAGCAAGTAACCAAAGACAACAAACGACAATAACCAAGCGGGCGAAGTCGCGAGCAGAAGCTAATTTAAAAATAGTATCTAATTGATTGTAAATACTGCGACTGTAAATAATCACACAGATACCAACTACAGGTATTTTTAAATTGCCAAATCAGTTCAGTAATGTTTAAATATATGTAAACAACAAGGCATCTATGTGCGCAGTACTGTAATAGATAAATATTAAAGCCAAGTATTTAAGTAATTGATATTTAGCAAATCAAACAGTGATGACAGACCAATTACTTAATTGAATTATTAGTTGCGTCTTCGGAATGATATAAAGAAGGAATACCATATTAACCTAAAGTTTATTTTTAGCATGTCACATTTTTTTAAGCACGGTTTAAAACCAAATATCAATCGTAATTCAATATAACTTCAGTTAGTTTTAGTCTTTTTTATGGTCCTGGAATAGACATAAATTTTCGATACTTAAAAGCATTTTGAAGTAGTTAATACGTAAATATATTGGGTAAATATATACATAAATATTACAGCGAGTACACTCATTTGGTCAATACCGTAAATCTTGAAATCGCGGGACTTTTTAGATGCTAAAGTCCATTCGATACTAAGTCTGACTAAGCTAGCATTTGAAATTTAGTTCTGTACATACTGTGCATCCGATTATCAGATCCCTGGATGTGAGCAACAGTGACAAAGGCCTGCAAAACTAAACTTTTTCTAAATCTGGTACCGCTAAATGCGCCCGACTTGGGCGTAGAGTGACCAGAGAAGAGGCACGGCAGCTATTTGTTATTAAAATAGATAGATATTCATGGTATCTATCTATACAATGTATAAAGATTAATCCCTATTTCCCTTGATCACGGCATCACGCGTGAACGACTGGACCAATTTCACTAATTCTTTTTTGTTGTGTTTGTTAATGTAAGGAGAAGGTTATTAAGAAAGAAAAAAAGATTTCAGTACGAAGTTTGTTGAGCCAGCTAAGAAAAAAATAAATTGACCACAACCCTGAGGTTGCCGTTGGATAACCTTGCTATTGGGGCACAAAAACAAAATAAGCGCACTTGACATAAACTGGCGAAAGGGGTTTGTAGATATTTTAGAAGAAATTTAGGAGACACAAAAGTTTGGGAACCCTAGCTTTAAACAATGCAATGAATGGGGCTCCACACATACGCTGTACTGGCATGCAAAACTAAAAAAGCTACTCGCTACTATTCATCCAATTAATTTAATTTGTCGATGTTTGCCCGATAGAGTTTGTAGGCGAATTGTGCTTGCACGGTAAAAAAAGGTGAAACGTATGTTTTGACCGATACTAACTGTGTTCAAATTGATAAAGCTTTTTTAGCTTTCAATAGTGATTAAAGCCTAGTTTGTACGCCTCGTAGTTGGTACGCCTAGCTCACTCAAATGTATCGTTCGTAGAATATTGCATTCGTTCGTATAAGTTTATTTATATTTGTCTCTCTTTCATCTTATATCAAAAGCATAGAGGAAAAGCGTGGTACCTATTAATTTATAAGATGCATAACGTTCAGGAGCGTAAGAAATAAATACCGTCGATATGTTTTACTATTTGTGTATAGAAAGCTTTTGCAGTCAGTTAATTAAATTTTTCTTTAGTTATATGACTGCGCAGTGCGTACTCAAACCCGCGGCAATCGCAGAGGAAATAGGCTGACAAAAAAAAACAATTAGATTTCAATTAAGTAAAGGAGCGAGAAAAAAAGTAAAATAATGAACATCAAAGCAGTTGATTAAGTCCTGCTTACATCCCTTTGTTTCGAAAGTACCTTCTGGATTTATGAAGGTAAAGACACATCGCGAGCATTTGCTTTGCGTATTTCTTCTGCAAACATTTGTTGAGCATTCATTTGCGAAATGAACATTCGTTCGCGAGCGCGGACTTCAAATTCAGAGTTCTTAATTCATTTAGATACAAGAATTTCGTACTAATAAGTATTTTTGTAAAAAGTTACGACAAGCGAAACTCTGCTTTATGATTCCCAATGTAAGATAGAAAACGAGATATTATGTAAAAACAGAAATAAAACCACATGCAAATACATAAGACGTATTGCATAAATTATCCTATGACATAGATTAAAGAGAGTTGGCATATTTTAATAGATGACACTTGACATTTGAAATAAAAGTGTGCTCCTCTTCAAAAATAAAAGATCGTACCTTTAAAACATGAACCCTTTGTAAAACCTAACATTTTCATATTCAATACTCCTCTGGGAATTCAAGGGTTAAAAGTTTCATGGAAACGAAAACACACGTAAAGGCAAGGATATTTGATGAAAATAAACAGATGATTCACTTATATGAAAAACACAGTAACAGTCGCGACAAAATAATAATTATTTATAAGTGTGCGATGTGTGTATTTTGTGTTATGACGGCGTTTTACGACACACCCACGATGCGACGGCGTTCACAGGCGCGTGCAATTTTTAGATCGCGGTGAACTTGAAAATTGTGAAGTGACTAAAAGTTCTTTGGTAGGTATTTTTGCGAGTACTGCCTTTTTGACTGGTAGGTAAATGATTTTGTCTAAAGACAACCGCTTTTTTACTGGTACGACTGGTAATTCAACTAACACCAAGCAGGGACTGAAATCCCAGAATCGTTAGATCTCAATATGTCATATTAGTATTGCTGAAATTTTGAAAATAAATTGATTTTTTTTTAGTTACGAATACTTGCTGGTTTCTATACTGGGTTTGTTGTTCAGAGATCAGGTAAAAAACAAACATAGGTAGGTACATTAATGCCAGACACTTTCCGTGGACCATCACAATTTCATGAATAATAAATATTTATGACAATATCCTGTAAAACATTTCTAAACACCAGCCGTCACAATTGAATTTAACCTCTATCTATTTTCAAAATGTCTGCTTCGCTAAAATGACGATTTGGCGAATATGTAAAAGGTTAATTTTGTCACTTCATGACCTTAATGGTCTATATTTACTACCCGTACTATTAATATAATAAAGCTGAAGAGATTCTTGTTTGTTTAAACGCGCTTATCTCTAGAACTACCAGTCGGACTGAAAAAAATATTTTGGAATATTGATTTATGAGGAATAGTAAAGGCTATATAACATCGAGCTACGATTCACAGAAGCGGGGTAGTAATCAAAGAAGTATCTGAACGCGGGTGTAATCGCGCGGTATTTAATTGTGAAATAGGTTTTTTTTTTACTTTTCTCTCTGCATAAGTGGTTCTGAAGTAGTACTGACTTTGTTAAGTTTTTTTTTATATTGTTGTGTGTGCACACAGCACACAGCATGAGTGTTTGTTTTATGGGTCCGTGGTAAGACTCCTAAACGCTTGCACTGACTCATTGGGTTCGTAAACTGGCCTAGTGTCCGGAGTCCACCATACAAAGTTTTCGTGCGTACATTTAAAGGTTTCTACTGCATCACCTACTCTGGTCATTCTCGACAGTAAATAATATTAATGTTTAGTTATCTCACTGGTCAACACAATATTAACACGCTCACAGTTAAATCCTCTGAGCTCAACCTCATCCCTTGATGTGCTTTTTCGATAGAACTCGAAACAAAATCTTTTAAAGAAGCAGATCACCTGTCGGTCTGCCGACTGCTCACCTCAAACTCACTTCACTGACGAAGATTTTAATAGAATAGCTCTGATGTGCTCTAAACTCTGACACTTTTATTCTACAATGAATAGTTGCTATATTTAGCAGGCCAGCGTTGTAGTCATTGCAAAACAAATTTTATTATTCTGTTCCTGTCAGTGTAGGACTGTAGTTACCTACGTATACAGTACGTTATATTATTCAGACTTAATATCCATCTTGCAGACGGCTGACGGTTAATTTTAAATGCGACTTTTAGTTTCTAAAACTGCGCTCATAATCAGCTTCCACAGTCCTACTTCAAACTTACTGCTGGGGTACGGTGTATACTATCTTTATTTGTGCCGATTTCCACGGTCCTGTGCCAGCCTTATCCAAAACCTACCGATGATATCTATGTTGTTTCCCCATCTCACCGTCTGATGGCTGTTAACACTTATTCTTCCTATAAATGGACACCTATCTGTCACAGCCTTACTCCATCTGCAATAAGTTCTATTTTAACTAAGTTCTATGAACGATCTAACTATATTTTTACATTACTGAATGGGCCATCAATTGTTTGCTACGCCACTATGAAATTCGTACAACAATCTTAATGATAACACCCATCAAATGATAAGAGATACGAATAAAATTGTTACACGATTTTAGCGTAACGTTTGTAAAATTGCCTGTTTAAGTATTACGTTGTAAGCCTGCTAGTCCGACGCGGCTGTTCTGTATCACTTTCAAGGTATCTATCTTTTATAAGTACGTGTATTAAGATAAAATAACAATAAAATGAAATCTCTGTTACGACCACGTGCGAGTCATGCCTACTCACGTACGGGGGGTTCTGAATGACTGCTAATATCGTGGTTATTTCTGTACTTGTCGGATAGCAAATATTCACATCACAATAGCACATTTCAAATTCAAACTTACTAGGCTATCCCATTCTGTCAATCACAGGACTCTTCTGGCCGGTAACTGATGGATAAGCAATCGGATGATATGTACACATGACTAAAGACTACAACTGATTGCCCGTATCTCTTGGATTCTCCAAAAAGGGAACACCAAAAAGACGTGGTCGATATTTACGTACAGATTCAACAAAATATGGAATCCTAAAAGAAGTGTGCACCGATTACGTATCAGCTGGTTGATAACAATCGCTATCAGTAACATTTATCGATACAAATCAGCCTTGCTTTACTAAGTCTATGAGTTGTAACACTTGTTACGATTTAGCGTGATAGCGCCATGTATAGATAGCAGTACAAAATGGTAGCGATTGATTAAATCTTCACTGTATCGTGTTGTGGACTAATTGGGTAATAATTCATCGATTGTTAATAAATGTTACAGCGCTTCACGCTTGTTGCTGTATCAATCAGTATCAAGTATCCATTATTTTATTTTACGATCACGGAGCAGCTTTTAGTGGATATAAATATGAAAAAAAAAACTTGTACACTACGAGTGCTTGTTAATAATTTTGCTTCGGATGAGGTGGTGGCCGTCAAACGATATTTTCTTCATGTAAACGTAGGTACTACTCAAGTTTCATAAATATGAAAACAGTGGTAGTCGTTATCGTCATGTAGGTAGATACTTACGCACATTTTTGCTGCAAGGTTGTGAATTAATTATTACGCGTTAAACTAAGTACCTAGTTCTACTTATGGAACACATTATTTAAGACTATGAGCTGTGTTTTTCTCTTGCTCAACACTGTCGCTTTGGCTTTGAATGTGCGTGCTAGACTCGTACCATAACCATTTGCAAAGCGTTTAAGGCGTAGGGCAGGTCAAGGTAATATAGTTGCACTGCACATGGTTCGAAATCGCTTGACACCTGACTTGACACTTTGTGTGTATTATTGGCTTCCTATAAAAGTGCATGGACATCAACTAATGAACCAAACCTCTTAAAAAATAAAATAGATTGGTTTATAAGCCCAGCTATGGACTTCCCATAGTTTGAAGGCTAGTCAGAGCCTAGCGTTAAACCTGGGCCATATACAGGGTGTAAAAAGACACATCACATCGTATTTAATTACGCATACCTCCTGCCTATCAAACTTGAGCAAAAAGAATTGCTAGGAAACAACTTTTTGTTTTTGGTGTGAAAATCATGATTTATGGAAGTATTATGCAATATAAAGTACGCTAAACATTGTACTTTTAGGGTGCATACATATGGGGTCGTGGGGGTACTAAAAGTTTAGATATAGCATTAGAAACTGGTTTTCTAAAAAAAGTGACATGATATTGGTTTTTTCCGAGATACAGTCAAAAAGAAAAAAATATATCGCTACGATAGGAACAATTTGCAACATCGGCTTCGTAAAGGCTACTCCTGTTATGCAGTCGTGTTTACCATGATTCCGACTTCGTTTAGCTAAACTATCGCCCCAAAAACAAAACACGCACTTGTGTGTTCCATATCTGTATACCTATGCTAATTAAAAGTACGCCAGTGTCATTAAACGTTAGGTGTTTGCTGTATACTCGTCGAAGAGGCCTCACTTCCCAAATTAAAATTATTCATTAAGCAATAACGATAGACTAACATTTTACGAGCTAATATAATCAGCTATAACTGGTTGGTACACAACTAAGTGCACTTGTAGGCTCAAAGGTCATTAGTTTATAAGATATTCAAGTGCAAATCAAACTCGCGTATCGAAATAGATTAATTTTCACTCAAAATTACTTACTTACTGTACGAGGTTAAAATAATCGTACGCAAACTTTTATCCATACATTTAGTACATGTTTCTAGAATTTCTATTTTTCATCGTTTATAAATAAAAGACAGTTCTAGGTATTTATTTTGATCGTGTAGGTTATATAAACTAGAGTTACAACGGATAGTAGTTTGGCCGGCTCCCAGATACCGGAAATTCGGCAAGCTTCAAGGCTGGATAGCCGGATACTCGGGTGCCGAATATTCGGCCATTTGTCGCGTTACATGTTGTGAGTTTGATATGAGTGAAATCAGACAAGTGATTAGTTAACTACAATTTTGCCAATTGTGGGTAGGTACAGCACAGTACCTACAATTGGTAAGGTTTGCCAGAATTCATCTTTCAGCACCTAGCAGTAGTCTTTACAGTGAAAGTCTGTCTCTGAGGCCGGCTTGGTTTAAAAAGCCAAGCGAAGTCGCTTGTTAGGATTAAATGCTGAAAATTTCTATCACCATAATTTACCACTTGTAAATTTTGAGTGCTCATTGTTAGGTATCAATAATATTTTTTGACAAGTATAATGTAATGGTGTTTATAAGCCATTGTGTCATGTTTTGTCTTGTATTAATGATAAATTATTCTATATTTTTTCATGATTGGCATGCGGCCGGATAATCAGAATTGGCCGGATAGGCCGGATAACGGATAGTTGCCGAATATCCGTTTCATCTCTAATATTAACCGACGAAAATTTTTTCGCTAAGAATGTCTTGGAATCACATGACCAGTCACCTCAACTTCCTACTGTATACATATAAGCTAGATAAATAGGTCAAAACTCGAAATAGTTAGTTGAAAACATTTTCGAAATTTCTACTTAAAAAAAAGATGAGGAAATCTCTGTTTCTATAAGCTAAGATTTTAGACCTATGTATCGAGCTTATGTGTAGAAAGTGTCATTAAAAATGGTTCTTTAATTTCTGAAAAAGACTTGAAAGTTTGTATGACATGCCGTAAGGTGTAAACGCTCCCTAAGTTGTAAGTAGCCCATCAATCCTTAAATAGCTATCAAACTAATAAATGCATTTATAGCTGAACGCTATAATGTGGAATGAGCTGTCTGGGTTTTCCTAGGGGTGCAATAATATGGGGTTTTTAAGAGAGGGGTGATTTTTGAAGCGTCGGGAACGCGCGTGTCTTCCTCCTGGTGTTGCAGGCGTCGATATTCGTCTGCGGTGATTTACCATTAGGAAGACCGAAAGCCTGTTTGCCACATTCGTAGTAAAATAATTGAATTTTAACAACTTAGTATACACAGGATAAACTAACGTGACCATTTTTATTTTTACTCAATACGGGACATTTTCTAAGGTTTCACTTACAGCGAAAAATAAGCTGCAATTTTCAAGAAAAAAAAATCTGCTGTTGTTGATGACTTCTTTGAAAATTAAGAAGATAATTATCAAGTAATCATAGAAGCTGAATATAAGGTTATTAATTAAAGTTAAGTTTAATTTGTACATACACTTAAAAAAAATACCTTTTGCAAAATATTCTCTGTTATGATGTGAAATTTTTAAATTTTTACCTTTGAACTTTGGACAAAAATCGGGACTTTTCTACGTCCCGAAGCATGACTCTGGGACACCGGGACGGAGTCACCAGACGGTCCCGTTCAAAACGGGACGTATGGTCACGTTATGTATAACTCATGGCATTTCACTCGTACTGTTACAGTTAAATTAGCATTGATTAATAGATTACATTCGATATTTCCTAGACCCTTTGAAATAATCGAGGAAAAAGAATCGATTATTATATCATTAAACTAAATGCCTTTGATTTCACTTGATTAATGTCGGCCGATGCTTATACGTAATTGTTCAATATCTTTAATCTATCGGCCTCAAAGCTCTAGGACAGTCTAATCACTAATAAACGTTGTGGGAACGCTTCCCTTTCCTTTATTCAATGCTCTTTATTCTCTTAATAAAGCCACTTACATGGACGTAGTATGTCAGCTGTTACCTACATTCTGTCTTTTACTTTTGCAAAAAGCAATACAGTTTAACCCAACTACTGCAAAACTAAAAGGAAGGTTATAATTGTAGGAGGCTAGGTGTGTATGTTTGTAAGTATATGTTTAATAGTTTCCTCATAATACCTATATCTTCAATTCGTAGTATTTTGACGAATGACGTATGCTTGGGAGCGTTGAGCCGTTTTCCGGGTTATAGGCTAACTGACCGCCTCTATGACGTCACAAACCATCCGGAGTGCCTTCAAAAATTATAAGATCAAAATATCGAGTTTGGGTATCCAATGAAAGATTTTAATAAGAATATTCTATAAACACATAGGTCGCCGATAAGAGAATCTCCCCGACCAGACAATTATAGACCTTAAGTTCTGTACTTACGATATCATTCTTATCACCAACAATTAAAACAGCTTCAGTGTTCTACTAAAACATAAATTTAATTAACTAATCCAGTGGAACGCAATTAAAACATACCTACCTGTATTTAATAACATAACTGCAAGTTTATTAATGTATTAGATAACACCATGTTGACATTGATGTCGTGACGTCAGATATTTCAATTCGATTTATCCCCGTTGTCTAGACATGCTCAATAAGTAACTACAAAAAAAAAGACGGGTTGCACTTCGGGAGTGCCGGCAGAAGTGAAAACTTGATTATTAACGTTGAGCATGTTTGATATTTTGGAATGGTTAGGGAATAATTTTGAACCAATTGCTTTATCAGTATAAAAGTACTATCATTTATGTGGTAGAATACAATATTCATTTATTACGCTATCGTACACAAACATGACAATTTATATTACATTAAAAATTTAACACTTTAAAACGATTACAATTATTTTACATTAAAAAGTTATACACGAACATTCGCGCAAGCGCCCTGCGCTGCCTAAACGAAACAGTAGGCCCAGGCATACATTTTCGCCGCGCCGTAGAGAGGGGATAGCTGTCTACTCTCCATCCGTCTTACGCTTTTTCGATCAGGTCACGTGTCCTGGCGCGAGTTTAAGATTTTATACCCATTACAGAAAAAGTGCTCAACGCCGCTAAAGAAGTTTTCACTTCAAAATATTAACTAAAGTTTTTTAAATGGAGGAACGAAATAGAAGTGCAACCTTCAAATTCTCAAACGACAGTTAACTTTAAGACGTTCTTAAATGTTTTTCGGTCGCTACAATACATTTTAAAATGACAGAGATAGCATAAATCCTAATGGCGACTAAGATTTTGGCCGTAAGAGCATATGTGCGTCCCACAGTATCTCACAAAAACTTTCAAGTCCAATATCTTAGAAATAAGTTTTGTAGTTACATAATGTAGAGCGATTTAAAGTTTTAGAAAACTTTAAAACGCACTACTTTACCTTTAAAAGTCTTTTTCGACTTTCTATCTTTCGTATACGTTTCAAGTTCCATTAAAATCAGTTCAATAATTGGCATGATTTTGCTTTATCATTTGTATAAGATCTTCCTCTTCTTTATCGTGTGGGCAGAAAGGTCTTACGACCCCATACACCCTAGTGTCAGAGTTTCAAACCGCCTCAAGGGCCTTTGTCATGGTTTGACTGGGACAGTAATAGGCCGGTATATGGCCAGGATTCTTCGCGATGTTTTCCTTCACTGCTGTCAGTGACGTCCGAGATAAACTTTGTATTAGATACCTAAGCGTAAACGTTCTTAACGTGTCAGTCTCACAGCTTCTATAAAAGGTACTAGTGGTAGCGAGGTGCGCCTGTTGAGCATGAGATCTTGGGGTCGATTTCCGAGTCTTGCAAAGTGTTATTGGGTTTTTCCATCCGGAATTTCTCAGTAGCAGCCTCGGAGTTTGGATTTGTGCCCGATTGATAGCAATAGGCTCGCCCCCTATTAAATGGGACTTATACATAACTGGCGAAATGTGGGTGTACTAATGAGTACACTTTTGCCTAACCTTTGATGAATTACAGGCGTGATGTTATGTTTTTACGCGCGTTTCGTTTGCTGCTGTAATATATGACCGTTAAAACGCATGAAAATTCAGAAAGGTCACGCGCACCTTATTTACTCATAACATATTGTATATCAATTTTTGTATTAATGCATTATGTTATGTGGGCTCCTTATGGACCCCCGTTGTTCATAACAAGGCGTTCATTTTGTTTACTGCTCCGCTCCCTAGAGATGTATCCAGGTTTTGCCAGCGAATTCGTCCGCATTGATTATCGCGGACGCAGACAAAGTCGCTGAATAAGATGTAGCTTGTCCTTTCTTGTTGTCCAAACTTACCCCGCACAAATTTCATCGAAATCGGTTCGGTGGTTTAATCGTGAAAGCGTAGCGGACAGGCACACTTACTTTCGCATTTATAATATGATGACATTCCTCGATAAAAGAGCTTTATTTATAACGCAAAAACAATATTTTTCAAATTAGCGTTAAAACAAACAAACTGTTCGGCTTTATAATAAGATTGTTATTATCGATTATCTGTCAGATGTGATAATCGTAACTTATTGGCTGTGGAAGAAAAGGAAATAAAGAAAAATAAAATAGTCCACTCTAATAAGATCTGTCTGAACTCAATCTCCAGCGCGAACTATTTTATTCTGTTACGGAAACCAAATTCTGTTTCCTTTGCCCAATGGTCGTTTACATGATCCGGAAACATTTAACAAATAAGTACTTTTATAGAATATAAATCTCTTTGTTGTTAAGGTTTGTGAATGAGTTTTTAATACATTTTGATACAAGGAAGTTCCCTGAGGAAAAAACGCAGACATAGATTTTTAATTCAACTTTGTTTTAGTATAAGGTCAAGACCTCACGTTTTTAAGGATAACTCAGGAAGGGGAAATAGTGAAATCAGAATAAGTACCTACATCTTACATTAGGGTTGCCAACCATACTTTGTAATAACGTATCTGACTTTATTTTCAACCGACTTCGCTTGGACTTTAACTTTAGCTTGGAAGTCGGTGGCAATACCTACATAACAAGAAACAAAACCAAAGCCGCCGACTTCCAAGCTAAAGTTTTTTTTTTTTTTTGGTTTTAGAAGGCGGTTATCTTTTTTTGTAAAAAAGCTTTTTTGTTCTATTATACTTTAGAATGAAAAAATAGTATCCAAAATACTTAATTTTGACTTTGAAGTATAATGGAATACTTGTAATCTGGATGGAACGTAGGTACCTAAGCGCAAAACATTTAAATAAATAAATTTTCTGATACTTTATTTTTTTTGTAAATACTTTTTTTTATAGTCGTCAGTGATGAATATTCGTTATTTTCCTTAAAAAAAATTGCCAACCCTATCCTACAATCTCATTGTTTCTGCGTTTGAAATGTGTTTTGGATAAGGTCACGTGTCAATGTTAAATAAGTACACATCAATAACGATTTTTTTGTTGTTTTGATTTCAAATGTTCCAATCGAAATGCAAACATAACACATTATAAATACAAGGTGCAGTTTTGCATACTCATCAAATTTCAGGAGGCTGTCGCAAAAGGCATATGTAATCAAATAAAATGACGGCACCTGGTCAATAATTCATAAATACCCGTTTTTTTTTAAGTTGTTTATGTTTGAGAGTATTTTAGAATAGTTACACCTCTTTCTTAGAACAGAATCGCACTGTATGCGGAAGGTACGCAGTGGCGCATGACAATTTATTCGTGCGGGTTATTCGCCCAGCCAGCCTAAACCCAGGCAAGATGGCTTGTTCGAATTCGAAAATCAAATGTAACAATAATGAAAAAAAAAAAAACTTTTTATTTTATTGATTCGTGTCAGTATAGTTACCTCCTTGAATTTGATGGATACAGAGAAACTACTCTTGTATAATCGCAGTTTCTCAGTTGACGCAGGTTTTATACGATTAATAAACCTGATAATTTTGCAATCAAATCCATACTTTCTAAATCCAACATCCAACATAGGATTTGCCTAATTTTGAAACCGCATTCATAAATTTTACGACTTACCAGACCTAAAATTCTTATTACTGTTTAAAAATAGAAAGCATTTTATTTCAGTAGCGTTATCGTAAAATGCTAAGCAAAATGTCATAGCAAATCACTGCTCAGAATCTATCAAGATAAAAATGAGATTTGTCCCACTAACAAGTGGGTTATATTAAAAATAAGATTAGATAGTCAAGATAAGACGTTATGTACTTACATTTAGATTACACAATGGTGTGAGTCAGTTGCTCTCGAGAGCGGGTCATCCCCATCGTTTTAACAAACAAAATCTATACTAATATTATAAATGCGTAAGAACTCTTTCTGTTGACTGCCTCGTTGCTCTAGTGGTCGCAAGCGCGACTGCTGTGCGTGGGGTCTTGGGTTGAATTCCCAGGTCGGGCAAAGTGTTATTGGGTTTTTCCATCAGGAATTTCTCAGTAGCAGCCTCGGAGTCTGGATTTGTGCCCGGTTGATGGCAATAGGCTCGCCCCCTATTACATGGGACTAAAAACATAACTAGCGAAATGTGGGTGTACTAATGTGTACACCTCTGCCTAACCCTTCGGGGATTACAGGCGTGATGTTACGTATGTAACTTTTTCTGTCTGTTACGCATCCACGACAAAACCACTGAACCGATTTTGATTAAATAAATAGGCTATACTTATTATGTCGCGACTTTATCTGCGACCGCGATTACCGATATGAACGCGGACGAAGTCGCAGGTAAATGCTAGTGTTGTTAACATAATTTAATAATCTGACAGTTATACGTAGGTAGTATCTGTTCCTTGTTCATGTAAATTCTGTAAGATTCTGTCTATCTTAATATGAGTACCAGACAAAACTGTCCTTTCTTCTTGTAAATTCCTTAAGGGCGATACTCGCCGCGTACATTTGTTTAGCGAATTTGTTTTTCAAATATTTGTGACGCGAACGTAAAGAATAAAATAAAGTGGTTTTTCATAATATGGTCAGGAATAGAGTGCCACTGGTCGATGTGATCGCAGAGTGTAAGCGATCCACTTGCATTAACACGTTGTTACTTAAAAGTCGCCCATTATAACAGTACGGTTTAGACAAATCGTGAATTCGTGAGCGTTAAAATTATTTTTATAATGACATTAGCCACCCGTTCCAGCTTCACACGGGTACAATGTAGATACATAAACGTTTCCTTTTGAATCACTCTTATCTATTGATGTAAATCCGTTGCGTAGTTTAAGAGATTTAAGCGTACAGACGATGGGCGGCGACTTTGTTTTTTACTAGAGAGTAGATAAAATGTGAAATGTGTGTGAGAAAAGGTGACGGCTTGCGGTCGGCAGCTAACGGTTTATTTTTCGATGTGATTTCGGCCAGGCGGCTGGCGTGTTAGAACAGTGCTCTCATAATAAATATGACCTTTAGTCGTACATGCCATTTTAATCTTTAAAAAGTATTACATACACAAGTTTTATTTATTATGTATATTTATTTACTGTTTCGCAACAACTGATAAAACCAAATATCTCACGACTAAGGTCTTAAATTAATTGGTATTGAAGTTGGAGAATCAAGTCTCAATTTAATTGGTATTGAAGTTGGAGAATCAAGTCTCAATTTAATTGATATTGAAGTTGGAGAATTAAGTTTTAATTCAATTGGTATTGCGGTTGCAACAACAACTGTTAATCCTTAAATCTGGTGCATTATGGTTTAAAATAGCAGAAGCCTTTTCAGCTCATCAAAGTCCAACCACTTTAGTTGTATTTAATCTTTCTTAAGTGCTTTTCATAATTGGTTCATAGTTTAAAACTGGTGTCAGTATTAAAACTTTCAGCTCAGCTATTATAACTGATGTTCGGAGAGTCAGATTAAGTTTGCTGGTAAATAATCTTTTGTTTGAATCAGGCTGAGCTGATTTATATCACTGATATTCCAGATGGGAGATTAAATAATACTACTCTCACTTCTTTATTCAATTAATTAAATGTGAAAACATTCTTCGCCTTTCAGACTTCTGTAGTCTCAGGGACGCAAATGAGAAGGCTTTGTGCTTTTCCAGTAGGTAGTAATTAGCTGTTCAATTGATCATTTTCAAAAAGCTTCTACTTTATAGGTATAATTAAATAGAATATTAAAATAAATAGAAAAATATAATAGAAACCAATAAAAAATAAAAATATTTTATTTCTGCCCATGTTAAGATCCATAGAGTGTTAGTACATGTTATCCTATGGTATGTCAGTGATGTTATATTATGTTGACTGTTAATTTAAAACGGCTTTGTTTAAGTATAAAGATTATGAAAAAAAAAAAATGGTGTATAATGTTTTGAAAGGGTATTTAATTGGTACCTTCCTAATCACCCCTTGAAATATTATCCCCTACAAATAAAATTTCAAATAAAAAATCTTTATGCCTGCCAATATTTTCCATCTTTTTTTTTTATAAACCGCACCAATACAATATCAATTAAATTAAGAAGGTAGACCATTTTACATCGATATATAATAATTACCTACGTAAGTAAATAATTATCTTTGAAAGAATCCATAGATATTTCTACGGATTTTTAATCTTTGCAAATAAAAACGCATGGTCGGCTCAAAGCTGATCAAAGCGTAGCGTAATTAAATTCTTATGATATTGCAATGGTCTTCATTCGTTGCTAACATAGGAGGTGGATTATTAAAAAGTAACCTACTTACAGGATTTAAATAGAGGTAGAGGGAGTCGGGTTTCCTTATTCCGTTTTAGAGTCTTACAAAAAAGAGATTAGATACTTATATCTATTTCTATTGCTATTGGGTTTTGTATTCATTTTTGACTTAACCGGTCAAGCCTCGGCTGACTTACCGGTAAATATCAGAACAATAGAAAATCAATTGTGTCTTATTACATGGGACTTGAGTAATTAAATAAGTTGAGTTTGTAAACTATTTTAAATAGAAAATAGTTAACAAATTTTGTGAATTTATAATAATAAAATAAATTTGAGGAGTATTTTTGTTTTAACGCGCTAACCTCTGGAATTACTAGTCGGACCGAATTTTTGTATATGATAGCCAGACTCATGGAGAATAGTATAGATATGGTAACATCACGCTTCGACACATGGGAGTGGAGCAAGTAACCAAAGACAACAAACGACAATAACCAAGCGGGCGAAGTCGCGAGCAGAAGCTAATTTAAAAATAGTATCTAATTGATTGTAAATACTGCGACTGTAAATAATCACACAGATACCAACTACAGGTATTTTTAAATTGCCAAATCAGTTCAGTAATGTTTAAATATATGTAAACAACAAGGCATCTATGTGCGCAGTACTGTAATAGATAAATATTAAAGCCAAGTATTTAAGTAATTGATATTTAGCAAATCAAACAGTGATGACAGACCAATTACTTAATTGAATTATTAGTTGCGTCTTCGGAATGATATAAAGAAGGAATACCATATTAACCTAAAGTTTATTTTTAGCATGTCACATTTTTTTAAGCACGGTTTAAAACCAAATATCAATCGTAATTCAATATAACTTCAGTTAGTTTTAGTCTTTTTTATGGTCCTGGAATAGACATAAATTTTCGATACTTAAAAGCATTTTGAAGTAGTTAATACGTAAATATATTGGGTAAATATATACATAAATATTACAGCGAGTACACTCATTTGGTCAATACCGTAAATCTTGAAATCGCGGGACTTTTTAGATGCTAAAGTCCATTCGATACTAAGTCTGACTAAGCTAGCATTTGAAATTTAGTTCTGTACATACTGTGCATCCGATTATCAGATCCCTGGATGTGAGCAACAGTGACAAAGGCCTGCAAAACTAAACTTTTTCTAAATCTGGTACCGCTAAATGCGCCCGACTTGGGCGTAGAGTGACCAGAGAAGAGGCACGGCAGCTATTTGTTATTAAAATAGATAGATATTCATGGTATCTATCTATACAATGTATAAAGATTAATCCCTATTTCCCTTGATCACGGCATCACGCGTGAACGACTGGACCAATTTCACTAATTCTTTTTTGTTGTGTTTGTTAATGTAAGGAGAAGGTTATTAAGAAAGAAAAAAAGATTTCAGTACGAAGTTTGTTGAGCCAGCTAAGAAAAAAATAAATTGACCACAACCCTGAGGTTGCCGTTGGATAACCTTGCTATTGGGGCACAAAAACAAAATAAGCGCACTTGACATAAACTGGCGAAAGGGGTTTGTAGATATTTTAGAAGAAATTTAGGAGACACAAAAGTTTGGGAACCCTAGCTTTAAACAATGCAATGAATGGGGCTCCACACATACGCTGTACTGGCATGCAAAACTAAAAAAGCTACTCGCTACTATTCATCCAATTAATTTAATTTGTCGATGTTTGCCCGATAGAGTTTGTAGGCGAATTGTGCTTGCACGGTAAAAAAAGGTGAAACGTATGTTTTGACCGATACTAACTGTGTTCAAATTGATAAAGCTTTTTTAGCTTTCAATAGTGATTAAAGCCTAGTTTGTACGCCTCGTAGTTGGTACGCCTAGCTCACTCAAATGTATCGTTCGTAGAATATTGCATTCGTTCGTATAAGTTTATTTATATTTGTCTCTCTTTCATCTTATATCAAAAGCATAGAGGAAAAGCGTGGTACCTATTAATTTATAAGATGCATAACGTTCAGGAGCGTAAGAAATAAATACCGTCGATATGTTTTACTATTTGTGTATAGAAAGCTTTTGCAGTCAGTTAATTAAATTTTTCTTTAGTTATATGACTGCGCAGTGCGTACTCAAACCCGCGGCAATCGCAGAGGAAATAGGCTGACAAAAAAAAACAATTAGATTTCAATTAAGTAAAGGAGCGAGAAAAAAAGTAAAATAATGAACATCAAAGCAGTTGATTAAGTCCTGCTTACATCCCTTTGTTTCGAAAGTACCTTCTGGATTTATGAAGGTAAAGACACATCGCGAGCATTTGCTTTGCGTATTTCTTCTGCAAACATTTGTTGAGCATTCATTTGCGAAATGAACATTCGTTCGCGAGCGCGGACTTCAAATTCAGAGTTCTTAATTCATTTAGATACAAGAATTTCGTACTAATAAGTATTTTTGTAAAAAGTTACGACAAGCGAAACTCTGCTTTATGATTCCCAATGTAAGATAGAAAACGAGATATTATGTAAAAACAGAAATAAAACCACAGGCAAATACATAAGACGTATTGCATAAATTATCCTATGACATAGATTAAAGAGAGTTGGCATATTTTAATAGATGACACTTGACATTTGAAATAAAAGTGTGCTCCTCTTCAAAAATAAAAGATCGTACCTTTAAAACATGAACCCTTTGTAAAACCTAACATTTTCATATTCAATACTCCTCTGGGAATTCAAGGGTTAAAAGTTTCATGGAAACGAAAACACACGTAAAGGCAAGGATATTTGATGAAAATAAACAGATGATTCACTTATATGAAAAACACAGTAACAGTCGCGACAAAATAATAATTATTTATAAGTGTGCGATGTGTGTATTTTGTGTTATGACGGCGTTTTACGACACACCCACGATGCGACGGCGTTCACAGGCGCGTGCAATTTTTAGATCGCGGTGAACTTGAAAATTGTGAAGTGACTAAAAGTTCTTTGGTAGGTATTTTTGCGAGTACTGCCTTTTTGACTGGTAGGTAAATGATTTTGTCTAAAGACAACCGCTTTTTTACTGGTACGACTGGTAATTCAACTAACACCAAGCAGGGACTGAAATCCCAGAATCGTTAGATCTCAATATGTCATATTAGTATTGCTGAAATTTTGAAAATAAATTGATTTTTTTTTAGTTACGAATACTTGCTGGTTTCTATACTGGGTTTGTTGTTCAGAGATCAGGTAAAAAACAAACATAGGTAGGTACATTAATGCCAGACACTTTCCGTGGACCATCACAATTTCATGAATAATAAATATTTATGACAATATCCTGTAAAACATTTCTAAACACCAGCCGTCACAATTGAATTTAACCTCTATCTATTTTCAAAATGTCTGCTTCGCTAAAATGACGATTTGGCGAATATGTAAAAGGTTAATTTTGTCACTTCATGACCTTAATGGTCTATATTTACTACCCGTACTATTAATATAATAAAGCTGAAGAGATTCTTGTTTGTTTAAACGCGCTTATCTCTAGAACTACCAGTCGGACTGAAAAAAATATTTTGGAATATTGATTTATGAGGAATAGTAAAGGCTATATAACATCGAGCTACGATTCACAGAAGCGGGGTAGTAATCAAAGAAGTATCTGAACGCGGGTGTAATCGCGCGGTATTTAATTGTGAAATAGGTTTTTTTTTTACTTTTCTCTCTGCATAAGTGGTTCTGAAGTAGTACTGACTTTGTTAAGTTTTTTTTTATATTGTTGTGTGTGCACACAGCACACAGCATGAGTGTTTGTACACACAAAGCACTCATGCTGTGTTCCATGTCCTATGCAACTGATACTTATTAAATACAATGGCATTGACTTCCAAAGCCTTCCTCACAGCTATATAGGATACTCAGAGTTGAAATAGAGGTACTAAATATTCGCGTGTTATTCCAAACATTTATCGAAACTCAGGAACACATTTATTAGAGCAACATGTGACTTGAAAGTAGAAATAAACCTAATAACGTGGGCGACTCAATGAAAAATGTCAGAGAAACTATTTCAGTACGCACGCACGCGACACGGCCCGTACGCGACCGCGAAGCTACGACATCTATCAATACTGCTGTACCTAAGAAAATATTATATTTTCCGTCATCATACCGATTTATTTTTAACTGTGCCGGAATAATACTAGGCTGGAGTAGGTTGAGAACTCTCGTTTTCAACTAATCGACCTTCGAGATATGAATATGAAATGACTGCAATTTGGCACAATAGAGTAACCGTATACTTTTTCCACATATGCTGTATTCGATTCTGTTTTGGAGCAAAAGTGCTTATCATGTTCGTAGAACGTCCTCACGGAACGATAAAGATCTCGGGAGAAAACATAACCCTTTCTTTGCAGTCGGGTAAACAAAGGAGAACAATCAAGTTGTATTTTTTAAAAGCATCCGTCTAGTCTGTTTTATAATGAACTATTAGTTACTTTAAAAGCTTTTTATTAAAACGAATACGCTTTACTCCATTTGTAACATTAGAGGCAAATATCGTTATAACAGTATCGTTATTTTAATGCTAGCTTGTATTAAGCTTCTTTATTTCATGTTAAGGTGAAAGCGCCAGGGCACCGCAAATTTCGCAAATTTATATTTTCTTACGTTTTTTGCTACTTGAAACTCGGCCTCGGGTTGTACGACACTGAAAAGAATAGCCGCGACACTAACGAATATGTATGTATTTACACAATTATAATCACTAAAATCATCAACATAACTGTCAAAGTTATAATTGGCTGCAAACGTCATGTTGTTTTCATTAAATAGGCACGTTTATGGGAGTTGGAGAATAATGTTGATGAATTTAATGATTATTTTTGTGGAAACACATATCGTCAGTGTCGCGTATATTATATTTCTTTTGTTACCGTAAAATCCGATGCTGAGCTGCGAATAGCAAAAAAACGTTAGATAGTAATAATATGAGCTTTCACCTTAAAACTGGAGTAAAACGTCGCTTAACTTAGCCGAAACAAACATGTTTTATAGGCCAGCTTCTGCCCGCCACTTCGTCCGCGTCCAAATCCACCCCCATTTCAACCCCGTCGGGGGTAAATTTTGCCAAATCCTTTCTTAGCGGTCGTCTACTATCTCCCTACCAAATATTTGTCGTGATGAGTGAGTGATCTTTCGCTTTTATATATTAAGATACTGGAAACCTTCTGGTTACGGAGATACTGAAGGTCTAGTCTACGTAAACCAGCAGTTTTAAATGTTATAAATAATCTAAAAATGCCGTAGTGTGCACCCGAAAGTACAATGTTTTGCCTTCGTTACATTGCTTACTATAATAAAAAGTGATTTTTCGGGCAAAGAAAAAAGTTATTTCCCAGCAAACAATTTTGCTCAAAGTTACTTAGTTTGATTGGCAATACCTATGAACTGTTAAGGGCTATATGTCTTTTTACACCCCACAGGTTTATTTATTCCTTGGTTTTACAATCCTTCCTCTGACATTATCGAACAGGGCTAATATCGAATAACGAAAACAATCGAGGTCGCTTTCAATGTCATCCTAAACTGACTTGATTTAGTTTCATTTTGCTAATTCAATTCAAAATAAAAATAATATTGTAGTAAAATTACAACGTTTGACCAAAAAAGACGAGGTTCTATTCAGATCTCGCAATAACCTCTTTCTCTGTTCTCATGGTCTAAGTTTATATCCATTACTAGGGCGCGGCCTCGCGACCACTCAAATGCAACGCGATGACGTAGATATTCAGAAAGCATTAGGTACAACAGGAACTGGACGGGAGCGCTTATAATTGTTTGTGACAAATCCGTACCAGGTCACCGCTGACATTTATATTGCATTGTTTGGATATCGTTTTGTATTTCAGTGACGTACGCTGAAATATGTAGGTACGTTATGCAGCTCTGCGTATGTTGTAATCGAAATGGATTTCAGGTGAGCAGTCAGTGACAAAAGCTAAGCTTTGATCGTTGCAGCTACTCAAAGCGAAACTGTACAAATCAATCGGATATTAACCACAATGGAATACGGCTTATTTCCGATTGAGTTTCTTGCAAATCGGTAGCTTTTGAGATAGGGAGACGAATGGCATGTGAGTTGACATATTAGGGCGAATTTCAATACTAGAACCCGATCAGCACGTTTAAACTGCTGTCAAGAGCGCTGCCGTCGTATAAGGAAAAAAGACGTATCTTACATTTTTTCGAAATAAAGTTATATACCTAGGTACATATTCGGAATCAGCAAAAAAAGACGCTCAGTACCAGTATTTTACGAAATGGCTCAATTACTAAACTAGTTTTGAAATGTAGCGTTTACATTGACTGCACTATCTCTTAGCTACATACAATGACCTTTTTAGGAGAAATATAACAGTAGCCTTTTACTAAATATATTTTTGTCTGTTAAGTTGTTCATTGAATACCGTCAGGCAGCGTTTTTTGTTGGACATAATTCCAGGACTGATTGTGACAAGCCGATATCAACTGTTGCACGGACAGTACATAATCACAGACTCGTATTGTCAAACTTTCAGGTCCCGCTGTTAGCGATCCGCACTTCATCACACATATTGAGTCTTTGCTCATTTTCCATGCGAGAAAATCATTAAAGTACGAATCCCTCGCTCTCAAAGGTGGCACGTACCTACATTGCGAATGCACTCCAATATTTATTACTCGGGGGCTTAGATGAAACACGTCTTACGTTCCAGAGGTTGCATATCCATTAAACGCATCACGAAAGCATTTCAAGATACGCTGATGACATTTACACTCTTCAGGGTATTGAATAATTAATGAATTAATCGCGTAAAGTCGTTTCATCGCTTAAATGGTTGAAAGGGGAAAGGTAACCAGTATTAACCCTGAAATTTTCACTCCATCATTTTTAATCAAATCACTCATGATCATGTAAAACATTATTGTTATCAATTAACATGAAGTTATCTGCAAAATAGTTCGTCAATTAACGATAATATGATTAGGAAGATATTTTTAATAGGTATGATATCACGATATACTTGCATAAATTGTCCCACTTACGTAGGTAATAAGCTAAGAATATTAGAGATCCTGATAATGTCGATATGTGAGTCATTGTCCTAAAAATTGCAACATAACATCAAGCCTATAATGCCCGAAGGGTTAGGCAGAGGTGTACGCATTATTACACCCACATTTCGCCAGTTATGTTTAAGTCCCATGTGGGTGTGAGGCTATGTTTGTTCCCGAATAATTATTTCTGTTTCAATCTTTTTGTAACGGCAGCACTGACATGACATTAAAAACGAAAGGTTTATGTTAGGGTTTACTTCTAAAGAGTAACCCCCAGTCTAAGTAGCCAAATTGTGAGCCACAGTTCCGATAACTGAAAATTTTACAATTGTTATTTTTGAGTTTGAGTGAGCCAGGGAGAAATACGTCAGATTTTTATTTATTCCTACTGTTTTAGTATGCAATTATTTTGTTCTGGTTATCAGTCCAGTCCAGTGTTAATAACGGCATTCACCCCTCGGCTATTCCTCTACACCATTATAGCCGCTTTCAACGCAATTCATTTGAATTCTGATTTGTTCATTGCCATACAGTGTTTACGACACGGTCCCCAATCCGCTTACCGAACTAACATCATGTATGTTTCGCTTTGATATTTTGTCTAGAAATCATAAAGTTAGTAGGGTTTAAGGACTAACTGCAGCAAAGCTAGTTAAAGTTCAGTCGCTGTGTAATGTTGTTGGAAGTTAAGACGGCTCCAATTTTTGTTTTATAATTAAACTTTTGCCACAGTTTCATAGCTGGTAACGACGCGTTGAGCTTAAACTACTGTTTGGACCTTCGAACAAATACTACCTTTATGAAGAAACGTGTGGTCGTCCGCTTCGATTTTCACCTCATTTTCTCTCACTAACTAATAAATGATACTATTGAACACTCCCACTCTCAATGTTCTACGTCGGTCGCTTCAAAGTGAGATTAAGTCGTGTGAATGGTAAACTCGACACTGCGCTGGTACGGTTTTGCGCGGGTAAGCTTTACGCGGGTACCTACTCTTTTGCGCGGGACTGTTATGAAGAAACGTGATATATTTTCATTGGTATCAGATTTGGACCATAAAGACTATTTAGTAAGAGAAAACCAACATCAGCAATAGAAAAAAAAATATTTCGCCTCCAAAACAAATATCTCTAAATGATAAATAATATTTATTCTGTAAACACGTTAAAAATACACTTTCCACGTGTTTTTTTTTAAACAAGACAAGGTCGGTGTTCCCCTACTCTAAGAAGAAACACAGAAACAAACTAAAAATCAGTCCATACAGACTGGTTAGATTGAATACAACATGATAGACACAGAAAACAAATATTTCAAATTAAAAAAATAAATTAACAGGACTGCCGTTTTCAAACACCATTTCAATATTGGGAAATATAAAACAAAAGTAAAATAATAGTTGATGGCAGATACGACGATGCGACGAGATTCGTTTCAAAATATACTTTTTTTTCGCTCTCTTTAGACTACGGTGTGTTTTGAATTTCGAGCTTTGTACAGTTCAGTGAATCAGTTCAGATGCTTGTCGATTCTGACGCGTATGCGATGACAGTCCGTACTTACGTATTTCAATGATTTTGTTATGTATTTGTAATTTGTATGAAAGCCTTGTAAATGGACTCACTCGCAAACTAGCCTAGTGTTCGGAGCCCATTATATTATGTACTAAGTAAGATTACAATTTAAACAATAATTTACTTGTGTAGACATCACTAAAGTGGGTACTAAAATAAATCGCGGACCGTTTTATTATTAGTAGGTACCACAGAAATATAAATAATATGCCTTATTATTTAGATTTCTGTGGTAGGTACGTTTTTTCCGTTACAATCGTTAACGATGGGCCTCAATACAGAGAAACTTTCAATCTCAAACTAAACTTGATTTTCTAGGCACTTAACATTACCTATATTTTAAGTGCCGTCTTTGATGTTTCTATTTATGATATGATATAGGTATAATGTTCACTACTATTTATTATTATACGAATAAATGAAAGTTTGTGTACTCTATTAAATCCCAGCAATCACAGTAAACGTAATAAAGTCCAGTGCAACGGGCACGCGCGTTTCATGCCAAAGCCTGCGTGGTCGTTCCTTACTTGATTCCTTACTTGAGGTATTACATTCCACAAATTCCAGTAAAGTTCTGCTAGTACATTTCATTCGACATCTTAATACTTTTGCAACTATAAATTGAAAGCTCTATAAAATTGCTTTATTTTCTTGTTGGTGGATACTATTTCATTGGTTACAAAGTAACAAAACAGCCGAATGAAAAGAACTCATTAACATCCCTTTATCAGTCGGTAAACATAGCGTTTTATAGCATGGTTCTGGCGAATTTAATAAAGCTTCAACCTTTCAAGCGTTCATTGAAGTTACCTGTTTAAGACTACCGGTTATATGTTTGCAACCCACAAATTGAGATGTATAAAATTAGTATTTAATAAACCTCAAAAAAAAAAATATACCTAGTCCTCAATATTTTCAAATAATATTCCATAAAAACATCCTTAACAGAACTAATGCGATGCGACCTTGCATCCTCCAACAACGAACTTGTTTAAATGAATGCAAACGTTGCAGAAGTTGCCGCAAAGCGGATTACAGCTTCATTGAAACCGACGGCGGGGAAGCCTTCGTAAATTCATTGAAGACTGATTATTATTTTGTACCTACTAGCAACACTTGCTACAAGCACTGATGCTAGGACGATTTGAAATACAATTTTCTATTCTAAATTGACGGTAATGTGGAATAAATGTTGGAATAACGGCCAATTAGTCTTTCATTATGTTCAAAAGACAAAATGTGTGCCGTTGGCGAAATTTGGGTGTTGGTGAAATGTGGGGTGTACTAATAGATACACCACTGCCTAACCCTTCGGGGATTGCAGGCATGATGTTAATATATTTAAAGTTTTGACACCTTCATTTAAGTATGTTGGTATTGTTATTTGATTTAGTTACTTTCAAAACAATTTCTGAAAATAAGAGTAATCTTGTTGTGGCGTCATTGATACCTATGTCCCAAAATTCATAACGACGCGACAATTCACGTGATTTGACTAATGTGATACATTGATCGCCTGCGACAGCTCAATTTTGTCCTTAAGTGACTTGATTAAATAACAATACAACGTTGAGTGGTGCCAGTTGCGCTACTTCCCTTTAAATGCAAGGACTCACAATTTTATACCGATCATTATTGTTATAGGTCTATGCCGTGGAGGACACGAGACTCCGCGGGTGAGCCCACGACCCAGCCCAAGGGCCAGCCCGCGGACGTCTCCGCGTCCGTCCCGGCGGACGTCCCCGCGGACGTCTCCGCTACCTTCACGACGGGCGTCCCCGCGGACGTCTCCGCGACCAACACGGCGTGCGTCCCCGCAGACCTCGCCGCGACCAGCACGTCGAGCGTCCCCGCGGACCTCTCCGCAACCAACACGGCGTTCGTCCCCGCAGACCTCGCCGAAGCCAGCAAGGCGGGCGTCCCCGCGGACGTCACCGCAACAATCGCGACAGTCGTCTCCGCGGACGTCACCGCTACCAGCACGGCGTGCGTCCCCGCAGACCTCTCCGCGGCTAACACGGCGGGCGTCCACGCTGACTTCACCGCGACCATCGCGACAGGCGTCCCCGCGGACGTCTCCGCGACCTTCACGACAGGCGTCCCCGCGGACGTCACCACGACCCGCTCGGCGTGCGTCTCCGCAGACCTCTCCGCGGCCAGCACGGCGGGCGTCCACTCGGACTTCACCGCGACCATCGCGAAAGGCGTCCCCGCGGACGTCTTCGCAACCATCCCAGTCTGCATCCTCGCGGACGTCTCCTCCGCGGCCTTCCCGGCGGACGTCTTCGACTAAAACTTCCTTGACGACCGCGGGGTCGTCACGGACCAAACCGAAGACATCATCAAAGACGGCCCCGAGGACGTCTTCAAAGCCGGCTGCTAAGACTTCTCCACAGCCGTCGCGACGGATTCCGCCGAAGACCCCTAGGCGACCGTCCCAGGGGTCGTCCCCAGACATATGCATACAGCAGCTTCCAGTTCCATTGCCGAACGTGTACTGGAAGTACTCGCGAGTATCCTGGCTTTATTTTATCAGTGAGTAACCCCTACATAAATATGAATGCTACTCACAAATGTGTTCTTTTGTAGTTATTTTTTTGACAGCAGATTCTACTAGATTCAGGCTTTTGAATACCTTGCATGTTTATTAGTTTACTTGGATCGGTAAGCGCCTGTGGCCGCCAAGTCGTTAAAAGAATTTGAATGTAACACTCGATTCTAATCAAGTAGCGTAAAAATGTTAAGCATAGCTTGCAAATCAATTTTTCGCTCTTATTAGTAGTATTTTTTTATAACTAGCGTGCTTTGTTTGTTTATGCACAGTAGATGATTTTAAAGTAGTTTGAGAACAAAGTTCTTTTTTTTATCTTGTTTTGGCTTTTAGTTACCTAGTCTAGTAAGTGTGTGAGTTGATTTTTCAATAGTTAAATAACTTTTATCTAAAGTATAAATATGACAGGTTTACATACATACATTTTTTACAAACATTGTTAAACCGTTGTTTGCCATTATTTATCTGACGATTGAAAAATCGACCTTTAATCATGTTATTACATCAGAATAACAGAGTACCACGTCAACCAATTCAGTCCCATAGAGTAATACAGCTAACAACTAGAAGGCTAATTCTCGTTATTCAAAATCTAGACGCAATCTCACCTCAGCGACAATAAAATTTAAATTCTTGTCAAAAATGTTGATAAAATAGAGGAAGCGTTGACAGATTGAGACTAAGATTAGAACGAACCGACGTTTCTTAAAGTTACTAGAATTGCCCCCCTAGTTAGACCAAACATAAGATGCTTAAATCGCGGTAAGGATGTCTGAAACGCGTTTTGATGGTGGATAAAGAGAAAAAGCGAGGCCTTAGAAAACATGAACTAATTGTATGAAACATGACATGAATCTTTAGGGGATGTATATTAACGTAGGTGCTGATAGAGAATGGGAGAAGAAAACATGCCCTTTTTTTGGTTTGGGAAAAATGAGTCCTTCGTTTGGGAAAAGTAAAACGCATATTAATAAGTTAGCACAGAAAGATATACGAGTATCTATTACGAAAATGCTGAATAAATTACAAATATTCAGTTCTTTACAATCGCCCTAGAAACGTAAAAATTCAATTCTCTGATTATCTTACAACTACAGTTTTTCTTTGGCCAAAATCAACCTAGATTGATTTAATATAATGTTATGGTTTAATTATTTCCATGATGATTGTATAAAATCAGATTCTATACATTTTAGCCGCGTAACGCGAAATACAATTAAATATTTTCTTCTTAACCTTTACTGTACCCAGTAAAATGGAATGTTATTGTAAATTTATGAATATATAATGAAATTTCTCGCTAAAAGATTAGTGAAACGGTGAATAGTCTCTTCATTTATTTAAAATATATTAATATCAGACCTTAATTGTATTAAAATATCCAATATCCTTGAAACTATTAAAAATACCGTCTTTGATACGAAGCTCGAAGAAATCTTGACGGACGATGGAAATGCACTATGATTAAAAACTTTTAATCAAAGTGATGACTCGTTTATAAGAGGCTCGCAACGCAAGTATTGTCTTTGCAGGCAGTGTTGAAAAACGAATATTTTTTTCTCCAGGAGATATTATAGTGCACAAGTGTGTGCGTAAGCACAGATGCACTCTCTCTTACGTTACTCTCCCAGTCCGATGGAACGGCAATCCGCGGCACAACAAGGGTTAGATTAGGCGCCGGACCAACGGCTTTACGACCTTACCGAGACGCGGTGACATTGTCACACCACCAACTTCCAAACTACGGGCTGCTACTGAGAAATTCCTAATGTAAAAACCCAAACACTTGTTTCCAGACCTGGAAATCGAACTTAGGGCCTCATGCCCAACAAAGTCAGTGTAAAAACTATGCGTTGCATATATGGTGTAAAAAGACACTTTGGAGCCGAAAGTTATATTTATGTTCTCTTAAATCATTGCGATCATTTTCTTTGTCCTTTTTTTTTTAAGAAAATAGGAAAATTTCCTAACTAAATTTTAAATACCCCCACGACCTTATTAGTTTCGTAATCACTATGCGAAGTTAACAGGAATATGATGTGTCTTTTACACCCCATATTCAGTTCACTTATGGAACCGAAGTTAATAGAATCGTAGTCACCCGTCTGTCTCGGACCTTTGTTGCGCTAAAGTAGCTGTCCCGGATTCGGATGTATTTTGGATGATTAAAATGCCACAAACAGACTCCGGACACAATTTGGTCGAAGCAGGGAAAACCTACTCAATTGGAAATTTATAAACGTTGGTACTGTTTTTTAAACAATGGGGCACCTATTATCGTGTCCTGCGGGCCCTGATACCTGTACGCTAAAGGAATTTATGGATTACTGATAGCGCCATAATCGTGGCCAAGTTCTGTATTGAAATAATAATAAAATATCATCGACACTCTAAAAACTATCGATATTTCGTCCTACATGAAGATACATAAGCCAATGTTGTATTTTTTTAACCTACATCGAGAAGATTATGAATGGTTGACTTTTTGGTTTGAAAACACCGGATTGTAACTTCTTTGAGGATGTACGAGAAAACACCCCACACGCCTCGAGGAGATGGCTCGCAAGCCGCATCACGTATTTTCTCCAGGCCAATTTCGGGTGCGGCGGCCAATCTTAATGGAAACTAGCCAAGTACATACGCAGGAGATAATATGATGCAAGAGTGTTTGCACAACCCTCTTTTCCCTCATCATCATACACCGATGGGATGGTAAACCAACACGACCGGGGAGAGATCAGGCGCAGGTCCACACCGCCAACCAAAATTCTGAAACGGAATCTACTTAAATTATGACAATATTTAAGAACATTTCATCAATTACGGACTAACACGCGAGTTAAGTGTAGCAAAAACTACTTTACCGATCGTTCAAGATATAGCACAGTGCAGCAGCCTTGTTTCTCGTATTATAACATAGTCACATGTGAAGTACGTTTTTAGTATCACAACGTGTCCAGAACAAAAGACTGACGAGTTTATATCTCAAGACAAAATTTTATAGCATAGCAGCGCCGTCTCAGGCGCACATTATATCACAGCACCTACGACGATACTTTTATAGAATCGAATCCCTTGCCGCCCATAGTTCACACTTCGCTCGAATGCAACTTGTGGATCGGGGCTGTAGGTCGACTAACGGCCTAAAACTCGTATGCAGTATTGTAATTTCTGTAGGGTTTTTTTTGAGTACTTTTGCACGAACCACGCTGTTAAGTAGTAGTTACATGTCTTTCATTTATCGAACACGATAGTTATATATTCCGTTATGGTAAAATGTAGTGATGCATTTTACGCTTTAAATTATGCAATACAGATCCAAAGATCTCTTAATACCTAAAAAGGATTAGCACCAGACCCGAGTCTGCGGAACACTGAAAACATCACGTACGTCTAGATTAATGGTTTTACAATGGATTTAACATAAATATCTTTTGTTGTGCTGTTGTTACCAAACTTGCTTTTGTTCGCTGCTCCATTCGTGTGGATTTTAGAAAAACTTGTGTTCGTTATTTTGTCAAGTAGATATTATTTTACGGCAAGATAAGATTTATGAGAAATGCTGCTATTTCGCTGAACGTCAGCTGTCTCGGAGACAGTGAGAGACATGGTGTGAGGAGGATGAAGAGGGTGGGTCGACGAATCATTTCATCAAAAACATGCGTCGATAAAAAGTTTGACGAAGTGTGACTTCTGAAGTGTGGCTCACTGCAAAAAAAAGGAGAATCTGACTGACGTCTCAGTACATAGGCGGAACCACTGGAACAAGGAACGCTTTCTTTTATGATGTAAGGGAGCACTAAGAAATGATTTTTAGAAATTCAACCCAAAAAAGGTTGAATAGAAGTTGATACAATTGTAAGAAAATCTTATTTCTTGAGTTAATAAACTTAAAACTTGGCACGAATGCGAACCTAACAGAAATAATAAAGTTTGACGTTATTAGTTTTTTTAACTAGCTCTTAAAGCGGGCCTGGGTGCTGTTGAGTTTGCAAGAGGACTACGCAAGTCGCAGGCAAAGTGCTAGATAAAAGTCCAGGTTACCTAACGCTGTTTTCATCCACAGATGTCAATCAACCGTCAAGCTCGACTTCGATCGATATTCAATAAAAGTGGTGGAATTTGAATACATGCATCATCATGAAGCTTAAATTATCCTAGATAGTCGTAACCTTTGAGGTATGGCAGCTGTGAACATATCTGCAAGTCCTGACATTTGCTCAAATAAAACGATCTTCTAAAACTTGTAAGAAAACCACACGGGATTGTATTGAGACAATAGGACTGACGTACAAGTTATCCCGCTTTCCTTAGTTCGGAATGTCATGATCTCAATTGAAAACTTTTCTCTCTAGAATATATTCTTCGTATTTCGCGCAGTAAGGAGACAAAACGCTAAGCGGGTAAAACTTGATCCTTAGCTGCATAACTATATCTTATTTCCTTCTGCTAACAAAGTGCATGGATTGTTAGCGGACGACCTTTATGTCTCTAATTCCATGATGGAGCTTACCTGCTTTGAGTTTTATTAAGCATTGCAGATGCAATAAGTCGGTAGTGTCGTATTGCCGTCCTATAAAACTATTATAATGGGTCGAGAGGGGGTGCGCCTGTGTTAGGCCACACTATAATTTCTTTTGCGTACTGAGCTAGTGTCCGTTCAGGTAAGCCACCGTAACCGTTATTCGATCAGAAGTATACATACTAGCATTAATTTCAGCTTACAAATTTCTGCTTCATAGTACAAGTATGTAGTGTTTGTGAATCACTGAGTGGTTCCCAAATTTGACTGGACTGAGATTTAGTCACCTAAAGATTTTACTGATTTCTCTTATCATTTTCGATTTACTTACTACAAGACACTGTAAATAGTTTAGAATTTTCCTAATATTTTTCTGTAGTTCTTAGTTTTCATAAAAGTGTAAATGAGAAGATTTTACTGATACCCGTTATCATTGTCGCTTTACTTGAACCATTCAAGACATTGTAAATTCTTTAGAAATTTTCGAAGATTATTTAGTAGATAGATTTCAGTCTTCATACAAGTGTAAATGAAAAGATTTTACTGATTCCCTTTATCATTTTCGCTTTACTTACTTAAACCATTCAAGACATTGTAAATTCTTTAGAATTTTCATAAGATTTTTCAGTCTTCATATAAGTCTAAATAAGAAGATTTTACTGATTGCCCTTATCATTTTCGCTTTACTTGAACCATTCAAAACATTGTAAATTCTAAAGAATTTTCCTAAGATTTTTCATTAGATAGATTTCAGTCTTCATACAATTATAAATGCGAAGATTTTACTGATACCCCTTATCATTTTCGCTTTACTTACTTGAACCATTCAAGACATTGTAAATTCTTTAGAATTTTTCGAAGATATTAGTAGATAGATTTCAGTCTTCATACAAGTGTAAATGAGAAGATTTTTCTGATACCCCTTATCATTTTTGCTTTACTTAAACCATTCAAGACATTGTAAATTCTTTAGAATTTTCCTAAGATTTTTCAGTAAGTGGTTCTTACATTTCATACAAGTGTAAATGAGAAGATTATACGTATTACCCTTGTCTTTGGTTTACCTGCTTAAAACCATACAAGTAAATAGTTTGCTATTATACAGGTCACAAAATGTCAGGTAACTAATCTTATTGGCGCCGTAAATTGTCGCCCCATCTCTTCCTGCAATGTAGCGCTAGCTCTAACTGATAAGAATCTTGGCAACTAGTTGACATTTAGTTTTCCTGTCCTCTTATCTAACTTGAAATTGATGCATTGGAATGTTTGCACATAGAATTGACGAGATTTTACTCTACATTGTTAAAATATTTTAGAAGAGCTATCGATTGTACACACAGACCGAACGCGTGTGTGGCTAACTCCGAAAATATCGTACAACACGGCTATTGTATTCATATTACTGTATTATCACAGCAGATAATAAGTCGCGAACTTTATCGCGGCACTGTATCAATACCGCATTTTGTAACTAGGTATTTATTTTACTATCACCATACTTTGGTATACTGGAACGTGGTTTCACGTTATCGGGCAAGCTTTTATATTATTTTATAAAAATAGCCACACGATTGTTGACATTTTAACTTTTACAGATAAAGAGAAAAAGCTTGCGTTGCACAACACAGTCGAGAGATATTTTTCAGTTAAATTTTTTGATCGTCACCAAGCGTATTAAATCTACTTGTATGTATTTGGAGCAAACATATTTTTTTAGCTCAACTTACATTGCGATTCTGTAGTCTTTCAACTGTTAATGAAATTAAGTTAGTAACAAAACACTACAACTCCTGTTAGAGATTTAATAATTTTGAAATTTAGCTAGAAACCACTCACAGCGTGCAACTTAGGTTGTTAGGTGCCTGTAAAGCTTACAAAACATATTCTCGCAACTGGCTTTAGTCTGCATACGAAACTAACATAACTGAGCCAACAAAAGCTCTGAACGGACAGTTTGGTCAGTATTCGAAACAAGTAAATTTAGTTTTGCAACGTGTGCTTGTGATAATGTCATAATAGTATTTAACTTAATACATATTTCGTTGAATTTGTTACCGGAGCAGGTTCCCCAGGGACATCTGTTCAGTAGATAATGAGCTACCGCTAGCAAGCGCTAGAATTCATCCTAATACTTTTTAAGCTAGCTTTTGAACCTCACTTTGAGCTGGATTAGAACTAATTTAGGTTGTATAGTAGTCTGTGACAGTTTCATATAGGATTAAAGGGGACCTTATAAAGCTTATCGCTGCGATACCACTGCCTCGACACTCAATACTTTTTGTTATACATGTTGTTTTGTATCGCTGTATTTCGGCGTTAGTGTTCAAGAAACGTGGGGCGCAACGCGTGGCGCCTCCTAGTGAACTGCTAGAGTCTAATGACTCCACTTGACTTTCTGCATCATGGAGGTTCAAAGAATTTTTTTGAGAGGAAAGTTAAGGAGTCGGCAGTCACGTTGGCTTTGATCGTGATTGTAACTACGTAAAAAGGTTTTAATAGCTTAAATATACTTTATTTTTAGGGAACTTTATCAATTTTCTTAAATCAGTAGATAGGTTACTACTTGAGTATGTACTTGGTAGCTTGTTTCAACATAAGTACATATAATAGATGCATAAATAATAATCTACTTATTTACAGATATATTTTTTTTTAAATTCTGGAACGAAACAATTGTGTTGTTGTAATAACGTTCACGCTTTTGGAATCCTTGCACAGATTTTAATCAAGGCTTTTAACGTGCATGTGTCCGTATCAACACGTGGGCTTTAATTAAGTAATATAAACGGATATGCGTGCAATGCGGCACGATCCATCAATTTGTAATAAACATACGTACTTAAATAGTAATGAAGCATCTTTGCATGGCTGTTTGATTTGTTTGTTTGTATTTCCCGGGAAAATTTGGAAATTTGATTGTATTTCTGTATCAAAATCCTAATAAAAAAAGGTAAGGTTTTTTTTATTTGGCTAGTAAATTGTACCTACCCGCACGATACTGGGTCGTGTCGTGGGTTTCTTATATACCTTGTTTACGGTAAAATAAAACCCTAATTCAATTACCCCAAAATTCCCAATTTTCCCTAATTATTATTTTGGACTGCCTCGTTGGTCTAGTGGTCGCAAGCGCGACTGCTGTGTATGAGGTCTTGGGTTCGATTCCCAGGTCGGGCAAAGTGTTATTGGGTAATTTCTTAGTAGCAGCCTCGGAGTCTGGATTTGTGCCCGGTTGATGCAGGCAATAGGCTCGCCCCCTATTACATGGGACTAACAAAACATAACTGGCAAAATGTGGGTTTACTAATGGGTACACCTCTGCCTAACCCTTCGGGGATTACAGGTGTGATGTTGTTAATTCATTTACGTATCAGTAAAAGGGCACGGGAAACAAAATTTCATTGAAATACGCCTAGTAACAAATTACAAAAAAAAATATCTATCTTAATCCTTTTGTAATCCAAGTTTCCAGTTATTGTTTGTGTTTCTATGAAATTTAAATTGAACATATTTTTTTAGTTCTGAAAGCAAGTCGAGTACCTGATCATTAAGGGATTTTTTAGCTCTGAGAAACTTGAACTCAAAACGAAAAAAATATAAACGTTTATTACAATAACTTACCTCTTAAATTATATTGAACGTTATTTTTCAAGACAATTTTATTTGGTTTAGAATTTTACTGTAATTTTTCGAGGAGTTTAAACGTTGTCTAAGGTTAGGCTAAAGTTTTCTTACATAGCTAAGGAACCACATATTAATGGTAGCAATTTAAAGAAATTAGCATCGCAGAATGCACAATAAATGAATCGCAGAAAATACTCGTTTTTCATAGACTAACAGAAATGCTTGAAGTTTTCAATTATAAGTTAATTAAATACGTATCAAGAGCTACAAACACGCTCTTCATGAAATTACAATGTCAAGTACTGCTGAGGGCTACTCCGTATACATTTTGTGTGGTAATTAGAAGCTTGTGGTATTCGGAATGTTTATGGGAACTTTGTAACACCTTTTTCAACTGGTTAGTCTAATTATCTAAATGCATAATTCCTTATGCATGTTAGAAATTAACCATTATTATAAGAGTTTTGTGTTAAAAGTATAAAATCGGAACAGATATAAAAGAAAAAATCAAATTAAGTTTTTATTTCAAGCCGGCAGATTACCGTTGAGCGCCGTAGCCGTCAAGCCTTCAGTGCTGTCTGCGGTTGGTGTTTTATTATTCACCAACAGCTCTTGTAAAAGCTAATTGTTTCGCTTCTTTTTATAGCGAAACAGGCAAACTTTTAATAGCTTTTAGCAGGCTGATAAAGTTAAGGTGTTAGTAGATAATAGAGCGTTTGTGTCCGGGTTCCTTTATTGTGCTGTCCATCGATAGATCGTAAGAGTATTTTTTTTAGCTAGCAACGCTTTCATTTTGCAACTCCGTTTATTGTATAAACCAAGTACTAAAAATACAGGTTGAATTAACGGCACGGCATTAGACACGGGTTTTTCGCAAAGAGGTGTTACACAGTTAATGTTTTAGGATCTAGTTTTAAAAAAGTTTGGTAACGTCGTAAATTAGTGAGCGATATAAAAAAACTATAAATAACATACATAATACTTTTATTTAAAGCTATCTCACCACTTTAGCTGTTTGGCAATCAACTTACCTATGGATAGGTATGTTAAACGAGAAGCGAGAGCTAGCTTTTCTCTTAAATTAAAGTGATTGAGTTACAAACAAGCTTGAACGTCCCGTACCCGGTACCTATAGTATGATTAAAAAAAAAGCTTTTCCACATAACAAGTTACACAGGATTCTGTAATCGATTGGCATGGTACTCAGAAACGTAACAGTATTTAGAGCGCTTCGTAAACGCTTTTACTGGATTTTTATCAATGCTTTTGTAAACAATGTTTTTGATAAACTGCTATGTTCCCTGATATACATTCGCGTCGATATCATTATTCATTGTCGCGCACCTCCTCGGCCGTTTGGGTTATCCATACTGCGCTGTCGTCTTGCGTTTACTTTTACGCGAGAAAGTTTGACCCTTGCATCTATCTATAAAAAAAACTAGAATCGCAGTGACTTAATGCTCTTATTTTTTACAGGTTCAGACATTCAGTCTGATTCCATGGAAGAAAATGACCCGGAGCATTACCAAATGAGAGAAAGGAAATCGGCTTACCGTTTCCTAACCATGCATAAACGCCGCAAAAAGAGGCTACTGACACGAAGCCTATGCATCGAACAGGCTCTACTCGATGACTTGATGCTGGGACAGGTGCAGGTGAGTACCTGCGCACACGATGCGGCGCGCGTCCTTGCGCGGACGACTGCGGACTGCGAACATGCGTGGGAGTTTTCACTCAACTTTGTTTACTAACCTAGAAGTTCATAAAACGTACGTGTTTTTAATGTGTCCAGTTATGAAATCAAGTATTAGCTTAACTTACAAGTTCGATAAAAAGTTTAATCCTTGCGTGGGAATCCCAGACTGCGATTGAGTACTAGAAGCGTAGAGCGCGCCGTCCATTACTCGCTCAACTCACTTAAAGTGTTGCGACAGAATTAACTATGCGTCGTTAAGTGTACACGGCGCATAGTTAATCTGCGCCATAATGGCCATGTTTAACGCGGCGGCATCACTCATTGTTTCTCCCATCATGGTCATTCCGCAGTCCTTCGCTAGCGACTCGTATTGTTTCTAGCGCCGCCGCAAATTTAAATGTCGTTTGTTTGTATTCAAGATTCGTCCTCACGCACTATTTGTAGGCATGTTCTTGTGACATACTGTTGAACCGCGTCGCTATGCGTTTAAAGTAGTTAAAGCAAGTACGTCGCTATGAGTATAAAAACTTAAATGTCGATGCTTGAACTTCTACAAAGCGACATCCAAACCCCGGTACTAGTTGATACCGTGTTTGGTACGACACTGTCGCACTTGATTTTATTTTTAACCTTCGTAAATGGTGTCTGAACCTTATACGATATGGTACAATCTCAAAACTCATCTCATAAAAAATAATTATTATAATTATAACTTTTGCCATATGCTATGTTTGTCAAACATTAAGCATTTTAAGTCGAAATCATATTACTTACCTAATTAAAATAAAAATAGTTTGCATAGACGCTCGCGTGGACTCACAAATTAAACGCGCTTGCGTATTAAATGCGAAAGAAATTTGTTGTTTCTCAGATTCTGCGCTTTAAGAGGAACGTCACATGCATAGCGAATATTAATAGATTTGGCGGTCACATAGTGAATTACTTGTTTACGGGATGGTTAACCAAGTCTGGCCTCGTAAACAACTACTATTATCGATTAATTTATGTCTATTTAATGTTATTAACACAAGGAAGTGTTGCACGCCTGTGTGTCTTGTACATACCTATACCTACATTTTGTATATGCATGTGACGTTCAGAAGTATTAAAATTCCAACCTGATGCAATAGGCATTGACGTTGGGCCAAGAATCTGCGGAACAAACGCGCATCGTTATTAAATCTTACTTTACATTCACCCCGCGAAAAGGTCTTTGACTCAATACGATACCTGCAAATTTTTTACGACATTTTTCTATTGCATGCACGGCGACTGGCGGCTCAGAAACTGCTAGCGTAAACGACGCGACTTTGAGAGAAGCGATTTTGTGGGTGATTCATATTTTCTGCTATTGTTACAGTGCATCCTGAACCAATCAGTTGAGTGGAAGTTTAATGCTTTCACACTTGAGACCGTTTCCGGAGGTATGTACTTATTTTCTTCATAATATGTTGTTATAGCGATGAAAGAGCCAAATTAATGTGACTGCACTAATTGTTGGTATTAAAACATCAAAAGTCTGTCTTAACTTTTTGGTAAAATCAGTTTATAAGGCCTTGATGGCCAATAAAATAATAGCAGTTAAAGTGCTCTTAAAATATGAAAACAATCACGCAAGATTTTCAAAACACTCTTTGTAAATCGATTTCTTTTCCTCGAGAACCTAGGTCTATATATAAATTTTATTAAGTTATTCTGTGTAGGGGCACTTGCAAACTGAAGTGTACTTACCTAATTGTGTTTATTATTTGGCACAGACATAGAAAACGTAGTGCGTCTTTACTAATTGGATACTCAATACCAAGAGGCGAGTGGTCGGGAAATCTAAATAATGAATATTGCTTCAACATGATGTTTATATACACAAAACAAAATATAGGAAAATAGAAGAAACTGAAATCGAAACGCATAAAACCATACAAACACGTATACTACGATCGATACATTTTGATAGAATTGTGACAAAAAATTTGAAGTTACAGGCACTTCCAGGCATTAGTCTAAAAGATATTCACGGTGGTATTAAAAGGTATAAGTAATTTTTTTTTGGAAATGCAAAACATTATCCTAAATAAACTAGTAGATTCAACAGTGACAATACAATACAATTTTTACAGACTGAGCTTGTGAGTATTGTCAATTGATTTTCGGAAAAACTTAAAAAATTAAAGTTTTTAGTTTTAATTTGATGAACATCATTAATGTTTATTGCTATAAGAAAGCATCAACTATAACAATCGCACTACATGCAGCATCATAATGACTGTCAGTCATCCATGATGCCAGACTGCAAAATGATTTCGAGCATTCGAAATTTAAACATATTTCATCTAGAGTTACTACTACTTACATTACTACAAGAGTACCTACTAATATTGATGCCCAATGACCTATTGATTTTAATTTCTGATCGCAAATCATCCAGTCAAACGTCTAGTTGCCAATTAGGACGCAGGACAAAGCCAACATTTGGCTATTAATAAATAATTGATCAGTATTAACGCAATTGAAAGACAATTGGTATGAGGTCTTTAGCAGTAAATACTTTATCTCGCTGCAGATTAGATGGTCAATTGAATGTGATTGACAATCATGTTAGCTCGTTAGTATCTATTGCGTACTGTGAAAGTGTTTCATATCTATTCGATTATACTTACTTGGCATCTCAATTGACGAGAATCTATCTTCTATTTAAATAAAAAAATGACCAAGTACAAACATGAGAACGGCTGAACCGAATTGGCTGATTCTTTTTTGTTGTGTTCTTAATTTCCTGGACAAGTTTTATATTAATTAGGAATTAGGAAAAGTCGGAAATATGCAAATTTTCGACTTTTAGGTTCGCTAGTATTTACTAATTATTTCGAATTCCTTGAATTCATAAATAGATTTGATTGACTTATACTTCGATTCGATAACTTCATTAACATATTAGACGTGTAACACTAGCTAAATTTGGTTCTCATTGAAATTCCTAACTGATTTCAGTTCAGAGAGCAGTGAAGCTGAACTGCCGCTCGCTATTAGTTTATAGTTGACTTGTCATAATTGAATTTCAGGCAATCAGCTGCTTACTGAAAACTCGTTGAGGTGGAATGATGCATTCTGATGATGCAGTGTGTGCTATCAAAGTACGTTACGGTAACCACTTCCGAGTGTTCGGAGATGCAATCTACTTTGATACTATAACCTTATTATAGTTATCGGTACCTATCAAGTCTCTATTGTACATGAAACGTTGGATCATCGTTAGATGTAATCCCCGAGGCATGACCTATAGTAGTCTGGACCGATTGTATTAAGTCGATAGAAGACTTGCTATAAAGACATAGACGTTATATTAATGTAGGTACATTTTCGAATTGTTTAATATTAACATAGCTCTCGAAATTAAGCAGTAGAAATAATTTCTCTGCATTTTCCCGAATACGTTTGGCAATCTTAATGCAAAAGTGTGGTTGGATGTTTGTTACTCAATCACGTCAGAACGGCTATACGGATCTGGATGAAATTTGGCTCAGAGATAGATTATATAGTCAGGAATACAATACATAGACTACTTTGAATCCTAGAAATATGTCCGGTTCTCGAGGGATAATATATCAACTTTGACGTTGACTCAATATAAAATCGACTGCCTCACAAAACTATAATGATGTATTTTAAACGAAAACGAAACTCGCTTCTCTCACAAAAACATAGTTTTAAAAATAGCCTGTGACTAAATATTGTACAACTATTGTCTATAACGGGCACTAAAACATAATATTCAGTTAACTGTGTTTGCATAATAATTGTGCATGCCTGTTTTCAAATTAACATGTGCTTGTAGGCAAGCGACGGGCGTGTTTACGACACATATATGACGCTCGCCCACGGATTTGTCTCTGTGCCCCGTCTCGCCTTATTTACGACGAATTATGTCGAGATATTTGTGGTTTGTGTGAAACCTTACACACCGGTCAAGCCCCGGCTGACTTACCGGTAAGTCAGAACAATAGAAAATCAATTGTGTCTCATTACGTGGGACTTGAGTAATTAAATTCAGTATCTACCCGTTTATGAGTAATTCGGGTTTTAGAAAAAGATCGCAGTGATTCATAAAAAATAAAATAAGCCACACTTGGCCGGCTATGTGCGAATCAGACTCGCACACCATGGGTTCTGTATCACTATACAATATTAAAAACTATACAAAAAACACGTTTCGAATTCACGTTACGTGTTTACTTTATTTCATTTTTTATTGTATCTGCCTAGTACGGTCCACAAATAAAAAGACCTGTGATAGAAGGCCGCATGGACTGACAGACGGATGAAGGTTCGTTTGATCGTAACTTTCCGTAAAAAAGAATAGGAGCTAGCTACCCGGTTATCTGTTTTGTTAACTGTACGTCCTTTATTAATTTCACAGGACTTAGTATGGGTAATTGAGTGGGGTGTTACAGGGACGCTTAGTCGTACCTGGTAGTAATTAAATTAACCAAATATGTTTAAAAAAAAACAGCTTACGGTAATATTCAGAGTTTTTAAGTTTCGAGTTAGACTTTCTGCAGGAGAATACAAATTTGCATTTACATTATGTGGATCGCGACGTTTTGTCCATTACTTAATCGAATACGGAATAGCTCATCCAATGAGCTATAATGATGATGAACGGTCATATCCGTGGCTCATAAGGATCAATCAATCTGCCCAGCCTTTTCCCGACTATGATGCAGTCAGACTTTCGAGCGTCTGACCAATAATCCACGTATCATAGCCGGGACCAACGGCTGGCTTTCCGAGGCACGGAGGAGTCTCGGTGTGTAAAGATGGTCACCCATCCACGAGCCAACCCCAGCGCAGCTTGACATGTTGGATCGACCCGTGCAGCTGTTATTACTTGGCACCTCCTTTGACTCATAAGGATATTGGCGTAATAATTCGCTTGGGAAAACTACAAACGCAACTTAAATAAAGTCGTTCCAAAATTTCCTTTTATTATAAAAACTAGCTTTTGCCCGCGACTTCGTCCGAGTAAATTTCGGTTATCGCGGACAGAAATGAAGTCGCAGAAAAAATAACCCATGTCCTGTCTTTCAATTCGAAACGACACGTGGCGCCATCTATGATCTTAAGAACGTTATTGTGATTTCTCTCGGGAACAGTACTTTTTTTCGGGATTAAAGGTACCCTATGTTCGCTCCTGTACAGCTGGCAAAGTATATGCAAAATTTCAGGATGATCGGTTCAGTGACTTTGACGTGAAATGGTAACAAACAAACAAACAAACTTACTTTCGCATTTTTAATATTAGTTAGGATATTAGTTAGGATTAGGATACTAATCTATTTACTCTTTTTCTTTCTTTTGTCAGTGTTAATTTAAAAGGTTTTGAGACTTCTAAATGAATCTGAATTCGATTTGTGTATTGCATCAGATTTTTTCACTATACTTACATACATATACATATGTATGTATAAGAATGGTGTAAAAATTGAGGTGTTCAAGTAAAAAACAATCAAAAATCGAGAAGTTATATGGAAAAGTGTTTGCCTGTCCCCGTGTCTGTGGTTTATCAAAATTTACAAGTTAATTCGAGGAAACGGAAGGGAATTTCGTTTCTCGATGTTCAGTTGAGCTGGAATTTTGAATAAATGTGCAATGCAATATAATGATGTCACAGAGTAGGTCTGATGATGGAGCACGAAAGCGGTTGCTCTTCGCTAACTGCTCCTAAGTCTTCATGGAAAAAACCCAAATCCGAATAAAGAAAATAGACTGTTTTTTTCGAGTGGAAATCCTCATCGGCGCCCGTAAACTAAGAAATCAAAGAACAAAAAAAAAAATTATATTAAATTAGTATCTAGGGCAATTATCCGTCAAGATCGGATAAGCTTCATTTTATGTCGTAAATATTCGCTCTCAAGCTAAAATCCTAAAGGAAAATAGTGCAAAAAAATAAAGAAACATTTCCACAAAATTCTTGACTCGAATTTTTTGTCAAATTTTTACATTATGAGCACTCGAAGACCTAGGAGAAACACTACTTGAACTACAATAAAAAGGGAATACGTTGTAGGACTTTGTAATCTGTCGAAGGATAATGTAGATCGTCTGCTCCGAAAAACTCTTAAGGACTGTCTTTGTACAGAACTGTGTCACTTAACGTTATAGTGTACCTACTAAATGTATTGAGGATAAGGTCTATGAATATTATAGTATTGTGCTCTTTCGACCTACATGCACCTTCTGTTATAATATCGCGAAGTATCCTAAACCTAGGGTTTATCCTTCATAATCCAGGTACAAGTACGACATTTGATCCAATCTGTTGAGGCAAAGCAATCTGACAAATAAAAACACAAACATTTCCTCATTTCCAGCGTGGTTTAGTCGCGGACGTATACTGACATTGTTAGGTAGGTATGTGTGAGGAAAAATAATGTGGTATGGGTAGATTTTACCTGAGTAGCCACTTGTTGATTCACTATTGAAGGAGAGTATATTTTGAAGTAGAATGTACGGTTAGGTGTTAGTTCGTGAATGACCGATTGACATTTAAAATGAAGTAGATTTATAACTATGAACATTCTTTAGTAAGCTTGTTTTAGAGCGTATGCCACACGGTACTTCATATGAACTATTAAGTCCAAAATCTTGGAAAATAATGAGTCGATTTATACGCAAAATACATGTAATAAACCAAAAAGAAACAATAGACAACTATTTTAAAGAAGCTAATGCAAGACGATTTTAAGTTTTTAGATTACAATGCAATTAAATAACGCGAAACATTCGTTCTACGTCAGATTTGAAAATATCGAAAAAAAAATATATTGTCCAGTAAAGGTTATATCTTTTTGTTTAAACTACTTTTAGGTAAGTACATTTTTATAAACCGCAAAAACAATAATGATATTGTCTGTATTGTCTAGATATGGCTCGGTTGGCTACAGTTATTGAATAGGTACCTACAATAAAACGTTAAGTTCGCACTCACCAACCTGTTGACTTTGGCTCTTTCACCGACAGCGACGAAGGAATACACTTCTGAACTCGTTATAAACTTTAATATTGTACGTAGGTTACTGAATTATGTGAATTTGAAACAAGTTAAGTACTACAATTTTTTTTTATTTAGGTTTCAAACTTTTGTAGAAAAAAATAATTTCTGCCTTTACTTATTTTATTTGCGTTTTCATTTCAATTCAATTTAAAAATCCTTTAAACTTTCCTTTTCGGTCTTTTCAATCATTCGTCATAAATAAAATGCTAGAAACTTGTAGCAGGGTTTACAAGCAATGTAGTTAAAAAATAAATTAAGTGCCTATAAATCGCCTCCATTGTAGACTGTAACACCTGAACAAGGATACGTCACCAGAAAGTTAAATCTACACGATTAAAACACATTTTATATAATATTTGTCTTAATAATATAATAATTTCATATTCTAAACGCGTCTTGTCCATCGCAACAGACTGTGAAGTAGCGAGACTTCACAGTCCGTTGCGACGGAGCAAGCAGAATTTATCTCACAACAATATTAACTCATAAAATAAGGTGGTTATTGCTAACTAAACCAGCCAGTGTCTCTACAATACCACCTAATTTGTACCTACCTTGTTCGCGGTCTAATCCAGTGTTCATTTATCAAGGCGCGTACTGCGGCGGCCGCTTTACCCGGGCAGCGGCATGCTCCCCATAACATTCATTTAAACTTTCACCGCAGCTTTGGGCTTATTTAAACCGAATCCAGAAGTTTGGCCGGTGTTTACGTTGCTATTTTTGTCACGTTTCAAAAGGAATTAAAAGCAAATTAAGTATTACTCTCCGCGTTAATTTTTTGTAAGTAAAACTATTAGGTACGTTATGAGGGACCGCTGCGAGTAATTGTAGTAATAAATACCATAGTTAGGCTGATAGTAGATACTAGATGTCACGCTAAGCTTGGCATCAGTTTAGACGGATGACAATACAAATAAAATTATTGTTATTTTAAACTATCAGAACAGTCATCATTAACCAGTTACGATAGTCACTTCTTTCTTTCTTTTGGTTGTTATTTCTTTTTACATTTCCGCCTTTACACTTTGTTTGCCAATGCGCGGTAAATATACACTTTCCCCATCATACGGATTTTCTGTTTCTCCATTTTTAGATCAACAAATAACTAACGTCTTTTTCGTCCACCAGGGAGGTGCCTGCCAGTGCTTTGCGTGCATCTCTTCCAATCGTACGGCCTTCTGTCGCACTTTCATCTTGACGCGGCAAAGGCATGGAAGCTCTTCAGCCTCATCGAAGAAGGATATCATAGCTCCAATCCTTACCATAACTCGATTCACGCCGCAGACGTGACACAGGCTATGCATTGCTTCCTCCAACAAGACCGCGTAAGTACACTTTTTCAGGGTTGTTGCTGTTACATTTTACGAAATGAAATATTTCCCATCACTTAAAAATAAGAGGTACTTGTATGTTCCAAGACTGGAATAAATGACTAACCCCCCGATTTATCGAAAAAAAATTAATGTGTCAAATAAGCGTTGACACTACCAATCAATTGACGTACTTTTTAAGACCTGTCAAAACGCGGTTCTTCCATAGATTTTGTATGGCTATATCGAACTGGTGGAACATGTGACTTATTTGGTAACTTAATTGACTAAATATTTACTGATTTCAAAGTCACAAAAAATCTAATGTTATACAAATTGCAAATTATTCGTGTTTTTAGGGCTTAAATAAAGTGTTTCTATAAAGAAGTTATGTCTTGGAATTTTTGGTTAACAGTATAAACTACCAAATTGTGAAATGTAAGCTGCCATGATTGCTTGTTGATAATTCTGTCGACCACTGACAGCAATTTACGCGCGCTTGGCAATTTGTCACATAATTTTTTTGTTCGATAAACCTAGATCTAGCCGACAAATATGGTTTTCGACAAATATTAATTCCGTCGACCAATGACAGCAGCTGACGCGCGCTTGGCAATTTGTCACATACATTTTTTGTTCGATAAACCTAGAGCTAGCCGACAAATATGGTTTTTGACAATTATTAATTCCGACGACCAATGACAGCAGCGTACGCGCGCTTGGCAATTTGTCACATAATTTTTTTGTTCGATAAACCTAGAACTAGCCGACAAATATTGTTTTCGACAAATATTAATTCCGTCGACCAATGACAGCGGCTTACGCGCGCTTGGCAATTTGTCAGATTAATTTTTCGTTCGATAAACCAAGAGTCTACAAATATTGTTTTCGTTCTAAATTCATAGTCTTTGTAAAACGACTAAATGGTTTTAAAGTGATGGGAAACTAACCTGTGTTTGATATTATAAAGTGGGTTAACATAGTTGGCGGGCATGTGATACGAACAAATTAGTTTTAGATGAAAGCTCTTTCAACTTTGTCTCAACGTTGGTAACGTGTCGGTGATCTTATTATTGCCGGAGTGTGTCTAGGACTCAGGTAAAACTTTCTATCACATAATCTCTCCGTCCTTCGACGTTCTGTTTGCATATAGTTACACCATAAATGCCTGTTTATCGACAAAAAAATGAATAAGGAGTTTCTTAATTAAACGTACGTTTGACCACGTATAACTTTTTACAATATACCTACTCAGTTCGATTTGGCCTAATTGCCTACCACTGCTTATTTCTATAGGTCGGACTTCAAAACTAGGTCCAAAACAACAAAAGCAGTCGCGTCATTTACACGACGAAATCAGTCCAACGATCTTTGATACGACTTCCAAGACCAGTTCGAGAATCTTTACATTAAATGTTCTTTGTTAGAAAGTAAAGTTTTACACAAAAGACGTTATTTTCAAAGGAGAGTTCAGTCACTCGGGTTTATTTATAAAAGCCAACAAATTGTATACTTTCATACAATTTGTTGCACAAAATTACGCATCGCATGAATTTATTTCGGTGAAAATCAAACAAACGGTAACGAAAACAGAAACTGAATTGGCGCCAAAATAACAATACGCGTTCAATAAAGATGCATTGTTGATTGTGCCGTCTCATGAACTTGAAAGAAAGTCGCTGCGTTCGTCTTTTGCAGCTTATTACCACATTATGTAGGCGTTTACGGTATTTTCAGCTTGAGAATCAGTTATACAATATGTAGTTTTGACTTCTCTCAATTCTCAGTAGATTGTCTTATTAAGATATTAAAATAAATGAAATTACGACACTTGGTCAATCATGAATAAATACTTGGTATTTTCTTTATGTTTGTCAGTACACAGAATACATTTCTTTCAAAGAGCAAAATCGCCCCGTTGCGTATGCGGTAGGCTATGTCGCGCGACAATATCACTGCGTGCGGATTCATCGCCCCGCCTGCCTAAACCCAGCAGCAAGATGGCTAGATCGAATTCGAAAATCACATAGTAAAAAAATCTTATTTATTTTAGTATTGATTCGTGTTGAGGCTCATTAGCATAGTAACCTCCTTCACGAGGATGCGAGATTGCACCTTGTGGATACGTAGTTCAAGGAGTTCAGCATAATGTCTTGTTTATTTCATAAAACTGCAAACATAATGTTTCTTTGAAAAGTATTTCTGGCGCCTTGTGCAGTTGTCAATTGAAAGATGTCGAAACATCTGCATTTGTACGTGTAGTTCGCGACACGAGTGGTGCTCCATAAATATGGAATTCAAATCGTTATCGGCACACAGATGTGTATCATCTGGATTTATGCATAGCATCGTAGCCAGGCAAGTAAGACGGGTACAAGAGGTTATCTATGTGTTTACACAATTGTTACTGAAAATATCACGAAAGCTTTAACTTTCAAAGTAGCATGTTAATTTGTGATAGGTAAGTGTGCGGAAACATTGTGAAATGAATGAAGTGTTACCCTTTACTTATTCAATCTTTCTTAACCTTTACTTCATTGTTGCTAATGTTATACGGGTTTTTTGTTCACGTGTTTTCCCGGATTGTTCGGAAAATTTTTGCTGAATATTTAAGGCTTCTTTGTTAATCTTTTGTCGAGATTGTAAAATTAATGTTTGAAGGTATTCCTCGCGCGAATTCTTGTTTTAATTTGGGGTTGGTAATAATGATGACACGTGAGGGAATAAATAAAAGGTAACCCTTTATTTGTTCCATCTTTCTTGTCCTTTATTTCATGATTGTGAAAGTTACACCGGGTTTTTAATTGAGATTTGTCTATGTAGTTCGGAGTTTTTAGCTGAACATTGATGGCTTCATGGTATTTTTTTTTTTAATAACTTTTAGTTCATATTTGAGGGTATTCCGCGCGTAAAGTCTCGTGTTAACTTGGGGTAGGCAGGCAGGCCGAAACGTGACTGAATAATTGAATGGTAACCCTTTAAGTATTCAAACTTTCTTAACATTTGATTCATGATTGTTTATGTTACGCGATTTTTAATCACGTGTTTCCCTATTTGCCCTTGTAGTTGGGAACTTGTGCGCGCGTCACGCGGCGTGGTCGCAAGTCGCAACTAGCACGCGACGAAAACCGTTAAAAGTTAATTGAATAAGAAGGAAACTTTTAAGGAAAATTAGTTTCACCATTTCTTAGCGTCAATTATTAGGTACTCTATCGCATTCATTAGAGGGCTTAGTTTAATGTTAGAGTTATAGTAGGCTTGATAAATCTTAGTAACTTTATCTTAGAGGTGTTTAGATACTTCGAAATACCTCCAACTTACTTTGTACGGAAGTCAAACTTTAAGAGTTATCCATGTATCAAGTCCATTTGCATCGTCCAATTATGAAGAGCCATTGTCCCGATGTTTAATTTTGTTAAAGCTAAGCCCAAATTAGAAGGTAAAGCTAAATGTTATTAATAGACCCCAATTTGACACCCTTCGAACATACCAGGTTGAATTTTCAATTGCCTTGTGTAACAACATCATAAAATCAATATTGCGGCGACTCCCTCAACCAGAATAGCCGATCCTCATACTAAATGCATAGGCATTGGATGTCAGTATCGTTGCAGCTGTCGTTTCCTTTACCATTTCTGTTCTTGGCACACTTTGTCGATCATCGACAGAAGGTTTTTGAATATTTGATGCAAAAGTTGATAGAAAGAGACGTATTGTTCGTGGAAAGTTCACTGTTTGTAATAAGACTTTTGGGTGCACGCAATAGTAGAGGCGTCGTTGGGGATATTTATGAGTAATATTACAATTGGAGATAGTTAAGAGTTTAATTACAACATTTAAAACATCTTCACTTATCTTCTTTCTTAAAAAGAAGTTGATCTTCAATACCTCCGTAATCGTACCTTACTAAACAGTACCTTACTTAGGGTACAGAATTAAAAAGTAAATGATCGTAATGATGGAAAGAATATGAAACGTTCGGTTTTGTATGTATGTTTTTATTCCCGTTATACGAGTAGGGAGGCCTATGGATTAAGCTCACCTTTATTTAATTGCGATGGCGGACGGACAACCGTAAACACGTCTGGCCAATGATGAACGGTCGGATAGCTCGGGTAGTAAGCAAACAAACGAAATTTACAAAGCTTTAATAACCGTTGCCAGAGCAGTGGCCGTTTCGTAATATTTAAACTCGAAAATACAATGATTTGGTCCAAAATCTTTTAATGATGTTTTTTGGTCGAAACTTTGCGTTGTTTTTTCTTAGTGCATATGTCCCTCTACCTGCACTTTCAATGAGGTTCTAAATGTATAACGGGGCCAAGTACTCTAAAAAAATGTAAAGAAAAAGGTATTTACTTAAACTATAGTTCCGAAAGAGAAAGAAGAGCCTTTCTGAAGTTATAGCCAACGTAAAGTGTCTGGCAATAACGAATAATGGTTTATAAAAACCAGCCGACACACTTGAACGCAAGTGAGGAAGGTACCTTACGTAATGGCTAAGCATTGAAACTAGCTACGTATTCCTGTATCTATTCTCAATATTTCATTTTGATCGTGTTCCTATAGGGTATCTGTATCGACCAGGTAAATATCGGTGTGTCAACGTTCGGATTTCGCAGAGGAGCTCACATGCGGTTCAATTTACATAGTTGTATAGCTATGGAACCGTAAGTTCATTATCGTTTCAAAGGCTTGAAGCATTTTCCTCGCCTCTTAAACTGATTTTACAACTAAGTTATAAACGAAGGTCGAAGTCGCATGAAAGATATCAGCTACGTCGCGTTAGCATTATTCGATTAATCGCTCTTTATTGGTTTAAAGCAGTCTTGTGTGGGAGCTTCAGCATAATTAAGTTTCTAGGTGACCTAGAATTGTTTTGAATAGTGCTGCAATACAGGTAGCAAGTAGTTATAGTGCTTTTAACTTTTGTAATTAATAATATTCCCCAAACCGATTTCGGTCACGGTGGCCAATCTCATTGGAGTCTAGCCAAGTCCGCAAGAGATATTGTAGTACACAAGTGTGTGTGCAAACACAGGTGCACTCCCTCTTCTCTCACTCTAATAGTCCGATGGGACGGCAATCCGACTCGACCGGAGAGAGATTAGGCGCGGGATCAACGGCTTTACGTGCTTTCCGAGGCATAGGGGTGTCACACCACCAACTTCCTTACTCCGCTGCTGTTGAAAAATCCCGACGACCAACGGGGTAGTTAGTTACTTTTTTTATTATGCAGAATAAGGTGTTGTCTTTCATGCGGTTAGAGATTAACTTATGTCGAACTAAAATCAATGTATGGACTGAAGATCGCGTGCTTTATGCATCGTGTGTTTACGGGGTCGAAGCGACATTGTAGCGATAACTTTTACCATGGATACAGTATTATGATCATTGTTAACATTATTTGTAGTTCACAAAAAAGATCTGCTGTTCCATGTACGTAAGTGTTGCACTATTGGATGGATCCTCGGTAAAAATTATCGCTTGTAACTCTAAATCTTTGATTCCGAGGTAAATGTCTTCGTTACGGTGTTGTTAGTTAGTTCCCTCGTTATGTCGTATTTATTGTTTCTATATTCGCAGTAATTACGTTTTCTGCGGGTTAGTAATGTAGTTAATCTACTAAAGCCTTCAATTCTACAAGTACTTATACAAGAACAACAATACTCTGAAAACATGTTTATGAACTTAAATTTTGATACAATTTTCAAAATGTGATGGTTAATATTGTTTTCTAATAAACGGTTGTCCGCTTTTGTTAATCTACAAACGATTGTCATCCTAGCGGCATTCTAATAAGGTTTAATTAACATTATGACAGTTTGGTATTCTATTAAAAATGTAATGTGTAGAGATTGCCTCCATTGCAACAAACACATGGTTTGAGTAATAATAACTATGCTCTGAATTTAGCGCGGAATTCTTAAAAATTAATCGTCAACATATATCGAAATTTTATAGAAACAGTAATTTACATGGAAATTTAGGCTTAACAACCGGTAATATTGAAAGCAAGTGCTATCCGTTCCTGCCTCCCGACTCGGAGAATATTCAAACTAATAGACAGCATTCACCTGACTTCGGAAACCTAGTTTCCATGTAACGTATTGGCGTACTGACGACGTACCAAAGTTGGTTTAGAAATTTGTTGAAACGAAAATATCAGAATTTATTACTACGTACTGATTTGTTCTTCAGAATTCAAATAAAATTTCTTCATTTATTAAGTTCTACAAAACCTATAATATTTTCTTTTTATCAAAAGTTTAGTGCTTAATAAACTACTGTAAGGATAATTGTTTGCATCGAAACGTTTACAATCACAAAGGAAACTTTAAAGAACTTACTTTTGATATAAACTTGAACTTCTCTCAAGTTCAAAAAGTTTCGAAAGCAAATACCGTAGAAAATTTTCCCGCTGTAGAAATAAGAGCAAACTTACCTGCCTACGGTGTATCTATATTAATCCCTTTTTTTCTCCTTCCTTTTATCTTTTCTTTTTACTAAATACAGTTTATTATATTGTAGTTTAACATAACAACTACAATATAATAAACTGTATTTAGTAAAAAGAAAAGATAAAAGGAAGGAGAAAAAAAGGGATTAATATAGATACACCGTAGGCAGGTAAGTTTGCTCTTATTTCTACAGCGGGAAAATTTTCTACGGTATTTGCTTTCGAAACTTTTTGAACTTGAGAGAAGTTCAAGTTTATATCAAAAGTAAGTTCTTTAAAGTTTCCTTTGTGATTGTAAACGTTTCGATGCAAACAATTATCCTTACAGTAGTTTATTAAGCACTAAACTTTTGATAAAAAGAAAATATTATAGGTTTTGTAGAACTTAATAAATGAAGAAATTTTATTTGAATTCTGAAGAACAAATCAGTACGTAGTAATAAATTCTGATATTTTCGTTTCAACAAATTTCTAAACCAACTTTGGTACGTCGTCAGTACGCCAATACGTTACATGGAAACTAGGTTTCCGAAGTCAGGTGAATGCTGTCTATTAGTTTGAATATTCTCCGAGTCGGGAGGCAGGAACGGATAGCACTTGCTTTCAATATTACCGGTTGTTAAGCCTAAATTTCCATGTAAATTACTGTTTCTATAAAATTTCGATATATGTTGACGATTAATTTTTAAGAATTCCGCGCTAAATTCAGAGCATAGTTATTATTACTCAAACCATGTGTTTGTTGCAATGGAGGCAATCTCTACACATTACATTTTTAATAGAATACCAAACTGTCATAATGTTAATTAAACCTTATTAGAATGCCGCTAGGATGACAATCGTTTGTAGATTAACAAAAGCGGACAACCGTTTATTAGAAAACAATATTAACCATCACATTTTGAAAATTGTATCAAAATTTAAGTTCATAAACATGTTTTCAGAGTATTGTTGTTCTTGTATAAGTACTTGTAGAATTGAAGGCTTTAGTAGATTAACTACATTACTAACCCGCAGAAAACGTAATTACTGCGAATATAGAAACAATAAATACGACATAACGAGGGAACTAACTAACAACACCGTAACGAAGACATTTACCTCGGAATCAAAGATTTAGAGTTACAAGCGATAATTTTTACCGAGGATCCATCCAATAGTGCAACACTTACGTACATGGAACAGCAGATCTTTTTTGTGAACTACAAATAATGTTAACAATGATCATAATACTGTATCCATGGTAAAAGTTATCGCTACAATGTCGCTTCGACCCCGTAAACACACGATGCATAAAGCACGCGATCTTCAGTCCATACATTGATTTTAGTTCGACATAAGTTAATCTCTAACCGCATGAAAGACAACACCTTATTCTGCATAATAAAAAAAGTAACTAACTACCCCGTTGGTCGTCGGGATTTTTCAACAGCAGCGGAGTAAGGAAGTTGGTGGTGTGACACCCCTATGCCTCGGAAAGCACGTAAAGCCGTTGATCCCGCGCCTAATCTCTCTCCGGTCGAGTCGGATTGCCGTCCCATCGGACTATTAGAGTGAGAGAAGAGGGAGTGCACCTGTGTTTGCACACACACTTGTGTACTACAATATCTCTTGCGGACTTGGCTAGACTCCAATGAGATTGGCCACCGTGACCGAAATCGGTTTGGGGAATATTATTAATTACAAAAGTTAAAAGCACTATAACTACTTGCTACCTGTATTGCAGCACTATTCAAAACAATTCTAGGTCACCTAGAAACTTAATTATGCTGAAGCTCCCACACAAGACTGCTTTAAACCAATAAAGAGCGATTAATCGAATAATGCTAACGCGACGTAGCTGATATCTTTCATGCGACTTCGACCTTCGTTTATAACTTAGTTGTAAAATCAGTTTAAGAGGCGAGGAAAATGCTTCAAGCCTTTGAAACGATAATGAACTTACGGTTCCATAGCTATACAACTATGTAAATTGAACCGCATGTGAGCTCCTCTGCGAAATCCGAACGTTGACACACCGATATTTACCTGGTCGATACAGATACCCTATAGGAACACGATCAAAATGAAATATTGAGAATAGATACAGGAATACGTAGCTAGTTTCAATGCTTAGCCATTACGTAAGGTACCTTCCTCACTTGCGTTCAAGTGTGTCGGCTGGTTTTTATAAACCATTATTCGTTATTGCCAGACACTTTACGTTGGCTATAACTTCAGAAAGGCTCTTCTTTCTCTTTCGGAACTATAGTTTAAGTAAATACCTTTTTCTTTACATTTTTTTAGAGTACTTGGCCCCGTTATACATTTAGAACCTCATTGAAAGTGCAGGTAGAGGGACATATGCACTAAGAAAAAACAACGCAAAGTTTCGACCAAAAAACATCATTAAAAGATTTTGGACCAAATCATTGTATTTTCGAGTTTAAATATTACGAAACGGCCACTGCTCTGGCAACGGTTATTAAAGCTTTGTAAATTTCGTTTGTTTGCTTACTACCCGAGCTATCCGACCGTTCATCATTGGCCAGACGTGTTTACGGTTGTCCGTCCGCCATCGCAATTAAATAAAGGTGAGCTTAATCCATAGGCCTCCCTACTCGTATAACGGGAATAAAAACATACATACAAAACCGAACGTTTCATATTCTTTCCATCATTACGATCATTTACTTTTTAATTCTGTACCCTAAGTAAGGTACTGTTTAGTAAGGTACGATTACGGAGGTATTGAAGATCAACTTCTTTTTAAGAAAGAAGATAAGTGAAGATGTTTTAAATGTTGTAATTAAACTCTTAACTATCTCCAATTGTAATATTACTCATAAATATCCCCAACGACGCCTCTACTATTGCGTGCACCCAAAAGTCTTATTACAAACAGTGAACTTTCCACGAACAATACGTCTCTTTCTATCAACTTTTGCATCAAATATTCAAAAACCTTCTGTCGATGATCGACAAAGTGTGCCAAGAACAGAAATGGTAAAGGAAACGACAGCTGCAACGATACTGACATCCAATGCCTATGCATTTAGTATGAGGATCGGCTATTCTGGTTGAGGGAGTCGCCGCAATATTGATTTTATGATGTTGTTACACAAGGCAATTGAAAATTCAACCTGGTATGTTCGAAGGGTGTCAAATTGGGGTCTATTAATAACATTTAGCTTTACCTTCTAATTTGGGCTTAGCTTTAACAAAATTAAACATCGGGACAATGGCTCTTCATAATTGGACGATGCAAATGGACTTGATACATGGATAACTCTTAAAGTTTGACTTCCGTACAAAGTAAGTTGGAGGTATTTCGAAGTATCTAAACACCTCTAAGATAAAGTTACTAAGATTTATCAAGCCTACTATAACTCTAACATTAAACTAAGCCCTCTAATGAATGCGATAGAGTACCTAATAATTGACGCTAAGAAATGGTGAAACTAATTTTCCTTAAAAGTTTCCTTCTTATTCAATTAACTTTTAACGGTTTTCGTCGCGTGCTAGTTGCGACTTGCGACCACGCCGCGTGACGCGCGCACAAGTTCCCAACTACAAGGGCAAATAGGGAAACACGTGATTAAAAATCGCGTAACATAAACAATCATGAATCAAATGTTAAGAAAGTTTGAATACTTAAAGGGTTACCATTCAATTATTCAGTCACGTTTCGGCCTGCCTGCCTACCCCAAGTTAACACGAGACTTTACGCGCGGAATACCCTCAAATATGAACTAAAAGTTATTAAAAAAAAAAATACCATGAAGCCATCAATGTTCAGCTAAAAACTCCGAACTACATAGACAAATCTCAATTAAAAACCCGGTGTAACTTTCACAATCATGAAATAAAGGACAAGAAAGATGGAACAAATAAAGGGTTACCTTTTATTTATTCCCTCACGTGTCATCATTATTACCAACCCCAAATTAAAACAAGAATTCGCGCGAGGAATACCTTCAAACATTAATTTTACAATCTCGACAAAAGATTAACAAAGAAGCCTTAAATATTCAGCAAAAATTTTCCGAACAATCCGGGAAAACACGTGAACAAAAATCTGATTTAAATCTGACCACTTAATTATAAAACGTTCATCAAAAATGTAGTTGGAAAATCATGACAGAAATAAATGATCGAGTGTATATAAAACAAGTTACTATAATTTAAAAAAATCAAAAACACGACTGCAAAAATTGCACATATTTGTACTTTGTTTACTCGTCAGTTTTTTTACGACGTTTTTTATTTACAGTGTCATATATTTTTTAAATCTACTTGTCAAATTCTAGACGATAAACATAGACACGACCGGATTCATTAAAAAAAATAATTGAGTCTGGGATTAATTTACGTTTTAAAGTGACCACAGAGGATTCTTTTTATTTTTAACTAGCCTATGTTACTCGGAACGATGCAAGGATTGTAACGATACCCCAAACATCTAAATCGGTTCAGGCGTTTACAAGTTATGGTGGAACAAAGAATCTCACATACATACAAACATTAACCCTGAACACATAACACTCCTTTTTTTGGGGCAGTCGTGTAATTGACGACTGCCCCAAAAAAAGGAGTGTTATGTGTTCAGGGTTAATGTTTGTATGTATGTGAGATTCTTTGTTCCACCATAACTTGTAAACGCCTGAACCGATTTAGATGTTTGGGGTATCGTTACAATCCTTGCATCGTTCCGAGTAACATAGGCTAGTTAAAAATAAAAAGAATCCTCTGTGGTCACTTTAAAACGTAAATTAATCCCAGACTCAATTATTTTTTTTAATGAATCCGGTCGTGTCTATGTTTATCGTCTAGAATTTGACAAGTAGATTTAAAAAATATATGACACTGTAAATAAAAAACGTCGTAAAAAAACTGACGAGTAAACAAAGTACAAATATGTGCAATTTTTGCAGTCGTGTTTTTGATTTTTTTAAATTATAGTAACTTGTTTTATATACACTCGATCATTTATTTCTGTCATGATTTTCCAACTACATTTTTGATGAACGTTTTATAATTAAGTGGTCAGATTTAAATCAGATACACAATAACTGCTGTTAATTACAAGCGTAGGTATAGTATGTCGAAATTTACCAATATTATCCGTTTATTGCTAGCAGGATATCAACACGTATGACAGGTCAAACTATTAACATGGATTTAATACATGATTCCAGAAATGTAATGTCGGTTGTTAAATAAATCATAATTGTTGATGAAAATGTTATCTGATAACTTTTTCACCTATGTATAGGTACTGCTTATGTGCCGGAAGTTTCATTAAAATCAGTTCATCCTTTTAAAAAAATAAGGGCTTGAAAGTATGTAAGAAATGTCGTACGGCGTTAACGTTCTTACCAGCTCAAAAAATATAGTAAAAGTCGATTAGAAGAACAACTTTTAATCAAGTTTAGGTTGTTTCTATTGTCTCCATGTAACACACTAAGCCCTTATAAAACTCGGGGCAAGCGCACTCTACAAACTTCCCTAGTACTATGGTAGTAAACATGGTTGTTGCGCAAAACACAATTAAAAACTCTCACTAGATTTTGAAGTAAAGCTTGCCCCGGGTACTTATGTATGAAGAGCATCGCTTTTTCCAGCGGCAAGCGGTGGTGTGCAAGTGCTTTAGCGCTTTAACATTCAAGTATCCATTTCAACCTACAAAATTATGTTCATTAAATAAATTGATGAATTTAATACCTATTCATGCAACGTTAGGACTATCGTTCTTTGTACTCCCGGAGCCTGTAAATTAAACGATAGTTATTATTATAATTGGGAAATTTCCGTGAATTAATCATGTTTATATGTAATTAAATAGGCTGCAGGTTTGTTGATATCGTATTTTCACATTAGATATCATAATGAACATGAATTTCAGGCTTATGTTTAGTTACTGAATAGAATCAAAAACGCAGAATGCGTAAAAAAGTCGCTTGACGAGGCCGGAAGTCAGGGTTTTTCGTAGGAAAGCCCTCACGGATATCCTCCGTCTGGAGGCGGACGGAGGCTGAAGGAAGAATTGAAGGTCAAAGTTAGAACATTTTTTTTTTTTAAAATGGTTCATTGTATAACCTAACCTTATATACATCCACGTTTCCCGTTTCGTTGTACATACCATATACACATTCGTAACAGAAAACGATTTTTACAAGCTTTATTTAGCTTACACTGTTTGTATGTATGTTGTATAAGTTGTCAATCAAAATCGACGTATCATTTCTTTTTAAAAAGCTGCTAACCACGACGTCGTCCCTAGTGCTTTTTCTTTCATATATATTTAGCTATCGGGATAGTTTCATCACAATCCGATCAGGCACGAATAGGGAAGTAACAATAATTCAACAATAAAAAACGAAAAAAAAAAAAATACACAATATATAGAAAAGCTAAGAGAATTCAGAAAATTTCACATATTTTTTCTATTTCGCGAGACACTCAGTCTTTTATTCAAGAGGTACTTTAAATGCAATGTCGAGTAAAAGCAGATCGACCGTTAAAGTACCCTCAAGTACACAGTCCAAGTACTTAATGCTTTCAAGCGTTTAAAACAAAACTCAACCAACTTCAGCAGTTAGTTATTTTTAGAATAGAATATCAGCCTATTACTGTTCCACTGTAGAGCGTACACCTCTTTTCATTTTAAGAAGGCACATGCATCGATCACCGTGCTTGGTCAAGGCTGATTTCAGACTTATATTAATTGTCTCTCCAGATTTCCTCACGATGTTTTCCTCAATCATCGTCAGTCATGTCCAAGATCAACTTAGAACGTACACATGAATTTAAAATGTCCGTGCCCGGTTTTAAACCTAAAGCTTCGTGAATGACAGGCGGGCGCCACTAGACCATCACTACATTCAACACACATCATGCATGAATTATACTTGGATATAGTTAATTGTATCAAGATATTCTCTGCCGTTACAACGTGATAATGCTTAGTGACCCGTGTTCGGTGATAACGCGACAGCAACCGATTAACAATTCACCAAATTTGAACAATAATGGTTACTGAGATAGAAATATCTGTCAATCAAATATTGTGTAACGAGCGGTGACCGTGCACGCGAACAAGGCATTTATTACCCTGTATAGTAGCGAAATGGCGAGAGACCTGCATTGTTCAGCTCTAACACATATATGACTGTCTTATTGCATTTTCCGCTCGGCTGCCTCATCTTAATCACAGTACAATGGTCTACGAAGTATTTGGGTCGTAGGAAATTAAATTTTCAGTGGCGTCCGCAAGTTGATATCAACTTGCGGTAGCCTGATATTGCTAAAACGGGAAGTAAGCTATTTGTTCGTAGCTATATTTTAAATCAATAACGTATCGTAAAGCCATACACGTTGGCAATACTGCCAGCCTTTTCGGCACTTACCCCATTGGTAGAGATGCGGTCGAGTTTTTTTGAAGACACATAAATTGTACATACTTTGTAATTTTTATTTGTTTATAAGTTTTGTTTTGAGGTTAATTATTATGGTAGGTACTCATGTACTTATAGTTTTCAAAATTAAATAAAGAATAACGTATTAAAATCATAGATTAATTTCGAAAATCTTGAAGGGTGTAATGAGGACTGTCCTCTTAGAGCGCTTTGTACAAAACGGTTCATAAAAACATACCTACTTTTGAGGATAGACCAGAGGGTCAATAAGTAATTATGTCGGTAAGCCGAGTCTAGATATTAGTCCTCCTACCCGACAAAATTTTATCAAGCTTAGTCGACGGTATTCCAAACTTTTTGACGCGTAAATATGTTTTTTTCAGACTTTTTTCGTGATGGTGGCAAACTAAGTTATTTGGTTTTTCCGATACTGCTATATTCCGGTATTTGGTGCTCGGTAAAATTGGTCACTGACATCGGTGAGGGAAAATACAGTGTGACTTGTGATATATTGGAAACCTGGATTTATGAAGTCTGAAATCGCTCATCCGTCTTAGCAGGCATAATGATCAATGCCTGTGCCTTTTCTATATGATGAGAGGCTTTTTCCCTGCAGTAGGATAATAATAGGCTGGTATTATGAATAATAATCTTTAGAGACGTAAACATGGCACACCTGATTAATCTACGCTCCAATTAACCGTCGCACGTATATACGGGGTGTAACAAGACACAACACAGCCGTTAACTAAGCATACTGCCTATCAAAAAACTAAGTAACTTATGGGAAAAAATATTGCTGGGATAAATTACTTTTATTTTTGGTGTGAAAAATCACTGTTCATTGTGTGTACGCAAAACATTGTAGTTAGTGTACATGCGCTTTATAGTCGTTGCGGTATTTAAAGTTTAGTTCCAACTTTAAAACCTGTAATTGTAATTAATCTTAAAAATATTTGTAACTTTTACCTTCAATGTCTCCGTAACCAGAATGCTACACCTGAGAATAGCCGATGCTCATACTAAATGCATTGGACGTCAGCCTAAGTGCTGTTGTCGTTTCTATTTACCATTTTGTTATTAGCACGCTTTGATGAACAAAAAAGGCGGCTTATTATTGCAATAATTATTGCTGATTTTTTTATTGTTTGTGTTGAAAATCACAGTTCATAATAGCATTTACGGGTGCACGTACAGGGGTCGTCAGGGTGTTCAACATTTGAAACATTTAAATATGTATGGTCTAGATTAGACCAAGAAAAGAGCGCAATCATTTGCAGAATATCTCAACTTTCGACATCGTTAACTGTCGTTTTGCACCCTCTATATAAAGGGTTTATTTTCGTAATATTGCAATTCTTTTTCTGAATTAAAATTTAGAATTTATAACAAATAGGTTTCGATATTAGATACTGCTGTATCTACGTCTTCTTAATATCGATTGGTGAACATCACTTATGATTAAGCGTTCATTTGAATGGAAACGAACTGCGTTTGACACTTGTCTAGACCTTCAGACTTTAACCCTCGTGATCGAATGTGATTATCAATGCTCAACCACCTTCGACCCGACGCGGTACTAATTGAGACATGGCTTAAAATTATTTCTTGTGCTTTTCAAGATAGCTTTATTGAGTTTTTGTTATTTTAAAAGCTTTTTAACACGTCACAGTGAACATTCGTCTATGCATTTTTTTTACAGTTTTATCTGTAAAAATAATGAATGACGCAATCCTGAAAGGTATACAAAGTAGAAAGGATACTGTAAAGCAAACTTTTATCATGGATTCCATCCCATCAGACCCATCAGATATGAAAAAATTCGTCTGTTATTAAAAAGTCAGCTATTCCATATATTTTTATCGTGAAAGCCGCTTTTTACATGCATACGATCACGCATGGTCGCCGTACCGTGTAAAGTACGCACTTTTAGCACTTTGGATGGTATTGCTGATTTTTTTTAGTGAATTATCATGAACTGCATCCATGGCAATAGTTTACGTCTCTACGTACTAACTAGTACTGCGTACTATAGTGACTTACTTTTTAAAATCTATCGTATCAATAACTGTAAGCCAAACACTTAATAATAGGTAACTTTATCTATGAATTTCTCTTTATTCCTTAGATACGCGACCACATGACTCCAGTGGAAATAATGGCATCTCTTCTGGCAGCCATCGCCCATGACATGGACCACCCAGGTGTGAACCAGCCGTTCCTCATTGCGACCTCCAACCACCTCGCCACTTTGTACCAAGTAAGTACCTACTTGAAACTTTTACTAGCGTATAGGTCCCTAAATAATAGCTGGGATTTTACGCGGAACGTATTTCTGCGCTAACTGGAGGAATGGCTTCACGAGTACCTAAAAGATAGGCTATATTTCTGTTGCTGTATCGTCGTATCCGGTTGATGGCAATGGCTCGCCCCCTATTACATGGGACTCAAAACATAACTGGCGAAATGTGGGTGTACTAATGGGTACACCTCTGCCTAACCCGTCGGGAATTGCAGGCGTGATGATAACAACACGCCTGTAATTCCCGAAGAGTTAAGGGAAACTTATGTTTATGCTGTATCGTCACGAAAATTGAACAAAAAGAACTATCTGTGAAATAAAAATTCGTGCTGCGGTATATCCTGATTTTTCCTCCACCGTGATATAAGTAATCCAATTTTAGATGTGTCCAAAAAGAAGCGTAGTGCCTTTACTTGTACTATTCGATAGCCGTCATTTCACCCTAACCATTGACGTATTTCACAGAGTCGAGAATACGCCCACACTAAGCCAAATACTCTCACTATTGCGGTCAGCCTCTAATTTTTGAACAGAATATCAGAATTTCACGCTGAAACCGAAGGCTAATTGACAGGCTTGTTGAAACGCGGTTACATGAGCTGTCCAGTTTAAGTAGACCTCTAAATATAGAGCTTGCAGATACATTTAAGAGCTCACCAAACGTGGTACTTATATTTTGCAAAATAATGTTTCAACTGAGAGGTTTAACCTTTTATTTAAGAGTTTGCAATTCAGATGTCTTTAAACGTATTAACGATGTAATTTGATAGTTTGTTATAATTTCAAAATTTTGCGTAAGTAAAGCTTTGTCCAAGAGGATAAAAAGCCTTAAAAATTTGATTCTTGGATTCATGAGTCCATCTGATGACAACATGGCAACACTTTGGAGGAATGCGATCTTTAGCGAGAAAAACTACTAATCATTACATGAAACCATTGTAACAAGACACATGACATTATCGTTAACTACGTATACTGCCCACCAAACTAAGTACGTAACTTTGAGCTAAAAATATTACAGCCGGGAAAAGGTTTTGTTTTGGTATGAAAAAAAAAAGAACTGTTTTTAACGTACGCAGAACATTGTAATTACAGGTGCATCCAACAGTAAAGTTAATTGATATAACATTTCAATTTTGTTCTCATAAAAAACGTATAGAAACTTGGAACTGGAACTTAACATAACGCCTGTAATCCCTGAAGGGTTAAGCAGAGGTGTACCCATTAAGTACACATATTTCGACAATTATGTTTCCCATGTAATGAGGAGCCTGTTGCCAAGCAGAAATTCACACTCCGAGGTTACTACTGAGAATTTCCTGTTGGGAAAACCCAATAACACCTGGGAATCAAACCCATGACCTCATAATCCGCAGTCGCGCTTTGGCTTTCCAACGAGGTTGGAACTTTTACCTTCGATATTTCAGTAATCATAGAAGGTATGGTTCAGAACAAAAAAAAAAAAAGATCGCAACGATGGGTAAAAACATGTTACTTTCGGATCCATTAAGTGTCATTTTACATCCATTATTATACTCAGTAGCAAAAACTTGGGCCAAGCCCATTCTGATTTGCAAACAAACTAAATATATTCTATGACGATTTTCGGAAGGAGAATAAATAGGCGCCACGTAGCACGTTCGTTAATTGAGTCACCACCAATTAATTGACATACTTTTCATGATGTGTCAAAACGCGGTCGCTCCATTTATTTTGTATGGTAATAGTAAAATGTGACGTCATTTTATTGTCTACTCAATTCATTCAATAAAAATTGATTTCAAGGTCACTTAAACTTAAATTTTACAGTGAATAGCAAATTAATCCGGTTTTCCGGGTTAAAATAAAGTGTTTTTTAAGAAGTTGAATCTTCTAATTACTAGTTACGGGTGTCAAATATCCCAAAAAAAAACAACATCCTAATGAGAGACAAATAGGTAACTTGGTATTTGGATAAGGACCGAGCGGCTTTTTAATCCGCTGCTTCGTCAGGGTCCGCAATACCCGAAATTCATACAAACGAAGTCTTGAATAAAAGTAGCCAAATAAAAGTTCAGGCTTTTCACTTTTCACCTCATTTTAAACATGGTAGTAGCGTACACAACACATTTCAGGTGCAAAATCATTATTTATTAATGTTCCGTTCAAACTTGGTTTCTTGATATTCCGCATTTCGCAGCCAAATGGACTCACAGCCACAACTGTGCCTTTATCATTTACCGAAATGTACATACTTGTATTCCATCTCGCCTCTGCAGGAAAATTCGTAACTATTCGCGAGCATTCGCTTAATTGGATGTAGCTCTGCAAAAGTGAACATATCCACATCCAAATTTACTCCCGTTTACGGTAGAAATATGTAGGTAACGCTGATTTATTCTAAACGAAGAATAGACCGAATATTATGGTTGGAGTGAAACTTCATTAAGTTTAATGGGTAAAATGACATACATATACATAACATCACGCCTGTAATCCCCGAAGGGTTAGGCAGAGGCGTAGCCATTAGTACACCCACATTTCGCCAGTTATGTTTAAGTCCCATGTAATAGGGGGCGAGCCTATTGCCATCAACCGGGCACAAATCCAGACTCCGAGGCTGCTACTAAGACATTCCTGATGGAAAAACCCAATAACACTAAGGTCTAGGGTAAAATGAAAAGGGATATAATTCTATTTTTATCCAGCTAAGTTTTTATTTGTCATCAACTTGTAGTATTTAAATTAATAGATCTATCGCCACGAAATTTTTTATTTCTAAGATAGGACAGGTTAGGTTCGAAGGAGACGGTGGGGTCCAGTGAGCTGGCGTAAATATTACACAGGAATTAGTGTGACAATAATGCAAGTAAAAACAGAAGAGCAAACGTCTTTAAATACCAATTTTTTGGCTCCCATAGTATCATATAGGCGTGATTAAGTGTCTTCCTTTTACATTTTAATGCGTACAGCCCTGAGACTGAGAGACAGACTAAGCGTTTCCAAACGTCTGTATAATGAGCGCAGCAAACGAGTGAAATTCTCTACCTGTGTCTGTATTTCCGAACGCATTCGACCCTAATCTCTTCACAGAGTGAACAGGCTTCTTGTAAAGCTATGCAAGTAAGCTCACTCCATCGTAGACTTTGTCTCTGTCACCTCCGACCTAGACTAGAGTCAAGAGCTAACCAATATCAAATATAAGAAGAGGCAGACAGAGCAAGAGCTATAGTGTTTCATTTGGATCTTTTTGACACAAAAACCCATAAAAAATCCACTTGCAAAAGGCCCGGGCTATAAATGTCTTCTTACTGTAAATAAATGTATAATTAGAAGACATTTTTTTTTACTTTTGTAGCTCCCACCCATACATGTAGCCTTAGAAGTTATATATGATTGAGTAAAACAATTTTAGCGACATTGTAAATAGCTGTCTTGGGAACCGCTGAGTAAAAACATAATGAGCTTACTCTGTGCTCATTGCATTAACTTACACGAGTTTCAGATTCTGTAAGAGTAATTAACCGTTTAACGTTTAGGTACATACGACGTGTATAAAGACATGTGACATACCCGTTAACTACTAATACTGCAGTTTGCGTATTAATCTGACTTTTTACTGTAAGACACTTTTTTTTTTAAGGTGTTAAAAATTACCAAATTACTCCTTCCGCCCTGGGTCAGACTTTTATTGACTAAAAAGCCACCCTGTTCCTTCTGTTGCCCTTTACGTTCCGGGGCCACGGTATCCTGTTAAGACGTCCCGCAACCCCGGCAACAGTAAGATACTTGAAGTAGGTCTGGCAGGAGTGTTTGGATCAACGTTATATTTCGTTAATTAGAATTTCAACGGGCCATTATAAATAACTTGTAAGTGAAAATTTATTTATAGTCCTAATAAAACGATGGTCTTAGGATAATTATAAAACTGTATTTTGCTTGTTGGGTACTCACCCGACTAAGTACGTAACTTTGAGTAAAAATATTGCTGGGAAACGAACTCTTTTTTGTAGTGTGAAAAATTGTTGTTTCAGGCATGCAATGTTAATAAAATACAAGGATCGTAGGGATATTTCAAGTTTAGTTAATACATTTACATTTGGTTTTCGTAAAATAGAATAAAAATGTTCTAATTTCGACCTTGAATATTTTTGTAATGAGGAGGTTGTCAATATAGTATAAAAAAATATTGCAATGATGGGAAGAAAATGTAACTTTAAACATAAAGGTCGAAGCATTATTGAACAGTGGTCAGAAAGTTCAAGCTAGTTGATTGTTTTACAAACATAGGTAGGTCCCTATGGAGTAGACTGGGTGGCAACTGAACGAATATTAAATTCACATCGAAGATCTTGACTAATTTGATAACGGGCAGCCCCGTCGCTAGTCGTTTTATTAAATTAGTCTCTGTGCTTATTCTAGCTAGCTTCAAGTGCTAACTAACAAACCCACTGGGTGCCTTTAAGGTGTTACGTAACCCCACAATTTCGAATAGATTTTCGACGAATAGTAAAATTCGAGAAGACTCAAAATCAGTTTCTTTGAATTAGGTATTTCTAAAAAGAACTTAAGAACTTAAAAAAAGAAAAGGAAATACAAATTATTTACTAACTTCAAAACATGTAGGAGGTACATGTAATTTGAAAGTATTTTTGTTGCTTCATTTAAGGGAAACAAAACTGTCTAGTTTTTGAGCAGAACATTATCCTGCCAAAAAAAAGTTCACGACACGAACGAAGTGTATCTTGAACTACAACATAGCTAATTATAATTTTCCGTATTCTCAACAGAGACCAACGGAAAGGGAATTCGTAATTAGAGGAACTTAGCGCTTTAATTAAATTGTGGTTGCTTTTCATATTTGAATGCGTTTGTAATGCATATTATACCGTCGACTTCTTTGATTAGTATAAGTGTCCGTACATCGATAACGGAAAACATGAAACTATCCCCTGCGTCTTCCCCAGGGCAATATTTATAAATGTGTCCATACAAAATAATAATTCCCCAAACCGATTACGGTCTAATATCAATGCAGGCTAGCCAAGTACGCAGAATATATTATAATGCACAAGTATGCACCCAAATACATGTGCACTTCTCCTCCTTAACTCTCATAGTCTGATGAGACGGTAATCCGATACCAACGTGGAGAGATCAGGCCCAGGACCAACGGCTTAGTGTGCTTTCCGAGGCACGGGGCAGGCACACCTCCAACTTCCAAACTCCAGGCTGCTATTGAGAAATTCGTAATGGAAAATCCCTTTTTTGCTCGCTTGCGACCACGAGATAAACGGGTCAGCTACCACACAAAATAGTGAAAAACGTGATGATATCCGATTAGTGAGTATCGAAATGGACCTTCTTTCACTGTTTCGTTTTGTAGTCGTCCAGGCGATCCTTTGAGACTTCATACGTGGTCCTTTTAAAGCACTCGATGAAATCCCCAGTCAAATCAACGTCCAAGCTTTTAGACAAACAAACCAATAAACTGGTTACGTCTAGCTGCGCTCGATTTATTCTGCACCATTGCAATTTGCATTGAGGGTAAACAGGGATTGAAGACAGTAGAGATTACTTGAGATGGCCACGACCAGTTGAGTACTGAGATAAATCTTAGAAAGCCAATAAGTTTAATCTGAGTACCTATGTAGTAGCTGTTTATATTTCTAGTAGGTGTTACATTAATTACACTAGCTTATCTCAGTGCCAAATTTCATTCAGAACCGTTCAGCCTTTCTGGCGTCTTTGATTAACAAACATCCATTCGTGCAAACTTTCGCATTTATAATATTAGTTAGATTATCTTTTATTTTCATGTTGTAATGCCCCAAATACTTATTTTTTTTGCATAATTCGTAATTTAATAATCCTCTTATAAATTTATTTGGTTTTTAGGATTCTATAGCAAAACAAAACCGTTTCACTGTGATCGTTATTATACTACGGATTACTTTTTTTTTCGGTTAAGTTATTAACTTTTGTATTCCTACAAAGTAATTTAAATAATTGGATAAAAATATTAATATATTGATAACGAGTAGCAAAACAAACGTAAAAATAGCACTTATTTACTCGATGAATAGCCATATCAGGTAAGGGCTTACTTCAGTAATAAAATTATATTTTTCTTATTGGTACTTATCCGCCTACATGTTGACGTAGGCTTAAGAGGATGTTTTTTCAATGTCTACTCGTTTGATAAGGTTGTTGCTATCTATAATAATACAAACTTCTGCCCGCGATTTCGTCTGCGTAGTCAGAATTAAGCAAAAGGTCACTTAATTCTTAGAATTCGTGATTTTTTTTCCCACCGGAACACAAAAACAAGATTCCAGACTATTCTATCTTTTTACCAAATTTCATCCAGATCCGTTCAGTCATTCTGGCGTAACAGTGTAACAAACATCCATCCATCCAAACTGTCGCATTTATAATATAAGATTAAAAAGCCAAAGAGTTTTATTTTTTGTTTAAACGCGCTTATCTCCGGAACTGCTGCTGAATCTGAAAGTTCTTTCTCTAATTGGAAGCTGCGTTATCCCTGAGTTCTATAAACTATATTTTAAAATTGGATGAAAAATGAAATCGGTTAGAAAATTCAGACGGACGATGTCGCGTACAAAAAGTAGTACAAAGTCTTTTAAAAATATTGGACTTGTATCCTCACTTCACTTTCCGATATTGGTTCTTGATCCGAGGGCCATGCACGAACGCACTAATTAAAAAGTAATTGAACGCCAATGTAAGTGAAATTTTTAATTTGATTTACTGTGTATATCAAATAGGCGTTGGCCTCTGCCTGCGATTTCGTACGCGTGGTTTATTTTCATCCGCGTTAAGTTACGTCTTTGGTTACTGCTTTGCGCCCGTAGGTCATAGCGTGATAATAATAATAATAAGTACCTTATAATAAGTTTCTTAGTACATAAAAACAACATCAGAGCAGACAGTGATGTTTTAAAGACTACTATCCGTTATTAATTTGGTCATCTTATTAAATTGATGAATTAATAGTAGTAGTACTTAGTTATTGTGTTTTTCCATCAGGAATTTCTCAGTAGCTGCCTCGGAGTCTGGATTTGTGCCCGGTTGATGACAATAGGCTCGCCCCCTATTAAATGGGACTAAAAACATTACTGGCGAAATGTGGGTGTACTAATGGGTACACCTCTGCCTAAACCTTAGGGGATTACAGGCGTGATGGTATGGTGATTTAATAGTAGTTAGGTAGTTCCAGAGATTAGCGCGCTCAAGCAAACAAAAAATCTCCTCAGCTTTATTATATGAAGGAAAACCTAACACAACTGACTTCACGTTACTATCAAAATGCATTTTTAAATCGAATCACCTTGCCAAAAGTGCTTTCTTTGTAAGCTCGAAATGGAACGCAAAAACCCAAACGCGGCTCGGATGCTGCGCTTTGAAGCATCATACATAAGCCAATCAGAGCCCTTTGCCGACTGCTGGTATCCTGACCTGCCATATGGCACTTGTTTTGCTGCTGCAAAAAGCTAAAATTGAACACAAGAAATGCTCTTTTTCTTTTAGCTCCGCAACAGGTTGCATTAAAGTAAATTCGAAAACTACAAGGCGACTATTGAAAAGTCTTGCTCCAAAAATTATGAGACAAGAAAATATTCTCATCTGAAATTGTTATTGTTAGTCTGCTTCTTTAACGTGTAGGCAGACCCCACACACTGTGATGTTCAGAGGATAGCCGTGGTCGCTTCCAACGGTACCTTATAATTATGAAGAATTATGATAAGCAGTTTAAAAAAATTGAGGGAACAGATAAACAAATACACAATGCCCTTCAAAACCATAACCCTTCTTTTGCTTTTCTGCAGTCGGGTAATTACTACATACAGAAGCGGATTGTTAGTTGACTACTAAATTCATACGAAGCAAATTCTCATCTTACCTTTTATATATAAAAGGCAACCGTAACTGACTGACTAATCAATCAACACACAGCACAAACCACTGATCGAATTGCGCTGAAAGACTCGGAGATAGTTAGCAAGAGGATGAAACGGTGGTCCAACAATTACGCGAACAAAGTCGCGGTCAAAAGCTAATATTTTCATAAAGTCAAAGTCAAATCATTTATTTCAATTAGGCCGTTATAAGGCACTTTTGAACGTCATATCTCCTTCCTAGCCTTTTCCCAACTATGTTGGGGTCGGCTTCCAGTCTAACCAGATGCAGCTTAGTACCAGTATTTTACATGGAGCGACTGCCTATCTGATTTCCACAACCCAGTAACTGGGTAATATACGATACCCCTAGGTAAGACTAGTTGTGAGACTTTCAAGCTTCTGACGACTCGTAACGACTATCAAAGATCCAGGTATGACAGCCGAGACATATGACTATACCTATGAATTTTGAACGTCATATACTAAAGGAAATAAGGAATCATATAGGTATACAGTTTTGTGCACGCAAATTAATTTTGCTACCTTGAAACATTGCTATTGAAGTTCGACAATAAGTTGCATATTGCAATAAAACTCCTGTATTAAGTCGCATACCAATTAAAAGTTTCATAATTAACAACACCGGGGAACTGTATGTAGTTGCATAGAGTTTCATGAAACTTGCAGAGTACTAATGACGAAGTCATGTGACTGTTTGTAGCAATTCCAACTACGTGTCTTTGACAATTAACTGTCGCGCACTTGGTATGTCGGTACTTGGCTTATAGGAATTTCACCAACAATTCTCACTAATAAATGTAGGTATTCGGAAACAGGCAGAAGCTTCGGCAGGTGTAACTATATGTGAAACATCAATTGACGCACATTTGCAGTGTTTCGACAGTTTGCCGTGATGGCAAACGACATGACGCGCTGTCATGCCGTATGTTTGGTTAATTTTATAATTCGAATATTCATTGAGGTGTTTTTGTTGGTTGATGGTCGGATAGTCACTCCATGTAAATGCTAGTTTTCAGCTGCCACCGGTTATATTGGAAGCCGACCCCAATATAGTAGGTAATAAGCTAGGCAGATTGATTGATTTAGACCTTTCACACCTTTCCGGCTCCTGGCTTCCTGGCTTTCCGTGATGGCCAACATCCTTTCTAAAGAAGTACGATCTCAAATAAAATTGAAGTGTCTTTCTGTAATGTCAAAATAACAGCTTTTAATAAATTCGTAATTTTATCAAACCACCAATTCATAAAAGTTTTGGCTGTCTGTCTGTTTGCTCCTTGCTAATGTCAGCAACGGCTGGGTCGATTTTGATGGGGCATACACTGGCTGACCTTATAAGGAGTCACTTAAGATTTTATTGTAGAAAACGTATTAGAATCAACCTCAAATATAATTAAACCCCGCAGAAAATCGACATGCACTGACGAAGCCAAACATAAGCTATCGATCATAACATCACGTTTGTGTTGCCAGTTTGACAAAGATGTCGGTAATCACACAAGTCCCCAGTTAAAATTCCCATATTGAAAACCCTGTTTCTATAAACCGCGCACATATCCAGACTCGTACAGTAAATAACGGATAATGATTGTTATTTATAGATGTTATTTTACCGAATTGCCCTTGTGAATATTGTACTAATGTAGAAAATAATCGGTACCTGTGTGCCTACATCCCACCACACGTAGGTACTTGCGAATGTTCGACTGATTTTAGATACGTGTCCTTCGTACTTAAACGGTAACCCGTCCTTGAATGATATACGCGCCTAAAAGATGGGACGAAAAAATATAAATATCTTTTTTCATGAAATACCCTAATAATGGTTAAGTGGGTGAACATCGACATAGGAAGGTTCAAATGGCGCCGGTAATTGAAAAAACTCTTCGATCCGCTTACGTAGACTTATTTTCTTTAAAAAATAACTTAGTAATGTGTCGTGATCGCCAAGCGGTTAAGGCGTCTCATGATGTTGTGGGTTCAAATCTGGGCAAGTAAAGGAAAATGCAAGATTTCAAATAAACTTTAAACTTCTTGTAGATAAAATTTAAATTAGTATTAGCAATTCTTTTTTCTTTATCGTGTGGGCAGTAAGGTCTTACGACCCTACACACTCTAGTGTCAGAGTTTCTGAACCACCTCAAGGGCCTCTGACATGGTTTGAGTGGAACAGTAAGTGCAGGTTTCCTCACGATGTTATCCTTTACCAATGACAGTGATGTCCTAGATAAACTTTAGAAAGTACATATGAATTGAAAAATTCACACTGGTACTTGCCCGGATTGAACCCACAACCTCATGCATGAGAGGCGGGCGCCTTAACCAATGGGCCAACACGACACTAGTATTAGCAATTTAATGTTAACAAACATCGAGATAGGTGTTGTAGATGGATGAAAATGAAATATAGTGCTGCCCCAATTTCTTTCTTTCTTGTAAATGACGTTCAAATGTTCCTTTTATATATATATAGTCTAATTGAAATTATAAATTAGACTTTGACCTTACTCAGTCAAATTTTTTTTTTTAACAGAACACTTCGGTACTTGAGAACCACCACTGGCGTTCAGCCATGAGCTGCCTGATTGAGAGCGGCATCCTGGACCAGTTGTCACTCCCAGGCCTTCGTGACAAGCTGGAGGCCCAGATCAGCTCGCTGATCCTAGCCACTGACATTACTCGCCAACAAGAGTACCTGACTAATTTCAAGGTAAGTTTTAACTTTGGAAAATATTGAACGGGAATCGAGAAAGTTATGTTAATGATTTTATTGCCGAGTGCAATTAGCTTGAACTTTCCTGGAACAAAGTTTATTGTGGACGCGTTTTCATAGGACTTGTTTGTTTACTTTCTAGCGGTGAGAAAAAGAAAGTAATAAACATTTTTCTTTTTACTTTAAAAGCTTGGCCAGTAAGTTTTAATTCGATAGAATTATTTCAAGACGTCATGTTATGGTCAATTTACAACAAATCATTGGAATATAGTCTAATTTTAGCAGTGAGAACTTATAATTTTCTAATAATATCGATTGAGTCTTGATGTGTGCAATAATCTCGTATACCTTTCAAATATCGAATCCGAAGGGGTATAGAAAGACAGGCTATATATTTTTTACTATAAATGCCAACTTATCAGTTATCTCATAAAATATTGCCATATTGCCTACTTAGTACGAAAATGCAACCCTTCGACCCTCGACGAGCGAGACCACATAACAACATTATTTGATCTCCCTCGTAAGTAAGTAACAAAAAAAAAAGTTTCATAAAAGCATGACCCCTAAGGTAGTAACATTAAAATATAAACAAGTACAAGAGAGACCCTTAGGTAGATACAAAAACTTGACATCGAAAACGAGCTTAATGAAAAACTGACAATAATGTTAGGGATTCAGTGATTCCAAGAAAGGTAGCTCCGAGCTAAAATAACATTGAACCGTGTTGGACACGGGCGTATGCTTCTATAAGACTAAATTAATGAGTTTTGTCTGTGGTACTTTCAAGTACAAATGTAGAATAATTATAAATATTAGTCGTTATTACGCTAATGAAGCAAAGTCTCACATAAGGGTAACAGGAGCTTGGTTTTATAAGTTATCATAGGTATAATAATGTTACCATGAGAAAATAACGTTCAGGAAAAAACTGCTAGCTCGTGCTATTTATATCTTGTGCTTCAAGTTTCAATTTACACTCGTCTTTCTGAGTATGTGGGGAATTGGAGACACATGATTACAAAGTGCACCGTTCAGTGAAACACAACTGCGCAATTGACTTATAACTTATACTCGTAAATGCGTACTTAAAGTTACAAGTAGAGAACTACGGACTTCCGAGCCATATCAAACTCCGCAATAGTTTGAACGATCAGTTGTCGTTGCACTAACTTGGAAAGATGCTCTCTAAGCTCTGTTGCCAGTAATTACATTTCTGGTTTTGTAGACGCTTTTCTTCGTCTGTGTAACTTTGTGGGATGCAGCAATCCCTCAGTTCTAATGAATTGTGTACATTGCTGTCCGCTTCCGAGCTTCCGCGGGCCCGGTTTACTTAAAAATTACCTTAACTCTAAAGCTAAGGAAGAAAAGTAAAGATCTGTATGCAGTGTTGAACGTTAATTGAACAAATCTCAACATGCTGACTTTAAAAAATACCTATAGCTTTTACGAACAAAAGCCATGTCGCCATGTTGTATTGTGACGTGAACTTTAAAAAATGTAAACAGGAATGCGTCAGCACTGACCAAATGTATGTTTATATTTTTCTACATGGCGTCAACCCAAGTTGTCAAAAAAAAAACCTTGCTAACTTAAAAATCATCGGGCGGTAACCCTCTACATAGTTTTTGGAAACTTATTAAGTCAAGTATAATTTTTGATATATATTCCATAAATATGTACACTTATTATGTATCTATTGAATGAATACCAGATGATTTACGCAAAATAACAGTGTGTTTGAATAACTACCTATTGTGTTACTGTAGGATTAGGTAAAACCGTAGTTGGTAGGTTTAGTATCAGATAACCATGCTGCCTTTTAATAGGGTTTAAAGACGTCGTGTACTACGCAGCTGTGATCACGGGTGGGTGGTCGTGGCCACAGAAGGTTCGACCAAGAGGAAAGTTTGTCCGCTACTGGTCGGACGGCTATTCGGCCGGACGCGCGTCCTTGTAATTTCGAAAAGTTTTAAAAGAGGCGACAAGAAAAATACAACCTTTGATCTACTTTTGTATCTAAAAAATCCTATTTCACATTATCGTTGCATTTCATTTTAGATTGACGATTTATATTCTTTTACTCATTTTTACTACTTAGTTAATACTCACATATTGAATTGTAGTTGAACACGACACGAATCTAAGTTGTATCGCTATAACATTTATTTGCTTTAGAATTCCGTAAAGTGTTAGGTTAGCCGAATTCGATTCGCTACAAAGTTCGGCAGACTTGTCATTTCAAGCACTTTAGTTTCTGTTCGTCTTTTGCGAGCAATTTCAAACTTACTTAGCAATATAGTCTTTCACAAGTGTGTGCAAGTAAGTTATACAACTGTACCACCCGCATTTAACTTATAAACTTAACTTTTAACTCAAGATACGCCTAAACATTAAAAAAAACTTCGACGTTATTACTTGATTTTCGGCAATGTTTATAAATAAAGGAGTTAGTAGCGCCATCGACAGCCTGAAATTGGTAAGGTAATAGACAGACGGACGGACAACAGAGCTATCCCATTAAGGGATACAATTACGTTCCTATTTTGGTACGAAAGCCCAGAATATACGAACTAATTAGTGCAAATATAAGCCTGGTTGTTCTATGTTAAACTATATTTTCACACCTATACAATTTGCAAAGACGATTAATCACCGATATGCTTCATGCAGTTTCTTGTTTAGAAAATGGATCGTTTACGCAATCTATATAGGGAACATAAACACGTTTCAGTACTTAATAGCAATATTGAATGAGGAAAGCTTACCTCCTGTAATCTTATTAGCCAATCAATCAATCGTTCAAGTAAGCTTACTGATTTATTTAATTAAATACTTAGAAATGTCGCTAAGAACACCTGAATATCTCAAAGCGCCTTATATTGCTTAAATGTCAGTATCTTGTAAAACGATCAGAGCCAATTTCACTAATTAAAATCTCATCTCAGCGACATTCCATGACAAGGAAAAAGGTAAATTCAAGGTATTTTTGATAAGTTGAGGCTTATAGAACGCTATTGATATTTGTCCCTAGTAGAATTGTCCGCTAGAAAATCAAAAGCTTAGTTGTGTAAAAATCAACTGCAATAAATCAGATTTAATCAATAAAACAATATTTCATTAGTAGGAAATTCTTCCAGCTTATTAACCTGTCTCCGTATCGGCCGCAAAATCAGTTCAACACTACTTCGACTACGCATTGACATCTCACACCACATAAAAATATACACACAGAAGTGACGCGAAAGACAGTCGCGAAATAACAATAAGTCAGTTGAAACAAAAGCTTCAGTGCAAACAAAAGGCACCTATGCCTCAAAGTCAAAGCTTTTATTTGAACCAGCTTCTGCTCACAGCTTTGTTCGCGTCAAAGTTGATTTCTTCGTACAAAGTTTGAACGCCAGTTCCATCTTCTTAGGGGATGAATTTTGGAAAATCCTTTATTAGCTGACGTCTACTAACTATAAACTACCTCCCTGCCAAATTTCATTTATATACGTTAAGCGGTTTTCGATATTTCGTGATGAGAGAGTGGGAGCTTTCGCCTTTATATTTATTCAAATAAACCATTTACATGCACTTTAAATTGTTAAGGAGTCGGCCAGTTAGTTTATGATTCTCATCATTACATAAATTGTCGATTGATCTCTCGATTGGTATTGTAAAATTAAAGTGTGTTTAATAATTATGTCAACTTTTGTAATCATACGTTTTTAAAGCAAACCTGTTATTCTGAATCCTAACCTGCCCAATGGCCCGTCAAGTAGCAATTTCCCCGCACCCTTATTTGGCTGTTTGTAGTGCCTAAGGGGAACACCGTTAAATTAGCAAAGGCGTGCCACATGCACTGATCGAGACGTACGCTTACTCACAAAATTACTATGACATACTAGGTTCATTATTTAATTACTTTAGGATTAAATAATATGGTTGCCACATTGTCTAAGGGATTAGCTGCTGCGGGTTTCGATTCACGCACAAAATATTTGTACGGCTTAGGTACATGTATTGTACCGGGTCTGGTTAATTGTGCATGTGAATACACGCACCCGTGATATAGGAGAAATTCCTAAAACTGAGCAAAGCATAAAACAAAAGCTTTGGCGGTTCGTACTCCGCACAATGCAATAATTCTGTAAAGCCGGTATCAATCGCATTGTTCTTATAACTGTGTTCAATTTCGTTTCGTTTTCATTTTTAATACTTGGCACCTGAATAGCATAGGTATTACTGGACACCATTTGTTAAGTCATGTTATTTGTGAAAGTATCTGGTACCTAATGTTCCCATTTTAATCTTCCAATCGAAAAAGACGGCACCCATGGGACATTCAGGGACGCTAAGACGAATTCAAAGATGGTTATCTGTGAAATATGTTGATCTGTGCTTTTGGCAGCGTTCAGTTTCAAGAGGAAAACATTTAATTTTATGGTTTTCATAAGTAATTAACGCTGTTATCAGATTCTTCTTATAGAAAATGCATTTCAATTTATTTCTTAATGACTATTTTTATTACCTTGCTGTGTCCGTAATTTTAACTAAATTGTGATGGTATTACGGATAAAAACTTTTACCTACTCCGGGATAATATTACAAATATTTTAAATAGTTCGCTTATAAAGACATTGGGTGATAGTTTTCTGGCTGCTGCGTCGTTGACACGTGGCGTATGAAAAAAGACAACTGTCTGTGTGGAGTCCGACACCCGGACTGGTCCGGTCCGGCACCAAACGTATAAATTGAAACAGCCCGTAGTCATGACCAATCACAGTTGTGTGCAGCTTCGATTCTTTTTTTCTTCAACCTTAACATGTCACTCCCGTGTGAGCTTTAAAGCCTTGGCAAAAGCTTTGCCAAGCTTTGCCTTTGCCTCACATAGGTACACAAAAATCCAGACCAGGAACAACTACCTGTAGGCTATACATATATTTGTTTTGTGCAAGGATCGAATGCCAGACACGTAGCGCAGCAACCAATAGCTCAGCCCCAGCGCCAACCGCCACATTCTCTAAAATACTTCGTGTAAACTTTAACATATTCCATGTTTAACTTTGCGAGCGTGACACTTCTCGCTTCTAGGTTGATACTTCTTGCATAGTTCTTGAATACTATGTCAAATCTTGTTTAGACTAGTTTGCTGATACTTGAAGGGCTGTTTCTTTGTATCGTCTCTGAGAAAATCCATACTATAATATAAATTTTAAAGTGAGTTTGGTTATTGGTTTGTTATGCTTTCGCGGCTAAACCATTTAGATGAAGATTAGATTCAGTCTAATCTTGAACCCCATTGTAAAGGATATGGGTAGGCTACTTTTAAATATGGACTTCGACTGTATCCGCAATAAGCGACAATCACGCGGTCTAAATCACGGGAAAAAGCTAGTTAATAATGCAAATGTTTATTGCGTATAGCGGCAATGAAAATTTTTGTAGAAATGCATCTGCGCAAAGCTTGGTATGTTATTTAGTTCTCTTATAAGTACAAAAAACTGTAGGGGACTGTTACAAGGGAATTTCACTTAAGATTTGTATGGTTAATGAATTTTTATTTATCGGGTTATCCCAAAATTAAGTAATCGGTTATCACGTTATTAATAAATACATTTTATACTTTTTAAACTTGTAATTGTCTTCATTTTATTGAAATCTTTTAAAACTCGATTTAAGTTTAATCTGTTGGCAATTAAATGAAATGTAAATTTCTTTATGATACGAATTTAAAAACATAACATCACGCCTGTAATCCCCAAAGGGTTAGTCAGAGGTGTACCCAATATTTCGCTAGTTATGTTTAAGTCCCATGTAATAAGCTATTACCATCAACCGGTTACAATACAAAAAAAAAAAAACAATTTAAACGAAAAGTATTTTCCTACATTGTTTGACGTTTATTGCGATAGATGCCTACTGAAGGTAGGAAATAAAAACCATTGAAGTCTTTTTTCAAAAATATGATTGAGTTATTGAGATAGTTTTTCAATAACTTCGTAGCTTTACAATTTGAAAGGCTTTGTTTTGTAAAATGCACGAAGCATATTCGGTTTCGTTGTTCAATACGGTTTATATTCCCGTGATATCTTTTCATATCATCGCATCAGATTTTTCCTTCACCTGGCTGCTCGTTTTTTATACCAATTAAAATGATCTGAACAATTTCGAAGGTTTTTAACTTCACATTCTTTTGTTTATTTATATTGGAGTACAAATAGTACTTGTATTTATAGATGACATACACAATACCTGCTTTATATATATTTATAAGATTTTCAGATTATTTCATTGTTCCGCTACGACTGCCGATTACGTATACCGCCTTATTAGAAAACAAAGTCTTTGCTTAAACTAAATGTGTGAACTAAATGCAATTACATGTAAAAACAGTTTAAGTAGTAGTAATACGTCAAATAAAGTTGTTTGGGGATATAGAACTAAGGAACAGATACAAAGCTATACTAAAATGTGCAATAATAAACTTAGGTTAATAGATTTTCCGAAAGAATTAAGGCAATGTAGTTATAATACTTGTAATTGTAAAAAACATAGATATTATTTAGATAAGATATACAGGGTGTCCGGTTTTCAATGGATTATCTTGAAATGGGTCATGGTAGAACTAATGACTAATCTGGAAAAAAATACAAATAAAAAAAAAAACCAAGTAGTACCAAAGATATGATTCATTTAATAAGATTCGTTGTTTTTTGTGACCTTTTTCACATTCTTGTACACCACGACCACGAATTAATGAATTCTGTCGGTTTTTTATTGTTAACGTAATTTACGTTAACTAAGCTGATAGATAAGTAATCAAAAATAAGACTGCTATTAAACGGTTTTGAAAAAAAACAACTTGAACTATGTTCTTTTATAAAAAATCGTGATCAATTTTCTTTTTGAGCAAGTTTAAACGTTCGTAGCTTAAAAAAGATGTATCGAAACACAAGTGGCCAATAATTTTATAAGATTATGTGTTTATAGCCGATTTCAAAATAGTATCATTCAGTTTTGTACCTAAAATACATAGTGAATTATTGCTATTCGTTTTCAAAAGGAGCGAAATTTGGGTAAACAACAAAGTTTGAGATAATACAATATTTATTTACATTAAATGTATCTGGTCATTGGGGTTTAATAAAAAACAGCATTTGATATTAATGACACTGTTTTTGACTGCTAAGCATGAGGTTTTGGGTTCGATTGCCAGGTTGAGCAGTGTTATTAGGTAAAGTGTTATAACTGGTGAAATGTGGCTACACCTCTGCCCTACGGGGATTACAGGCGTGATGTTAAGACTGTTTTCGTTGTAAATTACATTCGTTGTAAATTGTCTGCCACCCACTCTGATTCAGACCCTACATTTTAGAATAAATGCTCTCCTAAGTAGTCGTTTATCACGTCGATTGCTTATTTTTGATGTGGTTGACCGGACACGGCTACCTAAGTCTTTCAAGGATCGACTTCGCGTAATAATGTTCCTTAAGACAGCCCAAATAAAAAAAAAACACGGTCACACCATATTTTCATCATTTCACATCCCACAAGTCGCATTACAGGTTAACCAAGCTTTCCTATTAATTACTAACGTCTAAAAATCTTTTTATTTAAACCCTGATGGTCAGGTTCATCTAATGTTCAAATTTCTGACAATATTGCAAACTTTGTTGTTTAACCAAATTCCGCTCCTTTTGAAAACGAATAGCAATAATTCACTATTTACATTAGGTACAAAACTGAATCATACCATTTTGAAATTGGCTATAAACACAAAAGTTTTTAAAATTATTGGCCACTTGTGTTTCGATACATTTTTTTTAAACTACGGACGCTTAAACTTTTTCAAAAATAATTTTTTTCACAATTTTTTCCAAAAGAACATACTTTAAGTTGTTTTTTTTTTCAAAACCGTGTAATAGCAGTCCTACTTTTGATTACTTATCTATTAGCTTCGTTAACGTAAATAACGTTTACAATAAAAAACCGACGGAATTCATTAATTCGTGGTCGTGGTGTACAAGAATGTAAAATAAGGTAACAAAAAACAATGAATATTATTAAATTAATCATATCTTTGGTACTACTTGTTTTTATATTTTAATGTATTTTTTTTCTGAATCGCCATTACTTCTACTATCACCAATTTCAAGATAATCCATTCTTTACCGGACACCCGATATAAGGATATAATAACGGCACTAACTGACTCGGCTATCAGCAAGAGTGTTACTCAGTCTCACGCGCTTAGGAAGAAAAGGCATGTGACAGGTTGGAATAAGCATGTATGTGAAGCACACAGGGAGGCCAGAAATAAGTTTTTACACTGGGTTTCTCAGGATAGGCCTCAATCTGGTACAGCATATGTGGAAATGTGTGAAAGTCGTAAAATATTCAAGAATAAACTAAAGTGGTGTCAAAATCATAAGGAACAGCTGAAAATGGATGTAATTTCAGAATGTCGAGCCTCAAAGAATTTTAGTGCTTTTTGGAAAGCGACTAATAACTTAAACTATAAGCCTGGTCTCCCTGTGAGCGTTAGCGGTGCGAGTGATAGCGGTGATATAGCTGAACTGTTCAGAGTGCATTTTGCTACGCAATCATTGCATGGTCCGTCATCTGGTGATCCTGGGTCTACCATGGCCGGTGACTTATATAATGTGTCGGCTAAGCAAGTGCGTAAAATTGTGAGTAGTATGTCTAGGGGTAAGTCGCCGGGTCATGATGGGCTCAGTGTTGAGCATTTGAAGTACGCTGGCGTCCATCTGCCACGTGTGCTAGCGATGTTCTACACTTTATGTCTGAATCACTCGTACCTGCCCTCAGACCTTATGAAAACAGTTGTTGTACCAATAGTTAAAAACAAAACTGGCGATTTGTCCGATAAGAACAATTATCGGCCAATTTCCTTAGCAACTATTGTTGCTAAGGTGTTGGACAGTGTGCTTGACTCAGAACTTGACAAACACCTTAACCTTCACGACGCTCAGTTCGGTTTTCGCGCTGGACTTTCTACTGAAAGCGCAATTCTGAGTCTCAAGCACACTGTTCAATACTATACTGATAGAAGTACACCTGTGTTTGCGTGCTTTCTTGACCTCTCCAAAGCATTTGACCTCGTGTCTTATGACGTATTATGGGAGAAGCTCAAGAAAACTGGCGTGCCAACACAGGTGCAACGTATTTTTCATTACTGGTACCAGAACCAGATAAATTATGTAAGATGGGCGAGCAGCTTCTCCGACGCGTACAGGTTGGAGTGCGGAGTGAGACAAGGTGGTTTGAGTTCTCCAAAGCTCTTCAACTTGTACATAAATGAGCTTATAGTTGAGCTCAGCAGCGCAAGAGTAGGATGCTCGATCGATAATATATGTATGAACAACTTTAGTTACGCTGATGATATGGTGCTGCTGACCCCAACTGTAGGCTCAATGAGACAGTTGCTAGCCATATGTGAAACATATAGCAATAAGCACGGACTGGTATATAATTGTAAGAAGAGTGAGTACATGGTCTTCAAGGCCTCCGGTAAGTGTCCGTCAAATGTACCCGCGATTAAATTGAATGGTACCGAACTGAAGCGGGTCCAACAGTTTAAATACCTCGGACATTACGTTACAGAGGGCCTTGACGACCGAGTTGACATAGAAAGGGAACGTAGGGCATTGGCGGTCAGAAGCAATATGCTGGCCCGCAGGTTTGCTCGTTGTAGTGATCAAGTTAAGGTCACACTATTTAGAGCCTACTGTCAGACTTTCTACACGTGCAGCCTGTGGTTCAAGTATACGCAGAGGCCGCTCAGTGCCCTACGTGTCCAATATAACAATGGATTTAGGATGTTGTTAGGGTTGCCACGGTTTTGCAGTGCGTCTGGTATGTTTGCGGAGGCCGGGGTAGACGGCTTTCATGCCATCATGCGTAAGCGGCTCGCTTCCCTGTTAAGTAGAGTTCGGGGTAGCACTAACAGCATCCTACAGGTCATTGCAGATAAACAGGACTCAAATATCCTGAAATCATTTATACGTGCACAAATTTTATAACATTTCTCTTTTTATGGACATGGTCTGAAATAAAGATTTTATTATTATTATTATTCCATTTATTTATTTTGTATACATATATAATTACATTTTTAAATATTATTATGAAAAAGATATAAAAACATTTAAAAATATAAAAAATAGTATCCCACCGGCGTCGGGAACAGGGTCCAAGCCACCGGTGGTCAGGGCTCCTGAGAAAGGAATCTCCTAACAATACGCGCCGTGTCCAGGAGTACCGCTTTCTGAATCAAGCCCTTGATCCAACCGCCCAACGAGAGCCTCCTAAGGTGTTGGTCGAGGCTCTTGGCTATTATGCCATTGGCCGTCACGACTATCGGCACAGTGATTGCTGTACTCACATCCCACATGTCGACAACCTCGCGAGCCAAATCAAGATACTTCATTTGTTTATCTTTCTCAGCCTTCACGAGGTTCTCGTCATGCGGGACTGTTATATCCACAATCACTGCGCGACGCTCTAATCGATCTATCACCACTATGTCAGGCTTATTGGCAACAATAGTCCTGTCAGTGATGATAGATCGATTGATTATTATTATTATTATTAAACCAGGTCGAAACCTTCGAGAAAGCTTTTTAATTTTGAACTATATTTCGATATGGATAAAGTTTGAAATACAAAAATTGGCTCATGATTTACAGGATTAAACCTTATGATTTACAGGATTTTAAAAGACACATCACTACCCGTTTGCTACGCATAAATACTGCTCATTAAACTAAGTATCGTTTAACAAAAAAATGGGGGGGGGCTTTTATTTTCGGTGAGAAAATCACTGTTTAAGGTACCATGCAATGTAACACACACGCACATTTTTGTGCTTATGGGTCTTAGGGTTATTTAAAATGTAGTTAGATGATTTGAAATTTATTTCGTAAAACGTAAAAAAAAAAATTGAAACTTTGCACTTCAAAATCTCCCTAACTTGAATGTTCCCAGATAGGGTCTATAGAAAAATGATAGCAGTGATTAAAAAACGTAACTTTCGGCTCTGTTGAGTGCCTTTTTACAGCCGTTACTTTCGTGTTCCTACTTCAAAGGCAAATTGCATAGAAAAGTTTTCGTATAAATATTTCATGCACATTTTATCTGAAAGCCATTTCTACTAAATACATAAGCATTTAAATTGAAGTCGTAAGCTAGTCTTATCGTCACAAAGGCCAATTCTCGTAACTCAAAACGTTTCAAACGTTTTGAGTTACGAGAATTGGCCTTTGTCAGTCTAGTCGCAATCCCATCTCAGTGACAATCAATAAACAAGCTACTATAATTAAAAAATTAAAACACGACTGCTTATGTTGCACATATTTGTACTTTGTTTACTCGTCAGTTTTTTTTACGACGTATTTTATTTACAGTCTTAAATATTTTTTAAATATACGCGTCAAATTCTCGACAATAAACATAGACACGACCAGATTCATTAAAAAAATAAATTGAGGCTGGTATTAAGTATTAAAAACACCGGTTTCTTTTTATTTTTTACTAGGTTACTCGGAACGATGCAAGGATTGTAACGATACCCCATACATTTAAATCGGTTCAGGCGTTTAAAAGTTTGGTGGAATAAAGAAACTCACATACACACCTACATACATACATACATTAACCCTGAACACATAACACTCCTTTTTTTATGGTAGTCGTGTAAAAACTTGTTGTTTGAGATTCGGGAATAACCCTTATCTACCCATTGTGAGGCATATTCGTTACTTAACATTAATGTTTCTATGTAAGAAAGTCAAAATCAAAGTCAAATCTTTTTTTTCAAATACGAAGTAAAAAATAAATATCTAATCTACTTAGTTACCATTCCAACAGTTCGTTTCGTTACAGTCTTCCTACGTTCTACGTTCTGGTAATATCATTTAGTAGTTTCCTTCCGCTACTGCGTCCGCGTCAAAGTATAGAGTAAAAAGTCTATGGCATTCCTCGATGAAGTAGTTTTCTATCAGTGAACGATTTCTTTTTGTTATTGGACCGGCACTTTCGAAGATTATCTCATACAAACCAAAAACAAACAAACAAACCTTCCCTTTTTCGCAAAAACGACGGGGTGTTATTATTTGACGAGGGTGTGTGTGTGTGTCTGTCCGTGGCATCGTAGCTCCCAAATGGATGAACCGATTTCATATGAGACCCTAAAATAATGTATTGATGCATTGTCCAAAATAGGCTAACTAACATAGACTGATAATTATACCAAAATGTTATGCATCCGTATCATGATTAATAAGTTTCGTTAATTAAGCTTCGCTAATAAACTTCGCTAATTAATCATGTTCTACGTAACATAACATCACACCTGTAATCCCCGAAGGGTTAGGCAGAGATGTACTCTAATGAGTACACCTCTGCCTAACCCTTCGGTTTCGGCTGCTCCCCTTTGACTAATGTCCATCCACATTTCACCAGTTATGTTAAAGTCCCATGTAATAGGCGCGTGACCGTATTGCCATCAACCGGGCACATGCCCAAATTAGGTTGCTACTGAGAAATTTCTGATGACAACCTAATAACACTTTGCCCGACCTAGGAATCGAATCCAAGACGAGGCAGTTAATCACATTCCCTAGTGAAGTAAGGTAATGCGTTTTTGAGCTTTTGGTCCATTCATCCATCAATAAAACTGCGACTCCGTACTAAAAACAATGCGCTTATACAATTTAACGTAAAATATTTCTCGGAATCGACTAATTGCATTCCTTTAAAGTATCAATTGTAAAGCGGAAAATTTAATTGGAATGATTGAAATAGTTGCCATGTTATAAAATCATGATGCTGTTCGAATAAATATGAAAATACCAGAAGTGGCTTTTTATGTACCTACTACTCGCTCTTTTAAAAGGCGATCCCTGGAACATTTCAATTAAAAATGAATACCAGCTTTTCTTTCAATTTTCTATTGCACTTAGATTTCTTGTGTATTTTACAGTACAGTGATAACAGAAAACTAAGTGGAATTGTAAACAGTCATAATATTTTACGTTTTAAAAATATTTTTCTGCAATGCTTTATTTGCATTTCTCTCTTGACATAAGCCGAGAGCGGTAGGTACTTTAAACAAATTGAAAAAAAAAAAAACAGTGAAAATGGAAAGAAACATAATACTTTAGTTTGAAAAATGTTTTTCTACAATGCTTTACGTGCAGTTGCCTGCGGGGTTAAGCCTGGAGCTGTATTTTAATGAAATTAATGCCTACTTTTTTCTCGAAACCTTTGTGGCAGTTCCAGCTGGTCGATCTGAGAAGTAATGAAAGGTTAATCTCGTTGGGAGAGCGCATGGATTTCCTTTGGTCACTTTTTTATCATTGTTTAATTAAAATCTCGACGTGCGTGAGAAATATTAATCAGTTCATTAATTAATTCATCGTTATCTCGTATGTTTGGCCTGGTTTCGACTGTATTGGGGTCGGCTTGTTAACCGGATGCATCCGAGTACCCAGTGTTTTACATGGAGCGACTGCCTATCTGGCCTTCACAACCCAGTTACGGCGTAACACAATACCCTTTGGAAAGATATTCGGGTTTCTGACTACTCGTAACGAATGGCAAATATCTACAAATTGTAGCGGCGGACTAAAGGCTTTACGTGCTTTTTGGGGCACGGGAGTGTCACACTACCAACTTGAAAATGCTGCTTCTGAGAAAATCTTAATGGGAACAGCCAATAACACTGCCTGGCCTGGGAATCCAACCTAAGATCCACGCCTACTTTACATTAGTTAACTAGCACATAGTAAAATTACATTTAAGAACACGATGATGAGTAGAAAAAAAAAAGAATTTCACTTCAACAATATCTCTCCCCACAAAGGACCAAGGACATAATAAAATACAGTTAAAGAAAGCCTTTTAAACTGTCAAACCACAAAATTGAGTTAAATGTAATAGGGCGTACTTATTTATGGATGTACGTCGTCTCTCGAGTCCAGCTTGTCGCTTAGCCTTTTTTACTTAAACTTAGATAGGTATGTGTTTTAGACTGTAACTGTTGTAACTCAGGTTAGGTGCCGGGAAATGCGGGTTACTTTAGCTCTGCGGCCCATACTTGAAGATTCGGCGGCGCTTAGACAGCCGGCGTTGACAGGACCATTGGCGGGTCATAGCCGTAGAATGTGCAAGTGAATTTCGCCCTAATGTTTGTTGAGGATCAGTATTATGGTTTTACCCGGTAAGAGTCCGGCAGATCCTCCGTCTTTCCCTAGATAGTCGATAAAAAAGCACTGTAGAGAATCATTGGCCCAAAACGAAAAAAATACATTTGAAAATAAACTAGCCTCTAGAATGAGAGTAAACCATATATTCGAGCATTGGTTATGTTATTTCTGCATTCGAGCATTGATTGCGTGCAAACACTGATGCACTCTCTTTTTCCTCAATCTCCTAGTCCAGTGGGCTTCTTTAATACCGGGAAGTGATCAGGTGCAGGAACAATGGCTTTATACGTGCTTTCTTCATGGGGTTGTCACACCAACTTCCAAACTCCGAGCTGCAACTGAGAAATTCTTATTGGGAAAACTCAATAACAATCTGTCTGGGAATCTCGAACCTACGATCCCACGTCCCGGACTAACATTTTCCCAAAGTTTAAATGTCTAATCAGGCAATATAAATTATGCTGGCGCCAAACTAAAGTTTACGACCGTTCATTTAGCGCTACTTCGTTTTATGGTTAAGTTTTTGTGTCCAATCAATCGATATGAGTGATTGAAATGTCGATTAGAAAACTGTCAGGTGATAGCCAGTCTTACTCAAATAGACCTCACTGTGAACTAAGTACATGGTCACTTGTAATTATGACAAGCTTTCTATTGGTTGCCTTTAGTGGCGCTCGCGCATTTCTTCTAGATGTTAATCGATCACATCCGATTTTCTTCCTATAGATTTAACTACAGCTGTATTTGTGTTAGACATCTCTACAGAGACTTAACATTATTATATGCGCGGCTTCCTATCTCTAGTTACAATTCCTTTAATAGTGGAAAGCAGCTTTTGCTCATTAGTCAGAGTCCTTTAGAGATGAGGGTAGTAGTATCTGCCTGTGTAAGGCGCCCGCCTCTCATGCATGAGGTTGCGAGATCGATACATGGCAAGTACCATTGTGACTTACGATTCATATGTTCTTTCTAAAACATTGATCATCTCAGACATTGGTGAAAGAATCCATCGTGAGAAAACCTGGACTTATAATTAATGTAAGCGTGTAATCGCCAGTCCGCCTTGAGCCAGTAATTTGATCAATGCTTGTGCCTACTCTGTATATAAAGGTCTTTGACCTGCAGTGTGACAATAATAAGTTGGAATTATCATTAAAATCTGTCATAACTACCTTTTATCATCAACGCTCGAATTTAGGTCGTTGACCCGTTCTAGCCGCTGGGTATAAACCTAATCTGATCTCAAGAAAGCGTCGTGTTTGTTTGCTCGATCTCAATCCGCGGATAATTCCCCCGCTAATCTATTTAAGATAGACGCCACTGGGTCACTATTACTCGTTTGGTATGAAACGACTTACCGACCAACCTAATTCTGTGCCACAAACATATTCAGAGTGCGCGTATTTTTAGTTTTCTCCATAAAAGTGACGTCACTCGTTTGTCTTCGGTCTTCGCGCTTCTACGGAAACAAAACGATTTATGTTTGGGTGTAAGATGAAAATTTACGTAGTACCCGAATTGGTTATTTTTTGCCCGAAAATATAATAACAATTAATGCGCTAAGATAGGTAAATTATTTACGGATTAACGCGAATTAAATTTAGCTAAAGTAATATCATATGTGTTATTACCAATAGATGAAAAGAAAATAACTATGAATTTAGAAAATGGGGGAAGCAAACATAAAAAGGCGATAATTTGCATACTGCCTGTCAAAGTAACTTTATGCAAAAATGATTGCTTGACTTCGCAACAAAACATTCTGCTTATGGGACATGCAAAGCACCCACAGGGGGCGTAAAGGATATAAAAAAATTAGTTATAACATTTAATTGTTAAAAAAAAACACGTACACAAAATTAGAATTTATTACTTCAATTTCTCCAGACACTAAAAATTTTCCAGGTATGGTCCAGAAAAAAGAAAATCCCGACGATAGAAACAACACTAACTGTCGGTTTCGTTAAGTGTAATTTTATACCCTGGTTATTGTAAGGATTTAAAGTAACACAGTATATAGACCGGACAGTCTCCACTATTCCTGGTATTCCCAAGACGACAGTAAGCGTCACTAATACGGATTAACGTAAACGATTCGACGTCGATAAACGTTATGAAACCCTGTAAACTTATCACAAACGCGCTAGCCTAAAAGTTTTCGAATTGATATAATATAAAAATCCAATTATAACGTAGAATTAAAATATCACACAGATATAAATAAATCCTTTAAACGAAATAATATGATTGTGCCACACCGATATTTTTAACTACTAAATTGACTAAACGTGTAGTCCGCGAACTCGTGATATGATGCCTTCCTTACGTTTCATTCGCTTAAAGCATTATTAAAGGTATTTTTTTCAGTTTAACATCCATTTTTAACTACTGCACATATAAATCTAAAAGTCAACCTTTGACAAAAACTAAATGCAAAAAAGACTTTACTGCGCAAAGCTTCCCTTTGTATTGTACTTCGTAACATTTCAAATCTGAAAATAGTTTGTGTTGTGTTCTTGATTTAATTAGCTCAACAATTATGTAGGGTTCTCATAAATGTTACAATAGCAGAAATGAAGTTTTGCTGAGAATCTGTTGTCCACTTGTGGTGAATTCCAGTTCAACTTAAGGAAATAATTTGTTGTTACTGGTATTGTGTTCTACGAACAAGTGTTTTCATAGAATGGAAAATGCAATTCAGTTTCTCGAGTATTGTTTTTTAGTTTTCTCCTGGCTTGTTAGCTCAGGGTACCAATACAAGTAACAAGAAATTATTTCCTTAACCATTTGAGCGTGAACTTGTTATCTGAATCGAACGTGAAGGGTTTGGAGCATACAAACGAGCTACGTAGAACGTGAGCAATTTTAATCCATATTCACACTATTTATGCACCACTTGTGCCGAACGAATGCGTTTTAGAGTGCTATGACGCTAATCGTGCATCTATTTACGCCCTTACGGATTATCAACAAACAGAGTTAGTGATTTATTTAGTCGAGCTGTGTGCACCTACATTACGTGCAGTATATCTTTTGCGCGTTCATATTATTAAACCCTTATTGCTGAAACTAAAGAAGAAGAATAAAATATTCGCGAGTGGACATGTGGCATCAACAGCGTCGCTGTACTGTTCCGGCTCGCGAAAGGCAGATTAAAGTTTTCCGAACTGACGGCCAACCTTTAGTAGTTGAAAGCACTTCGAAGAAGAAGAAGAAGCTGATATTAAACATACAATGCAAATATAAAATTATTATACCAACACATCGAGTTTCCGGTTTAATGATCCACATAACCTTCTTCCAGCTGCTTCCGTTCATTTCTATCTTTAGCTGTTCTTGGCCAGAGCGTCTCCAATATTTTCATTTTCCAATGATATCCGACTATCTTTTTACGCACTAATAAGGTTTTATTAGTAACCTTATTTAAACAGCATCTGAATCATTCTAATTTATTAAGCGATCTGTATTCTTTTGAACAGATAAACAAACGTTTTCTTCGCAGGTTATCTGTTTTATTTTGTTCCCATTACAATGAGTATGATTTTAAAATGTAATTGTGTGCTTTGAGTTAGTTAGTTTGACCTAGGATTGTTTTAGTCATATAGTCGTAATAATATATCATAGGTGCCGATTCCCTTGTACACAAACTAGACTTTTAGAGAATTGACATCTCTTACTAACATACACCGAAAGGAAAGGACGGTGACATTAAAGAACTAAGTTAGCGATGCCAAATTAGTTTTGCCTTGAACTTCTCCGTATTTTTAATTCATACGTTGTAAGATGTCAACTACAACTGTATGGATGTGTCATATTGACTAAATTTGACAGCTCTTATTTACATAAGTCTCTTTCTTGTATAAAACAAGAAAGAGACTTATGCTGGACAGAAAAAGATGGAAGTACTCTAATTTTAGTTTAGTTTGTGACCTAGGAAATCGGCACCAATGGTGCCGATTTTCTTGGTCACAAACTAAACTAAAATTAGACTATTTCCATCTTTTTCTGTCCAATAAAACAAGAAAGAGACTAATATAAATAAGAGCTGTCAAATTTAGTCAATCTGACACATCCATACAATTATAGTTGACATCTTAAAACGTGTGGATTAAAAATACGAAAAAGTTCAAGGCAAAACTAATTTGACATCGCTAACTTAGTTCTTTAATGTCACGGAATGTCACCGTCCTTTCCTCTCGCTGTATGTTAGTAAGAGATGTAAATTCTCTAAATTTAGTCTAGTTTGTGAACAAGGGAATCGGCACCAATGTCTGTTTTAATAGATAAAATGTCATGATAAATCGCGTAGCCGGTAATTACACACACTGCCAATTAAAGTATCTTAGTAACTTCGAGCAAAATGGAAATAACTTTTTAAGGCGCGGAAAATTGACTCTTTAGGGGTAGGTAGTACATAATGCATGCATAACATTGTACTTTCATAAAAGGCTTCTTTTTATGCTCGTTATTTACTACATTCATAACGCAAAGAGGAAGACAATCAATGAGAATAATAAAATCGTCATATGTCGTATCCCACTGAAGCGAGTATAATGTCCCCTCTAGTCAGTAGGTACCTTATTATGGGGAAATCCGAACGGAAGTGTGTGTCTGGACGGGGCGGTGAAAAGTTTCACGGCAATTTCTTTTACTCGCTCATATGGGAATAGGATTTTGCAAGTAATTGCTTTTAAATGTGATTATGAAAGCTTTTGAGTTTTGATCAAACAGTTCTAGAATAGACTTTGTCAGTGAAAGGTCTTTGGTCCATTTTTTATGAGCTGTCAAAGCGCAAGTCTTCCCTAGATTTTGTATGGTATGTCTTTTATTTATTATCAACACAATTGATCAAGTATTTATTGATTTTAAAGCACTAAAATACAAATACGGGTGCCGATTCTCTTGTTCACAAACTAGACTAAGTTTAGAGAATTGACATCTTTTACTAACATACAGCGAAAGGAAAGGACAGTGACATTCCGTGACATTAAAGAACTAAGTTAGAGATGTCAAATTAGTTTTGCCTTGAACTTCTCCGTATTTTTAATCCATACGTTTTAAGTTGTCAACTATAACTGTATGGATGTGTCAGATTGACTAAATTTTACAGCTCTTATTTACATTAGTCTCTTTCTTATTTTATTGGACAGAAAAAGATGGAAATAGTCTAATTTTAGTTTGTGACCAAGGGAATCGGCACCACTGTTAACAATTGGGGCTAAAATAAAGTGCTCTTTTTTAAGTTGGGTCTGGGGATTATTCGTTGATAGATTCAAGTACACGATGTAAACTAACATATACCTAAATTAAGCAATCACTAACCAATGAATAGACTTTGTCTGAAAAATTGTTATTAAGTATTATAAGACCTGGTCCCGGATCTCGGTCTATTGTATAAAAATCTTCACTCAAGTGTAATAAGCTTTAAAGTGCCATCCCATCCCGATACTAGGCATTGAAAGCTCACCCCAAGCTCACTTCAATTAAGTTTACCGATCCAGATTTTTCCAGAATAACAGTGCTGTATTGAGACGACGCGACGGTAGTAATTAGCACTGCCGTCTTGTAAGTACCTGCGCGTGATCTGCCTTTTGTTTATGCGCTTCCTCTTATAAAGGTTGAGAGGATTTGAATAGGTCAATGATAGGTAATGGGTTCTAGTATTTTTGTGCGAAATTATGCGCGTGTGGGGCAACGCTTTATTCTCATTAGGTACCTATTAAGTCAGATAGGCTGATAAGATTTTTAAGTTTTATTAAAGCACAGCTTCGATTATGTCAATCCAATTTTCAGTCGCAAAAGGACTCAGTTCTGGTTGGAGTGTATATATAACTACATACCTTCTGTCCACAACTACGTTCGTGTGGATGTCAAGTACCAATATCATAAAATTTAGGCTAAGGCACTCGGCAAGACTGCAGCTTTCTATCGTTGAAAGGATTTTTGTAATCGGACAAATACTTAAAGAGATAACTTATTACAAACAAACAAACTTTTCTTCTTTATAATGTAAGTAGATGGAATCTTTGATATGAAAAAAAAAGTCAGTTTTTTTTAAATATTCCTCATAGACGGTAAAAAAATATTGTCCAAATTAATTTCAAAATTTTCAGGCTTTCACAAATAGTGTCCGCTTATTTTCGCCAGAAAGCCATAATGGTCACTAATTATAACAGGCAATGGCCAGACATACGTGCAACTCGCACAAATACTCACACACCTGGAAAATAGATTTTAGCCGCACATCATTACTGGTAATTAGCCGCGGCACTACACTCAGTCATACACTGACATTTTAGCTACCATTTTGGGAAATTGTAATGAAGTTAAATAATGTTGGAAATCATAAGCGCGGTTAATGTGGTCAGCTTTTGCTAATGGTCATAAAACCATCAAATTCATGTTTTAGCACAAATTGATGCAAAAGTATGCTATGTAGTACATGTATGGTAAAGGGGTTACAAAGCTATTATGCCGTTAATGGAAACGTTTAGCTTGTGGTGCGTGGGTGGCATGCGAAAGGGCATGAGGACATCGGTTAATCCCACAACGTAGATTGCAATTCTAAAACCACACTAATATTATATAGAGGTATAGTTGTTTATTTGTAAGAGGACATCTGGAAGTACCGATCCGATTGTTGGAATTCTACATTGCATAGGATATGTTTAATGGCATACTTGACTTCCATGCGGATGAAGTCGCGGGCAGCAGCTTGTACCCCATATAGTGTATTTAGAATTTTTAACACATAGGTACATACATAATATCACGCCTGTAATCCCCGAAAGGTTAGGCAGAGGTGTACCCATTAGTACACCCACATTTCGCCAGTTATGTTTTTAGTCCCATGTAATAGGGGGCGAGCCTATTGCCATCAACCGGGCACAAATCCAGACTCCGAGGCTGCTAATGAGAAATTCCTGATGGTAAAACCCAATAACACTTTGTCCGACCTGGGAATCGAACCCAAGACCTCGTGCACAGCAGTCGCGTTTGCGACCACTAGACCAACGAGTCAGTCCACATCGATGTTTAACACAGTTCGTACTTAACCGGACTAGAAAAATATACCTTCACGAGAAACAGAAGCTATCAAGCTATCATTGACGTTAAAATATGTAAGTGTTACCGTTATTTTTACGTTGTAATTTTTAAACAAAAATTACATGATACCTACTGCTTTGTGTAAATTTTTAATGGCTCTCAAAGAGCTTTGAATCCACTCAGTTGACACGTGCATCAGCTATCGTTTAGATCAACCTATTTTAGAGACTTCAACCGGCCAACGCCAGCACCCACCAATCAGCGGAACATTAGCGTAGATCACACATAATTGGTGCTGGCAGCTAAATGACGGGTCTATTAATACACTTCATGCATTAATTGAACGACATAAGAGCTTTGACCAATTTAGTAATAATAATACCTTTGACCACTGCACGACAAATGCCTCTTCTTATACAGAGTAGGCACGAGCATTGATCACCACGCTTGCTCAAATCAGAATGGCGATTTCGGACTTCTATACTAATAGTTGTTGGGTTGTCTGTTGGTCTAGTGGTTAGCGGCCCTGACTGCTAAGCCGGAGGTCGTGGGTTCGATTCCCACTCAGGGCAAACTTTGTGTGATGAGCATGATTGTTAGTTCTGTGTCTGGGTGTGATTTATCTATAATATGTATGTATTTATAAATTATATAAGTATGTATATTAGTTATCTGGTTACCATAACACAAGCTCTGCTTAGCTTGGGATCAGATAGCCGTGTGTGAGTTGTCCCAAGATATTTATTATTATTTATTTATTAGATTCTTAGTTTTATTTTTGTAAGAGATAATTCATTAAATTACCGGTCCAATATAGAAAAAAAAGTCACACTGATTGATACCTACACTGTTCCCGATTGTCATAGGTTATCCTTTATATACCTGACTTAGACGCCAACCAAGCAATGGGCGGACCTATAAAAGTCTAATATTGGTATTATATTGAGAGATCACGAATACATAAGTAAATGAAAATTGGCTTCTAAACTATACCTAGATAATGATATGCACACACAAATCAAATTTTACTCGTGATCGATATAGCTCGCACGGTCACAGTGCCAAGGTACCACTTGAGACTAAATTACCATATAATATTGGTAAGCTACTTTGCTTGCATTATCTTATCCGTTGCACCGGTTTGAGCTGCCCATTGTCTGTCAGTGTATTAGAGGATTTTTGACAAACATCACTTTATGCTTGTCACTGTCACACTACAAACAATGGTGCCGATTGGTGCCGGTGGTGGTGTTGTTCACAAACTAGACTAAATTTAGAGAATTGACATCTCTTACTAACATACAGCGAAAGGAAAGGACGGTGACATTCCATGTCATTAAAGAACTAAGTTAGAGATGTCAAATTAGTTTTGCCTTGAACTTCTCCGTATTTTTAATCCATACGTTTTAAGACGTCAACTATAACTGTATGGATGTGTCAGATTGACTAAATTTTACAGCTCTTATTTACATTAGTCTCTTTCTTATTTTATTGGACAGAAAAAGATGGAAATAGTCTAATTTTAGTTTAGTTTGTGACCAAGGGAATCGGCTCCAATGCCTATCTTCTTCACAATGACGCATTTTTCTGATCATGTTTTCTTATAAGATTTTTGGCTGTTATAATACTATTATATAAGATTATAAAGATAAACGTTCTCATAATTCAGATATACTTAATTAAAGATCTTTAGATCTATAAACTACTGGCACGGCGTGGTTTTACTTACGGAACCAGAACTCAGTTATAACGTAGCTTCCAATTTGCGAAAGAATTTTCGAAATCGGTTCAGTAGATCCAGAGATTAACCACTACAACCTCACAAACTCACAAACTTTGCCTCTTTATAATATAGCCTATAGCACTCACTGATAATGTAGCTTCCAATTTGCGAATTTTTAAAATCGGTTCAGTAGATCCCGTGATGACCTAACTACCTCACAAACTTTACCTCGTTATAATAGAATATTCCCAAGAATCTCGACAAAACTTTATCTGATTGCAGTTTCAGTAAAGTATAAACAATATGCAGCTAAAACATTTTCATGACGAGTGCGCTAATGGAAAGTTTCCAGGGTCGTTTTCATCGACCAAATTAAGTTGTACCCAGAGAGACGAGAGAGTTTGTAAAATAATCTGCAAGTGTCTCAAATGGCGGAGGGTTGAAGACGGCTCATTAATATAATTAGCGTAGCGCTGCTTACGTCAAGAAGCGACTACTTGGAACGATTTGTTAGTACGTACTTAGTATTTAAATATATAAAAGCGCAAGGTTACTTTACTCACTCATCACGAAATATCCACTTGAAGTCTAAATATGAATTTTGATAGGGTGGTAGTATAACGCACACGTCAGCTATGAAAGGATTTCCAAAGGGGATGAATCGGGAGTCCAAAGTTTGTATGAAGAAACCAACTTTGACGCGAACGCTGGCAGAAGCTAGTAGATTAATGTAATATTAGCTCTGAACACAACAAACATAGACACAACGAGTTTATAAATGTTTAGTTAAGAAGTTTTCATGGCGCCTTTGACTCACTAGACCTAAGTAGTAGGTACTTTACAGACGAATAAAATATCTCTTTAATCATCGAACAATTAGCGGGATCACTTGTAGCGTAAGCGCATTAATAAAATTACGTCCAATCAGTCTTCATAAACCTGATATTTCGTTACATAAAATATTAAACATCAATTTATTAAACATATTTTGCGAGCATTGGCAGCAGCGCAAGCGGCTTAAGTACGAATGATGTTTCAATGTTAAAATGAAAACAATTTTATTAAGAATTTTATAAAAATTAATGATATCGGTACGAAGCTCCACAGCATAAGCTCTCGTCAGAACAGAACTGTGTTAAAATAGTTTTATAGCTCTTAAAGAAAAGAAGTTCCTACGACCTTAGAGCTTAATATTTTACGAAACAATTATATTTTCTCGTCACAGTTCTCAGGGGTTCTGGGAACTCAGACATCATAACAAGTATTAACGCGAACGTAGAAAAGAAATCCAAGAAATTTGATTTAAACACTAAGCTTTTCTTGAGCTTAATAATTTTCCCATGAAATGATAATTTTCTCGTATCTCTTATCCGGCTTCTAGGGGCTCAGACATCATAAGTCCCTACCAATAGGAGCGTTTTTATTTAATACGAGAATCTCCTATTCCGCGTAAATCCTATTTCACGTGTTCTTTATTGCTGGGATCAAATAGTATTTTTGTTTAATTCCTCGAACGGACTTTCTAGTGAGTATAATAGATTTTCTAGTTGGGATTAAAGCTTTTGTGAAGAAGGTGTTGGCGTCGACCCTCGCTGCCTTATAACATAAATGATAGAAAATATTTTCTTGAAATGTAAAAAACACTGCTTTTCCGAGTATATATGTACGGTAACGTGGCGTGGGCACAAATCCATGCTTGTACTATAAATGCGACAGGAACTCTGTCTATATGGTACGGTTTAAAGACTTAACCACTGCCCCGATTTTTAAGAAATTTGGTGCGATATAAGTTTGAACTCCAACAAAGAACTTAGGCTACTTATTATCCGACTTCGTCTACGTCCGCGATGACCGACATTTACGCAAAAGCTAGTATGAAACAAAAAGATAAATATGGCCTTCTAAAGATCCGTTAACTACTTACATGCAACTTCACAATTTTCCACGTAACATTAGGAAGTTTGGAAATTATCTAATTAGCTCATTAATATTCACAGGACTTGGTTGTTGTTCTCGGCAATGTGTACGAATTGATTATTTATTCCAAATACGTTAAGGTAGGATTTAAAATACATCATGATAATTATGTTTCTACGCGTTTGTTGTTTTCCGTTATCTGTATTGATTACTCTACACAATTATAATTGTAAAAGTCATACGCAGGTACCAAGTCCCTGATAGGTAGAGGTACTCTTACGAAAAATAACCAATAGGTACTGTAGTGCCCCTGGGTGTGGGATCACTAGTGTACTGGTTATAACAGGACATTCAATCTCAAGTAGATTGAATATCGATTGAAACACTGATGAGATATTGACTTCGTATATTAATAACTTTAAATTAATATTTCAAACATTTATGTCTCTAGATTTATTTTAAAGCTTGTCAGCCACACAAACGCTGTGAGTCTGTCAATTTCCTTCGAAATTTAAACTCAATATTAAGCTCATAAAATATTTTTAAACGAATGAGATTTTATATGGCTCAACCAGCCAGACCGTTTACAGTACCTACGTATATCGAAATTAATAACCTTTATTAATAAGTTAAAAAATCAATCAACTGCAAAAAATGTCGTGATGGGTTACGGCGCGTCTCATGCATGAGTTTATAGGATCGATACCGGGCAAATATCAATATGACTTTTTCTTTTCGATTATTTTCTTTCTGAGTTTTTTATTTCATCTGTACGTTTTAAGCATTGAGCAAGTGTGGTCATCTATCTTTTTGCTTTCACTGCATGAAAAGAAGCCTTTATCATACATTAGAACTGTAATAAGCTGGTATTATTAATCAATTGTCATCGGAACGACAGTGTTCGCGCAGCGGTCGAGCGAATGCCGTGCGTGTTCGATTCCTCACAGAGCAAATATTTCTATGACCCATCAGGTCGTTTGTGAATGTGAGTTTCACGTGTTTACGTGTTACATCCACGATACAAGTTTTTTTTTTTGTGGGGAAATGTTTGCAAGTAGAAACAGCCAGACCTATCGGCAGGCTATACAAATACTTGTTCCGCGCGGGAATTGTACTCACGGCACACAGCGCAGCAGTCAATCGTTCAACCACTGCGTCAACCGCACAGAGCCGTGCGTTTATGTGATTCTTGGATTTGCAAGATTTGACATCAATACACAAAATATGTAATTGTAAAGTTTTAATTGGATTAATACGGATATGGATTGCCTCGTTGGTCTAGTGGTCGCAAGTGCTACTGCTGTGCATGAGGTCTTGGGTTCGATTCCCAGGTCGGGCAAAGTGTTATTGGGTTTTTCCATCAGGAATTTCTCAGTAGCAGCCTCGGAGTCTGGATTTGTGTACGGTTGATGGCAATAGGCTCGCCCCGTATTACATGGGACTAAAAACATAACTGGCGAAATGTGGGTGTACTAATGGGTACACCTCTGCCTAACCCTTCAGGGATTATAGGTATCACTTATTTAGTGGTCGTTATTCTATGGTGTAAAGTTATTTACAAATGATTTATATACAAAATACCAAACGAGATGATATAGGGTATAACCCTCAATGTGCCTGTAAATAAATATACAGACAATGTGAAATAACATCTTTATAAATAGAATTGTTAATATAAGTGTTATTGGGATTTCCGTTCTTGGCGGAAGTCTACTAACTATAATAAACCTTCCTGGCAAAATTTATATTTATATGTCAAGCGGTATTCGATATTCCGTGACGAGTGTGTGTATGACCTTTTGCTTTTATATTTAGATTGAAAATTACTTTTAGTTATATTTTTTTTAATGAGATTTAATTTAGATTTTATTTTTTAATAAAATTAATTGTACTTAATACTTTTATTACTGTACAGATTTAGGGCACATTTTTTACAGAGCTTTTTTTTAGGGATGATATAGGTACTTATACCCAGTTTCTGGGATAAAAATTATCTGCAATTCGAAATTAGACGCAAGCCAAGTGTTTCTTCTATTGACTTTTGATTATTCAGTCAAGTAATTGTAGCAGCTTATGAGCGCTAAACTTTCTAGGGCTATGGGACTTAATTTCTTATACTTAATCGTCTAAAAAATATAAACTAATACAAGTTATATTATTTTACTTGCCTCTGCCCGCGACTTCGTCCGCGTAAATGTCGGTTATTGGCGATCTAATTTTGTTTCTACATACAATCTTTGCTCCCTTTTTTCACTCCCTAAAAGATGGATTTTCGGAAAATCCTTTCTATCGGATGCCTACGTCACACAATGAATACACCCTCGGGTTTCTACGATCAGCGGTTTAGGTGGTGCTTTGATTTGACTCAATTACAGATAACCACATTTTACACATTTTTAATTTAAATACGTCACTAAATTAGGAATACAAATAAATTATAATTGACTTTTTGTATTTTACTGTTTGCTTTAGATTCTATCACGGTATGGTTAATATTTATATTGATTATTAAAAATAAGTAAAGTGACGTGATCTTTTATTAAGAAGTCTTTAGATTTTAATATTTCAAGAATCCATTATTTCCTTTCTAGATTGATTGATTTAACGTTTTTAGATTGCACGCGGTAGTAGAGTAGGTACCTTTACTTTTTTTGTTCACGGTGGAAATCTTCATGGGCTTCCTCCGTCGTAGGCGTGGCGAAGGGGCATATGTCAGACTTTTACCGACGAACAGTGCGGGATTCTCATCAGAATTCACCCTATCCCGGACAGGCTTCGGCCCGCTGTCCTCAGCCCCCTGCCCGACCTTGAAGTTTTCTTAGAAACCAATTGATTATGTCTTTCTTTAGCAGGTCCCTCCTCCCCCTGACCTACCTTGAAGTTTTCTTAGAAACCAATTGATTATGTCTTCGATTGAAACTTAATGAACTATTTAAAATCTACGTTTCAAATTAAATTGCTTACATTTGAAAACATCCATCGCTTTCTAAGAAAATTTCAATTACAACTGACGACCGTGCATATACCTATCTGTTTTGTTTGTAACGGCGAAAACAAAACTTGTAAGTTTATCAAACTTCCCTATTTGCTACTACAACTTGTATAATAAACATCAAAAATTAACGCCGTGCCATAACTAAGTGAACATAATTAAAATCTAAACGAATATCACAACTAATTATGTAGACGGCTGACAATTTTGTATCTTGCGAAGCAATTTAATAACTAAGGTAACTAATTAACTATATTAGAAGTAATTGGTTTATTATGACAACATTCTTTAGTACACTGCAAAACAACGCCCTGTGTGCGGGAATGAAGACAAAATAGTAAATACTAGCTTTCGCACGCGGCTTCGCTCGCAAATTAATTTAAAATTCGATCATAGTCCGAAATACATGTGGCGCCATCTATCATCATAAGAACGTTATTGTGATTTCTCTAGGGAACAGTACTTTTTTTCGGGATGAGAGGTACCCTATGTTCGTTCCTGTACACCTGGCAATGTATATGCAAAATTTCAGGATAATCGGTTCAGTGGCTTAGGCGTAAAATGGTAACAAACAAACTTACTTTCGCATTTATAATATTAGTTAAGATATCTAGTACTTACAAGGGTTCCCAAACTTACTTTGTCCACTTTGAGAATAAATTATTTTCTAGCACTCCCATGCTTTCACCTACTTAAAAACCACCTAGTAGATGAAATTACTAATCGCTCCCCAAGCCTCTACACAACGCCCCGATTTTATTTTTGGGTCTCTTACCGCCCCCCTTTTAGGCCTGCAGCGCCTACAAGGGGGCGTTATCACCCACTTTAGGAAAGGCTGATCTAATACGTGTATTTAAAATTCTCGTGACGCCGAGTTTGTTACCAAACTCCTTCGAAACGGTTGGACATTGTGCCGTGAAATTTTACCATGTTTCAGAACGTGAGTACTACTAACTAATACATTAACTCACGCCTTTTTCCCATGAGAGTAGGCAGAAACCACATAACGCCACCTGCTACGATCCTTACATACTCTTTTCGCGTCGTCCACGTTCATACATCTCGTCATACACCGTACATTTTCCCGGAATAAAAAGTGCCTATATGGTATAGGCTGTCTATATCTATGTCAACATCAAGATCCGTTCATCCATTTTAGCGTGATTAGAAACATCCATCCATCCAAACTTTCGCATTGATAATAGTAATTTTTACCATACAACCTGTTTGCTGAGCTACAAAAAAACGGAAGAACATTTGATTTTCACCTTAAAGTAGATTGAATAAGCAACATCGTTTACATTGTTTTAACTAACGATTGTAAAAACTACTTGTACCTATAAACAACTCGAGGGATTCCATACGTTGGCAATAAACCCGACTTACGTCCGAGAGACGATATGGGGTATATCTACAGCCCGTATATCTCATTGACCTAAACTAGAACTGTCTAGGGCACATCAAGCAGGTATGCAAAATTGCAACAAATTCAGCGGACATCGAATCAAGAAAACGTCTTTTTGTTACTAAGCATGTACTTTCGTAAAAAATTTGTTTTCGTCTCTGTCTTGCACTTGTAATTTGGCAGTTGTGCGACAGCGACAGGTATAAGTGTTTAGCAATAGCACATGCTATGACGTTTATTTAGCCACAGAAGAAAAAAAGCATTTAAATCAGATTTGTGGTTTTAAAGCAATTTGCAACTTACGAAATTATATTTGTTTAAGAGCTAATTTTATAATAGTCAGAAACCTCTTACCGGAGGGATAAATATGGCGGTTTGACAGTTTTTGGGTAGAAAATATGTCACATTGTCATATTATTATTCTTTGGATACTTATATCTGAATATTGAAAAATTAGTCCTTAGTCAATAAATGCATTCTCACACTCTCACAATCAAATAAATATATACATTGGAATTAAAAACGTAATTATTACACACTTGTATATTACATAAAAGTAGAATGATTTGTTTACTAATAAACGTTTATTCATAGACGTCACAGATAAAATTATATTTATAGCCCGCTATAATTGCCCTTTGACTAAATAGCACTGATAATGATAAAGATAGCAATATTTACATACGTTTTGGTTTAAGGTGAAAGCGCTAGGATAGCCCAGCTCAATTTGCAGAATAGCATCAGATTGTATTGTTTTAAAAAAATAGACGAGACATCAACATAGTGTGTTTCCAAAATTACAAAATAATAATAAAAAACATATTTTTATACACATATTAAAAATATATATTTATATTATTTGTAATTTCTTTTTTTTTAAGTGTGTTTATAAAAATATGGTTTAATAAAGGATGTGAAGAAAAAAGCTGCCTATTATTGTCCCACTGCTGGGCAAAGGCCATACAAAGAAGGCATGAGCATTGATCATTAGGCACGCTTGCTCAAGGCGGATTAACGATTTCAGACTTATACTAATTATAAGTCCAGGTTTCCTTACGATGTTTTCCTTCACCGATGTCAATGATGTCTAAAATAAACTTTAGAAATTACATAAGAATTGAATAATTCACATTGATACTTGCCCGGATTTGAAAGCACAACCTCATGTATGAGAGGCGGGCACCTTAACTAATGGGCTTATCACAACACTTGACACAATTACAATCATTAAAATCATCTACACACTCTCCAAGTCACTTTCTTCTTCTTTTGTGTGATCCATAAACGTGCCCAAGAAATTACGGATAATTTGATTAATTGACGAGTATAATGATTATATACCTGTACAAACATATTCGTTTGACAGCGTCTTTTTTTGCCCCCTTTTACATGGGACTTAAAACATAACTAGCGTAATGTGGGTGTACTAATGGGCAAACCTTTGCGTGATATTATGTTATTGTTTTTATTACCATAACCTGATGCTGAACCAGAAATCAAAAAAAGGGGTAAGGAATTTTCAATTTCGCGGGTATCCTTAGGCGTTCCCCCCTTAAAATACTACGAAGAAGTACCTATGAAGTACTTATTTTAAAAAGAGCGCGGCCTCAAAATGAAACAGTTGTTTGCACCCAATGACCGTGTTACTCAGAGATATTCGGCACATCAATGAGTCAAATGCTGGTTAAACGCATTTCCACGTGCTTCTGAGCTAGTGTATTCTATTTTAACAAGCTTTTATTTAAGACTAGCTTTTTCCCGCGACTCAGTACGCGTGGTCTTTTTACACGAGTATAGTAACATCTTTATTTACTGCTCCGTTCCTGCGAGTAGTAGCGTGATGTTATATAGGATATACTATTCCTCATGAATCTGGCTGTCATATACAAAACTTAATTTTCCAATCCGACCGGTAGTTCTAGTGATTAGCGCGTTTAAACAAACAAAATACCTCTTCAGATTTATTATATTAAAAACCTCTTCTTTATTTTATTAGTAGTATATAAGTATAAATAACTGTACCGATACCGCCCTCCATATACGCCCTACATAACATAACATCACGCCTGTAATCCCCGAAGGGTTAGGCAGAGGTGTACCCATTAGTACACCCACATTTCGCCAGTTATGTTTTTAGTCCCATGTAATAGGGGGCGAGCCTATTGCCATCAACCGGGCACAAATCCAGACTCCAAGGCTGCTACTGAGAAATTCCTGATGGAAAAACCCAATAACACTTTGCCCGACCTGGGAAAGGCAAATAAAACACACGGCAATACAAAACATATTCTATTCATATGGACAGAGACATGGAAGCGAAAGCTTTTAGCATGGGTTCAATATAAATAATTCTAACCCCTAAGCGTGAACCATTTTCGTTCGTTATTAACAAAACAGTAGCTGCATTTAGTTTGTATTGGTGTTGCACTGAGATCATGTAACTGATTTGTTTTTATTCAGTACTTGATTTTGCCCGCGCCTTTGTCCGCGTAAATGTCGTTTGTCATGGACGAAGTCGAAGTAAAATAAAAACTAGCCTATGCCCTTTGTTGGGGTTCACATTCGTTCCAGTGGTGTAGTCGTCAAAGCATAACAGACTGACAGGCAGACAAACAAACAGACACAGTTACTCTCGCATTTATAGAATTAGTATGGATTTTGACTGGAAAACATTTTGTTGATGATTTGGGCTCGCCCCCTATTACAAAGGGACTTAAACATGACTGGTGAAATGTGTGTACTAATGGATACACATCTGCCTAACCCTTCGGGGATTACAGGCGTGATATTTTGTTTATAGAGTAGAGATAATATTCTAGGGTTTTTTTCTATTCCAAAAGATATCGTAACTCAATAACTCGTAATGAAAATATGTTAAGAGTTACAGTAGATTATTTTGTGATTGGAACTCTGTACAAAATGTCATTGAGTTTAGTTACTTATTGATCAAAATATGTCTAGACTACGTTTGTAAAGAGCACGCAGCACCGCCCTGTTAAGAATCTCCTTTTATCTTGCTACGTTTGTGTGTTTATCCATTAGAAATTTCATCATAATTGTTTCTTTTTTTTCATTTTACAAGTTTCCAATTGAACAGTTCAATCAGAAACTTGAGAGTCTACAGAGAGTATATGTGGTTGGTTCTGTTATTACCAACTTCAATAAAGTCTCGATTTTTTTCTAATCCTGTTTTGCTCAGTCCCGGTTATTTGCTGTCGTTGAGAACGTTGTCCCAATGCACTATTGATGTTAACTCATATTGCAGAGATTTAAACTTACAAACTGATGAATCGGACTGCCAGTGAAAGCAACCTTACATTCTGTCTCTTTCATCGTGGGACTAACACTGAAATCGTGAAAACAAAACCAGTAAATCCATGTATCACTTGAAAGATGGTCTACCGCTTACCATAATGAGAAAAATAAAAAAAAACTGCACATATAATTATACAGACCTGCCCTCTTAAAAACATATTATTATGTTCTAAACATGTTAATGTTTTGAGTGCCTTGTCGGTCAGTCGGCCAACCAGACCGTCACGGAACAAAAATCAAAAACATTTCAAGAAAGAAAAGATTTAAAGATCGCCCCACTTTGTACGGAAACCTAATACACATCAACTACAAATAAATAAATTTTTGAAAACCATTTGATGATACGTCCCATAACTATAGTATACTATATTCAGGCTTATTTTTAACATGCCCGTGAGCCCATCGGAACTACAAGCCCTGAACACCACTTAAATTGATTGCAAATACGGTACCCAACACTATTTTTATTTACAATTCAATCTACCACACAGAAAAAAAGCATAGCACACCGGCCGTTGAACTTTCAAAGCGACTGAACTACGAAATCCAAATACCTTTATGAACATGGCATGGCTTTTAGAACACTTCTAAAATAGTGTTCGCTTTCATCACTACATTTTTAGAGTTTCGTGCCCAAAGAGTGCCTAACAGCACACATACACTTGAAATATTCATAGGGCTCGAGTAATGCCACTATGACAAGAAAAAAAAATAAGATACAATTTTTAGTACCAATATGAGAAACGTGTTATATTGTATACTTATTGTACGGTAAAAGTCATAGTAAATCCAATTTAATTAGATCATTTACCGCTTTAAAGGTTGAGCTTTAAGAGTCATACATAAAAAAGAAGAATTTAATCTAGTTGTTCCTTCCAAAAGAAGGATTGCCAAAAAAACTCTATTCATTTTGTACTAATTTTAGGTAGAAGCAATAATAATATTGATTCAATGGTTCATTATCAGCTTAGGAAGTTAGTCATCTTATAATAACTTTAAACCTATAATCCATTCACGTAAAGAAAATAATGTGTGTCGATGTCCACTGATACTGACATTAACCGGTCACGTCGCAAATTATTTCACAAATACCAATCACCCTTCAGTTTCACTTTCACGCGAATCGACCATACCTAATTTTGATCGAGATTCAACGTTGTCATACGCCTGTCGAAATAAAGGGGCGCATCTGACGGAACATGCGTCTGACGTATTGTCGTTAGTCGTTAGTACGATCGTATTAACGCATCAGTTAGGATGTTTCATTATCTATTTAAGTGTTCTAGCGCTCTGCATCTATCGGCAGATATGCGTCGCGCCTAAACCTCTTAGCCCATATCCAAAGACACATGAATCGCGAGCGATAATCTTGCCGTGCCATCAAATTTTCGCCGCGATAATGTGATGGCACGGCGGGACTATCGTCGCGATTCTCTCGCCCGTAGTAAAGGCTCCTTAATGTATCTCTTTTTACGAATAATTTTATTCGCGTGTCATGTCCACCAAACAAACACTATATTTGGAAAGGCGTGGATACGACACTTGTCATCAATAACTGAAACACCAGATGCGGTCCATTTTCTTTTGTCCTTCGACTACATAATCTCCTGACTTCGCAACAAACAAAACTAGAAACAAGCTACAATTCGTTTTACCTTCATGTCACCTTTCAATATCATTTGTTACGTTTGAAAAGACGAAGACGCCTGCATTATTACTGAGCGACCGCCCTCAATTTTGCCTATACCTATATATAGATAAAAAAACCTTCTAGATGCATTTCTAATGCCTAGATACGTCAGCAGCAAGTCAAGGCTTGGTATCGTCAATCCACGGAATTATTTAGTACACAATCACACTGCCTATGTAAAAGACGTACTATGATTGACTCTCAGTCAATACGTTGTTTGCAACTGAAATGAAGGTTTAAAATAGACCCTGCGGCTAGGCTAGTGCTTTCATAGTTAATGCCACTCAGATTCACACAAAGCTTTGTAATCTGAATTAAGTTTCTACGAAATATGATAATCTAAGTGTACTGTTCGAAGCAGAAGCCTAATTGCTTTAATTGTAAATTAGTATACAAAACTAGACATAACATTTATACTTAACTTGCACATTAGTTTAATCCATTATGTAATATGATTAACTGGGATAAATGTGGTTATCTCAACATGTTGTTAGTAAGAATCTGACAGAGGTAATAATTAGCATTGAATAGGGATATAAGGGTTATGTTTCAAGTTACCAAATACACAACTTTCGTAAAAACTACAGTTTTTATATTGGTCTGGTTTCGACTGGGTATAACATTATATATTCATTCGATCGGCGAGTTTTCGTCCCTGCGGATAATCAGTTTGAAAACAATATGGGTATGGGCCAATATGAATATGTTCATATCGTGTTAGGCTGGCAATATTATCAAACTCGCGGGTAATATGGAGATGCATGAAATGGGAGAGGCACGACACTGGAACGTGTAGCGGAAAATGGGACTATGCCAGCAGTAAGTGATTATAATGATGTTCTTTTTTTAAACTGCCGCTGTAAAACTAGGCATTTGTCCCGAATCGTGGGTGCCCATACAGAAACAGCTAGACTCGGAACCACTATCTGTAGGTCATACAAAGTGTGTGTGTGTGTGTGTGTATATGTTTCGTTCAAGAAGCGAACCTGCGTGACGCAGCGCAGCAGCTTATCACTTTGCCTACGATCTGATGGTCTGCCTATGATGGGTATCATATGGGTCTTAGATATAACAATTATGTGATGACAGTAGGAACGTCTGCAGACGCCAAATGCTTGACAGTTGATCATCAAGCTAGGACGGCAAGAACTATGAGAACAGTGTTAACCTCAAATGTAGATTGAATCCGCAGCTTCACGCTTCCCTTTGGAGCTTACGCGTAAATTCACGGCGCGAGCGGTTCTTACGATGAGATCGGAAAAATGTCTACGTCAAATCGGCACTGGGTGTACAGTCACCAGCAAAAACAAGCAAGTGTATATTGATTGAAATGTCTTGTTATTAAGAATATAATATCTTGAATTCAACACTACTATGAAATAAGTCTTATATCAAAGTCACAACAATTATTTGAAAAGAAAATCGCTTTTGAATTTTGCTAAGTGTATACTTGTTTTTGCTCGTGACTGTACTGCACAAATTTCAGTGTGTAAGTACTATATTCGCTTAATAAATTAACATATTTATTAAATTATATTTAACCACTTAATGCCCGGCCGTCATACCGGTATGACTAACAATACAAAATCAATTGTGTCTCATTACGTGGGACTTAATAATTTAATGTATATCTATCGGAAAAGCCCCAAGACATGCAATTTTATACCCTCCTGTAAACTATTTGTTTGCGTATAATTTTCGATCAAAGAATTCAAAGTACTTTCATATTACTGGCGCCACAGCAACAGCTAATGTCGTGGGAAAAGTATTAGCCTGTCAGCTTTATTTACAAAAGAACTGTCTAGGGTATACCCTATGATTAAGTGTGAGATACGCCGTAAATAGACTACCTTACAGTGTATTGCACAATATACCATGTCATTACCTCAACTCTATGAAATTCTGTAATTGCACCTTCGGAATATTGATATTATTTCCAGAAGGCCTAGCACGAGCGCGCGGTCCTTACGTTACATAAATACGATCGATTTTTATTTGCAAATACCCGTTTCACACGGAAAAATTATTTGCTTTTAAAACTTTATTCGTTTCAATGGGTAAAAAATCTTTTTATAAATAAAACCTTTCGTATTTTAGATTCGAAAATCGAATGCTTTAATGTCAGCCCGCTCGTGCGAGGCCTTATTTCTGTTTGTGTCATATAATGTGCCTTCTTTAATAACATCATTACTTTGAATATTAGATTAGGGACGTTCGTTTGAGGTCGGCTAAGTATTGGGTGCATCGAACTGCATGAAAATTACTGTCAGTTACATTGTACGTAATAGGTGATATTACGGACACAGCCGTTCTAATAGCGATCCCTTTCACATAAATATTCATGAAATCGGATAATATGTGTGAACCTGTTCCTGCAATCGTTTGTTATTTACGTATTTTAGACTTCTTTGTCATGAAAAACATTGTAATAGGGCTGTGTGTACTTTAGGTAAATACAGGCATACAGTTGATTATAATTTAGATCCAATAAAAAGCTTTAGTGATTACCCAGTGGGTAAAGCGCTCGCCTCTCAACTGGAAAAGTTTTCATATTTTTATGAGTATAAGAATTTTCGAAGTTATTTCTACTTTGGGGGTAATTATAACCTTGGGAACAGTAGAATGACGATTATTGTATAGTCGTTCTCAATCGTTACCACGACTCTATATTTTTTGATTTATTTAATCTTTATATGCAACAAGACAAAAAGCAAAGGCGGACTTAATGCATTACGCGGACTTAATGCTCAACCAAAGGAGGTGATGAGGTGGCAAGGCGGGTGCATAAAATTCTGTGCCATCATAAAACAACAAGATTACAGATTTTATTAAAAACTCTAAACCATGCTGTTACTCTCCTTCATCATAGTGACCTTTCCAGGTAGCTGGAAAATCCCTGCAAGAAAAGCACAATTAAATTAAATCTCTTCGGTAAACTTTCCAAAGTAAAAGCTCTCCAGCGCAGCACTTCGAGGTGTTCAACTCGGCCTTAGGTTAAATTTTTAAGTGAAACTTTACTTTTTAACTTGAAATATAAATGTAGCTATCTTCTTGCGGAACGAAGAGTATCACTTCTCATTTATTTTCTTCACTAACATAATTTGTATTGGCGTTTTTACCTTGTTACTTGTTTGTGTCCTTCTGTTTGTGGACGTGGAGTGGTAGATGTTCGTCTGTTTATCACCGGACTTTTGAACGTAGATATATAGACACTTGAAATTTTCACAGACTGTGTATTATTGTGGCCACTATATAACATTATAATAAAAATGTCGTGATGGCCTAGTCGTTGAGGTGACCGCCTCATGAGTGATGTTGTAAGTTCGAATCAAAGTATCAATGTGACTTTTTCAATTTATATTGACTTTCTAAAGTTTATCTTGGACATCACTGATATCGGTAACGGAGAACATCGTGAGGAAACCTGAACTTGTAATTAATATAAGTCTGGAATCGCAAATCCTTGAGAAAACGTGGTGATCAATGCTCATGCCTTCTCTGTATGAGAAGAGACCTTTGCCCTACATTGGAACAGTAATAGGCTGATATTATTATAGTAAAACAGAATAAATTAAAATTAAAACCGGACTTATTAATTCACTTAACATGGAATACTAGATAGCAATGCGTCTTTCTTAAGGAGCGAACATCAAAACGCAGCTACTTGGTGGCATTTGGCTGATTTATAATAATGTAGGTACTTAAATTGGATGGCCATGAATCTGACAGCTTCTAGAAAAGTAGATGGTATAGTTTACAATTATTTAATATTAATAGGGCAGTCTTGAATAAAACAATAGGAGTTTCGTGGAGGATTGACTGCACCTATTGCAAATAAGGGTATTTTGAATTCGACAGGTTTTTATACATATCGAATGTAGTCAAGGAAACTGTTTACCGATTCTAATTCTACTGTTCCATATAGTTTGCCACGATTGGCAATCTTTAAGGGAGGCCATTGTCTAGCAGTGGACATCGTTCGGCTGATATGGTGATGACACATGGTTAGTTGTTTTTTTTTTAACACCTGTCAGTCTGTATTAGCAAGTGCAAAGTTCTTAATCATTGTCTTAGCTTGTTTTCTAATCATGATGTGATTGTTTCACTCGTTGACTACGACTTGTATGAAAACCTGTTGTGTGAAAGTTGGACTTTTTTCGGGTTTTGACACTTGCCCCACTCATAGCATTTTTTTTTTTCAATTTATTTACTATTTCTATATTAATAATAATTTGACTGCCTCGTTGGTCTAGTGATCGCAAGCGCGACTGCTGTGCATGAGGTCTTGGGTTCGATTCCCAGGTCGGGCAAAGTGTTATTGGGTTTTTCCTAAGGAATTTCTCAGTAGCAGCCTCGGAGTCTGTATTTGTGCCCGCAAATACAGACTCCGAGTCAGACTTTGTGATGGCAATAGGCTTGCCCCCTATTTATACATGGGATTAAAAACATAACTGGCGAAATGTGGGTGTACTAATGGGTGCACCTCTGCCTAACTCTTTGGGGATTACATGCGTGATGTTATGATGTTATATTATATTAATAATACTTTCTGTTGTAATTGCAATATTGCAATTTGTAATCGTTATTTTTTATTCCATCTTTAATAGTAAAATCCTTTTATTATTCTCGTGATTTGTCGTGAACGGATTCTGTTTGTGTAGCATTATTTATACAGAGATGCAGTCCATGGTTACCTATTATTATAAAAAAATATGTATAATTACGTGTGTCAAGGTATGTACAATATGTACACATATTCTTAAGAAATAAAGTACGAGTACTAGTTAATGGATAAACAAAAATAATAAAACATGTAATATTAACTACTCTCATTATTACATTTTTTTTAAAGCCTATTGTTGAGCAAAGGTCTCTCCCATACCCTTCCACCAATCCCTGTGAGCTGCCTTCTCCGGCCAATCCCTCATAAACGTCTCCAAGTCATCACGCGAGCGTTTCCTAGGCCTCGCGGCGACGACGCCCATCTTCCGGCACCCACTGTGTGACGACCCTGGCCCATCTGTCAGTATGCATTCTGCATACATGGCCCACCCAATCGCACTTCAGTCTTGTAGACTTACTATTAAAATATGTTACTTAATTCTTATCAAGTGATCTATTATACAATGCACACATCTCAATTCCATGTAAATCTTACAATCTTCCTTCTTCATTAGAATTTATTTCGTACGTAAAACGCCACTTTGCTTAACAAAATGAAAGCTGAATTTCAAATTAACTCATGTTTCGATAGTCGATTTATTTATCGAAATGGCGCAACTCGATTATACTATCGATTTAGTGTAAGTATAGCGCAGCTTTGAGTATTCTATCTAGGTATCTTTGTACATTTGCGTACAAATAAAATAGTATCAATTACTCAGTATCTGTCAGATTAGCACTTTGTATAAATCGTTTTACAACTCTTCTTACGCTTTATTATATTATTGATGATTGGATACACAAGTAATGTTTAGTAATTCTTGTTGGAAAGAGTTACACGTACATAGTTTTGCCCAATCGATATTTTTCTGTTTAATGAAATGACTGAATTAAGCATACCTAATTGGCCCGTGTAGTCTATTGTCTGAAGTTGACAAAGTCATAAGTATGTATTTGTTGATGAAAGTAGACCCAATTTACTATGAGGGCCCGTTTGCATATTTCCATTTATTTTTTATTTTTTACAGATAATTAGGTAGATCAGCACTGAATAAATAAACTGATACATTTTATCCATAATATGTCTGAGGCAACATGAAATGGCTTTTCAACGTACGCCATTTAATTTCGATGAAAAGACTTACAAACATCTCGCAAATTGCCTCCGTTTACGCTAACTGACAGGAGGATATTGCATTCAACAACATGAGAGATGCAAGCGATACCAATACGGATGCGATACCGTATAGTGTTTTGTTCTCCCGACATATTCTAAGGCGCCCACATATTGAACCGGAACTCAATCAGACGGTGCACAATGCTGCCTAATGAGGAAATAGATAGCCACGTTAGAGACAGTTCTGAATAGGCCTGTTAGAACTATGACAAATGTATTCAATATTAGATGGTATACCTATGTATTGTTAAATTATTGATGTTGATGCAATTGTCTTTGATCATCTTTACCTGTACTACTTGTATAATACGACTATAATAAAGAAGAAGAGCTTTTTTGTTTGTTTGTTTAAACTCAATGTGTCTCTGGAAGTAACAGTCGTATTGAAACAAAATGCGGATTCTTAAGGAATAGTATAGGCTATATAACATCACGCTAAGACTAACGGAAGCTAACACGAATGAAAAAAAAAACACGCGCACTATGTCGCAGGGAGTAAAGTAAATGGTTTTTGAAGGATACCTATCTGACCAGGTAGGTCCGTCCAAATGAAAGTTAGTTTAATCTATTAATAAATAATGACTGACATCAGTCAGTCACACGCCAACAGGTTGATAGATATCAATCTATCACCCTGTTGGCGTCTTATCCTCATCAACCTTCTCAACTCATCATAAAATTTTACAATCAACGTTTATATTTCTATCGGCACATAAGCAATAATAATTCAATTAATAAAACGAATGTGTTTGCTATATCGGACGCGCGGAACACCGGATCGTATCGTACGTCATACTCACGTACTCCGTCAGGACCGGCTCGTAGTAAAATATATTTAAATGCGTTACGCAACACTAGTTTACGTGCGCGAAAATAATTACGGTAGAACCACTGTCGACGATGCTATTGGTATCTCTGACACTTCATTTCTTTAGAATGGTCTTGAAAGTACCTACTTGTATTCCAGGCAACTTGAGCACCATTTCAAGTCTTCTTCTAGAGCCGATGATTCAAGAAAAGCCTTTTTTTTGTTAAAGTACTTGGGTCCAGTAAGAGGCCATCGTTTATCGCGGCATCAGCGTTTTAATTAGGCACTAGAAAGTGACGAAGGGTGGTTAGATTTAGGGCTTTCTTTGTGACTGTTTTGTTATTCGAAAAGTGCTGATACCTAACTTAGCTTAAAATGAATTGCTTTTTTATAAAATTCGATAAAGATCAAGGCTCGTCAGAACTTGTTAAGTCGTTTTGTAAAGCTTTCAGGTTCTGCTGTATGGGAGCATCTTGAGACAAAGGGAAAGAGGGTAACTTTTCTAAGAATCTAATAATAACACATTGAATTTCGTGCGGACATTGTGCTGATGATGATACTGTTGAATGATCCAATGAATACTGATTCATTAATATTTAGCAAAGCATTTTCAATTTGAAATGACGGTTGCGCGAGCTGACCTTTTAGTTTACTGGTCATGTTTAAACTATAATAGTATTGTAGAGACCCTGGCTGTTTGAGCCATATGCAAACTATTTGTTGTGAGATTAATATGACTTTTATATTTAGAATAGATGCAGACCGCGTGTCAGCGACTGTCAAGCCTAGACTAAGATTTAGTATAAACAAATATAATTTAATTTAAAGCGAATACACAAAGTTTAAAGAATATTAAGTGTTTAAATCAAGAAAATTGATAAATAAGTACATCCCGGCGGCATAAGTGACAACCTACGTCTAGGGGTCACAATATTTATTAGATACGAACAACTAATAATAATAATATACTACTCGTATATGATCAAACATGACATCCTATGAAAAAAAAACAGCTGTTCCTGTTTAATCGTATTGTAGTGCATTTTAGCACGGAACAGTTGATTTCCTTTTCCATATTTCAGAGTTGGTCCCATAATTAAAAGTTGTTCATATTCATTTATGTCGTGATAGCATATTGGTTAAGGCGTCTATCTCTCAAGTATGAGGTAATGATATTATTGATACCAGGCAAATACAAATTTTCGATACACATGTACTTTCTAATTTATCTAGGACATCACTGAAATTGGTGATCAAAAAAAAAAAGACCGATCTCCAATCCACCGTGAGCAAGCTTGGTGATAAAAGGTCGTACCTTCTCTGTATGAGAAGAGGCTTTTGCTCTGCAGTGGGACCTAGGACCTATTATTACATTTATGAGGAATGTCATCCCTAAAAAAACAGTAAATTAAAAGTCAGTCGTATAATGTGGACCTTCTCTAAACATTTTTATTTCGTGGTTCAAGTGACGGAAAGTGGGTAACATAGTGTGATCCCACACATTGATACACGTTGCTGCATCACTACGTCGTTTCGACGAACGTTCTGCCTTGGACCGAAACGTTATTAGCTGATTCGATTCACCTGTGGGTGGTTTGGCTTGCGGTGCACAGGCTTCAGTACATTTCAATGTGTATTGGAAATTGGTTTCAAATATATGTTTGTACGTTTGATATTATGTAAAGCACTTGTGTCATATTGCGTTTCTCTCTTTTTTTTAGTTACAGTCCTTCGTGAAAAGCTTCAACCTTTCTCTTTTTGAACCATCCTTTATATAAATGGCGGTTTTTAAAAATTCACTTTATTATTATTTTCGCCCCCTATATTACATTGCACTTAAACGGAACTGCTATTAATGGGTACACCTCTGCCTAACCCTTCAGCGATTATAGGCGTAATGTTATTTTATATATGTTATGTTTTGTATTATTTAATAAACTTACTTATTTGACTTTTTTCACGTGTGACTAGTAAGTGCTACTAAAATATAATTTGTAAATATTTGATCATTAAAAATTAATCAGAATATTATTTATATTTCCAAATATTTTATTTTTTTATTATAAACACAATACACACGTTCTGGTACATGTCGGTGGCTGTTTTGTATACCTACAGAAAAGAAAATAATTTGTTTCTATAGTAGCCAAGGCATTAGATCTCTCTCTACAGTGGGTCGGAACGTGAGCGTCTCATTCACATGTCGTTAAATAAAGATAACAACAATTTTGCAAGCGTTTCGCAACTTATGCCTGCGCCTGCGCTGGCGCCGCCGCTAGCGCGGACGCCTTGGCAATATTGATAAGGGTCTCATGTTACTGTTATCATACTGATGGCTTAGAAACGTAGCATATGGCTCGTAGTTCGGTGGCCTAATCCTTTATGTGGTTCCTGTGTTTGTAATACAGATGTACCAACACGAGCGGAGTTTCCCACAGGGTGTTTGGTAAAACAAGGGACGTGCTGTAAAGAACAAATTTTTACTTTGGGAATAACCTTGAACACCAGATAAAAAGGTGCGCCATAAAATTTTCGCCTAACTCAACAAATTAGGGTGCAGCTGTTTTCTTTTTCGCGATTTCAAAGTGGTTTCCTTAGTTAAAGTGTTCATTTTCATGAACATAAAACATGGGACTTTATTTTGTTCCTTCGTGGAAAATCCTCCTGAATGGGGCGGTGGACCGCCCTGGGAGAGCGGAGGGGTCTGTCTGACTGATTGACTAAAAATCGCCTCGGTGTTCCCTTCCTACACTTGCGCCGGGAATCCCAGGAATGCGGGTATGCACCTTCCGCTACTCCCGAATGTAGGGACGAAGTACAACCGCGGACATTTGCGGTAAACTACTTTCACCCTTACGTCCTTAGCAATACGATAGAAAAGTGGTAATCCATTTTCCACGATTGTACTTACATTCTTTATTTTGTTTTTAAATAAATAATACAATTCTTTGTTTACTGATGTATTGTATTTTGTATTCAAAGAATTCAATACTTTTAGATAAAATACAATTGCTTACAAATAATTACACCCAACACTGAAACAAAAGTGATAACGAAAATTGCTACTCATATTGATTGAAAGTTGTCCTTGTATAAAATAAAAAACAATTAAATAAAGAGAAACATAAACATAGTCCTCTATTTAAAGACATCATATTTATTTCTATATACGACATAGCGTGGCGTGCTATCTCATTCTAGATCGCACTCATTAACTGCATTTAAAATTAGTTCATCGACAGCCCTGAGCCTAATTCGACGGGCCAGATGCGCCGGCGCGCTAAACATGTCAAATTAAAGACATACTTTTAAACTTTACCATGGAGTCGCAGGCTCGTAGAATAAGATTTCAGGGGGTAAACATGTATCTCAACCTTAGATTTCGAAGGGGGGAAATCAAGGTCGATTGGCCTAAATTTTCCAGTAAATTAAGTATTAATTTATGCTGTCCCCAATTCGGATTTGAGTGACTCATGATCCCAACTACGAACCCTGGGCCTTGGAAAATACCATTAGGTACATTAGAACCCAAATTTATGTCAAGTGTGTCTCCACGTAAAGACCATTACTTATGGCAACGCAAGAATACCATAACGCCTTTCCAGATGTTTGATATGACAAAAACACTTAATGTAGCCGAAAGTAACATATGTTCCCATTACTTTTTTGGTTCTTGACCATACCTGGGACCCTTCCAGTTAAGGCGATAATAAAGGTCAAAGTTTGTTTTTTTTAACGATTTTTTTAAATGTTAAACCTTAAAAAAATCGTTAAAAAAAAACAACCAAACTTTAAATACCCCCAAGACCCCCGTACTATTGGAAACATCTGTATCCTCAACAGTGATTTTTCACATCAATAATAAAAGTAATTTCTCAGCAATATTTTTTGCCCAATGTTGCTTAGTTTAATGGGTACTTAACGGGTAGGTATAATGATTGTCTTTCTACATCCCGCATTGGGAATCTCTACATAGTACAAACAAAGTTACTTTCCGTCATCTGTACGCTTAGATCTTTTACTACGCAACGGATTTAAATGACTTGTTAATCAATTGATAGAGTGATTCAATAGAAAGGTTTATTTATCTACATTGCACCCGTGGCAAACCGGGATGATTCCCTAGTATACTGATGTAATATGTTGCTACGGACATAGTTACATAGGTGATACATACAAACATGCAATCACAACTAAGACGCAGTTTGCGGTTTGATGCCAATACACGTTAGCATGGCAGAGTGCGTGGCTTCCATACTAATGTGCGGTAACGGGAATAGAACCGGGGCCCTAAACACTACTGAGCTATAACAAAACTTGACCAAAGACATTGTTATTGGAAACTATGCGCTTGAAGTATTTCATACGTTTAATTCAGGCAACAAAGGCCCATAAACACAAATAGGCACATAAATAAGTACTTAACTATTAATTAATACATATTTTAAATAATTAACTTATCAACACAAATAATAAAAATCAATAAAAAAAAAATCAATTATATAATATCTTCTATAATGCTCTTCTTTATCGTGTGGGCAGTAAAGTCTTAGGACCACACACCCTAGTGTCAGAGTTTCTATACCGCCTCAAGGGCCTCTGACATGGTTTGAGTGGGACAGTACCTACTAGGCTGGTATGAGTCCAGGTTTCCTCACGATGTTTTTCTTCACCGATGTCAGTGATGTCCAAGATTAACTTTAGAAAGTACATATGAATTGAAAAAGTCACATTGGTGCTTGATTGTTTGTACGTGCCTGGTTGGTGTTTCATTTTATCTAGAAGCTGCCTAAAAGGCCTCTGCGAGTCGGTTTCAGCTCTTCGTATGTCCAGTTCCACTGCTACTATTCCACTGCCGGGCAAAGCATCTTCTCATTTAGAGAAGCTTTTCTTCAGAGACGCTTGCTCAAGGCGGATTGGTGATTTCAGACTTTTTTATAAGTCCTGGTTTCCACACGAAGTTTTCCTTTACAGATGTCAGTGTTCTCTAAGATAAACTGAAAAAGTACATATGAATTGAAAATGTTACGTTGTTACTTGTCCAGTATCGAAACCGCAACATTATGCTTAACAGGCGGGCGCCTTACTCACTGGGCCATCACGACTGACGTTAAACTTGCGTCTTCTTCTTCTACCTTGCTTTTCCCACTTTATGTGAGGTCGGCCATTTAAACTTGCTACAAACCAATATTTATAAATATATAATGCCCAGTTTCTGAGAACCTAGAATACACTATTAATTTGGAAATGTTATGGTAAGAGTTTGAGCGAATTAAACCCATAACTGTATGTTCAGAGACGCTATAACAAACCGCCACACGAAAAGATAAACGACGGTTGAAACAACTCAGGAATTGAGCATAAATCTATCCAGCCAGCCCTAATATTACGTAACAATCCACATCAATAAAATAATACACTAATATTTTAAGGATAGGTAACTAAAATAATGTTGCATTTAAACTAAAATTAAAATAAACGTTGTTTACACATTTCAGCACAATAATGCTTCTCAAACATGTTTATGGTTGCCACTGTAGCTGTTATTAAAGAGTCTCATTTGTCGTAAATAATGTAAAGTGCATGTTTACGCGCGGATTAGTTGAGCTGTGTGAACGGGGTACACGTCGCGTGAATAATACGAGACTACACTGAATGGCACTTCATATTTTGGTACTATATTTTCTTTATGTACCACTGCTGAATTTTTTTTAAGTCATCTCTGCTGGGCGGATTCAAAGCTCGAAATCTGGTCGACCTATCTTAGGTACATCGATGTAAGACGTAAGTTTTCACCAGATTTATTAAGAATTGATGGCTAAATTATGTTCATAGAGAGTGTTCACATGTTTACAAATATTAGAACTGTCGATGACCACACTTAACATTTCAGCAATCAGTGTACGAACTCATTTTCCTAAATTCAGTACGTTAGTGAAATATTTTGCTGAAAAATCTGAAGTCGGGTTTAGCTGAGATGAGACAAGGATATAAAATTTTTGAAGTATGGCTACCGTTTAATTTCCGCCTGCAAAGGGTTTTACGTTCAGTCTTTGAACTTCAAAGACAATTTCCTTCATGACTTTGAAAGTCACCATTATAACAGGTAATAAAGTAGTTGAAGTTCATATAATATTATATTGAGAACTGTCGGTAACGAATTATAGCTTCAAATAAATAAATTGTGATTACTAAAAGTACATTTTACTTCATAAAAATCTAGCTTTGTTTAATTTTAGGTTTATTTAGAGTATATTCCAATGTCTGTGACTGCCTTGTTGGTCTAGTAGTCGCAAAGCGCGACTGCTGAGCATGAGTTCTTGGTTTCGATTCCTAGGTCGGGCAAAGTCTTATTGGGTTTTTCGATTAGGAATTTCTCAGTAGCAGCCTCGGAGTCTGGATTTATGCCCGGTTGATGGCAATAGGCTCGCCCCCTATTTCATGGGACTTAAACATAACTTGGATTACTGACGTGATGTTATGTAGAAACTTAACACACAGTCCGATTGAAATAAAACATATTATATTATTATGTTTTAGCTCTTTTAAAGTTAAACGAACATTATCCTATGTTTCACTATAAAAGTTCACGTACTTACATATGCAAGAAAAATATATATCGCAGACTTTTAGTTGTACATCGCAAAGTTTACCGTCACTTATACCTAATGTTTTTTTTTTCTTTACAGAATCATCTTGACAATGGCACCCTGGATATGACAAAGAGTGAGCACCGTCACTTGGTGCTCCAGATTGCACTGAAATGCGCTGACATTTCGAACCCCTGCCGGCCTTGGGAGATCAGCAGAAAATGGAGCCTAAAGGTGTGCGAGGAGTTTTTCCGGCAGGGCGATTATGAGAGGCGACTCAATCTGCCAGTCACTGCTCTCTGCGATCGACATAGTACTACCATACCAAAGATTCAGACAGGTAAAGTTTATCGTTCATAATATCATTTAATGATCAAATCATGTAACGAAAATTCACTGGTTTTTTTTTTACATAATTACAGGTTTCTTCAAATATGTGGTAACACCGCTGATTACCGAATGGCATCGGTTCCTACAAACTGACCTGTCCTCACAGATGCTCTACAATCTTTCATGCAACCAACAGAAATGGGAAACCTTAGTATGCGAGGAGCAAGAAGCGGAAACTGAGATATCTGATGCGGACCTGGAGACAGATAATGAAAGTAACAAGTCAGACAGCGTCAAGCTACTCCTGCCGCCGCGTAGGTCCTCGCTCAACCCGATTAAGAAAAAGGGCTCTTTTAAGGAACCATTAAGGCGCTTTTCGGTTCCACTCAGCATTTTCCAAGACCGGAAATTAAGAAGTCAAGACAAAATCGCGTCAAACTCGTCGGAGAAGCGCGCGTACCGGCCAGGCAGTTCGGCTAGCAGCCAGCCGTCACTACACTCGCAGCTCAGTCTTCGCGGACATTGCTCAAAGCAAACTGATGAAAACCTTGTTAATTCAGACACCCTGCTGCCTGATTCAACTATAGCTTCTATCACGACTCCCGCGCAGGCAACACGCCTCAACACTGTGCTCAAAGAAGGCGGCACCAAACTGGTCAGACAACCAACCTTTCCACCTTTAGAGTCAACGTCTCGTGAGCCTGCTACAGTGTCACACCAGCAACATGTAAGCAATGAAGATGTTGCCTCTGTGTCATGGTTTAGACCAGATTTAACAAGAGCTGTACCGGGGACCAGCAAAAATACATTATTATTTGTTAGAGATTCCAAAAAGACTGATAGTGAAGACACTTCTGACACAAGTGTTGAATTAAACGACACTACGCGTAATGTACGCAAGGAAAACTCCGGACGCAAGTCGAGCCGAAGAGAGGCAAGCGCAGTAGGAAGTCAACTCCGCGACAACTTGACATCGATGCCGTTAGAGCTCGACTCAGACCCGCTACTGCAGCGGCGAAGGAAATCTATGCCCGCTGATGTACTACCATTTGGTGAGTTATTTAGTGACACAAATTAATTTATGACTAATCACAACATTGAATTTTATATAAGTTCCCTACATTACTTAAACACAATAATAAATGTTACAGCTCCAAGAGAGAAGAAAATTCGTGAGGTGCCGACGGTCATGCCACAGTTTCTGCGTCGCACCTTCTCCAGCAAGGAGTCATGGACGAAGCGGCGCGGCTCGGCCCCGTCGCCAGTAGCGCCCTCCGAGCTGCGAGGGCTCGCCTCGCTCGGGTCCCCGCGCCACAGCGTGAACGGGGCCCGCCGAAAGCCAAGTCTAACAGTAACTTGCCAACAATGGCTCGCCAAAGCTACCTACGGCGGTCAGGAGCGTACGCTTCAACAGTTCCCACGCAGGAGCTCACTGCCCGTTGAGGTGATGACAGGTGCTCTATAGCTTAGCGGCTTTTTATATTTTTCTTTTGCATGCCTATACAACTTTATTTTAGCACAGGAATATGTTTTATTTCATGATGCCGTTTAAATCCTTACTTTGTTTTGATAAATTGCAAAGAATTATGTTTTGATTTGCAATCGCAGTTTTAATTACAAGCAATGGAGTTATTTCAATCATTGGTTCAGTGCTTGTTGTTCACGATAGAAGCACGTATTCAGTGTTGTGTGAGGGAGGGGTATCAAAATTGTACTAAGAATGAACACCGTTTTTGTTTGCTTTTTTTAACCCTTCCCGTGCCAATGCATTTATTACAGTTTTGGATACACAATTCTAGAACATTATGATAATAGTGAGGTTAGTTTGTCATTACAGGCGAGGCTACATTGCTGTCTGAGCCAAAAGCGAGGGCGTAATGAAGCCAAGAGTGTCATGATAAAATGCTCACCCGTTCCATACGACACATTACAACACACTTGTGAGGGAAATTAAATAAAATTTCACAAACAAAGAAAAATGGCGTTTGCTTTCTTTAATTCAAAGTTCGAACCATGATATTAGTTCACCTCGTTAATGAAAGACGAAAACGCTAAAAAGAATGATTAAAGAAAAACAAATTACACTTTACGAGCAAGTGTGTTGAAAACGTAATTATTAATTAGTGTATGCTCGTTATTAAAGTCACAAATCTTATATTTTCCAGGTATATAAGTGCGCTAACTCTGCTGAAGACACATAATATTTGCTTGAGCCTGAAGAGGCTCGCAATCACGATTCATCAGACGATGATCGTTCAGAACTTTCATACATTAATTACGATGCTGACGATGAAGATTTGGATGACGACAGCTCTTACGACGAAGATTATACCAGTCAGTTCCACGAGAACTTGCTACTAGAGAATTCGGATGATAATAATGACGAATTAGATAAAGATGAGGCTGATAATGATCCCAACTTGCTAATTAGTCTACCTTTCGTCACTAGACATCGTGCGTCATCCATATAAACGATCTCTCCCACAATTCCTATCCCATCTATTTTTACTTATGAATCTATCACTAATGATATTTAGGATTTGTGACCGCAGAAGTGTTTCCATCTGGAGTGAAATGTTAATATTGTATGACGGATAGTCCTAAAGATCTTCATCCCCTCCTTTCTACTCTTGAACCAGTTCGCTAAGTGGTACCAAATAGTGCGTATATACAGGATAATTAAAAATATACCCGAAACCTTAAAAGGGGTCATTGTACTCATCATTATGAACAACTTTTACTATGGGACCAACCTTAAAATCATGAAAAAAAAAACAGCTGTGTCATACATTATGATCGTGGTGTGTAACTCGTGTAGCATTTTTGTAGGGAACAGCAGATTTTTTTTTTCGTGATTTTAAGGTTGATCCCATAGTAAAAGTTGTTCATAATGATGAGTACAATGACCCCTTTTAAGGTTTCGGGTAAATTTTCAATAATCCTGTAAACACTTTTTGGAACCATTAGCGACACTTATCATAGGCTGTATGTAAACTATTGTAATAATTGTCTGGAACATCAAATTTGTGATTATCATAAATGAATGCCTACAATATACCGTTTTCAACCGTTCTCACAATAGAATCTTGTATTCTACAAGATTTTCTCGCTTCATAATACGAAATATTATTTGATGATTTTAATATAACTTTTTACAGTCGTCAGAAATCAGACTACACCTTTTAGTTGTAAAATCGCTCCTATTATAGCCGCATAAGATGCCTGAGTTTTTACCTTAAACCGCTGTCGTCCGTACATAATTTGGTTAAAACATGAATTTATGATAATCACAAATGATCATTGCAAATAGCCTAAAACTTCAACCCGTTATATTTTTTTTATTGTAAAATACAGTTATAACCCACTTTTTCGCCCCATTGCTCTATAAATACCCAACAATGATAATATATAGTAAATACTTACTGAATCGTCGAACAGTACTCATTCGTAGATGTCGTATAGCTCAAATGCTTTTTAGAAATAATAGTTTCATTACGCTCTCCGGTATTGTAGTGATAAATTATATAATCATAATCATTATGGATATTCAATTAGTTAGTTCTCAATTGTATAGCATTAATCTTGCTGAACGTTGGATGCACCCATTTTACATGATTGGATGCCGCGTTCCAGATTTTAACTGCTTAAATAAAAATATTATTTTGCAAAACCATAGTACAAATAATTTCCACACAATGGATTTATTTTTAAATATATTATTAGCAAATGAATTCGTTTTCAATATTTTGTCTCATAGGTTAGCCAATCACAATTTTGTTGCAATTAAACAGAATTTGTTTAGCCTAATAAAAAAAAAAAGTACATTATTATTATACCAAAAAATATGCTTGTCTTTGAAAAAATGGTTGGAACGTATATATTACGCAAAGAAGGATTAGAGTCTCATTATCAGTAACTTTTAGTATTTCAAAAGTTATTTAGTCGTAGAATACTTAGTAGTAAGTACTTAGTAGTTTTTAAGGAGGAAAATGACGGAATGGGGTAGTCGCTCTTTTTGAGTGAAAACATGAAAATGTTTATGATGGAGTACGAATGATGAAATGTTCAGTATTAAATGGAGACAGTATAGAAGCCGTAACTGTTGATCGCTTTCATGAGGATACTATAGAATATAAGTCATGTACATAATTTTAAAATTTGACGTAGTTGAAGTAGGTATAGTAGTAGAACACGATTTGAGGGACGTGTGATTAGTATAATGATTGATCCTCCAGGGTACCTGAGGGCAGGTACAAGTTTATTCTACGATATCCCTTCCACAATGTAAATAATCCAACCGATTTATCCAATTTACTGTTAATGCATAGCTTAGATATTATGATGTAGATGACACTTCCTAGGAACTTTGTGCAGTGTAGAAATGCACAATCTTTTGTAATATAACTCTGACATGTAGAAAATAAAATAGAATAGAAAATATAATAATAGAAATGATTGATATTTATAGTTGTATAGTTTAAGATATAATGGTAAATGTAATCAAACATATTAAAGCAACTTGTACAGATAGAGATTAGTTCGTAGAATTATAATGATAATTATGAAAATGCGATCAACAGAATAGCGGCTTCTGTGGACAATTCGTGAAATATTTTACTAAAGTATTCAATATTTTTGTTGTAACGTTGATTTGTATATTATGTTTATTTTTAAAGATATTATTATTAAGGCAGATTTAAGTTGATTCGACAGTGAATTGACTTTTTCGGAATTATTTTTAGAAATGTTTTTTTTTTATTATGTTAGGTTTATTGTTCCAAAGATCTTTCATGGTTGTCCACGTCTAATATCGGCACAGTGAACTGTGCCATTCCTGTCATAATTGAGGTCTGAAACCACTAGGGCAGTAGTTTTCACCAATAAAGGTTCAAGGTTTGTTGCTGAATTTTCAGCCACTTACCAGTAAACCTTCAGTCTGAAGACACCTTTTTGCTGCGAGCTCATTGGTGTTTAGAATGCGTAAAATTTGCCGTATAGCGGCAGGCCCGTAATGCTTGTGGTTACACTAGAGGTCACGTTGCTATAAGCAATTTATTTATTTATAACTTAGACGGAAAAACAAGCGACGGCTGAGCGTACTTGTAGAGCTGACTGAAGTCGAACACAACCAATACAAATGTTAAATGACTTCCATCAATAGACTTAACATCTGAAATCAAAATAATTGACGCATTTGCGCACTGCATCCGATAGTAATCCGAGAAATTCAAACAAAATGTGCTAAAGAATCAAAATGCGCAAGCAGTTTATCCCCAGTTTTAGCAGTTTGTCCCACGAACGCGTATCCATCATAACATGATTGTATGTGGAATTGTACAAGTACGGCTGCGTGCAAGAAGGCGACTCGTCTGCATTACGCGCACAGAAACAAAGTGCATCTAACGCACACAGTTAAGATCGAGTCACGTTCGTGGGACGGTGCAGAAGTACATACAACAGTTCTGTCTCAGTCGTCGTTTACTTGGTAATAAAACCTGTCAGTGCTGGTTCGCTGATCGGTTGCAAGTACTCCCAAGAGTATAGGAACAATCTAGTTATGGTAGGAAAGTATTTTAGTATTATGGTAGGGAGTAACAGAGGTCAGATATTAAATCAAAATACGACTTTTGTCGATTTGAGACCTTGAATGATTCTGAGCGTAGCTCATGATGAATATTTTTGTATAATTATTCTAAAGTCATCGGTCGGTGTCTTTGGAATGTTGACTCTTAATTTAAATGTAAAGGTGGTAGGTAATGACAAAACACGTCATTCTCTACAATGAAATGATCGCGAAGGTTTGACAACGTAGGATTTTTTCGTATTACGACCTCTAGTGTCCAAAAGCACAGTAGTTGAAAGTTCTCTTTTAAATGTAAACGATGCGTGTTTCACTAATGTTAAAGTGTTAATTTATTTTGTGATTGTGTCCCAAGTAGGTTCGTTGACGAATTAACATGAATAGTATGTTGGATGTACCAGGGTTTGTCGATAAAACATTTTTCTTCTATGATAAAAAATGTGTCTGAAATGACCAGCAAGTTTAAGAAGACGGAAGCCATCTTGGCTCTTTCTAGAAAAGATACTTTTAGTAAACGACTATGTTTCGTCACTTCAACGTAATTGTTAGTTGTTAGAATGTTAGTGTTAATAATTGAGTCGATCTTATGTATTTTGTTCAATAGTTTACTGCCATGCCCGCTGGGATACGTTTCACGCGATGATCCTGCATTATATGGTAAATAGTACCAACATAAAGAAGTACAAGGCCGTGGAAGTTTCGTTTATGCACAATATATTGCAATTAGAAGTACCTACGTAGGTAGATAGTTGATAATTCACGAAGTTTATCTATGTCTATGTCTTGTCACAAATGACAAACGGTTATGGGTACAATATTAACACCGATAAGGTTCACTTTCACATGATTTAAATAGTTTCACAATATCTAGTAAATATGTTTATTAAAACGTACCAAGCGTATCTACAGCGGGATTTTTTCTGAAGTCTCAATGTACCTTACTTTTAGTAAATAGATTGAAAAAAAAAATGTGCTCAAAAAATCTTCACTAGTATTATTGAGAAGGGACTTTTCCTTCGAACTTTTGAATGCACAATACTATTACGAACTATATGAATGCCTCAAGAGTATACAGCTTGTGAGCAGTAGTACGATTTAATTTTGTAACTAGTCTATCGCATACAATAATAATAGTAGTTGTTGGATTTGGGCTCAATATTCATTATATGATTACTCTCTATACACTATTATTGATGTCTAAAATCTGTGTCTATGATAATACAGTGCGACATTACAAATATGAGGATGTTCAACAGTGCATAGAGATACGCACGCCATATTAGTTGTGTTGCTGTAACGTAGTTTCAGTGTTCGAACGAATGATATATCAATATGAGATAGCGACAGGGGTAGTTTGTTCTGATATAGGTGATACATGTCATGTCTGATTAAGAAGAAGCTGGCAGTCATGCGGACTGCCGACAGAAGTAAAGAACATGTCGGTGACGTGGTCACATTAGCTTGCGAATTTGTAAATTTAGCCGCTTCAAAAAATCGCTCAAGCAGCTGAAAAACTTTTCAAAACACGATCATGAAAAGTCAAAACAAAATTAGACTATCTACTGCGCGCTGTGTGTGAGGAGCTCGTCAGACCTTCTCAGCCATGCTCCGAGCCTATCTCAAAACAGACTACTATAGGATGCCCCATAAATTTTTAATTAATATTGTAATAATGTCGATGTTAGCTAATAATTTAAATAGAGTTAGTATAATCGTTTTTGACGTCGCCACGGCTATTATGTGTCAGATTCTTAGTTACGATGTTTTATTTTAATGGTGGTTTGTTATAGATGTTCCTTCGTATAATAGTCATGTTTTCAGGATAATTGTTTAGTAAACCAATGTTTGTTAGCTCCCACTAGTGGTCAGAGCCGGATTTTCTACATATAGTAGGTATGGTATACAGTTTAACTACAGTTCATAATTCTGGTAAAGGGGAACACGTAAATTGTAAGAATGAAGATACAAGGAGCTCTCTGCATCCTGTGGTTCAACTGTACACGACTGAATTCTGTCATTTTAAAGTAGGGTGTTCTCTTAGCTGATGCATTTTGTCAAACTGATATTTTCGTGACTAGACCAGCAGGAAACGCGGCTGGGACTTTTTTTTGTCTATTTTACTGTTGGCCTAGTCTCATTTTAATTAATGTGGGTTTGTATAGAAATGTCACAAAAATAAAAACAAAACCAACAAAAAAAAATGTTTTAATCATCTGAAAAGTGTTAAGTAGTTGAATTATAGTAACTGTACGTCGAATGAATTTAATGTTTTATGTATCAACATGTCTATCTATTTGCTTACAAAATAATAATACATAATATTCAATGATGTTAGTAGATTCTTAATAGAAGAATAATGAATGTATACCACTTGAGTACGCGTATTGAAAACCCTGCTTCATGTGTTCATTTCCTTGCGTTGAGAGGCAATTTTAAATATAGCTCAAAATGTCACACTAATCTTATACTAACACAATATGAAATAAAAATGTTGAATTGTTTTCTGATTTCACATAATAGATGCACCATAATATAATATGTATTATTACCATCGAGTATGCAACATTAAAACTGATCTAACAACTGAATATTTGAACTTATTTCATTGTTTTAATATGTTGTTAATGGATGTTGTACTTAAAATTTGTTTTTCGAAATAAATGTTTTTTTTTTCATTTGTTTTGTTTTTAATTCCCTTTTTTTATTTATAATAATAACACTAGTTTACAAAAACTAATTCCTTTTTTGTCCTTGAAATGAAACATATTTATTTAGGCTATGAACGGTAACCAAAAAATTTTTTTTTTTTTATTTTCGTAGCACGTCACAATTCTGAGTTATAGAGGTCTTTGCGTTCTATTTTGTAGAAAACTCAAAAAAGTCAAAAGACAAATTCAAAAGTCTTATTTTTTTTATCTGTCTATTTCTTTTTTGGATGTAATTTTTTTTGGAAAAAGCATTACATTTTTCAAAAAACTGACGTGCTGGTATTTTTTTAAATATTTTTTCCGAGATGTAGATACCCACAGTAACGTTACCGTATATATTCCATTTCATGGACAAAAATCATGAAAACTAGTGTAATGATTTAGTTTTCAACACACTAGAACGTTTTGTAAATCAATCAATAATTATTTGTGTAATTCAGTTCGTTGAAAAAATCTATAAATTTACATCTTTGTTTCTTACTGGCAACTTGTAAAAGCAACTTGTTGACACCTTGACAGAAATGTGTGGTAATCACTTGAATGAATTTTTGACCATTTTGATTTCTAACTAGTGTGTTGAAAAGCTAATCACATGTATCAGCATTTCTTTACGTTCTTGGATCTGTTACTTCCTCAACCCTAAGCTTATTTTACCGATACCCTAATGATTATTCGGATACCTACAGAACATTTTTATTGTATTGTATCTATTGTTTTCTATTACTTTATTAAAAATGCTTTCTAACAAAATTTATTTTCACGGAATGCAGGAGTTATCATTTTCTTATTACCACTTATTTTGATTATATTAAAAAAATAAGGAAGTTTCAAGACTGTAATTCATAAAAACAACATTTTGAACAATACTTAGATACTTAAAAAAGTTCTTGTAGTGTATTTCTAATGGTACTCGCGAGGAACCTAACTGTACTACCTATCCTTCATAATATTTACTGACTATTGTCTACTTTATGTGTGTTTGTTTGTGTACCTAAATGTTATTATAAATGTACCAGGAATCGCTGTTTTATTTACCTAATGACCATTGCTAATCCATAATAATGTTATAAATGTGAAAGTAGTGTCTGTCTGATACGCTTTCGCGAGTAAACCACTGAACCACTTTTGATGAAAGGTACGGGGATAGTTTCAACCCCAAGAAAGGACATACTAAGGCTACTTTTTGTTCCACGACTCGGTCTGTGTCCGTGATGACCGACATTTAGGGTCAATTTATACTATCGTCGAAGCGGCAAATTCTTTACAACTAAAGCGAAGCCGCACGAATGTGCGCGTTTTCACCAGAATACGCCAGTGTCCATCGAAATCAACACTGACGCAGGCCAATTTCCGACTGATGACGCGTAGGTTCACTAGTGGGCGCATGGACACGCGAGAATGCGTGCGCACCGATAAGCGTTGTTCACGCGAAGACGCGACTTTTTAAAATCCCAGAAGTAATGTGTGCATTACGCTGTGGAGTTAAGTTTGAATTTGTTATATTCAGTTTTGGAAAGACGCTTCGACTCTGCGCTAGTACAAATTGACCCTTACACGGGCAGAAGTAAGTAATACATATTATATAATCTTAATTAGGCGAAAATAATTGACTACCTACTTCCAATCTAAGTACCTAGGTCAGTTCGTTATGTGGCCATGGGCTTAAAGCAGACTGACAACAAGACTAAGCTAACTAATGGCTTTTAAATAACAAACAAAATCAAATTCGATTGATCCGTTCGGGAGCTATGATGACAGACACATACACACACGTCAAACTTAACCTAAAACCAGAAGGTGGTTGCAAAGCACGACTACTGAGCAAGAGGTTTTGGGTTCGATTCCCGGGTCGAGCAGTTTTATTGGGTTTTTCCATTAGGAATTTCTCAGTTGCAGCCTCGGAATCTGGATTTCTGCCCGGTTGATGGAAATAGGCTTGCCCCTTATTACATGGGACATTAACATAACTGGAAAAATGTGGTAGTACCTACTATCTAGCCTCTGCCTAACCCTTCAGGGATTAGGTACAGGCGTGACGTTTTATGTGAGATAAAAACAGAAGTGTGTCGTGTTAGCGCAGTGGTTAAGACGCCCGCCCCATGTACGAGGTTATGGGTTCGCAACCGGACACTTCGAAGTACCTATTAATGTCACTTTTTCTATTTCGTAAAGTATCTTTCTAAGTTTACCTTGGACATTGCGGACATCACATCGATAATTATCAAAATCAGAATGCTTTATTTGTAAACATAGGTAGAGTATTTTAGGTACCTACCTATAAATACATAACATCACGCCTGTAATCCCCGAAGGGTTAGGCAGAGGTGTACCTTTGACAGGCCTGTTGGTCTAGTGGTTAGCGGCCCTGACTGCTAAGCCGGAGGTCGTGGGTTCGATTCCCACTCAGGACAAACTTTGTGTGATGAGCATGATTGTTAGTTACTGTGTTTGGGTGTGATTTATCTATAATATGTATGTATTTATAAATTATATAGGTATGTATATCAGTTGTCTGGTTACCATAACACAAGCTCTGCTTAGCTTGGGATCAGATAGCCGTGTGTGAGTTGTCCCAAGATATATTTTATTATTTATTATTAGTACAACCTCATTTTGCCCTACCTATAATATTTTCTCCAAACCGATTTCTGTTACGGCGGGTAATCTCAATGGGGTCTAGCCAGGTACGCAAGAGGTATCTAAGTAATAGTTCACGAATGTGTGCAGAACACTACTATAATAGTAATAGTAAACTACTAAATGGTACTAAACGCGTGTAAAACCACGGGGTACATGCATACAAAAGCACATAAATGTATGTACAGCTATAAAGAAATATTATAAAACGCAGAAAAATAAATTGTCAATTTATTTACCTCACCACACCTATTCGTCATTGTAGTTGTATCTTCACCGATGCTAAAAGTACCGAATCGCCAATGTCGAAGGATATATTTCTTGTAATACCATCCTAACTGATTCCTCGATGCAGTTCCAGGGCCGAATTGCCTATGACGGGGCCCCAAAGCAACACACGTCTTGAGACTCCTTAACGCTTTTCTTACTTCGGAAATTATGTTTTTTGTCCCACAATGCAATTATTTTCATAATTGCGCTGTTTGATACTACATTACGAAGGCAAGACATCACACGATTTAATAAAAATAAAATAAAATGTAAGGAATATTGTTATTATTTTCAAATCGTTTTTTTTTTTCGTTGAACGTTTGTTACATACAAAACTTTGGATTAAACTTTCACTCGAGAAACATTTTTATTTATTTTTTATCGGGCTCGGGGCCCCCTTACCCTTGGACACTGCCTATTGGATAATCCGGCTCTGTGCAGTACCTGTATCTACAACTGAAGTTGTACATATCTATCTAAACATGATTGGACAGCGACTTCCTTTTGTGATGAAGGAAATTGGGTTCGTCCTCTGGCTAAAGGAATGGCTGACTGCCAGTGTATCTATGACATTTTAATGTTTTGCTTACTTCTGATTGATTTCATTGTGGGATCCAAGATAGTTGAATCGTTTCTCCGGGACTGATTCTGGCTAGATTGATTCTTGATTCTTGCTTTCAACAGTAGAACGGCAAAAGTGTGGCCGGCTTGTCCCAACAAAAAAAAACTAAATAAAAACCAACCATCACAATGGAATGTAAGAGAGTCTTTAAAGTAAGTACCCTTTGCCCGATAACTAAGAAACCGGCTAATTGCAGCCGGCTCGGTATTTCTCACAGGGGTAGGCAGACACCACAGAACGCCACCTGCTACGATCCTTACATACTCTTTTCGCCTTGTCCTCGTCTGATTTAACATAAAACTTTATTTTTCTACTGCCCCGTTGGTCTAGTGGTCGCAAAAGCTCGACTGCTGAGCATGAGGTCTTGTCTTAGGTTCGATTCCCAGGTCGGACAAGTGATATTGGGTTTTTCCATCAGGACTTTCTCAGTAGCAGCCTCGGAGTCTGGAATTGTGCCCGATTAATGGAATTAGGCTCGCCCCCTATTACATGGGACTTAAACATAACTGGCTAAATGTAGGTGTACTGTTGGGTACACCTCTGCCTAACCCTTCGGGGATTACAAGCGTCATGTTATGATGTTTATTTTTCTTATATAATATGTCGATATAATATAGGTATAGCGGCAATAGTTATACACACTGACAATTCTGTCCACTAAAAGCTCTCTATCTGTTATGGTTCAGCCTTACGGAACCTTAAACAGACTTCGTCCCACCGATACTGATGAATTCTTGATATTTAATGGCACGGTTGACCCAGCGACTGACCGCTTGGTTGCTGCCTGCGTATCGCGTGTTTAGTTTCCCGAAAGGAACCAAACATTTGTATGGCAAGCTGCATCCAGTTAGACTGGAAGCCGACCGCAACATAGTTAGGAAAAGGCTGTTTGTGGATGTGAGTTAATATGGTTCTAAACGCACCCAAAACATGTAAGAAATTCGTAGTGAAAGGCAACGATAAAATTAAAAGAATTGTTAGCTTATCTTGTTTCATTTAAATTCACAGCGTGGATTAATCCATTGAAAATCTCGACGTAACATCAAGAGACGGAAAAGATGATTCACATAAACACAACCACGATTAAAAATATTAATTGTTGAAAAACGCATCTTTACTTTACCAGCTGCTCCCTGCGTCTGTACGCTTGAATTTTTCTCTAGTTTAAATCTTTGGTTAATGCTCTGCTTTCCAATACGAAAAGTAGTTCCAACAAAAATACTGTTCAGTTTGAAATTAGTATATAGGTACATAGTATACATTTAATAAAGCTGAAGACTTTTTATTTGTCTGTTTAAAAGCGCTAATCTCTGGAACTACCACTTGTATTGTGGAAAAAAGATAGGTAGCTAGATTAATGAGGAATAGCATGCTACATAAAGTTCAGTTCCGGGTGAAATCGCAGGATGTAGATATCTATCTAGTTTATTAAAATCATCACGCCGCCATTTTCTATAAATTTCTTCAATGTTTGATAAAGTTACTTCAGGTTAAAGGTCATGGCACATTATCCAGCACCGCAACTGCTCAGCAGCAGCACGGCGTCGCTTCAAATTTAGGCTACGGCTAGCCGCAAGCTCGCTGTCCGCTTGCTGGCCGCGAGGCGCGAACTCGCGGTTGCGCTCCGCTCGCTTGCAGCGCGCAAACTGCGAGTCGAGTTGTATGGTATCGGCAAGCCCGCCGTTAGCTTTTTCATATTGAAAAATACTAAATATAATATCACGCCTGTAATCCCCGAAGGTTTAGGCAGAAGTGTACCCATTAGTACACCCACATTTCGCCAGTTATGTTTTTTAGTCCCATGTAATAGGGGGCGAGCCTATTGCCATCAACCGGGCACAAATCCAGACTCCGAGGCTGCTACTGAGAAATTCCTGATGGAAAAACCCAATAACACTTTGCCCGACCTGGGAATCGAACCCAAGACCTCAAGCACAGCAGTCGCGCTTGCGACCACTAGACCAACGAGGCAGTCAAAACTAAACTACACACGATTTAATGCTTTTTTGAATGACAAGTAAAGTGTTGGTTTAGAGCAGTGCCGTTGCGGTGCTGGGATAATGTACCATGACCTTTAGGCTGCGTTTATACGCTATCTGTTATATTCTGTATATTATAGATCTGATCACATTTGTCCCGCCCCGCGTAGCTTGGAGCAACCGACTTAAAGAATGAAACCGATAGCCTTCCCACGCTTGGTAGGTAAGGGTTCTTGCTAAAATCACGCTCTTTCGAGCCTACTGTACTTCTTTTTACACGTGCAGTCTGTGGGCTAGATATACCTGCGCTAAGATCGTACAGGGTTCTCCGCGTTCAGTATAACATTGTGTTTAGGATAAAGTTGAGGCTGCCCCGTTACTGTAGTGCATCAGGAATGTGCGCAGATGCGCGTGTAGATTGCTTTTACGCGACAATGCGTAAAAGATGCGCTTCCCTGGTGCGCAGGTTGTGGGACAGCTCCGAATGGTTGCGAGTCGCCTGGACTTTGTATATGTGGGTCGCTGTTGTGCCGTCTCTCATGGGGTGTTGCAACAGTGATCAATCTTTATTTCTTGATTTGTTTTTTTTTGTGTCAGTGCTTACTTACGTACACCTAAGTTTTACTAACAGTACCAGATTGTGTTGAGTCTTGGTTACTCGAACAAATAAAAATTCTATTCTGTTCTAAGTATAAACGCAGTTTTCTATTCTTTTTTTTTTATTAAAATCGTGCGTTTTCTCATTTCTTCGCACAGTATTTTTAACTTGAGATGATTTTCTTCAAGGTTTTCCTCAAGCAAGTACTGAAACGATAGATGTCAATTATCATATTGAAGCTAAAATTCGAGCAAGGTTCTCACCGTTTCCGTGGTGTAGCGGTTATCACATCTGCCTAACACGCAGAAGGTCCCTGGTTCGATCCCGGGCGGAAACAGCAGCCTTTTTTGCAGGAACAGGACTTTTCGTTGCGAGATCTGAAACTTGCAAGCTTCATGGTTTTTTTGACTACAAAGACAGTCCGTAACTGTCGAGAACAAAGTTTGTATGCAGCAGATAATAAATAGCAAGAAAATTTTGTTATAGGTTTTCACGATTTTTCAGATGATTGTTTTTCCTGGCGTGTTTTATAGGTTTCTTCATGTTTAAATTGAAATATACTATACCGGGTGAATGCTAATTTAAGTCTGAAATTATCTATTATCGTAGAACAGTTCGGACTTTTATTGATACTTAGAAACTTGTATAGTACGCGCCACGGTAGATGAGACTTGACAATCGTCAGTAATGGGAAGCATACGCGTATGGATGTACGAAATAGTTATCCATAATTTGTATATCTACCTATTCAGGGATATTTCGATGACATTTAGTTTAACATTCTTAGCAATATTATCATATTTATTATGGTGTGTTGCGTTAAGTATCATCTTCCGTGGCACGTATTGTACCTACGTGTAACCTATTCAGGCGATCCCGTACGGTCATTCCAGCTTGAAAAGTGAAAGTGAAACAGGATAGTGAAGCCAAAATTCAGGCTTGATATTCATCGTTTCTGTGGTGTAGCGGTTATCACGTCTGCCTAACACGCAGAAGGTCCCCGGTTCGATCCCGGGCGGAAACAACATTCTCTTTTGCTTTTCATTTTCCTCGTGCGATTTTCTAAAAAGATTTTTGTTTACAGTGTCTTTAGGGCATTTTCTTAGCTTGGTTAACAGGCATAATAACAGCAGACCTGGTAGTTGCAGAGCTGTTGGCTATAACATACTGTTTCAAGAAGTTATGATGAGGTTTTTTAATGAATTTCCTACCAACCTTTTAGGTAACCTCATTTATAACTGCTGAAAAACCTAACAGCCTGCAAATACCTATATAATATTAAAATTTGTCCACAATTTTTATTAAAATTAAGGATTCTACACAGTTCCATCTACAAACAATAGGGGATACTACTTTGTACAGAGCGAGGGTTGCTCGGGGTACAAAATAAGGGTGAACGCAACTAGGGGTTGGAATAACTAGTTCTGTTATATCCCGCTAGATGACTCAATGTGTCGTTTAGTAAAGGTGGATTTTTGCGGTGGTTCTAGAGCCGTGTAAATATTACCATAATCTTAAATCAGGCTTATGTGTACGTGATTGGCGAGTTATGGCATAAAACTTCAGTTTTAGGTGGTCTGGCGAGTAACTGGTTCACGTTCTCGGCTCAGCCCATACAGCCTTAGCGAGAAGATTTTCTTGGTGCTTATGAATAATAGCATAGCGTCCTGAAGATGTTTGGCGAGAGAACCGATACTGTTCTGCTCAGTAGGTTCACTGCACTCCCTGTGTTGCGAGACCAATGAGCCTACTGTTCAGAGTAGACGGTGTATTCACTTTGATATTTTATTATTTAATTTTTATTTTTTAATTACTAACATTAGTTTAAGCAATATTTTGGTACCTGCTAACAACCCTGTCGTGCATATGGACTCTTTTGTCTGAAATAAATGATTTTTATTTTATTTTGTTTAAAAAGTAGTGTAGCACCAAGTATCAGTGTAGTATTTGTATCTAATATTAACAGTAAAAACTTCATCATCTGCCTAGCCTTTTCAAAATTTTAGTTTGGGACGGCTTTCAGTCTAACCGGATGCAGCTGAATACCAGTATTTTACACAAACCTTAACACATAACAGAACAACCTTGATTCACTAGTAAATTATCTTATTTCTAACTTTAAGGGTCGGTTCACATCTGACGGAAGATACGACGAAGGTTTCGTCTTTAGTATGGCCGACGCAATAGCTGATCATCGGTTATGTGTGAATGGTTGGATATTTTATTATCTATTTGACTGTTTTTGCGTTACGCGATTGACGATACGCGGCGTATCTTCCGTCAGATGTGAACCGACCCTAGCCCATCCCCGACCCATCCCCGTTCGGGTTCGTGTGCGGATCATACGTCACGCATATACAGGGCTCCCGATTTATACTTAGTAGCTGGATGAATGTATTTTTGAAAGTACGAGTATTTGCAAGACTCACAACGCATGTGTGCGTATTGAGACGGCTCTCGAAACAAAAACAAATCAGCGATTTGTTGCTTGACTAGCGGCGTCAATAGTTACTCATTATTATTAGTATAGCACTGACATACACTATGAAAATGACACGTGCGTTGTCTTGCGCGGTCGGCTAGTTTATGATTAGTTGACCAACAAATCTGGCAGCCTGCTACTACAGACGAATACTTACAACTACATACAAACTCTTTCGTAAGTATGTGACTACACACATTGAAATAGTAATATGGAGGGGCGCTACATGTTATAGTAGTTTTCTTGAATTATAAGGTAAATAAGAGTACTTCTTCTTCTTCTTCAGGTACAGTGAGGAGCAAAAAGATGTAGTCATTATAGTGACTACATTAAATGACTGATAATATATTTTTCTCCCAATAACGTATCTTTCGTATTGAACTTATGAATGAAAAAAAAATTCAATCTTAAAGGCATAGTTAGACACGAGTTACATTACCACTGGGGCGATAATGTCACAGGCTAAATAGAAATCGTTCTACAGAGAGTTAAATCCGTGACTGCCTCGTTGGTCTAGTGGTCGCAAGCGCGACTGCTGTGCATCAGGTCTTGGGTTCGATTCCCAGGTCGGGCAAAGTGTTATTGTGTTTTTCCATCAGGAATTTCTCAGTAGCAGCCTCGGAGTCTGGATTTATGCCCGGTTGATAGCAATAGGCTCGCCCCCTATTGCATGGGACTAAAAACATAATTGGCGAAATGTGGGTGTACTAATGGGTACACCCCTGCCTAACCCTTCGGGGATTACAGGCGTGATGTTATGTATGGATAGTTAAATCACGATGGTGCTGATATACGCATCATGGTAGTTGGGATTGGCCATCTCATAACTGCCATAGCAAAGATAAGGTACTTGGTACTTAACCAGCGTGCTTGTATGACGAGATGTATGAACGTGGATGAGGCGAAAGGAGTACGTAAGGATCGTAGCAGGTGGCGTTCTGTGGTCTGCCTACTCCCATGGGAAAAAAGCGTGAATTTATGTTTGTATGTATGTAAACAAAATAGTTTGTTGCCAATAAGAGCACTAAATTGTGAATTCAGCTATAACATTGCGAGTCCTTCTTCGTCTCGATTCACCACTGCATCCTTATTAACCCCGTTTGACTGTACTTCCGTTCTTGCCCGGATAATTTCATTTCGGATTATTATTATTTTAAGTGCCATATAATAGGGGGTGAGCCTATTGCCATCAACCGGGCACAAATCCAAACTCCGAGGCTTCTACAGAGAAAATCCTCTTGTAAAACCTTATTATTACTTTACCTGACCTGGAAATCGAACCTAAAGGTTGTAAATAATGTTCAAAAAGGCCTTTAAATGATCTAATCGAAATAAATGATTTGACTTTGACTTTACATTTCTAAATCTGGATAGTGTTAAGGAAAATAAAGTAACAAAAAGACATTTCATTTGTTTTTATTCATTTTCAAATACAATAACATCTATACAATGGTATTCTACGACTAAATGTTTTCATTATTATTGACACATGCATTAAAATAAAAAATATATTATATTGTAAAAAAAATCACTGAAAAAACAATTCCACAATGTAAATAAATAATCTATTGACTGGTGTTTTTATTTTGCAAATCACTATACCTAAGTAGGTAAATCTTAGGGCACCTAAAATTATTCTAACAAAATATATTTAACTAAAATTACAATTCTAATTTTTAGCTGACATTAAAATTGAAGAATTACATGCAATACCTATTCATTTTCTCACTCAGTAGGGCATCTCATGCTAGTAGGCATACTTTATTAAACTAAGCCCATTTTATTGAAATTGAGCTTAGTCTTTATTAGTAAAACTGACCAGTCTTGAAGCCGTGTTGTTCAAAAATTATCATCCAAATAATTCATCAAAATAGAACTATTAGATTCAATACTGTGTAAAAAAACTAGCATGATGACACCCAACATCAAATCAATTTAAACCTCAAACGGACCGAATCTAAACACTTAAATAAAATTACTAACTATACATATAAATAAATGGTAATACTTTTATGTAAACAATAAATTACATGAATAATTATTTAAATCTAAACTAGACCTATTACGATTGCACTTTTTAAAATAATCTAGTATTATATACACATCTATTACAATTCACAGTTGGAATCATTAGGTACTATAGGGGGTAACAATAGTAATACATATTTAAGGCATAGCCTGATGATTGTAATAAAAATATTGTATTTAAACATTCCAGGAAACGGCTTAGGTAGTATACCTACCTACTCATTATGGATGAAGTTAAATTATATAATAATAGAATATATTTGAATATCTATCTGTGAGATCTTAATAACAATTCGTGTTAAACTGTAATAATTATGAATGCACAAAAAATAATATATTTTATTTAAAACAAATTAAACTAGTAACTGTCATTTTGTTTACTTAGATACATAAATATGCAGAAATACAAGTATTGCTTTTTTATAATACTGATGACAAAAATATGTACAAAAAATGTACTTATTTAAATCTGCCTAAAATCAAATCAGCCGATTTTTTACTCATGCATTTATTTTTAATGGCACAAAATTTTTGAGCTTAGTTTATTTTTTCAAAACGAGCTTTGATGTTTATTTAGATTAAAAATCATTTGGGATTCATTGAAATATCTTTTGCTTATAAGTAAAATTTATTTTACATGTTTATTAATACTGAGTATAATATCACCAATCGTTAACTATACGTGGCGAATGTGCTTAATTTTTTTGAGTAGCGAATACTTTTCTAAGCTAATTTTGCAATAACTCCACACAAAAAAAATGATGTAGTAACAAAAGTGCTTGGAAAATAAGAAATTGAAATACACTTAACGTCAAAAACGTTGCCACCCAAAAATGTTGTTTAGCCTCAGAGTTTAATTCAATTTCAATTGGTGTTAATTTGACCACATTGAAAAAAAACTACCATTTCATATTAGAAACAATAATAATCTCTAGCAAAAGTGTTGTTGAAAGAAATTCTCCCGAGAGTCAGGCTATTTGAAAGAGGTACAAAACATTTGTTAAATGTAGATTTATAGTTTCGTTCATGTAATGTTATTATTATTTAGGGTTAATCAAGTTTATTTCCATTCTAACCAAATCTGTATTTTATTTTACACTGGTAACCTAAACCAAAAAATAAATATCTGATTGACAATACTTATGAGTTCCCTTATTTATGTTTTGAAACATAAGTAAAAGATGTTAGAAGGCATATTTGAAAAAAAGGTGTGATGCTTTTGACGCTTAGTGTATTAAAGTAATTATCATAAATGTATAAGCTGTGTTTTAGATCAATAGGAACAAACTAGGGTTGTCAATAGTTAAATAAATGTTATTGCAAAACACTGATCAGTTTACAAGCGAGAAGTATTCGTTATTTTCACGACAATTTTCATACGACCAATTTTTTTTTATTCATTATTTTGTTATCCTAAATAAATAATTCTACTTAATTTTAATGAGTATCTATTATTTACATCATTCTTTGATAAAAGACTAGGGATGCGGTCCACCTGACACGTGTCATGAAAAAAATATTACATACATCTTACTGACTTCAATGATAACATTAAAATATATTTCTAAAACATTGATTTTTTAAAAGGTATACAGTAGTAGACGTATAAAAAAAATCATTAGGATCAAACTATTTAATAAAATAAAATATATATGTTGGTAGAAACAATAAAAAAGTTAATAAATCGACCACGAAACTAACCACGCAAATTTTAATTTAAAATAATAACATAAAATTCGAAATGATCGACCAAAAAAAAGGTAACGGTAAATAAAATTAATCAATCGTCGTTTTAATATATGACTGGTCATGCGTAATGCGGGTAGGAGCCGAGGTGTGACGTCACGTGGGGTGGGGCCATAGAGTGCGGTGAGTACAGATTGCTCCCGCCACCGCCCCAGTTACCCCATGACGCAGACGGGAATATCGATGCTGAAACAAAAGTTTGCTTACCTCAGTTATTATACGCTAGAGGTGACACACAAGGGCGTAATAAAGACTGAAAATCTTCGAAGAAAATGTTGCGACACATTAACATTGGGGGATACTTATACGCCGTTGTGTGTCTCCTAAAAACATGAAGAAAAAGAATAATAATTCTACACAATTTTGCAGTAAGCAGATGAACATAATTACAGTAATTGAAATCATCATTGTCATAATTAGATCAGTTACAAACCGGACATACTAATCAGTATGTGTTGTCCTACGATTTTTAAGTAGGTATTGCTTACAAGTTTTTCGTTTGAGGTTTGTTTTCCTATACCTTTATTTATAAAAAAAACCCTTATTAATTTGTCTGTATTTATTATGACTAGATACTTAAAAACGTATTTAAAAAAAAATGTTGAAACAAATCAGTTTGGATAAAAAAAAGGTTTAAAAGATTCCAACCTTTAAAAATTCTCATACAGTATACTGCAGAGTTTAAATAGTATGTTCCATTAAGTCAAGTATGCTCAGTCCGTGCCAATGACAACCCCTTTCGAGCGGCGTGCAAATATTTGTGCACGCAAGTGTACCGAAGCATTAGCAGAGAAATGCAGATTACCAGCACAACAGTGTACACTGTCGTGAGCATGTTGTAAGGGATGATATTAAACTCTCGTGAGTTTGGGGGCTAACAAATTTTATTTTAATTTTAATAATAACGTAATAATGATTTGGGGTTGGACGGCCCTAGGGTTTATTATTTGTTAATCTGTTTATTTGAAATTAATTTAATTACGTATATACGTATTTAAGCTTTAAAAGATGTCTGTAATTTATCCAACTGATCGAAGTTAGATTTTTTTAAGCTGAGCTACCTAAAAAAAATGTTCACATTACAATAGTACAAAATTAAACAAAACACAGCCATCGCTGGGGCACATCGCTTGTAAATATGTATTACCTGTAGATGTTGGCATAGCCGCGTGTGGGGCCATGAAAGACGAGAGTTTAGCCGAGTGGTGGTATGAGCTCATGAATAGATCGCTCTGGTACTTATACGCTGGATCGCTCGCCGCCGGTTGCGTGGCCGCAGCCAAGCCTTGGAAATCGAATTTGTAGGCGTACCTCTTGCCGTGAACCTTTGTCATTATGTTTTTGTCGTAGTAATATCTGTGTAATCGAAAAACAATTATCAAATAGGTGTCAAATGTGAAAGTCAACTTTATTTTACTAAAGTTGACGGTCGCATCGCGTTTAAAGAAGATAAAGAAGATATAATCGCAGTGCAGGCAAGACTTAGTCGCATCGGAGAGAAAGGGTACCCGTGTAGTCGCCAGGGCTCGCGTGCTACGTGGTGGTTACCTCAGGGCGCGGCTGAGCTTGTCATAGTTCATGTTCGGTTTGGACTTGCGCTCGCCCCACCGGCGCGCCACCTCGTCAGGGTCTGTCAGCTTGAACTCCCCGTTGGTACCCTCCCAGGTGATGCAGCCGGCGTTGCTGGAGTCACTCAGCAGCTCCAGGAGGAACTGCCACAGCTGAATCTGTCCAGAACCTGGAGTACAGACGTTTTGGAGATTATTTTATATAGTTATACCTACCAACATATCAGATAAGGTATAGTTTAAATAAATATTTGGTAAGTAAAAAAAAATGCCTTTTATGGTTTTTTTTTTTTTTTATTAATATTTAGGTGTTTTACTACGGTGAGTGAATAACAGAATTTTAATCAACAAGACGTTGTTGTTGATGATAATTTAAAAAGTTATTATGAAAAAACTAATAATGATATTTAAGAAACTTTCATAAAATTCCGCACTTTTAAAAATATAACACGTCTAGGGGTTAGCTCTTTGAAATAACAAAAAGAGTCACACAATACAATCGGCGCGTCCCACACTGGCGGATAGTTGGGGCTAATGGGCAGGGTTGGAACGACGATATTGGGTGGTGTGTTACATCCGCGCACGACCGACGACGAGTGCACTCGTGTGGAACCGGCCTTTTAAGGGCAGCACAAATGATTTAGATACGGTTATTTTTGTAAAAGTGACTTAGGGGAGTTGGATCCCCCTAAACTTTTTGTGGGATCACTGAATAAGTGACTTGACTAACTCGTCTCCGTTAAAATCCTGTAATTTTCTAAGACTATTTTTGATTCATACGTTAGAACTTCCAGCTATCGTTACTTTAGATGTTTCAATTATTATCTAATCTACTTTTTTAATAATAAAAAACATGAAACAAGCTAAAGCAAAAATATTAATTACAGAAATCATAAAATGGTTTTGCGTTAAAAAAAAAAACGTTTTATAAGGATTGTACATCTTCATTCTAAACATTTTAACAAAATATTTAAAATATTTCTTTAAATAAATACTAGTCCTTTTAAAATACTACAATAGATATAAATGTTATATTCATTTTCATAGAACGTTTTAGAATAGAGAATAATTCATATATAAGTACAACATAGAGATAATATATTTTTCCATCCCCAACGCCCATTTGTTCTACGGACCGTACACTAAGGGTGGTGCACACGAGCGTGCCTTCACGTGATTTATACGCTGATCGAGTCTTACGTCACAACGTTTGTAGCGGTGCACATCTCGCCTCGCTTGATCCATTGTTGAGTGTATGGCTCATCGATTTTATGACTCGCAATTAATTCGTTGATCGGCAAAATATTGTGCTCCCAGCCTTAGAATATATGTGGGAAGTAGTTTCGTGTTTGGTAACATAAGTTACTGTGAATTTAGAGATATATTGTAGAAGTAATTGTGCGGAAAACTGTAATGTATTTTTTATTACTTATTATCATCTGCCTAGCCTATTCCCGATTATGTTTGGGTCGACTTCCAGTCTAACCGGATGCAGCTAAATACCAGTATTTTACATGAAGCAACTGCATGTCTGGCCTCTACAGCACGGTAAATGGGTAATACGATATCTCTTGGTAAGACTGGTTGTCAGACTTTCGGGCTTCAGAGATCAACCGGGACCAACGGCTTTTTGTGCTTTCCGAGGCCGGTGGAGTCTCGGTTTTGTTAAGATGGTCACCCATCCACGGTCTAACCCCGGCAAACGTAGCTGGTCCTGATGGATCGACCCGTGCGGCTGTTATTATTTAGCCACGAGCTCCTCTTCTCTTCAATTTTTTTATTAATAATCTGAAATCTAATCCCGATTAAACTTTAAGTATGTCTTTTAAAACTTTACTGTGGATATAATAAATGAGCTATTGAAGCAAACCAACCCCCCCCCCCCCTAATAACCCCTTTACTTTTATGTTCGTACGCTATCGAAGAAATATTTTATCTCTCTCTTTAAATTTGTCTCTTTCTTTTATTTTTCTTTTAAACACAAAAAAGACCAATCAATACTGCATGTATCAACCAATCTAGTGTTGCCACAATCGCGTGCACAGGTAAGGTTCGGCAATAATTACTAGTTAGGGCTGGCACGTGGCTCTAATTGTTTTTCGTTCGACGGCGCGTGCGCTTAGCTAAGATTTACTGTCAGTAAATTATACGGTTTGAATTAAAGGTGCGACGGTGCAGCGACCCGTGAACCTGTGTAATCACTTGCTTGATCTAATGTGAACGTGATTTCATTGCCCTGTAGGTATTAAATAAATTTAAGGAAACCAAGCAACTTGTGTAGAACGTTACTTAATTTTCCGTACATGTCCTAATCAATGAATTTGCCAAAAAATTTCACATGACAGAATTATAGGAAAATTTTGGTAGTAAAATTACAGGCCTATTTTCCTATTGAAGTAGGCAGAAACCACAGAACGCCACTTGCTACAATTCTTACATACTCCTTTCGCCTCGTCCACGTTCATACATCTCGTCATACAAGCAAGCCGGAAAAAAAAGGTAAACGAAAAAATTATACATCCATCTATTCGCTTTTTTTTTCTAAGTCAACCTAAACGTATTTTGAATCGCCTATCGCTCAAATGTATCAATATTATATATATATACCTGCTATTTTATTGATTTTAAGTTTTCCATATAAAATACACACTCACAGCAATGAAAATAACCGTGTCAATTAAGTAAACGAATAAAACTACCACAAAATCTGAAACCATGAGAAAATTTCACCCCTGGCAATTTAATTCTACTTAACATTGATAACTAACAGTATAAAGTTACCCTACATAAATAATTTCCCTTCGATATTGCCATAATAACGTGCGATTTACATAAATCTAAGTGTTGCAAGTAGTGGCCCCTGTGGCAGTTAGACATTTAACATTTTGACTTGTGGAGGGTCGATCAAATAGATAATCACCCTGATTTTATGTGTTTTTGTACCTACAGACACTTTTCTACCTGGGAGCAGTATTCCCGTTTGAGCACCTTTGCATTGAGCACCTATGCATTGAGCACCTATGCATTGAGCACCTATGCATTGAGCACCTATGCATTGAGAACCTATGCATTGAGCACCTATGCATTGAGCACCTATGCATTGAGCACCTTTGCATTGAGCACCAAAGGTTGTTGCCCTTTTTTTTTTGTTAGCCGTTACTGTCCCACTCCTGGGCAAAGGCCTCCCCCCATTCCTTTTACTTTCCTCTGTGTTGTGCCTCCTCTCGCCAGTTCCCGAGGAAGCAATCCATGGCGTCAAGCCATCTCCTCCTCGGTCTGCCGCGACCCTATCTTACCATGTCAGGGCTCTACCTCTTGAACCTGAACGCTCAATAATCATTTAGGATAAGGCTGACTACGAATTTTATGCTGCACATGACTGATCTCAACCGCTCCTAGTACTAAAAATTATGCATAATATTAACCCTACATGCTGCAATGATAAAATATTAAGCAATACAATTTGAGCGTTCTTAATCTTATGTTCAATTGTGCATTTTTTCTGGACGCCACGACACTGGGTATCTTATTGTTTATACACTATATTAATATTATAAAGAGGAAAGATTTGATTGTTTGTTTCCACTGAATAGGCTCCAAAACTACTGAACCGATTTGAAAAATTCTTTCACCGTTGGGAAACTACACTATCCCCGTATGACATAGGCTATATTATATTTTAAAAAATAAGGATTTGTAATTCACGTGAACGAAGTCGCGCGTAAAGTGCCAGTAAATTAATATTAATAAAAAAATATCTTATCTTTCAATGCGAACGTCTAGGCGTTCATTTGTGTTGCGCAATAATATAGTAGGTCTAAGTAACGCCTTTAAAACTAATGCCATTATCCTCAGTAATGTTTTTAAAAACATTCTCCATTCAACTTTGGTTCAACATCGACTCCAAAAGTTTTATTAATATAACTTAGTACAATAAGTCGCAAGTAGCTTGGGTAAAGACTTACTAAGAAACAGGAAAACAGGACGCTTTAAAGCTAAGCGACAAGTCGTTCATGCATAATGCACCAAGCGACAAAATGCCCGCTCTACCTAACAACAAAAGGATTCATCTTTGTAAAGTATTGTCTTGTTTCCACAATTCTTGATTTATTTTCTTTGAAAAGGTGTAGAAGGCGGCCGCTCTACGGTTTCCATGAACGGTTGATCACGAACATGTCAATATCGTGTATATTCGTGACGTAAGCACGTTCCCGCGGTGTTACCTGTACCCTAGCGTGTCACATTCAAAGTCGTAAGTAATATATTGGTAGTGAGGTGTAGCATATTTTGTTTTTTGTATTGATGTTTTCAAAGACACTCTTATTTTTTGTATCTGAACTTAAAAGTAAAGATTTAAATAAATTATAAATTACTATTGTGTTTACTTTGCTAAAATAAAGCAATTATTATTAACAATTTATTTTAAGAACAGACAAAATAATTAATAAAATAAAATTAAAGTATCTGATAGTAACATCATAATAACAGCCCTTTTACTTAAATGTTTATGAATGCCAACAAAATATTTTTTAAATTGTTGTCTGTCTATCTGTTTGTTCTGGCTTATTGTCGAAACTCATGTACCCATTTTCACTTGCAAATAAAGTTTTATAAAGAAACTTCGGTAACACAATAATGATTTATTGTTATTTTTGTATTTGATATAGCCTTTTTATGATTATTTTTGTGTGCTTTCGATGTTCTCCTTTTTTGTATCTACAAGTACACTATAACTTCACGGTGCCTGCACACCGTCTAACCCTCAACCGCTGTGATAACTAACAGTTAATGCCCGTTTGACCCCAAGCCGTGTTGGGGGGCGGTTATCGAGATCTCGCGTGATTTCCTTGCGAGAACTGGTCACCCTATTTTCTCAGGTCACCTGACCCTATACTGGGAGCCAATGTTAATTTGGTACTTTGTACAAAATCGCTTATTAGTGAGACAACCCTATTTTTTTATTGTTATTGACTTAGCAATGGTTTTATAAGAAACAATATTCGTATTTAATTAAATAAAACACATTTTGTTAAGATTTGTAATTTGTACCAATAGTGTGTTTTTTAATCTCAGAAACTGATTAGACTGGTTTAAAATGTCAAACTTAAAAAGGTGTGCTACATGTTAATGTGCCGAAAGCACATTATTGTTATATTTAACGTATGAAGCTGTCAATTTAGTCTCTGAGGTTAAAAAATATACTTTAGAACTGTAGAGATTCTAGTTGGCTGTAGTCCCGCGTCCAGACATTGGAGTACAAACTAAGGTTACCATAATATAACATAACATCACGCCTGTAATCACCGAAGGGTTAGGCAAAGCTGTACCCACAATTCGCCAGTTATGTTTTAGTCCCATGTAACATGTAATTATAGTTAAACCGGGCACAAATCCAGACTCCGAAGCTGCTACTGAGAAATTTCTGATAGAAAACCCTAATAACACTTTGCCCGACCTGGGAATCGAACCCAAGACCTCATGCTCTGCAGTTTAGGCAGTTAAGTCAAGGGTAAAGTTACCATTAGAAACTATATTATATTGCTTAATATGTAGGTAATTATAATACAGGTAAGTGAAATGTTTTACAAACCTGAATTTGCTAGCCGACTGCTTGTTGGTCCAAACATTTGATATGGATCTGTAACAATTTTAAAACCAATCAATTTACGACATTACCTACTCATTAATAAGATAATAATTAAAATAATTTCTTACAATGTTGCCAGGGTATCTGCTCTCCTTTTTGGGGGAAAACGATAAATCTAATTAGTATTGAGTAATTAAAACGTGATTTAGGCATATAAAAATAATTCATGACGTCATCATAATTATGTCTCAATTCACATTTGAACTCAGAGGCTCCTAACGACTTATATTCCACCGACGGAATTTAAGTCACGGCAGCCAATCTCAATGAAGAGTAGCCAAGTATGCAGAGATATTTTAGTGCTCAAGTGTGTGCGCAAACACAGGTTCATTCCCTCTTTCTTTCTGACCGGGGTGCGATCAGGCGCAGGTCAACGTCTTTACGTGCTTTTCGAGGCACGCAGGTGTCACACCACCAAGTTCCAAGTTAGTTTCTGCTATTGAAAAACCCGTAAACAATTTTTGCCCGACCAGGGAATCGAACCCAGGACCCCAGGCATGGCAGTCCGGCTTCCGACCACGAGACCAAAAAGGCAGTCAATGACACATTAATAATATAAATGACTAATTATTTAACATACAAATCAAGTACTGCTGAAATCGCCCCATGGTTGACAAAGGGATCAATGGTAGTTTTTATCTATTGATAGTATCTCTTGGGTCTCGTTTTATGACATTGCTGAGTACGAAGAGGGGTCTGTTCTTTCAAGAGAAACATATAGCACACATATTGTGGATGTGGAGGAAAAAAAACAATTAATTTTCAGTACATATTCATAATTTTCACACACTTTTTTTATCAATAAAGAAATGATTAAAATTTTGTTTAAAAATATAACACATGGTGAAAGACATCGTAACGAAGACTTCTACTATGGATTTTGAAAATGGTTTTTAACACGCCAGTGTTAAAAGATTTCGTCAGTTAATTTAAAAAAAAAGCAAGATTTTATTACTTGTTAATAAACAGAACTAAAAAGTTTAAAATAATTTAATTCTTAATTACACGACTGCCCCAAAAAAGGAGTGTTATGTGTTCAGGGTTAATGTATGTATGTATGTATGTATGTGAGATTCTTTATTCCACCATAACTTTTAAACGCCTGAACCGATTTAGATGTATGGGGTATCGTTACAATCCTACCAGCCTCAATTATTTTTTTTCATGAATCTGATCGTGTCTATGTTTATCGTCTATAATTTGACAAGTAGATTTAAATAATGTATAACACTGTAAATAAAAAACGTCGTAAACGTTGCAATTTTTGCAGTTGTTTTTTTGAATTTTTTAAATTATAGTAGCTTGTTTGAAATTTGGCGGCATTGCCACATTGGATTGAATGCTTAGCCCCTGAACAAGGTAAAAGCCAGCCCTTAGGGCATGGGAAGTGTTAACCAACCGTTTGAATATTTCATTAAAAAGTCTACACGGACCCAACAACGCGATGTTTTCCACTCTTGGATGATAAACATGGTCGAGGATTCTCAATAACCTAACTATATAATAATTCCTTTCCACCATTATCTGCCGCTTTCAACAACAAAACTAAGGTTATCTACAATCCGACGTAAAAGTCGCGACAACAATCTTAAGCCAGCAAATCACGACAGCGATTGTCGCAATCGCACTCCGCTGTAGATCACTTGGCATCGTGAAAGATAACCGTTGCCATGACAACTGAACAGCCAACACTGCCGACCGAAAAAACCCAGATACATTGCATAGATTGCATTACAAATAGCCATAATGAGCCGGGTGTGCAACTATCTCAATTTGCATAGATAGTCCGCCGTCGAGTAGATGTCGACAGTGTGTCGGCGGCTTCACACGCTTTGAATTGTTTGTGAAACATTTTCGTGAAGCTTTTCATATGTTTCAAGTTTTTTTTTCTGGTTGGGATCTTGACAGCAAACTAGCATAACAGAAGCCAAATGTGCCTAGTCGTTAGTTGCCACCACGTATGAACTTACATATTCAGGTAGTTATCTTAGAAGAAAAAACTTAGATTTGAGCTATTTTTTAAAAGAAGTTATGAGTAAAGTCATTTTTACGTATAGTAAATCAGTAAATCATAATTATTGAAATATTGATTATTAAAAAAACGCTAACCCCAAGACACACTCATTCTAGCTCTCTCCTCCGTTTCCAAACTAAGAATCGACCATAAAAAATTGCCCTCATAAATTCATACATACGAGCGTCAGCTATGCAAATTACAGTAATAATTCCAATGGCACATTCAAATTGAAACAATGGCGCCCCCTAACGACAGTTCTCGCCTTTTGTTAAAGCTATAATGAAGTGGCAATGTTAATGACACTCGAGCACTATAAACCAGGCTGAATGTAACGAATCGACACCCTTAGTGAAACTATTTCAAACGTATTATTATTAATAATAGTTATTATGTTCGCAATAAGTTTACGGCTTGGTTGGGTAGCGTAGATTTTTTTATTTTGCATTTTTGAAACCCAGTAGTTTTACAGTCGACACACATAAAAGTGATGCGGTACTGCCCGCTTAGAGATCTACGACTCCGCCGGCCGCAACGCAAAAATTGCAATTCGCAACGTGCCGTATATTGGGACGTGAACGTCTAAGATCGTTGGAGATATGGTCACTCTACGCTATGATAGTACCGTAGGACGATTTTGAGACTTGGATCCGCGTTGCTAAGCTTTTATGTGTAAGTGATTATATATTGATTTTGTAAGTGCGCTAGAATGCCACATACGGACAGCCAAAAGCTTTAAGCTAAAGCTTTTGGCAAAGATGGCCGCGTAGTAAGGCGGCCAAGACAAATACATGATGGCAATGAAAATCTATAATTTTTACCGGTATATAGAATGGACTGCTTTCTTAGAGTCAGCTTAGATAGAGGAGAATTCATGACTTTTGAGCACGACACAGGGAAACTTAACTGACACTCTATTTGAAACTCTAATAGTTGGGATTTAGTTCAGTTTTAAATTGTTAGCAAGAAACTGCTCTAATTTCACTGTTCAGTCCGCTTGGAAAATTCAAACACAACTAAGTTGAACACGTATCCAACATATTTTTTACCATTCATGAAAAATATTAAAAACGTGTTTTCAAAAGAAAACAGTGTTAACATTTATTGTACAAAATAACATTTCCTGTCCCATTAGTGGGTGTTTGTTCATATTTTAACCAACACTGACTCAGACCATTGCACAGTGCAACGAAAATAATTTAAGTTTTCATCGGTCCATGTTACAAGCGACTGTTGTTTCTAAGTTTTAATTAAAAACTATTGAAAGTAATTTTCAAGACAACACGCTTCAGCTAAAAACAGTTTAGTCATATTTTGGTTATTAGGTAACTCAAAATGATAATGATTTTTGAATTTTCGGTAACAAATTTTGAATATTACGTACCATTTTGAAATTAAGTTTTTCCGAAAAACTGAGTCAAAGTCAAAACATTTATTACAATTAGTCCATTTACAGGCAATTTTGAATTGTAAAGGAGTCGGACAGTTATTTCGAAAGTTGAAGCTATTTGCTCGTTCCAAAACGGAGGTAGGCGTCTATGGAGAAGAACGAGCAAGAAACTCCACGGCACTCTGACGAACCACAAGCCTATATTGGTGCCTCTAACCTATCAACACATAATTTCAATAAGTGCATTTACATATTGACCAAAATAATAAGTAGATAGACTACTTTTGTATAAGCAATCTTCTTCATTAAAGGTAAGTTTACCTGTGTAAACTTACCTTTAATGAAGAAGTTTGACCAGCTCGGTGCTATTTAGACCCACAGAACTGTTTCTGTGGGTCTAAATAGCACCGAGCTGGTGCCAGTAGACAATAAGATGAGGTCGTGACGGATTTTCATGGAGAACACAGTCATAGATTAATGTGGTAATAAATCGCTATCGCTCATGACTTCACCCCGCTACCAATAATGACACCGTATGAAGTTCTGAACACGCTAACATAGAGGGTTGAATGCGGTAATGACATAATTATGTAGTAGGTCTTAGTATAAGTAATAGTTGTTGGCTTAAAGTAATGATATAACATTTAACATCACAGTGTACCTGTCAGTTTTATTTTTATTTTGAGCTAATAGACTGGTACCTATCGTGATGACTCAGGGCTTAAGGCACCCGCATCTAATGCATGAGGGTGCGAGTTCTATACTCGACAAGTACCAGTATGACTTTTTAAGTCATAAATGTATACTTTCATAGTTATATCTTTCTAGTTTTTAGTAATTGTATGATTTAATGATTTATTTTTGGGTCATCGAGATACAGGCTGTGCCTTGTTCGTGACCCGTTGCTACACCTTTTCATTGTGTATTATTAGTTTGTAATATGAACTTTGTGTAAGGCAAAAAAAGGAGAAGGACAAATTTTTATGTCACTGACATCGGTGAAGGAAAAATCTTGAGGAAACTTGGGCTTATAATAAATATCAATCAGAAATCGCCAATACACCTTGAGCAAGACTCGTGATTAATGCTCGAGTCTTGCTTGTATGAGAAATTTACCCTGCAGTGATACCATAATAGGCCGTTACTATAAGCTAGCATCTACTTAGATTATAATTCATATAGATATTGAAGTACCTGGATCGCGAGCAGTCGATAGACTATTGGCGACTGCTTGTCGAGCCGTCAAGCGATACTATGTACAATACTAGTGAAGATAAATATTAAAATACAACGAATGACTGCTTTCGAGCGCTGCCATTCATATCGAAAATAAATGCTGACACATAAAGATAGATACATGTAAATAAACATAAAGCTAAATACAAGGTGATTTGCAACTTGAATGCAGCGGAAGAAGAGCCTATTAAAGTCTGTCAAAGCACTACTAACGAAGATGAAAGACTTCGAATATTGCAACTCACTGTAACGGCCGGGGCAAGTTGAGCATAAAAAAATGTTCACAATAATAGTTAAATCGAGGGTGGGTAAATAGCCGCTCGTCGGGGCGAGGCGCGATCCAATCGAGATGATTATGATAAATGATCGGCGAACGTTTTTGAGCGTTTCGATGCGTTGCGAAACGAAAGCCCAAAAGTGTTGCGGATGGATTAGCGCGACGGTTACTGTTAGATGCAATTTGTATAGGATTTTCATTTTGGATAAGTAAGATGAAGAAAAAATTCCTTGTAATGATTTCTAATCTATACTAAATGAGGAATGATTTGATGAAAGACAGTACATTAAACGAAAGTTTTTCCGAAAACTGTCCAAGAAAATGTAAAACAGTAATTAAATAGTGTCCGTGGAGTTTCGTGCTCGTTCTTCTCTCTGAAGACCTATGTACTTCATAGAACGAGCTCCTCCATACTAGCTACCAATTCTTTTTTCTAACTGACCGACTCCTTGACCATCCAAAAGTGTTTATAAATGGTTTATATAGTTGTAACAAATACTTTGACTTATTTCCTAAACCTAACTTATAAACTGACTCAATCAATAACCATTATAAATGTCTCAATAGTCCTACTAAACCAATGATCATGAAAATCAAATCATTATTCTATCAAATTATTTTATTATGAACTCTAAAATGCCCCATAATTTCTGAATCATAATTTATAACTTGACGCAAGTTAATAATCTGCTCTAATCGGCACCCCTTCAAAACGGTGACCAATTTCCATTCGTATGACGTTACACCCGTTTCGATTCGTTTTCGGATGAGCGAGTCAAATGATTATATTAAATATAAAATAAAAATTCTCTTACAGTCTCCGTGAATAAGTTAATTTGAGTTTTCTTTGCGCCGCCTTTTGATATACGTTTATTCGTTTGTAAAAGAATTTAATTGTCTTTTAAAAATCCGTTTTCTTTTTTTAAGATAAAATTATCCAATTTCGAGGATAAGTTTGTCATTATTCGTTACTGCCAGACACTTTCCGTATACCATAACTTCGGACTGAAGCTTTTCCAAATGCCTTTTCGGTTTTTATGGTTAACCACGACCCAAGCAAGACGAAAGAATAGAAACATTATTATTCATTATTTTATCATTGCGAAAGGAACTCCATGTGTTTGTCAGTTACGCTTTCACGACTAAAACACTGAACCGATTATGATGATATTTTGTACGGGGTAAGTCTGAACCCCAAATGAGGATATAGGCTACATTTTATTCCACGACTTTGTCTGCGTCCGCGGTAACCGTAGCTAATACATTAATAAAACATTATCCTGACAGCGACCTGCCATTGTAAAGTCCTTTAAAAACCACGTAACCAACTAAACCAGATCGTAATAGAATACAAAAAAAACGAAAACATTTTGATTTGTAATCTAAAACTCATCAACTAAACCAATATCTGGAATCACCTGAAACGAAGTTATAAGTCTGGAACGTCCCAAATAGAATTGTCGAGAGCGATAACAGTTTTCATTTACGATCAAAATTGGTGGGACGCACACCCCACCGTTATAACTGCTGCTGTTTTATTGGTCCTTTGATTGTTTTTGTGTTTCAATTGATTTCTGATTTGTAAAGGTTTCATGAAATTTATCTGGTCTTTATTTAAGCTTGTATGGCTCGGAATTTAGTTAGAGATCATGAAGATTATCAATATAATGTATGTTAGGAACTATGTTATAACTTAGTGCTTTTAGTTATCTATTTGTTATATTACGACACACGTTTTAAAATCTCAAACGCGAACTAAAGTTATAGCAGTATATATTTTTTTCTTCTTATGTTTTTGGATGGCAGACAAGCTTAAGGCCCGCCTGATTTAAAGTGATCACCGCTGTGTATAGACATTTGCAATAACTTGGCCTTGCAGATACCTTGGCCTTGCAGACTTGGCTACTACTTGACTCGGCCTCGGCCTTGCGGCTTTGTAGGCTTTGTAAATGCGTTGTTATCCCACAAACCAAGTTGAAATGTCTCATGTGCACGCACTCATACCCTTCAAACTGGAACAGAACAGCCAGCGCTGCTTAGAGGCAGAAATAGGTAAGGTGGTAGTGCCTTCCTAATAAAAAGTACTACAATTCAACTGGTTCAGCATCGGTTGAACCAGGTTTTTTATCACAATCTACTTTGGATTTTCAATGAGGTTGTAGTTTCCTATCTGCGTTGTAGTCCTACAAATTCTTGCCGTATTGCTAATATTCTCCTCCTTCTAAGCTGGTAACTTCATCTTTATTATTCTCTAAATGATAAACTAAGATGAACATATTTCTCGTTTTTATTTTCGCTAGTGGACAATATGTCCCCTGCTGTTTGCCGGGACGGTCTGTCGCTTCCCCCTCGACGCTGTGTCAACAATACATTCTTATAGCAAACATGGTGAACTCCATATAAAATTTATTGTGCCAATGTCGAGTAAAATCTTGACAGAGATGTTGAATATTTGTTGAGGCTTAGCAGGTATCGAGATTTTTAAAAGCTCCTAGCTTTCTGAAAGCTTTTATAACATACAAGAATGCCGGGACTTTTAATAAAAAAATCAGGATGGAAAAGAACCGAAAATTCACTTTTTTCTCAGAAAATTCATACGTATTGGATATTACGCGTTATTATTGTATGATCAAAGGCTGAAATCTTAAATGTACTTTAACCGTGTATACCACGCGAAGAAGTGGCAATACTAAGTAAAGGAAGCCCACACAAGTTGTTTCAAATATGACAACACAACAACTATGACAAAATAAACTTTACAGAACTTGATTATTATTTATTTTGAGTCCTATTATCTCAAATCTAGGGTACATCTACCGACTTTTATCTTCGTGTGAGACATCATAAAGACATAATTGTTGATAGAAGAATTAAGAACATATCTACCTAGGCATGTGCAGGTAAGTACCTGCGATTCACTCGTTTTGTAGAGCCAACGTTCTATGAATGAATTTACCTTGCAGCAGGACAATACCTAATTGACTAGAATAAATTATTATTATAACTCGTTAAGCATTTTTAACTTATTTGACCCAAAAGTAAGTCAATTCCATTTATAGGTATCTATTTCTAGTTATTTGTGGAACTCATTTGCCAAAATAAATGTTCTGGTTAAAGAAACTCCTGAGCCGTCTGAACAAGTGGCCCAAAGTGTTTGCCGTTAAATGAATCAGTTGGTGCCCAGAGCGGCACTCAAAGGCAAACCCCTTCACATTACGACTGATTGGTGCTCGCCAAATGAACCTTACGGTGTTAGTCTTTTCTGCTGTAATTACGCGCCATTACCACTAATCTTTCGCAGTACAAATACATGCCAAACCTAAATCAAACTCTTTTAACACGTAAATAAGGAGCACTATCCTCTGAAGGGCAACTTTGAGAGCCAATGATGTGCGTCATACGACAAAAGAGAAATAGTTCTTAATGCGTTAGCTGAAAATCGAAAATCGGTGGCGTTGAAGATCGAATAGCAGTTTTGTGCCTTAGTGTTTTGAGTTAAAGTTGTTATTCGGTTAGGGAGTGATAAAGTGTGGGGTGTTGTTGGAGGTCTGAAGGAGTTAATGCGTGCGGCACAAAGGGCCAAATCACTGCCCGACGTGCGGCCGCGGCGTCAAAGAGCGAATTTGTATTCCAATTATGACGCCAGCATAGACATCCGTGGATCGATAAAAGGTGGTCATTTTAAGGCAGTTTTTCCATGTTCAAATTTTGTATTATGTCTGGCGCTGTAGTCTGTTCGATTACTATCTAAATAGGTCGTGAAACAGGCTACATCTTTATAGGTTTCTGTTGTAAGTATCGTCTTTAGACATTGTCTACGCACTACATTTTCGTCTTTCTTTCTTTCTCTATAAATTGATGATCACTTCAAAATTAGTACCAGATATGCCTATTAAAATATAGTTCTAATAATAAGAACTTATTGCTATTAGCTTTTTTTAAAACGTGAAGTAAAAAAATTAACAGTTTTGTTATAATTTTTTTCCATAATTTCATTCATGAAGATTTTTTTTGCAAAACGTCACCAAAGGAACTTATCAAGGAACGACAAGAAATCTTAAACAATTAAACAACCAGTTCCGAATACCAAAAGGCCATAATAATAATAAAAGGATAATTAATCGATTTCAGTGCATTACGAGTCCCCCAGTGAGTCGTTAGTGCAATTCCGGGCCCCTGTAGCATTAGCCGTTTGATTGCAATTCCGGGCCCCCACTCCCGGATTCAATAATGTTCACCCCGGCAGATTTATTTTGACATTTCTATTTGTTAAGACGTATGATTATTGGTTAGTAATTGTTTTGTGAGATCAATCGGGAAACCTTTTTTTGGGAAGATTCTGTTACATTGTCTTTATTCGCTTGGTGGGTACAAGATTGAATCTAAATAAAACAGGGCCTTTTTAAAAGCTTTTATTCAACTTGACTTGTATGTATGTGAAGATGTACTTTTGCAAGTTAAATTTGACCCGCTTCTCGGTGTCCGATTGAGCTGAAATTTTGCTTAATGGTCCAGTCCCCATGACAGTGCATGTTTAATAAATCGTGATTTTTAATTGTTTAAAGGGTGAGACGTTTATTTATATGTTGGTGTTACTATATCTATGCTAATATTATCGTAATTTGTTATTATTATTTTTTTACAAAAGTTTATGACCCAGACAGAGAGATGATACCTATATTCATAAATTCAGCACATAACGACACGCCTCTAACCCCCAAAGGGTTAGGCAGAGGTGTACACCAACACTTCGCCAGTTTTGTTTAAGTTCCATGTACCGCCTAATTACATTTACCGGGTACAAATGCAGACTCCGAGGCAGCTACTAAAAAAATCCAGATGGAAAAACCCAATAACACTTTGCCCAACCTGGGAATCGCACTCAAGACCTCGTGCTTTTGACCTCGGCTCGTGCTTTGCGACCACTAGACTAAAGACGCAGTCTTTCTTAATTACTATTCAAATTTGTGTTTTAAAGGTTATTTTATTTATTAAGTCTGTAAATATGCCACTTACCTACATCAAAGACTCTATTCAAAACTACAATTTATCATAGCAATGCTTGTGAGCACTCCTGCCGTTATCACAGTACGAAATAGAATTATCCAATTCACTCTATCCTGGATCGGCACAATGCATCTATTCAGTCCTAGTTAGTGCATTCTGATGGTCAAGATCAATTTTGTTTCTTTCATTTGACCTTTAAGACGTGCATTTATTGACGTCACATAGAAAGAAAAAGTGTTTATGTGTTAAAGCTTTTATTTACTTCCACCTGTCCCTGTGTCTGTGGCTTCTGAAATTTTACAAGGTTTGAGCCACTTTCCGATGTTCGATTGTACTGAAATTTTACGTAAATGTGCAATTTGTATGACAATGCAATATAATGATGTGGCAGAGCTGGACAGACAATGGAACCGGAAAGCGCCTATAGGAAGTTAATCAAATCTTACAAGTTAAATTTGACATACTTCCCGGTGTTCAATTGAGCTGGAGTTTTGATTACATATGCACATTGTATGACACATTGACATTCAACATAAAAACTTTGATTAAAAATTAATATATCTTTTAAAAGCAGAAATTAATTGAAATATTGGACAATCTAAATATACAGGGTAATTGAAAATATACCCGAAACCTTGAAATGGGTTATTGTACTCATCATTATGAACAACTTTTACTATGGGACCAACCCTGAAATCATAAAAAAAAATCAGCTCTTCTCTACAAAAATGGTACATAACAAGATCGTTATGTATGGATCAGATGTGTTTTTTTCATGATTTCAGGGTTGGTCCCATAGTAAAAGTTGTACATAATGATGAGTACAATGACCCCTTTTAAGGGCTCGGGTATATTTTCAATTACCCTGTATAAAAGCGAAACGTCACGCACTCTTCCCGAAATATTGTAAACCGCTTGACGTATAGAGGTGAAATTTCGCAGGGAGTTATAGTTAGCAGTAGACGTCCGCGTGAGACGGGAGTCCAAAGTTTGGATAGAGAAATCAACTTCGACACGGACGGTTTTAATAATTTTTACCAATAAAATAAAGCCATGCGACAAATTGTCATGTTGCAAATAACCGCAAACAAAACGTTCAGTTCCATCTCAACAATATTCTACATTCCTTGTAAAAGCGTACATACTTCTAACTTCGGTTGAATAGCGTCAAAGGCGATAAGTTCCGCATGACGTGGGCCCCTCACTATAGCACAACTATGGCATACAAAAAGACAATGTCGGCCGTCACCGCACGCACGCTTGTGAAAACAACGTTTTTGATTTCTTTCGTATTTTTACTTACCCCTGTTTGCGTGGAGATGGGTGCGACCGATCAAAACGGTTGGTAAACATGTTTTGCTAGCCACGGCTTGTGATTTTTGTAAAGAAATAGTAGAAGTTACACTTTGGTTTCACGATTAAATAATGCTTTTTAACTGAATAATTTTCTACTTAAATACATAACATCACGCCTGTAATCCCCGAAGGGCTAGGCAGAAGTGTACCCATTAAGTACACCCACATTTCGCCAGTTATGTTTTTAGTCCCATGTAACCAGCCTCCGAGGCTGATACTGAGAAATTCCTGATACAAAAACCCAATAACACTTTGCCCGACCTGGGAATCGAACCCAAGACCTCATGCACAGCAGTCGCGCTTGCGACCACTAGACCAACGAGGCAATCAGGGAGGCAGTGAATAATTTTCTTTATAATAAATTCCAGATAATTCATTAGCACTCGTAGCAGCATCCTGAAAGTAACTGCTGGCAGGCCGGATTGCCACATCTAAAGGCTCTGGTTGGAATTAGGTATAGATTAATAAATTAACTACTAAATAATCATTTACTAACAACATAATATAGACTATTAGTGTCTGAAATAAGGTTATTTTTGTTTTAAATAATTAAGAGTTAGCCTAAGTTGTTTCGTATGTTTAATTAGAAGGGTAATTTTCAGTTTTTAATGGCGACAATCGGTGAAAGATTAATTTATAATATCAATCGAATTTGATAGAATATTCCTTTTTTTTGTTTTTGGTAACTTTGGATGACAATAAAAAGTTTCAATTTAGAAAAGTATAAAAACGAGGTTTTTTCGACGACCCTAAAAAAAGGAAACAAAATAAAAACAATAAGTACAATGGCCTACTCACATGCGTCTAATAAATAAAGATTTAGGTACCTACTAACCTAAAAGCATGTTCTTAACAAAAAACCTTAATCCAAATTCTAACACTACTCTACTCTTATTAGAACCAAAAACAATTCTCGTAACACATACCATAAACACAAATCGAAGAAAAATACGAGGCCGATAAGGGGTCGCATGTTAATAAGCAGTTGTTAGGTACAGTTCAAGTACGTAGGAAAGTGGCCAAACAACACATTCCTGACTCCTGAGCCTCGCGTACACCTTACAAATATTTTTAACGTACGCCGCCATTGTTGGATTGAGTTCGAAATTTGAAATTGTGTTTATACGACTGTATTCATTAAAGAAAAAACCGTTGTTATTTTTAATCTGTATTTGTAACAGTATTAAGTGGAGAATTTGGACTTATGCAGTGCAGTGTGCACTTTCTGAAAGCCGATGTGCTCATTTTCTATGCTGACACAAGGGATAATAAAGACACTGTAAGGGCCAATAAAATAAATATTATAATACAGTTTTATGTTAGTATTGTATCTATTTTTGTTGATACTCACATTTGTATAATAATACTAATAAAATAAAGCTGAAAGGATTCTTTATTTGTTTGTTTAAATGCGATAATCTCTGGAACTACTAGTCAGATAGGAAAAAATATTACTGTATGTGATAGCTAGATTTATTAGGAATAACATAGGCAATATTACATCACGCTACGATCCACAGGAGCGGAGCAGTAACCAAAGACGTAACTTAACATGGATGAGAAAAACCACCCTTACGAAGTCGCAAAGAGCTACTAGTACTGCGATAAGATTAGAAATTAAAGAAACCTAAGTGAATTGCATGTAATTGTTTGAGCGATAAACATCTATTAGTCTCTCTACGGAGAACTTGGGAGACACGTTGAAGCACACGAGAATATAGTGAATTTACCAAGAGTAAATGCGTAGTTAAGATACGTAAGAAATGACGTCATAGCGCACCATGAATAAAATTTAATTGTTTAAAAAAAGTTTTTAAAAACAAGCTTTTTAGTGTGATATCACTAACTTATAGTTTTCTACTCTCCAAGCCCTTTCATTTGATACCCATACCAAGAGGATAGAGAATAATGTAATCTGCCATCTTGGAAAGACGGCCATATTGAAATTATTACAATATTGAGTATTGGATATTATATTGTCACCAAAACTAAATGTGTATGCAAAATTTTAGCTCAATCGGATATCAACAAATGATCGAAAAATGGTTTGCAAATTTTGAAAGGACGACTTAATACATTTGAACAGTGCAAGCTAAATAAAGCTTGTAAAAATAAAAACCTAGCTTAAGTCACTTAATATTACTGGCTAAAGCACTGAGTTGCTTGTGAGATGAGCAAGTGAATGTCGTCATTGGCGTAGCCAGCCGTAGGCTCAGGGTGGGGCAGCTGTCTAAAATAATATGTAACTCGCAAACTATACCCGCGGGTCTTACCCCGGTAATTTTTTTCATATAAAATATAATTTAATTTTTTAAGTTTGGTTGAATAGCTTACAGGTCTGAACCAGGGTGGGGCGCTTGCCCCACCCTGCCCTATCGTGGCTACGCCCATGAATGTCGTGTAATCTACACTAGTATAATAAAGCTGAAGAGATGTTTTGTTTGCTTATTTAGACGTGCTGATTTCTGGAACTGCCAGTCAGATGGGAAAAATCAAATTGTATCTGATATATGACGCTCAAAAGTGCCTTTTAATGGCCCATTTGACTAGTCATGTTTACGAGAAACAGCTATATAAAATTACGCTACAACCCCCGTGTGGCTTGAACGGAGAGCGTTGTAGCCACCAGGTCGAAGTCGCTAGCAAAAGCTGGCCGTTTTATGTTAACATTTTGAATCTAAGCTGCTCGTAGGTCATCTTCTTCATAATGTGTCGATGACAGTCTATATGGTATAGACTGTCATCGACACATTATGAAGAAGTCAGCCCAAAATTCGGCAACGAGTTTTGCACTCTCAGTAAGCGTCCATCAGCTCTCGTGATAAGCAGACAACGGGACAGGCACCAAATTTACAATCCAGGGCAGACTCATTTATGAATCTCCACCTGAACAGGTTTTTCTTGCTGTTTTTTAAAGACCTCCACATAGTTGGTCAATACATACCCACACAGAAAAGCCTAAATAACTGTATAATAGGATCCAAAGCAAACAAAAATGATTTATAAGGTCCATTCCCACTCAAACGTCAGTTCTGTCCAAGATCCCTTAGTCCCGAAATGAATGACAGCACACAGGCGCGTCGCTTCTCGATTTCATTAGAAAACATTGGGTTCATTTTCGTTGTTTGCCGTTGTCGCGTGCCTGCGACAGTCTAGGGTCGCGTTACTATGCTCACTTGGTTCTGCTATATTGTGGTTTGTATAAACTTTGATCTTGTGTTAGGTTTACTCTTTACGCTTTTTTGTTTTCTGTGGATATGTGTGAGTGATTTTGTCCAAGACTTCATCCGCGTAAAGGTCGGTTATCGCGGATGCAGATGAAATCGCGGAATAAAAAGTAGACTATGTCTTTTCTTAGGGTTTAAACTAATTCCGTACCAAATTTCATCAAAATTGGTTATGTGGTTTAGTCGTGAAGGCGTAACAGACAGAGTTATTTAAGCATTTATAACAAAAACCTACTGCCGTACTAACTACTGTAACTCTAGTGGGCCTCGGGCCTTATATTTCAATGACATAATTATTCAATGTGTATATGTTTTGATTTAAGTCTTCATTGCTCGTAATCACAAACACAACTGGTGGGACTAAAAACATAACTGGCGAAATGTGGGTGTACTGGGTACACCTGCCTAACCCTTCGGGGATTTCAGGCGTGATGTTATGTTGTTATTTGATGCTCGTAATCATCCTATTAGTACACTCACATTTCGCCAGTTATGTTTAAGTCCCATGTAATAGGGGGCGAGCCTGTCACAAATCCAGACTCCAAGACTGCTACTGAGAAATTCCTGATGGAACAACCCAATACCACTTTACTCGACCTGGGAATCAATCCCAAGACCTCATGCTCAGCAGTCGCGCTTTGTGACCACTAGACCAACGAAGCAGTTAGTTAGGCAGTTTAATAAAAATAACTTAACTTTTTATCAAATTCCGTATACTTTTCTTTCTACTGGTATTCCACTATAATAACTAAGATTAGCGTTCATTATGCCATTATGTTCTAATCAGCTAATCAGTATAAGAATCACGTGTGTGGGGTACATTTCTGGAGCCACTTGAGAAACGATCTTCGTTAGTGTTTGAGTGTGTGTGTGGCCTCATTTCTAACCAGTTATTGTAAACTAAAGCTCCCGATGGGTTGGTTTTTCCGACACTTCCACTTTTTTCAAATAAATGATGACAAACTTTAAAAAAAATTGTCTCAAAACTTTAATTGTGTGCGTTGGTTCCGTTTTGCGTAAGAAGGTCCAATTAACATAACATAACATCACGCCTGTAATCCTCGAAGGGTTAGGCAGGGGTGGACCCATTAGTACACCCACATTTCGCCAGTTAGGTCCAATTATCGTTTTATTTCAATCAATTTTTAAAATCACTCTTATCGATTGGTGAAGTCCACATGAAAATCTGTTCAGTTCAAAAACTGAGTTTATCGCGAACGTACAGACAGACGCGAAAGCGGAGGAATTTGTCTTATAATAGTGATAGTGTTTATTTTGTTGCATTATTAACGTTTTTAAGTCTTTAACAAACGTCGTGATCAATGCTCGTAACTAAATGGCTAAAAAGACGAAAACTGAAACAAAAACAAAATTACTTATTCTGCTTTCTTTTCTTATTAGCGTATATGGATCCCACTCACAGTGCGAGTGCGGTGCTCAACAGACGATAGCCCATTTAATACTGTGTGACCCTACGCCTACACTTAAGATGACATTAAAAACGCCACTGATGTTGCGACAAACATGACCCTATGAAATGGCCAGTTTAACAAAAACAAAAAACAAACTATTGGCTAAAACTGAAAAAATAATAATAATAATAATAATTGATTTTATTTACACATTCTGAAGATTCCAAATATTCACACCAACTTTACAATAAATATTGAGTAAATCCTAACTAATATTATAAATGCGAAAATAAGTTTGTTTGTTTGTTTGTTACCATTTTACGCCTGAGCTACTGAACCGATCATTCTGAAATTTTGCATATTCATTGCCAGGTGTACAGGAACGAACATACCTTTAATCCGGAAAAAAAGTATTGTTCCCGAGAGAAATCATAATAATGTAACTTATGATGATAGATGGCGCCACATATCTTTCGAATTATGATCGAATTTTAAACTTAATTTGCGAGCGAAGCCGCGGGCGAAAGCTAGTCTTTTTAATATTTGAATGTCGCCGTCCATACGTACGGACATTCCATTAGGCACATTGAATTGCTCATGTTTGTGCACAGTTTACGGAAGGTACGGACAGCAAAGAAACTGTATGTACCTTGGGTATCTAACTGACCGTGGACAACAAATATTGACTGAGTGCTCCAGTCCGGTCGCCCAAAAATGTATAGTTCGTTAAACTGTTCACGTTGTGTTTGTGTCGAGTGCTCGATAGCTCTGTGATTTATAACACTTCCTTTTGATTTAAGATCCTAGGGCAGTCAGATCTACGTCATTAGGCTAAAATGAGAGAAATGTTATTAAGTTGCTAGTTAAAATTTTTGACGGGCCTGTTGGTCTAGTGGTTAGCGGCCCTGACTAAGCCGGAGGTCGTGGGTTCGATTCCCACCCAGGAAAAACTTTGTGTGATGAGCATGATTGTTAGTTCTGTGTCTGGGTGTAATTTATCTATAATATGTATGTATTTATTAATTATATAAGTATGTATATCAGTTGTCTGGTTACCATAACACAAGCTCTGCTTAGCTTGGGATCAGATAGCCGTGTGTGAGTTGTCCCAAGATATTTATTATTATAAAATGCATTTTTTTTTTGTTATCAAAATACAAAAGGACATTTTTTTAGTAGGTACATTGTCTTACAGTTTACCAGCCCCGTTGCCCCGCGACTGTTAAGCCTGGGTTTATTTCCCAGGTCGGGCAAAAAGTGTTATTGGGCTGTTCAATTAGGAATTTCTCAGTAGCAGCTCGGAGTTTGAAAGTTTTGTTGGTGGTGTGACAACTCCGTCCTCCGCCTCGAAAAGCACGTAAAGCCGCTGGTCCTGGGTCAGATCTCTCTCCGGTCTTGTCGGATTGCCGTCCCATCGGACTAAGAGAGTGAGCGAAGAGGGAATTTATTGCATCTCCTGCTACACTCCAATAAGATTGGCCAACGTGACCGAAATCGGTTTGGGGAATATTATTTCCATTTATTCATTTAGATATAAAAAATATTAGTCCACCGGCATTTAGAACAGGGTTCACGCTACCGGTGGTTAGGAGATTCTTTTCTCTGGGCCCGTGAGAAAATCTCCTAACAAAAGGAGCCATATCTAGGAGTACCGCTTTCTGAATAAAGCTCTTGATCCAATCCCCCAACGAGAGCCTCCCTAAGTTTTGGAGAATATTATTACAATTATTACACTTACATTCAATTTTGACGGCGGGTTTTTATTAAGATTTACTGTCAGACAATTTTCGCAGTCCATAACTACAGCCAGACGCTTTATATGTCTGTTTTGTAGTTGATACCTGAAAACTGGTCTAATATTGGAACTAACAGTCTAGCCTTTGATATTTTTTTATATTACTCTATCCATTCTTAAAATTTAAGCCATGCTCAAATGACGTAGGTCTGTCAGCTCTGGGATTTTGGACTATTCGTGCCGTCGATGACCTTTGACCTCGAGCTGACCTAGTAGGTTCGGGGTTTTAATAGAATAAGAGGCCAGTTTTTATGCCTACTGTTTACTGCTAACGTGAGGTCGATTGTATTTTTTTGCGTATAAATAGTTTTAAGTAATATTTTGATGGTAATTACGGCAGCTACGTTAAGATAATGAAGAGAGAAAAAAGCTGTTTAAATTAACAGTTGGTTGTTGTTGGTTGGTTGTTGATTGGACGTTGTCGAATGACAACGACTAATCGTACGTACTTTTTATGAGTTGTCAAAACGCGATTCCCCCTTGTGCCCATAGTTTATGAAGGAATTAGTAAAATAACGTCATTTTTTAAGCTTATTCAATTGATTTGTATGGCAATAGTATACTATGACGTCATATTTTTGCACATTCAATTGGTAAACATTAATTGATTTAGAAGCAACTAAAAAACCATGTATACAGTTAATTGAAAATTAATCGGTTTTACAGGACTAAAAATAAAGTGTGTTTTTAAGAAGGTATGTTCTGGTTTCTATTACCTATTGGTTAATAGTGTCATGTGCCCAATTGTTCCTGTGTAGAAGCAGAGGGAGCTATCTGCATAGAGAAAATATTTTCAGGCAAGTTATAACTAATATTGGTTATAACTTTATAAAATATGTAATTTCTGTCAGACATAACTATTTCACTAACCTGGTTGACGAAGATGCGTGTGCGCATCAAGCGTCGACTTCGACATAGCCGATAACGAATTGGTGCCATAGCCTGGAACAAAGGAAAGTGATTAGTGTGACGAAAACATATTTACGTTTATGAATTATGAGATAATTATAATATAATTTAAAAAATAAAATAAAAATACGTATAATTAATAGGTGGGTTCTCTTGAAGCTCTGACCAGTTGAACCATGTCTGACGGCATTTTTACAGTTAACATAGTATCCACTCTTTTTAAAGGACTAAGATTAAAATTCAAATCAAGTCAAATCATTTATTCCAATTACACCATTAAAAGGCATTTTTGAAAGTCATTTAGAACAAAAACAAATGAATCTAGTTGCCTCTTCTTAAAGGTAGTTTAAATGGAGAAGAATGGGCAAGAATCTCTTTACCAAAAATTGTATAGGTACCTACATTATTTTATTAATAATATGACTGATTAATAATAAGAATGAAAAAGCTTCTAAACCTTCATAGCTTAATTAAAAAATGCTCTGTCAAAATGTATAAAAAAGAAGATTCAAAAAATAAACAAAATCATGTCTCTTCTGAATCCTTGGTAAAAGTATTTGTTACGATGTCGTTTTGACCTCGTATTTATTATATTTAGACAGACGACAATACCATACTATTAGCCTCACTCCACTATCACGAAACTAAAAGATAATCCTTCAAAGATAGTGCTTTCCTCGACCCGGGAAGGATCGCGTTACCAGTGATCGATGTTCTACGATTATTACTGGGGGCTTGTAGACGCTCCAATGGATAACAATATTGGGACTGCTAGACTGTAGCAAGATTGGCTATGAATATATTTGGTAAGAATAGTGATGGATTTACTATGTTTTAAAGATATTTCTAAGTAAAATGTTGACATTAAAATGGTGATAATTGGGGACTTGACACGGCCAGTCAATTGACATAATTTTTATGACCTGTCAAAATGCGATTATTCCATAGATTTTGTATGGCAATACTGGCCTGTGACGTCACTTATTTGACAACTCAATTGTCTATAGCTATTTATTGATTTCAAAGCCACAAACAGTCAGATTTTTCTGTAAATTGTAAATTAGTCAGGTTTTTAAAACGTTTTTTTTAAAGAGTTATGTCTTGGAAATACTGGCTAATGGCGTCATGTCACTTATTAATCAACTCAATTGTTGAAACTGAAACCTGGAATTATAATGTTTTACTTAATTACAGTATAAGACGGATTCGGACATAAATATTGTCCGAAATGGCCAATCGGACATATATTGTCCGAAATGGCCAATCCGTCTTAAACTGTATGAGAAGAAGTCTTTTCCCTGCAGTGGGGCAATAATATACTGGTATTATTATGGCATTCGGAATTTGTATAATTTTCAATCAGAGTAAGATTAAACGTGAACTTTATTTTCTTAAGTTTTAGATGGCAAAACAATAAGAACAAATATTGTTGTAAAATCATTTCTCTGCTGTCACTATCACGTTTATATTCCCCCCAAAGTGGTCCAAACACCGTGAAACATGGAATCAAAAATACACCCTCAGAATCAAAGAACTTTCAACAATATAGCTCTAACACTAACTATGCGTGAAATCCTATTGAGAGCATCAAAGAGAACCTAATCCTTCAAACTTATTGCCCTTTGAAAACCAACTCTATCTTTAGTACGTAACGTTGAAAATCGATAAGCAGATCCCAAATAAACGCCTCGGGTCTTTTTTACCCCTAAGAAACAAATGGCTAACATTGTCAATGAAAATCATGCCGCTTTGTTCAATGACAGTCGCAGGGTTAATTAAAAAACGATTTATATTGAAAAAATGAATATGGGTGATCAATATTGTGCTATTATGGATGGTATGGGCCTATTATATTATTACTGGATAAATGTCGAACTCCAAAATCAGACGGGCAATGGAGAAAGACTGAACGAATGTGTCAAGTTATAAAAGTTTCGACTAGTAAATCATCGCAAACTAAAATACTTCCTACAAAAACTTCATGACAAAATAGATATTGGTGCCGATTCCCTTGTTCATAAACTAGACTAAATTTAGAGAATTGACATCTCTTACTAACATACAGCATAAGTGAAGGACGGTAACATTAAAGAACTAAGTTAGCGATGTCAAATTAGTTTTGCCTTGAACTTCTCCGTATTTTTAATCCATATGTTTTAAGAGTTATGGTTGTAGAGTGGCTGTTAGCTTTAAATTATAATAAGACTGAAGAATTGCTAAAAATTTCGACCGCATAGTCTAAATAAGTTAATTATTGCATTGTAATATTGTATTTTGTTTGTAGTTAGTTACGCACGCGCACACTGACACTCACATAGTAGTATCTGGATATATACACTACACATACTATAAATACACACGCTATACATATACTCACTACACATACGCACACATGGATGCATAGGTACTTAATTAGTAATTAGCACACATATAAATTGTTTAGTTTATAAGTTTATGTTACTTTGTGTGTAAATGACAGGCGAGGACGCTGGCACCCTAAACACAAGTTAAATCTTAAATTGGGTGCCAGAGTTCATTGAAAACACCGACGTGTGGTGAAATACTTTAAATGTCTAAAGAAAGTGTTTATGTACAAACTTAAGGTAATAAATAACTTTTTTTTTTTTTTTTTTAAGATGTAACTGGATGGATGTGTCAGATTGACTAAATTTGACAGCTCTTATTTACATTAGTCTCTTTCTTGTTTTATTGGACAGAAAAAGATGGAAATAGTTTAATTTTAGTTTAGTTTGTGACCAAGGGAATCGGCACCATTGCACATTTACTTACTAATAACAAATAGACACTGACGGTAGTAGTAGCTAGATTTTCTAACGTATACAGCGACAATTGCTGAAGTTCCGTGAATGCCACGCGTCTGTGTTGGTCGGTGGCGGAGCGGTCTAGGCATAGCCTCATGCTTTTCATTAACAAAGTTTTTTGATACCTGACGCGTTCCTAGCGCTTTGGTATGGTTCAGGTAGAGCAGACTTATTTATAAAATGTTCCTCTTGTTCAGGGGTAGCCAATTTAATTAGCACTAAGATCGTCTTTTTACTGACGATACCCTGAGCGATCTGTCAATTTCAAATAAAAATATATATATATATATCTTAGGACAACCAACACATCGCCATCTGATCCCAAACTAGGCAGAGCCTGTACAATGGTAACCAGACAACGTAAAGTAAAGTGATAAATGACATGATGGATCAGCATTTGAACACCAAGGGAAAAAAAAAGTTTTGATTTTTTTTTTATAAACCGGTACTGACCGGTTATCAGTTGGTATCAATTCGACCCAATCCACATCGAAATTTCTCTAAATTTTTGCTTGTAAATAGGTGCATTACAGAATAAGTAACGTACCTTCCACATTTGGAATATAGAATAACTTTGCAATAAATAATAATTATTGAGAGTTTGTGGGTTCACTCGAACGCTCCATTATAAAGCAAAAATGAGGGTCAATACGGTTCAAAATCCCGTGAGCTACCGGTTCATTGTTTTGCTCCACAATAATATCGCTATTGGCTCCAACTGGGTACGAAGATTGAAAAAAAAATCGTAATTTGTCGTTCTTTTGTGGTTCATTTTGTATTGATTGGCAATTGTTTCAAAATTGATTGAAGATTTATTCAGAAGCAATAGAATAGGTATATTGTAAAATACTATGGTTGTCTGTTTCAACAGAGCTGGTTGAATTTTATAATTAGGTAAACAATTGGTTGGTTGGTTGGTCAAGTGGTCGCAAAACGCGACTGCTGAGCATGAGGTTCTTGGGTTCGATTCCCAGAGCGGGCAAAGTGTTATTCGGTAATTCCATCAGGATTTTTTTTTTGGATTTGTGCCCAGTTAATGGCAATAGGCTCGCCCCCTTTTATATGGGACTTAAACATAACTGGCGAAATGTGGGTGTACTAATGGGTACACTTCTGCTTAACCCTTCGGGGATTACAGGCGTGATGTTATGTAATATTATTAATATGAATAAAACCTTCAAACCAAGAATACGATCAAATCTACTATCATTTTAGGCCTTGAACGTAATGGCGACCAGAGCAATGCAACAAGCATTGCTGTGGTCGCCATAAGTTGTAGAAGATTTTTTCATATATTATAAGGGTCCACATAAAAGTGCAACACTGCAAACTGTATGGAACAGCTGATTACAATTTTTTCAAGGTAAATAATTTCGTATGGCCGTAGCCACTTTTAGTTTGATGACTGATCAGTATTAGAATGTAATAGTTTTTATTTATTTAACTAATTTTTGAACTACAATTTTTAAACTAATCTATATTTTTGTTATAATATTATTTGACATTTGTTTGTTTAGTAAACGTAACGTTAGGGCTCTTTTCAAATGCAACCGAACACGGTATGGCCGACGTGTGAATTAGTAATGAATGACCTACTATGAGAGCGCTCACACGGCACGGCGACCGTGCTGTGACCGCATGCATATAACATTTCTACTGTACACAGCACGGCGACCGAGCCGCGACCGTATGCATGTGAAAAGAGTCTAAAATTAGGTAGTTGGCACCATTAGCCAATAACTCCAAGACATAACTTCTTTAAAGGAAACGCTTAAAACCAAATTATTTTTGTAATATTCGATTTTTGTGACTTTAAAATCAATAAAAAGTTAGTCGATTGAGTTGCCAAATAAGTGACGTCACAGTTCGATATTGCAACACAAAATTGAAAGAATTGCGTTTTGACAGATCTTAAAAAGTACGTTAATTAATTGGTGGTGTCAAATAGCTGGACATATAAAAATCCTAGCAAATAAACCCCAGCAATAACTTGAAAATCAGACACCTCGAGCCCCCTAAATTTTCGCACCAACGGATTACAAACACCAAACGCCCCATTGTCAAAACTTACACTAAAAACAATTTAAATAACACCACTGGGAACCACCCGACCGCAGATTAGATATCTCATTACACCACATCAAAGGCTTGTGTCAAAACTATTTGTTTGAAGGAGGGTGTAATGAAATTCTGTGAGCGCTGCACTTTCAACTCGGCAGACGACTGGCCGGTGTTATAGAACACTCAGCACAGACTTTGCTTTTAGCATAGTATTAAAGCCATTTGATTGGATGGATCGAGTTTAAAATGAAATTTAAGTCGTATCGCTATATAAAACAATACTGAGAGTTTGTGCTAACCAGCGTGGGGAGTAACAAAGATTGATTATTATATTCTCAATACCCATTTCCCAATTTGAAAGCTTTATCAATAGGTAATATTCTTCTTCTTTTTGAGTTGATGATGCTTTTTTTTGATAGAGTACTTGGATCGAATGTGGCCACGTTCATGGCGGCTTCAGTGGCGTTGTTAATGTCCTCTAAAGTGTAGGTGTAGTTATGTTATATATGATACTAGTTAATCTTGCAAAAGACAGTCGTATTTCCGATTCCAAATCGAATACCAACCAATTCCAGACGTATGGACAAACAGTCAATTACAAACGGCATAATTAAAACTGTACTCATTTTCCATTCATCATTTAGTATTTGAAATATTGAAAGGCACAGTACAATGCACAATTCAATTAGTTATTTGAAGAATGTTGATGCAAGGATTCATTTTTGGCTGTTCAAAATTCATGTCTGATGAAACTTAACACAAACACTTCCATCACAAAAGGCTTAATTAAAACTGTAGTACCTATTAATTTTCCATCCATCATTGGATATTATTATTTGAAATATTGAAAGACACAGGACAATGCACAATTCAATTAATTATTTAAATACACATTATGAAGTGCAAATAAATGAATATGAATATGACTGTTGATGCATGCCTTCATTTTTGTCTGTTTAAAATTCGCATCTGATAAAATACAAAACAAACTTCCATCACGCTGAACATTTTAATTTTGGCAGCTAATGGATTAGCAGTATACTTATTTGGAGGTTTTAATAATAATTAGTTTTCTGAAATCAATCACGTATTTCGATGGGCAAAATGTTTTTTATTTATTTATTTAAACATTATGCACATGTAAAAAATACACTGTACAAAGGCGGATTTAATGCCTTGGGCATTTCCTATCAGTCTACCTTAGGGTGATGCAGAGACAAAACAGTAGGTGCAGAAAATACAGAAAATTTTCGATATTAAAAAATATAAAATAAATACATACATACATACATACAAACAAAATATATAGAGTAGAAAAAAGAGATAAAAATAAATAGGTGGTGAAGTACGACAAATTAATTGTGGGACGAGTCTGCCAACTTCTTACGTAAGTGTTCACGAGCTTTTACCTTAAAAGTGACCGGCTGGTGGCCATACTGATATTCCGAGGGAGTTCATTTAAAAAAAAGTTCATATTTTTACGATATTGTATTTAAATTTTGTCGAAAATATCTCTAATTTACTGAAACCTTTCTTAAGTTTTGACGCTAATTGTCACTGAGGTGAGATTGCGACTAGACTTTGAAGAAATTTTGTGAATTGCAAAATACAGTTAATTACAAATGGCTTAATTAAAACTGTACCTACTATTAATTTTCCATTCACTAGGCTATTAGTATTTAAAATATTGAAGGACACAGTAAAATGTACATTTCGATTATTTATTTGAAGAGTGTTGACGCATGCCTTCATTTATGGCTGTTTAAAATTCGCGACTAATGAAATACAATGCTCAAAAATTTTCATCACATTGCACATTTTAATTTTGGCAGCTAATGGATGGCTTTTTATAATAATTAGTTTTCCGAAATCAAACACATATTTCAGAGTGAAGTTCTCGTATTTTCATGAAATTCTATTTAGCTACTTAAACTACAGATATTGTGTTGACTGATTTAGATTGAAATTTCAATGCGAGGGCCGGCTCCCTCTGAAATTCATATGTGAGTGATTTCAGAATACGAATCAGGACGTATAAATAAATAGGTATATTGAAGTGGTCTGGCAGTCATGGATTATTGCTCTATCTTCAACTATGTGACTAAATCAGTCATAAGTGCGGACTTTTGCGACATTAATAGTCGCTGAGATGAGATTGCGACTAGGTTTTGACCAGCTTTAGTGACGAGTCTGGCAGTGCAAGAGCAAAACTTAATTTAAAACTATTTCGCAATACAATTGCTTACACTAAATCAATATGGGGGATAAACGGCGTACTTCTCTAGGATTATACATTTATATCAACTGTAACCAAAACTTTATTACATTGCCCCAATACATAAGCGCAAAATTTTCGTTCTAAATTACAATTCTTGTACACCCGTATAACTACTACAAACGATTCTCGCTTCAGGGAGTGCAAAACAATAGGGTGCTTACCGCTTCCCTCCTGATGCCTGAAGCGGTTTTTCCTGCATCTTCCGTCCCATTCTCGCCCATTGTTCGCTTAGTAAGTGCGAAGAGTAAGGATGACGGTGACGAAAGCCACTTTTAGCTAATTTTCGCCGGCGCTCGCCCGCTTCTCGTTGACGTGCAAACTCACGACTTAAAATATTCGCTCGTTTTTAAAACTGACTTTCTGAGTTTAGGACGGGATGATTTGTGATTTTTATTCTTAATTGGATTTAAAAATGTAGATTAAGCAATTTGGCTGATAAAAATTTAAATCCTTGGCACTTTCAGTCCATTGCAATGTAGTCTGAATTTTTTCACATACAGAATGGAATGTAACAGTCTATTATTGTAATTATGATTGCTTTTAAAACAGTTGTTCAAACGGTTGGTTGACACTGCTCGTGTCCCTAAAGCTGACAATTTACCTTGGCCAAGCATTGCCATCCAACGTGGCAATGCAGCCAGTCTTTCGGGCACATTTCCAGTTGATGACGACGCGGATGAATTTATTGATAGCATTTAGTTTCAGTTTCCTTTTTAGTCAATTTTTTTTTATTGTACATGTTATTGATTTAAATAAACTCATAACTCCTGCTATTGTTAATGTAAAATTATACAGGGTCATTGAAAATTTACCCGACACCTGAAAAGGGGTCAGTATACTCATCATTTTGAACCACTTTTACCATGGGACCAACCCAGAAATCATAAAAAAAAATCAGCTGTTTCCAACAAAAATGCTACACAACACGATCGTAATGTATGGAACAGCTGATATTTTTATTCTTTGCAGGTTTCGAGTAAATTTTCATAACTCTGTATAAAAAAAGGTTGTCTTTATAAAATAAAGCTAACGGAACTGTGGATACAAGTGGCGAGGTCTCAATACAACTCGATTCCTACCGGCTTCCGTTCGGAAGTTCGTAAAAGCAACTATCGCCGTTGAAAAATGGTATTCAGTAGTAAATCCTTTACTATAACCAAAGAAATAGTCACACTGCAGGTTTTTTAAACACACCAATAGTCTATAAACTTCATGCTGCGACCCTCGGGAGCAGAGTAGTAACTAAAGACCACGCGGATGAAGTCGCAGGCAGAAGATATAAAAAAACTTATAACACACTTCGCTGTCAATGGGATAAGTGCCCAAAAGCATTGCCACATTGTATGGCAACGTTGATTCTTAGGCCCAAGAATAAGAATAAGAATCAGCACTTGCCACTTTGTCCCTAAATCGCTGATGAAACTTTAATGTAAGTAAAACAAATCGAAAGCGTTAGTGATTAACTTTGGGGCGTTAATTGGCATCATTTAGGTAGTCGGTAGGTTAAAGTTCAGTTTTAGGGGACGACTAAAGAGGGGTCGCTTAATAGTTTATTAATTGTCAATGTGTTAACGATGTTAGTACCACACTTTAAAATATGAACATTCATGGAGCAAGTTTACATTCAGTTTTTATTATAATATTCTTGATCGTTCAAAGAATAAACATTATTTTGAATAGGTAAGTTCTCATTTACTTGAAGAAATTCGAGTGGTATTAAAAAAAACATTAGATAGCTGCTAACTACATATTGTGTTATTGGTGTTATACCGTTTTAATTAACTTTAATAAATAAATACAAAAAAAAAATTGGTTCAACTTTGACACGGACGAAGTTGCGGGCAGAAGCTTGTTTGTCATAAATTATTCTATTAGTTTGTTTTTGTGGGTATTTAATTGCTTTAAAACCAACAAAAAGATGTTAATATTATTTGGCAGTACTATGTATTGATCTAATATACTTCTAATTGAATGAAATAAAAAAGCGATCAAAATAATACAGTTAAATGTAATAATATCGCTCCCTCCACCATGTCGAGTAGGTGAATGTAATCGGGCCCTTGGGTCATTTGTAGCCATTGTAACCGACGCCGAAATGACGAGGTACGATGGGACACGACGCGATCCGACGCGACCCGAAGCGACCCGACGCAAACAGACGCGACGGCGCGGCGGCGGCGTCAGCGACAAGTTTGTTATCGTTAAGTATTGAAAATTTAATACAGGGTGAAAGAAATACCGTAACAAATACTTTTATCTTAGATTCTGGACCGTTATTTAAAAACTTTATGCAACAAAAGTACAGAGACGGACTTAATGCCATAGGCATTCTCTAACAGTCAACCAGAGGTGGTGAAGTGATAACTTGGTAGGTGCAAGTTATTGTAGGGGCGTAAAACAACAAAATAAGAGATTTGAAAAAAGTAGGTACTCAAAATTTTACATTCATAAAATAAAGTGTACACAAGTACAAAATAATTAAAATTTACGCTGTGTGTCAGTGTTTTTATCACGACGTACGGAACAGCTGATTCTTTTAAAGTAACCGATGAAAAATTTCATCGTAATAGTTTTAGAATCATTTGAAATCCTCAAACATAACTGGTGAAATGTGGGTGTATTAATGGGTACACCTCTGCCTAACCGTTCGGGGATTATAGGCGTGATGTTATGTCAGTTATGTATATTAAATCCATGGTAAAAGTTTTCATTATCATGACCAACCCCCCCGTTATTTGGTTATTTGGGGCAAGCACATGAAGTCTTTCATCTGAGTAGCATGAGAGCGAAAAATAAAAAGGAACCTAAATTAACAAATCTATAATACAGATTTATTTCAGGTTTATTTGATTATTCGAAACTTTGCGTGTATGTAGGTACGAAATAAAAGTATTTCCAAGGGTGTGACCAAATAGTTTGAAACCGCCATAGGGGTGAAAGCGTTGCGTGCGGCGCGCGCGGCGGTGTAGCAATAATAAAGATTTTTTTACACAGTTATGTAAAGCTCACATACTTACAATTGTAGGTACATGATTGTTAATTATTGATTTCCTTGGTACAATTTAATTATCATTAAATTCAATTAATGATTATAAAGTATTATATTACAATCGAAAGCAATTATTTTGGATAAAATACTGACTTTAAATTCAGAAATAAAAGGAAAAAAGTATCTCAAAAAATCAGTTATTTTTATAAAATGACATAACACTGGTTCAACTCAACATGTAAATAATACATTAAATTTTGCATTCAGAAGTCAATCAACATAAGCGAACCGAACCGTACACGCGATAATATGGCGGGAGCGCTAAAGTGATAATCATCAAAATATTGCATCAGTTATCGAAATATTGTAAGTGTCAATCAAAGAATTAAGTCTGTATTGTCAAGCCACGCGGCGGCCACGCGCGGTTTCGCATCGCTGAACGCTCGCATGCAACATTTTAGGGGTCCATTGTTTTGATTTTTGCGCGTGAAATGACACGGATACGTTATATTGGCCAGATTTGTTGATTCCAGGGCTACGTAACGATTTGTGGCCGATATTTAATTGGCTAAAGTGTAACGTATGGCTTGGCTTGACTTGGCTTCTAGGTGCTTCATCTTACTACTATTATAAATGCGAGAGTTTGGATGGATGGTTTATTATTCAATCACGTCAAAGCAGCTGAACGGATTTTGATGAAAATTTAGAACCTACAGAGATATATATTATATTATATGTATTTTCTTTCATCCCGCAAATAAGGACGGTACCCGTGGGATAATACGAGTATATTAATTTAGACGCATACAAATTCGCGGGCAGAATCAAATGCCCTAAAGTTTTAAAACATCCGTTGAAGTCAACCGTTTTGCGTCTCAATCAAAACGATTGTAACCTACCACCTGCCGAGTAGCAAAACACCCAACAAAATAAAAATCGTTGACCACACTTAAAGTCATAATGTCAAACTTAACAAAACCTTTACAATTAAATAGGATAGCAGTTATGACGTCAGTTGCACGCGAGCTGTTCACAACAAGTGTCCAATTACATCCACATATCTGATGACACCTGATGATGACAGTTCATTTGCAAGCTGCGACATTCAGCATCCGATCACAAGCGGAGATGAGTTCCCAATAACCCTGTCGTTCGTGCTAATAGACAGAATTGGACATGACACGATTTGCGATAAACTGTGCCAATACCTATATTGTTCAACGATTACCACAGCAACAATGAAATGGAAGATATGACTGACATACCTGTCGGATGTGCAGAGAACCTGCAATATCTGGCGCATCCTGTCAATATCTCCGGACGCAATCTGGTACACAGGATTATCTACCATCAACTTGCTTTGTAATACAGTCTTAGGAAATGGAATGTGTGTAGGTAATTATCGTTTCTACATTGTGTGTGTGTTTGACGAACGTACGTTATAGTTTCTATATGTAATAGGCATAACACCTTGAAATATAATACTTGAAATAATGATAAAATGGCCGCGATATAATCTTTGTTTTTCAATCATGCAAATGATGAGAATCTGATGAAAGCCGTAATTGATAAGATTTTCAGTTTTTTTTTGTCGTACCCAAAATTTTACCCTATACCCTGTTATACAATACAATACCTAAGAGCTTTCTTACGAGGAGACAGAATTCTCTTTATGTGCTGATGATAATCAAAGACGCCTTAATTGCACTTGAATTGTCACTTGAATTAGTCAAAAAGTTGAATTTAGTAATTTCATAGCGGAGGTAGGCCTCTATGGAGAAGAGCGAGCAAGAAACTCCACAGACACTCTTTTCAAATAGGTTTTAACAATTTCCTACTGTAGCCCGGGTACCAATTCAAGATTTCCCTCATGATAAAATGGAAAGTTCGACGGAATACGTTCCTTCTTATATTAAAAATAAAACTGTTACGTGCTGGACTACACCTCACTTATTTAGGCACTTACTGAAGGTTTCCTCCAAAATAAAAATAAAGGTTATTCGGATCGAGGTTGTCGACTTGTGGGATGTATTAATAACAATTCATTCATTCATTACGCCCAAGAGCCTCAACAGTCTTTAGACCCAGATCAGTTTGAATGCCATAGTGAGTCATCATTGATTCAACAAATTGGTAATATAATATGCTGAAATAACGACAATAGAATTGCTAATATGAACTGAAACTTTTCAAATGACTGATCACAAAATCTCGAAATTGATTTTTAATTGCAAGCAGGTACTTATCGACTGCAGTTTTCAAAATTACAGAAAAATCCAGTTTTTTTTTTCTAAAAAAGCCTACTTCAATTACTTCTGGAATTTGATTCTGCTTGTTTTGCATTACCACTAAAACATACTTTCTGAATACAAATGTTTGACTCGTTGATGAATATCACAAAATTGTTACGTGTATCCCTACAAAATTTGAGTTCCCTAAATTCCTCATGGGACCATCAGAACTGGATTTTAAAAAAGACTCTCCAGAATTGTTTTATAAATGGCGGAATTATGAGGTATAAACATAAAGAACTGAGAATCTCCTTCTTTTCTCCTCCTCCATTGGATGGCGAGTCAAAATAAAGCTGTTCAAAATTTTAAGAACTACGTTCATCCCACGATATTAAGTAAACACAAATGAAATCAATAAGCATCGAGATGAAGAATCCGTCTAGATAGCATCTAGGGAATCCACTTTGAGACGAGTTATTCTAAAATCGATCAAGGCGCGATTTGTCACGAACAAATAAATAAATTAGAACTGTCTGTTAGTAATGTCAAAATCACAGCTGCTTTTACTAAATAAATATATATATTTTTTTTTGTTAGCCTATTCTGTCCCACTCCTTCCATCTTCCCCGATTTAGTGCCTCATCCCTCCAGTTTTGGAGAAATCCATCCAGTTTGTCACGCCATCTCCTTCGTGGCCTGCCGCGGCATAGATATATATATATTTATATATACATATTTACATGGTACTAACATGAAAACACTAATATTTAAAACGTGTCGGTCTGTCCGTCGGTTCCGGCTAGTTACAGCTGGTTAGCTGTATATTTTAACCAGCGTTATAAGGAGTAACTTGGGCTACTTCTGTTATAGAATAAGAATTAAGGTTCCTTCCAAAAAAATACAAAACCCCGACATAACAGGTATTTACGCGAACATAAAGTAGTTTAATATAAGTTGAAAGCTTACCTTGTGAACCCTGTGACGTGGCATGAGTAGACCAAGTACTTTTGTATGAGGCATCTGAAAAAAAAAAAACAATAAGCTTAATCCGTTAATTTGGACTTACGGTTGTAATTTTGACATGTATCTTTCTTTGACATACATTTTTAAACTTGGACATTGAACTAGTATTAATGGTTTATTTTTCATTACTTTTCAAAAAACAGAATAATTATTTTTTACTATAAATTATAGAAATATTTGTACCTACGCCGATACTTACGGCTAAATATGACTTGACTTAAACAATTGATTTTAATCTATACATACAAGAGCATTCTTGTATGTATACCATGTTTATACAAATATAGAATATCTTATCTTATCTTAAGTATAATGGCATGTTTATATTGTCTACTGCAGGGAAAAGGTCCCTTCTCTCACAGAGAACGCACGAGCATTGGTCACCACGCTTGCTCAAGTTATTGCTTACGAATTGGCAATTTCAGACTTATTTTAATTTAAAGACTTGACTGCCACGTGATTTTGATTGCCTTGTTGGTCTACTGGTAACAAAGCGCGACTGCTGAGCATAAGGTCCTGGGTTAGATTCCCAGGTCGAGCAAAATATTATTGGGTTTACCAGAAACTCAGTAGCGGCCTCGGAGTTTGAATTTGTGCCTGGTTAATGGCAATAGGCTCGCCCCTTATTACATGGAACTTAACTGGCGTAATGTGGATGTCGATGTAGGTACCTACTAATTCACCTCTGCCTAATGCTTCGGGAATTACAGGCGTGATAATTATGTTATAAATTTTAAGTCGTCGCGATGTTTTTCCTTCACCGATGTCAGTGATGTACAAGACAAACTTTAAAATTACATGTGAATTGAAAAAGTCACGTTGTTACTTGCTCGGTAATAAACCGACAACCTCATGCATGAGAGGTTGGTCTGTAATACTAGGCCATCACGACATAAAACATATATTAATGACAATCAATAAATAAATAAATAATTAATCGACACAATTCTATTTTTCAGAAGCGCATTAATTCTGATGGCACCCACAATAAAGGTAACACCACGCTACTTTAAGGCGGATTTCTTTATTAATCAAAAGTAGGTAACATAACTAGGTTACTGAACTAATTAAATGAGGAAAATTTTCGAAGAAGCTAATGTATGTATACAATGCAACGAATTTGTTCTCTGTCAGGTCATTGACATGGTCATTGATAAGGGGTTAAATTGTAGCACTATTATTTTGACCTAAAGGTACATTATCATACGATTTACATTTTTAAGAAAAAAAAAACCTCTTTGGACTCCAGTTCTAAAATCCCTATTAAGTAGGTACGGCGGTATAAGTACCTACTTAGTAAACCAGACCTACAGATAAGCTTCCATGTTCAACACCACATCACAAAACATCTAACGATTCGTAGAAAGATAGTACTGCTCATCCCCTACTTCACTGGAAAGCTTTCAACCCCTTCAAACCCGGGAAACTACCCCTAAGGGCTTTCAGTCCTTTAAAGGTGCCAAAATACCCCTAAGTATCCGTTAGTACCCAGGTGATGAAAGGCTGAAGAGACTATTATCCGTACAAACGACAGAAAAATAATAAATAGACTGCAGAAGAGAACGTGGAGGGGAGAGGGGTGCAATTAGGATAAAAGATAGGCTTTCAAAAAGATGCAAAAGATAGAAAAAATAATGAGCAAGTGATCATTTCAAAGCCGAGCTTCCACTACGAGCGGAACGGACTTCGAACGGCGTACGAAGTTCGTTTAAGTCGCAATAGTTTTCCCTGTCTTGGCGAGAGCATTTCTGTCTACTGCGTTGCAGGACTGCGTACGGAGTCAGTTTTGTTCTTTGTCTTTATAAAAACGAGCAATATAACATAACATAACATACGCCTGTAAGACTTGACTACTTGAGTCAAGTCTTACAGGCGTATGAAGGGTAAGGCAGAGGTGTACCCATTAGTACACCCACATTTTGGCAGTTATGTTTAAATCCCATGTAATAGGAGAGCTATTAGGCTATAGGGCGAGCCTATTGCCAGCAACCGGACACAAATTCAGACTCCGAGGCAGCTACTGAGAAATTTCTGATGGAAAAACCCAATAACACTTTGTCCGACTTGGAAATCGAGCCCAAGATTTCATGGTCAGCAGTCGCGCGTCAAAGCAATATCAACTTTAATAACGTAGATTCCAATATGTTTTAGTGTTTGTAACAGATGTTTTAGTAACAGACCGTTTCGGAAGTTAAAAGCGTTCTAAAGTTCTATGAAAATTATTTACTTCATATTTATAGTTATGATGAAGGAATAAATATAATTATATATAGACTGTACTGTCCCACTGCTGGGCAAAGGCCAATATAATATAATAATATAATATTACTTTAAAATATTTCGTAGCTATATAATATAGATTGTCGTAAACGTAAGTTGTTCAATTGACTACACGCCTTTACGGTTAAAATGTTACAGCTCTTTCACATACAAAGAAACAGACTGACGGCATATTCTTCCGTGAACTGAAAACCAAGTTCTATTCATGCAATGCAGATTTTCAATCCAATTTTCTGAATGTCTAGCTTCATGGTATGGTTTCTTTGTTGTCCAATGACAGCGGCTGTCTATAAGGAGGCTATGTTTCCGTTTTGAGCGAAAAATGAATTCAGATTTTTCAACAACTTTTTAATAGAATGCACGGCGACCATGCAATTCCATTGAAAAATTTCCCTCAATACGAGTAGCTATCAAGCTAGATTCCGTAGTGTGACAAGGCTTTAACTTCTCCTGACACCGCAATTTTGCAATATCACACAGAGATTATTCCGAGAATTGTAGACAGAAAATGTCATTGGATTTTTCCATTCCATATTTCCATTTCCATTACAAAATTTCTCAATAGCAGCCCGGAGTTTAAAGTTGACACTAGTGTGTTTCGGAAAGCATGTAAAGGCTTTCGTTCGTAGATCTTTAACAACCGTTACGGGCAGTCAGAAGCCAGAAAGTCTGACAACCAGTCTTACTAAAGCGTATCGCGTTAACCAGTAACGGGTTGTCTTAAGTCAAAATATTTATTTCAATTAAACCATTTACTAGTCACTTTTCAATTGTCAAGGAATCTGTCAGAAGTTGAAATATTAAAGGTCAAAATTCGTTTATTTAAAAAAAAAAAACAGTTTTAAATGTTATACACAAAACTAAACTTACTGCCGCGGCCCGTAAACTTTTGCATGCACCCGAAAATACAATGCTTTTCGTGCATTGCAGAGCGCACTACCATAAAGAGTGATTTTACACACCAAAAAGAAGTTATTTTCTAACAAAAATAATTGGTCAAAGTTGGTTTGATGGGCAGTACGGCTGCTTTATGTGTCTTTTTACACTCCGTATATTGATTTTGCATTTTATCATTATTCAATATTGCCAGACACTTTCCGTGAGTATCGCTCACGGGCAGCTCACTTCGGGCAGACTCTTTAAAGATCGGAAAACTTTAAATCTGGCTAAGGTACGTTTGTTTTTTTTTACAAAATACTGTAAATTATATATTACTACTGTAGATTTAACTATTCATTAAAAAAAACAGAAGTGCTTTTTTAGTTACCTACGTATTTTTTTAATAACTAAAGTCAAAAAGATATTTTCGGTGTTTAAAAAAAATACTTATTTAATAATAAATTTTTTTTTAATACTGTAATTCAGATAACTGTATCTTTATACAGACCTAGGCCGATATAAATAAACTTGCGTATAGAATAGCACGTGCATTGGCCAAGTAAGAAACGCTTGGCAAAAGCGCATGCCTAGTAAGAAACGCTTGGCAAAAGCACATGCCTAGTAAGAAACGCTTGGCAAAAGCACATGCCTGGCGCTGTCCCACGGCGACGGGACACATGGCTAAGCCAAGTCACAGGCTTATTAATGTTTACTTATCTCAGCCTTAAAAAAACTATAAAAACTACGTTTTGAAAATGTTATGAAATATGCATAAAATTCTTTGGTTGCTATAGACATCACAGCAAAGCCAGTTTTATTAATATGTACTGAAGACACAATTTTTATTAGTGATTCCTCAAAATGAAGAGAAGAACCTTACACGCTTATTAGCAAAACAACAAACTTTGTTGAACATTTAGGAGCATTCACGTGTTTTTACGTCTTTTCAAAAGCTCATACCACGGTAAATCTTAAGATTTTCCAGTAAAAGCCAAGATCTATCAAGCCTTAATAGTAAAAATCCAATCTGTTCTGTGACAATCCTTAATTTCAGACTTTTAAGCCTCGTCTTCATGGTAAACATTTGTTTAGTAACAGTTGATCAACGTTGTTGATGAACGGCGAGAATGCTGCTAGAAACTTTGTTTAAATCAATATGGGATGTCCACACACGTCAACATTTGTTAATAAACTTATGTTTGTCAACTCTGCAACATGGCGTGATGAATTCCGCAACACAAGTGTTTTCCGCAATGTGTTGACAGCAACTCGGCAACATGTTTATGCAACTATGTTGCAAAACAAATGTTTATCATGAATACGAGGCTTTATTAGTATTCACTCAAATCAGAGACAGTTGAATAATCTTAGTATTTTTGCAGACGTTTTTCTATTAATTGAAGATTATTTATAATAACCTGACGTAAGTTAAGTTAGGCTAGAACTGTGACCAATCACGTGCGGGTCGAGTGAAGGAAGCTAGCGATGTGCCAGTAGCGGCCGTCGAACGCTACATCAACTTACTTATGGTGGTCGCATTTCGGGACACATCATAAAAACACGATCTAAGTAGTAGTAAATCAAAATGGGAATGAGGTATAATATAGACCATTACAATCAATCTGCCTAGCCTTTTCCCAAATATGTTGCCAGTCTAACCGGATGCAGTTGAATACCAGTATAATGCATGAAGCGACTGCCTATCTCACCGCCACAACCCTGTAACTGGGTAATACGATACCCCTTGGTAAGACTGGTCGTCAGACATTTCGGATTTCTGAAGACCCGTAACGACTGTCACTTGTCCACGTATGATAGCCGGGATCAACGACTTAACATGCTTTCCGAGGCACGGTGGAGTCTCGGTATGTTAAGATGGTCACCAATCCACGGATCAACCCTAGCTAGTGTACCTCAACGTGATGGATCGACCCGTGCGGCTGTTATTAATAAGCCATGAGCTCTTCCTCGGATCTTAATATATCTAGCATTTACTAATCGTCATTGGTAAAATCTACGACGTGCCAAAGTAATTTTAAAACCTTCAAAAATAAAACATACAAAAGTGCAACACCTACACAATCAAAATATATGGGACTACTGTCTTTAGGAGTCCGTACTTCAGTCGGCAAAAACGGAACTTTATAGGATCAATTTGCTGAGGCACTTCCCGATGTTCATTCGGGCTGAAATCCGTAAATGTGCAATTTGGATGACAAAGCAAAATAAAACCTCGTTTAGAATAATAAAATGAACTTGTAACTAAACAACATAACACCACCTGTTTATGATCCTCGCAAGCTCTTAGGCCTACTTGAGCTAAACACGACTCAGAGTTAGACTGTAGTTAAAATAAGAGGTTAAATTACAGAACAGTGGGCCCGTGTTAGCACCTAATAAACCTGTTCCTAGAGGGTTTAGTACTATACTTTTATGAACGCGAAAGTTTATGGAGAAGGATGTTTGTTTTTTACTCGTTCATGCAAAAACTACGATTAAACTTTGCAGTAATAAAGGCTACAATTTGCACAAGTATGCAACGTGTTTTAGATGAATTAGTAGAAGTTTTTTAGCCACTAGTAGGCACAAAGGCGTTACGCTGGCTTGTGCAAGTGTAAACTTGCAAGATTGAAATTGCAGTTAGAATTTCTCAAGTCTTCTAAGAACGTGTAAAAACGTATACAATAATTTATCTTGATTCCAGTTAGAACTGTTTTTGTATTTCTGTTTGTAAAGGACAGAGAAACACCAATTATAGGTTACAGGAATCAAATTGATTGAAATAGCTTTAATAATATTCGACTAAACTGACAAGTACACACCAATACAACTAGTTCTCTAAAAATAAAACCACTGTATTTTAGTTGTGAAAACCCGACTTGTTTTCAATTAACTGTATTTTTAATCTGCTTCGAAATCGATAAATAGTTGACCAACTGACAACGTCACATATTCGCCGACTCAACTGACCAGTTGAGTCGGCAAATATGTGACGTCACGAACAGATATGCTTGATTTGAGTTTTGACAGTTTATACAAAGTTTGTCATTAATTGGTGCTGTCCACTGCCTAATTAGAAGTATAATAATAATTAGGTATAACGTACGAACGTAAAAACGTTCAAACTTTCAAGTTAGCTTTAAGTATAGACATAAAAAAATGTCTGCTTTTTTCTAACTGGATTCTATCGATAGAACCTCCGGCATTATTGGTGCGAAAAAAAAACGTAACGGACAAACTTTAACAAATCCACACTTTCCGTCGTACTTATGACCTTTTTGACCAAACCTTCATAGAACCACACAACACTGCACGTGTCACTGCACAACACACATGAAAATATTAAAAAAAAAGCATATTCACCCGCAAATAACATAGAGAAGTTGGTGAATGTGCCCGACCGACTCAAATAGTCGGCGGAGCTTTTTATATCGAGCATGATTTACTCGCAGCTCCACATGACGGTGCGTACGGCGCGCCCTGCGACCAACTTTGCGACTCCCGGGCACGGCGGGGGCGGCAACGTACGCAACCACGCCTACACACGCCCCCTCTCACCTCAACACACCACCCCGCCAATAGCAAAACACTCCAGCTAATCTCTATCTGAGAAAAATAAACACGGTGGGCGGTAGATAATGACGTGCAGAGCCATGATAATCAGGCTTTGTGGGACCAACGCCCCGCTCCGCCGCCGACACACAGTTTGGAGAAAATTGAACCGTTCGATCCTTTTTTAGAAAGAGCATAGAACGTTTTTATTAAAAGCCCATAGCCTATCGAAGTTGGCACTCGTTCCGGCTTGTTTGTCAGTCCCATATTGTGTTTTTTTTATTAATTCGCCCGCTCGAATTTCGGCCTAGAACAATGGCCGCCTTTGTGTCCGCTTTTGTATTATTTTTATAAATTGCCTGCCTTTCCCTATCTCGATAATTGTCCATATAATTGGCTGGGTTTAGGCGTATTGTATTCTGAATTTTGGTACAATGCTTTTCAGGTGTTGTTGCGCATAACCATTTGTTTTCAGCACTGTCCCCGTTTTGTGTATCAATACCTCATTTTTAACAAAGACAATTCTTATTCTCTTTCATTCAAAACATTTTATTAATGTGCTGCAAAATAAGTAAGTAGTCTGACAAATGATAACTATAAATATGAGGAGGATGTTCTATACAAAGAATAAAAGTACCTCCTTCCTTTGTACGGAACAGTATTGTCTTTATTATCTTTATTGAAAATATAACTTTGACACATACTTCCAGCGTCATAGCACATTGTTTTTTATAATGTGATAGTGACAAAGTGAACAACAATAATAATACAACGTAATACCTATGGTTCAAATATTTTTATGATTTTTGGGTGCTTTCTTAAGTGTATTTTTAATGTAAAGGCTTTGTCTTTTTTGTCTAAAATTAGGAAATGAAAAAGAAGGATTAGTAAAATTTAACTTGACTCTAGAGATATTCTGAGCCATTTGAAAATTGAAGAATACTTACATATTTGCTTGCACACTTAAATCATTCAAGCGGCAAGACATTGTAGTATCTTCGTAATGGCTGACAATAGAACGGTAACGTAGACTAGCTACGCCTGAGCTACGAGTCGTAGCAAGATTGCTACGAGAATAAAGGCTACATCTGGCTGCGGCTGCTACGCCGTAGACAAGTAGACAGACATTTGTTTGCATTATTTAATCTAGTTCGCAGAATAATGTCTCAATAGAAAGTTAACTTGTATTCAAAGAATATATATGACAGTTTGACATGTTTTCTATGCAAAAGCTGTCAAACCGCCATGTTTATAGCTCCGTTAAGAGTTATCAGACGATTAAAAAATTAACCCTTAATAATAAGTTCAACAAAATGAACGAGTTGTTTTTTTACAATATCTTAAATTAATTGTCTATATAAACTAATATTTTCAATATGTCAAATTATTTGTCTATTTGTAAAAGGTAATCTCTGAAAGTAGACATAAAAAAAAAACACTATTGGATATTTTTATGGTTCTTTGACAACTATGCAGACGAAGTATAAGACAAAAGTTAGAAATAAAACTAAAGAATGAAAAACAACGGCAAAAAAAAAATGAAAAACGAAACAAAGCCTGGTCTACAGCCAGTTAGTTTCATTGTCAAAGTCCAATAGACAATATGACTATTGAACGCTCGACTAACATTCACAATAATACTGTCGTAACAGTTTCTCGATTGTCTGTGACACGGTAGCAAATAGCAGCAATAACAAAATAAAGTAAAACTTTGTCTTGTACTGTGTATTTGATGGAAATTAGACTATATTGTTTTCTCGAGCCCTATAGAGGGTGGAAAGGGACGTATCATCACGTCTGAAATCTCCGATGGGTTAGGCAGAGGTGTATTCATTAGTACACCCACATTTCGCCAGTTATGTGGGCGAACCTATAGCCATAAACTGGACACATATTCACACTCCGAGGCTTCATGATATCGTGGATTCATGTTTCTTTTTTGAAAGATGTGAGATTCTTCTCTTTTGAAGGGACTGTCACACTCTTACTGATTAAATCCTATCCATGTTCCGCCTAATACCCTTTGCGTTTGGCCCGCGGTGACTCTTTCGAACAAATTCCGCAACCCTGGCAGATTTTACATAGAACTGAAATTTTTCGTCGGTTATTAAAAAGAAATTCATTACGATGTTTACTTTCATGCGATGTTTGTACGTATGTATATGTTCATACATAAATGATGATAACATTCCAAATCACCTGTTTTTTCACACTAAGAATTTTCAAAACAATCATACCCGGTACAACTACCTGTAAGCCATACAAATATTCGATCCATACAGTCAACCGGTCCCCGGTCTGGTCTAATAAATTCCAAATTTTAAATTACATACATACATACATAAAATCACGCATTTTTTCCCATGGGGGTAGGCAGAAACACAGAACGCCACCTGCTGCGATCCTTACATACTCCTTTCGCCTCATCTACGTTCATACATCTCGTCATACAGGCACACCGGTTACGAGTCTCCGCACCTGACCTTTCTGGAGAACCTCACCAATAAAGTTATCTCTCCCTGCGTTGCCATATAAATACCTTTTGTTAATCGTCTTTCACTCATGTTAAGAACATGACCGAACCATCTAAGCATACCCTTTTCTATCTAAGTTTCAAATTACACTTATTTTATTTTATCTTTTTCTTTCCCCGACCGAAGGCCGTAAAGTTATGAAGCTAATTGAATGGGGTTCTGTATTCAAGTGGCAGTAATGGATGTTGCTCTATACGGAACGCCATTATCTCCTCCATAGATCAACCTTTGTCCCCCTAGCGCGAGTGCGATATAACCGACGCCTTGTGTGACTATACCAACCTACCTACTTATTTCGTATTTCATAACATCACGCCTGTATTCCTCGAAGGGTTAGGCAGAGGTATACCTATTAGTACACCCCACATTTCGTCATATATATTTTAGTCCCATGGGGCGAGCCTATTGACAGCAATCGGACAAAAATCCAGACTCCGAGGCTGCTACTGAGAAATTACCCGATAACACTTTGCCCGACCTAGGAATCGAACCCAAGACCTCATGCATAGCAGTCGCGCTTTGCGACCACTAGACCAACGAGGCAGTCAAGTTTATTGTTTATTGTCGGTAGATATTACAGCACAGGTTACTTTCTACTTGCCAAACTGTTGTTGCGATTCTGAACCCAGATGAAGGTCAATAAGGCTACGCCATCTGACTGTAGGTACGTCTAACACGGCAACTAGATTCAATTTTATTCAACATCCGCCTAGCCTTTTTCCAACTGTGTTAGGGTCGGCTTCCAGTCTAACCGGATGCAGCTGAATACTACTAGGTATTTTACTTGAAGCGTCTGCCTATCTGACATCTACAACCCAGTAACTGGGTTATACGATACAACTCAATATTATTATTATTTTTTTTTTCTCTTGTAAATTTTATGATTTTTATCTGTGAATAGCTGTGAAATGGCTAAGGTTATGTGATGTTGACTGGATGTCCTTTTTCGGGTTTAAAATCTTGGAATTAATTAATAGGTAAAAAGCCATGTACAAATACAAATTCATATTCATGTTATAAATACGAAAGTAACAATGTCTGTCTGTCTATCAGTAACGCTTTCACGACTACATCACTGAACCGATTTCGATAAAATTTGGTACAAGGTAAGTTTCCTTTTTATTGTGCGACTTTGCAACCGCAATAACTAACATTTACGCATTTACATAGTAATTTATGCCTACATTGATTTTCAATAGAAGACTTAAAATAGTGTTCTCGTCTAGTTTTTTTTTTTTTTTGGTAGAAATCATCATATGACTCCTTCCGCCCTGGGTGGGGCGGAACGGACTGTCAGACTTTTACTGTCTAAAAAACCACCCTGTTCCTTCTGTTGCCCTTTACGTTCCGGGGCCACGGTATCCTGTTATGACGTCCCGCAACCCCGGCAGGATTCTCGTCTAGTTGCACTTAAAAGTTTGTTTATGTTGCAGTGATAGATAAGTGATAGATAGATAAGATAAGTGGACTGCCTCGTTGGTCTAGTGGTCGCAAGCGCGACTGCTGTGAATGAGGTCTTGGGTTCGATTCCCAGGTCGGGCAAAGTGTTATTGGATTTTTCCATCAGGAATTTCTCAGTAGCAGCCTCGGAGTCTGGATTTGTGCCCGGTTGATGGCAATAGGCTCGCCCCCTATTACATGGGACTAAAAACATAACTGGCGAAATGTGGGTGTACTAATGGGTACACCTCTGCCTAACCCTTCGGGGATTACAGGCGTGATGTTATGTATGTATGTTTATGATAGATAAATGTCCTAACAAAAATGCAATACTAAACAAAAGCTTTCATAGTAACTTTGGTAATTTGTGACTAGATTTATTTCCTGTACCGTGATTGCATTTTACACAAACCGCAGCACCTCTGTGCAACCACATAAACAGAAACATTGTAGGTCTTAAACAAATATTAGCTCCGACCGGAAATCGAACCAATGACGTTATCAGGTGCAATAGCCACCGGCTAACCAACAGTGTCCAAAGTCTACAAACCATGTTAATTGACTTTGAATTTTCAGTGATGGTGGTCAAAGCGAGTGCGTAATTGCAATGTACATAAAATAACATGAAACTGTTTGTTAGATTCTCCACGAATTTTTGGTGGTTTAGCCATTTTCAACCTTATTTTATACAGTTAATAAGACACATCACTTATCTGTGAACTATTTATAAATGCACAGTAGATCTTGTGGTCACAAGCGTGATTGGTGAACGTGGGGTTCGATTCCCAGGTCGGGCAAAAAGTGTTATAGGGTATTTCCATTAGGGATTTCTTATTAGCATACTGAACATGAAACTAGTAATATTTGGAGAAAATTATTACTGGAATACAACAGCTGTATTTATCTTTAATACCAAAAGGTTCTCAGGTATGGTCCGGTACAAAAATGATTGTTCTGATAAGAAAAACATGTTATTTTCGGATGAGATAAATTGTCTTCCTAAAGCTCAAGGTTTAGCAATACTATATAAAAATCGAACTGAGATTGTCTTTTGTTTCTAAAAAGCAGACACAATTACTGTCTAAGACAAAATAAAATTAATTTAGTTTCTGGGACGAAAAAGTCAAAAAATTAAAAATAAATGTATGCATGTTCACAGCCTCGCTAACTAAACTGAATATTTCCTATGAAATAACATAATATAAGTTACTAACAAAATGATTGCATGTGTAAATAAATAAATAAAACACAAAAATCTTACACCTTCTTGTTTGTTGCAAATCTTATCACGTATCTACTTCACCCCAGAAGTATCAAAGTAGAATAAAAAATAATAATTTAAACAACAAGCAAACACCTCAAGGCTCTAAGAGAACGCGTGTTTGTGTGTGTCCACTGTCTGTGTGTGCAAGCTTGTGTGTGTCTACAGCCATGATCGATGCCGGTGCGGCGTTGCCGCTCCGCGCACTTCCGGTTGCGACGCCGCCAGCCCTCGCTAGGCTGCGTAAAACTGAAATTGTGGATTAAAGCCTACCTACTTTTTTTTTTCCATACTTTCTGATATTGGCATCGACTTTTTGAGAGATAGTTATCTAGGTTGGGATGAGATTTTTACATCACACTCAATTTACGTGCAAAGTAATAGGTATGAATATATTATATTAAATATTTACGCGACTGCTGAGCATGAGGTCTTAGGCTCAATTCCAGGTCAGGAAAAATGTTATTGGGTTTTTCCATTAGGAAATTCTTAGTAGCAGCTTCTGAGTCTTGATTTGTGACTGTGTGACTTAAACATAACTGGCAAAATGTAGGTGTACTAGTAGGTAAACTTCTGCCTAACCCTTCAGGGATTACAGGCGTGATTGTATGTTATGTTAACAATAAGTACTTTTGTTTATAAAGAAGGTTGTCTACGTAGTATAAAACAAGAAGTTTCCCGTCGTTTGTCCCTCTGTACGTTTAGATGTTTACTATGCTACAGATTTTTATGCGTTTATTATAATTATTATGATTTTCATCAATAGTTAGAGTGATTGAAGAGTTATAGTTTTATACGATAAGTCTAATATCGGTTTGTGTTAATTTGTTACATTGCCGTGCGAAGCCGGGCGAGTCATTAGTTTATAAATAAATGTAAAATAGATTTCAGTAAAATTACACACAGAGAGCCGCAGCTAGACGGCAGCGGGACGTGAGCGTGACGTAAGCAGGACGTGAGCGTTGAGTGTGTGGACATCCATATAAATGCTAGGAATACAACCCGACTCGTCTCGCTCACGTCCCGCTCACGTCACGCTCACGTCCCGCTCACGTCACGCTCACGTCCCGCTCACGTCCCGCTCTCTGTGTGTCTTGGGTTTAAGGTATTCTTTCCTAGAGTTACCTCAAACTAACTCTTAATATAGAATAAGTACTTATCTTATTATTTTTAAACATTAACAATAACTTGTTAAGTTAAAAAGTTTCCTTTTCCATACATCCATAACAAATGTAACAAAATTTCATTTTTCCAAACGGTCGGTAGGCTAACGAGGGCCAGAAAAAAAAAGAAAAAAATTTAATTCACATTTTCAAGCATCCAAATGAAAACTATGCAATGTCCGGAAATGGAACGAAGCGGATGAATCGTCCGTCCATGATTCAAATTGTCAGATTTCTCATGTTGCTGCAATTAAATGCACAGGGATTGTACACAGTAATACCAATAATACTTTTAAAATAACCTTTTTTTTATTTAATTTGCAATGTTCTTTTTTGTGTAAGTTGTCTATTTAAAGCAAATCATTTTTAGTGTTCTGTGCCAAAAGGGACTGGGCCCTATTACTAAGCCCTATTACTGTCTGTCCGTCTGTCAACGGGCTGTATCTCATGAACCGTAATAGCTAGAGAGTTGAAATTTTCACAGAAGTTGAATTTCAATAACCGCTACACCAACAAATAAAATGAAATGGGGTTCTCATACAAAAAACCTGTTTTTTATTCTTTTTTGTTATTTTGTCAGGGATCGTCACTAGGTCAGGGTATCGTAATGTCTAACTTTACAAACCGTGTAAAGTAGGCAACGAAAGGCAAGCGTGCGAGTAACGGGTGGTCACCGAACGGTCCACTCGCCGTGGTTAGCCCGCGGGCGACGCGTTCCGGTGTAGATGTAGTGAGCGTATACCCATAGTAGGTACTCCATACAAAGAATACTGACCGCTCGAGGCTAGGCGTTGTTGGTCGGGTGCCGGGAGGCTGTGACATACGCGGGAGTAGTCGCGGGGTATTAGGTACCGTTAGCAGGTAAATGAAGATATCTCACCTGTAAAGTAATGTATTATTTTAAATATTTAATGGTTTCTATATTAAGATACTATTGAAGTTTGGAAAGTCGCGACGACTTCTCCTACCTTACTCACTTTACTGTCATAAAATATATGCGACGCGAGGCCACTGAATGGGCAGTCATTGAATTGTTCACTGAAGTGATTCGGTAACTGTAGTGTTATTCTGAAAATATTAAGTTAAATAAAAGCTTTTAAAAATGTCGTTCATTGAATAATTTTATGTGAAGTGAGCAAAAGAAACCGATGGATGCGGGTAGCGTTAGACCGGTCATTGCGGCTATGTTTAGGGGAGGCCTATGTCCAGCAGTGAACGTTGTTCTGATGATCTGATGATGACGATGAGCTAGAATAATGCCTGATGTTTTTTTTTTATAGAATAGCATTGCTGATCTATTGGCTAGAGCCTCATTATATTAATATTACAAAGCTGAACAGTATGTTTGTTTAATCGTGCTAATCTCCGGAACCTGTTCGATCCTTAAAATTCTTTCACTAATAAGAAGCTACGTTTTGACGAAGTACTATAAATATATATTTTTGGGATTTTAGGAATTACGGATGTTTAAAAAAACTTACGCGGACGAAGTCGCAGAGCAAATTGAAACTTATATTGTAACTAGCAAGTTATCAGTTCTAATTAAGACATCTTCTTTCTTAATTAGAATTTAGGAAAGAAAGAAAGAAAAACTGTTTTTTCACGCGAAAATGACGAACATAATATAAAAATAAAAAATAAAAATCGTACATAAAAGCAAAGTAGAAACAAGTTTATATTCAATCTAAAAAATAAAAATAAATACAAAAAGAAATATGCGCCACTACCGCGCAAAAGAGCTTACGCTCAACATAATGCCAAAAAATGCATTAAAAATACAGATATTTATATAATCATGCTCAATATATTCAAGGCCAAGGTTTGTTAAAAACTGTAGCTGCAGAACAGTCTGCACGAACTTTAGACAGGTAAACGCATTACCAAACCATTTCTATTCATATCGTTCGACGAAATTTGATGGATTTGGATTCAAATCAAATCAAAATCCCTTTGCTGTTTTCACTACTGAGTTATAATTTGTTTTTTTTTTAGATGTTCTGCTTGTTTTGTGATTGTAGACTGGTAACGAGGCCCTTCTTGTAAAAGATGCCAAAGGTACAGAAAAACGACCTATCCTACGTCATACTTGGATCCCCATTTCATCCCCTTTGGGGGTGAACTTAAAGAAATCCATTCTTAGCGGACGTCTACTAACTATAAACTATCTTCCTGCCAAATTTCATCTTTATACGTGAAGTAGTTTTCCATATTTCGTGATGAGTGAGTGAGTGAGTCATCTTACGCTTTTATATGCATAATATTTAGATTAGCAAAGTATAGTATAGTATTGTATCGATAGAAAATCTTATGTCAACCTTATGTGAATGAATGTATGCATGTGCATAAATGTATTGTAACATAGGTAAGTCCACATACACACCTGTTACGACGTATATTTTGGTTTACATCACAGGATCGACGCGACGGCACGGAGCTCTATCATTCTGTACTTAATTTAAAATTAATACAACCAGCCGGCACACAGGAAATGAGCTTAGACTGTAGGGGGGTTGTAGGGGGATAGGGGGCACGCGGCAAAGGGAGGGGTGCACGACCTCCGAATTAGATGGAGCCGGCGCTATAATTTGATAACCATTGCTTATGTCGTACAATACTCACGATGTTTTATTCTTTTTGTAAAAATATTTATCTTTTGGATATTACTAATTTATAATATTAAAATATTTTACTATAGGGTTTTTTATTTTTAGATTTTGCTTTTTATTAGGAAAATTTTTATGACGAAATGAAATGAATACACTGAAAATAGAAATATTTATCAAACGTATATAATAATTGTTAAAAGTACAAAAGTTCAAGATAGTGGTAATAAATGGCATAGCGCCACGATCGGCGAATAGAGAAGAAACTTTATTGTAGCAGCCTCGGAGTCTGAATTTGTGCCCGGTTGATAGTCTTCAAAGTCAAAGTCAAAGTCAAAACATTTATTTCAATTAGACCATTTACAGGCACTTTTGAATTGTCAAAGAGTCGGTCAGTTAGTCCGAAAGTTGAAGCTAGTTGCTCGTTCCAAAACGGACGTAGGCCTCTATGGAGAAGAACGAGCAAGAAACTCCACGGCACTCTTTTAAATTAGGTTTTTACAAAATCCTGGTTACATTATTCTTGTCGATTCTATATGTGATCACAATGAAGATGAATATAAAATAGTAGTAAAAAATTATAAAGAAATTAAAGCCAAAGCAGTTAAGAGATGACCAATCCCAACTGACAGCACTAGTTCAGTCTCGTTCAGTCTCGCCCCCTATTACATGATACTTAAAACCGAACTAGCGAAATGTGGGTGTACTAATGGGTACACCTCTGCCTTACCCTTCAGGGACTACAGGCGTTATGTTATGAGTGTTGAGGACATGCAAAAATATTTTTTTCACTTTAAGTGGTTAAATTGAAATAATGATTTGAATTTGAAACGTTTAGTTTGTAATTCAGTGAAAGAGCTTCTTAAACATGTACTGCTACAAATATCTGGCAACTCTCCTCTAGACTGTTCTTGCTGTACGTGATAACATGTATGAATGTTCTTCCTTTGTTGACAATCAATATCAAAAACTTCTCAAAAATATTATAAGGATTGGACTTTGTAAGACTTATAAGTGACAGGTATTTTTGACAGATTGAGACCAAGATTAGAATGCTACCATTCGAAAAATACAGGCATCGCCTTCAGGAATCCTTTGTTGTGCTAATATAGTATTTATTCAGGCGAAGAACGCTCTATTTTAGATTGCCCTGAAAACAAAGCAAGCATTTTTTGTATAATTCACCCAATGAGCGGTGAGATTAAATTTTAATGATGATGTACTAACGCGAGACGCTGTATCTTATGTAGCTTCGTATGTCAAAAAAAAGGAGTACTTAGTATTTAGTGTCATTGTTAGATTATAATAGAAAACAAAAAAAATTGTATTGCTGTTTTTTTACCAAAACTGTATCTATTAAAAAATAGTCACATGTGGAAACGTAGTGGATTTGTTTTCCCAAAGAATATAAAATAAAACGAATTTAAATAAATAAATTTCATTTCTTATATCTTTGAACGATCATCACTCTTGAGAACTGGTCGACTGACCTACTTGTTTTTTTCTTGTTGTGCTAAATATTCTCAGGCAAAGGTATGAAATAAGATTTCCACCGGTAAAGTAGGAAATTGCATCCGTGCGAAGCCGAGGCAGGTCGCCAAGAGTAACATATCTCCACTGTTATATCTCCCAATATATATACAAGCCACTGCAACGGATTTACATGCACATAACTACATTTAACTAGAGTACATGCAGGTACCTCCAATCAAGATCGACAAATAATTTCCGGAACGGTAGCGCCTTATCGAACGTTGCTGTCGCTGCCTAGGCGGAGTAGGCTTCCGAAGCGACAATCTACCTAGCCGTTGTTGAGTCTCTTCAAAGAAATGAGACCTGCTGCCCATTCCCAATTCCAATTTCACCACTATTTCAGTTATTGCAGGCAGTAAAACAAAAATGTACTGTAAATTAAACATACCATACGTCTTGTCTAATGAGTACATACATACATACATAAACTCACGCCATTTTCCCATGGACCCCCATGCAGCAGGCAGAAACTACAGAACGCCACCTGCTACGATTCTTACATACTCCTTTTGCCTCATCCACGCTCGTCATACAAGCACGTCGGTTACGAGTACTCCGCACCTGATTTCTAATCAGTTTTATGACATAATCCAATAATAATAATCAAAAATATCAGCTTATTATTTTCCAATAGCCAAGGCCTCTTCTCACATAGAGAAGGCACAAGCGTTGATCGCCACATTTGCTCAAGGTGGATTAGCCATTTTAGATTTATATTAATTACAAGTCTAGGCTTCCTTACGATGTTTTCCTTTACTGCTGTCAGAATCAAACAGAAACATTAAAAAAATGTTAGTTTATGATTTATGACTTTATTTCACATCAATTTTTGAGGGATATCCACCTAATTCTAACGCAGTGCTGCTCCACAAGTGTTATTTTACTGAAAACCTCCGACGCGCAAGCCACATTTTCCACGTACTGCATTTTCCTTACCACTTTCCATTTGAGAGCATTTACGCCGTACGGCATATCATACAAAGTTTCAACTCCTTATTTTTCAATGTGAACAAACCGATTTTTATGATACTTCCTACGAATAAGTCGGAAACTTAGGTCTAAAAAGTTATCAGCGAACATTTTCTGATGATGATGAATTGTTCCTATCTGCAGTAAATAAGAGTGGCATAACTGGGATAGGTACAGGCAACAAAGGAGATAGGTATGCACGGTCGTCAGATATAGTTGAAGCTTTCTTAGAAACAGATGAATGTTTTCAAATGTAGTTTAATTTAATTACTCAAGTTCCACGTAATGAGAAACAATTGATTTTCTATTGCCCTAACTTACTGGTAAGTCAGCCGAGGCTTGACCGGTAAAGTAGATTTTAAACCGTTCATTAATATACCAAGTTACAATCAAAGACGAGCCTGTTGGTCTAGTGGTTAGTGGCCCTGACTGCTAAGCCGGAGGTCGTGGGTTCGATTCCCACTCAGGACAAACTTTGTGTGATGAGCATGATTGTTAGTTCTGTGTCTGGGTGTGATTTATCTATAATATGTATGTATTTATAAATTATATAAGTATGTATATCAGTTGTCTGGTTACCATAACACAAGCTCTGCTTAGCTTGGGATCAGATAGCCCTGTGTGAGTTGTCCCAAGATATTTATTTATTTATTTATTTAAGACATCCATTGGTTATTCCATCCATCCATCCATTCATCTATTTGGTTGACTGTACCTTCCATGACAAAACCTGACAGCTAATTGGGAAGCATCCCACACACATTCTAATTAGCTTAGTCTGTTATTTCTGCAGATGAAAATATACAATAAAGAGAATAAGCTTAAGGGGCTTAAAAAGACTAAAACGAGTAAAAGTTGCTCACAGACAAAGGCTCTGACTCCATTGAAAAAGTTTGAGTTTCGAAAACTTAAATTAGTTTACTCTGCGTCGTAGCGCCTTCAGTTAGTCCAAGTTGGACTGAGCGACATGCTGCAGGGCAATAACTTCTATCAAAGGCCTTTCGGCTCAAGACCCAAATTGTTTTTAGTTTTACGCAAATTATTTATGAATTAGAGATTGAGTTTTGTTAACAGCTGTACCCCAATGTACATATTGGGTGTAAAAAGACGCGCCAAAAGTTATATGTTCTTCAAATTATTTCTATAATTTTTTCGTTCTGAGCCTTATCAAGGTCAAACTTATAATTTTTAGTTACTTTAATTACGAAATCAAGTTTTAAATGTTATTATGGGTATTATGAGTCCTTACAGGAGTCCTGTAAGGACCCATAAGCACAATAATATTCATGTGTCACATTGCACGGTACCATAAACATTAATTATTTACACCATAATAAAAGTTATTTCCTAGCAATTTTTTTTTGCTTAATGTTGCTTAATTTGACTTAATTTGATTGCCTCGTTGATCTAATGGTGTTCCATTCCCAGATCGGGCAAAGTGTTATCGGGTTTTTCTATCAAGAATACTGAGCTAGCAGTCTCGAAGTCTGGATTTGTGCCCACTTGATGGCAATAGGCTCGCCCCCTATTACATGGGACTTATAACATAACTTGCGAAATGTGGGTGTACTAATACGTACACCTCTGCTACTCATTTTTTGATATTACTCTATTCATTCATTTTTATATTTTAGATTGACTGATCTTTACCCGTTAGTTCGTTTATTATTCGAGAATAATTAGAATTTGAACCTCGTTAATGGCGCAGAAGGCGCAGCTTGTTGATAGTAAAATTATTATCGTGAAGTATTAGAGCTCGTTGCGTAAAGTAGTCCTAATGAATGGCCATGTCTTATTCTTTTACTATTTTACTTTCAGTAAACGGTATCTATGTTAGGTCGCGCAATAGCTGTAAGATAATAGCTATACTAAATTTAACTGTGGGATTCGAAAACCGATTCGATTTCATCTATTTCGAAGTCTTTTGGTACTTACAATAAATCATGAAAAGTAGCTAGTTGAGACATAAAAGATCAATTTAAAGTCCCGCAAGAAGAATCTCACAAAACGAGCCGCGGAACTGCTCAAACACCCAAACGATTAACATATGAACGGAGTACAAAGAGCCTAATCATATTATCAGCTCCTAGATTAGCGGTAGGAAGATATAAAGGGTCCATTGTAGTGCGGCAGAGTCGGAACCTCCTCGCCTCTCCTCTCCCCGCTGCGCGGAAATGGCGGCGGAGAACGGAGACAGCGACATCCGGCGAGGTGAAGCTAGCGGTGCCCGGTTCAGTGTAAACCCGGGTATTGTCGGACGAACACCCACCTACGACCCACTTTTGAAAATACCCGTTATTATCCGCCACTCTGACGGATTACGATGACTTTCTGGACTACATTGCATTATAATTAAAAAAATATGATTATCTTTTATTACATTTTGAAAGCCTAATCAATTGAAATCTAGGGCTCAATTCCCGTTTCTAAGAACTAGCATTTCAATTTTAATCGTGGCTTACTGAGTGTCGCATGCCACCCACCGCATAGATAAATGCGCGGTCGACATTCTACGGGTTCTGTCAAAATTATGTCAAGTTTACCTACGTTTTGACGAGTTTGCGATTCGATTTTGAACGCGTTAACAAGGTGAAAGGATATTTTTATTTTTGTTTAGGATGTTCTTACGAAATAGTCTAAAACATTAGCGGTAGCTGATGTTGTTACATAGCTTGAATTTTACTGATAATGGATTTTTCATCATTTTCCAATGTTTAACATTTAGTACAATTTAGAAATATGAGATTCTGTGATTATATCTCAAAATATTGAGTTCTTTCTTAGCGTATCTATACATAAAAAAGCTTTGTTTTGAATGACTGACTGATGGATCAAGACAGCTTAGACCGCTGAACGTAGAGACCTGAAACATGGAGGGTGTATTTTTTGTATGACGTAGGCATCCGATAAGAAAGGAATTCCTGAAATTCTATCCCTTAGGGGGTAAAAAAGGGGGGCAATGTTTGTAAAGAACAACGTAATATTTTTAGTCCATTGTACTTCAAATATAAATATAGTTTGCGTTAAACATCATTAACCTTCATATTTTCATAACCACGCGGACAAAGTCGCGGGCAACAGTTAGTTCATGTGAAAAAGACTATTTTAATGGCACTATTCTTACACTGGAAAACGCCATCTCACGAAAAACGCGCACTTTACTAACAACAGGAGTTGGTTCGTGCGAGGGTAAAGCGCCCTCTACCCTAGCAGTACTGAACTAACAATACTGAGGGGTTACAAAACGCTGGTGAAACCCCTGCGCTATAAGTCATTCCTGCGATTGTGTCTAATATTTTAAGGGTAGATGGGGTGGCGTTGAATGAAATGTCCAAAATAAAAGTAGATAATATTATTTATTAAGTTTTCTAGACCGAAATAAAAATCTAAAACAGACAAATAACTTATGGACTGTGATTCAAATGTTACGTTGCGGTCATATTTTTAGTATGGCTGAATTTTTTTGAATAGATAGAGGGGTAAGTAATTAGAAGTTACGCGTAAGTAGTTTCAAAACTGGGTTTTTTTCAGCATCCTTACTTACATAATTCTTTATTTATTATCAAAATATCAGCCACGCTAAAAGAACACAGGTCTGGCGTCTTTGGAATCTGGGGCCATTACAAAATGCTTTGTCTGCAGCAGTATGAGTTCAAAGACCAAAATGATGAATATTATTTTACCGACGTCTTTACCCCGCTGCTTTTTTCTTTTTCGCATCCATTTTCAGTTTAAGGATATACTGGGACTCTAACATAAGCATATAGTCCATGAACTTCGGCCCCCATGGCGTATAAGACCAATACCATGCATTATACATATCAACGTCATCTTGACCCATACATGGGGGATTACCATTATTTTGTACGCCCTTCAGAACTTCCATGGGTTGGAGAGGCTTGAGATAAAGTTCTGCTAATCGTTTACCCGTCATTAAGGCACGAACACCACTTTCGATGGCGCTCATACTGTACCCCCTCAAAGCTTGAGCTGTGGAATGGACATTAAAGTCACGATTGACACCATGGTACTTCATCAACATATTTGTCAGAAGATAAGAAATGCTACTATAATCAGTTCTAGGAATCATAATAGTTGATGGAAACACTTTGGACATAGGACCAGCTTTGGACAGCCATGGTTCTGTCGCCGTCCCAATGACAATTATATGATCTTCTGGCATCAGAGGCTTGATTATTTCTTTGAAGAAATCTCTTGCTAAACGCGTTGGATCAAACGCTTTCTCAGCCGGTGGTACCTTTTTGTAAAATATTTTATCTGCATCGTCGACAAGTATGACTGTCGGTTGCATTAATCGACTTATTTTGTTTATGAAAAAAAACATATCTTTCTGGCTAGTTGGTCCTAGAAATTTATTATAAACATTGAAAGGTGAGAGATCAATCAAAAGGGCGTTAGTTTCTGTAGCGACGGCGTATGCTAAAGTTTTTTTACCGGTACCTTTAGGACCAACAAATAACTGTGATCGTTGAGCACCTTCACATGCCGATCCAAGAGTGAGCATGCATCGAATCCTAATCTGCTCTTTTATATCACCAATACATGGCGGAGGAAACTTTGGTGTCCAAAGTATGGCTCTGCGATCAGCAGCAGCATAGTTTCTGTCACCCAAGAACTGATCGAGTGTCACATGAGGATATTTTCTTACAATACCGGCATCGGCTAACTGTTGGAACATAAATTCAGGTGTTACTTTATCAGGTCTAGCAGCCTTTATCTTTTTTGGTTTTTTCCTCTTTTGTATTAGTGGCATGGGTAGGTTATAGGTTTCATAGTCAGCTTTCAGAGCATTTTTTAAAATATTTAATTCTAATCTCATAGCTTCATCTGCAATCGGTCGCAACTCTAGGTTTATGTCCTTGTATACATTTTCTGTAATAAGCTGCATGACATGACCTTTTACTGCATCCATACCCGCATCAGGTGTATCTATGCTAGCCCATGCAACTTCATAATCCTGCCAATCAAATTTTAAGGCATCATGGTTTAGCCCAACTGCAATGTAAACACCAGGGTCACCATCGGGACTCATTCGGGCTTTTTTGTATTCTTCAGCTTTTTTTGCTTCTCTATTTTTAAGCTCTTGAGCTAACCTTTTTTTTTCTTCACGTGCCGCTACTTTTTCAGCTTTAATCTGCTCTGCAGTTTTTGGGTTTGCTCCTCCAGCTTTTAACCTCTTCTCTTCAAGAATACGCCATTCAATATATTCTTCGATTGTGAATGTTTCTCCTTGTACAACCAAAATTGACCCACCTTCATCAGGCCAAGGATATTCATCAAAAACACGAACTCCTTCAAACCATTCCGTAAACCACTGCCTAATTTCATCTGTTATATCATCCATGATGTCTCCTCCTCTCAATTTTAGTACGCGTGTTTTTTCTTTTAGAGTGTCTTGTACCCATTTCTCATAATATGCACGTCTGAAATTCCGTCTGGCCTCTTTTACCTTCTCATACTGAACTAGGGCTGATGGCGGTTGATAGGAAGAAATAACCATACCAATTTTTTCTTTTAGTTTAGTCTCTCGCGCATGTGCCCGTTTTAACTCCATAAACTTTCTATAAATTTTTTGTATGAGTGAGGCTGCCGCAAGCCTAATAACTTCAGGACGCTGCGGTTTTTTTATACCTGATAATTCTAAGAATAAGTTTTCATCTTGAACCGCCTTCTGTGAAAGCTCCATTGTTATAAATCGTGATCTTTCCATTCTCTGAATATTAAATGCATGACCGTTAAGTATGTCCAACAGCCTTTTTTCTTCTAACTGTTCTGGTGATAAATAGACTGTTTTTTCTTCGGGTTCGTAAGCGGCTTTAGGAGCCATATCGTCATCTAGTTCTTGCTCAGCTTTAGCCAATCTTTCCTCTTCTTCCAATCTTTCTTGTTCTGCCTTAAGGTCTAATTCTTCCTGTGTTGGAGGCGGGTCTCCCAATCTAACGCCGGCAAAAATTTGGTCCATAATATACTGCATTTCTGCTCTACGCATTTCAAATGGGTAAAAGAATGGACAAAGTATTTCAATATTTTGAGGTTGTATTAAAAGTTGTTGGAATGCATTATCGGGGTATGTGAATTCAAAAACTTCTACTTTTTCCAGTGTTCTTTTTAGTTCAATAATTCGACAGGTGATTGCATCGATAATTTTCTTTATACATGGTCTTCTTTGTGTTTGCGACATTTGGTCATAGCAATCGCATAGTTTGTTAAATAATTCACAATACTTGCTATAAACTCTGGCAACTATTTCAACAGCAGTTCCTTGAGGCTTGATACCAATTTCTTGGACCGCTAATTCTTGTAAGCGCACATCTTCTGCTAGTGCGACTCTGAACTCCGCTTTTAGTTCAAGCCATCGCTGATAGTACTCTTTGTGAGACATTTTGAATACTTAATAATTTTCAGTGCATTTGTGTATTAAACTAGTATTACTGGTATTTTCTTCTCAAATTAATTCACATCATTTAGTCAGACATGACTTGGTATAGGTATCGGTACCTATCTCTGACAGGTATGCTTCTATAGACATGACATGTCAAATTTGACGGACGTTTAAATAGTCATCGAGAAGTACAAGGTTTTACTTTTATTGCTCAGGACTTTTTACAGTTTAATCTTAATGCATAAAACAAAGTTGGGTTATTTAAACCATTTATAACTCAAAAACGGCTGGACCGATTGTATTTGTTGGATTTCTCTAATTCGAGCATAGCAGAAAAGCTATTAAAACGTGCGAAATGCTTACAAAAAAAAGCTATTATGAGGCGGTACGAATTTTGCCGGAGCAGCTAGTAACTTTAAAAAAAATATTGAATGCCGAATATTGGAGAAACCTGGGGGTTGTGAGCTTTCTCTTTTTGGCCGACTGCGGCGAAGAAGCAAAAAGGGTTATGATTTTGACCAGTGTGTATGTATGCTCATCAGTTCCTTCATACCTTCAAAACTACTACACATAATTCAACAAATGAGTATCGTTGGAAGCGCATTGATTGTCCGCTGGTTACAGGCTATGTAACGTCCCATTAAATTCAAAATGGCAGCTTACAGCAGACGTAAAACACGTAACGAAATAATAAAATTAAAGTAATAATCTAACGTTTAATCAATCACATTTAAAAAATGTATATAACCTCATTCCGCAATCAAGGCGCCTGCTCTTGAAGACATTGATTTGAAGCCTTAAATAAATTAGATGTACTCTGAGTCTACGGCCTACAAACTGTGTATGATGACTAAAAATGCCGTATCTTCCAAGTTCCAAGGGTTGCTTAACAATGGAATGTAAAAATGTTTTAAGTGTGCCTCCGTACGTTCCATTGAACATTTGAATAGTGTGCGCACGCGCTCCCGCTCGTCACCTACGTCCGGTGCGTGACACGTGGCTTGGGGGTGGTCTGATATACAAGCGGCAACGGGACGATTTAGGTGTGGTTCAAATGGGTTTCGTTCTGCCAAAGTTTCACCCATGTCAATATTCCTTCCATTTATTGAAGTGGTTGTAATTTGACGTTTTAAATATTTAGCGCTGATTAATTTTTGCAAAAGTTTGGCATTGAACACTGTTACTACTGGATAGTTATAACACATTTAACACATTAAATTAATTTGGTTAAATTAATTTTGTTAATGGATGGATCTGAAGGATTCAGTACATTATTCTAGACTCCTAGCGTGAATATATTTCGTCGGTTTCAGTACATTATTCTAGACCCCCAGCGTGAATATTGCGTAATATTTTTTATAGCGTCGGTTATAAAAAATACAAACTGCCGTTCCATACAAAAATCTAATACTTACCTTTACGGTCAAAATGTAAGTAGGTTTTTTATTAAAATATTAAAACCTAGCCAGCGAAGAAATCCGACGAGAAAAATGGAAATGGGGATATATGGGCCTGAGTTAAGGATAAGTATTGGTTTAGAAAAAGAAAAAAATACGTATTGAAAAAAAAAATACAGTATAATCTTTTTTGATAGAAAAACCTTTGACATTGCATAAGATAAGATAAAATTGAAATTTAAAATAGAATTTTTAGAGAAGGTAGGATAATACTGCTAAGTACTAATTGACCCAACTTTCTATCTTTTTACAATCAGGCCCAAGGTTATGTGTTTGAATTCTTTCATCAATTGTTTTTCCAAAATACGCGAAACTTTTTTGAAAACTTTCCTGTGCAGATCTAATCTATTTATCTTATGTAAAACTCTATGTAGAAATAAGTTTTTTTTTCATACAAGTGAATGTAATTCTTTTTGAGAAATAAAGTTCTTAAACCTAAAATATTTTTTAGTGTGGATGTGTGCAGTCCTATGTTTCTGTCATCAGCATCGCTTCCTGTTCTACCTTGGCCCACCACCTCATGGGCCCGCTACTTCGCTTATCTTGAACCCCTAAGCATCCCCAAAATGCAACGTAACAATGATTTATTCTGTAACCCTCGCTGTATTCATTACTGGTGTAGAAATTTAAGCCATTTATTTTGTTAACTCTGTGCCGGGCAATAAAGTTGGTAGAGGGTGCGATTTTAAGGGATCAATGTAAACGTAGTTTGTATTCTTAATGTTTCTATTTGTTAATGTTTGAATATTTATATAATGTTGCTAAGTGTTTGGGTGCCGTGAATTCATTATTGTTATCAAATTATTGTGTTTTTAATTGAGTGATTGACACTAGTAACACCAAGACACTTATACTTCCCTAAAAAAATTATTACAGTTTTAAATGCTCGATTAATTTCTAAATAACTTGATTTGATACATATATAAACTCTCGCCTGAAAGTAAGCAGAAGCCACAGAATGTCACCTGCTACAATCCTTTCATACTCCTTTCACCTCGCCCACGTTCATACATCTGGTCATTCAAGAACGCTGGTTACTTCACCAATAAGGTCAGTGTAGGTCTTCCTAGGGCATCCCCTTCCTGCGTTGCCAAATAGTTTGTCAATTCAGTTAGTAAATAAGTGACGTCACAGGTTAGGTACTATTACCGTACAAAACATGTAGTGAATCCCGTATTGATAGCTCATAAAAAGTTTTTAGATGGATTAGTGATGCCAACTTCCCAATTGGCGAAATCGGGGCGAGGCGCTAATTCAATTTAATTTTATAATTACTTCCCCTATAAAAAGGAAAATTAAAATAATATCGGCATTTTGACATCGATCGATCAATTTGCCTTCTTCGTATGAAAAGAAGCTTTGGCTCTGCAGTGGAGCCATAATAAAATTGTTATCTCTTTTATTCATTTAAATTTTAAAATTAGTACATTTTTAAATATTAATAAAAAAATAAGATCATTAGAAAATATAAAAAAATATATTATTTTTACTATTATCAACCTTTTCAAATTTACGACCGTAATCGCTTCGTTTATTTTAAACCTTATTTACTTAGTTTCTCACAGAGTAACATCTTTATTAGGATAATCCTGGAATTAGTGACGCCAGGGTAAAGCCCCACCCACACATTTACGACCCGCCACCGGAACTGAATGGCAGAATGATTGACTGGGGAATATACTGGCTGTGGAACAGGGGTGATCCCGATTTACTCATCTACGTGATGTCAGTAAATATTGAAAGCCGAAGTGTTTGTTTGTTTTGCGGGATTATTAATTGTTTCTTGTCATTATTAATTTGTTTATTGAATGCTTGCAACACCGCTCACCAGTTTTATTAAGCCAATATTTTAATGGAGTAGTTGATAGACTGTCCAATAATTCCCAGATACAATTTGTTTAGATAAACATTTTATTTTAGCCCTGTATACCAGATTTTTAAATTAACAGTCAATAATTTTAATAATAATTTTTAATAGTAATTTTAATAGTAATTTTTAGTTGTTTTGAAATCAATAAATTAACAAAAAAATCATTAAATCATTTGATTAAATTTGTTTATCAATTCAGTAAGCAATTAAGTGACGTCACAGTTCGATAATGCCATACAAAATCTATTAGGACTCGCGCTTTGACAGTCAATAAAAAGTATATGTCAATTAGTTGGTGGTACTACTACCCAATTAGACCATTTACAGGCACTTTTTATTTGTCATGGAGTCGGTCATTTATGAAGCCTTTTTTTGGTTTTTAGGTTATTTTATTTGTGTATTTAATTACGTGCGAATTAACAAAACAAAAAAAAAAACATATTGCGTATTAATTTAACAACTATAATTCCCAAAATAAACATCATAATAGGTAATAATTGTAATGATGAGTGCCACAATTAAAGTATCAAACCAACCCTAAAATTTCGCTTGGTGGTCTTTTGTACCGTATGAGAAAAAAAAAACCGTAATGCACGGTTGTCACCGCAAATTTCTAATCGCGACGTTCGCAGGGTTACGACACGCGCGTTTATTCGATATGCTCAGTAGGGTCTGTCAGACCCCTCAATTTAGATATCCGAAAGGTTTCAGAAAGCTTTACTTGTATGGACCGTGAAAATTTACTTTAGATACGTTGTCTATTGGAATATCAATTAATTCTGATTGAGTGGTGGGAAATTTAAATCGATGAAATATAATGATTCAGTGAAAACAGTATAAATCAAGTTCTATCCAAAAACATATGTGTTTATTTTTATTAATAAGCTTTTGTATTGCAATGTGCATAATGTACGCTAAATTCTACTAATAGCAGATAACTGATCCTAAATTCAACCCCATACCGCCAATTTTGTGAAAGAAGGCAGTAAAAAATAGTTTTAACAACATAAAAAACAAAAAAAATATATAAATAGGTATGATTTGCAAATGAAGAAGAAATCTGTGTGTGGCAAATGTTAGTTTCATTTTATCACAAAATCTACCGAAATTCATTCATCAAATGCGTCTAAAATACTTGCCCGGTATTGAACCAACAACCTTATGCATGAGATTCTGGCACCTTAACTACTGAGGCATTACTGCACAAACATGGCCGCCACATGGAAAATGTAAATAAACTCCTACAACTAGATAGTTGTACTTGATAGTTAGCCATCATGATTATCACGCCGCTATCAGTTAAAACGTCTAGACTCCACAACGCCTGGATAGAACAAAAAGCGCAAATAGACACAAGCTCTATCGATTTTAACAGGCAAGTATCAATGAAAAACGGTAACGAATCGCGTCATACAAAGCGATCGTAAGGACGATGAGAGCGCTTAATTAAGAGCACAGCGTGTAGCGGCGCGTGGCGGGTTTAGTCACGGCACTAGTACCCATTGTACATATTTAGAGTACTCGGGAGTAATAATGCTGCTCATTTATGTTATAAAAATAACTAGTTTTTGCCCGGTACTTCGTTCGTGTGAGATTTCTAACGGGTCCCTAATTTATTTGATAATATAGCTTATAGGCACTCAGGGATAACAAAGCTTCCTATTAGCAAGAGCGGACTTACTTTTAGGATTAGTGCGTTCAAAGAAACAAATATTGAACTGTTATTGCTCGATAGTAACGTAAAAAATTTAGACTTATTATTTGGCGTAATTTATTTATTTATTGACAGATTGTGGTTCGGCCAGTTATGACAAAATAAAAACATGTTAAAATGTACGTTGTGCTTATTCCTAATTTAAAACGCTGATGGGGCCAAAAATTACCGCAAGCACTGGAATCGTTTGTTAAAATGAATATAAGATATGAATAAATGAATATAGATAAGAAAAAAAATTATTGACGTTTTTTAAGTAATTGTATTAAAATATAGATGCCAAGTCTTGATCTTTACTTTTTGTTCAACCGTTACCACTCGAGGCTTAGAGCATTTACTACAACAGACCAGTTATCTCCGCTCATTACCGATGCAGATAAAGCTATCGCCCTCACCACAATCATTTTACCGCTTTACCGAGCGTAATGAGTACCGCTTTGATGGTAAAGCGGTAACTTTTAATTGCAGCACTCCAGCGCCCTCTGTGGCTATACTTTGAACTTATGCTTCGTCTGACATCGCTACTGGGTTAAATTGTACAGAATTTTTGAAGGGATTGTCTCTTACTCATACATACATGTCGTATGTACTTACAAGACCTTGTGAACTTCTTTAGCTCAGATGAGCGACTTCTTTTTTGTTGATTTGAAGGGTTTATTATGTTATGGGTTTATAATCTTATCTAGAAGTATCAAGTGACGGAGCTGTATGTGTTTGTTTTTTTTAACGAATTTTGCTGTTTAACACTCGTGAATTACCTAATTTGCACCTACCATGTTGTCTCTTCACCACCTTTCTTTTCACCTTCTTTGTACTTTTGTTGTACAAAGTTTAAATATATTAAATAAATATATTTGCCTGATTACAGGTGAAACAAATATATTAAATAATAAGAAAATTGTTGCTATTCCACTAATAATAAGGATATATAATAATTAGTCTAGTGGTCGCAAGCGCGACTGCTGTGCATGAGGTCTTGGGTTCGATTCCCAGGTCGGGCAAAGTGTTATTGGGTTTTTCCATCAGGAATTTCTCAGTAGCAGCCTCGGAGTCTGGATTTGTGCCCGGTTGATGGCAATAGGTTCGCCCCCTATTACATGGGACTAAAACATAATTGGCGAAATGTGGGTGTACTTATAGGTACACCTCTGCCTAACCCTTCGGGGATTACAGGCGTGATGTTATGTTTATGATGTCCACTAATAATTCAATTTTTATATTATATAAACTAATAATTAAATTATGCACTATTTTTTTGTGATTTCAGCAATAGTAAATGACGTCATTATTTATGCGACTATGTAATTAATAGGTAACATTTTAGACGTTAACACGTGCACACCCAAGACGGCAAATTATTAGCAAAAAAATCACGCTACTCAAATAAAATATAACACGGAAAAAAAATCCCCAAAAAATACTTGCGTTGGAGGGTAAAATACTGTATTATATTTACGAAGCGTCAGGTTTAGCACAGACCAAAGAAGGGTTATATATTCTGAAACATAACCGACACTAACAGTAGGTAATTGCTTTTAACACTAGACGCTAGACGCTAACTTACGACAATACAATTGGCTGGCCTATTGAATTGTGGCAAATCTCGTAAGATGTAATCATTACAAAATCTATACATTTATTTCCGTATGTGTGGAATTTCTTACCAATTTCTTCTCCCAAAACTGAATTTTGGAAGCAACTAGATTCAACTCTTTTTTTTAACGACGTGTTAAAAGTGCCTTTAAATGGCCCTACAGAAATAAGTAATTGAACGTTATTAAGTCTATGTTGAGCCTAAAATAATATCTGTCGCAGAGAGGAAAAAAGTAACAACAAACATACCTGAACATTTTGAAGCCCGTAGCGACTCGGACAGGGTAGGGGTAGAGTAGCCTTTACCGATCCCACCTGACAGCTTGTCTGAACCTGTCGCGTCCAAAATTACATAACAATTACCAAACAATAAGGGAACTTACTACAAACAAAAGGGTTTCTATTCGGTACTTGGAGTTGGGTATTAAGAAGCGTTGCTAACAGGGAAGAAAAATCTAAATACATAATTTTTTTAGGTATTTTTTTTATTTACGGATGCATTCAATCAATGTGACTTTTTTAATGCATAAATACTTTCTACGATTATTTTGGACATCACTGCCATCGATGAAGGAAAACCACTGTAAGGAAACTATTGCCATTACTTTGTAATTTCTGTCGTTGGAATTTAAACTTTCGGCGCTGAGCCGAACGTTGAAAATCCAACAGTGTGAAAGGCAGGCCTGGTAGTTCCCCAGTACTTATACAAAATTATGCTCTCTTTTTTAAACTTAGCTGCTATTTATTTAATAAAGCCAAGTAAATCAAGATAGTTTACGTCATTTTAGTTTAAGTCTTATGGTTTAGTAATATCTAGAACATTTTGTAATTTAACCTCTCAAGGCCCGGCTGTCATACCGGTATGACAGAACAATGGATAATTAATCAACTGTGTTTCATTACGTGGGACTTAAGTAATTAATAATACTTAATAAACTTAAATACATCACAAATAGATTTGAAAATTGTGTGACAATACCATGCAACCAATTAGGTAAGTACACAAGTTTCAAGTCCATTTTTGTTAAATATGGGTACAAGGTACAGAACAGTACAGGTACGGTATTGGTATTGCATAATACATAATAACTGCAAAAAAATATGTTGCAAGCCATCTAAAAATCTGAATAATGCACAAAAAAAAACACAAGTTTGCAACGAATCTGATAAATAAAATAAAATACAAAAAAAAAATCCCAGCTCTCCCACGCTAAAAGTCAAACGTATCAAATTGCCGAACACAATATGTTTTGAACAATTTATTTGTTGAAAATAACGCTGGGGCGAGGTCGCGTGGTCACGGTATATCCATAAATCCTAAAAAAAATTGGGGTGGTATCATCATTACTGGTATCTGTCGCACAATTAAGCTCGCATTGTCTCGGCCACGGTTCCCATGAAATGGTAAGCAACATTGACGGGGCTACGAAAACAGCGGGTAAATAAATAGCAGCGATTTACTCGTTACTAGTGTAATCCCTAGTAACGAGTAAATCGCCGCTATTCAAATTTTTAAGTATGTTTAGTGTGTAGTGTTTTATGTTTTTAGTGGTCAAATGTTTTAGTAGGTAAGTTTCTAAAATTCTCAATGTTTTGCAAATTATGATAAAAACATTAAAATTTTTAGGAACCTACTTACTTAAAGATTTGACCTACCTAGCTGATAGAAACTTGTTACCAAACACGGTACTTATATTCAATGCTGTACCTAATGTAGATATTCAATGATTTTTTTTGGGGTATCTGTAAAGTATTATAATCTGTAAACTATAGCAGGTCATGAGTCAAACAAAATCCTATTTACAATCAACTTTTAGCATAACAAAAAAAGTTTTTAGTTAGTAAGTTTAACCCTAAATATGATAAGAAAAAGTGCATAAAACTATTCAATTAACACTATAATCCCGCTCCGCTGTACTCCCCGCTAATTTCAAGCCCTCGGCGTGTTTACGAGATGCGCGGGCGCGCGTCGACCGTGCGCCATCTATTGTCATGAGCGGCAAACTAAAAGCGATGTCACTCTACGTAACGCAAGCCATTATCGCTGATTTATAATATTCGCGCGCGAATGGCCATTGATTGTGTAATAATTGTTTGTTTGGTACGAACTACTTGGGATCACCCCATGGGACTGGGAATTTGGCTTATTGGCTTAATGTGAAGTGTTTGGGTCGCTCGAGAGGGTTAGTGGCTTTACAATATAATTGTCCAATTTGAAACCGTGAATTCAAATAAATATCTATCTGTTACTTTAGTATTGTGTAATTAAGTTGAAAAGTTAAGAAAAAAGTATTCCCCCCTATAAGGCTCCTCCTTCCTTTCTTTTTTTACAAATTGTACGTACTTTAGAATTGTATCATTATACGCGTTGGTTTCTGTTTTGTATCATGAACGTGTGAAATAATATGCTGTTGTGTTTTAAGTTTAAATTACGGTCCTATTGTTACCAAGGGGGTATTTTTATAAGGTTTTATTTAAATAGGTTTCACCCATCCCAAACGAAGTGCCAGTGTGGAGCATCATCACAGGACATGTGTCATCTCCTCAGTTATCCGTCGTGCACTACCACCTGCACCATCCAAGACCTTAATGAGGCCAATGACAGATCTGTACAGGCAGTGGCGTGCGGTCCATAGAGGCATAAAGGCACTGCAGACCCTAGACCTAGTAGATCTAGATCTAGACAAGTTACAGTAATTTCAAAAATAAAAAAAATATTCTGCGTAACAAAACTAATAAAATTATTCAAACTCCTAATGTAAATTAATAGCAACGCGCATCGCATTCATACCGTAATCCGTACCTCGGTACTGTCAAAACTACGACAGGCGTTCGTAACACATCGCCGACAACGCGGAAGGCAGAGAGTGATTCTGCCTACAATTCATTCGAAAATGTACGCATGTAGTGGTACATTTTCGTGTCTGTGCACTGCACACAACGGCGCGGTAACAAAGCCATCTCCTGCGGCAGGTGACCCAATCACGGGCCAGCTCGTATGAATCCGTCGTCTCTATTGGCGAGTATTAGTTCAGTGATATTTCGATTGACAATGATGCAATTTTATTTGATAACGTTTTACTTCCCAAAATTTGAAATTGTTTTTTTTTTCTATAGAGTCCATATTGTTTTCTTTCAAGTGAAGCGCGCTGTTTTATGTTTTTATTTTGATGGTTTTCATAAGATAGGTCGATTTATTGTTAACTTCAATTAGTATATTGAATTGTTTTTAAAATTACTTTCTATTTGTTTATTCAAAATGTTGTTCGATTGTGAGGTTTGTGTTGAAAATGTGTGTTTGTTAAAGGTTATAAATGGTAAATTTTCTCAATTAACGTTTAATGAAAAGGTTCAAATTGTATCAAAAGGGAGATGTGTACCTGAGTTACAAGAATTGACCCAGCAAAGAGGTAATGTAACTCGTAAGTTTCATAGTAAAAATTATGAGACATACAACTGGCTGTGTGTTGTTCCGATCGGAAGCTATTGCGACTATTATAAAAAGTAACATTATTTCATTAAACTTTCCCTAAATAAAGCACCATTTTTTTTTGTCGTATTTTATAAACAAGTACCTAGTTTGAGCGGCCATTAGTCGTTTGTTTGTTTTGATTTGGTCGTGAGCTTTGTTATCAGATATTTAAGATTTAACGATGTTATTAGTGTGAAAAAATGGATAATATTCACTGTAAAAGTTGTTCATGTGTTGTGTGTGAAATAAAAAATATGCGTTTTTAAAACTATCGGTGACAAAAAGACGTGATCGTGAAAGGTCAATGACACCGGATTTTATTTAATTTGACTGCTATTATTTAATTTGCGAATTAATATGAAACATCAAAACATATAGGTATCCGTAAAATATGTCTACAAAATCAGTCAATCTAGGCTAGGTGGCAATTAGGTACATCATTATTTAAATCGACAAGACGACGAACCAAAACCATGATAGGTACATGTTTGGTAAGATACCTACCTAGCTTAAATAGCTTTTAACTGTTTTGCCTACCCTGTCTAAAAACTCTGTGCACGCCACTGTGTACAGGTTATTCAATATTGGTCGGACGAAATCTAAGTCAATTGATACAAGAAGAAGCATTCTTCTTCTGGTAAAGAAGCAGAAAGATAATTATTGTTGTCTGTAAACTAAATAGCTTGTTCGACCGTACCTAGACTTTCAACATGGTGATAAGATCACGTCCTTAAGAAATTTCGCTGTACTGACTCCGGCTTTAAAGCAAGTTTAGAGAACAAACCTCAATTTAAAGCCAAAACAAGCCAATTCACAATCTCCACTCCTTTTAACCAATTAACACAGGCGTCTAAACCTACATGCTGAAATTCAAAATCGATATTTTCAATTAATATGTATTATGAAATTACATAACGTAATATCACGCCCGTAATCCCCGATGGGTTAGGCCGAGGTGTACCCATTAGTACATCCACATTTCGCCAGTTATGTTTAAGTATCATGTAATAGGGGGTGAGCCGATTGCAGACTCCGAGGCTGCTACTAAGATATTTCTGATGAAAAACCAAATACTACTTTGTCTTGACCTAGAAATCGAACCCAGGACCTCATGCAATTTTTGTTTTTGAATTATTCAATGAGGTTTTATTGTTTTGTGTGTTTTTGTCTTTTTTTTTGAGAAACAAATATGTTTAACTAAAAAATATTGATCGAAACTAGGCACACACTAAAACATCCATCAAAATCTCAGTATCATTACAACAAACATCCATAAGTCAGATTATAATAATACAATAAGGTTTACTAATTAAAAAGCAAACTATTTGGGGCCGGGGGACTATTAAACATAATATAGTCGGTGTAGACAGCAGGGCGCCCCATGATGAGTCACTTTTACAATCGTTACACCGTATTATGATACTTACTCGTAGATTATCTGTGTTATACTAAGTGCCCACTGTTGGAGTAAACGACCATGTTATTTTGAATTTAATATTTTAATGAGCAGCTAGTTCTGTTTTTATACACTGCAACCTGTGTTGTGGTATCCAGTGGTTAAGACGCCGCTGTTTATGCACGAGGTTGTAGGTTTCCAAACGGGCACAAGCAAGTACCAATGTGACTTTTTCTAATTCATATTATGCATTTTCTTTTCTGTCTATTTCCAAACGTCTTTTATAATGCGCATTCGACCCTAATCTCTTCAAAGTTAGTGTGAACAGGCTACTTCTCGGTAAGCTCACTCTGTCGTAGACTTTGTCTTTGTCACCTCTGTCCTAGACTAGAGTCAAGAGCAAAGCCATCCTATAAAAAAAGATGTGCTATCGAGGCTAAAATCGGTTTGGAGAATATAACATAACATCACGCCTGTAATCCCCGAAGAGTTAGGCAGAGGTGTATCTACCCATTAGTACACGCACATTTCGCCAGTAAATTAATTTTAATTGTCTTTTATTGTTGTATTATTTTATTATCATATTTTTATTTGGGGAATTTAACATAACATCACGCCTGTAATCCCCGAAGGGTTAGGCAGAGGTGTAAGTACCCATTAAAGTACACCTACATTTTGCCAGTTATGTTTTTAGTCCCATGTAATAGGGGGCGAGCCTATTGCCATCAACCGGGCACAAATCCAGACTCCGAGGCTGCTACTGAGAAATTCCTGATGGAAAATCCCAATAACACTTTGCCCGACCTGGGAATCGAACCCAAGACCTCATGCACAGCAGTCGCGCTTGCGACCACTAGACCAACGAGGCAGTCATTTATTTATATCGAATTTTTTACTTTTTATTTTATTTTACGTAGATACATTCTTGCAGTCCTTTGTAAAACTGACTACTGAAATACCGAAACTGCCACTAACTCTGACCGTCCGAATGACGCGTTTGGCGTCAGCCTAAACGGTGTTCATAATCTACTCTCTACTCGCACCTACCCCCGTCCGTAATGAATATAAATCGAAAAACAACAACCCTAGCCCTTTGGCAATGTACATTAAAAAAAAAATCAATAAACTCGTATCAGACCAGTTGGAGCATGATTTATTGATATATATTTTATCGCGATACGATCTAAAGTGTGGCCTCATAATTGATGACATTTGTACCAAACTGATCCCGGGGTACGATAGCCATGTAAAATACTAGCAACTGGTATTCGGGGCGTACTGCAATCATTTTCGTGTTAACAACTCTTTACGCGATCGTTGGAGGGTTACTTTTAATACATTTCTCTTAATGACTAAGATTAAGCGGTGGTGGCGCGTGGATTTTTGCACTTATTTGAATATTATGTAAATAGCAGCCCATTGCTTAGTATTTTTGGCTCGCCTCGTGTGTTTATCAAAGCCGCTTGGTAATGGATGTTGTTGCAAGCCGTTTAACACACCAACTTTGTCTTGAATGTGAAATTTCATCAAAAAGTAATTTGTTTTGAAAATATTTTGTTCGGTTTAGTGAATGTGATTTTCTATTTTGAATTTGTAGTGAATTCAATAGGTGTCTGGCATTGTAGTAGCATATTGAGTCTACAGAAATATAATTTAAAATCACTGATTTAACAACACGAAGAATAACAAAATTCGATGAACGATTACGATTCGATCGACACAAAGACGTGGTCATATTTTATAACCAAACAAGAACACAATTCAAATACCTATGAGAAACAAAAACCAACGATACTGAAATTAAAAACCATCGCACCGAAATAGTATCTACCCAAAATGCAAGAGTTGCCAGTTAACGAAGGCGGAAAGACCCGATCTCGTCCCGCGGCGCACTCAAGACAATGGCCGCTCGCTTCGAATTTACATTTTTTTATGAATTGCGGTCTATTTTTTTTTAATGGCAACAACTTTATTGTCTTTTTCGAGAGCAGCGCTTTTGTCACTGTGCTTTTGTGGCGACCTCTGACGGGCACAAAGCATTTTTGTAACAATTGAAATATGTTTGTGGCATAGATCTAGAAAGGTTCCTTTTTGTTTTTCAATGGATTTTTGCTTGAGTTCACTACAGCAGGGACATAGTTTTTCATGAAATGAAGTACCTAATGATAATAATTACAGTTGTGAACAGCGTGGGCAGATATGGAAAATATAATATGCTATTATAATAAAGCTGAAAAGATTAAACCATTTAAAAAAATGTTTTTGTAATCAGTCAGATTCATAAGGAATAGTCTGGAAAAGCACCGTGAAATAATATATCGACTTTGATGTGGACGAAGCTAGTGTATTACTACCTACCTAGATAGGTGGTTGAAAATATTGCCAAACTGAAAGAATGAAATCCTCATAAAAGAAAGAATGAAATAAATCCATGAATCCAATATTGGATTCCAGTGTTACACTCGAGCAATATACTTAAGTACACAATCCAGCCTAGCGTCCAGTATTTACATAGCGCCTAAAGCAAATTGCGATCCAGTGAAGGATTATTGGATGTAGACTCCGCTGAATTCTATACCAATGTAGATAAATCAGACTTTACGCATAAATAAAAGAATGGTAATTTAGAAAAATAATAATATCTATAAAAAAAATAATGGTTTGAAAAAAACCATTTTCGACCGCGCCGAAATTCTTGTAACAAAGGACAATGCACGAAAAATGCACCAGAATTATCATCTTACCCTCGTTAAGCGAAAAAAAGCGAGTAACATCCACAATAATGAACGGTAGGATAATAAAAATTTATTTTTGCCACTATTTACTCGAGCGCGCGATGATCGCGGGGCGTTAAGGGGCGGGCGCGTCTCTATAGCAACCATGGGGATAAAATCCCGTACGCCCCTCTCCCTTGATTGTTATCTGAAGATGCCTCCCCACCAAGCCTCTTCTACCTACATCAAAGTAATCTAAAAGGGTTTAGTTTACACGCGAAATGTGATCGTGCTTTGTTATCATAAGGGTGAGTTTACGCTGTCGCAGCGGACAATCGATATTCAGCCGTGTCTACCGTTCGCGTTATCATCGTGAGGTTAAGGCATATGACAATAGACCTTAAATTCTGATATGAATGTAAAATGGATGGCGTAAAAGTTTACGTTTTGGTAGTGAATTTTATCAATTTGATGTAGTGCAGTTTACTGAGGGACATGAGGGTGATGTTAGTCGACTGCGGCCGAAACGAAGAACGACTTTACGGGGTGTAGCTAGATATATCGCATACCCACTAACTAAACATACTGCCCATCAAACTAAATAACATTGATCGGAAATTATTGCTGGGAAAGTGGGAAAAGACTTTTGTTTTGGTGTAAAAAGTGTTTGTGTATCACTTTTATTGTACGCACGCAAAACATTTTGATTACGGGTGCTTGTAACAACGCAGAGTTCATGCGATATTTAAAGCACGTTTAAAGCTTAGACTTCTCATTTAAAACTTGTTAAAGAAAATTGAACCTTCAATACTTCCGTAAGTAGAACATTCCCAGAACAAAAAAAACATAACAATGATGAGAATTAATGTTCGGCTTATTTGTCTTGATAAACCCTTTATTTTTGCTTAGGTAGTTAATGCCTATAACTTACTGGTTCATTTTGTATTACAGTTAACTGTTGTATCCATAATATAGTGCAGCTATAATACTAATACAATAAACTGTGTCGACAGATTTTGCATTTGTGCATAGAGAAATGTAGAAAAGCGTTCTTCATCCAAAGCGTATAGATAGATATAATATTTAGGTCAACTTTGTTAATAGTAAAGAATATCTAGGCTTGTTGTTAATTTTCTGTCAAATAACTTAATTTACTTCAAAATTATATGTAACTCAATGCTTAATAATACTACGAACTTAGCTATCAGTGCATTATCCTATCAAAATTTCATTAAGTTTACTTATTGAGCAAAATATGTTCAGACTATTTTGTTAGGTAACATCCTGTTATTCGTTTCTGCGCTGTCAAGAATATTCTCTTTAAGATAATCAAATGAAAATTGCTTAGTTACTTACCAATAGTTTTACTTTTGTCCATCGCCCCGAGCATAGAGTCATCGGTCCTCGCCGTTCTTCCGAATCCTAGCGTGGAGCTGGTAGCATCCTGCCCCAGCTGGCCACCATAGAAGTCACCGAATGCCGTCGCTGTACCCAGGAGACCTGACCTGTCTTGTAAGGCCGCTTTGGCCTTCTCCACACTCTGCTTTAGTTGCTCGAAAGTGGACTGGTGGAGTCGGTACGGAGGCCATTCTGCGGCAGGCCATGGTTCCTCCTTTAAAGCGCTTCTCTTTAATTCTAAGGCTCCTGCGTAGGAGCAACTGCTTTCGTACATTGCAGCTTTGAGGCCAGCGCGAAGTGCAGATGCACACTTTAGACTACGAAGATCAACCCTGGGAACAAACACACTTCGATATAGAAAAAAATCTGATTCTTCAAACAAGTTAACTGACACGGTATGGGTCACTTCAATGAGGTAAAAAGCAAAACTTGATACTCATATATCATCATTTTGTTGGTGCATCTTGTGTCAAAATATGGTATAGTAGAAAGAGACAGCATATCTTGCAAAATGATGAAGGAATATACGGACATTTATTCTCTATTATCGTTTTATGGTATGAATTCTCAAATATTCTTAGTGTTCACATTCGTTACAGCAGAAACTCTTATGCAGAAATTTTTAGGTTCAGACTAGACGTTACAAGCTGTGCGCTTATATTTGCCTTGTTACATTTTGTACCGTGAAATGAACTAAAAAATTTCAACTCTCCAACAATCAAAGAAGAAGAATTAGAAGAATTTTTGAAATAATTGACTTGGCCATAGGTGGCAAATAAATTATATCAATGCATTCAGCTGATTAAAGTAAGTTTAGAATAATAATAGGCTGGTACTATTATTATTATATTATAATTTATAGATCTATACTTAATTTATTAGGCATAAAACTGTACAGTTTGTTTATTTAAACGCGCTAATCTTCGAAACACCTGGTCAATTCCAAAGATTGTATCGCTAGTAGAAAGAGCTTACGTTGTCCTCGAGTGCTTAATAGACTATAATTCTTTTTAAAACAGGGATCAGAAAATTCACGCCAGACGAACTCGCGGAAAAGGCTAGTATGTAACCAGAAGTGACTTAACTGTCATATAGGAAGCTATAAAGCAATGAATGTAGGTAGTGATTATTTAATCTGTGCATCTATTAATACAGACAGATTAAATAATGACTCCTTGATTGATAAGTTCACATGCAGCTAAGGGACCTTGCACATGAGGGGTCCAAGAGCACGGTTCAATGAAGTTCAAGGAAAATTGGAATACAAAAGGCACCATTTGTCCACTTTACAATGATTGGCAGTAATGTGTGTAGGTATGAACAACTGGAATTAAAAAGTAAAAGGTCACTCACTCATTCATCATGAAATATTGAAAACCGCTTGACGTATGAAGAAGAAATTTGGCAGGGAGGTAGTTTATAGTTAGTAGACGTCCGCTAAGAAAGAATTTTCTAAAATTAACCGCCTAAGAGGATGAAATGGGGGTCCACAGTTTGTATGGAGAAACAAAATTAGGTTGCCAGTAACCAACCAACGAGGGGGATAATGGGGGCAAGACCTTGTTTTTTTTACATACAACTTTTTAACAATGACAATATTATTGCAAAAAAACAGCAAAATTATAATAATATCAAGTGTTACGTAAGAACTCAAATGCTTTTGGGGGGGTTGGAACCCCTTAGACCTTCTGGATCCGCCACTGGCCGAACGAATAGTTGTTAGAACAATAGGTTCTATTACCTACAGATATTTGTGCCGGGTCAAGTTGTTTGTGTATGTGATTTTAATCAATACAATAAAGCTGAAGAATTGTTTGTTTGGCTTTTTGTTTGTCGAATCTCTACCAAACGGATTGGAAAAAAATGGTTTGATCCAGATTCATGAGGAGTAGTATATAATAGGCTATATAACATCACGCTACAACCCTTTGCGCCAGAGCATCAGTAGCTAAAGACGTCACTAAACACTTGTTGGTTTGTGCATAAAACCACGCGGGCCCAAGTCTAGTATGTTTACAAACGCAATGGTACAGGAGAAATTGCTAGTGAGTGGCAATGATTTAAAGAAAGAATAAACCTGGATGAGGCTGGCACTGGAGCTTGGAGTCACAGCACAAACAAAGAGAGGTGTTTACCCAACAGTGGGTGACGATGGACTGTGGAAAATGATGAGCATCGTTCCACCTGCGTCACTCAGATAATGGTGTTCGCGCAGACTGATTGCCATCATGCGAACTCTTATTAAACTCAGTTCTCGAAATAAAAACTTAATCAATATTCGTTAAAGAGATCGAAGTGTATAAAATGATTCATTTAAGTTACTTACTTATATTTCGGAGTAAGCATCAAACATTTCAAATGATTAAATTCTAATTATTTAAAGATATAATAAACTCTTAGCTGTTAACTGAATCTCTGAAAAATGCTGTGTGTTATTTAAATATTGCTATGAAAAATTATCAGTGTTAATAAAAACTACTCGCCGAGAGTACTAAAGTTATAGTTTAAGAATAACTTATAGTTCAAATTCAAATCATTTAGATGTAAGTACAGTCACGAGCTAAAACATGTATACCTACACTTAGCTACATTACGAAGCTATTGACTTCGAATATATTGATTGAAATGTCTTGTTTTTAGGAATATAGTATTTTGAACTCAATACTACCATGGAATAGGTTTTATATCAAAGTTACAGCCCAGATTCACCAAAAAAAACTTTGCTATATTCCATACGTCATAAGATGGTGCGGATGACACATGTCAGTAATTCAACTATGGATGTCAAAATCGCTTATTTATGTCAGTTGCATTATTTAATTTACTAGGTCTTTACTTACTTATTACTGATTCCGTATTTTAAGACTATGATATTAGTGTGCAGTTAAAATATTCAATCATGATTGTAAATTCCCGTTACATTAATTAGTGAAAAGCAACAGTTTAACAAATGTCACCGGCACTATCCTAGAGTGTGAGGAATATAAGTGGATACTTGTTTTTGCTCGTGAGTAGTAGTGAGTAGTACTAATGAGTTTGTAATGAGTTTGTTTGTTTGTTTGTGTTTTTACCCTCACCTCATATCGGATATTCTTTTCCTTTTTATTCGCTTTTTGTCTTTCCCGTCTTTTTCCGTCGTGATAGCTGTATTGTGGTATCACATGTCAGTGATACCACTCGTGTCTAACAAAATCAGTCCTCAGACTAGCACAAGTTTTCAACTGATGAGTATTTTCTCGTTCACTGACCCCCACCACTAGTGTTCTTATAAAAATACATTTTCGAAAAAAAATAAGTTCGATTCGCACTGGCCGAATTATTTTAAAAATAGAATTCTCGCACAATAAATTGAACGAAGTTATTTTTTTTTAGCGCTTCGTTGATGCAATCGATTCATAGATTTTACCGATCACATTTCTCGATTTTGATTTATCGATACCGCGGTGAGAGTGACAGGACGGTCGATCGCGAACTGTTCGTCGCCTGCGCACTCCGCTGATGCCAATTGAATGCATCCGGCTTCAAGGAAATATGTGCTACAATCAATTTAAATGTACCACTCGATTTGACCACGGTCGTGAAATTATGGTGTAAACGCGTTTTAGTTAGTATTGTTTTATTTTTGTATCATGTGGTTTTGTTTTAGGATTTGTTCCCTTTCTCTAGGTTTTATGTATTAACAGGTGACAAATGAAGAATATAAGAAACAATAGCTATTTTCCGTGTGTCCAGGGTTTTATTTTTTCTATGTTGGCACTAATTAGTGTACTGTAATTACTGTTCTTTGTAATTACCTACCTAGGTAGGTACAGGTCAAGCTGATACATCCCCTAAATCCCCTTCAAACCATCATTGTAGGTACATGCTTGACTGCTGACTCCTAATTCATCTGTGTATCTACAATAAATTCGCCTACTATCATGTAAAAGCATAAGCGGCACACGTATCAACACGAACCGGTATACCTATACACAAAAAGAACATCAACTAGATGTAATGGACCGTACTCACATTCTGCTTATCCCGACCAGCAGTCAAATGAACATGTAAAACAGACGCGCGCATGTGGGCGCGAGGACCGGCGCGCGCGCCACTTAGCTGCAGGAAGTCTATACATTACCTTATTATATCCCGTAAAAGTGTCATCCGCTTGTCGGCCAAACAGGTGGCGGCCTTTATAAGAGACAATTGATCTATATAAAATACACTGTGTGTATATAACAAAAAAACTGTTTGTATATTTTAGGTTAAAAAAGTAAATAAAAAATGGCTGCTTAAAAAATGAACGTCAATTATTATTATAAAGAAAAAAAGGTAAGCAAGTACTCTCGAGTTTCAGTACTGTAGTCTAGACTTTAACCAATTATAATTAAGATCAGTTTTTCAATAATGGGTCCCGTTAGTTTTAAATTAAAGTAATTTTTTATTGTTCAAATTCCACCATTTTGATTTTTTTACGAATTCTAAGTATACCTACATGTAGGTATGTTACACTTGTGTCATCAAGACGAATCTAATGACGTATCATTTAGCAAAATCGGTTGAGCTGTTAAGTGTAGTTACGAGCGGACATAGCAACGGACAAACATACATACAAGTCAAATACATAACACTAATTTTGGGCTTCGTCATAGTGAGGTAAAAAAAGGAGATTGGTCTATTATAAACGTATCGGTCTTAAAATATTACTTTGCCTTTTCTAAGTAAGTATAATTGCAATAACTATTCTACATGAGAATATAACAGACAAACAATAACCACCAAGAAAATTTTAATTAGTTAATTGAGTTACCTATTAGTTAATTGAGTTATTTATTAGTTAATAACTCGTGGTCAAAGGTTCTTTCGTCATGCAATGACAAATTGACAACGCAATACCTATTGTCAACTGCTGTCAAACAGCTGGTTAACGGCAAATGTGGCTGTAGCTAAGGCGATTATCACAGCGCGCCGCGCACCGCTGCGAAAGGCGGTGGTGATAAAGCGGATTGCATCGCTCGACCGCGCGGTCGGGCGCGGTGTCTTGTGATTTCTTAGAGGCCAATGGGACATGAGATCCGCTTCACCACCAACCGCGGCGGTGCGCTGTGCGATGTGTTAATCGCCTAATCAGTACTGTGAGATACAAATCCTGACTGTTGATCAATACTAATAAATTAAACCTGAAGAGATTTCTTGTTTATCTCTGGAACTGCCAGTTGGATTGCAAAATATCTTTTAGTATAAGATAGCTTGATTCATGAGGAATAGTATAAGCCATCACGCTATGACCTACGAGAGCGGAGCAATCCCCAAAGACGCAACTTAACACAGTAGAAAAACACGTACCTACAAAGTCGCCGGGAGCAGTTAGTAGCTAATGTACTCAGAGAAGAAACCAAAAAAGGACCAAAGGACCACCTTTAAAAGGTACATAGTTATCCAATTTTCTCATAGTGCCGTAATTGCAGCTGGTACTGGAATATGTTAGTACAACAATTTAGAGCGAGGCCTAGAATTGCCTCTTGATTAGAGAGCCACTTGGAACACATCCAGACGACACGCTTGTGTCACTCATCGTCTAGCTAAGCGTTAAAATGGCAACGCTTGGTGCTGCCCATGACATCTTTTGCGTCACTACAAACCAAGTACTTGCTCGGCCGCCAAACAACAAGAACTATCGGAAATTGTTAAGATAGCAAATGGGTTAATTTGAAAAAATCTCCGTCCTCCTATTGTCCCACTGCAAGAAAAAGATTTCTTCACATACAGACAAAGCACGAGCATTGATCACCACGTATGCTCAAGGCGGATTGGGGATTTTAGACTTGTTCATATAAATCCACTTCAGACACATCCAGCTTCTTCACGATGTATTTTTTCATCGATGTCTAAGTTAATTGAAAAAAAAAAAAAAAAACATTTCAACTAAAAAAGTTACATTAGTACTGATGATAGATGTTCAAATGTGCTGAAATTTTGGGTAAATGTGCAATTTGCATGACAATATAATATAATGGTATCATAGAGCTGATCAGATGTTGGAGTTATAGGAACTTAATCAAGTCTTACAAGATATAGACCCACCCGAGAAAGTAATTCTGTATTTCTGATCGTACGCCTTTACGCCGGAGCCGTTTTTTGATCAAATTTCATTCGTGCGTGATATTCGAGTGCGGTACAACCAACATTATCGCGAATGAAGTCGCGAGCAGAAGCTAGTTTAAAAAAGATTTTTCAATAACTTGCGTCTATCAGACTGTAGACAATACCACCTTTGCTTGCCCTAGTTCGTCTTTGCAAAAAGACAGTTGAGTATACTCCAACAAAGTCTTAGACATCAAAACAATGCTTACATTGTTCATCCTATCTAACATGGTTATAATAAAAAGGAACAGCTTTATTTTAATATAAGCGCTGATGGCCTATTTTACTAGTTAACATAGTAACATTCATAAACTCATGCTGCTTTCCATGGGGGGTATGCAGAAACCACAGAACGCCACCTTCTACGATCCTTACATAGGTACTTCTTTCGCCTCGTCCACGTTCATACATCTCGTCATGCAAGCACGCCGATTACGAGTGCTACGCACATGACCTTTCTAAGGAACCTCACCAATAGGGTCAGTGTAAGTTTTTCTAGGGCGTCCAAACACTGCGTTGCCACTCACATCTACGTTCAAAATCTAGTCGCAATCTCATCTCAGTGACAATAAAATAATGTAAATTCAGTGCAATTTTTATAGATCGAGACAGATTTGATTGAAATCGTTCTAAAAGTTAGTCTAAATAAGGCGGCCTTCCTTATTTTACTTATGGCTGGTGACTATGCACATGCATACGCATGCTTGGCACGTGATAAATTATTGAATAATTTGTCAGAATTATCCATCCTTAAACATTTGTTAAACGTATTTCTTGAAAGTAGCGTAGTAATTTAGGTTGGGTAATGATAATAATGCCTATTACTGCCCCACTGCAGGGCAAAAGCCTCTTCTCACACAGAGCAAGCACGAGCATTGAACACCGTGCTTGCTTATGGTGGATCGGCGATTTTTTACTTATATTAGGAATTTTAAGTCCCGGGGGCCTACCACCATCTCTTATAACGTTAAATTTTCAACGCTCTGCTCAACGCCGAGGGTTGAAAATGCAACAACGGCAATTACAAAGTAACGTTAAAATAATATTGTTTTAATAGATGTCGGTTAGCGCCCAGGTCGGTGGCAGTAAGGCGATGTCCAAGATAAAATGAATATAAACCAATGATGAATTATAGAAGTCACATTGGCATTTTACATTGCCTGTTACGGTTGCGAACCCAGAGCCTGGTGCATGAAAGCCATCACGACACTCACATTTCATAATCCTAACTAATATAAAAAATGCGAAAGTAAGTTTGTTTGTTTGTTTGTTACCATTTTACGCCTTAGCCACTGAACCGATCATCCTAAAATTTTGGATATACGTTGCTAGGTGTACAGGGACGAACATAGGGTACTTTGAATCCCGAGAAAAAGTACTGTTTCCAAGGGAAATCACAATAACGTTCTTATGATCATAGATGGCGCCACCTGTCGTTTCGAATTGAAATGACATGGGTAATTTTTTCCACGACTTCGTCTGTGTCCGCAATAACAGAAATTTACGCGGACGAAGTCGCGGGCACAAGCTAGAGAGATAATAAATACAATTATGACTTGTGCTAATAAAGTCATGACTAAAAGTCTTTTAGCCACAACTTTTTAGCACAAGTTAGGTGCCTACTGAACTAACAAACATAGGGATTTTCCCCCCTAACCCAACAAGACCATCGGCTACTTATCACGGGCCTAATCGACCGAGAAATCGGCCCAAACTTCGCATTCAATACAGTGCCTCATCTATTTTTGTAGGCATTCGAACTAAAACACGTCATCCCCTTCGAATCTGTTTGTACTAGAAAACAAGTAATGTATTGATTTTGAAAGGGCTGGGCCGTTGCTGTCTACATAGATATGTATAGTACAGTTAGGAGCATAAACATGTGTATACTCGTAGCAAAATTCAAAAGAGTATGGCCAAAAAGTAGAAATACTGTAATTTTGATACTATAACGTTTTGATCAGTACTTTAGTTCTACACTGTTGTTAAGTGTTTCAATTGTGTGGGGTGTAAAAAGACATATATAGCCGTTAACTACGCAATCTGTTCATCAAACTATAAAATGTTGAGGAAAATGATGGCTGGGTTACGACTTAAATTTTTGGTATGAAAAATTATTGTTTATAGCAGCGTAAACTACCTCCCTGCCAAACATCTTTATATGTCAAGCGGTTTTTGATATTTCATGATGAGTGAGTGAGTGAGTGAGTGACCTTTCGCTTTTATATCAGCGCCCAATATTAAATAAGCAACATATTGTACTTACGATTGCATTTAACAGTACGGAGCCCGCAGGGGTGAAAAAAAATGTAAAGAAATGTTTAATCTTTGACCTTCAACATCCTCGTAACCTGAAGCTTTACAGGTATGGTCATCATCTGCCTAGCCTTTTCCCAACTATGTTGGGGTCGGCTTCCAGTCTAACCGGATGCAGCTGACTACCAGTATTTTACATGTTGTGATCTTCGGTTGTCGAATTTACATACATGCGAAGTTTGAAGACGGGATATCACTAAATTAGAAACACTTGAAAAGAGATAAACTTAAAATCACAAACCAACATAATCTAAATCTTCCTCACCCCACATGTAGTAGGTACAGTCAGAAGCAATAATTAATTCTCATGTGATTTATGCGAATATTATGCGAGCATATACATGTACAGTCGGCCCCAACTCCAAGTGTCTACCGCGCGTTAGATTTATGCATCTATGGTAATACATGCTGATGTAACAGGAACATTTGCGTTTCTAAATAAAAAACGGTACCACGTTATCTTTGCTGAGTGGATTTTAAAATTTTCTTCGTTTTTAGGTGCATTTTTTATTTTTGTGATTTATTTGCTTACTTGCATATTAATTAGTGTTGGTGTCTGTTGGTTTATGACTGTGTTTTATTGTAAAGTGTAGATGAATATTCTGAGTTAGTTCGTGATAATAAAAAGCAGTTTTGTTCTTGTTTTCTACCAGTAACATTACCTTTTAAAGTAGTCTTGTTAAGGTTATTGTAATTATTATTACTTACCTACGTACTGTAGAAAAAATTAAGAAAAACTTATCTAGATTCTTTCCAAAGTTTATCTTAGACATTACTGACATCATTCCGTGCTTCGGAAAGCACGTTAAACTGTTGGACCCGGCTGTCATACGTAGATCTTTGACAGTCGTTACAAGCCGTTAGAAGCTAAAAAAGTCCATCGCTTCATGTAAAATACTGGTGTTCAGCTTCATCCGTTTAGACTGGGAGCCGACCCGAACATAGTTGGGAAAAGGCTAGGCAGATGATGATATTTAGATAATACAAGCAAAAATAGAATAATCTACAGAACTGTACGTACTGATGATTCTAAAAATTTGTAGTTTGTTTACAAACAATTTTTAATGAAGAACACAGTAATAGCCGATGATAACGTTTGAACCATTATGTTGGATATGGGTTTTTAGTCTGAACAGCCCAAATCAAATGGTCCACGAGCCATCATAAACAAAAATAGTCTACGTTCCAAAGGGCCAGTGATAAAAAATGTAAACAAATTCAATGTAATTAGAGCCGTTCAGACTAAATACCCTTGGATTGTTGTCTAGAGTTTACATGAAAAAATGCAATTATTACTCTTTGCAAGACTTTAAATCCATAATTGCAAAATGATGAACTGTTTTAAAATTTTCTTTTTTTAATCATAAATGTTATTTTTTGCTTGCGGTTCCACAATGCTTCATTTAATACCTGTAGGCTTACTCTTGAACAAAATCGAGAATGAGATTGGAATCGACGTTACTGTACATCCGATCCAGTTTCAATTCCAATAAATATAAGAAGACATTTATTTATAGAATTTATACGAGTTATTTAATATTCTAAAATTTGGTAATTTACGTTTTCATTTTTATGGCAACCTCATGTCAATCGCTGTAGTCAAACATGCAGTCGATTCCAATCTCATTCTCGATTTTGTTCAAGAGGAAGCCTACTGATCTTATTAATAACGACGTTATTTATAAGGAACAGGACTGGCTTACTCTATAGATGAGATGACAGCTCACATCAAGCTAACTTCACTGAGGAAGATGAAAAACAAGTTAAATGTATCATTATTGATATTTTTTGTTTTTATTTTTTTAGATACCTAGTTTGATCATAAGCACTCCTAAAGCTTACAAGTAAACTAACAAAATAATTCTTTATCATATTACAAAGTCAAAAATTGACAAATTATTTATTCGAATTGAAATATCAAAATTTACAAGATTCTTTTTTAATCTAATTATGAAAGTAAGTTTTGAAGGGTCGAAATGTGATAAGCTTAAGCAAAAATTGTATGTGAAGACGATGTATTCTGTTTAATATAGCCAGTAATTATTACCTACACAAAAGTAGCGCAATCCACAGCAAATTGACCATTCTCCTTTAAAATAAAACCATAAAACGCAAATATTTATTTATTTATTTAAACTTTATGCACATGTAAAAAAATACACTGTACAAAGGCGGACTTAATGCCTTGGGCATTTTCTACCAGTCTACCTTAGGGTGATGCAGAGACAAAACAAATAACAGGTGCGATTCGGTTACCCGGTTTGTGAACATTTTGTGACATAACTTGAACTAGCAGCCGTCCGTCCTGCGGTGGCGGCAAAATTGATTATAATATCTCACGAGAACCATACATCTTATAGCCGTGTGTGAGTTGTCCCAAGATATTTATTATAATTATTATTATCTTGCCGGAATAAATAGCCTATATTCTATTCCAAACTAAAATCTATCTCTATGCCTTTCATCAAAATCCGTTCAGCTGTTCTTGAGTTATTGAGTAACAAACTGACATATTTTGCTTGTCTGACTCAAAAGAAAATAATAATGAGTCAATTTAAATATGATAAAGTTTGTAGTATTTTTTTCCGTCATTCTCAGCTAAACTGTGCACACCGACTTTCAACGGTTGCATCGCGTGCCATTCATTTTCTATTCATTCTGCTTCCAGGGTGTGTGCCAAACCGACATTTACTGGGAGTAACACTGTTACTGGCATGCTAATAACATGTTGAACTTATTTGTTGCACACAACAAGTGCATGTTTCAGTAAAAATGTTTTTGTTTACAGCATTGTCTTTTTGCAACCAACACATTTTTTGAAGTGAAATCTTATTTAGCCGCATTTAGCGGTTTTTGTTAGGGTTAAATGTGGGTAGCGTCACCGACATGACTATGTAAATTGGTCACCGACATGATTATGTAACTGCGTCACCGGCATGCTAATGGCGTCAAGTTTTTAGTTCTGTCGACAATCACCATGACGGCTTAAAGTTTAGTTATTATGTTATTTTTTTACAGGTATATTTTATAATGGGCTGATTATTTATAACTACCTACATCGTCAGGCTTTTTCATGGCTGAAATTTAGAGGATAGTTAGAGGAATAATATGTCGTTTATTAAGAAGATATGCTTACTTGCTTGTCTGCTTGATTCTATATTAGGCCTAGGTGTCAGATATAGTACGGTACCTTAGTCACTTACGTTAAAGTCAGACGGCTAGTTTTTATGTTATTACTAACTGCTGTCCGCGGTTACACCTGTATTATGTTTTTTTTACTGCTCTGCTCTTGTAGGTCGTAGCGTGATGTTAAATAATATAGCCTTTATGAATCTAGCTAGCATATACATTTTTTTTATTCGACTGGTAGTGCGTTTGAATAGACAAAAAAACTATTCAGCTTTATCATATTATTAGTTTCATCATCATCGTCAGCCGTAGGACGTTCACTGCTGAACATAGGCCTCCCCTAATAGATTTAGAATAGGACCGGTTGGCAGTGGCTTTGTGTAGATATTGTATTTTACAGGTTATGGTTAAAAAACTATTATTTGTTATTTTCATACACTTTAAATGGTTCCTAACTTAAGCCAGCAGTTTTAAAGTTCCTATCCTACTACTGTATATTTAGGCAGGTAGGTAATTCTCCACTCAATAATAGGAAATAATCCATTTCCAACACAAAATGTTATATACAAATTTTGGCTTTACTTTCAGTTCGCCTAAGTATTTAAGACTAGCTGTTGCCCACGACTGCGTCCGCGTGGAACTTGTTTATATCGTACTTGCATACAATCTTCCAACCCCGTTTTCACCGCTTTAGGGGGTGTTTACCGGGATAAAAACTATGTTGTATGTCCTTCCTCGGTTCTTAAACTATCTCTATACGAAATTTCACCTAAATCGGTTCAGCGGTTTAAGCGAGGAGAGGTACTTAACAGACAGACAGACAGACACACTTTTATTGCGTTTATAATATTAGTATGGATATCAAGACATGAATTCCACTGCATCGGCCACTCAATACGAAGCTCAACAAATGGCTGAAGGTAACAAATAAATTGGCTCAATAGCAATGGCTCAAGATAATTGGCACTCAAATATGGCACAATAGGGCCGGATAACAGCCACAGTTGCATCTAATACGCTCAATGCGCTTTGTCAACTCAATTGCAAGGTCTGAAAGAGTTCGTCATTTATTATAATATAGGTTTCAAATGCGTCTTGACAGAGTAACAATTGATTTCATTATTTACTAGCTTTTGTCCGAGACTTCGTCTGCGTATTAACGAATTAAAAAGTAACCAATTTAAAGAACATTGACTATTCTAGATCTTAAACTACCTCTTTGTTAAACATCACGATCGATTCAGTGGTTTTGCCTTGTTGAAGTAATCCATACTTATATTATAAATGCGAAAGTAATTGTGTCCGTATGTTACGCTTTCACGACTAAACCATTGAACCGATTTTGATGAAATTTGGTACGGAGTAAATTTGAACCCCATAAAAGGACATAGCCAACTTATATACCGCGACTGCGTTTGCGATGACCGACATTTACACGGTCGAAGTCGCAAGCAAAAACTAGTAATAAAATTAATATATTTATTTATTTGTTCTTACAAAATTTATGATGCACTTTATAATTGGAGTTTTGGAGTATTTAAATTCACATAGTGAGAGCTGGGGCATTTTCTTTTTTGAGGTGGTAAAAATCATCAAATGACTCCTGGGTCCCCACCCAGGGCGGAAGGGAACTGGGGAAAACTAAAAAACCACCCTGTTCCTTCTGTTGCCCTTTACGTTCCGGGGCCACGATATCCTGTTAAGACGTCCCGCAACCCTGGCCGAGGAGCTGGGGCCTGAAGTAGGTTTGATAAAACCACACAGGCACAGCTAGGTCACCAGGATCCATTCAGTGATTTGATACAAACTTGACATTGTATGCAATAAACAAACAAACGTTTGCATTTTCAATTATAGTATGGATCGACTTGTTTGGAAAGATGTACGCACTTTTTACAAAACTAAATTAAGACTACATCATCACGCCTGCATTCCCCGATAAGGGGTTGATAGGAGTGTACAGCATGTTGCTAGAGATTTTAGAAACCCGTGTCAAGGCTAGGATATTTTATTTGACGCACCTGATATAGGAATCGAACACCATTTTAAGCCTTACCGATTATTGAGAACATACAAAACTTTGATAAAAGAGGTGTGATATTTTTTAATTAGGTGTCGCACCTAGATGATTATGATTTTGAAATGTTAATGAGACGTGGACCATACAACGAATGGAGTGTCTAACTATACGCATAAAAATGTACCACGAGATGTACCTTTGTGTTACATATGTCTTAGATTAAAATCATAATAAATATATTAGGTAATTATGGATATGTACGAATGCTTAGGTTGCTAAATGTGTCTTTATCGTGTTAATCTGTGTATGTATCTGCTAATTTCAAAATGTACGTAGATAAGGCAGAGGACAACTGGCTTTTTGTGAACATATCAGGGTGAAAGTAACAGTTTAGATGTTGAATTTAAAGAGGATATTTAGTAATTATATTCCTGGACCAGAACAACCATAACCTCGAAGGATAAAATGCAAAATATGTCGACTATGGCTTCTTAAAAACACTTTGTATTGAAAGCTCCTGTTGTGATGATAACTGTTTTTTTTTTCAATCTCAGCAGCATTCACAGAAGACCAACTTCACAGAATCAATTTTATCAAGATATGCAGTGGACATCCTGAAGGAAACATTTGTCCACTCACCTTTATTCAACAGCCTCCATCTCCGCTACGAGACACTGAGCAGACGCTGCCGCACCTACACCGGACACAGTCCATCGCGAACACTCCGACGGCACCGGCGACGCGCCGGACGCAACACGGACACGACACGGCACTCGGAAGGGACGCGTCTGACCTATTTGTCTTGTTAAAAAAATAAACAAATCGATAGACCGGAGCAAAGCGAGCGTCCACCGACAGGAAACCGGGATAAAAGCGAGGTGCTTCGTCCGGTCGTCGGAGACGAAGCGAGGGTTGCGGGGGTGGCAGCCGGAAGATGCCCGCCACGCCCCGGGGCGGGGCTTGTGCTCGCCTGCGCGGGTTATCCCGGGCTGGCTCAATGGTAGTTGAGCAGAGACGTTCCGCTTACCAACTGGTATCAAGTACCAACTTTTTGGATTCTTTGTACTCTTAGGTAGATATTGTGCGCTCTATCTTTTGAAGGTGAAACTAACAAAACACTTGAAAGTTGAAACTTTATATTTATATCTTTTCCGTTGGCTGTACATAACGTATAACAATTTTGTATTTACGCACACATTTTTCACGAAAGTATCAAGCTAGTGTCTCACCAATGGTAAGGCAGTACCTAAGTGCTGATACTATTTAAATGTATGAGTTAGGCTCAGAGAAAAAAATGCTCATTGAGCGAAAAAAAAACAGCCCTCAATGCATTGCAGACTGAGATCGAAAAATCGCCAGATGACTGAACTGTTTCGGGTTGTGTAGACGAATATGTAGTTAATAAGAAGGTACGCGTAATTGCTAGCTTTACAGTTGAGCCTTTTTTCAGGTACCTACTTGGTCCAAGTTCAAAGATACCTCACCCACTTACATTCAAGTCTTTTTAAGACTTCATTTTAGTTGTTACACATTAAATTGTTAAAAACCAACAAACATTATGAGCCACGTTAAGTATCTGGTAATATTGTAATGTTTTTTTAACAATATTCTGTAAAAAAAAACATGTAAAAACGGTATTTGTCATATGGTTTATACAGGATATTAAAAAAAAAAAACATAAAACCAGACTATTTTTACCTGATACCTAAAATACGGCTCAGTGTGACAGCTAATAAGTTTGCATGTCTTCTTAAGGACATTAAGGGAAGCAAAAAGAAACATCACATAACCTCTAACTATTATACACATACATACCTACTGCCCATAAAACAAAGTACCTAACCAGCGTACTTGTATGACGAGATGTATGAACGTGGATGAGGCGATAGGAGTATGTAAGGATCGTAGCAGGTGGCGTTCTGTGGTTTCTGCCTACTCCCATGAAAAAAAGGCGTGAGTTTATGTAAGTATGTAACGTAGAGAAAAAATATTGCTGGGAAACGACTTTTATTCTTGATGTGAAATAGGTATCACTGTTTTTGGTAGTACGCAAGCAATACAGTTTCAATTTAAATAATTTCAGTTTAAATAATATAGCTGTATTCAAAAATTTGCATGTCATACTATATCCCTGTGAGTCAGTCGTCAGTCAGTCAAACAGTGAGTCGGGGCCGCGGCAGGTCACGAAGGAGATGGCGGGACGAACTGGATGGATTTCTCCAAAACTGGAGGGATGAGGCACTGAAACGGGAAGGTTGAAAGGATTGGAGGGAGGCCTTTGCTCAGGAGTGGGACAGAATTGACTAACAAACAAACAAACTTTATCCTTACCAATATTATAAATGTGAAAGTAACTTTGTCTGTCTGTTACTCTTTCACTACAAAACCACTGAACCGACTTTAATTAAATTTGGTACGGGATAAATTTGAACATCAAGAAAGGACTTAGGTAGGTTACTTTTTATTCAGCGAATTTGTCTATATCTGCGATAACCGACATTTACGCGAACGAAGTCACAGGCCAAAAGCTAGTCCGTTATAACTCTCATTATAATTTAATTTAATTTAAGATGACGTGGATCTAGCTACTCTTGGACCTCGGATCAAAATATGGTTGTACATTGCAAAATTCCTATTCATTGTGGCACTCAAAAATACCACATAGCGAAATTCATTTTAATACATTGCCGTGGCGTGTTTCCTGGCTTAAATTCCTAATAGTCTATAAATTCAGTCTTTCGTACTAATTTAATAAAGCTGAATAGTTTCTTGTTTGTCTGTTTAAATGCACTTTTTTCTGGAACTACCAGTCCTTCTCTTGTGTTTGATAGCCAGCGTATAATGTATAACATCACGCTAACATTGGAGCCGAAAAAATAACCACGCGGACGAAGTCGCGGGCAGAAGCTAGTCTACTTATAATTTTACTAGCTTGCGACTGCGTCCGCGTAGAACTTGTTTATATCGTACGTGCATACAAACTTCCACCCCCATTTTCACCGCCTTATCCGGGATAAAAACTATTGTATGTCCTTCCCCGGGTCTTAAACTGTCTCTATACAAAATTTTACTTTAATCGGTTCAGCGGTTAAAGCGTGAAGAGGTAACAGACAGAAAGACAGACGGTTTATTCTTCGTTCGGCCCACTGAGTTTCGTCCCACATAAAAAAATCCTGGTTCGTCCTAAACAATATGCTTCTTTCGTCCCAAATTATAATTTTAAATATTTTATTCTTGGTTCGTCCTATTTTATATTCCTTCTACGGCCCATATTTTTTTTTGTATAAGCTAAACTTACTTTTATGTACAATCTGCAAAAAAAATAAAATTAAAGTTCAGTTGTTTTCTCTTAGTTTAGTTTACTGTTGATTAAATTTTTAGTTTATGAATGTTTTTAAAAATGCTTGTTTTATACATGATTGTTAGTAATAATCACAATTTTTTCGACTTTTTGTTAGTACTTTTTACTACCAGGAATGCAGAAATTAACTGGAACTAGATCCTTAAGCGACTTACTGCTTAGCTCGATAATGGTTCAAATACAGGTTTAGAAATTGAATTATTTATTATTTTAAAAAGTACCAGGGTGACAGAAATGAACAGAAGGTAGGCCCCTAAACGATCATTATACCATTTTAGTGATTTTAATTGTGATACTGGATAATAAAGATGATTCATACCAAAATATGTTTGTTGACCGTACCTTTAAAGTACTTGTAATTTGGGACGAATCACCACTTCAATAGTCATATGGGACGAACTAAGAATTTTTTGGAATATGGGACGAAACTTCGGGACGAACGAAGAATAAACCAGACAGACCGACACACTTTCGCGTTTATAATATTAGTATGGATAACGTTATAAAGGGTTATTATAACTGTATCTATAGGTACTAATCTATATTAATATTATTAAGGGAACAGTTGATTTGTTTGTTTGTTTGAATATATCAGGACATCTCTCTGCTACGATTTGAAAAGATTTTTCTTTGCGTCGTATAGCCTGTTTATCAAAGAAGGTTATGCTACGACCCCTAACAGCAGTAATCACAGAAGTAACACAACGCGGGTACACACACCCGCGCGCCTCAGGGCAGTGAGATTTTATACATAAATAATTATAAAGCTGAAGAGTTTGTTTGTTTGAACTCGCGAATTTATGCAAGCACTGGTCCCATTCGGAGTTCTTTTTGTTATTAGGAAGCTACGTTATCCCTACTAGACTAAAAGAAAAAAAATAAGGAAGAACACGAAAAAATCGCGAGCCAAAGTAATTTTACAAAGTCACTAAAATTCTAAATGCGAAACTAACGGTATCTGTTTGCCTGTCTGTTACGCTTTTACCCTTAAACTACTGGACCGATTTTGATAAAATTTCGAACGGGGTAAGTTTATACCCCAGGACAGAACATAGACTACTTTTTATTCTGTGACTTAGTCTGCATCTGCAATAATCGATCTTTACTCGGACAAAGATGCGGGCAAAAGCTAGTAAGCTGATTCAACTACAAAAAATTATACGTTATAACCGGTTTGGATCCTGTTTCAATTTAACGCGCGGCACGGCAATCGTCCGGGTCGTCCCGGCAGTACGGCAGTCGGTCCTCAAATCTACCATTCGTAGGTAATTAGCGATGCTCAATGAACGGCCGGTAATCGCGGGGGACCGTCGGGGCGGGTCTGCCCACCCTCTTTAACGCCTCCGGGCGATAACGAGTAATGCTCAGCGTTTTTATCACGTGCCGGCATTTTTGTTCATTCAGGGATTGAACTTAGAATAAATATTTTGTGTGATGGTAAATCATTTAAAAAATATGGGTCCTGAATTTTTAGATTATCTGATAGAAAGTAATAATTATTATAATATATTAAGTAATTAAGATGACAATTTATTGGCACGACGATCTTATCTTCCTTCCAAAAAAGATTCTATACGCAATACCGTTTTTCAGTATAGGAATTTCTCCTGTATCGTGAGTGCGTTTAAAAAATATATATTTACGAGTATTACAAACTCACATACACAAACAAACTGACCAGAATCAACTATCTGTAGGCAATATAAATATTTGCTCCGTGCGGGAATCGATTTGCGACGCGCACTGCAGTAGCCAACTGCTCAGCCACTGCGATAACCATGTTGTTTGAACTAACCAATACATTTTTAGAACGAACGATAACACCAAAATGATGGTCAGCTATCATGAAAATAGTTTCGGCTGCAGAACGGCGACAAAACTAAGAGAAGACCAAGCCCATTATTCCTAGTCCACTGGAACTCTTGAAAGCCAGAATCAATAGTGGTGACTACCAGAAACGAGGCAATAAAGCTCGACAAGCCCCATAGAAACGATTCAACGATGCAACATGTTGGGGTCGGCTTCCAGTCTAACCGGATGCAGCTGTATTTTACACGGAGCAACTGCCTATCTGACCTTTACTACCCAGTAGCTAGGTAATATGATACCCCTTGCTAAGACTGATTATCAGCCTTTCGGGCTTCTGACGATCCGTAACAAAAGTCATAGATCCACGTATTACAGCCGGGACCAACTACTTAAAGTGCTTTTCGAGGCACGGAACGATGTCAGTGACGTCTAAGATAAACTTAGAAAGAACGATTCAACTGTGTTTAACAAAGTTCATCAAAAAAGAACAGCGGAGGAGTAAGAAAATACATAATTTCTACAATCAGAGACGAGCCAACTACGCATAAAATTTATAGTACACAACACAGTACACAGTATGTACTCTCTCTTCCTTCACTTTCATAGCTCGATAAAACAGAAATCCAACACGATGGAAGAGATCTAGGGCAGGACAAATTTACGTGCTCCGCAACTTCTGCGAGGCAAGTGGGTGTCACACTGCTAACTTTCTAGCACCGGGCTATTACTGAGAATTTGTCAGCAGCACAAACAAACTTGATAACTTAATCCATTGTGATGCATTGTTTAGGGTTCATTGTTCACGGACTGTGATGGCTGATCGTATAGTAGAACTATCTAACGTAATATTGAACGGTTACGTAAGACTAGTTTCTAACATTACTGTTGGTCACTGCTAGCGCTACTGCCTGTGTCTGCACAAGGTGGCTAAAAAGAAATACAGCCATATCTAAATGTAGAACTAATGACCCTTCAGAGAAAAATACAAATAAAAAACCGAGTAGTACCAAAGAATTGATTCACTTAATAATAATTCGATATAACAAGAAAAAGAAGATATTCATTTCTTTTCTTTAAGCCGAGCACCTACGTGGGCTTGGGAAAACTACTCACTTAGGTTTCATCACAATCGAACCAATGATTTCAAGTAACAAACTTCTTGGAAGTTATGTGTTTGAACCGTTTGGGGTTGAAACACTGAGGCCATGGAATCTGAGTGCTCGCACCTTGTTTTTCGGGACATCGCTAAGCGACTGGGCGACTCTTCACATGACCTTTTAGAGAGCTGACCGTTTCTTAGGCCAAAGAATCAGCATAGCCATACAACATGGCAATGCTGTCAGCCTTTTGAGCACTTGGCCTCATTGACAGCGATGCGGACGAAATTTTTGATGCCCTATATGGGTTCCCCTTTATGATTTTAGTTCACATAGAGGACAAACATACAGTTAATCATCTTCGTTTCATAATCATCATCATTTCAGCCAAACGACGTCCACTGCTGGCCATAGGACTACCGCACTGCTCGCATTCAGCCGTTGTCCCGTGATCCTCACCTTCTTCATTTATATTATTATGTAGGTCTATAGTTACAAGGTCAATTCTCTTACCTGATCTATCCTCCTCCTGGACAAAGTCCTCCTCCATTCCTGCCACTTCAAATGATGTTCATCATCATCTTCTTGCCTTGTTGCCTTGCGCAACACGTTCTCTTCTTCCATCCCGTCCTGCCAGCCTGCTGCCACTGAAAAAAAAGGGTTTCTTTCTACACTTACTATTTTGTTTTTTTTTTATCTAAAAAAGCTATACTTTCTGGTTACAAGTTAAACTGGACTTCACACTAGGATACCCGTCGTTGGTCCAGTCTCTTTCATCACAAGGTTTGTGTAATATTATTAGCAGTAGGACAAAAGTGCACTAGGTCCGCGTAGAACTTGTTTATATCGTACTTGCATACAAACTTCCACTCCCCTTTTCACCGCCTTAGGGGGTGGTTTCCGAGATAAAAACTATTTTATGTCCTTCCCCGGGTCTTAAACTATCACCATGCCAAATTTCATCAAAAGCGTAAAGAGGAAACAGACAGACAGACATACTTTCGCATTTATAATATTAGTATGGATACAGATTAGAACTTAGGTGACATGGTGCCGATTGACTTGTTCACAAACTAGACTTAATTTAAAGAATTGGTATCTCTTACTAACATACAGCTTAAGAGAAGGACGGTGACACTTACAAACTAAGTTACGACATTTCAAATTAGTTTCGCCTTCAACTCCTTCTCCATATTTTGAATCCATACGTTCTAAGATGTCAACTAAAGTTGTATGGATGTGTTACATAGACTAAATTTGACAGCTCTTATTTACGTCCATCCCTTTCTTGTTTTATTGGAGAGAAAAAGAAAGAAATAGTCTAAATTAAGTTTAGTTTGTACATAATAGAATCAGCACCAATATGTAAATGGAACTTATGGAAATAGTTCACACGATGTTCAGTCAACATTTGACAAAGAATGAGAAACATATTCAAACAAAAGCCGTCTCCACGGACTCCCCTGCTCTGAAACAAAAAAAAAAGAAAACAAAAGACTGATGACTAGTCCGACTAATAATTAATTGACGTCTAATACATCAACACATTGATTTTGGAACACACGACACCTGGCCTTTTTAGGGTTAGGTGAAGGTGTGGCCAAACATCGGAAACGACCAGTCATGTTGGACCTCTTCGTCACTGTTGCATCTTTAATATGAGAGATCATTTAAAACTGGTCGGTTCAGTGTAATAAACTGACCTCCGTGGTTCGTACTGAGATTGAGAAACGTAATGGAATATTAGGGTTCCGAATAGGGTTGCTTACTGTATTATAATAATAGTAGTGTACTGTTTTTGGGTCAGCGTATTGTACTGTTGAAAAAGTATATACACAGTACGCAACGATACTTTAAAACTATCTCTGATTTGCAACACTGAGGCCTCTTGAGAGCTTGTTGACATACTGGTGGCGTCACGGCACGCCGTGCCTACACACGGCGAATTAACCGTGTAAGTAATTTTACGCTGAAAAAAGTCCCACGTATTGAGACTCAATTGATTTTCCATTGTTCTGACTTACCGGTAAGTCAGCCGGGGCTTGATCGGACACTTTAAAATATAATTTAGAACGAAGAAAAAGAAAATAAATCAGAATCAATGGCCCATTTTAAACTGATTCCATTAAATTCTTTTTTTGTAACTGTACTATTTTTTTTTGTCATTGCTTATTAATCGAATAGAATAGAATTATTGGCAACCCTAGTTCCGTATAAAATAGATGTTGGCATAGAATCGATTTCTTTTGGGTAAACAAAAGGTTACGTTGCGTGCGTAAGTCAATATTTGAGACGTATCTACCTGCCTATAGTGTCAAAATATTTGTCCTATAGATAATTTTTTGATTTCTTTGTTGACTTTATTATTTTCGGCTCCTGGTAGCTTCGTTTATAGGCGGTTATTGTGGGGATCTTGCGGTACAACCGGCGCCACAAAAGATGAGACTCCGCACACCACACAAATTTATTATTTCATAATAAATATTTTAATATTGTTATTTTTTTTTATCTAAATGTTATCGAAACTTAATTATTTCATAATAAATATTTTAATATTGTAAAATTTTGTTATCTAAATGTCATCGAAATAAATATTTCTGAATAGATGCATGAATTATGGATAACTATTTCGTAAGTACATCCAGGTCTGCGCAAGCTTCCTATTACTGACGCTTGTCAAGTTTCATTTCGTGGCGCGTATTTAAATATACTTACGGTTTTTTTAAATGATGGTAGTTTAATCAAAACCCAAGGTTTAATGCCTTGGGTTTTTCGCTGTCCGCCTTTGTATAGTAAGCAACAAAAGTCGATTAACATTTATGATTTTTAAATCCTAATTATTAAGTACCTACAATATTAAAAGTAAAAAGCAATGAATATAAATGAGAGATGCAATAATAATTGAGGTCTTACACGAGTCTGTGGGTTCACAACAGGGCATGGGCAAGTAGCAATGTGGCTTTTTCTATATAACATGTACTTTCTCAGTATATCTTGGACATCACTGACATCGGTGAAGGAAAACATCGTGAAGAAAATGGACTAGCCACCCCCATGTATGTACTACGAGTTTTTATCGTTTAGGAGCTAGACGATTTTTAATTTTTTTTTGGGTTATTCTTCTTGAATCTGATTTTGTTGATTATTTATTTTTATGCCGCATTTTCTGGTAATATTTTTATAGATTAAACTGAATCTCGAAAATGGTAAGACGGAAAAAGCAATACCTATTTAGTTTTCAAGTGGAAGCTGATGAAAATGAATTAAAACGAACTTTTATCTAGTTTTCAATGCAATATTCAAATTCAAGACGTTTATTTCGGACATTAACAATTCATATTTTGTTAGCAGTACCGTAGGTATTTTACTTTTACTTTGAAACAAAAATATTGTATTCTTTATCCTTGCTATTTGTTTCATAGTTGAATATAACCGCCATCTCTGTTTTTGCGTGGATTATATTCGGACCAACGAAGCATTACTTCCCTAATAATCGTGGGGTCCTTGATTCGGACCGTGGACAACACAGTACGTTTCGTTTGAAATGCTGATACTAGATGGCGCTGTATTTAATAAAATAAATAATCCATCAGAGTGTGTTATGAAGACTGTTATAGGATGACTAAAAAGATTGAATTTAAGACGTGGGCAGGAAAAATATTAGATTCAAAGTCAAAGTCAAATCATTTATTTCAATAAGGACATACATTACGTTATTATAAAATATTAAATAATCAAAAACCTGGAAAATAATTACCTAGGTACTTGTTTTATAGTTTTTCCGTGAGGTATTCAATGTCGCGCGTTTATGTCAATGTGTGCGTGCACGTTAATCGGCCGCCAGCCCAGCGCTAAGCTAGCTAGATCGAATTCAAAAATCACCAGCGCAAAAAAAAAACCTTTTTATTATCTGATTTGTGTTTATTTATTGGCCTATCTACAATTGTTGAACTATTTATCCTAATAACACAAGCAATAAGATACAACTATAGTGCACAATATAATGCGATAGACACAGAATGCAAAAACAAAATTATACTTAACATAAATAAAATAGTGCAGAAATAACACTTTCAACAGCTAGTGGGTAGTTTTATAAATACAAAGATGATAAGATAAAAGAAGTCAACATGGAGGATACTGGATGGATGTGACAATCACTACGAGGAGTAAAGGGACAAATGTATCAAGCGAAAATTTAGCTGTGTTATATATTCAACCTTATTACACTCGCTATAAGGTTGAATTTATAACACAACCAAATTGTCGCTTGATACATTTTTCCTTTCAACCCTCAACTAGTAGAATTTGAAGATGTAATACTGCACCTTGTATAGCTATTTAGCTAAATATATTGCCTACCTACTCTCACATAAGGTTCTTGAGATTAGGGGCCTGTTTCACAACTACTCGATAGACATTAACGAATAGGGTCGTTATGTCTATCAATAATCTAATAAGTTGAGGTCTACTAAAATAAGCAACAATTTCACAATTAATAAAAATAAATTATATTACCTGCCTATTACTGTCACGCTACAAGGCAAAGCCCTCATACAGAGGAGGCACGACCATTAATCACCACACTTACTCAACGCAGATTGGCGATTTCAGACATAATCTTTTCTAATCTAAATATATAAAAGGGAAATGTCACTCACTCACTAATCACGAAATATTGAAAACCGCCGAAGGCATAAAGATAAAAGGCAGGGAGGCAGTTTATAGTTAGAAGACGTACTCAGATGAAACCGGGGTAAAAAGTTTGTATGGAAAAACTTAAGAGAACCATTGTTGTAAGCTAAGACACCCGAATTCAACGAGAGCGAAGCCGCGGTCAGAAACTACTTCTCTCACGATGATTGCCTTCAGTCTGTGATGTCTAAGATAGTCCTTGATCCGTCGTTGATCCGTCTGCAAGCCCGCGCCTACGGTGGCCGGATGTCGCCTCGCGACGTCCAACGCCTAAAAATCAGAAATTATATAGATGAAGACATCTTACCTAAAGCTCTATTCACCTCGATTCAAAGGGGGAAGATATTAACCTATACATATAATAAACTGGAAAGTCAATATACTATCTAAAGAAGTATAAATTCAAGTTGAAATCTAGTGTACAGAAGGCCAATTCTCGTAACGTAAAACCGGTCAAAATCTAGTCGCAATCAATGCCAAAAATGTGTAAAAAAATTAGGTATTTTGGCAAGACTGAGATTAGAATGCGACCGTTGTTCAGTTAAACTTACATGAATCGCCCTTCAGTAATTCGGCGGTAAAAACCTGCAACCAATTGCGCGATCGATCGTTAACATCAGAATACCGACGTGGTTATTTCAGTTAACAGCAGGGGCATACTGACACACCCAGACATAATTATCTACGAATGAATGTCATGGACAAACTTTCAACATTACATACTATTATTCAACCACATTTATAACACATTCATGAATGAACGAAGAAATTCGGAGAATGTAAACATACACATTCGTACTTCAATGTGGTCAATAAATTACCTAAGTACAATTAACATAGTCATAGATTTTTCAATTAACGTGTACCTAATTACGTGGCTATTTAGTTTTCTTTTAACGTAAACTGTAATCCAATTTTACAACCGATTCATACCGAAGTCATTTGGTCCCGGCATTGACCCAATGCTAGACGTATGACGCAAAAACTGTAATAATAATGAGTTTATTATTAACTTCACCAACTATTCTGTCGCGGTGTTAATGATACAAACCATCTTTAATTGTCCACTTATAAAACCGAGTTTTTTGTAATTACGCAAATCTGTGTAGAAAACCTGTCCAGTGTAAAAATAAAACTCAGCCGTCGCAGACAGTGGTAGGACGCGCTCCGTAATCCAGGAATACTTTACGTACTCCGAAAATATTTTAAGATAACGTCTGAGAGAGAGCGCTCGTCGACGCGGGCGCAGCGAACGCTCCAGCGAAAAAAAATACGCGAAACTATATAAACAAACGCTAATGTAACTGGATGTTTTGTTCGGCTTTTTAGTGAGGTACCTGTGTTAGGACGTGTTTGGTGATTGTAGGGTGTGTGTGGTGATGAGAGTGGTGTAGTGCTGTGGGACCAGTGCGCTATGTTTGCGGGTGGAGGCGCCGGGTTTCAGAAGCAGTCCAAGCCACCGTGGGAGAGTACGAACGCCAGTTCCGGTGCTGATATCCCATACAATCGGTGAGTCTTAGAAATAAGTTTCAGAAGGTCCTGTAATAAAAAAGGAACGATGAAAAAATGTCGTTCATGTTTTGAAACTTAGGTTAGTTATAATATGATTTTTTAGAAAACTTGCGATTTGTTGCTGCAGCTATTACAGGTATAACCTATATTTTATTATTTTACAGTATTCATTTCTTTTCAGATAAAGAGAAGCTAATCTAACTGTTTTTTAGCTTCATTTGTATTTATTTCTCTAGTAGGTACCTACTTATGAAAGAAAAAAAAAAGAAAATATATTTTTTGTTTACAATCACAAAAACAACAGCGAGCGGGTTAGGCCCGCTTACACCAGCAATTTTTTGCTAATTAATTTCGAGTTAGTTGGCATCCCGGACTATTACGTGTTACATAATTATTTGTAATTTAACCTTAGTGTCATCAGCTAAATTCGAGTTTAGTTTTTGACGGAAGTGAGCCATAGAAATTTCTTAAAAACGTTGACGCGGGTAGAAGCTTTAACAATTTTAATCGGTTAATAAAAAAGTAGTCAGCTGTTCCATTCACTTTTGACCACCTAGGTGTCACCATGTTGCACTTTTGCACGTAACAACTAACTTCTGTTTTTAATAGCATAATATTGTCTTTAATATTACGAGTATTATTTTATTTATTATTCTTTATTCGTGTTCGTTTTTTCTCGTAAAAACCTAATTGAAAAGAGTGTCCGTGGAGATTTTTACTCGTTCTTCTCCATAGAGGCCTACCTACATTTTGGAACGAGCAACTAGCTTCAACTTTCTGACTGACTGAGTCCTTGACAATTCAAAAGTGCCTGTAGATGGCCTAATTATTACTATTACTATTAATAAATAAATAATTGAAAATACATAGTTGACTGCCTCGTTGGTCTAGTGGTCGCAAGCGCGATTGCTGTGCATGAGATCTTGGGTTCGATTCCCAGGTCGGGCAAAGTGTTATTGGGTTTTTCCATCAGGAATTTCTCAGTAGCAGCCTCGGAGTCTGGATTTGTGCCCGGTTGATGGCAATAGGCTCGCCCCCTATTACATGGGACTAAAAACATAACTGGCGAAATGTGGGTGTACTATTGGGTACACCTCTGCCTAACCCTTCGGGGATTACAGGCGTGATATTATGTATGTACATTGTAAAACATTTCATTACGATTTTACCCGCTGTATTTTAAATGATATGCAAAAACGTATTTTAATTAATTATCAGTTAATTAATTGCTGCGCTGTCTATGATGACCGCTGAAACTTAAACCAAGGTTTATTGTTTTAAATATCTTCAGCTTCCAGTGAACGTAGATCAAACGAAGATCACACTTTCATACAAAATCACGGTTTATTCAATAAATAGGTACGTCAGCATAATATTATTACTATGAAAAGCAGGTGATGAGGTGAGTGATATTTTTTTTCTTATAGGTACTTTGTTTTTTTTAGATTTTTTTTTCTCAAAAACAGTTTATGAGAAATACGTTGTAATAGTTAGCGAAAGTACATTATTTAGGCGTTTATAAGGAACGAACATTAAAATCCGATGGTTAAAAGATAAAGAAGAGGTCGACAGCGCTGTAAGGTTAACACAGCGGCATCTTATATGGTTGAAATAGGAGCGATTTTACAACGAAAAGGTAATGTCTGTTATATATGCTGGCGACTGTATATTTTTCTTTACTATAAGACTTTAAAAAGGCAAGATTAGTATTAAAAAAAAATCTTTCACATATTGAAAGTTGTCAGCGAGTACTTAACATAGGCTTTATATTTTTTTAAATATAAATTTAAAAAAAAAATAGAAACGTGGACGAAGTCGAGTACAAAAGCTAGTTTAGTTTTAGCTATTTTGATGAAAAATACCTAATAAAAAATGTATTTTTACAAAATTTTTTATGATGATACACAAAATAGTTGAGTCTTAGGAATAATATAGGAGTGCAGGTAGTTCGAATTTTTTTATTCGCAGAACGAGTTCACAGTACTTATTACTTATCGAATCGCAATTTCTATCATATTGGCTATTGAAAGCAATTACCTTCTTGTAAAATAGTAATTTAATTATTTCCATTTTTTTTATTCGTTTCAATTTTACTTCTATTGTGTGACGTTTTTTTACAGGATAAAGATATCTTTATTCAATCATTATTTTAAATTAATATTAAATCTTTAATCATTGTTATTTTTTTTAATTATGCCTAGCTTCTAGCCGGCCACGACTTGCCTGCGAGTTATTAACGTGTATTTTTTTTTTCAGAACAATAAGTATAAGTATGATTTCATTTCTTAGATTTTGAATTTATTTTGTGCATCATAGCTTTTCGATTTCAGACAGCCATCTAATGTTGTGACTAAGTGAGTACATTTTAATAATTTAATTAATTTGTCCACTTTTACTACCAAACCATTAGGCGCCAGATAACGATTAGTATACACGGTGATTGATAATTTACCAGAAACCTAAAAACTTTTCATTGTACTCATTATTATGAACAACTTTTACTATGGGACCAATCCAGTCATAAAGAAAAATGCTTTGCAAAAGGCGAAAGGAGCGAAGGAACGGTAGCAGGTGGCGTTCTTTGGTTTTTGCCTACCCCCATGGGAAAAAGACGCGAGTTTATGTATGTATGTAAATAATTAGAGTGACGCTCAATAAAACAAACAGCCTATAATTGACATTTACGCGAACGAAATCGTGGAAATAAATTAGTCTGTGATAAAGAGCCAATGTCGGGCTGTAACTGTGTTTAACGCCATCTGACGTAGGGTTGAGGAAACTCGATTACAGGAGGACGGCAGCCCTGATGTAGCATTTATATTACAAAGCTACCATACCCGATCTAAAACTTCTGGATTCCGTCACTAGCTGGAGTGCTGCGAGGTTATGGTTAATGTGTCCTTATCCGTGACAAACACGCTTTTTCTTGCATTGTCATCCAAAGTGCATATAATTATATTCAAAATTCCAGCTTAATCGCACACCGGGAAGTGGGTCAATCTTAACTTGCAAGATTTGATAAAGTTCCTATGGCCACTTTCCAGCTTTATTATCAGACCAGCTCTCTCTGACATTATATTATATTGCATTGTCATGCAAATTGCACAAAATGTCAGTTCAATCAAACATCGGGAACTGGCTCAACTTGTAAGATTTGATTAGCTACAGACACCGGAACAAGTGAAAGTTAATAAAAGCTTGTAAGTTCTGCTAAATTGAACCACCATTTTGGATACAATTTTAAACTTTTTTTTTAAGTTTACCGCAATTTTTCCTTTGTCATAGGTGTACAATTTATTATTATTTATTTAATTTCAAAAAGCATTACATTCTGATCTATGATGAACCTAAATGCTGGTAGGTATAGTGTGGGGTCCAGTGTTACTTGTAAAACACTGGACCCCACACTATACCTACCAGCATTTAGGTTGCTTTAAGATGCGTTTGTCCTTGTAAGGGATTTTCAGGTGCAAGGGTTGATTGATCGGACGCAGAAAAACACAACACTGATTTTACACTATAATTAAACTTAAACACATTGACATACATTAGCAAAATACAGATACATTGAAAGAAAAACACACAATAATAAACACATACACGGACATAATGAGAACATAATAAGATGACAACAATTTCGAGACTAAACTGCGGCTCTTACGCACGCTTAATATATAGTTTTACTACGTAGGTGGAGGTAGCGGCAAGAGCTACACAATAAAATGTCGCTCCACCAATCCTATCCCGCCGTTTGGCTGACGCAATCTCACTCGTTATTACATCAACTTATTGCATCAGCCAAACGTCCTTCAGCGAACAATGGAAACCAATAATTTCGACAAAATCCTCTAATATTACTTTTGCCTATACTTAATTACAATGTCATCTTTTATTCTAAGACAGTTACTGCAATGAAATTGACTTTATACATATACAACACCCACAAAAATGGTCTCAAAGTTTCTTAAATTTACATAACATATCTAAGTTGCTGCGCTTCCTTACAATCCCACCCCCCGTAAGAGGCTTCAACCGATTACAGATCCGTCTGTAGGAAGTACAGCAACTCTTACAACTGGCCGACGTAGAACACCATGATTTGTCTTAACATCTACCACACGAATAATACCGTCTGACCCGGGATAAACACTTTGAACTATTCCGCGGGTCCACTGATTACGCGGTTTGTTTTCGTCCACTATAACCACTACGTCACTGATTTTAACGTTCGGAGTGTTGTCTGTCCACTTGCTGCGCTGCTGTAGAGCAGGCAGGTACTCGCGCAGCCATCGCCTCCAGAAGAGGTCGGCTAGCGCGTTCGCCTTCCGCCACAGGCGCCGCGAGTCCACGTCGACTGCGTGACGGCGCGTGCACGGCGCATCTCCCGCGGCAGTGCCGAGCAGGAGATGGTTGGGAGTCAGCACCACCGGTTGCTCCACGTCGCTGCTCACGTACGTGAGCGGTCTGCTGTTGATGACGAGCTCGGCCTCAGCGAGAAGGGTGTAAAGTACCTCCTCGCGAGGCGCGCGCTCTCGAAGTGTCGCCTTTAGGGCGCTCTTGACCGAGCGCACCAGTCGCTCCCAGCACCCGCCCATGTGTGGGGATGCCGGAGGGTTGAAATGCCACGCGATGCCGCGGCCCGTCGCCTCGCTCTTAACCTTGTTATGGTCAAGTTCTCGAAGCGCTGCTCGCAACTCGTTGCGCGCCCCGATGAAGTTGGTGCCTCGGTCGGAATAGATGTCCGACGGGCACCCACGACGCGCGATGAGGCGTCGCAGAGCTAAAATGGCTGAGTCAGCGCTAAGTGACGCTGCCAGCTCAAGATGAACCGCGCGGGTGGCGAGGCATGTGAATAACACGCCCCACCTCTTCTCTCTTCGTCGGCCGATGGCGACCTCCATCGGACCAAAGTAGTCCACTCCGCAGTGGACGAAGGCTCGCCTGCCGATGTGCAGTCTGGCGGCCGGTAGATCGCCCATCTTTGGTGTGACGGGCTTGGCTTTTTCTAGCTTACATCTCTGACAGCTTGCAGCGATGGTTTTAACTGTGGATCTCAGGTTAGTGACCCAGTATTTTTCACGGAGTCTGTTTATTACTGTCTCGTGATTGGCGTGCAATGTCGCCGCATGGTAATTGTAAATCAACTTACGTGTTAGCACATGCTTACCATCCAGTATGATGGGATGACGCTCACCAAACCTTAGGTGCTCGCAGGCTCCCAGCCTGCCGCGTACCCTCAGCAGACCATCTTCGAACAGCATTGGGTCTAAACTCTTCAGGCTGCTATCCTTGGGCAGTGGATGGCCTCTCCCTAAGGCTGCTATGTCCGCTGCGTAGCTCTCTCTCTGGGCTATCTTGAGCAGATGCCGCTCTGCCTCTCGCAGGTCGACCGCGGTGATTTCAGACGATTGACGTCGTTTACGACAGCGATCTGCAAAAATTAACACTCGCGCCATTACGTACCGGGCACGTGTCCATGTTGGCAGCCGCTCGTAGTTTAGAGTCGGGTCGCGTGTCGCCGTCGCGTGTGCTCGCTGCACTGTCTCTGTCTCTTGCGTCTCTTCTGTGACGCTCTCGCCGTCGATGTCCGCCGGCCACTGCTCCTGAGGGAGACGAAGAAAAGCGGGGCCCGACAGCCACTCGTTACTATCATTGGGCCAATCCATACGAGTGGCCTTGTCCGCCGGGTTCATCGCCGAAGGAACCCAGTGCCAGTCTACTCTCCTTGACCTCCTATCTATTTCCGCTAAGCGATGCGATACAAACTTTTGGAAATCGACCGCGTCGGAGTTTATCCACCTAAGAACTGTTTTACTATCTGTCCATAGGAACTTTTTACTTATATTTATACCCAAATCCGATTCTATTGTATTTGCTAATCGACAGGCTAGCACGGCGGCCTGAAGCTCTAGCCTAGGTATCGAAACTAACTTTAAAGGTGCTACTTTGGCCTTTCCCATAACAATGGATGTGACGCGTTCCCCGTTACTGTCTCGCCCCGTTATGTATCCTACGGCGGCGTAAGCCGACTCGCTAGCATCTCCGAAGACGTGAAGTTCCACGTCGTCAACTTTCAAACCGTACCAACGAGGTATGCGCACGTCTTTTAACAACTTTAAATTATCCAACCAATTAAACCATAATTTAGCTTCGGGCGCTTTCAATGGTTCGTCCCATTGTATGCCGGTTTGCCATATACGCTTCATTATGATACGTGACTGAATGACACACGGATATAGGAAACCTAATGGATCAAATATAGACATTATAAATTTCAGATACTCTCTTTTAGTAGGTACTTTACGCCCCTCTTTTAAATCTGTTGGAAGGCGTTTAAATGACAAGTCAAACGTAAGCTCGTCTGTGGTCGGTGACCAAATCATGCCTAAAGTGCGTTCGGCACTTTGTCCTGACTCTAGTGAGACCTTCTCTGGCATCTCTGCTTTGAGCTTCTCTCGTAGCTCATGAGAGTTAGTGACCCACCCCCGTATGTTAAACCCGCCGCTGGCGTGGACGTGTGTCACTTCCTCTACTAACTTACTTGCCTGCGAAACAGACCATGTACTATCTAAATAATCATCCATATAATGTTTCGTATGAATGGCTTCTACCGCCTCGGGATATTTATCTTTAAATTTATTAGCATTCTTATTGAGGATATAGATCGCCGAGGCAGGAGATGATACGGCGCCGAAGATCATTGAGTTCATCACATAAACACTTGGGTCCCGGCTACCCTTATCACTCCACAAAAACAACTGAGCGCCTCGATCTTGCTCTCTAATCCTAACGCGCAGGAACATATCCGCGATATCTCCGGTGAACGCGACCGGTCCTAACCTAAACCTAAACAAAACTCCTAATAACGAATTTAACAAATCAGGCCCGGGCAGCAGGTTATCATTTAACGAGATGCCATGGCAAATAGCCGCAGCATCGAAAACTAATCTTAATTTATTTGGCTTGTTTGGGTTCTTCACACCGAAGTGAGGTAAATACCAGATAACCTCAAACTTAGCACTACTATCTAGCTTACTAGCGTAACCTTCACTAATCAAACGATTAATCTGAGACGTATAGGCCTCAGCGTACGCGGGGTCTTTATCGAGACGACGCATAATTCCCGTTAGACGTCGACGCGCGTGATCATAGTTATCGGGCAACTGAGGGTCGTCCCGACGCCACAACAATCCTACTTCCCACGCACCATTTTCAGTTTGACGACTAGTAGCTTCTAACAAAGCATTAGACCTATCGATCTCTTTATGCGACCTAGGTACTTCTACGATTCCAATAGATTCTAATTGGAATTGACGTTTAATCTCATTATGTAAATCTAGATCTTTCATACAGCTCACAGTTTCATTATTTAAATCCTGACTTCTGCCTAGGGGTCCATGCACAACCCACCCTAAATCGGTCAAGGAGGCAACCGGCTTACCTGACTTTCCTCGGCGAGTCTCACGGCTGGCGAGTAGCTCCCAGTTGTCTTGGCCGAGCAACAGCAGCGGCCTGGCGCCCCGCATTTCCACGCAACCCAAGTCACGTAAATGGGCGTGCTCCGACATCACTTCACTAGGCACTGTCTGCGAGGGCAGATCTAGACGTTTTATAGTGCGACACTTTACTTCATGTGCTTGTCCGTTTGGACCACGCACTGTCACATTCACTAGACGCGATGTATTGTCCGACACTAACTGACCGCGTGCACTTTGAATAGTTAGCGGCATCTTTACACCTGCCGCGTCGCCGGCTAGTGCGTCATCTAACAACGAGACGGTGGCCCCGTCATCCAGTAGGGCGTAACAATCGTTATTCACACCGTTTACACTTACACTGACTGGTAATATTTTTAATAACGCTTTCCCAGTGTACTCACTTACACTTGCCACACTTTCACTATCTTTGTGCGCGTGCAGCAAAGTGTGGTGCGCATAGCTACATGACGCGCACTTACTTGCCCGGCAAAACTTCTTATTATGTCTCTTCACAATGCACTTAAAACATAATTTTTCTTTCTTTACATGATCCCAGCGTTCGTTCACTTTCAACTTTGCAAATAGTGCGCACTTCGGCAGTCTATGCTCTTCTTTGCATAGCGTACATTGTTCTTCAGATGGAGTCGCTTGCGTTTTCTCTGAATGAGTGTGTAGACGCTGAACTGGTCTGGTCGGTGGGCCCTTCTTCGCCGCGGTAGGCTGCGCAGGATATAGTACGGTTGGGTCCAATTGGTCAAACTGCGCTGAGGCTTGAGCTAGGTGGTCTAGGAATTCTACGAGCACGTCTAGACTTGGCGACACTCGCATGTCCACACCCTGGCTCGCTCCCATGCCTAACGTAAACTCGCCGTACTTTAGACGTTGTGACGGCGTTAACTTGTATAGTATTTCACTGGCTAGCTGAGGGTTATTGATAAACCCGTGGGCGCGAATAGTTCTTAGAAGTGACACACAGTTCCTGACCGTCGTTGCGAATCGTCTGAGTTCACGACCGCTTTCTGTGGCCTTAGGTAAGGCGCGCACTTTGGCTAAAGCACATTCTAGAATCTTGTTAGGATGACCAAACTCTTTATCTAGTGTTTGAATTATCTCACCTGGACTTGTCGATGTTCGTAATAGATCTTCTACTGCAAACTTTGCGTCACCCTGCAGCGACGTTTTCAGCCTTGCTAGATTTTCATGTGGTTTAAATTGATACATTGCTGTCGTATCGAAATACATGTTCTTGTATGACAGCCAATCGGCCGGGTTACCGCTGAACATGGGCAGCTCGTATGCCTGTCTAGGCACCGGTCTAGGCCGCGCTAGATTCGATATCGCCTCCGCGAGTTGGTCTATCTTCTTGTCTCTGCACTTTCCTTTTTCATTTTCTTTATCTTCCGCGAACGGGTTCTCCCAGTCAGGTAATCTCGACGATCTGACCGGCATTACAGACGCGTTTTGTCGTGATTGTTCGTTCGCGGGCGCTCCTTGCGGTTGGAGCGCGGGTTCGTGCTCGGGCGGCGGCACATTCACTATCCCTTCGCGAGGGTTCACTGTTTGAGACACTGACACAACAGGTGGTGGCGGATCACCGTTTAATCTTGTAGGCCCGCTGTCAGGCGCTACCGGCGTCGTATGAGTTATCCACTCTTCTACACGACGCGTTGTTCCTTCTGCATCGGAGTGTGAGTCTCGTTCGTCGTCATCAATCTCGGCTAAATCGGCTTCTAGCTTCCTCTTCACCACATTCTCTCTCAGGCGCAACAACTCGCGTTCAGCCTCGTACATGGCCCTCCGTCGAAGACACTCGGCGCTTCTCCGGCCGCTCTTCGTGGAGGCGTGGCTGCATGTGGACCTCGCTCCCTGTCGTATATCCGATGCTACTGGCGTGGCCATCAATCGATGATCGACGATACGACCTCCCGCCAGCGGTATCACAGGCGCTGGTGCCGACGTTGTCGTAGGCGCAATTGAGGGTGAGCCTGGTGCCATATCTGTCGGCACTCCCGAATCTGCCTCTAATGCCCGTTGTCTATTGCGCTTCTCTTCCATTAGACGCAACTTGCTTCTCGTAGTTACAGTACTTTTAGAGCTCATTTTGTCTGCGTCCCGGATCCGGCTCGAAGGACCAAAATTGTAAGGGATTTTCAGGTGCAAGGGTTGATTGATCGGACGCAGAAAAACACAACACTGATTTTACACTATAATTAAACTTAAACACATTGACATACATTAGCAAAATACAGATACATTGAAAGAAAAACACACAATAATAAACACATACACGGACATAATGAGAACATAATAAGATGACAACAATTTCGAGACTAAACTGCGGCTCTTACGCACGCTTAATATATAGTTTTACTACGTAGGTGGAGGTAGCGGCAAGAGCTACACAATAAAATGTCGCTCCACCAATCCTATCCCGCCGTTTGGCTGACGCAATCTCACTCGTTATTACATCAACTTATTGCATCAGCCAAACGTCCTTCAGCGAACAATGGAAACCAATAATTTCGACAAAATCCTCTAATATTACTTTTGCCTATACTTAATTACAATGTCATCTTTTATTCTAAGACAGTTACTGCAATGAAATTGACTTTATACATATACAACACCCACAAAAATGGTCTCAAAGTTTCTTAAATTTACATAACATATCTAAGTTGCTGCGCTTCCTTACAGTCCTGTAGTGGAAATAGTGCTATTAATAGATTAAAGTACTTACTATCCAATAGTTCTATCCCACTGCAGGGCAAAGGCCTCTTCTCGTACAGAGAAGGCACGAGCATCATCATGATCACCACACTTGCTCGAGGCGATTGTTATAGTTACATGAAAAATGTATTATTAATGTATTGTGAGATAGTTACAGTTAAAAACTGATAAAAAAATGTCCGCAACTGCATAATAATATATTCTATGTACCTATTTGTCTTCTTATTTTCTTATTCTTCCATATGTTTTTCAAAGTTAACTCCAATGACCATTTCTATGTTTTCTGAGGTCTAAAAGAGCACTTGACTGGCGAGGATTTTTTATCTTTTAATCCTTATTTCATATAGTAATTCTTAAGTATTTAATTGAGGCCAAAATTGCCTGTAACACTTTTTAATTTAGGAAATATCGCAGAATTAAATTTATTCGCGCAACAAAATAACGCGTTATTACGTTGACGACATCGACAACGATGCAGTCTCAAGGGGCCGCAGCGGCAGGCGGGGTCAGGGTGGGTCCATGCATGCAGTGCACCACGTCGAACGCGATGTATCCCAGCTCCCAAGGATAGCCGAGTATCCTCATCCTGAATATGAAGTTCATCCCGCGACTACGCGTTTGTCCGCGTGATTTTTTCATCCCCTTTAAGTTACCTACGTCTTTGGTTACTACTCCGCCCCCGACGACTGTATCGTGATGTTATATAGCCCATACTATTCCTCGTTTTAGCTATCATATACAAAAATACAAAATCCAATCAGCCTGGTACTTTCGAGATTACATGCGATTAGACAAACAAACAAAAATCCTTTAGCTTTTATTACTAGATTTCTGCCCGACTTAAACTACGCTTTCGGTTACTGCTCCGCTCCTGTGTGTCCTAGCGTGATGTTAAGCCTTATGAATCTACTTATCATATACAGCTATATGCATACGGCAGTTATGTTTGAGTCCCATATCATAGGAGGCTACTATGACATGGGTCTTAAACATAACTGGCGAAATGTGGGTACACTTCTGTCTAACCTTTTTCAAAACCGAAACTCAAAATAATTAATGACTAACTAGTATAGCTACGCAATGAAAACAACTAAAACTATGTAAACCATAGATATCAAGGGCCGCGTAAGGCTAGTGACGTCTGGACAGGGAACAACGTGCCATAACGTGACTCACTTACACCGCCCTTATCCGAAACTTTTATATCAGATTCGGTTACGGTTTCGGATAGTTTTAGGGTTCCGTAAGAAGTTTAGGTTAGAAGATGGGATCTGGTCTGGAAAGGTGGTGTCGTATGGAGAAGAATGGGCAAGAAACTCCATACAGAGTAGTCTATGGTACTGACGCAAGTTGCAAAAGGCGCCACACGGCAAATATGTTATTACCAAAAACAACTTCTTTTTTTATAAATTCCACACCATCTTAAAGCTTAAGAAATATAATAATATTTTATAATCTTAAGTATATTGAATGTCGACATTTTGAGTTTCGATATTTTCAATTTAGATAAGTATAATGACCATCGATATTTTGAGACTCGACATTACAATTATACTCGAAATTACGATATTTTGATTTTTGATATTATGATACATTTGATATTTTAATTTTCGATAATTATTTTGGACTTCGACATTTTAGTCGTCGATATTATACACTAAATCACTATAGTACATAATTATTATGACGATTACAACTCTTCCAACTTTTTGAATCGTCATATCTCGGGAACAGTGGCTCATAGGAAAAAAGTATTTATACATTTTTATAGATAATTATCTGAACTTCAATTTATGGCTGTAGTAATTTTATGATAAAACTTACCGGTTTGCTAAAAATCTCAAAAAACCCACTTTTGTGACCTTTAATAAAAAAAAATCCAGGGGTTGGATCGATGAGGACTTTTTAGGGTTCGTTTATGACGGTGTTCCGAACAATCCTACTAATTTTTAGCTGGGTGTGAATTATTGTAACGTCGGATGTCTAAACTGACCGGACTACAAGTACACACATTGAAATAGAAATATGGAGGGGCGCGCCATGTAGTATAGTAGTTTATCTATACCTCCTTGAATTTGACGAGGATGAAAAAGTGCATCTCGTATAGACAGAATTCTAAAAGAACTTCGTCAAATGACCGCTCATTCATCGGCCAGAAGACGTCTTCATCAGCTATAGATAATTAGCCCTGCCCGTTCAAAGCCGGGGCGGGGCGCTAGAAGATATCTTAGTCATATTCTGAGAACGGGCTCTGAATATTAATCATTTTTTGAAAGGACTTGGTCGTTGGTAGCTCCAAAGGAATTTGAATTTAAGATTGCAGATTTTTAAAATTTAGTCGCGCGTTGAGTTATCTTGCTTCTAATACAGGTACTTTGACGAACGTATATTTTTTATGTATACTAGCTGACCCAACGATCTTTGTACAGCCATCTTTTTTTTCGGTATGAAAAAAGATGTTATGATTCTCAGACCTACTTTTTATGCAGACAAAATTTCATGAAAATCGGTCCAGCTATTTCGGAGGAGTTCGGTAATTAAAACTGCAACACGAGAATTTTATATATCGATTTTATGAGGTGGAAAAATTAATAACGTATCAAATACTTTTACCAAGAGACCTTTTACTTCTGAGTATTATGAATCTAAAGTACCCCATTGTGCATCGGTCTCGTGGCCACAAGTGCTCGATTTAATTATCGTTCAACAAACAAAAATACGAACTCTTTACCTATTACAGTTCATGAGTTACAGCACGCTGACAGACGGACGGACAGGGGGGGCATAGTAATAGGCTCCTGTTGCTACCATTCGGATACGAAACCCTAAAATGGCCATCTAGTTTTCTAGCTAGAATTAAATCTGTATTCAGTGCAAGCGTGTCCCAGTTAATTACTGAAAGTGCTGACACTTCATGTTAATGATTAATTAGCGTAATTACTATCATAATCTTAAACAGCCTTCGAATGCACGTCAGTTTTGAATTAGAATCGTGACCGAAGGACGTGAGGGGGGATAGGGGTGCGGTGGGCTGTGGAGAACAATGCGACACTACTGGAACACGCGTTCTTTATGTACTTCTGTTGTATATTAAATATTATAAATCTATCGAAAAAATGCCTGACTAACTCAAAGAAAGAGTTTTTTATTTGTGGTTAAGAGAAGACAATTTTTTTTTCTTGGGAGTCATACATAACGTACATAAACTCACGCCTTTTTCCCATGGGGGTAGGCAGAAACTACAGAACGCCACCTGCTACGATCCTTACATACTCCTTTCGCCTCATCTACGATTTCTGTTTTCTTGGGAGTATATAATATTTTTATTTTTTTATTCTCAAAAAGCCATAAATTCTGATTTACATGTAACACTGAACCCCACACTAGAATATCCTGTGTCGTGGGGTCCAGTCTCTTTCATCACAAGGATTGTGTCATATTATATGTTTAGCAGGAGTTTATTAGAAGTTATACAGAGAATAAGAACTTAGGTTACATGTTAATGAAACTTACTGTAGTAATGTAAAATAATATAGCATAGGCATACTCAAAACCTATGTGAACCTTTTATACTTTGCTATATATTTATTCATTTATTATTTCGTTTTATTTCTTCGTTTATGTTTTATTATGTTTATTATTTAATTGTATTATTTTTTCATTTTTATTATGATTTCTTTATAATTAATTGTTTTTCTTTTTTTATACTGTTGTTAATGGCTTTTGAAAGCCGTATTAACATGAATATATAAATAATAATGTATAGGTTAATATAGAGAGTGTACCTACTTATACTTTTAGTATGAGACCAACACGAAAAATAATCTGAAAAAAAAAATAGCTAACAATAATGCTTAAACTACAACACGACATAACGTATGAAACAGCTGATGATATGTTTTCATAATTTCAGTGTAGGTCCCACAGTAAAAGTTGTTCATAATGATGAGTACAATGACCCCGAGTGTAAATAAAAATACATTTAACGAAGACGAAAATTATCGTTGGTCTAGTGGTCGCAAGCGCGACTGCTGTGCATGAGGTCTTGGGTTCGATTCCCAGGTCGGACAAAGTGTTATTGGGTTTTTACATCAGGAATTTCTCAGTGGCAGCCTCGGAGTATGGATTTGTGCCCGGTTGATGGCAATAGGCTCGCCCCCTATTACATGGGACTAAAAACATAACTGGCGAAATGTGGGTGTACTAATGGGTACACCTCTGCCTAACCCTTCGGGGATTACAGGCGTGATGTTATGTTATGAAAATTATATGTTGTTCCCATAATTCTGATCATTTTTTGTGGTTCCTACCAGAGAATTTCCTGGATACGGAGATCAAAACTCCACTGGTTTTTATGTGTTTTTTGATGCCCCAAAGCCCTTCCAGCTTTGCATGTACGTACCTATCCGTAAGAACAAACTTTTGCACGCCACAATAAAAAGTGATTTTTATTCATTGCCAAAAATAAAAATGGCTTCCAAGCAATAATTTTTGCTCAATGTTACTTAGTTTCATGGGCAGTATGCGTAGTTAACAGGTATGTGTTTTGTCTTTTTACACCCCGTATAAATAAATAACTAGTTTAAAACAAAATCTAAATATCCAAATAAAGCATTTATAACGAAAGTAGATCATTTTTAAGGCATAATTAGTTAGACTGCCTCGTTGGTCTTGGGGTCGCAATGCGCGACTGCTGTGCATGGGGTTCCCAGATCGGGCAAAATGATAGGTATTAGGTTTTTCCATCAGGAATTTCTTAAAAGCAGCCTCTGAGTCTGGGCTTGTGCCCGGTTGAGGTCAATAGGCTCGCCCCCTATTACATGGAACTTAAACATAACTAGCGGAATGTGGGTGTACCAATGGGTATACCTCTGCTTAACCCTTCTGTGATTACAGGTGTGAAGTTATGTTACATAAGGTTATTATAGTAGTCTAGTATGAAGAAAAAACAAGGCTTTTTTAGAAGCACATGTTGCATAATAAAATTGAACAGCTGGTTTAGCCAAGGCAGATAAAGTAAGCCGTAGTTTTCATGGCAGTGGTTCAAAATAGATTAAACCAAGTCGACTACTACGTTCGTGGGTCGTGGCCCACAGCCTACGAACGGTTTACACCCGGCGGGGTCACCCATGACTCGTGGGTGACCCCGCCAGGCGCCGAAAGGTCAAGGTTACTCGCAAATTCTATATGGAATTTAATCGTCAGATTACTTTTGGTTGGTTTTGTTGATTAATCGTTGAATCGAATTTAATCTTAATACTATTATAAATGACAAAGCTTGAATGGATTGATGTTTGTTGATTAATCATGCCAGGAAGGCTGAATGAATCCGAAAGAATTTAATTTGTATCAATCGACAAAAAAAATCTTATCTTACTTATATTATAAATGTGAAAGTTTGTGAAGATGTTCAAATGTTTGGATGTTTGTAACTCAATCACTCATAAACGGTTGAACAGATTTAGATGAAAATTGGCACGCAGGTAGACCTTTTCCTGGATTAACCCATAGGATTCTTTTTATCACGTTAATGTGTGCCCTTGGGATAATAGTTCAAATTATTCACGGAAAGTTGCTTTACGCGGGCGAAGCTGCGTGCTAAAGCTAGTTCTTAATCAGTAAGTTCATCGTGTTTGTTGTTTATTTTTGATCGTAACGATATATAATTAAACGCACACAATATAGACTATGTATCTATGAAAGTATGAACATAATTTTGCCTCCATTTGTTAGTTTGTAATACTTTGTACATTTTCTATTATAGTATTTTTTATGCAAGGTCCCTATCTACTATTACTAATACTAGGTACTAAATGATTCTAAAACAGTAAGTATGGAAGTATGGTAGTTTCTTCTTTCTACATTTTTCTCCATACGAAGCTATTTTTTGGAAGCAGCAAGAAGAAATTAGGTTAAACAGATTCAAATCTTTATTTCTTTTAAATTACCTCCAAAAGTACTTTCCAATAGTCCTAATTGTTATTAATATTTTGACTCCGAGTAGGTACTTCGTTTTCTTAACAAATCTTCTATTATTTCGCCAAATTTTACTGTTCACAGTTCTCCTCACTCTCACCTCACCTAAATTCCCTGAGGAAGGGGGGAGGATTCCGTTTCGGATCCGTTTTTTATTGAAAAGCACTGTACTGTTGAAATAATCGAGTGAACGCTTCAGTGTTCGAAAACGCAATTACCGTCCAAGATTACGATTTCCTCCCATACATCACACGAGTGACACTAATAAAAACAATAATTATGATGCCAGCCTATTATCTTCCCACTTCAGGGCAAAGCCTTCTTCTCATACAGAGAAGGCACGAGCATTGATCACCATGTTTACTCAAGAAGAGTTGGCGATTTCCGAGTTACTTTAATTATAATAATATGTCTAGGTTTTCTCACAATGTTTTTTCTTGTGTCAGTGACGTCAAAATTAAAAAGTACATAATTATGAAATAGAAAAGTTACTTACATTGGTGCCCGTGCCCGGATGCGAACCCACAACCTTGCGCATGAGACAGGTGCGTTAACAACATTTTTACACAAATAATCATAATAATTACAGGACAACACGCCTGTAATTCCCGAAGGGTTAGACAGAGGTGCACCCACAATTCGCCAGTTATGTTAAAGTCCCATGTACCGTATAGGGGGCGAGCCTATTGCCATCAACCGGCACAAATCCAGACTCCGAGGCTGCTACTGAGAAATACCTCAAGAAAAAATCCAATAACACTTTGCCTGACCTGGGAATCGAACCCAAGACCTCAAACTCAGCAGTCGCGCTTTGCAATCGCTACACCGACGAGGCATAATAATATTATTCATTCTTTTACAAAACGGTAAGTTAGTAGAACAATATCGATCGTCTTTTATTTTTGTAACAGTAGGTACTTGCGGAAAAAAAAATATCTGCATATTAACGTGCACCTATTGCATGGCAGAACGGCCTCGTGACTGTATCCCTGACACAGTTACCTGGCAGACACCCTAGGACATCGCTTTACATTACCTAACCTAGGACATTGTGACGCAAATGACTTTTAGCTTTTTACATCTTTTTTTATAATAGGTTTCAGCATTGGAATAAATGTGTATTTATGCAGCAATGAAGGAATATTAGCTTTCGGTTTCGAGAAATTGTGGGTGCTTTTCCAAGTCACATAGAAGCACGCTATGCCGTCTTCCCACCAGAACTACAAGGTGTTGGGGAGCGGGTAAGATTATGCCTTGCTTGAGAAAGCTGTTGAAGAAAATATGGGAGTTACTCAGCTCCTTGATAGCACACTCACACAAAGCTAGATACCTACCCTCTTCCCAGGGTGAACGGACGTTTATAATAATATTACCAGCCTATATACCCACTTTAGGGCAAATGCCTCTTCTCGTACAGAGAAGGCGAAACCATTGATCACCAGATTACGCCGGATTCACGGTTTCAGTCTTATATTAATTATGAGTCCAGGTTTTCCCTCACTGATGTTAGTGATGTCCAAAATAAACTAAGATAGTACATAATTATGAATTGAAATAGTGACATTGATACTGTGTTGAGTACTCATTTTAGTTAATGAAATATAAATTATACGTAACATTAATTTACTTCAAAGAGGTTAGAGAGATGAGCAAAACTGTCAAATTGTCTGAATGGAATGGATGTTTTAGAAGTACTTAGTATGTTGACTGCCTCGTCGGACTAGTGGTCGCAAGCGCGACTGCTGTGCATGAGGTCTTGGGTTCGATTCCCAGGTCGAGCAAAGTGTAATTGGGTTTTTCCATCTGAAAGTTCTCAGTAGCAGCCTCGGACTCTGGATTTGTGCCCTTGGTGGCACTAGACTCGCACCCATACATGAGACTTAAACATAACTGGCGAAATGTGGGTGTTAACCCTACCAGACACGCAGAGGCCCACTGCCCACCACGGCAAAATAAGCGTGATATTTGAATCGAATTTAAATTCTACACGTGACAGCTCTCAATAGTTACTCACAGCAGTTACGTGTGGAATTTAAACCGAGTAAACCGTCGAGTAATTCTCAATGGCTAGGCTATGGCTAGGCTCCCCCACCCGATTGCTCAGTCCGGAGTGCAGTCCTGTAATGGCCTTCCATTACAGGACATAGAAAGTACGTATGGAGTTTCTTGCCCATTCTTCTCCATACAAAACTACCTTTTGGAAGGGGCAACTAGATTTAAACCTTTTTTTTTTGTATATGACGTTCAAAAGTGCCGCATATTGGCCTAATTGAAATAAATGATTTGACTTTGACTTTGAAAGCCCTTGCGAGTCTTACCAGAAGCTCAAGAGAACGTTGATGGAAGTGAAAAGGACTGATCATTGTATTATTGGTATATGGAAGTGTCTTATTATCACAAAAGTCTGATAGATATGACAGACCCCAGGCTCCCAAACTTATTTTGGCTACTCCCCACTTTGAGAACAAATTATTTTCTAGCGCCCCCATTTTTTCACCTACTACGAACCACCTAGTAGATGAAATTACAAATCGCTCCACAAGCCTCTACACAATACCCCGTATTTTTTTTTTCAGCTTCTTTTACCAGGCCCCGTTTAGGTCTACAGCGCCCACATAGGGGCGTCTTCGCCCACTTTAAGAAAGGCGGTTATAAACTCTTTAATATTTAAAAGTAACAAAAAATCTTAAAATGTAACCTAAGTTATATTAGAAGTAAAAGTAATTAAAGTCGCTGATAATCATTTTTTTATTTAAATTTAACCCTTAAAATGATATCAAGTTTAACAAAAAAAAAAAAGAATGATTATTTGCTATTAATTTTGTTTCTAACATTGTTCTTATCTGGGTCTAGCAGACCAGACATTTTTTTGCTAGTGTCACTCCTTGGCAAAGGCCTCCCCCATTCCTTCACTCTGTGTTGTGCCTCCTTCCGCCAATTCCTGGGGTATTTTAGTTGCATATTAGTTGCATCATTACCTATAAAATGAGAATGCTTTTTGTATCTGTGAAGGCAACAAACCACCATGAAATACTAGTAAAAAACAAAATTTCTAGAAATCCGCGCCACATAAACATGAGCTAAATACAGAGAAAATCGATCAATACACGAACTGACTTAGGTTTCTAGTAAACTGTCGTTCCTATTGCATTGTTGGTGCATAATACATTAAAGTTTGTGGGTGTGTCTTTACTTGTGGCATGTCAGTACACCATGAATATTTTATACGAAAATCGTGGGTTAGACTTAAACAACTGGTCACTTGATATTACACAGTTTAAAGGATAATGTTCATGAAATAAGGAAATGCATTAAGTGGATTAGTAAATTTATTTCGGAATAGCTCCTAGAATATAATAATATCTTAGGACAACCAACACATTGCCATCTGATCCCAAACTGGGCAGAGCCTGTACTATGGTAACCAGACAACTGATAAATATACTTATATATATTATTTCTAAATACATACATAATATTATGTATAAATTACGAAGATATCTTCCAGAAAAAAAGGAAAAAAAAACATTATCTTGCATAGACTTAAAATATGGCGAAAAACGTAAAAAAACAGTGAATTTGGTTTAATAAGTTGTCAAAAATGAATACATAAGGGGTGTAGAGAGACGTCGTGAGACGACATCCGGCCACTGAAGGCGCGGGCTTGCGGACGGCGACTGATGGGTACCTCTCCGTCCGATGAAGGACCTAGCCCGGGTCGACGGCGCGTTTTATTCCACGCGCGCCTCAAAGAGCTATCAGCACATTGACAGGGCCCCAAGAGGGCAAAACGCCTGCCGGGGTCGCGGGACGTCTTAACAGTATACCGCGCCCCGGAACGCAAAGGGCAACAGAAGGAACAGGATGGTTTGTTAGTCAGTAAAAGTCTGACAGTCCCTTCCGCCCCACTGGCGTACAGAGATCCATAACAAAGCTAAAAGTTACATGTTCTTCAAATCATTGTGACAGTAATCCAATATGTAATTTGAGGCGTGCAAAATCACGGGGTACCTATAATGTATGTGTTGTGTCTTTGCATACTCCGTATACAACTTCTGTAAAACCTGTTTATTGCCATAACAGCTGAAAGTGGTACAAAAATGCCTGAATGCGCTAGAGCAACAGCTGCCTCAAGTGGGCCACGGTCGCGAGGTGCTCGCGTGGCCACAAGGTTCGTGGAGAAATTTTGATTTTTCTTTGTTTATAAAACGCTTTTTAATACAAACAAAATTACATTAAAGCAATTTATTACATATATAATATATTATACACAACACGAACACGTACCTACCTGTAGTAAACAATTGTTCGTGAAAATTGCGAAATTCAAACCCGTTGTACAATGCGCGGCAGTCAATCGCTCAGACGATTATACACAAAATTATACACAACTTCTTTAAAAAGTACAATTTTATTCTTACCCCCATTAATTTTCAAGTAACAGTAAAATTCGGTTTTCAGTTAGTAAAAAAAGTAGAACATACATGGGGGTGGTTAGGATAACGACCCTGTATTTAGTAACTTACATTATCACAATATTATATTTTAATTATGAATTTAATTAATTATTACAAACTGGGTCTACATATTATTATAATTATTAAATAAATTCTTACTTTACGTTTATCAGTTGTTTATTACTTAATTTTAAGTATTTATTCTTGAGGTGACACCACAGTTATTCTCCCCGGGTGCCACCCATGCGCCACGCCACTGATAGACAGTGAGTAAATTAAGCTGACAAATAAGTGACGTCATAGTTTACTATTGCCAAAACTACGGGGTGAACGCGTTTTGATAGCTCATACAAAGAACGTCAATTGATTGGTAGTGTCAAGTACTCTATTGGAAAAGTCATATTCGTACTTGCGGCATTGTACTCGCAACCACACGCATGGGTGACTATGTCACCATAAGACACGCACACGTAAAATTCAAAAGCGATTTGCTCGTAAAAAGACCTATTTCGTATTGGTATGGTTACGATAAAACTGTATTCGTAACACTATACTTTTTTTCACTACTTAACATCACGCCTGTAATCTCCTAAAGGTTAGGCAACGTATTAATATACCCGCAGTTATGCTTAAGTAATAGGGGGCGAGCTTATTGCCATCAACCGGGCACAAATCCAGCCTCCGAGGCTGCTACTGAGAAATTCCTGACAGAAAAACCCAATAATACTTGGACCAACAGTCAATTTACGTACTTTGTAATGAGCTGTCCAAACGCGATTCTCCCGTAGATTTCATAAGGCAAAAGATAGTGTGATGTTACTTTTATATCGACTCAATTGACTAACTATTTATTCATTTAAAAGCTATAAATTGATAATCTTTTACTATCTTTAATGGAGTTTTCAGGACTAAAATTAAGTGTTTCTTAGGGAAGAAGCCTTGGAATTATTGGCTAATGGTGTCAACTACCAATTCTAAGCAGACAAAGTTGCAGACAGAAGCTAGTTTCAACATATTTATGCTCAGAACTGTACAACCTGTATTGTTTACAAATGACCGCGAAAAGGGTTCATTCTGTAAACAAACAATCGTAAAAAAACGTTTTGTTTACCTACTACGTAATACTACGTTGATTGTTATTTTTTCAGAGAGGTTCATTTTTAGTATTCCGCAACCAAAGGGTGCCTAATTAGACCCTTGTAAGACTCCACTGTCTGTCCGGACGTCCGTCCATCTGCTAAAGGGCTATTTCTTCTAAACTGTAATAACGTATACACTCATAAGTGTCTTCTTATAAGTGTTTATCATTTTGCGTGAAGGAAAATCAAATAAAGTTAAAAATATAAGGGTATGTAATAAAAAAAAACCGTTTCTTGCACCATTTACCCTTAGTAAATGGTGCAAGAAACGGTTTTTTTTTGTATGTAGTGCAAAATTTTGTACGGCAGTACGAAACAATGAATGTGCGAGTTCTCCTCGCAATTAGCCGGGTTTTCGCACATCGTGTGTAGTTGATTTAATTTAAGGTTTTAGATGTTTCTTTGATACTAAGGACATTATATTTCTTAAAGTATTATTATTTTCTGACTTAATGTTTAACTTAATTAACATCTCTAACAGTTAATATATATGTCCGCTAAATATGGCAGGATACGCTGAGACTAAAATTATTTTAACACTTTAAGGTGCAAATAAACCTTTTTGTTTTTTGCTACGAATCTTTTGCTTATTACAGTGAGCTATTCTCATAGCCACACACTGTCGATTTAAATACCTTTGTGAGCGTGTCCGCTAGTCATGCGACGTTGTGATTGGTTTATTAAAAATACCTTTTAATTTTTATGACCAGTCCATTTTATATGTTTTTTTTAAACTTTGTAAGTCAATACTACTCTACGATACTGCCAGTCAGCAGTAAATAATAATAATAATAAAACTTTATTTCAGGCAACAGCTAAGGCCCATAAAACACAAATACATAAATAAGTACAATAACTATAAACTGATACATATTTTCACAATAAACTTATAAAAACTACTGAACACGAAGTGCCGGGGTCGTGTTACGCTGTGAGGTGTCGCGTAGCTGGCCGCGGAAACGCCGATACAGTCGCCGATACCGCCTTTCGGCCAAAACTCTTCCTTGAGGAAGGTCATCAAATGTTCGGTCGGAACGCGCACCACAAACGACTTGAAATACGGATAGACAAAAAAAATGTGATTGACGTACGAATAGATGATTACAACCTAAATAATTAGATGCATAATATTACTAGCAAACCGTCCTGGCTTCGCATGGGTGAAAATTTTCGACTATTCTGGCAGATTTTCAAAAATTTATAAACCAATCTCCGGTCCAGGCGTTCTCTAGTTTTGAGCTTAGCAACACAAGACATTCAGCCATATTTTTTTATTTATTTTTAGGTATAGAAGTCAGATTGATAGAATGTAGTTAATTAGATATAGAAGATTAGTTATTAAGCTATACTATAGGTACCTATAATTATATTTATAACGAATGTGAGGAAATATAAAATATATTATATTTTTTTGGGTTTACCGGCACAAAATGTATTTGAAAATGTAATCTTTATAATGTTTAAAACTTTCCGAAATAATTCATTAGAAAATGGACTCTAATTAAAAAAATCTAGCTGTCTTATTTTTTAGCGCTGTTTGTCAATATAAAGCAGAAAGAAGTAAACAGCAGAATACAAGAACGATTCAGAAGAAAGAAGAAACAGCTCATAGATATTCTTGGGCCAGATACTGTGGTGAGGTAAATCCGAAAGGCACGTTTCTGGTCTAAGAACTTCTTGTGACTAATACCGCAACAGAAGAGAAGAGAAGTAAGAAGAACGGTCAAGAACAGAAGATTTGTTTTTTTTTAAGTGAAAATGTATTTTTCTTTTTTGTTTATTAGTCACATTGAGCTATAATTATTGTTGATAGGGGCTAAATCTTTAATGTAAAACTATATTAATTATTTAGATTTCGGAATTAGGTACCTAAATATCTTTAAAACAACTAGACAAAAATTAGAAACAAATATTTTTGTGAACTTTTTAATATTCTAAAGAGGTTAAGTTTGTGAGGTTATTATGGGCTATTATTATAACAAAAAATTAAGCATCCGTAAAAAATTACACCTATACGGGTATGAAGTCGAGGAAAGAGGTAGTAGTAGGTAAATTAAACTTTTTTTCTTCGGATCAAAGTAAACTAAAACTAAAACAAAAACTAAAAACAAAAAGAAATATGGCTGGCGATATAGCACGTTATCAACATGCAATATCGCGCCAAAAATTCAATTTCACTTTACATGGTGAACCACACCTTTGTTACATACATACAAAAGTGATCTTGTAAAGGTTCAGTTTTTTACGAGGTACGGACACACAAAAAAATCGTGCAGTATCGTGCAGCTTCGTCTGACGCGGTAGCTTTAATTGGAACCAACGCAATAACTACGAAAAATTGACAATGAAAGGCGGGTCGAGCTACACATTTTGACATCCATCCGCTGCGTCCCGACGCGCCTCTATCCGACGCAGTTTCATACAAAATGTATAGCAGGCGGAATTTTTAAATTGCGTGGCGTCCTTGCCCGACGTGTAGTGGACGCTTTGCTTAATTTTTTTGTCAGTTTGATGTTTGTTTGTGATCGAACTTGCATCCCAGCAAGTTAGTCATCATAACAAAAGTCGGGAACTTATCAAATGAAATCAATAAGTCATTGTTTTGATCTTCAGGTGTTTTGAATGTATGAATATCAATCATGTTTTGATAGGACAACTGCAATATTGCCAGATAAAAATAGAACGATTGCTATGGTAGTTCAGTTCTGTTTTTAGGTGTATAAACAATTGTGTTCCGAGAAGACCATTTTTTATTGCAAATTGTCGCATGAACTTGCTGAATGCTTATAGCATTTGGTTGGAAAATTGTGGTTAACGTTAATGATCAATCATTGCAATTATTTTTAAAGGGTATGTTTTTACATTGATTAAGTGGATTATGTTCCCTACATAGTCCATATTTCATTGTCCCAGATAACCATTCTATTTTTGCAACCCGGACTCCTAGAACCATCTTTTCATACAAGAGATTGTGGGTTCAAATCCAGGCAAGTACCAATATGACCAATATGACTTTTCAATTCATGTAGGTGTGTGCTTATACTTATTTCATTTTTTACACTACTGACATAGGCGAAGGAAAACATCGTGAGGAAACCTGAATCTATAGGTAATACAAGACTGAATTCGCAAATCCGCCTTGAGCAAGTGTGCGGTGATCAATGCCTTCTTTGTATAAGAAGAGACCTTTGCCCTGGAGTGAGGCTGGTTTTACCTAATAATATTGTAATTATTTTATCAATGAATGATTACGTCCCCGTCCTACGCCCAAACTATCTCTTCAATTGAGCCATACATCCATCCATCTTACAAATGTCATATAATAGTTTAAGTAGGATGGGATAGCAAGAAATTATGTTGGCATTCCGAAACCCTAACATATTAATGCATTTGTAGCAGCATATCTTGATAAGCGCTGCAAGTAGGAAATTACAGAGCTTATCGAGACATGCACAACAAACTGAAGCACTTAGCCTTGATGTTAAGAAGGTCTCTGCCCCTTCAAGTACGAATACCAAGGTCATAGTCGTGTTCTATCTTGATCTTACCGTTTTGTAGATAGACATGCTATTGAAATTAAACGGACGTTCAGAACACCCTGGAAAGTAAGGGAGTGAAAGAAGATACATCACAAGCCGTGAACTACGTGTTCTGGCCATCAAACTAAGGGCAAATTTTTCCATGATCAGATAGCTCTTAACGAAGGAATAAATATGGCGGTTTGACAGCTTTTGAGTTGAAAATAATTATGTCAAACTGTCATATTTATTCTTTGGATAAAGGTTACCTATATGACTACTAAGATTTAAAAATCAGCCGTAAGTAAACATAACATTACGCCTATAATCCCCGAGGAGTTAGGCAGAGGTGTGCCCATTAATACACCCACATTTAGCCAGTTTTGTTTTTAAGTCCAATGTAATAGGGGCGAACCTATTGCCATCAACCGGACACAAATCCAGACTCCGAGGCTGCTGCGTGGATATAATCGCAGAAAAATGACTTCTAGTGTAAAAAATCACTGTTTCAGCTTCGAACTTTTAGGTAACGAAAAAGAAAGAAAATACGTACATTCTAAAGTTTTTCTTGGACACTAGTGACATCGGTGAAGGAAAACATCGTGATAAAACCTGGACTTGTGTAATTAATAAGCCTGAAATCGCCAATCTGCCTTGAGCAATCGTGGTGCTCATGCCTTCTCTGTATGAGAAGAGGCCTTTGCCCTGCAGTGGGACAGTAATAGGCTGGTAAAATTATAACTAAAAAATGATCAGAATTATGGGAAGATCATATAACTTTCGGCTTCGTTTTTACACCTGTTATGCCGCTTTCAACTTTCCTGCCAGGCCTATAAGGCAAAATTTTAATTAACTGGTAATTTTTTCAAATGATACTCATGAATACGAATAACTTTTACTATGAGAACGAACGTGAATTCTGAAAAAAAGAAACAGCTGTTTCATATATTTTGGTCTTGTAATAGTGTATTTTAGTACAGCTGTATTTTCATGTTTTAAAGTTGATCCTGTTATAAAAGTTGTTCATATTCAACCCCTGAAAAATGTTCACTGAATTAAAAGTTAGCCTGTATTCCCAACCTGTATCCTACCTACTCTGTATTTTGTGAACATTAGTAGAATAGACTTATTTAATTTGTGTTAATTGTTAAATGACTGCCCGCTCTCGAAAAATGCCATTGTGGTTTTTGGCAAACAAGTATTTTTCCCTTTGTTTGTTACCTACAAAATGGGTAGAAATCTATACTGAAAATATACAGCTGAAGACTTCGTTTGTTTGCTTGATCGCACTACAGGATGGATGTTAGGAAATCCTTTCCACGCTACGACTCACAGGAGAGGTACAGTAAACCAAAGACATAACATAACATCACGCCTGTACTCCCCGAAGGGTTAGGCAGAGCTGTACCTATTAGCACACTCACATTACGGCAGTTATGTTTAAGACCCATGTAATAGGGGGCGAGCCTATTGCAGACTCCGAAGCTGCTACTAAGAAATACTTAATAGAAAATCCCAATAACACTTTACCCGACCTGCGAATCGAACTCAAGACATCATGCTCAACAGTCGCGCTTTGCGACTGTCCAACAAAGCAGTCGAAAAAATAATTAACTATTATTAAATTGCACTCGCTCGAAACCGAATCGCTATAGTTCCGAATAAATGAACTAAACTAAAAATTCGATTACTAAAACACCTTCAACCGAACTCGAATAATATCCACGAAAGTTCACTTCTGAAACTCCAACCTTCGAACAGGTTTACTAGGTCATAAACAATTATAATTGTATTGAGCTAACTTTCGTTAGTTCTACAAAACACGACACACAACAAGAACCTACCAGCTCAAGGTTAGGTATGATGCTATCTCCGATAGGCACCTTGTGACTGGTTATTTGAAAAAAATGTTTTTCTTTTTTTTGTTTCGTTTTTATTCCAATTTTAAAATAGCTTGAATTTTTCTTACGTAACGGTTATAGAAAAAAATAATTGTAAATTTAAAAAGACGGCGGCCATCTTGGGCCGATTTTCATCAAACATGTTAGAACACTTCCAACTAATTCTCCTTTCAAACAAAATTGGTTCATCCGATCCGGAGCTACGATGCCATGGACAGACAGACACGTCAAATTATAACACCCAGTCGTTTTTGTGTCGGGGGTTAAAAATTTTACAGAAAACACTTATTTATTTATTTATTTTTTACTACAACGGTTACAGTTTACAGTTATCACTAATTACGAAATTAAGACATAAAACAAAAAAGTGTAGTGTGTGGCAAAGTGTTATTGGGTTTTTACTCAAAAATTTATCAGTAGCAGGTTTGGAGTCTGAATTTGTGCCCGGTTGATGGCAATAGGCTCGCCCCCTATTACATGGGACTAAAAACATAACTGGAGAAATGTGGTTGTACAAATGGGTACACCTCTGCCTAACCCTTCGGGGATTACAGGCGTGATGTTATGTTATGTTATGTTTATAATCGTGTTATTAAAAGAATAGGAAGAAATATATTAAGTATCTATCTAATCTCTAAGAACATTAATCTTTTATAATAACTAAAATTGACTAGATTTAGATCTTTTTCAAATATACTTTCCAGTTCTTTACAGCGAATGGCAATAAAGTACGATTTTATTCTTCTTGAGATAAGATCTTCGACATATTAACCGAACTAAGGTAAGTACTACTGGAATTAAAACGTTAAAAATAATTTAGGGTTAGCTCAAAAATGTACAGTGAATTTAGACCAGTTAACTTTTGGGTGACGCAGAGATAAGCAATGGTAAGAAGGTCGCTTTTTTAATATTAATGGAATTAGTTCTTCTTCTTTATCATGTGGGCAGTAAGATCTTACGACCCTGCCCACCCTAGTGTCAGAGTTTCTAAACCGCCTCAAGGGTGACTTGGTTTGAGTAAAACAGTAAGTCCAGGTTTCCTCACAATGTTTTCCTTCACCGATGCCAGTGATGTCCAAGATAAAGTTTAGAAAGTACATATGAATTGAAAAATTCACATTGGTACTTCCCTGGATTTGAACCCACAACCTCATGCATGAGAAGCAGGTGCCTTAACCACTGGGCCATCACGACACCGACACCGATTTTGGAATTAGTTAATTTAATACTAACTTTTACCAGTCCGACCGTTACATAGACCTTTTTTTTTCGGAAATGAACCGACTCTTGTAAGTGTGATTTAACTACTTGATTATAAATAACTAACATTTTCCTGCGCCTTCGTCCGCGTAAATGCCGGTCATCGCGGACGCATACAAAGTCACGGAATGAATGCCATGTCCTTTCCTGGTTCTTAAACTTACCCCATACCAACGTACACTAAAATCGGTTCAGTATTTTAGTCATGAAAGCGTTACAGACATACAGAGTTACTTCTGCATTAAGAATATTAAGAAAGTATGGAAGTATATATAATCATTAAAAATCGGGCGGTATCTAAATAATATAATATGCAGGGTAGATTTTTTTCTAGCTAGCATCTATGGGGAAGGCTTAGATAAACGCAAAGTGCAACACGACACCACAAGTTTGCCAAAGAAAGTTAAGCTGTGCTTGGAACAGAGGGGTGGCCACGTCGAACAGTTTATACGATGATGAACGAGGTAAGTGTACCTAATGTAAACTAATATTTAAGACTAACTTTTGCTTGCTATGTTGTTTACGTGGAAATCAAGTATTCGATTAAAAATATAGCTTATATGACACTCGGTTATAGCGTAGCTTTCTACCACTGAAAGATTTTTTGTAATGAGACCAGCCGTTTCATAACAAACAGAATAAAAACAAAAACAAGCTAACATAATTTAAAAAAAAAAACACGACTGCAAAAATTGCACGTATTGTACTTTGTTAACACGAAATTTTTTTTTACGGCGTTTTTAATTACAGTGGTATATATTTTTTAAATCTACTTGTCAAATTCTAGACGATAAACATAGACACGACCAGATACAATAAAAAAATAAATTGAGGCGTATATTAATTTACGTTTTAAAGTTTTACTAGCCTGTTACTCGGAATGATGCAAGGATTGTAACAATAGCCCATTTTTTTTTTCATTACCTCTTTACAAAATTAGTTATTTATACCTTTGATTATCATACTCGTACATGATTTAGTTAGAATATTTTTTATTTTTAAATATACTGTTTTCTTTCCGCATATAAAAAATAATTCACACATTTATTTTGAGCTCACAATTCCCTACAGCATATTTCTCTATGGCTAGTAGTTTAAATTCCATGCCATTTAAATATATTATATAAGCCCCAACACTATAATCTGTCGTCGCGACGTATTGGAAAGGTGCCCTAAGGCATTAAGTCCGCCATTGTACTTTTTTTGTTGCATAAAGTTTAAATAACAATGCACCTACACATAATAACATAATTAAACTTGAATACTACCTAACAAGACTAGAAAAAAAATAGAACAAAGCTGGAAAAGTTTAGTGCTTGTGATGATCCTATGCAAATGTGCGCGCAAACTTTTCCAGTGTCCAGATTGTACTGAAATATGAAAGATTGATGTTTAGGCGAGGGCATGGATAACTTTTCAACATTTTCTCGATAAAGAAGTTACTATGTTCTTTACTACCATCTTGCTGTTACGCATTGCGTCCAATATTATACACGTCTGGTTGTTAAGAGAACTCGTAAACTAAATCGAAGTAAATGTTCTCTGGTCGACCTTGAGATCGCACGTCTGACCCAATAAAAACATGATTACCTACTCTCGCCGGTATCTCCAGCCGCCAGAAGTTGCGGCTTAATTTACGATCACTGCAATGTATGGCAACGTACAGCAAGAGTTAAAAACTAATATTGCCGGAACTCTTTGACCAAAAAATGATTTAGTAAGGACAATAGCGCGGTAACAGGTAGAGGGGCTAGGCGGTGGAAGGACGGGCGGCGCGGAGGGCAGGGCGGGCGGCTCGGAGCGGCAGAGCAAAGCCTCCGCACTCGCGCGCTCGGCGTCGTCGCGATACCACGGCTGTGCGCCCGGTACGAAGTCGTTACGTAACGTCCGCCACGGCTTGGCTAACATCTGTTGAGTACGAGCCTCCGCGCGCACGCTTGCACCGCTCTCATAGCGCGCACGCCATGTCGACACCGAGACTGATAGCGAAGCCGTCGCCATGGCTACACCAGAGTACAAAAGCGCCGACACGTTAAAATAATGTAGCAAATTCACCAACTTAACTGCCACACATTCCTGCCAATTTTTTATAAGTTTATACAAACTTATCTACTTTGTAGTGAACGCTTTGCTTTGAATCGTGATACAAACTATACGTGAAAAAATGATTCCGTGTCATTTTATTCGTTGGGTACACCATAAGAATGCTTCGCCATCATAAGGGCATTCATTATTTAGGCGCTTGATGTAAGCTTTTACTGCAGATGCCTTCGTTAGTCCTAAGTTAGGGTACGATGAGAGCAAAAGACTGAAACAATAAAAAATGAATTACAATAACTAGATACCGTGGACGTGAAGCCGTCGAATTTACCGCTGCTGGACGACTCAATTTCAAGATTCGCGATAACATCAGCTCGTGGGTGCTGTGGTGGCGACAACGCCATCTTTGGATGGGCGCACCGCAGACACCAAAACCAATTGAAGAAGATGACTGCGTGCCAAGAGTGGCCGTGGTAGATGATATAGGAGACGTGCAGGCAGATCGTAAAATGGAGCCAAAACGTCGAACGGGCCCTGGCCCGCGTCGTCGCGGGCTGGAGACGGATCTGGAGGGCGAGCGACGCCGGCCTCGACGCAAGCCGAAGAAGAAGTAAGTCCACACATATCAGCGCTTACACTAACTTTTCTAAACTTTAAGCCACACAACTCCACTTAAGTTAGGCAACAGAAATGTTTCAACTTTTGAAATCCAACGATAATAATCACGGTTGTAGCTAATGTTAACTTAATCCTTGGCGTGTAGAAACAAGAAATTACGGGGTCTGCGTGCGAGCTGAGCTTAATATTGGGACCAATTTAGTTCTGCGGTCGTTCTGACATTGAACAATTTCAACGTAAAAACGTTCATGTAGTGTTCACCTTGGAATAGCGAGCTGTTTGCGAAATCGGTGGGTCTACCGCATCGGCCTCCGACGACGATCGATCTCTACGAGACCTCATTATACCCACACCTAAGCTCTTCCTAAGTTTTTTTATCACAAGTGAATTATCATCTGATAGACTCCTTTGAAATTTAACACGCTAACAAAACTTTTTGCAAGTTTTAAACTTAATGTAGGTAGGTAACTACTTTTTTAAATAACGTGCGGAACTCTAATCAAACTTTTTTTTAATGTCTTTGATGTTTTAATTTGTTCGTTGGAAGACTGTAAAGAGTTCATTATTTTATAAACTATAAACGCTGAAAGTTGAGTTAGTGACTTCATTAAACATGAAAGTTGTTGTTAGGTCAATTTTAACTCGAACGTAAGCTGATTTAACCAGAGTCAGAATCAATCCATTTTGTCCATTAAATAAAATTAACGCCGGACGATGTTTCCTTATTATCCTACTGCAAGGCAAAGGCCTCTTCTCATACAGAGAAGGCTCGAGCAATCACCACATTTCAGACTTCTATAAGTCCATATTCCTGGTGATGTCTTTCCTTACCGATATCAGTGACGTGCAAGATATACTTAAAAAATACATATCAATTATAAAAGTCGCGTTGGTATTTGCCCGGATTTGAACGCACAGCCTTACATTAGAGGCGCCTTAATCGCTGGGCCATCACGACTTAATGTTTAGTTTAAAGTTAAAAGACTAACACTAGTTAGGTATAATAACCTAGGCTACGTAGGTTGACTGCTTCGTTGATCTAGTGGTTGCAAAGAGCGACTGCTGAGCAAGGTCAAGTGAACAAGGTCTCGGGTTCCATTCCCGGATCGGTCAAAGTGTCATTGGGTTTTTCGATCAGGAGTTTCTCAGTAGCAGCCTCGAAGTCTGGATTTGTGCCCGGTTGATGGCAATAGGCTTGCCCTTTATTACATGGGACTTAAATATAACTGGCGAAATGTGGGTGTAAGTATTTGTACACCCACATTTCGCCAGTAACATTTCGGGTACACCTCTGCCTAACCTTTCGGAGATTTTAGGCTTGCTGTCATGTTCTGTACGTAGGTAGAAAAAGTTTGGTCAGATTTTCTCTGAAAAGATTGATCAAATGTTCAAATCAAACATAAATCTTGTTCATTATAAATAATACGATCAACTTATGTCGATAATCGCTTCATAGTTTCGCCTTGTGAGTCAACAAGTCCTAAATCAACAGATTTCTGTTGACAATGCGCGGTTTTTGCTTAAGAAACTTTTCTACCACGAACGGGCACTGGCGGGTCAGCTTCAACGTTGACCATTTGTTTGATAGCTAAAAACTAAGTAAATTAACATAACATAACATCACGCCTGTAATCCCCGAAGGGTTAGGCAGAGGTGTAGCCATTAGTACATCCACATTTCGCCAGTTATGTTTTTGGGCATAAATCCAGACTTCGAGGCTGCTACTGAGAAATTCCTGATGGAAAAACCCAATAACACTTTGCCCGACCTGGGAATCGAACCCAAGACCTCATGCACAGCAGTCGCTTGCGACCACTAGACCAACGAGGCAGTCAACTAAATTAATTACACAGTACAGAATCCCTCTGATTATCATCATCATCATATCAACTGTATGACGTCCACTGCTCAACATAGGCCTCCCCTACAGATTTCCAATAGGACCGGATGAAAGCGGCTTAAATCCAGCGCGATCCCACGGTCTTAATCAAATAATTTGTCCACCTTGTGGGTGGACGTCCTACGCTGCGCTTGCCGGTGCGTGGTCTCCATTCGAGAACTTTACGGCCCCATGCGCTCTGCGTGCTATATGGCCTGCCCACTGCCACTTCAACTTACGAATACGTCTACGAATCTCCTATTTCTGATTCAATCACGCAGAGAGACTCCGAGCATAGCCCTCTCCATAGCTCGTTGGACTTTGGTCGCTGATTATATATATTCATATACTTAATTCAAAACTCATTTATTTTTCTAAATCATAGGTAGCTACGTTATAAGTTACTAGCTTCTGCCCGCGACTTCGTCCACGTCAAAGTTGATATATTATTCCACGGGAACCGTACGTTTTATCGGAATGAAAAGTAGCCTATGTGCTATTCCAGACTATAATCTATATGTGTGCTAAATTTCGTCAAGATCTGTTTTTTAGTTTTAGCGTGAAAGAGTAACAAACATCCATACATCCTCTCAAACTTTCGTATTTATAATTTTAGTAGGATTATTATTTGGCAATAAAATTGAGGGCGCTATGTTTTGCTTCTAAGGCGTAAAAACGTATTAATATTATGTAATTAAAACCAAAAAATTATAGAATTAACTGAGTTACATCTGCATAACATAATGTATTTAAAATATGTTACATAAGGCTTAAAGCTAAAGATTAAAATATAAAAGCAAAAGATTAGGGCCCTGTTAGGGAACGTATACTATCTACTAATTAAAAAAATAAAAAAATAACAATTCAACTACAAAAATAATTACAAATGATGGAAGTTAGAACTTTGCTCCAACACTATGATTTAACCTGTATTGTGGGTTTATAAACATATAAACTCACATACACAAACAGCCAGACCCAGTAAGTCATACAAATATTGGTTTCGTACGACATCGAACTCGCGACACGCAGCTCAGCAGCCAATCGCTTCGCGAACCGTGCCATTAATTGTATGTGCCTAATTAACAAGCGCGCGTAAGCTATTGTAATGACTTGACTAACCTATCGACATCATGCAGTCAGTGTCAATAAACATTTTTCAAAAATTATGACATCTCAGTGGATTTTTCTAAATAAAATCTTTCTTAAAAACCTTCTTCGGAAATTACGAGCACAGCAAAAAAATAATCAGGCAAAATCGGTCCAGCTATTCTCGAGTTTTACGCTTAGCAACACATTTAAACATTCATTTTTATTTGTATAGATTGACTGGCTGACCCAACGAACTTCGTACCGCTATATTATACTTTTTTTTTAAATATTCTTTCATAAGAACCTTCTCCTTTCAATAACAAACACAACAAAAAAAGAATAAGTGGAATTGATCCAGCCGTTCGCGCGTGGTGCCGTGACCAAGGGAAATAGGGATCATTCTTGTATAGATAGATATATCACCCTTCTTTCATAAATGCCAAAGATGAGTAGATGCAAAAATTTTACCTACGACTTACTCTCACTAAAAAACCCAACAGAAAACCTTTTAATAAAACCGGTGAAGTATTGAGAAAATCGTATAAATCACCAAACTAATACACACCAAAAATTATGTCATACATATATTTTTTATTTTTTATTTATTGAATTAGAATCTCCAACAAAAGATATACACAAACATGACATATAAGTAATGGTCGACAACGATTGCAGGTGTACCCCTTCACTTACAGGAGGCCACAGAAGGCACAATAAAGTTAAGAAGTTAAAAACTAGCTCAACAAGTAACAACTAACCATATATAAACTTCGGTAGTTATTAATTTGTTCAGTTGAAAAGATAATAATCATGCATTGTCATTGAGACTGGACCAGTGTGTAAAATTTCATGTCCCTACTGTTAACCGTTGAGGAGTTCCCTCATCAGCCAATCCTGGCAGCAGCATCACGTCATGCTTATCATAATCATGTATGGTCATCAAAACCAAACGTGTGTGCCAAATTTCAGCTCGATAGTTTTAGTAGAAGTGGATGAAATATTGATTGCAGAATTCCAGGACATACATACATAGTTACATACATACAGGTGAAGTTAAATAAAAGCTTTAATAATAATCATGAAATGAACAATTTGGTAAAATTATGAAGTAGAAAAAAAATGAATAGAAAAAAATAATCCTTAAGTAATATAAAACAAAACTTAAAACAATTCATAAAACAAACATCTCATTCTGCTCAGTAATAAAAACAATATAATATATAATGGTGATTAAAGTTACTGCTTATAAGAAATTGGAAGAATGTTAAAATTCAGTCTCTTGAAGTGAAGTCGGGCCTTCGACCAGGGATCAACCACGGGACAAAAGTCTTAGGTTTCAAATCCCATAGCTACCTTCAAAGACTTACTATGCCAAAACTACTTAGATAATAAAATACGTTGTATGAATCAAAAACTTAGATTGTATGAAAACTTATCCAAACAATATTGTACTAAAGTTTTCATCTCGTGAACGACTTGTATATAAGTTATATTTATTTTCTTTTATTGCTTATATTTGTTTATCTCTTTGCCAATTCAGCGCAAATTATGTATTTATGTTCATAGTCTATTTAGTCTATAATTCACATAATTAATTAGTTAGCTAATAATATAAAAATATAATTGTAATAGCACATAATTAATAAGTTCTGCCTCAATGGTCTAGTGTTCACAAAGCATGAGGTCTTGGTCTAATTACCTGGGTATTATTGGGTTTTTCCATCAGGAATTTCTCAGTAGCAGCCTCGGAATCTGGATTTGAGCCCGGTTGATCGCAATACAGTCGCCCCCTATTACATGGCACTTAAACATAACTGGTAAAATATGGGTGTAATAATGGGTACACTTCTGCCTAACCCCTTCGGGGATTACAGGCGTGATGTTATGAATGTTTAGAAAACGGAAGTCAGTAAAAAGGTTCTCATTATTTTCAGCCTTTTATAACTAAACATACATGTTGCTGGTGCAAATTTACCTAACTATAATGTTCTCTTCTTTGGTGTTCAGACTCTTTTGATGTACCGTCTAGACTCTTGTGTTTTCATATGAATAGCGAGCGGTAATGACGTTACATTTTAGGTGACGTTAGTAATAAACAAACAAGAAAATACATTAACTTTGCCTTTAGTCTTAACCCATAGATGCAAATAGTTATCTATTAACGTATTGACTTGTTTAGTTCTAAAAAGGCCACAGCTTTTGAATAATTAAATTAATTAGATACTTAAAACACAGTTCTTGTACATTCAAAATGTATGTTAAGAATGGATTCAAAATGATTTAGCGTAAAATATCAAAATCGGTTCAATCACGTTGAAAAATGGGGGAGAGTTTTACGTGGGTCGGTTCGTTTTGGCAGAGCCAAACTTATTTATCAATTCAAACCCCAAAGGGAGCAAATTTCATAGTATTCAGGTCAAAAATAAAATCTAAGACGGTGTCGATCCCCGAAATTCTCTAAAGACATTGACTCCCACGGAAACAGCATTTTTGTCATAGAACTAATGATGATAAATATTTTCTTTAGTTTCGATAATCCCCAGAATGCGACAAAGACTTGAATAAAATATGAACTCGAACGTCAACGAAGCAAACAACGTTTAAAATTGATCATGTCGATAACAAGACCCGTGTTTGCACAGTATTTTTCATAGTGGCATATCACTGTTTTGTCACGAATACAAACATCATTATTTTGTGATTGTAACACCATAGTCGATCGACAATTTTGTGGTCTTTTTCATTTTCAATTTTATTTCTTGACTTCCCGTCGGTCTTTTAGACATAGGCGCATCTCTTCCAGGCTTTCATGGACAGGTGTAATATCCGGGACATTGGAAATGTTAGTAGTTTCCATTTGAAAAATGTCAATAGATTCTCCGAAGATTTTACAAGTGGATTTCCCACGCTACTTGCAATAAACATGTTTTAGCTTACCCCTTCAAATGCAGAGACTCCATGATGTTATACTCATTTTATTCAATTTTATATCTAAGGGAATGACGATATAAACGTTAGAGAGTATTTCAATTTTTATTTTACGAAGAACAGCAAAATAAAATGTAAAAGCAATTTACAACCACTGTCACTACGTGGAAGTACTTGGGTACTTATGTGGCTTCGCCACAGTCAACCGCAGAACCTCCTTGTAACGATGTCAGGAAACTTATGTTCACCTCGACTTTGAAATTGTAAAACGCGTTTACGCGTCTAGCTCCTACATAATTAAGTAGAAAAAAGTTTCAAGGCCACGGCTAGGAATAATAAGTACTGGTTTTATTTTGGAATTATTAATTTACTTACAGATATACTTATGAATTATTTAGACTGAATCTTGGAGAGAGGAAGGCCTTAGCTCTGCAGTGTAAAAATAAATAATCTCAGAAGTGGGGAACAAAATAAAACTTATACGGCTGAATATGCATGTAGAGTAACTCTCATTTCGTAAAATCAAGAGGGTAGGCAAAGAAGAATAGCTAAGCAGCTGGCCGTAAGTTAACTGTATTCAATGAAAATTCTAAGTTAGACCGTATTTTTCAATCTAGCCTTTAATGAACGTTTAGAGGGACTGGCGTGGCCTTTTTGAATAAAATAACAAGATGGATTCAAATGAACTGGGCCAGTGCTTTTATAGTGCATAATGAACTAGTTTCCCGGCCCTAACGATTAATGAGAAAATTCTAATAATAGGTAGAAAGTAGTTTAAACATATTCTGAGTATTTTCTAAGCTTTGTTGGCTTCGTTTGTGGTTTTATTAAGAAGAGGTCTTTATTTGTGTGTGTACTGCGCGTTCCAATGAGTTGCACCACTTCGTTCTTTTGTCGTTGGTCTCGTGGTCGCGAGCACGACTTGAGCGTGGGGTTATGGGTTCGATTCCCAAGTCGGGCATTAAGTGTAAACGCGGACGATATCGTGGGTAGAAGCTAGCAATTGAATACGTTCAAAGCATAAGCACGTATTCTAAAAAAGTAGTTTGCGAGCTCAATATTTTTGTTGAGTTCTCATTCATCAAGCTAACACAACACACTCAATTATAAATTTTCCTTTGTCGGTACCAAAAACAAAAGGACTTTGGCACACAAAACGCATATGGAAGAGAACAAAAATTTGATAAATGTTTGTACGTTGTTTTATAGACAATAGTTTTATAGAATTTCGTTTCACATACACACATAACATCACGCCTGTAATCCCCGAAGGGTTAGGCAGAGGTGTACCCATTAGTACACCCACATTTCGCCAGTTATGTTTTTAGTCCCATGTAATAGGGGGCGAGCCTATTGCCATCAACCGGGCACAAATCCAGACTCCGAAGCTGCCACTGAGCAATTCCTGATGGAAAAACCCAATAACACTTTGCCCGACCTGGGAATCGAACCCAAGACCTCAAAACCCCAACCACTCCGACCTTAATTTCGTTTCACATAAAATTTATATCATAGAATATTTATATCAAAACCTTGTCGTGATGGCCCAGTGGTTTAGCTGCCCGCCTCTCATGAGGTTATGGGTTAGAATACGGGGAAGTAGCATGTGACATTTTCAATTCATATTATGTACTTTCTAAAGTTTATCTCAGACATCACTGACATTATTCCGTGCCTCGGAAAGCTCGTTAAGCCGTTGGTCCCGGCTGTCATGCATGAATCTTTGACAGTCGTTGCGTTTCGTCAGAAGCCCTAAAGTCTGACAACCAGTCTTACTAAGGTTCATCGTATTACTCAGTTACTAGGTTGTGGAGGTCAGTTAGGCAGTCGCTTCATGTAAAATACTAGTATTCCGTTAAGTCTGGTTAGACTGGAAACCGACCCCAACATGATGATGGGAATATTCATTTATCGTAGAATAACAAATCAAACTATTTTTATCCTCATATAGATATAAAACTAATTTCGAAACGTTTCAATTCATACCTTTGACAGAATGCATACTCCTATAAAATTACAACATCACGTTCACAAACACAATGCGGGTAAATTCTAGTTAAGCAGGAAAACAGTTTTGTTATTCTCATTAATAGTCACTTCATATGCAATTATCTGAGTTTATATTGCTTTTAGTTACATATATAAGTCGTAGTCTAAGATAAATACGCGGAGCGCAATTGTTTAAAAAAATAAGGTGCTAAAAGTCTTTAATGATGATGCATATAAATTATTTCTAATTAATCACACTTTAACCGTAAATTTTTACGTTTTTACGAAAGAAACGGTAATTTTTCTTGCCTTTTTTCTACGCTACTCAGGACCTCACGATTCAGCTTTCGTGCTCCAAACCAATGAAGCTACGGCTACAGTTTTAGATATGTATTTTCAGCAGCCATTCCTTAAAAAAAGGTCAATTTTTTGTCAGATATGAAATCGTTTTAATTGTTCACGAATAATGCATTTTTTTTCTTCTGTGACTAATGAGTGATAGTTGTTTAATCGAACGTCGATTCAACTAAAACTGTTGATAGTTTTAGTTTTTCATTGTTGTGTTTCATATTTTTTTCTTGTTGAAGGTGTATTTGTTAAACTTTGGTGTAATTTAGTTTCATTGTTATGATAATCTCATACAAAGCTATTATAACATAACATCACGCCTATAGTGCCTCTTGGTCTGGTTGTCGCAAAGCGCGACTGCTGAGCGGTCTTGGGTTGGATTCCCAGGTCGGGAAAAGTGTTATTATATTGACTTTTCTATCAGGAATACGTACCCCAGTAGCAGCCAATTTTTTTTTATTTTTTTGGAGTCTGGATCTGTACCCGGTTTGTGGCAACAGGCTCGCCCCCTATTACATGGGACTAAAAACATAATTGGCGAAATGTGTGTGTACTAAAGGGGACACCTCTGCCTAACCCTTTCAGGGATTACAGGCGTGGTGTTATATTATGTCTTGTAATTTATTTAATGACTAGCTTCTTTCGCGTCTTCGTCCGCGTCATAGTTGATTTCTCCAAACAAAATATGGAACCCCCTTTCATCCCCTTCATCCTTTTTTAGCGGACGTCTACTAAGTATAATTTACCTTTCATCTTTCTATGTCAAGTGATGTTTTGATATTTCGTGATGAATGAGTGAGTGATCTTTCGTTTTTATATATTTAGATTTACGCCTGTGCTAACACTAGTTGTATAAGAAAATTGTTACTAACCATTTATGAGCTCTAAGCTTGAAATAAAGATTTCTATTCTATGACAATGTCTTGAAAGACAATAATGCAGAGCTGCATCTTGTACAGTATTCCTAGACCAAACATTTGGTGGTTAACGTAGGTAGATATATTGTTCATTAACTATTGAAGGTCTATAACGTCTAGAGTACTGCCGCAGTGCATCAGGGGAGCAATGTATTATGCTCCGTTCATTCTGCCTTCACTTCCAAATATCTAGGAGAACACATAATGTAGATGCGCCTCCTGCGTTACGTATATGTATAATTTGAAGATATTATTCGGTCATAAAAGCAGAAGAAGGAGAATATTGCCGAAAAATTTGGAGTCAAAATGGTTTCTTTAACTGATAGTAAAACCGGCCAAGTGCCAGTCGGTCTTGAACACGAAGAGTTCCATACGACCATAAAAAATTAACCACTTCATTTGAAAAAAAAAAAAACACCATCCATAGTAAATACAAATACCTAGACGGGCCTGTTGGTCTAGTGGTTAGTGGCCCTGACTGCTGAGCCGGAGGTCGTGGGTTCGATTCCCACCCAGGACAAACTTTGTGTGATGAGCATGATTGTTAGTTCTGTATCTGGGTGTGATTTATATATAATATGTATGTATTTATAAATTACATAAGTATGTATATCAGTTGTCTGGTTACCATAACACAAGCTCTGCTTAGCTTGGGATCAGATAGCCGTGTGTGAGTTGTCCAAAGATATTTTTTTTTTTATTTACCTAATAATATCATTAATATCTTTATCTATTACGGTTCATAATTTTTTATAGAACGTTATTATAGTTATGTTTATGGAAGATTTAATGGTAAATTTTAAAGTAAGTACGTTAACTGTTCGGTTAGTCAAAGCACATGCAATAATAACTCAACGCTTAGTCTGAAATTCAACATCATTTTTATCATTTTCCATTGGGTTTAATTTAGCCAAAACGAACCATTCCACGTCAATGTTTCCCCCTTCCCCCCTTTTCTCGATGACAAAAAATTACACACGTACTGATGTAATGATTGAGGATTTTACTTTAAAACCTGTTGATTACTTTAAAACCAATCTACACACTCTTAACAGGTACAAAAACAAATCTTACGACTTTGGAATAACTCTCAAACGTTATTTTGTTCACTCTGAACTCACTTTGTCAAAATTTGCCCTAACAACTAAAGTTCGTAAAAGAAAAAAGAAAGTATCGGCTAGCTACATTTCATTTTACGAGACTATTAGAAATTATGATATCCAATTCACCTACCTACTGTTTTGAAAGGCGTTCGTTATAGGAACGTAGTTATCCGTAGGCCGCCGCATCGCCCCTTCGCATTCCTAGATATTCTAGCATCGTTATTAAGGAGCATTTGTCTGTATGTACGGTCATCAGGTCAAGGCATACCATTCAGTACCAGGAATCCGATTACTGCTTTCCTACGAAGGACGGTGCTGTATTGAAAGGTAATTATATAGATGGCGAACCTCATTGCAATGTGCTAAATGAGTGCATAGCGTGTCAGTGAAAGGAAAAGTACCTAATGGTTTCCAGTTGAAATGAAAAGCTGTGTTGCAAGTGGAATTAAAACTTTAGTAACGTAATATCGCGGTTGTACCCCTCGGAGGGGTAAGCAGTCAATGACGCCGATTCTCTTGGTCACAAACTAAACTAAAATTAGACTATTTCCATCTTTTCTGTCCAATAAAACAAGAAAGAGACTAATGTAAATAAGAGTTGTCAAATTTAGTCAATCTGACACATCCATACATTGACATCTTAAAACGTTTGGATTAAAAATACGGAAAAGTTCAAGGTAAATCTAATTTGACATCGCTAACTTAGTTCTTTAGTCACCGTCCTTTCCTTTCGCTGTATGTTCGTAAGAGATGTCAATTCTCTAAATTTAGTCTAGTTTGTGAACAAGGGAATCGGCACCAATATCTATATTTCGCTCGTGATATTCAAGTGTTGTTCTGTTTGAGCTTACCCCAATAATGCTGTGGTCTCCCGTATGTGAAGAGATGAGCCTACATAATAACTTTCGTTGGCCATCACTCGTATGTCATGATTTGTGTACATCTTTTGCTGGACAACTTCAATAAAGAATAAAAAATAAAACTTTGACCGACCCGGAAACTCAGCAAGCAAGGGTCTTCCTGGTGGGTTATTATGTATCTTCTTCTTCGTAGTGCCTCTTCAACTACTGAAGGGGGGCTGTCAGTTCGGAAAACTTCAATAATGTCCTTCGAGAGGGGGAACAGTTCAGCGGCGCTGTTGAGACCGCGATGTCCACTTACTACTTTGTGTATGCACTCATTCTTTTCAATATTCCTTTTTTATGAATATTTGTTCCTCTCAGAGACCTTTTCCTGTATCGTGAGTGCGTTTACAAACATAGAAACACACATAAACAAACAGCCAGACTAGGAAGAACTATATGTAGGGTAAACAAATATTTGGTCGTGCGGGAGTCGAACCCGAGGCTCACATCACAACATGCAATCACTTAACCACTGCGCTAACAGTGAAGTCAAAAATCTTCAAGATGCTCTGCTTATAAGAGAGCAACATTTTCATTGAAACACTGACTAGATATTCGCAATACCTCATATTTTCTTTAACAGGAAAAGCGAAGTCACTGAAGTTCATAACGGGAAAACTCTTTATCCGGTTATAATAAGCGGATAAAAAGAGCTTAAACACCCGGCAAATAATAAAACGGATAAATAAATTATCGCTAACAGAGTTGCCTTTTAAAGTTAAATGTTTTTTACCTGTTTGTGATTACTTTGATTTTGGAATCGAATGTAAGCTGCTTACATTATACTTCTGCTTGGGATGTCACTTATTACAAATGGACAAGCTTTTAGAGAACTGTAGTTGGCTTAGAAACACAATAATAGTCATTGTGAGCAAAATCGCTTAGCAGCAATACTACGCGGAGTCTAGTCATCGACACAGGAGAATATTATAGTGCACAAGTGTGTGCACAAATCCAGACTTTGAGGCTGCTACTGAGAAATTCCTGATGGAAAAACCCAATAACACTTTGCCCGATCTGGGAATCGAACACAAGACCTCATGCTCAGCAGTCGCGATTTGCGTCCAGTAAGTAACCAACGAGGCAGTCCAGTGGGATTATAATAGGCTGCTACCTATTATTATTAGTCTTTTCTGAGGCAAAAAGTGCAGCGATGAATTTATGATTCTTTAATACTTTAGTGCCTCAAATTTTCTCAAAACGAGTTCCACGAAACAGTTTTCTACAGTAAAAGAAAAATCAAAACATCCACCAAGTAATTTTCTTCCAATTTCATCGGTCTTGCATTATTATTCAAATTCCGCGAAATTAAAAAACAATCAACTAAATCCGTTCAACCCAGTTATTTGAACCTAACAGCAGTCATATTTCGTGGTAATACAAAAATAACTGCCTTCTATAACGTTGGGTAAGGCGAACGTCACGTAGATTACGATCGGCACTTGACCTTGGACAAACTGAACGAACTTGACCTTGAACTATTATAATTAAAAGTAATATCGTAAACAATTATTATTATTACCATTTCGTGTGTACCTAGTGATGTTTAAATTATGGTTCAGTTTGATGATTTGTTTATTATTACTTAAAAAGATTTGTTAAGTTGATTTGGTAACCTGTTAATAGTTATGGTTCCTATAAAATTTTAGGTCACCTTGTCGACCTTTTTTTTGGGTTTAGTTTAGTCTAGAATAGCACAAAAATAATTTTTTATACCGTAATAACGCGGACAGAGTCACGGGTGGAAGCTATTGTAAAATAAAATTACCTGTTCCATATATTTTGATCGTATTGTATGACGTGATCACATTTCGTACTCAGTCCCTTAATAAAAGCTGTTTGTTCATATTCATGAATTCTTTCACCCCCCTAAAGATTGACCTTGAATAAAAAATCAGCCTGTATATTTAAGATTAGCTTTTGCTCGCGACTTCGTCCTCATATATGTCGAATATCGCAAGCGCAGACGAAGTAGCGAAATAAAAGTAGCCTATCCTTCCTTGGGGTTCAAAGTTACCCTGTGCTAAGTTTTATCAAATTCAGTTCAGTGATTTAGTAGTGAACGCATAACAGACAGCTACTTTTGCATTTGTAATATTAATAAGGATAGGTTTCATAATCTTTACGTAGTGTAGACGAACCCACAGGCCATGGCTTGTAAAGTTACTTCAGTTACCGCGTGCTCCGATCAAAGTAGTATTACTGTTACTGACCATAGTTTCAGTATATTTTTGTTAAAATAAACTAGTCTACAAAGATTCTAAGCGAGTGATGCCGCGGCCACCAACTAGATTAGAATAATACGATTCGACTCAACTCCGCACATTTACTTTTTATTTACAATTTAAATGTTACTTACTATATGGTAATTTCCTTTGTTTCATTTGGTGATGGTTATTATAAAATATAATAACATATTATATTATGTAACCAGGATTTTGTAAAAACCTAATTTAGAAGAGTGCCGTGGAGTTTCTTGCTCCCTCTTCTCCATAGAGGCCTACCTCCGTTTTGGAACGAGCAACTAGCTTCAACTTTCGGACTAACTGACCGACTCCTTGACAATTCAAAAGTGCCTGTAAATGGTCTAATTGAAATAAATGTTTTGACTTTGACTTTATGGTGATACCATTCACGTATATATACATTTGTATAATAATAACTAAATAGCGCCCGCGGCTTCATGCGCGTAAATGTTCCCAAGTTTTTTTATACTAAAACTTGCGACCCGTCCCGGTTTCGCACGGGTGCATTTCAACATAAATGGATACATAAACCTTCCTCTTAAATCTGTCTATTGATAAAAACCGTATTAAAATCTAAAAGGTCTAAACGTACAGACGAGATATAGCCTATAGTACCTACTAAGTAATAACGCAGCTTCGTATTAGGGAAAGAATTTGCAAAATTGGACCATTAGTTCCGGGGATAAGCGCGTTCAAACAAAAAAGCAAGCAAACAAACATTTTAGTCATCAACATTTTAGTTTTGGTCGATGGCAATAGGCTTGCCCCCTATGACATGGGACTTATACATAACTGGCGAAATGTAGATATACTAATAAGTACACCTCTGCCTAACCCTTCAGGGATTACAGGCGTGATGCTAGATGATGATGTTACAAACATTTCAGCTTTGTAATTTTAGCATAGTATAAATGTTTACAAAATAATTACAATTAGGTATAATTTTAAAACTAACTTTATGATCTCAAAAATTTTAAAAATCGTTTATCGTCACAATTTATAAGTTCTCGTTAATAATTATTCTTAGTAGTATTTTTTTTTTAATTATTTATTAGATTTAACATGTAAAGATGTATGGATGTTGCTGTGCCCTAACAGGGTCCATGACTGTACTTTAGCTTTAAGCATTATGTAACATCTTCTAAACACATGGTATGCAATAAATGAATATGAATATGATTTGAAAATAATGCTTTACTAACAATTAACTCGTTTATTTAGGCACACTTTGACACAGTTTTTTTTTTTATAATAACTTTTACGCACACAGTTTTAAAATAATCTTTACCGTTATTAATAATTTTTCATTTTGTTGCAGGAACGCGTTAGAGTAAGTACAAGATTTTTTTTACGCTTCGGAGATAATAAAATCTTCGTCACTTCGTTACCGGTCTGTCTGGAGTCACAGGAACCACAGGTAATGCAATTCGTCTGTACTGGCAACTACGAAGCGGAAATCAAATATGTACCTACCTATCTAGGGAACATAGATCTTTTCAGACTAAATCCTAACCATGTTATTTACAGGCCTTTAAAAATACAAAGTGAAAAATAACTTTAGTTTTGAAGGTCGATGGCTTTTATTTATTTTAAACTAAACTTTATGCAACAAACGTACAAAGGCAGATTTTATGTTTTAGGCATTCTCTTCCAGTCGACCAAAGATAGTGAAGAAGAAACATGGTAGTTGCAATTTATTGTACGACAAGTAACAAAAACAACAAAATTAGAGCAAAAAAAAAGTACTCAAAAATTCTGCTTTTGTTTTGTTTTTTTTTTGTACCGCCACCGACTCCCAAAATTAAAGTTATTTTTTTCTATGTAGTTTTTGAAGGCGTGCAAACGATGCACCAAACATCCTGTATATTATTAATTACCCGATAGTGTAACGTTCCACTACTGAACAAACGCCCCCCTCCATACCTTCCATCGGTCGCGACTTTGCATCAAGTCTTTCCGATTCTAAAGGAAGTAGGTAGTCCAAGTCGTTCCGCCATGTGCTTTGTGGGCATTGGTCGTCAGGACATCAATCTTGTGTTCTAAAGGCCTATAGTTAGTTCGACATGCGGCAGACATGTCCAGCTCTGTCCCAATTAAGCTGGGCAGCCTTTTGAGCCGCGTCAACGTCACGTCGATCTGTGTTTTGGAGCACTGTACGGGGTTGAATTACAAAATGTCGTACAAAACTTGCAAAGCCAGTAAGCAACTTACTCTTAGTAATACTTTGGGCGCAAGTGGGCCTAAAATTAATTGCTATACACCAATTATTTTTTTCAAATAAACAACTATTACTTTAACTAATGTGTTAAAGGATGTTGTGCCTTGTTAATAGTCTTTGTAAGTAGAAAGTGTACCCAGTATACTACTGCCTACAAAGAATACTAACCGCTCGTGGCGAGGCGGTGCTGGTTAGATGCTGATGACCTTTATTCACGCGGTTCAGAGACTATATAACAGGCGTGTTACATCAATGGTACGTCGACAATATTAGCAGGCCTTAGGAAATTTCCAGTTTAAACTGATCTCTCAATGTACGAAAAATCTACACAATGTGAGATCAAAATATACTGGAAATATTACAAGTATTTTGTATTCACTCTGAATTTTATATTTCAAAATAAAATGCAGTGTGGAATTATTCAAATAATATTTTATTATTCACTGCACAAGGCATTGAATTTATAAAATTTTGTTATGAATAGAATGAAATAAATAATTTGAGAGTGATTATTGAAATATGCACTAGATTCAGGTACCTACGCGTTTGGAACAAGAACATCATTTCTTTTATACATATAGCTCGGACCCTGAGGTCCCGGGACTTTGTAAGATGTACAAAGGGGTAATAATATACCTATATAAATTGATAATTGTCATAAACTTTTCAATTCCTATAAACAGTTACTATTTTTTATTCCAGTCACAGAAACTACGAGAAATATCTTAAATTTCGCTCCGAAAGACATTTATGTAGTTTGAACAGTGAAATATAGGAATCGTGTTTGACCTCTTCAGCGTTCATCCAATATCTTGCAAACTCAGCTGTTTGAACAAGTTCCCTATTCAAAGATCTTCGTCGGTCGTCATGTGCTTCCAACTGCCCACTTGACATGCCATTCCTCGGTCCAATGTGTCATTGTAGATCGAACTATCAATTTCGAACAAAGGATGTCGATTTTAAAGTGAAAAAAATGACCGCCACTTTATATGTATAGTGTCAATTCAACATATATTATTTCATAGTTGCCAAATTTACCCATGGCCATTTTAAGTAATTCCGTGAAAAGATATGCATGTATTTTTACTGTAAAGGATAAAATCAAATCTAAATCGATTAAAAAAATCTTTCACCTATTACTTACATTATCAGCGAGTATTATCAATCACATTAGAAAGGTATGTGTAAGAAAATTCACGCGTGTGAAGTCGCGGGTAACAGTCTAGTCTATGTAGGTATATAGTAGGCATCGAGCGATTGGTTTAGTAAAGATGTAGGTGTAAGATTGAACCTTAAAGTATTGTTATGCTATTTAACTACAATTTAAATATTAATAAATAACATCACGCCTGTAATCCCCGAAGAGTTAGGCAGAGGTGTACCTATTAGTACACTCACATTTCGCCAGTTATGTTTTTAGTCCCATGTAATAGGGGGCGAGCCTATTGCCATCAACCGGGCACAAATCCAGACTCCGAGGCTGCTACTGAGAAATTCCTGATGGAAAAAACCCAATAACACTTTGCCCGACCTGGGAATCCAACCCAAGACCTCATGCACAGCAGTCGCGCTTGCGACCACTAAACCAATGAGGCAGTCAAAAACTTAAAAACATTTTAAATATATAAGAAATAGTATCCCACAGCCATCGGGAACAGGATCCAACCTACCGGTGGTCAGAGCTCCTGAGAAAGGAATCTCCTTACAATACGCGCCGCGTCCAGAAGTACCGCTTTCTGAATCAAGCCATTGATCCAACCGCCCAACGAAAGCCTCCTAAGATGTCGGTCGAGGCTCTTAGCTATTGTAAATAATATTATTATTACCTTAATTATTGTAGTCAGGTATTTCATAGGTGACTGACCTACCGATAACCATTATGAAATGTTTTGCATAATTTATTGGAAATGTTAGGTATCTAGGCCGCCTGACCGACGTCATTTTCATATGTCTAGAATTTTGAGAATCGAGAGTAATGTGTAATTAAGAAGGTATGTAGGTTCTATACTCCGTATGTAGGTTCCGTACCTATGGTCAAGTTTGACGGCTGGATTTGTATGTGTTTTATGGCATATATATTGTTCTTTGAATTTCATCCACGCTAAAGGCAAAAAAGAAATCTGTTGGTTAAACAATCACTGACGTACCGTTCTGTTGGAGAACAGTGCATGGGCCAGATGTGATTTGGATGAAAAGTGAATGGTCGAAACTTTCTGTTGGTGAAACATTCACTGACGAAAAATTATGTTGGGTGAAAAGTGCTTTGGATGAAAAGTTCGTGGTTGAAAGATTCTGTTGGCCAACAGTTCATGGGCCAATCGACTGTTGGTAGAACGTTTCAGACTCATGAATGGATGAATGATACCATTATTTGCAAGAATATAAGATATACATCAGGTGTTAAACAATTTGTTTGTTTCACTATAAATTCAACCTTTATGCCGATATAAAATCAAAGTTTGTAAAAATCGTTTTATTCACAAAAAAAAGGATAGGAAAAAATAATGAATGATGATTAATGCCGTACGGTGTTAAAGCTCATACTAAAGAAACCCTGTCTATCATAAGTAAGCACTACGACACTAGTTCACCTGTTCAAACTGCCAAACACTCGAGGTACAAACTTTTTATTCGATTATAACACCTTCTGCCTTCTCCGTAGAGTTCCGTATGGCATCTTGAAATACCGATATCTATTAAGATTCCTGAAACGCTTCCCCTGATTTACTATTCTGCCTGATCTATAGCTTGATGCAGATTGAATAAACTTGAAGGTGTTTTTGTTAGTAATCTTTTTGCGGGCTTTTTATTCTAGAGTGGAAAAGGATTAGTGAGTGAGTCGGCAGTTTACAAGAATCTTGTGTTTAGTTGTCAAAATAAAAAGGGTGCCTCGTTGGTCTAGTGGTCGCAAGCGCGACTGCTGTGAAGGAGGTCTTGGGTTCGTTTCCCAGGTCGGGCAAAGTGTTATTGGGTTTTTCCATCAGGAATTTCTCAGTAGCAGCCTCGGAGTCTGGATTTGTGCCCGGTTGATGGCAATAGGCTCGCCCCCTATTACATGGGACTAAAAATATAACTAGCGAAATGTTGGTGTACTAATGGATACACCTCTGCCTAACCCTTCGGGGATTACAGGCGTGATGTTATGTAATAAAAAGGGTGTTTTTTTTTGGACATATAAACGTTCAAAATGAACTCATACATCTTGAAATAAAGTAAATGTTTATGATGGTGGCTTTATTTTTAAGATAACTAGCTTCGTCCGCTTAAATGTCGTACCTCGGTTTTATACCTTTAGGGGGCGCATTTTGGAAAATTCTTTCTTAAAGTCTACTTACTTAACTACCTACTTAACTATAAACTACCTACTTGCCAAATTTCATCTTTATACGTCAAGCTGTTTTTTCATGACGAGTGAGTCAGTGACATACACGGCCCAGTTGCTCGAAAATATTTATTAAATAAAGACGATATCTTAGACGTTATTTTAATGTGTTATATTTTATTTTCAATATCCGACATCGCAAAATACTTTATTATTTCTATAATTTAGCTTTTAAACATAAATCCGTCTATTGTAACCCTTATTATACTTTGTTTGTGTTTGTTTTTCTTGTAAATGTTACTGTTAAAATTTCCAAATTTTGTAATGTTTGGTGTACAATAATATAAAGTATTAAATTTTAATCTGTCTAATTTGTTCTGTTGAATTCTATTCTACATAAATTTTGGTAAAATTTAACAATATTATCCAAAACAAGCGACTTGTTCACAAAATAATAACGAAATATTGAAAATGTTTACACCTGTGAAAATAAAGTAAACAAACTTATTGTTTCTACTTGATGTTCTCTAAAAGATTGTTTCTTATGGAGAAGAATGGGCAAAAATACTTTACAGAAATTATTGTTTTTATTCGTTCTTCCTAATCCTTTTTAAAACAAAGAAAAAAACACCAGTCTATCTATCTCTCGTACTAATGACGTTGAAATTAATTATTAATTATTAAATAAAGTTCTTTATTTTACTAAGTAGGTATTGTAGGTACTGAACTGGATTAATTTACATATTTTATTAATTAAATAACAAAAAGTTGTGCTAATTAAAAGTTTGAGCACCAACGGACACTGTCATTATTGTGTATGCACGAGCTGCTTCACAAATAACTTATCTTATTATTACACTTTTGACTTTCTTCGTCAAACTATTGTTAACTTTATCATTACTTTCAACGATCTTCTACCTTAACATATAAGATCTCATTGCTATTCTAAGAGAGGCTTTGCTTCGACATTGAACGTAAAAACTTTTCCTTTTTCTAATAAGGGTCGCCTTTTCTGTCATGTATTTTTCAATATTCTTCTTAATTTTGTCTACAACGTCTTCTGTCAACATAAAAGACAAATAATAAAATTACGAACTGGTCAATTTATACCCATACTTACTACAGCGATGATTATTACACGGTACAACGCCCGACCGCGTGTGATATCATCGCTTCACTGCCTACCGCAGCCGCCTAACATGTCATCTCCATGAATTTGACGAGTAAAAACGATCGTTTTATCAAAGTTTTGATTTCTATAACATAACATAAACATAACATAACATCACGCCTGTAATCCCCGAAGGGTTAGGCAGAGGTGTACCCATTAGTAAACCCACATTCCGCCCGTTATGTTTTTAGTCCCATGTAATAGGGGGCGAGCCTATAGCCATCAAAAAACTGATATCTGAGTGACTGAGTTACGATTTCTATTACTCATATACATAAACAATCAGGCTCGGAACCACTATCTGTAGGCCATACAAAGTTTGATGCGGAAATCGAACTCGCAAAACAGCGACAGCGCTAACCGTGTCCTTACCTAAGCAAGTCCGACGAAATAGGTTAGGTAAGGTCAGTTAGATAGAAATGACGCGCGAGCCGAGCGAGCGAAGCGAGGTGAGACTTCTTATTTCCTATTTCGTCGCAGTTACTAGGCACATCACAAAAAGATGATCTAAGGACTTGTATATAAAACTGCGATGCGACTCGATGTGAATTCGCAACACAAAAAGTTGACGAATTGTAGGTAATTGAACTGTTTGTTGAAATTGAAGTTGAGTAGACACGTGCGAGATCGCAGGTTTTTGTACTGCGTCGTCGCATCGCAGTTTTATGTACAAGCCCAAAATGGGTCTCAATCAATTAGAATTCAATTATCAATGGTCAATTAGAATTTTTAGGAATAAGATTAAAAGCATTTATTAAAAACATGTTTTATACCTAAATATGTATATGTATATTTACCTAAATAATAATATGTTTATTTATGACTGCCTCGTTGGTCTAGTGGTCGCCAAGCGCGACTGCTGTGCATGAGGTCTTGGGTTCGATTCCCAGGTCGGGCAAAGTGTTATTGGGTTTTTCCATCAGTAGCAGTCTCATTTCTCAGTAGCAGCCTCGGAGTCTGGATTTGTGCCCGGTTAATGGCAATAGGCTCGCCCCCTATTACATGGGACTAAAAACATGACTGGTGAAATGTGGGTTTACTAATGGGTACACCTCTGCCTAACCCTTCGGGGATTACAGGCGTGATGTTATTTTATGTTATGTATATTTATTGGTTTTCGTGTCGATGGAGGTATGCATCTACATGCAGCTGTTATTTATTTACAAGACAACATAATTTTATTGAAAAACAATACTTTACATCTTTACTAATATAATAAAGAGATAAAGTTTGTTTGTTAGGTAGGAAACAGGATAATAAAAATTCTTTCAGTGGTAGAAAGCTATTTTATGACCTAGTGCTATAGGCTGTTTCAGGATATACTTCCCCGTAGACGAAGTCGCGGACAGAAGCAAAGATACTACATACATACAAAAACTCACGCCTTTTTTCCATGGGGGTGGGCAGAAACCACATAACGCCTAAACTCCTTACATACTTCTTTCGCCTCGTCCACATTCATAGGTAGGTAAGCAGAAGTATTATAAAGGAAATAAAATAAGTAGGACAGGTAAGCCTTCAGTGGTGAATCTTGCTCCCATACCTTCATATCGATCAGGTTCAGTCTCGTGACACGGTCCCATCACAACAAGGTCATTACAATCGCATGCAAAAATGTTTACATTATTTTCCATCCCACATTAACCCGGCCATTAAATCTGAGGGCGTGTGGCTTGAAAAAAATGATGTAATAATAAAATATTTTCACAAAATCGTTGTGAAAGTTATGTGTGTGTGTGTTATGTGGGATAAACTTGTAAACTCTGATAGTTAGTTTTGTTGACCTGTGATAATTACAGGTCTTTATTTGCTGGTGTGTTTGTCATTACAAATGTTAAGCCTCTTACACACAGTGCTGGCGGTAGGGCCGCCGGCCGAGCCATGGTGCGCCCGGCGGCTTATAATCCGCACGTTTTGCCGTACAAAGGAGCCGCCGGCATGGCCGCACTGATATACCGCGCGGGTTGCAAGGACATTTTGCTATGGACAAAACAACTGAAATGATGCTCCGCAGCTTTGTGCAAGTTTCTACGGCACATGCCGGTAGCACAAACGCCCGGCAAAAGCCGGCGGCACGTGCTGTTCGGCTCTTAGTACTGATATACTCATATTAAGGAGGCCAGGAGACCCATGACACAAGTTTTTTACTTAGTTTGGGCTCCTGTCTCCCTTCCATCTATAACCATTGTAAATATTATGGAATGTATGTACCTTGTGGGAGAAAATAAATGAAATTTATTATTATTATATTATTATTATTTAAAAAGGTTTGGGTTTAAACCTGCTGCTTGTTGAACTCGCTGCCTTTTTCAATTGGGCAGTTGACAACATTAACCAATCATTCCAAGACATATTATTATCTTCTCTAAAGAAACTGTTTATTTTAGCCTGAAACCCCGAAAGTTTTTCAATTAACTGAAGAATGTTGATTTTTAGTTCCTTTAAAAATAATAATAAATAGTTAAGTGACGAAAACGACACAGTGATGTCTTTTACCATACGCTGTAGGAAAATCATCTTTAACAGGTCATAAAAAGTACGTCAATCGATTGGTGGTGTCATCTATCTTATTATTGCTAATTGCTTATGAATATTTAGTTTATAAAAGAAAGTATGTAGCCAGAAATATAATACGTCAGTTTTAACTATAGATAAAACCCTTGATAAAAATCACAACTGTGTGTAGTATGCTACAATAAGAACTTAAGTCCCTAGTAATAAGGGGCGAGACTATTTCCATCAACCGGGCTCAAATCCAGACTCCGAGGATGCTACTGAGAAACTGATGAAAAACTCAATTACCCTTTGCCCGATCTGGAAATTGAACTCAAGGCCTCATCCTCAGCAGTCACGCTATGCGACCACTAGATCAACGTGGGCTTAAACATAACTATCAAAATGTGGGTGCACTAATGGGTACACCTTTGCCTAACCTTTGGGGGATCACAGGCGTGATGTTATAAACTTAAATGCGGTTTAGTAAGTGACAAATAATTTGATGATTTTATTTAACATATTTTATTAACTCTCATAGTTTATTTATTTACAAAATATCTAGCTACAACACAAGCAAACCTTATTTTTTAAAAAGAAATAACATCGACACTATATTACATACATTTTATGATGGTGCGGGTGACACATGTCAGCAAGTCATCTATGGATGTCAGAATCGCATAACTAGGTCAATGACATTATTTTATATACCATTTATTTGCTTACTTATTACTGATTCCGTATTTTACAACTATGATATTAGTGTGCAGTTACAATATTCAATGATGATTGTGAATCGCCGTAAAGTTCAAGAGTGAAAAGCAACAGTTTGACAAATGTCACCCGCACCATCCTAGAGCGTGAGGAATATAGTGGTGTAAAATTGTAATGTTGATAATAAAATAAAGTTAAACAACTAAGACTCAACTAAGACGAAATTACCACGAAATCTTCGTTTTCGTCTAAATTATCCTTCGGGAAAACACAAACGGGATAAAAATTATCCTTTATAGGTATTCACGCGTGCCAAATTGCTAATTTAGTTTAGCTGTTTAAGCGTAAAGGAGTAACAAAGATCCATTTAGTCAGTCTCACATCGCGTTAATACAGTTCTAGCTTTAGCCCGCGACTTCGTCCGCGTAAATGTCGGTTAACGCGGACACAGATGAAGTCAAAAAGTTGCCTATATCCTTTCTAAGGGTTCAAACCAACCCCGTACCAAATATCATCAAAATCGATTTAGTGTTTTAGTCGTAAAATTGTCAGCAGACGGAGTTACTTACGCATTTGTTATTAAAAGTATGGATTTTATCTTATGTGCGAAGCTAGATCAGAACTTACAATTGTATGCCAATTTTGTTGCTATTTTCGATCAGCCATTAACGTGTAAAAGAAACAAACATCCATCCATTCATCCACACAAATTTTCAGATTTTTAGTAGTAGTAGGATTGTAAGCAATTCTGTCACTATTACCTACATTCTATTTTTAACCTACAGCAGGTAGGTACACAGTCTTCATTGCAAGTAGAGCGTTAAGTCGGAACCTTTGATTAAGCCGGCGTTCGTGTTTGAAAGTAATTAAAAAGCAGTTTAAGTTTTTGTCGGGTAGTGTGTGTCACACTCACATTTTAAATTCATTACAAATCAGGTCATGTATAATGGTGCCTACAAACTGCTTATTTGTATGTCGCTTTATACTGGTGAGTGAGGAAATGACGGTTATTAGGTATTTATACAACGTGCAGTTTAGCATTTCGACAAATTCTTGAAGTAGAAAGTATCAACACGAATCAATCATCATCATCATCATCATCATCTGCCTAGCCTTTTCCCAACTATTTTGGGGTCGGCTTCCAGTCTAACCGGATGCAGCTGAATACCAGTATTTTACATGGAGCGACTCCCTATTTGACCTCCACAACCCAGTAACTGGGTAATACGATACCCCTTAGTGAGACTAGTTGTCAGATTTTCGGGCTTCTGACGACCCGTAACGACTGTCAAAGATCCACATATGAAAGCCGGGACCAACGGCTTAACGTGCTTTCCGAGGCACGGAGGAGCCTCGATGTGTAAAGATGGTCACCCATCCACGGACCAACCCCGGCAAGCGTAGCTTAACCTGACGGATCGACCCATGCGGCTGTTATTACCTAGCCACGAGCTCCTCGAATCAATACATACATACAAAACATCACGCTTATCATCGTGCCTATGCGTCGTCTCTCCGCAGACCATGGCCCGCCTAGTATCTTGCACCGTCTGCTCAGTCACCTGCACACGGGAGGATCTAATGACTGCGTCAGCGGATGGTATTACGGTGGCTAAATACTGGGCCAAACTGAAACATACATACATAACATCACGCCTGTTATCCCCGAAAGGTTAGCAGAGGCGCACCCATTAGTATACCCACATTTCGCCATATATATTTAAGTACCATGTAATAGTGGCCAATCTTATTAAATTGCCATCACGAGGCACAAATCTAGACTCTTAGGCTGCTACTAAGAAATTCCTGATGGAAAAACCCAATACCACATTGCCTGACCTGGGGATCGAACCCAAGACCTCATGCTGAGCAGACTGACTCGTTGGTCTATAGTCGTGTTTTGCGACTACTTGATCAACGAGGCAGTCACGAATCAATAATAAAATAAATAAGGATTTTATTTTTAGATGAATTTACAATTCCAGATGACAGTTGTCTATCCTGGCAAAAGGTTTAGGCAGGTGGGGCAATTAACCCTCATGCACACAGAAATATAATATTATAATATGATGCGTATTCTGAAATACTGTCAAACTAACATAATAAAAAAAAACAAGTATTTATTAATCACTGACAAAATGTCGTAATCTAATTTGGTTATTTATACCTTATACGACGAACTTTTAAAATTGGTCAAGGATGCAAAACTGCACCCGTTTATAATGAAATAGGCACATTACGTTTATGTCGAAAAGTCTAATTTTACAGTAAACTTGCATAGATTTTAAAACTATTAAAGCTTCAAAATCTAATCTTATCTCAATTACAATCAATGTAAAAAATAAAGGTACCTAAATTGGCAAAAACTAGAGGTATTTTTGGTTTATAACATTGACTGAGGAACCTAACAAACCTACAAACCACGACCACAAGAGAGCGATACAACAGAATAATTGAAGGTACACAAACCTCTCGTGCGGACTACTCTGTAATCCGACTTTTATTTTTCAGGCAGTGAAAGTACTCATGAATATAAACAACTTTTATTATGGGGCCAACACGACATATATAAAAAATACAGCCCTACAGAAATGCACTACAACGTCTACAACACGATCAAAATGTAAACATTATTTGTTCATATTTCAGTGTTGCTCCCATAGTGCAAATAGTGGGTATTCGTGAGTAATTTCAACTCATGGAAATTGGCTAGTACCTTTGTTAAAAGTCAGCCCGTACGGTTTCCTATTTGTCACAGAGTGTTGACAATATTCATGATTTTGTAGCTACAAAGCGTGTACCAGCGACATGTTTGGTGTAGCTTCCAATTTTCAAGTCATATTCTTTTTGTTTTAAAAGTTAGGGACCTCGCGCACGACGCACTGTTCCCTAACCAAACCGCACGAGCGCTCGTAGCAAATGCAACGAAAATTCAGTCGCTTTTTAAATTGGGAATACCCGTTTTGCGCACAATATTTATTGAGCTTTATTCGTAAAGTCGAACATACATACATACATCAACTAATGCCTTTTTCCCATGGGGGTAGGCAGAAACCACAGAACGCCACCTGCTACGATCCTCACATACATACTCCTTTTGCCTCATCTACGTTCATACATTTAGTCGTATGGCTACTCGTAACCGGCGTGCTTGTATAAGCACGCCGGTTACGAGTACTGCGCACCTGACCTTTCTGAAAAACCTCAACAATAAGGTTACTGTAGGTCTTCCCAGGGCGACCCCTTCCTGCGTTGCCACTCACCTCTACCATACACACACCTTTTGTTAATCGTCTTTCACTCATCTTCTCAACATGACCAAACCATCTAAGCATTCCCTTTTCTTTCTTTGTCACTACATCCTCCAAAAGAAAAGTCGAAATAAAGTTAAAGTTACATAACTTTTTCAATGAGATCATTAGAAGGTATATTTGAAAGTAACAGTCATGCAAAAAAAAAATTGATTCTTGTTGCCCCTTCCGATAGGTATGTCTGGAATGTTGACAACAGATAAATAACTAACCAGCAACTATCTTTGATCTTTAGTACAATAACCGAATCACAATACGTTTACTATTCGTAATTGAGGAGTTTGATTGTATCTTTCCAAAAATCTACATCAGATCTTCACAAAATTAATATGAGTCCACCTCGAGTATATAAGTACCCTTTCGGATAACAAAAAATATTGAAAATCGGTTCGCAATTGCGAAGAGATCGGTGAACATACATGAAAAAGATACATATAGTCGGTTAATAAATTGAGTCTTGCGAGAACAGTCTCATATGAGAGGATAATATTGACTACGTATAATATCAATAAAATTGTATCAGTATTTCCGTTCATCAAGTTTTCAAACAACGCAACAACATCAGTACGGTTCAATGCGCAATTACTTCAAACGGTTGCATCTGCCTGCATCGATGAAAACGATTAGCTATATTAAATTGCTCCCTTTTATGAGCTGTTAGCTTACTTTTGGAAATATCTGTGATTTGTGATTGTTCATGTCTAAGGCAGATTGGGAGTTATAATTCTGGAGTTCGATTCCCAGGTCTTGCAAAGTGTTATTAGGTTATTCTATCAGGAATTTTTCAGTAGCAGCGTCGGAGTTTGAATAAATCCAACGATCCAACGAGCCTATTACATGGGACTTAAACAAGCGGGACGAGTCTGTAGTTCTATAAAGAAGATAGAAGACTGTCTTATAAGACTACCTACAGTTTGACAAGTTGCGAAACCATATCTTGCATATAATATCTAGATTTAATAAAACTTCACGCTCTGTCAATACGGCATGTGGCATGATCGAATCGGCGTGCAACATTTTAAAACCTTCACTCGAGTTTTAAGCGCAGCCCAGCGTTACAAAATGTAATCGAATTTTATTTAATTTGAAGGCTTTATTCATTTCAATGGGTGGTAGTACTTGTACTGTGTATGAATTAAAACCATCGAGTACTCTTACGCTTGCGTACTCGAGCTAGACCTATTGAAAACTAGTTAATTGATATTCCAAGTTAATTAGGTGGCTTCCGTTTCGCACAACAAGCTACATTCAGTTTTTATAAATGTTTTTGTAACATTTTATGGGTATTTGTTACATAAATGAATCGCCAATTATATTAATCAGATTTGAATATCGAAAAAATAATGTAAATATTCTGTTTTGTAAAATTCCATCAGGTCTTATTGGAAATCAGTAGGGGAGGCCTATGTTCAGCAGTGGACGTCCTACGGCTGATATGATGATGATGATGATGATGAAAATTCCGATATGAATAACTTTTAAAATTAGGTAGTTCTGTAACTTTCCCACTACGGGGCAAAAGCCTCTTTTCATACAAAAAATGGCACGAGTGTCAATCATCATGCTTCCTCAAGGCGGATTTGCGATTTCAAACTTATATTATATTTTTATAATTAGTCCAGGTTTGCTATAGATATCTTTTTACCGATGTCAGTGCCGTCCAAGTTAATCTTGAAATTATACCAATTTTACATTCATTTAATATATGCAATATTTACAAGCTTAATAACAAAAAAAAACAATCAGAATAAAAAAAGAAAAATAAAAAATGGCATCAAAAAATTCACTGCCTCGCCGTCCACTGGAAATGTGCCCAAAAGACTGGCCGCAGTGCCACGTTGGATGGCAATGTTTAACCTCTGACCAAGGTAAAAACCAGCCCTTGAGTCACGGGAAGTGTCAACTAACCGTTTTGCCAACTCCTTGAAGAGGCTTCTTAAAAACCCCTAGGATACCACCCAAAACAGCTCGGAAATATAGTTAGCAGAAAGAGAAACTTAAAATAGAAAAAGTCATATTAGAAGTGACATTGGGCAAAGTCATACATACTTGGGCAAAGTCGCGGGCAGAACTACGAAATAAAATGAATAGATTTCTTGAACTAGACAGTAAACCTTTTATACCATTGTTGAACCGACTATCCATTAGGATTGGTTGAAAACACGTTTTACTTATAATGGGATGAGCATTTCATTCAGAACTTTAAGGAACACATTGACAAAAGTTCAGTTTTGTCTTTCTGTCCGAGAAGCGACAGCATTAGTATTCTTATCCCGTCACCGTTCGATAAAAGGGGGGTGTGTGCGTTTTACGAATTCTTTATCAGAGTTCCTGTTATCGAACAAAATGATATTAAACATTTAACTTTACATGTGTAACCATTGGCTTTTTTGTGTAGTTTTCGAGCACTAGAACAAGTACGTACGTAATACTACATCTTAGGAGATTAACACACGGCACCGTGCACCGCCGCGGTTGGCGGTGAAGCGGGTCTCATGTCGCATTGACCTAAAAAAAAATCCGCTGATACCTAACACACGTACATCGCCCGACCGCCTTCCGCGGCGGTGCGCGGTGCAATCCGCATTAGCGCCACCGCCCTCCGCGGCGGTGCGAGAAATATCGTGCAAGTTGTGGTACATTTCCGTCAAGGATCTGTCCCTTATGACACGACAGCCGCACGGTCCCGCAATGTACGGCAAGTCGCACGATATTTCTCACAACGTCTAAATAAGGCTTAGTATTGCATCCAGCAGCAACTGTCTGACTGTCTCTTTGCAGAAGACGAAAAGATGTCTTGTAGACATCAGAAAACTGTCTAAAAAGGGAAAAATTCCATCTCCAAAGTCGTCCCTAAAATTGGTCACCCAAGGCTCAAGCTGACTTAGCTTGCTGGTAAATCCGCCACTTTTATTTAACTGAAAAAAACATTTGCCAACGTGACTGTAAACGTGATATCAAGGTACATACCTTATACCATATACTTTACAGGATTCTCGTAACAAGTGAAAATAAATAAGTCCCTGAGAAGTACAAAAACTGGCATAGGTACTCGTACGTATTGTTAACTGCGTAACGTTTACGTAAATCCCTTTTCTTATTTTTTTGTAAAGGAAAAAATACCTTTACAATTCTTTCTTATCATCGTGCCATGACGCAAAGGAGATTTTTTTCTAAAGATCATTTTAATGGGTACTATTCTGCGTAATAAGTGGGTTCTTAGTCACGAGGCCACGTGGGCTCAAAGGGTGATGTAAATAAATCTGTTGCGTAGGTCTTGCTTTACTGTCGAACACGTGAACTAACATTTTTTCGGCTACATTAATACGGTTTAACCGCCCTCCCTGTTTTATATAATGATTTCCCAAGTGGAAAGTTCAGCAGAAACCTTATAATTTTTAAAGTTATCGGTTGCTAATCGGAATTAGTAAAGCTTTCTACGTCATCACATCACTGGCATTTAAATGTAAGACCGAAATAACTAATCTGCCTTGAGCAAGCGTGGTGATAAATGCCTTGTCTATTTAGGAAGATACCGTAGCCCTGCAGTGGGAGGGTATTAGGCTGGTATAATTACTATTTAGTATCTGTCCAGGACATCCCGCGCGTGATTTTTTTTTATTTGCGGAACAATTTGAGAATCTTACCAGTTCTGGAGATTTGAGAGTTAAAACAATTTAACAAAACCTATTCAGTTTTATCCGTACTAATATTATAAATGCTAGTAACTGCCTGTCTGTAACGCTTTCACGACTGAACCGACCAAGAAAGGATATAAGCGGCTTTGTCTACGTCCGATATTTACAGACAAAGTCGCGGACAAAAGCTAGTAATATTATAAAGTGTAGAGGAAAGTGTTAAATTGAGTAAACAGGCTACTTGTCACGAAGAGCAAAAGCCACTCTCGTAGCAAGCGACCCAACCGACAACTCGATTAATGTGACTATATCTAGGTCTAGAGACAGATTCTATACGCAGAAGTGAGTTAGTTCTTTTTATATTTTGAAAGGAAGGGATTTTTTCACGTCTATAAAGTAGTTATTAGGTATAACATCACGCCTGTAATCCCCGAAGAGTTAGGCAGAGTTGTACCCACATTTCGCCAGTTATGTTTAAGTCCCATGTAATAGGAATGGGCTTATTGCTATCAACCGGGCACAGAATCAGACTCCGAGTCTGCTACTGAGAAATTCTGATGTCAAAATTCAATAACACTGCCCGATCTGGGAATCAAACCTAAGACCTCATGTTGAGCAGTTGCACTTTGCGACCACTAGACCAACTAGGCAGTCAAGTAGAGATTATAATATTAATTAATCTTCGACGCATTTTATGCAGTTTTTTCATTAACTTTGCGTCAAATACTTAATTACCTAGCTTCTCTTGGTAAAGACGGGCGATAAAGTTTTTCAAAATAAAAAAATACCTTAGATAGATTTTAGTAAATTAATGGTGCCGATTCCCTTGTTTACAAACTAGACTAAATTTAAAGAATTGACATCTCTTACTAACATAAAGCGAAAGGAAAGGACGGTGACTTTAAAGAACTAAGTTAGCGATGTCAAATTAGTATTGCCTTGAACTTTTCCGTATTTTTAACCCATACGTTTTATGATGTCAACCATAACTGTATTGATGTGTCAGATTGACAAAATTTTACAGCTCTTATTTACATTAGTCTCTTTCTTATTTTATTGGACAGAAAAAGATGAAAATAGTCTAATTTTAGTTTAGTTTGTGAACAAGGGAATCGGCACCAATATCTAGTTTCTGCTTGCGACTTCGGCCGCATGGAAGTCAAGTAGAATATAAAACACTTATGGCACTCGGGAATTACGCAGCTTTTTATTAGAGAATAAATTCTCAATAATTCCAGATATGCACTCATATCTGGAATTATTGAAAATTTATTCTCAATAATTCCAGAAAACCCAGTAACACTTTGACCGACCTGGGAATCGAACCCAAGACCTCATGCACAGCAGTCGCGCTTGCGACCACTAGACCAACGAGGCAGTCGCGAAATGCGAAAATGCGGCGTGGCGAAATGTGAGTGTACTAATGGGTACACCTCTGCCTAACCCTTCGGGGATTACAGGCGTGATGTTATGTTATAATATTAGTATAGGGTCTATACTATATTACTGTATTGTACTGTTGACTGCTCCGTTGGTTTCGTATTCGCAAGCGCGACTGTTGAGCGGGAGCCCTGGGATTGTTTCCCAAGTCGAGCAAAAAGTGTTATTGGGTTTTTCCATTAGGAATTTCTCAGAAGCAGCCCAGAGTATGGGAGTTGGTGATGTGACAGCCTCGTGACTGACAAATCAGAGTTTTCATCGATAGACTCGTATATGTTTTCCGGGATATCGCCAAGTGACGGGTCAATTCTTCACATGATTAGGGAGCTGACCTTTTCTTGGGCCAAAGAATCAACCATACAACGTGGCAATGCTGTCAGCCTTTTGGGCGCTTGCCTGTAACCTAATAAACTTCCTTGTTTATATTTTGTAAATTGTACATACTTTGTAATTTATAAGTTTTGTGTTTAAGTTATTTATTACTTTAGAAGTTGTAAAACTGCCTGTCTCGTGGTCAGGTGGTGTAAAGCGTGACTGCTAAGCATGAGGTCAGGGGTTCGGTTCTCATGTCGGGCAAAGTGTTATTGGGTTTTTCCATCAGGAATATCTCAGTAGCACCCTCGGAGTCTGGATTTGTTCCCGGTTGATGGCAATAGGCTCACCCCCTATTACATGGGACTTAAACATAACTCGCGAAATGCGGGTGTACTAATAGGCACACTTCGGGGATTACAGGTGTGATGTTATGTTTAAATGTAAAATGAAAAGTGTATGCTATTCCGTTAAAATTACTACATGAAGCACTAGTACAGTAGCACTAATACAGCTTAAAAATCTTGATATTAAGACACATCAGTGGATCGTATTCGTGCGAAGCATAGGCGGGTTCTAATAAAAGATAAAACGTAAGGTTTCATTCTAGTAGCAGATCGTACAAAATTCAAGACTCGGTTAGGCACATAACACATAAAATTTATTTGAACAAACTAACCTTTTTTCGACTATTTCTTTTTTGAAAGCAGACGACATGATAATTTTATTACTATCAAAATTTTATACACATTACGCTATAACAGTGTAAAATATTTAAAGAGGTGATAGAATATAATAATGGGTTTAGTCTTTGACTTGAACCAACCCAACAAATATTAGTCCATATCCTTTGAAGTATGATAAAGACGACTGCCGACTGCTACTGATGACTGCGGCGTCGGTCTAGTGGTCGCAAGCGCGACTGCTGTGCATGAGGTCTTGGGTTCGATTCCCAGGTCGGGCAAAGTGTTATTGGGTTTTTCCATCAGGAATTTCTCAGTAGCAGCTTCGGAGTCTGGATTTGTGCCCGAATGATGGCAATAGGCTCGCCCCCTATTACATGGGACTAAAACATAACTGGCGAAATGTGGGTGTACTGATGGGTACACCTCTGCCTAACCCTTCAGGGATTACAGGCGTGATGTTGTGTATGTATGTATGATAAAGACATGATGATATAATAATTATTAGTCGTCTAATATATACATATCTAGAATAAAACAAAATCGCTTCCCACCGTCTGTACGCTCTTTATCTTTTAAACTACCTTCGCAATGGATTTTAATGCAGTTTTTATCAATTTATAAAGTGAATCAAGACGAAGGTTTAAACATATAGTTAGTATCAATATTGCACCTGTCCGATGCAGAGGCGGATTGTTAGTTAAATAGTTATTTGTAAGTAAAATTATGAGACTAAAGCACAACACATACAGAGAGCGGAACGTGAGTATGTCGTCGGGTTGTATTTCTTGTATTTATATTGATGACCACACACTATATGCTCACGTCCCGCTCACGTCACGCTCACGTCACGCTAACGTCCCGCTAACGTCCCGCTCTCGCTCTCGGTGTCTCTGCGTGTGTTGGGCTTTACATAGTCTGTTCCGTGATACTTGATCGTTCAATAAAAATTAAGGCACCGCCAATAGTGCATAATTGAAAGGAAGGACGCCGTACGCCGTCGATAATATGAAGGAGACGAGGCACTAACTGGATTCAGCTAGGTTAGTAGGTACCTGGGGTAAAACAAAGTGTTCAAAAATATTTCTGACTTGACGTCGTTACACGTTGACGTCGTTACGAGTGGACGTCAGTGTTTTATTGTTTGGCGTAGTTTATCATGTTGCTGTGGGTGCTAGCGTAGCAACACACGTTTGTTCATTTATGCAGTAAAATACACCAACAGTATATACATCAAGCTTTGTTGCTTTTTAGTACAGAGGTACTTATAACGTCATGCTTGTAATCCCCGAAGGGTTAGGCTGACGTGTACCCATTATTACACCCACATTTAGCCAGTCATGTTTAAGTTAAATGTAATAGGGGGAGAGCTTATTTGCCATGAACCGGCCACAAATCTAGACTCCGAGGCGGTACTGAGAAATTCCTTATGGAGAAACCCTTCGGAGTATGGAGGCGTGATGTTATGTGGTATTTTTTTTTTCGCGGTTTTATTCTTGGCCTCTTAGCATAAATGATTTATACCCTTTTCAGGCTTTAATTTAATTAAATTACACTCTGTATACATACTAATGCTACTGTCTGTAGATTGCAGAACAGTGTCGATGCGCTAACCGCGTATCCATTTGATTTGAATCTCGGTACGTTATGTGGTCTTGTCTCCTCTCTCCGTCTGAATCAACCACAATTCCGATTGGTTGAACAACAAAGGTTGGTTTCTACTAATTTTAAAATTGAGTCGTTTTCACTTGTCTACATTATTTACGAAACGAACTATAAAATATACTTATTATATATTCCTCACGCTCTAGAGTGGTGCCGGTGACATTTGTCAAACTGTTGCTTTTCACTCTTGAACGTTACGGCAATTTACAATCATGATTGAATATTTTATCTGCACACTAATAGGTATCATAGTCGTAAAATACGGAATCAGTAATAAGTAACCAGTAAATTAAATAATGTCACTGAACTAGTTTATGCGATTCTGACATCCATAGATGAATTCATGAATTGCTGACATGTGTCACCCGCATCATCATAGAACGTATGAAATATAACCTGTTAAAGCATTTATCTGATGGCAGGGTAGGTACTTGTGAGGCTGAATGCCTAAAATTATTTTGAAATCTCACTTTTACACAGCATTGTCTGACAGTTACAGAAGCAATTAATATTCATTATAATTAGTTTTTAGCTAGTTGTTAACTTTATTGTACATGCTTTTTTTTCTTCCTTTTTCAAATGAAATGTTGCAACCCACTGAGAATTTTCCGTGTATTGTGGGTGCTTTCAAAAAAATATATACTCACATACATACATACATACATTGTAAACAACTGTAGGCTATCGTGCGAGAATCGAATCCGCAACATACAGTGCAGTAGCCAATAGCTCAACCTCTGCGCTAACGTATGTGAAGGAGGATAAATAAATAATCACTCTTCGAAATGTTTTTTTTTTAACTAATAATACGAGAATTTGTTATGGCTCGTGGAGTACGTCGCCACAGGAAGCGCCAATATCCAGCATGCATCTGGCGAGCGACTGGCTGGTCGCCAAACGCCATTTGTGAATTTTAGATACGATTCCCTGTAATTATGTTGGTAATGCAATTCGTCTAACATGACACTTACTTCAGTTTAAAAAAAGTTTCATTCGAAATGTTTTACCTATGATAAAATCATGCAAAAATAGACCTTATTTTGCGAGAGAACATCTTGTTTAAAGCCTACATACATGGTTTCATGTTTCATTTATACAGGGTGTCCGGTTTTCAATGGATTATCTTGAAATGGGTCATGGTAGAACTAATGACTAATCTGGAAAAAAATACAAATAAAAAAAAAACCAAGTAGTACCAAAGATATGATTCATTTAATAAGATTCGTTGTTTTTTGTGACCTTTTTTTACAGTCTTGTACATCACGACCACGAATTAATGAATTCCGTCGGTTTTTTATTGTTAACGTAATTTACGTTAACTAAGCTGTTAGATAAGTAATCAAAAATAGGACTGCTATTAAACGGTTTTGAAAAAAAAACAACTTGAACTATGTTCTTTTGCAAAAAAATCGTGATCAATTTTCTTTTTGAGCAAGTTTAAACGTCCGTAGCTTAAAAAAGATGTATCGAAACACAAGTGGCCAATAATTTTATAAGATTATGTGTTTATAGCCGATTTCAAAATGGTATGATTCAGTTTTGTACCTAATATAAATAGTGAATTATTGCTATTCGTTTTCAAAAGGAGCGAAATTTGGGTAAACAAAAAAGTTTGAGATATTAGAATATTTATTTACATTAAATGTATCTGGTCATTGGGGTTTAATAAAAAACAGCATTTGATAGTAATTACACTGTTTTTGACTGCTAAGCATGAGGTTTTGGGTTCGATTGCCAGGTCGAGCAGTGTTATTGGGTAAAGTGTTATAACTGGTGAAATGTGGCTACACCTCTGCCCTTCGGGGATTACAGGCGTGATGTTAAGACTGTATTTGTTGTAAATTACATTCGTTGTAAATTGTCTGCCACCCACTCTGATTCAGACCCTACATTTTAGAATAAATGCTCTCCTAAGTAGTCGTATATCACGTCGATCGCTTATTTTTGATGTGGTTGACCGGACACGGCTACCTAAGTCTTTCAAGGATCGACTTCGCGTATTAATTTTCCTTAAGACAGCCCAAATAAAAAAAAAACACGGTCGCACAATATTTTCATCATATCACATCCCACAAGTCGCATTACAGGTTAACCAAGCTTTCCTATTAATTACTAACGTCTACAAATCTTTTTATTTAAACCCTGATGGTCAGGTTCATCTAATGTTCAAATTTGTTACAATATTGCAAACTTTGTTGTTTAACCAAATTCCGCTCCTTTTGAAAACGAATAGCAATAATTCACTATTTAGCAGCTTAGTTAACGTAAATTACGTTAACAATAAAAAACCGACGCAATTCATTAATTCGTGGTCGTGATGTACAAGAATGTAAAATAAGGTAACAAAAAACAATGAATATTATTAAATTAATCATATCTTTGGTACTACTTGTTTTTATTTTTTAATGTATTTTTTTTCTGAATCGCCATTAGTTCTACTATCACCCATTTCAAGATAATCCATTCTTTACCGGACACCCGATATAAGGTGATGACTTGCATGCTTGACAAATTAGAGGACGTAACAATGGCAGTAATTCTCATCACTAATCAACAACAAAATATTTTTTCTTTCTTACATATAGTAGATGATTTTTAAATTCGCTAGCCATCTTGCCTCTGAGTGGGGCGATGATCCGAACGCATACAGTGATATTCAGGGTCATTGAAAATTTACCCTTCACCTATAAAGGGGTCATTGTACTCATCATTATGAACAACTTTTACCATGGGATCAACACTAAAACATGAAAAAAAAATTATTGTTACATTACGATCGTGCTCTGAAGCATTTTTGTAGGGAACAGCAGCTGCTTATTTTTCATTATTTCAGGTTTGTCCCATAGTAAAAGTTGCACAAATTATCATTATGTTTGAGGTAGGAAGCTGTCAATTCAGTCTTTGTTCGGTAGAGGTAGAGGTAAAGGTTTTGTTCTATAGTGTGTATTTTAATCTCAGATTAAAATACACACTATAGAACAAAACCTTTGTCTTGGCAGCGCATCCACTCAACGAGGGTTACCATTTAGAACAGATGTCGGAATCAAAAGTTTGTACAATAGTAAGAGATCTTCAGAAAAGTTCCTCAGAAATACTGTAGACGAGCGCTGCAAATGACTACACGCTTACAATTGTTATACTACATTTTAAAAGCTCTCCCACATAGCCGCGTTATCGGTCGATAATACCGGATGCGTTAGGCGATTAACACACGGCACCGCGCACCGCCGCGGTAGTCGGTGAAGCGGTTCTCATGTTGCATTGGCGTTTATGAAATCCGTCGATGCCTTACACACGTACACCGCCCGACAGCGCGGTCAAGCGGTGCTATCTGCTGTGCCGCTACCGCCATCCGTGGCGGTGCGCGGTGCCATGTTAAGGTCATGGCACATTATGCCAGCACCGCAACAGCACCGTTGACCGCTAGGCCAGAAATTTTCTTGTCATTCAAATTACAGCATTAAATCGTGTGTAGTATAATATATTTCATAATGTCAATATGAAAAAGCCGCCGACTGGTGGTCAGCGCGCTTGCCGCTACCGTATAACGCGCCTCGCAATCCGCGGGCAGCCAGCGAGCGGACCGCGAGCTTACAACGCGCTGCAAGCTCGCGGACGCGTGCTGGCCCCGAGGGGCAAGCTCTCAGTCCGCGCGCTGGCCGCGAGCTTGCGCCTCGCAAGCGGCTAGCCGTAGCCTAAATTCGAGGCGACGCCGTGCTGGTGTTGAGCCGTTGCGGTGCTGGGATAATGTGCCCTTAAATCGCCTTACTGCGTTATCTATTTTTAGTACATTATGTATTAGGACGGCTACGAAGTTACACACTGCTGTAATAATAACGACGTAATGAATGTAGGGCGCTTGTATTCCTCCGTCCTGCAATATTCCGATATGAGTTCTTAGAATATTATTTTGTATTGGAACACATGAGAACACACACACAGCTGCGAGATCGTTAGTACGTCAAGGACGAAATTTGGTTTTACCGACGATTATGAGTGTTCTATAAATCTATAATATGGATATTGATTTATTAGGTGATGAATAATTTTTATCACTAACAGTGTGACCATCACAAAAATCTATAGAGATTTCCAATCGATGGAGATAGATCGTAGTAGATGGCGTTCAGTGGTTTCTGCCTACCACAATGAGTAAAAGGCGTGAGTGTATGTATTTATGTAAAAATAACAGTGTCAATCAAGTTTCGGTTCTTAATCTTCCTAATGGTATGAAGATAAGTTTCTTAATTATGGAGAAAAGCAAAATGTCATCTCTGCTCGTACTTAAGAATTTTCAAATGCTTGAGAATTTTCCAACTTTGCACTAAACTGGTTTTAGATTCCTTCCCTAATGGATTGCTTACTACATTCGTTGACCAGTGGCGTGCTAACTTGATGTTGACTCAAAAGTTTGTAGTTGCACTATCTGGCTTCTAATAATCATACGAGTTCTTGTACTGCAAGATATAATTTAATTAAATGAAATCCTGGAGAAATTTATCTCCAGGAAAAAGGAAGGAGTATGTAAGGATCGTAGCAGGTGGCGTTCTGTGGTTTCTGCCTACTCCATGGGTAAAAGGCGTGAGTTTATAGCTAATCCTACAGAGCGGTCATTGAACTCACCATTTTAGACTCAATAGGCTCGCCCCCTATTACATGGGACTTAAACATAACTGGCGAAATGTGGGTGTACTAATGGGTACACCTCTGCCTAACCCTTCGGGGATTACAGGCGTGATGTAATGTTATGTATGAACAATGAGCCGTACATTTTGTGTTCATGTAAGACCCTAGTTGAATTTTGGTCCCATTGGAACTGTTGTACTTTTTATTATTTTCTTCTTATTTAGTATACATATATAATTAAACATTTATATAGGGTGACTGGTAATTAGTGTACAATATTTATACACATGATTGTACTCATTCATGATAACAAACAACAAAACAAAAAAAAAAAATTGGGGTCATTGACTGGCCTCGCTCGGATCAACAGTGCATGCGTTACGTTCTGTTGATATTTGATCGAAAAAAGAGTAATAAAAGTTGAATACTTTTGTTTGTAAAGAGTTGTCACTGATGGAGTGTTTTATTTTTTCAAAATTCGATAAAAAATACTTTTTTTTACCTTTTTTTTCTGTGTTTTTTGTTATCATGAGTACAATCATGTGTATAAATATCGTACACTAATTACAAGTCATCCTAAATTTACTCCGTGCGGGAATAGAGCTCACGATACGCAGCACAGCAGCCAATTGCTCAATCTCTGCGCTAACTGTGTTATCAAACTCGACTTTCATTGCACAAAAGAGCATTTACAATGTCATAAAGAGTGTTTTTTTAATAAAAAATATAAATAAACGTTAGTTTATGTTTGTCCTTTAATTCTTGAAGTCTATAAACATGAAATTAACACCTCATAAAAAACATATTAGACAATATATATTTTTTGCTGAATAATTTGAATATTTTTTTGAACGCACCGGTACTGACTCTCGTAGCACTGTGTTGTCACTGACACTGATAGGTGTGAATGCGTTCATAGAGAATGTATGACAGAATAATTTATTACTGATGCGGGACGGTGCCCGAACTGTGACTTCACTGATATGTGTGAATCAAGCTTAAACATTCTCGACACTGCCAAATCGTCTACGCCGTAGTCGCGTAGCGCCGTAGCTGGATCGTAGCATTACGCAAGAATGCTACGTTGCGTAACCCTCTGTTGACTTTGTAGCTCTTTGTTTCAATGTCAGACTATAGAAATCGTATTTGCATGATTAAAACTGGTTTTGGTAATCGACATTTATTTTACAGAAAAATTATATTAATAATTTTTTGAAGGTCTTCTTTTGTTGATTCGTTTATTATCTTTAGCCGCTATTTATGCTATTTTGAAGTTAACTGGCAGTGATCGTCACGTAAGGAAAAAACGTTATATAACGTTCCCTCCATGTGACCTTACTCTCTTTTCCTAACTCTTATAAAATGGTTATGTAGGGATGTGTGAGTGCGAGTTTTAAGATCTGAGCAGCACGCTTTGTGCGCGGTCAGTTGTATAACCTCAACTCTGAACACGTGTATATTAAAACTTATTGTTTTTTTTAATTCATACGGTTCCTTATTTTTTTAAGTAAGAACGTTGCCAAACATTTTTTAAACATTTTTAGTAGGAATTTCCCTTGTAGCGTAGTTTTGTTTACAAACACAAAAAACAACATATTATGCTTTATACGGCTGGAAATGGGACAACCCTTTCATGAGTATTGGTTCACTCAAGCCTGGCTTTTGTGGTTTTAATTTTCCCATCAGAAAAACTCAGCGTGAACATTTGTCACGTCAGACTATTTGTGCGTGTAATTTGTGGAAAAGCACTAACAATAAAGTTTGGAACACACTAAACAAGGGTCGTGAGCGGAGTGCCAATTATCGGCGCATAAATGAGATGCAGTGTAATATAATATTTGTTTATATTATGGCCGACACACATTGTCGTTATGATAGCAAAATTACATTTAAGTACTAGCTACTACTCATGATTTTGTAGCGGTATGAAATATACTTGAACTATTTTCATACCTATCTCTTAAATAAAAATCAAACATTTCATAAAAATCGGTCAAGTAGTTTCAGAAGATTACGAACACAAACACCGTGACACACTCGTGCCTTCTCCGTATGAGAAAAGGTCTTTGCTTTGCAGTGGGACAATATCTTAATATCTTAGGACAACCAACACATTGCCATCTGATCCCAAACTAGGCAGAGCCTGTACTATGGTAACCAGACAACTGATAAATATACTTATATATTTCTAAATACATACATGTTATACATATAAATTACACCCAGACACAGAACAAGTCATCGTGCTCAACACACATAGATTTGTCCTGGGTGGGAATCGAACCCACGACCTCCGTACTAGCAGTCAGGGTCACTAACTACTAGACCAACAGGCCAGTCACAACAATCTACACTAATAATAATATAATATTATGAAGTAAATTTGTATATTTGTTTGTAATGGATAAACTCAAAAACCAATGGACCGGTTTTAAAAATTCTTTCACCATTAGAAAGCTACATTATCTGCGAGTAACATAGGCTATATTTTATATTATTTTTGCGCGGACGAAGTCGCGGGCAAAAGCTAGTTATTAATAATATGCAGGGAGTAAATTATTATTATAACAATCTAATTTTTTCACCCACTTCAAAATATTCTTATTTTATGATACGATATTTGAGCTTTGTTCTGACAAAACAAGTAAACCTACAATCTCTCAAGTGTTCAGTTAATTAAGATTAATTAATTCAACCTCGTGAGCTAGATCGAGATATTTATTATCTTAAGATAATTTATTATTATAACATCAATCTATTCAACATTTCCGATCCGGTTTTTTTCCCGGATCCGATAAAGGCAAGAAGTCACTTTACACGATCTCGCCGTTGTAGACCGATCACACTAGATAACTGTCAAAGACGAGATTTTATCTTCGTAAGCGTCCGCGACTGTTTGATGCAAGAAGAATTTAAAAAGTATTTTTTTTATATAACATATCATATGACGCCTGTAATCTTCGAAGGGTTAGGCAGAGGTGTAAGTCCCCATAACTACCAGGTACCACATTTCGGCAGTTTTGTTTAAATCACATGTAATGGGGGACCAGTTTATTGTCATCAATCGGGCACAAATCCAGACTCCGAGGCTGCTACTGAGAAATTCCTGATGGAAAAACCCAATAACACTGCGCAACCTGGAAGTCGACCCCAAGGGACGTAATAGTTTTTAACACACTGCCCACTCAGATTGGGCATTATATAAACTATCTCGACATATTCTATAATGTCAACATTATATGCAAAATCCTGAAAGCCTGAAATAACAAGCTACTATAATTAAACAAATTAAAAAACACGACTGCAAAAATTGCACATATTTGTACTTTGTTTACTCATTAGTTTTTTTTTACGACGTTTTTTATTTACAGTGTTATATATTTTTTAAATCTACTTGTCAAATTATAGACGAAAAACATAGACACGACCAGAAAAAAAAATTAAATTGAGGCTGGTATTAATTTACGTTTTAAAGTGACCACACCGGTTTCTTTTTATGTTTTACTAGCCTATGTTACGGAACTCGGAACTGAGAACGATACAAGGATTGTAACGATACCCCATACATCTAAATCGGTTCAGGCGTTAAAAGTTATGGTGGAATAAAGAAACTCACATACACACATACATTAACCCTTAACCCTTAACACATAACACTCCTTTTTTGGGGCAGTCGTGTAAAAATACTGTACCAACTTTATAAGCTATAAATTATAATTTCGATCAAACTTGGGTTGTTCATTAATCTTCGTTAATCTAACTTACTATCATAAATGCGAAAATTTGGATGGATGAATGTTTGTTACTCAATCACGCCAGAACAGCTGAACGGTGGTTAGCGGCCCCGACTGCTAAGCCGGAGGTCGTTGGTTCGATTCCCACCCAGGACAAACTTTGTGTGATGAGCATGATTGTTAGTTCTGTGTCTGGGTGTGATTTATCTATAATATGTATGTATTTATAAATTATATAAGTTTGTATATCAGTTGGCTGGTTACCATAACACAAGCTCTGCTTAGCTTGGGATCAGATAGCCGTGTGTGAGTTGTCCCAAGATATTTATTTATTTATAATATATGAAATTTGACATGGACGAAGTCGCGAGCAGAATCTAGTAACAAAGTAAGTAACAAAGTTTATTTTGTAAACTTTAACCTACGTAAGAGTAAACTTTGGAACTCGGTTAGTTAATATCGTGACCAGCATTCTCGACATGTATGTAATTTTATTCATGAAGATTAAATGTTGATTGAGGCCGTCAATTTGGAGCCCCATGTTCGGCAGTTGCCTTTTACGAGTTGATTATAATACAGCGTTGAACGAGTCACATGGGGCGAATTGCACAGTCTTTTGTGAGGACGGAGTTTCTGATATTAAACTTTTGTCACCTCGAACCAATCAATATTTGCCCAGGTTTCTCAAAAGAAAAATTAATGTGACAAATTATCTAGTGTGATTGGTCGTTGACGATTTAATCTACCAATCGCAGAGCATATGTGCGCTATACAATTGCTCGTATTAATTTTCTTTAAAAAAACTGGGTGTAGAACATTTAGAAATTAAAGCAAAAAGTAAGCCTTCGAAGCGTTGATGTTTTGTAGTCAAAAAATATTCAACATTGGCGTAAAACTTACATGAAAAACTCATATGAATAAAAGAATCGTTGTTTTTTATATTTTTTCTGTAGAAATCCTCATGAAGTGTGAACTACTCTTACTACCAAGTGTCGGGAGTCCGGTATTCGCCGACGCTAAACCAGAGCCCAAGAAAATTGGGAATTTGAAAAAAAAAAGATTGTTTTTTTTTTATTTATTTCAAATCTTTATTATCAATATTATTATGCAAAAAACTTAAAAAAATATTTTTTTAATTAATTATAAACAATAAAAAATTTATAAAATTTCAAAAAATATCACGTGACTTAAAACAAGCTACATACAACTATGGTGCGCAATGATGACGGCACCATAGTTGTGACGTCATAATGTTAGGCGCTTTGCACACGGAGCAACTTTTGCAGCAACTGGCAACTGGCAACTTACTGGCAACTCGCTGTTTACATGTAATTGAATTGGACTGCGCACACAGAGCAACTCAAGTTGCGAGTTGCGGCAATCGTCAACAGTTTTCAGTTGCGGCAACTAGCAACTTTTTTAGTTGCTAGTTGCCGCAACTAGCAACTGTCAAATATTCGATTTCACACCCTCCCTCCCTCGCCCTGTGCCCGGCATAGTGTTGCCATTAACTTAGTGGTTTTTCCCACTAAGTAAACACTTCTTTTTAGGATACTGTGTAAAATGCTATAATAAAATACGTCTTGATATTCTCCAACTAAATGAGAGAACATTTAAACCATGCATAAAACGCACACTATCTAATCAAGCATTATTATAAGTTAGATGATTATATCACGGACAAAAATGCTTGGCTAAATGCTAGTCCTGCTCCACAGCCACTCGGGCTCACTAAATAGGATTGTTTTCTAAGAGAATGATGTTTCTTACCCTCTTTTTTGTCGACCTGAATAACTTGTACCGTTATCAGTACGATTACTTTTTCTTTTTTTACATACCACAGTCATCTAACGGATAAGTTCACTGAAAGTGTTAGTATTGTAAATTTATTTCAATTTTGTTTTTGAAAACCATCAACCTAAAATTTGCCCATTAAAAAATCCACAAGCCACCAGATACAAATTCTGCCCACCAGATGGGGGTCCCAATCCACCAGATCTAGTGGTAATACCGCTAAGTTTGCAACACTGCAACTCGGCTAAAAAAGTTGCTTACAAATTGCCAAAAAGTTGCGGCAACCGGCAACTTTATGGCAACTAGCAACTTTTACAGGAAACTTTTAAAAAGTTGCCAGTTGCGGCAACTTAAGTTGCTCCGTGTGCAAAGCGCCTTAAGTTACTTCATCGGGCATTATTATTATTGTGACGTCACACGCGCTCGTGTTTATTCGAGTGTTTTCGGTACTACATTCAAAGTATTTTTTTATTTGGAAATGACTTTTGAACTATTGCGAAATAAAAACTAGTTTCATAAGATCTTTCCATTAATCACAAAAAAAAACGTTCAAATAGCCAATTGTTACCTAAAAAAAATATCTGAAATAGCACTCTTAAAGTTTTTAATAAAAAAATCCGAACATTATCTGAAAATTTTACTGTAACGAATAACTGCGTTCAAAGTGGCTTGCAGTTTAAAGAAGTATTACGTGCCCAAGACTAAAATGTAGGATCGGATGTAAATTATGTTAAGCTAAGCTCAGTCACTATCGGTATGTCTTTCTTTTTTAAGCTAAAAAACCCTGCAGCGTTATTCTGTAAAAATCTCCTTCGGTTTAACCTTTTGATCAACACAGTCATGTATACATGACAAACTAAAATGTGCCCAGCACGCTACAGTCATGACTACATGACAGAGTTTTATACGTAAATAAAGCTCATAAAACAATAATGTTTTTAATTCCTTTTTTAATTATGTTCCTTTAGCTGAATTTATTTTTTTATATTTCATTTATATAAAAATATAGCTTTTGCCCTCGACTTCGTCCGCGCAAAAATAAAATATAGCCTATGTTACTCGCAGATAATGTAGCTTTCTAATGGTGATAGAATTTTAAAATCGGTCCAGTAGTTTTTGATTTTATCCATTACAAACAAAAATACAAATGTTTCCTTTTTATAATATTAGTGTAGATAAGATGATAAAATCTCAGATTTCTTAATTTATATAAGTTGGATTTCTTTCTTTTTTCATCTATATAAAAATAAAATGACAAAATCTAATATAGATTACAAAGAGAAAAGCACTTCTGAGGCTAGAGATTGACAGGTCAAGATCAGGATCAAGTTCAGTTCACCTAAATACATCAAATTAGATTTTTACGGAATAAACAACACTGCTATTCCTATGTAGAAAATTATTTTCATCGAGTACAGACAACTTTTACGGATCCTTCAATGTTTTTACATATAGAATCAATAAAAATATTGTGACCAGGATTTTGTAAAAACTTAATTGAAAAGAGTGTCCGTGAAGTTTCTTGCTCGTTCTTCTCCATAGAGGTGTACCTACGTTTTGGAGTGAGCAACAAGCTTTAACTTTCTGACTAACTGACCGACTCCTTGATAATTCTAAAGTGCATGTCTACATAAATGCTTTGAATTGACTTGACTTGATCCGCTAAAATACAAATCTAGAGATATTAAAACGCTTCCAAAACTCCATAATTGTTTTATTTATTTATTTAAGGCAATGGATGTTATTTACCTGAGTTAAATAGATTACACATCATCACGCCTGTAATCCCCGAAGGGTAAGGCAGAGGTGTACGTCGTACACCCACATTTCGCCGGTTATGTTTAATTCCCATGTAATAGGGGGCGAGCCTATTGCCATCAACTGGGCACAAATCCAGACTCCGAGGCTGCAACTGAGAAATTCCTGATGGAAAGACCCAATAACACTTTACCTGGGAATCTAACCAAGACCTTATGACGCATAGCAGTCGCGCTTTGCGATCACTAGACCAAGGCAGAGAAAATAATTTGTTTTATTGTTTTGTTTGACGTTCATGTCAAAGGGACAGGCTATTCAGCGAGCTTTTATCGATTTTAAGGCAATCAGGAATCAGGACAATTGATAAGCTATATCAATAACCGCCTCAATTAATTGTAGGTACCTATTATGTTTGAATTTAGCTTTAGATTGTCTGCAAGCAATCAAGTACATGACTTTCAATTTGTGTAATTACACATGATAAGACAAATTGAATACATCTATTGAGATGATGTGCACCGATTAGTGAATCAATGCATTTAATTAATGCGAAATTAATTGATTGTTACGTACATAGGTACTATGTATGTAGATGGTCTGTAACCAAAGTACAGTACTCTGACTTACCTGATCCCGTGTTACGTATATTTTCTTTCTAAGTGGAGGTCTAGTAAAAATGCTGCTGTTGCTTGCTGTATTATTTTAAACTTGTGTACACTTTATTTTACGTAAAATATTTGAGTACCTACTGTTTTACTTTTGTTTTAATCTATTTATTTGAATTATTTATTAAAAAAAATAATTATTGTTGCTTTACTCTCGTACAATAACTTGCACCTACCATGTTATCTCTTCACCACCTTTGGTCGACTGTTAAAGAATGTCTAAGGCATTAAGTCCGCCTTTGTACTTTTGTTGCATAAAGTTTAAATAAATAATAAATGCTTGGTACTGACCATTCTTGCATATTAATTTAGGTTTATTAACGATATTAATAAAGTATTTCAATCTTAATAAATTCATCTATTTAAACTTTATGCAAATGTCTTAGCATTCTCTATCAGTTAACCAAAGTTGGTAAGAGATGACATAGCAGGAACATATCTTAATCTTGATTCCATCTTTGCTTGTGACCAATCAATGGCTGAGTCAGCAATCTGAAACCTTGAGACCGTGAGTCGTAAGCAACAGACGAGGACCACGGATCAAGATTAGGGATTGAGATATATCATTAACTAGCGACCCGTCCCGGCTTCGCACGGGTGTAATGCTGATACTAAATATAAATATAATTTATAGCCTATGTCAGCCGGGGATAGTGTAGCTTCTCAACAGTGAAAGAATTTTTCAAATCGGTTCAGTAGTTTTTGAGCCTACTCAGTGCAAACAAATAATTAAACCTTTCCTCTTTATAATATTACTATAGACTAGCTATTTGCAGCTTCATATTCGTGTTTTTTTTCACCTCTGTTATGGTACGTCTTCGATAACTGTTTTGCTCTCGAGGGTCGTAGCGAGATGTTTATAGACTACACTGCCTATTACTCATAAATCTGGCCATCACATACAAAATATAATATTTTTTCCAACCCAACTGGTAGTTCCAGTAGTGTTAAATATTATACAACGCTACGGAACCCTTGGTGTGATAGTCAAACTCGCACTTGTCTAGTTTTTATATTTAAAACCGAATTTTATCCCTGAAAAGAATGCCTGAAACAAACTTGAAGGTCGAAACTTTTATTAAAACCCAGACGACGTCGCAGTACGAAATTGTGTTAGAGTAAAAATGTCTGGCATGACTACTAAATAATATTTTTATTCGTTGACTTGTAAGACGATCTAATTTAGGCGGTATACGGTTCTTTCTTTATCGTGCGGGCAGTAAGCTCTTACGACCCCACATACCCTAGTGTCAGAGTTTCTAAACCGACTCAAGGGCCTCTGACATAGTTTGAATGGGACAGTAATAGTAGTAATAGTCGTGACTGACACACTGTCGTGATGGCCCAATGGTTAAGACACCCGCTTCTCATACATGAGACGCGGGCAGCTGATTGGCTTAAAATCCGGGCAAGTACCAATAATATGATCTTCTTATTTCGGTTTAAAGACATTTATTTCTCAAAGAACAAATTACAGTTCACTTAAAGAGAAACTTAACTAAATTAACAATAAGTTGAAGTTTACATTATGACGTTCAAGCCATCCAAAAAAGAGTAAAACTGCACACTATAGTGTAGTATATTTCATGTGTACTTTCAAAGTTATCTTGGGCACCACTGACATCGTTGAAAAAGAAATATCTCTATAATCAGTATAATCTCTATAATCTCTATAATCTCTATAATCTCTATAATCTCTATAATCTCTATAATCTCTATAATCTCTATAATCTCTATAATCTCTATAATCTCTATAATCTCTATAATCACTATAATCTCTATAATCTAATAATCAGCTGGTGTTAGATCCATAATATTCTTTTCTACTATGAAATATGTGAAATACAATTGAGTGTAATATTTTTCAAATAAAATAACCGCTTCTACAAATCACGAAGATGAGTGAATGAACAAATTAAAGTTGTTTCAAAAGCGCAGTTAAAATAATAAATATTCATGTGTATGTATAAACTGATTTTCTGCTAGCGGACACGGAGTGAACATCTGTTGGCAAGCGCTATGTTTTTTTATAGTGCATCGAAACAAGTGTATAGCGGGGTCAATCGTGACCTCTAGCACTATTTCTTCTAACGTAGATGAATTTCAAATCATGTACTAACATATAGTTTTTTAGTTAATATGAGTAATGACGATGATTAGACGACGATGCGGAAGAATTTTTTGATGGCATATAGTATTATTTTTATTCTGATTGTTTTTTTTATATAATATATCAAGTCTGCATACAATTCAAAATAAGTAATTTAATGACAATGAAAACGGTTACTTACTTAAAGGACTATTCTTAGAAAAGATCTCAGACTCCGACATTCTTGAGAAAGTACTGATAATAAAAAAATATTCCTACTTTTCCGTACCTCGTTACCTCGTGCCTCGTTAGTCTAGTGGTCGCAAGCGCGACTGCTGTGCATGAGGTCTTGGGTTCGATTCCCAGGTCGGGCAAAGTGTTATTGGGTTTTTCCATCAGGAATTTCTCAGTAGCAGCCTCGGAGTCTGGATTTGTGCCCGGTTGATGGCAATAGGCTCGCCCCCTATTACATGGGACTAAAACCATAACTGGCGAAATGTGGGTGTACTAATGGGTACACCTCTGCCTAACCCTTCGGGGATTACAGGCGTGATGTTATGTATGTATGTGTATTCCTACTTTTCCTAGGAGGTTTATTAATACACAGTCAAATTAGTTATTTAAATAAATTCTCCAAAAGGCACCGTAAAATATACAAGAAAAATAAAAATTGAATACAATTGCCACCACCAAAAGGTGAAAAAAAAAATTACAACAGAACAAACATAACATAACATCACGCCTATAGTCCCCGAAGGGTTAGGCAGAGGTATACCCATTAGGAGGTCAGAAAAAAATAAGTTATTTAAAATTTACATCAACTTTAATTTAAAAATTCTGTCCCGCCTCTGTCATTCTAGTAACATCAGAATGAAGCGCTCATCAACACACCTCTCAATCCGTAATTTGAACGCGGTCGTTCAAATCAGGGACAGACAAACATAATTATAATAGTGTAACAGCCGCTTCTGTTGGTTCAACCACGGTTAGTGTGTCCTAATCCTACTGGGATTCACATTCATTGAGCAGTGGCTTACGGGAGTAAATGTTCTGTATTGTCTGCTAATAATACAGGCTAATATAAGAACTCGTGATTCTCATGCGTTCTCGTGAAAGACTTGATTCACACACATCAGTGAAGCAGCAAAGTTCCAACACCGTCCGATAATCATTCTTTATACATTCCCTATGAACGCAACGAATGTATGATCGTGCCGGACAGTACTGATATGTGTGAATCAAACTTTAACCTAACCTCTTTAGGTCGAGGGTTTGAAGCTAAACAAGTGCTACTACGAAGTTTTTAATGATGTATTTTCTGAGGACATCACTGACATCGGTGAAGAAAAACAGCGTCAGGAAACCTGGACTCATAATTAATATTAACTTGAAATCGCCAATCCTCGTGTAAGCGTGATGATCAATGCTCGTACCTTCCCTGTACGAGAAGAAGCTTTTTCCTGCAGTGGGACGATAATAAAATAATTTTATTAATGTAGGAACTGAGGGGTTTGTTCTAAAGACCAATTATTCAACGAATTAAAACCTTAAAATCTCAAATCTTTATTGCTATTCATTAAGTGAAACTTACAGATGGTACGTATGAGTAAATAGGATCAATTATGGACTCTGTCGGACACAGCACCAGATTAAATGAGTAGGAGAGAATAAAACATCTTCAAAATGTAGTCCCAATCTCATCTTTGTGACAATCAATGTAAAAAAAGAACACATTACACATTTAGATTGGGATCATTCCTCAAAAATAAGTAGAATTTCTCCTCCAATAACAAATCACTAATTTCACGATTTAAATGAAATAAATAATTATTTTTTTATAAAACTGGACGCATTGATCATAATTGACGCCTTTGGGTTGGTCAGTAACTGCTTTACTCCCAATGTACTTACGGTACATTCGGAGTAATTAGGAATACTGTATTAATACTCACCGATGGTCATCATGTTCTACCTTTGATGCCTGTCTCTGACGTTTGGGACAGCATGTAATTGCTTAATTTGGACCTTTGAGACAATCCATGCATGAGTCCCCAGGGAGATTTGAATTGAACTGCACAGAGCAAAAGGTACATAACATAGCCTACCTATATTGACTTTGCCCGGTGATGACGTTTACAGTCGGTGTTACCGAAAGCCTAATTATAATCTAGTGCAGAGAGCGAATCTCTGTGTGGACTCTGGACCTTTGTGAACATGATATTGTTAAGCTTGCTTTGATGGATATTGTTATGAAGTCTCCGATATTAATTGATATGGTTACTGGAAGTGAAAGGTGAAGCTAAATAGATGTAGTACCTAAATTTCTCATGAGTATAACTCACCAGTGTTATTTTGTAGAAAAATTTCGAACAGTGCCGTTTCAAAGTGAGAAATAAAATAAGTTCAATTTCGAAAAGTGTGCGGTCACTTGAGTGAAGTTTAAAATGAACTTAACTAAATAAAGAGGCCATTAAAAGGCAGAACGTATAAACCAGAAAAAACATAATCTAGTTGCTTATTCCACAAGGTAATTTCGTATGGAGAGGCAAGAAGCTCTATAGATACTCTTTTAAAACTAATTGAATATAGTTGCCCATTCCAAAAGGTAGTTTTGTATGGTATATATTTTAAAAGTAGGTAGGTAGGTAGGGATATAATAAATAACAAAAAATCAAAATCAACATATATATATATATATATATTGATTTTTATATTATTATTATTATTTTTTGTTATTTATAATAAATATAATATATAATAGTTCCGCAATATTATTACTATAGATTGAAATCGAACATAATTGTTCCACATATTCAAAGGACGTAATTAGTGATTGATCTATGCAGTTGATAACCTGATTGCTGTTAGCGTCGAGGCGAAAATCAGATGTCGGTTAGACAATGGCCTTATTCAGCCCATTGTAGGTACTGTATGCTGTAAGCCTAAGGAGAGATCTACGTAACCAAGTTTGTCGTTGTCTGATTGTAGACAAACTAGACAAGCTGTACTACGCTGAAGTGATGTGTTCAAGTTACAGGGTTGCGGCGAATCGATTCTTGTTTTGACGTCCTACAAAAAATCCATACTATACGCCTTTACCTAGCAGTGAGACCACACAGACGGAAAATAAATAATCTTAATACTGCTAAATGCGAAAGTTTGGATGGATAGAAGTGTAATTCAACCTTAGAAAGGCTGAACGACTCTGGAATAATCTGTCTAAAGGAAGAATCAGGAATAACACATAGGCCTTGGGCTAAAAACCCAGTATCATCAAAATCGGTTCAGTAGTTTAGACGTGAAAGCGTACCTAAGAGACAGAATTACTTTTGCATTTATAATATTAGTAAAGATTACCCAATTCAAACCTGCTGACATGGCACACAGAGGCGCTCGTAACTAAGTTTTGTCAAATAATTTTCAATCTAGTGACTAAACTGCTTTCACAATTTGATTTGAAACTATGTTTAGAGTACAGTTTGTGTATGTTTGTTCTTGTGTATTGCAAACGTTGAACTTAACTGACGAGGTTTCTTGTTTTTAGTTACTTTTTGATTCAATATATTAATGTAGAATGAAAATCATTATTTTCTTTTTCACCATAACATTTTTTAACTGACAGAAATCGTCACGTAAGGAAAAGCGATATGACGATAAAAAACGATACAGACTGTTAGTGTAAGCACCCTTGTCACTAAAACCATAGGTACTTGATTTATTATAGAAAATGTTTATCTGAATTTAAAAATAAATAAACAAAGATTTCATTCAAAAATAAAAAAAAAATCTGTCCGACACCGTCCGTAAATTCAGGGATACTATGCGCCCGAGTAACGTAATCACCGCAAAGGGCGTTGACCTGCTGCACTGGCCGTCCGTTATAACTACCTACATAAGTTTTAACTAATTACATCATTGTAATATAGGGTGTAATAATTTTGAGGAAAAAAGGGAGTCTTTACTTTAAAAAAAAGGTATTTTTTTCATTGAATTTACGTTCTATTAGTGAAACCAAACCACTGGTTGCAAGGATAACGTTGTTTACACTAACACTCTCTATATCTAGGCCTACCTAATACAAAGAGAGAGAAATAATAAAAAAAGAAAGAGAGAGGTGATACCTTACCTTACCTTATTTTTATGTTCATCAGCATTGTATTTGTCTTTTCACTCAGATTTCTGGTTTTAGATTATTATATTTTAGTTACTAATGGGTACACCTCTGCCTAACCCTTCGGGGATCACCGGCGTGATGTTGTGACCAACATGCATTCACAAAAGTCAACATCAAACAAAACCAGACTTTATGCAGTTTTCGTTGAGATCAATTTTCAAATATTAAAACTGAAATGAACTGTAAGTACCAACTGTAAACGTAGCCTCACATTTCACAGACGCCAACTACATAAAATACCCATTAATAAAAAGAGTGCAAAGCCACTTTGTAGTAGGTACAAGAAGCAGTTTAGTTCACGAAATAGCTTTAAACTTTTTGCCCTTGCACCAAGTACCGAAAGCTTTCGCACTTGTACTAAAGCCTTGCATTATCATAATGTGGTGCTGTGGCACGAGTTTCAGAACATCCACTTAAACTCACACTCGTGTTGATATGGTCACCCAACGAGAGCTATCTAGATTGTACATTTTGGGTTGTGGTACGTATTATGAGATAAAGCGAGAAAATATACACGCGCGAGCAAAACCCGGTTTTTATGCACTACACAAAACCAGTGGCCAATGAGGTAGCGCGTACTTAACCAATTTCGTATACTTAACCAATTCTGTGTTATCTATAAACCATAAAAACCATATACCAACCATCTACACTAATAGTATTAAGAGGAAAAATTTTAATTTTTGTTTGTTTGTAATGGATAAACTCAAAAACTACTGGACCGATTCAAAAAATTCTTTCACCATTATTAAGCTACATTATCTGCGAGTAAAATAAATATCCTAAAATATATATCCTATAGGATATATATTTTTTTATTTTTGCGCGGGCGAAGTCGCGGGCAAAAACTAGTATTAAATAAAGCTATAGGCTAGTTGCTTGCACCATCCGCCAGGGTCGCTAGTTGTCTATAAAAAAATTACGTCGACTTATAACTTTTACATATTTTTAATCATCCTTATTAGTCTACGTTACTTACCATGGTATATATATTATTTATAGGAAAATTTATGTTTAGCCGATAAATAATATTTTTAGACAGAAAAATTACAGGGATGTAATTATAAAACTAGGCAGCATATTATGTCAAAATGTCATTAACGCACATGTTGCTTCATCCCATGGAGGGTAATTAAACCTCGACCCTAATTTGAATTTATAGTAGCCAACTTTCATATTTTAAACTTTTAGTATACATAATTTATTATTTCACATTCAATGTCAAGCGGAGTAAAAAAAATTGTTTTGTTAAAGCTAATTAGCATACGTGACACATAGATTTATTTAACAATGTAATTTACAAGCTTTAAGATTGGCAATATTTTTATAGATATTACTGCCGTTGTATTTTAAATTCTAACCCCGTAATTATTAAATCTTGAGTAAAGTTACACCACTGCTGACTCCGGTTAAGGGCGAATTCGAAAAATTTACAAACAACATATAAATAAGCCTTATCCTACGGCCGCCTTTGCATGTAAGTAACTATCGTAATTAATGTCGCTTATCGTAATTTCTTAATACTTTCGAATACAGCCGTAATAAGTTAATTACTTACATAAATACGGAAGCAACTTACAAGTGTAAGGACGGCCTACAAATAAGTTTTGAATTTTTAATAGTGTTCCTATAAAAAAATCTAAGCTCGTGGCTAAGTAATAACAGCCGCACGGGTCGATCTGTCAGGTTAAGCAACGCTTGCCGGGGTTGGTCCGTGGATGGGTGACCATCTTTACACACCGAGACTCCTCCGTGCCTCGGATAGCACGTTAAGCCGTTGGTCCCGGCTGTCATACGTGGATCTTTGACAGTCGTTACGGGTCGTCAGAAGCCCGAAAGTCTGACAACCAGTACCTATGGGTATCATATTACCCAGTTACTGGGTTGTGGAGGTCAGATAGGCAGTCGCTCCATGTAAAATACTGGTACTCAGCTGCATCCGGTTAGACTGGAAGCCGACCCCAACGTAGTTGGGAAAAGGCTAGGCAGATGATGATGTTCCTATAAAAAAATCTATCGGATGTCAATGTTATTTCACAAAAAACATGAGCGTAAGCCTGACATAACGATCGGTGATATTATAAATTCGGATTTTAATGTTTAAAAATAAAAAAGCTAGGAAGTCGGCGGCTTTGGATTTATTTCTTGTTATGTAGGTATTGCCACCGACTTCCAAGCTAAAGTTATTTTTTATTTTGTGGTTTTTGGAGGCGGTGATCTTTTTTTGTAAAAAAGCTTTTTATTTTTCCTTTTTAGTGCTTGTGTGTTAATGTTTGAAATCCTTACATAAAGCCCTTTCAAACAATACCTCACACGATATATTTAATTTTGGAAAGTGGTAAGAGGGGGGTTGACGTACCCCCTCCCCACTTCCTTCAGTCAGTCATCGATTACACGTTTATACAAAGCAATTTTTCTTGTTACGGCGGTTCTGCTGTGATTTTATAAGGAGTTCCGTTCCATATCTCCAAAGTTCATCATCAGATCATGACAATATTACTATGGGACCTATTCGGGACCATACTCTTTCAAACATAAAAAGAATCATCCAAATCGATTCATAATTGGCGGAGTAATCGTTGAACAAACACACAAAAAAAAAAACAAAAAAAAAAAAAAAAAACATACGCGTCGAATTGAGAACCTCCTCCTTTTTGAAGTCGGTTGAAAAAAAAACCCTATTTTGACGAAGCAGCATGAGTATGATCACCAACAACCTATATCTAGTTTCTGCCAACCCCTATAAGAAACAAGAATGCCACATGTAAACATTATCGCTGACTGACTGGCAACAGGAACCAATCAGAATCAGTGATAGGCAATCCTAATAATCAACTGCACACATTAATTATCAATTCCGTAGCGATGACGTCCGTTGCATCATTTGCAACTCCCAGATAATTAACACATGCTGTCAAGCGCAGTACAGATTACGTGAAACTAGTTATGAGATAGTTAGGCGCTTTGCACACGGAGCAACTTAAGTTGTAACTATCAACTCTTTAAAAGTTTCCTGTAAAAGTTGATAGTTGCTATTACGTTTACGGTTGCATCAACTTTATGGCAATCTGTGAGCAACTTTCACAGCCGAGTTGCCGTATGCCGTTGCCGTAGCGACACTGGCATTGCCGGGCACACGGAGAGGGAGGGAGGATGTGAAATCGGATGACGCGTTGCGATTGACGGTTTAGGAAACCGGCATCTTTAATAACCGGTATAATATTTAACAGTTGCTAGTTGCGGCAATTAGCAACTAACTTAGTCATCGATTGCAGCAATTGAAAACTGTTGCTGATTGCCGCAACTCGAAACTCGAGTAGCTATGTGTGCGTAGTCCAATTGAAATATATGTAAACAGCTAGTTTCCAGTTGCTGCAATAGTTGCTCTGTGTGCAAAGCCCCTTACTGTTAGGGTTACAGCAGATAAATTACATAAACATGCCCCATGTTTATGTTATTTCTCCGGAAATGTTATCTCTAGGATTTTTTTCGCGGCAGAAATTTTATGTTGCGGTTATATCAGGGACGCAGTTTCCGTTAGTTTAACAATCTACCGCATTAATCGCATTATAAACCTAGTTTCCATTTTTTTCTTAAATACTGCTTGTTTGACTGCAATTATGTCAGAGATTAGGTTGCGACTTTGAAAGATACGGGTAATCGGCATCCTTGTTCACAAACTAAAATAAAAGACTATTTCTATCTTTTTCTATCCAATAAAACAATCAAGTGGCCGAAATAAAATAGACCTCTCAATTTTAGTTAATCTGAAACTGCTATGCAATTTAACATGTCAGAACGCATTGATTAAAGACACGGAAAAGTTCAAGGCGAAACTAATTTAACACTTATATAATTTTAGTCTAGTTTGTGAACGAGGTAATCAGTACCATTGAATGATTTCAGTTACGAGAATTGGCCCTCTTGAAACTAAAACGAGATAAACTTGAATTTGTAAATCATTTGGTCAGAAGTTTTTGCCGTCTGATAAATGTTTATGCTAAATAATAACCGAGTATCTCTGCCTAAATAGCTATTTATAGGTCTAGTAAAAGACAGTAGACCGTAGAAGCAAACAGAACATAACAAATGAGACTAAAAGCCTTTTTAACAGTTTTTTTTAAAGAACAAATAAATGCTGTAAAATAACTCTTATTGAACAGAAATACGAGGTTAGGTTATAAATGTATAGCTTGATAATTATGTCATTGTATGTTACAAAATGCTCCAGTTATGTCCAGACAGACCGAGAAAAATACAGTAACTGTTCAGTGCTGTAGCAATGTTAATAACGTTAAATGCTAAGTGCTTTTATAAGTTAAAAATCAGTCTGAAAATAAACTGACGTTAGCTAGTTTAACATCACTTAACTTTTGCTATTTTTTTCTTGTTCTGTCTTATATAAAAATACTAGCTTATTATTTTCCCACTGCAGGGAAAAGGATTCTTCGCATACAGAGAACGTATGTGCATTGATCACCATGTTTGCTCATAGCGGAATGGAGATTCCAGACCGTTTTCTTTCACCGATGTCAGTAAAAAAAAAAGTCACATTGGTACGGCCCATGCCCAGTTATGAACTCGCATATGAAAGGCGGGCGCCTTAACCACTGGGCCATTACGGCATTCTTCTTTATTTCTTCATTCTTGTTTTACCTTTAAAACATTCAACGTGAAACGTGAAATTAAAACATGAAACCTTCAGTCTACTCAATCAACAGTGCTTTACTTCATTTTTAATAAACGGAAAAAATCTAGCCGTCATCAAAATCATGATTAACAAAGTTCGCTTACCAACCAATTGCAGGTCAACGACCTTTCCAAAATACAGTTAAATCGTCAAATTATATATCTTTATGAAAATCGAAATCATTAACTCATTATTTATACATGATATTTTACTGACGTTTAAAGTTAATTACAATTCGAAAGTTCATGTCAATCCAAACAATGGTTTGGACACTTAATTGACATGGTTAATTATCACGTCAGTAATGGCTTCGATCATATCCATTTATAATAAAATAATTGAGTTAAAATGATACGTCATTTAAATAAGTATGTGATTACACTTTAAAATGAGCAAAAGTAACTAAAAAATAATTGATAATTATTCGAGTTGCTTATAATAAGAATAAATAGTTTGCACGTTTTATCCGTCGGTCATTTCTACTTATTAGAATCGTGCAAATATAGGTAGTCGCAATCTCATCTCAGCGACAATCAATGTCAAAAATGTAGGTAAATTACAAAATTACGTATTGACAAAATTAATAGAATTGCCTTCCTGATAATTATGCTATTACAGTAGACAACATAATTTATTTCTAACCTTTTACTAGACTATTAGTATTTTTTCTACCACACAAAGCAACAACCGTGAAAATAATGTTGGTTAGATTATGATCTTTATCATTTGATTTTAGAATTGGTTTTTGTTCGTTGAAAATGCGAGTGGATATGCTGTTTTATTTGAGTGGTATAATGAAAGTATATTAACGATAAAACAATATCAAAAATTGATCTATATAATTGGATTATATTGTAGTAGTAGTAGTTAACAACAACTATTAATTGATATACTTTTTATGAGCTGCCAAATGCAAGTCCCCATTAAAGTTGCATTGCAATAGCAACCTATGACGTCACTTAATTGCCAACTCGATTGACTATTCATTGATTTTAAATTCAAACAAAATATCTCATTTTAAACTAACTTTAAAATTATTCGGGTTTGCAGGGCTTAAGAAAAGTGTTTTTAGAAAAGTAGTGTCTCGGAATTGTCTTCAGACCAACCAATTATTCCAGGGACACATTGTGGGTAAATTATTGATGTTGATATCTTACCAACAAATTCATATTTCAAGTGACAAGTTACGATTGTCTGATAGTACTCTTGCCAAGTAATACGAACACACACAAGTAATACGAAAATATTTGACAGCAAAATTCTGGCCAAAACGAAAAAGTTTTTCACAATGAGCCTTACCTCTTTTTTTTGTTCCCAGTGTGGAAATTCCTCATGGATGTCCACCGCCTTGGGGAGCACGGAGAGGTCTGTCAGAATCTTATTGACTAAAAACCAGCCCGGTGTTCCCTTGTCACACTAACCCGGAGATCACGAGAACGTACGCGCCTTCCGCAATACCACGGGCCTAACCTAACCTAACCTAAATCTAGAATATCTCATTAAAAAATCAAAGCATTAATCACAATACTGACCCTAACGAAAATAGCTGTAATAAAGCATTCGTATCGATCGAGGTTCGGAGTGTCTCGCCTCCAGGGATTATCACAGAAAATAATTTAGGTAGTAAATCACTAAGTAGGGGAGATAAGTAATAAATATCACTGAAGACAAGACGGGAACGGTCTAAACACTCCGCAAGGACTGATAAGAGAACTTGATCTTTTTGGTGACTACCTCGTTTTTACCCAACTGCCCCAGAAAGCGAGAAAATGTTTTTTAACGATACAGATAAATCAAGGAGGTAACTATGATAATGATTTTCAACACGAATACATAATAAAATTAGTGAGATTTATTTTAAATATTTTTATTATATTAGATGATTTTCGAATTCTATTCTAACTGTCTTGACGCTGAGTTTAGGCAGGCTGGGCGATGAACCCGCATACACACAGTGATTTGGACGCGTGACACTGCCTACCGTTCTTTGAAAGAGGTTTATTCTTAAATTTGACAAACACAAACAACTAAAAAATCCAACTAATTATTGCCCACACATCGTAATTTTATTTGATTATTCATGCAAAACAAATCGACCACACCATATAATTTATTTTGTCCATGTAGATCTTACACATCAGTCGCATAATGTCCGACAAAGAATTTAAATCGACGAACCGAATACAGGTCACTGTCTGACACCCATCGTGTAATACAAAGGTGGGCGGTGAAAAAGTTTTTGTAAATTATACAACTTATAACAACATTATACAACTTATAAGTTTTTTATTTTTTTAATTCTGGATTTAAGTTTTAAATATCAAATCATTTTACTTTAAGTTTAAATTAAAACAGTAAGTCTGTTTTCTTAATTTGAAAATTTCTCATTAAGTACGAGAAACTGCAGATTTCTCTTTGCCGGATCCTGTTCAATTTGATGCAACTATTCAGTTTTATCTCAAAGAACGTTTTACATTTCTACATTATTGTCCCACTGTAGAGTAAAAGCCTCTTCTCACACAAAGAAGGCACGGTCTTTCATCATAAAGCTTGTCCAAAGCGGATTGGCGATTTCAAACTTATATTATTTGTATGTGCAGGTTTCCTCACGATATTTTCTTTTGACGATGTCAGTGATGTCCAAATAAAAACTTAGACATATTGGATAGAAAAGTCAAGTTGGAACTTGACCTGTATCGAACCCTCACGCATGAGAGCCTTAACTACGGGGCTATCAGGATATTATTCATAGTTATAGTCATACTTCGTTGGTCGACTGCTGAACTGAGGCCTTGGATTCAATTCCCGGAACGTGCCAAGTATTATTTGTTTTTCCCATCAGGAATTTCTCAGGAGTTGCCTCGTAGTCTGGATTTGAGCCCGGCTGATGGCAATAGGTTTGCTCTCTATTACATGGGTCATAAACATAACTGGCGAAATGTGGGTGTACTAATGGGTACATCTCTGCTTAACCCTACGGGGATTATAGGTGTGGTGTTATTTATTCATATTCATTTATTTGCAGACCTTGTGTTGAAATTGTATGAATTCATGAGAGCTATGAGTACATTCCTTTGACAAAAAATGCGTAGTTTATTAAAAGTTCGAAAGTCTCAAATTCTTTAATAATCTACATTGCAGAATTTGAGACATCAACAGTCTCAAATTCTTCTTCGCACTGTACCAAATTTTAAGACAAATCGTTCACGATCCAGTCGAAATTCCCAAATTCTTCGATAAAATTTTCCGATGTAGGCCACATCGGGAAATTTTAGACTTTTGGTGTCCTGGCGATCTTATAAATTTTAAGAAAATAAGTTCCCTAGCCATGCTTTTGGTTTGTGAAATGAATCGGTGCCAGTAGCCTATCTAAACTATTATATACATACATACATACATTAACTCACGCCTTTTTCCCATGGGGGTAGGCAGAAACTACAGAACGCCACCTGCTACGATCTGCGAGGATTCGCATACTCCTTTCGTCACTTCTACGTTCATACATCTCGTCATACAAGCACTCCGGTTACGAGTACTCCGCACCTGACCTTCCGAAAAACCTCACCAAATTACTCGTAAAGAGAAAAGATTTGTTTTTATTTTTTTGTAAGGGATAAACACAAAAACTACTAAACCGATTTAAAAAAATATTTTACATATGGAAAGTTACATTAACAGCGAGTAACATAAGCTATATAACTTCACGCTACGATCCATTGGAGCGGAGCTGTAAACAAAAACGTAAATTAAATGCCAGTGGGACTGCGGAGTATTTGATAGTTGTAAAAAAAAAACTCAATTTTAAAGTATTTTCTAATCCTACGTTGTTTTTTTTTCCAATACTTTCAGCGTTTCAACAAGGCAGGTGTGCTGTAAAACATTGCTTGTTTATTTGTGATGAAAAAAGCGTTTGCCTTTGTTGCTTTGTCACACCCCTCTTTTTATTAAACTCAGCTTCAGGACCTGGCCAGAGAATAGGTACTTATTTATGCTGATGGCCCGGTCCAGTAGATTTTAATAAAACGTTGTTTAAAGTGTAAGGCGTGGAAATTGCAGGCTTCGAAACTTTTCGCACTATTTTCCAAAATTGGTACATTTTGAAGCATTTACAGTGAGGTTCGATGTATTTAAGGTAATGGCGGAGCTGTGATGGTGATATTGTTAATGTTTTTTTGGTGGAAATAAAATATTGATACTGGTTACTGTTGGTTACTGAGCAAAGTTTGTGTCTTGAGATCGTTTGTGCACTTATTCATCTGAAATTTTGTTTGTTGTGTAATATATGTAGCCAATAATCTACGAGCTTTTGCTATAGTCGGTTATCGCGGCTGCAGATGAAGTCGCAAAAAAGAAAGTAGTCTAAGCCCTTTCAGTATTATTGTCGTGAAAGCGTAACAGACAGACACGCAGATTAACTTTCAGATTCATAATATTAGAATGCACACATAACATCACGCCTGTTATCCCCAAAGGGCTAGGCAGAGGTGTACCCATTAGTACACCCACATTTCGCCAGTTATGTTTTTAGTCCCATGTAATAAGGGGCGAGCCTATTGCCATCAACCGGGCACAAATCCAGACTCCGAGGCTGCAACTAAGAAATTCCTGGTGGAAAAACCCAATAACATTTTGCCCGTCCTGGGAATCGAACCCAAGACCTCATTCACAGAAGTCGCGCTATCGTAATATTAGAATGGATTTTCTATAACACGTACTTGGATAATGGTTTAGGTATTTATTGTGTACTATGTATGTACCAAATATTAACCTTATGTACACGCACATGCAAGTTAATACCGGTGACATGTTACCTTTTGGAAAGGGGCAACTAGATTCAATTTCTTCTCTTGTATCAAACACGTGATCTGATCGAATGTTCAACTAATTCCGTTCAATTCAAAGGTGAAACCCCATAGGTGACTGTATAGGACAGTCACCTATGGGCGTTGTAATCAGCTGTTCCCTCGATCCTGTTGTTGAACAGTTTTGTAGGGAACAGCTGATTTTTGTTTTCATGATTTCTGAGTAAAAGTTGTTCATAATTTTGAGTACACTGACCCTGCCCTTTTCACTTTTCTGTTAAATTAACAATGGCTCTTTATAGATGTATGCTATGGGAACGTTACTAGAGGTCAATTTCCTATGTCAATTACCTAACCTTTTATTGTCTAAAATACTTGCGCATTATTGAGCGTAAGTCAACGCACCGGGGTTTCGCGGCCAATAAGTCAGAACAATATGTTTGGAAAAGCTAAAAGTTAGTATGTGGACAAACAATATGAAAATTGCTGTTTGGAACAGGAAACTAGTTTCAAATTTCTGAGTGCTGACCCCTTGACAATTGAAGTGACTTTATAGTCCAGTTACCTTAGGGATTTGAATTAAACGAATTTAGTTGAATATTCGATTAGATCACGTGTTATTTTGTCTGCCTATTTGACTGTACTATAAATGGTTTATCAATCAATCAATCTGCCTAGCCTTTTTCCAACTGTGTTGGGGTCGGCTTCCAGTCTAACCGGATGCAGCTGAATACCAGCAGTTTACATGGAGCAACTGCCTATCTGACCTCCACAACCCAGAAACTGGATTATACGATACCCCTCGGTAAGACTGGTTGTCAGACTTTCAGGATTCTGTTGACCCGTAACGACTGTCAAAGATTTACGTATGGCAGTGGAAACCAATGGCTTAACGTGGTTTTAGAGGCACGGATGAGTCTCAGTGTGTAAAGATGGTCACTCATCCATGAACCAACACGGGCAAGCGTAACTTAACCTGACGGGTGTTATTACTAGCCGTTATTATTAGCCACGAGCTCCTAAATGGTTTATCAAATACTAATATTATACAGCGGTAAAGCTCTTCTCATTATAGGTAAGCTCTGGAAATTCCGAAAGCGAATTTAACAAACGAAAAACGTTTGAAATATCATCGCTATCTCATCTCAAAATTTAGATAAATCGGGATTTGTGCCGATTCCCTTGTTGACAAACTACACTAAAATGAGAGAATTGGCATCTCTTACTAACATACAGCGAAAGAAAGGACGGTGATATTTAAGAACTAAGTTAGAGATGTCAAATTAGTTTTGCTTTGAATTTTTCCGTAAACATGGAAGTTTCAGATTAACTATAATTGACAGGTCTTATTTATTTCCGCCCCTTTCTTATTTTATTGGGTAGATAGAAATGAACTAAAGTTATTATTAAAAACTAAAATTAGACTATTTCCATCTTTTTCTGTCCAATAAAATAAGAAAGAGACTAATGTAAATAAGAGCTGTCAAATTTAGTCCATCTGATACATCCATACAATTATAGTTGACATCTTAAAACGTGTGGATTAAAAATACGGAGAAGTTGGAGGCAAAACTAATTTGACATCTCTAACTTAGTTCTTTAATGTCACGGAATGTCACCGTCCTTTCCTTTCGCTGTATGTTAGTAAGAGATGTCAATTCTCTAAATTTAGTCTAGTTTGTGAACAAGGGAATCGACACCATTGTCCCATTTTTTCTGTTATTTAAAGTCACGTTATTGCTAAGTGCTACGTGCCCATAACTTGTGGTACATTCGTCTATCACATGGACAAAATAGCGGACAGAAGCTGATTTGAAATAAATTCTTTTAGAGGTTTATTATTACGGCTAAATGCACAGAAATTCTTGCTTCTATATGACGCGTAAATCAAAATAGACTATGGAACAGCGCTTCTACGCTCCATCAGTTCCCATTCATAAAGTTTTATGACTGTTTTACGATAAGCACTTAATTAACTCGTCAACATTTCGACTGGAAACCGGAGCGATAGACGTGCGGGTAATTAGTAGTACGTACTATTCTTCTACTTACTTACTACCTTGTAGTGATTAGTATTAGACACTTCATCAGGCAGGGTATGTTATTTTAAAATCATTTTTTAACTCATGCTTACGTCATAATAACTATATGCGTGCCTTTCAGCGCAATCCATTTGCTGTGTCTTGAGAGAACATTCAGTCAGTAACGGTTGCCATATAGATATAACATTACGCCTGTAATCCCCGAAGGGTTAGGCAGAGGTGTATTAGTACACTCACATTTCGCCAGTTATGTTTTGAAGTCCCATGTAATAGTGGGCGAGCCTATTGCCATCAAACGGGCATAAACCCAGACTCCGAGGCTGCTACTGAGTAATTCCTGATGGAAAAACCCAAAAACACTTGGCCCGACCTGGCAATCGAACCCATGACCTCATGCTCAGCAATCGCAGTTTGCAAACACTAGACCAACGAGGCAGCAATATAGACATATAGATTATAAACGTTCAAAATCTTGTCGCATTCTCATCTCAGCGACAATAAATTAATGTAAAAAATTGTAGATTGAGATTATGATGCGTTTTGTTCGTAAAATAATAGTACAATTGCTCTCCTGAGTATGGAGACCGCAGACAGGTTCCCAATTAACATGGACCGTAAATATTATCAAGCTTAATTGCGAATCTATTCTATAAAATATTAATATGCATTAGGTAACTATTGCTTGCTCCAACTAGCACAAAGTAGAGAAGGTGTGAAGTGAATATCTTTAAAAATATTTTTTGTAGGAATTCGGTTCAGCAATTTTAGTTCATTTTATAAAGGCCCAGTTGAACTACGAGGTGCTTCGTACCTCGTAATTTTATTGAGGCTTTGAAGCGCGGTCGTGTCACAACAATGTCAACTAGGCACTGTACGCGGTCCAAGCGGTCAGTGCGGCGAGAGGACGCGCAGCACCTGTATTTAAACAGCAACACCGCTGGTGATGACACTCGTTTATTTTATAGATACTTGCTTCTGCCCGCGACTTTGTCCGTCGTATGTATATCAGTTATATGTCGAATAAAAAAAGTTGCCATGTCTTTTCTTGGGGTTAAAACTTACTGTACCTTTCGCCATAATCGGTTCAATGATTTAGTGGTAAAAGTGTAACCGACAGACAGACTGAGTTACTTTTCGCATTTATAATATTAGTATGCATCTGCACCCGAGTTCGTCTGCGTAGACTTTACAATTAAACCAAAGTCTTAATTAAATTACCAGACGGAACCCCGAAAAACGGGATAAAAACTATAATTTGTGTTGAGCTAGCTCAATATCTGTGTGTTTGGTAATGAGCAACAAACTTTCATACATCCATTCATCCACACTCACAAACTTTCACGTTAATAAACAAACCTAGATATTAGTACCCTTATAATATCCACAAAACATCGAGTTTAATAACTTATTTGACAAAATATTCCCTTTAGGACCTAATAAAGGCAGATTTTCAAATAGTTTAGATAAAACTTTTCAACATATATTATAAATTGGTTTTGTTATATCTAGTTCAAAGTGTTATGACGTGGCTGCCTACAAAGAGAAGGTGTCTATAAGAAATTCGTCGAATCCAATAATAAATTTAATTTTCGCTACGTTTTACACGACCGGCGTTCAACACAGCGCTTGCCGGACATTGCACGATTTTGCAGACACATTTCAAACGACAATTTTCTTCGACAGACCAGCCACCCCGCCAACAGGATGTTGAATGAAGTCGCACGTTATCACTTTTGGTATTTATTTTGTCGCTAGTGTATAGGAGGCTTTATTGTCTGCTTTATTAGCGTCTGGCAAATAGTACACGAGCAAATTTTTATTGATTCTTTGTTAATAAACTTAAAAGTTAAAATAAAATTCACAATGTTTAAAATTGAGATTAACAGCTGGTCGCGCACAATGCTTGCTACTCAAAGCTTGGAACTCGCACGTACACACATACACACCCGAATATATAAAGAAAGAGATAGAGAGAAAAAGAGGGATGGCCGACTGACCAACGCCTTTTTCTTATGTGACGATTTCTGCCAGTAAGCTCCTACGGTAAGCCACGTTAAGAAATATCGTTTCAAAAACAAATGCCGCGCGGGATACCTTGCACACAACTTGCAACCCAATTTATGATGTGTTTATTATTAATTTATTTTAAAATTGCTTCAACATGTCTCGGTTTAAGCTGGTCGTTACTGTAGCTACACGTTTATGTCAATTCAGCCGCAATGTTGTTTCAGGGTTGTCAGGGTATGAAGTTTTACAGTAGTTATATTATCACAACAATTTAAGCGCGTTGACCAATCAATGTCACGGATGACGGAAACTGCGGTGATGCCATTGAGTGGATGACCGCTCAGGGAATTAGACACGTAGTGCATGTGGTAGAAGTAAATAATACCAGCCTATTATTGTCTCATTGTAAAACAAATGCCTCTTCTCATACAGAGAAGGCGTTAATCACCCGGCTTGTTCAAGGCGGATTGGTGATTTCAGACTTATATTTTATGATTCCATGTTTCCTCATGATGTTTTCTTTCACCGATATCAGTGACGTCCAAGATAAATTAAGCAAATACATATCACGCGCGCAAGTACATATAACGCGCGACCAGCGCGAACGTTATCTGTGGTGACTGGAGCTACGGCAGACGGAAGCGGGGAGAGTGAGGCGCGGGCGACGCGTCGCGCGCGCTCAAACCACAGCTCACTAGTGCCCGTCAGGGCATATTTATATTATCTGTGCTGTCAGCTATTGCGGTACCATCATTATACCATTATTTATGCAGTCCACTAGTTTTATTGAAGACCATCTCCAACACAAATAGATAAAGTCGAACCAGGCCAAAACTAGACCCGGTACAACCATGTGTAGGCCATACAAATATTTTTTCCGCACGATAATCGTCTCCGTGACACAGAACTAATCGCTTAGCTATTACGCCAACTTTTTTTACCATCATCAAGTTTTATCAGGTACTTATTGACCATATTATGAGTGTGAAACGTTTCGCCAACAGTCGGTTGGCCCATGAACTATTGGTCAACAGAATCTTTCAACCACGAACTTTTCACCCAAAGCACTTTTCACCCACGAACGTTTCGCCAACATGATTTTTCGCCAGTGAATGTTTCACCAACAGAATGTTTCGCCCATTCACTTTTCATCCAAAGCACGTTTGGCCCATGCACTGTTCTCCAACAGAACGGTACGTCAGTGATTGTTTGACCAACAGAATCTCTTACTAAAGATATCGTGAGGACTGTTCTATTTAAAGTTTCCGTAATGTCACAAAGGGAAAATCGACACTAAGCTTGTGAACGGAGATCGTAGTTTTAAATATTTAAGGCGCCAGTGCATTGCAAGTTAACGCAACCATAATATTTTAGAAAAGTTGATGAGGTGTAGGTACTGTCAAAAATTAAAACAAAAATTTATAAAGAAATTTAATATAACTAAAGAAAATAATACCTACTGAAGTGAAACATAAATGTAATCCTAACTTTTTAGGGTTCTTACTTTCGTAAATGGCAAATGTGTGCCAAGCCGCTTAAATAAGATTTTGTGTCCATAATGAGGAATATAATGACGTTGATCTTTATATTCTGTTGGAGAACAGTGCATGGGCCAAACGTGCTTTGGATGAAAAGTGAATGGGCGAAACGTTCTGTTGGTGAAACGTTCATTGGCGAAAAATCATGTTGGCGAAACGTTCGTGGGTGAAAAGTGCTTTGGGTGAAAAGTTCGTGGTTGAAAGATTCTGTTGACCAATAGTTCATGGGCCAACCGACTGTTGGCGAAACGTTTCACACTCCCATATTATGATTAAAGTACGTTTGAATGGAGCGCGCTGTTGAAAATTACCTCTTAAAAGCTTTCTATTCAAAACCCTCTGTTAGTGGATTAAAATGGCCAGTGAATGCATTCCACTTGCATACATTAGCATCTGCGACACCGGACGCCGGAAAATGTAATTTTCCTCTTATTTGAAGGTTCCTTCAATGTTAATCAGCAGCTGATATTAAACCGGCTTTAAAACGTTTTAACTCAAGTTTATTTAAATGTTTACTTCTTCACTTTTTGTTTTCGGGTTTTTAAAACAACCGGAATAGGAATCCTTTTTTTGAAATCAAACAAGCAACTATGATTAAAAAAATAAAAAACATGACTGCCAAAATTGCACATATTTGTACTTTGTTTGCTCGTTAGTTTTTTTTACGACGTTTTTTATTTACAGTGTTATATATTTTTTAAATCTACTTGTCAAATTCTAGACGATAAACATAGACACGGACAGATTCATTAAAAAAAATAATTGAGGCTGGTATTAATTTACGTTTTAGGATTCTTTTTATGTTTAACTAGCCTATGTTACACGGAACGATGCAAGAATTGTAACGATACCCCATACATCTAAATCGGTTCAGGCGTTCAAAAGTTATGGTGGAATAAAGTACATCACAAACATACATAAATACATTAACCCTGAACACATAACACTCCTTTTTTTGGGTTGGTTTTCAACTGGACCTATATGATATGTATTTCGGATATAAACTAACTAAATAATTTTAAGTCCATTACAAAATCATCAAAATACAGTGTAGGTAGACAGACAAACAAAGTTCACAGCTATAAAGGAAATGTTCTAACTCAAGCGCCATGAAAAGCTACTATCGGAACATATTTTTTTATTGGTCACTATGATGAAGTGTTACGACTGGACAGAAGAACCCAGCTATTTCCAGTTCTACATACACGGTACTCGTTGTGGAAGCGTGGAAGCATAAAACTACTTTTTCTATCAAAAATATGCCAACGCCGAGGATAGAAATTATTTTATTTTCTCTGTCAACCAGATTTTAGATCATTTAAGGAAAAAAGTTGAAAGCCGCTTTAGCAAAAAACATGTTTTAAAAATTTAAGGGATTAGTTAATACGAGATACATGTTTTTATATGTAGTGCCAAATATTGTACGGTGGTACGCAACCAACTCGTACTTGATCGGTTTTTACACGACTGCCCCAAAAAAAAGGAGTGTTATGTGTACAGGGTTTAATGTATGTATGTATGTGAGATCCTTTATTCCACCATAACTTTTAAATGCCTGAACCAATTTAGTTGTACAGGGTATCGTTACAATCCTTGCATCGTTTCGAGTAACATAGTTAAAAATAAAAAGAATCCTGTGTGGTCACTTTAAAACGTAAATTAATACCAGCCTCAATTTTTTTTTTCAATGAATCTGGTCGTGTCTATGTTTATCGTCTAGAATTTAAAAAGTAGGTTTAAAAATATGTAACACTGTAAATAAAAAACGTCGTAAATAAAAAAAAACTGACGAGTAAACAAAGTACAAATATGTGCAAATTATGCAGCCGTGTTTTTGAATTTTTTTAATTATAGTAGCTTGTTTCATTTTGGACATAATATAATCCTCTTTTGAGGCTGTAATATTTTATTTTGTGAAGCTTAAAAATATTATTCAATGTAATCTAGGATTAAGATTTTCTTTTTAATTAAACTTACATTTTGAGCTGCTGATGAAGCAAGTTAGAGGTAAGTTTTCCTGTGGATAAATAGCAAAATTTTCATCTAATTACTTAGTTTCATTTCTGCCGAGAAGTAATTAGTTGTCAGAGATTTTTATATCAAAGCAAAAGCAGGATTTTGCAGTGTAGTATTATCCTCCGCCAACTTGAATTTAGGTTTATGTAAATTATGACTCAATGTACCAAAAATAGGTGCAAGAAGTTCCGGTTCAAAACTTTGATTTAGTAAAAAAGTTTTCAAGTAAAATGCTTTTGACTTGATTGTTTTAAGTGGTATTTCTTGTACCAAATACATTCCTATCCCTTACTATTTCATGAAAAAAAATATGTTAAAATCATTGTCCTTTTTTTGGGTCACCGAGTTAAAAAAATGATTTAAATATCATGTAGACTACCTCGTTGGTCTAGTGGTCGCCAAACATGACTGCTGAGCATGAGGTCTTTGGTTTAATTCTCGGGTTGGGCAGTATTGGGCTTTTCCATCAAGAATTTCTCAGTAGTAGCCTCGAAGTTTGTGCTCGGTTGATGGCTGTAGGCTTTCCCCCTATTACCTGGAATTTTAATTGTTATAAGTCTGAAATCGCCAATCTGCCTTGACCAAGCATGGTGAAAAATGCTCGTGTCTTCTCTGTTTGAGAAGAGGGCTTCACCCTGCAGTGGGACAATAATAGGCTGGTAATATGATTAATATTTATTAATAAAATCAATTAACACTACTATTATTTTACTATAGTTAGGCTCTTGTATTGAACTAGACTAAGATTTTCTTTTAACTTGTCAGTGTACACTTTTGTATAGATTTCTTTTTAATGGTTTTGAGTCACGGATTGCTCGTGAACGTCCTCCTGAAATTAATACTTTGCTATTTATCAAACTGTTCATTCCTACTGGCCAAATGTAAATTGTGACGTCACCAGAGAATGTTATTAGTACCCCGATAGCGCACCAGTTCCATGTTCTCTATTATCTCATCAGTACTAAATTCAGACATTGAAATAAAATACGAGCCAAAAAAAAGGCACGGTCTGACCTCGAAGACGCTGTGTCGTCACATAGTTAGGCTCTAAGGGTCAAAACGGCACAGCAAACTACAAAATTATCGGGTCTTTTGACCTTGAAAACATGTTAATATTTTCACGCAATCTTGCACTGTACAGACCCTGAATACGGCCGGCTGGGCGGTGTATCTTTAATGTTCATCTATATTAAGTGAGTTCAACAATAAAAATATCAGTGTTGGCGCGGTGCCAAGGTGGGAATGTTCCACCCTTGTACCCAGTAAACCTTTCTGTCAAGGGCGCTATTGTAAACAGATTAAAGTATACACTTCACACTTGGTTGCTGTGAAATAAAAACCTTTATCGTCACGCTTTTTATGAGGTAGTAGTTTTTGATAAGGCCTGGTTCACATTAGGTCGGATCGACAGTTTTACCGTTGAACGTTGGGTGACTATTGGGTGTTGACTGTTCACACTAGAAGCTGCCGATCCAACCTAATGTGAACACCACCGTCTTTACCGTCGTTTAACCACAGCCAACTCTTTTGTGTTGGCTGTGGTGAAACATCCGCCTCATAAGCATCAGCCGACGTGTGACATCAAATAAAAAAAATGGGCAGTCATCACTGCTGACTAAAATAAAAACGCGGTCAAATTAGCATGTCCGTGACGTGACCTCAACAGTTTCGGCCTACTAAAGAAGGCTACAATATAAAAAAAAAAACTATTATTGCAAAAATTTGTGCTCAAATTTTGATTTCCGACTTTCTATAGTATTTCAGCTTAGCTTGACGACCTTATAAAAAAGGAGTCGTCACGTAGCGCTTGAGAGTTGATTGTCGGTCCGACCGTTTTTTTTTTAGGCGTTAAAAATCATCAAATGACTCCTTCTGCCCTGGGTGGGGCGGAAGAGGGGACTGTCAGACTTTTACTGACTAAAAAACCACCCTGTTCCATCTGTTGCCTTTTACGTTCCGGGGCCACGGTATCCTGTTAAGACGTCCCGCTACCCGGTCCGACCTAATGTGAACCAGGCCTATGGGGGTTGAGGGGTAGCTATGTGTAGATGCGTCATAAGTGTCAGGATGATGTTGCAAATTGGTTTTAAGTTTTTTCGAAGTTTATATTCCTTTAGCCGTTTGTGGTGATTGTTGATATAATTATGTGCTTTTGGATTAGATATTATTAAAATAGTAGTAGTAAATGAGCGCTAAAGTTTTTATTTAACCTGAGGCACTACTTTATTTTATAAAAGTATTGTTTTCAGTCTAAATTATTTTTTTTTCTTTTTAGTACATTTTTGATTTATTATATTTTATTGATAAATAAAAGCTTATTCATAAACTTTTTTTAAATTTTCGTTCGGTTTAAGAACTTTCACGAACGTGTCAGAACAACACGACAGTTTGATCAAAATCGGATTCATGATTTTGTGGTTTGGAATGTAAATAAGACAAAAATATAACAAGATATTATACATTTTTTTATTCATCAAATAAAAAAAAATAGTCTGTCATCACTGCTGACAAAAATAAAAACTCGACGGTACTTACATTAGCATGTTGGGGACGCTGTCAAATTAACATGTCGGTGACGTGACCACAACAGTTTTGCCATACTAAAGAAAGCTACAATAAAAAAAGCTCTATTAATGCAAAAAAATTTGCTCAAATTTTGATTTCAGATGACTTTCTACAGTATTTCAGGTAATGATTCCAACTACATCATTCATCATCATCGTCACCCTTCACCAGTGTACTGTTGGACGCAAACCCTTGTGTTATTACGCCTTTTATTAACTCAGCGGTTCCAATGATGCCACACTTAATATTGCCAGTACCCTACTCCAGTAATTTGACAAACGACGTCCATAATTGAGATACTAACGTTTCGTTGGGTGGCCATTAAACTGAAACATTAATTAGGGTTATGAAAAACATAATGTGGTAACACGTTCTTAATTATGACGTCAATGAAGTTTGTACTGATCATTTTACATGATTCTTGTATATTATAATTTTCTTTTATTATGTTAGCTGTGTTTTTTGTTTGTATGTTTATTTAAACGCGCTAATCTCTGAAATTACTAGTTCTATTGGCAAAAAAAGATTTAGTATATTATAGCCAGATTCATGACGAATAATATCCTATTTGGATGTTTGTTACTCAATCACGCGTAAACAGTTGAACAGATTTGGATGAAAATTGGCACATAGATTGACTTATCCTGGATTAACACATAAGATATTTTTTTCCGGTAATGTGTTCCCTTGGGATAATAGTTGAACTTCCTTTGGAAAGTTACTTCTTTTCTTCTACCAGCAGAAGCTAGTAGGCTATATAACATCGAGTTAAGCGAGCAGTAACCAAAGATACCTTAAGAAACTTAACTCGTTTTTTTCACCTGAGTTAAGTTTCTTTCTAAGGCAGATGATGATGACGCTCTTATCCTTTAAAGGTGCAAAGGAATAATTATCTATATCAAATAGAAGAAGTGTAGAAGTAGTTTATTTATTCAAGTTAAATGTGTGACTGTAATTCGACAATATTTATAAATAAAAATAAATAATTAAAAAAATTAAAAAACACGACTGCTATGTGAAAATACTGATCTAAAAAGCATTAAACAAGATTCACTCACTGACCAAACATAAAAAATCGAAAACCACTTGATCTACTAAACTGAAATTTTCATTGCAGTCGGGGGACTTCAAAGCTATGAAGGTATTCGACAGAGCAGAAGTCCCCCGACTGCAATGAAAATTCCAGTTTAGTAGATTTTTTATTTTTCACCTAGCCTATGTTACTCGGAACGATGCAAGGATTGTAACGATACCCCATACATCTAAATCGGTTCAGGCGTTTAAAAGTTATGGTGGAATAAAGGATCTCACATACATACATACATTAACCCTAAACACATAACACTCCTTTTTTTGGGGCAGTCGTGTAAATATATTTGTAAGCCTTTGGGCAAAACATGAAGATCTAAGTACCTTTCTGTAACACCTCACACTCTGTTGTAATTTGACATATGTTTACAAATAAAGCTTTCTGATTCTGATTCTGATTCTGATAGACATAAAAAGTGACAAGTTCAGTTATAAATTACATAATAACATCATAGTTCACAATAATAAACTTGAACGCGTAAACCAGAAAATGCGAAACATCATGCGCTTCATGAAGCAGATACCCCTTCATTAGAGTGCCCTCACTCATCGGAAAGCGCTGTAATCTCGCGCGTTCATTAGACGGTATTAATGTGAAGCGATGTTAGCGCTGCCTCTATTGTTGTTGGGAAGGAATTTTATCACGTATTATTTTATTTTTTTCATCTTTTGACTACTTTTAGACTACTATTGTTGTGCCATTCTTTAAGTTTTTACTCTACTTCTGCCCGCGACTTCGTCCGAGTAATATCAGTAATTGGTGATCTGTTCTTGTTTCTCCATACAAACTTTGGGCCCCCATTTTATCCCTTCAGTGGGAGAATTCCGGAAAATCCGTTCTTAGCGCATGTCTACGTCATAATAACTATCTAATTACGTATCTATTCTATTATTATATTATATTATGGTATTATATCTTGGCATAATATTAGAAATTGCAAGGAGTAAGTTAGCTGTCAGCACAGGGACGGGGCCCCAACGGGGCCAAACGCCTGCCGGGGTTGCGGGACGTCTTAACAGGATACCGTGGCCCCGGAACGCAAAGAGCTACAGAAGGAACAGGGTGGTGTTTTAATCAGTAAAAGTCTGACAGTACCTTCTGCCCCACCCAGGGCGAAAGGAGTCATTTGATGATTTTTACCACCTAAAAACAAGGAGTAAGCCAGTAAGAAAAAATATAGTACTGTCCTATCGCCTTACAAATAGGAAACAAAAATCACAAATTTTACCGATTGATATCACAAAAAAAACATCAATCTTGATGATTTTCCATAAAATTCCCGTTATCTATCATTGCTTATTCATTCTCTCCCCCATTTCGATAGGCCTATCCCAAAATTGCTGTCTAATCGAAAGATATTCAACAAGTAAACTAACAATGATGGATAGGATAGTTAACTTCGAGCTTCGTGCCTCTGCAAGTAATGGGCTACCTCTTCTTGAAAGGTGAATGAAGGATAACAGGTGGAATAGTTTGTGGGGGACTCTGTTATCTCCATGATAAGACGAGAACAATAATTCATACTAATATCATACTTATGCGAAAGTAACTCTGTCCGTCTGTCACGCTTTTACGACTAAACTACTGAACCGATTTTGATGAAACCTAGTACAAAGTAAGTTTAAACCCCAAGAAAGGGAGGCTACTTTTCTTCAAAGACTTCGTCTGTTGTAAAGATAAGAAAAGTTCCAAAAATATTTTTTGTACGTTATACCAATATTCAGCCATTCAGCATTACATATTGACAGGTACCATGTTTATACATTGCTTGGGCAGACCTCCAAACTTCTATATATCTTCTTTCAGCCATAAAAAATATCATTCAGCTATTTTAAGCTTAATTCACACATATCAGTGAAGTCACAGTTCCGGCACCGTAGCGTATCAGTAATAAATTATTCTTTCATACATTCTCTATGAACGCATTCACACCTATCAGTGTCAGTTATGACACAGTGCTCTCAGTGTTGGTTCCGGTGCACTTCGTTCGTGCCTGAACTGAGCCAGAACTGATATTATTATTATTTATTTATTTAGGTTAACCAACAATTGTTTACACATAAAAATTACGAAACTTTTTTTTTTTTTTTAATCTCAATTTTCAATTGGAGTTTTTATCCCAATGGATACGCCAACTCCATCAAGCCTTATACAAACTACTTATCATCTAACATTGCTTTTAATTAGACTTAACTAAGAGGAGAATTTTAATCGATGTGATACACCAACTCGCAAAACTTTTTTGCTACGTCTGACTTTGGTTCTGCTAAAATGGATTAAATGAGACCAACCTGTAATATATTTAAATTAAATTCATCGATTAAAATTCTCCTTTCCATTTGGTTCTTGACACAATCCAACAGTAAATGCTGATTACTAAACTTAATGACTAGGGTAACATTTACAAATGTATCAATTAATTAAAGGTTAACACCACAAGCACAATAAACAAAACGGCTTTGTAGGACAATGGTGCCGATTTCCTTGTTCACAAACTAGACTAAATTTAGAGAATTGACATCTCTTACTAACATACAGCGAAAGGAAAGGACGGTGACATTAAAGATCTAAGTTACCGATGTCAAATTAGTTTGCCTTGAATTTTTACGTATTTTTAATCCATACGTTTTAAGATGTCAACTATAATTGTATGAATGTGTCAGATTGACTAAATTTGATAGCTCTTATTTACATTAGTGTCTTTCTTTTTTTATTGGACAGAAAAAGATGGAAATAGTCTAATTTTAGTTTCGTTTGTGACCAAGGGAATCGACACCAATATTTGCCGATGTGTGAAAGACTAACGACCTTCTATCTATCCATACTCACAAACTTTCCCGTTTATAATAGTAGCAGGATCGTTGAAAGGAATTTGCAATCTCGAAAGCAGTTTTCACCTCCCTTGCTAGAATAACTTATCATCGTCCGCTTTCTATGCATTTTTCTTAATTAGTTAGTTTTCTCTTGTAGAACCTTTGAGTTAGTTTCATTTTAAATAACTTTTCGCTGACTTTTTAAGTAAGGAACGTGTAAAGCAAAAATTTATTTAGAAATTACACCGAGCTGAGTAATGTTATTTTCAGAATTTTTGACTTGTAATTTGTAGCAGACATTTCCATGTTCCTATTTAAAGTAGTTTTGAATATAGAGACTGCAGACAGGTTCCCAATTTATACGGACAACACATTATCTAGCTTATTTGCAGCCGGCTGCGTTTAAAATCCATTAATTATTAATTAGGCATTAGCTTAGTAATTATGTTTAGGCCAGAAGGCTTTTAGAATTTGGGATTTACTCTATTTGTGAGGTGCAGTAAACTTACTGCACATATTCAGTCAACCTGTTTAGCCCTTTCTTTTAATATTTTTACGTAGATTTCGTGTTAGCAGATCTGAACTTATTGATGTTTGTTTTGGGTTCTATCGCATTGATAAATGCCCCCAAAAAAATATTTTCTTATAAATCTCTCAAAAAAATATTTTCTTATAAATATCTTATAATCTGTACAAACAGCGACCAGTTACAGATTTATTATATGTATAGATAATTGATGATAAATATCAATAATGTATTCTGTATTGTCGTGATGGCCCAGTGCTAAGGTTCTCTTTTAAGAGGTTGTAGGTTCGTAACCGGTTACATGCACGTATAAGGGATGATTCTCATTAGAGCGGGCCGTGCCCGGGCCGGGGCGTGGACGAGTCGACGTGATATTGAAGTGCGTCAAGAGAGCCCGGACGGGTCACGGATAATGCACTGTGTAATATAAATTGATTCATACAAAATATATGTAACAGATTTAAAACCGTGCCCCGTCCGTGCCCGTCCGGCCGGAAATGTGATTTCGTCTCTTTCATATATACTTACTTAGTTTATCTTAGACTGCACCAATATTGTTGAAGGAAAACATGGCGAGGTTGAAGCTGAAATTATAATTAAGTAATGTCGAAAATCGCCTATCCGCCTTGAGTAAGCTTGGTAATCAATGCACGTGCCTTCTCTATGTGAAAAGAGGCCTTTGCTCTGCTGTGGGACAGTAATAAGCTGGTATTATTTTATTATGTATGTAATTAAACACAACAACATAACATCACGCCTGTTATCCCCGAAGGGTTAAGCAGAGGTGCACCCATTATAGTACACCCACATTTCGCCAGTTATGTTTAAGTCCCATGTAATAGGAGGCGGGCCTATTGTCATCAACCGGGCACAAATCTAGACTCCGAGGCTGCTACTGAGAAATTCCTGATGGAAAAACCCACAAACACTTTGCCCGACCTGGGAATCGAACTCAAGACCTCCTGCTCAGCAGTCGCGCTTTGCGACCACTAGACCAACGAGGCAGTCCTATGCAAGTAATGCAGTGTATGTAATTATTTTATAAAATTTTATAATCTCACATAAGTTACGTTTTCTTTACTGAATCGATGTTAACTTAGAGTGTAAACTTTGGCGAACTTTGAAGTTTGTCCAAGAACTCAGTTCTGAAACTCTGAAGTTACAGGCTTACTATACCGCTTACAGGACGGATAAGCTTGAATTAACATAAAAAGGAGAGTGTCTACAGCGCAGGCCCGAACGGTAGACATTAATTTTTTGCTGACTACCCCAGATTAATTATAAACTTAAACGCATCACTGACATCGGTGTAGGAAAACATCGTGAGGAAACCTGGACTTACTGTTCCACTCAATCCATGTTAGAGGTCCTTGAGGCGGTTTAGAAACTCTGACACTACTTACTAGCTTACTGCTGTCACGATAATTAAAAACGCAAACTTAGCTTAAACGTCAAATTATTGGTTTCATACATAACATTACGCCTGTAATCCTCGAAGGATTAGGCAGAGGTGTACCCATTAGTACACCCACATTTCGCCAGTTATGTTTTTAGTCCCATGTAATAGGGGGCGAGCCTATCACCATCAACCGGGCACAAATCCAGACTCCGAGGCTGCTACTGAGAAATTCCTGATGGAAAAACCCAATAACACTTTATCCGACCTGGGAATTTAAACCAAGACCTCATGCTCAGCAGTCGCGCTATGCGACCACAAGACCATCGAGGCAGACAATTTAAAAAAAAAAATGTAAGCCATTATTTGTTAAACGATGGGTGTAATTTGAGAACTATGTACTCGTATCTCGTCGTGCAATGTAAACTAGAACTAACTAGCTAAGAATAATAAGTAATCTATACTAATAAATAAAGCTGAAGCATTTGTTTTTGTTTGTTTTTAAGTGTCGTTTTACCAGTGGGATTCGAAAAAGTCTTGAATTTGGAAAATGGACTAATGTAGGTATGAATTTGAATTGTAAAAAAAGGTTTATGTAGGTATATGATAGCCAAACATATGAGGTTTAGTATAGGCTATATAACATCACGCTACGACACACAGGAGCGGAGCAGTAACCGAAGTCGTAATTTTTAAACCACGCGGACGAAGTCGAGGGCAGAAGCTATAAGTTAATGTCATAAGCAGAAAAGTCATGAATAGAAAAAAAACCCGACTTCAAAAAATCCTAAAAGCACTAAAAAGTTAAAAATAACCTACCTATATTAATAAACCTAACCTCACCTACGATTAAACTATACTAAAATTTAACAATTTTTTGGAGTCGCGTCGGTGCCAAGCAATATAATTATGATACCTAAATGACTATAAACCGAGATCCTTCTCCTTTTTTAGAAGTCGGTTAAAAAAGCTGGCGTACTGACCTCTCCTGACTGTACCTTATTTTCCGACGGTCCAATGAAATTGTATTGAGTAAGACTTACTCAAGTAATATTACTAGTATTTATGAGCTGTTCTCAAGTAGGTACTTTCCCGATTCTTAAGTCTTGACAATACTTTGAGAAAGACGCTTGCAGTTATTACAAATGTTATTTGTTTCTGAAGTTCTCGTTTCTATTAAAAATATTGTATGAATGGGAGACGTCCCGTTTTATTATGTTTGTACGGTTGACGACAAAGACGGAAACACGATTCTTCTTTCTTTATTTTTTTTTAAACTTCTTTATCTTGGATGCGCTTACAAAGATAATATAATCTCATAAATAATCGGAATCTTTAAGAAAGCTCTAATTTCGGGTTGTTTATGTTAATAGAATACATACCTATTTTTGAGAAGGCATCTAAATCCCAACACACACCAAGAGCGAGAGCGGGACGGGAGCAGGACGTGAGCGGGACGTGAGCGTGACGTGGGCGGGACGTGTGCGTGGCGTGACATGTCTGCGGGTGGTATTCCTTGTATTTATATGGATGTCCACTCAATTAACGCTCATGTCACGCTTACGTCCCGCTCACGTCACGCTCACGTCCCGCTCCCGTCCCGCTCCCGCTCTCTATGTGTGTTGGGTTCTAAAGGCTCCAGACCAACGCCATTTTAGAATGGCTGAAATTTTCAAGAGATATAGAGGAATATGTAGGACTTAAGGTATATGCGATTACTAGCTACTCATAGTTTCAATACTGGGCCATTTTTCAGGTATCAGTTAAAAAAATAGGTACTTTACTTATTAAACTTCGAGTATAACAGATAGTTTTTATGAACGTTTTTACAGGATATTATAATAGTTTATTAATCACTATTTAATACATGAGGGTATTTTGACCCTTGTAGGAAAACTTTAGTTCAAACGGAAAAATACGCTCGTACTTTTCATCTCTTTAAAAATTACGGAAAATTTATAAATAATATATAAGTTATTCCGTGGTGTGCTGAAATTTCCCATACATTTGTAAAGAAACCCTTATTTACAATTACACAAATATCACTTTTCACAAACGAAATCATGGTAATCATAGCATAAAAAACATCAAGCCTACAGAGCGTGCCATAGATTTATACATAAATATACTCGAAAAACATAACCCTCCTTCTAGCGCAGTCGGGTAATAAACGTTACGAGAATGAAAAGAAATTCTTATAACAGTTCGAAATAGCGGTGAGCACGATCACACAGCCACGGTTCATGCACAGAATAAAATATATAACACGTTAACTTTTTTACTTTTTATAGATCACGATTCTCGTTACGTTCTGGTGGTTCAACACTCCCTGAGGATTATAATTTGACTGAAGCAACAGCTGCTAGCGACCTTGATGTATTTTTTGATAGATTTTGACGAATTGTTCCACCGTCGACCTCGTTCGCGTCAAAGTTAACATAGTAGCACACGGGAACCGTACAATTTTCCGGTATAAAACGTTCTGTGTTATTCCAGACTATAATCTATTTTTGTGCCAAATTTCATCTAGAATCGTTCAGCCGTTCTGGCGTGATTATTGTAACAAACATACATCGATCCAAAAGTTTCACATTAAAAATATTAATGAGATTTGTTTATTTATTTATAATATACTAGCTTTTACCCGCGGCTTCGCCCGCGTTTGTTTAGAATTTGACAATCAATTCGGGCTGTACTCGGCTTGTTGTTCGGCCAGATCCAGAATTATTAAATACCTACAGACCAACAGACTGTGACTCATAAAAGTCCGTCGGCGTTCAGTTTGCATTTCTGCAAGAGAGGTCCTTCTCACCTGCGACTATTTTAGAGTTTCTGTCGCTGTAATGGCTGAGCTTGTTCTCTGAGACGAAGTTGTGTTTGATTGAAAAGGCGTCTCAGTTGCTCTTACAGCTCTCTGGCTTTTGGCTTGTTCCTCCAAAAGCAATTGCGTTTAAAAGGGCGTTTCAGTCACTCTCCGAGAAGCTTGGAGGGCGAACGGCTTGGCTCTCTAGTCTTTCCTGGCTTTAAGAAAATGTCTCATCAGCTCTCAAATTTACTTGTCGCTCCGGTAGTGCTTGCCTTCTTAATGCGGCATGAACGGAAGATTCCGAAGATTGACCAGTAATTTTTGCTAGGGCTCGCAATGAGCTTTTGGTTGTGAGTTGAACCTGCGAGATATTCTAAAATTGAAAAACGTAACCTACCTACCCTCATTAAAACACACCGGAAATACCTCTAACGTAAAAATAAACAGTACTGAGGGACAAACTTAACTTTGCCGTTGAAAAACTGTTGTCTACATACATCGACATAGGTCACGGTTAGTTAAGCAACTAACCTCTTCCTTCAGTCAATCATCGACTACACGCATTAAACAAAGCAATTTTACTGTTAAGACAGTTCTGCGCTGTGATCTTATGAGGAGTTTCCTTTCCATATCTCCGAAGTTCATCATCAGATCATGACAGTATTTATTTGGGACCAATTCGAAAAAATAAACAAAAAAAGAATCATCCAAATCAATTTACAATTAGCGGAGTAATCGCGGAGTCTATGCTTCATTGACAAAGCGTAGGTTTACCTTTATTCTTCCATGCATCCTCTATGAATGCGTTTACACCTGTCAGTGTCAGTGATGACAGTGTCAGTTACGCAGTTTTTCTGTATCCCTGACAACGTATATAAAGTGGGTCACAGACAAACGCGAAATGTTGTGGCGGCCGCGTCAATTGCAAATTTTAACAACCGGACGCGTGTACTGCTTTGTAAAATGACGCCAAATATGGAAATTGTAATAGAAATAGTTGAATTTAAATAATAATTTAAATTTAACTCACACTTCTCTATTCCTAAGAGTAATATGCGATGCTAATGATAATATAGGTAGAGATAAACTATTATACCTTGATGCTTCCCTCCATATTACCATTTCAATGTGTGTAGTCACATTCAAATGTGTGAGGAGCTCGTGGCCAAGTAATAACAGCCGCACGGGTCGATCCGTCAGGTTAAGCTACGCTTGCCGGGGTTGGTCCGTGGATGGGTGACCATCTTTACACACCGAGACTCCTCCGTGCTTCGGAAAGCACGTTAAGCCGTTAGTCCCGGCTGTCATACGTGGATCTTTGACAGTCGTTACGGGTCGTCAGAAGCCCGAAAGTCTGACAACCAGTCTTACCTAGGGGTATCATATTACCCAGTTACTGGGTTGTGGAGGTCAGATAGGCAGTCGCTCCATGTAAAATACTGGTATTCAGCTGCATCCGGTTAGACTGGAAGCCGACCCCAACATAGTTGGGAAAAGGCTAGGCAGATGATGAGTCACATTCGTATGAAAGACTTTGTGAGTAATCGTCTTCAGTAGCAGGCTAGGATATTTTTTGTCAACTAATCATAAATAGCTCTCATTTTCATAGAGAATTTCAGTGCAGCGCCATACTAATAATAATGAGTAATTTTTGACGCCGCTAGTCGGACAACAAATCGCTGATTTGTTTTTGTCTCGAGAGCCGTCTCAATACGCACACATGCGTTGTGAGTATTTTCAACCGACTTCAAAAAGGAGGAGGTTCTCAATTCGACGCGTATGTTTTTTTTTTTTTTTTTTTGTGTGTTTGTTCTACGATTACTCCGCCAATTATGAATCGATTTGGATGATTCTTTTTTTGTTTGAAAGAGTATAGTTCCGAATAGGTCCCATAGGAATATTGTCATGATCTGATGATGAACTTTGGAGATACGGAACGGAACTCCTTATAAAATCACAGCAGAACCGCCGTAACAAGACAAATTGCTTTGTTTATACGTGTAGTCGATGACTGACTGAAGGAAGTGGGGAGGGGGTACGTCAACCCCCCTCCTACCACTTTCCAAAATCTAATATATCGTGTGAGGTATTGTTTGAAAGGGCTTTATGTAAGGATTTCAAACATTAACACACAAGCACTAAAAAGTGAAAAATAAAAAGCTTTTTTACAAAAAAATATGACCGCCTTCAAAAACAACAAAATAAAAAAAAATACTTTAGCTTGAAAGTCGGCGGCTTTGGTTTTGTTTCTTGTTATGTACCTTTTTTCTTATCTTCTGAGAGGACTAATGAGTCATGAGAGTAATAAGACAACGTTACGGTTAGCCATATTGACTGACGTCCGATTGCGACGTCCGATTGTCCGATTGTAGCACAATCACCACGCTAATGACACCTCAGGCCGCCACTGTGACCGCGGTGGTGTGTTTGGAGCGTTAGGAGCCGCGGCCTGCGGTTTGCCGTAACCGCAAGTCCGTCCGTCTGGAAGCCACTTTATGCAAAATGTCAAGATACTCTTCAGCGGTTTTGGGCATGAAAAATTATTAAGCAAACAACTTTCGTACTCCTAGGTTGTTTACTTGAAACTGGTCTATCGACAGTGTAGACTCATAATGTATTACATGCTTAAACTTAAAATTTAATCATGATCCGATAGACACGTGGCGCCATCTACTGTCATAAGGACGTTTTTGTGATTTCCCTCGGGAACAGTACTTTTTTTCGGGATTAAAGGTACCCTATGTTCGTCCCTGTACACCTGGCAACTTATATGCAAAACTAGCTTTTACCCGCGGCTTCGCCCGCGTTTGTTTAGAATTTGACAATCAATTCGGGCTGTACTCGGCTTGTTGTTCGGCCAGATCCAGAATTATTAAATACCTACAGACCAACAGACTGTGACTCATAAAAGTCCGTCGGCGTTCAGTTTGCATTTCTGCAAGAGAGGTCCTTCTCACCTGCGACTATTTTAGAGTTTCTGTCGCTGTAATGGCTGAGCTTGTTCTCTGAGACGAAGTTGTGTTTGATTGAAAAGGCGTCTCAGTTGCTCTTACAGCTCTCTGGCTTTTGGCTTGTTCCTCCAAAAGCAATTGCGTTTAAAAGGGCGTTTCAGTCACTCTCCGAGAAGCTTGGAGGGCGAACGGCTTGGCTCTCTAGTCTTTCCTGGCTTTAAGAAAATGTCTCATCAGCTCTCAAATTTACTTGTCGCTCCGGTAGTGCTTGCCTTCTTAATGCGGCATGAACGGAAGATTCCGAAGATTGACCAGTAATTTTTGCTAGGGCTCGCAATGAGCTTTTGGTTGTGAGTTGAACCTGCGAGATATTCTAAAATTGAAAAACGTAACCTACCTACCCTCATTAAAACACACCGGAAATACCTCTAACGTAAAAATAAACAGTACTGAGGGACAAACTTAACTTTGCCGTTGAAAAACTGTTGTCTACATACATCGACATAGGTCACGGTTAGTTAAGCAACTAACCTCTTCCTTCAGTCAATCATCGACTACACGCATTAAACAAAGCAATTTTACTGTTAAGACAGTTCTGCGCTGTGATCTTATGAGGAGTTTCCTTTCCATATCTCCGAAGTTCATCATCAGATCATGACAGTATTTATTTGGGACCAATTCGAAAAAATAAACAAAAAAAGAATCATCCAAATCAATTTACAATTAGCGGAGTAATCGCGGAGTCTATGCTTCATTGACAAAGCGTAGGTTTACCTTTATTCTTCCATGCATCCTCTATGAATGCGTTTACACCTGTCAGTGTCAGTGATGACAGTGTCAGTTACGCAGTTTTTCTGTATCCCTGACAACGTATATAAAGTGGGTCACAGACAAACGCGAAATGTTGTGGCGGCCGCGTCAATTGCAAATTTTAACAACCGGACGCGTGTACTGCTTTGTAAAATGACGCCAAATATGGAAATTGTAATAGAAATAGTTGAATTTAAATAATAATTTAAATTTAACTCACACTTCTCTATTCCTAAGAGTAATATGCGATGCTAATGATAATATAGGTAGAGATAAACTATTATACCTTGATGCTTCCCTCCATATTACCATTTCAATGTGTGTAGTCACATTCAAATGTGTGAGGAGCTCGTGGCCAAGTAATAACAGCCGCACGGGTCGATCCGTCAGGTTAAGCTACGCTTGCCGGGGTTGGTCCGTGGATGGGTGACCATCTTTACACACCGAGACTCCTCCGTGCTTCGGAAAGCACGTTAAGCCGTTAGTCCCGGCTGTCATACGTGGATCTTTGACAGTCGTTACGGGTCGTCAGAAGCCCGAAAGTCTGACAACCAGTCTTACCTAGGGGTATCATATTACCCAGTTACTGGGTTGTGGAGGTCAGATAGGCAGTCGCTCCATGTAAAATACTGGTATTCAGCTGCATCCGGTTAGACTGGAAGCCGACCCCAACATAGTTGGGAAAAGGCTAGGCAGATGATGAGTCACATTCGTATGAAAGACTTTGTGAGTAATCGTCTTCAGTAGCAGGCTAGGATATTTTTTTGTCAACTAATCATAAATAGCTCTCATTTTCATAGAGAATTTCAGTGCAGCGCCATACTAATAATAATGAGTAATTTTTGACGCCGCTAGTCGGACAACAAATCGCTGATTTGTTTTTGTCTCGAGAGCCGTCTCAATACGCACACATGCGTTGTGAGTATTTTCAACCGACTTCAAAAAGGAGGAGGTTCTCAATTCGACGCGTATGTTTTTTTTTTTTTTTTTTTGTGTGTTTGTTCTACGATTACTCCGCCAATTATGAATCGATTTGGATGATTCTTTTTTTGTTTGAAATAGTATAGTTCCGAATAGGTCCCATAGGAATATTGTCATGATCTGATGATGAACTTTGGAGATACGGAACGGAACTCCTTATAAAATCACAGCAGAACCGCCGTAACAAGACAAATTGCTTTGTTTATACGTGTAGTCGATGACTGACTGAAGGAAGTGGGGAGGGGGTACGTCAACCCCCCTCCTACCACTTTCCAAAATCTAATATATCGTGTGAGGTATTGTTTGAAAGGGCTTTATGTAAGGATTTCAAACATTAACACACAAGCACTAAAAAGTGAAAAATAAAAAGCTTTTTTACAAAAAAATATGACCGCCTTCAAAAACAACAAAATAAAAAAAAATACTTTAGCTTGAAAGTCGGCGGCTTTGGTTTTGTTTCTTGTTATGTACCTTTTTTCTTATCTTCTGAGAGGACTAATGAGTCATGAGAGTAATAAGACAACGTTACGGTTAGCCATATTGACTGACGTCCGATTGCGACGTCCGATTGTCCGATTGTAGCACAATCACCACGCTAATGACACCTCAGGCCGCCACTGTGACCGCGGTGGTGTGTTTGGAGCGTTAGGAGCCGCGGCCTGCGGTTTGCCGTAACCGCAAGTCCGTCCGTCTGGAAGCCACTTTATGCAAAATGTCAAGATACTCTTCAGCGGTTTTGGGCATGAAAAATTATTAAGCAAACAACTTTCGTACTCCTAGGTTGTTTACTTGAAACTGGTCTATCGACAGTGTAGACTCATAATGTATTACATGCTTAAACTTAAAATTTAATCATGATCCGATAGACACGTGGCGCCATCTACTGTCATAAGGACGTTTTTGTGATTTCCCTCGGGAACAGTACTTTTTTTCGGGATTAAAGGTACCCTATGTTCGTCCCTGTACACCTGGCAACTTATATGCAAAATTTCAGGATGATCGGTTCAGTGGTTTAGGCGTAAAATGGTAGCAAACAAACAAACAAACTTACTTTCACATTTATAATATTAGTTAGGATTTCAGGATGATCGGTTCAGTGGTTTAGGCGTAAAATGGTAGCAAACAAACAAACAAACTTACTTTCACATTTATAATATTAGTTAGGATTCCCGCGCTTTATAAATCAAGGTATTGTGTAATCTCTCAGAGCCAGAATGCATGGTTAATAAGATTCCAGAAAAACATAGCCTTCAAGGTTAAATTCACTTTCACTTAAATACATAAAACATATTGACTTCATACTATACTGTACTGGTAAATGAAATTCAACAAAAGAGACATAGGTATGCAGGGTCGTCAGATATATCTAGTTGAAGTTTTCTTAGAAACCTTTTTAGAAATGTTTTCAAATATAACTTAATTTAAAATTGAATATTAAATTGATCGTTATTTAAGTTAAGTTTCAATCGAAGACATCCATCGGTTCAAGATTTTATTAGTATCAATATACCATGAGAACAACTTCAATTTTTTTTTCGAGTATTATATCGACTGCCTTGTTGGTCTGGTGGTCGCAAACGCGACTGCTGTGCATGAGGGTTCGATTCCCAGGTCGGGCAAAGTGTTATTGGGTTTTACTATCACGAATTTCTCAGTAGCAGCCTCGGAGACTGGATTTGTGCCCAGTTGATGGCAATAGGCTCGCCACCTATTACATGGGACTAAAAACACCTCTGCGTAACCCTTCGGGGATTACAGGCGTGATGTTATGTTATGTTATAATATCGACAAAGTTAGCCAATTTATCAATGGTCGCAATAGTGCCTCGTGATGTAAGTCGTACCGAGTTCCCTCCAGCAACGAGTATTTGAAAAGGCTTGGCTCTGTTACTGTCACTATTCTGAAATATCGTTCAATAAAAAATGCTAGCAATTTTTGAACACGGTTTTTCGGTAGGGAATTATTTTGTCTCTTTTTCTTTACTTAATTCCATCTTTTCTGAATTTGGTAACCGACTAATATCTAGACAATTCATAAGTGCCTGTAAAATGGTCTAATTTAAATAAAAATTTTGACTTAATAGTTATGATTATTAACAAAAAACTCCAGATTATCGACAGATTTTCCGGAAAATCAAATTTTTGAGCAAACTAGCTTATCAAATAAGCAGTTTTAATGAGCTTTTTAAAACTAAACTATACTCAAAATATAATAAGTACCAGCCTATTATTATCCCGTCGTAGGGCAAAGACCTCTTCACACCCAGACGTTTAAATCCGTGACGATACGACAAAATGATTTGAGGTTTCTTAATTACGGTGTACTCTATTAGTACGAGTAGGTACAGTCGAGAGCATAAGTGAATTGCGTGGTTGACGATTAGCGTTAACTAGTTCGTAGATGTATGACAGAAATAATTTACACATACTTGTATACGTGTAGTTATCGCTAAGGTTTCGGTCTTACCACAAATATCTTTAGACTTGTGAGAGGTTACGTATGTGTGTGTGTGTGTTAATAGGTACACATAAACGTACATTATCTAAATATCACTTGGGAGTTTATCAAGAAAACATCGGCCGAGTGCGAGTCGGACTCGCACACGAAGGGTTCCGTACCATCATTGTAAGGAAGCGCAGCAACTTAGATATGTTATGTAAATTTAAGAAACTTTGAGACCATTTTTGTGGGTGTTGTATATGTATAAAGTCAATTTCATTGCAGTAACTGTCTTAGAATAAAAGATGACATTGTAATTAAGTATAGGCAAAAGTAATATTAGAGGATTTTGTCGAAATTATTGGTTTCCATTGTTCGCTGAAGGACATTTGGCTGATGCAATAAGCTGATGTAATAACGAGTGAGATTGCGTCAGCCAAACGGCGGGATAGGATTGGTGGAGCGACATTTTATTGTGTAGCTCTTGCCGCTACCTCCACCTACGTAGTAAAACTATATATTAAGCGTGCGTAAGAGCCGCAGTTTAGTCTCGAAATTGTTGTCATCTTATTATGTTCTCATTATGTCCGTGTATGTGTTTATTATTGTGTGTTTTTCTTTCAATGTATCTGTATTTTGCTAATGTATGTCAATGTGTTTAAGTTTAATTATAGAGTAAAATCAGTGTTGTGTTTTTCTGCGTCCGATCAATCAACCCTTGCACCTGAAAATCCCTTACAATTTTGGTCCTTCGAGCCGGATCCGGGACGCAGACAAAATGAGCTCTAAAAGTACTGTAACTACGAGAAGCAAGTTGCGTCTAATGGAAGAGAAGCGCAATAGACAACGGGCATTAGAGGCAGATTCGGGAGTGCCGACAGATATGGCACCAGGCTCACCCTCAATTGCGCCTACGACAACGTCGGCACCAGCGCCTGTGATACCGCTGGCGGGAGGTCGTATCGTCGATCATCGATTGATGGCCACGCCAGTAGCATCGGATATACGACAGGGAGCGAGGTCCACATGCAGCCACGCCTCCACGAAGAGCGGCCGGAGAAGCGCCGAGTGTCTTCGACGGAGGGCCATGTACGAGGCTGAACGCGAGTTGTTGCGCCTGAGAGAGAATGTGGTGAAGAGGAAGCTAGAAGCCGATTTAGCCGAGATTGATGACGACGAACGAGACTCACACTCCGATGCAGAAGGAACAACGCGTCGTGTAGAAGAGTGGATAACTCATACGACGCCGGTAGCGCCTGACAGCGGGCCTACAAGATTAAACGGTGATCCGCCACCACCTGTTGTGTCAGTGTCTCAAACAGTGAACCCTCGCGAAGGGATAGTGAATGTGCCGCCGCCCGAGCACGAACCCGCGCTCCAACCGCAAGGAGCGCCCGCGAACGAACAATCACGACAAAACGCGTCTGTAATGCCGGTCAGATCGTCGAGATTACCTGACTGGGAGAACCCGTTCGCGGAAGATAAAGAAAATGAAAAAGGAAAGTACAGAGACAAGAAGATAGACCAACTCGCGGAGGCGATATCGAATCTAGCGCGGCCTAGACCGGTGCCTAGACAGGCATACGAGCTGCCCATGTTCAGCGGTAACCCGGCCGATTGGCTGTCATACAAGAACATGTATTTCGATACGACAGCAATGTATCAATTTAAACCACATGAAAATCTAGCAAGGCTGAAAACGTCGCTGCAGGGTGACGCAAAGTTTGCAGTAGAAGATCTATTACGAACATCGACAAGTCCAGGTGAGATAATTCAAACACTAGATAAAGAGTTTGGTCATCCTAACAAGATTCTAGAATGTGCTTTAGCCAAAGTGCGCGCCTTACCTAAGGCCACAGAAAGCGGTCGTGAACTCAGACGATTCGCAACGACGGTCAGGAACTGTGTGTCACTTCTAAGAACTATTCGCGCCCACGGGTTTATCAATAACCCTCAGCTAGCCAGTGAAATACTATACAAGTTAACGCCGTCACAACGTCTAAAGTACGGCGAGTTTACGTTGGGCATGGGAGCGAGCCAGGGTGTGGACATGCGAGTGTCGCCAAGTCTAGACGTGCTCGTAGAATTCCTAGACCACCTAGCTCAAGCCTCAGCGCAGTTTGACCAATTGGACCCAACCGTACTATATCCTGCGCAGCCTACCGCGGCGAAGAAGGGCCCACCGACCAGACCAGTTCAGCGTCTACACACTCATTCAGAGAAAACGCAAGCGACTCCATCTGAAGAACAATGTACGCTATGCAAAGAAGAGCATAGACTGCCGAAGTGCGCACTATTTGCAAAGTTGAAAGTGAACGAACGCTGGGATCATGTAAAGAAAGAAAAATTATGTTTTAAGTGCATTGTGAAGAGACATAATAAGAAGTTTTGCCGGGCAAGTAAGTGCGCGTCATGTAGCTATGCGCACCACACTTTGTTGCACGCGCACAAAGATAGTGAAAGTGTGGCAACTGTAAGTGAGTACACTGGGAAAGCGTTATTAAAAATATTACCAGTCAGTGTAAGTGTAAACGGTGTGAATAACGATTGTTACGCCCTACTGGATGACGGGGCCACCGTCTCGTTGTTAGATGACGCACTAGCCGGCGACGCGGCAGGTGTAAAGATGCCGCTAACTATTCAAAGTGCACGCGGTCAGTTAGTGTCGGACAATACATCGCGTCTAGTGAATGTGACAGTGCGTGGTCCAAACGGACAAGCACATGAAGTAAAGTGTCGCACTATAAAACGTCTAGATCTGCCCTCGCAGACAGTGCCTAGTGAAGTGATGTCGGAGCACGCCCATTTACGTGACTTGGGTTGCGTGGAAATGCGGGGCGCCAGGCCGCTGCTGTTGCTCGGCCAAGACAACTGGGAGCTACTCGCCAGCCGTGAGACTCGCCGAGGAAAGTCAGGTAAGCCGGTTGCCTCCTTGACCGATTTAGGGTGGGTTGTGCATGGACCCCTAGGCAGAAGTCAGGATTTAAATAATGAAACTGTGAGCTGTATGAAAGATCTAGATTTACATAATGAGATTAAACGTCAATTCCAATTAGAATCTATTGGAATCGTAGAAGTACCTAGGTCGCATAAAGAGATCGATAGGTCTAATGCTTTGTTAGAAGCTACTAGTCGTCAAACTGAAAATGGTGCGTGGGAAGTAGGATTGTTGTGGCGTCGGGACGACCCTCAGTTGCCCGATAACTATGATCACGCGCGTCGACGTCTAACGGGAATTATGCGTCGTCTCGATAAAGACCCCGCGTACGCTGAGGCCTATACGTCTCAGATTAATCGTTTGATTAGTGAAGGTTACGCTAGTAAGCTAGATAGTAGTGCTAAGTTTGAGGTTATCTGGTATTTACCTCACTTCGGTGTGAAGAACCCAAACAAGCCAAATAAATTAAGATTAGTTTTCGATGCTGCGGCTATTTGCCATGGCACTTCGTTAAATGATAACCTGCTGCCCGGGCCTGATTTGTTAAATTCGTTATTAGGAGTTTTGTTTAGGTTTAGGTTAGGACCGGTCGCGTTCACCGGAGATATCGCGGATATGTTCCTGCGCGTTAGGATTAGAGAGCAAGATCGAGGCGCTCAGTTGTTTTTGTGGAGTGATAAGGGTAGCCGGGACCCAAGTGTTTACGTGATGAACTCAATGATCTTCGGCGCCGTATCATCTCCTGCCTCGGCGATCTATATCCTCAATAAGAATGCTAATAAATTTAAAGATAAATATCCCGAGGCGGTAGAAGCCATTCATACGAAACATTATATGGATGATTATTTAGATAGTACATGGTCTGTTTCGCAGGCGAGTAAGTTAGTAGAGGAAGTGACACACGTCCACGCCAGCGGCGGGTTTAACATACGGGGGTGGGTCACTAACTCTCATGAGCTACGAGAGAAGCTCAAAGCAGAGATGCCAGAGAAGGTCTCACTAGAGTCAGGACAAAGTGCCGAACGCACTTTAGGCATGATTTGGTCACCGACCACAGACGAGCTTACGTTTGACTTGTCATTTAAACGCCTTCCAACAGATTTAAAAGAGGGGCGTAAAGTACCTACTAAAAGAGAGTATCTGAAATTTATAATGTCTATATTTGATCCATTAGGTTTCCTATATCCGTGTGTCATTCAGTCACGTATCATAATGAAGCGTATATGGCAAACCGGCATACAATGGGACGAACCATTGAAAGCGCCCGAAGCTAAATTATGGTTTAATTGGTTGGTTAATTTAAAGTTGTTAAAAGACGTGCGCATACCTCGTTGGTACGGTTTGAAAGTTGACGACGTGGAACTTCACGTCTTCGGAGATGCTAGCGAGTCTGCTTACGCCGCCGTAGGATACATAACGGGGCGAGACAGTAACGGGGAACGCGTCACCTCCATTGTTATGGGAAAGGCCAAAGTAGCACCTTTAAAGTTAGTTTCGATACCTAGGCTAGAGCTTCAGGCCACCGTGCTAGCCTGTCGTTTAGCAAATACAATAGAATCGGATTTAGGTATAAATATAAGTAAAAAGTTCCTATGGACAGATAGTAAAACAGTTCTTAGGTGGATAAACTCCGATGCGGTCGATTTCCAAAAGTTTGTATCGCATCGCTTAGCGGAAATAGATAGGAGGTCAAGGAGAGTAGACTGGCACTGGGTTCCTTCGGCGATGAACCCGGCGGACAAGGCCACTCGTATGGATTGGCCCAATGATAGTAACGAGTGGCTGTCGGGCCCCGCTTTTCTTCGTCTCCCTCAGGAGCAGTGGCCGGCGGACATCGACGGCGAGAGCGTCACAGAAGAGACGCAAGAGGCGGAGACAATGCAGCGAGCACATGCGACGGCGACACGCGACTCGACTCTAAACTACGAGCGGCTGCCAACATGGACACGTGCCCGGTACGTAATGGCGCGAGTGTTAATTTTTGCAGATCGCTGTCGTAAACGACGTCAATCGTCTGAAATCACCGCGGTCGACCTGCGAGAGGCAGAGCGGCATCTGCTCAAGATAGCCCAGAGAGAGAGCTACGCAGCGGACATAGCAGCCTTAGAGAGAGGCCATCCACTGCCCAAGGATAGCTGCCTGAAGAGTTTGGACCCAATGCTGTTCGAAGATGGTCTGCTGAGGGTACGCGGCAGGCTGGGAGCCTGCGAGCACCTAAGGTTTGGTGAGCGTCATCCCATCATACTGGATGGTAAGCATGTGTTAACACGTAAGTTGATTTACAATTACCATGCGGCGACATTGCACGCCAATCACGAGACAGTAATAAACAGACTCCGTGAAAAATACTGGGTCACTAACCTGAGATCCACAGTTAAAACCATCGCTGCAAGCAGTCAGAGATGTAAGCTAGAAAAAGCCAAGCCCGTCACACCAAAGATGGGCGATCTACCGGCCGCCAGACTGCACATCGGCAGGCGAGCCTTCGTCCACTGCGGAGTGGACTACTTTGGTCCGATGGAGGTCGCCATCGGCCGACGAAGAGAGAAGAGGTGGGGCGTGTTATTCACATGCCTCGCCACCCGCGCGGTTCATCTTGAGCTGGCAGCGTCACTTAGCGCTGACTCAGCCATTTTAGCTCTGCGACGCCTCATCGCGCGTCGTGGGTGCCCGTCGGACATCTATTCCGACCGAGGCACAAACTTCATCGGGGCGCGCAACGAGTTGCGAGCAGCGCTTCGAGAACTTGACCATAACAAGGTTAAGAGCGAGGCGACGGGCCGCGGCATCGCGTGGCATTTCAACCCTCCGGCATCCCCACACATGGGCGGGTGCTGGGAGCGACTGGTGCGCTCGGTCAAGAGCGCCCTAAAGGCGACACTTCGAGAGCGCGCGCCTCGCGAGGAGGTACTTTACACCCTTCTCGCTGAGGCCGAGCTCGTCATCAACAGCAGACCGCTCACGTACGTGAGCAGCGACGTGGAGCAACCGGTGGTGCTGACTCCCAACCATCTCCTGCTCGGCACTGCCGCGGGAGATGCGCCGTGCACGCGCCGTCACGCAGTCGACGTGGACTCGCGGCGCCTGTGGCGGAAGGCGAACGCGCTAGCCGACCTCTTCTGGAGGCGATGGCTGCGCGAGTACCTGCCTGCTCTACAGCAGCGCAGCAAGTGGACAGACAACACTCCGAACGTTAAAATCAGTGACGTAGTGGTTATAGTGGACGAAAACAAACCGCGTAATCAGTGGACCCGCGGAATAGTTCAAAGTGTTTATCCCGGGTCAGACGGTATTATTCGTGTGGTAGATGTTAAGACAAATCATGGTGTTCTACGTCGGCCAGTTGTAAGAGTTGCTGTACTTCCTACAGACGGATCTGTAATCGGTTGAAGCCTCTTACGGGGGGTGGGATTGTAAGGAAGCGCAGCAACTTAGATATGTTATGTAAATTTAAGAAACTTTGAGACCATTTTTGTGGGTGTTGTATATGTATAAAGTCAATTTCATTGCAGTAACTGTCTTAGAATAAAAGATGACATTGTAATTAAGTATAGGCAAAAGTAATATTAGAGGATTTTGTCGAAATTATTGGTTTCCATTGTTCGCTGAAGGACATTTGGCTGATGCAATAAGCTGATGTAATAACGAGTGAGATTGCGTCAGCCAAACGGCGGGATAGGATTGGTGGAGCGACATTTTATTGTGTAGCTCTTGCCGCTACCTCCACCTACGTAGTAAAACTATATATTAAGCGTGCGTAAGAGCCGCAGTTTAGTCTCGAAATTGTTGTCATCTTATTATGTTCTCATTATGTCCGTGTATGTGTTTATTATTGTGTGTTTTTCTTTCAATGTATCTGTATTTTGCTAATGTATGTCAATGTGTTTAAGTTTAATTATAGAGTAAAATCAGTGTTGTGTTTTTCTGCGTCCGATCAATCAACCCTTGCACCTGAAAATCCCTTACAATCATATATTATAATATTTAATACTACTTACAAAAAATAAGTTTGAGGAAATTAATTTAACTACTTTACGGTTTTCTGATTTCTTCCTTTGTTTGCGCTACATGGCATTGCTTCTTGCAAAATTTCGAGGTTCTATGTCAACGGGAAGCCCCCTATAGGTTTTGATTCCCTAGCGAACGTCAAAATATGCGCCATAAACGACCATTTTTTAGATTGCGCTAACTTAAAAGTTTAATTTTTTCCCTGTGTCGAGGGGTAGCAGATCTGAGTATTAGATATTAATTTCAGCTTCATGCGTTTCGACTTCCATGCGTTCATGATAAAAAGCGGCTTGACAGACGGACAACAAAGTGATCCTATAAGGGTTCCGTTTTTGCCGACTGAGGTAGGGAACCCTAAGTATGGAATTCCGAAACGAGTTATTACTTCTCTCAGAAACATTTTTGAATAAATACTTAAAACGCAATGAATTTTATAAGTGAAATGTTTTATTATGCTCCGCTAGAATAATATCGAATAAAAATACTTGAATTTAATCGTTTCATATTTTTAATGATTGGATTTCTGATATGAAATTTTTGAAATCAATTATTACGTGTTACAAACGTACGAATGTTCAAAAAATCAATATATGCATAAGCTTTTTCCGATTTATTTCTCAGTAAACACGGATTTTAATGCGGTATTTATCAATAGATAGAGTACACGAGGTAGGTTTATGTATGTACATTGTACCCGTGCAAACCCGGGCCGGCTTCCTATAAATGAAAAACAGTAAACGGTTCGGCAACTGTAAAACCTTCTGAAATACAAAATACATTGCAGGAAAATATTACTCTCACAGGAATCAAACTCCAATTATTTTAGTTCCCTCGAATTGTAAATAATCCGCTTGCAAACTTCCGAAAAACCACTTTTAATATGAAATTCATCGTTTTTGTACTGCATACAGAATGTAAACTTTAATGTTACCGCAGCATTCGACGAATTTATTCAGACCAATGATGAGGAACTGAAAATAATGAACACTACCCGGAAACTCTCTTCATGTCGAATTCGTACCAACAGTTCATTAAAATAACAGTCGAGCAATGCTCCAGTTTCCCATAGCAACGTTCTACGAATTCTTCCAACTAATTCGTTTTGTTTTGTTTTGTTTTTAAAAACAAAACGTTGCCCCACGCTAGGAATTTCTCCTGTATCTTGGGTTCTTTTACAAACATATAAACTCCAGCCAGAGCCGGAACAACTATCTATACATTTTTACCGTGCGGGCATCGAAACCGCGAAACGCAATACAATACTAATAATTACTATTCAAATACTAATACTACCGGACAACTAGATACTATGCTTGTACGGTGCAAGCACAGCACAGTTTCGTATGAATAAGTCAGCATTTTACCTGCGCTGGGCAGGTGCAGTCATCTATCATACAATAATACTTTTATCAATATATCAATCATATTTATCAGTGTAACAATCAGCATCAACTCAAGGTAATAATAATAATACCGTTTATTTACCAAACGTAGGTATTGCAAATGTGAACATGGTTGGTGAGTCACAAACTAAGCAAAGCTTGTATCTTGTGACTCAGGGGTGCGAATTTTCCGGGGTTGCGGGACGTCTTAACAGGATACCGTGGCCCCGGAACGTAAAGGGCAACAGAAGGAACAGGGTGGTTTTTTAGTCAGTAAAAGTCTGACAGTCATGTGATGATTTTTACCACCTAAAAAAAAAGGAGTGCGAATTTTACAAAGCTTACCTTCAGTTGAGAGATATTTACAATAAAACATATATTTAAAATTCTAACACAAAATAATAGAAAAGAAAAATGTTTTACAAAAATTAGGCATGTGATGTATTAGTGAGAGAGAGAAAGAAAGAAAGAGAGAGAGAGAGAGAAAAGAAGTTAGGTGTAAGGTCCAAACCATACAATGCTAATATTATACAATTGACGGTCCTGTTGGTCTAGTGGTTAGCGGCCCTGACTACTAAGCCGGAGGTCGTGGGTTCGATTCCCACCCAGGACAACCTTGTGTGATGAGCATGATTGTTAGTTCTGTGTCTGTGTATGATTTATCTATAATATGTATGTATTTATAAATTATATAAGTATGTATATCAGATAGCCGTGTGTGAGTTGTCCCAAGATATTTATTTATTTTTAATACTATCTACTAAATGTCAATTACTGACGATCTAATGATGTTTCTCCAAACTGAGAATTTCTCAAGCAAATATGAACACACAATAACAATGAATGGCAGCAGAAAGATAATTATTGTTGTGTATAAACCGAATAGCTTGTTCGAATTCGAACGTACTAAAATTAATTAATAAACAAGTATTTAACTCAGAGCATCTCCGCGTCAACCTCAGTACAACGTTAAATTAATATTCTCGAGCAAAACTTCGACCGTGATTGAAGTGCAAAAGAAAAATGCAATTATAATTTCGAATATTCTTGTTCGAACATTTAAAAAATGAAATAATAGGTACTAGCCTATTACTGTCTCACTGCAGGGCAAAGGCCTCTTCTCATACAGAGAAGGCATGGACATTGATCACAATGCTTGCTGAAAAGGCGGATTCGCGATTCTAGATTTATATTAATTACAGGTCCAGGTTTCCTTACGATGTTTTCCTTCACCAATGTCAGTGATGTCTAATTTAAACTTTTGAAAGTACATATGAATTGAAAATGTCACATTGTTACTTGCCCGGATTTGAACCCACAACCAGCAAGCATGAGAGGTGGGCATCTTAACCTCTGGGCCATCATGGACATAAAATCAGGAACATAATTAAATTAACTTCAACTTTAAAAATAAAACATAAGTTTTACCACACTCTAGAATCTTTTATTCTATTGTGGGTTACAAACTTATAAACTCACATACAGTCACGAGCAAAAACAAATATACACTTAGAGAAATTCATAAGCGATTTTCTTGTGAAATAATGGTTGTAACTTTGATACAAGATCTATTTCATAGTAGTATTGAATTTAAAATACTATATTCCTAAAAACAAGACATTTCAATCAATTTATTCGAAGAAAATGGCTTCGTTATGTTGCTAAGTGTATACTTGTTTTTGCTCGTGACTGTACATAAACATCCAGGAGCAACTATCTGTAGGTCATACAAATATTTGCTACGAACAAACACTACTAATAATCCATTATCATCTGCCTAGCCTTTTCCCAACTATGTTTGGGGTCGGCTTCCAGTCTAACCGGATGCACTGAATACCAGTATTTTACATGGAGCGACTGCCTATCTGACCTCCACAACCCAGTAACTGGGTAATATGATACCCCTAGGTAAGACTGATTGTCAGACTTTCGGGCTTCTGACGACCCGTAACGACTGTCAAAGATCCACATATGACAGCCGGGACCAACGGCTTAACGTGCTTTCCGAGGCACGGAGGAGTCTCGGTGTGTAAAGATGGTCACCCATCCACGGACCAACCCCGGCAAGCGTAGCTTAACCTGACGGATCGACTGCGATCCGACCCACCTACTACACCTCTCGATCTACTAATAATACAATATTACTATATATATACCAGCATTACCAGCTAATTTTGAGCTTTAGCAGCTCAATTTAAGCTCAATTCACCTAAATACACTTTTCTACAGAATAACACTGCAGTACTTTTAGGTTTTTCGGCGCGAGCTTGCAAACTTCTTACTTGATATAACGAAAAGCTATGTGCTCATTTACCTGTGTGCACAAGTAACAACATTACAGAACTTTTGACAAAAAAGAAACAGTCGAATTGAAAATGTTTTAGCCTTTCATTTTTTTTTGTTTTTTTTTTGTCACTGAATTCGGAAACTAAAATAACTTATTTAAAAAACTTTTTCAATTGGGCCTTTTTTATATCAATAAGGTTGGAAACCGCAGGATCGGTCACTGTGGCTATCTTTAGGGGTGGCATATGTCCAGCAGTGGACGTCGTGCGGCTGATATGATGTCAGTCGTGTTTTTTAATTCTTTTTATAGAAGCTATTGAATAGAGATAATGAGGAGAGAGAGTTATTAAAGAGGAAGGTTTATGTATCTACATTGCACCCGTGCGAAGCCGGGGCGGGTCGCTAGTTATTATTATTATAAAAGACAAGCACCCTTCTCGCGACTTCGTCCACGTGATTTTTTTTACAAATCCCTAATTTTTTGATAACAAAATATAATTATAGCTTATGTGACCCGGGGATAGTGTCGCTTCACGAACACGAAAAAACATTCCAAATCGGTTTAGTAGTTCCGGAGCCCATTCAATACAAAGAAACAAACAATGAAAACTTTCCTTTTTTATACTCTTTATTATTATCATTATTAAGTATAGACTGCCTCGTTGGTCTAGTGGTCGCAAGCGCGACTGCTGTGCATGAAGTCTTGGGTTCGATTCCCAGGTCGGGCAAAGTGTTATTGGGTTTTTCCATCAGGAATTTCTCAGTAGCAGCCTCGGAGTCTGGATTTGTGCCCGGTTGATGGCAATAGGCTCGCCCCCTATTACATGGGACCAAAAACATAACTAGCGAAGTGTGGGTGTACTAATGTGTACACCTCTGCCTAACCCTTCGGGGATTACAGGCGTGATGTTATGTTATGTTATGTATTAAGTATAGATTAAATAACGTCCGCCAACATCCGTCCGACATCCAACAAAAAAGCAAAACCTCAAGGCATTGTTTTCTCGATTCCATGGCGCTATGACGCATGACAGGAATGCTTACTCACATGACCGTGCAATCGCTTTATTAGCCATCCCACATTGTTAAATGACGCATGAGTTTGAAGTTAGCTCCTCATTTTTAACCCTCGGCGTAAAAAAGGTGTTTTGTGTTCAAAGTCTTTGTTTGCCTACACATATTGTACCTATGTATAAGCCACACAATCTCTAAATAGTATAAAACATAGTTGGGAAAAGCCACATTGATTGTTTTAGCACAGAATACATAAAAGCCTTTTACACTGAACATGAAAATTTACGGTGGCTTGTTTCAGGAGTCAGTCAGAGTAGTTTATAGTGCAATATGTTCAGAAAATACATTAACACATTGATGCAGGTTACACAGATCAAATATTCCGGACGGAGTATTTCAATCCTTTAGCTTTGAAAGCAATGCAGTGATGCAAATACCCGTAGTAACAATGGTAATACTAAATGGAACAACAAACGGTACTGTTCTATAGAGTTCCTAATAGTTTCCTAACTAAAATTTAAATTATATTATATACAAAGTTGATACGACAGATGGGCTTTCCTTTAAACTGCCTATACTAGGTACCATTTTTAAGCTCTGTACCAAAAATCAATTAAATAGGAGCAGTAGTTTAGTCGCAAATGATTTTTTAAGTTTTTGCCCCGTTTGAACACGATTTATCTTTCCTAACAGCTGATTATGTCTATACGCATAGGTCATGCCCCTACGTTGCCGCTTTAATACCTAGGTATCTAAGGTCAGTTAAATTTATTCACAAAGGGTGTTTGCGTTTTACTCTGATTAAGTTGAACTTAAGTTTGTTTGAAAAAAAGGCCCCTTTTATTTATATTTTATTTAATACCGTATCGAATTGATACTAAACACGTATAGTATACGTAGTGTAATTTAATGTAAATATTTCAGACAAATGAATTATAAATTATATGGGTGCAATATTTATTAACTTTAAATTTTTTTTAAGGTGTTAAAAATTATGAAATGCGTTCTTCCGCCCTCGGTGGGGAGAAAGGGACTGTCAGACTTTACTGACTTAAAAACCACCCTGTTCCTTCTGTTGCCTTTTACGTTCCGGGGCCACGGTATCCTGTTAAGACGTCCCGCAACCCCGGACATACAACGACTTGTTAGTGACAATTTCCCTCATTAAGGAAGAAATGCAAATGTAATAAGTAGTGAAATGAGAAACTGTAGAACCCTGTCGCAGTAAGCGGCTAATGCAATTTGTTGCGCCGAAGTAATCCTGTTACATAATGGGCCAAGGTCGCTCGAGTTACATCGATATACGATACGAAGAAAATCTTCTGAGCCCAAATAGGCTGAGAATGTAAACGAAATAAAACAAAAATAGCTGTTTATGCATGTAAGTTTATATTGTAACGTTTAATTTAAAAAAAAGACAACCGCCTTCAAAAAGTACAAAATAAAAACTAACTTTCGTTTTGGAAGTCGGCGGCTTTGGTTTTGTTTTTATGTTTTGTAGATACTGCCTGTTCCGTTCCATATCTCCAAAGTTCATGATCAGATCATGACAATATTTCTATGGGACCAATTCGGAAGTATACTCTTTCAAACAAAAAAAATATCGCGGAACAAACCTACAAAAAAAAAACCAGGCGATTTGAGTAGTACCTCCTCGTTTTCAAAATCGGTTGATAAAAGAATACCATACCCAGGTTAATGATTTTTATATCAGATTATAGAGTAAGAAGTGTAGTAATTACCCGACTACGGTAAAGCCAAAAGAGGGTTATGATTTTAACAGTGTACGTATGTAAGTTTGTTTATCTGTGTGCATATTTATCCTTTTCCCACTCTGGTTAGAAATAAGACTTAAGTCTAAGGCACATGTGCGCAACTTCTTAACCCATGTCCGTTAGCCATATTACTTACTACAACAATGCAAAAAAAAAATGACTGCCTCGTTGGTCTAGTGGTCGCAAGCGCGACTGCTATGCATGAGGTCTTGGGTTCGATTCCCAGGTCGGGCAAAGTGTTATTGGGTTTTTCCATCAGGAATTTCTCAGTAGCAGCCTCGGAGTCTGGATTTGTGCCCGGTTGATGGCAATAGGCTCGCCACCTATTACATGGGACTAAAAACATAACCGGCGAAATGTGGGTGTACTAATGGGTACACCTCTGCCTAACCCTTCGGGGATAAGAGGCGTGATGTTATTATGTAACAATGCAAAAAAATACTTAAGGTACAATTGGGTAGTTGATACCATTAATCAGTAATTCCAAAACTTGATTTTAACCCTGAAAAATACTATGTACCACACACCAATCAATCAATCGTGAGGAAACCTGGACTTACTGTTCCACTCAAACCATGTTAGAGGCCCTTGAAGCGGTTAAGAAACACTGACACTAGAGTGTGTGGGGTCGTAAGACCTTACGGCCCACACGACAAAGAAGAAGATCAATAAAATCTGCCTAGCCTTTTTCCAACTATGTTTGGGTCGGCTTCCAGTTAACCGAATGCAGCTAAATACCAGTATTTTACATGGAGCGACTGCCTGTCTGACCTCCACAAGTAGCTGGGTAATACGATACCCCTTGGTAAGACTGGTTGTCAGACTTTCGGGCTTCTGATGACCCGTAAAGACTGTCAAAGATTCACGTATGACAGCTGGGATCAGCGGATTAACGTACTTTCCGAGGCATGGAGGAGTCTTGGTATGTAAGAAGGTCACCCATCCACGGACTAACCTCAGCAAGCGTAGCTTAACAAACCCGTTGCGCCAGAATGATCTTTTTCTCTCTAGGATCTGCAATAAATACATAATGATAATTGTAAGAAAAAAAATATTGTTAGACTGTACATTCATTAAATGCCATTAGCCGTTATTACCTGCGCGAAACAGATTATAGTTGAATCATAATGTATCTAATGTGTGCCAAGTATATGTAAGTACATACCTACATACTAACTACATAAAATATTTAAAAAAAAAACACAATACTACTTCTACACATACGCATGAAGTTATAATTTAATAAACAATAAAACAAAAACAAACTTTATTTTTAACAGAAAACGTATTGCAATTGTTTCTATTACAAAAGACGTACAGACCTAAGAATGGTCAGATAATGTAGGACACGCACGTTCAATGAACGACGATAAAAGATAATTGAAATTGCCGTCTATTCCAAGAAATTATGCATGCTTAACTAGTTACCTTGGTCAGTAACTGCAGGCAATATTACCTATACTTAATGGTTTAAATCTCATTAACCTAAATCATGACAGGTTAACTCGAAATCCAATAATAATAACAGCCTATTATTGCCCCAATGCAGGGCAGAGGCCTCTTCTTATATAAAGAAGGCAGAAGCATTGATTGCCCAAGGCGATTTTAGACTTTTATCTAGAAGTCTTGGTTTCGTGCGGTGTTTTTCTTCACCGATGTCAGTGATGTCCAAGATAAACTTAGTAGATACTTAAGAATTAAAAAGTCACATTGGTACTTGTACAGTATAGAACCAGCGACCTCATCCACGAGAGCCTAGCGTATCAACCATTGGGCCATCACGACACTAAAGTTACTTAACTAAATGCAATAGAATAGACTATTCTATTTATTAAATATAGAATTGAATACAAAATAATTATGTAGGATTAGTTAATCATACATGGTTCTACTCCATATCACTATATTTTAATTAACTAAGTTAGAACTTTATCATTTCTCAGCTAAGTGTAAAGTCTTTAACCATTAATAGAAAACTCAAAGTAGTCCAATTGTATTGCGGGAGCTTTTATGCAACACCTCCGTAGTAGTAATTTAAACTTGCTAACTAAAAGTAAAAGTCACTTATCGCAACGGTCGCGAGTCGATTCCCTCTATTCCCCTTCGCGTTAGTTTGAGCGATCGCTGTCTGAATATTAGCAAGCGCAAATCCGTACTGCGATTAGAAAAGTTTTTGCTAAAGTCGCGAGTAAATAGCCTTCACAGCGACACCTGGTGGAAGGTCACATAAATGTACACAAGTGGCTCAAGGCCACTGAAGGCCACGGAAGGCCAGGCCGTAAAAGGGAAAATCTTAGACTTGGGACACTGCCAAAAAGCAGTAATAACATAGCAGAAAACGTTATCTCGCTAGCTTAAATAATATATTATTTGTTTGCCGTGCAGAAAGCAAAATTATTTCACGATTTTCAATGAAGTTGAACCAAATAGAATTCGCGTCGACACCGGGCGGCGTGGCGGGTCAATGGAATATATGGAAGTAGCTCAAGGCCACCCAAGGCCAAGTTAGACCGGTAAAACGGAAAATCGGTGAAGATTTGGACCCTTGCCAAAACAACTGTAATGAGCTTTGAAGTCAGCCGAAAAGATGCTGTGATGCTTACGGAAATAGAGCAGTAAATTAAATGATCCGTGAAATCAAAATGAGACACTTTCCATGAAGCGCTTAGTTTCATCTTATTTTCTTCGATCTTCGTTTATTTTTGTTGATTTATTTTATGTATGTACTCAGTCATTCATATCATTGTTCATAGTTTATGAAAGAAAATAAACGGTCTGTTTGATATTTCTTTTCTTTTTTACTTATTTATTAAACACATACAGCAATATAAACATTATGTACGTTTATGATTGGTTCTTTTACTAAATTTATTAGTTGTACCGCGTAAAGTTTTGACAGAAAAGTTTGAAAAGTTTATACAACAACGTAGCGCTACTAGTTGCGCCATCTATCAATAAAGTAGTCAACTACGCGACACACCCAGACTTCATAAAAATACCACTTGAAAACTGAGGGTGGCACCACTTGTGACCACACCGCAATAATCAACTTTGTTTCATTAGCATTAAGGATAAATTTTAAATGTTTAACCGTTTTTTGTACTTTACTGGGGATGTCAGAACTCATAGAAAAGTTTTGCTACATTCTAATATTTTAATGGATGGTCCTTTGTGTGTATGAGGATAGGAGTAAATAAACAAAAACAATTACCTAGTAATTATTCATTGGACAATATTTTATTAGTTGCTTTTATTATTATTAACATACAAAGTCAAGGTCAAACGTCAACCACTTTATTAGTTTTTATTCTTTAAACCAAGAAGCAGTTACTTAATTTAAAGAATAAAAACTGTTTAAGTGGTTTTTTCATGAAAACGTAACACGTGAAATGCGTAGATCCTTTTAAAAATAATTAGCAACTTATAATTGACTAGCATTGCCCGCGAATTCGTCCGCGGAAATAAAAAATATAGCCTATGTTACTCGCAGATAATGTAGCTTTCTAATGGTGAAAGAATTTAAAAAATCGGTCCTGTAGTTTTTGAGTTTATCCATTACAAACAAACAAACAAAAATACGATTTTTTCCTCTTTATACTATTAGTGTAGAAGTGTAGATAATTAAAAGACATAAAAAATCCTTACTTATGTACTTTTATTAATTAATGTGATTGCATAATTAGGTACATAGTATTTCTTATTATATTGCTTGATTAACTGTCGTGTTTTACCCGCTCATTCGTCTTGACTATTATGAATTAACTAGACTCAATCTTAATGACGGCCTCATTGGTCTAGTGGTCGCAAAGCGCGGCTACTGAGCATGAGGTGTTGTGTTCAATTCCGAGGTGAGGCAAAGTGTGATTGAGTTTTTTCATAAGAAACTTCTCAGTAGCAGCCACGGAGTCTGGATTGATGTTTGTGGTAATAGGTTCATCCCGTATTACATTGGCCTTAAACATAAATTTTGAAATGTAGGTGTAGTAATAGATACACCTTTGCCTAACCCTGTCTTTTCGTACGTGAATATTTTCTTTATTTTTTGTTGTAAATGTTAAAGAAACTTCTTCTTCTTCTTATCGTGTGGGTAGTAAGGCCTTACGACCCTACACACCCTAGTGTCAGAGTTTCTAAACCGCCTCAAGGGCCTCTGACATGGTTTGCGTGGAACAGTAAGTCCAGGTTTCCTCACGATGTTTTCCTTCACCGATGCCAGTGATGTCCAAGATAAACTTTATAAAGTACATATGAATTGAAAAATTCACATTGGTACATGCCCGGATTTGAACCCACAACCTCATGCATGAGAGGCGGGCCTTAACCACTGAGCCAAAACGACACATTAAAGAAACTGCTTACTATTAACATGACAGCATACGAACTAGTTTAATGCATATTTTGTATACTATTTACAGTTTTACTAATTCTTATTTTCTTTTCTTTTCAGGTAAGTTATCGACTCCTTCGCTACCGAACCTACTATGTTATATATGTACTATTATACTCGTAGATAGTCTCGTCTCTAAAAAAAGGTAAGTTTAGAATAACTGGGCTTAGTTCTGATAAAACAAACCAACCCACAATCTCTTAATAATTTAAATAACTATTTCAAAAGAATTGAATATACAAAAATTTTATGTGTTACCTACATTACTATTCAACAAAAACCAGTCATACAGTAAACTTAAAATGAATTAACCTCAAATATCCCAAATCATTACAATTACTTAAAAAAATTGAAGATATTTTGATGTATGGGTTGGCATATTTTAGCAAAACTAAACCCTATGATATGTTAATATTATTCATAGGAAGCATCTGCGAAAAGTTACCGACTGGCTTGGAGAAAGAAGAAAAAGGATTCTAAAAACATTTGGGTATATAACAGAACTAAAATATACGCTTCGGCAATAATCGTAAAGATTTTAAAAAACGAACGCTAACTTTTTAAATAACGCATCGACCGGTTGACAATTCAAAAGTGCCTGTCAATATTTTAATTGAAAATAAATGTTTTAACTATGACTTTTATGAAAGTAATCGTTTGTTAAAAACTTTGTCTTTGAAGTACTCTCAAACGTTCTTATTTGAAAACACGAGAATTTCCGAAGTGTATATTTGTTCTGGTTTAGTATGTGTACATTTCGACTTTAATTTACAATATGTATTATGATTTATTTATCTATAATAATTTTTATACCGACCGTAACTTTATTTATTATCCTTATTTTTTTTTGTGTTACTTTAAGCATTTTTTCTATATATTATAAAGCCCTTAAAAGCATCAAAGTACAAATTGAATACCTAAGTAGCAGTGACTACACTTCGCTTTCTGGATTTTATCAATAAAACTAATCTTAAACATTTTATAACCAATAACCTAAACATGAGACCAAAACATTTTTATTCATATTTTATTTTAATTTTAACATTCAAAATTTTGTCGCAATCTCATGTCAGCGACAATCAATGTTAAAAGACGGTAAATAAGAGTTTTGACAGACAGAGATTAGATTGCGTTCGTTACTGATTGCCCCTCGTGATATTAAAAATTAGATAACACGATATCTAATTTTAGATCTAAGCCCGAGTTGTAAACTTAGAAAAAAAAACTAAATTTAAAGTACAAACGCACCAATAAGAAATGTATACCGAAAACAGTGGAATATCGTATAAAGAAAAACTCGTACCTACCTTGACCCTTAGGTACTGGTGCGTAGTACTTCTGTCTGGGTACGTTTTATGACTGTAACATTATAGTCTAAGGTCCTCAGAGTCGCCAGAAGTACGTCATTTTAGCGTCGCTGACAATGTATGTCGAAAAGTTACTTAATTGAAAACTCGAATACAGCATATCTTTTTCACTACATATTCCTCTATACTCTAAATTTCAGCTATTCTAGAAAAGACTAGCGACTCAGGGATTCCAAACCATAACTATTCATAGACTTACAAACTTGCTACAGTTATCACCTACCTACCTTAGTAACGTCGGCAAAAACAATATTACTGAACAGAAATGTGTCAAATTCTCCTGTTTTATTAGTATTAGCCCGCATAGGACGTAGACCGCAATGCGGAGCAATATGTCCGACCTTGACACTAAGAAAATAAGAATCCACTTCAAATACGGTATCAACAATTTTATTTGTCTTCCAAGATATAGGTCTAGGTCTGTGTATCTGGTACGGCTGTACCGTACCGTAGTGAACAAGGGGTCTAAAACGACTAATCATATAGCCACTAACGCATCATCATCTGCCTAGCCTTTTTTCAATTATGTTGGGGCCAGCTTACAGTCTAACCGGATGCAGCTGAGTACCAGTACTTTACATGGAGCGACTGCCTATCTGACCTCCACAAACAAGTAACTGGGTAATCCGATACTCCTTGGTGAGACTGGTTGTCAAATTTAATTTAAGAAGATGTCAGTGATGTCTAGGATAAACTTAGAAAGTTTCGATTTTGAAGCCCGGATCCGAACCCACAACCTCAGGCTTGAGAGGCAGGCGCCTCAACCACAAAGTCATCACAAAATATCCGCTAACGCATAGATACTCGTGCCGATTCCCTTGTTTACAAACTAGACTCATCTCTTACTAACATACAGCGAAAGGAAAGGACGGTGACATTCCGTGACATTAAAGAAGTTTGCAATGTCAAATTAGATTTGCCTTGAACTTTTCCGTATTTTTAATCCATACGTTTTAAGATGTCAACTATAATTGTATTTATGTGTCAGATTGACAAAATTTGACAGCTCTTATTTACATTAGTCCCTTTCTTATTTTATTGGACAGAAAAAGATAGAAATAGGTGCCGATTCCCTTGGTCACAAACTAAACTAAAATTAGACTATTTCCATCTTATTCTGTCCGATAAAATAAGAAAGAGACTAATGTAAATAAGAGCTGTCAAATTTAGTCCATCTGACACATCCATACAGTTATAGTTGACATCTTAAAACGTGTGGATTAAAAATACGGAGAAGTTGAAGGCAAAACTAATTTGACATCTCTAACTTAGTTCTTTAATGTCACGTAATGTCACCGTCCTTTCCTTTCGCTGTATGTTAGTAAGTGATGTCAATTCTCTAAATTTAGTCTAGTTTGTGAACAAGGGAATCGGCACCATAGTCTAATTTTAGTTTAGTTTGTGACCAAGAGAATCGGCACCACTGTCAATCAAACTAAGTACGAGCCACAAAAAAAAGATTATAGTTCCGCACAATGTAACGCACGCCAAACATTGAGCTTACAAGTGTAAGCAACAGGACAGTAGGTATTTAAAGTTTAGTTATACCATTTCAAACTACAGAACATCACACCTTCAGTCCCCGAAGGGTTGGTTGAAGTGTACCCTTAAGTACACCGGTACACCCACATTTCGCCAGTTATGTTTTTAGTCCCATGTAATAAGGTGGCGAGCCTATTGCCACATCGAGGCTGCTACTGAGAAATTCCTGATGGGAAAACCCAATAACACTTTGCCCGACCTGGGAATCGTAGCAAAGCCCGTCCTTATGTCCAGCAGTCGCGCTTTGCTACCATTAGACCAACGAGGTAGTCCATTTTAAAACGTTAAAAATGTTGGAGTTTGGATATCCCCGTATCCAGAAGGGTTCTAGGTACAGTCCAGAAGAAGAAGTAATGATTCAAAAAACTTGTGGGATTCGGTTTCGTTTTGTGTATTTTTACAGCCGTTTTTCTCGCCTTTGGAAACATATAAAATGTCTGTTTAGTTGCAATGAGCCACAATATTAAAAACTTAAGTATTTAATAAAAAAAAAACTGCATAAAGGCTGCTTCATTGGTCTAGTTATCGCAAAGCGCGACTGCTGAGCATGAGGTCTTGGGTTCCATTCCCAAGTCGGCCAAAGTATTATTGGGTTTTTCCTTTCTTTAATAGCAGCTTCGGAGTCTGGATTTATGTCCGGTTGATGGTAATAGGCTCGCCCCCTTTTACATGGGACTTAACTGTTGAAATGTAAGTAATATTGGGTACACCTCTGACTGACTCTTCGGGGCGTATTATAGGCGTGATGTTAAGTTATGTTAAAAAAAAAAAGAATTTACTGAAGGTTTTCAGTGCCTCAAAAGAAAGAGTCAACTTAAATGTGGATGGTAGCAAATTGATTATAAATTTTGTAGGGTTTTTTTTTTTGTTCTCTTTAGATATTTAAAGAAAACTGAAGGAATTCTCTAATTAAGCCTCTTTACATAGGTTAATATAAAACATGAAAGCAGGCTGAAGCCATGAAATATTTTCTCCCAGTAATTTTACAGGTATAAAATGAAATTCAATGGACGAGAGTTCTGAAGTGAGCTCTCTTTATTACTCATCGGAACTCTTCATTGAAGAGATATTTTTAATTAGGATTTATTTTTATTGAAGAGTTTCAATTTCAATACCGTTTCTTTGACTCAATTCATAGAATGCAATGTATACCATACTAAAGCCCCGTGTTCATGGTAAACATTTGTTTAGCAACAGTTGATGAACGTTGGAAACTTTGTTTTTAGGCGCTTTGCACACAGAGCAACTGGCTACTAGCTGTTTACATACATTTCAATTGTACTGCGCACACAGAGCAACTCGAGTTGCGGCAATCGTCAACAGTTTTCAGTTGCTGCAATCGATGACTAAGTTTGTTGCTAGTTGCCGCACCCAGCAACTTTTAAATATTGTACCGGTTTTTAAAGTTGCCGGTTTCCTTAACCGTAAATCGCAACGCTTCGAGAGATTTCACACCCGACAACGGCATACGGCAACTCGGCTATGAAAGATGCTTACAAATTGCCAAAAAGTTGCGACACCCGACAACGTTATAGCAACTCAACTTTTACAGGAAACTTTTAAAGAGTTGCCAGTTGCTTCAACTTAAGTTGCTCCGTGTGCAAAGCGCCTATCTTTGTCCACACACGCCAACATTTGTTGATAAACTGATGTTTTCGCTCGCCGGGCGTGTACTCTGTAACATGGCGTGATCAAATCACACAAGTGTTTCCCGCATTATGTTGACAGCAACTCGGCAACATGTCTATGCAACAATGTTGCTAAACAAATGTTTACAATGAATACGAGGCTTTAGGTTCAGTATAAACAAAAGAGCATTAGGTTCTAGTTTTCGTTTATTAACTGCTAATGAACTTCAATCTCTCACAAATAGAGCTGAAAATTGAGTGCAAGATATAATTTCCGTGGAATTTACTAACTTGCTCGCAATCATACAATTTTGAACTCCATGTGCCTTGTTTTTAAGTTAATTTTCAAGTAATGTGGGACAGAAAATCTTTGGCCTATAAAGTTTTTTTTTAAATCAAAATTATTAAAGCTTTGAAAAAATGGTATGGTTTTTAATGGTTTGGTATTTTAAAATTACATTTTATGTAAAGCATACACAAATAGTAAAATGTTTATTATTTTTCTAATATCATGGAACACGATCGGAAAAATTATTTTATAATATAAAATTTCATGCAATGAAATCTCTCATTCGATTTCAAACAAACACAATGGAATGCTTTTTTTAACGAATGTGAAATAATATGAACCTTTCTTTCTAGTCTTTACAAATAAGCCTTCATGTTTATTCTGAAAGTAACGGAATAAAATATCATTTCAGGATGCACAAAGAATAACAAAACGAAAACTAAAACCAATTATTTTGAATTGACTTAACCTTCTTTTTTAAAGATGTCAGCTATGTTATGTTTTATTTATCTAATAATACGAGTATAATAATAGTAGTTTAATGATATTTTACGGTACTAATTTAAAACTTGTTATTTAACATGAACAGCAAAGTTTACATAAAATTTATAATGCGTAGCGTTTGCTACGACATCGTAGCAGACGTAGCAACAAAGCGAGCTACGCCGTAGCTTGCTCCTTAAAAATTGATAAGTCTGTTTACGCGACAATGGTTGTCGATCTGCTTAGAACTTGATAGTTTTTACACTAGTTACTCGTGCACGTTTAAATCGGATTGTTTCGAAACATTTGCAACACTGTACTTAATACTGAATTAATTCGGTTTTACGTTTGCTACAAAGAAGACTTGTGTTATTTACCTTTGCAGTCAGAAACGTCATTGTCAGACAATAGACAGCTTTACATCCCATTGTTTCAAAGGCCCTGGTAAACATTTCACTGCTACGTTCTTTTGTGTCAGGGATATTCGAACTAATTCGCAGACCGACAGCGTTCCTCAGTCGACGTACTATTTTTATTGTTTGTTGAATCCTTTGACATGATTTAAGTAAGATACTGGTGAGTGTGACACAGGCGGTCCCTGGCACAGACGTAGTTTTGTTGGTCTCACTGTGTGTTGAATATTCCTCGAAAATGGACGAGAAAGGGGTTTTGGAAGCCTATTTTGAGTGACTTTATTACGTCCTCTGTGGACGAGCTTACTTCGTTTCAAAACACATTCTAGTAGAGTAATTACGTTACACACTTGCTATGTCAAACTGAAGGATTTTCACGGATATAAAAAATTCTTTGAAACGTTTGAAAAGTTGGTCTCCTCGCCAACGTAATTAATGCTATGAATGAAATGTCATAGGGTACAAATTCGAACTCAAAAGCTTCATTCTCAATCAACTCTCACAGTGTACAGGGTTTAGTAATTATACCATACTTTCTGAATACACGGACATGTAACTTTTTCGAAAATCATGTAGCACTATAAAAATAACAAGTTCTACTTGATATTACTTTCGAAAGCATGCTTTTGTATTGCATTGTCATTGTACATATTACAGTCAAAATTTCAGCTCAATCAATTACCGCGAAGTGAGTCTTTAATTTGTAAGATTTGATTAAGTTCCTATGGCCACTTTTCGGTTCCATTATCAGAACAGTTTTGCTACATCACTACATTGCATTGTCATGTAAATTGCACATTCACGCTAAACAGGTCAATGTCAGGTCAAAACTTGTAACATTTGAGTAGCCACAGACACCAGGCAAAATGAGGCATTATAGACCCCTCCGACACCCAGTGCGATTGCGGAGCTCCAGTTTAGACTATGTCCCATATTGCCCGCTAGCCTGCACTCTTGACGACCTGTGCAACGCCTCTGACGCGGCAGCAAACTGGGCCTAAATAGTTTTAATTTACATAACATAACATCACGCCTGTAATCCCCGAAGGGTTAGGCAGAGGTGTACCCATTAGTACACCCACATTTCGCCAGTTATGTTTTTAGTCCCATGTAATAGGGGCGAGCCTATTGCCATCAACCGGGCACAAATCCAGACTCCGAGGCTGCTACTGAGAAATTCCTGATAGAAAAACCCAATAACACTTTGCCCGACCTGGGAATCGAACCTAAGACCTCATGCACAGCAGTCGCGCTTGCGACCACTAATGCGAGTTTTAATTTATTGAAAATAAATCATCGAATTCGATGAGTTTCTCAATACTTATATCTCAATATGTTTAGCATTTTATTCCAAGACGGTTAAATGTCTGACACGAACAGCATCTGTGCCCACTAAACAAATGGCAACTGGTGCTCAAAATGCGGTTTTTGACCCCTCGATGTGAGAATTTGGCTTCATGCGGAAAACGTAGTAAGAACACCTTTATATGGAGCGAAGCGTGCGTCAATGCCAGCTGGGTGTGTGCCCACTCGTCTGGCACATTTGCGCGATGGCAATGCCAATACTTGTGGCCAAGTATCGCCATATGGCTTCCTATCTTTTCAAACTACTTTAAGAGCGTTTACGCCTTACAGCATTTTATACAAACTTTCAAGTCCATAAAATATTTAAAATCAATGAACACTACAACTACTCCTACACATAAGCGGGATACATAATAATATGTCTAAAAGTCATAAGAGAAAATTTTTGAAATGTCGGAATATGATAATTGGAAATCGGAGTTTCCATGGAAAACTTAAAATCGGTCAAATTCTGCGACCGCGGTAACCGAAATTGCGAGTACATAGCTGAGGGCAAAAATTAGTTTCTAATAATCCCATTGTCCGTTCTCGTTCCAGGAATGTAAGCAAGAGAGGAGAAAAGAAAACATTAGGAAGTTTTTCAAAAGCTGCAATAGCAAGAAACCTGTTTCCTACTTCCTAGACATTATTCTCAGAAAGCTTTTAAAACCACTTTTTCTTAATACGAAGGCAACAGAACAATAGTTGGTCATAATAAATTCAACTGTTTTTAAGAACAAAGTGTGCAAGTGCTTCGTTTTGATTTTTTATTATGAAGCAGCGATGAAATTTTTACTTATAAATAAAACGCATAGTTTTCATCTTTGTTATATCACGACACAAAAACATTTTTGAAAAAAACACTAAGAAATGCTATCTTCTTTCTTCTCCGTATTTTTCATATGAGCAGTAAGGTCTTACGACCCTACACACTCTAGTGTCAGAGTTTCTTAACAGCCTTAAGGGCCCCTGACATGGTTTAAGTGGAACAGTATGTCCAGGTTTCCTCACGAAGTTTTCCTTCACGCAAGTCAGTGATGTCAAAGATAAACTTTAGAAAGTACATTGGTACGTTAATACTATGACACAAAAATATATTTAATTAAAGTAAAATTGTGGATAAAATTAGTGTTAGAACCTCAAAATTCATACTGTGCTTAAAAAAAGTTTTTAAGTTTTGCATAAAATCTTCCGTAAGGAAGAATTTTTAATTTTCTTTCGGAAAAGGAGTAAAAATGTATTTTAATTAAATTTTGAGAAGCCTCATTTTGATTATAAAAGTTCATATACCATAGATATAAATAAATATATTCTAAAACATATTAACTGCCCAAAAAACACATTAGTTTCTGCTTTCCTAGAGCTGCAGTTACATTGGATATAATGCGTTAAAAAATTGTTTTTCTATAATACACAATAATCGACTTAGCGAAGTTGATATCAAAAACCCGAAATGAAGTATTTGCACTCATCATTTTGAACAACTGCTGTGAAAATGCGTTCCTTGCGAAGCATGTGTGGTGTAACTTTGAACGACGGAGTGAGGAATGAGGTTACACGAAACTATTGCGGATTAAAAGAGGATGTAGTAACATAGATAAGAGTATGCTTAGATGGTTCGGTCATGTTGAGAGGATGAGTGATACGCGATTACCAAAAGGAATTTGTATGTAAAATGTGAGTGGCAACGCAGGGAGGAAGCCCTACACTGACCTTATTGGTGAGGTTCTTCGGAAAGGTCAGGTGCGTAGTACTCGTAACCGGCGTGCTTGAATGACATGGTGTATGAACGTGGACGCAGCTGAAGGAGTATGTAATGATCGTAGTTGGTGGCGTCCTGAGGTTTCTGCCTACCCTCATGGGAAAGACGCGTGAGTTTACGTCTGCATTATGAACAACTTTTAATAAGGGACATGAAATGTAAGTAACATCACAAAATCCCATTTTATAAAATAATTGTTAGAATTGTTTAATGGTGCTTAAATTTTAGTCTATTCTTCATTGAAATGTTAGAAGATTAATGTAACACAATTGAAAATTGAAATAGATTGAAGTAATTAATTTAATTATCGAGAAAACGTGGCTTAGCTTGTTTTGTCAGAATTAAGGTTAATTAGGAAATCACTAATTTATCAATTTTGTATTCCAAATTCGCTCACGTGAAAACTGAGGTCACACAACGTTGTTACTTAGTCTTTATGATACAAAACTATGTTCAGCTGTCAGTTGAAATGGCCCTTGTTTCAAATATGAAACTTTGTATGTATTTTCCTTGTGGCAAGGACGTTTTCCACGTTACAACTAAGTAGGCCACTGCAAAATTACGCAGAGTTTATATAGCCCTGCATCATGTAACACTAGAAGCTGATATAGCGCCTAGTTGAGTCCCGCGGGTGCTGTAGGCGCCACAAGTAGCCATCCGATGCGGTCAACGGCCGAGATACTAAACGCACTCCCTAGTGCCCCTAGTGCCTAGAATAAACTTTATGCTACAATTTTTATTTAGAACTAAATGACCTGCCTGCGTCAATACGAGAAAACTGGTTTAAAACAAAATAAATAAAATCATCAATTTAATTAGGTACTCAATTTCCACGTAATGACACTACGTTGCTAAAAAATTACCCTACACTGGGAATTTCTCCTATATCTCTTGCGTTTACAAAGATAAAAACTCACATACACAAACAAACAGACCCAGAACAACTACCAATAGACCATTAAAGTCTTGGTTCCTTTTGGGAACCGGACACACAGAGCAGCTACCAATCACTCGGCCACTGCGCCAACCATATCGTCAATCACCCGTTACTCGAAGACCAAAAGCAAGTCGTCAGTCACTGCACCAATTACTCGACATCCGAAACTAGTAATGAACCTCAGTCATAATCTTGATTCCAGTCTTTGTCCACTTGGCCGAGCCACCTACAAATCGAAATAATCAAAGACTGTAAATCATAATTGAGAGTTGAGATACATTATTAATAGTAATTAGGTAACCATACAGGGTCATTGAAAATTTACCCGAAACCTGAAAAGGGGTCTTTGTGCTCATCATTATAAACAACTTTTACTATAGAACCAAACCCGAAATCGTGAAAAAAAAACCAGCTGTTCCCTACAAAAATGCTACACAACACGATCGTAATGCATGAAACAGCAGTTTTTTTTATCATGTTTTTTAAATTATCAATTACACTGTATAAGACCTAGCTGGCCTAGAAAACCGATAGTCTGACAACCAGTCTTACCAAGGGGTATCGTATTACCCAGTTACTGGATTGTGGAGGTCTGATAGGTAGTCGCTCCGTGTAAAATATTAGTATTCGGTTAGGCTAGAAGCAGACCCCAACATAGTTGGGAAAAGGCTAGGCAGATAATGAGGGAACTAAAGCCTAGTTAATAATTTTCTTTAACTTTGAACCGTGTGCTTATGTGCAGATTTTTTTAATGAAAATATTCGTTTTGTTGTTTCACGAGTATTTATTTTAAAGGCTACGTACGAGTATATGCATACATATCATATCAATGGATAGGTAAGGTACCCGTGCTTGTGGCATATAATATAAAAAGTCTTATTTCCAGTTCGAAGATAGACTTGATTCTAATATTATTAGGTCATCGCGTTCGTGATAGCGACTCGTTTTATATTATATTGTTTTATTAAATTATGAAGATTAGACACTCCGAAATACTAATTCAATTATACATTTTTTTTTGTACCTTTAATTTTATTATAATTTGTATTTATATAATTTTAACAATTTTGTTAATTGATTTCTTTTGTTTATTTTTTAATTATAGGTACCTGCCTGATAGTACTATACCCACTGTGTTGACTATAAATTTTAATGTTTCTTGTATGTTTCTCGTTCACATTAGGTATGTTAGCCATGGTTCCTGATAACGAATATGCATCAAATAGGTAAGTGTCCACTTATTTTTTTGACATAACTATATGATAGGTACCTTAACTTTCTTCTGTATTCTCTTAAAAAATAATATTTTTTACTCTTTTTAATACATTCTTGATGTGAAACATCAATTGGCGCATTTTGACAGTAATTTCGACCAGTTTGCCGTGACGGCAAACGGCATGACGTCACGTCACCGTTCTCATCTCCCTTGTGTGTGTACGCGCGCATACTATACACACAGTTGCTTCTCTGTATGAGATGCTTTATTTTTTAATTGGTTATCAATAATTCGAAATTTAAATATAGACTGAGATGTTTCACATTTGCCTAGCGTTTTTTTTTGTAGGTTTATTTGCTCGCGATAAATCAGTATTTCATTCAACCAATGGAGCGCTTCGTCTTACGATTATAACAGACTTGGTAGGTACTTGATACTACCAATCAATTAACATACTTTTTATAATCTGTCAAAAACGCGATTCTCCTATAGGTTTACGTCCATTATATTATGACGTCACTTATTAGCCTACTCAATTGACTATTTATTGATTTCAAAATAACTTAAAATCTAATTTTACAATTGAAAACGAATCGAGTTTGCAGGGTGAAAATAAAGTGGTTTCTTTAGAGAGGTTCTTTCTTGGAATTTTGGTTTAAAACTCCCTAATTCATACGTACCTAGAAAGAACTTAGCAAATCTTATACCCAGTTGCATGAAGTTATCTTTAAAATAAATACTGCTTTACTTTTTGGCACATCCCTAACTGTCCATTAAATTAAAACACAATGTCACCCCTGTAATCCCCGAAGGGTAAGGCAGAGATGTAGAGATGTGACTGCCTCGTTGGTCTAGTGGTCGCAAAGAGCGACTGCTGAGCTTGAGATCTTGGGTTCGATTCCCAGGTCGGGCAAAGTGTTATTGGATTTCTCAATCAGGAATTTTTCAGTAACAGCCTCGAAGTCTGAATTTGTGACCGGTTGATGGCAATAGGCTCACCCCCTATTACATGGGACTTAAACATAACTGGAGAAATGTGGGTGTACGTAAGTCGCATAAAACGGTTGAAGGTATATTTAAAGTTTCCTTTAACTAAATATCCTTTAAATATGACAAAAAATAATGTTAAAATACTGACTATTTAATGGTCTATTAAAACTAATGATTCAATGATGTTTTATGCAACGTACAATAGTTTTATTAGTTTCCAATTATTATAAACATAAATAGGTATTAACAGATCCGCATAATTATAATGAGAACCTACACAAATAAAGGCTTGACGTCCATAGAGAGAAAAACTAGTTAAAAATAGTTTCTGCAACTGGGCAGTATCTAAATAAAAATCATTACTTTAAGGCACAAAAATACAATTCTTACTCAATTAATTTAAACTTTATGCAACAAAAGTACAAAGGCGGACTTAATGCCTAAGGCATTCTCTAACAGTCGACCAAAGGTGGTGAAGAGATAACATGGGAGGTGCATGTAATTGGGCATCGTGTTATAAAAAAGCTGATGACCAAGTATCGCCAGCGGAACTTTATTTAGAGAACAGTCCACTCAAGCATCTCTATCGGAACAATCAACAATATACGAACGACACTGCAGAGGATTTCAAAATTTCAATCTCACCTGTCAGTAACAGGTTATAATCCAATTTTTCCATAAAATCCGCTTCTGTGACTATTGACGATGCGACTGACGGCCGCATGAGAAATGCCAGAGACACATTGAATTTAGTATATATATTTTTCAGTAACACATTTTTCATGGTTTCGAACCTATTACTAAACCTTTGCTGTCCGTTCGTCTGTCTGTCAGAGGAGCTAAAATTTTCATACAGTAGGTATGTACCTAGACTCCGAGGCTGCTACTGAGAAATTCCTGATGGAAAAACCCAATAACACTTTGCCCGACCTGGGAATCGAACCCAAGACCTCATGCACAGCAGTCGAGCTTGCGACCACTAGACCAACGAGGCAGTCTGGATTTGTGCCCGGTTGATGGCAAAGGCTCGCCCCCTATTACATGGGACTAAAAAAAACATAACTGGCGAAATGTGGGTGTACTATTGGGTACACTTCTGCCTAACCTTTCGGGGATTACAGGCGTGATGTTATGTTATGTTATGTATGTACCTATTTCTACTGACGCCGTATAAAAACAAATGTATCAATTAAAGCCCATACAAGAAACGTCTTTTTTTTGTATGTCGTGTTAAATAATCTGCGGTGGCACGGAATGCTTCGTGTGCAAGTCCGACATGCACTTGGCTATATTTTATTAGTGACATTCTCGTTCAAGTGGAATGTAGCTGCGGTATTTCCTTATTTGTAGGTAATTTTGAAAACAGTTTCAGCAATATTTTTTGTTAAATAAAATCACATAAATGTCACGCCTGTAATACCCGAAGGGTTAGGCAGAGGTGTATCCATTAGTATACCCACATTTCGCCAGTTATGTTTTTTAAATCCAGACTCCGAGGCTGCTACTCAGAAATTCCTGATGGAAAAACCCAATAACACTTTGCCTGACCTGCGAATCGAACCCAAGACCTCACGCTCTGCAGTCGCACTTAGCGACCACTAGACCAACGAGGCAGAAAACAAAAAAAAAACATTGCTACATATTTACTTCAATTTTCTTATCTCCGATAGCTTATACATGTCTGACTTATCTTATACATATACACATAAACATAACATTCACACCACTATAAGTCATCCAAATTTGCTTGATCCGAGAGTTAAACACGTTAAACGTAGACCGATCAACCGATCGCTCATCCTCCGCGCCATCCTCGCCGTACAAATTCTGACCCACTTACTTATTATTTGTATAATATGTCGCAATTGCTATAAAGCATATTGTTTATACATTTATAAGTCGTAATGCCTAAAAAAAAAATTACACCTACATACCTATTTAAAATTCTGTCGTATAATAATAACAGGTTCACGTTTAATTGTTAGGCCATGATCGTGAATGAATGGGCCTGCGAACAAAATATAGTACACATTCTGTGTACTTATTTTAATAATCTTTTAGGTTACTACTCTCCATTCATTAGAAGAAAAAAAAGAACCTTATTACAATGCTTTCGTAATTAATAATAATAACTTAAGACAGCCAACACATTGCCATCTGATCCCAAACTAGGCAGAGCCTGTACTATGGTAACCATACAACTGATAAATATACTTATATATTTTTAAATACATACATATTGTATATAAATTACACCCAGACACAGAACAAATCATCGTGCTCAACATACAAAGAATTGTCCTGGGTGGGAATTGAACCCACGACCTCCGTCCTAGCAGTCAAGTCACTAACTACTAGACCAACAGGCCAGCCTCAATTCCAGCATTTAGGCGCTACCCCGACCAAACCTTTATAGTGCGTTTTCCGTCGATATTCAGAAGCTATTATCTCATTTATTACGGTAAATAAACGACTTCCAAAAGCACATTTATTATGTTCGATATCTTATCATCTTATTTCATATTCTATTCTCTTTTAATGTGCCATAAATAAATTTAAACCTCTTTGCAAAAAAATGACAAAAATTATTAATTAAATGGTTCCTTTGCTTAACGCAAGTTGCCATTAATTTGAGGATTGCACTAAGCATCGTGATCGTTAAAAAATCTAAATAATACACGATGTATTTCATTTCTCAAGGTCGCTTTTTTATTAAATTACATAAAAATGCTTGAATTATCTCTCAAGGTTATTCGGTCAGGGAAGCGGCTTAATAAGCTCCGCTATTTCACAGTAACAACAAAAGTAATGTATATTATAGTAGAGACATTTACAAAATTATGTACTGTTAAGACTTTTAGCCGTAAAAAAATAAATATAAGGTACCGTTAGCACCCTTAGGGTACGTAATCCTATAAAGGACATCACCAAAATGCAAAATGCAGTCATTTCAACAATATAACACAATATGATACTGGAAATATAAAAAAACGTAAGGGACATTTACTCTTAAATCGCATTTTCGACCATATGTACGGGACATTTGGTCGAAAATGAGATTTTCCACCAAATGTCCCTTACGTTATTTCATATTTCCGGTAAAATAAACTGTCGCTATTAATAATAATTCTCGCGACCAAATTTCGGTCACAGCAACCAATCTCAATGGAGACTTGCAAAGTATACACTCGGTATTATAGTGCACAAGTGTGTGCTCAAACTCAGATGCACTCCCTCTTGCCTCACTCTCATAGTCCGATGGGACGGCATCCGACACGATTCGGAAGAGAGCAGGCGCAGGACTAACGAATTTATGTGCTTTCCGAGACACGGGGGTGTCACACCACCAACTCCCAAACTCAGGGCTGCCACTGAGAAATTCATAAATTACTGAAACACCTGATAAAACTATTTATCCGGCCTGGGAAACGCACTTAGGATCCCACCCTAAGCAGACACATGCCACCTCAAAACTCTTTTTCCTTCTTTCATTGTCGTGTGGGCAGTAAGGTCATACGAAACCCTAGTGTCGGAGTTTCTAAACCACCTCAAGGGCCTCTGACATGGTTTGAGTGGAACAGTAAGTCCAGGTTTCCTGATTTCCTTCACCGATGCCAGTGACGTCCAAGATAAACTTTAGAAAGTACATACAGAATTGAAAAAGTCACATTGGCCCGGATTTGAACCCACAACCTCATGCATGAGAGGCGGGTGCCTTAACCACTGGGTCATCACGACTCACTCTAATACACACACGAGACTCTCAAGGTGCTCCCTCACCGGGAGCATTCACGTGTATTGTAACATTATAGATTCAACTTCGAGCATTACATTACAATGATACCTCCCTGACTAACGAGCATTTGTGTGTAATGTAACATATAGATTCAAGTTTGAGCATTACATTGGAAGTGGAGCGCATTGATGTTACAAGTTGTATCAAGATATTACACATTGTATCATTACAAGGTGCGCATTGTAATGCTCGGTTCTCCTCCTTCACTGATGTAATGCTCAAATCTGTAACGTACACGCGAATGCTCCCGGTGAGTTAGCACCTTAATGTTACAGGTACTTTCAAATCATCATTCTTTTTTTCTAACTCCCTTTTGTTAAGTAAAATATTACGATAAACACTTGTGCAATGATACGTCATCGCATCTGAAGATCTAAATTGCAATTCGGTTTCCTTCAAACCATGGGGTTTTATTCCAAAATTGAAAACGACGCCAATTAATCTTGATACTATCTTCCCCCATTACAATGAGACAATGGGACCGTTATAGGAACCGAAAAGCCCCAAGATTAAAGGAAAGGCGGGCTGATGTAGTTTGAACATTTGTTAGTACAAAACACGCAAAAATTACAGGATTATTTTTCCATTTGCATTTGCCCGAATTCGTTACCGAAAATTTGGGTATTCGCTAGCGCAGATGAAGTCGCGGATTAAAACGTAATCTATATTCTTATCTAAATCCTATCTAGACTTGACTGCCTCGTTGGCTCGTGATCGCAAAGCATGACTGCTGAACATGAGGTTTTTGGTTCGATTCCCAGGTCGGGCAAAAAGTTATTGGGTTTTTCCTTTTCTCTTTTTAAGTAAGGATCGTAGCAGGTGGCGTTCTGTAGATTCTGCCTACCCCCACGGGAAAAAGGCGTGTGTGTTTATGTATGTATGTGTATTTCTCAGTAGCAGTCTGGGAGTCTGGATTTGTACCCGGTTGATGGCAATAGGCTCGCCCTCTACTACTTGAAACTTAAACATAAACTGGTGAAATGTAGGTGTTCTAATGGGTATACCTCTGTCTTACCCTTCGAGGATTACAGGCGTGATGTTATGTTTATGTTATCTAAATCCTAGGCTTTCTCTTTATCCTCTCTTAATTCCTTTACGGAACAAGATATTTGCATGGTCTACAGGTAGTTGCTGCGAGTCTGTTTTATTTCTTTTGTTTGTAAACGTCCCCACGATACAGAATTACATATGCAAGAATTCTTAGAGTAGGGCAACGCTTTATTTAAAAAAAGAAACCGCGCACCAATGCTTTCTCACAAACTTACCTATGTAAATAGTTCGATTCCCGAATCGAGTCTCGAAGATTATTTTGTGATGTATGATTTTCCTTTACTTGTGCTACATGGCATTGCTTCTTGCCAAGTTTTGTTTGATCAACGGCAAAACACGTTTAGGTATTGATTCCCATGCAAGCGTCAAAATATTCGCCATAAATTGAGCATAAACTTTAGATTGAAGATAGAATCTTTAGATTACGTTGACCTAGAAGTTTGACTTTTTCACTGCTCCAATGGGTAGCAGACCTAAGTTCTTTGATGTTAATTTTAACTTGTTACCTCCACGCGTTCCTGAGAAAAAGGGTCTTAACAGACGGACAAACGGACTACATATTAATCCTAAAGGGGTTCCGTTTTTGCCGACTAAGATACAGAACCCAAAAAATAAAAAGTTTTTATAACCTTTGTAGTGAGTACAGGCGTGATATTATGTTGTGTGATAGCGTAAACAATGCTTAGATATGCTATAGCATCAATCGCGGTTAATCTGCTGTTATTAATTGAAGAGTTCCCCTGATTTATACAAGATCCCATCATCAGATATTGAAATGGTGACAATGGGACCACACGGGAAGCACCAGCTTTCAAATAAAAAAAGAATCATGAAAATTGGTTCACCCAGTCCGCAAGTTATGAGGGACATAAAAAACATTAAAGAAAAATACAGTCGAATTGATAACCTCCTCCTTTTTTTGAAGTCGGTTAAAAACAAAAAGAATAGAATAACTCAATTATCGAGAAGACACAATTAACCTTTCATTCATATTTCAAATCAATGAAAATCTTTTAAAGCCTTCAATCATAACTTCGATTAAAATTGTTTTCAAGAACAAAATTTGATCGAAAGTTGGTGCTCTAATGAACTAGTTTTGGACTTAAACGGAGCTATTGTTGTACACGAGGGTGGGTTTGATTCGTGACTCTAAATCGGGCGAGTAAAGTCCAATTTAATATGCACTTAAAATGTGAATTCCAAAGACAGCTATATTTAACTAACAAAAAATTTAATAAACTTAAAAATATCCTTTAATTTGAAATATTATCTAAAATGATTTATTATGATTTCCTTTTTCTTGCCCCCGAAATATAAGCGCTGCCTAGTTTGGGGGCAGCTGTATAGAGACATTTTATAAATATATTAAGTTATGTAACTTTATTAGTTGCATACTATACCTTGTAATAAGTACATAGTCTTTTTCAATGTTATTTTAATAATAATACAACACACACATCCACAACTATCACACAACGCCGTCTAGCCCCAAGCTAAGTAGAGCTTGTTTTATAAATACTAGACAACTGATAAACATACTTATATATTTCTAAATACATACATATTATAGATAAATTACACCCAGACACAGAACAAATTATCGTGCTCATCACGCAAACATTTGTCCAGGGTGGGAATCGAACCCACGACCTCCGGCATAGCAGTCAGGGCCACTAACCACTTTACTAACAAGCCAGTCAAACTGGGCCAGGGTATTTTGTTTGATCTATAATTTATTTTTATTTTTTATTTTACATAAGATAAATGTTTATAACATTTTAAAATCTAAATATATAAAAGCGAAAGGTCACTCACTCACTCATCACGAAATATCGAAAACCACTTGATTTGTTTGACTTGATGGATTTGTGCAGAGAGGTAGTTTATAGTTAGTAGACGCCGCTAAGAAAGGATTTTCCAAAATTCAGCCCCTAAGGGGTTAAAGTTTGTACGGAGAAATCAATGCTGACGCGGACGAAGTAGCGGGCAGAAGCTAGTGTTTCAGATAAGCTTAAAGCTTTGGTATTAAAAAAATTTTTAGCCCATCGATATTGGGGACAGGTCAGGGCTCTAGAGAGAAAAGTCTCAAAACAATATGAGTCGTCTCCAAAAGTAAAGCTTTCAGATTCAAGCTCTTGATCCACCTGCCATACGAGAGCCTCCTTGGTAGTTGACTGAGGCTCTTATTATTAAAGCCAGCACAGATAATTACTAATTTATTATCAGTTGCCAAAATGAAATACCTTTGACTAGTAACTCAAAATAGCGGCGTTCTTTTGTTATTTGAGAGTCTGTATATACACACTATAAATAGGCTTAAGTATATTATTGAAATCAAGTTTATGTGCTTAAAAATATACATAACACCCATTGATACCTACCTTAACACAGATATTACCGTGCTCGTCATATTTCGCGCTCTTATCCGTTTGCTCCACCTTTTCTTGTTTTGATAAACCCTTCCACACTATTCCTAACCACAACTCCTGTAAGCTAGTATCAACGGTGTCGATCACCAGGTAAGCGGAATGTGGTTCGACAAGTCCCGGAAAAACGATTCCGCTAACTTCGATCCCGCAACGTAGAAAAGAACAAGTGTACTCATTAGTACACTCACATTTCACCAGTTATGTTGAGGTCCCATGTAAAAGGAGGCGAGCCTATTACCATCAACCGGACACAAATCCAGACTCCGAAGTTGCTATTGAAGAAAAGAAAAACCCAAAAATACTTTGGCTGACTTGGGAATCGAACCCAAGACCTCATGCACATCAGTCGCGCTTGCGACCACTAGACCAACGAGGCAGTCTCAGTTTATGTCAGTCAGTCAAAGGGGTAAGAAAAAACATAATTTCCACTAACTTATTTATTTTTTTATTATCCAATACCTACACAAATCGTAAAAATAATTAAAAATAAAATTAAAGTAATACACAATTTGTAAAAGAAAATGTCCACATTTTTAATTTCAATTCGCTTAACTTATCAAAAATTACCAGACAGTAATCGATTCTTTTTCAACTACACAAATGGCGAAACTATGTCGATCGATCAAAACGAAACTAAGCGCCAATCGATTACTTACAGCGAGTAATTAGCTCGGCATTGGTCATATCCACTGGGTATAAAATAATATGTAAAACGTGCTAATATGGCATGCCGGCCGCACTTTACGTAATTGCACGTTCGATATAAATATCAGGTATCAGTAAAGTAACATTAGATAGACTGGAAATTACGTCTTTTCTTACCCCTCCACTGTTCTTTGAAGGACAATGTCGTAACCAAAAACGTTGAACAAAAACGTTGAAAATCTAGTCGCAATGTCGTCTTAGCAACAATCAATTTAAAATGTAGACAATATAGAGGTAATTTTGACAAATTAAGACTAAGATCTCGCCTCCTATTAACTGGCGACGCGAAATGTGGATGTACTAATGGATACACCTCTGCCTAACCCTTCGCGGTTTACGGGTGTGATGTTATGTTATGTGAGATTAAGATTAGAATGCGATCGTTGTTGAACTTACGGAATTTTCCGCACTGATTATTTATAACTTTGCGAGTTTATACAAAAATGCTACATAAAAAGATCGTAATGTATGGATCAGCTGTTTTGTTTTCCATGATTTGAGGGTTGGTCCCATAATAAAAGCTGTTTATAATTATGAGTTAATCGTTTAATATATTACCAAACACAAAACAAACAAAATACACTTTACAAACAAAATGAAAAACAACTGTTAAATCCATTTTATCTGTATTAAATGTTTCATAAACTCTTTCAATACTTCAGAATCTGTTGAAGCGGAAATAATAAAGTGAAAGCTCTCTCAAGTTATTGGCAATCTATTGAAATAACAATGCAAGAAAACATTTTTTTAAATTAAAGCAGATATTACAAGATTTTTGTACCATCTCTTGATCCTTACATAATGTAATTGTCACTTTTAAATTCGTCAATACCGCACACAAAATATGCGTCGAAACGTGGAGTTGCGGCCGCCAGCTTGTTATATAATACATAACGCTTTTAAGTCAAAAGGAACATGCTAGGTAAAAAAAACACTCTTTTAACTAACACAGAAAAAGTTCCGATTAATTTACTTGGCTTGGCATAACATACAAAATACTGTTCCATTTTTAAATCTGGTAAATAGTGTCTAGTCAGAGGTAGTGAATTGGGCTCGTAACTATCGTCCTTAGGTACTGTTATCACGTTTGGCTAATGTTGACTTTTATCAACAACTTTGTCAGCGTAGAAGTCAAAGTCAAAAAGAAATTCGTTATTAGCTTACGTCTTTTTCCTATAAACTACAACAGTAGATTTCGAGATTTTGTGTTTAGTCTATGAGTGACCTTTCGCTTTTCCAATAAAAATTATTTTGTCTCCAGAACAGAAAATATGTTTCAACTCTTTCAGAAAACTACAAATCTAATGTTAAATATGACTACCTATTTAATTACGTAACTTTTTATGTTACGTTTAAATAAAACATCAACAGAAAAAAAAGAAATACTCGATGTTAAAGAAAATACTTTAACGATTAATGTGTCTATTTTATGTAACAATTTTTGGGACGCGTTTTCTTGTAAAAATAATTATAAACATCCAACTAAATACAAGATCAAGTATGGTCAAATTATTAATTAAACCATCAGTTTCGTCACGTAAGGGGGTCTTAATAATACGCATGCGCCGGCTAACTTCGTGCCTCACATACATAGAGAAGGGAAGACAGTAAACAAATCGGCGTTGCTTAGACCGGTCGTCTGTGCTCCCGCCGGAGACTTTCGCGCGGAAATTGTCGCCGTACCAAATTTTACCAATAATTAATTTAATATCGATATTACGTCGATTTTGAGAGCCATGAGGTTTTCAAAGCAGTTACTTAGACTTCAGTTATCGTGTGTTGTTGCATTTTTTTATATATTTTATGTTCTTCATTGTATATATTTTTATTTCAAAAAACTTCAGTGAACGTTTGGGCGGAATAGTTAGGTAAGTTTTTTTTGTGGTGATAATTTGGTCAATTTATATGAATTTTCTGGTAATGTTTTATATCATTTTTATAACAAGACTGAAAGTCTAATTTCGAAGGCTGAGTCGGTGTTATGTTATTTTATCTCATGTGAATTTTTGTAAGCTGAATAATTTTGAAGTAGGCGTAAGATTCCGTGAAATAAATTACGATCACGTATATAAAGACCGGAACACACATTAGACACAAGGCTCAAGGTCACTCTTCTTATCCATGGATAAGAAATCTTCAAGGTTATCTTTCTTTCTTTGTCTTTCTTAAAAAACGTTGCCGTACACTAAGAATTTCCCCTTTATCTTGGATGCGTTTAAAAACATAACTTTACAATTATCTGTAAGCCATACAAATATTTATTATTTTCGTGCTGGATTCGAATCTTAATCCTTCCGTCTAATAACCGTTACAGCGATTACTTCGAAAGTTTATTGTAGACATCATTGAAAGGCAAAATCTTTGTCGATAAAATGATCTCGCAACAAATAATCTGTCAGAGGTCAAGGTCAGAACCCCTCCAGCGTTCCGATATAGACGAAAAAAGTTTGTTTGTAACTCTGAAAATGTCCGATTGTCCGTGTTAGTCGCTTCCGGTCCCTTAATGTTCCGGAGCGTGGTCTGATGTACACGGACACAAAACCAGGAAGACCCCAGATCCCGGAAGACTCCCAAAGCCATAAAGCTGCAGGTGATTGGCCACTGCTATATGCTGATGGATATCTCGTGTCGCTGCATGGTACCTGAAAATAGCACATATTGTCCCATAATGCACAATACTGCCCCACACAGACCCATACAGCACTATATAACCCTAAAAAGCCCAATGCAGTGCCGAAAAAAACTAGCCAATAGGGTTGAAAGGGAGTTCGACCAACACGAAGTTATTTATAGTTCTCTATATGGGCTGTTTTTGAACAAGCAAATGACTGCCCTTGCCAAAGTCTTTATGATTTTCAATATACTCCGAAATAATACGTAATAGCACGAGCTAAGGAGTTCGCCGAACTTTAAAGCGCCCGTGTTACTGGCAACCAGAATCACCATTCGGACTTTGAACGCCATCCTTTCTGTTACCATAGTTAAAACAGAAAATCCCTTTTTCCATCTTCATTTTCCTTATACACTGTGACTCTGATTAATTTCGTTGCGGGATTCAAGACAGTTGAATCGTTTCTCTGGGTCTTGTCTTGACTCTTTTCTGGTGGTTGGTGGTCTTTGATTCTAGCAATCAAGAGTTGCTGTTGTTCTGTTGAGTTGAGTTGTTGTTACACTAGTTAGTAGGTATAGTGGACCGACCTACATAAAAATCCATTGATTATGGAAAGCAATTTCTTCAGTACTTCAGCAATAGAAGTTTATATTAAAATGATGAGTAATGTAACAAACAGGAAGCTAAACAACTATTCATATTGCTAGTCTCAAAACACATAAACATTATTCAATGATAAACAAACACCGGAGACTAAGTGTCTTAGTTCGACATCTTCAGTTTATCTTACTGGCAATTGCAGTCGGTAACTCTGACTAATTTTAGTTTTGGCAAATGCAAAACTTACTAACTTTGCACTAAAGGAGATGTATGTCGATACCTCTCGCATGATATTAACCACAATATTAACTATTTATATTTATTTATAATTATTTCGTCCCCCGAAGCCCCGAACTGAAAGTCCGACAACCACTAAGACTGGTTGTCTGACTTTCGGGGCTTCGGGGTAAATCGATACCCCTTGGTAATCCAAGGGGTATTGTTTTACCTGGTCTAATTATTGAGTTGTGGAGGTCGGATAGGGAATCGCTTTGTGTAAAAAATTGATATTCGGCTGCATCCAGTTAGACTGGAAGCCGAACCCAACATACAAAGCTAAGCAGATTAGTTGATCATTATTTCAGCTGAATGAAGTCCATTGCTGGACAAAAACCTCCCCTAAAGATAGCCACAATGATCGGCCATGGGCTGCCCGCATTCAGATAGACTTTTTAAGTAACGGTCGAAATTTAACATCGGTTTTTTTACCCACTTTCCCATAAAGTAATTTAACTTTAAGATAGTTAACGTATTTTAATCCTTATTCTAAAGAAAATACAGTTCTTAGTAAAAAATTGTACTTACACAGTTCTAAAAATAATCATAACATCATAACATCACGCCTGTAATCCCCGAAGAGTTAGGCAGAGGTGTACCCATTAGTACACCCACATTTCGCCAGTTATGTTTTTAGTCCCATATAATAGGGGGCGACCCTATTGCCATCAACCGGGCACAAATCCAGACTCCGAGGCTGCTACTGATAAATTCCTGATGGAAAAACCCATTAACACTTTGCCCGACTTGGGAATCGAACCCAAGACCTCATGCACAGCAGTCGCGCTTGCGACCACTAGACCAACGAGGCAGTCAGAAATAATCAGTTTTTGTACAAAGAACTTTATCGTCGCAGCATTATTCTGACGAAGAATTCAAACTGCAATGACTGGCTCAAAGGTTTAAGCTTGGATTAGAGTTACAACTCGTTTTGTTATGAGACGAATTGAGTTAAACTTTGCACGTTTTGTTTTGTATGATAATACAATATTATGGAGAGAAACAGCTCTGACGATACAAAGGATAGTTCTCGTTGATGTCATAATCACAATTCTATTATGGCCAGCGCACTCCTCTCAAGTACGGGGTTGCGATTACATAACCGGGCAACAACCAATGTGACTTTTTCAATTCTTAAGTACTTTATAAGTTTATCTTGAACATCACTGACATTGGTGAAGGAAAACATCGTGAAGAGAAACCTAGGCTTATAATTATTAAGTCGGATATCGCTTCCCTACCATGAGCAAGCATGTTCATCAATGCTCGTGCCCTTTCTGTATGAGTAACGGACTTTACCGTAAATTTGGACTGTACAAAGCTGGTATTATTATTATAGAACCACAAAAAAAAAAATACATACATAACATCATAACATCGCCTGTAATACCCGAAGGGTTAGGCAGAGGTGTATTCATTAGTACACATTTCGCCAGTTATGTCTTTAGTCCCATGTAAGGGGGCGAGTCTATTGCCATCAACCGGGCACAAATCCAGACTCCGAGGCTGCTACTGAGAAATTCCTGATGGAAAAACCCAATAACACTTTGCCCGACCTGGGAACCGAACCCAAGACCTCATGCACAGCAGTCGCGCTTGCGACCACTAGACCAACGAGGCAGTCTTCATTTACTTCATAGGTATAATAGTACCTTCATTATTATAATAGAAATCATTTTTAATCGTAATGATAACACTCACATAGTAATAAAAGGTATAAAATAAAGTTCACTACTAAATTGAATCGAGCGTGACGTCACAATACACTCTAGGCTTAAGTATATTGTGACGTCACAGTCAAAGACACCCAATTTTCTTTAATGATGCTAAATAGTGGGCAGAAAAAGTAAGTTAAAGAAAAACTTCATCCAGGAGCAACTAATGAACCACGTTTTTAGAGTATTACTCTGCATTTCGGGAAATTCCATAACCAGTCTTTCGATATTTTAACCTTGCCTACAAAGTACAGTCAGGACAATTTGTACTAGACGAAAAACAAACCCAAACTAGACATTCGTACACCAAAACCTCCCCACTAACGCTAGCCGTGGCAGAACAACAACGAACCTTTATGTCATAGTAAAAATGGCAAAAATATTCTCTTAAACAAGACATTTCAGTCCCACAAACAAACATAGCTTTTTATTGCAGCGCAGAAAACAGAAAAAAGTTCGCTTTGAATCGTATACCATTTAACGAGCGCGGATGCGGATGTGGGTCCAAAAAATGATGCCGACATCCGCATCAGGACGCGTAACAGATGTCTGCAACAACTCTGCTTCCCGTACACCCACTGCCAATATTATCTTCCCCTTGAACGTTCCATTTGTGAAATAAATGTATCTACTTACTCACATTTAGCTTTCTACTAATGATAACAGAAAACATGCAATCTTACATAACCCCGTCGCTCTCCAAACTACAAAAACATGCTTAATTAATTAATGTTCCGGAGCAAATGTCATTGTTTCTCAATTATGTTAAATGTATCTGACAAAATGGGGCCAGAGATTTTATAGGTGAGCACATTACCGAGACCATTGAAACCGCCTGCAGACGGGTAAACGAGCAAGTCATATTATTCCGACTTTGAGCGACCGACGCCGGCGGGCGACGCGGTTTATGTACAAGTCCCTCGAGCACAAATTAAGGATATCTCGTTAAAAGATGAGCTGACTATGGCAGCTGTGTGAAAGGTTTGCGGAGACTTAGTAAATGCAGTAGATTTTATTATAATTACAAACTTCAACGTGTGTGAGTATAAAGTTTTATCCGAACAAAATGCTTGGCAACTCTTTTTTAATTAATAGTGCGATACGGTTCCATCTTTTTACTTTATTCACATCGTTGATGTTGAACCATTACATCAGCATTTTTATCAGAGATTATTTTCTACGAATTTAATCATTATTGACTTTCACCATTTCGTTGAATTGGAGTCATTACCATTTTTGGCAATCGATGAAAAGTTCAATTTGTATCTGAATCAAAGTTACTTATATTGAGAGTTTAATTGTCTTTTATTTTCTCATACTGACACAAATGTCAGAGTCTTTACTTCCCTCTCTCGTGACACAAACACTTGGTGGACATCGTACGCTTTGTGCTCACATTTTTAAACTGTTGTCAACTTGTTGCTTTTAGGAATGTTGTAACTTAAACCTTAATTCTATAGAAACGCGAAACTTTCCGGATAAATATTTTTGCTTGAATAAATTCAAGGTGTATTCAGAAAATGGTAGTCTTGGAATTTCGTCTTAAAACGTATCAGCATAACTGCAACGTTGCGGAGTACGCAAATGTCTCGCTTTTCAGAAATCTTGTAAAGATTTATATTAAAGTTATCGTGCGACGCCAGGGTGCCGTCCTTACTTTGCTTCTCATTCGCATTGCCGTACATAGCTTTATGAGTTGGAATCCTTAATGCCTGAAGTGTTTCATTTAGTTTTCATTTCAATTCTGAAACTATACATTGAAGATATAGAGAAGATACTATTGCAAAACAAACAATATGATCCAAGTCCACACTGTGTGCAGATTTCATGCCACTCGGGCAAAGTTGACTTTGTACAGAGTTGTCATAATTTATGTACTCAGTATGTGAAGCTTAATTTTAGATGATTACGATATTATAATAGTCGTTGATATTAAAATGATCTCTAAAGTTTAAAACAAAATTATTTCACATGAAATGAATAGTATTTAGCATTCTATTAATTTAAGAATATCGCTAGGTATTCTCCATAATTAATAAGATATAAAAAACACAATAAATAATATTAACACAGTTAATAAACTTATTAATAATAAAACACACTTTAATAATATTAGAGTGGGATATTTATGTTTTTTTTTCCTATGTTATGTAAAGTAGTGAAATTCATGAACGAGTAAAAAAGTAGAATAATCCTGACTCCAAAATAGTTATTATTTTATTAAATTTCTGTTTTATTTTGACCCGTAATCTAATTTTCTAACAGCCTGTTATAAGCGACTATTTAAGATCGTAGCATATATTTTTCAATAATTAATAAAAAAGTGTATACAGAAGCTGTTGACAAACCATAATAAATAAGAAAAGAGAAAACCATGCAGATGGCAAAGCAAGAAATAAATGGAGCCGAAAACCTCAATTTCCTAACTTATAAAATAAAAGAGTATATAATAAGACACTAAATCACTGACGCATTTCATCCAAGTCTCAGTTCATTGGTTTTATTTTCCGATCATTAATAAATTCTGGTATTGGTTGAAATAGGGTCCAATCACAGACACTAGGAGTGCACCATAAAATCAACATAATGTGTTTGGACACTTGCCAATCACTCGTAAAGAGACGTAGCCTGAATATTTCGCCATATTAATCTTATAGAACACCCAAGACCAGATTAGCATAACAGCTTCAACCAAGACATGTGCCAAAAGTTTAATTAAACGGTAATTAACTAAAGATAAGGCCTATTATCGGATTTTTACTTTGATTTAGTTGAAAAATGGTGATTAATTTTCGTTCATATGTAATACTTTCGTTTACTGATAATTTAAGAGGAAGAACATTATTGATTTCGGAATTTTATAATAAAGTTAAAAATGAACGATAAATAATTTTGGTTGTATTTATTTTAGAGACGGTGTGTTATGAACTGTCTTTAAAGAAAGAACTACTTTCCTGCTATGCAAGAAAATAAAGACAGACATTGTTATGAAAAAAAATATATAGACAGCTTTAAAAAAATCGCTAAATATTTAGGTGTGCTCAGTTTAAAGAGAGGGAAACAATATCAAAAACAGCATACTTATCTGCTGTAATGCGATTTCAAATCACATTATTCATCCAATTGAAATGCATTTTTCCCCGGCGACTTTTCGACTGCGGTTTTCAAACGCAACGCAGAAAATAATCGCACGTAGACTTTGCCCAAGTACAGGCAAAACAACAGATTGTTTGCCAAACGGGGTTTAGCAAAGACATGGTGGTTATTGGCTGAGCGGAAGCAGCTAACTAAACTTAATTAGGATTCTGTAAATCCTTTATATCCCTAATGAAACTGCAGCCACTTTTATAGATTTTTTTATCGCTACTTTAGGCCGCGAGTACACGGTAAAAAAAATTACCGTGTCTGCTGCAGATACGACCAATTCATCATGTACAGTCAGGAAAAGACATAGGTATGCAGGGTCGTCAGATATAGTTGAAGTTTTTTAGACCCCGATAAACTTTTTTTATTTTTACTTAAATAGAACTCAGAAAATAAACAGTTCATTAATTAAGTTTCAATTGAAGACATCCATCGGTTTCTAAGAAAACTTCAACTATATCTGACGACCCTGCATACCTATCTACTTTGCTGACTGTACACGACAAGAATTTTATCGGATCTAGACACGATTTAAAATTTACCGCAGCAGCTTCGCGCGTCATCTCAAGCGCTGACAAGATTTTTTTAGCGTCAGAGTTTCTAAACCGCCTCTAAGGCCTCTGACTTAGTTTACGTTGGTTAGTAGTAGTGTGGTTGAGTGGAACAGTAAGTTCAGGTTTCCTCACGATCTTTTTCTTCACCGATGTCAATAATGTTCAAGATAAACTTTAGAAAGTACATATGAATTGTCCGGGTTTGAACCCCCAACTTCATGCATGTGAGGCGGGCGATTTAACCAATGGGTCATCACGACTTCGGTAGCGTGTACAAGCGGCCTTAAGCAGCGCCTTAAGTAAGTGCCTGTCTTATATTTTCCTTCCCTTGTCAAAAAGAATTTGCTGCCTCTACTGGTTACTGTCAGCCTGCATCATCACACTGCCGGGTAAAGGCTTTTCAGACGCCATGATTCGGGGTTGATGTGTTAAAAGGTACAGTCAACTACAAAAGTCGATTAACCCATTTTTACACTTTATTGTCCATATTAAGACGGTGCACTACTTTACAGTATATCAGACATTAGTAAATAATTTATTTTACATTTATTCCGTGTAACCTTTAATATTGTAGGCACTTAATAATTAGAACGTATAAATCTGAAGTAATAAACTACTTTTGTTGCACCACTTCTTCGATTAATACAATTTTTCCTTTTATTGTTTTAGGCATATTAAATCATGATTGTTTTTTAAGAAATAATTATGGGCTTAGGCGTGACAAAGAATTGTGTTGATATTTTTTAACCCGAATTTGCTTTCGTAGGTACGGTCTAACAAACTTAAAGTGATTTAAAAGAATTGACACACTCGAAACATTGTTTAAAAGTAATTGCAAGTCAGCTGCCTGCATACCAAATGGCTTGTTCGACTGTACATCTTCAGTGTTGGCCACCAAAACAACACTAGGTCCCCAATGTGTTATAACTGCTATTAATTTTCACGAAACACCAACTGCAGTCGACAATTTGACATGTTCCATTAAAATGCGGAATTTATTTCTAGAATTATTCCTTTCACGAATTACGAAGTCGTAAACTCATCAATTTAAAACCTTTGTTTTTATCGTTGATCGGCCCCCTCTTTTAGGGTTCCGTAGTAACAAGGACACCTTATAGTTTTGCCATGTCCGTCCGTCGTCTGTAAGATAAGATAATATATAAGATTCCTTTATTAAGATATTCTTCTGCCTGTCTGTCCGTGACTTAGAACAGAGACCCTTACTACTACAAAATTGTAACAGTGCCGACAGAAAGAACACCGACAAGATTTTACTTCGAAGGGACTCTTCGCCGATAAGATGGCTTTGCCGACAGGACTCTTCGTCGACAGGACTCATAGTAGAAGTGAATAAAGGTTACGTATTAAAAAAAACATTATGCTTAGGTTAGGTTAAAACTGTCACACATCTGCTATGAGTCCTGTTGGCGAAGTGTCCTGTCGGCTAGCAGTCCCGCGAAGTTAAGTCTTGTCGGTGTTCAGCCTGTCGGCGTAGTGTCTGTCGGCATTTAGTCGTGCACTCGTGTTACGGGTTATTGCTGTATAAAAATTGGTCGTGATTTTTGTTCAATAAAAGTCAAACAACCCGTCACCCGCATCTTTTTTTTAATTCGATAGGAGGCTATCTAATTTTTAATTTGAATACAAACTGGATTAAAAATAATTTAGGCCATCAAACTAAAATGGTTTGGCCAGTAAATAAAATGTGGTTTTTGATAAGTAGATATTCTTTTTCCACGATGCTTTATAGTGTCATGGCGGGTGGGTAGGTCGAAGTTTTATGTAGCGTCTCCAACTTTTTGCGAAAAAGTATTCAAAACTTACAAATTTAATGATATTTCGTTTTCAATTTTATTTCTTTAGGGTTCCGGACCGAATGGTCCTAACGGGAGGGACCCTATTGCTATATAAGCCTCCATTGTCCGTCCGTCTATCAGAAGGCTGTATCTCATAAACCGCTTATAGCTAGAGTTGACATTTTCACAGAATGTGCATTTCTATTGCCGCTATACCAACAAATAATAGAAATAAGTAAAAAATAAAAATGAAAAGGGGTCCCCATACTAGAAACGTTGTGTTTAGGTATGTAGTATTTAATATTGTACGGAACCCTTCCTGTCCGAGTTCGAGTCGCACTTGGCCACTTTTTGTTTTTTACATCGCAATTATTTTATGAAGATAAAGTTTTGTTTGGACATACTTGTTAAGGAACATCAAAATATGCCAATTTCCATATAACGTTGAAAGAACAACTAAAATATAAGTTGTTAAGTCGTCAACCTGTCCATTTGGTCCTAAATTTATTCTATCCCCACAGCGATACATAAAGCTGACACATAAAGACGGTAACACAAAGAAAAAAACCGGAAAACTTACGGTTTTCCAGTACACAGAACAAATTGCTCCGATTAAAAAAATGACTAGCCTTTTTGTCTTTGCAATCATAAAATGCTTTTTCCACTTATTGTCCATGGAACTGAAGAAGATAATGGCGATGTTCAACTTTGAAACAACTAATTACGATCGCAAGTATAGAAAATTACAAAATTGTATTTTTTCTTTGGTATCGCTGCACGATAACTGTTCTGATAATAGTTTAATTTTGTTTAATGTAAAGCTATACATAATTGTTTTGTGGTAATTCGAAAAGCTATTACATATCTATCCATCTCAGTGTGTTATTAAGTCTGTTTTTAGTTAGGTTTTGCTGCAGTTATAAAAACAGGATTTTAAACCTTCGATCCCGTTGTAGTCTCACGTAACATAACATCATGCCTGTAATCGCTAAAGGGTTAGGAAGAGAGGGAGGGACGCAGAGGGTTTCCCGTTGCTGTATTTCGATCATTCAAAGAACTGACTTTAAAACCTCTTTAATAAATTTTGTTTAAATGTCGTGATGGCCCAGTGGTTAAGGCGTCCGCCAGTGACTTTTTCCTCTCATATGTTACCTACTTTTTAAAGTTTATCTTAGACATCATTGACATCGTTGAAGAAAAATATCGTGAGAAAACCAGGACTTATAATTAATATAAGTCTGGAATCGTCAATTAGCCTTGAGCACGTGGCGTCTCTATATGAGATGTCTTTGTCCTACAGTGGAACACTAATAGGTTGGTATTTTCAATTTTCATAATAAAAACGTCATATTTTTTTCATTGAATTTTTTTAAAACTTAGATTCAATAGATTATTTTGTATCTCATTGTTAACAACCTGACATAATTTCTAGTTTTTAGGATATAATCTACCTTCATATTTTACTTTTTTTTATTTCTTAGCCTTATTGGCAGTGTGTATACTTTGTTCCACAGTACTTTATACTACACAAGCTCTAGACGTGAAGACTTGTAATTGGCTGTCAAATAATCATGCTGTTATTTATCACCATTGTATTTAGCTGTAAGTCTTCCAAAGTCGTTAAATAAATAAATAAATATTAGTCGTAATAAAAATCGGAATACAAAGACATATAAGTTAAAATAAAAAGGCGCTCTATAATAAGACAGTATTGAACGTAAAACAATACAAAATGGAGTTCTAATATTCCGTTTGTTTTGTCATACCACTACCTGTCACATTGACAAGTATTCATTTAAAACAGCACCCTTTGCACGTGGTATTCTACAAAATATCTACTTATTGGAAAACGGCGCCATGAAGGGAATTACGAAATGACAACAAAATTAACCTATTATACCTAATGGTATCATCAGAGTAATATTAGGTTAGAGTTGTAGCAAGACATCTAATGTAGCAGTTAAATACACAAACAGACTATTAAACTATATTACTTAGAAAATATTGCTGGAAAATGAAAATTATATAAATGCAGTGTTTACTGTTGTCTAGACATTAAACCTTCGAGTACATGCAATAGAGTCGTGGGGGTATTTAAGGTTTAGTTAAAATTGTTTTATTTATGTATTATTGGGTTTTTCCATCAGGAATTTCTCAGTAGCTGCCTTGGAGTCTGGATTTGTGCCTGGTTGGTGGCAATAGGCTCGCCCCCTATAACATGGGATTTAAACATTACTGGCGAAATGTGGGTATATGGGAATTCGGGGATTACAGGCGTGATGTTATGTATAACATTACAAAAATTGTTTTAGTTAAAGTAACGTGACCAAAAGTTGGATGTTCGACCTTCAATATCTCCGTAACTAGGAGGTTATCTGGTATGGTCTAGAACTAAGAAATTATTGCAAGTAATGGGATGAATAACTTTTGGCTTCATTGAGTGTCTTTTTACACCCATTTTTAATAGAGACCAATAATTGTTTTTTGATAAGGAACATTCTAAATTCCATTTGTAAAACTTGACTATTCTACTGGTCAAATAGGGTTATCATCATCTACACTGGTCCTATGTTAATTGGGGTCGGTGCAACACGCTTTTTTTTCCAACTGCGCAAAAAAAAGGATAGTCAGGACCTATTAAAAATCTAGACCGGCTTAAATCTTTTCAGTAATAGATCCTGAATGTTACTTAACCGATTTATTGACTACTGGACTTGTTTTTTTGTTTTACGTAGCTTTTATTTCGTTCCATCCGTCAGTCACCGTCCACTTCTCCCTTCCTTCTCCTTCTTCAAACGTGTCAAACATGCAAACGTGTGCAGCGTTCATTGAAATGTATTTCTCAATATAACACCTACGAGTGTTCATTATTACAGTGACCGATTCTATTTCACCCTCCGAGATGATCGAGTTACTAACGATGCACGTCGAATCGAAAATGCATGCTTCTCGATTCCAGAGATGGTGCCTGTTATTCAAGATACGTTTGTATCTGGATCACTCCGTTCCTGAAATTGTTCTGAATATCAATCTAGTCGCAATCTCGTCTCAGCGACAATCAATGTCAAAATATTGACAAAAATGCAAGGAACTTAAATTAGAGGTAGGTTTGACCAATTGAGACAAAAATTTGAATGCGGACGTGGGAAATGCATCGGCGATATTCTGCTTTGTTTTGTGGCAAATAAAATTGGTGTTTTACTAATTGGAAATAAAGTAGGTAATTGGTTGTTAAAGAAATTTGTGAAGTAAAGGTTGATAACGTTGGGAGATTTTGTTAATTGGTTTTGACTAAAGTTGAATACGGATATGTAACAAAGAAATGAGGACTTATTATTAAAAAAGTTAGGGCGTTTTATTTGTTACTTATACGATTTTTTATTAGAATTAAGGCACATCGCAAATAAAACCATAAACAATATTTACATAACATCACGCCTGAAATTCCCGAAGGGTTATACAGAGGTATACCCATTAGTACACCCACATTTTACCAGTTATATTTAAGCCCCATGTACTAGGGAGCGAACCCATTGCCATCAACTGGGCACAAATCCAGACTTCGAGGTTGCTGCTGAGAAATTCTTGATGGGAAAACCCAATAATACTTTGCCCGACCTGGGAATCGGACCCAAGACCTCATGCTCAGCAATCGCGCTTAAACGAATAACAAACAAACAATAAACAATATTTCTTTCAGGTAAAAGTATTTTTTTTAAATAAAAATATTCTTTAGTTCCTCCGTGCACTTGTTTCGTCAGTTTGAACATAGAACGTTCCATAGTGCTCAGAGCATTTTACTTTTAACTTTTTTTCGAACTGGATTTAAACGTTCCACATTTCACTCCATCGATAGGGTACTTCAGGTTTTTTGGGAGTAACGTGTTGATTTGTATTCAATGTGTACACATATAATTTGAGATTGAAACTATGTAACTTACTTAGGCGTAAAATAATCTTTGACAGTAATTTTCTTATCTTTAGACGTTATATAAAAATAAGAATCTTTTTTTAAATATTTGTTTAATTAGAATCAATATTTTTTTATTTGGATATCGCAGAGATTATGGCATACTTTACAAATGGAGTTTTGAAATGTTTAAATTGACTTTGTAAGAGCTGGCGCCTGAATAAGGTTTGAAAAAATTAAAAGCTATAAAATAGTTTTTTTTTTATAAAATATTGCAAGTCCTTTTTATTTTATACATAGGCGCGAAGTTTTCATTCAAGTTTTAAAAATAAAAACTATCTAAAGTATTTTAATCGTCCAATCACAGTTAGTACATTGCTACGAGTACATAAGCCGCTTCTAAGTTTCGAACAGCTAATGTAGCAAGAAAAGATATTTTAAAACAACTTTTTTCAGAAAAACTAAAAAAAACAATTAGCAATTTTTATTTTGTTTACAATATGCCTCTTGTTCGAGAAAGCAAAAACAAACAAAATGGCGGCATTTCCATTTCTAACTTCACTGTGCAAACTTTTTACTCCGTACCAATAATATTTTGCCGATCGATATTTTCGTAACAGCATGTTACATTTATGCTACTAAATATCTTTTTATGGGATGGACGCAGATGAGACGCTCATTTGGCCCGAATATTCCGGCTAAGTCGGATAGGGTAAGGAATTTGCCGGGTTAGGAAAAATAGGTATGTCGGTTGCATATTCGACTCGCATTTTAGACGCATAGTCAAAGTCAAAGTCAAAGTCAAATCATTTATTTCAATTAGGCCAATAAGGCACTTTTGAACGTCAAACACAAAAAACAAAATAGAATTGAATCTAGTTGCCCCTTCCAAAAGGTAGTTTTGTATGGAGAAGAATGGGCAAGAAACTCCATACGTACTCTTTTAAAATCAATGTTTACAATATTTGTTTACAGAATCATACACAACATGGCACGCGAAAGCAATGTATGTACCCTATAAAAAAAAACTAACTAATCATAATAATTAAAAGGCACAAATTAAGAATTTAAAAGTTAAAATATGTTCAAATATACATAGTTTTCACGTGTTTACAAATATTGGAACTACAGACGACCACTCATAACATCTCAACCATCATGAAATAGTGTGTGAGTCCGCGCAATCTATAACACACACACAGTCTTCAAGTAACCCCTGTGTAGTACTAACTTAAGGTCGTAACTTATAGGTATGTGGGCGTGAGAATGATTTACTAGGAATTTCTCTTGTATCGTGAGTGCGTTTACAAATATATTTATACATTCACATACACAAAGAGCGAGACACAGAACAAATATCTGTAGGCTCAAAAATTTGTTCCGTGATGGAATCTAACCTGCGACACGCAGCGCAGCAACCAATCTTTCAGCCACTGCGCCAACCGTGCCGTCAAGAATGATGAAGTTGTTACGTTATTTTGTTTCTTGTACACTATACGTCCTTAGTGCGTTCCGGTTAGACTGGAAGCCGACCCCAACATCATTGGGAAAAGGCTAGGCAGATGATGATACATTCTTCCTCTGACTGCGTCACACAATAACACTCATGATACCAGTGCTATCGTGACCGACGTACCTATTCAATCTTGTCTATAAAACCTCTGTCACAACAGAATATTCCATTGTTCTTCCAGAAACAAAAGAATACAGCAAAAGTTGCTATTGACAACTCACTCACCTCCTTCTGCTTAGTACTTGATAGAAATCGATTACAATAACTAGGTACCCTTGGTAAATGGCAACAAGAATATTGTCGATAAATATTCGATTTCTATCAAAAGAAACTCGTGAAAAGCCTACCAAGGTTAATGAAATCGTTGCGGGATTCCTTACACTATCAAATAAAGAAAAATATAGATATCTCAGTAACAAAGTGTATGATATGATACACGAACAAATCAAATCAAACTATTTATTTCAAATAAACCATTTACAGACTTTTGAATCGCGCTGCAATGCAGCGAGTTACAGTAACTACATTATGTATTTAAATAGCTAATACTGCATAAACATCACGGCTGTAATCCTCACAGGGTTAGGTAGAGGTGTACCGATTAGTACAGTCTTATTTTTGCCAGTTACCTATATTAAATTCCCATGTGATAGGGGGTAGCCTATTGCTATCAACCGGGCACAAATCTAAATTCCGAGGCTGCTACTGAGAAATCTCTAATGGAAAACCCAATAATATTTTGCCTGAGCAGAGAATCGAATCCAAGACCTCATGCTCAACAGTGGCGCTTTACGACTACTAGACAAATGAGGTAGGCTAATACTAAAGAGTAGTAATTGGTATAATATTATGTGAATTAATAAAACTTAAAATAGCCGATACTTTTTACAATCATGTTACATACTCGCAGATAGTGATCGCTTTTTTGTATGTTTGAGGCGTAAACTTAACTCGACCAAGTTCTCATTCCAAACAGTAGGTTTCTATGGAGAAGAACGAGTAAGAAACTCCAAAAACAATATTATCAAGTTAAATAGACGTACCGCCTCCTATTAATACTACCTACGCCACTTTGACTGTCTGTTCAGGATAATTTTCAAGTGGGATCTACAAACGAGTAGGTATATTATTTTTGTTTTTTTTTATTGACGTCACAATTGGGACTCTAGAGTACCTACACATGTAACAACCGTCACGACACAGAAGGGGTGCCTGAACTTCAAATAGGTATTGTATTTCCAATATATTTCTTAGTTCATTGCGAGTACCAAAACACCTCATCAGAAAAAGTAAAACATTCATTCATGCATTGCATAATATAAACAGCTAAATAATTAAAAAAAAAAAAAACTCTGGTACACAATATAAAATGTCGGTTATCGAAGTCGCGGAGTAAAAAATATATAATTTGGGGTTCAAACTTACCCCATACAAAATTTCATCGAAATCGGACCAGTGGTTTAGTAATGAAAGCGTAAAAGGCGTAGCTTATCTAAATCAGTTAAATACTTTAAAATAATCTACCAGAAACACTTACATAAAGCTATAGAAGGTTTTTAAAAAATCATATAATATTTGCAATTTAAATGGGGAAATTTTCATTATTATTTTATAGTAGGTTACAGCATTCCACGAAATCTTTTGTCATCCATTAAAACAACATACTACGCAACAGTAATATTCATCTGTTCACAGAAATTGTAATTGCATGATGTCAACTGCCTCGTAAATGCATTTAATTTTAAAGGTGACCATTGGAATTTTTCCTTTGATAAAAAAAAGGACAATTGAAACACCAATTTCGCAAAAAAGGCCAATTGAAACACAAAATTCGCCAGATATTTCGACTCGTCGCATGCTAGTGGGAGTGAAATCGACGCCCAGTACAATGTAACGCTGGGTACTTCTGATATAAATACTTCAGAGTTCCACTTCAAATGCTACTGATAAATTCCCTCTTGCGATACACGGTTGCATTTCATAATAAATTTAATCCATACTAATATTATAAATCCGCAAGTAACTCTGTCTGCTTGTAACGCTTTCAAGACTTAATTACAGAACATACACATAGGCTACTTTTAAATACTTTACATCGTCTGCACCGCGAGTTAATCGGACACACGGACAAACATGTGATCAAAAACAAGTCATTAATATCTATCGTAATAATATATAAAAGATGAAATGAGACTGTAATATTTGTTGACTAGTTTTGTTTGTAAGTAAGAAAGCAATCGATCACAAGAACCAAGCATCGCAATAAATCCCGAAGAACCTTGTAACTGACGGTTCTAGAGAATTCTGAAGAGATACGTCGCAGCGCACTTCCTGCTTTCAATTTTGCTTGAAGGCACCTCAAGAACAAGTCTTGAGATCTCGACAGGTTCGCTCGCATGAAACTAAACGGTTTTTACTCTAACCCGCAAAACTTTTACAATATGAGCTGAAATGTAACATCACCCGGATTTTCTTTGAAAATTGAGGAAGTGGTATACACACCCACACGTTACAAGTTCATTTAAATTTTATGTAGAAAGATAGTTTAGTCATAAAGACCAATTAAGAGTTTCCACAGATAGCTATGATTAGTATGACAGTGACTCATCGTGCTTTTATTGATATATTTTACAAAGAAATATAAGTACAGTACACAATTTGATGAATTAATGTGGACTAACTATACAAATAATGCCTTTTAAAAGAAATAAGACAGTAGTATCGTAAATCTCTGATTATAGAATGAAATGACCTATTATAATAATTGGCTTACAATAACAAACCAAGCTACCTTTTCAATTGTTTCGTTGAAATGTCTTCGATTTCCATTTACCATCATAGAGGCAATCACGCCTCCCTCTATAGGCTCGGAGTGTCTGGTCAACTATGCAAACAAACAAACAAACAGCCCGCATAACACGAGCCGCTGCCTATAGATCGCACTACTCAATCTAACACCTAGCCAGATTACGTAACACAGAAAATTATAGTTTAATGTAGTCGCATTATGAAATATATTGCGCCAAATCCTATTCTGAATGCACATGTAACATTTCAACGGCCAGTAATATTTATGTAGATATAGTATTGTAATTCTTGCGTGAACAGCAATTTATTTGGATGATAGATATTATGTACTTTCGAAATGATATTAAAGTGTGAAGTGTTTCGAAATTGAGATTTCTGTGAATCCGTGTTAGTTTTGATGCTGAATAAATACTTATTTTATTAAGTACTAGCATCTGCCCGCGAATTCGACCGCGTAAATTTCGATGATTAGCGATCTAATGTTGTTTCTCTATTCAAACTTTGGGCCCCCGTTTCATTCCGATAAGGAGTAAAATAGACTTTACAACGCATACCTACCAAATATTCATAAAAATCGGTCAAGCCGTTTCGGAGGAGTACGACCACAAACACCGTGACACGAGATTTTTGAATCGTACAAAATCGAATTTCACAGCATAGTTTAAATGTATTACTGACAATGATTTACGAGAATAAGTAACAAAAATATTCCATTAACTTTAGACCACCGTTCCGTAATTCCTTACGAGGTAATATACGAGTAGTTAGGCTAAGTAAGGCTAACTAGTGTTTCTCATAGTAAGTACCCAAACCATGACCAAACCTTAATCTGGACTTAGGAGCTGCAAACATAATGCTTCTTGGAAAAGTGAAGCATAAATTAACTCGTTGCTTTTCCAAGCTGTTTATTTTTCCACGTAACTTTGGACTGGCTTCTGGCTTGTCTAATATTTAAGTTCGTGTAATATTCTATTAAGCCAATAAACTTTTTGTGTGAGTGCGCGCCTGCTCTCCGTAACTTACTATACTTCCTACCTTTTCCAGTGCTCAAGCAAAGAGAACAAACTTAAAGTTGCTCTGAATCTTTGTGTTGATAAAATCTATAAAAAACTTCACACTTGTTCAACTTTGATTCAAGCAGATTATAATGAAAACGTTAAAGAAATGTCACAAAAAAACTTGTCGGTTTTGAGAATTCATTTTAACAGGAATACAAATAATTCAAAGTTCTTCAAAACAATTATTTCAAATAAACCATTTACATGCACTTTTTAACTATCAAAGAGTCGGTCAGTTAGTCAGAAAACTGAAACTAGTAGAACGTTCTAAAAACGAGCAAGAAAAGAACAAGGAAAATATTCACATTAATATAACAATAAAAATATAAACAAACATGCATACATAATATTAATATGAAAGTCTGTCTGTTAGCCTTTACCCAACTATGTTGGGTCGGCTTCCAGTCTAACCGGATGCAGCTGAATACCAGTATTTTACACGAAAGGACTGCCTATCTGACCTCCACAATCCAGTAACTGGGTAATACGATACCCCTAGGTTAGACTGGTAGTCAGACTTTCAAGCTTCTGAAGACTCGTAACGACTGTCAAAGATCCACGTATGACAGCCGGGACCAACAGCTTAACGTGCTTTCCGAGGCACGGAATGATGTCAGTAATTTCTAAGATAAATTAACCACGGCTCTTTCACGGCTAACCACTTAAGCTATATTGATCAAAGGTACGGAGTAAGCTTGAACCCTAAGAAAGTACATACACATAGGTACTTTTTAATCTACGCCTTTATCTACGTCCGTAACAACCAAAAAAATCGAGCAACCAAAAGCTTGTTCACTATAAAACCGTAAAACAGTCAAAAAATATTTAGATACTCGTAACACATCGTTTCAGACACCGAGAAGCCAGATATAGTACTCAGACCCAAAGGATTTTAGAGGATAACAATACTGGGATACATATTATGAAGTTGAAACGAAAGATCTCGGAAAAACTTTGTTTTGGATATGGGCCAGACGTAGCGTAGGTATTGGCTGGCTCAAGTAACCATGACAAACAAGTCGTTGTGTGTTTCCTATTAACTATACTTTTATTAAATATTTGGTTGAACGGAATTATAAATCTTATAGATTTATTACTGTGTACTGTGCTCCTTTAAAGCCTCGTTTACTTGGTTGTAACAAAAGTTGAGCAGCGTTGTTGCAGTAATATATTTTTTGCGACTCAACAATGTTGCAGCACAGCAGCTGCAGACATCAGTGTGTTTGCTTATGCTGCTGCAACAAAGACGGGCAATTTTTTTGGGCTATTTTGGTGCTCTAACTGCACTATAACCGTTATCATCGTTGACTTTCTTAACACTTCTGACATAGTTCTTTCAATGTACTTCAAGTTCGGTTCAAGAATTTTTCTTGGTAGGAAAATTCAGGGCAAACTTGGCGAGTTTATGCATTTAATTTTAATCTCTCAAGATTGTTAGTAATAACAAACAAGCTCTCATTAATAAAACTTAGTTGAAAAAAGTGGCCGTTTAGTTTCTAGCTCGTTCTTCTCCATAGAGACCTACCTACGTTTTGGAACGAGCTATTAGAATTAACTTTCTGACTGATCGATTCCTTGACAATTCAAAAGTGCCCATAGATGTTCCAAGCAAAGTAAATGCACTTTAATGTAGTGCTTTCGTAATTTTTTTTATTTTGATCTGTGTCTTATAAAAGGTTTCATAAACTACTATAGTCCATTCGTGTTAGGAAAATATTGAGTCATCGATGAGCAGACACTGACACTGATCAATAATCAGGTCACAAATACCGATCACACTTCACTATTTTCTTAACACGAATGAACAACATAACATATACCACTTATATGACAGTTTGACTTTTTAAGACACCTAATATCTAAACGAACTTTGCCTCACAGTTTCAAACATTAAAAAACTTTTTATCTAGGTAAGTACTTACATTGATTTAATGAAAAATACACACTTACATAAACTCACGCCTCTTTCCCATAGGGATAGGCAGAAACCACAGAACGCCACCTGCTACGGTCCTTACATACTACTTTTGCCTTATCCACGTTCATACATCTCATAATACAAGCACGCTGGTTACGTGTACTGCGCACCTGACCTTTATGAAGAACCTAAAAAATAAAAAATAGTACCAGCCTATTACTGTCCCAATGCAGAGCAAAGAATGTCTTTCCATACAGAGAAGGCATTGATTAGTCATAAGTAGTTGTAATGCTCAGAAGATACCCAACTATGTCGGCTACAGTGATTTCGATAACAACATCTGATTTTTCATGTAAACTGCTGTGTTTAAGTATCGAGCTCATGACAGCGACACAAACCGCCCTACGGTTGAATTTCACATGCACGTCATAAAATGTCGAAGTATATTTTTATTTAAGATCAATAGGACGTAGTTGCTCAAAAAGGATCCAAGCAACAATACCCTAAAATTGGGTTACAAATACTAAATAGTTTTTCGTTCAGTAAAAATGACCCAGAGATGTACAAAGGTATGACGTTTGTATCAATAGAATGTACCATCCTTTAAGTCTTTATGATCTCGTATTATGTTAACTTAATTTTAGGGTGCTTGTGGGTTGGATCTTTTTAGCGTAATTACGTCATGCATACAACACATACCTGCCAGTTTCTCAGTTACAAGTAAATTTAATTATCCAGTGAAGTACACCAACAGCAAATACAAAACATTTACCGTATAGTACAAAGTACTTTTAATAATTAATTTATTCTTTATGTAACGCCATTTATAAGTTGTAATTGTTGGTCCAATCAATATAATTCATCCAGCCAATCAAAGAAGCTTACGCTCGTTTGACAATTTGTCACTTTCATTTTTAGTTCGAGAAACCGAAGTTTCGATACCAACCACAGAGTGGTTAAAATTTACTGAGAATTTTTGACGAAAATGGTGACTGGTGAAGTAATTACGTGTTCCACTGTACAGACAATCTTCCTGTTCCAGGAAAACAAATCGCTCATCATTTGAACATTCGATAATTGTCAGGTTTCAACGTTCTAATTTAATTTTATTGTTACGGGTCCCGATATAGACGGGCTCATTGGGAATGCAACGGTAAATTGTAAATGGCAGTCAGAGGTAGGGCTAGTGGCAATCTACAAATTATATATAACTCTTTGTGCCAGACAGTTCAATCTAACCGTTTGAACCTAATCATATCTGAAAAATAAACGAAAAAATAGTAAGAAAAAGAAGACTTTAAAATATTATGCAATTTTAACAAACCGCAACAGTTTTTGACAGTCAAACCTGCTGTAGGATCCAATTAGCGTTACTATCAAAAAACTGTCCGATATAAAATTAAGACATTTTGCTTACCTTGCTACAATAGTCACAACTGAACAAAAAAAGTATTTTATTGTTTTCCGTCGTCAAAACGATTTGGTACAAGGCACGGAGGCTCTGCGCGGGGAAGCCGCCTGAAACTCGGCAAATATCAATTTTTATTATATATTTTCCAGTAACCGGTGGTATGGTAACCAATTTTTATATTTTTGCATGAATGTACTAAAGTTAGTATGTCTGTTTAGGGAATTTTGGTACTTGTTATGCTAATTTTAATAAACTACCCACATAGAGGGTGTGTCATCAACTATGATTTTTATTCTGACTTCGAAATGTTTGCAAGTATGAGAAGGCCAGTTCACATTATAAAACATACATACATACATAAACTCACGCCTTTTCCCATGAGGGTAGGCAGAAACTACAGAACGCCACCTGCTACGATCCTTACATACTCCTTTCGCCTCATCTACGTTCACAAAAACACACATACACGTACATACATACGTACGTACATTATAAAAATCGTTTAAAATATGGTCGCAATCTGATCTCAGCGACAATCAATGTTCAAAACTGATTCATCAATATCGTCATATCAGCCGAATGACGTCCACTGCTGGACATAGGCCTCTCCTAAAGATAACTACATTAACCGGTCCTGCAATGCCCGCATTATTAATCAAAACTGATTATGTAGAAGGTCAGAGGACTTTTTTGACAGATTGAGACTAAGATTCTAAGATTTTCTAAGATAAATTTTGATAAAAATTTGCGGATTGCAATAGAAGTACATTGTATTGTAGTCGATTAGTCGTAATATCTATCACTATCAATGTGGTTTCTGACATGGAGTGAAATAAAGTTATTGTTCAAAAGCGTTCATTAATAAAGTTCATACGTTGGCAATTACAAATAGGTTTAATTAACTTGACCAACACCTAGGAAAAGGCTAGAGTGAGATATAAAAGGTGGTCATCTTAGACCCCCATCTGGAGTAGTATTTCACTTTAAATCTCTAACCACCATTATCTTAGGTCTTACCACCTAGTGAAGCATTATTTACACAATTGGGTATTTGACACCATTAACCAATAATTCCAAGACGAATCTTCTTTAAAAAGTGCTTTTTAGGAACTAAAGACGCGATTAATTTTCAATTAACATTGGAAAATAAGTGACGTCACAATTTATTATTGTGTCAAGATGTCAATTACATTTAAAGATATTTTCAAATAAAGAACACTATGCTTTACTATAACGATCAAATTCTTCTCTTCTTAAAACGAACTCGTTCTTTTAGACAACGATCATATTAATGCTTTTATTCACAAAATAAGACTGACTATGATCCAATATAAAACATAGGCACCATAATACATTTACACACACGAAAATATGGCTTAAAAGGTTGAAAATTGTAAGTTGTGGCTAAAAGGTGCGCTCGAGCTCATAACAAAGTTAAAAAGCGTCGGCTGTCTAACGCTCGATCGGTCTTTACATCGTTACCGTCTACTTAACAGGCATTCGGTAAATATATACTAACAATACCCAAAAGCTGAAAATATATTTTATTTGATTCCTCGTTTATAAATGAATGTAACTAAGGTAAAATGTAAACAAATTCAGTCACTCACGACTTCCAATGTCTTGGAAAGAAAAAAAAAACAAAGAAACACTTGGCCAGTTATTTTTTTAAATGGCCAAGTGCGCGTTGGATTCGCGCACGAAGGGTTCCGCAACATTATCTATAAAAACTGCAAAAAAATCATGTCCGTTGTATGGGAGCCCCCTTAAATATTTATTTTATTGTCTTTTTTAGTATTTGATGTTATAGCGGCAAAATAAATACATTATTTGTGAAAATATCAACTGTCTAACTTTCACGGTTCGTGAGATACAGTCTGGTGACAGACAAACAGACAAACCCCTAAAAAGAGGCAGGCTAATTAAAATATACATGTATATTATGTGAAAGATGTCAAAGCCTGCAGAGGAACTTTGTGGATGCTGAAATGACGGCTTATAGAGATCCCAAACAAATTAAGATAAGCACAGTTAAATAAATTGCTAGCCGCTTTTTGGCTGCTAGCAGCGATGGACAACCAATTAAAGTGTCTGTGGTTATTATTTACTAGCCGCTGCACGCGACTTTGTTCGCGTGGTTTATTCGAAGCATGACGATAAATAGCCTATTCCGCAAAAATCTTTAGTAATAAATAATTAGTTTTCGGTTCGATTCCCAGGATGTCACAGGTTAACTGTTATTGGGTTTTTCCATCAGGAATTTCTCAGTAGCAGCATCGGAGTTAGGATTTGTGCCCGGTTGATGGCAATAGGCTCGCCCCCTATTACATGGAATTAAACATAGCTGGTGACATGTGTTTGTACTGACACGGACTCTCCAATCACTGGTATCGCTCCCCGAAGCCTGCAACAGTCTGAAAAGACTGCTGGCATTCTGGGAGGGCCTGGGATGGTTGGGGTGACTCCTTGAGGATATTTTTCACACGTACAATGGCCCAATAAAGGGGCTAAGTGCGGAAACAGCCCAGCCAAACTAAACTAAACTATGTGTTTGTACTAATAGGTACACCTCTGCCCAATCCTTTGGGAATTTCAGGCGTGATGTTATGTTATGCTTAAACAAGTATAATATTTCCAACAAATTTTTCTAATATTTTTCCTGCTAGTTTCAGAGAAAAAAAAAATTATCAGTTTTATTATATCAGTAGATAGGGTTAGAAATTATTTAAAAAGCTCTTTAACATTGAAGTCAGAATGTCTGAATTTCATTACATTTTACCGTAGATAAATTCTATCTTTCAGCGGTTACATACGAGTATGTGTTCTTCAGTTTTACCTCTAATGCACTTAGTAAGTTCCGATGTAATTCACATTCAACGTTTAAATAGAAAGTTCTCAGTTTTAATACCCACTCTATTTGAAACTGTAGGCATCGATGTACGAAGTACAGTCACCAGAACATGTGACTTTCATCACATGTGTCTTTTGGTTGTAAAATCGCTCGTATTACAACCGCATAAGGTGCCGCAGAGTTTACCTTAAAGCGGTGCCGTCCTTACCTACGTAACACTATTATATTGTTTAATCTAGAAAATGGAAATCCAAGGTTCTACTTTTACTAGCTGCTTCGTACGCCTTTTTTTTACCCGTGTTTAGTTACGTCTTTGATTACTGCTGAGCTCTTATGGGTCGTAGCGTGATGTCATACAGGGGGTCAAATCCTGACATCCAGAAGAAAATTCTGGCAAAAGCCTTTCCTCTTGGGCTGTCCAAAAAACCCCCCATGTATTTTCTACGTTTTTTTTTTTTGTGAATTTCTCCTTTATTGAGGGTGCGTTTACTCAAACATATACAAATAGTTGAACCCGAAACATATCTGTAGGTCATACAAATATTTGTTTCGTACGGGAATTGAACGTGCAACACGAAGCGCAGCAGAAAACAACTTAGACAACTGTGTTAAAAAAAAAAACAGTTTCAATTCTCGCCTTCCATATTCCACGAACACCTCACAGACGACAGCATTTAAAGAACTGCAATTGCTCGCTTAAAATCGTCTTGTTTTTTGCTAAAAGCTTTCACGATACGAAGGTTTTATTCGTCCTACGCTAATTACAAAAATGTTGAGCGATGCGATGTGACGTAAAGAATGTTTCATGCACTTTAGGATGTAGTTACGCAAAAGTGATCTAACCAACAAAAACATACTACTTTTGATGAGCTGTCAAAACGCGATGAACATATTTTTACCGTCAATTCCTTATTTTTAATACCTATTGCGAGTTATGATAAGTTTTTTTATGAGGTACATTACATTTTCGGCAACTACGTATATTCAATTCTATTTTATTTATTTTTTTGCATATGACGTTCAAAAGTGCCTTATACTTAAATAAATGGTATGACTTTGGTAACTCTAACACTCAACACACACTCTCACACACAACACCCACACACACACACACACCCACACACACACAACACCCACACACACACACCCACCCACACACACACACCCACACACACACACAACACCCACACACACACACCCACACACACACACACCCACCCACCCACACACACACACACCCACACACACACACACACCCACACACCCACACCCACACACACACCCACCCACACACCCACACACCCACACACACACACCCACACACCCACACCCACACACACACACACACACACCCACACACACACACACACACACACCCACACACACACACACACACACTTTAACACTCTCTCTTTTTTGTTAACTCTGACACTAGGGTGTTTAGGGTCGTAAGGCCTTACTACCCACACGATAAGAAGAAGAAGAATTTGATTCCCCATAGAGTTTAAATGGCAATAAAAAACTGTGACGTCACCGACAGTACAGAATAATTTTACTGCAAGCGTTGTTGTTTGTTGTTCTGTATGTCGACATAGTAAATGACTTTCAGTTATGGGATTTCAGAGAAAATTTGATTGAACGTTTGAGGAGGTTTGAATTTGACAGAGGATTCCTGCTCAACGAAACTCGATCTAGTTAAAATCAAACCGCAAGTTGATATAGGTTTACAGAGGTCCTAGCTACGAGCGCGCTGCGTAAACATAATGTAAATTAGATCGATTGTTAGATTGGGTTTAGTTCTGCCAAAACATACCAACCCACGTCAAAATTTCTCTCATAATTTCAAGAAAGTGATTTTAGATATTAAACGCTGAATTATTTTTAATATTTTCTTAGTAGTTTTGAATGTAAATTAAACGGTGTTGCTGGTTTTCAAATTCATTTCTAACACAATTATCGAGAGGTTAACTTTAATTAGACATAACCGTTTAGGCTATAGGTATTTATAATTTTGTTTGTCGAATAATACTACACTATAAGATAGTCAATTCTAAACTATTCTAAATTCAATGCGTATCAAATACAATGTGACGCTCATGCCAGGCCTATTCATCTGGCAATCAGACCGCACTTGTGTTTGACACTATAAACTAGTATAAACTAGGTAGGTATATCGCCATCCTTGGAACAAAGTCCGGCGTAGGTATTGTAAAGTTTAGAACGATAAACCACAGCCTTTATTATGGATTTATTCTCTGGAGTTATGACTTGTGTGGCATGAAATAGCTTGATATAAAAAAAAGAGAGCCAAGTTTGGTATAAAGGAAGGGCAGGATTTTAAGCTTTGAGATCTAAATGTGTGTAAAATGTTATGGAAGACAACGATTTTTTTAAGCTTGTTGTAAATATGCAACTGCATTAACTAAAGTTTCAACAAGTTCTTGCCGAGTTAGGCAGTCAGTAAAAAGAAAAAAATAATAAACGTCAATAAATTGGACGAACAATATTAAATTTAAGGGACCTTAAACAGGTACGCAATATAAAAAATCTTTATATGTCTAATATATTTTGTTTTAAGGGGTGGTCAAAATAAGGTACCTCAAAATTGTTCGTGTGACCTCAGTTCTTCTCTGAACTTGGCTTGACACACAACCATGTGTAGAGAACTAGCGCGCAGCGGAGCTAACGGTAAAGCTGACCAGAGCGCTTGTAGGCAAGATACGCTGGTTTAACTTCATCAATATACATAGTATAATTCTATTTTACTTTTATAAAGATTGACTTTAAGAAATAATTTGATCTTTTGTATTTAATTTCAAAAGAAACACGGTTTTGTTTTCTACCAAAGTTCTTTCCAAGAAATGATAATTATTGTAAGGTTTGATTGCTTTGTTTAGATTAAGCTTTCACCCTTTTTCTGAGATTAATTTATAAATTGTAATAAATAATGGAGAGATAAGAAAGGATTGTGCGATATTGAAGCTTATTTATAGCTAAAAACCGTTTTAATTGAAATAATAGGTTTCTTTCTATTAAAATGGTCCTAAGCTACTTGCTTCTTTTAAAACGTTCATTGAAAATTTATGATACCTCACATACGTAGGTGAAGTTAGGAGCTGGCAACTTCTCCGCCGAAAACCAACAGAAAAGCAAACATGTTCTTTCCTAATTATGTGTTGCATGAATAGTCACAGTGAACTCGTTCATCGATCGCCCACGAATATTGCGCCCTTGCCTCAGACAATTCCACAAGTTGCGTGGGAAGATTACCAACTGCTCACCAAGTTTTTGTCTTGTTCCAGTCTCCACACACAAATAGAAACATACAAAAAGAGACTACGACAAGGCCAACCAATAAATGTATCATTCTATATCCACAATTTGTAGTGTAGACTACAAATCTCGATCCTTAGATAAATCATACGGATACAGCCAACAAAATTAACCCCATAACCAAATGCTATGTTTACTATAGTTAATAAAATATAACAATACATAAATACGATGATATTGCCTCCACATAAAAGGAGGCTTCCTCAACATAATATGAACATGGGGGAGTATAAACTAACCATATGTATCTGTGTCAGTCATTCAATAAGTGTTATGGAAAAAATGGTCGACATAAGTTGGAGTCCAATTTGAAGCGAGTATCCTGGCCGGAAAATACCATGAACCCAACTACTATGGACCTTCGTGATGACGTAATTTAAATATGGAAATTTAAGGACACCGACAAGCTAGGATTGTAATGCGAAAGTGGATTTTAAAGTGCCAAGAATAGTGATTAGTTTCGATTGCGTGTTTGTCACGAACTGTCTTATCTTTTTAAGGTGGTGCGGAATGGTTTTGTTTTTCTGTAAATAGGGTAGTAGTTATTTACTAATACAGTTGCGATGGATTGGAAACTAGTTTTATCAGGCTTTAAAGTGCGCAGTACATTTCAATATCCTCCCTAACCAAAAAAAAACAGGTCGGTCAAAAATCAATAAAACTTTATTACTTACCTTCATTTCTCGTTGAACAGCAATAAAGGTAAGTACTCAGACACTCGCAAAACAACGAGATTAATAAACATACGAACAAACAACTTAGCCAGAGTCCGTTTTTACTCCACTGAAATATTTATCAGTAAACCTACATGCTAAATGGCTGAATTTGTAGGATTATAAAACAAAAACATCTGACGGTAGGTATCTATTTTTTAAACAAAAAACAGACAATGTTTCGTAATCGTCTGAAAAACGTTAAAGTCTATATACTATGCACCTTGATTGATTATCCCTGGTTGTTGGAGATGAAAAGAGGGTGGGTAGTGGCGTCAGTCGGTCTGAACGTCATGGCGCCGCACAGTCTCGTTGTTAACTCGGACTGTCTACGCACGACCTTCCACATCCATTTTTTTTTCGAAATAAGTTATAGTTGCATACATTTTCATCCGGTGTATACATTATAGTAGCTTACAAAACAATGCTGTACTGGTAAAGGGTTCATTTATTTATTTGTTTTTGTTTTATTATACATTTTATTTATATTTTTATTATTTTTTATAATATTTGTGAGCGATATTATAACTAAATAAATAAATGGTCAAATATAAAATATCGTAAACAAGCTTTAGCTCGCGACTTCGTCCGCGCAAAAATAAAATTAAATATAGCCTATGTTATTCGCAGATAATGTAGCTTTCTAATGGTGAAAGAATTTTTAATATCGGTCCAGTAGTTTTTGAGTTTATCCATTACAAACAAACAAAAATATTTTTTTATTTCTCTTTATAATATTAGTGTAGATTAAAAATAATATCATGATGACTCAGCGGTTAAGACGTCACCGCTCATGCATGAGGTTGTAAGTTCGAATACGGGCAAAGTACCAATGTGACTTTTTCAATTCATATGTACTTTCTAAAGTTTATCTTGAACATCACGGACATCGATGAAGGAAAACATCGTGAGAAAACCTGTTCTTGTAATTAATAATACTAATCGCCAATCCGCCTTGAGCAAGCGTCATGGTGATCAATGTTCATGCCATCTCTGTATGAGAAGAGCCCTTTGTTCTGCAGTGGCACATTAATAGGCTGAGATTATTATTAAAATGTCGCTTACAAATATTATAAAGCTAGAGCAATTTTCATTTTCAAATAATACAATACCAATAAATATAATGGAACGAAAAATATTAAACATTTTCATCTAAAGCTTTGAAGGAAACGAATGAAACGTTTACTATTGATTTATTAATTAGGTATTATATTAAATGTTATGTAAAATTGTGTCTTCATTCGCAATAACCTTTTGTCTACCTACGCGAAAATCCGTGCATGAATCTGTTTATTCAAAATTAATATAAATCTACGAAAATTTTTACCTTTGAGCTTTGAAATACCAGGATAATTTGCATATTTCAACTTTCAACCTTTCAACTTATGAGAAGTTTATTTAGATATTTAAATCTGCAAATTAAATGGTTGGTTGACTCTCACGTGAGCAGAGAGCTGCTTTTATCTTTGGCCAAAAAGTGAGCATTGCCTTGCTAACATAAGTGTTATGATTTTATCAACCTGCCGGGGTTGCGGGACGTCTTAACAGGATACCTTGGCCCCGGAACGCAAAGAGCTACAGAAGGAACAGGGTGGTTTTTTATTTAGTCAGTAAAAGTCTGACAGTCCCTTCTGCCCCACCCAGGGTGGAAAGAGTCTTTGATGAGGATTTGATGATAATTACCACCAAAAAAAAAAAAAATGTTATAATTTAGTAGTTTTTATATAAGGTACATTGCATTCACGTGTCATTCTGTATGCAAATATCGTATACATTGGTTTTGAAAGATTACCTACGTATTGTCTTGCCCATTCTTCTCCATACAAAACTACTTTTTGGAATGGGCAACTAGATTAAATTGCTTTTACTTGTGTATATGACGTTCAAAAGTGCCTTGCTTGTCCTATGACAGTCATTGATGAGTTTTTTTGATGCCCTATGAGATCTCTCCCTCTCCATTATTAAGTAAACATAATAATTTTATTATCATTCAAAAGTTTTGAATAATATTATGTTTAAGTGTGGATTTATATTAAAGTTGTAAAATAAACACAAATCTGTAAATTACAAACATAAACATAAAATGCCCAACGTTTGCGAACATTTTGTTTGTAAATCGTCGAAAACAAAACTTTTTGAAACGTTAGCCAGAAAGTAAAGTAAAGTATGCACTTTTAATTTACACAGTTAGATATGTACAGTCGCAAACAAAATAAACAGTTGGGAACGTACATTTTCGAGCTTATTACTTTTCAAAAAATCCTTTTACATAACTCAGTCGTTGTGTAAAATGGTACTACGGATGTAGTACGTACAAAGCCGAGAGCTTGAAGCCTGGCGAATGATGAAGTGACTGTTACAAAATAACATAACATCACGCCGTAATCCCTAAAGAGTTAGGCAGAATTGTACTCATTAGTACCTACACTCACGTTTCGCTGGTTATATTTAAGTCCCATGTAATAGGGGGCGAGCATATTGCCATCAACCGGGCACAAATCTAGATTCCGAAGCTGCTACTGAGAAATTCCTAATAACATAACATAATATCACGCCTGTAATCCCCGAAGGGTTAGGCAGAGGTGTACCCATCAGTACACCCACATTTCGCCAGTTATGTTTTTAGTCCCATGTAATAGGGGGCGAGCCTATTGCCATCAACCGGGCACAAATCCAGACTCCGAGGCTGCTACTGAGAAATTCCTGATGGAAAAACCCAATAACACTTTGCCCGACCTGGGAATCGAACCCAAGACCTCATGCACAGCAGTCGCGCTTGCGACCACTAGACCAACGGGGCAATTCCGAATAGAAAAACCCAAAAACACTTTGCCCGACCTGGGAATCGAATCCAAGACTTCATGCTCAACAATCGAGCTTTGCAACTACTAGACCAACGAAGCAGTCTATACTTGTAGTTATATCTATTTACTGCATCTGTATTCTCTTCAGCAAAAAAAGAAAAAAAAATACATAACTCATAATACTGATTGATTAATATCTTATGACGTCATTGAATTAACGGGCGGCGGTAATGAAAGGCTGTTTTAATTATACAAATGGAACTTACACTGAGCCAACTGTTTTAGTCTTTATTTATAGTCACGCGAAATTAATAGACATACGTTATAATACCTACATAATTTCATGGCGACTATGGAATATGAATATGGAATTGTAAAAATGAATATAAGGTTTCTTGGCGACGTTTTTGAAATATGTCTTCTATGACTGACGTATGAGATACCTAGTTAATTTATTTAGTTGATCGAATAGAAATCCACGCTTTCTGGAAGGTTGTTCAATGTCAAATCATTTATTTAAATCAAACTATTTTGGAAAGGTACTTTTGAACCTCTTATACAAGTAAGAATTGAATATGAATTGAATATAGTTCCTTCTTCCTAAACGTAATTTTGTGTGAAAAGCAAAGGGTAAAAAAACTTACTTGCTTTTTTAAAATATTTTGCTAGATACTAGTTTTTGCCCGTGAGTACGTCCGTGTGGAACTTTTTTATATCGTACTTGCATACAAACTTCCACCCCCCTTTTCGCCGGGGGTGATTTTCGGGATAAAAACTATTGTATGTCCTTCCCTGGGTCTTAAACTATCTATACACAATTTTACCTAAATCGGTTCAGCTATTTAAGCGTGAAGAGGTAACAGACAAACATACGCACTTTCGCATTTATAATATTAAGCAATAGCTACGTACTTGCTCGTATGAGTTTTGAAAAATCTTTGTAGTATTTTGGTCACAGCTTTATGACTGCGGTTTAGGATTTCGAAAGCCGAAAGCATGCGCAAACCAGGCCATAAACATGTGCACATATCGTAAACGCAAAAATAGCCATGTCAGTTTGTTAGTCACGTATAACCTAAACTACCGCGCTGCTTTTGATGAATTTTACCGGAGTGATAGTTTAATACTGGAAAAGGAAAGTAATAAAAAACTTTATACGCTAGTTGAGCTGTGCAGTTAGTTCACTGTATTTAAACAAGTTCTCGCACTCAGCATCGTAAACCACGAGAATATAAGTAGACCGTACCACGGTGGAGAATAATATATTACGTAAAAGCAAAACAAGTTTTTAGTGTTAGATCTGCGGAAAACTAGAAGATGCAACTTATGCGAATCCCAAAACCTTGAGCCGTTTCTTCATCTACTTGAATTTTTGAAGTGAAAACTTCTTTAGCGGCGTTGAGCACTTTTTCTGTAATGGGTATAAAATCTTAAACTCGCGTCAGGACACGTGACCTGATCGAAAAAGCGTAAGACGGATGGAGAGTAGACAGCTATCCCCTCTCTACGGCGCGGCGAAAATGTATGCCTGGGCCTACTGTTTCGTTTAGGCAGCGCAGGGCGCTTGCGCGAATGTTCGTGTATAACTTTTTAATGTAAAATAATTGTAATAGTTTTAAAGTGTTAAATTTTTAATGTAATATAAATTGTCATGTTTGTGTACGATAGCGCAATAAATGAATATTGTATTCTACCACATAAATGATAGTACTTTTATACTGATAAAGCAATTGGTGCAAAATTATTCCCTAACCATTCCAAAATATCAAACATGCTCAACGTTAATAATCAAGTTTTCACTTCTGCCGGCACTACCGGAGTGCAACCCGTCTTTTTTTTTTAAACTTTGACCGATTACAAATTTCTCCTGTATCGTAGGTGCGCTTACAAATAAATAAACTCAAGTACGCAAACACCCAGACCCGGAATAACCTGTAGTACGTGTTGAAGACTCCTAGGAAATTCGTAAAGATCCTTACGAACGGAGCTCAACTAATCACTTGTTCGCGCAGTTGTAACAAACACCAAATTGTTGCCAAATAAATTGTTATTATTTTTTCTCTTTCGGAAGGCCGAAAGATCTATGGTTCTGTAGTAAGCCAAAACGTTTTCCGTCAATTAAAAGGCGACATGCATCTTTGAAAATAGGCTGAGTTTTAATTCACTTAGTATTTTTATGGAGGTTTAAGTACTCATGAATACAAAAAAAAAATGTTATGGGTTCTGATTGTCTATGTGGAGTCTGACATTTTAATTTTAGTCTCATTTCAGACTGGAATGTGAACGTTCCTAGAAGTTTCTGGAATTGCCCCTTAATTCTTTTCTTCTTTGAGATTTCAGATGATTTTGTTATTGATTATCGCTGAGATGTATAATTGATGTGACTGAGATGATAATAATAATTGACCTTCAGATCATGCTTGTAAAAATGCATTACAAACGCAATCAAAATGTATGGAACAGCTGTTTTTTTTTCCATGAGTAGGTACTTTGACCCCTGAAAAATGCGCAGTGAATTAGAAGTTAACCTTGAAGTCATTTCATCCACATCTCTTTATAGACCCTTTTTATTACGTCTATTATTTCGAACCTCAATAGATAGTTTGAACGGACCAATCAGAATAAAAATATGTTCTTGAATGGAGTTTGGCGCCTATTCAGTTTAACTAGCTCAAGTAACTTAGTGTCTAGTAAGATTAGGGAACTGATGCCGTTTGCGGGAACCTTCTGGATACGAGAAGTATAGGATAGGTCGATGTGATGTGTGTTGGGCCAGGTCTTGTGGTGCTAGTTTTGAGACAAAACTTTAAACACTGAATTTATAAGATAATCTTATTTTAAAATAACCGACATCCGTAAATAAACTCTATTGCGTTTCTGTAAATTAAGTTTTTGTGTTAAGTGATTACATTAGAAATGGTATTACAAGTAGGAACCTACATATTCACAAAATATTACTTTACCTGTAAATAAAGAAACAACATTAAAAGCTTGTAATTTCACGAATATCGTCTCCTTTTTAAATTCAAGTATTTTATCTTACACAATAGTTTTCCACTGCATTGACATCTCTCCTCCTGTCAGTGTCAGTCATTCAAATCAATGAAATGATAAGTATGTAAGGAGGTTATCATTTCATTACACCCCCCCCCCCCCCCTCTTCGGGGAGAATATTGCATCACAATATTTCATTAAAAGGCATCTTCAAATACAGGAGCTGGGAGTAGTTTGGTGATGTGGAAGAGATTTGATTCTGATTTTCTGTGTCCTGTATTGATTCTGTATATTAAGTTTGATAGTTTCTCTGTTATTTCATAAGTTCCAATCTTCATGAAACATAAGATATTTTTTAATAATTGACGATATTTGTTAACACTTTGGTACATTCATGTACTTACTAAACCCATTGTAAATGTTTGTGACACAATGTCTCTTTCACTGTCTATGATGTGATCAAGCTCATCCTTTTCACTAGGTACCTTATATAATTTCTATACAATATATAAAGCATTATATCTACGTACGTCGACTCAGCCTTCAAACACTCCAATAATACTTACTGTTCTGAATGAATTGACCGAATCTAATCTAATTTATAAACGCTTACACGAAGTAGGAGACTATTATGTGAATAAAAAAAACGTGTGATAAAAAAAAACAAGTGAATATCAAAACAAAACACTGTAAAAAAAAAATTAGTGAATGTGTAAATAAAAAAAAATAGAAACTAAAAATGTAAAAATGTGTATAAATAAAAAAAAACTAAAATTGTAAAATAATTAAAATGTGTACCTATTTAGTGATAAAAGTGATCGTCAGTGATAGTTGCTTCAAAATGACTTGAGCAATGCAATTATCTTCACGGATCGGACGCAAGGGAATCTGGCAGGATGCAGATGATTTTAGTTGCCGGTGGCGGGTAAGTAATTAGATAAAGGAGGCTCACAAACGTTATAACTAACTTTTACTTATATGCTGTGCGTTCAAAGTTACCTACAAGGATACAAACATACGTCGGCAATCGAATCAACGTACTGAACCCATGGCAACATGGTTGCGCTCCGCCGTCCTCTTACATCCTGTATCTGTGATCACTCTGAGTGATCTAGGTACCGGTTTTATAGGTATGTGTGAGCGGGAATCATACTTATACTTGAATCGAAATGCGCACTTTTTGTTAACTGTACCTCGTGAAATTAATTATTTTCTAATCAGTATTAGCTTTAAATATATCTTGTCAGCCCTCGTGACGGACTGTCAAGTCTTTCCTATATTAAATAAAGTTTACCTTATTTCAAAACGGGTGTAAAAATACACTAAGGGCTCGTTTACGGAAACGCGGGGCGTCGCGCGTCGCGTGCTTCGTGGCGTCTCGCGGCGCGAAAATTAACGTACGTCTAAAATCGCTTCTCCGTAAACCGGTCTTAGTGGGCTGGCCATGTCTGCAGACGGACAGACGGTTGGTGGAGCAGACACGTGTTAGAGTGTAGACCACGTTTAGGCAAACGTAGTGTGGGACGCTGCTGCACGGTGTACTGGCGATTTAAAGAAGGTGGCGGGCAGCGGATGGATTCGGGCTGCCCAAGACCAGGATGATTGGCGCTCTTTACGGGTGGCCTACGTTCAGCAGTGGACGGCCATAGGCTGATAATATATGATGATGATGATGTAAAAGTAAAAATATATTAAGCGACCATTTGGTCGTATTATGAAATATATTCAACCTTACTCTCAAACATAATAAGGTTGAATATATAACACGACCAAATTATTACTTGATACATTTTTCCATTCACCCCTCGTTTTAGTCAGTTTGTGATGTGTCTTTATACATCTGGTATCAAACAAGGTTAGATAAGGCTAAACCAATCAGAATCGTGTTGGATGAACATCTACATCAGGATTCCTCAAAGGGTTAGTACATCCAGTCATCGCCAGATACGTAGACATCAGAATATCAAGTTGCTCTGTTACTCGGTATTTCAAAGCGATACACGTTACAAGCAAATGACCATTTCGTGGAGCACTGATTCGTACTACGTTATATTTTGCGATTCCATATCTGGAACGTTATATTACAGGGAGAGTCTTTATTATGATCGTGTACTTAATGTAGTATCGACATGGCTAGGTTATGGCGCCTGCCACTCATGGTTGCGGATTTGATACCGGTCAATTACCAATGGGACTTTTTCAATTAATATACTTTATAGGCCTTATTATAAAACAACGGCTTCGCTTCAATATCTAAAGTGTAAACCATTGAGCCAAATTTTTGTATTACATACTTTATCTTTATCGAAATATCGTTCGAAATTCAAAAACTAGCTCGAAGGTTTATTTCTGGTTTAAGCAAAGACTTTTTATAATGAGGCGGTATAATTTTATCTTGGATATCACTGACATCGGTAAAAGAAAACTTCGAGAGGAAACCTAGCTTTACAGTTAATGTAAGTCTGATATCTGCGAGAGCGTGAGCAAACATATGAGCAAGCGTATAGTGATCAATGCTCGTGCCTTCTCTGTATGAGAAGAGGCCTTTGTTTTGCAGTCAGACAGTAGCGGGCTAGTAATAATTATATTAAAACATTATGAATATTACAAATGTGTACCATCCAGTACTATACATCGCCTTAAAAACTCCTTTTTTATGTCAGTTAAAGAACCTAATACCTTCAGTTGTTACAATTTTAACCCTTAATTTGATTTAGGTACGTCTTCTTTCTTCTCTCTTCTTCCATCCGGTCTTATAAGAAAACTGAAGCGGAAGCCTATGTTCAGCAGTAGACGTCCTACAGCTGATATGATGATGATGATATCTTCATTCATACATTATCATAATCAAAATAAGTTCTAGTTAAATTATCTGGCATATACATTAAAAGAAATAAAATAGGTTTATAATTTATCCACCTAGTACTAATCAGTGATAAAAGCCCAATACGCACAGAGAGAGCAAGACCTGGACAGGAGCGGGACATGAACGGAACGTAAGCGTGCCGTGAGCGGGACGTGAGCGCTGTATACGTGGTTATCCATATAAATACAAGGAATACAACCCAAAGACACGCGCGCTACGCTCACGTCCCGCTCACGTCCCGCTCACGTCACGCTCCCGTCCCGCTCCCGCTCTTTATGTGTGTTGGGCATTTTTTTTTTTTTTTTTACCGATGGGAAATCATCAAATGACTTCCCCCGCCCTGGGCGGGGCGGGAGGGAGTGTCAGACTTTTACTGACTAAAACCCATCCATGTTCCTTCTTGTGCCCTTTGCGTTCCGGGGGCGCGGTATCTCTTTCGAACAACCCGCAGCCCCGGCAGGCATCGGCCCTTAGTGGCCCCTTCAATTGTTTGCTGACATCTCTTTGAGGCGCGCGTGGAACACGAACGCGCCGTCGACACGGTCTGTCGTTATCAACGAACGGACGGTGAGCTACCCATTGCTCACCGCCCACAGACCCGCGTCTACGGTGGCCGGGAGTCGTCTCGCGGCTCCCGACGCCCGGAGCGTCTCCCGCGGCGGCTGGGGCGTGAGGTGGTTCTTTCCCTCACGCGGCCTGCCTCCTCCTTCGCTAGCATTACTGCTTCGCAGAAGGAGGCGACTGCATCCCATTCCCTCTCGCTCCGGACCATGGCTTGCACCAGGGCCGAACGCGAGAGTTCGCCGCCGCCGATGGCCGCCACGAGGACGTCGCGGTGCTCCGCCCAAGCGGGGCACACCGCCACGGTATGCTCCACCGTGTCCTCGGGGCGATCCTCGCAGTGATGACACCCGGGCGTTTCCTCCCGCCCGATGATGTGCAGGAACCTCCCGAAGCATCCGTGTCCGGTGAGGACCTGCGTCAGGCGGAAGGTGAGGGCGCCGTGGCGCCGCTCAAGCCACTCCTCAAAGAGGGGACTTACCGCCTCGATAGAGGCGTGCCCTATGTGTGTCGGGCTTAAGAATCAGTTTAGACATTGACAAGACAGTTTGTGACGATATACGAATAATTGTACCTGTATTTATTAATTAAGGATCTCCAACAAAGGTTACGTGGCATTTTGGTATAATTTATTTGTGTGACGTGTGCTCCTTCGATTATACGAGGTCATTATACATTTGAATAAAAGTAGGAAATTACCCATATAGTTGCTATGCGAGGTCAGCGACAATTCCAAGTATACGGGGTATAAAAAAACCATTAACAGATAGACAAAAAAAGAAAAATCTGCTGTTCCATACGGAAGTACAACACCTACACAGAAAAACCAAAAAAATTGCAGATTTTTTTTAACAATCTTCGAAAAATGTTTACGCTTGGAGTTCTAGAATGATGCTTAATTCATAGTAAAAACTTTCGTTACGGTGTCCTTTCAAAAGGACACCGTAAGCATGAGATCTTGGGTTCGCTTCCCAGGTTAGACGAAGTGTTATTGGATTTACCATCAGAAATTTATCAGTAGCAGCCTCGGAGTCTGAATGTATGCCCGGTTTAATGCGATAGGCTCACCCTCTATTACATAGAACTTAAACATATCTGGCGAAATGGGTACACCTCTGCCTAACCTTTCGGGTTTCACAGTCTTGATATTATGTAACTTCCGCTCCGTAAATTATGCCATCTCAATTACAGTGAAACTTTAACGCAAAGGATATACCTAAATTCTTCTTTGTGGCCATTAACATGCTCTTCCAGACAATCAATATTACAGTCTCATCAAATATTTATTAATTTTTTACCACAGTTCACGAATTTTATTTTTATTCATTTACTAAAGAATTTTAAAAAAAACTTAGAACGACTCATGTAATTTTAACGAATAATTTAAAAAAATCCACATATTCTTCTTCATTCAATCATCTAATCATTCTTCTCTCCAAAAACCGTTTTATTATTTAAAAATCAGTACTTTGCCAATAATATATATATAAAAAACTATGTAAAACTTATTAATTAGTTTCTCAGTTTCTGTATAAAAACTGTGAAGTACTTCACTAACTCGAAGCCAGCAGAAATCTTGTTGAACTGCTATAAAACGCGAGTGACATATTGACGCGTCAACTGCAGCATTGCAAGGTTTTCTGCCAGCCAGCATTCTGTTTATTGGATCCCCTGGAATCAGGAAATGGAAGAATCAAGCCCCTCCGACGAACGAGAAGATGGTTTACTGGTTTTGGCGTTCGGTTTTGATTGAAGTTTTATCTTATCGTGCGCCAGGGAGAAACGTAAAACTTGTTTATAGTTTGCAGTTGGCGATCCAGAATTTTGCTCCTTCATGAAATAGTGGAAATATACGTTTGGTTACGGGAAATATAAGTACACATTTTGTGTAGATAACATTTTTTTTTTTTGGAAAGCGTAAAATATTGATTAATATCTTGTTTCAGTAAGAGACTGACACTCTCTTCTATACAGACCAGAAACGGAAGAAACCATTTAAGTAATAGTCATACATAAAAAATAAATAAAGAAATAATTAATTAATTTAATTATTAATTATACCTACATTAAGGTAACTTTATATATTTCGAAACCCTGAGGTTCCGGGTCTTTGTAAAGCCTATGAGGGGCTGAAGCAAAGTCGCAGAGACCCCTTAAGTAGCTTTAGATGAAATGAAACACCAACCAATGCAAGTGCACCCAACAACAATTTCCGATTAATGCATCACACACATTTATTTATAAATAAATAAATAAATGACTATTAGAGAATACTTACTATGGCCGCTGCCTGGTCAATGTTTCTGTTACACGGATAAAATGGCAGGCTTGGCTGTGATTTGTACAGTTAATGAATAAGTGAGCTCCAAAAAACGGTCACTAGTCTTATTATTAAAGTTAGTTATGCTCGTAGATAATATAGCTCAGTGGTTAAAGCGCCTACCTCTCATGCAGTAGATTCGCAACCAATTAAATCAGAATATGACATCTTTAGTTCAAAATGTACTTTCTGAGTTACATCTTGGACAACACAGACATCAGTGAGGGAACACATCGTGAAGAAACTTTCACTGATAGAATTGCCAATCCGTCATAAGTAAAAATTTAATGATTAATGCTCGTGCCTTCTCTTTCTGAAAAGAGGCTTTTGCCTTGGGACAGTAACAGGCTGGTATTATTATTATCTTAGTGATATTGTACCCACGAAAATATACTCATATTTAAAACTAACATATTTTAAATGAACCGTACTGTACTAGCATATAAATAAATATGAAATATGATTCAGTTGCAACGCGATTGTGTGAATTTATTCGTCGGAGCGTGCGAAAAGATCGAATCGAATCGAATTGACAGCCGAAAGCCGTCGGTTAGTATGATGGTAGTGCAGACACGCGATAAATTCACTCCTCAATCTAAATCGCCATGTAAATGGTTACTGTGTACCTATGCGAGGGTGTAGGGTGAGTGTGTAGGTGTGTGTTTATTAAACAGTTACGTAATGTTAGAGAATGCTAAGGTGGCCAGATCTACGTCATTTTATGATAGCTGAAATTTTAGAATAGATGGAGAACTATATAGATATGTATACATATGTGTACTGTGTAGATTGCAAAATTATCACGTCAACTTGGTTGAAACGTTTTTATTCCAAACGCTCAGTCGAATTCTATTAGGGATTCGAATTTAGAAGCGTTTAATTTTTTTTTTTATGGGGAATTGTTCGGCCTCCCCTCGTCATGAGCGTACCAACTTTAAATATGATCTATAGGTAAAAATAAAAATGAATCTCCGAAATATTAGGTGTGTACGCGTGACCGAACAGTCTGAACGACTGCACCAAATTGGATAATTCTTATTGTGTTCGTTAATGTCAGGACAATTAAAAAAATAAATTCATAAAATTCAAAAAAATCTAACATTTTTTTTAAAAGATCTTACTGCTATTTTAAACTAACAAGTAGGTACTGGGGCCTCTTTTGAACATAAATTTCTACTAAAATATTATGACCACATAATAATTGCTTTCACTACAGGCAAAAAAAGTATATTTAAACGGTTCTTATTCTTGCTTACTTGTCTGTCTGTCTGTTTGTTTCAGCTAATTTCTAAAACGTGTAGACCGATTCTGACCGCGACTTCGTCCGCGTATTTAATATTATCCTTTTTCTTCGACAATATCGTAGCTTTCTGTCAGTTCAAGAATCTTTATAATGACACCAGTACTTCCAGAGATTTCCTCTTTAAAACAAACAAAAAATATTCTAATATATAATAGTAGTATAAACATAAGTCTGAAATTGACCAATCCGCATTAAGCAAGCGTGGTGATCAATGCTCGTGCCTACTCTGTGTGAGAATAACATCGCCTTGTAGGACAATAATAGACTGGTATTATTATTTTAATATGAGTACCTACTTATAGATTAATAATTAATTTCTTAGACTGAAAATCGAACGAGTTAACAAAGTTTCTGAGCTACATACCTACATTCATACATAGTAGACCTTTCTTTAACGTTGTAACAAATTTTGACTGTACAAGATAGGTAATCTGAAGGAATTTTGATAAGCTGTGCTGAATTATTTCAATAGTAGAAAAAAGTGACATTATTTTAGAGGGTTACCTATTACCCGGCTGAGCGATAATAAGCACAGGGCTATATTTAAAATAAAATAAAAATTAGTACCTTTAAAATAATACATATAAATTATGTTTTAATTAAATATGAAATAGTACAAAACTACAAACATTTGTAATTATAAAAAATAGTATCACACCTGCAGTCCAAGCTGACGGTGGTCAGGGTTCTAGAGAGAGGAATCTCCTTACAATACGCGCCGTGTCTAGATGTAGCACTTACTGAATCAAGCCTTTGATCCAAGTGCAAAAACAGCCTCCTCAGGTGTTGGTCGAGGCTCTTGGCCAACACCATTGCCACAATTACTGCTGTATTCACATCCCACATATCGCCAACTTTTCGAGTCAAGTCAAGTAACTTAATTTGCTTATTTCTCTATATTTTTACGATGTTTTCATTATTATCTTATTATTATTAACTATATAGTTGACCCCCCCTTGACCTACACTAGCTGACCTTATTAGTGAAGTTCTTCAAAAAGGTCAGGTGCGCAATACTCGTAATCGGCGTGCTTGTATGACGAGATGTATGAACGTGGATGAGGCGAAAGAAGTATGTAAGGATCGTAGCAGGATGTTGTTCATTTTGCCTTATATATAAAGACTTCGTCGGCGTCAAAGTACATTTCTCCATACAAACTTTGGACCCCCGTTTTAACCCCTTAGGGGGTTGAATTTAAAAAATCCTTTCTAATCGGGTGCCTACGTCATATAAAGAAAACACCCTCCAAGTTTCAAGTCTCTACGATCAGCGGTTTAGGCTGTGCGTTAATCCGTCAATCAGTTAGTCAGTCAGTAAGGACAAGGCATTTTATATGTATAGAAGATACACAAGATTATTTAAAGATGTTAAATTGTTACAATGGTTGTGCGATTGACTACACCTTAAGTCTTATCCAAGATCGATAGGCAAATAACTATACTAACACCTGTAACTGCGAAGTTAAGCGATTGTTGTGATAATTTTATAAAATTGAAAATAATTTATTGATTTTAAAAGCGCCCTATTTAAAAAGTTTTTCAAAATTTCGTACTTAAATAAAATTTAAAAACGCAGATGCAAATTTTCTTTAATTTCTTTTTTACTTATTACTTGCTACGTTTTTCGTCTTTTTCTGTGGGGAAATCCTCATGAATACCCTTCGTCTGGGGAGTGTGGAAGGTTAAATTGAAGGACTAAAACCCCAGGCTTCCTTATTTACACTAAGCCACTGTATAAAGGCAAAGTATACTAGACTAGGTTTAGTACGTTAATCCCTTCTACTTCTTGAACAATTCATGTTTCCTGAATGATATGTTAAAGTAGAAAAATTATTGAATGTGCTTTACTCTTTTTATTTTGCTGATTATGGGTCAGCTCAAACAAAGCAATATTATACTCGAATTTTCATTTATAAATTAATAATGAGCCATAAAGCAACAGAAATAGACTTGAAAATTGTTTGCAGTGCATAGGTAATTTCGCGCGGCATTTATTATATTACAAGCAAATTTTTAACTCTATGTTTTTGTTTTTTTAGTTTATTATTATATTAATTAATGAAAATTATCTGTCTGGGCTGACCTTACCCCCAAAATGTATGTATTTATTTATTCCATTCAATGTTTGTGGTTTGTTTCGAGTCAAGCAGCTCCAGTTTCGTCCTGAAGATACCACAGGAATAAAATAATGCAGGTAAGAAATATTAAAACGGTAAGAAATTAGAATTAGTGTTTGTTTATCATTAGGCTCTCTCGATTTAAATGTTTTGGTGCCCGATTGCTGCCGGCACTGGAGCAGTGCGAGTATCGAACTGCACACAGTCTTGTCTTTTTTCATACAGACAACACTTTACGTTCCTACCGTCATGCAAATGTATGAAAAAAACAACCATCCGTATGCAGTACGATACTCGCACTGCTCCAGCAGCAGTCCGACGCCGAGCACATCCGTTGAAATAGCACTGAAAGAGCTACCTTCGTTTTGCTGTGAGCAGTGACATAGATCAGTCATAAAAAAACACGGGCCTACATAATCGCACATGCTTTGATTTTTATCAAAGTGCAAAAACCATGCGAGTCAACCTGCTTGCCACTTGCACTTCATAACTAAGAGACTAACTAACTTATTCAGCTCCATTCAGCTTTTGTCCATAAAAAGCACCAGTTTTTTATCGCATCAGTTTTTAAACGGCTAAGAGACAGTGAAAACAGGATTATTTTTTAAAATAAATGCGCTGTCAATTGTTATTATTATTTCAAGGTTCAAAGGTGCTCCCTCACCGGGAGCATTCGCGTGTAATGTAACGTTACAGATTTGAGCATTACATCAGTGAAGGAGGAGAACCGAGCATTACAATGCGCACCTTGAAATGATACAATGTGTAATACCTTGATACAACTTGTAACATCAATGCGCTCCACTTCCAATGTAATGCTCAAAGTCGAATCTATATGTTACATTGCACGCACATGCTCGTTAGTCAGGGAGGTATTATTGTAATGTTATGCTCAAAGTTGAATCTATAATGTTACAATACGCGTGAATGCTCTCGGTGAGGGAGCACCTTAAAGTAAAATAATAAATACATTTAAAAATATTAAAAGTACTGTCGGTAACACAGATGTCAGTGCTCCAAAAAGAGGAATCTCCAGGAGTACCGCTTTCTGTATCAAGCCCTTGAACCAACTGCCCAACTTGAGCCTCCAAAAAAAGTGGTATTTTCTGTGGACAAAATATTAATTAAGCTGGATAAGTGCACATAGTTTCAACACATCTCAGAATTTTTCTATTACTAACACGAGATCAACGCTTATCCTAATATATCACTATTGTCTGAAATATGATACTAATTGACTTTTTGTTGCAGGTGTCTATCATGGAGCCAGTTTTTTGGAATAATACGGTGGATTTTTTCATTTGGAACCACGTAAGTTGTAGCTTATATTATAATAGTCAAACACTCATACAAACACATTCGAAATCACTCAGGAATTACAGAAAGCTACTTGCTAAAATACTCACTTTTGTGTCCACCGTGTTCATACTTAGTTCTGCTGAAATAGTCCAAGCCACAATATCATGACTATCTCAACGAATTCAATATACAAAATGAGATACATTAGTAATCCCCGAAGGGAGCTACAGTACACCCCCATTTCGCCAGTTATGTTTTTAAGTCCCATGTAATAGGGGGCAAGCATATTGCCCTGAAGCAGGCAGAAATTCAGACTCCGAGGCTGCTACTGAGAAATTCCAGATGGAAAAATACAATAACACTTTGCCCGATGTGGGAACCCAAGACCACATGCTTTAGCAGTGACCAATAGATCAATAAGGCAGTTCAGTAAAGTAAATTAAAAGTAGATCGTATGCGGCTCTTCCAGCTAGAGCTTCTACAGTACCTACACGTGATTATTTTGTATAAAAGAACATTATGATGAATTCAGCAGTGAGGTATGTCATTACGCCCAGCTTGAATTGCAGCCCGACCCGAAGGCCAGGGCGTAATACAGCCGAGAGTGTTATGATAAAACTTTCCACATTTTTCAACATACTAGTGAGGAATAAACATTATTATAACTTCATTGAAACGATAAGAAAATCACAATTTAATTTATCATGAATGATATTTACGCAACATCTTCACTATCAAAGTGTTAATAAGTTACTTTTACAAGCTACCAGTAGGAACCAAAAAGGTGAAAAGTTTTGTTGGTAACAAGTACCACAAACGGAATTATAACTTTTGTTTAAATAGCGGTGTAATAAGAGCCACTCAACGAGCAAATGTGTTGAAAAATAAATTTGTTTTATTTGCTCAAGTTGAGACGAAACCCACGCGGGACGCGGGACGAAATTCCCTCACTAACTTGTATTGACGTGTTCAAACTGGCGCGAATTAATTTTGCATATTGTATTTTCGTAATTGCGCTAAGTCGCGTCCCACGACCCGTGCGCGGTTCGCCTCAGTTTGAGTGAAGCTTAACGTTTTAGAACGAAATATTTTTAGGAGGTATACCTGTCGCAGCCAAATGGTTAAAATAGCTGTTTAATTGGACTAGCTTGGTTTGAATGGCTAGCCTTTTCATTGAACAAAGCCGTTCAACTGCACATCTAAATGTCGATTAGTCGAGTGGCTGAACACAACGTTCAACAGTCCAGCTAGACGACGAGCCATCTGGTTAAGTGTCAATTTAGAATAACCGGTAGGAACGACTTATTCTGTCTACAGGGTTTAAAGAAGCCCAACATGAAGAAAATGACGGGGGCTTTATTTTTTAGTTTTGCTGGCTAGCTCTAGCCTGCCTCATCCCTTTCAACCCTAACCTGTTCGTGTAGGATGCCAAGTTGACGAGCTCACTTCACTTGCACTTAAATTAAGAAATTCAAATATTGACGGGCCTGTTGGTCTAGTGGTTAGTGGCCCTAACTGCTGAGCCGGAGGTCGTGGGTTCGATTCCCACCCAGGACAAACTTTGTGTGATGAGCATGATTGTTAGTTCTGTGTCTGGGTGTGATTTATCTATAATATGTATGTATTTATAAATTATATAAGTATGTATTTCAGTTGTCTGGTTACCATAACACAAGCTCTGCTTAGCTTGAGATCAGATAGCCGTGTGTGAGTTGTCCCAAGATATTTATTATTTATTTATTTATATTCGTTATTTGTAGCAATATTTTCATTATCATTGATTATTACAACTAAAAATATTTTCCAACTCTACTGTACTAATTTAATGATACGGGTGTTTTTTTGTCCTAATGTAAGGCACAGCTGATTTTTTACTCGCAGAGTGTTAACTCCTTGGGGTTGAGAATCATCCACAGATCCCATGGTAAAAATTATGTTACGATGTTCCTTCCATTCGTTGCATATATTATTGTGCAATCAAACTCAATATTTACAGCTTTTATATTACAAACCACGGTTATTCCAATCTTGCTATTTGAAATGTCAGGCATTCTAGAAATAACAACTGAACTGGTCGGTTTCAATTCAAAATAGCTATTCGGAATACTAAGATTCTACATATGAAATGTCAACTAAGGGCCAAATTTAAAACCAGCTAAAAGGGTTTCACAAATAGAAAATGGATTAATATTAGGCACATATTTGAGGAGAATAAACTAGGTCATTTAGTTTTATGACCGTTTCTATTTTCAAATTAAATTTAAATATACGACTGCTCAGAATAAACAAATATTATAATTCAATGACTTAAGCGGGGTATTGATAAATCAAAACAGTTTAGAAGACTGTCTTTCTTTACGAAATTTTAATTTCGTGGCGTTTGAGTGGTATATTTTGATAAATATGTAGGTATCTGTTTGAATAAATCCTGACCACACCTGATCTCTGAATAGTGTGAAAATGTGAGATTCTGGTCTCCAAAAAAATTACAGGTAAAACTATTACCATAAAAAAAAACAAGTGAATATTAAAGATTCATGTTAAAATTATATTTTAGTAACTCACTGTCATTACCGATGCCAGTGAACCATAACATTACATAACACCACGCCTGTAATCCTCAAAAGGTGAAAGGCAGAGGTGTACCCATTAGTACACCCACATTTTGTAAGTTATATTTAAGTCCCATGTAATAGAGGCCAAGCCTATTGCCATTAACCGGGTACAAATCCAGACTCCGAGGCCGATACTGAGAAATTCCTTATAAAAAATCCCAATAACACTTTGCCCGACCTGGGACCTCATGCTTAGAAGTCAAAGAACTTGTTATTTAATTTCAATTATAATTTTACCATAGATCCAAGTTGTAAAATTATAGTCAGATCAGTATTCCCCCGACCGAATTTCGGTCACGGCGCGGCGGCGGCCAATCTAAATGGAAACTAACTAAGTACGCAGTAGATATTATAGTCCACAAGTGTGTGCGTAAACACAGGTAGGTACCACCCCACACTCCCATAGTCCTATGGGACAACAATCCGACACGACCGGGGAGAGATCAGGCACAGGACCAACGGCTTTACGAGTTTTGCCGAGGCACAGGGCTGTCACACGACCAGCCACTAAACTCCGGGCTGCCACTGAGATATTCGTAATAGAAATACCTGGCACCACATTTCCCGACTAAGGAATCGAACCCACCCTCAGTAGCCGACCGGCAGATTATCTATAAAATAATTATAGAGAACCTTTTTCAACTGTCAGACAGTGCAGATAACCTTCGTTACACGTAAGTGGATGTAAGGACTAGACAACTAAAAACAACGCGTAAAAAAGTAATTGGAAGGGCAGCAGGACCTTTATTTACAGACAATTGGGAATTTGAATTTTTTTTTTCATGTATATAAAAACTTTATTAATAATAATATTGATATTTAAAGCAAAAAAAAAATAATTATTGGTAATTAAAAATTATTAAAATTTCAAAAAATATCACGTAACTATAAACGCGCTACATACAACTATGGCGCGTACACCATAGTTGTGACGTCATAATGTTTAGTTACTTCATCGGGCAGCTAAACATGACGTCACACGCGCTCGTGTTTATTCGGGTGTTTTCGGTAATGGATTCAAAAGTATTTTTTTAAATAACTTTTGAACTACTGCGAAAATAAAAAAATAAAAAATAGTTTTGTTGTAAAACTTAATTATGATCTTTCCATTTAACACAAAAAAAATGTTCAAATATCCAATTCGCTCAACTCAAATCCAAGTATGCTACCTACCTTATGTCCTTTTGCCAAGGTACCTAAGAAGGTGGAAACTTTCTGGCCAACAGAGACCTCGCAAGCAGCAGTGTTATACTAAGCCTCATTAATAGGTATTGCCTGAAAGTGATTATGCGGCGACCTTGACATACTCCGGCAAGACAGCCGACAACATGTACGAAGATATTCTTACGTTTATAGAAGGCCCATTATAACGTTGTTTATTGGCCTCCATTGTCAAAGATAGAGTACAGCTGATCTAATCTATTAATCGAAAGTCGGATCGCTATACCACACAATTTTCTATTAAAGAAACTTTGTTGTCTATTAAAGAAACTTTCGATGTAATATCTGTAAAATACACATGCTACTAATTTAGAGTAACTTGCAGAGCTCGTCAAATAGGTACATGAATCGTGGTCGGTCCCTAACTTCATGCAAAACCACATACAAACAGACGAAGTCACATCACACAATTCCTTTTTTGTCGTGCCCTTTTTAGGGTTCTGTAAACCCTAAAAAAGGAGCGGGAAGCAGATAACACGGAACCGGGTTTTCAGCAAGAACGTTACTATCAAATAATAATATTATCAGCCTATTATTATCCCACTGCAGGGCAATGGGGCATCTTCTCATATAGGCATTGATTAAGACGGTTGCTCAAGACGATATGGCTTAAATAACTTACTAAACACTTCCTGCGACTTCATACGCATGGTTTTTCACCCATGTTAGGTATTGTCTTTGGTTACTGCTCCGGTCCCGGGGGTCCTAACACGATGTTATAGGCTTTGCTTTATATTATTCCTCATGAATCTAGCTATCATGTACAAAAAGATATTTTCCAATCCGACTGGTAGCACCAGAGATTAGAGTATTTAAACAAACAAACAAAAAATCTCTTAAGCTTTGTTATTTAAAGTATAGAAAAGTCCACTAAGACTGCCTCGTTGGTCTAGTGGTCGCAAGCGCGACTGCTGTGCATGAGGTCTTGTGTTCGATTCCCAGGTCGGGCAAAGTGTTATTGGGTTTTTCCATCAGAATTTTCTCAGTAGCAGCCTCGGAGTCTGGATTTGTGCCCGGTAGATGGCAATAGGCTCGCTTCCTATTACATGGGACTAGAAACATAACTGGCGAAATGTGGGTGTTCTAATGGGTACACCTCTGCCTAACCCTTCGGGGATTACAGGCGTGGTGTTATGTTATAAGTCCACGTTTCCTCACTACGTTTTCCTTCAAGATGACTTTATCAAATCAATAATAACAACAAAACAAAATCTTCCCATCACAACAGACGAAAAATTGGATAAAAGTTTTTAAAAAATAACTTTCGAAATTAGGGTCCAATTTATAACGGACTCCGTACATAATCTATGGGTCACCGTTTATTTCTAACCTCTGAATAGTGACACCAAAACAAAAGTCACAAAGTTCTAGTGATATCATTAGGTGTATACGTTAAATTAAGTAAAAGCTACGCGGCACAACAATTAGTTCGCGGAGGGACACATTTGTGGGGTCAGAGGTGACTCAAGGGTGAGTATTACTAGTAGGAAGGTATGGTCGAATCACCTATTTGGTTTACAGACAACTATAATTATCTTCCTGCTACATCGCCATTCATTGTTTGTTTTCACTTTTTGAGATTGTGGTGCCTAATAATTTTGTAACCTATTTAGAAAAGAATTGACATTCTTAAAACATTGTTTAAGTAGAGATAAACTACAATAACATGGTGGGCCCCTCCACAATTCAAAACGTTTGAGAGTGTTTCAAAGCTTTGATTTGTTTTTATTTTAAAAGCCGTCTCAGTACCCACACATGCATTGTGAATCTTTTCAAAACTTTCACATTGAAAAGATTCACAACGCATGTGTGCGTACTGAGACGGTTTTTGAAATGAAAACAAATCAGCGATTTGTTGCTAGACTATTGGCGTCATTAATCACTCATTATTACTAGTATGGCGCTACACTGATATACTGAAAATGCAGGTGCGTTATCATGCGCGGTTGGCTACTTATGATTAGTTGACAAACTATTCTACCGGCCTGCTACTGAAGACGATTACTTACAACTACATAGAAACTCTTTCATACGGATGTGACTAAACACATTGACATAATAATATGGAGGGGCGCGCCATGTTATAGTACTTTATCTATAGTTGCAAGGTAGCTGCCTGTATACTAAATGGTTTATTCGACTGTACTACTGTCTGATAATAATATTGTGAGTTCGTCTCACGTAGGTGACAAGTTGCGACAAAGTCACGCGATAGCACTATATCTTTTGCCTTTATAGAACTATATGAATGAATAATTTGTAACAATCTTGGTAAATGTCAAGATAATTGGTAGGTGTTTTTCTTTAAACTAGGAACTAAACTATCTTTTGTCTGCGACTTCGTCTGTGTAAACTTCAGGGAAAAGCCAATCGTCCTAAAGTATTCCACGGGAACCATACATTTTTCTGGGATAAAAAATGCTATTCCGGACTATAATTCATCTCTGTGTCTTTCATCAAGATCCGTTCAGCCGCATTCTTGCCCTTGAATTGTAAACCCTATTTTTGTAGTGGTTTAGATCATTTTCAATATACAAATATACCTAAATATTGCTTCTCGGTAACACCATGGCTTATGGGGGCGATAAGATGTTGCAGGCCGATAGTACGAGGTATTACGTGTTATCTTTAAAATTATGTAAATATGGGGTTATGAGGCACTAATAACCATAGTGTTCTATTATTTTTAAAACCTTAATAACATCGCAGGACTGTGTTACTTACTCATCACAATCCATTAACTTTTGTTCTATGATATAATATCTATGGTATAATATTATAAATGGGATAGTAACTGTTCTGTCGGTCTGTTGCGCTTTAACGACTAAACCACTGAATTGATTTTGAGGAAATTTAACCTATTTTTAGCCCCGTTTATCGATTATTATATTGGATTATTCGTGACAAGAATTATTTTTTACTGTTCTCGACTTCTGGGTAGTGAATTGACCTATTTTTTTATGTATTTTAAAACAGAAATAAAATAACGCTTTTTTTCAAACCATATCTCAAGTTATTACAACTCAAGCCCAGTAATCTTAATGTCTTTGCTATATTTTGGTACTGCGTATCTTAGATGTGTACTTTAAATAGGTATACAACGAAAATAAATATTATAAAAATCAAACAACAAAATTCTTTATGATGTTTATAATTATAGTCCTGCGGCGTTAAAAGTGTTTTATACATAACCTGTATAACACTTCAGTATCTAGATTCTCTAAGTCATTATGCCGACAATACTGGGAACCAAGCAATATCCGATTCAGAATTCTTTGTTCAAAACTGTAAGCTTACCACGATCGCTAACGTAAAAGTACGAAAATACGACTATGCCGTATATAATTTTGTAGGACAAACACAATTAGTAGGTATCACACATTGATGTGATGTGCTAAGTAGGTAACTGATTTCAAAATCGATCGAATATTACGTTACCTATACTTGACGCATTCATGCTACGCCCATCGTATGTTAGTTAACAGTTTCAATCACCTGAATCTGTCTGTTATAGCCCTGTGGTTAAGGCGCCCACCTCACATGCATGAGTTTGTAGGTTAAAATCCGTACAAGTACCAATGTGACTTTTTCAATGCATATGTAGTTTCTAAAGCTTAACATCTTGGACATCACTGACATTGGTGAAGGAACAACATCGTGGGGAAACCTGGACTTATACCAGCCTATTACTGTCCCACTCAAACCATGTCAGAGGCCCTTGAGGCGGTTTAAAAACTCTGACACTAGAGTAGGTGGGGTCGTAAGACCTTACTGCCCACGCGATAAAGAAATAATCACTAGAAATTTTGCTTTACCGTAAAATCGTAATATTGCTCTTCAAAACTCAGCCCACAATTATTGGCTATAGAAAGCATAAATACTGGAAATATCTATTTTAAAGCACTCGTTCTCAACCGATTGAGCTAAAATTTTGCTTGCTCATTAAGATTGGCTGACAACGCATGGTGACTTAAGTGACGTCATTCTTAATCCAATATGGCGGACGAAATGGCGGGTTAGTTATTTTGTGCACGCCAATAATATGGGTTTCAAATGAAAACAATACTTCATACACAATAAAATTATACGCTTGCTTATAAAAATATTTATTTTATATTATAGATAAACTATTAAAATGCACGCAAGGCTATCGGTATATATATTCCACTAGCCTTAACGAGATTTTCCACTCAGTGAACTGTTAGTACATCGTGGTGCGTGAAACCTCCATGCACAAATAGCTTTGTTTGCTCTTATTTCTTTATTCAATAAAGCACACAAACAGCATAAGCATAAAACTAATATTTGCTTACACTTTGCAGTATTAACGGTAACATAATATTATAATTTAAACAATAATCAGGTGAACAATAATACATTATTAAATAAACACTTTACAGAAGCTGGTAATAAACTAAACGTACAGCAAAGTTAACATCAAAATAAAAGAAAATTGAAATGTTTAAGTAAAATGAATCGTTAAAATGTGGAGTAATAAGAATATTGAGTTATTGTAAAGGACATTATGTAACACAGTGACAACTGACAACTGTCAAGATTGTTTTCCAAGTAACGCTTTAGGTGTCATCTTATAGAATTAGACGGCCATTTTAATTTATTGTTTTTTCTCGACCTTGGTACTGGTTGATGCTATGCAACACACCGGTACGCCGCCCGCAAGCTGTCAACTTTTTTATTTTGTCATGATAAAAAATATTTTAAAGCACACGATTTAAAGCCCTAACTTGAATGGCAAATTATTTAAAGTATCGGAGTGCTGTTCTTGTAATGTGTGATGACCATTATTTTTGAAAGTTGTACTAAAACCCCATTTCGTAACCGAACTCATTCAAACTTCCTAAAAGTTAAACGTCCTTGATGCAAACCACGGCACCGTTAAAATACTAAAATGCTTCCCACTGTTATGCACTCATGATTCAAAATCGCTTGACACTATGACGGCATACTTTTTTGATACTTCTCATAAATTGGCTTGCCATATGGGAACCACGGCGTCGAGCCCCAATTGCAAAACAAATGAAGAACTTTTTCTTGTTCAATCAATCGTCTTTCCACCAATCATCGTCCAATGCTGCTCCTCGATTAAGGTAATACCTAGTCGGTTGCATGTGATATGGGGCACAAGATTAGATCGCAATCGTCCGGAATCACACGTCGGTGCACGGCACCCAGTTGCAGCAACAAACAGTAACAACTTGTAACTATAACAGTTCGTAAGTCAGTTGCATACGGTTGGGCGTTCTCTAGTTCAGCTACATGACAGATACTCGTACACGATATTGTTTGCGAGGTCGTCTAGTAGTCGCCTTAACTTTGGCTGTGCCGAGTCGAGGCTCGTCCGGCGGAGTGTGGTATTGTTTTAAGTTTTGAGAAGGATTCTCACAAACAAATACTGCTGTGTGTGACATGTTTAAACTGGGACCACTTAGAAGTTCTAGGTTTTAACACTATGTTGTTAAGTTACAATATTTTAAGTGCACTTTATTAAGATGCCTGTTTCTTGTGCAAGAGGTTGCAAGTTCCATACGGGACAAGTACCAATATGAGGTTTTTAATTCATATTTATGTACTTTCTATTTATCTTGGAGATGACTGAAAACTGTGTAGGAAAATATCGTGAGGAAACCTAAACTTATAATAACTTTAAATCTAATCAATTCGACCTGAGCAAGTGTGGTTGTCAATGCTCGTACCATCTCTGAATTAGAGGAAGCCTTTGCCCTTCGATGGGACAATAATATGCTCGAATTATTTTATTCTCCACATTCTTTATTTTACACACAATTTTTTAAAATAGGTATTGAATATAAATAGATTCAAAAAAAATGTTTTAACATTTTGTTGTATCAAGTATATTATTATTAAATGTATTATTAATTAAGAATGAACTGTAATCTAACAGAAATAGAATTAAAACTGCATTATTAGAAAACGCGTATTGACAATAAATGCCAACATACATATTTTTCAATCTCATTCGTGCTGTACTTTAATTCATTTTCAATTCATAAATAAAAACTGCGCGATTATTCTTCTCCTTCGTTTGCACTAATCTTTAATCAGTCTTTTTAGGAACTCTAATTCTAAAGCTATTTAAAAAAAAAAGTAAGAGTAAAGACAATGAAAAAGAGTCTTAAAGTAAACCGCTCTAAAATAAAATAAGGTACTTAATTTATGTATATTATTGGCAGATAGGTACTTGAACTGTGACCGTACGCCAACGTAGTGAAGCAGTCGATGTCAGCCCACGACAGTAAATTACATCGCACCGTTATTACCTAATTTACAAAAACGGGTTGAAACATCATGTTCACCAATTCTGTAGATCCTATTAAAATTATAAGCTTGTTTCTGTTCGCGACTTTGTCCGCGTTAAAGTGGATTTCTCCATACAAAATTTTGACACCCGATTCATCCTCTTCAGGGGTGAATTTTGGAAAATCCTTTCTTAGCGCATGCCTACGTCTAAATAACTATTTGCGTGCAAAATTTCACCGCAATCCATTCAGTGGTTTAAGCTTTGTGTTGATAGATCTATCAGTCAGTAACGGTTGCCTTTTATTTATATAGACCTCAAAATGAAATCAATGAAATATCTACCTAACTGTTTCAGTTTAGAACAGATAATTGTAAAATTGCATAACACAGTAGCACAAATACTAGACAGCATTCAATTCCAGATCAACTGACCCATAAAACTAGCGATACACCTGACACAGCGCTCACAATATTTCCTTCAAAGATTCCAACTCAACACTTTGTTTCAGAACTAAAAATACGAAGTCTGCAACTTTGTACAACTAAGTAAAATATCGTTCCTTACAAACTTTATCTGGACCAGAACGTTTGGTAGTACAAATCTTTCCTAGCGATTGTACTAATTGCTTTATGCACTTAGCTGTGTTTTTGGTTTGAATGTTATGTAGACGAGCCTTGTTCATGTACGGTTTGTGTAAGCACGTCGCGATTTCGTGGCTCAAGCCGCTTGCGTGACTCTTAGGCGCCTGCCTGTCTCCTATAGGGAGTAAGTATCGTGATTGACTGATAGGCAACTTACCAACGTATAAACATGAAATTGGGGAGATAGGTACCTACTTATGTTTTTGTAAGTAAGCGCTGAGTGTATATCTGTGTTTGGAAAGGAAAATTTGATTACCGAAATCAATACGAAAGACGTTTATATACCTTCGATCACACCGCAGAATATACTTATCTACTACCAACGCAAGGTATATACCTCTTTACACGTAAATTATAAATGGCGTTTTTTACAGAATCGGGCTCCATTCCCATCTCATAAATGTAGGTATATTAATGGCATTTTAAGATTGAGTTTAGCCGAGAACGGTCTTAAAACCAGGTACAAAACCTCTCGCCCTCTTAGGCTACTAAGACAACCAGACAAGCAAGTGTAAATGCCCAATGTACAGCTAGTAACGCAGTGGTGTTCCCACCATACGATTTAGCAGCAGCTGAGTCGACTTGTTATTCACTAAACCGCAAATGTGCATCGTAGGGATTTGCATACAGAACAGTACGCGACGCTCTATTCAGCAACGTGAACAACACGCCAAGTTTTCACTTGTTTCGTATTTTCAACTCGTCCAATAATGCCCAATAAATAATTCTTAGCACCTTTAAAAGCGATCAAGCAAGTAATCATTTGAAAGCGTTCTCTCACAGCTTACAGATTTATGTTGAAAATAAGAAGAAAAGTAAATTAAAAAGGAATACAAAGGTTTATTTCTTAATCTTTACTAATTAACGAAAGTTTCGATAAATAGATGTTTGTTACTCAATCACGCCAGAGCGGCTAATCGAATTTGGATGATATTTGGCACAAAGAGAGATAGTCTAGAATAGCACATAGGGTACTTTTTGTCTCAGAAAAATGTACGGTTCCCGTGGGATACTATATTAACTTTGACGCGGATGAAAAAACGGGTAAATTTTAGTGTCAAATGTATTCATATTCATTTATTTGCATACCATAATTATGTTTAAAAGACGTTACGTAAAGCTTAAAGCTAAAGGATATTCATATCTCAGTCATAAGGTCCGGTCTCAGTCGGGTTCGTGTGTCGTTAGTATTATTAAAATGTTTGTAATCATAATAATATCGTCTTTCAAACTAGTACTAGTAAAGATGAGACTTGACATACCACACATACTTTATTTTTTCGTAATAAATATAATAATTAGTTAAGAATTTTAATCTAAATGTCATCTAAATGTCCGTGTGTACATACACAAATTATGGATAACTATTTCATACATTCATACCTGCGCAAGCTCGCCATTACTGACGCTTGTCAAGTCTCTTCTTCGTGGCGCGTATTATACTTCTTTTCGTCTTTTCTCTAGTCCTTCTTCTGTCACTGTCAAATCTTCAGTCTAAATATCTTTCATGTCAATCCACGCATACGCTGTCCCTCTCACTCCTTAACATCGAGCTCTTTCACATTGTCCTGACCAGAACCTTCCCAAAAGGTAATTTCAATGTCACCTTTTAATATTAAGAAAAACATCGTGAGGAAACCTGGACTTATACCAGCTTATTACTGTCCCACTCAAACTATATCAGAGGGCCTTGAGAGGCGGTTTGGAAACTCTGACACTAGGGTGTGTGGGGTCATCAGACCTTACTGTGCACGCGAAGAAGAAGAATATCACCTCCGCCCACTATTTCAGTCCCTCCCAAAGCCTACCAACGATCTGTCCCTTTATTTCTCCTTTTTAAGTTCCCCTAGACGTCCTTCCTTTCAAAAGATAATTTCAGCAAATAAAAACAACAACACTTTACATCTTTATTTCTGAATTGACGTCTGAACATCTCATAAAATATGTAGATCAATAATACTAAGGATTATTGTGACTCAGCGCATATTGCGCGTTGTCGGAAAGTCGACTCACTGTTATTGCTTACTGATGAACTGTTCTATTGGCACTAGTATTCGGGGAACTTTCAGTTTTCATAAGAGAATATATTATGCGGTCGTAGGAAATCAAGCTGAAATGGATTTTATGGATATTATCCATAATGGTTTGCCTCGCCATTCTAATTTACTACTAGTGAACAACAGACTGTGCAAGTTTTAAGGCTCTTTCAATTAGGTTTTATAGCGGCCATCATCATCTGCCTAGCCTATTCCCAACTATGTCGGAGTCGGCTTCCAGTCTAACCATTTTTAGCTGAATACCAGTATTTTACACGAAACGACTGCCTATCTGACCTCCACAACCCAGTAACTGGGTAATACGATACCCCTTGGTAAGGCTGGTTGTCAGACTTTCGGGCTTCTGACGACGCGTAACGATTGTCAAAGATCCATGTATGACAGCCGGGACCAACAGCTTAACGTGCTTTCCGAGGTACGGAACGATGTCATAACGACCATAATACATAGTAATTCACACTATAAAAATTCTCACTCAGTTACTCATGAACCGTAGTTCATGAGTTCAAGCCCGCTGACAGACAGACAGATGAACCCTGAAAAGACAGCCACTCCATCGCAGCAGTCTAGTTTAAATTCAAAGAGCCGTTTGATTGTATTAGCATCATATATATAATAGTCGTGATGGCCCAGTGGTTAAGGCGCCCGCCTCTCGTGCATGAGTTTTTGGGTTCAAATCCGGACAAGTACCAATGTGACATTTTCAATTCAAATGTACTTTCTAAAATTTATCTTGGACATTACTGGCATTGGTGAAGGAAAACATCGTGAGGAAACCTGGACTTACTGTTCCACTCAAACCATGTCAGAGGCCCTTGAGGCGGTTTAGAAACTCTTACACTAGGGTGTGTGAGGTTGTAAGGCCTTACTGCCAACACGATAAAGAAAGCTTCATATGTTCTCAACAGTTATTTATCGATGTAAATAACAACCAATAACCGACCAGTTTTTCGAAAAAAGTCTCAATAACAAGTTCGACTGTACTGAAACCTCAAAACACGTTAGTGGTTAAGACTGCCAATGAAATAGGGGCGGCATGAATTCGAAAATGGCGCCGATTTTTAGGGCACCGCGTGGCTTTCATTAAAAACCTAGACTGAGATTAATAAACGATTCAGCACGTGCTTGACTAAGCATTACCTACTATAATGGTGGGCTCACACACTATAATCTATCTTCTACCTATACATAATGCTTTGTCCTTAATGACAGACTGACTGACGCCTAAACCGCTGTTCGTAGATATCTGAAACGATATCCGATATGAAAGGATTTTTTGAAATTCGGAATACGGTGGTCCAAAGTTTGTATGGAGAAATTAACTTTGACGCGCACAAAGTCGCGGGCAGAAGCTAGTTAATGTATTAAGTTCAATGTCATACGCCCACAAGAGAGATAATATTCTTTACAAAAAAAAACTGGTCACACTTTTTTCTATAATACTATCTAAATAGTATCATCGAATCTACGAAGCAATAATGAGTTGACGCGTAGCGGAAAGAGATAAGCTACGACGTAGCAGACGTAGCGGCGTAATCTCAACATCAGCTACGCCGTAGCAAGCGTAGTTCCGTCTTGACAATACCGTAGAATGTACCTACAATACGTTTGTAAAGAAATCAATAACGTGTTTGCATATAATGGAGATTGAAATTAATCTTATGGAACAATGTGTTGTAAATAATAATAATACCAACCTATTATTGTCCCACTGCAGGGTAGAGGCCTCTTCTCATGCAAAGTAGACAAGTGCATTAATCACCACACTTGCTTACGCGGATTAGCAATTAAAGACTTATGTTAATTATAAGTCCAGGTTTCCTCACGATGTTTTCCTTCCGATGTCAGTGAAGTCCGAAATGAACTTAGAAAGTCCATATGAATTGAAAAAGTCATATTGGTACTTGCCCGTTATCGAACCATCAATCATGCATTAGAAGCGGGCTCTTTAGCCACTAGGCCATTACGACACTGCGACCATTTTCATACTGGACTATAACTGGGAACCTTCAAATTACGAAGATATTAAAAGTCAAAGAAATGCCCCTGACGGCGGCCATCTTGGACCGATTTTCAACAAACATATCTAAGAACACTCCCAACTAATTCACTTTATAAACAAAAAAAAACTAAATCAAAATCAGTTCATCCGTTCGGGAGCTACAATGCCACAGACAGACACATCAAAAAACGAAGGGGCGTCCCCGTGGTTTTTTCTTTAGGGGTTAAAAAACGGTTAATTTTTAAAACGATTAAATAACGTACAGAAAGAACATCTCTATTCTGTAGCTTATTACATTTATAGAGGAATTTCCGGCTTTCAGGGAAAATCTGGCCGCCTGCGAATGTTGCCCGGCTATTCATTATGAGGGAACCGGCGAGGCGGTTTTGGTCGGCTATTCACGGTTACTGGGACTGGAAAATGTATCGGCATGCCTTCAAATGTAGTCCCGTACGACAGAGTGTCAAACACATCACATACTCGTTACCGACGCTTACTGTCCATCAAACTAAATAATGATTACTGGGCATAAAATAATGATTATTGATTTACTGGGAATTCACTTTTATACTTGGTATGGAAAATCATTGTTTAGCGTCCAATGAATATACTGTTCTAATAAGTACATGTATCTGTACAAGGGTCTTGAAGGTATTTAAAGTTTAGTTGGTTATTTTTATGCCTTCAAACGTACAGTCGCAAGCAAAAACAAGTACACACATTGCAAAATTCAACAGCTATTTCCTTGTGAAATAATAGTTGTAAGTTAGTTAAAAGACCTATTTCATAGTATTGCATTTAAAATACTATATTCCTAAAAACATGACATTTCGATCAATATATTCGAAGAAAATCGCTTCGTAACGCTGCTAAGTGTATACTTGTTTTTGCTCGTGACTGTACACCTCAACCTCGTACACATCTACGTAACCCTTCGGGATTTACAGGCGTGATCCTATGTCATGTTTAATTAATTTAAAAATACTCGAAGGATTACAATCTTAATTATTACTATTGCTACTGAGAAACTCGTGATGGAAAATCCCAATAACACTTTGACCGACCTAGGAATCGAACCCAAGAACTCATGCTCAGCAGTCGCAGTAACTGATTAACATATTGAATGAATTGAAGTATTCTTAATGTCTGTCAGAACTACATACAAATATATTTTAAAGGCATCACAAAATATTACACCCCTTAAAGGGGTATAATATTACAAAGATTGCAATATTAAAATGATTGAAAAGCCCTGACCTACATTTTAGTGACTTTATCCTATCTACAAAATTTCATCGAGTTTATTTACATAATGGGCAAAATATGACTAGACCACGTTTTGTATGGAACAAGCTGTCGCCTGTTGGTAGGTATATGTCCCTAAAGCTTTCATCCAAAAGCAACCCACAACATAAAATCGCGAAAAAAAACTTTAAGGTGTTTCCTCACCGGGAGCATTCACGTGTATTGTAACATAAAGGTGCTCCCTCACCGGGAGCATTCACGTGTATTGTAACATAAAGGTGCTCCCTCACCGGGAGCATCCACGTGTATTGTAACATTATAGATACAACTTTGAGCATTACATTACAATAATACCTCACTGACTAACGAGCATTTGCGTGTAATGTAACATATAGATTCGACTTTGAGCATTACATTGGAAATGGAGCGCATTGATGTTACAAGTTGTATCAAGATATTACACATTGTATCATTACAAGGTGCGCATTGTAATGCTCGGTTCTCCTCCTTCACTGATGTAATGCTCAAATCTGTAACGTTACATTACACGCGAATGCTCCCGGTGAGGGAGTACCTTAAGTTTGAATTCCTTTTTTTAATTTATTCATTGTCAATTCTATAACAGCTGATAAAGTAAAAGCCAAAGCCAAATCATTTATTTCAATTAGGCCATTACAAGGTACGTTTTAATAATATACAAAAAAGGAATTGAATCTCATTATTCAATATATTTATTGCTTTTCCATATGTATTCTTAGGTGGTAACTTTAAATTGAGATCATTATGAACCCTGTAGGGCATAGCAAAAGGGTAGGAGAGGAGAGCACTAGCCCCGTTTAAAGAGTTCCAGTTACCCCTTCCAAACCGTAGTTTTGTATAGAGAAGATTAGGCAAACTCTATACGTTCTCTTTAAAATCAATGTTTACAATATTTGCATTCAGAATCATACACAATGTCACGTAAATGCAATTATAAGGCATATAAAAACGACTAAATAATATTACTTAAAAAGTATTACAAATCAAGAATTGAAAGGTTAAAATATGTTCACATATACATAGTGTTCACGTGTTTACAAATATTAAAATTATAGACGACCACTCTTAAAATCTCAAATGTGATACACTTTCAAGCTGTAAAAGTTTCATAAAAATCAGTTTAGTAGTTTAGAGTTTAGATGCAATAAGTGCCAATTTACACTTAGCCGATTTTAAGTGAGCTTGAATGATTACATGATTTTTTTGAGGGCTGAGCCCGCGCTTGTCATAGACATCAGTATTGTACTAAATACATCAAAAAATCATCATCTTTTCATAAAAAATCACTTTAATGAAATTCATTTAGAAAATATGTTACTATTTTGTCAATTAATTTAAATAAATGTTGTGTTAACTTAATAAAAATACCACCCTTCTTTTGGAGTGGTCCGGTAAACATGGATTTTTATTTCTCTCCCTTGCCATTTTGTTTTATTACCGAAAACTCAATAGGTTCTATATTATTATTATGGTGAAACTGAGTATTTTTGATGGATTATGTTTTTGATATAAGATTTATAAAAAACGTTAAACATGCCTTGTAGAACAGAGGGGCAATTCTACGAGTATTCACTTTTAGGAATTATCGCAAATCTTAATCTAAGTCTGAATAAGTCAAAAACTCTATCTACAATTTTTTTATTTAAAAAAATAAGCAACAAATAGTTTTGAACATGTTCTGTGTTAACTTTTTAAAGTCAAAGTCAAATCATTTATTTCAATTAGACCATAAAAGAAAATTATAATATTGAATCTAGTTGCCCACTGCCCAAAAAGGTAGTTTCGTATGAAGAAGAAACTCCATGCTTATTCTTTTTAAACCTATGTATCCTGATTATGTGTAGGAAGTTTCATAAAAATCGGTTCATTGGTTTCATTAATTTCGAAAAGAAAGCACTTGAAAGTTTATATTAAATGCTGTATGACGTAAACGCTCTTAACACAAGAGTTTACCAGAAAAACATCAAGAAACTAAAAGCTTAACTACGTCAAACTCAATTTTTATTATTGCAGGATTATACCTCAGATACATGTCATGTTAAATAGTTGTATAACCTATAAAATGTTGAAACAAGAATGCGTTCTTCGAATTCACCTATTAAATTTTTATTACCTATCTGTGCTTTTAATGTTCATGTCAAAATGGATTATTAAAATTCAACTGAATCGCCTTTATTTACTGAAAACATGAAAACATTAAAAATACTGTTGTTTTATCAGTTTATCTTGAATTATAACCATGAAAACAGCAGGGTGGGGTGCATTTCAATGAAATTGCAAGATCAGTAATAATGAAAAGCAATTTTGAATTAATCGAAATAACAAGGTGTAACTCGTATTTGTTCATTTAATTACATTAAAACTACGGTTTTAAAGTCCATGGAGTAATCAAATAAAATCTTTGTCTAGTAAACTAAAGGTTGTGTTAACATTATGTTTGTAAATCTTTCAAACCAAAGGCTGATTAAAAAAATTAAAAATATTTCTTGTATTTTTTTTAAATTATAATTTAGAGAAAATCCTTAAAATATGTCCCAATTTTAGGGCTCAAAGAGATTACGCTACTGAAAACTTTATCTTTTAGCGATACGATTTGCTTGTCTTTGTTCCCAATATTTTCTTAAATTAATTTCTTTAAAATAATCATAGAAATATAACAAGGAATTATGTGGAAACAAAAATCGCAACGAAATATTATAAAGCCATTTGAGTGCTATAAAAAGCTTTATTCCTCAGTTTTGTAACAGCGCCACCTACGGCAGCTAGTACGAACTTTTGTAGTTTCAGTACACAAGCCTGCCACCTCTAAATTGTTTGAGCGACTTGTATTTCGTGAAACTGCGAACCTCAACATTTTCAGTGCACACGCCCGCCACCTATCGAATGCTCAATACAACTCAACGGTGGCGTACTGAACTACTGGCCAGTCGAACTTTGACATTTTCAGTGCACACGCCCGCCACCTATCGAATGTCCAACACAACTCAACGGCGGCATACTGAAACTACTGGCCACTGGAACTGACATTTTCAGTGCACAAGCCCGCCACCTATCCAGCGCTCGGCACAACTTAACCGCGTCGTAGTGTAACTACTGGCCACTAGATGGCGCTAAAATGGCCAACTTTTCTCGGAGGCTGGCAGCCGAACTCACTTTCCTGTCAATGTTACCGCTGCTTTCCACCAGGTGCCGCAGAAAGCATGCAGTAATAATATTGACTTGTAGAGTATCTTGCCTAAATACCTTTTTGTCATTACGATATTTAAAAGGATTGCGGTGGCGTCAACTATACATAACAAAATTAAACCTTGATATTTTCATTAAAAATAATAATAAAATACAACTAAAGTTACTTGTAAAAAAGTTTGTGGGCTTTTAAAACAAAATCTTTTTATTTTATGGAGCCGACTGCTGAATAAACATTCTCATTGTAACTTTTGCCGCAAACATTATTAATGTGTGCGAAGCCGTTAAGGAGTTCCGCAAGTTGATAATAATATCTGCAGCAAGACTATGAATAAGTCATAACAAAAACTAGTTTTACTATCGATTGATTATAAAACGGGTTAAATGTTAGTCCGCAACCCGTGTTTTTTTCATAACATGTCCACTTATTCGAGTTTTTTGCTTAGACACAGTTGTTAGTTGATATTTGCCTTTAATTAATTTTACTTTTATCAAACTCATGTTTTTTTTTTTATTAGGTAGCCGTTACTGTCCTTCTCCAGGATTTTGTAAAAACCTAATTTAAAAGAGTGCCGTGGAGTTTCTTGCTCGTTCTTCTCCATAGAGGCCTACCTCCGTTTTGGAACGAGCAACTAGCTTCAACTTTTGAAAGTTGACAATTCTCCTGTTCTCCTTGACAATTCTAAAGTACCTGTAAATGGTCTAATTGAAATAAATGTTTTGACTTTGACTGGGCAAAGGCCTCCCCCCGTTCCTTCCACTTTCCTCTGTGTTGTGGCTCCTCTCGCCAGTTCCTGAGGAAGCCATCCAAGGCGTCCCGCCATCTCCTTCTCGGTCTGCCGCGACCCCGTCTTACTGTGTCAGGGTACCACTCTTATGTTATACGGGCCCATCTCTTAGCATCCGACAGACAGGGGAATCTTTTAATTTTAATTATGACAAAAAATTTAAAAGAATTACCCATTGTTGGTTAAGTTACCCATTCTTTTTCGCAATCTTGAATGTGTGATACACAAGTAGGTAATTCTTATTTTACAAGCAACTTTAATAACGGGACCAACCCTGAAAACATGAAAAAAAAAACAACTGTTCAACATTGCGATTTTGCATTTCTGTTTCATGATTTTAGAGTTAGCTCATAGTAAAATTTGCTGATTATGATTACTACAATAACCCTTTTTTAGGTTTTTAATAAGTTATCAAACAACTTCGTTGGTCTAGTGGTCGCCAAACGCGACTGCTGAGCGTGTGGTCTTAGGTTCATTTCCCAGGTCGGGCAAATTGTTATTGAGTTTTTCCTTCAGGAATTTCTCCGTAGCAACCTCGCTCCCTATTACATGGGACCCAAACATACTTAACAGGTCAAATGTGGGTGTAATGGGTACAGCTCTGCGCAACCCCTTCGGGATTACAGGCGTGATGTTATGTTATGTGAAATTAATTCAATAAATTATGTGTTACGTAACTATCAAGTAATAACTGTCCAATATTCATCGAAAGGTTATATTTGTTACTATTTTTTAAACTTTGGCCCACCCTAGGAATTTCTCCCATGTCGTAGGTAGGTGCTTTTACAAATATAGTAATATAATTCATATACACAAACAGACCCGGAATAACTTTCTATTGACCATAAAAGCAGCAATTGCTCAACCACTGTATGATTGGCCTTTACCGACTTAACCGCAGCAGTATAGATGAGCAGTCCTTATTAATTATTTGATAAAGAACCATAACTTAACAGATGCAAAGTTTATAATCGTCATTCAATCATCAATCGTCAACCAACCAACGAACCAATGAATCTGAACGGGCAAATTGCATCTGTTTTTTATGCTACTTTTTATAACATACTACAAATCTTCTCGCGATTTCGTTCGCGTGATTTTTCTAACTGATCCCTAATCTTATGATCATAACATATAGCACTCAGCGATAAAGTAGCTTATAATTTGCGAAAGGATTTTCAAAAACGGTTTAGGAGATCCAGATTTTACTCCTACAAACAAACCTTACAAACACATAAACTTTTCCTTTAGTTTCGATATAAAACTACTTTTCTCATAGGGATAATTTGTTAATGGTCAAATAACTGTTAACGGCGACAGCGTTTGTATAGAAAATATGTCAAAGTGATATGTTTATTCTTTGGATTAAAATCTGACCATTGAAAAATCAGCCCCTAGAATATTGCTATAAAAAAAAGAATATTGCTATATAATTCAAATTTTAATAAACTGAACAGTTTATTAAAACTTATAGGTACCTCTTCCTTAAATTCTGAGTCGAGCTTGACGATTTCTGACAAATGCGTGCACTAAGTGGACAGGCCGACTCAAATTTGTGTGCCTCTCTCCTCAAGAGACCACCTCGGACATTAACCTACTTAGTTCGCATATGATTTGACCAATACAAGTAATTGTATGGACTTTAAAAGAGACTTTGACCTCTGAGTTTGTTTCGGTGTTTCTTCTCAGAGCAGTCGGCTAGGAAACACTGGACTCATCTAGTTTAAAATGTGACGTCTAAAAGTGTTATTTATAAACAATTTACTGAATAAACATCATTTCATTTAATTTCATTTATAGGTACACGCTTATACAGCAAATGTATTGTTTTTCCTGCTTATGCGATTTATATGCCTATAAAATAGATGACTCTCTTCGGAAAGCCAACTCTCATAATTTAAAAAGTTTAAAATTTTGCCGCAATCTCATATCAACGCAATCAATGTAAGCAAATTAATGTTATTTTTGACAAATTTTCGTAGGGAGAATAAAATATGGAAATTGACTTTCTAATGCCTTAGCGACTTAATAAACAACAAGAATAAGATGTATTTTTCAAACACACAATAAATACAAACAGTATAGGTACAGTCAACAAATGAGATAGATATGCAGGGTCGTCAGATATAGCAGAAGTTTTCTTAGAAACCGATGGATGCCTTCGAATAAACTTAACTTAATTATTGAACTGTTAATTATCTACTTCATTTGAAAACATCCATCGGTTTCTAAAAAAATTCAGCTATATCTGATGACCTTGCATACCTATCTTTTTGTTGACTGTACATAAGAATCCTACATGAAGCTTTATGAAAAGACTGCTACACGAAAATGGATGACAGATAAATAAACTCAATGTCATAATGCAATACACACTTATTTTATAACATAAGATAAGAAAAGAAAATGTTTACTATTAACCAATGATAAATAATGATTTTGGTACTCATTCTTTGCTTTGTTTTCAGGTAAGTCTCCTTTGTTTTATCGACTTCAGTTATTGGTAAGGTAAGGTTAGATATAAGTTAGTTTCAGGTTTCAGCGTCCAGAGTTTGCTTTAAAATTCTTTGATATTATAGCTGAAGAAAAATAACCTTTAACTTGATTAAAACAGAATATGATTTCATTTGCTTAGATAGTAGATTATATATGAAATATAAATGTTAACTAATTTTTTTGGCTTATGTACAATCTACCTTACATATAGGCTTGAAAATGTTAAAAGTAATTTAAATTAAGACACACATATTGTTAGGAAAATATATACAGTAAAAAATAATAATTTACTTTAACTCCAAATCTGAGGAAAGGACTTATCATTTATAATGTCATTGACAGAATAAATAACCAAAGTTTCCTAAATATTTTAATCTTTTTTAAATATGCTAAATCCAATACTACAACTGCTTTTTTCACATCTAGTTTTATTTATCACCAATATTAAAAGCCACAATAACTGTGTAAACTGAAACTTGAACTTTAAATATTTCTGGATAGAGTATAAAATTAAATAGACAACTAAATATTTCTTATCGTTCGTCGAACTTTTTACCACCTCGGTCCTAGTATATCCCCACCATATAGGCCCGCAGATGCGGGTCGGTACTAGTCGGAGATTGCGGAAGGTACACACGTTCCCGGAATCTCGTCGTAAGTGTTGTAAAGGAATCAGAATCAAAAACCAGTCAAGTTGGTTTTAAGTCAGTAAACGTTTGACAGTGGTGCCGATTTCCTTGGTACCTAACAAACTAAACTAAAATTAAACTATTTCTATATTTTTCTGTCCAATAAAATAAGAAAGAGACTAATGTAAATAAGAGCTGTCAATTTTAGTCCATCTGACACATCCATACAGTTATAGTTGACATCTTAAAACGTATGGATTAAAAATACGGAGAAGTTCAAGGCAAAACTAATTTGACATCGCTAACTTAGTTTTTTAATGTCACCGTCCTTTCCTTTTGCTGTATGTTAGTAAGAGATGTCAATTCTCCAAATTTAGTCTAGTTTGTGAACAAGGGAATCGGCACCAGAAGTCACTTGATTAGTGGTATTGACAGAGACGACATAGGTGAGGTTTTAAAATCCTGATACAAAAAATCTCCAAATGATTGTCTAAATTATGTACCATACGCGTCAAATGTGCATCAAGACCCTGTATATCAATGGAACATGAAAGTAACTATAGGTACTTAACGTTAAATATAAACTAGACAAATCGCCGTTTAACTGACAACAATCGCCTGCCGGTTTAATGAAACAACCTGTCATTAAAAACTGGTATAAAATGACCAAACCAATCTATTATATAACCATATCAAACGCAGCTTAATCTATCAAATCGATTCTATCCTTTGATATGATTCTTTATCACTTTATAAGCCTCTTTTGCTGACTTCAAACTTAAATAAAAGCAATTGTGCACAATAAAAGCATTGTTCTAACGCTGTACGCCTACATATCTACCTATTACTGAAACCGCGCAAATATTCACACTGAAAATTCAATTAAAGCAAGAAGCTCGCGCCAGTACAGAGTACTCCATACGTCAGTACCACGAAATAAAGTATTCAGAAGGATTGAACTATTCTCAGTTTAATAGATAAACAAGTTTATAAAGAAAACCCTTGACGGGTTTTCTTTATAAACGTGTGTTTCGGAGTCGCATACAAAGGTTTCGTATTATCGTAGAAGGTTTTTTTTAAGAATTATCGTACAGTTTTGCCATTTTGGTAACGATCTAAAACGCAAAACATAGTTGTCTTGTAGTAACTTTTATTTATTTTTGTAATACATATTCTGTAAAAATTTCAACTCTCTAGCCCATGAACGATAATATCGTTCATGGGAAACAGACCGCTGACGGATGGTCAGCGGTAGCGGTTAGGTTCTAGGTGCCCACCATCTCCTAGAACAGTACCATTGTTGTTGAATTTTCAACTTTCGGCGTTGAGCCGAGCGTTGAAAATCCATTTGTGCGCAAAGCAAAGTATTATTTAAAGTATACTGTTTTAAGAAATGGGGTTAGGGCCCCTGCTCGGGTCGGATCGGCTCAACTCGGCTAAAATCCTATTCTATAGAACTTCTAAACATATTCTGTTCCGCGACACAACCATGCGATATTGCGAGTGACAACAGCGGCGTAGGTCGCTGATGCACTGGTTGGCAAGCACGCATAACTTGCGTTTATCTTATTGGTGCACTGCATCATTTGAATTATTTGCATCTTTGAATTAATGTACACGCTAGATTCTCTAGAAATAATACACGGATACTTGTTTTGATATATTTGGTTTTGTAACTTTAACTAAAACAGTAGGTAGCTATATGACTTTATGCGTTGATATCTAATAAATAAAAATTTTAACGTCGGTTTGTAATGTCAAAATAACAAGTAATTTCACAAAAAAAAACAGATTTTTAAATGATTTGTCGGTCTTTCTATTTGTTCCCGCTAATCTTTGAAACCGCTAGACCGGTTTTTACGAGACTGTCATTAGCAGATCAGATAGCTTGTTACGTTTTAGAAAAACAATTAGAGCTCCGCACAAAAAATATAAAACCTCGTGATATTTACGCGAATGAACTCGCAAGAATACGCATGTACATATTGATTTTACACCGTTACTGTAAAAACTTCGAATAAAACCTAGACTTATCTCATGGTAATATTATGAAGAAAGATTTCTTAAACCGACAAGAGAGTTCGTAAGCCATCTTTAATTCCATTTAGAGCTTTGAAGACAAAAGTTAAGAAGATTTTATCCTGCTTTGCGTATTTATTGATATTCTTTGTAAAAGTGGAAAGATTATAAAATATTACTGATATTTATGTTATTTCTGAATGGTTCACTAAGAGAACCATGTAAAACCTTCTTTTATATATGGACTTTAAGTCGCGGCAAAATTTTTCCAGAATAAAAAGTAAACTACACCACTCTCTAGACTATAAACTATCTTTAAGTCTAAAATCTCGTCGTTCTGTTCCTTCTTGGAAATAGAATGAACCAATACCTAAACGCACTTTTATATATAGTTACTATACATTTTTCCTGTAAAAATAGAAAGGACTCGCCTAAAAATTTAATTGGAAAATTTCAACATTAAAAATCACAGGTACTTCAGAAAAGTCAGGTGCGGAATACTCGTAACCTTCGTGCTTGTATGACGAGGTGTTTGAACGTAGATGAGGCGAAAGGAGTATGTAAGGATCGTAGCAGGTGGCGTTCTGTAGTTTCTGCCTACCCCCATGGGAAAAAGGAGGGAGTTTATGTATGTTCAACATTAAACTAATTACACCATCCACTACTTGCACCATAAGAAGGCGCCTATAACCAAACTGAAATAAATGGCTGTTAGGCCGAACGTCATTAGTGGCTTGTCGCCAACGATTATCAGCGGAAAATAGCTCAACAAATCTAATCGTCACTTCCTTAGTTCTTCCGTTTGGAACACGCTAGCATAATGGCGGGGGCTAATAATTGCACTGGTTCTGCGTTGAACAAGTTCATTCTCTGAATGAGAGGGGGTGAATAGGAGGGCTGTTGGAAGGTATGAAATAGATGACAGCAAGCCAGAATTATTTAGCTGTTCTTGTACGCCATTATGGCTTTCAAGCTGTTTCGTAAATGAAATGTTTCAGGATTCGTATATATATAATAATATAGTTTAACATACGTAACATCATAACATAACATCACGCCTGTAATCCCCGAAGGGTTAGGCAGAGATGTACCCATTAGTACACCCACATTTCGCCAGTTATGTTTTTAGTCCCATGTAATAGGGGGCGAGCCTATTGCCATCAACCGGGCACAAATCCAGACTCCGAGGCTGCTACTGAGAAATTCCTGATTGGAAAACCCAATAATACTTTGCCCGACCTGGGAATCGAACCCAAGACCTCATGCACAGCAGTCGCGCTTGCGACCACTAGACCAACGAGACAGTCCAAGTAATATAGTTTATACATATATTATATAGATAGTTTTTCAATATTACTGCGACATTACAGTTCATAATAGTTTTTTAATATAATACTGCGATCTAGGCCTATATGACTACTCGATATAAAACTACAAATAAAGTTTTATCTTAACTCATTTCTGGCCTTCCTTTAGTTGCACAGTTCTTAATTAGTACCTATAGTCACTACTTTTAAATGGATATTAAATAACGACACGGCTCACTGGTTGAACGATTGGCTGCTGCGCTTCGTGTCGTGGGTTTGATTCCTGCACGGAACAAATATTTGTATGGCATACTGATAGTTGCTGGGTCCGGCTGTTTGCGTATGAAGTTTAAATGTTTGTATATCCCCACAAAACAGAAGGAATTACAAGTGTAGAGGCAACGGTTTAAAAAAAAGAAAGTATAAGAAAAAATCTACAATAGTACAACAACTGAAAATGTTTAAATTGAAAAAAAAAAACCTTTAACCTATAAAGTTGGTTTGTCAATTGAGTTTTAAGATTTTTAAATACTTTTGATAAAGAAAAATATCGTTAACACGAAACCTGTACATTATGGTAATGCTAATGCAAACTTAGTCTGTAGTTTCTACAATCTTAGCTAATATAAGACCTCACTAACTTAGAACTGAGGAAAAATTGGCGTAAAAACCTGAATTTATAAGCTTGAAATCACCAACTGGAATTAAACACGCTAGGTGATAAATGCTTGCCATGCAGCAATACAATTACACTTGCATTCTTCTTTTTTTTGTCTTTGAGACTGCCTCGTTGGTCTAGTGGTCGCAAGCGCGACTGCTGTGCATGAGGTCTTGGGTTCGATTCCCAGGTCGGGCAAAGTTTTATTGGGTTTTTCCATCAGGAATTTCTCAGTAGCAGCCTCGGAGCCTGGATTTGTGCCCGGTTGATGGCAATGAGCTCGCCCCCTATTACATGGGACTAAAAACATGACTGGCGAAATGTGGGTGTACTAATGGGTACACCTCTGCCTAACCCTTCAGGGATTACAGGCGTGATGTTATGATGCTATGTTACTTGCATTCATTTCATACAAACTTTCAAGTCCTTTTTTTTCTAAATAAATTTTCTACACATAAGCAGTATGCATAAGTCTTAAAAGTTATCAGACAACTGCTAAAACAACTACTGGTAGACCAAACACATTATTTGTTCCGCACGGGAATCGACTACACGACATGCAGCGCAACAGTCAAACGCTTAGCCGCCGCGCCAAAAATAAAGTGTTGTGGCGTTTGATAGTATCAATGTGATATTGGCGAATTTGAAATTGAGATTACGACTCATCAAGATTTTGAACGTTTTTAATAAAGAGTACCTATTAGCCTTTCAGTATTACCATTATGAACAAAATTACGAATGTAGAGTTAGCTTAGCTGCGTATGATTGTTGGTGTGTTTGGTTAAACGCGCTAATCTCTGGAACTCCCAGTCGAAATGGAAGGAAAAAAATAAATATATGATAGCTAGATTTACGAAGAATAGTATAGGCTATATAGCATCACGCTAAACCCCACAGGAGCGGAGCATTAACCAAAGACGTAACTTAACACGGTTGAAAGAAACAACGCGGTCGCAGTCGCGTCAGTCAGCTAGTATTTTATAAATAACAGTTGTCATCTATCAGTTTAGTATCCGTGGCTTTTAGGGACACGTTATTTTTATGAATGAAGTCTATCCCAAAACACAATAATATAGACGTCGTGATGAAACTAAATAGACGGCATCTTGAACCTTTCGGATCCCTTCGTTTGGATTCAAGGGAATAAGGAAAGCTATATTTTGTTGCTTTTTGTATACAGGTTAGTTGGTGTATCGTTTGCCTAAATCAAATTGGCCCATAGGAGAGGTCATTTGCTATCTCTTCACACTTAATTACTCGTTTTTTGCAACACCGGTTTTTTAACATTTTTTAAATTGTAATTTTGAAAAATCCTAACTCAGCATTTAAGTATAATTTTTTCCTCGCAAGTCCAGAAAGTGATGCCGCTATAAACTCGCTTTTTGTTTAATGTTAAATCTTGCATGAAGGTATTGTAGTTTGTAGTGTTATTTAAACTTAGGTTAGGTTATGGTGGGTTATGGTGGGGTGTCATGCCTAAAAGCGATAGAAGTCCCTAAAAAATAAAGAGAAAAAAAAAAGTATAAATTTAAAAAAATATATTTGTATAGTCTTCAAATTTAATTTTAATTGTTATGTGTACTGTTGTATGTTTCTATCAAATTCAATATTTCATTCAAAATTTATTTTAAATAACTCGTTAAGTTTTCGTAATAAAAAAGCCGGTGTGACAGAGAACGAGGTATTGGTCGTGAAGATATAGCAAATGACCTCTCCTATCGGCCAATTCAATTAGGCAAACGATACACCAAACACCCTTAATAACGAACCTTTTGTTTTGTAACTTATGTCAAAAGAACAAAGTCAAAGTCAAAGTCAAATCATTTATTTCAATTAGGCCACTATAAGGCACTTTTGAACGTCATTACATGAAAAAAAAAATAGGATTGAATCTAGTTGCCCCTTCCAAAAGGTAGTTTTGTATGGAGAAGAACAATGAACTAAGATCCAAGGAAAGCCAGAGTAAAAGTAGCTGAAAGAGAGGAATATGCAGTGACAAAATCTCTGAGCTCTTGCATCTTAATTAAAATGCATAAAATAATTAGCATAACCACACGAACATTAAACAAACATTAAAGTAAAATAATTAAATCATTAACATTCATAATTAATATTACATTTACACCACAATTGTGTGAACACGATTTCTGTTTAATTAATTAATTTGACAAATAAAATAGTTCCAAAATATCATTGAACAGTTTTGATTAAAAATTAAAATAATTTCATGATATCAATATATCTCTTTCGAAACTGAAAACGGAGTAACGTGCTGAATGAATCCTGTAAAACACAAACAGATAATGTAATACTATAACTTGTAAAATTGTTTGTCTGTTAGCACAACATTTATTCAAATGAGTAAGATGTAACACTTCTAAATACACTTGCACCATGGATAACTATATTTGAAACATCACTGCATCCCTGTCTAATTCTTTGAAGTTGATAGAGACAGAATCATAATTTAAATCATACTTTACGAGAGGACGCCTGGCACCCTAAACACAAGGTAAATCTTACAATAGGTGCCAGAATTCATCGTATTTAATAGAACAATTTAAGCGTTATAAATATCTTTTCTTTTCTTTTTTTTATAGGCTTGCCCCCTTTTACATGGGACTAAAAAACATAACAGGCGAAATGTGGGTGTACTAATGGGTACACCTCTGTCTAACCCTTCGGGTATTACAGGCGTGATGTTATGTTTATGTATCTTTTTTTTACGTCAGTGCCTAATGTCTGTAGTGATTAGTAGCGCAAGTGAGTACAAATTAAAAGAAATATTCCAAAATGAGAACTTTATAAAGCTGGAAGACCAAAAAGCTAATTGTCGTTAATAAAAACGTTTAAAATCTACTCGTAATTTCATCTCAGCGACAATCAATATCAAGATATTGATAAATTAGATACACTTTTGACGGATTTTTTTAAAAGTTACCAAAATTTCCCCCTGAGATGTCCTTCCGAGATTCCTAAAAACGATATTGAATTGAAATCAATCTTTGAACAACATTTTGAAGCAATACTAATACATTCACAATCTTATTCTATTATTTCAACACATACAAATGAACGAAAGAATAAAAACAAGGAACTAAAGTAAAAGCAATTAGTTTGTACACGTTTTACCTCAAATATTCTGAGACAGCCAAATAGCGTGCTCTCTGCGGGGTTTTATAAGTAACAATATAAAAAAAAAACAAGTAATTAGGTCCATATGGGGTAAGCGACGATCGATAGCTGCCGACGCACGTGCTCACTTAATCGATTGCTTCATGACATTCAAAGTGGGGAAATATAAGGGGACATATTTTAAGCGTAAAAGTTGAAAAAAAAAACAATCTAATTTTATCATGTGTCGACACCCTTGCGCCATCCCACCTTCCTAGCACGACGTGCTGTGCTGGGGCAGCCGCTGTTGGTGCCGAAAACCTCAAACGGCGCAAATATAACAACCTTCTTGGAAGTTGTGTGTTTGAGCCGTTTGGGGTTGAAACACTGGGGCCATGGGGTCCGAGCGCTCACTTTGTTTTTCGGGACATCGCCAAGCGACTGGTCGACTCTTCACACGACCAGAGGGCTGGCCTTTTCATGAAATTTTGTGAGAGGTAAGTTTGAACTCCAGAAAAGGACATAAGCTACTTTTTATTCCGCGACTTTACCTGCGTCCGCGATAACCCACATTACGCGGACGAAGTCGCATGCAAAAGCTAGGAATGAGATAAAAAGGGTTTGTGTGATCACTATTACGTTCACAGAGCGTTGTGCAGACGTTGTAATAGACACGGTCGAAACCGTGTTAGCAGTCAAGTGCCTAATAGCAGGCTTTTATAACTACATTTTTTATAAAAAATGCATGTAGTAACCACCAATAACGACACGGTTATAGCTGACCGATTGTCTGCAATCAGCTGCGTCGCGTGTGTCGGGTACGATTCCCGCGAATCGAATCAAATATTTGTTTAGCTTACAGGTAATACTTCGAGGCTAGTTGTTTGTGAATGCCTTCTCGATAAGGGAAATTCATAGTCTGGAACACTATCCGGATAATTACTTTAGAATATTGATTTTAAATTACAAAAAGATAAAATCTTTGTTAATTTGTTTGTAAGATTTAAATCTCGGGAAGTACTGTTTCGATTTCAATAATTCTTTTACCGATGGAAAGCTGCGCTATTGTCTAATATCATAAAATATATTTATGGCATAGGTACTTGACTTTCAGGCGAGCGAAATCGCGGTGAGAAGATAGCATAAAATGTGATACACAATTTTGTTTGATTATTTTTAAGCGTAGCCGTACAAAATAACTTTACCCCTATATTTCCAAAACATAGCGTTACAACATTGTATCAGAACAAATACAACAGCACGGCGTTCGAACAAAGAATTCATAATAATTATGTGCGTCTTGTTTTTATTAGCATGGAAACAGGCAATGAACATTTAGAACAGAGCAAGTTTTTATAAACAATACTCAGTATAATAATTATACCAGCCTATTACTGTCCCACGGTTGGGCAAAGGCCTCTTTTTATACAGAGAAAGCACAAGCATCGATCACCGCCCTTGTTCAAGGCGGATTGATAATTTCAGACTTAATGTAAGACCAGGTTTCTTCACAATGCTAATTATTTACGAATTTTTATTAATACTTGCCCAGTACAGAACTTGCAACCTAATGAAAGATAGTTGGGTGCCCTAACAACTGCGCCAGTACGACAAAGATTAATGAGCTTTTTTATTGACACTGTTTCCATTAAGCAGCGCTGTAAACACTTTCTATCATGCTTTGACAAGTAATCACATAAAAATATCTTAATTTCGTAACGATTCATTTCAAAAGAATTTTTTCTGTTATTGGAATGAAATTCCATCGAAATTTATATAGCTATTGCCATATTTACCTCCATTCATTCTCGCAGGTTTGAAAATAAAGTAAACATAAAAACCGATCATGTGTTTTTACCTCTATCCGCTGTGCCCATCGGAAAAAAATAAACAAAATAGACTACGTTTCATAGAAACCAGCCATAGAAATTTCACCATGATCTAATATAAAAATATTAATTTTTTGACGTTTTCAACTAATAACGAGATAAATTAAAAAATGCAACAGAATTTATATGAAATAATCTGAAAGGCAATTCTTTTTAATTTTAAGAACGATCATAATCCAACCTCAGTCGCAATCTGTGTTAAATGCCTGTAATTAACCAACATTTATTCACATTGATTGTCGCTGAGATGAGATTTTGACCAGATTTTGGACGTTTTTAATTAGTAGAATAAGCTTTCTATCGGAACTATTTTAAGTCTTGAAACATGCTTGTCGTCTCAGAATAAGACTGTCCAGTTAAATATAATAATTTCAATATTTACAATTCATACATAACATCATCACACCTGTAATCCCCGAAGGGTTAAGCAAAGGTGTACCCATTAGTACACCCACATTTCGCCAGTTATGTTTTTAGTCCCATGTAATAGGGGGCGAGCCTATTGCCATTGACCGGGCACAAATCCAGACTCCGAGGCTGCTACTGAGAAATTCCTGATGGAAAACCCAATAACACTTTGCCCGACCTGGGAATCGAACCCAAGACCTCATGCACAGCAGTCGCACTTGCAACCAACGAGGCAGTTTATAATTCAATTACTTATTATTTTTTTCGAGTAGGTAGGTAGAATCTCTAGAATTCTCTAACATTTTCTGCCTTAAATTGTGATATTTATGTTCAATAAAATATCCACTATGTATCGTAAAATCCACTGAATACAAAAGAATTGCCTGGTTCCATTCCTTAGTCGCATGTTCGGAAAGCTTTTGGAATCGGAAGTATCTCCAGCGATGCATAACTGCATTAAATCCATTGATCTGTGAAATATTATGAGTAGGAAGATTAGGATACCTATTGTTATTTTCAGAGAAGGAATATTAAATTCAAGACTTGAATTCTAAAATAATATTATAGAGATAAAATTATTTGTTCCTTTATAAAATAATAAGAGATTCTTTAAGATCACTCTGTATTTTATTTACGCGTTAATTACGACGTTTTTTATTTATCAGTGTTACACAATTTTTAAAACTACTTTTCAAATTGTAGACGATAAACATAGACACGACCAGATTCATTAAAAAAAATTAGGCTGGTATTAATTTACGTTTTAAAGTGACCACACAGGATTATTTTTATTTTAAACTAGCCTATGTTATTCGGAACGATGCAGGGATTGTAACGATACATCTAAATCGGTCCAGGCGTTTAAAAGTTATGGTGGAATAAAGAATCTCACATACATACATACATACATTAACCTTGAACACATAACACTCCACACACATAAATACATACATACATTACCCTTGAACACATAACACTCCTTTTTTTGGGGCAGTCGTGTAATAAAAGAAAGACCACAAGTCGAAAGCAGGTGCAATGTAAACCAGACCTCAACAAATACTAGAACATTTCGATAAATTGAAATGGTACCAAACTTGGATTATTCAATTATAGAAACTTCAGTTTCTGCAAATAGACGTTACTGACTTCGAACTGGACTGAAGCAATTTTAATCTTAGAATTGACGAGAACTAAAACCGACATCTTACTGAGTGTATGAACTTTGAATGTCTATTTCTATTTCGAAGTAAGACTGCTCGCTTTTGACTTTGATAGCCGAATTGAATCTTGGATAAGTTTAATTATGTTTAAATGGAACTCGATTGTATTTGAATTGCTTCGTAATATGTAGCTGGCTAATCTTGACTTTTAACGTTATAGATTGTTGTTTTAGTTCATTGGTCGTTTAGATTAAGCTACGCTTGCCGGTGTTGGTCCGTTGATGGGTGATCATCTTTACACACCGAGACTCCTCCGTGCTTCGGAAAGCACGTTAAGCCGTTGGTCCCGGCTGTCATACATGTTTCTTTCACAGTCGATACGGGTCGTCCGTAGAAGCCTGAAAGTCTGAAAACTCAATAACACTGCCCGACCTGGCGATCAAACCTAGGACCTCATGCTCAGCAGTCGTGCTTTGCGACCACTGTATCAACAAGGCAATCAAAAAATGTTGTAACTTTGACCTTAAATATTTCAAGAACCAGCGGATTCTCCGTTGTTATGTAGTATAAAAAATGATCGCAATAATGGGTAGAGAATGTTGTTTTTGGAATTGGAATATTTTCACCGAGCGAGGTTTTAACAGAGCACTGCCTATACCAACCTATATTCGTAGCTGTCCCATTAAATAGGCCACTGATCATACTAACAGGCTGTTGCAGACAATTTAACGTCCATTCATGGCATTAACGTCGTATTGGCAAACGTAGCACACTTGCGGTTAGCCTACCCAGCTAAGCAAGTGGTGGAGCCCACTAAGTACCAATATAAACTATCTAAGACTTTAATTATGATCCGGAGTTAGTGCTAAAGAAAACCAACTTACTACTATTGTAAACTCGATAGTTTGTGAGAACGGATAAATGTTTGTATATGACTCTTTCTTCTTCGTTGCATGTCGATGACAGTCTATATCGAGGCAGCCAATATTTGGCACTCTCAGAAGCGTACTTTCACTCTTAAACGGTTGAATAAAATACAGAAATTTGACACTCCTACCTATATAACTAAAAATGTATGTAAAAGCAAAGAGCCTGTGAATAACTTGTGAATGGCTGCACCATATTGGATAATTCTTTTTTTAGTTTTCGTTATTGCAAGGACCAGGCCATTTTCTTTTCAACCGACTTCAAAAAGGAGGAGGTTCTCAATTCGACGCGTATGTTTTTTTTTTCTGTATATTTGTTCTACGATTACTCCGCCAATTATTAATCGATTTGGATGATTCTTTTTTGTTTCAAAGAGTATAGTTCCGAATAGGTCCCATAGGAATATTATCATGAGGAGTTCCGTTCCATATCTCCTAAGTTCATCATCAGGATGAACTTAGGAGATATGGAACGGAACTCCTTATAAAATCATAGCAGAACCGCCGTAACAAGAAAAATTGCTTTCTCTTCATCTTTAGTCGGTGGCAATACCTACATAACAAGAAACAAAACCAAAGCTGCCGACTTTCAAGCTAAAGTTATTTTTTATTTTGTAGTTAAATCTAACAGTTCTTAACCAAAAACATAAATGAAAAGAGTGCTTGTTCTTCTCTATAGAGGTCTACCTCTGTTTTGGAACGAGCAACTAGCTTCAGCTTTCGGACTAACCGACCGGCACCTTGACAATTCAAAAGTGCCTGTAAATGGTCTTATTGAAATAAATGTTTTGACTTTGACTTTGACATGGTGAGGGAAAACTATGCGTAGGTACAGAGTCGCAGGAAGCAGTTAGTATTAAATATTGATCTTGATAGTTTAACACCTAACTAACTAATACATGTGAGAACGAAGTTTAAAAACGGATTGGTGAATAATTGAAAAATCGTTTGCGGTTCAACTGTAAGCGGAAAGTATTTTTGAAACTGTTTCATTCAATTATACACCTGTCTAACTAACTTGAATTGAACTTTGTGCTCGATATTTTTAACGTTCACACAGTAATACAATTTAGTTCAATGGACACAGTTGTGTAACATAACATAACGCCTGTAATCCCCGAAGGGTTAGGCAGAGGTATACTCATTACTACACCCAGTTATGTTTTTAGCCCCATTTAATAGGGGGCGAGCCTATTGCCATCAACCGGGCACAAATCCAGACTCCGAGGCTGCTACTGAGAAATTCCTGACGGAAAAACCCAATAACACTTTCCCCGACCTGGGAATCGAACCCAAGACCTCATGCACAGCTGTCACGCTTGCGACCACTAGACCAACGAGGCAGTCTACACAGTTGTGTACTTTTGCTATATTCTGTAAAACCTTAGTCGGTAACGAAAGTGAAGTGAAATTTACCGAAGGAGCTTGGTAAGATATCCTGGTACAATAATAAGCTGGCGTTCTGTTCCATAAAGAACCCCTTCTACTATCAAACGCACTACAAAATACCATCCCTACCTTGTTGCTATTCCATTAAAGTCTTTTATAATACGCACAGTAAAGTAGTTGAAGTTTCAGAGATTAGCGCGCGTCAACAAAGAAACAAACAAACTCTTCAACTTTATTATATTTGTCTTGATAAGTCTAGGTTTCCTCACGATGTTTTCCTTTAATAATGTCGGTGATATCTAGGATAAAATATAATTAATGTATGATTGAAAAACTCACATTGATACTTGCTCGGTATCGAAGCGCAAATTTATGCGTTAGAGACTGAGACTGAGAGTCTTAACAACTGGGCCATCACGACACAATTTACAATCCTGAGAACCGACGTCAATTCCCTGAGTCTTACAGACTATTGTGCGTACAATCTTGGACAATTATAGTGAATCCCAATTTCACCCTTACTTCCTACGTTATAAGGTTGAAAAGAGATCAATCATTGTCCTCATTTCTACATATATAGGTACAGGTTGACGTATCAAAATTGCGGTATTGCCGTCAGCATTAATATTCAGTTGGAATCGGGTAAGATTGCTTTGCATGACTTTATTTAGCTAAGAGAAAGTATTCCAACTTTAGATGTAGCTCGCGAATTTCCAATAACGAAATAAATATTTGTTTGTAATCGAAGATTTATATAAAGTTTACATACGTGATTGGTTTTGAAAAAACCTTGTTAAATAGACCTTAAGGTACCTTAAGCATGCCGGGGTTGCGGGACGTCTTAACAGGATACCGTGGCCCCGGAACGTAAAGGGCAACAGAAGGAACAGGGTGGTTTTTTAGTCAGTAAAAGTCTGACAGTCCCTTCCGCCCCACCCAGGGCGGAAGGAGACATTTGACGATTTTTACCACCTAAAAAAAAAAAAAAAAAAATGTACCTTAAGCAAATGGTCTTTGTAGACTCAAGTGTGTTTATAATAATAATACAAGCCTATTATGTGAGTACGGCACCGCGCACCGCTGCGGCAGGCGGTGCCGTGCTCACATCATAGGCTTGTATTATTATTATACAATTTTTTTTTTGGTGGTAAAAATCGTCAAATGTCTCCTTCCGCCCTGGGTGGGGCGGAAGGGACTGTCAGACTTTTACTTAGTGTCCCACTGCTGGGCAAAGGCCTCTTCTCGTGCAGAGAAGGTACGAGCTTTGATCACCAACTACTAATATTATGAATGCGAAAATAACTCTATTCATCTGTCTGTTACACTTTGACAATTAAACCACTGAACAGTTTTGATGAAATTTGGTACGGGGTAAGTTTGAATCCCAGGAAAGGATATAGGCTACTTCTAATTTCGCGACTTCGTCTGCGATCGCGGTGATCGACATGTACATGCGGGCAAAAGCTGGTAGAAGTACAAAAACCACAAATTTACTTTAATCCGTTCACAATATTCTGAACCTTTTAACTCATTTTGACGGTAACCTTTCAGTGAAGCTTCCCCCCATGCAAAATATGCAACCAATCGTACACAAACGGGGGAGCCGTCGACACGACCAAGGGTTCTAATTATGACGTCACGTTGGGGGGGGGGTTCTCCCCTTAGCTGTAAATCCTCCCTAAACTCTCATTTGCCTAAATAAATTTTAAGACTCGCAATGACTTTTAAGACTGGCTTTAAGCTGCGACACAGAATGTCTGTTCCCACGATTATAATTATTAGAATGTGTTTGCTTCGTCACCATTAAAGGTATTTTATTACTTTTTTTTTTTTTTTTTTTTTTTTTTTTTTTTTGGGACAAGCCCGCCACACTTTTCCCACCCACTGCAACTCCTGAAAGCCAGAATCAACAGTGGAGGCCACCAGAAAAGCGTCGAGGCAATGAAGCTCGACGAGTCCCAGAGAAACGTATAACTGTCTTGGGTCCCGCAACGAAATTAATCAGAAAATAATAGCGGAGGAGTAAGAAAAAAAAATAGTTTCCACTTCCCTCCATACAAGCAGGAGACAGAACAGAACTAGGCCAATAGGCACAAAGGGACGTTTGCAACTGGGAAAAGCCCAGATTGCCAAGCACCACGGATTGCAATTATTACAAAATTAATGGGTCCTAATGTGAGCTGTTACTTTTGATTCCAGTAATAGGTATGGCAAAAACGCTTGAACGCACGGAAATTAGTTCTAGTTTCTACAAGGTCCGCATAATAAACAACACCGGATGTAGCCTGTACACTATCTAGCATAATATTGCGTTCATTCTGCCAAAGAATACACTCCCATAAGATGTGATGAGCAGATTGTTCATATTCACAGTCAGATGTAGAACATTGACACAAAGGAGTAGCAACAAGCTTGAAAGAAAATAATTTACTCTTAAAGTTGCCATGACCTGTGAGAAATTGGGCAACACAGTGGTCCACCTCCAGCCATGTTCTGGCCAGCCGCTCACGAACGGATGGAAAGAACTGATACAGGTGCCGGCCCTTGATAGAATTATCCCACCTACATTGCCATTCGGTTAAAAGTTCCTCCCAGACGTCAGCCTGCGGTTTAAATAATCTAGAGATCTTAGCACGGTCCCGTTGTGTCAGAAAGTTTGTGTCCATGGTCTCTCGTGCGGAATAGTACATTGCAGCACGTCGCTGCACCTCAAGATCGACTGGAAGTACACCTGCAAGTACTGGTAGGCCTTCAGTACTAACGGTCCTATACGCTTTACATAAAAATATTAAAGCTAACCGTTGACTTTGAAGCAATTTACGTCGTACCGCCCCTATGGTGGCCCTATCGGCCCAAACAGGTGCACCGTATTTTATTACTTGCTTTTCTCGCGAATTTCTCTGCGTAAATATCGACGAAGTGTCGCAGTAAAAAGTAGCCTTTCCTTTCTTCGGATTCAAAGTTACCCCGAACCTCATCAAAATCGGTTCAGTGGTTTAGTTGTTGAAGCATAAAAATCAACTGACAGACTTATTTTCGAATATATAATATTATTATGGATGAATAGAAGTCTGAAATCGCTAATCTACCTTGAGAAAGCGTGGTGATCAATGCTCGTTCCTTCTCGGTGTAAGCAGAGGCAGTTATCCTGCAGTGTTACAATATTCGTGCAGTGTGTGTGTGTATTTCCTGCAGTGGTTATTATTAATATGTGTGTATTTATTATATATATATTATGATATATATGAGTTTATGTACTTGTGTACGATTAAACTTGTTTTGATATTTGTTTTTAATGATTTTAAAATTTCTTATCTGATTATTTCCTTATGTACAATTTTTTGCACCTGCTTTGTTATCTCTTCACCATCTTTGGTTGACTGGTAGAGGATGCCTAAGGCATTAAGTCCGCCTTTGTACTTTTTTGTTGCATAAAGTTTAAATAAATAAATAATAAGTAATTAGGCTAGTATTATTATTAATTAATTATGAGCTAGATATTAAATGCCGATACAACATATATTATATGACGATAATACTACGTAAGATATATATTTTTTTTGTAGTAAAATGGGGTACTGCGTCAGTTCCAAAGTGGCTGAAAATCAATGACTAGGAAATTTCCTCGGCATGTTTATTTACTGCTAAAGCAAAGGTGCAGTTTAATCCTATTATTTGTAGGCAGGTGCGCGGACGCGGCCTAATTTATTGACTCTAAAAATCAGGTAACTGTAGCTAAAATGGAGTATTTATTACTCATTGTAGGACTTCGATCTTACGTCTTTAGTATGTGGTACGGACGAAAAAGTTATTTGGTTTACTCCTACATTGACATTCTTTGTTGCTTTGTTTAGTGCTCGCAAAGCGCGACTACTGAGCATGAGGTATTGGGTTCGATTCCCAGGTCGGGCAAAATATTATTGGGTTTTTCCATCAGGAATTTCTTAGTAGCAGCTTCGGTGTTCTGATTTGTGCCCAGTTGATGGCAATAGGCTTGCCCCCTATTACATGGGTCTTAAAATAACTGGCGAAATGTGGGTGTACTAATGTGTACACCTCTGCCTAACCCTTTGGGGATTACAAGCGTGATGTTAAGCTATGTAATTTGGAAAAAATATTTAGAGTGACTTAAAAGAATTGACACACTCAAAACATTGTTTAAAAGTGTTAGCTGTTAGTTAATAATCATCTTCTGTAACTAGGTAGGTATTTTATTTACATAAACATAACGGCTGTAATCCCCGAAGAGTTAGGCAGGAGTGTACCCATTAACACACCCAAATTTTGCCAGTTATGTTTAAGTCCCATGTAACAGGGGACAAATCTAGACTCCGAGGCTGCTACTGAAAAATTGCTGATGGAAAAACGGTTTAACACTTTGCCCGACCTGGGAATCGAACCCAAGACCTCATGCTCAGCAGTTGCGCTTTGTAACCACTACACAAACGAGGCAGTTAGTTATTATTTTATTACTATGTAGGTACATAAGTACGTATGCTAGTAGGTACATACGTTACGAGCTTAACATTATTTCCTCCATACAAACTTATTCCGGCCGTTTGCCAAGTTTCAACTTTAAAAAACTAGTCATATACTCATTAGCCAGTTTTAAACAGAGCACGTCTGTAGTTTGGCCTAGTTTTATGCTATTATATCTAAAACTAGAGCTTAAAAAGGCAAGTATTACATATGGAGAAGCGCAGGCAAGTAAAAAAAGAATTTATTTGATAACTAGCTTTTGCCCGCGTCTTCGTCCCCCTAAATAGGGATGTTGCCTGGGTAAAAATAAATCGATACGATTAAGTCCCTCAGTAAGATTATTAAAAATATTGAACACGTATTTTTTGTGGGTAGTTGTAAGTTCGTCACAAAAATAATTCCCCACGAAAAAAAGTTTTGATCCTGTTCTCCTAGTACTTTCTGTTCAGATTCCATATTGTGTCCTTGTTTTCGGTAGTTTTGAGCTGGATTTTATTATTTAATTGTTCTGTTATCCGTGCGAAAAAAAGAAATGGGGCGAATTTACAATAATTAAAAATAAAAATAAAAAAACAAAAACCTTTGGCTAATTTATACATACTTTTTTCGTGGGGAATTATTTTTGTGACGATCTTACAGCAACCCTTTTTTGTTTTATCAATTAGATAAAAAAATACAAAGATATATCACATCAAAGTTTAGAAGTGGGGGGGGGGCTTTGATGTAATAACGTGGTAAAATTTGTAGCACGGCGTGACGTCATACGAAATTTCCAAGCGCTGTATCTTAGTAATTTTTTGTTTGCCGGACAAAAGAAAAAATACTTATACAATATTTTTTAGTAATCTAACTGATGGACTAAATATATTTTCTTAGTCAACTACCCTATTATACCGCGGATGCAGAAAAGTCGCGGAATAAAAACTAGCCTATGCTTTTTCTTGGGGTTCAAACTTACCTCGCACCTTCATCAAAATCGGTTCAGTGGTTAATCGTGAAAGCTTAACTTACAGACAGTTACTTTCACATTGATAGTGTTAGCAAGGATAGATACTAAAAATTTATTAACTTCTCAAACGTCTACTCGGAGTTTTAATATGCCAAAATGAGTCAACCCCACAATTTCTCAAATTAAATTACTTAAACTAATAAATTTTCAAAAAATTAAATTCGGATTCAGCAAAAACCATTCAAGGCCATTCAAACTAATGCTTATAATAAATTAAAAAAATAAATAAAACGAAAATCATCATCATCAAAATCATTACAATTATTACAAATAAAATATTTTATTTTTATTTTTTGCACAATAAAACTCTACTGCACTCTTTAAAATCGCCAAAGCATTATATCGTTACATTCTAAACCTTCTCAATGCCCGGGTGACCCGATACAGGCCGAATGCTATTGCTCTTATGCTGGGAAATGGTAGAATCAGGCCACTCTGTAGCGTATACGTGCCTTGAGCACTGAGCACTGCCTTACCCGCTACACACTAACAGTGTTGCACAATATGGATTAAAGCCTCAGCCACACTGGAGCGGGCAACTCGCGGTTACTACTGCAGTAGTACCCGCGTTGGTGTGCGGCATGAGGAGGCTTCCATACAAATATAACTGGACTTTGCATGCGTGGTATTTTTCACCCGCGTTAAATTACGTCTGTGGTTACTGCTCCGCACCTGCAGATCGTACCGTGATGTTATATATCGTATAATATTCGTTATGAATCTGGCTATCATATACACAAATAGTTTTTAAATCCAATTGGAAACTTAAGATATGAGTGCGTTTTAAAACAAAGAAACTCTTCAGCTTCATTATATTAGTAGGTACACTCATAGATTATCTGACAGCGCCCGCGACAGTGACCGCTTTTGCAAGTTGTCCGCTGCAATGCGAGTGGACCTTAAGTACGATAGTAAAATTACAGTCTGTTTCTTTACTTACTCTTGCGAGTGAGGGTTAGCGCAAACTTTCATGAAATTTTCAACCCTTATGTTGTTTTCTGGATAACTATCAATGAATAAAACAAAATATGGTCATATTTTTCTTTCCAAAAAGTCACGTAGCCATTCACAAGGTGTTAAAACCACATCACAAAGCTGTCATTTATTAAATGCATTCTGTATATTCAAGTAGGTAATATTCAGTAAAAATAATTGCTGGAAAACTTTTTGGTGTGAAAAATTGCTGTTTTCGGTAGCACGCAATGTAACGCACGCAAAACATTGTGCTTACGGATGCATACCACAGTAGGTACTGGGGTCGTGGGAGTTTAGTTATAACATTCCGTGTTTGACCTACAACATAATATCCGTAGCCAAAAGGTTCCAAAATCTATCTTCTATTCTTATTTATTAAATATATTTTTTGTTTTTTATTCTCATTGGGATATACTTTGAAAAGTATTTATTTATATATTATATTGTAAATATGTGAACTATGTGGGTTGTTGCATTTTTTCTGATTAGATTTCATGATTGTCTGACAGTTTGAGTACTCGATGCGGCCTACCCAAATGTCCCTTCTTTGGTATTGTTCGTCATGTCGTTGAGCTCCTTAAATTCTGAGTCGAGCTTGACGATTTCTGACAAATGCGTGCATTGACTGGACAGGCCGACTCAAATTTGTGTGCCTCTCTCCTCAAAAGACCACCTCGGACATTAACCTACTTGGTTCGCATATGATTTGACCAATACAAGTAATTGTATGGACTTTAAAAGAGACTTTGACCTCTGAGTTTGTTTCGGTGTTTCTTCTCAGAGCAGTCGGCTAGGAAACACTGGACTCATCTAGTTTAAAATGTGACGTGTAAAAGTGTTATTTATAACCAATTTACTGAATAAATATCATTTCATTTCATTATAACCATCAATCTAATCTATACATGCTTTGTCCTGAATGACTGACTGACGGATCAACGCACAGCCTAAACCGCTGATCGTAGAGACCTGAAACTTCGAAGGAGCATTCTTTGTAAGACGTAGGCATCCTATAAGAACGGATTTTACAAAATTCCAACTTTAACGCGGAAGAAGTCATAGGTTAAAGCTAGTATAAAATAAAAATGATCGCAATGACGGAGAGAAGATTTGAATATACCATCACGCCTGTAACCCCCGAGGGGTTAGGCAACTGACTTTACTCTCAACTAATTATCCTAAAACTTTTATTATTAACTAACGAGTATCAATAATTATAATTCAGAACAATTACAAAACTATACTCGCTAATATTAAAGGAAATTGAGTTTCCATGACAGGAGCAAGGCAAATTACTGTTTTAAAGCCCATAACTCGGCTTAAGTGGAAAGTTACAGCCAATCGGCAAGTTTCTAAACGAGTTTTGGAACATGCAACCTGTCTCGATAAATTGAATTATCGACGTCGTGCACTGTTTCTAATAATACACAAAACACCAGTATGCACTAATACATGGGTTCATCCCCGTTTGGAGCAAATATTTGTATGAGATACAGGTAGTTGTCCCGGGTCTCGATGTTTGTGTAAGTTTATATGATTATCTTTGGAAACGCTTGATACGGGAACGCACAAACTTCCTGACACACTTGTATAACCAATAGACAGAGGGAGAGAAAGAAAAGGAAGGTCTACTGGAGGGGCATAAGATATTTTCCTTACAATTTCTGCCAGTTAACTCTACAGCAAACCGCGTTAACGAACTACGTTTCAAATAGAAAAAACACAAGTTGAACAGACATACTTTTTAACATTTTTATGAATGCTTGATACTGTGTCACTATTTATGATTAACATTTTAGAATTGTTAAGCTATTTCTCTTAATATGATCGACATTGGAAACGAGAGTCTAGTTCAACCGTGCGGGGTAAGCGCAACGTAAATTCGGTCGATTTTTTTTAATGGAAGCACCTGTTTTGCACATATTATTAATAGCAAATATGGGTGTACTAATGGGTACACCTCTGCCTAAACCTTCGGGGATTACAGGCGTGATGGTACGATAATGAAATTCAGGTCATTGCTGTTAAATCTAATCTTGCTCGTTGCAGTCAATACTTTACAAAGTAAAGTTACTAGCTAAAATCACTCTGACGCTACTCTCAATTCCATGTTCAAGTTTGAGATTAATCCTTTTAAAAACACCTGCTTGATACAAGTAAAGAATATATTCACACCACGTATATTCATGAGACTTTCTAAATCGTCGTCTTCGCGTGTCGTATACGTGCCTGGTCCATTAAATGACTATTTCTGATAGTGCCGGTTGCACTGCGAAGAGAGTATTGTTAAGATAGTTTATTTCATTTTTGTGTATGACATTTTTAATGTTAAAAACCCACCTTATGTTAATAGTAACGTAAGGTGTGTTTTTAACATTAAAAATGTTGGGCGAAGCTGCGGGCAAAAGCTAGTATTAGTCTATACTAATACTAGCTTTTGCCCGCAGCTTCGCCCGCGTCGCCACCTAGCGGTATGAAATATACTTTACGACATATTCCCATACCTATAAAATATTGTATTCATAAAAATTGGTTGAGCCGTTTCGATGGAGTGCGACCACAAACACCGTGACACGAGATTTTTATTCTTATTATTTTTAAGATTATAAAGTTGAAAAGTTTGTTTCTTTGTTTGAACGCCCTAATCACAGAAAATACTGGTTTTAATGAAAAAATCTTTTAGCGTTATGTAGCTCGTTTATAGAGGAAGGTTATAGGCTATATAACATTACGCTACGACCCACGGGAGCGAAGCAGTAATCAAAGATATAACTTAACGCGGTCGAAACCGCGGTATATTGCTAGTACTCAATATTTTTATTACGTTTCCATTAATATATTCTTATGTGCTTAGGTATCATACGTACTTTTAAAACGTTTAATTAACATAACATAACATAACATCACGCCTGTTGAGAAATTCCTGATGGAAAAACCCAATAACACTTTGCCCGACCTGGGATCGAACCCAAGACGTCATGCACAGCAGTCGCGCTTGCGACCACTAGACCAACGAGGCTACGTTTTATTACATTTTTATTAATAAGTTTCTGGGTTTCTCAGCCACCGTGGTCTGATTATAGCGAGTCCAGTTTACTGCAGTACCCAAAGAGTCCCTACATCTGCACTTTAGAGGACATTAAAAACGCCACTGGTGCCGCGATAAACGAGGCCACCTGCTGGGCCCAAGTACTCTAACAAAACAATGAAAGTACTAGGTTAGGTTAGGTTAGGTTAGGTTAGCTCGCGGAAGCGGGCCGGCACCAGTTGGGGATCGCGGAAGGCGCGTACGTTCCCGTGATCCCCGGCGTAAGTGTGAGAGGGGAACACTGGGGTGGTTTTTAGTCAGTAAGAGTCTGACAGACCCCTCCGCCCTCTCCAGTGCGGTGGACATACAAGAGGATATTTCACCCCGGCAATAAAAAAAAAAAAGGTTAGGTTAGCTGGGCTGTTTCCGCACTTAGCCTCTTTACTGGGCCATGAACAGCGGTGCCTAACCTTTGTCAATTTCATAACCCTTACAACATATCAATGAAACTGTTTATACCCCCATCCCTTTATAAAATGTCATAAAATTAATTACTAGGTACATTAGTGCAAGTACAAGTAGGCATTAATCAAATTAGTTTAAATAAACACAACAATACGCACTTTGCAAAATACCTACAAATGTTAATGAGTTTTTTCTATTACTTATCTATTACTAGCTTTATTACAGGGTAGTTTACCCCCTGCAGGGGTATTACCCCAGGTTCAGAACCCATGTACCTACTAATTTGAACCATCGACTCGAAAAGAAGAAGAACAATCGCACTTTTACAGGAGATTTTAGTTTCTGCATAGCAACTACGACTCCCAAGAGTTAAAGTACACAAGTTGGTATTTCTTGCGGTACACGGGAGGTATATTAATGACTCCATGCTGCGGTCACCGCTGTATGCAGAGTGTGGAAGGCAATATTCCACGGAACGTAGACACATTGTTTGTTCATGGTTCTTGTAGATTTAGCGCGAGACTGTTATAAGCAACTTTTAGTTCCATTTTTAACTAACTTCAAAAAGGAGGAGGTTTTCAATTCGACAGTATGTTTTTTTAATAATACTCGTTTTTTATTGTTTCACTGAAAAGCAAAGGTCTCTTCTCATACAATGAAGGCACGAGCATTAATCACCACGGTTGCTCAAGGCGGATTAGCGATTTCAGACTAATATTAATCTGTACAACTCAACTCAACTCACTCACTCTCAACTCTCTCATAACTGGCGAAATGTGGGTGTACTAATGGGTACACCTCTGCCTAACCCTTCGGGGATTACAGGCGTGATGTTATGTTTTTTGTTTTTATTAATCTCTACATAGTATTAAACAAAGTCGCTTCCCGCCCTCTGTACACTTAGATCTTTTAAACTACGAAACGGACAATGCGGTTTTCATTATTAGATAGATGGTGATTCAGGAGGAAGGTTTATGTATCTTCATTGCATCTTTGAAGAGCCGGGGCGGGTTGCTAGTCTAAATTATGGTCATCATCATCTGCCTAGCCTTTTCCCAACTATGTTGGGGTCGGCTTCTAGTCTAACCGGATGCAGCTGAATACCAGTATTTTACATGGACCGACTGCCTATCTGACCTCCACAACCCAGTAACTGGGTAATATGATACCCCTAGGTAAGACTGGTTGTCAGACTTTCGGGCTTCTGACGACCCGTAACGACTGTCAAAGATCCACGTATGACAGCCGGGACCAACGGCTTAACGTGCTTTCCGAGGCACGGAGGAGTCTCGGTATGTAAAGATGGTCACCCATCCATGGACCGACCCCGAGCTCCTCCCTAGTTAGTCTAGTAGCTAGTCTAAATTATGGTAACTATCAGAATTTGTCGCTGGTTATCTAGCCCAGGTTATCTTACAAAGTTTTGCCCACAGATGTCAGTGATGTCCTAGATAAAATGAAAATTTATTTATTTTCATTTATTTACACACACAATTATAACGCCTTTACTGTAAGAAACCAAAACGATGTTATAAGTTATACTAGAATTAAGTTAAAAATATCAAATATCAATAGAAAACTAAATAAAATATAGTAATATACTAGGGTACACATATAATACAATACTAGGTACTAATAAAATAACACTTAAAATATTATAATTTTTCAATAAGTAATTGGACATTTTGGAACAATTGCGACAGGTTTTGCCCAAAAATATCCTCCGACATAGCTATCATATTAATAAGACGTGGGCCTCGCGACAAAGCGGCAAACTTGAGTAAGTAGAACAATGAATTAAGAAGGTATTTTTTTGCCCTGTCTAAAGTGCTAAAGTTTATGCCAATTTCAACCACAGTTAACAATACATTAATAAAATTATAAAGATTTAGATATACGAATGAGAAACTACCTGTGTTAGGAAAAATAGTATTTATATCTAGTAACCAAAGTCAGCCAGTGGGTAGCCACAAATTCGAAATTTTATGACCTACTATCGAATATCTCTTTCCTGTAAAAGCAATTTTAGTCAGTGCCCAACCGAATCGAGGCAATAATGTCAAGAAAATTGACATAACATATTGCGAGCACCAATCGTTTGTCAGCCTAACCTAGCGTTTAAGACTGCGTTCTTTCATGATCACGCGTGGCAATCGTTTATGGAGAAAGCTTAGTAGATCAGAAGGTGTGTGTGTTGTGTGTATTAAATCTAAAATATTAAAAACAAATAAATAGAAGTAAGAAATATGCGCCACTACCACGCGAAACGGCTGACGCTCAGCATAAGCGTAGCTCAGCGTAGTGAAAATAGATTAGATATTACTGTTTTCAGCCAATTTCAATATTGAATTTTCAAGAAATACTCAATAAGTATTCCAGTAGTTGGACGCAAAATTCGTAATTCTAGCAAAGGATAATATCGAAGGCAAACCAAAGGATTTTGAAGACTAAAATGATGGAAATTTTGAACAGTATTAAGTTGTTTACCTCTGAGCTCGAATTCGAGATCGAGAATAATTTAATTTAGTAGTTAGGAAGTTCTAGTATTTGAGACGCAAACTGTGCTTGGTACAGAAAGGAAACATATTCAAAAGCTTAGGTACGGCAGTATCTATGAAAATTCAATCAATTTAAATTAAAAATACCTTGACTGCCTCATTGGTCTAGTGGTCGCAAAGCGCGACTGCTGAGCATGAGGTCTTGGGATTGATTCCCTGGTCGGACACAGTGTTATTGGGTTTATCCATCAGAAATTTTTCAGTAGCATCCTCGAAGCCTGAATTTGTGCCCGGTTGATGGCAATAGGCTCGCCCTCTATCACATTGGACTAAAACACCTACTTTAAAACTTAATTTTTCGGATAATATTTGAAACTATAGTATGTTAGGCATTTAAAATAAATTATTGGAATAAAAAAAGAATACCAGCCCATTAATATCCTGCTGCAGGCCAAAGATCTCTTCTCACACAGAAAAGTCATTGATCATCATCATGGATCACTGTATAAGGCGGATTGTCGATTTTAGACTTATAATAAGTCTTTGTTTCCTCACTGTGTTTTACTTTACCGATGCTAGTGATGTCCTAGATAAACTTGGAGAGTACATATAAATTGAAAAAGTCACATCGATACTAACACAACCTCTCGCATGAGAAGCGGGCGCCTTAACAACTGGGACATCACGACATCAATCAAAAATTAATCGTTTTAATTTGTTGAGACATTTTCTATCATATTGGAACCCCCACTACTTCGACTATAGTCTTTAAATGACTTGAAGTCACATGAATTATTCAAAAATTAACTCTGTCTTCACATACCATACTAAATGTGATTTGATGAGCTTTTAATTATTAATACTGATGCTATTTATATGGATTTGTGGGTCTCAGTTATTAATAGTAACAGTAAAAGATATCTATACTATTGAAGATATTATGTACTTATTAATTTATTTGTTACTGAGGTTTCTTTTACATCCCATATGCTCCAAAAGTTTTTTTAGAAAGAATATGTTTAGAATTATGTTATATTTTATTTTTATAAAAGTAGAATTATAATTAAAAAAAGCAAAGCAATGTGTAAAGCTAAGTCGAGCAAATTGTTATTGGGTTTTTTCATTAGGAATATCTCAGTAGCAGCCTCTGATTCTGGATTTATGCCTGGTTGATGGTAATAGGCTCGCTCCCTATTACATGGGACTTAATTAGTCAAGTCCTACGTAATAAGACACATTTGATTTTCTAATGTTCTGACTTACCGGTAAGTCTGTCGGGGTTTGAGCGGTTAAAAATATAACTGGCAGAATGTTGTTGTACTATGGGTACACCTCTGCGTAACTCTTGGGAAATTAAAGGCGTGATGTTATGTATTAGAATTATAATTATTTTGTACTTGTGTAGGTACATTTCAATTTAATTATGTAAATATATTTTTTTAGTTTATTTTTTTGTTGTTTTACGCTAGGACAATAATATTCACGTAGCATGTTATCTCTTTACCACCTTTGGTTAACTGTTAGAGAATGCGTAAGGCATTAAGTCCGCCTTTGTACTTTTTTGCCTGAAGTTTTAATAAATAAATATTTCTACCTGGTGAGCCAAAACACATTTATTTACAAAGTTTTGTTTAACGTCAAATCTGTTAACACGAAGTCCCAAATGAGGGGGTTAAACTGGAGAGCGACCAACATAGCAAATTGGGAACAAACTGAGAAAAGTCGTAGTTCTAACTATAGTAGTAAAAGAAATAGTAGGTCGATGTGTAAAACAATAAGTATAAAAACCAAAAGTTAACCTCAAAAGATCGTATATATATTTCTCTTCTCCGTCGGTCGGCGCCGTTCTACAAAAAAAATGACGCCATGCGGTCTGTGACTTAGGCCTGTGTACACCAACTTTTCAATCCAACGATTCGACGTTCTATATTTGAAATCTTGGAAAAATGAAACAGCTGTTTGTGTTAAGTGTCCCGTTGAATGGTGGTGAATGCAGGCTTTATTTAGATACGCAACTTTAAGCGGTTTATTTCACATACGAATAAGATATGCTGGATATTTTTAACTGTAAATTTTGATGTATACTTTTAATATAGTAGTGTTATATTCTAATTCCTTCTATTCGCGACTACGTCTGCGTTAGAGTTAATTTCTCTATACCAACTTTGGACCACGTTTCATCCCCTTAAGGGGGGAATTTGGGAAATCCTTTCCTAGTAAATGCCTACTAACTATTATATAAACTACCTCCCTGCCAAGCATCTTTATTCTCGGGATGAATGAGTGAGTGACCTTTCACTTTTATATATTTAGATATGGTCCTCCTTTACTAATTACTCAATTGTTGTTTTTGAAATAATTTCAAAGAAACTTTAAAAGAATGTTGATTTAGCAGTCTTACAAAATAATCAATATTCTTCAAATCCTTTTTGTGCTAACTTCATCGGCAAAACCAATACAAAAGACCATGGCGTAATATATTTGAAAAAAAAAAAAAAACAAAGACGGTAGTTAAATATCTAAGAATCTTATAAAATATGTAGAAACTATTTAAAACGCGAAAGTTTGTAACTCAGTATGTTTGTAACTCTTTCTCGTTTAAACGGTTGAACGGAATTTGCTGAGACACACACATAAATATTGATCTAGCTTTATTTACCTATACACATAGTTTAACATAACATCACGCCTGTAATGCCCGAAGGGTCAGGCAGAGGTTTACCTGTGAGTACACCCACATTTCGCCAGTTATGTTTAAGACTGACTCGTTGGTCTAGTGGTCGCAAAGCACGACTGCTGAGCATGAGGTCTTTGGTTAGATTCCCAAGTCGGGCAAAGTGTTATTGGGTTTTTCGACCAGGAATTTCTCAGTAGCAGCCTCGGAGTCTGGATTTGTGTCCAATTGTTGGCAATAGGCTTGCCCCCTATTACATGAGACTTAAACATTACCTACAGTTTTAAAACTTTTAAATAAAAAAATAGTTTTTGACCCGTTTTTGTGATCCCGTGGAATCACTCAGGACGTTGGCCTAGTTTTGAAGATTATTTAGACGAAGTCGCGATCAGAAACTATAGTGACTTATATACGACCAAAAGTAGGTTTACAAGAAACCAGACACATTCCGCCGACTGACCGATTGTTGGTGCCAGCAAATGTCAAACGGGGGGACTGGATATAAGTAGGGCATCCACAAAATACCTATAAAAACTTTGTTGTCTATAATAAAAGTTATTAGATCACGACTTTCGAGCATCGTAAGTCCGTAAATGACTACTGATAAACAGATCCACAATGACCTCATTGAATAGTTATGTAGAAGAGAGAAAACCATTTTTGGTTACTTGAAAAATATGTCTGTCTATCCTATTTCTTGAAGACATCTGTGCAACCAAAACTAACTGAGTAACTAGTAATTATTTCTTACAATAGGCTAGTTACATTACCAAACAATTGACGGACTTTTTATGACCTGTCAAAACGCGATTTTTCCATACATTTTGTATGGCAACAGCGGCCTGTGACGTCACTTATTTGGCAACTCAATTGTTTAACTATTTATTGATTTTAAAGCCACGAAAAATCTTATTTTACCGTAAATTTCAAATTAATCGGGTTTTCAGGGCTAAAGTAAAGCGTTTTTTTAAAAGAAGTTATTTAGAAGTGATGTTTCATAGTCTATACTATTCCTCATTAATCAGCTTTCATATACAAAAATATGATTTCCTATCCAGCTGGTAGTTTCAGAAAATAACGCGTTGAAAGAAACAGAAAATCTCATCTGATTTATTTTATTAAGTACTAGCTGACCCGTGCCCACTTCGTTGAGCGGTAACCATTTTCTTACGATGATTTTTTTTTTTTTTTAGAATTTTTCTCTCCGTAAGAACCATCCTCGTACTTCAAGGAATATTTTAAAAAAAGAATTAGCGAAATCGGTCCAACCGTTCTCGAGTTTTGCGCTTAGCAACACATTCAGCGACTCATTTTTATATTATAGATATATTACAACATAGCAAGCGTTGTGAACCAGTTTTCCAGGTCAAACACAATAATATAGTGCAAGATGAGCACTAGACCAATAGGCGCCAGCACCCAGCTGTTGACAGCGGTTACACATACACAACACACCCCACGAGCAATGTATTGGTGTGTCATAATGTATGAGTAATGTGTGGTAACTCGTTATATATTACACCGAATATGGTAGTGTCGAGCTTGTGGTTCGTAATGTATGCGTATTTGAAATTAAGCGTCAGCAAGTTACCACTTAAATGAAGCAAAGTCGGTCAGTCAGCTCTGCTGCCAACGCTGTTGACTGCTTGGCGCATATTTTTTAAAGTAACTATATGCTTGTACCGCGTTTTTTTTCATCCTCGTTAAGCTACGTCCTTGGTTACTGCTCCGCTTCCGTATGTTGTAACGTGGTGATATTTATAGTCTATACTATTCTTCATGGATCTGGCTATTATATATAAAGTTATTTTTTTAAATCCATCTTATAGTCCCAGAAAAATAAACACCAAAAAAAACTAAAAAATTAAAGCTTTATTAAATTAGTACACGCACAATATACAATTACAAACCGCTGATCGTAGAGACCTGGAACTTGGAGGGTGTGTTCTTTATATGATGTAGGCATGCGATAAGAAAGGATTTTCCGAAATTCTTCTTTTTAGGGGGTGAAAAAACTAGACTGCCTCGTTGGTCTAGTGGTCGCAAGCGCGACTGCTGTGCATGAGGTCTTGGGTTCGATTCCCAGGTCGGGCAAAGTGTTATTGGGTTTTTCCATCAGGAATTTCTCAGTAGCAGCCTCGGTTTCTGGATTTGTGCCCGGTTGATGGCAATAGGCTCGCCCCCTATTACATGGGACTAAAAACATAACTGTCGAAATGTGGGTGTACTAATAGGTACACCTCTGCCTAACCCTTCGGGGATTACAGGCGTGACGTTATGTTATGTAGGGGGTGAAAAAAGGGGGCCAATGTTTGTATGGGACAACGTGATTCCTTAGTCCACTCTACTTCTAATTTTACATAAACATTATTTTCTCATACGGGTATCCGACATTTACGCGGACGAAATCGCGGGCAAAAGCTAGTCAAAATATAAAATTGCCAAAATAATCTTAATTGCTTTGAAGAAAATTGAACCTGTGTTGTTTATAGTTAAGCTTAACTTTTAGTTACTTGCCAGCGCTGATCTATTAGCGTAAAGTAACATTAGCCCCGACAACGCTCCGCCTCTAACGTTGAATCCGCACTACAATTATGAAGGTGAGATTATGGTAACTAGTTTAAAAGATTTACTAAAGAGTATCTAAACTTACCAATTTCTAAACATATCAGCTAATTCATACATCTCTCGATTTGTGTCCTGTTGATGACAATAGACTCGCCCCTTAATACATGGGACTTAAATATAACTGGCACAATGTGGGTGTACTAATGGGTGCACCTCTGCCTAACCCTTCGGGAATTTCAGGTATGATGTTATGGTGTCGTTAAATAAAAAATATTAGGTACTGCTCGACAACGCGCCCCATGCAAAAGTAGGTAGTCTAGTCTTATTTCGGTTAATAAGTAGGTAGGTAGGTGGTAAGCTTGATCAAACATTACAAATAGGATCGACACTATAATATCTAGGCTTGTTAGTTTCTAGAAAAACATTAGTTAGACACAGTATTATTAAAACTCTCAAAATTTCAAAATTATTCATACTTAGTAATTCAAAATCTCGTTATATTTATATTATACTAGCTTCCGCCCGCGGCTTCGCACGCCAATTAAGTTTAAAATTCGATCATAATTCGAAAGATACGTGTGGCGCCATCTATCATCATAAACACGTTATTGTGATTTCTCTCGGGAACAGTACTTTATTTCGGGATGAAAGGTACCCTATGTTCGTTCCTGTACACCTGGCAATGTATATACAAAATTTCAGGATGATCGGTTCAGTGGCTTAGGCGTAAAATGGTAACAAACAAACAAACAAACTTATTTTCGCATTTATAATATTAGTTAGGATTAGTTAGGATTAGTGCCATTATGATATGTACTTACACAATTTCACCAAGCTCAATATTATCTAGTTTTATATGGATATTAAGCTATCGGAAAAAATCCTTTTAAAACCAAAAATGTAAATGTAAATGATATAAAAAGGCATCAGCCACTCAAACATTTGACACGTAATTTGCTCGCAAAGTAAATTGAATAAACTTGCAACACTGAAAGCTACTAGTTCATCTCACAAAAGACAAGTCAAGAAATTGAAAAATTGAAGTTGCATTGTAGAAACGACTTCTCTCTATCAGCAAACTGAATCGAGTTACGAAATGGACAATCAGTCGAGTTCCCTTTATTTACATTGCGAGCATCATGGACTAAGACAAATCGTTTGCTTTCCACTTTCATGAAAATTGGTTTCAGTGTTTATTTTATAGAGAATTGAAATATTATACTAGGATTCAAGATGTTCTAGGAGCTGGGTTTTATTTGAAGAACTATTATAGCTTCTGCCCGCCACTTTGTCCGCGTCATTGTTTTCAAACTTTGAACCCCTGAATCATTCCCATAGAGGGTGAATTCTGGATAATCTTTTCTTAGCGGACGTCTACTAACTATAAACTACCTCGCTACCAAATTTCATCTTTACACGTCAAGCGGTTTTTAATATTTCGTGATGAGTTAGTGAGTGACCTTTCGCTTTTATTTATTAGAAGATACAATTCTGAAATCGCCAATCCGCCATGAGCAAGTGTGGTGATCAATGCCTTTCTTGTATGAGAAGAGGCTTAGCCTTACAGTGGGGCCATAATAGGTTGGTATATGTATTTATATACTATGTGAAATTGTTGAAATTGAGGAGCTCGTGGCTAAGTAATAACAGCCGCACGGGTCGATCCGTCAAGTTAAGCAACGCTTGCTCGGGTTGGTCCGTGGATGGGTGACCGTCTTTACACACCGAGACTCCTCCGTGCCTCGGAAAGCACGTTAAGCCGTTGGTCCCGGCTGTCATACGTGGATCTTTGACAGTCGTTACGGGTCGTCGGAAGCCCGAAAGTCTGACAACCAGTCATCCCTAGGGGTATCATATTACCCAGTTACTGGGTTGTGGAGGTCAGATAGGCAGTCGCTCCATGTAAAATACTGGTATTCAGCTGCATCTGGTTAGACTGGAAGCCGACCCCAACGTAGTTGGGAAAAGGCTAGGCAGATGATGATGATACTATGTGAATTGTAAAGTTATTTACGTTCCTAAATGTACCAACCCTACAATATTCTGCATCGGAAAACACCATTTGCGCTCGTATTTTCCATACAACCTGTTTTTAAAAGTCCGTTTTCAGTTTCCCATTTCTAAAGGAACTTGAAGATCTTTTAAAACATGAATGGCGTTGTAAATTCATTAAGCAGTCACTGCTGGCTTAATTAAGCGGTATCGCAACCGCTAAGTGTACGTTAAACAAAAAGCAAGGCTTAAGTTTCTGCCACAAGGAAATCTTGGGATGCAGTAGTGGTTTTAGAAGCGTTAGTTACATTTAGGACCAGGCTCGATGGCGTGTACATGCATTAAATGAATACCGGGACTAGGAAGCCGGGTCGAGTCGACTTTGACCCAACATAGGAGGAAAGGCCAAAAAAATGAAACATCTTACAATTACTAAAGTACGTCTTCATAAAGACTTATGATCAGCATTAAAAACTCGACAACCCCGGAATTTGTGGCAAAAAAGAGATTCGAAAATTGCGAAAAAAAGACTCTTAAATTACAAAATTAATCATCATAGGCTCCTTAATATTTTTGGTAGATTTGAAACATAAATGACCTTGTCCTGAGAGACGCTTACAAATCAACCGTCAATAAATAAAAGGAAATTTAAAAAAACAAAATTTCCTCGCCACGGAACTCTTTTGTCGGTGTTCTCAATGAAAAATCCTACACGAATGCGTTTTACTCGGGACATATTGTAGGACATTCACTCAGCAGAAATTCCCGATAAATTCATCAGATAATGCGAATACTTGGAAGGTTTTAATTATGTTAGTAAGCATGTGGCGTATATGTACATATGGCGAATACCGATTTTGTTTTTTTTCATAATAACATCACGCCTGTAATCCGCGAAGGGCTAGGCAGAGGTGTACCCATTAGTACACCCACATTTCGCCAGTTATGTTTTTAGTCCCATGTAATAGGTGGCGAGCCTATTGCCATCAACCGGGCACAAATCCAGACTCCGAGGCTGCTACTGAGAAATTCCTGATGGAAAAACCCAATAACACTTTGCCCGACCTGGGAATCGAACCCAAGACCTCATGCACAGCAGTCGCGCTTGTGACCACTAGACCAATGAGGCAGTTGCTTTTTTTTATAACATTTAAAAGTTTTTATAGTCACTGATGTATAATGTCACTTTAGAAAGAGGAAATACATATTTGACTAGCTTTTGGCCGCGACTTCGTCCGCGTAAATTTTCTAACAATCCTATTTTTTTATAAAATATAGCCTGTGTTACTCATGATAATGTAGTTCTCTATAGATGAAAGGAGGTTTAAAATCGGTCAAGTAGTTTTTGAGTTTACCTATCCAATACTAACAAAAATACAAAAATGTTTTCTTTTTATAATGATAGTTTAGATTTACTCTTAAACTTGGGTCGATTTATTTATTTAAGCCTAATATTAGGCGAGCTGCCTAATCAAAGTCAGTAAATAGAATATTCAGTCTTAATTTTTCACATGAGTAGTAATTTGAATCGTGATGTCTTGGTGTTGCCAGAGCTTAGATTGCGACAAGGTTGATATGATGGATAAATACAGAGTAATATTAGACTATGATTGAAGATAGAGAAATGTTATACTGAGATATTTATTTAAACTCATATTATGTTTACTAACACTGCCTCGTTGGTCTAGTAGTCGCAAGCGCGACTGCTGTGCATGAGGTCTTGGGTTCGATTCCCAGGTCGGGCAAAGTGTTATTGGGTTTTTCAATCAGGAATTTCTCAGTAGCAGCCTCGGAGTCTGGATTTGTGCCCGGTTGATGACAATAGGCTCGCCCCCTATTACATGGGACTAAAAACTTAACTGGCGAAATGTGGGTGTACTAATTTGTACACCTCTGCCTAACCCTTCGGGGATTATTGGCGTGATGTTATGTTATGTTATGTTTACTAACATTTCAGATAATTGTCAGGTTCGTTCCATTTCATTATTGTAGGGTAGGCTCAAATGTTATTACAGATAATTATCTATATTCTATAATAATGTTATTACAATTTACAAAAACTAAAGTTCTGGTGGATAGAAGATTATTACAAAATCACGCCAGAACAGCTAAACTGATATGGATGAAATTTGGCACAGAGATAGATTATACTCTGGAATAACAAATAGGCTAAACTTTTTAAGCCAGAAAAATTTACGGTTCCCGTGGGATAACTTTGATAGAAACTAGTAATATTATAATGCTGATTTTTTGTTTGAATACACTAATCTTCCGAACTACTGAACCGATTTTGAAAATTCTTTCTCTTATAGGAAGCTACCTTATCCTTGAGTCCTAAAGCTATATTTCATTATCAAGAAAATTAAGGATCCGCAATAAAATTTGAAGTCGCGGGCAGAAGCTGGCTACGTATTCAGCAAATATTTTTTTTGCAGTTTAAGGAACCTAATGGCTATACACTTATTTCTACAATAATAAACACTGTTATCATTTAACTTTTATGATAGTAAGGGTTAGCAGAAATAAGTATGACTAAATTTACAGTAAATTCTACCAATTAAAAATATCTAGTAAGTACCTAATTTTGAACATTTAAACTGATTAACAATTTTGCTGTTAAAGATTCTAGTTCTGAACTCCACAAAAAAAATATAATAACGTAAAACCAACAGACTGGCTGGCAGTCGCCATCTTAAAAATACACATTGTCTCACAATATGCGCAGACGTCTACATTATTAAAATAATATTCTTGATATTAATTTCAAACGTCTCCTCCTCTTTAAAACGCGGAAACCAGGTTACACATTAAAATGACCGTGTCCCAAACTACGCAATAGTCATAGATCAATAAAATTGTCTTAGACGTGATTTGTAATATAAGTGGTATAAATAAACGTGCCTACACGCTTCTGCAGACTGGAGTGCCAATACTAGATGTGTCATCGTTCAAACCTATTAATATAACTCGATTAGAGTGCGACGTTAGGTTAAAATGGATTTGTATGGTAAAGACGTTTGGTATTCTGAACGCTTTTCCATCCATCAATAAATTTGACGTACAATTTCCAGCATTAGCCATTGTGTACAGCAGTCTTGTACGCAATGGCTTGTTTTAAGTAAAAAGAAATAATAATGCTAGCCTATTACTGTCCTACTGCAGGTCAAAGGCCTCTTCTCATGCAGATAGGCTTGTTGATTTTAGATTTAAATTGTTTTCTTTTCAAGAGAAACGGATGGCCCGTCCCCGATTGCGAACTCGCGACCTTGGATATGAGAGGCAGTCGCCTTATTTATTCGGTCATCATGACGAGTTATTAAAGTCATCAACATCTGCCTAGCCTATTACCTACAATGTTGGGGTCGGCTTCCAGTCTAACCGAATGCGACTGCCTATCTGACGAGTACGATAAATCATTAAAGTAATTCTGAAAATTAATTAAATGTTGTCGCGACATAAACAATAGTAAACAAAAGTATTTAAAAAAAGGAAATATCTTCAAGCAGTCACAGTCATCATTGTGCTGCTCCGGCTTCAGCTATCAACTATACTAACGTCATTAGAAACTGAAAGGAATGTCGGATCTGCACATTTACGAGCAAACTCTATCAAAACAAGATTATTAAAAATACTGGCCAAGTGTGTATGAGACTCACACAGGAATGGTTCCGTACCGTAACTGTTACAATACTTACAAAAAACACGCGTTTCGTTTATGGGGACAGTCTGTAATTTTTATTTATTTATTTAAACTTTATGCAACAAATGTACAAAGGCGAACTTAATGCCTTAGGCATTCTCTAACGGTCAACCAAAGGTGGTGAAGAGATAACTTTTTTAACTTTATTTTATTTTTATTATTTTTTGTCATAATGGTTCTAGTTACACTCTGTGCACACTCTGTAAAAATTTCAAATTACTACCCGTTTCGATTTAAATGCTACAGTTAAATTAAAGATCGAGACAAAAAACTCCGTAAATAAACACCCTTTTATTTTCATTATTAATTTTTTTGTTACAAGGGCCATAGTAACACACTCTGTGAAAATTTCAAATGTATACCAATTACGGTGCCAAAGTTACAACCGTGTGACAGTCGGACGGATAGACGGAAAAACAAACAGCGTACTCTCAGTAATAGGGTCCGGGCACCCTTCTGTTACGGAACCCTAAAAACGTACATATTACGTGATTCTTTTATAATATATGGTCGTGCGTACACCGCCCGAGTGTCTATATTCGAAGTCAGATTATTTTTATTATTGTCTTTCAGATTATTTTCGCTGTCAATGTCAATAAAACGGACGGGGAAGTGTGGGTAAAGGCGAGTTTACACGAATCAAGCGTTTAAAAGTTTTGATTAGTTGTCGAGTTTTCAATCGTCAGTTCTCTCATAACTGAAGAATATACGAGGTGTAAAGAGACACATTACATACACGGTAAATTACGCATACTGCCTATTAAATAAAGTTACTTCATCACGCCTGTAATCCCCGAAAGGTTAGGCAGAGGTACCCATCAGTACACCCACATTTCGCCAGTTATGTTTGAGTCCCGTGTTATAGGAGGCGAGCCTATGCCATCAACCGGGCACAAATCCAGACTCCGAGGCTGCTATTGAAAAATTCGTAATGGAAAAACCAAATAACACTTTTCCCGGCCTGGGAATCTAACCCAAGACCAAACTGTCATAATTATTAATTCTTCAAATTCTTCTTTACAAACTTTGACACTAGGATGTGTGGGATCGTAAGACTTTACTGTCCAAACGATAAAGAAGATTCTTCAAATAAAAGTTATCAGACTGTTGAAAAAATTACCTTTAGTAAAATAATATTGAAAAAAGTACTATTGGAAGCTGATAGTGTGTTCTGGCTTTAAAACTGTGATTTTATTTTGACCATCTAAAACCTGTTTTAAACGTGTAGCTTTTTAATGTTTTTGTTTCAACAAAATTGTTTTGAAATTAAACTACAATTGCTTCATTGGTCTTGTGGTCACGCGACTGCTGAGCATGGGGCCTTGATTTTGTTTCCTAGGTCGGGAATCTGTTCTTTTTTTTTCTTTTGTGATTTAGTTTTTCTCATTAGTGACCCGTATTTTTAAAGTCTGTGGTGTGACACCCCCATTCTTCGAAAAGCACGTTAAGCCGTTGATCCTGGGTCGTCAGAAGCCCAAAAGTGGGACAACCAGTCTTGCCAAGGGGTATCGTATTTATTACTTAGTTACTGAGCGGTGAAGGGCAGATAGGCAGGCCTCATGTAAAACACTGGTATTCAGCTTCATCTGGTTAGACTGGAAACCGACTCCAACATAGTTAAAAAAAGGCTAGGTTTATTAATGTTTCAAAACTTCTTCTTCTTTTCCTATCGATGGCACATCTAGAATAATTTAAGTATACTCTCGACCCTATTTTGAAATTTAATCAAAAATATCAAAAAATATTAAAGTGCTGCAGTATCATACACTTGTACTTCTAATTAATTAAAGTAAGATATTTAATTCTGAATGATAAGTGGCGAGTTTACAATGTGGACCTTCTCCCAATCAATGAAACAAAAAAAAATGGCCGGTCAGGTAAAATTTTAACAAATTATATTTTTTCGATCTCCATTTGCTTTTATTTACCCTCTCAGTAATTGGAGATTGCAATTAGCAACGTGCTATTTGAACTAAAATTTATTTTATTGCGCTTCAAGAAAAAGAATTGAGAAAAGTGTTCGAAACAATGGAACTAGCCGGTGTTATTGCCGGTCGTTCCTTTCCTAATCCGCTGGGGACCGAACCGTATGGATATGTAACTTCACAGCGTAAATAAGTTCAAATGTTTGCGTTTGTCGTACTCCTACATGACGTCATTGGACTTGGCTTACGTCACTGAGTTTGAAACAAATAGGTAATGAGCCTACTTCATTATTATGACTAATGCTCTGTTAAGTTAAAGACATTCTAATAGTATCTTCAAACCACTTTGTTAATAGAATAGCTATTAGAATGAATTCACCACAAAAAAGTTCATGAATTCGAAAAAGAGGTAAAAACATACGCTGCTTCATAAACTACGTGAGAACTTCCCAAAAACACGGCTAAAATAAAATGTTTACAAAACGGTGAACTGTGTATTTGAAGGCCAAGCTTTGATAAAACACGAGCCCCTTACCTGAGTGGATCGAGGCAAATTGTGGCAATCGACGTGTCAGCTATCATACGTAAACCCACACAGAACTTAAGTAAAAGCCAACAGTTTGGTCGAGAATGAATAGAACGAGCAAAATGAAAGAGACTTAGTTTAAAAGCGGACAGAGCAAACATAGGTTTTAGTTTAGGAATTAAAATTTAATCCGCAGTATTGCGGCTGCATTTGCCTTTGAAATGTGCCTGCTTTATAAATCCGCTCAATTAAAACTAAAAAGATTTTAGTTTGGAACCCACAGTACTTAAAACGTTATGTAGATTTTAGGATGTGATAACCTAGTTTAATCTTCTAGTATTTGAGAATGATGCCAAAACAGTCGGCTGTGAACAATATAACGCAACTATGGCCTGGTGCCCTTAAAGCGGTGAACGTTTGGCAAAAAGTCAGGAAATGGGCCATTCTCGACGTTAGGCACTACTGTCCAGGGGTCACACGCTAAGTGTCTGGCAGACCATGTTTCTTATTATTTTATTGTATTTGTAAGCATATTAAACCATGGCATAAATATGTTAAGAAAAATACTAGTTACAAAGGCGGACTTAATGTCGTAGAAATGCTCTTACAGTCAACCAAAGGTGGTGACGAGATAACATGGCAGATACTGTTACTTTTGCGTCGGCAGCTATGTAAAAGTACACAGGTTTTTAAACACTTAAAGAGACAAAAGAAAAGTTTTATTGTTAGTGTCACCACAACGTGTTAAATAAATCACTGAAATAAAACTAACACGGTCTGCTCTAACTCTCACACAATAGCAATTATAAATCACATCAGATTTCAAAAAGAATCTAATAAAGTTGCTGAAAAGCTTTTGTTTATTTATTCACTTGCAATGTTTCCAGCGATTCGGAAAGCTCTCGACACTGCATCATGTTTGATATCACAACTTTACTTCACAAAAACAAATAGATTTCAAAATTTTCACGAACAATATTTAAAGTAGGTAAGTGTTAAACTCAATTCTCACTGACATTTCTATGACAATTTAAAGTACTCCCAGACACGCCTGCCAGAGTCTAATTGGATTTCACGCCATCAATAACTTTGTATCCATGTTACAGCTAAGTGCACGCTCGCAATAAAAAATCGGAAAAGCTTTCAGACAGAATTCATGAAAATTGGTTTAATTGGAGGACAGCAGAAACCATTTACTTCTCAATTTAAAGAGATATTTATTTCAAGGATTGAATTCAGGTTATAGTTTTCCAGACATTCTAATTGAATTATTGGTTGGGTCAGTTCTGGCTAAGAGTTGATTTTACTAAAACCAGAACTGACTAAAGTTAACATTACAGAAATAAACGAAATTTGATTTTGCACTTAAGTCTAAGAGCCTGGTTGAAAATGCTTTGCATAGTTTTTAAAAACTTTTTCATAAATAGTTGGCTTTCTGTCACCTTAGAAACTGCAACTATAGTGGTCTAGTTATTTTTGAGTATAATTGATAATTTTCTTGATAATTTCTCGTATGGTTATGAAAAGATTCCCAGAAGTCCCAAATATTCATCATCGTTTATTATCGTTTATCCTTCATTGACATCAAAGAACTGCAACACTCACAACTCGCTCTCAAATGCAAATATTAAGTAGTTCTTTCAGAGGTGATGGCAATATTAAAAACATTTTCACGTCTTGACTTTTGTCCACTTTGGCTGAATTTCAATACGAATGCAAAATGTATCGTTGTGCACATCATTTTAATATATAAAAGCGAAAGGTACTCACTTACTGCGAAATATTCGCTTGACGTAACAAAATGAAATCTAGCAGGGAGGTAGTTTTATAGTGGTCATTTCGCAGAATGCCAACTTCGCATAATGCCAACTTCTCAAAACGTCAACTTCGCAGAACGTCAACTTCGTCAACTTAAAAACTGTTTAGTTTTTAATATTTTGTGAATTTAGATTAATATATTTCACCGTATTTTGATTTTATTTGTTGATTACTTAATTGTTAGCGTATTTGTGTTTTTATGTTAATTAATACAGACGGCATATTATAAAGTAATGTTTATTTTTATTAGAAAATACTAAAAATACTAAGTATATATTTTCTATTACACGAACATTTGACTTTTCTGAAAAGTTGTCATTATGAGAAGTTCGCATTCTGCGAAGTTGACGTTCTGCGAAGTTGACGTTTTGAGAAGTTGGCATTATGTGAAGTTGGCGTTCTGCGAAGTTGGCGTTTTGCGTCGAGTTGACATTTTGAGAAGTTGGCATTCTGCGTCAGAACCTTTATAGTTTGTTATAGACGTCCTAATTAGACGTTTTTTTTTAATAAACTTTGACACGGAAATTAAAAACTTTGACTTTCTTTAAAAATACCTTTAGAAATAAATTTTGACGCGGACGAAGTCGCAGGCCGAATAAGTAAGTTTATAATATAGGATCTTTCGAATTTCATTAAAATTCGGAAAATATAGGATTGTGATTTCATTGTTGACGATTTTATACTGTTGTCGTTGACTAATCTGTTTGATCCGCTCCACATGTGTGTTGTTTCAGCCTACCAATTAACTCGTTCGGACACTTAATTGTTTTTAGGCTAAATTGTATTGGTATTTATAGGAATGGTTAAAATAGATGACTATTTTAACCATTTTTATTTGTTTTTACCTTTTTAGATCCTCTTTAGAGATTGAGGAAAAAATATAGTGCACAAGTGCATTCTCACTTGTGCACTAAAATATTTTCTACGTACTTAGATAATGTCCATTGATCTTCGTCGCCGTGGCTGAAATTCGGTCGGAAGGATAGGATATTATAATTTTAATTTGGACACCTTCCTAATGTGCTCTTGTTTCTAAATGTATGTCGTTTCTTGTCAAAGTCAAAGTCACTTCATTTATTTCAATTAGGCCATCACAGGCACTTTTGAGCGTCATATACAAAAGAAAAAGGAATCTAATCAATTGCCCTAGTTGCCCTTCTCTGTCTAAGATTATTTTGGACATCACTGACATCGGACATCTTGAGGAAACCTGGACTTATATATTAACATAAGTCTAATATCGCCAATCCGCTTTGAGCAAGCGTGGTGATTAATGCTCATGCTCTGTATAAAACTGTAATAGGCTGCAGGCTTTCATTATTAATATACTATACGCTGAAACTAATTAAATAAAAATGAATAGCTAAATGTGTTGCTAGACGAGAACGGCTTGACCGATTCGGCTATTTATTTTTTGTTGTGATCATAATATCCCAAACAAAAATTTTACGAAAGAAATTTTTGAAAACACCACTGATCAAAATTGACACTTGACACCTGTGAGAAGCTGGGACGATTTACTAGTTTCGAACAAAATCGCTTATATTTTAATAACAAACAGGTAGAAAAATCTTCATCGGTGTGCACATCACTTTACATTTTGAAATACAACAATTTTATGAGCGTGACCGTTATAAAGTGATGTCGACACTGTAGTCCCACGCCACAGACACCACGTCAACTGTTACAGCTAGTATCTATTAAATTAAATGCTTCTGTGACGCTGCGGATACAACGTTGTTCCCTCTATATACAATATTTTCATACAGAAACTTTATAAAAAAAATCGCTGGCTGTCTGGTCTTTTCATCCCACTTATTTCTGCGTCTGAGTATACAAATTCTCTTTTTAACGTTTAGGTATTTATTTGCCCCTGAATCAGACTTTGCACCGCAGTATTAATAAACTACTCTTAATAATAATATGAACTCAATCTTGTGCTGTTATTATTGTCATCGGTTGAATTTGACAACTGATTAAAGAAAAATCTTTAGTCATTTAAAAAAAAACTATTTTTTACCAGAACTGGCTTAAACACTTTCTATTTCTACTAAAAGCGCCTTTTTACTAAAAGCGTTTCATTTCAATTAAGCTATTTACAGGCGGAGATGTCGGTCAGTTAGTAAGAAAGTTGAAGCTAGTTGCTCATTCCAAAACGCAGGTAGGTCTCCACGGAGAAGAACAAGAAAGAAACTCCAAGGACACTCTTTTCATATAAGTTTTTACAAAATCCTGGTACCATTACTATAATATTATAATGTTACTTCTTTTTGTGAAAACAATGTAGATAAAATGTATTACTAAAGGAGTACTGCCTATCTGCACAAGTTTAATATTTGTCTGTAACTATTAACAAGACTGAGCTAAACCAATCATGACAAGGCACTTACTGCTAGGCTTACTGCTGTGTTTCGGCGGGTTACGTGTGTTACGTGCAATTAGCTTTGAAATCAATAAATAGTTAGTCAATTGAGTTGCCAAATAAGTGGCTCCACAGTTTGATATTGCCATACAAAATCTATGAAAGAATCGCGTTTTGACTGTTCATAAAAAGTTCGTCATTTGATTGATGGTGTCATCTAGCCTAATCCATACTGCCAAGTTTTAACGTACAAAACTTATATGTTTCTCAAAGAAGTCACACTCGTAAAAGGGATCCGAAGAGTTTATTGCTTCTCCGTGCCCTCCACCTACAGGTGCTTCTCAACGGTTTTATTAACAAAAACAATGAGCCTTTAACATCGTGTTTAAATGTTTCCACATTCGAAGGGCCTTTTCCGGAAGCCTTTTGATGTCTGCCCAATTGTTGAGGATGATTACATTTGTTTCATAAAGGTTCATACTGCGAGATTTTTCCATTCAATTTAATCCGATTCTGGAAAGACTTTTGGGTTTTATTTAGATCTGTGTTACAAATCCTCTGTTAAATAATTAATTAATTTTGTATATACATAGGTTTTAAATAACACTTTTTTATAATAAAAGAATTCAAGGGCAAAAGCTTATCAAGGTCATATCGGAAAGTTCTGCTCATTTATAAACTGTTCATTGGTTTACTCAACTATGTGTAACATTACTATCCATTTAATAACTTTATCCAATACAAGCTTCTGCACGTGGCTCCGTCCATGTGTAAATCAAATACACCATGACACTTTAAGAAATAAATAATATAATCTTTGTAATAGGACCAGTACTTCTTACAAACAAAAAGACAAACAAACTTATTTTAGTATAGACTAGCTTTTGCCAGTGACTTCGACTACTTTACTTGCAGATAAAGTAGCTTTCTTATGGTGAAAGAATTTTTAAAATCGGTCCATTATTTTTGAGTTTATAAATTACAAACAAACAAACAAAAATACAAATCTTTCCTCTTTATAATATTAGTGTAGAAAATATTTCTTTAATTTAATCTAAACCATTTCAATCATGAAAAAAATGTATGACGTGATTGGCGATAATAAGAAGTATGATATCTCGCGACGAAATTCAAACTTTTTGAAAGAGAAAACAAACTTTTAGCGGAACGAATTAATGCCGATGGCTCAGACGCATAGCCGTAGGCTTTACCAGCTCTGTAGACTATGCCGACGGCTTCGCTAGAGGATTAAAATCTGACGTCCTAGACTTACGAACAAACGGAAAGTACTTGAAAATTGCATAAAATTAAAATATCTTCACCTGTTTCCGGTACAACAGGAAGAAGGGATATACTGCTGTTCCATACATTTTGACCGTGTAGTACTTTTGTAATAAGGATTTTTTTTTTGTAATATATATTTAGCGAGAAATGATTACACAGCGCGGTGTAAAATCACATACTGAATTCATGGTATTAGTAATTTAGCCAAAAGTCGTCCATTACTGAATAAATACCATCAAAGAATTACCACCATTACTGCTCCTGCGCTGTCGCATGTGTCATTTAGCCGAAGAATGGACGAACATGATTACTACTTCCACACTTTGTCCTCGTGGAAGCCAAAGTCCTTAATTTAGCCCTGTCGCAAAATTATTTTCTCCTACCTATAAACTACCTACTAGTACGTACGTACTAGTCAAGTAGTTTTCTTCAAATTTATATTTAGTAAATAAGTGACTTTGATTGTTTCGATAATGGAAGATTAAATTTTCCAAAACATTTACTGATTGTCTATTTCTGACTCATTATTCAAAATTAATTTGGTCTCGTACGTTTATATGAGTAGTCTTTAAAACTAATGAGCTTCATTTATAACTATAGAAGTTTAAATAGGTAGGTAAATAGGTAGGTACTACGGCTAGTCAGTCAGGTGTGCGAATTGCTAGATTTCTGGGAAATGTACCAAGTTTTGAACTATCCGTTTTACCTGTACGCGTTGATTAAAGTCAAGCGATAGTTGCACCGTTCCTGGCAACCATTTGAAGACTAGTTTATATTTACAAATTGAATTCCAAAAAGATGTTTGCTTTACGGATATTGTACAAGAAAAATTCGATATTAAAGTCAAACTTCAGTAAGAGCAATTCCAAACGTCTTGTTTCAAACAAGACGTTTGGAATTGCCAAACGTCTTGTTTGAACTTTGGACGATCAATGCAGCTTATAACTGACACTGTGTATCCACTGGTTTAAAAGTCCAATAACTTCGGGCTTGCCCCATCTCCTGTTACGTCAACGTATGATAGATGATGATCGTCCATGCCGGCTGTTACAAACTCCGTGCCACAAACTTTGTTCACAACTCTGAGAAGTGTCTCTACCGATCAACATCCAGACTTTAAAACCACGAACATTTGTATTTTCAATCGGTTTTGGTTCTGCACTGGTTACCACTCCGCATCCCATTCAGCAGCACTAATTTACTTTTAGACCCGCGACGTCAAATTAATTGCACTGCAGTGAATTCCAGCTGTTTAAGCTGAGTCGCTTTGAATACATTAAAAATGTACCCCCTTCTCCAAGTTCAGTTTTGGGTAGGTGAAAAGTTTGTTTTTTAATTGTTAACGACATCTGCAATGTAACATGTGGCGGCAGCTCACTGCCCGTGAGCGACGTACTGCAGAAAGCGTGGATACAGTCGAAGTGACGTAGTCGCCCCCAGAGTGGTCTAGGCTCTTTGTGCGGGTCGGATCCGCGCTTGAGGGCGGGCTGAACGCAAGAATGCGGCGTGCGTGCGGGCGCTGGCGCGGCAGGGGCACGGGGCGCGCGGCGCGGTCGGGGGATGCGTCGCGGTGGCGCGGGGCAGCGCGGGCCGGGCGCGTGCCGCAGTAGCGTGGAGGCGCCGCCGCGGCCGCTCGGCATAGTCGCCACACCACGGCGTCCAGCCGCCGCCCGATGCGAGCGCGGACCCATCGCCGCGCCGAATCGGCCCCGTCTCGCCGACTACCCCGAAAGGCCAGTTTCAACTTCCCGGTGGTGCGGTTCCCGCGTATCGTACGCGCACAAGTCATGTGGACGATAGTTGAGCGAGTTAAAAGTGCCGCTCTCGTTACTGCAAAGAGCGAATACAAATTCGGTCGGGTTGAATGAAGTAATTTTTGAGGATCCGAGTTCGGGTGGACAAAGCGGGCGCTGCAGGAGCCGGCCTCATTGTTGCGCTCCTGCCTTGCCTCATTACCGAAAACCTTGCTTTCTTGTACTGTTTTCATTTCAAATCTTACAGTTTTTCCAAGGTTGGTGAAATTGTTTCGCATTTGCGAATTCGAACAGCCGAAGTTATTATGCCAATATCCAGCGTCGAAGTTATATAAATGGAAATGATCTCCAAATTACCATGTTCCATGAACATTAGATTATTGTCTGCGGACGGAAAATGGGTATAAAATCCCAATGGATTTGTATAGAACAGGGTGACGTGTGTATTAATTTTTAAGTTTGAAATTAAGCTTATTAAGTAACGCGTCGCATGATCATAGGATCGAAGTTCGTGGTGTCGCACGATGTCACACCTTTTATTTAAATGATATAACCGATTTGTTAAATTAAATATAGTTTGCGGTAGTATTTGAAATGCCGCCAAGATTTCGGCAGAAAGCACCATCTACAAATATTAATGTCACTAAATGCGCCATTAAAGCAAAGATAGCCCCCCAACGTCATAATTTAACCTATATTATTTTAAAATGTCCTTTTTATTATTAAAATATACTTTGTACTGGTTTCCGTTAGGGACGTTATTTATTGTGATCGTAGAATTAGGTGAGACTATCTATTTCGGTCAATGGCCAATAGGTACATACCTACTACCTTTATATATATTATTTTCGTGATTAATATTTATGGCTCTGTAAGTCGAGGTGTTAAGAGATTCGTTGGGTTATTGCCATTATTCTCTTTGACACTTATTCTGAGCCAATTAACATTTCGAAAAACTAAAATTCTGTCTTCATAAATCTTAGTTTTCGGAATATTATCTGTCGGAATTGAATGTTTTTTTGTCCTTTTAACTAACCTTTCTTAGTGTGACTGTACGCAACTAGTAAAGGAAGCTATTGTTTGTTATGTGAAAAAAATATGGAGTAATTTGTGTGAGTTAATATTTTCCTCAAAGTACAAAAAATCGAGGAAGTCCGCCAAGTAAACCGTTACCGTTTATTTTTTGTTGTATTTTTTTCATATTTCCTGATATGAATAAATTAGAATTGTATTGACAGAACTGTATTATTAATAATAAGATAAAAAGTACGTACTTCTAAAATAATTTGTTAGTCTACGAGAGACTGGTTATCTTAAGTAAGTCACGTAATTCTGACATTATCATTTCTGGTACATTATTAAACACGGTAGACGAATGAAAACACTTCCCACGAATTCAGTGGGTTCCTATACCTACATGATTTTAGATGATTAAAAGAAAATAATTCTATGGAACAGCTGTTTCTTTTAGTTTAGTTGATACTTATACAATAGGGCAAATGGTATACTAAACTAAAAACTTTATACATTGTTTTATAAAATCAAAAAATAGTTTTTCATTTGATTTGACTTTTATTGTTGATTGATCCTTACTGTTATGCCTATAAAAATACAATCAGGATAAATACACCTACATGAAATTTAATTTAATTTCATTAACTATACCTTATGTTTAGTTTATACCTATATTAATTAAGTATATTATGCTTATACTCATTAGCATAAACAAAACTAATATAAACTAAACTTGAACGTATAAGTAAACGTTATGTATCCTAACAAAGCAAGTAACTTTAATATTTACAATGAATTTGACTAATTGTTCTGAATATTCAACTTTATGTAAGAAAAATAAAGCGTCATTTTTGAAGGATATCTAATGTTAGCTTCATGAAAAATTTCTTTACAAAGTAAAGCAAAGTTGTTTTACTTCAAATAATGAGTATTTTTATCAAACAAAGACTAATAAGGACGTGTTTTGTTGGAGAGCTCATTTTTATATAAAATGTGGACCGTCTCTAAAAAATACACACACATTTTTCATAGCAATAATAAACTTTGTACGAATAAAAACAAGAACTTTTTCAATAAAAACAGTTTTTACAATCCTCTGTCATTCATTTTTATTTGAATATATCTCGGAAATAGGTTATCTGTGGATGAGTATAAGGTTGTTTGTAATCATACCTGTTTAACCAGAGAAAACTTTTTACAAACTTTACCTCTTTATAATCTACTAGCTTTCGCCCGCGGGTTCGCTCGCAAATTAAGTTAAAAAATCGATCATAATTCGAAAGACATGTGGCGCCATCTATCAACATAAGAACGTTATTGTGATTGCCCTCGGGAACAGTACTTTTTTTCTTGATGAAAGGTACCCTATGTTCGTTTCTGTACACCTGGCAATGTATATGCAAAATTTCAGGATGATCGGTTTATTGGCTTAAGCGTAAAATGGTAACAAACAAACAAACAAACTTACTTTCACATTTATAATATTAGTTAGGATTAGGATACATATATATATAATATGTATATAAAAAGGAATCCCTGTTTCCCTTGGTCACGGCTTCACGCGTGAGACCAATTTCACTAATCTTTTTTTGTTATGTTTGTTATTGTTAGGAGAAGATTCTTAAGGAAAAAAAATATATACATGGCGGTAAGTAGTTCGCTGGATATATGACAGTATTAGTGTATTATTGTGCCACTACAGGGCAAAGACCTCTTCTCATACTAAGAAGACATGAGCATTGATGCACCGCGCTTGCTCGAGGCAGATTTTTGATCCCAAACTTACTTACTTAGTCATTATAAGTCCAGGTTTTCTCACAATGTTTTCGATTACCAATCTTACTGATGTCCAAGATAAACTTAGAAAGTACATAGTAATGAATAGAAAGAAAAAAATCACTTTAAAATAAAAATTAACTACTGACAACATAAAAATATCCTGCCTGCGTCTAACCAAACTAGGTCATCAAATCAAATTTAATAATCGAATCATATATTTCGCTAAAAAAAAAATAGATAAAAGAAATCAAAATAAAACAATCATAATAAAAAAAAAACACCATCGTCGTTCGTTAAAGACTACAAAACAATATAAAATATCAAGCTTTAGAACTAACGTAAAAAACTTAAATAAAATTTAAAGATTACAATACACAACGGAGAATGTTCCGCTACATTGAACACAACTTATTGACAGGAATGAATTGAGTACCGTTCAGTCGGCTAGCAAACATAATATGAAAATGCACTTGAAATGTTCTAAGAGGGTTGGAAAACAAGGATAAGCATCAGAAATAAATGGCAAGCGATAAGAATGCTGGCTTTCAATTTATTTATAAATTCTATCTAGACTTATATTATAAATATATAAAAGTTACTAATATAAAATTTCTCTCCTCTTGACTACCTCGTTGGTCGCAAAGTGCGACTGCTGAACATGAGGTCTTGGGTCTCGGGTCTCGGTTCTCAGGTCGGGCAAAGTGTTATTAGGTTTTTCCATCAGGAATTTCTCAGCGTCAAAGTCTAAATTTGTGCCCGGTTAATGGCAATAGGCTTGCCCCTATTACATGTGACTTTTAAAACATAACTGGCGAAATGTGAGTGCACTAATAGGTACACTTCTGCGTAACACTTCGGGGATTACAAGCGTGACGTTATGTTTACTAAAGTTACTGTCCATCTGTTACCTCAACCTTCATCATCAATGACAAAGACGTAGTTACATAGAGATATGGATTAGGACGAAGGTTTCTTTTTAACAGATTTTTACGCGGACAAAATCGCGGTCAAAACCTAGTATTCGTTTTTTTTAAGAACGTTTCCCCACAAATAAATTTCTCCTGTACCGTGAGTTTGTTTACAAACATATAAACACACATACACAAGCAGCCAAACCCGGAATTACTATCTGTATGCCATACAAATTTTTGTTCCTAGCGAGAATGGAACTCGCGACAGCCAATCACTCAGCTACTGCGCCAACCGTGTCAACCGACCGTTATTAACCGGTATTTACTCAAGAAAATGTTTCTATTACCTCGAATATTAAGTTAAACTACTTACAACATCGACGTCTGACTGGCTAACGTTATAATATCAGCGATACCAAGTAATTGGATTGCGAAGACCAGCCGGCCAGTTGCTTCATGTAAAATATTGATATTTAGCCGCAACTCGTATAACTTGAAGTCGACCCTATCCTTGAGTTAGGCGGATAATTTTGACGATCGAATTTTATTGAAGTCGATTAATAAAAAATCGCTTTGGCTTGATAAACTCGCTCGAAGTTTAAAGAAAGAAAGAAAGAAAAACTTTTCATTCACGTGAAAGTGACGCACAATACACTATACATAAACTAAATATATAATAGAAAAAAAAAATTGTCCTGAACGGTAATTTGCGCCACTACCGCGCGAAACGGCCGACGCTCAGCATAATCCCGTGGCACACACACGATGGCACGAAACCACCGCACTGGTTTTCAGCGTAGGCCGAAAAGTCTTAACTACATGATAGCTTACGTAATGTTTATTTACTTTCTTAAATGATAATTATTATTATTATGAAGTAAGCATGTTCTGGTATAAATATATGAGATCTCAAATCAATCTGCCTACCCTTATCCCGACTATATTGGGGTCGGCTTCCAGTCTAACCAGATGCAGCTGAATACCAGTATTTAACATGGAGCGACTGCCTATCCGAACTCCTCAACACAGTAACAGGTAACACGATACCCCTTGGCAAGACTGGTTGTCAGACTTTGGGGCTTTTGACGACCCGTGAGGACTGTCGAAGATACATTTACGGCAGCCGGGACCAACGGCTTTCCGTAAAGATGGTCATCCATCCACGGACTAACCCTGGTAAGCGAAGCTTAACCTAACAGATCGATCCGTGCGGTTGTTATTACTAAACCACGACCCACTCTAAATACATAAGATATTTTTTTTAGAAAGGTCTACCCGCCATGGCTTGCACAGGTTTAGTTTTCGACATTACCGTTAGATTTTCCAAAAAAAATATTACATACAATCTTTGCTCTGATATTATTACAAATTAAACAACAACAAAAAAACAGCCGATAACTACGTCGAACTGTTATCATGTAGGTAATTGTTTTTTATTTTAATAGATAGCATATATGATATAAAAAAGGGCATTCAACTACCCAAAACCCACAGTATGATCAATAAGTTCTTTACACAAATACCTAGAAAAGTTTCAAAAAGTAAAAAGTGAATTTGCCGCGACGAACTACAAAGAGTCAACAAGGAAAGTATCACATTAAAACCGCCAGCAAATAGGACTCATTATTAAATGAAAAATTAAACTGTTTGTATGAATAATTTCAACCTTTAAATCCGATAATGCGGATCTTCTGTGTAAAACCGTAAAGGGATCCGAGTTGGGTTTAATAGTCCAACTTTTTAACGGTCGTTTAAATAACTTATTATCCTTCAGACATTTTGGATACGCCATACATTTTCCATTGTTCTTTAATCAGGAACATTTTTGTGCAATAAATCATTTATATTTTTATTTTGAGACGGAAACTTGTGTGACTGCCTCGTTGGTCTAGTGACTGCCTCGTTGGTCTAGTGATCGCAAGCGCGACTGCTGTGCATGAGGTCTTGGGTTCGATTCCCAGGTCAGGCAAAGTGTTATTGGGTTTTTCCATCAGGAATTTCTCAGTAGCAGCCTCGGAGTCTGGATTTGTGCCCGGTTGATGGCAATAGGCTCGCCCCCTATTACATGGGACTAAAAACATAACTGGCGAAATGTGGGTGTACTAATGGGTACACCTCTGCCTAACCCTTCGGGGATAACAGGCGTGATGTTATTTTTTGTTATTTTTGTACTTGTGTGAAATATTTATTTCAACGTATTATGTTCAATATTACTAAGACTTTACCGGCAATCGATCAACCGATTATGTATAATATTTAACCAGTTATTTATAATCTAAAACTAGCACTTTCTCCGCGACATCGATCGCATGTTTTCTTTTCCGCATCCCGAATTTTGTGGTAATTAAATATAGCGTTTGACACTCATAAATAACGTGGCTTTCTATTGGTAAAAGAATTTTCAAAGTCGGTTCAGTAGATCCAGAGATTCCCTACAACCTCACAAACTCACAAACTTTATCTTAATAGGATACCGTGGCCCCGGAACATAAAGGGCAACAGAAGGAACAGGGTGGTTTTTTAGTCAGTAAAAGTCTGACAGTCCCTTCCGCCCCACCCAGGGCGGAAGGAGTCATTTGATGATTCTTACCAAATAAAAAGAAAAAAAAAAGTCTACTGCGCTGGCGTCGCGGGTCCGATTCCCACCAAAACAAATATTTGTAGGTATGGCTTACAGGTTATTCTTCCTGGTCTAGTTATTTATATATATGAATTTATATGTCAGTAACGCGCAAAGTTAACAAAAAGCAAAACAAACCAATATGATTTTTCCTAAGAACATTTTAAATGTGTATTGTATGTTATCGTTTCATTAAAAAACGAACACAGGCCTACGTAGACATTTAATAAAACTCTGAATTCAATAAAAACAACGACGACTTTGCGTCAACACGACAAAATCATATTCAAAGTAACACAGAAATAGCAATCACACATAAATATAAATAGAACAATTTATGAAAAAAAAATGAACAGTTTTCATTTAAAATAAAATTAATGGTGTTCTATATTTAACTGTACTTTAACTAATTATAGATTGAGAGTATTGCAGTACGTTGAGACCGCTGACATTCATGAAAAAGTTCTTCTTCAGACCAACATATTATATTAAAAACATCAAGATGATATATGGACCAAAATATTGTGTCACTGAGCTATTAAAATGAAGATTATGACAAATGTGCGGTGCAAATGCCATTCGGAGATTCGACCGTGAATTTTGTGTATGCTTTTCAGGGTTCCGTACCCAAAGGCTGATAAGCAGGACCCTATTACTAAGACTCTGCCGTTTGTCCATCCGTTTGTTTTGAACCGTAATATGTAAATACTTGAGATTTCCAGAGTGTATATTCGAAGACCGCTAAAACAAAATTAAGTTAAAAATTAAAGGTGTTCCCCACAAGAAACAAGTTTATTGCCCGTTCTTAATATTGTACGGTGGTACGGGTCCTTTTGTCTGCGAGTCCGACTCACTCTTCACCGGTTATAGCCATTGATAGGGGTCAAGGTCACTAGCGCTTGTTTTCCTCTTCATATTTCCTTTTGAAATTGCCGCCAAGCGTTTTACTACATTAAACTTACATGTAGTATAAACAAGGTAACCCCTAATTTTACTATTAATTAGAACATGTAATCATGTCGAATCAATGCAAAAATAATTTGACTGTGTTGTAAATAAACGCAGTTTTGTTCTGTCATGATGATAAATCCACAAACGAACAAACAAAGAAGAGATGTTCATTTTCAGGGTTTGAATGCTTCCCTTCGTTTATTTTATTTTTTTTCTTCTGATACTTCTGTACATGTTATACTAGTTCTGCTCACGAGTGTTACTGCATTTAGAGACTACTACTTACTTATTAACGGAGCATTTAATTGCTTTTGAGTAAAAATAACCGGGCAAGTAACAATGTGACATTTCAATTCATATGTATACGTTCTAAGTTTATTTTGAACCTCACTGACATTGCATCGATAAAGGAAAACATCGTGAATGAACCTTGGCTTACAATTATTGATCAATCTTAGTGCCTTCTCTGTATGAGAAGAGGGCTTTGCCCCCAGTGGGACAGAGAATATTTATAATTATAATAAAAGTAATACTTTACTAATATAATTTTAAAGATTCCTTTAGACCACAAGACGTTAATTTAATGTAAACAGCTCAAACAATCGTCTAAGATCAAAGATTAAAACGTTGAGCCACTTTTTTCTACTCCGTGATCACAAAAGAGTCGGAATACTGCGGGGACACTGATTGCATTTCTCGTAACTCTATGCCCTTTTTGCAGAAACAATCGCGTTTCCAGCGCACCCAACCGTTTTCCACTTTTCTAATGGCTTGATGACTATCGGCTCTCTGGGCAAATGATTCTTTTTTCTTCCGTTGCATTGTTTTCCTTCAACGGCTGTGTGTGAAATAAGGACCGCACTGTTCTAGATAACATTTTCTGCTTCTTGAATTTTATGCATTGCGTATGGAATTTCAGGACGTACAAATCTGTGATTTCTGGGAACAATCTCTCGAGGCTTAGACAAAGTAACAATTGCAAAACGATAACGAAGTTAGAAAAGACTAAAATCTATGGGATTGACATAAGCCACGTTAAGTCAAGTGGTCAATCGACGAAGCGATGACCACATGAAAGACTAAAATGTATGGGATTGACAGAAGCCGCGTTAAGTCACATGGTCAATCGACGAAGCGATGTTACTTTGTCTAAGCCCCCTGGCCAGCTAACGTCAGTCTTTCAAACTGTAACTAGAACACCGTCTGCAACTATTACCACTACTGCTGTCCAACTTCTGGTTAACAATCCCTAACTGGGGGTTGTCATTTGATTTCCGTCATAAACTGGTAGGACATGACCGAGTTTCTGTTATAAATGAGATAGCTATTCTCTAAAGCCAATGTCTATTTAACGGAGGGGTGCACTCGAAAGCTGCGGATGACGCGGCATATTCGTTACCATCTAGATGTTGGTGGATTCGGGGCCAGCGGGGGCCAGTGCCTCTCCCCGGGCACCCGCCGCCCGGCAGTTACAATAAATTTGCCACTCTCATTCACGCTTCCCTCGGATCCTATTTTACGAAGTTTCTCACTCAACTCTGAATTTGCAACGTAAAATATTCTGAACTTAAATCAATTTAAAAACATTTCTGTTATGACATCTGCGGTGTTTTGCTTAGCGCTCCACCGATCAACGTTCGATTTAACCGTGCGAGACAAGTTTCTGATCTTGAGTGTCGAGCGTTCCCTTCGCGACAACGTGTGAGACCGGCGGGGAAGTTCTTTTATTTTAATGTACTGGAAAACCGATTACCCAAAGATTTGTACTTTAAAATTTTGTTTGGTGCGACTATAACAAAATGCGACATTGATAAACGACAGGACATTATTCTTTATATTCCAATTCCATCGGCGTAGCTGCATAATGCATTTTCCGTCGCAAAGTAAGATGCAAAGTCTACAAGGAAAAAGGAAGACTCTTCTCGCCATTTATCGGATTCGATTCCAATCCACGGCTATACGTTTCATTACATTCGTTACATTACGTTACATTTTTTCAAACCGGAAATTCTAATTATACGGATTGGCTATCGCATTCAAAACTATGACGTACCTGCAGAGTGATAAAAATAAAACACTTTAGTAGCGTAATATTTCCTAGTTAGTTTAAATTAAGATTTGCATTACGCTTGGCACTAACTATGCGGTGCTTTTTTCCGCGGCAAACGACTAAAGACTAAACGACCAGCGTAAAGGGTATCGTTGACGCGTGAAAATTACTCAACTTCACTTAGGCATGTACTTATTACTACAGATTTTTAATGCCCTTAACAGCCTTTACTACTCTCTAAGTAGGTACACAGGTGAGTATTAATTACGTACCGATACACATAAAGTTTTGTTTACTACCTTTTTGTCGGTATCGTGCTCATATTTTTCACTCACAAAAAACCATTACCACACGTAGCTTGTTCCCAAACATACCAAAAGAATGTCGATTGATGGAAAATGTGAAAACGCGCCGCTCGTAAACGAATTCAACATATTTTAAGAGGTGAAATCACATGCTTGTCGCATTGTTAAAGAATTGTGGTATTGCTTTGTTCTCCCCTCAGATTTCCTTCATATCAGAACTATTTTCTTGTTAATCCACACACCGCCCGCAGCTTTGCTTTAGAAAAACCCGCAATAGAATTATGAGTTTATTTCTCTTTGCGAAATCCACCACATCGTTTAGCCTCCGCGGGGTTTCGCAATGCCAGTTGCAAACCGACTGCATTAAGTTGAAGCTTCTTTACCTACTAAAAACCTGTAACTAATTAATTACGTGGTTCCCAAACAGCTGTGAAGTGCGATACGAATATTTGAATAGGTGCTGAGCTAAATAGGCCTTTTGTGTAACGTTTCAACCTTAGCGGATTTAATAGTAATCGATTAAAATAATCTTACTACAATCACGACGTAACGGCTAAACGGATCTGAATGTTATTTCAAATTTGGAACATTATACATTCCATTATACTCATGTATAGTACCGTGGGATAATATATTAACTTTGACACGGACGAACTCGCGGCAAGAACCTAACCTCTGTCATCTCTCTTTTTATCTAATTTGAATAAATCAGTTCAAGACGTACTCACAGAACTTAAAACAATCCTACTTAAATTATAAAAAAATGTGATGATGGATAAATAGACAGACGGATGTTTAAAACTTATTCACGCTTAAACAGCTGTACAGAGTTAGCTAAAATTTGATACATAGGATAATTTAAGTAGAGAGAGTCCTGGAACCCATAACTTGAGTACCAGAAGTCGATAACCAGTAATTTAAGCAATTTCAAAACAATAAATTGTATCAGTCAGTATTGTTAACATGTATAAGTGAAGATAAAGTATGATTAATAATTTTATTATTTATTATTAATTTGCATTCCCGTAAAATTATTCAGGCCTTTGGGTCATTTCAGAAGTCTAAACAGACGAAGTCGCGTGCAGAAGCTTGTATAAATATAATTAAACATGACTGTGCTAATTTAATTTATCACCGGTCACTTTAATGGCGTCACATTAAATGATATGCCATTCCGCCTCGGCCTTTATTAAGAAGTAGGTCAAATCAAGCATAGTTTTGCGAAAAAGTATCCGCCTCAAGGGGTTTGCTCCGTTTAATTTTTGATTGCAACTGGATACGATCCGGGCTTCAAACAGATGTGCTCAAACGTCTTTGAGAATTCTCCTGCATTGAGTCTAGATAAGTAACTAGATTTTTTTTGCATTTAGTCTCACAGATCAAACGATTTTCACGCTGATTTCTCTTACTGATGAGCAGATGGGTCTATGGCTTTTTATTGTATTCTACTAGCTGCTGAACTCTGCAGGTTTAATTCGCGTTAAGTTACGTGTTTGATTACTGCTCCACTTCTGTGAGTCGTAGCGTGATGTTAAAGGCTATACCTTTAACCTTCCTTCATAACAGGGCTATGTAACGCAAAAGTATGTTTTCAAATCTTATTAGCGCGTTCTAAACTCTTTAGCTTTATAATACTTGTATAGATTTACAATATAATTTATAAGACAGTGACCATGGGTTTAATTCACTTAAATGTCTGACATAATCCTTGGTGATTCATGAAAAAACCGCCATTCTAGTTGATCGTGTGATAGTATGGTAACTTCCGTCCATTTAAACCTTACACCAAAAACTGTAGTTCGACCAAAATCAATAGTGTAGGTAAGCCGTAAAATTCAGCTTACCGTGTCCTTGAAACGTACATTTTAAATGTGGGACCCGTACATTTTCATCTTTGAATTCCACACAAGAAACCGAAACAAAATTCAATTTATTCTCGTACATTTTCTAACGACACGAATAGATTCAAGAAGTGCAGTTCAGCTGCAGGATTCTATGAGACAATTTTTGATTTATGATGCTGAAGAATGTAGTAAATTTCCTAGTAGTATGGTACGTTAGCTGGCTGCGTTGTCGGCGATAAATGACCCATGCTCAAGGTGACGCATGCTTAATTATTGCATGAACGTATACCCATGTGTGTGTGACGTATCGGCTATTAAGCGTGTAGCTGTGTTGCGGTTGCTGTTAATTGGTTGGCATGTAAACACTACATACATATATCTTGGCAGTAGCTATTAGGAGGGAGGGGGTGAGAGTGTACGTTGAATCAAGATACGGCTATTTTGGTTATTAAGTTCATTGAACAAAGAAAATTTTCGTATTATTTTTTTTCTCTACATTTACAGTTAGAATCTTTCAATTTCGTATCGTATGCAAATTAATAGTTGGACATTATATCGTGGAAATCCAATAAAGCCTGGTGTGGACGACGTGCGATCCCTCATGGGGTTACTGCAACGTTGCCAAGCCGGCTTGAAATGGTTAACATCTGCATCCGCACTATTAGATACCAACAATGTATCGTTGCGGTTCGCTTTCGACCTCCTGATCGCATATCTATTTGAAGAAATCTATTAACGATCCGTATTTTATTAATATTTTAATACAAAGTGATTTATTTTTACTGTTTTTAAATACAATGCTGCCTTTTTTGGTGTAATTAATTAAACTGTAAATAATAATATCAGCCTATTTTTGTTCCATAGCAAGCCTCTTCTTATACAGTGCAGACATGAGCATTGATCACCACGCTTGCTAATGTAGATTGAATTATAGATAAAGAATATATAATCACACATACACATACATTTGTGCCTGGTTAATGGCAATATGCTTGCCCCCTATTATAGGTGAAATGTGGGTGTACTTATGGGTACACCTCTGCTTAACCCTTCAGGGATTACGGGCGTGATGTTATGTTATGTTATGAATATACAATCACTATTTTTATATCTAACACGAAACTATATTTAAATAAAATATTCGGAAACATAAGTGCTTTTAATATCTAGGTACATAATTTATCTTTGATCGAAATATGAACCACTGATCGCCTGTTATGATACTCGTAATTTAATATCGAAACGTATTATTTATCGGGTCGTTAAAAAATGTATGCCTAATAGAATTCGTTGAGCCTTTTGATCCAAACTGAATAAAATTGTGTGAATTTTGTACCTGAAATTTCAATAGGATTATAACTGGTTTTAACTACTAGTAAAATATCCATTTTAAAAATATGTTTTTAACTAAAACGTGGATTTTTAAAAGCTAAATATAAAATGATTCACAATTTTTCGCTAAAACATAAAAGCCGGTAAGAATTTCAGGTTTATGTATTTTAAAATAATTAACAGAATTTATTTAACAATGTTCACTTTCTGTTTGTTGGTTCCGATAAAATATTAAATTTTCCGCTCAGCTCTAAAATTATGAAAGCTTTATGTTAAGTTTATTCAGTAAATACTTATACGTTGAAAATAAAACGAAACACAGAATTTACGAGTAATTTCATGAGGATATTATCGCTTTAGCCCCTTATCGACACTGATATTTCTGTGTTACAGAAAATAATGACTGAATAAAATGAGGGGAAAAATACGTACATTGTTGATATAGTAATCCTTACTAATATTATATAAATGCGCAAGTAACTCTGTCTGTCTGCCGGTCTGTCCGTCTGTTTGTTACGCTTTCGCGACTAAAACAATGAACCGATTTTGATGAAATTTGGTACGGAGTAAGTTTGAACCACAAAGACATAGGCTACTTTTTTTCGGCGACTTCGTCTGCGTCCGCGATAATCGATATTTATGCGGATGAAGTCGCAGGAAAAAGCTAGTATACCGCGAAAGAACAAATAATTCTGTATTTCATTTACGAATGCATTTGCAAGTGATATATTGAAACGTTAGTATTTTATACAATATTTTAGGCTAGTAGGTATATTCGTGATGTTTAGCAAAAATTTCCGGTGAACTGTGCTATGTTTTTGACCTAGATGTGAACTGTATGCTTAAGAGGTCATGTGTAGTTCGGATATCACAATCATTTCGAGAACTAACTTCAAGCTTGGTCAATGTTCGACCCGCCAAGAATGGCTCTTTGGAAAAGAGGCACTAGCTTATTTTCTACTGAAGATGTTTACCATCGACGACGCTGAGAAGTGTGTCATATGTCGTGCGTGAAGCTGGCTCGTTCTTCTCCATAGAAAACCTACATTTTGTAACGATCAACAAACTTCAATTTTCTGACTAACTGACCGACTCCTTGACCATACATATGTAGGTAAATGGTTTTATTAAAGTTAGTGCTTTAAGTTTGAAGTTTAGAAAAAAATATTGACGAACTTCTTAATTGAACATAGCAAACCTAAACAACATTTCACAATATTTCAAACATTAAAAAATTTATAACACAAATCGTTTTCGAACTCGACTTCACACACATAAATATCACATCGGGTCTCAGAATTTAAAACGAAACATTTCAAAAGCGTCGAGGCTTGAAATGTTTTTCCACATTGGTGAACACTCGACAGCCAATGTGGGTCTCATAGATATATTATTGACTGAACGCGTCACTGCTATTTGTTATCCCGGCGTAAAGTAATTGATCATACATTTAATTCCAACGATCCAGCATCGGGTAGCGTTCGATGGTTAATAGCTAAAAGGAGAAAAATACCAGCCACATATCATGAACGCTCCGATATCGTCCGACGAGCGACGGCAAGCTGTACCAGCATTTTATACAATATATGAACTTGAGAGTAAAGCGGATCCATCGCTGGCCGGTGAAAAATCAGCGTGAATTTAAAGCTGAAAAATATAAGGCGGGTTACAAACGCTAGCGTTCACAGAATTTTCCTAATATAAGTAGTTAATGTATACGTATTAAGTAACTAACCAGCTAAATTTGTGTTATATTGCTAACGTTATGGTTGTCGTGTTCAGCGGGCCTAAGTGATTTGTCGGCAAAGGCGGTTTTACAATACTGGTCGCATTTATGAAAGTCGTGTAGGTAATGTTACCGTTTGGTTTTATTCACGACTTCCTATTTTTACTATCTGGACGATCGGGTAAACTGTGTAAACTGCAGCTTTTTAAATTGTTTAACAAATCAAACTGTTTCATCTCAGTATAGTTCTAGTTGGAAATTCAGCTAGCGGGATCCTTCCCTGTTTTATTGAAAGCATAAATAGCGAACTTAAAATCGTTCTCATTTATACACCGTGGATCTCTGTCTACAGAACTTTCAACTGCTTCAACAACTTGGTGAAACTTCCAAATAACCGAACGCTTAGCACTTAGTCTTGTAGATATGTGAAAAAATACTTTTTGTGTCGGGAATAGAGCTCAATTTACTATGACAAATCAGAATCATTTAGACGGCGCAAGACGAAATGGGGTTGCCTATATTAATCTACGCTATAGTTTTTTGTTTTGTTAGTGTATATCTTCGTTGTATCTAAGCGACGAACATCCAAAACTTTTTTGATATGGCAATATTGTATTGTCCTTTATGATATTTGGGAGATAAGAGATGTTTTTCCTGCCGACAGAGAAATGAAGGTCGTTGATCGGATAAAACGAAAAGCCTAAAAGCAAAGCTTAATACAGGACTGTTGAATCTTTTGTATTCACAAGGCAAATTATTGGAGGACAAAAAGGCTACTCATAAGCCTATAAGTAATTACGTCCTTACTTTCAATATAATAGGGTACGTTATTCATCGTACCTACTAGATATAAAAAATATTTTGTTTTGAAAATAGTTCCCTCAATATAAAGTATCTTTGAGTTTCATTTTTTATCGACCTAAATATAACTAGACTTCATATGTATGGAGGTCGCTGCCCGTAAAATTCTCTTAAAAGAACAATAATAATACTGCCAAATGAAAATATTATTTTCTAGCTTTCTGAAAAAAAAGTTATGGTGAATATTTGGGAATTAGGAGTACATTCAAACAGTATTCGTTTATTTAAAAATTCAAAAATTTCATATTTGATTATTTCCTTATTTACAATTTTTGCACCTGCTTTGTTATCTCTTCACCACCTTTGGTTGACTGGTAGAGAATGCCTAAGGCATTAAGTCCGACTTTGTACTTTTTTGTTGCATAAAGTTTAAATAAATAAAAAATAATTTTTATTTCGAAAGAAACGTCTCATAATTTTCAATCCGATATAGTTCGCCTGATGACTGATATTAGACCTTGTAGCTACAACACGGAGTGAAGATATTCTCCATATTCTAAGATATTGGATGATCAATAAACCGACGGCCCAACTGTTGTGAAGTGGTCACTGCCACTTATCGACATCTCCAGTACCAGAGGCGTCACATCACAGAGTCTACAAAGTCAAAATGTCTCAATATTCTAACTGTAATAACTCGAGCTTCGTGTCTTTAAACATTGACATATCAATACTGTTTGATATCTAAAATGTCCGTAATTCCCTAGACGCTCTCGTCTATATACTGCTTTACTACTTTTGATTGAATGAGATTCGAAAGCTATCAATCGTCATTTTGGCATGGCGGAAATTTTCAAGATAGAGTAACACGTGTGGTAGGAGGACATGAGTGCTAGTTTTAAAAGTTATAAAGGTACCCGACTCTGGTTTTAACTGGCAACAAAAAGTACAAAGACGGACTTAATGCCTTAGGCATTTTCTACCAGCCAACCAAAGGTGGTGAAGAGATAACAAAGCAGGTGCAAAAAATTATATATGAGGAAATAATCAAATATGAAATTTTAAAATCCATCATTTTTTTTTATCTTGATACCTAAAAAAGGGCCCAGAATTGAGACTAGCAAATACGCTTATTTTTTTACCTCTATCTATCCTCAATGACGTCACTGCCTCGTTGGTCTAGTGGTCGCAAAACGCGACTGCTGAGCATGAGGTTTTAGGTTCGATTCCTAGGTTGGGCAATGTGTTATTAGGTTTTTTCATCAGGAATTTCTCAGTAGCAGCCTCTGAGTCTAGATTAGTGCCCGGTCGACGGCAATAGGCTCGCCCCTGCTACACGGGACTTAAACATAATTGGCAAATTGTGGATATACTAATGGGTACACCTCTGCCTAACCCTTCGGGGATGTTATCATGACGTAACTCTGAGATCTTGAACTACAAGTAAAAGTCTTACACGGAACAAAACAAGTCTGCAGGCAATGGTCGGAGTAACTGTCACCCCAGACTGTTACATACCTACATGTGGCATTAAAAGATGGGTGACGCAATACTTTCCAACTTGCAACTTTTAGCGAGTTTGTAGCAATGGAGTTCGCTCGTATGCAAGTTAAAATTCTTTAAGAAGCGTAAGCACGGCATTAGCCCGAAGCCGGTAGTTATAATATTACTTGGGTAGTTTTAGTTTGGCGAAACATTTTGTGATCATACGACCTGCTTTGTAAGTTTTTCAAAGTTTTGACTAAGTACTCGTACATATTGTAGTAGACGCTATACACATTTGCCAGAATATTCTTGAGTTTTAATTAAGCATAAATTTTTATTATATAGCATTTTCTAATAAAATAATTGTGGAGTTCATTGTTATGTTGGTATGTAATCCTATCTAGCAATTTAGCTGTATACTTTCAGTCTATGTCCTTCTCATTACATTTTTTTTACTTTACTCCAATCACAGCCAAACAAGATGGCCGCAATAAAAAATCCTCAGCTTCTCTTTGAATAACATTTACTTGATCGAGGAAAAAGTACCTAATATCAAAAACGTAACAATAATTTCAGTTGAAATAACCCATAACTACTAACAGAGTGTAATAATTTGTAGCCGCCAACCACGTGGCTCCATCAGTGGTTACTTGCTCACAGTGTCAATATGTGGTTGCGTGTGGTAGCTACAACTGAATTTTTACGATCGCTTTAACGACAGTTTTGTGGTTACAATGTGGTCGTTGTCAACACTGTTTTTATGGTTAAAAGAGAAAAGAAACGCTTTATGATATAGCCTTTTATTTTTAACTTTTGCCATTAATTTAGGAAGTATTTTAGACTCTGTTTTTGTTAGGAAACAGTTCAGTGACAAAAAAAAATTAAACAAAAAATTTATAGATAATTTACAAATTAGTTGCAGTAATACAATGTTCTTAAATTACGGCAGCAATAATGCCGTCGAAGCACAACTAAAATACTCTTTTACTAAAATAATTTAATCAGTCAGGAGTTCCTGAACCTGGCATCTTCGGCCTGCCATCATTTGTAAAATGATACCTTAAGCTTAATCCTTAAAGGTCCACAATATTATTTTTGAAAACTCTTCTTTGAATGTAAACTAAAGACTTAGCCAAAAAGTACTCAGTACATAGTATGACACATGAACGGGACTTTAACAACATTAATAATAATTCTTAATTTTCTTAATGATCCAGGCCCTATATAGCTATTTACTTTGGCACACATCCATAAACATGCTTGTAATTAAAACTGGCGTAGAAAGCCATGTTTCATTTAGCCGTTCACAGTCACTAGATACAGATAGGCTTTTACCAAGAGGAAAGTAACGCCCCCACACGTTGCGAACACCGCTGACCGCACGGCCGGTCATTTCACACCGGATGCGCTGCGGAAAAGCAACGCCGAATAGAAACGAAAATACTTATACGTGGTGCATTTTTTGAGGAATTTTTCCTTTTCCCCTTTCAGAGAATACCTGCTGCTGGTAGAATTTTCTTATGAAACAAACATCACCTTTATATTTAAGTCATATTATGACATTTCACAATATGCAACCTGTGAAATGTACTGAATGCAATGCTGTGTGCAGTTGTGATGCACAGAATATTTTTTGTATATTTTTGAAATTTATTTTTATTTTGACACAAAAAATATTTATATGACCTACAGATAGTCGTTCCGGATCTGGCGGTTTGTGTATGTAAGTTTATATTATGTTTGTACTCACAATACAAGAGCAATTCTTAGTGTGGGACAACGTTGAAAAATAACTAAAAAATGCAGTTATTATTTTTGTGTAGTGTCGCTAAATATTTTTTCTTTACGTCTTTTATCCAAAAAATCAGTAAAGCTTTCTAAAATATGTTGACAGCAGCTTTAGTCAAATCAATTGACAACTCATAAAGAATCTCAAATCCCTTGAAGGCCAAACTAAACACATTTTTCTCCACAAAATTCCGATATTCAAACAAAAATATTGGCGACACAGTAATCCTGACAGTTGACATCGCTAAGCCAATTAAAACATCGGGTGCCGATTCAATAACACCCTCGTATATGGCCTAATATACGGGTTTAGTCGAGCCGGCTGACGACAATGACACTTTTGAGTTATGAGCTATGGTGGCGACTGTACCGGTGCACCGAGCGTGACGTCAAATGAACGGCGATTTTGTGGAATTAATAGGCTTGCTAATGATTTATCATTTGTTTACTTCTAATTTGCAGTGCTTTGGCCGCAATGTTGTTAAATTAAATAGGTACTGTTTGTTTAGGCTTTTAGACGACGGGGCAATAAAAGTAAGGGTAGGTAAACAACAGTACAAATTAACCTAAGTCTGTTCTCAGAGACGGTTGGCTGGTTTACCAAGTGCGAGTTGGACTTGCAGACGAAGGGTTTCGTACTATCGTACAATATTTAAATAAATAATAAATATCTTGGGACAACTCACACACGGCTATCTGATCCCAAGCTAAGCAGAGCTTGTGTTATGGTAACCAGACAACTGATATACATACTTATATAATTTATAAATACATACATATTATAGATAAATCACACCCAGACACAGAACTAACAATCATGCTCATCACACAAAGTTTGTCCTGGGTGGGAATCGAACCCACGACCTCCGGCTTAGCAGTCAGGGCCGCTAACCACTAGACCAACAGGCCCGTCAATTTAATACGATATATAAAAAAACACATCCATGTAAAGGGACCTCTTTAATTTTTTACTTTAATTTTATTATATAGCGGACATAGTAATACAGACTCTGTGAAAATTTAAAGTGTCTACCTATTAAGGTTCAAAAGATACAGCACTGACGGACGGATAGGGTTCCGTTTGGCACCCTTAAGTACGGAACCCTAAAAAAGTAATATCGCCAACGAAACGATTCTTAGCTAAACAATATTCGCTGCTGCAAATGGCATTGCCGCTTGTGCTGAACTCTCGTAAGAAGTACGGAACGTTATTGGTCACGTTTTAAGGAATTTTTCAACAAAATAACTGTTTGAAACTAAAGCGATTTCAGTATCAGTTATGCTGTTGGCCTCTTGTAGTAACGGCTGGTAGGAACGATGAAGATGTGTTTTAGTGTTTTGTAGTGGTATATTGAAAATATTTATCTTGCTGTTGTTATTATGCTTCCTTGAAAATATATAAACAAACAAAAGTAAAAAAAAATATAATTATAAACAAACAAAAGTAAATAAAACTCAGCAGGTTACATAATAATAATATAATTTAATCATAATAAAAATCTAAGAAATTTTAAAACAAAATTTTGTCATTTTAATGAGAATACCAAAATGTATTTTAATTTAAAAATCTAGAATTTCTAGAATATCAACGTCCTCTACAAACAGCGCTACCATCCCAACCATAAACCGCAAAGATAGGCAAAATAAATTAAAACACGTTAGCCTACTCAAAACCCGTCGCAGCCAACCGGCTGGTTGTTAAGAAACGGGTCAGCCGGTAACCCGTGAGCTTAAACAACCCAATTATAATTGGCACAAATAAATAAACAAAAACATTCCGTAATAAAGTTTTGAATAGCGCACGACATTACCGAGGCAGTTAGCATTCATTTCGTCGCAATTTTAAAAGTTCAACGAATGAATAGTGTGGACCGTTGAGGAAGTATAACGAACGGGTTGAATAGCAAATGAACCGCGTTATATCTTAACGATTCGTGCATGTGCTGCCTTATTTTTCTGTTGGCATGATATGAAAGACCAAGATATTTATTCCTGCTTTGGGACAGGTTTTCCAGCTGAATTCTATGAAAGCCAGTGTGCCAGTATGTTTTCTATTCGGAACCTGAGGGCCCCCGACGCGCGGTGTATACGTAACGTAAATTCGATCGACTTTTGAATTGGAAATACATGTTTTGCGCTTGTTATTTTATTTAGTTTGATTGCTTTATTCATTTTAATGGGTGATATTGATGGCTTTATCGTAATAAATCAAAGGAAAATGCTCTCAAAAAAGAAAGAAAGAAAGGAAAATAGATAGACAATCAAAATGAAGATTTCATGTTTTGTCAAATAAAAATTAGCTAATGATAAGGCTGAATAACGCCTTGAAATTATCCGCACCCAAATGTTACACCCTGTATACTTATAATGTAGAAAAGCTCAAAAACTAAACTCAAACGGTTGTTTTCTCTCCCGAAACAATCAACTGATAAGTGGAAAAGTTTAATGAGTATCTCTGCAAACTTTTGATACCGAAGGACATCATAATATTAAAAGAAATATTCTTAATACAACTAAGCGCAAACAACAGGTTGGCTTTAAAAAAGCAATAATACAGAGTTCAACCCTGCGAGAACTGCAATAATCCGTTTCGTTTTATCGTATTTCATTTTTCTCTTATTATTTATAGTTGAGCCAGTTTAATAAAATGGACTTCAATTATTGAAGTCGGTGTTTTAATAATAGAAGAAATGGCAGGCTGTTGATGGCTTATTTTTTATTGTGGCTTGAATATCGTTGCAGCACAAAGCAACATGAGAACGACAAGCCGATTAATTGACTAGACATAAATTAGCTGGCGTAGATTGAATATGATTAATAAATGAGACTAATTATGAACCATCAATTAGCTGCCAAATTAACACTAATTCTATCTCATCTTACAACACACGGCTAATTAAGTGCCTACGAATAAGCAAATTGAATATTTGATGAAATAATTGCTCATGTTGATTGGTTGGAATGCAACATGTCAACGGATTCTGTTCACGCCGAATTTATTGGTAATGTAATAGCAATGTTGATTACCGAATTATTCAACGTTGAAACATGCACTTGCGATTAATTAATTTATGCATTTATTTTGTTAATATTTAAGTTCATTATGGAAATCAAATAACTGTAGTCAATGCAATAATTAATTGAATATATATTTGGTAAATAAATGTTAACTAATTAACTACATCCGCATGGATTCTGGGACGGATCTTAATTTTATTGATAATCCATTTCAATATTAAAATGCGAAAGTAACTCTCTCTCTAACGACAAGGAACCTAGAGTGCTTTAATTATGTATAAAGTCATTAGAATAAAGACCTCCGTATTAAGTCGTTTAACTTCAAAGACCACCTCGATAAATTAAATATGTAGACTGTACAAAAATCTTCTGAATCTCCAAACACTCTGACACGGTCGCGTGGCTCCGCAAACCAGAATCGATTACCATACCTAATGAAAACGCGAACCAATAAAGCGAGGTGTGCTTACAAACGTTAGCTGTCTCCACACACGCTGAGAACTTAATAGAAAAGTAAAATAAAATAAAAAATAGTTTATAAAATCGCATTGCATTGTGAGGGTTAACAATTATGTTAAACAACAATAAAATTGCTGGTTTCACCTAAAGAATATCCTTTTTATTAAATAATTTAAAAATAAAGTAATAATAAAGGTATTTTTTTACATTATTATCTCGGGACCCAGGGGTCCCGGTCCTTTGGAAGGCGTATGAGGGGCCGAAGCCTACTCGCTGAGGCCCCAGGCAACTTTAGATGAAAAATGACACCGACCGTAATGTTATTGTTGTGGTATTTTTATTTCAGGTATTAAATAATTATGCCAAAGTTAAGATAAAAAAAGGTGAGCTACACAAATTACCTTAAATTGTTAACATTCAATTTGTATGCCCCTAAAAATAGTATTTCTTGATTTCTCTATCCGGGGTTCGTTGTGCTCGAGAATGGACCGTTTTTTACGACATTTTTTTCGGAGTAGTGTAATAAAAACCGAAAAACAAGCGATGACGTCACTTGTAATGAATTTAAGGATAACATCTATGTCGACTCACTATTGGACATCGGAGTGACGTCAGTGAGATGGTTTCATTCATTTGGCGTTTACGTCTGTTTAGAATAGAACCTACCTATAATGTTTAATATAGTAATGTATAATAGAATACCTTTTATTTGGGGTTTGGGGTAGGCACCTAATCTATTACTTCTATACTAATATGATAAAGAGTTTGTTTGTAAGAGGAAATCCCTGAAAATCTTGGTCCGATTTCAATATTTTTTTCACTAATAGAAAGCTATACTACTGCCAAGTGTGATATGTTTTATAGTAAACTAGCTTCTGCCCGCGACTTCGTCCGCGTCAAAGTTGATAACGCCATACAAACTTTGGACCCCCGTTTCATACCTACTCTTTGGGAAATGGGTACTTTATTTTGCGAAATTTCATGAAGAATCTGACTTTCGTGTTTTTGAAAGAAAGTATAAGCAAAACCCTGTAAACATAGGCTTATTTAAAGTCTAAGCAAAGTTTTACCGTTTTAAATCACGATTCATCGATGATTTTAGATATTATCTTTTTTAGGGTTCCATACCTCAGTCGGCAAATACGGAACCCTTATAGGATCACTTTGTTGTCCGTCTGTCTGTCTGTAAAGACCCCCCTGTCTAAGGAACGCGTGGAGGTATCAAGCTAAAATTAAAATCAAATACTCAGGTCTCGGGCACGCCGCAGCGGTAAGACCCCTCTTTGAGGATTGGCTGGAGTGGCTGCACCACTCGCCTGACGCAGGTCCTCACCGGACGCGGTTGTTTCGGGAAGTTCCTGTGTTGGAATCAGCGGAAGAAAACGCCCGGGTGTCACCACTGTGTGGACCGCCCGGAAGACACGGTAGAGCATACGGTGTAAGTCTGCTGCGCCTGGGAAGAGCCCCGCCGTGTCCTCTCGCGTTCAGGCCATGCTCCGGAGCGAAAGGGAATGGGACGCAGTAACCTCCTTCTGCGAAGCAGTAATGCTAGCGAAGAAGGAGGCGGAACACCGCAGGAGACCCCCAGGGCGTCGGACGTTGCGATACGTCATCCGGCCACTGATGGGTAGCTCGTTGTCCAATCAAGGAACAGGCCCGGGTCAACAGCGCGTTTTGTTCCACGCGCGTTTCAAAGAGCTGTCAGCACAGGGACGGGGCCCCGACAGGGTCAAACGCCTACCGGAGTCGCGGGAAGTCTTAACAGGATACCGTGGCCCCCGAACGCAAAGAGCAACACTTCTGTTGCTCTTTGCGTTCCTTCGAACAGAGTGGTTTTTTAGTCAGTAAAAGTCTAACAGTCCCTTCCGCCCCACCCAGGGCAAAAGGATATGATGATGATTTTTACTACCCAAAAATAAAATACTTTGGTCTGCAATTCCTCAGAGCAGTGAAAAAATTAAACTTCTAAGTCAACGCAAACTAAAGATAAAGTCGTTTATGGCGCATATTCTGACCCTCGCTAGGAAATCAAAACCAAATATAAAGGGAACTTCCCGTTGACCTAGAATCATGAAAGCAAGAAGCAATGCCATGTAGACATAATAATTACTTTTTATACGATTATTAACCTTTTTATATAACGTTTTTTTTCTGTTATGTTAAATATTGTGTGGTGTAACGGAACCCTTCGTGTGCGAGTCTGACTCGCACTTGGCCGATTTTTTGCAATATTTTTCTGGCCCAGTTGTGCCCAGGTGTTCTGCGGGCGCTGTAGTAAGTGGGCCATCATATAAAAGGACCACCACACTTGCCCTGAGTATCTGCGGGATCTATAACTCCTCAATTGGCTAGGTTACGTTTGCAGCGGCTTACATGAGTGCGCAGTCCATTAAGCGCTTTCCATATAGGCCACTAATGATCACAACAGAGAGCCATGTGTTCCTGGGGTTGAACTCTTTTTGGTGGAAGTTGTGTGATGGTGAGTGTCGACCTGGTCCTGTATGGCCGGTGTGCATCGAAGAAAACTCTTCCGACTCTTCAATCTACCCAGAGCTACTGCATATTGATAGAGGGGATGTAAGGAAGCGGATTCTTGATTCAGTTATGCGAAAAACATCGGGTGCTGCTCCCTAGTTGGTAGAAATAAGGTGTCGTAGCAGATGATTTTTTGATTGGTGTTGTGGCAATGTAGGTATATAAAAAGTTAGTGCTCTGTCCAATATAACACCAGGGTACTTAGGGTTCTTCTAATACTCTACGTAACTTCCTCGCCACGAAATACTAAGTGTCCTGTAGGCGAATCTATTGCTAAGATGGAAAGAATCATGTCTTGCAGCACAGCCGCGGTAATAAGTAACCTAAAAAATGTAATGCCATTTAGAAATTGATTTTAAAGCATGTGAAATATATTTCATTTACGGTGCTTATGAAAAAAAAAACTCTGCCTGCGATCACAGTCGCTTCATCAAATCAAGTACTCAGAAAGCTTGAAGTCTGTGAGACATTCTCCGACAGGAGAATTACTGCAACAGATTTTTTAATTGATTATGGTGCACTTCCGGTTGTTGCCAAATTCTTTCTTTTTAGCCATTGAAATAGAAGTAATATTTTTAGTACCTAATCACTCATCTTACACTAAGATCTTTTTAAAGAATAATTCGGAAACGCAACGAAAGGAATACTAATTACCTACTACTGCGTAAAAAAATTACACTCGCCACTCCTCGCTAATATACGTCCGCTGGTATTCCAGTAGTAAACTTGGCAGTATTGTTGTGCCATGATTGGCTTAGCTAAGCCCGGGTAATAAAATATTGTATACTTAAAATGTTTGCAGATAGACCGCCCGTCACTTTTGTGTGTTGAGTAGCTCCTTGTAGTTATAGCGTAATAATTTTGATTTCAAAGGATAAATTATAACTTATACCTAACTGCAGTATTGTCTGTACCGATGGTGTCGTTTTATAGCAATCCAGCAGTAAAATGTTTAAGAATAATAGCCATAATGCGATAATCCTTACCTATACACATTTATAAAGTTGTATAGTTTAATCCCATGTAAAAGGGGGCGAGCCTATTGCCATCAACTGGGCACAAATCCAGACTCCGAGGTTGCTATTGTGAAATTCCTGATGGAAGAATCCAATAACACTATGCCCGATCTGGAAATTGAACCCTAGACCTCATGCTTTGCAGTCGTGCAAACAGGCAAAAGTTCTTTAGCTGCTGATTTATGTGTTGTGTAACTATGCATAGATATTATTTTCTGAATTAAAATTTAAAAAATACGTTAACAAATCAAAGTTGTGGTAGAAACATGCACTCTTACTTTTATTTTATTTTTTTGTTAGGATATCTCAATATTAAATTAAAAAACATTTAAAAAAAATAGAAAAAATACAAAATGTAGTGGTAGAAACATGCACTCCTACTTATATATATATTTTTTTTTGTTGGGAAATCTCATTATTCAATTAAAAAACATTCAAAAAAAATACAAAAAGAAATGCTGACATTGGGGACCGAACTTCCGCCCACCGTTTCGCAAGACAGTCGTCGAACCATTAGGTAATTTACTTTGATGACAAATGACTTGAAATAGCCGTTCTAGTTTTCCATAATTGACTGCTTAGCTCCTTGAAGGTATGGCGTGATAATAACTATTTGAGAACTTCAGTCTGCAGCTATTTATAATATTTTTACATTTTATTTCGTCTTTTTTACAATCCTTTGGTGAACTGTTGTCGTCTGCTAATCCCCCAAAGCAAATAGCGTGATAATTAATAGCCTATGTTCTAATTTGGCTACTGTGGAATATTCATTCAAAATTTGAACAAAATCTATCCGACAGTTTTTGCGTGATGCTCCAACAAACAAACAGACAAACAGACAAAAATTAAAAAAAAAATATTTTCGGCATAAGTATCATTCAAAGACCCCTAAGCACTTTTTCTTTTTCAAAAATATTATATGTACAGTTTTGACGTCTCTACGATTTTATTATATGTATAGATATATTTTACTTCCATGCAGACGAAGTCACCGGTAGAAGCTAGTTAATAATAAAAGTACCATATAAATAATAAACTGTTGTCAATTGTTATACAGGCTGTTCACAAACTTGTACAATGTAACGAGTCGTCTGCACCTAGTTTGAAAGTTTTAGTTTCACCTAAGTCGGCTCAATTTTTTCTTCTTTCGCTATCTTGTTTTTCTGGCGTGTACCTAATATATAAAACGAGGTCACATTATTCATGTTTACAGCTAAAAACGCAAATCAACATGTCAGAGAATATTAGTATTTATCTAAATCATTATTGTAATGTCGATAAGATTGAAAATTCTCCGTTTATTTTATCTCCAAAAAGATTAATTCATCTCTTTATAATGATTTTTGTTCACTAAACTGTCGAAAGTTGGAGCCAGCTGTTATTCTATTCGAACAAATCCTCTGTGATTGTAAGTGTCGTTACTGGTTAAATCGAATCGACGCCGACGTCGCTTACACGCAAACTGGGCACCTGAACAGGCATCTGGCGATCCCGCTGTCCGGCGGCAGCCGTCCGGCGTCCGGTGAATACCACAAAGAGATATAAACGGTGCAATACGCTCAGATTGCTTTTAGCTTCCGCACAGCGGTTACAAAGTGTCAACGAATTTGTTATTTATGAAACTAACGAAGGTCGTATACAATGTGTCTCTTTTCAATCTACAATTTCGCGGACAGTCCCATTAATTTGATTGATCAACCTATAATCTGTAAACTTATACAGTAGACAAATAAGTTTTATACAACATAACATAACATCACGCCTGTAATCACCGAAGGGTTAGGCAGAGGTGTACCCATTAGAACACCCACATTTCGCCAGTTATGTTTACGTCCCATGTAATAGGGGGCGAGCCTATTGCCATCAACCGGGCACAAATCCAGACTCCGAGCTGCTACTGAGAAATTCCTGATGGAAAAACCCAATAACACTTTGCCCGACCTGGGAATCGAACCCAAGACCTCATGCTCAGCAGTCGCGCTTGCGACCACTAGACCAACGAGGCAGTCAAGTTTTATACAAAACCGACACAAAATCTCTCAATATAGCCAATAAGAAGTTTTGATCATCGTAGAAAAGAAAAAAAAAGAAAAAAGAGAACACAATGAAACATAAAATCGCGTAATAAGAGCCATAACTCGTGTCAAAAACAATTGTTTCTGTTACGTCACGTCCTCCACTCCCCAAAAATCTTTAAGATTACGTCACGAGAACGATTATATTTTCTGGAGCACCATTAAACCGAATAACGCCAGCTTACCGCTCCGTGACGTAACATTTAACTATAACATAAGCCGTATTGGCGCGCTGCGGAGCCCGCAAAACCGGCAGAATAAAATAATAATTCAACAACCTCCATTAAAACGCGTATATTTAATGTACCTACTTCCTATCCGATGGTGGCGTATTTTTCTCAGTGGAACCCTCGGCGCTGGCGACTCGCCAACACTAGCGGGTCCTTAGGGCACCAGTCCAGCGCCTTGAGATAAAGTTCGAAATAGTAATCGTGACGCTCGCATTTTAAAAATATTTATAAAATCGGAAATCAAGCATTGATCTACCTATATTCGCCCGCAATGCCCACCTGGTAGCGTTAATCATTTCATCGTTCGAATATCGAGTCATAAAACTTCCATAAAATCGGATCCGATGGCGTTTTAAAGTATTTTTATCGTCCACTCAATAGATTCATCATAAAAGATTTTTCACAGCAAAATAAACGTCAGCCACTATTTGTACGTAAGTATTCCTCCAGTGGTTTCACTTGAAACAAATTCCTTTTTGTAAAAAGACCTACGACATTTTCCGACTAAGCTGTTTGAGGGATTTAATAATAAACTCAGCCTTGGCATTACCGGCAATCGTAAGAAGATATTTTACTAAACAAGAAAAATACATTATTTACATCACAAAGCAGTCGCGTGTTGTTTACATATTTTCTCGCTTTTGATATTAAGTCCGCTTATTTTCTGTGGAGAAATACTTTATGGAAGTTAACACCGAGTTCGAACCGTGAAAAAGACGGATCACTGTGTGTATACTCGAACGAATATCAAAGAAAACTTATGTGTTAGTGTGTGAGAGTATATCGAGTTCAGCCGAAGCTGGTAGCCTCAAGCGCTCTTCAGCGGATATTTCAAGTTTTTGAGTGTTATCCGGTTTAGGTTTTCGGAACGAGTTTTTCTTCTACGTTTTTGTTACGTATATCAAAATTCAGTTTGCGTAACCGGGAATCGGGAATGAGAAAAATAATCGTACGGCAACCCTGATTGAGAAACGGTCATGAATTATAAACCGCAAATACATGGAAAAGAAAAAACATTAAACAACGAATATAAATGTAATTTATTCTAACCAAAACAGGAATGTCCTCAGTAAAATATAAAAAATTCACGAGAGAATAACCCAAAAACCAAGCAAAGGAAAAATCACAACGTTTTCCTTTAAAAAAAAAATAAGAACGTAAAACGCGGTAGAAACATCCTGAAAACTATCTCGTAGGAGTTTTAAACTTCAGTATTGTAGTGTAACTTGCAGTTCAGGGAAGCGACGTGTCGCTACCTATGAATTTTTAAAGTCCCTACACGATCCCGAACATGAATTTAATACCACGTGGTGTGGTACCGAAAATGGGGTACCAAACGCAACTTCAAGAATATTAACTCGAGACAATACTTAAATGGTTAATACAAAATACGGAAAATAACATAAAGGCAAAACCTACTTAGAATACCTACGTTTTGTTAGCATTTTGCCCTTTTGAAAAGCTCCTTCTGCAAGATCTTTAGACATGATTTAGTGTACCGGGAAAAAGGGCCGTTCAATAAAGAAAAATGCTCCAGCGTTGACCTTGGCTTGGTTAAAAGTGAATAAAGGTCAAAAATCAGAGAAATACGTAACAATCCTTTGTCTGTTGTGTTGTTCATATTACTTATTTCTGACCTATATACAAGGTGTAATTGAATTAGCTAAAAACCCGTAAACAGGTCACTGTACTTGTACCTACAAAAAATCAGCTAATCCTTACCTATAATGTTAACATAGCTCAACAAAATCTATGGATGAACAGACTTTTTTTATATTTTTCAGTTGGTCCTATTGTAAAAATTGCTCATAATGATCAGTTCAAATACAGGTGTTCAGTTAATAAGTAATATGGTCTTATGTACAACACGATAGAGAAAAGATTGTTACGTGTTTCTATGACTTTTCTATAGGTAGACAAACTTGGTAGAAACTAAATAACCCTTATTTAGTTTTTACCAAGCCAAGGTCAACGATAATACATTTTTGATGAAATAAAAGAAGATGAAATCCTTGTCTACCTATGTATTTATCTAGTAACAGGTTGCCAAAATATCAACTGTGGAGTTCCTCTAACATCGATAATCTGAATGACCTTGAAAGCTTCTCCACCTTTGTTAAACCTCCTGAGTGGGGTGGCACCCCTCCTACAATAAATAAACTCAATGTTACATCAGGACATTATTAAAAAATATTATTCACGTTCACATATTTCTAAATATTATATTTTATAATCGCTGTCATACATAAATCGTTCCCATTTTAACAAAATTAAATTTTAATTGGTTTCAATTAAACAGCTTTTGCTAAAATTAACTTCTAAATAAACAACGTTTTTAATGTTTTAAGAGGTTTTCCTTTTTTAATATAATTTTGCTTATTGTTTTATCTTTCGGTAATTTAATACTTTATTGCGGTTAACGAACTCCTTTGAAGACGAGAATATTAATTCATGAGTTTATTTTTAGATGTGTGTATAATTTTAGATACCGACAAAATAACGGACCAAAATATTTGATAATAGACTGAGATTAAATCATAATATAAACGTCTTCTGTGTTACGATTCTTTATGCGTTTGCACAAGCTATTTTTTTTTCCGCCACAATTATTTACATTTACCAAAATTAAAAATAAATAACCGACCTATTTTCGAAAACACTTTCTTCATGTCACAGTAGGTACCAAGTACGTTCCTACTCTAAATTCAAAATAAAAGTCGTTCGTCGTCGTTCGAATAGAACGAACCTATTATGATATTATCCCAGACGGTCGAAGGACCTTTCGGCGGTTGAAGAATTTGGATTTCCCGATACACCGATTTTATTGATAGAGTCTTCGTTTGCGTGCTGGCCTGAGGCTGGTTTTACTCTTATATCGGCCAAAATCTGAAATGTTTCAGATAGGTAGCAAGTTTGTCTGATAACACACTTATTTTTTGCACGAAAGGAAGAGTTATGTGTTTGACCTGTATACATCTATGTCCGTTTCTATATCCACACATAACTTCTCAACGCATCAACCCATTTTGATAAATGATACGTCAGATTCGTCTTGATGGCATTAGTGACATATTTGCACACTGGATAAAATTTTAAAAAATACAACCTGGCGGATTTTTAACTCAAAAGTGTAAATAGTCAGTGGTTTAAATATAAAAACCTAGTGCTAAGTGCATTCAAATGCTCTAAGTTAATTTTACCCACTGAAAACTTCTAACTTTTACCGTGGTAGTGCAAATTTACATTGGAAACAACGTTCTAGCTCAAATATGGGAGCAAAATGTTGTACGTATTGTGTCTATTGACTCAGCTAACGGTTTCACACACAACGAATTATTACGGTAAAATGTTCCTCGGATATACACTTTCATGAATGAAACTGTCAATTAAAATGTTTCAGGCTAACAAAACAGGTTTGCATTTAATCTGTTTATTTCTGAAGTTATTGTTATTTTGTTTTGAAAAAATGATTTTTAAACGCGACATAAACAAATTTTATAATTGAAACAATCCTACAACTGATGTAAGATTGTTTCAATTTTTTAATGTGCTGTATTAAGTGTGACCTACATAATTAGCGAAGTGACAAAATTGTTTTTGAAAAGTTGTTTTTTTTTGGGATTTCACATACATAAATACCATGCAAATGGTTGGATTTTTAAACTCCTCTCTCAATACTACTCAATACTACAATTTATGAGCTCAACAAAGAAAACCGACCTCGGTAGAACCGTCATACATGGAGAAATTGATTTTTATTTATTAAAAGACCTACCATTGATACTATACAAATTTCGACTTTGCTATAAAGTAACTTGAAAGAATAAAAAACATAAACACACCCCCTCATGTGTGTGTGCGACATTTTTTGTTAAAAAAAACTCTTAAAACTAGCACAAAGTAATATCGTGTGTCGCTTAGCCCGCGTTATAGCAGGTGCCTACCGCAGCTGCGGTACATGCAATCACTAAAGCACCAAGCAATATAACACGATGCATCTATTCTGCAAATATACAGGCTGAATTTTAATTCACTACACATCTGGAGTTTTTTGGCCACATAGCCAGGAAAAATGGCCACAACAAACTAGCGAACCGCTCCGGCTTTGCACGGGAGCAATCATCGATTAAAGCTCGCGGCGGCTTGACTTTTCGGCACATTCTTATACTCGTATTTCAATTACAAGTACTCCAATTTACACAAAACCTTGATATTTTAATTATAAACTAGATAAATTATAGACCTACAATAGATTAATTATAAACCAAAACCTTCGTCATGAATCACTCTATTTATTGGTGAAAACCAATAGTTGGCATGAAAAAGTCAATAGTTTTTGAATTTATCACGAACAGATAGAAGAAGCGGAGAATTTTATTTTATAATATGTAGCGATAACACACCGATCCCTTTAAATAAACCTAAAGTCGAAGTAAGTAGCTCCAGTGTACCTCGTTTACTCGTACAGCTGTTATTAAGTTCAGCACCAAACATTCTTCAAGGTTTAAGTTACGCATACTTTACTTCGGGTTTATAATGCAAGCAGAGAGCGTCCGATCAATGACGTTTTGACATAATATTTTGACATAATGAAAGTGTAGTATTGATATACAACCTATTTCGTAGGTTGTTATAGTTGGCTGGTTATAATTTGATTATTAATTTGTTGTGAGTGTCATTTGTTTTTATAAATAAATCAGTGAGACTCTAACGGGCGCGGGGCGTTGGCTTGTATAATTACAGAAATTATTTAGTTGAGGATAAATACTTTGAGTTTGGTTTGCACCCTAACACACCTACGTGTATGTAATGAATGGTGTTTTATTTTATATTTATAATAATATACAATGACCGGATTATATTCTGGATATGGTCCAAAAAATTTACAACTTACTAATTTTGCCTGCAACTTCGTCCGCGTAAATACTCATGGGTCCCTACTTTTTTAAATAAAATGCTCTTAGGGATAACGTATATAATATCGAAAAAATCGGATCGGTAGTTTCGAAGATTAACGCGTACAAACAAAAAAAGAATCTTTGTTACACTAATACAGATTTTTAATTTGTATATAATTATAAATCAACTATAATAATGTAATAAAGCTGAAGAGTTTTTTGTTTGTTTAAACGTATAACACTATACGGCCACAACTCCAAAGGGCCTTACCTGGGGACAGTATTAAATTAAACTTGGTTGGATATAATCACATGAAACTTTAATTATCTATAACCAAACAATAGTTTTTAACCAAACCAATTCTCTCATCGGTAAGGGCGGCTAAAGTGCCGCACATCTCGCTTCCAACATTCGAAGTCCTGGCGGGCAAATACCGCTCTCCCATTGGCCCAACTGTCGAGCGTTCTATTTAATATAATCTTGATCCCACTGTTTCGTTTCGTGTTCGTTTCGTGTTTTCAACCGCAGCTCGTTGCTACGGCGACAGCTGTCCGCTCGCAGCTCTGTGCTGCGGTGACAGCTGTCTTTTCGCAGCTTGTTGCTGCGGCGACGGCTGTCCGCTCGCAGCTCGTTGCTGCGGCGACGGCTGTCCGCTCGCAGCTCGTTGCTGCGGCTACGGCTGTCCGCTCGCAGCTCGTTGCTGCGGCTACGGCTGTCCGCTCGCAGATCGTTGCTGCGGCTACGGCTGTCCGCTCGCAGCTCGTTGCTGCGGCTACGGCTGTCCGCTCGCAGCTCGTTGCTGCGACGACGCCTGTCCGCTCGCAGCTCGTTGCTGCGGCGACGGCTATCCGCTCGCAGCTCATTGCTGCGGCGACGGCTTTTCGCTCGCAGCTCGTTGCTGCGGCTACGGCTGTCCGCTCGCAGCGTGTTGCTGCGGCTACGGCTGTCCGCTCGCAGCGCGTTGCTGCGGCTACGGCTGTCCGCTCGCAGCGCGTTGCTGCGGCTACGGCTGTCCGCTCGCAGCGCGTTGCTGCGGCTACGGCTGTCCGCTCGCAGCTCGTAGCTACGGCGACGGCTGTCCGCTCGCAGCTCGTTGCTGCGGCGACGCCTGTCCGCTCGCAGCTCGTTGCTGCGGCGACGCCTGTCCGCTCATAGCTCGTTGCTGTGGCGACGCCTGTCCGCTAACAACTCGTGGCTGCGGCGTCGGCTGTCCGCTCGCAGCTCGTTGCTGCGGCGATAGCTGTCCGCTCGCAGCTCGGTGCTGCGGCGATGCGTGATGCAGGTCTTCGGAAACACGCAGACGATCACGCTCTCGACGTACTTCATTATCCAGCATTCGGAGCCGCTCGCGGCCCATCTCAATGTCCGCCTCGGGGCTTCAACTTCGCAGGCGGCTTCGGCTTCGCATGGCAGAGTGGTGCTCCCCACGGCCGGGAGTCATGAGCCTGTGACTCAGGCATAATGTTTCGGTTTCACTTCTCACTTCTGAAATATAACACTAAGTGGCTACAACTCCAAAGGGACTAAACTGGGGACAGTATTAAATTAAACTTGGTTTGATAAAATAACATGAAACGTAGGTATATAATCGTTGAGATAATTTTTTTAATAAAACAATTATCTCAACGGTAAGGGCGGCAAAAGTCCCCTGCCGCGCATCTCGCCTCCAACATTCGAAGTCCTAAAAAAAAAATCCCGCTCTCCCATTGGCCCATCTAAAAACAAACGCGTCGAACAACTGCCGAGCGTTCTATTTCCCCGCCATTCCTTCTGCCATTCAAAATCTGTACAGTGTTGATATTGCAAAAATAAACAGATTAAAAAAAAACAATATTTGACATTAATTTTAAGACCTTTAAATACTTTTTTCTGTAAACAAAAATAACTGTAAGGAATTAAATTATTTTAACAATTATTCTTTTAAAAATTTTAAAAATCAAAACCTAACAAACGCGTCAATCTCTCGAACCAGTCGGATTGGAAAAAATATTTATGTATATTATGTTAACCAGATTTTTGAGAGCAATAACCAAAAACACCAGGCGGACGTAGTCGTTGGTAGAAGTTAGTGTTTATATACAACAAATGACGTTTTTTTTTCTAGCCCATATTCGTTATTATAGCACAAAACTCTATTATAATGTTATCGCGTCCCACTATTTTCCTAGGTACATTGTCAGACCTATAAGTCAAGGGAAATATTCCCCTCGTTTTTCGTAATAATTGGCGCTGGCAACTCTCAGCCTTGCCATAGAAAAGACATGACGGCATTTGGCGCCTATCCATATTGTGATTTTTATGTCAACGTAACAAATAAGTATTGATTTTTTTTCGTTGGATTATTTTGAGAACGTAACAAGGATTGTTTGTGGAAATTATGATATCATTTGGTTTGTCTTATGGCGAAATTTAGCTATAGCAAAGGCAAGTATGAAAATTTAGGCATTGCCCTGCAGTGGGACAATAACAGGTATTATTAATATTTTATTCTTAGTATGCAATTAATATGCAGAAAAATAATCTAAAATTACAGTCGACTTACTAAAGCTCACACACATTAAAATATTTAACAAACTGCGGTCGTCAGATTACCTCGGTTGCGAGGAGATCAAACTTAAATGCTGGCTGACTCAGAAAGCGTTTTACTCCATAGAAAAACTTACGGACAGACAATTATAATAACTAAATTAAATGAAAATTGTGGTGAATTAAATATTCTTTGATTTTATTGATGTATACTTATTGAATAGCAGGATTTTTAATAAATTATTTCAAATGTGTACCCACGTCTTTAATGATCTTATGAATGGTGACTTGTAATTATTTTTAAAGAATTTAGTGTTTTGGTAACAACCATATTTTTTTACCACATAAGGTAATTAGGTACTAGTCGTAAAACCAAGAAACGCTATAATTAAACGTAGAATAGCATCGAATAGCATTCAGTGAGCAACATACCTTACTCATCTCATCAACTCGCTTGGAAATGGAACTATTTTTTGAATTGAAAAAACCAATCACATTTTTACCAACGAGGGAATTCGAAACCAATACTATTAGGGTAGGTACTTACTGATGAAAATTATTATCTCTATTACTATCACTACATAAATTTATAAGTTAAAATCCTACGCCGCGATTGTCTGTCTGTTCGCGAATTTCGCGATAAACTTAAAAACTTTTCATGTGGTTTTCACTAATAGATAGAGTGATTCATGAGGAAGGTTTAGGTATACAATTTGTCAAGGTTTTGTGTAAATTGGTTGAAATATAACGATAATTGTTGGAATTGTTTTAAAAAATATATAAAATATAATAATATTATAGAATAAGAAAGATATTCGTATAGTTTAAACACTACATTGCACTCATACGAAGCCGGGACGGGTCGCTAGTCTATAATATTACCTAGTCCTTCATTACACTTGCTGACAATATAAAGCACACACGTAACATTATTGACAAGATGTATTTTTGTTTGTTCACATTTGCCGCTAGGGACAGCTTAACTCAGCAACTTTGGGTAAAGGTCTAGTCATGAAGAAAGTAGAATTACTTTAGCGAGTATTGCGTAGGCTTTTATCGTTTTTTGTTTATTATGTTTAATTGAGTTAACTTGTGAGTTATTCACTTAGTTTTTTTTTAACAAATTTCATATACTCCGACATTTATTAATGACAGTCGTATTACAGTGTATTCACATACATATCTGAGCTCAGGGTTTCTTTTTTAATGGCCTATAATGTCCCAATGCTGGGCACCAACCCCCCCCCCCCCGAGGCCTTCCAAGTATCCTTTTCTTGCACCACCTCGTATCTCGCGGTGAGCGGTCGTCTTGCCACCTCTGCATCCTCATCATGGTGTCCTAATTGTTGATAAGTATGACCATTTTTTGTCACAACAACATAACGTAACGTAACATCACGCCTGTAATCCCCGAAGGGTTAGGCAGAGGTGTACCCATTAGTAAGCCCACGTTTCGTCAGTTATGTTTTTAGTCCCATGTAATAGGGGGCGAGCCTATTGCCATCAACCGGGCACAAATCCAGACTCCGAGGCTGCTACTGAGAAATTCCTGATGAAAAAACCCAATAACACTTTGCCCGACCTGGGAATTGAACCCAAGACCTCATGCCCAGCAGTCGCTCTTGCGACCACTAGACCAACGAGGCAGTCAATACAACGTTTATCATAACAACACGCCTGAAATCTCTGAAGAGTTTGTCAGAGGTGTACCCATTAGTACACCCACATTTCGCCAGTTATGTTCAAGTCCCATGTAATAGGGGGCAAGCCTATTGCCCCCTATTACATTTTTAACGAAACACTATTTTTTTAAAGAAATACTTGCCCTCGTGTAAGTTTGTTCCAATATGAGGTAAAACATCCGGTATTAAAAATAGATATCTATAAATACCTACCTACTAAACACAATAAAACGATCCATTTTATTCAAAATAAAGACCCAAGAAATATAAATATATTTTATACATTTTGTACCACCTCTGGGATTCATGTCGCATATTTTATTTGAGCCCCCATTACAATTCCCAGTTGTCAAAACTTGATGACAAGGACAGATGATGTTATACTGGCTTATTTTACTCTCGAGTCAGCACGAGTTTAGTTTACTCGTGTCGTGGTAAGTAAATTAGCTTCTTAGCTTATCTGTGTCAATGTTGTCTTCGAGGTTGACAGTCAGGTACTCCAGATCTGTGTCCGGTCGCAATAAGAATGGAGTTTCTAGTCCCAATGGTTCAAACTGTAAGTTAAAAAAATCTGAACTTTATTTCACTACTAACCCAACCCACAATCTTTCAATAACTCAATTAATTACGTCCAAATATTTTATAAAATCAGTCAGCGTTCATTTAAAACTTTTGTCTAGAATAGATTTAAAATTAAAATCAATTAAGTACTTTTAATAATAAAAGACGTATTTTTTTAAAGAACTAAATTGAACCGTATTAACGATATTTTACGACGCTTTATGCTTTAACAGTCTTTAGCAAAGTCCATGTACGTGAAGCTAAACAAAATTAAAGGTTTTATTTATTCATTCATGAACGCCAAAAGCTTGTCGCATTTAATTGCAATTTATTGAAAGTATAATAATACAAAATAATTACAGAAATATAATTCCATTAAAACTTGTAATTGTCGCCCAGGAGGCTTGACACCGAAGCGTCGGATTTCAATAATGAATCATTAACTTCTGATATTTATTTTATTCTCACAAATGATAGCTGATATTTCGTTTTACATTTTATATGTATGACATATTACTGTAATTAAATGACATTACATTTAAATGTAAAGTGCTTATCACGAGGCAGTAACGTTGGAAATTTGAATGTACTATAGCATGCACCCATGCATAACGTGGGTTACATTGCGCGCTGCCATAAACAGTGATTTTTCCGGGCAAAAATAAAAGCCATTTCCCAGCAAAAAAAATTACCTAATGTTTCCTACTTAGTTTACTGGGCAGTATCCGTAGTTAACGGCTATATTATGTGTATTGTATATATAATACTATAAATTATATACTTGTGCTTAACATCTTATGGGAAATAAAAACATCTCAAACGTCACTTGTGATTGAAATGCGTATTATTTTACTTCGTATATTCATCATATCAGCCGTAGGACGTCCACTGCTGAACATAGGCCTCCCCTACAGATTTCCAATAAGACCGGATGGAAGCGGCTTGCATCCAGCGCAATCCCGCGGTCTTCATCAGATCGTCTATCCACCTCGTGACATATATATATTAATAACTTATAATTAATATCTTTTATTTTTTTCGACTGCCTCGTTGGTCTAGTGGTCGCAAGCGCGACTGCTGTGCATGAGGTCTTGGGTTCGATTCCCAGGTCGGGCAAAGTGTTATTGAGTTTTTCCATCAGGAAAATCTCAGTAACAGCCTCGGAGTCTGGATTTGTGTCCGGTAGATGGCAATAGGCTCGCCCCCTATTACATGGGATTAAAAACATAACTGGCGAAATGTGGGTGTGGATACACCTCTGCCTAACCCTTCGGGGATTACAGGCGTGATGTTATGTATGATGTTATGTTATTTTTTTATATTCTAGTGCTGTTACAACTTGCCAGCCATCTGTCTATGTCTCTTCTTAATTTAAACGTAGTATTTAGCTCATAGAAAAAACATAAAAATAAGGTTGTATACGACTCATCCAGCCAGAGTCTCTACAGTACACTCCACACTTGATATTTTCGAACCAATAGTACATAAGAACAGTAAATTGACCCTTTTACTTGTTAAAGTTATCAAACCGTCAATTTGCCTCATCAAACTGGATTTAAACTCAGCGTTAATCACCGGAGATTCTTGTTAACTTCACTAACTTCCGTTTAATCAATTGCTTCAGAGAGTTTCAGGTGTAAAATCAGGTATGTTTAAAAGTTAGGGAGCTTATTGGGGCAGGCTACGAAGTGTGAACGCCGAACAAAACTAATACGGTGAACAAGGTCTACGGAATTTGGGTGTGACTTTTGCCCAAGGCTCTGAGGTACAAAATATGTCATAACAGGTGTGAACAGGCTCTTACCGACGCCGAAAGTTATATGTTCTACCTACCATTGGGATCATTGTTTTGTTACCTTCTTGTTACGGAGATATTAAAGAGTTGCTACTATTTTACTGTCTTTAAGAAAACTAATGTACAGTAACATAATAAATTGAAATAGATTTTTGTTTAGTTGTTTGTTTAAACGCGCTTATCTCTGGAACTAATATTCGGGTTCGAAAAATTCTTTTTGTATATTATAGCCAGGTTCATAAGAAATGGTATTAGGAATAAAATATATATATATATAATTTAGATAAGATCACGCTACAAACAGTTCTAGAACGAAGCAGTAATCAAATACGTAAGTTTACGCGGGTATAAAAATTCATGCGGGCGATGCCGCGGGCTAAAGCTAGTTTTAAATATTGTATCTGAAACGCCCCGACAACCTCTATGCACCCAAAAGCACAATTTTTTACAATGCAATTACTAACAGTGTTCTTTTTTCACCAAAAATAAAATTAATTTCATTCAAAATCATAACATTTTTCCGGCAGTTTTTTTTACTATACTTTATTCACTTTCATGTGTAGTTAACAACTATGTAAGATGTATTTTTAAATCTACGTTCATACATCTCGTCATACAAGGAGTATGTAAGGATCGTAGCAGGTGGCGTTCTGTAGTGTCTGCCTACCCCCATGGGAAAAAGGCGTGAATTTACGTATGTACGTATTTTTAAATCTCGTCGTTACCAACTTAAATATGAAGCCTTGAAATCCTACTGTAGTTTCCTAATACCAGGCTTTTATCTCTGACTAGCTTTTGCCCGAGATTTCGTCCGCGTCAATGTCGGTTATCGCGGACGCAAACGAAGTCGAAAAAGTTGCTTAGTCCTTTTTTGAGCTTCAAACTAAGTCTTGAAAGCGTAATAAACAGACAGACAATGTTACTTTCGCATTTATATAATTAGTATGGATTTCGAAGTAGCATAATACAGGAATACTTTTCATTCATCATCCAAATTTTAAAATCGAGGTCTCTAAATTATTTTCCTATGTGACACATTATAATCAAATAATAACAAAAACAAAAGAAAACATTTAAAACAATCATAATATCCGTAAAAAAACATAATTTACGCAGCAAGGGAGGCATAGTGCGTAGGTACTGTTTGTGTGCGTTCCCGAATTTTAAGGTAAGCAGGTGTGCAGTCAAGATCTAGACCTATTGTTCAACTGTCAAAAAATCATGTATATTTTTTATTTAGGACTGCCTCGTTGTTCTAATGGTTGCAAGCGCGACTGCTGTGCATGAGGTCTTGGGTTCGAATCCCAGGTCGGACAAAGTGTTATTGGGTTTTTCCATCAGGAATTTCTCAGTAGCAGCCTCGGAGTCTGCTCGGTTGATGGCAATAGGCTCGCCCCCTATTACATAGGACTAAAAACATAACTGGCGAAATGTGGGTGTACTAATTACAGGCGTGATGTTATGTTATGTTTATTTTATTTTATTAATTGATAAGGTTATCAATTCTAAATCATTTGCAAAATAACCTAGTATATGACTGTTATTTAAAAATAAGCGCATAAGGTTTATAACGCTTAATTTAATTTCTTCCATAGTAGAGTAAAAGAAGCCTTATTAGTAAGAGATTAGTTAGAAGATCGATGCCTTGCGTTATACATGCAAACTTGTACCAGCACGTTCGTATGGCAACCATTACTGGTATCAGGTTAAGGCCACCTTCTGGCCGTAATGTTGAAGATCAAGCGGTAACATGTACGGCTTTTACAACGTATATTAGCATGCATAGTTTCATGTATTGATTTGGATTTTGGATTAAGTTGTGTCAAAATCAACTATTCCGCGGCCAAATTGTGATAACATAACATCACGCCTGAAATCCCTGAAGGGTTAGGCAGAGGTGTACCCATTAGTACACCCACATTTCGCCAGTTATGTTTTTACTCCCATGTAATAGGGGGCGAGCCTATTGCCATCAACCGGGCACAAATCCAGACTCCGAGGCTGCTACTGAGAAATTCCTGATGGAAAAACCCAATAACACTTTGCCCGACCTGGGAATCGAACCCAAGACCTCATGCACAGCAGTCGCGCTTGCGACCACTAGACCAACGAGGCCAAATTGTGATGATTTTAGTATTGTACGCTGATTCATTTTTAATATTGTGAGAATAAGATGTGGAGGTACTTAACCTGTTTTTGCTTGGTACCATGTAACATATATTTGACATGTTTATTTTTAGATTAGATTTTGATTTCGACCGCGTATTTTTTTTTCATCCGCGTTAATCTAAATCTTTGGTTACTGCTCTACTCCCTCGGGTCGCAGCGTAATGTTATATAGCCTATAGTATTCCTCATGAATCTTGCTATTTATACAAACATATTTTTTCCACGTAGTTCTAAAGATTAGCGCGTTAAAACTAAGAAACAAACAAAAAGTCTTTCCAACTTTCTTATATTAATATAGAAATAGTAAATCAACAGTAACATTAACAACATCGACTATTTCATTAAATTAAAACAGTGAAATCAATGAATCGAAACTTTAAATCAGTTACGTTAAAGTTCAAAATATAAAAACTGGCTCGAAGGCTTATAACTGGTCGAAAGTCAGACCTTCGTTTTGTAATTAGACGGTTTATGTCTTAATCATTGTTTCTGTATCTTTGACGCGGGAAACCCTAATTAATCTTACTTCGTTATTTTACTCGATTTTAATTAAATTGAAAGAGAGCGTCTTGTAAACGTTTGGTGTGATTTCTGCCGTCAACAACTAAATCAGAGTTCTTAATTAATAGGCTTTGCTTTAAAACAATGATCTATCTGTTACTAAAACGGAGTTATCAAATGATGTAAAAAAATCCTTTGAAAACAACGTGAAATTCTTCTTAAAAGTTGTTAAATTCATATTAATTTCTATTTGCATATTATTCTTCAGACCGAATTCAATCACGGCGGTTATTTCAATGCCGATTAGCCAAGTACGAAGGAGATATTATAGTGCACAAGTTAGTGTGCAAGCACAGGTGCCCTCCCTTTTCCCTCAAAGTCCAATGGGACGGCAATCAGACACGACCGGGGAGAGATCAGGTGCAGCTATAAGTATTTTCAAGGGCCCGAGATTGTTACATCACCAACTGTCACACTCCGGGCTGTTACTGAGAAATTCTAACGACAAAACCATTAATCCCGGCTGACTTACCGGTAAGTCAGAACAATAGAAAATCAATTATGTCTTATTACGTGGGACTTGAGTAATAAAGATGAAAAAAACCCGACCTTGGGAACGAAACCAAGTCCCCTCGCTTAACAGTCGCATATGCGACTTGCTTTATTATGGTTACCTACTAACAATAGCAAGAACGAAAAAAAAACAGCAAGAGACAAGCTAATGAATAAGTAGGTACTTATAACTAACTAGTTTCCTTCGAATATACCTACAGGTACCTAATGCTAGTTACGTATGAAAACGTAACCCTCCTTCTGGGGCGTCGAGTAAAAGCGCTTGGAATAACAATACCCAAGGGGGACTAGGCAATAGAATCTCTAAACATTTTCGATGTACCTACCCTTACAATCCGATGTTCTTAGGTAGGTACTACAAGCCGAAAATCAACCAAGTACTGGCCATAAATAAAACATAAAAGAGTTTCATTAAATAAAAATACCCGTTTTAGAATAGATTTAAACGTTTAAAAAGGAACGGGTAGCTTTTTAAATATCGAATGTGTATTTATTATTCACGTCGGTTTCCGCGTAAGCAATATGACGAAGAGTTCGCTTTTTTTTTCTTTTAATTGCGACAATTATTAACAATTATATCCTTAGTAGAAGACAGCGCATTTGCGACGCGGAATAAATAATAGCTTGCTAGATGAGACTATGCTGTCGCGACAAGATGCGACACAGTGTGATTTATTTTATAAGCTTGCGTGTTTTTGTGACTCTTAGTAAAATTGCTACTGTGTTTATTTATCTGGCGCTAGGCATATCTAGAATGGAAGTTCTTAAGGGTCGTTATAAGTGGTTGGCAACACCGGTTGTTGGCTTTAAATCGTGCCCGTAAAAATACTTTTTATAACGACAAGATAAAAGGTGACGGCTCGCGGGCGGCGGCGCTCTGTTAGCTAACCGTTGTATTTCTTGACTCTCTCTCTGGACGATTACGGCAGGGCAGTTGCCTTGTTGGAGCACTGCTGTTATAACGAGGGATGCCAATAAATCAGACATCCAGTAAACACATATTGTAACTTGCATCGGGTACTACTCAGTGATACCTACCCATCAGGAGATAAAAGTAAGGAAACCTGACATAATGTCTCAGTCCAAAATAATTAAACGGCACGGTTCCTTTATTTACGGAAGCATGCCATTTAATTCCCCGTCTCCTCCAATTTGTCGTCCCTATACGTGATACAAAGAGTAAGTTTGAATCGGGTCGCCGAGATCGAAGCCGTGATATCGCGACTCCTTCGCTTTCAATATCGATGCATTCGGAAGCCAAAGTTTCCAACAATAAAGTACCAAGTTTGGATTGAACGCGCTCGGCGTTCACCTGCAGTTGCGCGGAATGCAAATTAACTTAAGTGGATATTGCATTTTATTCCAGTAAAGTATGATCTTTGATTAAATTTTAAAGGGTCTCACCATTTCTAAATACACAATTATCACGGGGTCACAGTCTAATCTCATTTTCAATCTGTCAAAAATTCCTGCATTTTTTGACATTGATTGTCGCAATAATTTTCCTTCATATTCAAAAATGGAACTTATAAGGAAGCGTTGAACGCCCCTTAGTTTAAAAAGTTATCATTGTGTTAACATTGTTCCAATCTAAGATATGACCACCGTACCTAGATCAGAGACTTTAGTTGTGAACCGCATTGTACTATAAAATCTAGGTCTTTCAAAAATTGCCGCATATGTGAAAAAGTGTTTCATTGGAAAGTGGCAATCGATCAAACAGGCCGGCGATTAATTAACGTGCAAGTCGATCATCCCTAATATAAGTAGGTGGGCGTACGATCCACCATGTGCATTATTAGTAGTCGATTCACTCGGCTTCGTTCCACAAATCGATTTTTATACACCCCACTAGGGCTGGTTGATGGCTGTGACCTATGCTTGATAGATACTATGACATTTGCAGTGGAATGATTCTGAAATATTCACGGCTTTCACCACACGATAGCATGCATGAATATTTATCTGTTGCAGACAGCGTTGGCTTCGGTACGGCTTTCGGTAATAAAAAGCCGGTAGTGCAAGTCGAAGTTAGCGTGATTAATGTGGCCCACCATCAGGCGACGGAAAACTTGCTTTTTAGTATCCTATTTTTACGGAGTAGGGAATGTTAAAAATGTATCTAGATTTGTCACCGGAAAATCGACTGCACTGCATTGGGAATATAATTTTTTTTAAAGTAGAATTTCTGTGTTTCGGTTATCAACTTAAACCTTCGATCTAGGAGATTGTAATTAAAAGCAACTGTAGTTTAACTTTCAAACGTTTATTGAAGAATTTTCATACATTTTGTACCTACACAACTTTTATATTCCATTACTACCTAGTTGCTTGCAGCGGAGACCATTCTGCGAATTCGTTCAGTATTTTTCACAAAATTCTCGGATCGTTATTTCCAATATAGCTTAGAAAGCTTCTACGTTTGCAAAACAAGCCGTTTATGAATATTAGGCCAGGAAATGCTGAAGGAAACTTGTACTTTAATAACTCAGAAAGCCTTGCATCGTATCCCAGAAAACACGTAACGAAATTGAGGGAACACGTCTTTAGGATTGCGTTCTCTTTGGAAGGTCACGTCAAACATTTTAGCGTATTGGATTTTTGTATTCATCGGACGAGATATGAGATTGTTGATGGAAAGATTTTTAAAAGTATTAAACAAATAATGTAAATGTAACCTTTTAGCTTGTATCTGTTTTAATATAGCTTTGTAGTAGTCTTGTTAAACTACTAGGTGATAGAATAAAATAGAATAGACGATTTTTATTTGTCAAAACTTGGTATATTTGCAAATGTGTTCATAATATTAAATAGTTTAACACAAATCACCGTTTTAAGGGTATGCAAAATTAATTTTCAATTTAATTCCAATTTACACAAATTTTATATTGCACTTTTTATTATAGCGATACAAATTGAACTTACTAACTTCACCTTAAAGTATACGCGTTGAAGTTGTCTGAATGCGATGCGCTAGTTAGCGCGGCATACTTGGAAATGATACCTTATGATATAGTACCTAGTAGTTGACCCTAATTATACGTTGGAAAGTATAATTCTTCAACCTCCAGAACTATTAGATTGTTTCTGGAAATAGTAGACAAGCGCCTTAAAACTAACACACACTTGCCATAACGTATAAGTCCTTTATTCTTAACTAAAATTATATTTCTATCACTACTTGTGCTAATATTTTTAAAGGTAACATGTTTGGACCACATATTCTGAGAGTGGATCCCCTACGAAGCTTTTCAAGTATATTGTGCGAGATTTAAATTTACGAGCGGCGATGAAATGTTTTTTTATTCAGAAACCGGGAAAAGTGACTTTACTGGAGAGCTTCAACACGTTGAAAAATTGTACAGAAAAGAAAGAAACGATACAATATGATACAAAAGTCACGAATTTTGCGATTTTAGACCAATAGTTACAAGATTATACACGGTTACTTTTAGGTCGTCCTGGAACCGAAAGCCATAAACTCGATCATCAAATTCTAGATTGGGACCATTTTTTTTTTTTTAAGTAACAATAAAATAAATCAGCTGTTCAGTACATTTATGTTCGTCTAACTCGTCAAAGTGTACTGAACAGCTGTTTTTTTTCAATTGTTACTTTTTGAATAAAATGGTCCCAATCGTTTCGAGTTTGATGATGGAGTTTATGGCTTTCGGTTCCAGGACGACCTAAAAGTAACCGTGTATAAGTTACAAGCAGAAGTTATACAATAAGAGCTTATTGTGCCGCTCCGAAAACCAGCCATGCGGTGTTCCGGTATCAAGGGGGGTCGATGTAATTACAGGCACATGAGTCATTTGAGCTTTGTATGTAGGATAGTAAAGCTTCTGAGGATCTCTGGTATCACAGATGTCTATGTATATACAGTGATCGGCGTAATTCTAGTAATTTTTAACTCAAGTCTCATTTATTAATTTCAAATTCGGAGCTTTAGAAGCAAATTTACATACATAACATTTCGCCAGTTATGTTTTTAGTCCCATGTAATAGGGGGCGAGCCTATTGCCATCAACCGGGCACAAATCCAGACTCCGAGGCTGCTACTGAGAAATTCCTGATGGAAAAACCCAATAACACTTTGCCCGACCTGGGAATCGAACCCAAGACCTCATGCACAGCAGTCGCGCTTACGACCACTAGACCAACGAGGCAGTCAATTTGGCAACGAGGTAGAAGCAAATTTATGCATAAATAGATATAAAAACAAACTTACAAACTCAAATCTGTCTTTGCATTGTTGCACATCTATCGAGGAAAACAGCATAACACGCGATATCGCATTCCGTTGCCGTGTTTATTGTTACTTTATGCAAGTTATTGCAATGTTTGCTGCATAATAAATATAAAGGGACTCACTCCCATTCAGCGCTCTCGTGCGTATCGCTTGTCCGTTCCGTATTGCTGACAGATTGATGTTGTTACGCAGTTTCGTCTGGCAGGGCATTGCCAAATTGAGTTTGGAGTTGTTATGAAAAAACGAACTTTGTGGCGATACAATGTATGTATGTCTATGATACCTTTTAATATTTTTTTTTCAAACTGCTAAAGTCTTGCTTAGTCAGTACTACTATTATATGTATAAACTTTAGCTTTCAGTATCCAAAAATATGTAGATATACTTGTATCACAACTATCTCTAACCAAGTTTCTTTGGCTGTAAAAACACATATATGAAATTACTTAATTGACCTCACGACATGGTATCCTAGTGAGGAGTCCAGGTTAAATTATGTTCAGAATGTATATAACTGTCTAGTAATCGCAAAGCGCGACTGCTGAGCATGAGGTCTTGGGTTCGATTCTTAGGTCGGGCAAAGTGTTATCGGGTTTTCCCATCAGGAATTTCTCAGTAACCTTAGAGTCTAGGTTTATGCCTGATTGACGAATTACATAAGACTTAAATATAACTGGCGAAATATTGGTGTACTAATGAGTACACCTCTGCCTAACCCTTCGGGGATTACAGGCGTAACGTCATGTTATCAATGTACCAACGAATATCAATACAATATTATCTCATCTTACTAACGGCCGAATTTAATAATATATATTTCAACTCTCACTCTATGTCTATCACCAATCAATGGATGAGTTTACCATCTGTAATATTTGAGTGGCCAAAGTACAAGCAGCAGTCAAAGACCGGGATCAAGATTGGAATCGAGATACATTATTAATTTCGAGGGTTAAACACTTAATAGACCTGTGGGGATCTCTGTGGTTTAATAATGTAAGGCATTACCGTCTCTTGTAATGTCGAAACAACATGTTTCTTGACAAGCCATTTATCATTAGGCGATCGATATGATTGTAGTCCCAGAGCCCAGGGTCGCTAGACGTGCGTCATTTTGACTTAAATTTCGAGGACGTAAAGAAATGCTAACGTCGTTAGGAGAGTTCGAACTTTAAAGCGTTTAAATGAAGGTGTAAAAGTTTGCGAATTGCGGAATAGTCTGGCTGAAAACCAACACATCAAAAGCTAGCCAAGCTATCTGACAAGCTTTTTCTTCCGACTTCATCCGTGTAAATTTTCCTACGAATGCCTATTTTTATTACATTAAAAATATAAATTATGGGGCATTAGGACAACGTAGCTTCCTATAAATGAAATAATTTTCAAAATAGGACCACTAACTCCGGAGATTACTGCGTTTCAAATAAAAATAAAAACTTCGGCTTTACAATAATAGTATAGATACCTGAAACAAAAAATTACGTACGCATACCTTCTCAGTAATATACTCCTACAACTATTTTTAAATTTTCAGCTAGATTAAAATGACATACCTACGTCTAGCGTCTCTGGATCTTAGTCCATTGATAATGGTTGCATGGAGTAGGCAAGCTGTAATGGCGATGACATTTTCTTCATACATAGTTCAACGGAACATATCATTTATGATTCATGCGACTGGTTTATCATTTGAAATGACGTTTATGTCTCGTTCCCTGTAGTTAATTATGCAAGCTTTCAGACGAGTCGTCGCCTAGTCAATCCTATGGGTTATGGCTTTATAATTTGTTATGTTTGTTCATTAGTGGCTTGGTGTTTTGTTTTATGGGGTGCTGCGGTAATGGTCCTTTTAGGGCAGTTTCTTTTTTCAAATAAGCAACTTGATTTTAAATTTATAATTAAAGATTCTAAATTTAAATAGACGGTTGAAAAAATCTGTTATTTTTTTTTTATCAATTGCCTCTCTTCTCCTTTCAAAATTCAAGTTCGAAAAACAAAGGCTAGCTTATTGTAGCACACTCACTGCTGACTGTCTCTATCGTTTCTATTGAATTATTATTATAATTTAATAAAAATATAAATTATTACATAAAAAAAGACAATGAAACACGCCTAAAACTGACCTTAACCGCCTCAAAATAACTTCGAAACTTACAAAAATAATCGAAAATACTCACACGACACAAACAGCCTATATTAGAGCAATAACTAAATGCAGTAATTTCAAAACAATAAAAACCTAATCGGACAAGAGTAACGTTCAAGTGCGGCCATTATAGCCTTTACTGCGGTCCCACTGTGCTCCGTAACACAATATGGGACAGTCCACAACACAAGTCATAATAAATCATGAGAGCTTGTCCACAGATGGGCAAAGCCTATGTGGATAAAAGAAAATCTGTCGGTACCGAGGTACGGACAGCGTCAGCGGGGTTACCCCCATTTTCGAACGAATTTTAACTTTAGAGGGGTAAACAGTTGAAGATGGTGTTTGTACCAAGAATAGCTGGTATTAGTGCCGATTCCCTTGGTCATAAACTAAACTAAAATTAGATTATTTTCATCTTTATCTGTACAATAAAACAAGAAAGAGACTAATGTAAGTAAGAGCTGTCAAATTTAGTCAATCTGTCACATCCATACATTAATTATTGTTGACATCTTAAAGCGTATGGATTAAATATACGGAGAAGTTCAAGGCAAAAGTAATTTGATATCGCTAACTTAGTTCTATAATGGTGCCGATTCCCTTGTTCACAAACTAGACTAAATTTAGAGAATTGACATCTCTTACTAACATACAGCGAACGGAAAGGACGGTAACATTTCGTAACATTAAAGAACTAAGTTAGAGATGTCAAATTAGTTTTGCCTTTTAATCCACAAGTTTTAAGATGTCAACTATAACTGCATGGATGTGTCAGATGGACTAAATTTGACAGCTCTTATTTACATTAGTCTCTTTCTTATTTTATTGGACAGAAAAAGATGGAAATAGTCTAATTTTAGTTTAGTTTGTGACCAAGGGAATCGGCACCATTGTCACCGTCCTTTCCTTTCGCTGTATGTCAGTAAGAGATGTCAGTTCTCTAAATTTAGTCTAGTTTGTGAACACGGGAATCGGCACCAATGTTAGGTTTTTTATAAGGAATCTCTTACGTACAGCATAATACAAACAAGATGTCCGAAAATATGGCCTTGAATTATTTGAAAAAGAGTACTGTTAAGTCTGTATCTAAAGCTCGACGAAAAGCTCTAGGAACTATAATATTAAGTTAGTTGTGTATCCACAAAAAATTATAATAAATAACTTTAATCATATATCAAATAGGTAATACGATATTCACAGTAAACTTAACTAACATAGTAGCTTTAGCTTTTTCTATACACATTATGGTATGCAAATAAATGAATATGAATATAAACTAAATAGCACGGACAAATATTGGTCGGTATAGATTTTATTAATGATGAAAAATGAAAAAATTAATAAAACATTTTTGTTATTCATTATTATTATAAAAAAAAGTCCTGCTTCGGAAAATAATCAGAATTTAAAATAGGTATTTACATGTAGTACAATACTGTTTTTCTACGATTCTTAATAAATTCCAAATACTTTTTTATATTCATCGAGTTCTGCAGTTGACTGTACATTAGCCTTAGATTCAATTAAACGCTGGTAGCGGGCCAACTGCCTGTCCTGTCAGGCTTTAAACTGCGCCGCATTTTTCAACCAGGCTGAACGTATGACGTAATACTTAATACCGCTGTTATTTATTTTTGTGGATTTTGATTTATTTTAGTAGATTTTAATTGTTTTTATATATATTTTATGTTAAGTGGATTATGTTCAAAGACAAGATAAATGCACTGTATCTTTATACCAAAAATCTTGTTGATTTTTTTTACAGTTTTACAAAGTTAGTTGCTATACCAACCGTGGCAATAAGGTGTGCAAGCAGTTCGAATTTGATATTTTTGAAACTAGCGTGAGTTCGGTAAAAAGGTGTTTAACATTGAATTTTTTTAAAACTTAGATTCAATAGATTATTTTGTTTCTCATTGTTAACAACCTGTCATAATTTCTAGTTTTTAGGGTGTAATCTACCTTCATATTTTACTTTTATTTTATTTCTTAGCCTTATTTGGCAGTGTGTATACTTTGTTCCACAGTACTTTATACTACACAAGCTCTAGACGTGAAGACTTGTAATTGGCTGTCAGATAATCATGCTGTTATTTATCACCATTGTATTTAGCTGTAAGTCTTCCAAAGTCCTTAAATAAATAAATAAATAAGGTTAAGACTTATAACTGTAGAAGTGTTCCGGCTAATGCTTATGTCAATTTTTCTGCTTTGAGTTACTATACCCGTTAATAAGACTAGTTGTCAGATTTTCGGGCTACGACTAAACTAGCAGAAAGTATATATAAATGAATTGAAAAGTCACATTGGTACTTACCCGATTTTGAACCTATTATATAACCTCGTGCATGAGAGCCTCAACTACTGGGCCACCACAATCTTAACAATTAATGTACTTATGTTGTAGATCAGCCTTTCCCATAGTGGGCGATAACGCCCCCTTATGGGTGCTGCAGGCCTAAAGGCTTGGGGAGCAATTTGTAATTTCATCGACAAGGTGGTTTTTAAATAGGTGAAAAAACGGGAGCGTTTGAAAATAATTTATTCTCAAAGTGGGCAGTAGACGAAAAAGTTTGGGAGCCCCTGTTGTAGATAAAGTAGTTGTGAGAGTCGTCATACCAATAATAAAAACCACATGAGCTGTTCCAGCGCACTCTCTAAACCCGTGCCAACTTTTAAAGAAAATCTTATTCTACTAGGTACTCCGTGAGACCAGAGATATCTTTTGAAACTTTCGCCTATTGTAAGTAGTGCCATGAATGTCGAGTTGAAGGATCTATTCACAGCCCACTTCATGCTACTTCAGCGTTTTGAAAACCAGCAACAAGTATCGTGTCACATTCCATTCTGTGGGGGGGAGGTTCTATAAACATATCCATATCATAACAGTGAAATACGTATGGAGAAGCAATAAAGATATTGAGTATTGAGCGTATTAGCGTATTGAGTATTGAAACCAGCTTGTAATGAGTGGCATTACTAGTATTGAAACTGGTGCATCCCTGTTGTTGTTCTTCTGCTCGAGCTCTTTTTATTAAGCTCTTGGGTTCGATTCCCAAGTCGGGCAAAGTGAGGGGCCACTAAGGGCCGATGCCTGCCGGGGCTGCGGGTTTTTCGAAAGAGATACCGCGCCCCCGGAACGCAAAGGGCACAAGAAGGAACATGGATGGGTTTTAGTCAGTAAAAGTCTGACACTCCCCGCCTCCCGCCCCGCCCAGGGCGGGGGAAGTCATTTGATGATTTCCCAAAGGTAAAAAAAAAAAAAAAAGTCGGGCAAAGTGTTATTTGGTTTTTCTATCAGAAATTTCTTAGTAGCAGCCTCAGAGTCTGGATTTGTGCCCTGTTGTTGGCAATAGGCTCCCTAAAACATGGGACTTAAACATAACTGGCGTTATGTCGGTGTACTAGTAGGTACACCTCTGCCTACCCCGCCTTGTCTTGTTTGAAAGCCTATAATAAAAACCTCCTTTTTAATAATATAGTATTCATTAATAACAGTCATGCCGTCGACTGTTAACTTGTTGAACGTAATTTTATTGTAATTACACTATGTTGTAGAGGACTCAGTGTGTTATCGTAAAGTTTTGAAACTAAGCACTGATAATGTGTCTAACTTTGATAACTATAAGTTAAAATTATTACAAAATTTGTGATTTTATCAGTAACTACTCTTCAACCCGTAGACATTATTTAATCCCTTTTAAGCCTTCTTTAACGCAAGTACATATTTGGTTTTATACAATTTAGAAGTTCATAACATAACATCACGTCTGTAATCCCCGAAGGGTTAGGCAGAAGTATACCTACCTATTAGTACACCCACACTTTGCCAGTTTTGTTTCAATCCCATGTTATAGGAGGCGAGCCTATTGCCATCAACTGGGCACAAATCCAAACTCCGAGGCAGCTTCTGATAAATGCCTATCGGAAAAACCCAATTACACTTTGCCCGATCTGGGAATCGAATCCAAGACCTCATGCTCAGCAGTCGCGTTTTGCAAACACTAGACAAACGAGGCAGTCGAGCAGTTTAGAAGTTTAATAAAAAAAAACCTGTGATCGATCAAATCCGATCAGTTTTATCTTTTTAGTTAGTACTGACTTACAAAATATTTATTAAGAATTATTTCTATAATTAATTAACACCACTCCTTACTCAATAGTATTGTTTCAGCCGTTGTTTAAGCACTTGAGCATAAATAACATAATTTCTCTTTTGTGTTAATTGTCTTAATAAATTTTTGAACTACGTTTAAATTGACTGTTGAGGTAACTCGCACAATACTCGGGTTTCACTGAATAATAGATTCGATTATTGTTTTGTTTAATTAATCCTTTTGAGCATTTATTAATACGTATTGTGTTGTTATTATTGTTTTACAATAGAAACAAATAATGGTTGAAATATTTGCCCTCTTGCTGTGTGATGTTATAATTAAGTTTACTCCGTGTGTACACCTTTAATAAAACATGTTTTCTAAATGTTTTTGTCCGTTATTTAGTTACACAAAAAAACAAGCTGTAAAGATTTGTAGTACCTATAATAAACTTGTGATAAATTATAAAATGGTAAATTAAACATGTTTAGTAACTTTTTGTTGGAAACAAGTATCAGAACTTGTATGTTTGTAGACGCAGGGCTGACGGACATGATAACTTAACCTAACATAGGTAGATATAATAATATGGAGGACAATAAATCCATAGCAGGCTGCAAGACAGGGTGTAAGAAAATGTATGACTAAACCTTAGTTTCACAAACAGCACATTCGTGTGACAAATCGACAAGCACACGTACACGTATTGTGATTGGTTGACTGAATTATCAATGACGCATAAATTGCTTCTAGAAACTAGGGGTAAAATTCGATATAATATCTGACAAATAATTGGATATTAGACGCTTCCAATCAATTGACATACTTTTTATGTCCTATCAAAACACGAATCGTGAAGAGTACAATGTGACGTCACTTTTTTTGCCAACTTAGAGGACTAACTAATTTATTGATTTCAAAGCAATTAAAAATAAAATTTAGTACTAATTAATTTTAAGAACAAATCAAGTTTTCATGGCTGAAATAGTGTTTCTTTATAGATTATATGCCTTGAATTATTTTGTGTGAACTACCTAATTCTATGACCAAATCAGCTCCAGTTTAATAATAAAAATCTGGCCTTATTTTCACGTAACTTACACCGAATGCTACGATGTTTTATAAATTAAAAAGTTTATTATTGCCAGTGAAATTGCTCCAGCTGTCACTGGAACGCGCTATATTTTTTCGGGGGCACTGGGGCAAATCTTGCACTGTATTACGTGCTAGGACTTTCAAGCTGGTCTGGGAATTAAAGAAAATCGTTCTGGAGACAGTACTTGCTTGACACCTTGACTTTCCAATTCCACGTCCGATCTCTGGGGTACGTGTTGTAGGTATGAAAGTCTGAGTCGGGACAGCTGCACTAAGATGCACTTTTTTATGATGTGTTTGTAGTAGGTAGGTGGCAAATATTATAAAATCAGAATGGTTTTTTTTTGTTTGTAAAAAATTAATTATTTCTGACTTGACTTCTTTCTTTCTGTTTTGACTGCCTCGTTGGTCTAGTGGCCGCAAGCGCGACTGCTGTGCATGAGGTCTTGGGTTCGATTCCCAGGTCGGGCAAAGTGTTATTGGGTTTTTCCATCAGGAAATTCTCAGTAGCAGCCTCGGAGTCTGGATTTGTGCCCGGTTGATGGCAATAGGCTCGCCCCCTATTACATGGGACTAAAAACATAACTGGCGAAATGTGGGTGTACTTATGGGTACACCTCTGCCTAACCCTTCGGGGATTACAGGCGTGATGTTATGTGTGCTATTTATTTGTTAACTAATTTTAATCGAAATCTTAATCGATATATTTACTTCGTTCCCTTTAAATATGTTACAGGCATCTTTGAAATCACTCACCTTGACTATAAATACATTCACAAATGCAAATTTCTTTCACATTACATATGTGTACACTTATTATTAACTTACTATATTGAATAGTTCACAAAACATGTTTGGTTAAATTTTTTTTCATACTTACGTGTTTTTTTTTTTCGTATAAAACTTTTAGATTATTGATAGTGTTAAAATGACGAGGTAAAACCACGCCTTCTAGTAATTAATTGTTTCGCCCTATCTTCGTTGGTTACCACTAAACAGTAATAGTAGGGTAGCAACTTTCTTTTTTAATCCTTCATGATTTTCAGTGGCATAGCTTGCCCTGGACGGGCCCTGTCATGGTCGAAGGCCCTATAACCTGACTGTAGCGAAGCCCAAATGGATCGTATGTTAATGTTTATTTCTTCTCCACAAACATAAACTTATAACATTATAAAGTTGACAATAAACTCGTAATTTATGAAAGATCTGAAGTCTGAACTAGCCTGAAGTCTGCTTATTAATTAAAACTCACCTAGTAAAATATTTCTGTTTCCTGATATCTATGTGAAGAGAGCGATAGAATGAGAGGCGAGGGAAGGCAGCCATCGACTTAGATTAGCCAATCAGCGCGATCGGCAATTCGAAAGGTCCATACCAGCCAATCAGCGTTAGCGATCAATGGAACATAGCTAGTTACTTGCAATTATCTAGATTGGAGTTCTTTGCAATGGTACTGAAAAAATCTAGAATGAATGAAAGCGAATGTGTAAACGTTTTAGGATTCTCACTTAGATTGCTATTTAGTACCTATCTATAATAGTTTGTAAGCCAAAGTCAAAGTCAAATCATTTATTTCAATTAGGCCAATAAGGCACTTTTGAACGTCATACACAAAAAACTAAATAGAATTGAATCTAGTTGCCCCTTCCAAAAGGTAGTTTTGTATGGAGAAGAATGGGCAAGAAACTCCATACCCATACTCCATTGTATGTATTAGTATGTACCTACGAAGGTAAAACTTTACTTTTCTTTAGTCTAGTGGTTTAGATCGCGACAGCTGAGATCGAACCCAAAACCCTATGGTCCTGGGTTCGATTTCCAAGTCAGACAAAGTGTTTCCGAGGTATTAGTAACAACCCAGAGCTAGGATTTGTGTCTATGTCTTCATATGGCAATAAGGATGCCTTATTTCATAAAACTTAAAAACTATCGAATCATGCGTATAAGTATACTGAGTACCATTAAACCTCTGCTTATCCTTCAGAAAATACCTACAAGCGTGATCTTATAAGCTTAGTTACGTAGCATTTACGTAACACCTACCTAGGTAATTTGCATGTAAATATAAGTCAACAGTCACAAATTGGCGGTAATAACTTCAAACGCCACAAAAAATGATAATCTTTTGATCTACCCTTTTAGATCTTACAATCTTAATATTTTTAACACATTTTTATCAGCCCACCTAAAAATAATCCGGCCCACACTAGACTGGAGACTCAACATAGAAAAGAGATCTTTAAGACTGTTGTGTTAAGCGCCAATTTTGCTTGAGATTTAAATACCTACATTTTCGGTTCTCTGTAGACTTCGATTGCAAAAATTCTTTAATGAGTTTAGTGAAAGATATGGAAGTTCGTAATTGTGAATTTATTTTGCATTTTTTTGGGGGCAGCAAAATATTGTGTATCTTTTTTTAACAAAATTTTATCAGAAAATTTTCTCTAGCCGTTTCATCCATACTTTCAATACTCAATGCATGATCCCAGTAAGATATTATGGATTGGCTATTGGACAAGCCCCATTTATTTTTGTAATTTTTTTAAACGTTAACACATTTCTTGTAAATGTATAAGAATTTTTTTGAACATGAACAACTGAAGTAGATAGGTACTAAGTCAAACACGATAGTTAGGACAAAATTGCGTGTTTAAAATTATTTTCCAAAAACCCAAATTCCCTCATCAACCACCGCCTTCTTGTCTTAGTCAAGATACTTTATAAACCTTATCTGCGCTAACGCATACGTCCTCAATTTTTGAATTTCGACCAAAAATCGTATCAATTCTGCTGTTTCTCGTCCCAGTTACCAACAAAATCTGTTTAGTCGCACACAAAATTTGATCAAGGCATTGCATAGAAAGTGAGGCTGAGCTTACAAGCGGTGCGTTGTACGTCAGCTGTCGGATGTGGTTATTGCAGCGTTTGCAAGCGGAGCGAGCGACACGAGCGACACGAGCGATGCGAACGTCGACGGGAGCAAGCTGTCGCGCTTTGAATATCAAATGCGTTACGCGACAATGCGACTTTACGTACCAATAGCCCGATAGTGTTTGCACTGCTGAAAATTGCTTTAAACTGAGCTATGCTCTAGTGTATAATTAAATATATTTGTTTTACTCCTTCGTACTTACACAAGAAAGCTTGGAGAACTCCTCGAGGTATTTGTTCTTAGAAATGGTTTATTTGGTATACAAATATTTACTCAAACTACAAGTACTAGACTATTAGTACCTCTCAGGTCTAGTTTCCAACCTTACGGGAATCAGGGCTTTCATAAAGAGAACTCCAAACTTTACAAATAATAGGTATGATCATGCTATCCAATGTCAGAAATCAAGTCATTAAACACCAATAAATGATCAGATGGGATAGTTCCCATACGTTTCACAACGCAATGTAATCCCAGTCTCAATCTGTCAAAAAACCTACATTATTAACAATTTTGACATTGTTTGTCACTGAAATAAGATTGTGACAGCTTTTTACTTACGAGAATTAGGTACTTGATACCACCAATCAATTGACATACTTTTTATGACCTGTCAAAACGCGATTCTCAAATAGATTTTGTCACTTTTGTGCACACTCAATGGACTTACCTATTTTGAAAGCAATTAAAAATCTAATTTTACAGTTCATTTACAAATAATATTTTTACATTATTATTATGTGACTGCCTCGTTGGTCTAGTTGTCGCAAGCGCGACTGTTGTGCATGAGGTCTTGGGTTCGATTCCTAGGTCGGGCAAAGTGTTATTGGGTTTTTCCATCAGGAATTTCTCAGTAGCAGTTTCGAAGTCTGGCTTTGTGCCTGGTTGATGGCAATAAGCTCACCCCCTATTACATGGGACTAAAAAAACATAACTGGCGAAATGTGGGTGTACTAATGGGTACACTTCTGCCTAACCCTTCGGGGATTACAGGCGTGAATTAATCGGGATTTCAGGGCTAAAATAAAGTGTACATGGTGTCAATTACCCATTTAGCCATGTGTTTTAATACATAAAAAACAGCTGTTAGTGTTTAAGACAATCAAATGATCAGCTAACCCTAAACAAGAAGCCGACTTCTAATGTTACTTGCTGACTTGATTGTTGGTGACTGTTTCACTCTATCACCTTGGAAACCGATCATTACCGCCTGCCGATCAAAATGACGCAACAATGCATCTAGGGCGTGCTTTTAGCGCAAAACCGGGTATACAAAAATCATGAGGCAAAGTGTTCGGTTCCCACAAATTGTGCATTATTCACACTTCGGCAAACACATCGCCTATTCGATGAGATGTTTATGTAAGGTCTGTACTGGGTTATGGAAAATAACAGGAATGTCAACTGGGTTAGGAGTATCAATTATTGATGAAGACCTAGGGTGAAATCACATTTACACACACGGGTCAACATTTTCCGTCCCTTTCTGACAGTGAAGTGGGACAACTCATAAGAGGGAGAGGTTAGATCGCTAGAAAAACGAGTACATTTACCAAAAAAATTATGAGCCCACAGTTTTCTTAATAGGCAGGTTTAAAATGACGGTTATCTCATTTATATTATAGAGACTCCCACTAAGAGAGGTCAAATATACTGCTTTTCATTTATAGAGGTGCCAATGTTAATTAAAAATGCATATTTTATGTCTTTATTGTATTTTATTTTTTAAATAATACAAAGCTTTACCTCAAAAAATCAGTTGTATTGGTTTGATACATTATTTTAGCTATACAGGCTATTGAGCTGTAAGGTCCTAATAAAAAATGTGAAAATAAAAAAATAAAAAATCAAAAAAACGTTAAAAAATCCCAGTAACAGAGGTATTTCAATACAAAAGTGTCGGGACCTCATTGTAATTATCAAAAATAGAGGTTTCTCACGTACCCAGACCCCACTTAACTAGATTTCAGTATACTTAAAGCAGCAGCATCATAAAATACAATATAATCTCGTTCCTTTTTTAAAAAAATGACAGCGCGCTTTTAACGTTCCCTCTATCGTTCGATCATGGAGGAAAAATGTGCAGCAAAATAAGAGTACTCAATTTCTGCAATATGAACCGCACAAAAGCTCCTTATGACAAGCCAATAGAGAGCTTACAGGTTCAACCACAATAATTAAACACCTAGGGAAGCCAATAAATAAATTAATCGTCGTTAAAATAAAGAAGAAACTAAAAACGTTGTTAGAAATATCGGACATTGTGTAGGTAGTGTGTTACATTCTCAAGGGTCTACTTCAAATTGGCTAAATCGGGTTGTTTGTAAAGAATCGGACGGAAATTGTTCAGATTAAGGAGAAGTTCATGAAGCTACATACAGAGGAGTTTAGGTTCCGTGCACATAATGCTCGGTAGACAAGCTAATATGTACTTTTCATTAGCTCTTAGTAGTTCCAAAAACATACAATGTAGGATTGGAAACCGAAATGAGACGCTTGAATCTTCAGAGACCACTTTTGTTAATTAAATCTCTAAATTAAAAAAAAACCAGCAAGTAACCCTCTTTTACTTTCCGCTATCTTATATTCTCTCATACATGACTCATTCTCTCTAGGTTTCGTCCATAATCTTAATTATTAAATTTAAACAGATAAAATATTCCTTCATACATGTATAATGTTAAGAAGTAAAATGGTTAAGAGGTATGAGAAACAGGGAGTAAAGTTTCTCATCCTCCGTTTAAAAGAGAGGATCCTCCAACCAGACGGGTATTGGGTCTGGTGGGCTACTGCCCGATGTTTGTTGTCGGGATTTGGCCAACAATGGCATGATAAAATTTTACTTCTTGCTAGTAATATAAATACAAAAGTTATGGATAGATATTTGTTACTTAATCACGCGAGAAGGCCTGAAAGGATCTGAATGAATTTAGAACAGAGATAGAATGATGGACTGTCTATAGAATAGAATATAGGCAACTTTTTATCCCCAAAAATGTACATTTGTTAGAATAATATTTGATGCGGACGAAGACACGGTCAGAATCTAGTTTTCTATAAAACATATTACAATAAAACGGTACGATAAACTTGTATGAAACGTTGCCTTTTATATACAAACACAGGTGTAGTCCCTCCGATGAGACGGTAACCCGACACAATCAAAGAGAAATCCGGCGAAAAAAGATCAACGGCTTTACTTGGCTTTTATAGCACGGGAGTATCACACCACCATCTTTCAAACTCCTAATAGTAAAAACCAGATAAAATTTTGCCAGATCTGGAAATCGAATCCAAAACCCCGCAGCAAATGCACTTCCAACCACAAGTTTAATGGAGTCAAATTAAATGACGTGAAATTACAATGCTTTAACAGCTTGTTCCCACGTTAGGGCGCAATATCAATAGAGGCAAACAACCGGTCATTACCGCAGTGCTTTGCATGGGCATGGTGCAAGACTCGACAATAAAACTACTTTAAAAAATCCAGCCAAGTCCGAATCGGACTTTCATATAAAGGTTTCTACATATAAAGGCTTCTACAGAAAAAAAAAAAAAAACATATTCCTTATTTCGTAACTTTATTTTATTTTGATTTTTTGTTGTTACAAAGGCCACAATAAAAGACTCTCTGTTGACCTGTAATAAAGGTATTTTTTGCCTGAGGGTTACTTTGCATTAACTAACTTTATTTTATTTTGATTTTTTGTTGTTACAAAGGCCACAATAAAAGACACTCTCTGTTGACCTGTAATAAAGGTATTTTTTGCCTGAGGGTTACTTTACCATGTCTTTATACATGAATATTTTAAACGCGAAAGTAACTCTGTCTGTCTGTCTACCTGTCACGACTAAACCACTGAACCGATTTTGATAAAATTTGATACAGGGTTAGTTTGAATCCCAACAAAGACAGCTACTTTTACGCGGACGAAGTCGAGGGCAGAAGCAAGTTGACAAATAAAAAAAAAGGGTTTTAAAAACTACAGCATTCTTAGAAATATGTTCTACATGTATGTTAAACAAAATCCGCTGCTACAAACTTAATAAGGCCTAGAACATGGTAATGAAATAACCACTCTGTGAACATTTAAAGTGTCTACATCTTACTGTTCTAAAGATGTAACAAACAGACCGACGGACAGACAGAGTCTTAGTAATAACGTTGCGTTTTGCACACTCTTGTTACGGAACGCTGAAAATTACCCACTTGGCTGTTTATAACGCTTAAACAGTGTGACTTAATTTTAAACTGTTTGTAACTACTTTAAAGTACTATTTACATTAACGTTTCTCCAGATCGCAGACGGAGTGACAACGTGACGCATAGGTTGCGTACAGTACAAGATTTCAACGCATTTTTCTTTCTTTCTTTCTTTAATTAATCACTATAATAAAACTAAGCCTTACGTATCAATATGAAACGTTTGTTAACATAACAATTACAAAATAAGCATTAAAATTATTTCTGGAATATATGGGACACTCAAAGAGCTAATTTATCCTTGAACAATCGTTTTTACTTTAATATAGTAAGCATTATAATTCTTCTTCTTCTTATCGTGCGGGCAGTAAGGTTTTACGACCCCACACACCCTAGTGTCAGAGTTTCTAAACCGCCTCAAGGGCATCTGACATGGTTTGAATGGGACAGTAGTAGTCCTGGTTTCCTCACGATGTTTTCCTTCACCGGTGTCAGTGATGTGGAAGGGAAACTCTAAAAAGTACATATGAATTGAAAAAGTCATATTGGTACTTGCCCGGATTCGAACCCACAATCTCAAGCATCAGAGGCGCCTTAACCACTAGGCCAGCATTATAATTAAAATATGGAGTATGGAGTTTCTTGCCCATTCATCTCTCTCACAAAACTACCTTTTGGAAGGGGCAAATAGAATCAATTCCTTTCTTCTTTTTGTATATGACGTTCAAAAGTGCCTTTTAATAGCCAAATTGAAATAAACAATTTGACTTTGACTTTGAATAATCTTACGCATTTTTGTTTGTAAAGCCATATTACATATCTACCTATGTAGGTACGATACTTAATATCTTTGTTGCTTTTCCATATGTGTGCTTAGGTGGTAAATTATATAATTGAGATCATTATGGAACCTGTAGGCCGTTTAAAGAGATCATTAATAGAAAATGAATTATTCATTTATGTATTTCTAAAAACACTTATTTATTGAAAAAGTTACAATATTACTATTGTAAATGCGAAAGTATGGATATAATTTTGTTATATACTCAATCACCCTAGAATGAGCAGAGAGAGCAGCAATATACAGTTTTCATTGAATCAATAATAATGAACTCAAATTCATTTGTAAAAACTTAATTTAAAAGAGTGCCGTGGAGTTTCTTGCTCGTTCTTCTCCATAGAGGCCTACCTCCGTTTTGGAACGAGCAACTAGCTTCATCTTTCGGACTAACTGACTGACTCCTTGACTATTCAAAAGTGTCTGTAAATGGTCAATTGAAATAAATGTTTTGACTTTAACATTAGAAAAAAAAACAATATTGTATAATTACCCGGATAATAAATGCCACACAGAAATATAATAATTTCAACTTTAATACATAATTTGTACCGATGGATAGATCGGTGAATGATCGTTACTTGTTCAGGCTTAAGTGGCTTTATCTAGCTTAACATATTAGATAATTTTTATCCCGGTTTTGTGTCCCTGTGATATAATTTAGGATTGTCTTAATGCCGACGTCTACACAGATGAAGTTGCGGACAGAAGCTAGTTATATATTATAATACCATAGATCAGTGTTACCCTTCCACTATGCTGACTAATTTAAACCTTATGTCAAGTGTAATACGTAATAGCTTTAAACGAATCAAAAGCTTAGTGCGGTCACTGTCACACTGCAAAGTAAAGAAAGAGAAGCGAGATAAAACACTAGTAATTTTCCTTTGTTATTACAAAATATGAAGCAATTATCGATTCACTTAAAAATGAAATGAATAATCGAAAACGAAAACAACTCAGCCCTTCATAAAAAAAGATACTTTATTAATTTTGACAACGTAATGTTGACCTGTAATATATAATAGACATTCTTTGCCTGAGGGTTATTATACCATGTTTTTATATCGACAAAAAATGTATATAAAAGCAACACAGCTCTTTGTACATGTTCTATACACATAACGTCTGTAATCAGCGAAGGGTTAGGCAGACGTGTACCCATTAGTACATCCACATAACGCATGTTTAAGTCCTGTACAGGCCAGAGCATAAATCTAGACTCCGTGGCTGCTACTCAGAAAATTCCTGATGGAAAAACCCAATCACACTTAGCCCGACCTGGGAATCGTACCCAAGACCTCATGCACAGCAGTCGCGCTTTGCAACCACTAGGCCGACGAGGCAGTCACACATGTCAAGACATGTTCCAGATTAACAACAAAAAAAAAATCCGGCGCCCAAACTCAATAAAGGCTAGAACATGTAATGAAATAAGCCTGTTCGGAGTGTTTGGGTCTTGTCAGCGCCTTAAGTGACTGCTCCAGTGAGTCGAGAAAGTGAAAATGATGATATGAGAACTGAGCTTTGGCATGAAAGAGGGACCTCTTCAAAGTGAAAAAGGTCATAATCGTCAAACATGAGTGATAAAACATCACAGAGTGACGGTAACAAAGGAAACGGTGTATATCAACATTGCTGAAATATGTCTGACGCTGCTTCTAATTTACTGAATATTAATCTATGGAAGATATGCCTCAGTGGTCTAGTGATCGTCACGACCCCAGCGTATGAAATTAGATTCGTATATCAGGTCAGACAATAAAATTATTATTTTTTTACTCACGACATACCGGAGAAGGTGTACGCGTTAAGGGTGAAAGTTTGTTTGTTACTCTTCATTATGAATAAGGTACTCAGATTTCTACCCAACGTCAAACGCTCAATGCTGGGTCAATGGTAGGTCTCTCACAAGGTTTCCCCGGCCAGCGACTCTCGTTAGATCGTGGGTCCAACTTGTAGGGGCCTGCTAACCCTGCATTTACCCGTGCACCGCCTCCTCTATGTCTTATACCCAGATTGTAGAATTTTTCCCGACTGACAATAAGCTAGGAATATGACACTTAAGCATAACATACAAAAGGATCAATTTGGTAAATACGTGCGTGATGTTGTTATTATAATTGATTTAGTTAGTGTAACTTCAGAGCAATTATTGGTATCGATACCCATTACGTTGAAGTTTCACCAGATAATTTAATTTGACCCTTTACATACCTACCTAAATAATTATTATTACCCGGAAATACCAAGTGAAACAACGACTATTATCTATACGAGCATTATATTTTTTTATGCCTCGTGTTCTCGTGGTCGTAAGCGTGACTGTTGAACGTTGGGTTCTGGGTTCGGAATAATATGCCAGTCCGTATTATAAAGTTGATAGTGAGGTACTCGAGGTACGAGAATATCTTCTCGTACCTCGGTAAGCTGTTGGTCCTGGCCTGATCTTTCTCCAGCCGTATTGTATTGTCCTTCGAACTATGACAGCGAGGGAAGAGGGAATGCACCTGTTTTTGCGCACACACTTGTCCACTTCAACATCTCCAGCGTACTTGGTTAGCCCATTGAGATTGCCTAACGAAATTTGGACTAGATTAATTTTTTTACAAGTTTTCATAAATGTGTGGACATGACCACTAAGAATAAGCTTTGACTTGTTCCCATAGTGTCAATATTTTTACCTACTTGTTCAATTTTCCAATACTACAATGCTTATGAACTATAATATTTACAATTCGTCACTATTCCGGTTTGCGCGACTATAGTTTTTATTTGTGAAACTATCAACAATAATAGAGCACTGATGGTTTTCCATATCCATTAAATTAACAAAACTTATTACTGAAAAGAAAACTTTTCATTGATTCAAATCGTTTAAGCGATTATAAATCGACGCGGTTGGACAAGGGTTAATAGTGTAGACACGTGTGTCGACATGAAAGCCTAGCACGAGCCAGCGAGCATAAAAGTATTTGAATCCTAATCGATTTTATAATTGGAAATACAACTATCCTATAACAACATTTTGTTTTAATTTAATACCACAAGCTATCACCCATTGATACGAATAAAGCCAAACCAATTCCAATTTAAAAATCGATTGGTTTTATTAATTCTGTCAAAACATAAACAGATCACTTACAAAGTGTCACAAACACAAATAAATTGAAATCAAATGAATCAATAAATAAACAAATATCTACCTTATTATTTTGTAATAAGTTTTAATTCTTTATAAATCAGAACCTTTTAAACCCAAACATTTGTAACGAGTTGCGTGTCTAGAATGTATTACGAAGTGCTTATAATGTTGTTGTTTTAATTCTCGATTTGCTCCCTCATTCGGTTGCTATGGTGATAGACAAACATTTAGGGGCGTGTTTCTATGCTACTGTATGGTATTTCCATGGGCATGTACGAGTACTTCGATGGGGTTATTGTGATGTGGCCAGACCGCTGATATGTACCTACTTCTACCACAAGAATGAACATTCTTAAACATATTTTTTCAAGTGCGACGATTCGTATGGTGGAGAATTCCAACACGTAGGTAATTTGTTAGAAATACCAAACCTTAAACTGCCTTTCAAAGCTAGGAACAATAAATCAATCTTAACAAAAGGTAAAATTACAAAACAACTTTACGTCAATAAAAACGAAACGCAAAACGGTTGTTCAGAGGTAATAAATAATATTATGACGTATAAAAAGAAGCCGACACTGAATCCAACAAGAAAATGAATCGCTTTAGTTTATCCCAGCCACAAAGTAGATTATTTAAATCCACCTGATTTCCTTTAAACTAGATTTATAGCAATGGATTCATATGCCGCCGGTCCGGGAGCGCACGGTGGAAGGGAACTGCTCGGAACTGAGTCATAAGCTGAATAGCTGGGTTTTTATAATAGCCGATTGAGCTGTTGCACATTTCCGTAATTGTACCAATATCTATCATATTTTATTTAAAAAGAAAGGTGAATAGTCACTAACACCCATAATACTCAATAAACATAAAGTATTTCTAGTGAGTATTAGTTTCAAACAGTTGAAACTTCGATCCGTAACAGGTAGCGCAGACTTACCGATCGGTAATCTTTTAAGTAATCCTTTTTGTTACGATTGGCTACAACATCGTGATTAGTTGATGTATTTGCTGTTATATTTTATTGTCGTTTTCATTGGCTTTAAATCGAAGCTACGGTTTTGTAGGATTAGGTACTTATCTTGTAAGTACTTTGGTATTTTACTTAATAAGATTTAATTTGTCTGTCTCGTTGGTCTCAATATGAAATCCCGGGTTTAATTCCCAGGTTGAATAAAGTGTTTTCTGGTTTATCCATCAGGAATTTCTCAGTTCGGAGTCTGAATTGTGCCCGTTTGATGGCACAAGACCCGTCTGTTATTACATGGGGCTCACAGCTGTGAGTGTGCTATAGGTATATCTCCGCCCAACCCAAATTTAGCCCTCTTGCTTGTTTAGATATGGTATGATATCTCCTTAATAAATAAGTTATTCTTAAAATCTTCAAAATTATATTAGTATTATTATAACGTTACTTACGACTTTGGTTATTGCTTAGCTCGTGTTATTCGTAACAATAATATAACCTTTTCCGATAACCGGGCTATAATAACGCATAATACTTTTTTCAAATCGGACCAGCTTTTCCACAGATTAGCGAGTTCAAACAAACAAACTTTTCAGCTTTATAATATTTGTATAGATAGTCTCAGCGCTCGGCGGTCGTGCTTGCGAATACGAGAACAACGGGGAAGTTAAATAAAGAAATGAGTATTTCCATAAAATGTATTTCATCTTACTACTATAAGAAATGATTTAAGGATGTTTGTAACCCACTCACGCCAGAACGGCTGAACAAATCTGGATGATCAAAATAATAAACGAACAGTATCTAAGTAAGCATACAAATAAGCAATATTAAATATAAGATAATTAAATAAATTTTAAATAAATAAATAGCAGTGTAATAAAATAATAATCTAAGTAAATAAACAAATAAGCAATATTAAATATAAAGTAATTGAATGAATTATAAATGAATAAATAGCATTGTAATTTAATAAGTAAATGAATGGAAATATAAAATACAATATAAAATATTTCAAGCATAAGACAATTTAATAAATCGCTTTTCCTCTCTCTACTTATTTAAACATTTGCTGTGCCCGCAGGGTCCATGATTGTTTCTTATTTTTAATTTACCACCATGTGTACATCATGGATTGCAATAAATGATTTGATTTGATTTGATATTTAGCACAAAGATAGATTACAGTCCAGAATAGCACACAAACAACTTTATATCCACTAAAAATGTACTCTCCTCTAGGATAATATATCAACTTTGACGCAGACAAAGTCACAGGCACAAGCCAGTATTACATAAATAGATCCCTAACAGAGATGGCGACAAAGATTTGTAATTTAATCTCACAATATGTGTTTGTGAGATCGATCGGGGATGACAAGAGATTAATCGAATAGAATCAACGGATAAGACGTTGGGAATCGCTTCAGTCTTGTAGGAACGAGTTGCGCTTGAGGATAGAAAGGGGGGAGGGGGGAGCGCTCGATGTCTTCACGAAATTTATTGCTGAGTAAATTAATTTAACTCATTCCATTGATGGATTTGCATATAAATAAATAAAATTGAAGTGTCTGTTTGTCATGTCAAAAGTTTTTCACAAAGCAAACGTGAAAATCATTTTTTTTCGAATTTGTCCGTTGCTTTGTTCCGGCTAATATCCGAAACTACTGTACTAATTTTGAAAGGACTTCCTAGAGTAACTTGGGTACTTCCATTTTAGAAAAAAAAAATAGGAAACTATTTTTTTAATATCATTTATTTAATTATTGTCAAACAATAACAGATCAATGCAAATTAAATAAAAATAAACTTTTGAGCGAAAAAAAAACCAACCATTATAATGGTACACTTTGCAACCAAGCATATTACAAATTAGAAGATTTTTTATTTTACCATTTAAAATAATATTAATTAACTTAATAATAAAAATAAAATAAAAAACAACCAAAATAAAAAAAAGAGAAACTAATTATAATTACTTCGAGAACTTTTGACGTGTGTTGGTTCGTTTTAACGAAACTAAACCCAATTAACTGTCCCGACAGCACTTCTATCGGAACAGAAATATTAATTAACAAACAAAGTTAGTAATTAAAGTGAATTTCAGAAACTAACACAGTTACCGAACTTCAACAACGAACACTGCGCTAAAACCGATACCGGTACCGGTAAGTAACTTTGTTGCTTGTACTGGATTGTCGTGACCATGAACTTCATTTACAATTTCCAATAAACTACAAGTTAGTATGGAATTTTGAAGACAGATGTAACGCAATCAATCTGTCTATTCTTTTCCCGACTATAGCTGGACTGGAAGCCGACCCCAAGGCCGGCTTCCAGTCCAACCGGGTGCAGCTGAATACCAGTATTTTACATAGAGCAACTGCCTCTTGGTAAGACTGGTTAAATTAAATAAATTGCTTATTTGTGTAGCTTTTTTTTAATAAGATTTTTTCGTGTATCCTGAGTGTGTTTACAACATTGAAACTCATTCACAATACACGAGAATCAGGGAAGCAAAGACACATAAACAAGATACTTCATTTTTCAACCGACTTCAAAAAGGAGGAGGTTCTCAATTCGACGCGTAGGTTTTTTTTTTGATTTGGATGATTCTTTTTTTGTTTGAAAGAATATAGTTCCAAATAGGTCCCATAGGAATATTGTCATGATCTGATGATGAACTTTGGAGATATGGAACGGAACTCCTTATAAAATCACAGCAGAACCGCCGTTACAAGAAAAATTGCTTTGCTTATACGTGTAGTCGATAACTGACTGAAGGAAGTGGGGAGGGGGTACATCAACGCCCCTCCTAATACTTTCCAAAATTAAATATATCGTGTGAGGTATTGTTTGACAGGGCTTTATGTAAGGATTTCAAACATTAACACACAAGCACTAAAAAGTGAAAAATAAAAAGCTTTTTAAAAGCGCATACAGAAATCATTCATAGCCATTCATAAAAATTCGTTAAATAAACGGCTGTTACCCATATCAAAAACCGCGTGACACATTGCGACTGAGCCGCGTAAAAATTGTTATTGCATATGTGAAATAACAATACTTCAAAATACGTACTACAAAAACCGACAGCTTGGCCCGACCGTTATTTGTTATATAACAAATAACTGCAGGAAAACACCAGCTGTTATAAAACTAAAGCTTGGTATCGCTCCAAGCGTCTCTTTTTTTTGTTTTTAGGTTAGTGGTGTACTAACCTCGGTGTACGATGGGCAAGACTGACAGACAATGGAATTTTGAGATATGTTAAAAACGTTTTCAATATTATGTAGACTAAATAATTTTAAAATAGGTATATAAACAACTATCCTCTATATAATAATTATATCAGCAGAAAAAGTCATTGTATTAATTTGTTGAAATTACTCCTTTTGGTGATTTTTTTTTTTTTGAAAAATGCTTTTCAAGAATAATTATGGCAAATGTGTTACATTACCATCCAGCAATAACACTTGAACATCTGTCATCAATAAACATGCAAATCTGACGCTTAGGTATAATAAATGTAAAATTTCAAAAGCTTAATTTAAAAATTAATCAGCGTGGCTAAATTATTTTCATTTCCCCGAAAAACGGGAGAAAATTTTGGCAGAACAAAACTTAATTTCCTGCAACCATTTTGGCGAAACAAATTGATACTGAAATCAATTTCATGATTCAATCACCATGACACATTTTCGAAGTGGGTAAAGTTTTAATTGTTATCATTAAATACAAGGGCTTTAAACGAATTGACAGGGGAGCGAACTATCTAAATACCATCTCGTGTGGCCGTGACGATAAGTTTGACCGCATTAGAATACGTTTTGAATATGAATATGTGCCGGTATGGCTTTGTTTACCATACTGGCTGGATGTAAATATTTACTGTGTCAACCCTAGGGGTGGGTACACATGAGCGTAACTGAATGATGATTCGAGGATTTTACGTCGACCTTTGTAAACAATCGAGATCATTTTGCGTCAAGTGCAAACCTTTATAAGTTCGCAAATATAGGTAACGTACTTAGTTTTTTAATGTAAAATTAAACCGAAATCAACGCTATATGTAATACGACAGACTCTTACATTGGCTATGGGGTTTTATAAGTTAATCTTGGATATTACTGTCATCGGTAAAGGAAAACATCGTAAGAAAACCTGGGCTTACATTTTATATACATAAATCCAAAATCGCCAACCCGCCTTGAGCAAGCTTGTTGATCAATGCTCATGCCTTCTCTGTATAAGAAGAGGGTTTGCCCTGCACTGGGACCGTAATAGGCTGGTATTGTATTATTGGCAACTTGCAACCGCCAATACTGGTCAGCAGTTCCATATATTTTGACCGCGCAGGTGTAAAAGGTTTGTATGGTTTTCGTTACGATAAAAAGTGGCCATCGCCGGCCACTAGTTGCGGCTGTAAGTGGTCCGCCTGCGGGTAGCCTTATTCTATTGGGCACTCGACCTCTGCGTCCGAAAGTGGACGCGAAATTCGGTTTCGCTGCGGTAACCGATTGATTAAAACTGGCGAAAAGTGGGAAACACTTTTGAATTTATTTTTCCTCTTTTGTTTTTGGGTGCACAAATAAAAGCATGAAGATTTATTCACAGTTCTTTTTTAGCTAACGTTGTTAATTGATGTGCCTTTACGGAACTCTTCGTGCACATAAATGCATGTTGTATTTTAGTCTAATTTTGCTATCCGACTGCGGTCAAGGATAAAGGGATAGTGACTTGTTTGTTGCTTAGAGGTTGAAAAAGTAAATCGATTTTAATTGGTGAGGTGCTGTCTGCGCACTCTTTTTCAAAGAATTTAACATTTTTTAGTGAAATAAACTGCTCTAAGAGACAATTCCAAAGTATATTCCAATTCAAAAGCTATTTATTTATATTTCAGGCTGTGAGTAGTGTGAGTACTCTAATTTCAAAATACTGCCATTTATATCTGCTACTAGCTTTTGCCCGCGACTTCGTACTAGTGAATTTATATTTTTTTATTATATTTTTTTAATAAAATGTATCCTATGTTACTAGCTGACAATGTAGCTTTCCATAAGTGAAAAAGAATGTTTAAAATCGGTTACGAAGCAAAAACTTCTTTAAGACTCCTTATCCTTTACAAATAAAAATTCAAGTTTGAATATAATTAATGTGTTCTTGTAATTAAATTATTTTGAACCGGCCGCGCTAAGATTGGTAGAATATTTGTCGAAGCAACCGGCGCGCGGTCGTCGTTTTGATTGCGGAAGTCGGGACTATGGTCGTCACTCGTAGGAAATGATTTGACGCGCTTTGTAGTTGCCTCCTGCCTGTTACTTGGCTTTTAGTTTATCGATCTTCACTTTTATAGGGGACTGTAGTTCGTAAGTAGTCGTAGGAAAGTATGGGCTTTTATGCACGGTTTAAGCGTGAAGAGGTAACAGACAGACAGACACACTTTCGCATTTATAATATTAGTATGGATACAATCAGCTGTTCCATACATTTCAATCGTGTAGTCATCATCATATTTGTGTGGTACGGCTAATTTGTATGTCATAATATAAAGGCCAAATTAAACTGACAACTTGTATTTACATGATTTGGTTTTTAGCAACTTTATGAGTTCGTTGCTATATCAAAACTGCGCGTTTTATCTTTTGGTTTCCGCAGTAAGCTTTCGAAAAGCGACTAAATAAGTTTACTTTCATTTTAATCCCCCCTCTCGGTTTTAAACATTGGTGTGCACTAATTAATGATAGATGAGAGTAGACGGCGCAACTTTCAATGTCCACCGCGAGCAGGAAGTGAGTTTTAATTAATTTCTATGTTCACACTTAGCCCGTTAAACTAGTGTCGTATGTGGGATATAGCGATGCTATGGGACATAGAACTATGCCGACAGTGTACTCCTAGCTGTAGTCTAGCCATATTTAAACCAAGAAGCAATTAATTTTTAACATATTTTCTATTTCCATATTAAATTTTATGTTTCAAGCGCCATATTTTTTATTTTACGATTAAAAAAGGCCCCGTGATAATTAATACCTCAATATTTTAACATAATTTCCTTTGAATCTGAAGGGCCTTACTGTCTCAGGAGGGCCTAATGGTGTCAATTTAAATAAATACGTAAGATAAAATTGAAAACAGAGAATCATTTAATAAGTTTAAATGTAAAACAAAAACAGCGAACACATTTAAATAGATTTAATGTAAAATAAGCAAAGAAACTTTTAATTGGTAAAAAAAAATACTTGTTATTTTAATTTGTAAAAAAAAAACAATGAGAATATTTAACTAACTAGTTTAAATGTAAAAAAAAATCAGTAAAATCATTTAATAAGGTTAAATGATTTCATTTATTTTTCGCACCGCATCGCGTTAGGTTGCACACGTAAGACGGTGGTTGACAGCCAACTCCAGCCATTCACACGATAACTGTTTGACGTGCACGATACTATGGTAGCTAGCGTTCGTTCTGACGTTAACGAAGCAACTTCAACCGTCACCTAATCACAAAATTTCACGAAAAAAATTGATACTTCCTCTGCACTTTTAGTTGGTTGATTTCAATTTATTACTATTATTAATATTTTTAATGCTCCGCTTCTCTCTGCGTTACTGAGTTAGGAATGAGGAGATTCGTAGAAGAACTAAGGTAATCGACATAGCTCTTAAAAATGGCGAAACTCAAGTAGCAATGAGCAGGGAACATAGCCCGTAGAGTAGACGGCCGTTGGGGTCGTAAGGCTCTCGAGTGGCGACCACGTACCTGACGACCTGGTAAAGGTCGCGGAAAACCATGACCGGTCATTGTGGTTATCTTTAGGGAAGGCCTATGTCCAGCAGAGGACGTAGTTCTGCTGATATGATGATGACGATTTAAATTTGAGTGACGTTTAAAGAATATTGTTACATTATGTTACGTATCTTGCTTATTATGTGTTACAAAGTTGGTATTTATGTTTGGATAAGTAGATACTTACTTTGCAGACTTCTAAGATACTTTCGAGCTAAAGTGAAATTTATCTTGTGTAAAAGTAAAGTTAAAGTTTACAACATAATACCGACAGAAAAAGGGTAAAATCCTTTTGCACGAAATGAAACTGATGCTAAATACGAGTTAGTGTTATTTCATACCGTTTAACATTATTTACATTATCTGCTCGAACCATTAATAGTTACAAATGGTTCGAATAAATCCGGGCTGCTAACATTGTTTGCATGCTGTGTTATATTGTCGCGCTTTGTTTTATTCGGGCTGTCCCGTTTTCGTGGGCGTTAGCGCCACTGCTGTGCTTGGGTTCTATTCTATGGGATCAGGATTCAGTAGTATCCCGGTGAAAACACGTGCCTCTCTGCGCCTATTCTCTTCCCGGTCGTCTTGGGTTTCTATCAAACTATGAGAGTGAGGGAGGAGGTAGTCCTCCTCTTATTACACACACACGTATATACTATAAAATCTCCTGCGTACTGGGCTAGGTCTCCTTTGAAATTGGCAACTGTAAACGATAATTATTCGGTCGACTCGATAACCAACACGGGATCATTATACATGGTAAACATAATTTTGACAATTGATATAATGGACTACAAATACAATAATATAAAATCTATACCTACTATAATAAGTATTATAAAGATTACTTCTTTTTAGTAGATATTTAAAGTTATACAATTTGTGAGATAGAAACCCCTACAAAGTCAAAGTCAAAACATTTATTTCAATTAGACCGTTTACAGGCACTTTTGAATTGTCAAGGATTCGGTCAGTTAGACCGAAAGTTGAAGCTAGTTGCTCGTTCCAAAACGGAGGTAGCCCTCTATGGAGAAGAACGAGCAAGAAACTCCACGGCACTCTTTTAAATTAGGTTTTTACAAAATCCTAGTTACAACCTCACACACTTTACCTCTGTGTCCACTAAACCGACTTAGACAATTCAATCACTCAAATCACTGAGAAGGCTATATTTTATTATCACAATATTAGGAATCCGAAAGAAAATCACGCGACCGAAGTCGCTAAAAAAGTGCATTCAATATTTTCATTGTATATAATATAGCCTATGCCACCATGGGATAGTGTAGCTTCTCAACAAAGAAGAATTATTCAAATCAGTTCAGTAGTTTCGAAACCTAATCAGTGCAAACAAACAAACAATCAAATCTTTCCTCTTTATAATATTAAGTATAGATTTGGTCAAGCAATAACTTTTTTTATGCAACTGAGGCGATTATAACAGTACGTTTTAAAGACCTATAAAGATCATTTCCTTCACCAGATCTGAGTAAAAGTACCTTGAATTAAGTACCTACATTATTTATGATTTTATACCAAAGCTTTCCTAATCATCATGAATAGTAAATCTGTTTTCTAAATGCTTGTTAATAAATATTTATAAGTAGGTATGAATATTTCAGTGTTTAGAATTAAACCGTGCCAAAATACGCCATGGTGGTAATTATCTTATACCTACTAGCGACCCGACCCGGCTTTGCACGGTTACAATCGTCGATGAAAACTGTGCCATTGACTTTTTCAGACACTTGCAACAATTATCGTTATATTTAACTAATTAACGTGGCAATGCGGCCAGTCTTTTGGGCACATTTCCAGTAGACAGCGATGCGGATGAATTTTTTGATGCCATTTAATTTTAGTTTCTCTTTTTTTATATTCTGGTTGTTTTTTATTTTATTTTTATTATTAAGCTTGTAAATATTGTATATATTAATTATGAAATAATTTTTTTTACTAATTTACACAAAACGTAGGGTTAGGCTGAGGTGTACTCATTAGTGCACCCACATTTCGCCAGTTATAATTAAGTCCCATGTAATAGGGGGCGAGCCTATTGCCATCAATCAAGCTCAATTTAACAGTAAACTTCGTCCTACTATACATGGTCATTGAAAATTTACCCGAAACCTAAAAAGGGGTCATTGTACTCATCATTATGAACAACTTTTACTATAGGACCAAGCTGGAAATCATGAAAAAAAAACGCAACACGGTAATGTACCTATGGAACAGCTGATTTTTTTTACATGTTTCCAGAGTTGGTTAAATAATAGTCAACATTAATTTGTACCTAGACAATACTGCAAACTAGCCAATTTACAGTAAGTCTAGTAGCAACATCTTGGCAAGATGGGAATTTGAGAAACTACATTTTTAATGCACTGAGTTCGTCGTCTTTTTGGCATTCAGCCACATAGAAGTTTATAGCTGCAACTGTGAACTACTAATACATAAATATTGACCAATCTTAAGTAACCTATTTATTCGTCTTAAGTTTAAATGCGAACCTTAAGTTGTTTCTTCCTTTTTTTTTTAAACTCCACACTAGGAATTTCTCCTGTATCGTTGTTTACGAACTATGTGTAGGTTTTATTTATTTATTTATTTATTTATACAAATATTTATTCCCAAATCTGCGAGACGCAACACAGCAGCCAAACGCTTAATCATTGCGTCAAGAGGCCTTCCATGAAGGTCTGACGACAATGTTCTTAACTTATAAATATACAACGTTAGCCTTTGTTTACCAAAAACCAGAAAAGGGGTCATTGCACTCATCATTATGAATAACTTAATTAATCCATACGTTGCATACGATATTATGGAGCACCAAACAAATCAGATTGTTATTCTCATTATTGCACAAACTCATCCAAGTTAATACCAAAGCAAAAGCGACATTAACATTAACTAGTTCAACAAAGTTTAATCACAAAATGTAGGAAAGACTAAACAATATTAAGTCGGTTCCTTCAGCGGGGCGCACATGTACCCCAATAGCGCACACTTGCACCCCACGATGCACACTTGTACCCCACGCTTAAACTATGACGCAGCTCAAAAGGCAAGCAACCCACATTAATTCGTATTTTATATTAGGAACATTGCGATTGCAGAACTTTTGCAAATTGGTTTTAAATGCAATTAAAATATGCACTGCTCTGCCAAGGGGTTTGTGTGGATGATATATGTTGCTGGATTTTGCAGTGTTTATGTTCGGAAAGTGAACCATAAATATATCTTCAACAATCTATGGATAGATTTAATTTATCTATGCAAGTTTAAACTTTCATATGTATATTTTTTATCTATATAAAAGAAACATGCGAGGCAATGTTTGTTAGGTTTAGGTTCACTCACTTTTGAACAAAGCAACATAATACTGAACTTATTAACAACACGATAAAGTATATTTTGCTTGATAGCAGTGCAGGATGGGACATTGGCTATCTTTAGCGGTGGCGTATGTCCAGCAATGAACGTGGTTCGGCTGAACTGATGAAAGTACTTAGGTATGCATGCTGAAGTTCCGCGTGTATATTAACCTTATCTGGTACAAAATAAGTTCCATATTAATTTACTGTTTTAAAAAGTAAGCGTCTCAATGAAAACTGACCCTTACTGGCAATACCATTGAGTCACAGATACCAACGACTTCGTTATTACTATTGAAATAACTTGGCAGCTCGGTCACAGTAGTCGCCAATAAGAATACATGACGGTACCTAACCGAGTTAGGTGCCCGGCGTAACGGGCAGGCGTTTAGCATTCCGCATAGATGCCAAACACAATATGGTTGCTTGGTTACACACTACACAGTATATTCTATGATTGTATAATTCGATCACTTCGACATATGGTCCGAAATTACAAAATCTATGTAATTTTAGCATAAATTATGTAATCGTTTCACCACAGTCGAAGTAGAGATGTCATGAGCTGAAAGTCAATGTCACTATGCCTTGTCCACTTAAAACGTTCAAGATAAACAAGCTTCTTCTACTAATTCTACAAATAAAAAAAGCAGAAAGAACGAGGCCATAATTTTGTGAGCTTCGAGAGGCGTAATTTACATTCAACTGAAACTGACAACTCATTTTGCGTCGCCGCGCGCGGTGTGACACAATATTTTTAAAATAATTTGCATTTTAATCTTACTCTCTGTCAAAAATACCTTTTATTTACCAACGTTTTTGATATCATTTTCACATTGGTTCTTGCTGATATGAGATAGTTTGATTTAGCACGTTTTTAATTACAGGAATGGACATAAAGGACTAAAAAAATAAGGCAGGGTAAATCAATTCTGTGACTTAAAAAATTACCTTCATTTGCCTTCACGCTAAACCTACATTCTCTCTTCCATGGCCCATATAACCCCTTACGTACTATTTTTACCCCCTCACGCATTGGCTTTGAAACAATTCATCACCCCTCACCCCTCAGTATTTAAATAGAGCCCTCAACACACTGGCTACATAAATATGTATGACGATAGCACAAACTCGCTATCAATTCCTACTTGACCGGGCCCCTAGTTTTTACTGCTGAGGAGTAGGATAGTCTGCCTGGAAACTGTAGGAGTAGGTTGATCTGTTAAGAAGTAGTTGCTTGAGTACCTACTAAACTTTGAGGGACTAAAATGGTTTTTTAAAGAAACATAAAGACCTATTCATATATGCAGATTTTTAATTCTTTGCTCATCTTTCAGGAAGTAGAAATACTTATAAAAATGAACAACTTAATCTACTTATAAAAATAGACTACAATATAAATGTATGGAACATTTAATTCTATTTTTCGTATTTCAGGGCTGGTTCCACAGCGAAAGTCGTTTGTATTGATGAGTACTTTCAGCCCCTTAAAGATCTGAAATGAATTAAAGTTAAGCCCGTATAAAAAATACTTAAATTAAATTAGCATTTTATGGAAAGGGATGGAATTATTACACCGGCTGGTGTGCATCGTTTCGGAATATTGACGACAATAATCAAACGATTTTCCTCCTCTTTTGTCTCCTAATGACTCCAATCAACCTTTACCCTCATCCCTACACGTCCTAAACGAAACTCGGATCTTCGAAAAAAAAAGAAAAAATATTTACCTCACGAACCACTCGCTCTTTGCGGTCCCGAAGGCGGCAAAACAAAGCGTGCCTATATTAAAGACCTCTTACGCCTACAGATGCAGCGGATCATGATTATAAAGCCGAGTACTCACACAGACTCGCAACGGCAACGATAACAATAAAAACAAAAACAAATGTAGCCTAGCTATCAATCCAACTTATGACGAGATACAATAATAAAAATTGTGATTAAAAATTTAATTAGAAGAAGAAAAGTTAATGTACTGTACCAAATTATGCGTCCAAATTTTTCTTGTAGGATAATTAGGTATTTAAAAGTGTGTGCCAGCTGAGCTGAGTCGACTGTGTGATGACACTTTGACGTTTCAAGATGAGTTTGACTTCCTTGTGTTGGTTGAGTATGTGAGTGTGGCGGGACTAGCGTTCGAGCAGCATGGCGGCCGTCGCCGGCCTTTACGGGCTAGGGGATGAGCAGCGCGCGAGGCATCGCCGCGGCCAGGCGGCCAATGCGGAGCGCTCCGAGTCCAGGGATGACAACACTGAGGCGTAAGTACTTACGATCTAAGCATTGCCGTGATCCTGGTCATCAACAAGGACAGTGCGCAGTTGTTCCAGAAGCGTCGTTTCAAAACTGCCGGTGTTGTTGCTTTTATACTATTTCAGTTTAGGCTGCGTCACATCTAATTGAATCTATCAGCAAAGCAAATAGATTTTTTTATGTAAGTACTTATATTTATAGGTACTTATATTTTAGATATTAAACCCGGAATGGGTATGAGAACATAGAATAAACTATACAACTCGAATTGCAGATGTGTAGCCACAGTAGAAAAATTCACGGAACGGAAACGCTTAGGAGAAACTTTCTTGTTAATACGGACAATTTTCTTCCACATCAGACAATAAATGTCCGTTTTTTGTCCGAGAAAATGGAAAATATGAATTTCAATATACCAACGCAGATATTCCACAAAAAGTCAAACCTACAAATCGGTATAAGTCCAATCAGTCTTGAAACGATCCGACAATCTGTTCTACAAAAAGTCGGTTGTGGGAACATCCTAACTAATATTATAAATGCGAAAGTAAGTTTGTTCGTTTGTTTGTTACCATTTTACGCCTAAGCCACTGAACCGATCATCCTGAAATTTTGCATATACATTGCCAGGTGTACAGGAACGAACATAGGGTACCTTTCATACCGAAAAAAAAGTACTGTCTCCGAGAGAAATCACAATAACGTTCTTATGATGATAGGTGGCGCCAATTTGCGAGCTAATCCGCGGGAGTAAGCTAGTCGTACAATAAATTAACAATATTAAAAAACTGAAGCGCTATAAATCAAAGGTAAATCATTTCCAAACAGAACCTAATAATGTTAGAGTGGTCACTGATGAGCTGGCTACATTCATTTCAGATTGAACATGACGGTATAATTCCGACAGCGAAATTTCAGTGCAATTGTATTCAGCTGTGATTTTATTAGATTACCGTGGTTGATTTGTGGTAGGTACCTATTTACATTGAAACATTTGTGATAGTGTAAAACGATTTTGTAGGACAATAAACTTTAGCTCCTAATCTAAATTAATTATAAAAATTTCTTTAGGATAAAAATAAATACTGAATGAACTGATATTTGAAATATATATAAAACTAGCATTTGCCCGCGACTTCGTCCGCGCAAAAATAAAATAAAATATAGCTTATGTTACTCGCAGATAATGTAGCTTTCTAATGGTGAAAGAATTTTTAAAATCGGTCAAGTAGTTTTTGTGTTTATCCATTACAAACAAACAAACAAAAATACAATTTTTCCTCTTTATTATATTAGTGTAGATACCTGCCAGTGACATTGTCCGATTGGTTATTTTCACCAGCATTAACGTCAAGCAAGTAACGTCTTTAATTACTGCTCTACTGCCGTGGGTCGAAGCATGACGTTAAAGCCTGTACTATTGCTCATGAATCTGACCATCACGATCAAAAAGAATTGTTGCAATCCAACTGGTACTTTCAAAGAAAAAAATAAACAAACAAAAACTGTTTAGCTTTATTATATATCAGTAAGATAATGGAGCCGATTCCCTTGTTCACAAACTAGACTAAATATAGAGAATTGACATCTCTTACTAACATACAGCGAACTAAACTAAATTAGCGATGTCAAATTAGTTTTGCCTTGAACTTTTCCGTATTTTTTATCCACACGTTTTAAGATGTCAACTATAATTGTATGGATGTGTCAGATTGACTAAATTTGTCTTATTTACATTAGTCTCTTTCTTGTTTTATTGGACAGAAAAAGATGGAAATAGTCTAATTTTAGTTTAGTTTGTGACCAAGAGAATCGGCACCAATGTTTAGCGCTAAATCTAATTCGTATCTTAGCTTTAACTATATCAATAGAAGCGCTACTTCATTCAAAATTATGAGAGTCGAAAATTCATTGGCACGAAGTGTTTGGTAAGCGCTTGACACTTGTTAATCCGAGAGGTTTCCTAACATGACGACTCACTGGGCCCGACTTGTTTAGCCAAGTTGATACTTACGTTAACTCGACACTTGAGTACGACTAAGCCGTACTCGCTAAGGGTTTGTTTCACCAATTTTGTAAATGGTATTTACCAAATATATTCAAAACCATAAAATGAATGAGGTGCTCGTGGCTAAGTAGTTAATAGCAGTCGCACGGGTTGATCCATCAGGTTAAGCTACGCTTGCCGGGGTTGGTCCGTGGATGGGTGACCATAATTACACATCGAGACTCCTCCGTGCCTCGGAAAGCACGTTAAGCCGTTCGTTACGGATAGCCAGAAGCCCGAAAGTCTAACAACCAATTTTTTTTTTGTGGGAATCAATGTAAATCGAATCACAATTATTAATGAGTTAATAATTATTTATCAGTGCTCTTAGTTAAAAACCTTAGAGAGAAATTCAATTACAAATGCAATATTTTCTGCTGTAACCAAAAGACTGACTGAAATGTCAAAGATTTGACTATTTAATTTTTAGTCACATAGTTCGAAGATGAATCTACATAAATATTATAAAGCTAAATTTTGAGTGTGTTTTTTGTGTACGTGTGTGCTAAATTTTGTGTGTGTGATGTATGAACGTAGATGAGGCGAAAGGAGTATGTAAGGATCGTAGCAGGTGGCGTTCTGTAGTTTCTGCCTCCCTCATGGGAAAAAGGCGCGAGGATATGTATGTATGTAGCTATGTAAATATTTTGTGCGTTAGTACGACAGCGCTAATGACGGGTGGTCCGATTCTGAATGACATTCGCTAATCTGAGTTACGTAAGAGCTACAAGCTATATTAAAAAAAAAGGGATCCGCAAGAAAATTCACGCGTTAGAAATCGCGAACAAAAGCTAGTAATTGAATAAATTCCATCTATGACCTGACTACGTGTTCTCGAAACTTGCGTTGTATGTGCTGTAACTAGCCACAGATGTTTGCAATTTCTAGGTTTAACTTCCAGACGAAAGAATAAAAGAGGACAGTACTTACTTGATAGTTTCAGAATAAAGGGAATTGAGGTTAAAAAACACTCGGCAACTATCAGCTTTGCGAGTTTTAAACGGCTGTTTTCAACAAAACTCGTCCGCAGGCTTTTTGCTTGTTGTCTTTGAATAAGCGTTTATACCTATGTTCTTTTATCATTCCAGTAAACATTGTTCGAACATTCTTCAATTGTTTTTTCTGGATCAGAAAACTAGGTATATAATTTTTTTACGTGAGTTAAAATAATATTTAAATAACATTATTAGTTAAAAAAAAAATATTCTGTACAAACCGTAGCGTAAGTCAAAGTCAAAGTCAAATCATTTATTTCAATTAGGCCAATTTTGAACGTAAAATAGAATTGAATCTAGTTGCCCCTTCCAAAAGGTAGTTTTGTATGGAGAAGAATGGGCAAGAAACTTCATACGTAGTAAGATTGATTAATTTTTACTTTGTCAGCTCCAAATTCATTTCTCCATTCAAACTTTGGACGCCTGTTTCATACCCTTAGGGGATGAATTTTGAAAAATCCTTCCTTAATGGACGCCTACTACCTTTAAACTACCTCCCTGCCAAATTTCGTCTTTATAAGACAATCGGTTTTCGATATTAAGAGATGAGTAAGTGAGTGACCTTTCTCTTTTATATGCTTAGAAGAAGAAAATACATATATTTATTTATTCATTTATTTTTAATTATAAACACACTATCTTTATAGGCAAGCCCAATACAATAGTGGTTTGCAAAAACAAGATAATTTGAAATATAACTTACATATTAAAAACACTTACAAAAAACAACGGAACAAAATACATTTATATAACCCTTTATTTCTATTGACATTGTAAATACTTATAGAGCTATTATTATAACACACATTTTTTTTTATTGCCGTTTAAAATCACTCCAATGCAATGTAGAATACATTTTCAATGAATAGGTATTCAAGGTAAATTTTGAGGCGTAATTTTTTTCTCTCTCAGCTTACTTATATACGCTAACGTGTTGGCAAAATATAGCTTCACGACTTGAATTCCTAATAGAAATAAAAGAGAATCGACTGTTTCATTTTACGAGTAAAATTAAGTTTCAAGACATTTGTATTTCAAGTAGTTATCAAAGTCGCTTATTGTTTTGAAAGTCATTCTCTTGTGCGGTATTTATTATTTATAAACAACAATTGTAGCATATTTTTAGGGTTCCGCATTCAAATGATTTGTCCCTAGTCTGTTTGTCTGCCTGAACAACAGGGCTGTAACTTCTGAATCGTAATAGTTAAACTTTTAAAATAAAAAAATAACTAGCCCGTACTGTTCCACTGCTGGGTAAAGGCTTCCCTACATTACACAAACACATTATAAAAATAAAAAAATGTTAAAAAATAAAGCGGTTTGCTGGTCTTTTACATTCAAAATTCACAGAGTATTAGTATTATGCCTATAGCAAATGTATAGGACAAAAACTTCTTAAAATAAGATCTGTAATAACAATACACAACGACTATTCGCAAGAAAACTTTTAATTAAGTTAGACTATATTGTAGAATTAAAGCAAGTTAGTTCTAAGACGCAGTGTTAGACTTCTTGACTCCAAAACTATTTCTACATAATAAAACTTGTAACTTCTCGCCCACACTAGGTGGAACAATACTTTTACCTTCCAAGCTTTGGCGTTTACGACTATTTTCTTTCTAGTTTTTTTAGAAAATTCAATGAACAGCGAATTTATTAATAAATCATTTATCTTCAAGTACGAAGACTCATAAGTGTTAGTAATAATTTAACAAACTAGCTTATATTCTTGACTTAGCGCGGATGTTACTCCGTATGGTACTACATAACATAACATCACTCCTGTTTTCCCCGAAGGGTTAGGCAGAGGAGTACCCATTAGTACACCCACATTTCGCCAGTTATGTTTAAGTCCCATGTAATAGGGGGCGAGCCTATTGCCATCAACCAGGCACAAATCCAGACTCCGAGGCTGCTACTGAGAAATTCCTGATGGAAAAACCCAATAACAATTTGCCCGACCTGGGAATCGAAGCCAAGACCTCGTGCTCAGCAGTCGCGCTTTGCGACCACTAGACCAACGAGGCAGCCGTATGGTACTAGTTATAAAATACATATATATATATATATATAGTTACTCCTTATAACATCTGCTATCTGCCAGTGAAAGTCCCGTCAAAATCGGAGCCACCATTTTTAAGATAAGCCGGAACAAACACACAGACATACAGGCAGACAGACAAAGGTGCCGTTTAATCATTCATATTTATTTGTAAAGACTGTGATAAGACACAAAACTAAATTCAGTTCATGACATCACTACAATACTGCTTGGCGTAGGTGCAGCCGAAATCTTGCTGCTGTGCTTCTCAAACGGGAAATTTTATTAATGTATCATAATGTTCAAGTACTTACATATTATTTTTGAGTAATAAAACAGTCAGTGAATCTGATAGCTATAATTTTAAAGCTAGTCTCAACAATAATGCCTGCATTGCGGTGGACACCGGGCAATGCGCTACTAGTATCCGTTAAATAAATTAAAAGTTGTAGTATAGTGTGGAACAAGACATCACACCTGTAATCCCCGAAGGGTTAGGCAAAGGTGTACTCATTAGTACACCCACATTTCGCCAGCTATGTTTAAGTCCCATGTAATAGGGGGCGAGCCTATTGCCATCAACCGGGCACAAATCCACACTCTTAGGCTGCTACTGAGAAATTCCTGGTGGGAAAACCTCATAACACTTTGCCCGACCCAAAACCTCATGCTCAGCAGTCGCGGTTTGCGACCAATAAGGCAGTTCGATATTATAATAATAATAATTTATTTATTTCTTACCACAAATTACAGAGAAAGTGATTAAATAGTCTACAGACAGAATTGTTAAATTAATTTGTGGAAGACTGGTGCCTAAACTAAGTTTTTTTACAAAAACCTGTATGTCAGGTCACCAGGCCCCCTGAGCAAAAGTTTTAACAGTATTATGTTGTACTGGAGACGAATCTGATTCACATAAAATTTTCAAATAAAAAATCTCATACATTATAATTATGCAAAATCCTTATAAAACTAGGTTTACAAAAGAAAAGAAAAATAATAATAATTAAAATAGCGAAAAAAAAAAAGAGAGTATTTTTAACGTGAGTAATCATTGTTTTATTAGGCGCATAATGTAAACCACACAAAACATTGTGGTACCGTGGAAGGTATTTAAAGTATAATACGTAAAAAAATGTTGTAACTTTGACTTTCAATATCCAGTAACGTCCCGTTTCCAGGTATGACACAGCAAATAAAAAAATATAGTAATGCTGGAAAAAGTATGCAACTTTCAACTCTGTTTACGTGTCTTTTTACACCCATTCCTTATATAGATAAAACATGGCTTACTACGGTGTTAGAATATAATAAGAGAATATACAAATAAATTATACAAAGTACCTAACATTATCTTGTAAACATAAAGCACAATTTATGTTAAATAATAAATACCAAAGATACTGAGAACATTCACAGTTACATTCTTATCACTTACTTATTATTTTATGATCTCATAACATGTAAGTTGTCAGGGTTTACAATGAAATTACTGTCATTTTAGCAACTTAAAAACTATAAAATTGTACATTTAGTTTCACGATGAACTCTGACGATGAGACACTGCTTTTAGTGTTACTATTAGGACGAAAAAAGATTTTGGAAGAACCAAAAAACGAAACCTATGAAAACGTTGCCGTTATTTTGTATAAGTCAACGAACTGAATTCCATAAAGTAAAAGGCTACAGTGACCAAAACAATTTGAAGGCGCTCTAAGTCCACCTTTGTACTTTTGTTGTATAAAGTTTAAATAAATAGCTAAATATCTTTTTGGGTCTTTTTAAGTTTTTCCATCAGGAATTTCCCAGTAGGAGCCTCGGAGTCTGGATTTGTGCCCGGTTAATGGCAATAGGCTCGCCCTAATATAACATGGGACTATAAACATAACTGGCGAAATGTGGGTGTACTAATGGGTACACCTCTGCCTAACCCTTCGGGGATAACAGGCGTGATGTGATGTTATGAAAAACTTTTGGCGGCTAATTTGAAGGCGCCCAAAAACAAATTATCGTTTAAATAATCTTTTGATACACCATACACATCCATACACTCCTATTTCACCAATTATGTTTAAATCCTATGCAATAGGGGGCGAGCCTATTGTCATCAACCGGGCACAAATCCAAACTCCGATTCTGCTACGAGAAAGTCTTGATGAAAAAACCTAATAACACTTTGCTTGACCTGCGAATCGAACACAATACCTCATGCTTAGCAGTCGCGCCTTGCTACCAGACCAACGAGACAGTGCAAAGAAAATCATGTGTAATTAATCCATCTTCATTTAGTTAAATGAACACAGTATAATATCTGTCAAAATGGCGAAGTAAGGAGATTAAAGAAAGAAGGTAGCAACGTAAATTCAAAGTAACAGCTCATCTCGCCTCTTCATACCAAACTCAAACTAAAACTTCCTAACAAGATCAAGTGTATAATACTCCGGGTGACCTCGAAATCTTTACTTTGTTTCACTTGCTCACATCTTTACCTAACGCGACAGAAAGAGACGCATGATTTTATTGAGAATCAATTTGAAAGAAGAGGTTACCTCTGTGCCCTTCGCAATTAACATTTCGATTTCCCCAAAGAGACTTTAGCTGAAGAATCTTTTTTTAGATATGTACCTATTTATTTTATGTGGATGTAATATTGTTATTTATATATAATATAGGGCTGTAATTCTATACTAAACGGTATTATGAAGCTTAGTAGTTTCTTAGTTTAGTAGGAATTAAAAAAAAACCTTTTGCTTTATATAGGTAGCCCGTTTAGAAACGAAAGTTATAGGCTCATTGGTGTAGTGGTCACAAAGCGCGACTGCTGAGCATGATGTCTTGGGCTCAATTCCCAGGTTGGGTATAGTGTTATTGGGTTGACGGGCCTGTTGGTCTAGTGGTTAGTGGCCCTGACTGCTAAGCCGGAGGTCGTGGGTTCGATTCCCACCCAGGACAAACTTTGTGTGATGAGCATGATTGTTAGTTCTGTGTCTGGGTGTGATTTATCTATAATATGTATGTATTTATAAATTATATAAGTATGTATATCAGTTGTCTGGTGACCATAACACAAGCTCTGCTTAGCTTGGGATCAGATAGCCGTGTGTGAGTAGTCCCAAGATATTTATTTATTTATTTATTCATCAGGAATTTCTCAGTAGTAGCCTCGGAGTCTGGATTTGTACCCGGTTGATGGCAGGCTCGCTTTAACATGGAACTTAAACATAACTGGCGAAATATGGGTGTACTAATGGGTACACCTCTACCTGACCCTTCGGGGATTATAAGCGAGTTATTATACTATGTTATAGGCTATATAACATCACGCTACAAAACACGGGAGTGGAGCTGAAATCAAAGACGTGACTTAATGCAAGTGGAATCGCGGGTTAGGCATTTATAAAAAGTACGTTTTTTTTATGTTTTGGTTCATATTTACCTTGTTGCAAGCTTTTTAACATTTTTGAAACGACTGTTGGGTAAAAGTTAATCTTATTTTCAAATAGGAAGGGTCAAGCTCGTTTTTTAAATAAATTATTCTTGAATCAAATTTCATAAAAATATATGTTTTGGCCTTGTTTCTGGGCAAAAGAGGACATGATGGTCAGTTAAGTCAGTCAAGTTAATCTCCCTATATAAACTTTTGACCACAATTTCATCCCCTTAGGGGATAAATTCATTAATTTACCCCCTAAGGGGTATATAGTTAATAGTTGGGGTTAATAGTTTATAGTTTGTTAATCATTATTAACTAACTATAAACTACTTATCTGTAATTTTTTTTCTTTATTCGTCAAGCGATTTTCGATAATTCATGATGAGTGACTGACCTTTCATATATTAAGATTTGTTACCGTAGCAAAATGCATGGTGTATTAACAGACTGTGTAATCACAATCTGTTAATTTTAAGCGCCTACCTGTTATAATAGTTCAGTAGATACAGTCCTGTGACAAACATGTGACAGACATCAGAATCTTCAAAATAGGATCTCGTTTGACAGCTTTGGCGTACGAAACCCTAAAAATCTACCGCTCAAATCTCAACATTGAATATCCGTCTATATCTAAGAGTTTCAGAAGGGCTAACCCTAACAGACAAGCGAGGGCAGTGGGCCGTAATTGTCGGGCGCCACATTCATTACCGCGTCACCTTGACCTTGAGGTCACCTTACGTAACCATGCTGCATGTAAGCCCGGCCGAGGGTTGAGTCGAGTTTGTGTGGCTGCAGGCGGAGGGTTAGGTCGACCTTATGTCGGCAGATGATAATATAATTATACACTTAGAGATTTATTCAATAGAAAAGGATTTTATTTTTGGTAGATGTTTTTTTATTTTTGTAATATTCGTTGACGATAATTATTTTGTTTAAATATGTTTTCTTTTTGTTTTCCTGTTCTACTTGTTTTTATAGCACGACCAGCTTGAAGCCAAATAGCAAACTAGTTGTGACGATTTTAGTTATATTGATTTTTTTTATAAACGTCTTAATTTCTCAAAATTTACTCTAATGTAATCTTTTTGACATATTATATTATCTCTAAGATGTTATAATTGCGATTAGATTTAGAATATTTTTAAATTACGAATGCCGTTAACAATTGGAACAAAACAATACAACATCATTTTTAACTTTATGAAAGAACTTAATTTAAATTAATTATGTTAATTTAATGCGATTAAATTAATTTTGTGGAGGCTTCAGGTATACGTATCTGACATACGTCTGGAAATTTAAACTTTGCACATTTTGTTTTAGTAGCGCTAGTAATTAAAAGTGTATCAATAACCATATACCTGTGAAAGTTTTGCCTACCGCAATGATATGACCTTATTTCCATGTTTTATTCATTATCAGACACAAAATTTGCATTTTAAATGATAAGATGTAAAACAATATAAAGCAAAATGTTTACCAAAATATAAGTACAGTCACGAGCAAAAACAAGTATACACTAAATTCTAACGATTTTCTTGTGAAATAATAGTTGTAACTTTGATCTAAGACCTATTTCATAGTAGTATTGAATTCATAATACTATAGGTATACCTAAAAACAAGATATTTCAATCAATATAATTATTCGAAGAAAACAGCTTTGTAATGTCGCTAAGTGTATTACTTGCTTTTGCTCATGACTGTACCTATTTTACTATTAATAATAATGAATGTTTTAAAAAAATACTTTTTATTTCATAAGATTTTTTAAAGTAAATTATATACATTTCTGGTAGCAGATTAAATTATAACCATACTAAAGTTCAAATGCCAAAACCTTTGTTCAACCACAAAAAAACAACCCTAGTGACCCCGGGGGTCATGAGCACCAATAAACCGTTTGACACAATAAAAGTGACTTTAAACCTATTCGTAGCCGCTACGTCGCGTAGGTGGTGCTACGAGCGGCCTACGCGCGTAGCGTAGACAGCGCGGCGTCGTCAATCAGGGGTCTGTGTTGTTTTTATTTCAAAGGAAACCAATAAATAAAAAGAAATAGGTTTATATATTGTATTAATTAGTGAACGTGCTTGATTCTGTTCAATAAAGTGTCGTAACCTTCGTAGCACCGTAGGCACAATTGCTACGAGACGCCTACGCGTAACTGTGCGTAGACAGTGTGGCGCCTATTTGCGAATGGTAATGGGTTTTGTGCGACTGCTAATCTATGTATGTCTTTGTGAACATGTAGGCGTGGAATATTATTGCAAAAACAAAGAGGCATTTAATCTATGCTAATATAATAAAGCTGAAAAGATTTTTTGTTTGTTTAAACGCGCTAATCTCTGGAACAGTCGGTTTGGAAAAAATCTTTTTTGTGTATGATAACCCAAAATTATGAGGAATAGTAAAGGGCTTATAACGTCAAGCTATGCAAATGAAATAGAATTGTTTATTTTACAGCAATTATTAAAATCAGACAATTACACATGACCCACGAGTACCACCAGTAAACATTGAATTAAGAGTTCAATTCCCAAAAAACGTTATCAATGATTTAACCAAAACGTATTAAGAAAAAAAAATATCTTTGTATTTTTTGTTCAAAATTATTTATCCGAGGAAGCACTAACTCGCACTAAGTACATACTAAGAAACGCCTTACTTTTTTCTTTACTTTAGATTAACAGCAAAATTTCGTAACTAAACTCGTACTTGTTCAGAATAAGGCTTCTTTTTGTAGCCAATAAAATGTGAGTGGCTTCTTAACTCAAGGCCTCACTAAATTGGCAGATGATAGTAATATAACAGCTGCCTGATGGTTAGATAGAAACACTGAACCCTTGATCAGAATTAGAGAAAGAAAAAAACAACAGTTATCAGATATAAAAGTGCACAAGCGTATGCTCAAACGCAGGTGCACTCCCTCTTTCTTAACACTCCTAATCCGATGGGACAGTAGTCTGTAGAACCGGAGAGAGATCAGGCGCAGGACCAACGGCTTTATGTGGTTTCCGAGGCACAGGAATATCACACCACCAACTCCCAAACTACCCGAATTGCTACTAAGATCTTGTTAGTGTTTACCCAATAACACTTTTTGCCAGACCTGGGAATCGAACTCAGGACCACACACTCAACAGTCATGTTTGTGACCACAAGACCAATGGAGCAATCAAATAGTTATTGTAACTACGAATTCCCTATTACATGGGACTAAAATAGATCTGGCGAAATGTGGGTGTACTAATGGATACCTCTGCCTAACCCTTCAGGGATAAAAGGCGTGATGTTATGCATGAATGTAAAAACGTTAAAAATCTAGACCTAATTTTTTTGATTGACATTAATTGTCGCTGAGCTCGTCTCATCAACAATCAATGTCAAAAAATGAATGTAAAATAAAGGCATTGATAAGATTGCGATCGTTACTAAAAGTTGGTGGCAGTCGTGATGGCCCAGTGGTTAAGGCGCCCGCCTCTCATGCATGGCGTTGTGAGTTCAAATCCGGACAGGTAACAAGGTGACTCTTTCAATTCATATGTAATTTCTAAAGTTTATCTTGGACATCACTGGCATCGCTGAAGATAAACATCGTGAGGAAACCTGAGACTTATACCAGACTATTACTTGTTCACTGAAACCATGTCAGAGGCCCTTGAGGCGGTTTAGAAACTCTGACACTAGGGTGTGTGGGGTCGTAAGACCTTTTTTTTTTTTTTTTTACTGCCTACACGATAAAGATAGAAATACTAAAAGTTGGTATAATCCGCTCCTCACATGCATGTGTATGATGTTGTCCCATTATTATTATTAACATTTATATAGAGATCAGCTATCTCACTTGGGAGTGAGTAAGGTAGCTTTTGTACCTGACATTTTGAAAGGCTCAGCATTTGAAGTAAGCAAGTACTCATACCTTCGCAACGTCAAAATTTCAGCCAAAATATCTCTGTAATGATGTAAGAATATTTATAATAACAGCTTATTATTGTCTCTCCTCAGGGAAAAGGCCTCTTCTCATACAGAGAAGGCACGAGCATTGGTGATTGCAGATTTATATTAGTAAGTTTCCTCACGAAGTTTTCCTTCACTGATGCCGGTGATGTCCAAGATAAATTTAAAAATTTCTTATGAATTGGAAAAGTCACATTGTTACTTATCGGGTATGGAACTCGTCCCTCTATACATGACAGGCGAGCAAGATTATTACAAACATATCTATGTACTCGCTATATACTGTGGTTTCACCCAAATTCAATTACGTTTTTAGTTACTACTACGCTTCCGTGGATAGTAGCGTAATAATATAGCCTGTAGCTATACTATTCCTCATGAATATATTTTTTTAATAGCCTTGCCCCACACTACTTATTTCTCCTATATTGTGGAAGCGTTTAGAAACATATAAAACTTACACACACAAAAAGCAAGACCCGGAACAACCATATGTAGATTATAGAAATATTTGTCGCGTGCGAGAATCGAACACTTGACACAGCGCAGCCACCGCGCCAACCGTGCGTATAAATCTAGCTATCATATATAAAATCAATTTTTCCAACCGATTTTTCCAGTGATTATAGTGCGTTCAAACAAAAATACTCTTCAGATTTATAATATTAGTATAGCTTATAAGTACTACTATGTTCGTAATTTCCCAATCCGATTACCTAAAACTAACACGCTCAACGTGATATGATCCATTTGATTTTCGATTCAGTTAAGTATCAATTTCCGAATTGAATCGGTGCCGTTGATAGTATGGGAGGCCTTGACCTTGCAATCAAGCAGTACCTACGCTGAGTTAAACGGTACGTTCCGCCTCTAGAGTGTGGATGTGACACGCTAACATTGCTGCTATCTAATTGCATCTGCATAATCAATTACACTGGTTAAGTTTATCTATCCATACTAATATTATAAATGCAAAAGTAACTATCTGTTTGTCTATAAAAACCGATTTTGATGAAAGGTAGAGATAAACTACGATAACATTACGCGCCCCTCCACAATTCAAAACGTTTGAAAGTATTTGTGAAAGTATTTACAAGTCTCACAACGCATGTGTGCGTACTGAGACGGCTCTCGAAACAAAAACAAATCAGCGTGTCATTGTTGCTCGACTAGCAGCGTGTTTAACATTAAGACTGGACTAACATTTATATCAAATGATGATACAAAATGGTGCTTTCATAGAAAACAGTAAACGAAATTGCTTGCAATGGCGCGCGTCGTATATTTTTAGTACCTTGCTTACGATGAATTCATTGATGGGTATTATACCGTAAAATGAAGTATTTATAGGTACTTACAAGTTAATTTAAACGCGCTTTATTTTCGTCGACAGGTCCCATCTTTAAACCGTTTTTGGAAATAGGAAAAATAAAATTAATGTCCATTCAAAATTACCGATATAGGCTTGCCCAGTTTGTATTATTACCAACAATAACCCCACACTTTTGTAGTACCTAGTAAGTAAGTGCAAGAATCAAAATTAAAATAAAAAGTCCATGGTGCCGATTCCCTTGGTCACAAACTAAACTAAAATTAGACTATTTCTATCTTTTTCTTTGCATTATAATAAGAAAGAGACTAATGTAAATAAGAGCTGTCAAATTTAGACCATCTGACACATCCATACAGTTATAGTTGACATCTTAAAACGTGTGGATTAAAAATACGGAGAAGTTCAAGGCAAAACTAATTTGACATCGCTAACTTAGACTAAATTTAGAGAATTGACATCTCTTACTAACATACAGCGAAAGGTAAGGACGGTGACATTCCGTGGCATTAAAGAACTAAGTTAGCGATGTCAAATTAGTTTTGCCTTGAACTTCTCCGTATTTTTAATCCACACGTTTTAAGATGTCAACTATAACTGTATGGATGTGTCAGATGGACTAAATTTGACAGCTCTTATTTATATTAGTCTCTTTCTTATTTTATTGGACAGAAAAAGATGGAAATAGTCTAATTTTAGTTTAGTTTGTACCAAGGGAATCGGCCCCAATGTCAAAGTAATTTATTTGTTGAACATAGGTAAAATGGTACATGGTATAAAAATTGTATTGTGTCACTATGTTTTGCCTTGCAAGGCGTACAAATTCATTAAAGAGTAAGCTAAATAAAAAGCTAAAAAAATATAGTTTCCTAAAGAGTATCGAGTAATAAATAGATCGTACATTTCTTGTTTTATGTTTTTGACATTTAAGAACTCATTGATAGAGTAGTAAGCCTTTTCAATTAAAAATTTCTTAAGTTGCCATTTAAAATGGTTTATGTTACTAAGTTTTTGGTAATTTATTGAAAATGGTTGGGCCCATGACGAGACAACTCTTCGTAAAAGGAAAAAGTAAATGTTTTTCAAACTTTCGGACGTCAATTTAATACCATAGGTAAAAAAAAATACAAAAGTGAAATTCGCCTTTGCAATGGTTATCACCAAAGAGCGACCATTATTACCAAAGAGTATTTACCCATATTAGCCAGTATTCACAAATACGGAAAAACTGCAAACAGTAAACGAATTTCGAATTTTGACTGCCTCGTTGTTCGACTAGTGGTCGCAAGCGCGACTGCTGTGCATGAGGTCTTGGGTTCCATTCCCAGGTCGGGCAACGTGTTATTGGGTTTTTCCATCAGGAATTTCTCAGTAGCAGCCTCGGAGGCTGGATTTGTGCCCGGTTGATGGCAATAGGCTCACAACTGGCGAAATGTGGGTGTACTAATGGGTACACCTCTGCCTAACCCTTCGGGGATTACTGGCGTGATGTTATGTTATGTAAACGAATTTCGCATACAGTACAGTTTCTGTGTACAGAAATTAAAATGCCTGTGTCTCAAAAAAGTTGATGCACCCGAACCACAGCCGCTGTTAAATATGCACCTGTAAAGGTTTGGTTCAACGCAATCCATACTAATATTATAAATGCGAATGGGTCTGTGTCTGTCTGTTACGCTCTCCAGCTAAACTACTGAATCGATTTTGATGAAATTTGGTACGGGATGAGTTTGAATCCTAAGACAAGACATAGGCTTTTTTCGCGACTTCGTCTGTGTCCGCGGTAACCGACATTTGAAAAGGTAGTGCTATATACATATTTAATGTAGCTTCACACTACTATATGGGATAGTGTTATAAATAGCATAGTGGTTTTAGAAAGCCGTTGTAAACAATACCAAGCTAAATTTCGTAAACTTTATTGTAGAACTAGCTATAACCCCGCGGTTTCACCTGCATTATTTTCACCTCCTGTGGGTCGTAGCGTGATGTTATATTGCCTATAACCTTCCTCGATAAACGAGCTCTTATAACGCAAGAGGATTTTTTCAATTCGGTTAGTACTTCCTGAGATTAGTACGTTAAAAGGAACAGACAATATCTTTAGCTTTATAATATTAGTATAGATTTTATGCTTGAACATGTAAAGTAACATGTAAGAATGTAAAAATCTACTTTACACAGAAAATCTTGTTTTTTTTTAATAATCATTATCAGAACCTTTTATTTATTAATTATTTAAATAATGTACATATTCCTGTAATTATATTAGCCAAATAATTAACTGTAAATTAATATAATAACCAAAGAAAGAATTAAAGAAAAAAAATGTTTATTGATGCAGATCATGTGCACACAAAAATAATAAAAAGGCTGTTCAAAATAAATATGCAAAAGAAATTGAAAAACTATCATTTTTTTGGTTGACCAAGGACATACGGTAAAACTACAAAAGTAAATTTTATGATTTAAAATCTTAATGTAACTCTTTATTTATTTCAACACCTTTTTTATTATTTTTTCTGACATCAGTTTTATACATTTTAGAAATGCTGTTCCGTTATTGTATTTCTTTATTGAGGACTTTAATAATCCGACTAACTTGAAGTAAACATTTTTTCAAAAGTTCAGTGCTAGACGCTGTACATTTATGCTTATTACTGTATCATTAATAATACCTCTAGGCTGGAGGTTGGCTAAGCGCTAAAAAAAAACTTTTGAATTAGTTATTCAACAATGACTTGAACTATATAACTTGAACGAACTCTAAGCGTAAATGAAAATTCGGAAGCGCGCCACCTAGCTTGCTATGCCGGAACTAACAACGTTGTGTAGTTTCTCGCTATGGCCGCCAGAGCGCTACCTCGAAGTGCACAAGAGCGGGAAACGGGAAAATCGGGTAACTTCAATGAGTTGCAGACTAACAGTCGGCCAGTTTCCCGCTACGGCCGCCAGAGTGCTCTGTACTATGAGTGCAGAATATGAAAACTTCGATGGGGCTACATTTTGTTTCACATTTCACGTAGCTATACAGCCTGCCGCTAGATGGCGCTGTAAAATGTCGTTCCATCCACGCAGTCTAGATGGCGGTAGAGTAGCTTGAGGAAAACATGTTCTGCCTGCATTATTATAAATTCATAAATCGAGATTTTCTCTTATATGCCACGACCTATACAAGAATAGCTCACGCTTATAAAAAATATAGGGCAAAACTGCCTAGGATGAGCTAAGTTTGCTTTGAAGCTTGTATAAATTTAAACCTTGTAGCTCGTTTTATGAGTAGGTCATTCTGCAACTGACCTAGGTACCGGATGGGCCAATCTACACGATTGAAAAGCTTTTAATAGTTTTAGTTTTAATATTATTATTTACAGTCGCTCCATGTAAAATACTGGTATTCAGCTGCATCCGGTTAGACTGGAAGCCGTTCCCAACGTAGTTGAGAAAAGGCTAGGCAGATGATGATTTACGAATATTCAAAAAACATCTTTAATTACATTTTAACCGGTCAAGAATTACTCTGACTCTGTACTGACTAACCGGTAAGTCAGAACATTAGAAAATCAATTGTGTCTCATTACGTGGGACCTGAGTAATTAATATTGCTAAATAAGGTCTTGTTAGTCCTCGTCGACTGTCTAGTCTTTTTTAGTTTTAGTTTATCTCTTATTAATGAAGTAGGTAATTAAATAATGTTCCATAGGATTAAACCAGCCCTCTACAGTACAGTGTACAAAATGGTACTCTAGTTTTTACATAGCGTTAAAATCATCATATCAGGCGTAGGGCGTGCACTGCTGAAGATAGGCCGAAACAAATGGCGTTGGTATAGTTTTAAGTTATATAACTAATATTATAACTAGCCCGTACTGCCCCACTGCTGGGCAAAGGCCTCCCTCCATTCCTTCCATCTACAGTTTTAAGTAATTAGTTTTTTTTTTTTGTATACATTTGTTAACTGGCGAAATGTGGGTGTACTAATGGGTACACCTCTGCCTAACCCTTCGGAGATTACAGGCGTGATGCTATGTATGTATATATTTGTACTACAAGATCCAAGATTCCAACTACAAGATTCTTTTTTGTAAAGTTTGAGTAGCACTTTTACGGGGACTTTGCATTATAGATGAGCATTTGTTTATTTTTATTTAATTTAGGACTAATTTTTCAACAGTAAGATCATTTTTATCCACGGAATTACCATGACAGTTTCACAACATATTTTCTATACAAAAGCTGTCAAACTGCCTTATTTATTTAAGTTGTTTAACTAAATATATACACAAATCATGACATAATATTATTCAACAAAAGATATTATTTGCCTACTCCTTCACTTACAGGAGATCACAGTAAGCACAATAAAATTAACATCTACGTAACTCTCAAAGTTATCATAGTATAATTTAATAAAATATAGAAATAATAAGAATACATAGTACTCAACTAACACCTTAGGAGGCTCTCGTTGGGCGGTTGGATCAAGGGCTTAATTCAGAAAGCGGTACTACTGGACACGGCGCGTATTGTTAGGAGATTCCTTTCTCAGGAGCCCTGACCACCGGTAGCTTGGACCCTGTTCACGATGCCGGTGGGATACTATTTTGTTTTTTTTTATTATTTGGTGTTATAAATAATGTAAAATATAAAATAAATAAATGGAAAGAATAGACAATGAAAAAGAAAATGACACGTTTACTCCATTTATAACTCAAGAACGGCTGGACCGATTTTAATGATCTATGATTTGTTAGATTCGATCCGAGAATAGCAGAGTAACTATTAAAACAAAAAAATAATTGATTCTGACGAAGTACAAAGTTCGCGAGGCAGCTAGTACATACATAAACTTTTTCCCATGAGGATGGGCAGAAACCACAGAAGGCTACCTACTACGATCCTTACATACTACTTTTGCCTCCTCTAGTTATAATATTACATAACATAACATCACGCCTATAATCCCCGAAGGGTTAGGCAGAGGTGTACCCATTAGTACACCCACATTTCGCCAGTTATGTTTTAAGTCCCATGTAATAGGGGACGAGCCTATTGCCATCAACCGGGTACAAATCCAGACTCCGAGGCTGCTACTGAGAAATTCCTGATGGGAGAACCCAATAAGACTTTGCCCGACCTGGGAATCGAACCCAAGACCTCATGCTCAGCAGTCGCGCTTGCGACCACTAGACTAACGAAGCAGTTATAATATTAGCACCCCAATATTGGCGCATTGCAGAGCGAAGATCACTACTCATCAATAAACGCACAAGCATTGATCATCACACTTGCTCAAGGCGGACTGACGATTTCAGACTCAGGAAGGTTTTAGAGTCACGCTGACCGTCGGCGCTGACGGCTCAATTTGTATGACGACGGGCACGCCGCTCACGGCTAAGCGCCGACCACCGCTTCGCCGTCAGCCCTGACACCTACGCGTCAGCGTGACTGTAAATCCCCTCTTACCAGGCTTTTCTCACGATATTTTTCTTCATCAATATCGGTGATGTCCAAAATAAACGTAGAGAAAATAATGAATTGCAAAAGTCACATTGTTACTTGCCCAATATCGATCCCGCAGTCAAAGTCAAAGTCAAATCATTTATTTAAATTAGGTCATTATAAGGCACTTTTAAAAGTCATATAAAAGAAAATAAATAGAATTGCATCTAGTTGCCCCTTCCAAAAGGTAGTTTCGTATGGAGAAGAATGGGCAAGAAACTCCATACGTACTATTTTAAAATCAATGTTTTAAAATATTTGCATACAGAATCATACTTAATTACACGTGAATGTATCTAATAAAAAAACCTACTAAATCATAACTTAATGAGAAATGTAATTAATAATGCAAGTAATATAAAAGACTGCCTCGTTGGTCTAGTGGTCGCAAGCGCGACTGCTGTGAATGAGGTCTTGGGTTCGATTCCCAGGTCGGGTAAAGTGTTATTGGGTTTTTCTATCAGAAATTTCTCAGTGACAGCCTCGGAGTCTGGATTTGTGCCCGGTTGATGGCAATAGGCTCGCCCCCTATTACATGGGACTAAAAACATAACTGGCGAAATGTGGGTGTACTAATGGGTACGCCTCTGCCTAAACCTTCGGGGATTACAGGCGTGATGTTATGTTATGATGTTATATAATTAAGAAATCAAATTTGAAAATTTTTTGTTCAAATATACATAGTGTTCACGTGTTTAAAAATATTGGAACTACAGACGACCACTCCTAACATCTCAACCATCGTAAACTAATGTGTGAGCCCGCGCAATCTATAACATATATAAAAAAAAAAATATTATTAAGAAAAATGAAAATCATTAATAACCAGTTATTTATAGTTGACACCATTAACCAATAACGCCAAGACATAACTTCTTAAAAAAAAACTTTAATTAAGCCCTGAAAATTCGATTTATTTATTGTTTTTTTTTTAATTAGATTTTTTGTGGCTTTGAAATCTATTACTGGACTGCCTCGTTGGTCTAGTGGTCGCAAGCGCGACTGCTGTGCATGAGGTCTTGGGTTCGATTCCCAGGTCGGGCAAAGTGTTATTAGGTTTTTCCATTAGGAATTTCTCAGTAGCAGCCTCGAAGTCTGGATTTGTGGCCGGTTGATGGCAATAGGCTCGCCCCCTATTACATGGGACTAAAAACATAACTGGCGAAATGTGGGTGTACTAATGGGTACACCTCTGCCTAACCCTTCGGGGATTACAGGCGTGATTTTATGTATGAAATCAATTAATAGTTAGACAATTGAGTTGCCAAATAAGTGACGTCACAGGCCGATATTGCCATACAAAATCGCATTTTGACAGGTCATAAAAATTACGTATATTGGTGCCAACTAACCCATTGTCCTATGGTGCAAGACCAGCATGTTTCCAAACAGTCTTATCTTCATATTTAAATTCATTTATTTGCAAACCATCATGTGTGTTATAGATGTTACATAAGGCTTAAAGCTAAAGTACAGTTATGGACCCAGTTAGGGCACAACAACATTGGTTATAACTAAAAATAAAAATTAGAAAATAGAAATAAAATTTAAATATAGAAATAAAATAACACTTCTTATAAAATTAAATGAGTGTGAACTTCTAAATCACGTTAATTATAATTATTAAAGTCACATATATTATATTTTAATTACCTAATTAATATTAATTAATATTTTAGAAATTACGTACAATTACTGCCTCGTTGGTCTAGTGTTCGCAAGCGCGACTGCTGTGCATGAGGTCTTGGGTTCGATTCCCAGGTCGGGCAAAATGTTATTGGGTATTTCCATCAGGAATTTCTCAGTAGCAGCCTCGGAGTCTGAATTTGTGCCCGGTTGATGGCAATAGGCTCACCCCCTATTACATGGGACTAAAAAAACATAACTGGCGAAATGTGGGTGTACTAATGGGTACACCTCTGCCTAACCCTTCGGGGATTACAGGCGTGATGTTATGTGTACGTACAATTTTTTAATTAATAATAAAAACAAAAATACATGAAAAACTTAACCGATAATTTTAACTTAACCTGCGCCATCACATGTTGTGGCTGACGTTATATTTTTGCATCCTCTCTTGGTAGCCAAAGTATCAAAATTTACCTTTCCAACCTGCAAGTAATTCTATTATTATTGATGCAATTTTCTACGAGCCTCCGTGAGTGTGCTACGGAAGCGCTACGCCGTAGCTGCGTAGCAAGTAATCGAGTTACTTAGAAACTTCCTGTGTAAAATGTATTTTCTCCGTAGGCAAGGTAAATACATTACGTTGTCAGCTGCAGGTAAAACTTCCTTATTAACTTACAGTACCAGTACCACGCTATGAAATGTTGCAATTTTAATTAAACGAGGTTAATTGAAAAGCGGATATCGGTTTAAAGAATTGTATTCTCTTATTTATCAGAAACAGTTCACATAAAAAAATGAGAAATTTTAATAGTAAATACAGTTTTAGAATAATATACAGACTCTGTGAATGGAAGGTGAAGCGAAATTTTTTAAAGTAAGTAAGTACGGTCGTGCGCAGTGCTGTGTGGTAATAATTTAATTTTGAATTTAGCATACTTACGGGTTGCAAAAAAGCACATCACATACGAATTAACTAAAACAAAAAAAAATATTGTGCTTTCGGGTGCATGCAACAATTTTGACCCAGGTACGGCTCCCAGGTATAGTCAAGAAAAAAAAAAATCGTAATAATGAGAAGAATAATTAAGGCTGGTTCTAGAGTCACGCTGACGAGTAGGTGTCAGCGCTGACGGCGAAGCGGTAGTCGGCGCTGAGCCATGCGCGGCGTACACGCCGTCATACAAATTGAGCCGTCAGCGCCGACGGTCAGCGTGACTTTAAAATCAGCCTAATATTTAATTTAAAGGCTTCGATAAGTATCTTTTTACATTTTTAAATTACAATGTTCCAGAAACTGTCTTTAAAAACTTTTATCATTTCTTTAAAAATTCTACTTCCTTTTGCATTAAGAATTTTAAATAAAAATCTAGCGCTAGCAATCGCTCCTTCATATAAAATATTCCACCTCCTGTAATTGGATACGGGTGATATTATCGACAGCAACCTGCTGCGCGCTCCACATGAATAAAATCGAATCATATTATATTGGTACCGTCAACCAAACACATAGGTATGCAGGGTCTTCAAATAAAGTTGAAGTTTTCTTAGAAACTGATGATGACACCCAAATGGGGTAAACATCAGTGTGGGTGTACTAATGGGTACACCTCTGCCTAACCCTTCGAGGATTACAGGCGTGATGTTATGTTATGATTTTTACACTTGTGATTCTTTGATTTTAAAGTCAAAGTCAAAGTAGTTATAGCATAGTTAAGGGGTCGGTCAGTTAGTCAAAAAGATAAATCATTAGTAGTAATTCTGAATTATGAAATTCTAAACGTAATTTGTAAAAAAAAATAGATAATTAATAGTCCATTTATTAAGTTTAAATCGGAAACATCCATCGATTTCTAATAAAACTTCAACTACATCTGCATACCTTTCTCTTTTGTTGACTATACACGTGACTTAAAAACGCGTATTGGAAAATACGAGGTTTTATTATACCGTGCATCATATTAAAAATCATATTAGGTATTTGACGGTTAACTGACTGACAATAACAAAAGATATTGGTGTCTTTACCTTATTTAAAATTTCTCTCTTTTTCTATTGTAACATAACATAACATCACGCCTGTAATCCCCGAAGGGTTAGGCAGAGGGGTACCCATTAGTACACCCACATTTCGCCAGCTATGTTTTTAGTCTCATGTATTAGGGGGCGAGCCTATTGCCATCAACCGGGCACAAATCCAGACTCCGAGGCTGCTACTGAGAAATTCCTGATGGAAAAACCCAATAACACTTTGCCCGACCTGGGAATCGAACCCAAGACCTCATGCACAGCAATCGCGCTTGCGACCACTAAACCAACGAGGCAGTCGGTTTTTCTATTGTATTTGACTAAAATATGTCTAGACTACATTTTGTCTATAATACCCTCTTAAAATGATATCCTAATCCTAATCCTAACTAATATTATAAATGTGAAAGTAAGTTTGTTTGTTTGTTTGCTACCATTTTACGCCTAAACCACTGAACCGATCATCCTGAAATTTTGCATATACGTTGCCAGGTGTACAGGGACGAGCATAGGGTACCTTTAATCCCGAAAAAAAGTACTGTTCCCGAGGGAAATCACAAAAACGTCCTTATGACAGTAGATGGCGCCACGTGTCTATCGGATCATGATTAAATTTTAAGTTTAAGCAAGTAATACATTATGAGTCTAGACTGTCGATAGACCAGTTTCAAGTAAACAACCTAGGAGTACGAAAGTTGTTTGCTTAATAATTTTTCATGCCCAAAACCGCTGAAGAGTATCCTGACATTTTGCATAAAGTGGCTTCCAGACGGACGGACTTACGGTTACGGCAAACCGCAGGCCGCGGCTCCTAACGCTCCAAAAACACACCACCGCGGTCACAGTGGCGGCCTGAAGTGTCATTAGCGTGGTGATTGTGCTACAATCGGACAATCGGACGTCGCAATCGGACGTCAGTCAATATGGCTAACCGTAACGTTGTCTTATTACTCTCATGACTCATTAGTCCTCTGAGAAGATAAGAAAAAAGGTAGGAAAACCGTTTATTTAAACACTTGAGGTGTGAGGTAGAGATAAACTACAGTAACATGACGCGCCCTTCCACAATTCAAAACGTTTGAAAGTGTTTTTAATAGTATTAAAAATACTCACAACGCATGTGTGCGTATTGAGACGGCTCTCGAGACAAAAACAAATCAGCGATTTGTTGTCCGACTAGCGGCGTCAAAAATTACTCATTATTATTAGTATGGCGCTGCACTGAAATTCTCTATGAAAATGAGAGGTACGTCGTCTTGCGCGGTCGGCTATTTATGATTAGTTGACAAAAAATATCCTAGCCTGCTACTGAAGACGATTACTCACATAGTCTTTCATACGAATGTGACTACACACATTGAAATGGTAATATGGAGGGAAGCGTCAAGGTATAATAGTTTATCTCTACCTATATTATCATTAGCATCGCATATTACTCTTAGGAATAGAGAAGTGTGAGTTAAATTTAAATTATTATTTAAATTCAACTATTTCTATTACAATTTCCATATTTGACGTCATTTTACAAAGCAGTACACGCGGCCGGTTGTTAAAATTTGATTGACGCGGCCGCCACAACATTTCGCGTTTGTCTGTGACCCACTTTATATACGTTGTCAGGGATACAGAAAAACTGCGTAACTGACACTGTCATCACTGACACTGACAGGTGTAAACGCATTCATAGAGGATGCATGGAAGAATAAAGGTGAACCTACGCTCTGTCAATGAAGCATACTCTGCGATTACTCCGCTAATTGTAAATTGATTTGGATGATTCTTTTTTTGTTTATTTTTACAAATTGGTCCCAAATAAATACTGTCATGATCTGATGATGAACTTCGGAGATATGGAAAGGAAACTCCTCATAAGATCACAGCGCAGAACTGTCTTAACAGTAAAATTGCTTTGTTTAATGCGTGTAGTCGATGATTGACTGAAGGAAGAGGTTAGTTGCTAAACTAACCGTGACCTATGTCGATGTATGTAGACAACAGTTTTTCAACGGAAAAGTTAAGTTTGTCCCTCAGTACTGTTTATTTTTTCGTTAGAGGTATTTCCGATGTGTTTTAATGAGGGTAGGTAGGTTACGTTTTTCAATTTTAGAATATCTCGCAGGTCCAACACACAACCAAAAGCTCATTGTGAGCCCGAGCAAAAATTACTGCTCAATCCTCGGAATCTTCCGTTCATGCCGCATTAAGAAGGCAAGCACAACCGGAGCGACAAGTAAATTTGAGAGCTGATGAGACATTTTCTTAAAGCCAGTAAAGACTAGAGAGCCAAGCCGTTCGCCCTCCAAGCTTCTCAGAGAGTGACTGAAACGCCCTTTTAAACGCAATTGCTTTTGGAGGAACAAGCCGAAAGCCAGAGAGCTGTAAGAGCAACTGAGATGCCTTTTCAATCAAACACAACTTCGTCTCAGAGAACAAGCTCAGCCATTACAGCGACAGAAACTCTAAAATAGTCGCAGGTGAGAAGGACCTCTCTTGCAGAAATGCAAACTGAACGCCGACGGACTTTTATGAGTCACATTCTGTTGGTCTGTAGGTATTTAATAATTCAGGATCTGGCCGAACAACAAGCCGAGTACCACCCGAATTGATTGTCAAATTCTAAACAAACGCGGGCGAAGCCGCGGGTAAAAGCTAGTTTAAAATAAGTTTTAGTACTACTATAGTGGAATAATGAAACTAGTCTTACAGAAAGGAACTGAAATAACACAAACGGTAACAGAAACTCAACCATCTTGAATCTTGGCGCTTGTTTTTTGGCGCAGTGGTTACACTCCGATTCCCGTAACGTAATGTCTTATGTGCGTAACCCAGATACATAGTAGAGAGATTTGAAAGGTATCTATTATAAAAGCATAACCTTTTGGGTTTGTCACAGTAAAACAGCAAGATTTTCCAAGAGCAAGAATATATTTATGTCGAAAAGTAATTGTTAATGATTACGATTTTCTAGTTTTGAATATTGACCTAATTAAGCGACTTTTTAAACGTGTCTTTACACATAAATTTGAACATTGCAAATTAAAATTAAATCCTCATAAAAAAACATAATTTAAACGTAGATCGAACTTTGATATTGAATTTTATTTTATTAAGTATCCATAAATAAGTATGTCTACTAATAATAATAAAACTATGTTAAATTTTAACTATATATCCTTGTTCAATAAATCACGTCTGAGGTGACTACTAGGTATACATCGATTGGCAACGCCTTGTCTCCAAATACTGCATTATACAGTAATTCTTACAGCCACAGGAAAAGCTAAAAATAAATATTAATGTACAATAATGTACATGTCATGATTTGATGATAGATCACATTTAGCGTTCCGCAATCTTTTTAGAAATCAAATCGACCTGTCAATCGGTCATGGGGTGGGGCCACCCCCTAAAAACGCCCTTGCTAAAACAGTTAAAGCTTAATTTACACATATACGTGAAGTCAGTTCCGGCACCGTACCGTATCAGTGATAAATTACTATTTTATACATTCTCTATGAACGCATTAACACCTATTAGTGTCAGTGACAACACAGTACTCTCAGTGTCAGTGCTCATAGAGAATGTATGAAAGAATAATTATCACTCATACAGTACAGTGCCGGAAGTGGGGCTTCGCTGATATGAGTGAATCAAGCTTTAACCCTTAATTATTCAGGTAGAATTATTTTCAGTTTCAATGCACCCGATTACTCTCATACATCCAAGCAAACGGATTGTTTGCCGCACAGGATCAAAACCGCGTCACGGAGCGCAAAATAATTCGAGCTTAGCTGGAGTAGTAGGCGGCGTGGCGCCTCGCCTGCCAAGGTTGGGGGTGCAAGGTGGCGGGGACCACCTCTCGACTCCGGGAATGATACAGCAGTGCGACGCCGTCCCGGGGAGAGGGTAGACGCGTCGTCGCCAACTCGACCCCGTATTGTGGGTTAGTAGGGATCGTCCTTATGGGGGCGCGATGGTAACGATGCCAGCGATTTAATCGTGTGTATAGATGGAAAATTTATGTATGGGCTTAGTTTGTAATGGTTATTAACTTTATTATAAAACGCTGATTAACATAGATGAATGTTGAACAGCTTTAGAATTTGCTGGGACAAATTAATATAAGATTGAGCAGCTGTTGAAAGAAATAGTTCACTAGTAAATAATACAAGACCAACACATTATAAAGATTTGTTAATACGAGTACTATTAAGAAAAAATACTGAATTCATAAATACTATACCTATGTACTCTATTCTTAAAGTAAGAAATTACAAAAAAAACACGAGTTAAAAAAAAATAACAGTAAATCTTTTAGCAAACAATCCGAACACAGCCAGCTATAGGTCCTGCGCCTGCGCAGTAGGAATGAGATGAGTTATGGCTTGCTCCCCAGTCAGCTTGCGGGTATACGGCGACCGGATACCTATTTACCTCCAACCGGGCGAAGCGTACAGGATTTATCAATATGTACAAAAAAAGGAAAATATTATAGTTTAAAAAAAAATCTACAGACACTTTTGAAAACAGAACGTCATTTAAGTTCGTTTGTTTATCAATGGAACTACAGAAAGTGACGTTATCGCTATCAACCATCTTCAGTAGACAGATATTCATGTTACTGTGAATTTGTAACTAATGATATCGCTGACGTCACTGCACGTCACAGTCTACTGAAATATCGAAACAATATTATTTGAACATGAAAATACTGATAAGTACTTTATGTTAAGTAGACAAATAATGTATTAGGTACTGGTAGAAATACGCGTCTGCCAAAAACCTAATAACCGCATTAAGTCTGCCTAAACTTGGCATCACATCGCGTTTTTGCTGACGCACTTTGAGAAGGCTCAAGTATAACCTCTGGAATATCGTTATCTATACTCTTTGGAAACCATCGCGAGGAGTAGGAAGAAATGAGGTCATTCCTACTTTCCCATTAAATAAATTTTGTTACAATTTTTATTACAGGTATATGTTTTTAATGGGCTCACTTATTTCTCGTTTACATTTAAGTAATTAAAACTTTTGAAAAATGTTTTGTCCGCTTTAAAGACTGAGATTCAGAGCGGCTAGACCTAAGTCAATTTGGCACGGCTGACATTTTGAAAATAATGTACAAAGTTTAGAAGGCATTTCAAATTTTTTACTTATAACACCTCTAAATGGCTCTTATAATATGCACACTTCAGTGTTTGCTTATTTTTGTTCCGAACTTGACTGACACTTTGCCGTGTATATAGATCACAATCTGAGGGGCAATTCCTGAAAGTTTGACAACGATCGCAATCTCTGTTTGATTTTGTCAGAAATACCTTTAATATTGACATGTTTTTCACTTTTGACCTTGATTGTCGTTAAAATGAGATTGCGACTAAATTATGAATGTTTCTAGTATCGAGACTTGGTTTTCTTAATAGATACCTAACTACTTTCTACAAGTAAAACTTATTACGTTATTTCAACCATTGATGTACAAGCATTATTGTCTTTAAACACGAGACCGAAAAGCCAATAATTCTATTAATTAAAAATGTTCAAAATCTAATCTTAATCTCATCTCAGCCAATCAATGTTAAAAAAAGTAAGTAAATTAAAAGAGTTACGACAGATTGAGACTGAGATCAGATTGCGATTGTTTCTAAAAGTTAGACTGCAGCCTCTTATACGAGTAGATACTATTATAGAATCTCCTCTGCAGATTTTTATCACTAATTAATTTTTGCAGTCATCTGCAAGCGCGGATAAACGCAGTCGGAAAAAGAAAATCAGAGTTTATCATTAAAAGAAATAACAAAGGTACGTACCCACCTCGGCTCTGTAGTACGCCGACTGCAGTTTCATTAGCCGCTCGGTCGACGCGGCTGAGTGGAAAAAAGAATAAACACTCGCTTGGTTCGAATGTATTTGATCTAGATAGCGCTGTTTTCTCTCATGTTCTGTATTACATGAAGATTACCGACTAAGGAAGTTTATTTAGTAGGGGGTGTAAATTATACCTATGGGGTGAAAATTCTTTCGCTAATTAAATTGTTACTATTGATTGCTTCATATTTTATTTTTTTGTTTACTGAAGACTGCAGACTGTATAGTCTGCGTAATTCACTAAGCTTCTTTCAGGGACTGAAACTTCTCATGAATAGTAACAACTATTACTACGGAACCAATTCTGAAGTCAAAAAAAATACCTTTTTTCATATATTTTGGTTGTGCTTTAACTATGTGCATTGTACAAGGGAACAGCAGATTTTTCTTTGAGAGTTGGTCCCAGATAAGATTTATTCGAAATTTTTAAGTACCTAATTTCACCCCTAAAAAATGCGCAATGAATCAAAGTCAGAAAAAGACACAAGTCAAAATTAAAACAAAGAAAATCTATCTCTCTTTAACTGTGACCTAACTTAATGCCAAGAGCCGCACGGAATCGGAAGAACACGACGCGCATGTTTCGAACTGACATTTCTAAAACGCTAAGCACAGCCCGTAGTGGCCCTTCATTGCTAGGGTGGCTGACGTGGCCGTGCGAAGAGGACATAGTTCCATTTTTTCGGCCGAAAATAGGGCATCCCAACGCGCCATGACGTCATTCAACCTGCAGTAGGTACCACACCGTGACCAAGCCGATAGCGGCAGCGCGACAACTCGATCCCCATTAAATTAATGATGTGGGAAAAATAATGGTCAGATATTCAAATGATAAATCATTTTCATTCAGTAAATAGGTTAAAAAAACCTTCATATTTTTAAGGTTTTATTGTTCTTTGTTTTTAATACAATAACAATAGTTTCGTACTATTTTTAATTAAAGATTTGACGCCTATCGTGTCTTTTGTAAATAAATATTATTTAATTAATCTACTTACTCATTTAATTAAACTAAAACCTACGTATAGTCTACTTTTAAATTAAAAATAAATGATAAAAACACTGCCATCGGTGGAAAACAATAGGGTAATGAAAGTCTGAAATCGTCAATCCGCCTGGAGTTCGCGTGGTGATCAATGCTCGTGTACTGAATGAGAAGAAGCTTTTGCACTGCAGTGGGACAATAATATTTTGATATTATTAAATGAAAGATAAAATATAGTAGACACCATACCAGAATCGGTACAGAGTTCAAAATAGGTATCATTAATAACAGTACTTTACATAAAATTTTTAACGATGTCACAATGCCCTATAAAAGTCGCCTGTTTCTGTTGTCCCAGATACAAAATAATCCTGTAGGGGCCGTAGAGCTTATTTATAATGAGAGCGGACTCCAGGAAAAAGGTCAGGTTGTTACTTGCAGCCTTGCAACAACTTTATTAAACCTAATACTGATTGGCTTGGTTACTTTAGTCCTTGAAACTTAGCCACGACTTGAGGGCCAAGCTCTGGAAAATTAAAAGGAATATCAATTTTATATTCAAGAAATTGTCGTTGTTTATCGACTAATAGTACGAAACTGAAGATTTTGTTTTCGTTTAGTTTAAACGTGTTAATCTCTGGAACTACAAGGCTGATTTTGAAAATTCTTTCGCTTGTAGGAAGCTACTGTGTGCTGAGTTATGTATATATTTTTACCAAAAAAAAGTGGGATGGGAGTCGTAACAAAAAAAGCTAGTATCCAAGGTTATTAACATTAGTTTATATGTTAACATTGTTACTAACAAATACGAAAGTAATTCTGAAATAAATTTGTACTATTATTTTTATATCATAACTGTTTTTATTTTCTCCATTTTACACTGCTCTACTGTTGGGCAAAGGCCTCACCCAAGCCCTTTCAAGCACTCTTTTCGCGCCACCTTGAACCAGCACTCACGGTACTCGTCCAGCGAGGCAAATCTAACTTTTAATAACGACTTCAAATTAATCTCAGTCAAAAATCTGTCTAATGTCTGTGTAATCTCTATTTTACCTACAATTTTTGACATGGATTGTCATTGTGATGAGATTGCGATTAGACTTTTACTGTTTTCAATTAGCATCCAAGTTGTGTTTATTTATTTTCTTGTGAACCTTTTATGTACCTATGCCTGTTGCCCGTCATCACGCGAGCTCCATGTAAACTATTATTGTTATCAATAATTACTATGTAATTTCATTTATTTACATGCTTACAGTCTAAGATCTATAATTATGTAAATAAATTATAATAGGCGCTAAGAGGTTCCACAAATTAGTGCAGATTTTTAAAATCATTTAAAAATATTATAGATAAACTCGTATTAAATACAACACAATAAATACTTCTAGTTTAATAATTCCAACTTTCAAGCATACATTCGTACCAGCTCCGTCGCATAAATTTTTAACAATCATAAAATGAAATCTAGCGAAAAATGGAAGTCTGACGCGGGCCGTCCCTCGGCACAATGAGAGTCTTTCATAAAGCTTTGATAGCATAGATACTGTCGTTGGAGGGTTGTAACAAGCAGTGGATGGCCGACACTACGCGGCCACATAAAGGCTGTGTTTGCACAACCCTCGTTCGATAAAAGGCCTCAAAGAGGCAGTCTCTGCTCGCTCAGATTGCACGCTGCAATGTTGTCGCGGCTTGTCATGGATCGTTTCAAAACAAGCTGATATTTGAGTTGGGAAAATAAGAATCCAGTGATCTGCTTTTGAGATTTTTGGGTTTAAATCATCGCCACACACGAGCGATATTGTTGCAGACTTAATAGAAATGGTATGTGGAGATGCCCTAATAGTAGAAATGGAAAATTACACATCTCGCAAATATCAAACGAATATTTTACTAGAATTTAAAAAATAATAATAATAATCATAAGAGATGCTAGTTTTCTCTACGTAAAAGCACAGATTACTGAATAGTTACTACGTAAGTAAAAGCTCTGACACAGAACAATTTCCTTTAATATGAACCTACTATCTCATATTTCCATTGCATTATTTACGTAATATTATACCACGGTTTTCTATGTGAATGAAATAGCTGCCTCGCTGCTCCAGAATTCAAAAACGATTAATAAAATCTCTATTCCTCATTAGTGTGCGATTCATACACGGAACAAATATTTGTGTGGCGTATGTTATACAAACATTTGTTGGTAGTCGTTCCGGGTCTGGTTGTTTGCGTGTGTGAGTTTATATATCTGTAAAGGCACCCAAGATTCAGTAGAAATTCGTAGAGGTATAAAAAAAAACTTGTACTATGGCGCTTAAGAATAAGCGAAGATCCGGTAAACTTTCTCTATTGCATGTCAATGAAAAACAATGACGAGCGACGCAATGCTAGAATCCTACTATCCTATTCCTATAAATGTGAAGTTTTCTAAGGATGAATGGATGTTACTCTTTCATGCTTAAAAAGCAGAACGGAATTATCTGAAATTTGGCAAGCACATAGATATTGATCTAGCGTAACACATAAAATACCCCGTGATTGTGTAACTTAGGACTTCAGCTTAATTCTTAAGAAGATTAAGAATAGCTTTGTTTTTGGGATCTGATCATACAGAAAAAATAGTCAGGGAATAGCCAGACCACGGCCGTGGTTTCGTGCCTTAGTGCACGAGCCACGGCATTATGCTGAGCGTTAGTCGTTTCGCACGGTAGTGACGCATATTTCCGTCTAGGACATCCTCTTTTTAGAAAATATACCCACATATAGGTTTTGTTTTAGGCTTTTGTAAAAAACTTTTTTTTTAAAGTACGTCATTTTAACGCGAATAAACAGTTTTTCTTTCTTCCTTTAGAAAATGATACTCAGAAAATTAGTATTGAAGCTACAGCGCTCAGTGAAGCGGTGTCAGCGCTTTATGCGGTATGACAACTGCGGTATTCAGCTGCCGTAGCGCGAGCTGTCGTGCGGGAGACAAGTTTCGATAAGAACACCGTTGATCGACAGTATTGGCTCAACTTTCTGTGTTGCAATCGACTTTCAGTTGGAAGTTTTATCGACGTCTCGAACTTCATTTTCTGTAGTTGAATTTCCGAAGTGAGTCTCTGTAGCATTTGATCAGAGAAATATTTAGTAATTGTTAGTTACAGCTTCACATACATCATATTTTTAGTGTACCTAGTACCTTTTGAGGGCTATTTTTTTTTTTTACACCGAATACTAATAAGAAAGGTTTTGCTATAACATCAACCTATAATTGACTAATTGATAAATTGTATAAATTCAACGTTGACATTCCTTTTTAAGTTTCATCCTAATTCACCCCTGCATCCTTACTCACTTCGTTTTGCGGTACACAAACAGCGGTACCAATTTCTGTATTTTTTTCTGTAATGCGCCACTGCTAAAAATAATCTTTCTTTCTCTTTAGCCAAAGTTATGCTAACCTTTAAGCTATCTAACATTAATTCAATATAAAAGTAGCTTGTAGAACAAAGCGTAGCGTAGAAAGAAAAAATCTGAAAGAAATACGCTACAACTGAAATATATATATACTTATAGATACATACAGCCAGTCGGGTTAATCCGCAATACGCAAGTCCTTCGAAATCGCAGCGCGGGCGGACCCCCCGGCTGCGGAGAGCGCGGCCTCCGTGTCACAAAGCGATCGTAACACACCATCTTCATACCACCACCAACAAATACGTCTATTTCTGTTCACAACTTACTGAATGGACCCCACACGAGTTCATAGAACATCTAAAAATATTTTCCTTCGACTTTATTCTCAGTTACTGTCGACTAAGAACCATATTTGATTGAAGTAATCGTTAAATGTCAGCTGTTTGGAGGAGGCACAAGATAAAGTAATATTTTATGTTAGAAAGGAGTTCGGGGAAATGTTGGCCCGCTTTCGTATTTTTGTTAGACTCGTTTATCTTACGTTGGTGTTGGGTATTCCTGAAATCACTTATTTATAACTTAATGGTGACTAAAAATACATCTGCGTAAGGCCTGATTTCTCTACAAACAAAACAAATCAGCTATAAACGTCATGAATGAAGGGAGCCGGTGTCTGCCGTAGATAATGCAATATCTCCACAAACAAAAGCATCGATTCGATCCTGCGTAATCCCGAGTGGCACTGACACACTTAAGTCCAGCCGGGTGCCCCCGGTGCCCTACTTATGCCGTAAGGAGCGAAAATACCACCAACATTTACTTTCATTGGAAAAATAATAAAACGTCATCAAACAACACAGGTCTTGTTATTGCAGTATTTTCTTACGTAATAGTATAATACTTTAGCATAAACCAAATAATAATCAGCATTCAGGTATCTAAGGTGAAATGGCATTCCATTTGTCCGTTCTCCTCGCGTTTTGTGCATCGCGCACGCGCAAAGATATGAGCGCATATTTTGAATTCCGCAGCGGTCAATATAGGCTTAGTAAATACCTTGCATCTCTCTGAGCTTTCTATGAAAATAAACGAGAGTAAGAGGTGAAGGCGTGCCCATGATAGCATCATAGGTCGTCGATTGAGTGGAGATAATATTACCTACATGCGTCGGGTGTAGAGGTCAGGTAGATCGCGAGAAGCTGAATTATTTGTCTTAAGACTGATGTCGCGGTATCGTGTTCTATCTATTGTGGAACATAATGATGCGATGTTGTAGTGCGTTCTTTAGCATAGGTATTTTGTACAGCGTTAATAGTAACGCATTACACTTGGTACAAATGAAATTTTTACTTTTAAAGTATACCTTGTTTAACGGATTTCATTTAAATCCCACATATTTCTGTCGTAGCAAGGAAAGCGTGTATCTATCACGCGACGCTGCTGCACGTCTAGTTTATATAGTTATCCACTCAGCATTGCCGAGTTACTTGATTGAATTTCTAAATTGCATCAGGCGCGGCGAGGTTTGACCCCGCGGGGTCGGATGCGTTACCTCGAACCTCTTACTTATTATGTAAGCACACCATTAAAATCACACTACAGGCAATTCTTAAATCTCAAATTGGTTTCCTCAAGAGTATAACAAGGGCCTCAACGACTTTCTTATGCAGCCTGCAAACAAGCAAATTGTCTTTAATATTTATACTTTCTACTGCATTAGCATATTCGATCCGGCTCGCTTTCTGTTTTCAAAGAATGCAGTCTACAGTCGTTGCATTGTAAAACTAAGGTAATACCCAAAAGTATACCTATTTGAACGATCTGATTAAATGTTGTTCACTCTACTTGAAGGTCGGGCTACTTGGCTCAAGTTGCACTCCCGAGCCGCAGCAACCTTTGATCTAGATTAGTGAGTGAACCGGCGGCGCCCAGTCTGCTCTGCCACGCCGTGCACCGCCACTTGTGATAGTACGTGCAGCCGACACACTGCGGCCTCTCCTCGCCGCCCCGCGCCCGATGATACTAACTACTCTCACGGAACCCGCAGCCCATGTAAATCCTTCTTATATAACTACTCCAGCTTTACCATTTCAATTAAGAATCATGCTTCCTGCTTTACAATTATTCTCATACATCGGCCCTGCGTAGTGCGCCCCTGAATATTTTGAGCGGACCCTCGTCGACGACAAACATCGGAAAGTGAATAAATTCCAGCCCGAACTAATAAGGGCAAGGAAAGCGAATGTTTTCCTAGGAAGTGGTGTGTAGGGGGTTGCGTGTGACGGTGCGGCGGTGCGGCGGTGCGGGCGTGCAGCGGCGCGGCGTGACGCGCGCGTGGCAGGCTCGGGCCGCGCCGGCCGCTGCGGCGGTTGGCGGGCGGTGTCGATACGCGTGCGGCGGAGGGCGCGGGAGGCCGGGAGCGCGGGGCGCGCCGGGAGCACGCACGCGCGCCCGCTCCAGTACTCTGCCGCCGCGCCACGGCGATACACTCGTCGGCCCGTGCCTTGCGACCGCCACGCGGATCTTCGCCAAGACATGACTCGCCGCACCCGGTGAGGCGCCTCCGCACGCGTCCCGTTTACGCATTACGTAAGGAACCGTCGCCGTTGACGCTCCGCGACCGGCGGTCGCTATACCATACATATCCAAAATATATATCGAATCGTTCTCACATAATCATCGTAATACTAGTTAACGTTAGTCGTCCATCGAAAGCGATAAAACTTCGCGCGGCAGAACGCGCGCTCGGGGCGGTCAGAACAAAATTCGGCGGTAAAGTTGCGCAGGTCGCGAGTAGTGCGCGGTGCGTGAGGTGCCCGGCCGCTCGGGCGTGCCGCAGTGTCGCGAGCGGCGCGATGCGACCGCGGACCCGCGCACCGCTCTAAGCACATTATGAAGAGCGTTGCGAGCCAGGATCAGGCGTAGCGCGGCGAGCCAGGAGGCGCGAGCCGAGGCTTGGCATGGCGCGCTCGTAAGGTGGCGGGGGCGGCGCGCGCCACGAGCCGGCCGGGGGGCGCCGCGGGCCAGCCGGCCTCTCCGCCGCGTCCCCGCTGCAGCGCACCAGCTCCGAGCCGATGACACATTGTCGTTGAGCAGCCACCATTGCTCGCATAGAGTTGGTCGAGAAATGGGGGCTGACGCCTGTCCTCAGGCCGAGGCAGGAATGCCCCCGGGCCCCAGAGGAAGGTGGAGACCAAAGGTACGTATCACCAGTAGTGTATACAGTCACAGCATCATCGGTGTAGAGCATGACGTGTAGAAATGGCGGGTACGGAGGTGGCAGCTAGTCAGCGGTCGTAAAGCGGTTTGCGGTGAGGATGTGTTCCGTTGACGTCACAATTCATGTTCCGTGGTTGCGCCGGCGGCATGCGGTGGCACACGGCGCGCGAGGCGCGTCCTGCTCGCCGCACGCGTGCTTCTCCGCTTCGGGATGGACTACTTCGACATGTGCTGGTGAGTCGGGCCGGAGCTGCAGCAGATGCCGCTACTAACACTTAACACTAACTCTTAGGACATACGGTGAGTGCCGTCTTATGAATTATGCTAATGTCCGCATTACATCTCTGCTCAACCTACGTTTTCACGGAGTTTTCCCATTACTCACACATCGTCGTTACAAAAGACGTTCATCTCCGGCCGAATCAAGGCGGTAACCTCGCCGTAGATACATACCGTCGTTGTACCTACCTGAGAGCGCCTTCGTTCGCTTTCCTGTTTCCGCACATAGCTTTATTGAATTCCAGGGCGTGTTATTTGTATTGATGGGTGTTATCCATTGCGGTATTGCTCTCTGGGCATCCAACGGGACAACAACAGATCGTTTGTCTACACGATCTCGGGAGCTGTAAAAATATCGATGATTGAGGTCGTAAACGTAACGCGCTGGATGCTGCAGACCGGCCACACTCTGCGGGATTACGTTCGAATTACAGCTCTCAATCGGGATCAATAAAGATATTATAATAACAAGCATGAGTCATGAGCATTACGCCGTATATCATACTATCATGCGCCGATGAGCCAGTCAGCGGAAATGATTGAGTGAATGCGCCATGCATTACTCTGATTATTTTGTTGATGTCGCGCAGCACTAGCGCTAGCGCGCGCCGTGGGTAGGCGCGCTCACTATACACTGACAACTTTTATGATCTAGTACATTTCGTGTGAAAACCATCTCTAAGCTCCAACAGACGGCTAAATGCAGACGTTGAAATATAGGTCATAAAATAAATTTAGTAGACAATCATTTTTTCTATCACATTAATATGGGGTGGTACGTGGACTAGTATCAATTAATCTTTAAATGTCGATACTCATTTTACGATAGCTCTATTAAAATATCCAAATCAGCAAAAGGGAAATAGAAAATTTAAGGTTATTCAGTTTATATTCCAACCCACTTCATCCGTAAAAGCCAATAAGTAAATTGTAGTGGCGCTTGACGCCTCCAGCAGTCCGGGCGGCCGGCTCTCTGGCAGTATCTCCTCGGCTGCATTGCTCCGCTCGGCGGATTACCGCATTTGTGGTTACACCGCTCTGCGCTGATCCGCTTGGTTCACTCGTTTGATTCCATTTTAAAGCTGACTTCAGCGCAGTGGGTCTTACGATCGCACAGCCACTGCGGCTGTCCTTGCATGTATTATTATAACATCTTCACTAGCAGCAGTAGTCACTACTATTTCATATGCATTGATGGTTTACGGCCTCGATAACATGTGTTTTGAAAAAAATATTGACGTTTTATCGACGCGGAATGCGAGATGATTTGCTGAATTTCAATCGCAATATTAAAAACGTTGGGAGCTTCCGTTACTTTGTTTGATGGAAGTTATTATAAATATGAAGCTTAAATAGTGTTTTGTGGTATTGAGGAGAGCATGCGGAGAGGAATATGGAGAGTAACGTAAACGTTTCAGACCACGTTGATTGATACTGTGTATATTGCGATAGCTCGCTAACGATACTTTACAAACGTTTTTATTGTTATGAAGTATGGCAGTTCATTTGATAATGCGTAAGAGATCATTCGGACCTCTCTCCAGTGGTAGGCGCACGATATGTTAGGCTATATAACTGGTGACGTGAATTTGGGCTACCTAACACTAATCATCAGTCCTAGAGGTAGCTTTAAACTTATGCTACTTTTGTACTGAATTTTCATATTTCAGTCAGGTGCTCGACTTTAAAAATGATGTAATAAGTACCTACTTAGCACAAGAGTACAACAAAAATATTAATTTCTATTTAAATGATAAAATATTAAAATTAGTAAAATTTTATTCGAAGTATTTTTTATCAGGTATTAAAAAAATATAAGATATTAATTTTTTTTGAAGGTATAAGATAATAAAAAAATATATACTTTTTTTTAAAAAGGTCAAACGCTTTAAAAACTTTAAAATAAAAATCAACTTAATTTTCGGAAGTCGGCGGCTTTTGTTCTGCTTGTTTTGTGTTGCGAACAACAGGCATGGCCAAAGCAAGAGTACATCATGAGATGCACTTTGGCTGTACAATTCAAATAAGCCTAAACACGGCTAGGACGCTTCGATTTATGATGGAGGTCCGGCGCCCATCTTCCAGCTTCATTATCAGAACAGTTCGATGGTATCCTTGTCATCAGAACCATTCTTCTTAGCTGCTTAACTATCTTAATTAAAATCTTATCGCTACCCGTGCAATAAATCATAGATACAGTTTCACTTCACCAAATTATACTTTCTGAATCTCTGATATATTTTCGGGTCGGGTATATTTGAACAAATCACTTAGTTCTTATGGATCCCAAGATCAGTTCTAAGTATTTTTTTAAACGGGACCAATATTAAAATAATAATCTTTCAAAAAAAAACGCTGCCAACCTAGAAGAATAATAATAATACAATTCTTAAATACATTCATTATAGCTTTTCATTAGTATTTATTGTTTTTTCTGACCATCCATAACTGTCTGGTAGCTAGATATCGCTTTTATCGATACGGTAACCTTAAAATGAATGGTTCCTATATGAGCCTTGCAAACATTTTGATGTGCCTAGGTAGACAATTTTACTATACAACTAATTAGACAAAAATCAGGCCATGTAGCACTAAGCAGGTAAAATACGAAACTCATCAGGGGGGTAGTTCTACTAACTTTAGGAACGATCGCAATTTAATTTCTGTCATAATCTGTCAAAAATTACTGATAAAATTTATTTTCGCTTAAATTAGATTGCAACTAGATTTTGACCGATTTTAATTAGTAGAATTAATTGGACTCCTGGTAACGATCGTATTTTGTCTAATCAAGTTAATTATACAAATAAGCGTAATAAGACCGAAACAGTCATTCAAACCATTACGGGCCGTTTATTTGGTCGTTCCGAGTCCTCATCAATTAATAATAATTAATGGATGCTGGGCTTATCGCCCCTCATGGCGGCTCCCCTCACCCCATCAAAATATGCGCAACGAAATCCAGTTTTGCACATCTGCGCATAGTCTAGACGACCAGACTTTGAATACGGACCCAACAAACCGGTTTCATTCGCAGATGCACAGAACAAAAGTATTGATCGTCCACGAGATAACAAAACCTCGAAAGGGTACATTTTACCCCCCTTCCCATGATCACAAGACAAAGAAAAGCCTGCCTAAACCCATATAAACGTACTTTCTTGCCGTGGGACCCTCTTTGCAAAGTTTTGTTCCATTTGGCCACTCCACTGGCGTGACTGAGTAACATATAAACAGTTGACGCATTTGTTATGATAAAGGTGGCTGCATATGGCGCGTGTCAACTGTCGGGGCGAAGCTCATGATGTACTGGCTTGTCGCCCCGGCTGATGACGAGAAGCGAAATAAATGGATAAATCTTTCAGGCGTAACTGGAGGGTGATGAAATCGTGTAGTGTATAAAATAATATTGCAAACCCATTCGCTCAAAAAAGAGAACAAAGATTTCTAACTTTCTGCTCAATAATTTTGTTATAGACACGCTTACATTAGTCTACTGTCAGTTCTCAAAATCAATTGATCAGAATAAACAAGTCCTGGCAACAATGCGCAGTATAAACCAGTCCACAACATTGCCTGCTAGCCTCATTTTGCTAAATTCCAGCCATCCTAGATATTATCAAAAACTCTCCGCATTGTTCCGCATCCAACGATGTAGCAAATGTGCCAACGGGATCGAGTTTGCTCCTTGTAACTCGATTTCGTTTGGACAATCGTTCGGTCGCCCTTCGGAACAAGAGAGCCAATACACGTAACAAAGAACAACTCTGTATTTAACGGTATACATATATTGTATTGTAACCCTTTTTGATTATGGTGACGAGTTGTTATATTTGCATGTAAAAAAAAATGATTTGCGCTCCGACACGACAGCGGCGCGGCGGCGGAGCAGCGGCGGCTCTCCCGCGAGATCCGCATCGCGTGCTCTCATTCATCTCTGAGCTTTTGTTTGTTTCTTTTACAAATGTTCGCTTATATCGCGACTTGAGCTCCACATAATTTTCCTTTATTTTTAAGCCTGTTGTATATTGCTTCCTACCCTTCAACATCACTCTTCCATTTTCGCGTTGTCAGTCGAAGTTTTACTTTTCTTTTTTGGCACCATTCGCTGAAGTTCATACAACTTATACTTTTACAAATCTACCAACATGTCATTCTCTTCATAAAATACCTAGACAGGCTGACAGTTAATACACAGGCAGGAAAAATTTCTCTAGCTCCTTCGGAAGTGGAAAGCTGAGTAAATTACAACAGTACGATTCTGGAGCGCTCAGCAAGATAAATAAGTAATGGCACTGCAGAATTTGATTTAATTTTGTCCAGACAGCGTCAGTAAACGGGGCTTCACTTGGCGTGCAGCAAAGCGGAAACTGTGTTCAACCAGTTTTAAAACCTTAATACAATTTCAAAACGTATAAATTAAAATAAAAAAAATATCACCAGCTACTTTCCTATTTTGCACTTCGCACTTCATCACATTTGTAAGTGTTATTTAATAATGAGCGAAATGCATTAGATGAAAATGTAAGAACATTTTTATATGCATATGAAAGGTTATAAAAAATGTTAGCCAAATGCATTTAAGCAGAATAAAATTGTTTGTTGAGAGACTATCGATACCATTATTCATAAATTAAAAATGTTTTAACTCACTAAGGCTCGAATATAATATAATATGTATTATTAACTAGCGAACCGACCCGGGTTACGTTATAAACTTGTTTCGCCCCTTCAACATTAGAGTATCTTAATTTGACAGATTGACGGACAGTATGAGGAAATTTAAGTACTTAATGTTAATAAAACAGAAGTTAAATTATTTTATTTTATTTTTATCTTTAGCAACAAATAACGTTTTTACCGTATTTTAAATTGTTCGGTGCATATTATATTGATAAATAACAAAAATAAAATAAATAACGATATAAATAATTTAATTGACTCTTCGCCATTGTTACATACATAATTATGTAGCCGTAGCGAAGGGTCAATTTACGTAATAGGAAAGCCGAAACCAAAATTGCTTAATTCCTTCGGGCACAATTAAGTTACACAACATTCCTTTTTTGAATTTAACACCATCTATCGTTAAACCACAAGTCGACAAAAACGAACACTGGATTTACGTAATGTTTCAATGGTGGTAGAGTAGTTTTTCTGAAATCGGGAATCGGGGATCCAATTCAAAAATCGAGTTGTAGGAAGTCCTGGTTTCTTTACAGGAAAAAAAAATAAAAGGTTTGCACATTGCATGATGAAAGGAACATAAAACGGCAACCTAGACGTACCCCTCTCGCTTGCACAATTATGCAAATACTCCAATCACAACGTGTGATCTTGCAAGATAATTCAGTAAGACCGTTTAAAATTAAAATAAAAATCGTGATATTCCATTTAACAAAATCGCACCTCCCAAAAAACATACTTAGTCTCAAAGTATGTATTTAATTAAGTCTATTGAAATTGCTATTAATTTGATGCGCTATCTAAGATAGATATAAAAGTATTGTAAAATATAACGTAGATTTATAAACAAAATTTTGTTAGTGTATTGTAGGTAATACGTTGAAAAAAATGTTTTGTAGAATATGGTGTTAGATTTAAAGCTTGAAAAAAAAATGCATGATTAGAAAATACATTTACGAACGGACACCTCTCCAATTAATACGATGCATTAACACATTAATCCGGGCCCTATTTATCACGTTTGGTAACAAGATGGCGACGGCTCCGAGAAATGAAAGGCGCTATTGCAGTGAAGGAGAGACGCATACAGCCTCCTACATCTCTGTCTAAGGTCATATCAGAGTTACCTCTAATGGATTAGCCTGTATCACGTAACAGTTCCTAACCTCTAATGGATTAGCCTGTGGGCAAAGACATCTTCTCACAGAGGACATTCATTTTCTCTGTAAAGCCTTTCAGAACTGGTATGAAAGGCCTTTGAAACACACAAATTGCAATTTGAAACACTAATAACATTTTCTGTCAAATAGAATTTCATGGAAATGTGCTGCTGATTATTCAGAATGTCTTTCTCTCTCTTTCTCCACGACTATTCATGAAGCATTTAATTTAAAAGCCCGTTCCCACTTGTCGGCTGTCGTCGCCGTCGTGATTTTTAACGGAATTCTGTTGGAGAGGGTGTCGGGCTAGACAGCAAGAACAACGGTAGGCCGAGAGCGCTAACGTAAAAGAATTCGATTACAAGCCATGTATGTTATTGGACGGATTATACGACTTATACGACGGATTATACGACTATCCTATAGCTGCTATAGTATAGCATGTTGGTTTATATTATACCATCCCCAATTTCGTACGCCATCTATTGGCAAAACATAGTAAACATATTTTTTATATAAAACCTGTAAACCCACCTACGTATTACATAAAATAATGATTGATCGATTAATTCATCATATACCTATTGGTATGAATAAAACCTTCAAAGTCCTTAATTTTAAAAATCGTTTTTACATTACTTTTGTGCCTCCCCGCACTTCGTCCCTCTGAATTTTAATTGACATTCAATACAAATTGACGAAATTGGTTTTGTAATATTCGGAACAAAAACGTACAGTATATAAGTAGGTCCATGTACTAAAAATTGTTCTGACTAATGAGTTTCTTACTTAAATTAGACGTCCCTACCTAAATCACTATTTTTATAAGCAAAACACCTTCATTTGACAGAAAACGTTTAAAAAAAATCGATTCTTTCCGCGGCGACGAAACAAATATGTACGAATAAATAAATAATTGAAAGAAGAAGCCACCTTGTTAGTTACATTAATCTCATCTCCTGCCGGCACCAGCTAGGTAATAGGCAAGTCAAGCCGCTGTAAACAGATTAGCCAATCAGCGTTGCTTGCTGCCGTTCTCCCCCACTAAGTTGCTTGCCCCCGCTAAGACACGATAGCACTGTAAGCTTTTATGAATATAGACTATTTCAGGACCTACTTATGAAGTCGACTAAATAAAAATAATGATGGCAATATTATTTTTCTGCAAAACATAACCAAAATGTTTAAAATCAAGTCACACAATTTTTGGTATTTAATCTTAATGTATATGCTATGTTAAATTTTAATATAATTCCAAAAACTTGACTGTAAATTGATCAAATCTTCATCAATATCAAGTCTACCTTATAATGACACACAACTCAACAGGTCGAAAATTATCGAGTTACCACAATGTTGCGAAATTAAACATTAGGTACATTATTGAACAAATAAACTAACAGATTCAACCTGTACCTTTTTTAAGAAACTATCGCATAAAATGTTGTTATACCTACAACCGTCAGTATTTTCAAACCCTTGTCTATAAGTAAAACAAAATGCTATTGACAAGTTATTGTTAGGTTGTCACAAAAAGCTGACGGGGTAATGACGTAATCGGATGATAACCCGCTTGCGTCATTGACCTGTCACCTGAAGATACTACCTACTTTAATTGGAAATGGGTCGACCGTGCCACTTCTCCCCTAGCGTTGTCCCAACATTCCGACCTCCTCAGCTTAATGAAGAAGGTCGTACGTCATTAGCAGCTGCAAGATTAGCTATTACACCCCTGAAATTACAAAGTGATTGAAAACGAAGGAATATATTGCATTCTACTTCGAAGAATATTGAGTTTAGACTTTAACCGCAATAGAATCATTTTGATTGGTTTTTTAAAATGCAGCAGGAGATTGGAATGTAGATTGGATAAAACGTTGGCGTAGTTCTAACACTATTCATTTGTGCCTTGTCTGGAATTGATCATGTTTAAAGCTCAAAGATGTTAGGTTCAAAAAAAAAAGGCTCAATGATACAAAAACAATTCGACAAAACATTTAACCAGTACATTATTTATTTAATTCATTTATAAAAGGTACACCATCCACAAAAAATATACATGTGTACTGCACACGACGTTATTCACATCTCAAATAATAAAGATTTTTATAGAACTAATTATAACTGCCAGTTAATTGCGAGCATAATTTTATAAAATGTCTGTATTCTACTCATGTAAACTCTATGTAATATGCTACAAAATACTATAACAATGAACTATAACATATTATTAAAAACATATTCTCATATTAATATCATTGCTAGTATATTTACGCCATAAACCCGCTTATACGAAACTTAACACACATTCGAGCGGTATACTAAGACCCGTAGCTCACGAACTGTCACGAATTGCCTGCACTGTGTAATCAGAACGCTTAATGGTTATTTACACAATTCCGTTTGAATACAAAATTATACAAGCGGGATGAAATAATAAACTTGTATTTTTTGCGAAAAATAGGTACTCTCCCCGTAGACGTGCATTGAAAATTCTATTTGTAATGCTTACTACCTAAAGCTTAGTGTTCCCTGTTTACCTGGCAATATTTGCCAGGATAAGGACCCATCTTTCTGTAAACAGCACCTAATCTGACTAAAAGTATGTTCTAATTTAGGAAAAGCTAGTTTTGCGGATAACTTCCTCGGGTTATTTAGTTTTCTTTTACCTATGAAAATGTACATAAATATCTTGTCTTGAACAATGCACAAAATCCGGATTTGAGAAATAGCAGTCCGAAAAAATACTCACTAAATTACGATTATAGAGTGTGCCGTAGGTACTTATACCATAATTACTTTCTAGAGAGAATTTCATCACTATTTCTCCCTTCTATTACGAAGAAACAGGTTGCCACAGCCATGTTGTTTTTCCTGTAGAATATTGTTTCAATTTCCTGAGGTTGAACACTCATTTCCACGAGAAATTCTCCATATTTCCATCATTCACAAATGGCGGATGTCAGGGTCGTAAACCATTATTACGACATTTTAAATGTCTCATATTATTATTTAAGAACTCCTTCTTAATCTTGAGTGGCAGTTTATTACACGTTGAGAAACGAATTCTTAGGAAGGTATGAAAATCTTGACCTTATAAATTTTTTTTTTTAAATAGTTTCTCTTTTTTAAGGCGCTATATTGTGAGGAGGGCAACTGGCTTAATAGATCCAGCCTGACAGCTCAAATAATCAATTACAATAATTACTACTAACTCTATCCCTACGTGGAGGTAAATTTAAAGATCAACATTCCCTCAACCAAGTTCACAGATCTATTGAAAGTCACCATCAACCTGTGTATGGTCTAAAAATCAGTCTACAATTCAGCTTCAAGGTAACGTCCACTACAGCAATCAATCACAATACGACGATCTCTGAACTCGTGAGAAAGATTTTAAGTTCAAGTTCATGATCATAACAAAACTTTAACCTCAAGAGAGAACTTTCCAATACTTTTCAAGTTAAGTTAGTTAAAAGATTTTTCGAATTGTGAGAAGTTCCGGTGACCTCTACTGATAACTGTGGTGCTTCCCTTTCATTGTCAAGTTGTGTCTTTGACATTGAACTTCAAGGTAGTAAGTAGCTCAACAATAATCAATCACAATTTAAACAACTCCCAAACTATTTTGCCCCCACGTGAGAAAATTTTCAAGATCCAGCCGTCATAACAAAACTTTATCTCAAGAGGAATACTGTAAAGTTTTACTTTTAACTGAACTTTCGTTACTTACGAGCACAGAACAATAAGAAGTCAGTCTTTTCGTTAAGAAATTGCTCAGAAATAATATTATTGACACTGTTTTGAGTAGGATGTTGTGCGACGTTAAACTGACAGGCCACGTCAATACGACGAATTAAAAATGGCGTTTCAAAAGATTGCTGATGGGCCGCGTGATATGTTTGTTTTTGTGTCGGTTGAGGAATACTTAGTTGGTTAGCTTTACTTGTTCACTACACACTAATTTGACACTTGAAAAAAAGTTTCAATATCAATCAAAGATTTAAGTAATATGCCTAAAATGGTTAATCTTACATATTTTAAAATTTAAAGTCAGCTCACTAAACTGTAAAAATAATACAATTATTGTTATGAATAAATAATTAAATCTTATTATCACAACCACCCAGCAAACACAAACGAAATCAACTAACACAATCCACATACTTAATTGCGTTTATATTTAGGCGCTAATCTCCGGAACAACTGAACTGATTTTAATGGAACCTTGAAAACATATCGGGTACCCGACCGACATTGAACAAAAGCGCGCAAGCGTATAATCTAAATGTGTCGCGAAGAATGCTCGTCACATACTGCACTCCAAAATTAACTGGCCACGTTAAAAGTCAATGTATACCGTATTGATCTTGAGAAAATTAACCAGCGCCCTAATTCTGAACTTTTCATAACTAATAAACCAGACTAATTTATAAATCGTCATGATAAATTACTCATAATTTATCATAGCAATGATTCGTTATTCGAAGTAATTTTTTATGAGAATTCAACGATAAACATTTATTTTGTAATCTGAATTTTTCTATACACTACATATCTCATTTTGTGATACTCGTAGCACAACGGAATTAGTTCTGATTGAATACTAAACTATTCTACCTATATCTATCAAAATGTACCAGATTCTCTATTTTGCTGTTCAAACACGAAACGTACACTTCAAATAATATATACCTTCCTTATATTATGTTAGTTGTATAAGCTAAATACAAATATCTTTCGTATATATACGTTTGAACATTCCCCATGCATATGTGCCGACGGCTTAACACTCCTCGGATAATGTTAAAGTCGGCTGAAATCACTAAGCTGGTACGCATTGGAGTTCCGACTTCAATCCATACAAATATTATAAATGAAACCATCACTGAATCAGGTACAGAGTAAATTTGAACCCCATGAAGGAGATAGGCTACTTGTTCTTCGACTTCAACTGCGTCTGCATCCGCAAAAAGCGGACGAAGTCGCGGCTAAAAGCTAGTATTTAAATATGTTACCCTGAAAGTATCGGTTGATATTGTGGTATGTCGCGTAAAGGTATGTACTCACCGCCAACATTGCAAACTATTACAAACATTCGTCCGCGAAACTAAAATAAATTCTCGAGCTTTTAAAATCTTAATAGGTACCTACCTATCCCTTGGTAATTATTGTGTGATATGTCTTCCTCATGTCCCAATCGCTTGTGGTTCCGTACACAATGCAAGCTCAGTTAGTTTTGTCACTGTGGCCGGTGCCCACGCGTGTGTTTCTATTTATTATGATTTACCAAAGCGTACGCTCAACACTCGCCTATTATTAGCACAACCTTATTTTAGAGGCTGGCTGGAAACTCTGTTAATGCGCAAACGCACAAACACACACGCTAAGTGGGAAATACTGGTCTTCACACGATATTATGTCGTCGGACGGAATTTTGAATATATCACCTATTTTTAGACGTGAGAGTATTTTAAACAGCGTGTTTTAATACATTCCCGAGATTGCATAACGATGCAGATATAGGTACGTAGTTGTTTACAAATTAATGTGTATTCGTCAATATTGTTAATTTACCTAATGTCAAAGCGAGATAAGAAAGGTGCGACAGAGCCAGCAAGATGTTTAATCCTTCTTAAAAAAACCCCGTTCGTCATCTCGCTAATGAAGTGCATTTGCTAATTAGCGCGCGGTCAATACGCAAAATTTCGTCGACTGGCGATGTTTGTGTATATACGTCGTGCCGATACGCTAGCGAACTGTTGTTCCAAACGAAGTTTACGCCTCAAACAACGTTACACTTGTACAGCTATTTATTGCTCTATTAAATTGCCCTCTGAAACGTATAATGATCACTTTTCTTCATAATTTGTGACAAATTACCGCTGTTACATACGCACAGTTACCCATTTCTAATGGTTTCCGTGTGATGTATAATTTAGACGGCTCTACGCCATTTTGTTTGCTATTAAGTATTCACTTTCTGCATGTCACAAAACAAACAATCGCATAAACCAATAATCCTCTGAAGCACAAGCATAAAAGCACAGTAAAGAAATATAGTACTGGATCAATCATATAAATGTGTATTTGAAAGCCCAATCCTAACACGGAGCTTTCAAATGTTACGCATTTTAAAAAATGAATTATTTATTCAATGTTATTTAGTGTTGAATCGTTCAAAATAGTTAAATCCTGGTCTACAAATCTAATAGGATTATAATCCACAAAATTTGCGCTCCAATCCACAACAAACCATCATATTCATTCACAAAGAGTGTGTACTTAAAAAAAGATTTTATAGTTATGTTTTACCTATAACATTCAACAAGACCACGATCAAATGAACTGTGCCAATTTTTTCCGCAATAATGTTTCGATTACGGTCGCGAAACTGCTGTTTCTAATTTTCTGATGAAACTGTAAACACAGTTTTTACATACCCAGTACTTTCAATATATGATTAGAATAATTATATAAGCATTTTTTGCAGTCCGCGCAATGTCTTTTCATAATAAGTTTTTATAAACCAATAAAGAAAGTTGCAAACCTAAAAAGGAATAAGGACAATAAAACATACCTTAATTAAGCAGGAAGTATGTTTTATTTTCAGCAAATTCCTACCTTTAAACACCATTATGAAAATTTAAATAACTACACAGCCACAATTTCTAATATTACCTAATGAAATCTGTTCGAAACATGCAGAATGGTATTTAAATTTCCAGGTACTACCTTATGAGGAATTTATATTAAAAAGTGAAGTTTATAGTCTATCTATGAAACATAATTAAATTTTAATAGCAGCTCAGATTCCTCGTATTCATTCCTAGGTAATATTCAGGCAATGCATACCTACTTACCTTCACTTGCGTAGGACGAACGGATCAATATCGAAAATGTCAGCAACTTGAGCACTAAACAATCAAAACAAACCATTCATAAGTGTTAGGGCATAAGGTATATTTTCGATATTGGAAATGATTAGGTAGCTTCGAGAAGTATTGATAATGGTAGGAGGAGGTAGTTTAAGTGGTCAGCTTGCACCGCGCCCCGGACCGCTCGCAGGGGGAAGGGGTGGTTGCATCGCTCTCCGCGCACTCGAGGGCTGTTAGTTCATCGCGATCTGTCCGCAAGTTAACACACCGGCACAGCTATGATGGAAATGGCGACTTACTCGCGGCTCGTCTGCGGCCGCAAGCAGGATGCTGACGCTGACGATGAAGACGACGATGCCGAACGCCCGTGAGTTTAAATTAGGGGGTTTTCATTATTTGAGATTATTATTTTATTGTGATTTATTTAATTAAATATATTTTTATTTTATTTTATTGTATTATTTTATTTTTTATGTAATGTATGGTGGAAATAAAGGATTTTATTTTGATTTTACTTTATTAGGTTTTTATTTTTATTTATAAAATATTTTAATAAATACTTACCTTACATTTATGCAGAGGTTACTGTGAAATTACTTAGAAAAATAGTAATTATAATTTTTTATTTCAATTTTAAAACTTTTCACGGAAGTAGCGCATTTTCCTACTTTTCTCGGAAAACGAATTTCGATAAATTGAGAATAACTTTTTTCCTGGTAAATTGAATTACTTTTAAAAAGAATTTCCCATAACAGACTCTGTCGTATATCTGCAAACAAAATATTCTGATCATATTTTGGGATTATACGTTTTAATTTAATGAAGTGTTAATTGGAAATAAGTGAATACTTTATTATCTGAAAGCCTCAATCCATTAGTGATCAATTTAATAATCCTCTCGCTGAAATAATTTACTCATGAAAATCTCAGTTGTGAATTTTACAGACTTTAATTACAAAATGATTGCGTAGGTATTAAAATTTTTCGATATTGAATAATTTCGGTTCTTGTTCGTTTTTCATCCCGATCTTTGTTTCATTATTGAGATTAAACAAGTAAAATGTACAAGTGTTTTTGTGTGAACATGGAGTAGTAGGCTTCTTGGCTAGAAAAACCTAACGACTTAGGATTTTTTTTATTGCAATTTATTTACAAACACTTAGTTTTAATCTCACTTAATTATTATCTCCAAGTAGGTATCGCTTATCAATTTAAGTGTGTCTGTAGATTACAATGTGGTTGAAATGGAAGCAATTTACTAAGTAGGTATTATTAATCCTTTATTGTGCGACAAGAGTGACTTACCTAATTAATTAGTTTCTGATTTATCTACATAATAATTTCTCGATTGACCTAATTATTTGCGATCAACGCAGTTCGCTATTTCAGAGCTAAATAAGAAGTTTATAAGATTTTTGCTTCAGTAATCATGTCTTTATTACCTAAAGTGATAAAGTATAATCTCAAACACAGCCGGGGAACATAATACATTATCTATTCATTACATAAAACAAAACGTAAATCGGTGAAATTGTTATTGAGTTACTAGCGTACTTGTGAGCGGAGATAAGAGACATTTCAAATTTTGATGTATCGCATGTAAAGACACTAAAAAATCCGAAAGTTATATGATTTCCTAATCATTTAAATCATTTTGTTGTTCTATACCATACCTGGTTACTGAGATATTAACGGTCAAAGTGACAATTTTTTTCTAAGTCCTTACGAATACAATTTTCAAATTTTCTAAATAAACACAATAACTTACGTTTGTTACAGTGCATGGTATGATAAAAAGTGATTTTTGACGGCAATAAAAAGTTATTTCCCAGCAATCAGTTTTGCTAAATATTAACTACTTAGTTTGATGGGTTTAATAAACGGGTATACTTTGTAAACGGGTATACGATGTGTCTTTGTATACTCCGTATATTTTTCCTAGGAATTAAACAATGCCTTCATGCCTTTATGGTTTTAAAATAACAAAAATGTTATTATTCTGTATAACATATTCAGGTACAAATAAATTCTCTTGAATTTACATTTCGCTGCACCTGACTACCGCGGCTTCATTAAAAGACGAGCATATAATTATTATTTTGAACTTGATACTCTTTACTGTAATAATTATTTCAGTCTGTACTATAGTTTTAACTAAATAACATGCGATTTTAATAATGGAGGAGAGAGTTTTCGGAATTGCTACACAAAATATCATGCAGAATTAAATTATATCAACATATTTAATGATGTAAAATGTTTAATGAAAACACATGATTAACATTTAAATGATTAAGTCGATAGGCACTTATTTGACATGAATATAAAATTTTAACAAAGTAAAAACAATTAGTGCGTGGTTTGCATCGATTTTTTTGTCAGTAAATACTATTAATTAGGTACTGGTTTTTGATTTATCTTTCATAAGTGAAACTTACTATCTTACAGTTTAATCAGGTGCAACCTAAAGTTAACAATAATCAAGTTCAAGATCAGGCATAATTTCCCGCGACAGGAAGATTGAAGGGCTCCCCGTTGATGTTATTCCTTTTTCCATTAATTATCCAATTGCAACCAATTACCGTCCCCATTTTATAACTACAAAGACGTGGAACAGACCTTGACTTACACAAGACATTTCCTTAGTGAATACTTAATTAAATAATGGTTTTTGCTCTGAATTTTTTATCATTACCTAATGCTGCTGCGTTTCTTCAGCGAGAAGTAGACGGACCGCCACATTTTGTTTTTATATCACGTTCACCTGCATCCTTGACGATCAGGGGGTAATTTAGTCACTTTTAGAGACGATCACAATATAAACTCAGTCTCATTATCTCAAAAATGCCTCTAGTTAATCTAATTTTTTTTTATATTCACTGCATTGTCGCTATGATGAAATTGTGACTAGCACGCATAGTCAAAATTTTATCTCAACGACAATTGATGACAAAATCTTGTAAAATAGTGTCATTTTTGACAGATTACGACTAAGTTACGAGAATTACCTACCTGTAGGTACATCGCCAAAAAGCATCAATAACCATTGCTACTTATTAGGACCAACTAGTATTAATTATTATAGACAGTATCGTTGCTAAAAGCAAAATATACCTAACCACCTTTTGCATCACATAAACAACTAAAAAAAGGGTAACCACATCACATCTGTAGTGGCATCGTGAAGCCATCTCGTGTGGAGAGCATCTGAAGTTTAATGAGACCGATCGCCGGGATAAGGGGGCGCTTTAGAAAAACAACTCGAATCAGCTCCCCATATCGAGTGCTGACAACAAGGCCACACAGCGGTTTTGCAGCACCTCTCCACTTTCAGATTTGATTTTATGATTCTCATTATTGTATCTGATTAGTAATGATAGATAATACGCTTACATAACCAGTACATACCTTATCATATAAAATGCTTTGTCATGAATGACTGACGGAACAACTGATCGTAGAGACCTGATACTTGGAGGGTGTGTTCTTTGTATGACGTAGGCAAAGACGACGCGAGAAAAGATTTTCCGAAATTCTTAGGAGGTGAAAAAGTGGTGCAAATTTTGTATGGAGTTAGTAAGTCATACAAAATACTACAAATATGAGTTCATGTTTTTCTGTACATATATCCATAAGTTTACTTACCTATTATTTCAAGACATCATGATTAGATAAACCAAAATTTAATTAACCTTTATTATTCGAATAATAAATCCTTACATCGATTATTCTTGAAGAATTGATAAGTCTTGAAACCGGAAGCAACCCTGAACGCTGAAGTTATGAAGGTATGACTATCAATGTAGGTGAAGGTAAAAACATAAGTTATAACCCACACCTACACCCAGTGATAGTCAATGATAGGTCATTATAAAATAATTAAAACCAGATACCTCACAACATTTTAAATCACCAATGTCAGTGAAGTCCAAGATAAACTTAGAAAGTAAACAGAAAACGACAAATCGATACTTGACCGTGCCCGGCTACGAACTCACAACCTCGTTCATGTCAGCCAGGCACCTAAACACGACAATGACATTCGACGTCAATAAAACATACAGTTATAAGTGTTAAGGTATTGAAATGCTAACCTAGACCTAAACGATACCGTTTCTATACATAAATAAATAAAATATGACGTAAAAACTACCAACACAGTTGTTAGGCAGTGTGAGTGGCATATTTGAGCACGTTTGGCTGCGCGAAGGCCAGCTGACATTGTCGTTGGCAACCTTGGAGGGGTCGTGAATGGGCTCAGTAGTGGCTAGTATTATTATTATGAGCATGGATACACATTAAGGACGGTATAGTTTAAAGTTTGTGCCTGTTTTAGTTGTACAGCAATCCGTGGACACTGGACGTTGAAGGAACAGTGCATGTATAGGATCGTTTCTTTGCCAGCTACACATCCGATTCTATACCTACCTGTGTGGCCGTCGGCAGCAATTTAAACTGCACCTTAAAAACCAAACAATAAAACATATTTTCAATTAAGTATAAAAGTTAATTGAATGTTTTAAATGAGGGGTTTCCATAATAATCCCTTAAGTTTCCCTAATCTTTTAAAATGGTACAGTAAACTTAATAAAGCAAACTAAAACAATAACATTGTATCGAACAAGAACATTTATTGTCATTCAAGAAGTGCGAAGTTTTTGACAAACTTTTCCCTTTATGAGCCAAAATTTCCCTACTTTCCCTGGTGAAGAAACCCCTCATTTACCCGATAAGGTTTCGATTAACCTAATTTACGGTATTTATTTTCCCTTATTTAGGCGTTTAATGGCCTAAATGTTTAATCTTGAACTATAACCTCCAAATCCAAGAAAGTCACGACTTTGACCTTTGTCTTAAGTTTTGTTCTGTAATTAGAAATTCATAACTAAATCTGTCTTCCCCAGGTCACTGCCGAAACTGTGCAATCAAGAAGAAGAGCCCGGACGCCCACCCCATGGCGGGGTGGTTACCTTCGAGCCAATTCAACACGACCACGACTTCTGCGAGAGGGTTGTTATAAACGTAAGTACCTAGTTTAGGACACCTTTTGTTTTAATCTTTATTGAGGTTTTCCCAAGACCTCATGCACAGCAGTCGTGCTTACGATCACTAGACTAACGAGGCAGTCAGGTCGGGCAAAGTGTTATTGGGTTTTTCCATCAGGAATTTCTCAGTTGCAACCTCGGATTCTGGATTTGTGCCCAATTTATGGCAGTAGGCTCGCCCCCTATTACTTGGGACAAAAACATAACTGGCGAAATGTGGGTGTACAAATGGGTACACCTCTGCCTAACCCTTCGGAGATTACAGGCGTGATGGTATGTTATGTTATGTTTTCCCATCAGAAATTTTTCAGTAGCAACCTCGAAATCAGGATTTGTGCCCGGTTGATGGCATTACGCTCGCCCCTATTACATGGACTTAAACCTGGCGAAATGTGGGTGTACAAATGGGTACAACTCTGCTAAACCTTTCGAGGATTACAGGCGTGATGTTATGTTGTTATATCATCTTTATTTATGTAAAGTTCACTATCGTCATCAAAAAATCGATTATATTCTCCGGATCGCGGCGGCCAAACGCAATGAACATTAGCAAATACGCAGGACATTTTGTAGCAGACACAGCTACACTCCCTCTTCCCTCACTCTCATAGTCTGATGGGAAAGTCATTAAACACGACCGGGCGACCGAGGAGTGATCAGATGCATTTCGTACATTTCGAAACACGGAGGTCTCACACTACCAACTTTCCGACTAATAATCGACCTAGGAATCGAACCTAGGAACCAACGACGACGATAAAAATTTTGAGAACTGACCTATTTTATCAATTTTCGAACAGAAGGATTTCAAGCCTTTGTTACAAACTTTGGCTTGGTGTTAAAGATTAATACAAAACAACGCAAGTACACAAACACTACATCTATGATTCCCATCGCTTACTTATAGATGACCTAGTTGTTACTATCACCACTTGGCTATCTACGATTCTATTGACATTCAAGTCACGATAACAAATGTCACCAGGTGGTCTATTATAATTTTCATAAAAAATCTCTAAGGGTGATTTTTTACAGAATAATACCGCTGTAGTACTATCAATCTGCCTAGCCTTTTCCCGACTATATAGGAGTCGCATTCCAGTCTTAGTTACTATATTTTTTTACCTTTAGCATCTACTTATCTGACTTCCAAAATCCAGTGACAGGGAAATACGATACCCCTTGGTAAAACTGTTTGTCAGATTTTCGGACTTCTGACGATCCGTAACCACTAGCAAAGATCTTCGTATGACAGCCGGTACCAAAGGCCTAACATGCTTTTTGAGGCATAGGGGAGTCTAGTTTTGGAAAGATGGCTACCCATCGAAGGACCAACCCCGGCAAGCTTAGCTTAACCTGTTGGAACTACCCGTGCAGCTATTATAACTTAGCCATGAGCACCTCAATACTGATACATTGAGATAATACATACATAACATCACGCCTGTAATCCCCGAAGGTTTAGGCAGAGGTGTACCCATTAGTACACCCACATTTCGCCAGTTATGTTTTTAGTCCCATGTAATAGGGGGCGAGCCTATTGCCATCAACCGGGCACAAATCCAGACTCCGAGGCTGCTACTGAGAAATCCCTGATGGAAAAACCCAATAACACTTTGCCCGACCTGGGAATCGAACCCAAGACCTCATGCACAGCAGTCGCGCTTACGACCACTAGACCAACGAGGCAGTCTAAGAGACATTGAGATAATATAAGACCTATAATAAAATACAGGAAAAACAATAAGATCTAATAGCCATTATTTCAAAAACTATAGGAATTTGACGTCTAGTTTTCCTTCTGTAAGGCCACTGAACTTCGTGTCCTCTTTACATTCTGTTTTTTGCCAATATGTCAATCACTGTACTATTATCTAGAAATATTTTGATGCATCTCATACAACATACCTACATTGTTTTTAGGGTATTCGAAAAGCAACTATTATTTCCAAAAAGTTGCTCCGAAAATTTATAAAGCTACCCATTTCAAAACACCAAATATTGTGCTACATACTAGCCTAAAAGAGAAAAAATGACACCATTTTTCTTCGTGAGAACTGTTCCGATTTGAATATTTTGCGCACAAAACTCTTGTTCGCCATGAATATGAAATTCTAACGTTACTACTATACGGTAAACACGTAGAATAGCTATCATAATCATGCACACTAACACTCCCTCCCATTCACCAATTACACACACAAAAATATAATTCAGACACACACAATCTCACATTACAATATGTTTTCGGCCTTAACTCTTTTTAACGAGCTTTTATTAGCTCGACCTGTAACTATGTCACTGAGGATTAAAGGTGCTCATCGGGTGCCCGGTGCCTCTAATGAGCTACGACTTTTAAGCTCTAAGCAAATTTTGCATCATAATCCTAGATTCAAAATGAGGTATTTAACTAGTCAAGCGCCGGATGTCTTACCAGTATGACAGAACCATAGAAAATCAACTGTGTTTCATTACTGAGTAATTAGTTATATTAATTAAAGAGACAGATTGAGTCATTAATTAACATCATAATGTTTAAATAGTTACTAAACAAGACCTAAAATTGCAGACAGTAATGACAATGTTTGTTATAAAGTTCCAACACAATAAACATTGTAACTTTACATCTGTATTCCTTTTTAAACGACAACAAAGTACCACAAAGCATCGGGTATTTCGAAAGGTCATTATCGTTAATAACAGTGTACCAAACCAGAACGAAATATTGTTTTCATGATAATAATAAGCGTACTACATAATTCAGTTGGCATCCCTCTATAAATAACTCTCACACACACATACAGGAATGCACTCACACTCACGGCCATTGGCCAAATACTCCGGAAGGACGTAGTCTGTGGCCATTGTTTTACTCTGCTCTCAAACTTAAAGGCAAACCTACATCGTAAGCTACGCTAAACGTGAAACTATAATTGTATTCGAGGCTGAACCACTTATTATAATGTCCACTCATCACTCATACGAATGAAAATAAAAATGACCTTGTAACACCATACTCACCACTTACATATGTTTGTTCTGTTTCAGAAGCGTATTTACTTTCTTTTGTGACGTATTTTTTGGTTCCTTCCTGTTAAATGTATTTTTATGTTACCTTGAATTTGATATGATTAGTGGGTTTGAAACTCAAAGACTAAAAATACATTCAGTCCTAAATCAATATAGCATAGTTCAGGTTCCTAGAAAGACATCCTAGAAGTTTCTCCCACTCACATTCCTTTCTCCGTTGCTTTTATAAAATATTAATTAGAAAGATATTCTTATCACAAAAGTGAAGGAAAAATTATAAGTTCTAAGTATTCCTGCTTATTCAATTTTCTCTCGTCAGTCTAGATGCGCTTCTCTATAATAAGTAATTGGAACGTGGCATAAAAATCCGGTTACAAGAATTTTTCAATAGAAAAATATTAAATTCTGAAATAGTTCGATAGGTCCCATGCAACCTTCGCCTACTTGAAGTCTAATAAATGTTCAATAATTAAAATAGGGCTCAAAACTTGGCCTTGTCGTTCTCCGTTCAACATTTTCTCATATAAATAATCAACCTTCAGTATATTGGAACTGCAAGTATGTGGGATGGACGCATATTGGATTCCAACGAGTTTATCTAACTGGTACTCTAACTAAACCGCCCCGGTGCACTAGACCTCATACTTTATTGAGATGCTGTATCACGTATCGATACCAGGTCACGTAAGTCAAGATCGCGTTAGCCTTCAAATGGCCACGTATTTCATTACACACTGCGTCTGAGATTGAAATATGTGAATACGGATGTAATACGAGAAAAAATTGCATCCCGTACCCAGTGCGCCGCGCAGGCTTCAATTTAATATACACACGAGAGGAGCGCACAAAAGCCGTCACTCGGAGCAGCAAAGCTTTCTCAGCGCTGAGCCCTGTCAGGATTTCGCTTTACAATATTTCCCCGTGCTGTGGCAGGACTTACCCTTGACATTTAGCTTGCTAGATGAAGGTCACGGCTATTTCATTCGCATGAAATGCAGTTGTGTTTTCTGTTTGTTTGTTCTTCTTTCTTGTTATAAAAGGACATCTGACAATGCGCCGTCCCTGACAGAAGCTTCACAGGCTTCCTTTGTAAGAGCTTTCCAATTAAATGTTACCGAGCCCCGACTTAACTATCAGTTTATTTAATGAACATAGACGAAGATGTTTATTTTACTGAAGGTTTTCATATTGCTGCACTACTTTTTGAAGAATATAATAAATTCTGTAAAGTTAAAAGCCATCATAGATTTTGTTGATTAAGATGGCGGTGTAGGGTGGCGTTTCGAAAGTAAACATTATATGTAATAAAAGCTGTTTACAACGATAGTTTTAATGAGAAACCTTAGATAACTTGTACCAGGGTCACAGTAAACTGTGTAGAGTATGGTTTTCTTGAAACCTTCGGAAGTTAACAGGACTTTATAATAAGGGAACTTTCTGAACATAGTGCATCGTTAGGTTTGCCTCTCGCTCGCTTTGAAGTCTAAGCCTCAAGACCTAGCTACGCTCCGACTTAAAGCAACATCGCCTTCAAGTACAAAGTCTATCAAGTTAAATGTTTGTTCTTCAAATTGATGTTCTTGTTTCTATCGAATATTATGCACGACGGGAAATGATGAAGACTAAAAAGGCAATAAAAATTAAGAGGTTAATACATAACAATTTTTTTTTTTTAATAATTATCGTTATCATAGTCCCTCTCTACGGCCATGGAATCAAATAAAGAGACAAACGCCAACTATAGACAAAATCCAAAAGCCTCTTGGCACACAAAACAACATCTTTGGAACTTCACGAACGTTCAAGTTTAGTGCAATCATCGTGAATTGTAGTTTAAATAAATAAATAATTAAGAACGATGAAATGTTGCGGATTGTGGCGTTCACCGGCACTCAGGTAGCTATCAACGCTAAGGTGTTTACTGGCCGCGGAAAGCACCAAACACACGTTTAACGATGCCAGCATGGAGTAATGCAGGTGTGGAGGCGGCATTATTACAGGACTGTCTGCAAGGTTAAGGTTTCGAATTCGGAAGAGGGTTTCTAAATTTGAAATTTGAAAAAGAAAAGATAAAAGTGATATTACTTGATTCTGAATTGGTTTTTGATCATTCTTTATGACGTTTTCGTGGTTTTGGAAATAGATCTTACCATAATAAATTAGGAGGTTAACAAACTCTTTGATTTAATTGCCACAAATTATCTTTAAAGGTACGTCGTTCTGTTTAATTTTTATATTATGCAGGTTCTCGCTTAGCACTTTTCCAAACAGCGTCATTATAATGGGAGTCTTTGAATCTTTGACCCAAAAACAGTAGTTTGAGAACAAGAGTCTACTTATGAGTCTACCTTCCTTAACGCATCAATCCTGTGAACAGGCCTCTTTCTACCCATTACACATTGACATGCTCTTCTAAATTCTCCATCACTTGTGGCACTTCTCGTCAGTTAAGGTCAGGTCATCCTTCAGATTTTCAAACAATCTTTTCCTCGACATACGCTAGAAAGTGGATTGTCTCGTTATTTTTACAATCATTTGTCATGTCTCTAATTGAGTATAGTCTTTACGGCCAATAGCAACATGTCGTTAACCTCATTTAGATTACATAAACAACGATTTCAAACTTTAGATACGTCTTTCGTTTAAACATCGTAAAATGTTCTATTTGTTTTCTACCTTTCAATATCTTAATAGGTATAAAGCTCTAAGCGTGATAGAACAGCATGTTTGGTAAAGAACACGGAATTAAACTCTAGTATGCCTTGCAGTTAATTGGTTTCTCCAATAATGTTACATCCATTAATCTTCTGAACGAACCTCGATTGAATGGTTTACAATGTGTCAGTGTTACGACCGGTATTTAATCGAAACAACTATTTTTAAACCGCACGTTTTTCTAGTGGATTATCACAGCATTCACAGCTGACTAATTGAACAACGCGTTCAATGGATTTCTGTTGCGACTGTTAAAGATTTTGTTGGTTCTTGATTTTGAAGCATCATACAAATACTGATGATGAAACCAGCTCAACTCTAAATGTAACAATGTCATCGTTTCTATTTGTTTTGTTTTGGGTACCGTTCGGCACCTTGTTTCACCTGCTATCGATTTTCCTCATTACGCAAAGCTAGGTCGCGTGTCAATCCACACTAATCTTCTCGCTGGCCATTGGTCAACGACTGGTAATTATGCCTACCTGTTGATATATCACGATTTCACTGCCTTGTTAGTAAATATCGCTTTGAACTTTGTGAAACTCCTTCAAAGCAAAAAGTCACTCGACGTCCGCAGTTTCGTCAGCAGAATGGGCAGTTAACATTTTACTATTCCTGCATTACGTCAAAATCGAAGTAAGCGTTATGCAATCGGCAATAATAATTTAGACTTTCGCTTTTCATGTAACTATATCAGTGTGCCAAGTGCTACCCTGATCATGTCCTGAGGCCAACAAAATTCGAATGAAGTCTTTAGATACACTAATTAGTGGGATTTAAGTATGGGTTTATTGTGCTCATTATAGATGCCTTATCCTTTAATTAGCGGTGCGCAGTAAGCTATAATAGTAAACGCGGAGCAGTCACATTACACGGTTTTGACAAATCGCCTATGTAAGTGCAGCACGTTACCCCACACGTGTGGGAGTTAACTGCCACACTAACGTTTATAGAAAATTTTCAGTCCGTGACTTATTGCCTTTAGGTTTACATTCCAATTTCCGCTCAGTGCACTCTGTTGCAGAGTTGTAGAGGCTCGAAATGATTCGGTGAATCGACCCGAGATGACGATAGTTATAAATGAGTACTATTTTTGAATAGTAATTGGCGTTCCAAGAATATGTGAATTGGGTTTCAATGTAATAAAAGTGTGACTGAGTAATTAGAAGAGAGAATGTCAGTTCTACGAAATATTGACTGGAACGGCCGACATTTTAATTCAATATCGTTTACCTAAATAATATATGAGTTGATGAGATGACAGGATCATTATAGAAGCGTCACCGTAGCTGAGTGAGCGTTCAGCAAATTAACGTGCCCACGTTTCGTGAAAGCTTGCACAGCTGGACCGGCGCGGGCGCCGAAACGCGCGACTCAATTTATCGCCACCGCGCGTCTCCCATGGCTAATAAAAAGAAACCCGACCTTAAAACATAGATCCATTCGCGGTTTGCGTTTACAACGGAAAATTTATTAAAATCTCTTCATAAAAGCCCGCTGCAGTACGACGTACAACTCGCTCCGCCCTTGGGGAACACACAATAAAATGTATTTTTGGATACACCCATTGCCAGCCGCGGAGGTACATCCGCGCCGAAAGAAATATTGTGTGAAACTTTGCGTCCGCGGAAAGTGAATGTACGCGTTTGCTTGTAAATATTGATTTGATTAATTTCGCCGGCGCGTCGACCGGCCCGCGTCCACCGGCCGCGGCGTGCGTCTGCTATTCTTAATGCGCGTCGCCACGCAACGCGCACGGCGAACCGCTTTCAACCGGAATAGGGTTCTCACACTTTATTTATGAACGCATTAAAAATAAAGTGTTTATTTTATGATGACAGGGACTTCAATCCCTTAATTGAAATAAATTAATGCGCGGAGGTTATTATAACCTGAAATTGGCCAATTACTTTAATAGCTCATGGATTCTGTAAAAAACGGAACAGTTTTCCACATTTAAAACCGTCACATCACCGTCCCAGCGCACGTGTAACGTGTACACCAGTAAACCGCAGCTTCCCTCCACAAGATGACTCCGTTTTTATTTAGTGTTCGTTTAAACATAAAAAATACATTCATAATACATTATTTATTACATTTTATTTGCGTGCCGTTTTAAACAACAAAATATGTACCTACCGGGATGTTGCCATTAGGGTTATTTTTATCCCTAACAAGACCATTAAGGCGTCCACTTCACGTGTTCTGAACATTAAAACCTAGATAGGTATCTTGTCAGCGCTGTAACTTACGACATGACCTCACATTAAGTGTGTCAATAAACTATATATCCATAAAAATAAACCTAATACTTATAACACTGCCTCGACTGTCTCGTTGGTCTTGTGGTCGCAAGCGCGACTGCTGTGAATGAGGTCTTGGGTTCGATTCCCAGGTCGGGCAAAGTGTTATTGGGTTTTTCCGTCAGGAATTTCTCAGTAGCAGCCTCGGAGTCTGGATTTGTGCCCGGTTGATGGCAATAGGCTCGCCCCCTATTACATGGGACTGAAAACATAACTGGCGAAATGTGGGTGTACTAATGGGTGTATACCTCTGCCTAACCCTTCGGGGATTACAGGCGTGATATTATGTTATGTTATGATACTTATAAAGAGTAACTTATACGCTTTTACCATGGTTTCAAATCTGAAAAGAATCAGATCTCCCTTAGAAATAATAGAAACAATCATGGACCCTGTTCCCGTGCATGACTCTAGAATCCCCAGCGTTAACTTTCTAGTCGGTTATTGTTGTTAATCAATATAAAATATATTCTTTACATTTTGACCGTAGGTTGCATTTTTGTAAGAATCTACATTGTTTTTCTTAATTGACTAGGTTTAGAATCATTAACAAAATTCATGGTAAGCGTTTCCATCGCAATGACTCTTCCAACGTGTAGAATGTTATACGTAACTTCACGCCTGTAATCCCCGAAGAGTTAGGCAGAAGTGCACCCATTAGTACACCAAAAATTCGCCAATTATGTTTAAGTCCCATGTAATAGGAGGCGAGCCTATTGCCATCAACCGGACACAAGTCCAGACTCCGAGGCTGCTACTGAGAACCCGGCAGTCGCGTTTTGCGACCACTAGACCAACGAGGCAGTCTTCACAAATATGAATGAGCTTACTTCTACCTAAACAAGCCAACTCTTAGTGATTTAATTAATTACGATAAATTATTCAGCGTTACATTACATTACTGTAATTCCTTATCATATACTTTCAGAATTTATGCTTAGAATAGAGTAAAAATTCATCACCGTTAATTATCCAAAATATTTGTTAATATTACTCCGAAAAATGGCATAATGATGGTTAGTTCATTTTGGTAGACTTAACCCTAAGTTGTATAAATCTTAATATATTATAACTAATTACGCTAATTACCCCTATACTTACCCTATTACGTGTTTACCCCCAAAACTTTTCATCTATAAGATCTTGCAAAATTTCTGAACAATCGAAATTGACTTGCTAACTGTAATTATAAAAACTCGTGCTTTTTTACTATGTCAACTTACTTACATTACTACGTCACACATCGATTTGAAGATTAAAACTTTACTCTCACAATTACCATAGAACTCCTTCCTTGCAGCTATTTCATTAGTAACATAGTTGATACTATCACATACGACATGATCCGCCGTTCTTCCAGAGAAAACCTTTAGAGCCAACTTTGCCGTACCTAAACTTTACGTGTGTTAGAATAGATAAGACTGAACTACAAATTCCGCGTACCGTACTGCTTTGAAATAAGGAATGACTTTCCTTAAATTACCTAACTATTTTATTTAACGCGAAATATCTCGAATGTTATATGCATTCTTATTTGCAAGTGTGTGTATAGGTGAATTACAAATACGGTAGTGAATTTCAATAGGATTTATTACTCTTAAACAAAGAAAGCAAGCTGAAAAAACCAGGCGAAATTTGCCAGCAGTGGAAGTAGTTTGGTTGTTATATGATGATAAATCGGCTAGTTTCCATCAAATGACACAAAGCCATTCATAGTCGTCTTTACAATTTTTTAGAAAAATTTAATATCTTGGCCAGCGAACAAAAAGGATTTCGCAAGGGTAAGTCCATTAACGCTGCAATATATGAACTTACTAACACTGTTTTGACTAATATGGATAAAAGAAATCCAATATGTGCTATTTTCATGGATATGAGTAAAGCCTTTGACAGTGTTGACCATAACATACTGCTTAAAAAATTAGATTCATATGGCATAAGAGGAAAGGCACTAGACCTCATTCACTCATATCTATGTGATAGAAAGCAGTTAACAGAAATAACTAGAATATGTCTTAAAACGCGGGATGAGAAGACATATAGATCCCAAACTAGAACCATAAAACTAGGAGTTCCACAAGGTAGTGTCTTGGGTCCCTTGTTTTTTCTAATTTATATTAATGATCTCCCTAGACACATAAAGCATCCCATGGTACTTTTTGCAGATGACAGCACGGTAGTAATAAAATGTGACAGTCAAAATGACTATGAAAATGAAATTAATGAAACATTAAAAACTATAATTAAATGGTTAATTGATAACAATCTGAAAATAAATTTAGAAAAAACAAATATAATGCACTTTCACCAAAGAACTCAACCGAAAAGTATTAATGTAAATTATAACGGGCAGACAGTAGAATCTGTAACAAATACAAAATTTCTAGGAATAAATATTGATTACAGACTTTCATGGACAACCCATATAGACAATCTCTGCAAAAGAATCAACCAATCCTCATTCGCTCTTTACAAGCTCTCCAAAATAGTTAATAAAGAAGCAATATTAACGGCCTATCACGGAATGGTGGCACCATTACTGAGATACGGCATTATATTTTGGGGTAGACAAGGAATTTATATTTAAAGCTCAAAAGAAGTGCATTAGAGCAATGTGCCAAATAAATAGTACAATTAGCTGTCAACCTTATTTTAAAAATCTAAAAATTCTCACATTGCCTTCCCTATACATTTACGAAACAAATATTTTTGTGAAATCAAATCTAAGCTACTATAAGACTGCTGTAAAAAGCTGTTATCGAAAATTAAGGGATAAAAAAAGGTTAGAGGTACAAATACCTTATGGTAAAACGGCACTACTAAATAAAAGTGTACTATGTATGACATCATTAATATATAATAAATTGCCTGATGACTTTAAACAATTACCAATCCTTCAGTTTAAAAAGAAACTACATTCATTATTGATAGACAGATGCTATTATGATGTCAAAGATTACTTGTGTGACAAAAATATTGTATTCCAATGATAAGTAAGGAAAAATAAGTATAATTTTTTATGTATGATAATATTGTGAATTCTCCTCCTTCCTCTTTTTCTTTACATAAGATTTTAATTTGCAATGTTGTAAAAAACCATTATGACTAATATGACCTACTTTTTTTATTGGACTATACAAACAATTTTGATTATGATTATTTATATACGCATTGACTTTTAATAGACATTACTCCTTATTGTGACATTTGTAATTTTTTGTAATATTTTGATTGTATTTATTTCTCATCATTTAATTTAATTTTGACATACCTCTCAAATAATTTGAATTTCCTCCTCGCATGATTGGTATTGTACTTTTCTCTTTGCATGCCACCATATTTGTACGCCACTAGGCATAACATAGCGACCATTGTACTTATTTAAGATCTATTTCACTACCTATGTTACACAAATAATAAATGATTTGATTTGATTTGATTTGATTTGATTTGAAAGCAATATGTGCCTAGGAGTTGCAGAGAATAATTTAGCGAGCCGTTCTAGTCTATACTATAAGTAGCAATCATTCCTCGTATCATCAGTCCGTCAATCAATATTGTAGAGATAACACAAATAGACTGACCTTTCGCTGCACGTTCGTGTTCAAATATTGTGAACGTTTACGCTGAAATGTTGAAATCTTGACAGACACACGTGAGTGAAGGAGAAAGCTTATACAATATTCCGATATTTCTGACACATTTCCATTTGGCTTCTGATTACCGGACAAACGAAAATGCTCTCACCTTGAACTTAGATTCTGGGAAATGCACTCGAATATATTTTCCTTCAAAACAGACAGCATAAATAACGTCACGTTATATTCTCCGATACCCACCCTGGGTACAGGACTTTAATGCAATCAATATCTCGACACCCTCTCTAAGCCTGGGCTAGCCAACAACTCGGTGCAGGGTACTGATACTGAGAATGCCCTAATAGATATAAGGGGATTAACATACGGCACCGCCCGATCGCGCGGTCGAGCGGTGCAATCTGCTTCACCGCCACGCCCTCCGCGGCGGTGAAGCGGATCTCATGTCGCGTTGACCTCTATAAAATCCGTCGTTGCCTTTCACACTAACGAAAACGAATGACGACTCGACCGCGCAGTCGGGCGGTGTACGTATGATAATCGCCGCTTCACCGCCTACCGCAGCGGTGCGCGGTGCCGTAAGTTATTTGCCTAAGACTATAAGCATTAGCCATTTCGTGAGACTGGTTGTGAGGCTTCAGAGTACCTGGTTACAACTGAAATGGAATAACTATACCTAAACGACATAATTATATTATGTTACTGTTTACAAATTTACAAACCACTTCAGCGTCCCGTGGGCGAGGAGAAACTAAGGAATTACATTGGGCGGATTGGCAGCAACCACAAATATTTCTATACACAAGATCATACTTCGGAAACCTTGATTTGAAACAAATCTTCAACATCTGTGATGTACTATCCATTACACTGTAATGGTCCATTACGTTCGGTCCCTAAAACACTGGTTTTTAACCTAAACACAATTAATTTTAAAAGTCAACTTTGAGCAATTTTAATGTAAACTCAATTACCTATATGATTAATTAGAAGCCCTGGAAGGTTATGAAAACCGCGCTTTATTATGGCTAATGAGTGAGTTAACTATTAACCAATACTAATGCACTTTAACCTCTTCTATCACTAATGCACTTTGTTAACCGCTGGCCATTAATTTAGTGACTAACCCGTAAATAATTCTGAAACGGATATTATGATGGAAACATTTCCAGTCACTGCCGATTTTAGTGCACTTTTTGTTTATGTAATTTTTTACTGAGCCCGTAGCAGGTGGCGTTCTGTAGTTTCTGCCTACGCCCATAGGAAAAAGTCGTGAGATTATGTATGTACTGAGCACGTCTGTCTAAGCTTCAAATACTCCCATTTCGTTGCTCTGCTATGGACTTTACTCTCTAGTACTCTAGACCCAAGCCAAAGTCGATTTCATCGGTGCAGAAAATACTGTACCGAAAATGCGGATTAACCCCCAGCGTGTTCGCTGTCAACATGTTACCGTGGAAGCTAATTCGTTTAAGCTTAATACAATTTTGCAGGCTAACTGTCAGGTCGAAGTAGTATTTTTTTCGTATCTGTCAACAATGTTGAGATTCGTATAGATAGATTAAGGCTTGGGAAAGATACTTTTCGTCTGCATCTCACTGGTAGTACTAACAGTTGGAGACATTTATTTTCACGACATTTCTATTTCCAAATCAGGACACTTAGAGTTGACACTGATACTAAAATGCTTTTTCAATGCAATTTAGTTTTAAATTGACATGCACGACAGTTACACGTGAATGCACTAAGCTGAACTTCGTCTTGCTGCAAATATAATCAAGTTTAAATAATTCAAGAAATGCAGCTGACACTTCTTATTGAAGTATTTATAGAAAGATAGAGATGACAAATTTAAACTAGTCTGGATTTGTGTCCGGTTAATGGTAATGGGCTCGCCCCCTATTACACGGGACTTAAACTGGCGAAATGTGGGTGTACTAATGGGTACACCTCTGCCTAACTCTTTGGGGATATGTGATGTTATATTTTAGAGCAGTCAACTATCTATATTATTAAGTAAGTTCGCCTGTCGTTGATCCTCATATGTGGTTTGTCAAACTTTTTAAACGACACTGGAAGCCAACGGTCCGTCTTAACACGTGGTAGACGCAAATAATAAGTTCAAGGGTGTTACAATTTTAGAGTGGACGCCTGGCGTTGCGTAACACTATGTGTTTGAATACACTACGGGAATATTAAAGGTTTTGTCATGGTGAGCGGATTGTTTATATCCAATTGACGGTTACCTTTTCCAATTGAATAAGCAGTTAAGGCACTGATTTAGATACACTATTATTTTGCATCCTTATCGTTGAAATAAATAAATATGAGATAAAATAAATATTTATCACATTATGTATTCTCAGATAGCATTATAAAACAGTAAATACTTACTCTATGTTTTGACTCTGGCTAAAAATGTATAATTACAAAGTTTTCGGTTTTTATCGTCCTGTCGCTACACCAAATTACTGTACCTTCATTGGCGTTTGTAGGGTTGTTTTTCAGGGGGGCTGGCTCATGTGTTGCCGTTGGCGATGCAGAATTGGTAACCCAACATCCTAGGGTGCGCACTAGACCATACTGGGGGTGGGCGCGGCCCACCCGCTCCGTCCTCTATATACGCCTATGTGTACACCTACCGCCTATGTTTGCAATTTATAACGACTACGTACTATAAAGTAGGATTCAGTTGTAATATCACGTTATCATTGCGCTGGTAGTCAATTAATAAAATCATTTCCTATTGTGAGAATATCACTTGGTGTCGCTCTTCTGTTATATGTATATTACGTTTGCATTTACTTATGCCAAGATAACATTATCAACATCGAGTGCCGCTTCTTTCATCTTGGTGTATTAACAGATTCCTTTTTTTGTTCTTAGATAAGCGGCCTGAAGTTCGAGACGCAGCTACGTACACTCAACCAATTCCCGGAAACCCTTTTGGGGGATCCCGCTCGGAGAATACGCTACTTCGATCCCTTGAGGTAAGTAGTAGTACTAATAAGTTCGGTCCCATTATTGTGTTACCTCTAGTGCATAATGGGACATTGTGGGTACCGTTTGGAAGCTAGAAGTCGCTAGGTTCAGTCAGTCGTTTTTTGAATCTTGCGTCATTTCCAACAGGAACGAATATTTTTTCGACCGGAACCGCCCTTCATTCGACGCAATCCTGTACTACTACCAAAGCGGCGGCCGCCTGCGGCGCCCAGTAAACGTGCCCCTAGATGTGTTCTCCGAGGAGATTAAGTTCTACGAACTCGGAGAACAGGCCACCAACAAATTCCGGTGAGTTCAAGCACATTCACGCCAAACACCTCTTTTTCCCACACTTACAATTTGTAATCAATTCACATCCTTGCAGTGAGGATGAGGGCTTCATCAAGGAGGAGGAGAAACCTCTTCCCTCCAACGAGCGCCAACGCAAAATCTGGCTGCTCTTCGAGTACCCCGAGAGCTCTCAGGCCGCACGCGTCGTGGCTATCATCTCAGTATTTGTCATCTTACTTTCCATCGTAATCTTCTGCCTGGAAACCCTCCCAGAGTTCAAGCACTACAAGGTCTTTAACACCACAACCAATGGCACTAAAATCGAAGAAGATGAAGTCCCTGACATCACTGACCCGTTCTTCTTGATTGAGACGCTCTGTATAATATGGTTCACATTCGAGTTGATAGTACGGTTTCTGGCATGTCCGAATAAGTTCAATTTCTTTAGAGATGTGATGAACATCATAGACATCATCGCCATCATCCCGTACTTCATCACCTTGGCAACAGTAGTCGCTGAGGAAGAGGACACTTTGAACCTACCACGCGCGCCCGTTTCTCCACAAGACAAATCGACCAATCAAGCTATGAGTCTTGCCATACTCCGGGTGATACGTCTCGTGCGTGTATTCCGTATCTTCAAACTCTCACGACACTCCAAAGGCTTACAGATTCTGGGACGAACGTTGAAAGCATCGATGAGGGAACTTGGCTTGTTGATATTTTTCTTGTTTATTGGTAAGTCACTTGCATTTAATTGTGATGATCGCCATAAATGCGGTCTCACTATATTTTTAAATAACATGTTACTATATTTTTAAATAATTTCATCACAAACATTACTGTCCAGTGAATTTTCATAATCGAGTCAACAAGTACGTATAAACTTATTTATAACAATAAAGTCCTCATATGATTCTAGTTGACGTAACAAATACTGACATACACTTGAACTAGTAAACAAAGCGTGTCCTCAAGGAGTATTAGTGGTACGGAGAGAAGATCTCGGGATGTGCATTGTGACGCAGCAGACGGGCCCGGTCGGGCGGCGAGAGAGGCGAGCGCGGTGCCGGTTACTTCAATTCCAATTCCATTTATTCAGTAAAATCATTTCCAATATTGAATCCATTAAAGTATACATAATCAATTTATTTATTCCTAAAGTAATTAATCCTCAACTCTAGCGCGGCCACATCATGACGGTGCGTTCACATGTTATTTTGCGTTCGCAGGTGTCGTGGTTTTTTCCAGTGCTGTCTTTTTTGCCGACAAAGAGTGCCATGACACTAATTTCGATAGCATTCCTGATGCCTTCTGGTGGGCAGTAATTACGATGACCACAGTCGGCTATGGAGATATGAGGTAACCTGTGTCGCGCCGCCACCCCGCCCCGCCTTCCCCGACCCCGCCGCTCGCAAGCCATCCCCACCACTGTATGTCGCACTGTATTCTCCGTTGGTGTGTGCTTGTTCTTCAAGGTGTGGTGCTGTTTTCATCCGCGGTGTACTTCGCTGAGGCGGGAAGTGAGAACAGCTTCTTCAAATCCATACCAGATGCGTTTTGGTGGGCGGTCGTGACAATGACGACCGTAGGATACGGAGACATGACGTATGATACAGCGACTTCACTCTAAGTTTCATCTTTGCCTTCTCGTCATTTCATTTTACCCCCAACCCTTATATTACATTGGTATATTTAACACTATTGTGATATTCTTTCGCCACATCATGTAACTATGCTTCAGTTTGATTTGATCGTCGGTTCGCTTAGAACTTAACCGATTACACGTTTTATTCACCTCTGAGACTCTTGCACGTTCGAGAACGTTTCTTATTGTCTTGTATCTTTTATTTTTAAAATGTTTGTGTCATCATTTTTGTCCTGAACCTTTACAATTTTACATGGAAGCTCAGTTGTAAAATTTTCTTGACAAGACATGTACACATAGGGTGCTAGTGTACCACAGGCCCCGTCGTCCGTGTGACTATCGCCCCTCCCAAAGCGTATTCTATGATTATGAGAGAGAACAGCTTTAGTTGTACACTTCAAGTGTGGCGATGTGTCGCTGCCGGCACCTGCTCGAGCGCACGCTCTCAGCACTTGAAGTGACTCGTTGTGTACCGAATACTTGTCCACTGTCGAATGTTTACTCCTCTGTATCGCTTTCGCTAGATGTGTACCGTCCGATGTGTCATGTGTCGGTGTTGTGGCTATATGAATGTTACCAAAGTAAACATATCGAAAATGGTGATCCATCTCAGACGCACACGTTGGCATCACGCCGTCTTCTTCTTCATAGTGTGCAGTAGAATTTTAGCATCGCTTCTGCACCCCGTGTTCCAACTATCATCGCCACTATTATCTCTCTCTATCTAGTTGTTGGAATGCCCTGCAAATCTGTCTCCGATGGTAAATTTTACACATGAATGCTACTATGCAAAATTGATGTTCAGAATGATTCATTGCTTGTTTATATCATTGGCTTCCACTCATTAGCTTCCACACACCATTTTCGATAGAGAAGTATTCTGTAAGTATTTATGTTTAGCCGTAAAACGTCCGAATGCATGCCTGTGAAGTCGTTCTGTAGGTTTGTGAACAATATTCGTAGTTGTTGTTTTAGTATTATGTCCGTTTAGGTTCAGTTTTTTTTTTTTTGTTGACTTCATTTTCTCTGATCCTAGACGTCCTTTGAGAATCGTAATTGTTGAGCGGAGATGTGTTGAGGAATGTATTTAGTTCTTGGTGGCAACTCGCTGAGAATCAAATGGTATACCTCTATACGTTCTCAAATCAACGATTCTGTTTTTCGTTTGGACCAACTGCTAGCGTTAAACAAAATGCATTGCAATAACTACCATGCTGGCGTGTATGAATGGAGAAGAATGAAATTGTATTGCTTGCGCCGTTAAGTTGGCAGTGCGATTGGTCTTGAACTGTTGTATACCTATACACCTTGCTATTAGTTTCTTCACGTTCTTTTTTGTTTCTTTTTTATCATTTTTGGTAGAATCCTGATATTGATTTGTATTATCTTATTTAGTCAAACTACACTGGTATGTATTGAATATATTAACGCATGAATATCATCCGTCGCGTTTATGTTTATTAACAAAACATTCTTTAGTTGAGTCATTAGTATATTTTATTTATTAGTTGTATGAGAACGGCGTGTTTTTCTGTATTTTAATGAAATATTTTTATGGTATAGGCCGGTTGGAGTATGGGGAAAGATTGTCGGTTCCCTGTGCGCGATCGCCGGTGTGCTCACCATTGCGCTTCCCGTTCCCGTCATCGTATCAAATTTCAACTACTTCTACCATCGCGAGACTGACCAAGAGGAGATGCAGTCGCAGAACTTCAACCACGTTACCAGCTGCCCTTACCTGCCTGGCACCATGGGCGAGCCCTATCTTAGTAAGTCCTTCACTTTCTTAGTCATCACTTCACGATTACTGTTTCCAACATTCTCTTGTGCTCTGCTACACGTTGCGAATGTTGACAACTGTAATTAAGTGTTCACTACCAACCGTTTTCTATGTTCAATTGTGATAGTCCATTTATATAAACGTATTTTGTTTTTATTTCACAGCATGCGTAGATTTCCAATTTGATTTCTGACAGCATGCTTTGGTTTTTTTTTTCATTTTTATTTTGCCCTTATTCGTTTCTTTTATGTTGATTTTCGGTACTTTCAGGTGGGAAGGACGATGAAAAGGACGAGGTTTGCAGTGACCAATGACTGTTTATCAGTGTTATTGTTTATATTTATATTATGAGGACTAAAGTAATCGCCAGAGACGATATCCGTGATATTACCGCGTAAGGGACAAACGAGTGCACTGTTTTTTTTTTTTGTTTTCTTTTTTTTTGTGTAAATATTTTTTAGTTAGTAAGCGATGTAAAAAATAATTGAAATAAAAAATGTTATTTATTTTCTTTTAGTTATATTCGATTTTGTTGTCTGTTTTAATTTATGTTTTCTATTTTTATTTACACTCGTTTTCGTTAGGGTAGGTCTAAATAAGCCAGGATCGCGACTGTTCTAATATTGAATCGTTGACATTTCAGAAACATAATTAATAATTATAGTAGAGTTGTCTAGAGGTCGATGCTGCGTTGTGTGTGAGCACTGGAACTTAAACGGATACGACATGTGCCACGCATATTGGACAAACATATTATACAAACAATAAGTACATGCACACTGTCAATATTTTTTACGTATTTATTTTTTGCGTCTCATTTTTTATGTTACTTTGGGAGGTAGGTAGGATTTATTTATATTTTAGGGAACCATTTGAGGAATTCATATTGTAGAGAAAGAAGACGTAGTTATTTACACAACACTACTGAAATTCAACGTTCCGCGCCAAATTCTACAGCTGACTCATGCACAACCAGCTGATACTTGCACTCCCAAATGCTATAAACACAAAACAAAGAACTAAAAAATTGTGTCAGACATCACTGTTCATGTCTATACTACATTCTGACCTCATTAAGTACGTGCAGCCCCTTTATAGCTTTTATGTTGGCATTCACATTCAAAATGTCCATTCAATAGGTTGGTTCGCGGGCATGCTGGCATGTGAATGGGCCTTATGACTAGATAAACACGCGTACCGAAATAACTGGCTGGCTTATTTTCGATTTATTTTTCTTTTATTTATGTGGAACTACGTTCGCTTTTTAACGTAAGTATATTTGTTTTTTTTTTAATATTATTTTCTGCCAGTGCTTCAGTGACGTCGTATTTTAAAGAAATTACGGTTTTTACGTTTTTGCAGGATTTTTTTCTTTTCGAGAACACGTAATAACACGTGATAGTAGTATTTGCAGTTATATTATAGTATTTGTGGGTAACGCAATTTAAAATGTCTTTGTTGTCTTCTATGACCTATAATTAACCAGTTAAAATACTACACGAAACCAGTACATTAGTTTGTATGATTAACATTTAAGATTGATTCATAGACTTACATTTCTCATAACAGTCTTAGCAGCTATTATTTACGTAGGCATCATGGTTTATTCATATATATATTACATTCTAGAAACACTAAAGATTCAATTGAAATTGTAATAAAAAAAAACTTAAACAATTCGTTTTATTTTTAAAACTAAATCAATAAGCTCGACGAAAAGGAAAAATATTAAAAAATAAAATATTGTAACAAAAATCTGTTGCACTCAAATGTAGTGTTAAGTAGTTACAATTAAGTTGTAAATCAACGGCGGCCGGAGTCGCGTGCGATGGCAGCCGGCCAGACTATACGCTCGATGGACTTCGATATTTTGTTTGTATTCGTAGTATCGGCTAGAACCAGAGTTACCTACTACACTTCCATTAAAACTGATTCAATTTATTGTAAAAATAAAATCCCTATAAATCAAACAATCCTATACTTTTGTTTTCTTAAGAGTAACAACGTTATTAACATCAAAAATCCATTAAAAAATAATGTTCCAAACTACGGTGTTGCCAATAAAAATATTTACGTTAACTAAGGTAGATTTTTCATAATAAACTAAAATAAAAATGTATTAATTTTAAATAAAATAAACTGTGAGTACGAAAGAGTTTTAATTCGTTTCAAGTATGTATTCAGTATCTCAGTTAGTATTGAAATTCATCTGATAACAAATATAAACCATAAATTTACCATTCTGGCAAGAAAAATACATTTCATAGTGTTTGTACCATAAGTTTTATCCAATCGCTTTATTATCACGATTTATTTGGTTTTTTTTTTACACTAAGAACTCTGTAGAGAATAATACAAATGTAAAAAAAAATGTAATATAAAGCCAACAATAACTAATTATCGCAACAGTTTCTTTCTGCAAAGCGTAACATGTTTCAAGTAAATAAAAAGATAACATGAAAACGCTAAGTATTTATTATAATATTCCGGTTGTGTCTTTGTAACCAAAAACATTTTTATGTGCTTTCTTCTGGTGGGTACAACGTAGATCTCAATAATAAATTTTATTATTAAAATGCCAAAATTATGGCCAGTGAAAAGATAAAGCCCATTTACCTACATAATAATAAAAATAAAACACATACACTTATAAACGTAGCTAAAATGCATAGATAACAAAATAAAAACACATATCAATTAATAGGTATAAAACGAAAAAGACGATGTACTAATAGAAACATAACATAGCCCAGAAGTAGCCATTAAACCGTACCGACATAGTTATATAACAAGATACATTGCGCACCCCGCTATACAGGATACAATACTCTGCATACAGTTTCAGGCCCCATTCGTAAGAAGTCTTCGGTGAGCGACGACTCTTCCTCGGACTCAATGGATCTCGATGATGGACCCTTGATGCTAGACCCTCACATCGACCAGAACCTTCGCCGTCTGCAGGATGAAGAGACTGTCCTGCTTGAGCGACAGGCGACCATGGAGGCTGGCGGCTGTGATGACATCGCCGCCCTTGAGCTACAGGACGCAATACGACTGAACCATGTAAGTTTTGTACTAAGGGCTGCTTCACTACTGTCGTAACAACAATATTTCTTGATAATGAATTTGTAAGCAATCTTTCGCGCAGACTAGAGGTTGCAAATCTGACATGGTTAAACTTAGTAAAAACGATATCTCGAAAATTACTATAAGGCTGAGATTTCGGAAGCAGTTTATAGGTAGGTGACGTCAGCTAAGAACAGAACTGACTTCGACTTTTACGCGGATAAAAATCGCGTAATTTAATATTATGAAGTGGATGGAACAAACCGTCTATTATCTACCAAAAATCTATAAACAATTTACTTAGTAAAAACCAGCGATAATTTTTGTGTTTTTTATTCAAACATAAAAAGGACAATACAAAATAATCTCGAGAGCATAATTTAAGAAAAATCCTTTTCATAATAACTTTTACAATGACAGCGAACCTTGAAACAATTCGCTTGATAAACAGCAACAATATTAGCAACGTGACCGCGTGACCGCCCACAGGCGTTGTACGTCTTCCTTTTAATGTTCAGGACATTTTCTACGTAACAAGAAATTATTAAAAAAATATTTGTTGGACTCAAGTGACTTTGAAAGGAGGAGGTTGAGGAGCTTCACTCTCGACACCGTAATTGTTTGTTGGCGACGTGAACAAACAGTGTTGGCTATAGAGTTTCCAAACTCATTAATTTCGGGTATATTCATCGTAAAGCCGCAAAAGTGTTACCTTTTGTTATTTTTAATTTCACGAATTTTCATGTTTAATTGAAGAAATTTTTCCCAAACATTTGGACGATTACGTAATCCTACTAACACATTAATGGATGTCTAAAATTTTACTTTAATAGGCTACTCTACCTGAGACAATTTACATGACGTTACCTACCTAATTGCCTTCTAAAAGTTATGTACGTAATCATATAAATCTCAATTAGGTGTCTCATCTTAAGAAACTTGAGCTTAATTCTAAAAACCCACAATCTCTCAATTATTAAATTTATTCAAAGTAATTGTTTGAGCTAGATGTAATTCATTACATTCCACTATTAAAAATTTAATGTACGTTCAAAATTTATGTTCAGGATAATAAAAAGAATAGGCATTAAATATCCAAAATTAAAAGGAAAAAAATATTTTTTAGACGTTTATCGGTTCGTTTTAGCAAAACTAACAGCAACAAAGTGTAGCCATTTTAAGATTTACTTTTTAATGATGAGAGAAGCAGCATCTGATGTCGATTTATGACGAAGTTCAAATTAATCTGATTATTTGGTAAACCCGTTTATTTAAGAGAGTATGTGAACGTGTTGTAACTGTGTATTGCCTCAACAATCGACAGCTGCGGCAAGCTGAGCTGCAGAAGCAGCAGGCAGTGATGGCACAACGGCTGCTGCGCGCGCAGTCCCTGGCGCTCGGTGACCATGCACACGCCCACGTCCAAGGCCAGGCTCACGGTTATGCTCTCGCACTCGGTCACGGACACGCTCATGGACAAGCTCACGGACAAGCTCACGGACAGGCTCACGGACACGCCCACGGACATGGATACAGCCACGGGCACGGACGCCGTGAGCAGACCGCGCGCCGACGTGCCATTTGCACCGTGCGCGTCAACAACCTGCACTCCGCAGAGGCTATTGAGACTGACGTCTGACTATCAGGTCAGTAGTATCAACTACATTCAGCCAGGTCATCATTTCCTCACCAGCACACATTTAACGCTTTACTGGGCAACCCTCATAAGGTTCTCATCCCAGCTGCCAACGGTTCTGTTTGGACCATAGCAGTGACGCTTCGCTTTTCTTTTTTATTATTACATCAGTTTAAAAAATCTTTTATCACTTGAAATTTAAGCTTTTTATTTATTCCTAGAAGCGAAGTGGCCTCATGAGGGTGTGCAATGCAATATTTTACGCCATTGCTTGGTAAAGGTGTTAATTTTTGACCCTATACCATACCTTAAGTCCATCCGCTCCTAACACTCCAGTTTTAGCTATCTAGCTGATTGCCAATAGTAAGAGAAGTTAGACTATACATTTTAGACATCGTAGAAATCACGCGTACCTGTTCACCACAAAAAAAAAGAATTGTAGAGAAAAACAGAGAGACTTTAGTAGCAATAGAGACATCTTTTATTATTCTAAATAATTATGTATTTATTTATTAATATTAGAGTATCATTTTCGATCAAACAGTTGTCAATTTAACTAATGCAAATCCATTTATTCGAGGCAGAACAGTATTAAGGTAGCGATCGATTTAGTTAGAATTTATAATAGATAAGTATAAAAAATAAGGTAGGTTAGTAAGGACGTTTAATAAGAGAGCAGTTGATTTTATTACTTACAGCTATCAGCCACAGAGCACATTTTTGTCGGCACACTGTAGCACGTCGCCCCATGTTTCATAACGCACGTTGTATTTAACACTTGGACCATTATCCTCTAAATGGTCTAAGATATGACATCGTGTTATACAACATGTTACGCTACGCTACACTACGTAACATGTATCACAAATTTTTCGCGCTTATTTCAACATTTTTGCATCATGCTGGCGAATTAAGCCAAAAGCTTTTCAAATTTTAAAGATTTTTATATATTTCTTGTGAGGTGAGTACATGGTAATTACAGTATTGTTTATTATTGAATTTAATGAAACGGTAACAGTTATATTAGTGCTCAGTAGGCACGAACATAATTATATCTCTATAATGTTATTCCTTAGAGAGAGTTCATAAAATTCGGAGCGGCCATACTTTTGTGCAAAAATAAACATGAAATTCAACGTATGATGTTGTGTGATAGGTAATAGGCGTTTGAAAACCACGTTATGGAAAGTTAAAGTTACGTCATCAAAAAACGAGAAACGTGCCCATGAAACGGACAAAGATTTCACTTCCAACTATGCGCGTTGCATGTATAGGTAGCTGTCATCAATGGTAAGCAGGAAATGAAGAGTTCCTCCCGTTCACCGCGCGGTAAAAGCAGACAAAGGCCGGATATGAGATGTCTTGTTCAGCACAGCTTAGCTCAGCTCAACTAGCTAGCTAATATTTAGTCGTCCGTGTTAACTTCAGGGTCGGAAGCTTGTGACAGAACTATTTATTTGTTTAGTAAACAATTCGAAATTTTAATTGACGGAATTTTCTAATAAACTTTTAGTTGTTTGTATAATTGAGTTTCTGCATCCGAATCTTCGGTTTCCTTACTTTATATTAGTTTAGATGATCGGTTCTATGACCAAGTAATATAGATAAATATACCTGACCTACCTTTTGTCTAAAACGGAACCTGTTTGTGAGGAAGTCCTAACTTCAGGTGCACAATGCGAGCATTGACGGGCCTGTTGGTCTAGTGGTTAGTGGCCCTGACTGCTAAGCCGAAGGTCGTGGGTTCGATTCCCACCCAGGACAAACTTTGTGTGATGAGCATGATTGTTAGTTCTGTGTCTGGGTGTGATTTATCTATAATATGTATGTATTTATAAATTATATAAGTATGTATATCAGTTGTCTGGTTACCATAACACAAGCTCTGCTTAGCTTGGGATCAGATAGCCGTGTGTGGGTTGTCCCAAGATATTTATTTATTTTATTTATTTGGACGTAATGAGCACTTGGCTTGGGTAATCCCAAACAGGTGATAGAAACTTTTCCAACTCGGTGACCGAAATTCTAGGTTGTTAGGTTTACAGCCGTTCTCGCTTGGGGCACTTTCCGGTACGGGATCACCTCACTGTGTTTTTAAACTGTACCTACCTAGGTGTGGTCGTCTCTCGTCTTGATCTTAAAGAGGTCAAACCATGAAACTTACTTAATGACGTTGTGACATCGTCAGGTGCTAGCTGTAACCTTACTTGACAGTTGCAGATTAAAATGTAATGGATCAAAAATTTTAACTTATCTCAAAAATATTATTATCTATCTATGATCTGACTGAACTTCAAATAAAAGCTCAAACTCATAATCTACCCGACATGGACGCTTGTCAAGTACTATATAGTGCCTACGTTGTGTTGCAAATTATAAATGAATACGAATTTTAATTAAATAATTAATCCGAAGATGCCATCATCATGGTACTTTCTTTTAATTAACTAATTATTCAGTAATGTTGTCTGATATTTCAGTCGTTCCAAATTATTTAGGACAAGACCAATTGCGACCACTTAACTAATTAAATTAGATATTAATAACAAATAATGTCTACAAAACGTGTACTTAAACACGTAGTATTCCCAACGCTGGGCATTACACATAATCACCGATATAATTAACGAGCTTGAAATGGGAGGTGGGGTTAGGGGGTTCGTGTGGTGGGGTGGTGGTTGTTAAGTTTTATGAACGATGGCGAAGTGTTGCGTGAATGGCACCATTGAGTGCACGTCGCTGAGTTGCATCGGTGTCCTTGCGGCACGGTGAATGGATGCAGGACTGGGACGGAATCGATCCGCTTCTGCATGCCTGTGTCGTCACCCGCGCCTCGCACGTGATTGCAACCACGTGCCGCGTCGCAACTGTTGACCCTGTCCTTATCAATAACGATAACAAACGGAACGTGTCAATAAATAAGCGCCATTTTGATCTACTAATTCTGAAATAGGTGTTTAAATTATTATAAAATTATTCTTTAGGTTTTTTCGGATTTATTATTAAACATTGATAGTAAATGTTAAAGAAATTCGGAGCTGTATTTTTTTAAGATAGCTTTTTTTTGCAACGGTACTCGTTTTTTATGTTAAAAATATACCTAGTCCAAATTTTTTCAATAGACATCAATCTTTAACTATAGGTACTAGCTTCTGCCCGCTACTTCGTCTGCGTCAAAGTTAATCCATATCACCTATAAAAATTTACTTTACGCCTTAGTGAAATTTGTTTTTTTTTATGTATGTACATTTGGTAGGTAGCTACCAAATGTACATACATAAAAAATTTCATGATAATCGGCCGAGCTGTTTCGGCGAATTGCGACACAACAATTGAATAGTTTAACGAACCTGTAAGTAAAGTTCGACGGTAACTATACGAAGTTTTAATGTATGAAGGGCATATCCGGAGATACGAATACGAAAAAGACTACGAATAAATTACTGAATAAAAAATAATGAAGCTAGTTTTACATATATTTAAAAAACATGTGTTCACCTAGTATTTTTAATTTACAGTAAACCATATATTAATCATTAGGTGGTCGGTTAATGTATACAGTTCAGGCGCAATGGATCTAGACCTTTTATTAGAATTTGTTCACGTTCACACCTTTCTGAAGGCAACTTGAGCTGATACAAAATTTAGATCACCTGACACCGGTTGGTCAAAGAAATAAATGAATAATTGATACGGTTTTTTGAAACAGACTCGAAAAAGTTTGAATGAAAAACGTATTCTTTACTTGAATTTATGTATGTGGAATATTTCGTGTTCTGAAGAAGTGTTAGATAATTTACGTATGTAAAAAATATCAAGGTTTTAAGATGTCATTTCAATCGGGATCCGGGAGTTCAAAACGAAAAAATATAAATAATGTAAGTCTCTCTGTCAGTGGCGTGCATACCATAGAGGCAGAAAGACACTGCCGACCCTACGTAACTCAGATAAATATTTATAATGTTGTTCTGATATGTAATATTATTTTATAAACGAGTATTTATCAATAAACAAAAAAATCTTAAATCATAATTCAGCGCCATCTTTCGAGTGTCGTATAAATAACATTAACATCGATACGAAATAGTCAGCTCGTTCGTTTATTTTGACGCGATTTCACATTGCGCTACGCTAACGCCGCTGACTGCCGCGGAAAAGACACAAACTATTGGTGCCTTAATGTGTATATGTGTGCTCTCGTGGTCATACGGATTAAATGGGTGTGCGTTTGTATAGATACAAGGCACACATGTCACAAATAACGCACACAAACGCACCAAATAGACACTGCATGACTTCTTGTTACACGACGAATCACGATACTTACCGAAGTGTTCCGATCGGAAGCTAGCTGTATTATGCGACTATTTTAAAAAGTAACATAATTTCATTCAACTTTCTATAAATAAAGCACCATTTTTTTTGTCGTATTTTATAAACAAGTAGTTTGAGCGGCCATTAGTCGTTTGTTTGTTTTGATTTGGTCGTGAGCTTTGTTATCAGATATTTAAGATTTAACGATGGTATTAGTGTGAAAAAATGAATAATATTCACTGTAAAAGATGTTCATGTGGTGTGTGTATAGAGGAAATAAAAAATATGCGTTTTTAAAACTATCGGTGACAAAAAGACGTGATCGTGCTTTTTTATCAGATATTTAAGATTTAACGATGTTATTAGTGTGAAAAAAGGATAATATTCACTGTGAAAGTTGTTTCATGTGGTGTGTGTATAGAGGAAATAAAAAATAATGTGTTTTTAAAACTATTGGTGACAAAAAGACGTGATCGTGAAAGGTCAATGACACCGGATTTTATTTAATTTGACTGCTATTATTTATTTTTCAAATAAATATGAAACATCAAAACATATAGGTATCCGTAAAATATGTCTACAAAATCAGTCAATCTAGGCTATTTAAGGTGGCAATTACCTAAATTATTATTTAAGTCGACAAGACGACGAACCAAAACCATGATAGGTAGGTACATGTTTGGTAAGATACCTACCTAGCTTAAATAGCTTTTAACTGTTCTGCCTACCCTGTCTAAAAACTCTGTGCACGCCACTGCTCTCTGTAGCTTAGGGAGGCATCAGCATTATAACTTCTCCTAAACCCCGCGTTGTATGTCCGCTCGATGTTTAGTGTGTGTGTTTTGTTTTGTAATGTTGTGACCCCCCCCCCCGTGTGTGTTTCCAAACCCTGATGACCTGGCTGATTACTAGCGGTTTGTCGTGATGAACTTGCTAACTATGTTTTAAATAGGCCCCCAAAATGATTCCAGACGAGGCGAGCCGGCGCGAGAACGCGGCGGCAGTGTGGCGCGGCCGAACGCCGGCGCGCTCCCCGCCACCCTGCCACGTGTGAACAGCGCCTGACTCCGCCGCCCCCGCCGCCCCGCGCCCCCCCGCCCACACACACCCTCTGACACACACAATCCCGCCGACTAACCCCACACCATAACCCAACTGTGAACTACACAAAAACCTGCTTAACTCAATCTCAAACCCAATTAGATTACTCATATTAATGTTAGAAGAAGTTTTCAAAAAAAAATTCATAAAAAATACAATAAAAAAATTCTTTTAAATACGCTTACCTACCGTGAGTCCGATCCGCTGCGGCCATCGGCTCCAATTGTAAATAATAATCAAGACGCTTATAAAAGCTTGTATACACTTTCTACATTATCAACACTGTGTAATAAATAATTAGGTTCTTTGTGACAAATAAAATAATCAGAATAGGCCTATAGAAATTCCGTTCGCGGAGGACATTTTATCAAGTGTCGCTTGCGCTTGACCATAGTTTGTAAATAGTTGTAACGGGCGGGATGCGCGCGCCGCAATCCGCACACACGGACTTACCACTCCCTGGACACGACACACGGACATGCGTACATTGTACACTCATTCAGGCGATCACCCGATCACAGCTGAATTTTGTTGGCCTCCCGGGCGCCCGGAGCCGAGCTGCCGACGGTCGCGAGCTGGCCGGTCCACTCCGCGCCTACTACCGCTGACCAACGTGCCCAGCTCACCGGCAACTCAGAACTGTTCAAGTATTTACCACAGAAATGTGCAGCAGCTTCGTGACGCCGCGCCGGGAATCTTAGAATAAGTTACCATATTAAAATTTATGTTGTTAATATCGTTGTGCGTGGAACAATATCAGTATAATATTCCAATATAACAGTGTATACACGTTCATCCCTTTGATGTCCCCTGTACCCTTAACGTCGCGCAACAGTCTCGGCTATATTATAATTATTTAAATGTAATAGGTAATGTGACGGCAAACTACTTGTCTATCATCATTGTTGTTAAGTTACTGTTTCAATTTGATGTTCATTGTTTGTGCGTAGAGCAGAGGGTGGTTGTGCGCGCGCACACCGGCCTGCGGTGACGGCACGCGACGCTCGCCGGCACGCGTGTTGCGCAGGCTGCGTGTGCGCCGATAGCGCTAGGTCGTATACAAGGACAGTTATATTTTCAGTCGTTTACAATATCGTAACGATTGTATTATACAGTTTAAACATATCTAGAAAGAAGTGAATTTATTAATATATGTTCGTAAGTAAGGCAGGCGACAGACGCGACTCGACCGACTCAGCATTGCTCACAACAACAGACCACCTCTACCGGTTTATTTTAACTTCAGGAGCGTTGGTAACGCGCAGTTTCTCGATGAATGGAACATTAGTTGTTGGTGGAAAATCTCCTTTCTTGCGAATTTAGGGTTCCTTACTGTACCAAATTAAATAGTTTTTCATACTTGTCTGAAACTAGATTCTTTACTGGTCTAGTGAGTGCGTAACATTCCGTAGGTACCAAGAACACTGCAACCGTAGCTCCACGTTTTTACTCAACGTGAGCTTTACGCGACAGCCACCTTAGTTTCGCGAATACAAAGTTGCATTTCCAATTGCTTCAGAGAAACTTCTCCTTAATTGGAGAAGCTACTTATTAATTTCCTAACATCAACAACTGGTAGGAAAGAGAGCCAATGGGTGAGGAATATATTTCTGATTATTTTCACAGTTCCCGTCTGTCTGTCCGTGGACTTGTTTAGCCTTGAGTTGAATGAAGACAATTAATTATTAGGTATAGATTACACCCGAAATAATTATTTCATCATATCATTACACATTTCATAGCGTTTAAACATCTAGGTGAAAAGACATATTTATGCCCTATATTATAGTCTAGTGTAGTTTAGTAGATATTGATAGTAGTTTAAGTGCTGCCCTTATACTGGGTATATAAAATCTGTCGACCCACTAATTGTCCGTCTGATGCAACAAGGCCAAAGTTAAGATTGCACCTTGCTTCAGCCTGGTCGCCTTTGTAGCATCGAGCATTCATACTCATTCACGCAGTTAGATCACGCAACTGAAAAGGACTTTTTGCAGACACAGATTTAGCTAGTGAAAGAATGAGAATGTCCGGTGTGTACATCGCTCCGTCATGCCTGAACCTCGCCGAAGGAACAGCAACCTGTACATCTTAAATTGGTCTTCAACTCCGATCATTCCTTCTGAAAGAAAATTCTATGTTGTGAATTCTATTAGTAGATTATTCATATTAATATTCAGTGTATATTGGTGTTTAATAATAATACGGTAATAAATATTATAATAGTTCTTGAAAACGCGGTTCAGTGACAGTGATTGAGGCACACCGAAGCCGGAGCGCATGCGCGGAATGAGTTTTGAAGAGATTCGTTCAGAAGTTAAGCATATAATAAAAATTTGTTGGATGTGCTACACTATACCTAATTCTCCATTTGTATATATTTAATGCAGAGAGCGAGTAATTATAGCGGGTCCATGAGTAGCGAATTGTTAAGAGGTCGACAGTCACTGTCACAAAACTCGCTAAGAAATTGACACAGAGCTTATGCTCAAATCCCGGCCGCGACAAGTGAAGTCAATATAGTAGTGACTTGGACAATCAAACCTATATAATGCTGGGCAAGCATGTTAACTGAATAAGTTATAACAATTTCTGTGTCTTCGTTGTAATGAATATCAATAATGTTTGTCAATTAGATTCGAATTGTTTGGCAAATTAATTTATTATGATAGTCTTGATTGTGCTGCGTTAATGTTATTTGGAATAGAAATGATCGATGGTAAATGCTGGCATTAATATGATGAGCAATGTTCCACTATACTAGTTACGACACTCGCCCGACACGAGTTCCGTGGCAACACGACTCGAGTCCCAGTGCGCTACAAGTTGTCCGATAACGTTACTGAAACGTTGCTTATCATACCGAACGTTATGAACAGTACAGAATAAAGCAAACGAGTTGTCAAAGGTTTCAGTCAATGTCTGGTACATATTACAGACGATCAATATGTAAAGACTATCATAATATGGTCACTTCATTTGTCAATATATTCGATTTGTGTTAAATGTGCGGAGTTAGTAGACAGTGTATACTACATGTTATATGACATTATACGTAAAATGCCGAGGCTGTTGCGACGAATATATTAAATGTCAATCAATGTTTAATGTACCAAGTATAAAGTGTAGAAAGCACATTGTGTTATATTATAGTTTATGTAATCGGATAGCACACGGGTCCTGTTTTTATCTTGTGAAGGAAACTGCAACGCGGTAATAACCGATTAACTTGTTACGATCGAAGCGAACATCTAGTTTAGTACATTTACAACACTGAAGCAATATTTTCTGGCGTGAATAACGTTGGCTTTGTTCTGGGCACTCATAAAAATCTCCCGGAACAGCCAGCCAGGATGGTAAAACGGTTTAATGTTCTACTCATTCCTCGACTGTTAGGAACGAGAACAGAGCGACCAATCCGAATATTACCTTCAACAGTGTGAATACTAACTACCACTGCAAAAAGCTTCTGTTATTTGTCTGCCGTCTATGGGTAACATTTACATTAGTTAAGTTATACTCTAGCTAGTTTCAGAGTCAAAATCATGATTTATTTTCTTCAGCATTTCTGGAAGTCAAAATTACAAAAAGCCATTAGCTATGTCCACTAATTAACTACAACGTCCCTTAAGCACCTTGTAAAATCCTGAAAAAGGTAATCAATAAAATGCATCGAACATGGTTTATATGACAACAATGAGCCAACCTTTCACCCCTGAGTCTGTGGTTAAATGTTAACAGTCTCTCTCTCAGTAGACCCGGCGAGACACAGTCGATGAAAAACAAAGATCACCATCTCCGAGGGTCTTAGTATATTAGTGGACAAAGTGTATTTATTCAACAGAGAGCTGTGTTAGTCAACAATGTATGCCCATGACCAGACAATGATGTTATTAAAAGTGCTACAATTACACCTAAAGTCACTTTTGTAAGTACTAAATCTTAAGCTTGATGTTCGTTCAAATATCAATAGCGTTGCAGTAACGGTGTGATGTGAAGTTGTGACTAAATCTCATTTACATTATGTGTGTCTGTTTAATCATAGCAAATTAATGTCTAGTAAATTCCCGCATTTAGATATCAGTCTCAATTTACAGAGATTTGACACGATCTTCAGCTTAGAGTCCTCGCGCTTCAGAACGTACGTTGTAGATTAGAAATATGGTGTAAATGAGTCTTGGTCGATTGTAACCTAAGTATATACTTTTATCAGATTTATTGTACGTACACATTTGAGACAAGCGCGCCCATCGGTCGATAGCCGTGTGGTCTTCAACTAGTCCCGCAATCTCTATTCTTGTCTGCAGTTTCAATATTACTGCGTTGATGCGCACTGATGTCACAAGTGGTATGTCATTTTGAGATTGTGTCGACATCTTTGGCCCAACTCTGTGCCCTAAGCTACTGTGCCGGTACTTACATTAGTTATTTAATGCCAAATGTATCAAGGAATGCAAATGAGTATACCAACCCACAAAACACACTGGAGTACCTACGAGTGTTCAGGGCACATGATGTGGTCTCGGATGTCAGCCTTGTCCTGGCAACAAGGATCGTGTAAGACCTGTGTGGTCGACTCTCATATACAAGAATAGTGGTAAATTGTGAATTACTCAAGTTGGCCAAAATTGTAGTTACGCCAGTTAAAATAGGCGTATTATAATTTTCGCTCAGTATTATTAGTTGATATTTCGTACGTAGTGTATGTCATGTATACAGAGGCGGCTAACACGGGCCCGGTGCAAGCAGAAAGATTAATTTCTCAACCATCACACTTCGTAAAACATTCTCAATTTAAAATTATGTTAACGAGACGAAATTACTAAATTATCGTAGATAGTAAAACCACATAGATTTCACAGGAGAAATCACAATTTTCTATTTACTTGAGTACTACTTAATATCAATCTCGTAGTTAGGAAGGAGTTGGGAAAATTTTAAATTTATTAAGAAGTCTGAAATGTCCGTTATGACAGACTATATGTAATATGGTCTTTAGGAAACAACTGTAATCAGTAATTTTATCTGTAAATTAAATTGAATTTAATTTAAGATTTATAGTTAGGTGATATCTGCAAACTTTTAGCAGTGTGTGGTATCTAAACATTTGTTGTTTTTTTAAGGATATTTGGTATGTTTTGCTTGGATTGTTTCGGCTGAGGGACGAGCGTGGCCGTTGTGTTTGCATGAATTCCGAAACGTACGATGGGACCCCGCTCTATGTGTTGCGGTTTTTTATAAAAATGTGCCAGTTTTACTTCTTGATAGTTGCCTTTACGCGTGTTATTGCGCTTAACGTCCCAATATAATAGTCATGCAGTGCTGAAACTTAATGTTAATATAATGTCTAGGGCTTGTCACGCCGCTCACTCTGCGCATTTTATTGTTTTCACTGATGTCGAGGGACTCACGAGGAGTGTGACAGGCGCAGGAGTCGTATACACTTATCTTGTAGCTATAATTTCCTTATTCACCAGCCCCCTCTCCGTCCAGGTCAAAGCGTGTTCATATATTGGATATAAAATCACAAATTGCAAATTGAATATCGTATATACTAGCATCGATAAAATCTTTACATTACCTATTTATTTATATAAAATGTTCAGTCGTAATTGGCGTTATATACAAGACATCTACACAAAATTTATTAATTATACTAGGGTAAACCTACGTTACGAATTATTTTTTTCCAAAATTTAATGTGTTCATAATGTTTGATTTAAATATGTTGAGTTCATTTGTTCGCCTATACCGTAAACGATAAACTGGGTTCCGCTAGCTATGAGCTTAACTTATCATTTGAATTGATATGTAATAACTTCTTGCATTCTTCATCACCTAATGTAAGTTAAATTGGAGCGAATTCTTTAGATACATTATCCTCTTACAATACATAACTTAAGGTTTTATAATATTAAGAGCTTTTCGACTAGTATACTTACAAAAAAAAAATGATGATCTTATGAAATAATCAGAATTTTTCGCGATAATTTATTATATTTAATATCCATCCAGTATTATTAGATAAATAGGTGTAATGGTGAAAAATTGCCATTTTCTAGCTCCTATAGTTAATGTAACATAGGTTCAGTAATTGGCCAACAGATAATTCTTAATTAAGTATCTACAAATTTTCCGAATAAAATATTTTTAATTTATCATGGTCCCATCGCTCGTGAAACAAGTAATATATACCTACATATAAGTATATACGTAGGTCGCGATGTTGTTTTGGTTAACGCATAGTAACCTGTATAAACATGAAATTCTAAATTGTAAGTGGTTAATTGAAACAACGTCTTAACGAGAAAACTTTGCATTGCTCCTTTGTCATGACATCATTGGCACAACATCCACCTAGACTTTAATATCAAATAAATTTGGAAATGTTTGTTAAAATTGTTGTAATCTAGGGTGGTTGGTTATATATTATGATTTTATCGAAGTTGATAAATAATCATAACTATGGAATTTATTCCGTCATACCTAATATTATACTCTTACCTAATAACTAGCCTGTCATTTATCGACTTTGATAAAAGAACATGGATTGTTATCATGACTGGAATATATTAAAATTTATATCCTCTATTGGGATAGTAATAACTTGAAATATTAAAACCAATGGTGCAATGTTTAGTACTGATAATATGAAGGAGACATCGCAAGATAGTCTACTGAGGATAGCGCTGGATATTCTTCTGGAGTTCGTCGTTTTAAAGAACTTCTGTCCAGTCTAAAATTTAATATTATTCGCGTTCATGAGTCTGTTTCGGAGTTCATCAAGCGTACGTGCAAAAATATTTGGTACTTAAATGTAACGAGCGATTCCAAACATAGTCCTTTTAAGTCGAAATACATATATTAGTTTAAAATTCACGGTTTAATTTTAAAATAGAGTTAGTGGATATGTGAATGTTAAGACCTATGTAGTGATGCTATCGTGGGCGATAAGGACTTGTAACCGTAAGAAGATTAATGTAAAAGAAATTGGTAATATCTCAGAACTGTGTTTATAATTGAAAATGTTTGACAGCATACCGTATCAGTCATAATGATTGTCGATCCGCTACGTTGGTATTAGCGACGAACTGCTGCTCCATCAAAGGGATATCCATCATATCTACTCAACCCAATATCTTCGATATATATCCCTCTAACACCCCATGACGCACAAATAAAGATATAGGCCTATTTACAGTAATAACAACAATAATTTCAGTACACAGAGAACCGTACAGTGTCATACTTTTAAAAATAGAGATAGAAAAGTTACCAGGGACGTTCAGCTATGGTTGAAGTTTTGTTACACAGAAGCTGATTGATAAATTCTAATGAAATTTACCTTAATTAATAAACGGTTTATTACCTATTAATTAAATTAATTTTATCCGAAAATATTAATTGGTTTCTTAGAAAACATCAACTATATCTGACGGCCTGGATACTTATCTGTTTGGTGAACTGCACATCAACCGTGATGATGATGATGATGATGATGTTCTTTCCTTATTTGTGCGGCACGGTCAAAGGCTACCCCCGTCATCGCTAATACCCACGCAGTCGGTGAGAGTCCACGATGGGTCAGCACATCGGCGTCATCAGTGACGTCATCCACCTACTGAAATACATACACTGTACATTGAACACGTCATTTTTTTAAACTCTAAATCACTTTCGCCACGTGGTGCATATATTTAAAGGCACCACGGCCAGTGATCATTTTTATTTATAATGTGGTGGTTGTTTACGTCATCTGACATGCAAAAGCGAAGGCTCATTGGTATAGTTAATACGGATAAATTGTAATTTAACGCTTATATGGAGCCTACTGTTACTCAGAAGTGCTCATAAAGCAGCCATCTTTTTGTCGATGGCTAAATATACATATTGTAATGAAACAGAAATGTTTCTGAATGATGCGGAAGCAAAATAATCTTTCTGATAACTTTGTGGAAGACTAGTTTGGACTATAGACCTTATTGTCACTTCGGGAATGTATTAACCCTATATATCGCAATACGTACTTATAGCAACAACAGTGGTGTTAAGGTAGATCCTCTTTTCCACTGGCTTCAATTCCTTACGCGTTTTTATGGCAGTCAACCAATACTAGGATGTTGAAAGTAATATCTAATGATCTGTAAACCTGTTGACGGATTTCGATAAAAACGCCCGCACTTGTACCTCTAATAAACGTTTGTAACTGTATTGCTTCTGTTTGATTGTAAGAATAACCCTTATTTAGACCCCGCTACGTAAAATCGCCCAGACAGAGTCGATGGAACGGATTTGTAACTTGGCGTCTTGGCCATTGAACCATCTTGCGAAATATTTCAAGGAACTATCAAACCGAATTTCAATAACGTCTACGTGTCCAAACACTTCAACACGAACTATATTGCTATCGATACCCGTTTCGATAAATTCCATGGTGTGTCTGGAGCTTTTTCCAATTTTTATACTTAAGTTGTAACGTGGCAGTGCTAAGCTGTACTGTAAGAATGATTTCTTTTTCGTATATCTAAGTTGTGAATCCAAATTGTATAAATGACTAAATAAAACGAAAATCAATGTTTTATTTTGAAAACCCTAGTTCTTAAAAGCGACTTTTAATATATTTGTGTGCCAAGCTACTAACATGCAACTCAAGCCGTAGGTGACATGACCCTGCTGTGCGCACAAAGGTAGCCCATAGTCAAGTAGAAATAGATCAACGTAAGGAGACGTGAGGCTAGTCAATAATAATCAAAACTAGAAGGGCCTTGAGCACGAATCATCTTAGTTGAAATCTTGTCGATAGCACACACAAACACATACCTCAAATGCCTGATTGCTAAAGTAGATCAATTACTCAAATGTTAGCCACATTCTTCCACACGCTGGCACGCCTGGCACACTGCGGCCCACGGGCACGCTGCGCACGTTGACTTAGTTTCGCTATGAATGAAAAACGCCATAATGCCACGCGATGCGTGCTAGATTTGCGCGATATGCTCTAGCGCACTAACACAATGATATACTATTGCAATGGACCACAAAGAAACACTGGCGCTTAGTGTCGCGCTGCATGGCATTAGTCACATAGTGAGTCTCAGAGTACGGACACAGGCTCATTTCGAATCGGCGGTTTGTCAGAGAACACCTAAATAATTAATCACCCAACACCTGCTTGTACTTGTAAGTATAACATACGAGAATGTCATTGATTTTCATTGCGTTGTCAAAGTACACTAAAGGCGCTGTTCCACTGAGGAGCACGGGCACGCTACTTACGAATACGCTACGTGGTTGATGACGTCATTCACGCACCTCAACCCTGCGCAAGCTAAACATTCGGTCCACATTACTGCATAGGATGAGCACGCAGAGGCTACGCACGTTCGCAGCGTGAGTCCATTTGTCTAGCTAACGCTGTCTATAAGTCGATGACATCACCAGATCACGCATTCGTACGTAGCTTGACCGTGGCTCGTCGTACTACACAGCTGCGTGGGTGATGACGAATATTTATACATGTAATGAACTTCAGTAGAAACGTGATCTGAATCACGGATCCATGCAGCTATAGCGAGTATGCAAATCGTGGACCGCATGTGTCGCAGTGGAACAGCGCCTTAATTATTCATATAATACATCACACCTTTAGGCTGAAAGTTTTTTGTCCTCTTACAACTGGCATATTTAAAACTTCGATATTCTCAAAAAAAATGGTGGGACAACAATCATTTTTGGATGGCTAAACATAAATTTTCTTAAAATTTGGCCGGTCAGTAAAAAGGTTTACTTTAAAAATTATTTTACGATATTCTTTAACTCAAAATTCAAACAAGTTTCGTCGACAAACAGATTAGTTTTTTTTTTCTCTCCTGAAAAGTCGTGTTAAGGTGCTACCTCACCGGGAGCATTCGCGTCTAATGTAACGTTACAGATTTGAGCATTAAATCAGTGGAGAAGGAGAACTTGTAATGATACAATGTGTAATATCTTGATACAACTTGTAACATCAATGCGCTCCACTTCCAATGTAATGCTCAAAGTCGAATCTATATGTTACATTACACGCAAATGCTCGTTAGTCAGGGAGGTATTATTGTAATGTAATGCTCAAAGTTGAATCTATAATGTTACAATACACACGAATGTGAGGGAGCACCTTAATACTCGTGTGTAGTCGTGTTTTGTTTGATACGGCCTTTGAGCCTAAACTGTCGACATAGGTATAAAGCCATAAATCACGAATTCCACCAAAACGCTTTAGATTTAGATTGCAAGTTCCATTTCTTAGCCCTTACTGAGATTGAGTCATTGGTTATTGTTCAGGGCCATCTTTTCTTTTACAAGCTCCACATTTTTGACAGAAAAATGTTTAAAACGGATACGCAACTCCCATAATAACTTTGTACTTAGTGCTTAAACATAACCTTCGAAATGTGGATGTACTAATGCCTAATCATTCGAGGAAATCAGGCGTGATGTTATGTTATGTGGAATGATAGAGGAGTGTGTGTTTATTATTATTATTAATTGTATAACTAAGCCAACTCGCTGAGGCCCCTTAGACATTTTTAAGATGGTATTATTAAATTATTTTTTATAGGCATTTCAAGTGAATTTCATACCAGAGTCCTAAGTGTGAGTTTTTTCACTCACATTCGCTTCCGAGTAGAATTTTATATGGCAAAAAAATTATACCGCCATCTGGTGACATAACATAACATCACGCCGTAATCCCCGAAGGGTTAGGCAGAGGTATACCCATTGGTACACCCACATTTCGCCAGTTATGTTTAAGTCCCATGTAATAGGGGGCGAGCCTATTGCCACCAACCGGGCACAAATCCAGACTCCGAGGCTGCTACTGAGAAATTCCTGATGGAAAAACCCAATATCACTTTGCCCGACCTGGGAATCGAACCCAAGACCTCGTGCTCAGCAGTCGCGCTTTGCGACCACTAGACCCCAACGAGGCAGTCAATCATCGCCGCGATCATCGGCGCCATCTGGTGGTCACTAGGAAATCCTTATTTCCCATACAAAATAATAACGCGCTCGCAATCGATCGTGAGTAAAAAAAACTCACACTTAGCACTTTGAACCAGATACTAAAGCGAGAGGGGAGTAAGTACTGTACTAACAATATTTGTCGAGGCGAGCGCGAACGGGACTCGGAAGCTCTTTACGTAGCACGTTACAGTTATGTATGTCATAGACAGGTAAACACAGATACAGCAATTTGAATTACTACGCGCCATGTTCTCGTTAGTCAGGAAATATTGATTTGTGGGACAGTGAGGCGTCAAATGTCCCTTTCCCTCTTACGTAGCCCTATACCTGTAAGTATAAGCGGACAGACATAATACATACCTCCCCTCTGATTGAGGGTGCCCGAATTTTATCTAAGTACAAGCATAACTGATGTACGGTCAACAAATGAGCTGAGTAACCAGGTTCGTCCGATATATCTAGTTAAAGTTTTCTTAGATACCGATGAATGGCGTTGATAGAAACTTTATTTAATTAATAAACTCTTTATTAGCTACTTTTATAATTACTTTTAAATGTCGTGATGGCCCAGTGGTTGAGGCGACCGCTTCTCATGCATAAGGTTGTGGGTTCGAATCCGGGCAAGTACCAAAGTGACTTTTTCAATTCACATGTCTAAGTTTATCTTAGACATAACTGACACCATTCCGTGCTTCGGAAAGCACATTAAGCCGTTGGTCCCGGCTGTCATACATCTTTGACGGTCGTAACGGGTGGTCAGAAAATCGGACAACCAGTCTTACCTAGGGGTATCATATTACCCAGTTACTGGGTTGTGGAGGTCAGATAGAGTCTCAGTTTCTCCGCTCCGCAGCCTCGCTCCGCTTCGGTGGACAGGCAGCCTTATTAACCCTGCGTTTCCTATAGGTACACATGTTTGGGAAAATATTTTTTTTTTTTATTTATTTTACATACGATTTCTCTGCTACCACACCTTACTTATCTTTTTTGTTGACTGTACATCACAGCTTCGTAAAATCAATCACAGCAATGCAGATGTTGTGTATTTTGACTGGGTATGTATTTATCCGGTCCTATCTACCGGTTAAGAGGAAATGCGGGAGGTCTATTTTCCATACAAACGCTCTCGTCTGTTTTTATTTCAAGTTTATGACTTAAAGGAATGATATATGCCCCTATATTCTCATTTTTATTTATACATTATTTTTAATTAATAAGAACTAGAAATCATAGAAAATGCTTATAATTGCCTATTTATACCGTTTTCAACATAAGCTTAGTGAACGTATTTGAAAAGTATTAATGAAAAACCGGCTAAGTAAGTGCGTGTCGGGCCACGCACAGTGTAAGGTTCCGTAGTAGCCAGCAACTACTTCATCATAGTCATTTTCAAAGAATTAATGCTAAGGATTTTGTATTTGGTACAAAATTATAAAACATCCCAAGTTTAACGACTATTACTGCTAAACCGATAAAGCTCTCAGTTTTCCTTACATGAATTGGACCCTGTTAAGCAGAAAAGATCCAGCCAACATTTTATTACTTTTGAGTAAATCAAGTTTAAAGTTAGGCAGATCATAAAAAAATCGTGTGAGACAGTACCTATTTGAAATTTAGTGGTGTAATAGGACATAACATATACATTATTTTGAAAGTAATATATGGTGTATTTTTATATGAAGAGTATTTATTATTCCTGAAAAACTATGCGTGGATCTTTTATGCAAAATACAATTTTACAATATAAGTATCGGTTTAATGTGTGGTTCATTTTAGAAGGAGAAGAAAATGAATATATGTACCAATATATGAACAGTTTAATGACAAAAAATAATACAAATATTGACCTTTGAAGTAAAAAAATATAATAAAACAATGAATCAGCAATTTCTGGTTGGTTTTCCAACTTATTTAAGTAGTATCGCTTTCCTCAGCTTCATACTCTATCTCAAAATCAGGTTCACCACCAATTCCATCAATATCGTCTTCTACATTATTGTCACCTCTCAGATTTTTGTAGAATGTGTGAGTATGGTATAAAAATTATACAACAATTACTGAGACTTTTAAATGTTTTAAAAAGATCCATGCAACATGAATCTTTTGAAAACTATAAATCTTATTAATGTCTGTGTCCACGCAACGTGATACTTTTCTACATTTTTCAAAATTGGTGATTAGGAGATGGTATCTTTAACACAGTATAACTTTTGTTAGGTTAATGTGATTAAAATGCCTGGATCTTTTGTGCATATATGAAACTTGATGAGTACTTTATGGATATGTAGATAACTCGATTTTAGAAAAAGTGTTGGTTGGATCTTTTCTGCTTAACAGGGTCCAATTGCACTATCATTGTGATTGTTTCCAGATTTTTTTTCCAGGGGTTGACGCCCTACGGGAACAAATATTTGCACTTTAAAGTGTAATATTTCGAAAATAGAGCATTAAATCGCAAAATAATTGTAGGAATCAAAATCAAAGCAAATCATTTAAGAAGACTACCTATTTAACAATACCGACCACGATACGATGGGGTAGACGACGAAAAAAATATTCATCCACAATTCAAATGTAATAGCTACCCTAAAAATAAAGTATTTTACCACTTTGTCGGCGTAATTGATATACATACTTCTACAAATTCACAGCTTTCTATTACTAAACGTCTCTTAGTAAAACCTCAGACAGACAGACAGACGGACTTGACGAAACTATAAGGGTTCCTTGTCAGAACTACGGAACCCTAAAAAGGAAACAGGGGTACAGATTATATCGTTCTTTTTATATATATACAGTTTGTCTAATATCTTTTATACTGGTTCAATCCTAACTAATATTAAAAATGCGAAAGTAAGTTTGTTTGTTTGTTACCATTTTACGCCTAAGCCACTGAACCGATCATCCTGAAATTTTGCATATACGTTGCCAGGTGTACAGGAACGAACATAGAGTACCTTTAATCCCGAAAAAAATACTGTTTCCTAGGGAAATCACAATAACGTTCTTATGATCATAGATGGCGCCACGTGTCGTTTCGAATCATGATTTCAACGAATAATTGAAATAACATAATAATTGAAATGTCAGGACATCAGTTAATTTTTTCCGCGACTTCGTTTGTGTCCGCGATAACCGAAATTTACGCGGACGAAGTCGCGGGCAAAAGCTAGTATATAAGAAATTAGGCGAGACTCAAATCCCGAATTATGACTTTAAAAATAATAAAATAAAAAAAAATATGTTCAATGTAGGCTTTTGTAGAATTAAATTCAGTACCTAAACGTTTTTTTTTATTTTTTATTAATGATCAAAAAGGTACATTTTAAGTTTTATAACGTACACAATGTCCAACAAAACTATTACACATAGTTTGTCTGTTGGATCAAACTTATTACTATTTACTTATTATCTTATGAACTAAATTAGCAATTACATATAGGATTTATAGTGTATTTTTATAAATTCTAAATATCGTATAGTAGGATTATATAATGTTATGTATGTATAGTACTTATCACTAAGATTTTATAAACCAGGTTTATAAGTAGCATAATCCATTAGTAGCCAGATGTATTAAGTACGTAAGTATGAATATATTTATTTATTTATTAAGAGTATATAGCTTATGTAAAATAGTAGTTAAGGATGTGCAAAATAATGTAAAGTTATGGCAGTGTACTTAGTAGGTATTTTTTTAGATTTATCTTAAATTTATTTTTCTTTTTTTCGTCTCTGATTTCGCCTGGTAAGCTGTTGAGTATGTAAGGGATACGCTTTTGTAATGTTCGGTCTCCATAGACATTATTTACTCTCGGTACTACATATTTACCAGACGACATCGCTCGGGTGTTATATATGTTACATACATTTATTAATAATGACTTATGCTCATAATTACCATTGGTTATTAGTTGCAAGTAAGTACTTATGTTTTATACTAACCGGTAATACTTTGCAAATTTTATATAGTTTATAATAATCTTTTTTATATTTATGATTAGTTTTTTTATCAACTATTAGTTTTAGGAACCTAACTTGTATATTTTCTAATTTTTCCATGTAAGATTTGAATGTAAGGCCATAGCAATCAAGAGCATAATCGATTATAGTTTCCACCATACATGAGTATAACATTTTTAGGGTACTAGCAGGAACCCGATAACTTAGGTGGTAAAATTTACTTAGTATAGTTTTAAGCTTATTGCACAAGAAATCTACATGTTCTTTCCATGAGAAATGCTCGTCGACTTTAACTCCTAAGTAAGTTACACAGTTAGCTTGGTTTACAAGATTGGTTTACAACCACAGTTGACACGGCTACCATGAATTGTGACTACTGCTGATATTAATCCTGCACAATCATCAGTTATGATTTCTTGAGGCTTTATCCCATCAACACTCAAATTCCGAACCTTTAACCAATTAGAAATAGATTCGTGACTATGAGAATCAGTTATCATTTGAAAAATTGAGACAGAACGCAAGTTTTTATCGCACGTGATTAATCCTTAGTACAAAAAGTCTTTTTGTAATATGTCGTACCATTTAAAGAGAAACTTTTTTAAAAATTGTAGCATCATTGGTTACCGTTGACCTATATTTTGTTTCGCAGTACATTTTGTAGAAAACAACTTGTTGTTGACTCCAAAATTGGACCGTGAAAAGTACCTTTTAAGTCTGGTATCATGAGCCAACAAGGATACAACAACATCACTGTGAAATTGCTTGTCAATCCTTTCATCTGACTTAATTTTCCGTAGGGTATTAAATTTAATGGAAGGTAATACTGGCGGCGATGTTCAAATTGTTAGATTGTAACCTGATAATCTAACAATATCGAGCGTACCTATACTCGATATAAATTTAGAATCTTTGTATACTGCGATAGCCGGTCTATATTTTAATGTCTTCACTATTTTCCGCTTGTTTGGGCTCAATTTAGACTTCTTTGAGAAATTGTGTGTGTATTTGGGATCAAAGTTCCACGTATGCACGAGCTGTATGAAAATTGTTAGTCCTTTTATAAATACGAATATAAATTGGTGCCTTGCACTGGGAACATTGGCCTGTAACAACAATTTGTTCATTTGTCGATATTTTACTCGTCTTCAACACCCATGTACATGGTAATTTCGAATGCAACCAATTATTTTCTTTTAGCATAGTCGTCCATTTGAATTTTGGCAAAGTTAAATAGGTAAGTCCTGTAGTAGTTCGAATCATTTTAAAGGACAGAATTGGTTAAATTTTTTGCCATTCGTGTACATTATTACCAAACAAGAATCATTGGCCCACACCCACACCTCAACAGAGCCATTCATCGGATTCTGCAGTCGTTGTGCTGTCTGATGAAGGGTTTGTGTCGACTACAAAAGTGTCTGTAAACAAAGTTTGCGATGCCTCAAGAACGACATGTGCAGAGCTTTGCCGACATTCTACGATTAATTTCTTGAGACATAATATCCATAAATACTGGATTGTTATATTTATATTTAATGTCTATATCCTGTGCAGGACAGCTAAATACTTTCTAAATAATAATACATATTTGTTCTTCTGTAGGAACAGATGGTATGCGTCCCCTTGGCATGGTTATGGGTTACTGTTGGGGAAAAAAAAACAATTTTGTTATTAAATAAATAAAAAAATGCTTGAAATATCGTTTGTTCGAAATAAGACTACCTGAAACCTACTAATGAAGCCAAAGTTATGTACAAATGTTCTTGTTCCCACGAAAACTGTAGTCGTAAATGTTGCTACTCTTGAGGTTGTGCAAGAGAACATTAATCTTGGCCAAATTATGGGGCGGCACAACTTCAAGAAGGAGGCGACCAGAAGGATACGCTTAAGTTGGACGGCACTTGCGAAGCTGCCCAAAATTTTTGAATCGCCATTTCCACAATCTCTTAAGACCAGGGTCTTTAACCAGTGCGTCCTACCTGTAATGACCTACGGAGCCGAAACGTAAACACTCACCGTAGGGCTGGTTCACTAGTTCAAGGTCGCTCAGCGTGCGATGGCGAGGCCAATTAATGAAAAAGTACGTTACGGCTGTTTTTTTGTACTTAGTTAGATTGATACTAGGCAGTCACTATGAGAATGGCCGTGACCTCCTGCCCGCCTCAAATCGTACCAGGTAGATATGGATTAATTATCCCCTGAATAGAATAAAGTATTATTGTTGTCATGATATCAAATGTTTTTTATGCACATAAAAATAAATGAAAATCTTTGACGTTCGTCGTTCTTTTTTTCGGATTGGCATCTCGCAGGCCAACCAATGAGGTTTTCGGCTGCTTAACCGGACTTTCCTGTGGTGCCTTAAGGGAAATTAAGGCCTCCAGCCAGGGCTACGTTTGTCGTGAGCATAGAGATCTATATATAGGTAATAGTACTTTATGGCATAGAGCAGCACAGGCCACCAGACGTGTCGTAAGAGATAAGACCACAGAGTACATTATTATGGTTAAGACGGCCATGATGAGAGGTTGTAGAGATGACGTTTACTTACAAATTGATAATATTATTCAAAGTCAAAGTCAAAAGTCAAAGATTAATTTGCAGATAAATATGGTTACAAAAGTTCTTAAAATGGTCGATAATGTTAGTAGCTTAGCATATTTAATCATAACATAATGACATGTAAATTTTTGTTATAGGTAGGTACAATTACATTATTGCTTATTGTTTATCAGAACTGTGATCTTTCTAATAAAACATTAAAGTGGTTCTCTAAGGTATGATCACTGGCACTGGCACATCAAGGCACTGGTACTCAGCTGCATCTAGTTAGACAGGAAGCCGATCCCAACATAGTTGGGAAAAGGCTAAGCAGATAATGATGACCAAGGCACGTTCAAATCTTTACTCTAAACTTATTACTTTAAATAGTATTTCAGCTCTGTGTCAAAACAAACGGTAATTTGGAATTCGTTCGGAAGTACACTTTAGAAAAGTACAACTTTTTTAATCACTATTTATGAAAACATGAATTGCATAGAGCAACACGGGTTCCGGTGCATGAATTGTATCACAGCCTGTCCAGATGGAAATTTAGGTAGGTACCATAGAGCAACACAGGCCTCCTGTAGGTACTTATAAAATTTTGAGAAGTTTGATATCTTATCTGAAGATGAGCGAGTTTCATGACAGAAGATGTGTTTGGACATTAAAAATTAATTGTTATTTTAGACGTTCTGAAAAGAAATTGTGGTCACCCTATTTCCTAATTCATACAATAAAACTTGATTTTGTGTGTCGTGGTGGCCCAGTAGTTAAGGCGCCCGCCTCTCATGCATGAGGTTGTGGGTTCAAATCCGGGCAAGTACCAATGTGAATTTTTCAATTCATATGTACTTTCTTAAGTTTATCTTGGACATCACTGGCATCGGTGAAGGAAAACATCGTGAGGAAACCTAGACTTACTGTTCCACTCAAACCATGTCAGAGGCCCTTGAGGCGGTTTAGAAACTCTGACACTAAGGTGTGTAGGGTCGTAAGGCCTTATTACCCACACGATAAGAAGAATAAGAAGACTTGATTTTCATATACAATAGAGGGTCCTTTTTAATTCTTTTTGGTAGACATTTTTTTCACAAGAAGTGACGATATCATATCTTTCATACGTTACTCGTAATAAAACGAAAACAAAATAAAATGGAAGACTGAGGGCCCGAATTTTAAAATGGTCATAACTTTCAAACAATAAGAAGTGGTGTTCTGACCTTGCTTTCATGAATTTTCACAATTGATTTGGTAGCTTAAAGGATATTTTAAACAAGAGCTGTAAGTCAATTAATTCATTTTATTTGCGTAATAAACTTTGACGTTGTGTAATAAACGAGAATTGAGGGGCCATTTTAAACGAAGATAAAGTAGGACAGTGTTTTGCGTTAATATCTTGTTTCCACAAATTTTGTAGGGCTTTAGCTTAGATTTTGGCATAAAGACTTTTACTGTAGTGTCTTTTTTAGTCGGTATAGGTGGGCCCTCAATCCGCTATGTGCGAATTGAGGGCCCGACTTTACAGTCCATAACTCGCTTATTTGAGTTTCACAAAATCTGATTCCAACTTTCGCATTTCTTTGGGCATGCACACTAAATCCTAACCACATTTTCAAAGAGATTTAACAAAGTGGCCATCACACAACACTCACATTTGGGAGTTGGACATTTTTAGAGTTGGAAATTTTGGGATTTGAATATTTTGACACCGTGAGATATTTTTTAAAATGCGATCCTCAGATAGGTGCGGTTTATATTTCTTGAAACATAACATCAAGCCTGTAATTCCCGAAAGGTTAGGCAGACGTGCACACCCACATTTGGCCAGTTATGTTTAAGTCTCATGTAATTAGGGGCTAGCCTATTGCCATCAACCGGACAAATCCAGACTTCCGCAACTGCTACTGAGAAATTCCTGATGGAAAAACCCAATAACACTTTGCCCGACCTGGGAATCGAACCGAACACCTCATGCTCAGCAGTCGCGCTCGCGACCACGAAACAAACGGGCTTGATTTCTATTTATTATAGTATTATATTAAAGGGTAAATCGAAATATATCATTGATTTTTATTAAAACTGTACAGGTCACTTAAAATATGAACCAAATGAAACACCAATTTAAATAGTAGCGTACTTATTGATACGACGGCATGGCAGAGTGTGCGTATGTGTAAGCCACTAGCCAACCGCACCCCCACCACTCGCCCCACCAGTAAGCATGCCTATATTTATTATACGTTACAAAAAAACCACCATTAGTTATCTTGCATCCCTTAGTCCCGGTTAATTTTCAGCCTACTGTGCGGCGGCTGCGGTGCCGCCGACATCATCACAAGCGCTCAGTCTTACAACTACACAGTTAGACATACTACCTTAAGACTAATATAAGTACATAATATTACGGTCAAATACAATAAAAGCCTTAAGTTACAAAAAACCATTTATTCTTTCCGTCACATTAATTAAAAATCTATAAAATAAAACAAGGCAATATATTACAACAATTACGTGCGCATGGCTTTAAAAACAAAGCAAATAATTCGGATGAATTTCTTTGCGCATGCGCTGGGATATATTACATAGGATGTGTAGGCCGGCGCAGACCTGGTGAGCGCAGCAGCAGTGCGCGTCACAGGTATTCTCTCCTTTATTTAAAGACCCGTAATGTTGATATTTGTTTGAGAGTGATAATCACGATACACTGCTTTCAACTGATCTGCGCCGTCCGTTAACCAATGCAAACATTATAATACAGGGGAAAAATGTGTACAAATGAATGCCCCCCCTAATTGAAAACTTGTTATTTATGCCTAAACGTTTTATAAACACTACAATGTTTTACATCAGACAATATTATACAAATTTAGCAACAGTGTTTTTAACACTTTTATAAATAAGGTAGGGGGGGAGAGGGGTTCTAAAACAATACAAACACAAGACGCTAAAGATCCAAGAGTTACTGCAATCTGAACACAAACAATGTGAAAAGAAATCCATAGTTTTTTTGTTTGTTTTATGGTTAAGTACGAATATTTAAATTGAGATGTAATAACACTAATGTACCTACTTCAGCTACGGCTTTCAAACTACTTTTTATTAAATGTAAAACGAATGACTCAGCTCCCTTTAGGCCTCTACTACACCGAGGCCCAATGGCCACACAGCGCGACTTGGTTGCGCTGTCTACAGGGCTAGAGATGGCATAAATACCATTCTCTACGTTGCACAACCAAGAATACAATTTTTTTTGGCAGCTCATGTTGGTTGCGTCACCATGGTCTCTCGGTGTGACAAAAACCTTAATCAATAGGTAAAAATTAAGGTTCTTATTAAACCTATTATTACAATATTAATAAAATGTTGATTTATTTATGTTTAATCAAGTACAACTGGGCCAAGTATATGTTACGTACACACTAATGCCATTCCTGTTAAAATATTCGTACAACAATCATTAGTTTTTTTATTTATTTAAAACACAATATTAGATATTATTTACTCATTCAAAATATAAATTAAAAAACAAAAAAAATCAAGAACCTTCCAAAATACGATTTATACATATAACTATGTCAAAAGATGTTTATTTTGATAATAATCATCGCGCCTTTACCTGACCTTCAAACAATGACCTTCGATGTCTACATTAAAATTATGTTCTCCATTAATAGACACCAAGATTATCTAAACATACAAGTATATCCGTGACACTACTAAAATACTACATAAATATAAAGTCCAGTAAACACTTGAATTGTAATTTAAATTGACAATGGATTATTTTATTTACGTAATAAACTGTTATAATATGAATTAGAAAATAATTTCACCATCGTAAAATTGGTTACAGTACAGCTAATGAAATATTATGGCTTATTTTTAAGAAGTACAAACATTTAGTATAGTTACGTCAAAAAGACATCGAGAATCTAAAATCCTGCACTACGTTCTAAGTACTAGATATTTTAAGATGGGAAATAAATATTGCACATGGTATTAGACAATGAATACTTTGCTACATCCTTTAATATGATTGGTTATATATGAAGACTAATAGCTGATATGTCAATCAGATAAGTCATAAAACAAGCCGTTGCCGGCTCAATAAAGTCGTAAACGTGAATATACACCCGAGCATTTTCACGAACATTTCGATGTAATGTAACGTTCTTATGAATGGTACAATACAATCAAAAGATGAAATTAAAAAAAGCTTTTCCGTGTAATGTAACAATCCCGTAAATGCTTGACGCCGTGTTCGACGTAATGTTCAAGACGAGTAGTCATTTGCATGTAATTTTAATTTATATTTTGCATTTACTGTCCGTTGAGATTAGAGTTGCCAGCCCTACAATATAATACAGTATCCTAATGTATTAAGAGACCTGACTACTATATTTCTGAATTAAAGTATATAGTAGGCAAAACTATTATATTTGAAAGAGGGCAAACTCGAGCAATCATAGATATTAATTTCAAAATGTATAAGCGTAAAACAAAACGACATTGACTATTTCTGATCATTATTCTGTTATGTCAATATCTTTTTGATATCTACTATATTTTTATGGGTAGGTAATCATTTTAAAACTACTATTTTTGACAGTCAAAGAGTTGGCAACCATAGTTGAGACGTCCGCGTTGCACGTTTTACCCGCGCTCTTGTCTTCGATCGATGAAATGTTACAATAAAATGAAGTTGTAATAAACCACCGAGCGTCGCGCTCAATGTTCGGTTCGTGAGAGAGTAACACAGCTCGTTGTTCTGTTACAAGTAAATGTTCAAGTGTATACTCACGTTTAGTGTTCGCAACAGCATCAAAATAGTGAGCCATTAATAATCATGTAAGTATCCTGTCCGGCTTATACTAGCTCTAATCATCAAAAGACAGATATTATACTTTAATTATGAAATTTGCTGAGCGAAGTCGTTTAATACGGCCAATAACGGCATCCGCTTGAAGACCGCTTGTAGTGGAATGAGCTCCGGCGCACTGTCACGGAACTCGTGACTGCATGCTATAAGGTGAACCGATACGGTTTTAGCTCGAAAAGGGCGACGAGGGCGAGGTGGTCCGAGCCGAATATGTGGTTGGGGATGCGGCCCAGCAACTTGCACTCTGCCTCAGAAGGTAACCGCAAGCGCTCCACCAATCGCAATGAACTGCGGCGACTGAGATAGACAAGACAATTTAAAGTTAGCCGTGTAAAAATACACATTAAAACATTTAAAACTTTGAAATGATTTTCAACTTGATTTTATTTAATCTCAACTGTAAATTACTAGATTTTTTTTCGTATAGAGTAAAATTCCTTATAAGAACTGTTCAGTTTAGTAGGCTGTCTATTACAGGACAAATTTCATTATACAACTTACCTAAAATAAATGTAGTCGACGGTGACCCAGTAGTCCTGGAAGGTGGTAGCGCCGTAGCTATCGTACACTGAGCGGAGCCGGAGCGAGTGGCCGATTTTAGGTCCGTTGAACATAGTGCTGTACTGCTCCACCGGCGGGGGCACCTGCATCATGCGCGACAGAGCTCCGTCCGGGAAGTGGTCGGAATTGAATATCTGAGGATATATTTCAACGTATGAATAGATATGAACTAGTGTTAGCCTAATGTCTCATGTTATCACAGTGAAGCCAGTATCAACCATAAATGCAAACCGAACCGTATCGAAACGGCGCCACTCACTCGTGGCGTGAATCAAAGAAATCGTGTCAGTTAAATTATTTCAGTATAATTATCAGTGAAACACTACCGTCGCGAGTCGCTCTCGTTCCGCGTGTCAAATTCGCGCTTTATTTGACATCTAGCTGATACAACTATCTCGCTCACGCCTCGCTTCGCGCGCTCTCCTTTGGTTGGCCATGGCGTCACATCCCTTTCGATTCACCGCGATATCAGCACGTATAGATTCTGTTCTATGGTATAGTACCATAGATTGGTACGATAGCAGAGATAACCAAATGAAAATGTTGGCCACTCCATCGGTTCGCTGTCTATATGACACTGACTTGACAGTTATGAAACATGCTACTGCGCATGTGTTACTCACCTTAAGGTTTTCGAAGCTAGTCTGGCGCCCTTCCTGTCTGTCCAGGAACACTGCCAAGTGCTGGCAATTGTCTGTCACGGCTAAATTCTTCCAGTCTGAACCCTGCCGGTATTTGGTGGCGCTGTGAATTAAAGCGCAAATTTTAATTTTGTAGCCGTAACGTTGAAAACCGAAGTAGATTTAAACTAATTTTTTTTTAAATTATTATCCAATTAATTGATATTTTCAGAGATAAATACGTAGATAATTATTATTCGTGTCCTAACACACATTATTATTTTTTAAAGTGAACAAGTGAAGTTAATCCTAACTGTCCTAACTAATATCCTAACTAATATTATAAATGCGAAAGTAAGTTTGTTTGTTTGTTTGTTACCATTTTACGCCTAAGCCACTGAACCGATCATCCTAAAATTTTGGATATACGTTGCTAGGTGTACAGTGACAAACATAGGGTACTTTTTATCCCGAGAAAAAGTACTGTTTCTGAGGGAAATCACAATTACGTTCTTATGATCATAGATGGCGCCACCTGTCGTTTCGAATTGAAATGACAGGACATGGGTAATTTTTTCCGCGACTTCGTCTGTGTCCGCGATACCAGAAAATTACGCGGACGAAGTCGCGGGCTCAAGCTAGTATGATATATTTGAACATGACTTTTCCCACAAACATGAGCTTCCCTCCATATCAAGTATATTTAAATATGACCTACCGAACTTTTCCTCTATCCAACAATTTTATAACAGCGCTCTCCCGGGTGGAGTTGAAGTCACCCGTCAGTATTATGGGATGATGCCCCGATCTGAAACAATGGAAAATGTATTGATGAGTAATTGATTTCTTTTTATTTATTTTAAGTTTGGTACAGTCTGTTTTTACAGTTACATAGTTGTAACAAATAGTAAAATTTGTTAACAACTAGTTATAACAACTAGTTAACAGGTAACATAGTAACCAGTGTTAAGGTACACCATCCGTAATTGTAGTCAGAAAAATATTCAAATCTAGTCAAAATTATTTCATTGGTCAACATATGTGCACCCCGCGTCCCTCAAAATCTTATGGGACGGCAATCGAACACGACTGGGGAGAGACCCAGCGTAGGATCAACGAGAAATTCTTAGTAGAAATACCCCATTATCGCTTTTTGCCCGACCTGGGAATGAACCCCTGGGCTCAGCAGTCGCGCTTGCGACTACGACTTCGACGAGGCAGTCAAACATATAATCCTACATGTATGGTAACACTTACGCCCTCCCATCATCAAAGAAAGCGAAGCGATCGATTTCAGCCAACATGACTTGCATCTGTGCCAGCCTCACGTCGGCTCTCTTAGGGTTATACAGAAGATGTGTGGTCGCTATCACCACAGGGGTGCAGGGCAGCTCAATCGGCAACAGCTTCACTACAATACCGACGTTATCACGGTTCAGGATCGGGAGCTCGGGCTGGTTCAGTTCCACCTGCGAAAGGTAAAAAAAGGTTCGTGTGTTATTGGCACAACGGTTCAAACTTCTAACAGGAGTTAGTAGATTATGACTAGATAATGAAATGGAAGTGGTCGAAGGAAATGTATAGAGTATATAAGCGCTTATTGCACTACCCAATCAGTAGGACCCTATTGATAGCGTAGACGCGGCGTGGCAAGTGCGTTCGACCTAACAGTACAGCCTATCTCTCTATCTGCTATTACATTTTATTTATTGAGTTTTCATTCATTCATTTTCATTTGACTTAATCATTCAGTCATTTGACTTAATGAGCATGACAGTTGAGAGCTTGTCATGCTCACTCAAATGTCTCGCTGATGGTGGCGCGTGTTTTGGATCATTTGGCTCCCTCCATGATGATTGAGCTAGGTGGTGCTGATCCATGCGTCATGCTCGTGAACGAGTGCTGTCAGTTGGGATTGGTCATCTCTTAACTGCTATGGCTTACATCTTTATTTTTATTACTACTATTTTATATTCATCTTCATTGTGATCACATGTAGAATTAACAAGAATAATGTAACCAGAATTTTGTAAAAACCTAATTTAAAAGAGTGCCGTGGAGTTTCTTGCTCGTTCTTCTCTATAGAGGCCTACCTCCGTTTTGAAACGAGCAACTAGTTTCAACTTTCGGACTAACTGACCGACTCTCTGACAATTCAAAAGTGCTTGCAAATGGTCTAATTGAAATAAATGTTTTGAATTTGACTTCGACTTTGACTTTGACATTACCTACCTAAATGATAGGGATCCTACCGATTGTGTAATGTATTACGAGCTATAGTGTGCTTATATGAGCAACTATAGCGCTAATAAAAGATGCTGTTTCTATGGTGAAACTTTCTTATGTATCATGGTAGAGATTATTCGTATTTAATAACGCTATGAGAACATTTTACCAAGCGATCAATTGAACAATTTACGCGAATAACCAGTCGCCAGGGCACAACGCAATAGCTTATATTTTGTATACAACGTGTTAATGAAATTACCTAAAACTTCGGACACCCCAACCGATTTTTATATTAATAAATTGATATGATATATAATTATTTATTTTCTTAAATTATAGTAAAAGATATTTGTAAATATTGTTGTCGCGCTACTTCTTACAGATTCGTAGATCTATCGCCGCGCCGCTATCAAACGCGTTGACACGGCGGCATGGGACAGTAGTGTAAAGCGTCATTAAAAAGTATTGGATACGGCATGTCAAACAATTATTTTTTGGACCAAAACTAGCTTTTAGAAGGGGCAACTACATTAAATTATTTTTTTTTCTTTTAATGACGTTCAAATGTGCCTTATTGACTTTGACTTTGGAAAAAAAAACCTATATTAAAAAGTATTGTATTCGATTTTGCTGCCGATTCTAAACAAACTAGTTTCAGGTTTTGGGTTATTTCATTAACACATTGTATAATGAATCCCTATGTCCCTTGGTCACGGCATCACGCGTTAACGGCTGGACCAAATTCAATAATTCTTACTCTTCTTCTCTTATAATATAAGAAGGTTCTTATGAAAAAAAAAAATGGCAGTACGAAGTTCGCTGGGTCAGGTAATGTATATAAAAGTAAGATATTAATTTCAAAAATTGCAATGTTCGCTTTTACAACCGGCACAAAACATGGCATGTTCAAAAAAAGAAGTTGATTACAAACTCTACAAGTAGGGTTTCTAAATATTATTACTATAATAAATGGGGCAGTTTGAATGGATTGATGTTTGTTACTCAATCACGCCGAAACGGCTGAACGGATCCGGATAAAATTGGGCACAGATGCAGATTATAGTCTGGAATAGCACATAGGCTATTATTTATCACGGAACAATGTGCCTTTTTTTTCTTTGAGTTGGCAAAAATCATCAAATGAGTCCTTCCGCCCTGGGTGGGGCGGAAGGGACTGTCAGACTTTTACTGACTTTACGTTCCGGGGCCACGGTATTCCTTCGGGATCATATATTAGCTTTGACGAAGCGACGCTCAGACACGCCAGCTAGAGAGCGCGAGTAAGAATGAATGCGCGAGTGAGTAGCTAGTGCATATTACAGCCACATCGCATCGCCGCGCATCGCTTTTTACTGACAAACCGACATAGCCCGCTTGTGGATACATTTAGGATTATTGCAACGCGTCGCGCTCCGCCCTAATGTGCGCTAGCCTTTAAGAGTACAATAGAATTGACAGAACATTTAACCTATAACGGTAAAAGATATTAATTTTCTCAAAACAATTGCAAATTTACTATTTGCTGTTGGTAATTTGCAGAGAAATCATAATTAGAATATTTATATTAAACGCAAGTAGCGCATTAAGTTTTTAGCGAGTTATTAACGCGGCTTTTTAGAATTTTACAACTCTTGATAATCACAAATCTATAGCTATAGAAAATAGTATAATTAATAATTTGTTTTTGTTAGAAATAGTAACACATTGCTCAGCCTGGGAATTGAACCCAGAATCCTACACTCAGCAGTAACACTTGCAAATGTTAGAACAACTTGCCTGTCAAGAATTTGTTAAGGCAATATTAATGAGTTATTTTTACTATATTTTTCACGTAACATCACGCCTGTAATACCCGAAGGGTAAGACAGAGGTCTGCCCATAAGTACACCGACATTTCGCCAGTTATGTTTATGTCTCATGTAACAGGGGGCGGCCTATTGCCATCAACCGGGCACACATCCAAACTCTGACGTTGCTAGTGAGAAATTCCTAATGGAAAAACCCAAAAACACTTTGCCCGACCTGGGAATCAAACCCAAGACCTCATGCTCAGTAGTCGCGCTTTGCAACCACTAGACCAAGGAGGCAGTCCAACTTCCTTGACGTTGTTAGAACGAGTAACACATTGCTTAGCCTGGGAATTGAACCCAGTATCCTACACTCAGCAGTAACGCTTGCAAATGTTAGAACAACTTGCCTGTCTTAAATTTTTCAAGGCAATATGTCGGTTAGATTTACTATATTCTTATTCAATTCCTAAAAAAGCAGTAGAAATCTCGAAATAGTATAAAACAAAGTCGCTTCCCGCCGTCTGTACGCTTAGATCTTTTAAACTACGCCACGGATTTTAATGCGGTTTTTATCATTAGATAGTGTTTCAAGAGGAAGGTTTATACGTTAAAGTTAGTATCTACGACGCACGCGGGCGAAGCCAGGGCTGGTTGCTCGTTAGTTACGTTTAGAAATATAATAGGCAGTATATAATAGGTAATTAGTTTCGTTTCGCTCTATACTGCATCGAAAAACTTAATCGAGCGCGTAGCAATAACGCAAATTCTTTTGTATTGAAGCGATTCAAGAAATTGCATTCATACCTAACTTTGATAAGCACTACTTCCAACTATGAAAATACAATTTAAAATTTCCTTTTTTGTTTCTTGTCATTGTCAGGGAAATTAAGAATCAGCCAAATCGGCCTGGCCGTTCTGGAGTTTTGCGCTTAGCAAACCATTAAGCCATTCAACATAACATCTCGCCTGTAATCCCCGAAGGGTTAGGCAGAGGTGTACCCATTAGTACACCCACATTTCGCCAGTTATGTTTTTAGTCCCATGTAAAAGGGGGCGAGCCTATTGCCATCAACCGGGCACAAATCCAGACTCCGAGGCTGCTACTGAGAAATTCCTGATGGACAAACCCAATAACACTTTGCCCGACCTGGGAATCGAACCCAAGACCTCATGCACAGCAGTTGCGTTTGCGAGCACTAGACCAACGAGGCAGTCATTCAATTTCATTAAGCCATTCAATTTAATTTATTTTAATAGATTTATAAAGAAGATAGATAGATTGGCTTTGGTCTAAAAACGCAAGCACGCTGTGTGTTATCTTACTGTATAATGAGGTGTTGCAATAACACACGAATAAACTAGTGCGCTTTTCACTCATTAATTTTAATTTCAATGTAACCAGGATTTTGTAAAAACCTAATTAAAAAGAGTGCCGTGGAGTTTCTTGCTCGTTCTTCTCCATAGAGGCCGTTTTGAAACGAGCAACTAGCTTCAATTTTCGGCCTAACTAACCGACTCTTTGACAATTCAAAAGTGCCTGTAAACGGTCTAATTGAAATAAATGTTTTTGACTTTGACTTTGAATTTGTCCAATCAAAGTTTGTTTGCTTCCAAAATGAACCAACATTTTTGGAACATAACTTGAAAACGCAAGCTTAAGATATTTTATAAACAACTACAATAAAAAAATTCGAAGACGCGCAATTGCCTGTCATTAGCACGAGCTATCAATCATTAGCTATCGTAAAATGAATCTTAATACATTAGCATTAGCGCTCCTTATACGCAGACAACACTACCTATAAATATCTGAGCTTACCAAGCAAATGAAACTACGCATGTATCAGATAAGAGATGAGCATGATATACAATAGCATGCATTTATCCGTAGATAAAGATTACATTCATATTGAAATCCTCTTGCGCGCATAATAAGGGCTGTTAGAAACAGCAATAGATAACAATGAATGATAATACAAACGCGCGACATAATGGTCCTATAAATCAACTGACAGCTGAACTACTTATCAGCTTGACTGTATCACACAAGGTCATAGCTGAATAGAAAGGTTAGGACAACATATATTTGTGGAAATTTCAAGAATATTGAAAAATATGTTGAGGATAATGTACAATAGTGCTCCAGTTTTCTAGTGAACTCAGTGACCTGGCACACAAATAGTGTTACTATAGAGGACCGCATGGATACACGAGATATTTGCGCTTATCTTATCAAATATCTATACAATATAAAACAGTTTTATGACTAAGTGGCTAGAGAGTGACGCAGAGCTTTTTAGTACTAAATATACAATCATTAACGTTCTCGGAAAGTAAAGAGGTGTTTTTAGGAATTATAACGCGTGACTGCCCAACCGAAATAAACACTTTTCAATTATTGCTCTATAATTAAAAATCCTGTATTTAAAAGTCAATGTGGGCACTGTTTTTGAATAAAGAACAAAAAACGTAATTTAATTTTAGATGATAATTATTTTATGATTTGCAAGATTTGAACTACATAGTTGTACAAACAGTACGTTGTTACTTAAATACGTACAAATCTGCTCTTCCAGATAAACGTGAAACAGTGTTCTTTAAATAAATGTGAGACTTTTTTTATGAATTCAAAAATGTAAACTTCTTTGTTCTTTGTTCAAAATGGCAGAGGCGTGTGTCTAGCAGTGGAATACAATAAGTCGAATGGTTGTCGGTACTTACCGTAATATGGTCAATCAGCTCAAACATTGACGTTTTGAAGTAGATGGCGCACCCATCGTGCCTGAACCCCGTCTTCTTCTTAAATATCTTGGTGTAGCCAATCTCCTCGAATTTCGCGAAGAAATTATCTAAGTGCGTTGTTTGTACTTCTTGCAAACATAATATCTGAAACATAATGTTAATTTTCATTAGGATCAGCCGTTTTGCCGTTACTCCATTTTCAAAACAGTATTGTAACCCAATAGAAAAAAAGAATTTTCACTGTGTTAAAATATTGAACAAAACTGGTTTAGCGGAAATTGATCCCGGCTGCATCTTCAGGTTATCTTTATCAAACAAATGTACTGTCATGGTAACAGGACAAGCATACATTTTTTTAACGAACCGAATACACCAAGAAATGGTGGACCAAAATACTTGACCGTAACACAATAAAAAAAGACTTGTACGTACATCGGGTGCAATAGTAGTGATCTCGTCGAAAAGGCGCTCGGCCCTGGCATCCCATGTGAGGTCTATCGGCGAATGGTCCATGTACAAGTAGGGGTGACATTCCAATAGATACTGCGCCAGCAAGTTGTACGATAGGACCTTGAACTGCACCGCTGGACCTGCGAAAACCGAAAATTAAAATAAATTTATTAATAAAGAACAGTATTTTCATTTCATTCTGAGTCCTCGCCGAAAAATATATAATATATCTTAAGAAATGTCCAGTGCATATTTCACCTCTTGTGTATCACGCTACGAGCGTCCGGCGCCCGCACTTCTCCCGGTCCTTATTCCCGTCCTACCCCCGCGCCCCTGTACCCCGCAAGCGAGGACTTCATTAGGCGGTTAAGCAAAATTTAGTAGAAAGATTCTCTTTAACAGGGTTGTTTGGGTTATTTCTTTGTGTAAATAAAACACAATATTAAAGCACATTTTGATTTCATAGGTATACTTTAGTCGGGAACATCGTTTTGTATTCCCCTCAGATTCGTCTGTAAAGAACTGTGTCTAAAGAGCCACTATCAAGAACTTCTTTTTTATTATTGTTTTATATTCACCTACATTGTTTTCACATACAACAAGAATCCTGTAAGCAGGATTTTGTAAAAACCTAATTAAAAAGAATGTCCATGGAGTTTCTTACTCGTTCTTCTCCACAGAGACCTACGTTTGGAAGGAGCATTTAACTTTAACTCCTTTAAAATTCAAAAGTGCCTGTAAATGGTACTATAGAAATAAATGGATTGAATTTGATCAGGTGTTTTAGTTAGACCTTGACCTAAAATGCTTCAGTTAGATAAGAACAAAAAAACATGTTATTATATTTTATTTTGGGACAATCCCGCCTCCTATTTCCAACCACTGCAACTCCTGCGAGCCAGGATCGAAAGTGGAGACCGCCAGAAAAGCGCCGAGACAATGAAGCTCGACGAGTCCCGGAGAAACGATTTAACTGTCTTGGATCCCGCAACTAAATTAACCAAAAATAATAACCCTCTAAACAATCAGTAGACAGATCAGAACAGAAGTATGTTATTATGTTTGTATCATCATCATCATCATATCAGCCGTAGGACGTCCACTGCTGAACATAGGCCTCCCCTACAGATTTCCAATCAGACCGAATGGAAGTTGTATATTGAAAGAAATATAATACACACCCTGATTATCTGTATCTCGATGACATCCTACGGTCTCCCAGACCCTGTAGGTAGATGCCCTGTTCTGTGGCGCATCCTTATCCTCGGCCGCCGTTGCAGTCCCGGTATACGTCTGCAGAAAATTTGGATGACTGCCTCCGCCGGTTGCCGTACTGAAGAATAAACAAATGATTAGAAAATTATAATAAAAATCATAATATACTACTATCTTGTAATACTATATTTAGGGCAAATTTTTCTATCGTCAAATAACTCTTAGCGCCCTTACGCAATAGCGGTTAATCGCGGGGGCAACTAACACGCACTAGGACCTTAAGCGGTTGCATAATGAACTGGAAAAGCGGCTAGCCGCGCGGTTAGCCGACACCGCGGTTAACCGCAAGTGCGTAAGAGCGCTTAACGGAGGGATAAACATGGCGGTTTGACAGGTTTTGTATATAAAATATGTCAAACTGTCATATTTATACCTCGGATTAAAGTCATCTGATTATTGAAAAATCTGCCCTCAAATAGAAAGGCGAGTTTCTTCGTGCATCAAGCAAAAAATAATGATTTTTCTCTCGTAAAACAGTATCTTAAAAAAGTTACTAATACTTAAAACATGATTAATTGATTAAGAACCCGGGGATTTATTAATAAAAAAATAAAACAATGGTTAATATTGTAAAGATTTATTCAATTAAATTATAAAATATATGTGTTTAGTGGACACTGCTTTCTGACGTAAATCAACTGTAAGACGAAGAGTTGACACAAATATTAGATGATTGTGAACTCCCCATGACACACCTTTGGAAGAATACCTGGTATTTATTGGCAAGTGTGTACATTATAATTGGTTAAATTGGCTAATGCTAAAATTATTTGTCTTAGAAATAGTCTATAGTAGCTCCGCTTTACGGCTTTGCATCAACCTTCCAAACACCCTGTATGAGTTAAGTGAAGTCTATTTACTGCAGCGAGTGTGTTCCACTTTTCGACATATTTGTTAACATCCTTGATGCCTAGTGTTTGAAGTCGATAGATGCTTTTGATAAAACAAAATTGTTAATTAATAAAATAAACAAATTACAAAATTGTTAATTAATAAAAATAACAATTGACAAAATTGATAATTAGTAAAATTAACAATAAACAAAATTGACAATTGACAAAATATACCATACTGTCAATACTTAAAATAATCTGCTAACACTCAACCAAACAAAAATACTTTCTAATGCAATGTAACATTTAAAAAAATAATTCACACACATTTAAAATAGAAAATTGAAACATTTACTTACCTTAAAGTATTGTAACCTGATGTTACAAACTTCATGCATAAAATCTATCATAAAAAAAAAAACTAACAACCTTCAAACATATGTACATAACTCACTCTCACTAAACACAATTGCAGATAAGCCAAAAAAAGTGCAAAATCAATATTTTATTTTATTTTTTATCCTTAGAATCGGCAATCGTTTTTTAAAAGCTGAAAACACTGTATTGAATAATGTTATGTTTCAAATCTGATAATAAAAGTTACAATATTCATTTGAATACCTACCATTGCTGACCATACAGCTCCGAAGAACCAGCAGAAACCCACCAATTTATTAAAAAAAAGAATAAGAAAATGATAGTGAATTAAATAACTTACACTTGAAATTGTCCACCGTGGCTTGCATGATTAGATGATGGCTGCAATGGATCACCCATTGGCTTGTATTTCTTGCACTCGTTCGCATTCAACGATGTCTTGATCTTCAGCCGCTTCTTCCCGTGGCCGTGTTGTCGCAACTGTAGACTCGAATGGAACTGTGCAGTTAGTTTTATGTCCACACACTCCGTACCACATGTCTTTCGTTTACAATTCAAATGCGAGTATCTCCTCACATGTGCCTTGTTAACCTTCTCACATGTAAAGGCTAAATATCTGTAAAAACTATTTGTCAATTTCAGCATAGCTTTCTATGGATATGTATTACATTTATATAAATCATATTTATATTTTCAATTAGGCTAGCTACATAGTTTCTTAAGAGCGTATTGTACATGCATTACTAATATCCTTGATAAGAATACACTATTGTTATGCTTAATATATTTTTTTATTGTTGACATGGAATTTGCTCTGTTGTTACATTTGCATCCTGAAACAAAATCATTATGTTGAAATATTTCATAAGTTTTCAACCTTTACCCCAATATCTGATGAAAACTGTTTTTTTTTATAATAAATTATGAATGACAAATATGTTGCTGTATTTATAGGTCTTCGACATGCAAAATATCAAAGAATGCAATGATTGGTGTTGAAAGCAAACAAAATCTGCCATGTTATTGGTATTAATGCAACAAAATCATTGATTTTAATTGAAATCACTCCAAATCAACATGTGTAGTATGTTAATGTTGATATATTAAAGTTACTTAATAGACAGTTTTTTTGGTCAGTCATAAAATCCATGATAAGAGGGTTTGTTACAATTTCCCTTTCTCCCGTTATTTAGTAATGTTGCATTCATGACCAGGCTTATATTCACTATTTTCTTTTTGTACTGTTATTTACACTATCTATACAAAATCATAAAGCTGTAAATCTTTTGTTTGTTGTTTTGTTTTAAAGCACTAATCTCTGGAATTATCAGTCGGAATGGATAGTGGTTTGAATTTTTCATTAGCAATAATAAGCTAGCTTAATTCTACCGTAAGAGCAAACCCACAATCTCTATATTCTATACCCACAATCTCTATCTATACTAATATTATAAAGCTGAAGAGTTCTTTGTGTGTTTCTTTTTTGTTTTTGTGTTTGTTTATTTTAACGCTAATCTCGGAAATGGTATAGGCTATATAACAACACGCCCACGACCTACACCAGCGGAGCAGTAACCAAATACCAAGCTCAACGCGGGTAAAACCGCAAGGTACAGTTAGTAGTTAATTGTAATTATATTTTTTTGAATGATTACATAATATGGTAAGAGCTAGATTCCTAAGTATTTTTAAGTTTGACCGCATGAAGTTTTAATCAAACTCATATCCAGAACTAAGTGAGACAAGCAGGTATTCTTTCATATTGTTGCCATTGAAGGCACTGTTGAGTAAAATATTCAACAATCAAATGAAAAATTGCTTGAATACATATCTTTGGGCATAATAGTTCTACAAAAACATGTCCTTTTACAGTTTTGAGACTATTTTGATGGATTGAACAAATAGATTTTAGGATATTTAGTGAGAGTAGGGCCGGATTATCCATTAGGTAGTTTAGGAGGCCTAGGAGACCCAGAAAGAGAAGGGCCCGAGGCCCGTGAAAATAAAAAGAGTATGTCTCTTCCAGTGACAAAAAATACAAATTAGTATTATATTTCTATTATTTGTTTAATTTTTTTAAGTAAAAAGGAACAGCATAATTTTTGGAAATTACAAAAAATACCCTAAGTCTCGCATTGCCTTGGGACCCCAACATGGCTAACCCAGCCCTGGGTGAGAGGAGTAGTATCTACAGATGTTTTGACTTGGTATAGGCAGGACCACAAATATATTCTATACAGTCTATATCAGTGTTTTTCAACCTTAAGGGGGTGGCGAAACCTTAACTGGGGGGTCGCCGGCGAAATGAAAAAGCAAGATTCTATTAACTACAATAAAAAAACAACTTCAGTGAGAAGGACGCGCTTTATTTTTAATAATTTGTCAAATCGTGGGGCTGTTTTTGAAATGTTGTTAAATCAATAATAGTCTATTTCTCTTTTTAGTTTTAATGTCCACCATTGAACTAAACAAGAACAATTGTAAACCTTTTTTTTTAACTTTTTGTTTGTTCGTGGATGAATGGGGTCACCAAAATTTTTAAACCTGTAAAGGGGTCTCTTATTCAAAGATATTGAAAAACACTGGTCTACTAGTAATTGTTGGCCAATTACTCTGGCCTCTACCAAGTTTTTAGTCAGAAGAGACTACACTAACTTGACGCGCCCTTTCACAATTCAAAACGTTTGAAAGTGTTTGTAAAAGTATTGAAAAGATTCACAACGCATGTGTGTGTGCTGAGACGGCTCCCGAAACAAAAACAAATCAGCGATTTGTTGCTAGACTAGCGGCGTCATAAATCACTCATTATTACTAGTATAGCGCTGCACTGACATAGTCTATGAAAATGACAGGTGCATTGTCTTGCGGTGTCGGCTATTAATGGTTAGTTAACAAACAAATCTATGATACTGAAGACGATTACTGACAACTACATACAAACTATTTCATATGGTTGTGACTACACACATTGAAATAGTAATATGGAGGGGCGCGTCATGTTAAAGTAGTTTATCTCTACTACTCTAGCATGGGTAGAACCATATCTAGAGCCATTCTAGCACCAACCAACCAACCATTCTAATACTATTTTTGTAGTATACAGACAATGTCCATTATCCATTGTCCATTACGGCAGGCCGCACCTTGGATACAAATTTGTATTTTACGGAAGCATACGTTATCGGACGTACGAATTGAGAGCGCACAATGGTTGCGTTTTTCTCCGTTTCAATGCTAGTAGTAACCGTTGACCCGGACCGGTGACATCAGGGTAATAATTAGTTTATGTCTCCTAAAAAAATACTTTACTGATCCGAAGTGGTGTACAATTGCATAATAAATGCATTTATGGGTGTAAAGATGTATTTAAAAAGATTATTTTAGTGAATTCTGTCATTTAAGACTAATTTACTATCTACACGTTCATGGTAGTCTCATTGTATATAAAAGCATCCAAAGTGAGGCCGGCCTAATACTACTTTTGTACTGAATGGACCATATCCTTTGATCGGACATTACTATGTTTAATAGTCTATTACCACTATATATATTTAGTTATAATTTTAATCTACGACGGTAAGCTTTGGGATGCTACGATACTGGCTAATAGGGGTATAATAACATTCGAGACAACAATTTGCACTAACCAACATCAAAGAAATTACGAGAACAACGAAGAATCATGCTCATCACAATCAAATAAAACAAGAATGTATAAAGAGAAAAGATAAATTTGGTTCTAGAAGTAAATACAAAATATTTTATATTCAACTGTATTTTTAGCAAAACCTAAATTTTGACCGAAACATTAATATTTTATCAAATTACTAATATTCACTAGTAGCCACAAACTACGTTTATTTATTAATTTAAAATTGTATTGTAGCGATTCTGAACTAACTGGATAGAATGTCTGAATATACCACAAAAAAGGTTGAGTTTAACCGATTGATTGATTATTCCTCAATTAAATCATTATCTTTTCAAAACTTAATGACAGTTTCGTATAAGTATGCGGAAATACTTTTGTATGACCATCAGCATAGCCATGTTTTGATTTTGGGTGGGGCAATACTGACAAATATAAAGTATTACCTTTATTGTATTCAAATATACAAAACAGAATGGTATAATTTCTGTTTTGTAAAGCATTTTCTTTTTTAATGTAATTTCCTTTGTTTAGAATATTAGTTTTGATAGATGATTTAAATATCAAATAAATCACCCATGAGCCAGTCAGGGTGGGGCAAGCGCCCCAGTCTGTCTCACCGTGGCAACGCCCATCTTTATGACTCTTCCAGAATTACCATATTTTATGCTAATACAATTTCAGCTTTTTTTAATAGAACCCTATTGGGAATTATTCGGACTCTTTCTCATATAGACGAGGTACAAGCATTGATTACGACTTATGCTGAAGGCGGATTGGCGACTAGATTTTTAGTAATTTTAAGCTTTTTCACAATTTTTTCCTTCACTAATATCAGTAATTTCCAAAATAAACTCAGAAAGTTGATATGAAGTAAAAAAGCCAAATTGGTACCTTCCCGTTACAGTTCGAACCAACAACCTCATGTATGAGAAGCACACTTAACACTAGGCCATGATGACACCAATAATTTCGTAGATAAGTTTAAATATTAATAGTAAGGTTGGCTTTTCCCAAAATATCTACTAGTTCTAGGTATAGATAAGAAAATAAGCTATTGTTAAAAATAGATATCAGGTAAAATATAAAAGGTAAGAGGTGTTTAAACTAAACAGTTTGGTAAGTAAGACACTACACTTCATAAATAAAACACAAGGAAAAATTTTAAAAATTGGTGCAGACAACACCCTTTGTTCCTTATAGATTTAGTGTATGCCTGACCAAACGTTGCGGTATTTTCATATAAAATAACTTTATATAGCCAACGGCGCATTTATCTATTATATAACTTTATTTCGTGAAATACAACACAAAAACAAATCGTTGGAAATGCGACAAAACATTGCAACAATGACAACATAATTATTATAACATAGTCGGAATATTTTTAATGTGAATTGAGAATGTGAACAAAATTAACTTACATGCATACAAACAAAACCATAGCATATAGCATTTAATGGCAAAGAGCAAAAACCATGACGGACACTAAAATCTACTGTAAAAATACATTTTTACTGACCCGTCGACCTTTCGTATCGCGTCTCTCAACTGTCATCAATCAATAATCAAGACCACAGGGACATAATAAATCAATAAATCATAAAATATGCCATGTTTACACACAAGTTAATCCCGGATGTTTACAGATTATATAATTTTATCGCTGAAATTCTCTTTGTCAAGGCAGAGACCCCTTCTACCCTGCCTTTGACCCCAAGACATCGTGATTCGAAGCGAGACGTGATAGATGGAGGAGAAGCAGGACATTCTTAGTAGAAAGCCGAAATTAAGCCTGTTATGACATCTGGAAAAGGTTTCTGATTTTAGGAGTCGGAATTCAGAGACTACATAAGTGCAATCCAATCTTTCCAAAAATCTCATTTTTTCTGAGTTCCGGATCAACTACTTAAATAGTAGTTGTATTTTTTACTTGTTAAAAAAAAACTCTACAACCTTTTATAATAGTAATAAATTCAAACGCCCGCAACTGTCATACAAAACGCATTATATTTTTATTCAAAATTAGTAAAATATAAAATATTGTTTCCATGAAATATATGATGATACAAGTAATCATCAAGTGCAAACTGCAAACTGTTTTTCAAACAGTTTGCAGTTTGCACTTGATGATTAATTGATAGCCGGGTTGAAACAATTGATGCGATGCAAACTAAACGATCTTCGATCTAAACTTCACAATGTCATTAAAAATATTTTTACGTTTTCCTAATAATGAATCCTTTGATAATTCATAACTATCCAACCATACTTCGTTAGGGCAATTTTTGCGAATGGCTATAACCCACTATTTTAATCACTTAACTTTATTGTATTTTGACCGACGATTAGACCTTATGCTACAGTGCTGCCACCTTGTGGATCTTAATACAGAAAACCCTACAATAGATACGAAACTGCTGTGTTTACATCTCATGTTATTTTAATTATTTAATTTGTCTGATTTGAAGCTCAAATCAGACAAATTAACTAATTTTCAATCAATCAGAAAAAGCAACCATATAAGCAGTCAAATTCAAATGCACAATGCTGATGTTCTAAATCGATGACCAAGTAAGTATTTCGACTTTAAGAGTTCCTTTTCTATATTCGTATTGAGTTTCGCAAAAACGCAACATAAAATAATGATTTTGTAAAATAATTAGGTATGTAATGTGTCAAACAATTAAAACAAGACATATCCAAAATTGAAACACTAACGAACACCTAAACCACTTACTAATTCCATGCAATTACAATGTATTTGACAAGTCTTGACAATGTCATATTTGACAGAACTTTGATGTTAATTCATCCACAGAGCTACAATTGACAATACACAATTCCACCAATGACTTCCACGCACGGACGACACGAATAGAAAAACGGAGTGCAGTGTTTATTTTGCTTTTTTCTCGTTTTAAACACGTTACTCGAAATTGTAGGTTTATTTCTGTGAAAGTAATGACAAAAGGAATGATCCAATAATATCTTCTGAAACTTTATCGCATTTGATAGGTAAGGCTTATTGTTATTAGTTTGTTTATAATACTTCCGGCAGAATTTATGTATTTATTTATTTATCCACGTACAACAAAGTGTTAAGAAATTCTTTTTGAATGTTGAATAGTTCCTTTTAAACAACAATTCAAGAGTACTAAAGTTTTTATAAAAATTTTCAAATTTTACTAACCATGAAGCAGGCTGGTCAAGGTATTGCACCACAGCACCACTGCTTGTATTATAATTGGTTTTAAAATGAAGCAGCTCTCTATAAACTACATGTTGTCATTCAAAATATTTTTAATAATGCTTTGGTGAGGTAATAGTAAAGAGAATGCTGGGGGTTTATTAAAAACAGGAGAGGACAAGCTAAATTCTAAGACTATACCAGATATTCTGTCTAAACCATAGTATGAATGAGTTGGTTAATAAATACATTAATTTCTAAGCCGTCTAAAACCTTAAACCCACTACTTACTTTAAATTCACACCTAAACCTAGCTCCAAAGATTTAAAACTTTTCCTAAGTTTGGATATTTCATTTCATTTTGTATATCAGTTACTATGGAACATATATTTATTTATTTAGGTATTAAGAAATGTTTGCAATGATGGGAAGTACCTATGTAACTTATAGCCTCATTGAGTGTGTTTTTATATCCACAAACAGATAGGTACATCTGGCAGAAGATGTATAAATCTCCAGTTGTTTAATCAAAGCATATAGTCTTGCAGACAATTATCATATTTTTATTTATTTACATTCAAATAATCATCTACATAATATAAGCTTGTACAATTTACATTATTCTTTGCATAATCAATTACAAGTAACCATAGCTTACACATTAGGGAATAATCATGTAAAATATATCACAAACAATTAAACAATTTCTTGGTTAATTAAGGTAAATTTAAGTTATGGTTTCTTGCTTAGTTAAAACAGGCAATCACACTCAGATTGACCTTGAATGGTACCTTTGTGCATAAAATCTTACCTAATGCAATTGGACTGAACATATTTAGGCAAACTAAGATTACAAGGTCAAATCTATTTGATTACTATTGCAAAATAGTTATTTTTTTGCTTTTTTTTTTGTTACTTTTATTTAATTTGTTTGTTCTCTTATTTCTATGTTGCGAAAGTAACTCTGTCTGTTTGTTTGTTACGCTTTACTACTAAACCACTGAACTGATTTTTATGAAATTTAGTATGAGGTTAGCTTGAACCCCAAGAGAGGACATAGTCTACTTTTTATTCTGCAACTTCGTCTTCGTCCGCGATAACCGATATTTACGCGGACGAAGTCGCGGGCAAAAGCTAGTTTTAGGGTTCATACACACGAGCGGCAACTTGTTGTTGTAGAAGCTTTGCCGACTGTTGCCAACCAACGCGTTGACGCCTTCCGCCAACAGGTGCCGACGCTCGCAGTGGTCGCGTGTGTCTTTGACGTCATAACAACGACATAAAGTAAACTTTACTAAGCTAACAAGGGTCTTTTATTATTATTGACTACCCTATGTTTGCGACTTCGTTTGCGTAAATGCAGTTTATCGGTGTTTTTTTAGTTATGCACGGTGAGTTTATTCTTTATTTTTCTTTTATTCTGAAGTAGGATAAGTTTACTTCTTATAACATCAGCTATCTGCCGGTAAAAGTCCCGCCAAAATTGGTTTAGTCGTTTCGGAGATTAGTCGGAAACTCGGAACAAACAGACAGACAAACAGACAATTTTATTTCTTTTTCTTTCCCTTTTATTTTCCTTCCAAACATATCCAAGGTCAAAATCTATAACTGAAGGTTCAAAGTCTGTATTTATATTTTGATCTTTATTTCTGTAGAAATAAATCTTAAAATGAAAAATCTGGCTCTAAAGTTAGTCTAGATTTACTTAAGTCTGTTTTGTAAAAAACAGAATATCTATCGATATTCATTACTAAGATTTTATGAGCATCTGTGGACTTTATTAAAACCTTGATAATTTAGGTACTAAAGAATGCCAAGAAAAGGAATAATTTGTATGTATCACTAATCATGTAAAACATGCTAAAGTTTTATCAAAAAGTGAATCATATCATGACTCAGGAAACTTTGATTACCTGCCTACTACAATTACATGTATTGTAATTTTGTTTTTATCAGTTTCAGTAAAAAAAAAACAAATAATAATGCAGAGCAGTACACCTTGAAAGATGTTCAAAATAGAATCATATGTAACACCTATCCTGCTGAGCTATGTGGACAAGTATGTACGGGACTTCAAGCCAGTGGATGCACAGGTAACCCTACTATAAACGCGTATGTTTGAGTGGATGGATATTTATAACAAACCAGCTATCAATCCCTTACTTTTTAAGCTCTTTAATAAGCCTATAATACTCAGTGATAACGTAGCTTTCTATTGGCGAAACAGTTATCAGAATCGGACTAGTAGTTCTGGAGATAAGGTCTTTTAAACGAACAAACTCGTCAACTTTTTTAGTTAGATATTCATTCATCAACACTTAAACGTCTATTTCATACTTAATGAATTGTGTTAAAATTTCGCACACATTAATATATTCATCTGAAGTCCCCGTCACGAAAAGCTATAAATTTTGTAAACACACATTCAGAGGATCGCAACCCTTAAATCAAATACTGCGTCAGCGTGAACTTACTTTAAACTAACGGCCCAAATGTTGACGATCCATATTATGTCAGATGAGTTCCGGTACCATAAAACAAGACGACAGCGCATTATATCGCTATAATATAATCGACCAAGTGAAATTGCTCGCTATTTTCTTATTATACGTATGTTATTCTGAGTTGATTGAATTTGAAATTATTTTTTGTCAATCGAACTATTTACATAAGTTATAGCTTCTTGTGACGGGGACTTTAGCTAACTTAAAGACACGATAACTCAGTCCCATTTCTGTGCCAAACATCCAAATTTCTTTCAGCGGTTTTGGCGTGATTGAGTTACAAACATCCGTCCATTCAAACTTTCTTCATTTATAAAATAGTAGTAAGGTAGACAATAATACTGGTAACTTAGACTGGTAACAAAAACTCATAAAAACATTCTCAATGCCAGTAGTTTTTTCATTTTCTCAGACGTGCCAACCTTCATGGTGATTGGTTGAACGGTGTCGGAGTTTATCAATGTTTCATTTTTAAATATCGAATCTCTATCGAAACGTAATGCCGTGTACGCACGTACGAACTTTGTTGCGTTGCATGATACGCAAAAACTTGGTTCGCACGTGCGTACCACTAACGAACATCCAATACTCTGTTCGTCAAACATGTTTGCGGCTATTAGTATGTTCTGTATGGGCCGTGTTCAAAAACTTTCCGCTACTTCACAATCGAGAACTTCCCACGGCGCCGCAATAGCTATTAAGATAAAGTTTACCACTGTTGTACGCGAACTCGATTCGAACTGTATTCGCGTTCGTGTTCGAATATCCATACGTACGAACCAAATGTTCATGTTTGATGTTTGTGTTCACTATATTCGTGTTCGTACGTGCGTACACGGCTTTAGGCACTGCCCTTCTATGTAGTAATTTGTATGACGGTTTTCAGGTGTCGCTATGGGGCGGAGGCGTCGCGCTCCACAACCTGGTCCTCAAGGCGGATGTACTGCAGCAGGAGGTCGCGCTGCCCTTCACGCTGGTGTCCGGCCGCATCCACGAGCTGCTCATACAGGTGCCTTGGACCAAGATCATGTCCGAGCCCATTATTGTCACCATAGACACTATAGGTATGAACTTGTACACTGCACTTTGTTATATTAAAAACGCTTATCAGTTAGGCTCCTATTAAACGCTATCAATGACATCTGAAGGCCAATAGCAAATTATCGTAACAAAAAAATGTTCAATATTTTTTTTTGTGAGCTTGGTTTGCTTTTGGCTCTCGTCTACCTAGTCGCAGTATCTCATCTCAGTGACAATTAATGTAAAAAATTTAGGCATAGGAATTGAGATTAAAACGCGTTCGTTCTTAATAGTCATTAATCCTAACTAATATTATAAATGCGAAAGTAAGTTTGTTTGTTACCATTTTACGACTAAGCCACTGAACCGATCTTCCTGAAATTTGGATTTACGTTGCCAGGTGTACAGGAACGAACATAGGGTACCTTTAATCCCGAAATAAAGTACTGTTTTCGAGGGAAACCACAAAAACGTTCTTATGATCATAGATGGCGCCACGTGTCGTTTCTTTTTTTTCCGCGACTTTGTGTCCGCGATAACCGAAATTTACGCGGACGAAGTCGCGGGCAAAAGCTAGTACATCTATAAAGAGAGAGAGATAGTACATCTATACAATCTATAGAGTAATCTACAAAATTGTAGTATATTCCCACTGCAAGATTGTGGCATGACGCTGAATACAAGCAATAAAAACAATCGCTTGTATTCAACGTTGCTATTTGCATTATAAGTATAATATGACAAGGTTCTATAGTAACTACACATACGCTTTCTTAAAATTTGTTGTCACACATTTGTTATGCTTTGCAGTTCTAAAACGATATGTTTATTGCAGAATGTGTGCTAAGCCTGAACCCGCCTGTCGCACCCGATGGCAGTCCGCCGTCTGCGCCACCAAGGTAAAGCACGAGCACTGCAATGCGAGATAATAAATATATCGAGAGAATAAATACAGACTGTTAGTGTAAACATCGTTGTCCTAAAGCCTTAGGTACTTGATTTATTATAAAAAATGTTTATCTGAATTTAAAAATAAATAAACAAAGTTTTCTTCCCAAAATTTTAAAAAAGAACTGTCCGACACCGTCCGTAAATTCATGGATACTATGCGCCCGAGTTACGTAATCACTGCAAAGCGCGTTAACCTGCTGCACTGGCCGTCCTTTAACTGATTACATCATTGTAAAATAGGGTGAAATAATTTCGAGGAAAAATTGAGATTTTACTTTAAAAACAAAAGATATTTTTTTCATTGAATTTACGTTCTATTATTGAAACCAAACCACTGGTTTCAAGGATAACGGTGCTTACACTAACACTCTGTATAATGGGAAAATAAATAATTTAGTCATCCTGTCCATAATAGGGTAAATGATACCACCAATCAATTGACATACTTTTTATGAGCTGTCCAAACGCAATTCTCCCATAGATTTCGCATGGCAGACAGCTGTGACGTCACTTGTGTGCCGACGCAATTGACTAACTATTTATTAATTTGAAAGCAATTAAAAATCAAATTTCACAGTTAATTGAAAATTAATCGGGTTTTTAAGGCTAAAGTATTTCTTTAGAAAAGATATCTATTGGAATTATTGGTTAATGATGTTAAATACCCATTTTTACATGTAACATGTTTTTTTTTTAAATGTTTATTCGTCATTGAGGCATTGGTACTCATTTCTGTTACATACCTATGTTATAAGTTATTTTGTGTAATTGTGATATGACTTAACGGGGCTGACATGTTCTTACTAGAATAAAAGCCCGTAAAATAAAAGATAACAAAAAAAATACCCATTTTCATTGGCTAACACATTTTTATTATTTTTTCCGTTAATAAAATGGTTACTTTTTGAACACTTACCGAAATGTTTTAAGATTCCACCAAAGAAAATAATTCAAATCCAAATTAATAACACTTTAATAGACTAGGTCTTGCTTTTGATATTTGTACGTTTTGTTGTTAGTAAAGTATTGTATATTTATGTTAAAATTAGTAATAGAATTCTTAAAAAACTTATTTAATTTGTAGTCGCAAGAGCACAGTGGTGGAAGCGCCGCCCGGGTACATGCAAGCTTTGGTCCGGCGCATAGTCAGCAACATCTCGCTGCGAGTACATCACCTCATCGTCAAATACGTGCAGGATGACATCGTCATGTCCCTCAATGTCAAGCATTTAGCCGTCGACAGCGCTGGACCCAACTGGGAGGCCGCTTTTGCTGGTACGAATCGATACAATAAGTTATGTGTAAACAGCTTTTAATGTTTCATAGAGCTTGGTTTTATTGCACTTTTTATCTATACCATAATGTAATTACATATCTACATTATAAACTGTAATATCATAAAGCTAAAGAGTTTGTTTGTTTGTTGCAATGCGCAACGGAATGGCTGGTCCTATTTGAAATAACCGATTTTTGTAATGGACTATGTAATATCTAGCTACGACCCACGAGATTGGAGCGATAATAATCAAAGACGTAAATTCACGCGGGTGAAACCAAGAGATATAGCAAGTTTAACAAAAACAAAGCAGTATTATATCACTTAAATATTGTAGAATCTACTTTGTGAACGAAAAAAATCCAAATAAAATATTTAGTAAAAAAAATAATGTACAATTTTTTTTTAAACAAAGTTTTGTTACTGTCATGTACGTCAAATAGGCATCAAGCCGTGAAGGCCCATGCTAGTTGGACAAAATTCATCATCGTTCACTATAGACTGTAACAACCCAGACGTGGGTTGTTACTTGTACCAATCTACTTGATTGAAACACTTATTATTCATTAAAGTTCGAGTATTCACTTTAAAATAAATTATATTTGTTAATACTAGTCCTTCGCTAAGTCTTGACAGCCGATGACACACGGTCTGCTTCTATTCTAAATGTAAAAGTAATATTATATATAACATATAGTTTGCATATGGCTCAAACGGCCAGGGTCTCTACAGTACACCCCACCCTAAAGTATATATTTGATTGTAATCATTACAGACATCGAACAGTCTCAACCACTGATCAGAAGGCTGGTGCGACTGGATGACCTGACGCTGTGTCTCGACAAGTCAGACGGTGACGGCAAGATACGGTTCTTTCAGGAACCTCTGCTGTACAGGTGTCAGCTCGATCTCAGGTACTTGCAAAAACTACCTTTAAGAACTTAAAATAATGTAAACAACATCTTATGTTATGTATAGGTGAAATATAAAGAAATAAGTTCCCTGCCGCCCATACCGTTGAGAGACATTGTTTTGTAAAAAATTTGAAGTTGAGGAGTATTAAGTTTAAGAGTAACCTTTTTATTAAAGTTTCATATTAAGATATCCAACCAAGTTTAATTTAATACCGTCCCCAGTTTAGTCCTTTTGGAGTTGTGGCCGCTCAGTCAACTCATATTAATTAAGATGAGTCAAAGAACATAGCAGCAAAGAAAATAAAACAACTTTGTTTTTTGATCTTTATTTCCGTATTTAAAGTCAGTCACGTAGTCGTGGCCGTAGCGTGCTTGCCACATTTTGGTTTGTCATCTATACATTACTGTGGCGATCAAAACGTTAATTCGCTGACCATTTTTCAAGCTGTTAAAGTACTCATGAATATAATCAACTGATTATAGAACCAACTCTGAAATATGAATAGAACATCACGATGTATAAACTGATATTTTTTTATATTTCGGAGTTAGTCCCATAGTAAATGTTGTCAGTAATTTAAAAATCACCCTTATTCATTCATAGAAAGTTTATATATAGTTCTTTTAAAACATATCTCTGGTACTCGTTAATCTTTTTATGTATGCGTCATGTTCTCTCTCCATATGTGTGACGTTCTCAGAGTGCTGACGCGTCTCATATCGGCTAACACTCGTCGTGCGACCAGCCTGGATGTTCAGCTGCGCTCCGGCAAGTTAGCGTTTAGCGTCACCAACGAACAGCTGTCGTTGTTACTAAGACTGATGAAGGAACGCCCGGTCACCGACATGCCGCCGCCAATGCCCAAGCAGAACGTCGCTCAAGCTCCTATGCGTAAGTTCTGATTATGTTTATCTTGGCCAGAGACTTCGTATAGATCTTGGACAGTTCCCCACAAATTCATAACATAACACGCTTGTAATTCTCGAAGGGTTTGGCAGATGTGTACCCAATAGTACACACACATTTCGCCAGGTATGTTTATGGCCATTTAATAGTGGCGGGCCTATTACCATCAATCAGGCACAAATCCAGGCTCCGAGGCTGCTACTGAGAAATTCCTGATGGAAAATGTACATCCAATAACATTTAGCCTAACCTGGGCATCGAAACCTCTTGGTTTCGATGCGAAAGCGCGACTGCTGAGCATGAGGTCTTCCTCATGCTCAGCAGTCGCGCTTTAGGACCACTAGACCAACGAGGCAGTCCCTACAAAATCAATAAGATGACGTAGCTTGTTGATCAGACTACAGGTATTAGATGCGGTAACCTTCAAGGTCAATAATACTTACTTGAAATGTTTTCATCACGTACAGACGCGACGTCAGCGAACACAGCGGAGCCTGCTCGCTCAGAGAGCTGGTCGGAGTGGGCGTGGTCGTGGCTGCCCACGTGGGTGGACCGCGAGCGTGACATGGAGGAAGCGCCGTTACCTGCCACACCGCTGCCCCTCTCCTTCAACGCCTACTTGGATGATGTGTCGCTAGTGTTTAAGGTATCGCCTTTAGAATATCCACAGCGAAACTTAGGCTCTAGAGCCATTTTGATCGAGACTCGGTTATTGTTATTAAGTTGGTACTGTTATCTTTCTACACAGTACCGTTGGGGGCTTCAACCACTATTGGGTAGTCGACACCTCGGTTAGAAAAAATATGTCTTGGTTAAATATTTTTTTCTAAAACACATTTTTTTTATTCTTATGGCTTCTATCCCTTGCTACGTGGTTATCCCACTATTGCTTTTATCCATTTTTTTTCTTAGCGCTGAAAGCTTATGCGTATACCGCACTCCCGGACATAGGCAGAGGTAGAACTCTGCGGTGGTTTTAGTCGGTAAGAGTCCGGTCTGCCCCTCCGTCACCCCCACGAAGGAGGATTTCCACCGCCCACAAAAAAAGGGTTACCTTTATTTTATTTTATTCAGTTTCTATATATAACTGTCCAGGTAATGGAGACCGAGAGCCACAGCCGCAAGCGGTCGCGCGACGTGCTCGAGTTATTCGCGTCGCATGCAGCGCTGAAGTCGTCAATCTGTAGCCCCACATTCCTGCGCGTGCGCTTCGGTGCAAGGGAAATCATAGTTCGCTCGCAAGGGAAGTGCGTCTGTGGATATGTTAATTATATGACGGTAAGTGTTTTAGTTTGTAACTTTAGATGCATATCTATATAAATAGTATAAAACTGAGTTGCTTTTTGTGTTTGTGTATATGTGTGTACTTAGCTTTTAGGGTTCCGTTGCCGTTGTATGAAGTGTTAAATATTGTACTATGGTACGGAACCCTGCGCGTGCGAGTTCTACTCGCGCTAAGCCGGTTTTTAATATTATTTTGATACAACTTAAAAAATAATTATTCAAAATGTTTATATGTATGTATATATAAAAACGTAAATATTTAAACGTGTAGAGATAAACTGCTATAACATAGTGCTCCCCTTCATATTACTATTTCAATAATAATGAGTAATTAATGATGCCGCTGGTCAAGCAACAATGACACGCTGATTTGTTTTTGTTTCGAGAGCCGTCTCAGTATGCACACATGCGTTGTGAGTTTTGTAAATACCTTTATAAATACGGCGCTCCAAGTTATCGTAGTTTATCTCTAGAACAGAATTAAGTTTCAATATTTTTGATTTTAAAAGATAACATAGTATTTAATATAAAAATAATTTGCTTAGCAGTATAGTGTGTCGCTCCCTTACAAATACCACTCAAACTTTGTTCTCTCATTACAGTCGAACCTAAAACCCACGGTGTACCTGCAAAAAGCCTCTAAACCGGAGTCAAGTCAGGAGGAGGAGTGGACGTGGCCGGAAGAAGTGTTGAACGACAAGGTGGAACAGGCCCGAGAAGCCGTAGACGAGCAGCCGCCGGTCTCACCAGCAGCAACTGCACTGACTTCCATACAGTCTGTAGTGAGTTACAGATACTTTTATGTGTGTATGATATATTTATACCCAGTTATTGGGTTGTGGAGGTCAGATAGGCAGTCGCTCCATGTGAAATACTGGTATTCAGCTGCATCCGGTTAGACTGGAAGCCGACCCCAACATAGTTGGGAAAAGGCTAGGCAGATGATGATGATATATTTATATAATATAAACACGTAACATACATACATAACATCACGCCTGTAATCCCCGAAGGGTTAGGCAGAGGTGTACCCATTAGTACACCCACATTTCGCCTGTTATGTTTTTAGTCCCATGTAATAGGGGTGAGCCTATTGCCAATATTATATAATATAATAAAGCATAAAAGATTTTTTGTCTGTTTAAACGCAATAATCCCTGAAACAATAATCCGGATTGGAATAAATACTTTTGTTAATGCTAGCCAGATTCATGAGGAATAGTATAGGCTATATAACATCACGCTTCGACGGACGGTAGCGGAGCAGTAAGCAATGACGTAACTTAACGCGGGTGACAGCGGGTCAGGAAATTAATCTTGAGGTTGTGGATTCAAATCCGGGGCACCAATGTGACATTTTCAATTCATATGTACTTTCTAAAGTTTATTTTGGACATCAGTGACATCGGTGAAAGAAAACATCGTGAGGAAACCGGGACTTAAACCAGCCTATTACTGTCCCACTCAAACCATGTCAGAGGCCCTTGAGGCGGTTTAGAAACTCTGACACTAGGGTGTGTGAGGTCGTCAGACCTCTTACTGCCCACACGATAAAGAAGAAGAAAGAAGTAAATTAATATCAGTTCCAACTTTTCAGGTTACTCAGGAAGGTGACACTGCGCAGACTTTTGACGCAATCTCCTCGGCGAGCAACATACAGATGCCAGACATCCCAGAACGAGACGAGGTGGATGAACTGTGGACCAAAATGGAACCACTTATATACGTTCAGTATGTGCACGAGCGATCGCCGCCCAGTCTGCTGTCCAATCCGTACGAAAACCCGCCAAAGGACTTTGAGTATAGGTAAGGAAACGTTATTCGGATGATAAGTACATAAAATTTAGGGAAAAGCGAAGTGCTGTTGGGTTTTTGCAGTAGGATTATCTTAGTCGCATCCCAGAGGTCGAAAATTAAGGTGTTGTGACACCTCCGAGCCTCGGAAAGCATGTGTCGCTGTTGGTCTTGTTCCGATCTCTCCCTGATCGTAACAGATTGCAGTGTCAGTACAGTGTGGGAGTGCACGTATTTGTATGCACTATAATGTCTTATTCGTACTTGGCTAGTCAACATTGAGAGTGGCCGCTATGATTCCAATGACACTTGTGAAGTTTCGTAGTAATGTATACGTTTTTTTAACACAAATATACATACAGGGTTAGGGAATACATATCACATAACCGTAAAGTAAGCATTGCTCTGGCCATTTCACTAAATTATATTGAGCAGATTTTTTTTACTGGAAAACTACTTTCTTTTTTGGTGGGAAAAAGAAAAGTCTTTATACGCACATCATGGCAGTATTTAAAATTTAGTTAAAACATTCAAAACTTTTTTTCGTTAACAATTCTGTCAAAAAGTTGGAACTTTGACCTTCAATATCTCCACTACCAGAATGTTCCCAGGTATGGTTTAGAATACTCTAGATGATGGGAAAAACAGTAACTTTTTGCTACTTTGGGAGTCTTTTTAAGACCATTATACATTTGTGTGCAGTGACTGGGTGGAGGAGTGCAGCATGTCGATAGTCGTGGCGCCGGTGAACGTGAGGGTGTGCATGGGTCTGGTGCATCGGCTGCAGGCGCTCCACAACATCTACAAGGAACACTGGCTACAAGTACCAGGTACGCCGTGCATTTTAATAACCTTGACGCCCTGAACCAGTGATTAATTGGTACAAGCCTCATACAATTGCTGCAAAATAATCGAGTAGCTTTTATCGATTAATATATGACCATCACTTAAGAACGCTTCGACTGATTTAGCTTCTTTATTGTTGTGTGCGTAATTATCAGGAAAGAGTTAAAATAAAAGTAATTTTTGAAAAATCCACCGGAATTATTTGGAATTTGAATTATATTTTTGTTAATAAATTACATCTCTGTGAAGCCTGGGTTGTTCTTTTTAATCAATGTATTTACTTCCCAGACCTACCTCGTCGTGTATTAACGGTTGAAGAGAACGAGTCACTAAGCGAGAACTTGCCTCAGAGGCGCATAAAGTTGGAGATGCGTGAAATGCGCGTGCGCCTGATTCCGTGGGACCATTGTACGTTTGAACGGCCTTCGATGCCTACGTTAGTGTTGGAGGTAGAAATGCCGTACACCAAAGCTGTTATCATCGCACCTATATACCCTCACAGGTGAGTTTGAGACAAACACGCTATTAAAAGTACATGCATGCGCGTTTTACCTGTAATGTGCGATGGCACATATGAAAGAAAAGAAAGAAAATCAATTTTTTCACGCGAAAATAACGCACATAACATAAAAAACTTGTTTACAAAAGCTCAAACCAAAAACCAAGTATTAAATCTGCATATAAATTGTTTTGGGTTGGTTTTTTTTAAACCAAGTATCACTGAGAGCGGAACGGACTTCGTACGGAAACAGTGTAACTCGCAACAGCACAACAATTAAACAGTATATTCCTATTTTCGTGGTGGAAGCACTTCTGTGGAATTTACTGTAAAGAGTACGTTCCGCTCGCAGTGAAAACCCGGCTTAAGGCGCGGCCCGTCCACCCCTGACACTGACACTATAATCTTCACCTTTTATATTACGCTTAGCGATCCTGAAGTTAGCTGTTTGGTTGCGCAATTAATATTTTAGGAACGAAATTGTCTACTGCGCAGCTAATCGGCTAACTTCAGGACCGCCAAGATAAGTCAGCCATACTATACGTACGACTATGTAGTATAAAACAGAGTAAAAATCCTAAGGTCTCTTTCGAAAATTCGAAAAATGCGTTGGTAAGTGCTAAGCCAGGTTGTATTCCTCAGGGTCTGCTCAGCCGCGTCTCAGATACCAGCCGACACTGGCACCCTGTGGCAGGGGGCGCGACGGCACCTCACCCTCATCGCTAACGTGGTGCAGATTCATCTCGCTAATTTCGAAGGCACCCAGACCCGCCCCTGCGCCCGCGCTGATATACGACTCGTGACGCATCAACTGCTGCATAAGGAGTTCTTTGCAAAACGGCAATCGGTTGAGTTCGCTTACAATTTGAAGATTTGTAAGTTTATAATCTAACTTCATAAATACCAATATTATAAAACTAAAGAGTTAGTTTTCTGTTTGAACGCACTAATCTTAAAACCTCTGGTTTGATTTTTTTAAAATATGTCGGTAATAGGAAGTCACGCTATTCCTGAGTGCTATATAAGCTATATTTTGTTATTAAATTAGGTATTATTATTTGTAATGAGACAATTAAAGTTACTTACGCACCAAATTATAGTTGCAATGATATATTGGCAAAGTTTATATTATTATTATTTCCCTAGTACACTGTCTCACTGGGCAAAGAATGCCTGCAAGGTCTGGGGGGCCTTGCAGGCATTCTTTTCATCAAACATTCATTGTTTATTTGATTGTGTTCAGCGGAGATGAGTGTTTGCGGCTCAGCGGCGCGGTTGCAGGCAGCCATCGAAGTCCCGAAGTCGCTGCTCCACGAGGAACGTTCCTTTACCTTGAAGCACACCACGCTGCCTAACGACGCGCTCCACGATGAACGTAAGATATTTAAAACTGCCTGCTTGGTTTAGCGCGCGCTAGTCGATATTGATACGGGTGTAAAAAGACATACCACATAGCTAACTACGCATTCTGTACATCAAACTAAGTATGTTCTCTGATAACTTCTATATCTATGTATCCTCCTTATCACTGACATCGTTCCGTGCCTCGGAAAGCACGTTAAGCTGTTGACCCTGGCTGTCAATCTTGGATCTTTGACAGTCGTTACGGGTCGTCAGAAGCTCGATAGTCTGACAACCACTCTGACCAAGAGGTGTCGTATTACAAAGTTACTGGGTTGTGGAGATCAGATAGGCAGTCGCTCCATGTATAATACTGGTATTCAGCTGCATCCGGCTAGACTGGAAGCCGACCTCAACGTAGTTGGGAAAAGGCTAGGCAGATGATGATGATCTTGCTTATGCGTAGGAAAATTCTTAAAAATTGGTTTTGGTTATTGGTTGGTTTGTATGAAATGCCGTACGACGTAGACTGTCTTAAGGTCTATTGTTGCGAGTATTATTTATTTATTTATTTAATGCACAATGTACACAACATAGTTTACACGCTAGGCTAGAACTAGTGAGTACATTACTCTGTTAGGGCGCAATTATGTTGACAATGTACAATACCATTCCCTTTTTTGCCACATTTTCGAGATACTTTTTTTAATCCTAGTTCGGATTTCAAACTAAAAAAAATCTTACACTTAATTGCTAGTTTCTTATCAACAGATGCGGTAGCCATAGACATCACCCTGGAGGACTACAGCATGCGCGGGTACATCACCAACAACATCAGAACTCACGTGATAGCGTTACACTCGGCTAAGATCACCGCGCTGCAAGAAACGGGTAAGATTATATTTTTAATCCCCGACACAAAAACGACGGGCTGTTTTAAGTTTGATAAGTTTGACGTGTCTGTGGCATCGTAGCTCATGAACGGATGAACCGATTTTGATTTGTTTTTTTTTGTTTGAAACGTTAATTAGTCGGAAGTGATAGCTATGTTTTGTACGGGATTTTTTAAAATTTTTAAAAGGATTGTTATACCAGCCTGTTACTGTCCCAGTGGAGGGCAAAGGCCTCTTCTCATACAAAGAAGGCACGAGTAATGATCATCATGCTTATTCAAAGCGGATTGGCGCTTCAGACTTATATTTATTATAAGTCTAGGTTTCCTCATGACGTTTTTCTTCACTGATGTCCGTGATGGTCAAGATAAACTCAGAAAGTACCGAAATAAGAAACAGAAAAAGTCACATTAGTACTTGCCCGTGCCTGGTTGCTAACCCACAACCTCTAACATGTAAGGCCAGTGCTTTAACCACTGGGCCATCACGACATCTATCATATCATCATTTTTATTTAAATAACTATAAAAACCACCTAATATCCATTCTGTAGCTTTTAGATTATGCTAATTATCTTAAGTTTGTAATTGTTTAAACTAATTGGATAATTGAAATAAATTGCAGGTGAAGATGAAATGACTCAAGCGTGGCTTTTCTCAGCCCCTGACGTGCCGACAACGACGTAAGTACTACTAACTACAAGTAATAATTGGAATCAATCGTATTTGACACTAAAATCTCATCTGCCTAGCCTTTGCCCAAATAAGTTAAGGGCTAGCCTTCAGTCTAACCGGATGTAGTTGGATACCATGTATCCTACATGGAGCGATTGCCTATCTGACCTCCACATCCCAGTAACTGGGTAATACGAGACCCTTTGTTAAGTGAGAGTTTCGGGCTTCTGACAATGTAACGATTGTCAACGATCCACGTTTGACACCCGGGAACAACAGCTTAACGTGCTTTCCGAGGCACGGAGGAGTCTCACACTATCAACTAATAATTCCAAGACACAACTGGTTCAAAAAATATATATATTTTAGCCCTAACAACATCATGTCGATGGCCGGATTGAATAAACTTGCAAGTGAAAAAAAAACAACTTTACAAGAGAAAATAAAAACGTTTAATCCTCAATAACGCGGGGTACCTTGTAAGCAGATCTATTACAATGTATTACTTAATTATTTTTAGACTAAAATCTATAAAAAAGGGGATAGGAAAAAGGGCAAAGGAACCGAAAACCGAAAGGCCATCGATGTGTGTCACGGAAGAACATGTAACTTTCAGCTTTTTTAGGAGATTTTTTACATCCTTTACAAAGTGGAGTTCTTATGTGTGTGTACCCTTCCAGCCCCTACCTCCGACTGGCGTTCCAATGGTGCAACGTGGCCGTGGCAGACTCACTAGACTACTGCGGCCTTTGGACAGAACCACTGGCCATGTCGGTAGACCCGCTGCTCATATCCTGGCTCGCTTACAAGCCTCTTGTGAAGTCTGGTGAGTATTCAGAGAAATATAGTCTTTATTGACCTTATCATAAGCATTACCAGGGCCGAGCAAACGTCAGTTGCCAGTTGCCAAGACACATGGTTCAAAATCGATTGCACTTACTATTGCTGTTCACTACATATCTAAAGGCCCGGCTACACGCTTCAAATTACGCAAAATACAAGTTACATTGCACGCGTGTAATGTTGAGACGGCAAAACGGTATATTGTGGAAGCCGCACTGTGCTTGTGTAAATTGAGGTGGAAACAGACTTGTAACACGATACGCCATCCCACGCGTGCTTTCACGAGATGAAATATGGCCATTGAGTTCACTTCACTGACGTAGCGTATTATAAGTGGGATTCTGCCTTTAGATTTTGCGCAAGTGACTTGGAGCGCGTAGCTGGGCCTTTGTATTGAAGTTTTATAGAGTGTATCGGTAAGAGCGAGCCCCATTAGTGCGTTGCGCTGCATTGCGACGCGTCATCGCAACGGAACAACGCATTGTATGCCACACCTGTGTTGCGTTGACGCTGCGCCATTGCAACGCAAGAGGGTATGCACGCCGTCGCAGCTGCGTCTCAGTTCAGCCTTTGCAATGGATAGATAGATCACTGTCCGTCGTCGCAGCGGAGCTCCGGCAGCGCAGCGCATTACCCTCCCTCCCGCTTCGTCTCTTGTCCGTCGATCGTTGAAACGTCGCGCGCGACGACGCAACTGTCTAATGGGCCATGTCATAAAAAAATATATGGAAAACGACGCAGCGACGACGCTGCGAGGACGCAACGCAGCACAACGTACTAATGGAGCCTTGCCCTAAGGCGCAGCACATACACAAACAGCCAGTCCCGGAACAGATATCTATAGGTCATTCAAATATTTGTTTCGTTCGGGAATCGAACCCACGACACGCAACGCTGCAACCAATCGCTCAACCTGCCTGTCTGCTTATCTATGTACCCGTTTGTGACTATATTACTCTAAAAAGCTAGGTCTAAAGCGTATAATATTAATGAAATGTTGTTATATTGTGATTGATGTTTCGCAGAGGGATCATTTATCACGCTGAAAACTATGGCATCGTCGCAACAAATCTTACGCCGTCGCACCACACCACCGGTCAGTATGGAAAAACTAATCTATCTATATCTTTATCTTCTATAAAAATGAATCCCTATTTCCTTCGGTCACAGCATCGCGCGTGATCAGCTGGACTAATTTAACTCATTCTTGTTTCTTGTGTTTGTTATTGTAAGGAGAAGATTCATACATAACATAACATCACGCCTGTAATCGTCGAAGGGTTAGGCATAGGTGTACCCATTAGTACACCCACATTTCGCCTGTTATGTTTTTAGTCCCATGTAATAGGGGGCGAGCCTATTGCCATCATCCGGGCACAAATCCAGACTCCGAGGCTGCTAATGAGAAATTCCTGATGGAAAAACCCAATAACACTTTGCCCGACCTGGGAATCGAACCCAAGAACTCGTGCACAACAGTCGCGTTTGCGACCACTAGACCAACGAGGCAGTCAAGGAGAAGATTCATAAAGAAAGAAATCCGCTGGGTCAGCTAGTATCTAATAAATAAATATAACTGTTAATAATTAGGTACTAGATATCAAATTGAGGCCTATATCCAGCAGTGGACGTCGTTCGGCTGATGTGATGATGGTAACATCATTATCAATCAATTCCAAGACACAATTATACAAAGAATCATATTTTTTCCCTGGAAATCAGAATCCTTTTTTAATTAACTGTAGAAAATTATTTATAGTTGCTTTGAAATCTATAAATAGTTACTCAATCGAGTTACTAAAAAAGTGACGTCACAATTCACTGTTCTCATACAAAATCTATGATATATTTTGTACTACTAGTCATACTGTATTTAATCGTGTCGTAAGTAGCATAATAACATTCTAGAAGAATTACAATGCCAATTATATAATAAAATGTAATGTCAGTCGTCGAGCGGACGCGGTGGCAGTCGCGGGTCGGGGGCGGGTGCGGAGCTCGTGCACGTGCGCGCGCGCAGCCATGGATCTAGTAGCGAGCCTAGCGAGAAGAAAGCCCAGCACAAGATGCCACCCAAGACGCAGGTACGTTTACTTTCACAAAGCCGTTTCTTCGTAGATTACTGAATTACGCTGGCACTTCACTTGGCGTATTTGTCAAAATATTCGAGCTACTTGGGTAGAGATAAACTACTATAACTTGACGCTTCCCTCCATATTTCCATTTCAATGTGTAGTCACATTCGTATGAAGGAGTTTGTATGTAGTTGTGAGTATTCGTCTTCAGTAGCGGGCTAGGATATTTGTTTGTCAACTAATCATAAATAGCCGAACGCGCAAGACGACGCACCTGTCATTTTCATAGAGAATGACGGTGCAGCGCCATACTAATAAAAATGAGTAATTTTTGACGCCGCTAGTCAGACAACAAATCGCTGATTTGTTTTTGTTTCGAGAGCCGTCTCAATACGCACACTTGCGTTGCGAGTCTTTTTAAACTATTACAAACACTTTCAAACGTTTTGAATTGTGGAAAGGCGCGTCATGTTACTGTAGTTTATCTCTAATATAAAATATACCCTATGTGTATTGGGACAAAGTTGATTTTGTTTTAGCGTAATGTTTGCATAATTTCGCCAAGTATTTTGTCAGCATTACAGACATGTTATCGGATGTTTTTTTGTCCGGTAGTGACATTAATGTGACTAAAACTTTCAGCAACCAAAGCCACCGGAATTGTGGTTGTCTGGCGAGGCGATGACAAAGCTGCATGATCGTCTACGCAGCATGCTTCTGAACGTGGAACTGGGGCTGGCACTGGTGTACGTAACCATGAGCACGGCTTCCGCCATCAACTGCGCCACGCTCCGCGACGCCATGGAACGTCACGCGGCCGACGAGCACCGCGTGCTTGTTTTTTGGTATGTACCATATAACGGGGTTAATATGGATACATGAGTGAATAGGGACAAAACTTTAAAAGGGATTTTAACTCTGAAACAATTTAAATTGTCGCTAACAATGACACTAAATCGTAAATTATTATTCAGTAACTGTGAATGTTTGTTGGTAACAAATCGTATTAATACAAACAATTCCTTTTAGACTTTCGTCCTTATTCACCGCATTTGACGGTAATACATCACTCGTATCACGATACACAGAGTACACACACTTCTCACAGAACTTTGGCTAAATGTAAGACAGAATACACTCATAATAGGCATAAGGACAGTAACAAAGAAACAGAACAGTTATTTTATAATTGAAAAAGTAAGATGTTGATTTTTAAATAAATGATTGAAGGAAATACAGGTGATCGCCATTTTGCCTAAAACGCCACTCAGAGTGAATTACGTCTGCTCAGTAAAAACACATTATCGCTTGTCGACTGCATGTGGTTTGCACCAAAGACTACTATACTATACTGGCCACTCACTGCATTGCATAATGGCGTTTTTACCGAGACAAGACGTCACCATGACACCAGTGATTAAGGAAAATATTACTACTAAATGTATTTTTTTAATATATTGTTATTCGGTAATATAATATTTGTCAGGCAAGTATAATTCAAAACAGTTTTTGAAAATAAGTCAACATGCCTATTGTGTAGTTTATAAAACTGTTGAATAAAGCGGGGTATTGTAACACACAAGCTAGGTTTATGAAAAAAGAGATAAACTACATAAAATGGCGCGCACCTCCACAAATTCAAAACGTTTTAAAGTATTTGTGAAAGTATTTACAAGACTCGCAACGCATGTGTGCGTACTTAGACGGCTCTCGAAACAAAAACAAATCGGCGAATTGTTGCGGCGTCATTGATTACTCATTATTATTAGTATGGCGCTGATATACTCTATGAAAATGACACGTGCGTTGTCTTGCGCGGTCTTGATAGTTATGATTAGTTGACCAACAAATCTGCCGGCCTGCTACTGAAGAGGAATACTATAACAACTACTTATAAACTTTTTCATATGGATATGACCACACACAATTAAATAGTAATATGGAGGGGCGCACCATGTTACAGTAGTTTATCTCTATCTAAACGAGTGTTTTTATATCTAGTTATAAGCAGCTTCATAAACAAAGCATTTTTTTAATACCATAATACGCGTATCGTCATCATATGAGCCTGTAGCCATCCAGAACAATAATAAAAATAATAATATAGCTATCATAAATATGGCGCCCATCACCTCATCACCTGTTCACCGGATATGCGCTGTAGCCATATATAACGCGCCGCAATAAAGATTTTGTGTTGCGTTTGTAAAAATGTTTCTGGTTTTCAGCCTTGGTCGCCTGTCAATGCAGTCGAACTCTTTAACAAGGAGACTGTGGCTTGATATACAACATGATGGACCCACCTTCATAAAGGAGAGTAAGTAGTCATTCTATACTAATATTATAAAGCTAAAGTTTACCTGCTTTGTTGGTCTAGTGGTCTAGTGGCACGACTGCTGAGCGTGAGTTCTTGGGTTCGATCCTTAGGTCGGGAAAAGTGTTATTGAGTTTTTCCATCAGGAATTTCTCAGTAGCAGCCCGAATTTTGGAAGTTGGTGGTCTGACACGCCCGTGCCACGGAAAGCACGTTAAGTCGTTGGTTGGGTAAATAAATCTGGTTTTCAAGGGTCAATAGTGCGTACTTGCGTGTTATTTCAGAGCCAAAGGAAGAAGGATTTCCTTGGAAGATACGCCTCGCGGATGTGTCGTGCTACACGCTGGAAGCTCGCTCTCCAAACAGCCAGACCCCGACGGCGGCCTACAAATCTACGCTGAAGACCTCAGAGGTCAGAATTTAAATATTAAAATAGTTTTGTGAATAAGTAGTTATGTTTTTGTCCACTAAAGATCGCGAGGAATGAACAGGCTAAATTAATATTGTTTTTAATTATATTTAGTTGAGAAATTCACAAGGCGAAATCACGCGACTGAAACTCATTACGTAATTTTGGACTTTTATGTCATGTTATTAAGGTAGGTTTTGCGGTACGCTACCGAGAGAGACGACCGCGATGCGTGACACGTGACATGAGACGTCGACAGCGTCGCCTGTCGCCGTACCTATACGACAAGGGCGACAACCAGTCAGGTTGGAGGTTATCGCCTAGAAAGCGCGTTTACACCAATGTCTGAACTCAAAAATGACTAACAAACTAAATTTGATGTAGAAAAAAACTACAAAATAAAAAAATACTTTAGCTTGAAAGTCGGCGGCTTTGGTTTTGTTTCTTGTTATGTAGGTATTGCCACCGACTTCCAAGCTAAAGTATTTTTTTATTTTGTAGTTTTTGAAGGCGGTCATATTTTTTTGGAAAAAAGCTTTTTATTTTTCACTTTTTAGTGCTTGTGTGTTAATGTTTGAAATCCTTACATAAAGCCCTTTCAAACAATACCTCACACGATATATTTAATTTTGGAAAGTGGTAAGAGGGGGGTTGACGTACCCCCTCCCCACTTCTTTCAGTTAGTCATCGACTACACGTATAAACAAAGCAATTTGTCTTGTTACGGCGGTTCTGCTGTGATTTTATAAGGAGTTCCGTTCCATATCTCCAAAGTTAATCATCAGATCATGACAATATTCCTATGGGACCTATTCGGAACTATACTCTTTCAAACAAAAAAAGAATCATCCAAATCGATTCATAATTGGCGGAGTAATCGTAGAACAAATATACAAAAAAAAAAACAAAAAAAAAAAAAAAAAAACATACGCGTCGAATTGAGAACCTGCTCCTTTTTGAAGTCGGTTGATAGTATTGATCTAATACATCTTTGCTTTGAGAATCAATGATTTAAGACAATCCCTTTTTTCTATAACTTTTGGGCCCAGTAGGTGGCCATGTTTATCGCGTCATCAGTAAATTCATCAGTGATTAACGTCCTCTAAAGTGCAGTGCACTTTGGGCACTATAGTAAGTGGGTCGCTCTCGCACTGGGTATGGGCAGCAGTCTACTTGGGTGCGCAGTCTGCTGAGCGCTTTCCATATAGGCCAGTGCAAATGACAACCTAGTGGCAAGTATTCCTTGGGTGATCGAAGTGGGGTGATGGTTGGTTTCGTTCCTCCCATAGCGTAAGTCTCACCGTAGATGGTTATTCCTAGATGGCCTGAGTGCATCGGAGAAAACTTCTCCGATCTAATACTGTATACATTTAATAAAAGAAATACGTTTCGAAATGCGTTCTTTGTACAGTTATACCAGACGAGAAGCACAGAAGATTTTTATTCCTTGTTAATTCGAAGATGACAAATTCAAGCACAAATAAACCTTTTTTCTATACTTCCAAGGCGGCCACGGTGAGGACCGTGCTCGATCTGGTCACCACCACCATCACGGTGTCCGTGGTCACCAAGACGATGAAGTTCATGGCACTCTCCAAGGAATTGGGAAGGAAACATTCAGGAAAGCTCTCCGCTGAAGAGCAGGTGGGTGGTACTCTATTTATTATAATTTTAGAAAAATGCCGGCACTTATTATGTATACAAGATGCAGTTTTAAATCCTCGTCAAAATGGAGGTTTTCATAAATGAGTTTTAATTTAATTATACACGGTTACTTTTAGGTCGTCCTGGAACCGAAAGCCATAAACTGAAACTCGAAACGATTGGGACCATTTTCGAAAAATTTCAGATGTTCGGTACATTTATGTTCGTCTAACTCGTCAAAGTGTATGAACAGCTGATTTTTTTTATTGTTATTTTTTGAAAATTGTGGTACCAATCGTTTCGAGTTTGATGATCGAGTTTATGGCTTTCGGTTCCAGGACGACCTAAAAGTAACCGTTTATAAAAGCGAAAGGTTTAGGGATTGCAATTGCTGGATCCAGCATACAGCAATCCAGCTGGATCCAGCGCCTTTTTAAACATGCTGGATCCAGCATACATCTTGATCCAGCGATGCGGATCCGCAAACATATCAATTTCTATTGTTTAGTTTTGAGTTGCCGCCATTTTCGAATCGGCGCGGCTACGTTGCCGTTCTGTCACCATAGCACAGCACAGAATTCAAAAAAAGAAGTAGTATCTTATCGTCAGACTTTAAACTGCTTAATTATTAAGGATTAACGAGTGGAGAGAAGATTATTTCAAAGCATTTTTTGTTTGATACAAAAATACTATTGAAAATTAAAATAGTGTTATTGTTACGGTCCTTTTTTAAAAGAATGTTAATTAAGTTAATTTTAAAAGAATTTGTGAGACTGATTGCTACTGATTAACAGTCCTATCATTAAACATAAGCGTAATTAATAAGATAGTGCTAACTTAGTAACATTATCTTAAATGTTAATGAATATAAGGTTATATGTTTGTTATTTAATTTTATGTTGATTATTTTGATCTCAAATTATTAAAAAACCAAAGCAAATTAATATAAGATATCACCAAATGAGTGGAAGATTTCAAAGATTATCGTAAGAGGTACAAATTAATAAAAAAAGTCTTAAAAATGTCGTCTTTTTATTTTCGTTCCACGTTTTGCTGGATCCGGGCTGGATCCAGCTGGATTCGGGTCAATCCAGCAAAAATTCCGCTGGATTGAAAACGCCGCTGGATTGCAATCCCTAGAAAGGTTACTCACCCATCACGAAATATCGAAAATCGCTTGAAGTATACAGACGAAAATTGGCAGGAACGTATTAATAGTTAGTAGACGTCTGTTAAGAAAGAATTTTCCAAAATTCACCCACATAGGGGATGAAACGGGGGTAAAAAGTTCGTTTGGAAAAACAAGACTAGATCGCCAATACCCGACTTTTACGCGCACGAAGTTACGGGCAAAAGCTAGTAAATAAATCCTGGATTTTTAAGTTTCTTTATCACTATTTTAGAATACAGAACAGAATCGTACCATTGCGTATGCGGTAGGCAGTGTCGCGCGTCTATATCGCTGTGCGGGTTTAACGTACCGCCTGCCGAAACGCAGCTGCAAGACGGCTTAGTTCGTATTCGAAAATTATCTACTAAAAGAAGAAAGACTTATTAATTATATTATCGATTCGTGTAGAGAATCACTAGCATAGTTACCTCTTTGAATTTGATGAGGATGCAAAACTGCACCTTAATTATTTCAACGTAAAATCCCTTTTAAAAGTTTCGTTTCGTTCCCGTTCCTCTAAATTCACTCCGTTATAGATAAACTACTATAACATGGCGCGCCCCACCACAAATTCAAAACGTTTGAAAGTATTTGTGAAAGTTTTAACAAGACTCACAACGCATGTGTGCGTATTGAGACGGCTCTCGAAACGATATCAAATCAACGATTTATTACTCGACTAGCGGCGTCATTGATTACTTATTATTATTAGTATGGCGCTGCACTGACATACCCTATGAAAACTACTACATTGAAATAGTAATATGGAGAGGCACGCCAAGTTATAGTAGTTTATCTCTACGTCCGTACCGTTTTATGGTAATTGTTTTACGACAACACGGAATTGTAGTGACGAGCTGATGCTGCAGCCAGGATCGTCTTTGCACGAGATAAATCTTTAACGATATTCACGTAGCAAAAAAATGATTATCGACTTTATTCTCTCTGTAATAGGGTGGGCCAAATTGTTTTGTTTTAAAATCGTCTCACATTTTTAGTTAATTACAAATACGACTAAAGCTGAAGTTTTTTCGAGATAGGCAGAGAGAATGGAGTCAATATTTTTTTTGTGGGTAGGTCATTGGTGAATCTAGGGTTACAGGGACCAGAGATGCCGTAGCTGATGCGGAATATTCTAATCGGTAACCCAACATCCTGAGCTTGGGCATTAAACCATACTGGGGTGAGCACGACCATCTGCCCCCTCTATATACGCGTCTATATAGAGTCTAGTACCTACAAAAGTGTTTTTATTTTTTTTATTTTTTAGTCTTGTATTTAAGGTTAAACGTTTTCTATTGGCAATTCTAAAGTTATTACCTCTCAGGACAATTCTAATAAGCCCATATACGACTAGAAGGCGGTGTTCCATAAAAAAGTTCCAGTGCCTGCCTCCCGGGACCATCATTAGACCTTGAAAACCAATCGCGGCTAAAGTGCGTCTTAAGACAATTCTAACATGCTCAAACACGACTAGAATACAATGCTCCTTAATGGATTTCCAGGACCTACCTTCCATCATCAGATTATACAACAATTAAAAGTTAGTTAAACACGACTTCTAAGAATAATTTATGAGAAGCTAATAAATGCTTGTTTAAAAAAGAAGTATGAGAAAAGAAATCTTAAGTCTTGAAAAGAATTTCGGGCTTAAATAAATAATTTTCTTTTTAGTTTTCAGTTAGATTTTGCAGTAGTCTGGTTCTAGATTTTAACTTTATTTTTTATTCATTTTTTTTACTTGCTTTCAAATGCTAATATTGGTATATATTTCAACAGAAAACGAAGTACTTCAAAGGTGGATTGGACTTTAAACCGACATCCTTAAAGGAATTTGTACGCGGTCCCTCAAACAGGTACTGACTGTACTAATTACCATGAAAGTATTTAGCAAAATATAATATAATGTTCGGTTTGTACCACTCTAAAAATTTATAGAAGTCAAGTAAAAACTTCTTGAAGTTCACACATTACTTCATTGTTAATAAACTTAACATTTTCCTGTGACTGCATTCGTACGAATGACGGTTATTGCAGATGCAGATAAATCGCACATAAAAAAATTAGCCTTAGTCCTTATTCAGAACCTTACCAACCTCTTTATCAATTTTCATTACGATTGGTTCAGTGGTTTTGAGGTAACAAACAGACAGAGTTACTTTCACATTTGTAATATTAGTGTGGATGTTACATGTTTGTTTTTTTTTCCAGACTGAGAACAGAAAGAAAGCAAAAATCCACAGTAAGTATGTTAACTGGTCTACGAATAAAATATAGTTTTGTCTTTTACAAAATTTTCTATGGAAGCACTGGTTCTAGTCTTGTTTGAGTAATTGTTTTTCAAAATCTGTTCATTTCACGAATTATTTTTCGTAAAACAAATTCGCGAAGTGAATGCTCGTGAGTAAGGTCTATTAGAGCATTTTTCTCGAGCTGAACAAGCATGTTAGGGTACCATTAGAATTCTAGAGACTAGCTTTTGACTTTTTTTTTTTTTTTTTTCCTGCTTTTTCGTCTGCGTAAATGCCCGACCCCGGTTCCATCCCCTTAGGGGACGAATATTGGAGAATCCTTTATAGGCGCATGTTTATGTCATAAAAACTATCTACGTGCCAAATTTTAGCGCAATCCGTTCAGTGGTTTGAGCTGTATGTTGATAGATCGGTCAGTCAGTAACGGTTGCCTTTTACATATTACATGCGCAGCGACGAGGGACATATCTAAATAAATTATACTAGCTTCTGCCCGCGACTTCGTCCGCGTCAATGTTGATTTCTCCATTATGATATTTGGACCCCCGTGTCATCTTCTCGAGGAGTGAATTATGGAAAATCCTTTTTTAGCGGACGTCTACTAACTATAAACTACCTTCCACCCTTTCATCGTTATACGTCAAGCTGTTTTCGATATTTCGTGATGAATGAGTGAGTGAGTGACTTTCCGCTTTTATATATTAAGATAGGTATGTACTGTCGTCACTATGGCGTGACGTTGTACCGAAATCGCCTCTTGGATATATTCTGGGGTCTTCCTCAGGGCACAAATATTAATTGAAACGAATCATTACTTCTATGTATTAAAGATAGACTTTTGACTCTACTGCTCCCTGCAGAGAGAATGACCAAACAATTGTCATCATAGAAAATATTTTATTCTCATTCTAAATACGAATTATTTGTCAGAGAGTTTAGAACATAAGTCTTCCAGCCTGCTTGCTTTAGCAAGCAACCTTCACAGTACCTCGTCGCTGCGGATGTTAGTCGTGTTGTTCCTAATACCGGATGGAAGGACATAACATGCGGTACATGATTTTATACACAGCAAAAACTGCTGTTCCATATATATATTTTTTTTTTTTATGAATCATCGCTGGTTTGTCTACAGGCATGTACTATAACCATGGTAAACTGTTCCATACCGTATTAAAAATAATGAATACGATTTTATTAATGTTTTGTGTTGTGATCAGATATTGGAAGAAACACCTCTAGATAACACGCGGAACAAGCCCCCAGAGCAACTCATCGTCAAGGACGGGCCCTTGATCTCCCTGGGCATCAACCTCCACGCTGACACCCCACCGATCATATTACGCCTAGAACAGGACCAGGTAACGCACTTAACCTTGTATTTTTCGAGAAATATATACAACGTGTTACAGAATATGCGCAAGACCTGAATGTGGTTTATTTAGAACCGATTTCCGTGTTATTTTTTAGATTTTTTGTACAAAAACAATCTTTTATTTACCAATAATTTAAGACACCGAAATTTCAACTTTATGTAAGAGTAATAAAGCCTACTCAAATACACGACCGTATTTGTAATTTGCATCGTACGCTTACTTGAATAATTACAATGCATTAAACATTTGAGGTAGTGCGCGTTAAATAAAATAGTTAATTTAAGGAAGGTCGATCCTTATTTTAAAGTAATACGTGTTATTTTCATTCACAACCAAATTTGTAGTTCGGTCTTATCGTCAACCGGGCACGGACAAGCATCAAATAATTTATTTACTTTTGAATTGTTAATAAGTCAGTCAGTCAGAAAGATGAAGCTAGATGCTCGTGCCAAACAGTAGATTTCTATCGAGAAGTACAAGCAAAAACCACCAAAGCCTTCTCTGTATGAGAATAGTCTTTTAAAGTCAAAAAAGTATGACAAACTTAAGTTACACTATTTAAGTTGAATTTACGGATACAATGTGAGAATAATGTAATAAGTGTACATTAAAAGGGTTCTAGAGTCAAATAAAATAATGATAAAAACAATTGGAAATAAATTTAAAATAACTGAGAAATGAGGCTGAATAGGTGACTGCTCCGCTCTCTTGGGTCGTAGAGTGATGTTATGTACCCTATATTATTACTCCAGAACATATTTTATCCAACCCGACTGGCATTTCCAGAAATTAGCGCGTGAATTAGTAAAGATTCTCCCATAAAAGTTATACTATACACATTTGGTTAACAGAAGGGAAGGCAAGTGGTAATGTGTGAATATTTCGTTTGCAGTTGCCAAGTCCGCCTGTGAGCAGCCCACTTACTATCAGTCTCGCGTTCACTCTAAACTTGCCTTCCTTACCGAACGTTTGAGCCCTGTGAATGGCCGATGAGGTACTCCGACAATTATTATATGCTAGACCAGGGGTTCCCAATCTTTTTATGGTTAGAGACACCCGTGATTACTATAAGTATACGCTCACTATATCATCTGTAATGGTTACGCTTCTTCCTAACTCTTCAGGAATTATTTTGACGGGCCTGTTGGTCTAGTGGTTAGCGGCCCTGACTGCTAAGCCGGAGGTCGTGGGTTCGATTCCCACCCAGGACAAACTTTGTGTGATGAGCATGATTGTTAGTTCTGTGTCTGGGTGTGATTTATCAATAATATGTATGTATTTAAAAATTATATAAGTATGTATATCAGTTGTCTGGTTACCATAACACAAGCTCTGCTTAGCTTGGGATCAGATAGCCGTGTGTGAGTTGTCCCAAGATATTTATTTATTTATTATTATGTTACAATTATTATGGTAAAATTATTATGTTGCCGTGCCCTGACTGAGTTTCATGGTAGAACTTACCTACTTTTAACATCTAAATGTAATAAAGCGATTTAATTTGATTCGATTACAAGCGTGATGTTAAAACTCTCAAGACAATCTTAATGATTACTTTAAAAAATATATATTACAGTATTATGATTGTACTACAGTCAATGTGACTTGTGCCTATCTTCGCCCTTAGGATAGCTCCACGACAGCCCAGGGCGTGACATACAGTTTGGGAACCCCTTGTACTAGACACACAGTAACCGCGAGTCGGACGTATTCTAATCCACCCCCCCTCTAATTGTCCTCAGTTACAAGGAGTATTCACCGAAAATATCACAGAAGTTAAAATATATATAAAAGCTATCTTGGAATCATAAAACGATAAAAGCAAACTTTAAACGGCTGTAGTTCTTTTTTTGGTTGAAAGCATGAAAGAGCGCTAAGTTTTTACAATAAATATTCTTTTGTCTGACAATTTACATATTTTCTTTTATTTTTAGGGTTTTCTGTACTTATATAAAAGAAAAGAAATTAGATAAATTATTTTATTATAATATACGATTATGCATCGACTTTTTTGTTTGTTTAAACGCCCTAATCTCTGGAACTTCCAAACGGATTGGAAAAAATCTTTTTGTATGTGATAGTCAGATTTATGAAGAATAGTATACGTTATATAACATCACGCTACGATTTACGAGTGCGGAGCAGTAACTAAAGACGTAACTTAACTCGGGTGAAGAAACACCCGCGGACTAAGTCACGGGTCACGCATAATCCCATTGAATCATGAATAATGATTTCAGTACATACTTCCCCCAGCAACGAATTTTATGTATGTACAGTCACGTGCAAAAACAAGTATACACTTAGGCACATAACGAAGCTATTTTCTTCGAATATATTGATTGAAATGTCATGTTTTTAGGAATATAGTATTTTGAATTCAATACTACTATGAAATAGGTCTTATATCAAAGTTACAACCATTATTTCACAAGAAAGTAGCTTTTAAATTTTGCTAAGCGTATACTGGTTTTTGCTCGTTATTTGTATGTGTTTATGTACTAATTATAGAAGCGCTGATTGTTACTAAGCGACAAGAATATTCAACTGAATTTATTATAAAAGTTTGCTTATCGATGACCCTTCCACTTTTTTTTATTATTGTTATTATAACTAGCCCGTACTGTTCCACTGCTAGTCAAACGCCTCTTCTTATACAGAGAAGGCACGAGCATTGATCACCACGCTTACTCAAGGTAGATTGGGGATTGCAGTATAATATTATAAGTTCAGGTTTCTGTAAATATCAGTATGATCTGTTCAGTGGTTTAGGCGAGCAAAGGTAACAAACAAATAAACTTACTTTCGCATTTATAATATAATTTAGGAAGTTAGCATAACATAACATCACGCCTGTAATCCCCGAAGGGTTAAGCAGAGGTGTACCCATTAGTACCCCGACATTTCGCCAGTTATGTTTTTAGTCCCATGTAATAGGGGGCGAGCCTATTGCCATCAATAGGGCACAAATCCATACTCCGAGGCTGCTACTGAGAAATTCCTAATGGAAAAACCCAAGAACACTTTGCCCGACCTGGGAATCGAACCCAAAACCTCATGCACAGCAGTCGCGCTTGCGACCACTAGACCTACGAGGCAGTCAAGTTAGTTGTTAGGAAGTTAGGATTGGTCAAATGTGAGATGTGAGAGTTTTAAATAATTATAATTTTTATTTTTCAGGTCAAAATAGTAGCCGCAGCAGTACACTGTTTGACGCATATCCTGACCTTGCTCCAACGCCCAGCGGTACACGCGCCGCCGACTGCTTTCGCCTCTGCAGGCGGTTCTCATAAATCACCACTCATTCGGTGAGTACATTCGTTGAGTTCATTGAATGCATTCGTTCCTAATATTATCATCCTTGAGGCGGTTTACAAACTCTGACACTAGAGTGTGGGTGGGTTGCGGGCTTGCGGACGGCGAGTAATGGGTAGCTCTTTTTCACGCGCACCTCAAAGAGCTTTCAGCACAAGGACGGGGCCCCAATAGGGCCAAACGCCTGCCGGGGTTGCGGGACGTCTTAACAGGATACCGTGGCCCCTGAGCGTAAAGGGCAACAGAAGGAACAGGGTGGTTTTTTAGTCAGTGAAAATCTGACAGTCCATTCTGCCCCACACAGGGTGGAAGAACTAGTTTGATGATTTTTACTACCTTAAAAAATGGGTGTGTAGGGTCGTAAGACCTAACTGCCCACACGATAAAGAAGATGATCATCATCACATCACATAGGCCTTCATTTAAAGTTACCACTAAGCCATAATGAACGGTCCTGCGCTAGCCACATCCAGTTGTTTCCCGCGACCTATAAAATATACAAAATAACTTCACAAAAGTCTGAATTTTGTCTGCTACTCTATCAACTACTATGTTCTTGTAAAATTAAAAATGGGTGTTCATTTTCAGGTCTTCATCGGAATTGGAAGAAATACGCTCCGCGTCGGAAGATACGAGCGAGAATCAGATAGAATTGGTTGCGATCTTCGACCGCATGTCGCAGTACCGTGAGTACCTATTGTCTAGTCATCATCATCATCTGCCATGGAGCGACTGCCTATCTGACCTCCACAACCCAGTAACCGGGTAATACGATACCCCTTGGTAAGACTGGTTGTCATATTACCTATTTTCTACCCCCCCCCCCCTTTCCTTTCCTTACCGTACCTATTATCTAGTATTATTGTTTATGACCCAACTGTGGCCAAGGAACAATTTATGTAGAGGAAAAGCTACTGCAAGCACAACTAGTCTAAGTCAAGTTACTCATTTTTCTCTTCTAAAACTTTTTAAAACTCAACACCATCACCTCAAAGCAGTAACCAAAGACGTAACTTAACGCGGGTCAAACCGCGGTAAAAAACTATATTTTCATAAATTATAATTTCCAGAACGGCCCTTGAAGACGTTCTTCTGGTTCCAATGGGTGGTGAGTCGCGTCACGCTGGTGGTGGCCTCGGAAACGGTGAAATTGGCGCTGGACATCGATGACGTCATCGGCACCGTGGACTTCCAGGCGGAGTACAACCAGCTGAAGCTCAAGCTGGCCTCCGCTTCTATCAAACATTACGAACGGTGAGCTCATGTTAAAGCTCACCTCATGAATCACTTCGATATATAATTATATACTTTCTAAGGGCTATTTCTTCAGCCAGAAGCATTAAAGATCAAAACATTCGAATTTAGAAGGTGTTAATGCAAATGCGTTATAACTTAGAACTCTGATTACCAGCTTTTTATTAGAAATTACAGTCACGTTGTGCACGTTGCGTGTGATAAATTATTGTAAGTGAAGTTCCGATGCGCGTCGCTAGTGTCGCGACGCGTCCAACCAACCGCCGCTCTCGCATCCTCGCTAGATGGCGTTGTGTTTAATCAATGATTGTAGACAGAAGGTAACAACGTATGTTCGTTTCTAGCAAACCATGTTCTTGGAAACTCTTTGTCTGCCTTTGTAAAACGACGTGACAGTATCTTCCCATATGTGGTGTTACCATCTGGGTGGAACATTGTTCTCAGGTCTGAAAGCGACTGGACGGCTGGTGTGATGGGTGGCAGGGTGCTGGAGGCGAGAGAACCGGTCGACGCCAAGGAAGACGGGCACTTCCTGTCCATCACCGTCACACAAGCACAGTGAGCTTTTTGTGAACATTTTAATCATACACTGCCTCGTTGGTCTAGTGGTCGCAAGCGCGACTGCTGTGCATGAGGTCTTGGGTTCGATTCCCAGGTCAGGCAAAGTGTTATTGGGTTTTTCCATCAGGAATTTCTCAGTAGCAGCCTCGGAGTCTGGATTTGTGCTCGGTTGATGGCAATAGGCTCGCCCCCTATTACATGGGACTAGAAACATAACTGGCGAAATGTGGGTGTACTAATGGGTACACCTCTGCCTAACTCTTCGGGGATTTCAGGCGTGATGTTATGATGTTGTTATGTACACTCACTCAAAAATCTGTATGAATTAACAAGAATAGTATAGGATTAGTGAGTTAAGTTAGTCATTACGGTCGAGGCTGAATCAGCTCGAATTAATTATTATTAATATACTTTCCAAAATTGTACACAAATCTATTACCGCCCTAATGTAAATGTAATGTAATAAGCACCCATGCGTGATACATAGTTAGTAACCCTAAAAGCGGTGCAATAAGAACCACTTTACGTGCAAGTACGAGTATGTTGAAAAATCATACATAGCTAGCAAGATCGTACGTGTATTTAGAACGCAATCAAAGTCAAAGTCAAATCATTTATTTCAATTAAACCATGAAAAGGCACTTTTGAACGTCATTTACAAGAGTATTTTTTTTAAATGTTTATTCTAGTTGCCCATTCCAATTGAACATATTGGCACGGTTATTGTGACAACACTGAATACAGTGCTGGAATCAAAATTTACAACAACAAATATCTTAGCTTGAAATAATTGTTACCTCAAAAAAGGCTGAAAATATTAAAGTAATTCTTTGTATTTTTAAGGGTATCTCACTTGCCTCCGACCTGGAAAGAAGACCTCAATACAAAATTACATGAAAGGAACAGTGTAAGTTTGTGTGACAACTTGTTATTTTTATTTGTTTTTTTAATTTTTTTTACCTAGCTTTTGACCGCGGCTCCGCTCGCGTTAAATTCGGGTTCACTCTATAGAACTCTTTATGCAAACTTTAATCCCCCCTTTCACAACCTTAGGAGGTGAATTTTGGAAAATCCTTTCTTAGCGCATGTCTGCATTACAATAAGTATCTGCCTGCCAAATTGCAACACAATCCGTTTAGTAGTTTGAGGTGCGTGTGGATAGAGAAGACAATCAGTAACGATAGCGATAAACAGCGATCAGTAACGATATATTGATAAATGTCCAATAAGTGTTCCATGACCGATGTTTTGCCTGCCTACAACGAGGACTGCCTCGTTGGTCTAGTGGTCGCAAGCGCGACTGCTGTGCATGAGGTCTTGGGTTCGATTCCCAGGTCGGGCAAAGTGTTATTGGGTTTTTCCATCAGGAATTTCTCAGTAGCAGCCTCGGAGTTTGGATTTGTGCCCGGTTGATGGCAATAGGCTCGCCCCCTATTACATGGGACTAAAAACATAACTGGCGAAATGTGGGTGTACTAATGGGTATACCTCTGCCTAACCCTTCGGGGATTACAGGCGTGATGTTATGTATGTATTATGACCGATGTTTTATTGATTTCAGGGCACAGATTACATGTGGGAGGTGTACGCAACGTTGGCACCGTTAGAAGCGATCATTCAGCCGAACATTATAGAAAATGTGATGAGTCTGGTCAGAGAGATGGCGCCACGGGCGTTCTGTCCCTTGAAAGACGAGATAGAACTAAGGTACTGTCTATTAAACCCTACATTATATCTTCTCAGCTAACTTACAAAGGCTGCCTCCCTGTATCCCTATCTGGGGTTGATATTAGTAAAGCCATTGGACACATTATTCTTTCAAAATATACTATGGTCTTGTTCAATCCTATAAATAATCCATCAACAAAACAAAAAAAAAATGTAATTTTATTTTAATGGAACTCTGCTTGTAATATATATCCAAAGTAAAGCAAACATTTACTTTTATACAATCCTTGTCGGGGAAAATTACAAACACAACAAATCGATCTAGTCGTACTCGAGTTTTGCGCTTAGCAAAACATGTAACCATTCATTCCTATTTAAATAGATGTCATATTTTGTTCCAGTACCTTTGAATTCCAATGGCCGTTATGTTATCTGAATGCTGGCGGCATACGAGTGCTCGTCACTGATGGCGATCCGGAGAAAAATCGCAAAATTGATGACACCATCATAATTACTGTAAGTATTTTCTCACTAATATTATAAATGCGGAACTAATTCTGTCTGATATCTAGAGTCTAGGTAAAAGACAATTGGGTTGATAAAACTTCTATAAAAAAACAGTTTGTTTCAGCAGAAATCCGATTAATTTTCATTTTACTGTAAAATTTGTTTTTTTTTTGTCTTTGAAATCAAAAAATAGTAAGTCGACTGAGTTGTCAAATAAGTGACGTCACAGTTCGATATTGCCATACAAAATCTATAGGGATTCGCGTTTTGACAGTCCATAAAATATAGAATTGCTACTGGTTTATAGTGCCACGCCTATGATACATTTGTTTAAATAAATTAAACAAAAAAAACCTGTTGTGCATAAGTTTATTATCTATCAATTAATAATTAAAAATGCTCCTGCATATCCCGGCTCTGTTTGTGCTAACCGTTACGTATAGTATTTGGTCTATGACGTGTGAATGTGAACTTTAATAAATATTATTATTTTCAGGTCGGAAAAATTAATGTAAATCCACAACCGGACAATCCTATTTGCCGGTACGTGTTCACCCTTTTTTTATACTTAATACCTTTTTATTTAGGTTTAGTACAAGTTTAGATAAAGTACTATAACATGGCGCGCCCCTCCATATTACTATTTCAATGTGTGTAGTCACATCCTTATGAAAGAGTTTGTATGTAGTTGTAAGTATTCATCTTCAGTAGCAGGCCGGCAGATTTGTTGGTCAATTACTCATAACTAGCCGACCGCGCAAGACAACGCACGTGTCATTTTCATAGAGTATGTCAGTGCAGCGCCATACTAATAATAATGAGTCATTATTTCACCGCTAGTCGAGCAACAAATAGCTGTTGAGTTGATTTGTTTTTGTTTCGAAAGCCGTCTAAGTACGCACACATGCGTTGTGAGTCTTGTAAATACTTTCAAACGTTTTGAATTGTGGAGGGGCGCGCCACGTTATCGTAGTTTTTTTCTAACTCCATTTTCAGGCGTCCGGTAAACGCTGTCAGTACGGACGGTGTTTGGTTGCACAACGGCGGATTCGACGGGCGTCAGTACGAGATCATGTTCAAGAGCGTGTCTGTTCAATCGAGCACGTTCAAGGACATTGCAATCTCTGAGGTCAGCCTTTACTTTCCTTAATACAGTTCAGGGTTTTTCGTAACAAATACTCCGGAATAAGATAGCATTGTTATATTTGAACTGAAATGCTTAATAGTTAAAACAATTATTCATATCAATACTAATATTATAAATGCAAAAGTTACGCTTTCACGACTAAATCTCTAAACCGAATTTGATGTAATTTGGTATGGGGAAAGTTTGAATCCCAAGGAAGGACGGCTACCTACTATTTATTCCACGACTTCTGCGTCCGCAATAACCGACATTTATGCGGACAAAGTCGCGGTCAAAACCTAGTGAAAAGATAAAATAAATACATTAAGAATTGGGTGGCTGACACCATTAACCAATAATTCCAAGACATAACTTCTTTTTTAAAACGCTTTATTGTAGCCCTGAAAACCCGATAATTTTCAATTTACTGTAAAATTCGATTTTAAGGCTTTGCAATCAATAAATAGTCAAACAATTGAGTTGTCAAATAAGTGACGTCACAGGCCGCTGTCGCCATATAAAATCTATGGAAGAATCGCGTTTTGACAGGTCATAAAAAGTACGTCAAGTGATGGTGGTGTCAACTAGCCTATTATTGTGTTTACAGGCAGTAAGTGCAGAAAAAAAGGGGACTAGTGAGAACCCTGCTTTGAAGTGGAGCCAGAGGAACCAGGTGCCTCAGATGGTACCCATATTACATACGTGAGTATTGCACAGAACTTGTTGTATTCCAACACTTCTTCTTCTTCTCGTGTCGAATGACTCAAATTTTGTCCGACCAATATTGAGCAACCTGTACAGCTCTGTCATTGGCCTCATTAAGGTCTTGGATGGTGCAGGTGGTAGTGCATTCCAATACTAACAGCCTGATCAAGGTTCTGTCCATATTAACATATTGTGAGGTCTTGCGATTGTTTGAAAGAAATAAACAAACAGTATATGGTATTTTTTCAAATTTGATTGAGTTACGTCCTGGTTTCTCAAATGAAAACTCAATGTACCAAATTATTAGTCTTATATTAACTCCTGATCCTGGCGAACGGGTGTACAATCGCTTACTGACAAGTTACTCTACACTCGCCCACAAACCCGTGTAGTTATGCGTTCGCGGAGTTCCCAACTTCGGGTGGTGAAAGCCGCGAGGTGCTAACGCGAAGTCGCAAAACTATCTACCCTTGCACTCTACGGGGATCCACGCAAGTGTAGAGCCGACTTCTTTACATGAACAAAGGTGGTGGAAGACGGCTAAGCTTATGTTCAAAACTGCACCGCAATTTTCACGTTAATTTTCAATAATATACAACTCGCACAAAATGTCGCCATGACACATACTATCGTTTTTATACGGAAAATTCTAAAAAGAAAAATATTACTACTAAATGTAACTTTTTTATTGAAATATATTGATATTCGGTAATAGCAGTACGGTAAGTATTATGTAACATAACATCACGCCTGTTATCCCCGAAGGGTTAGGCAGAGGTGTGCCCATTAGTACACCCACATTTTGCCAGTTATGTTTAAGTCCCATGTAATAGGGGGCGAGCCTATTACATGGGCCTATTATAAGTATTATGTAATAAATAATAATAAATAAATATCTTGGGACAACTCACACACGGCTATCTGATCCCAAGCTAAGCAGAGCTTGTGTTATGGTAACCAGACAACTGATATACATACTTATATAATTTATAAATACATACATATTATAGATAAATCACACCCAGACACAAACCTAACAATCATGCTCATCACACAAAGTTTGTCCTGGGTGGGAATCGAACCCACGAACCCCCGGCTTAGCAGTCAGGGCCACTAACCACTAGACCAACAGGCCATGTATTATTATTAAAATTGGTAAACATGCCTATATACTGTGTTTCCAGTATGGAGATGAGCTGGGTGTTCGCACCCGCGTTGTACTTAAGCGGCTTGCTGACTTACGGGGCCGCCGTCGAATTGAACCTGCTGTCGGACTGCAGCCTCGAGTTCAGCATCGACCAGCTAGTACTGCTCAAACAACTGAGCACGGATTTTAACACTGCTATAACCGACCCCAGGTAATTCAGTAGTACCTTTAAAGCTTGTATACTGGTTTCCTCTTCCTTGTTTTTATGCCATGTTAGAACTGCAATCAAGGAGGTACCGGGACCGACTGTCCTGGTACACCGATCATATATTTAGGTACTCAATCAATCTGCCTAGCCTTCTCCTTGTTGGGGTCGACTTCCAGTCTTACCGGATGCAGCTGAATACCAGTATTTTACATATAGCGACTGCCTATCTGACCTCCACAACCCAATAACTGGCTAATACGATACCTCTTGGTAAGACTGGCGACTGCCAAAGATCCAAGTATGATAGCCGGTACATTTAGGTACTAAGCCACTACTATATAATTCGTCGCCGCTAAAAATAGAATCAACGAAAAAAGTAAAGGTATTTCTTATTGGTAAGGTTCTTTAAAAAGTTTGGGTGGTCGGAGCCAACGTGCTTGTATGATCGTGGACGAGACAAAAGGATTATAGCAGGTGGGGTTCTGTGGTTTATGCCTACCCCCATGGGAAAAGATGTGTTCCGTATTTGTGTATGTGAGAGCATACAACATGTAACAAAAACCCTGTTGTTCCTTCTACCTACGTTTTAAGGATCGGTATACATACGTAATAAAGGAAGTCATTTATAAAAAACTGTTAAAAAAAAAAATAAAAAAAAATATTTATTTATTAACATTTGTAATGATAAACTGGTTTCTTACCTCTGCAATTCTGTATGAATGAAGCGATGACGCGAAACCAGAAAAAGATAGAACGATTCCGCCGAATCCCGCCACTTTCTTTGATCGGTGCCGCTGCGCCTTTGCACCGCCGCGCGCCGCCGCTTATCTGCCTATTTTTCTACACGAGTTCGTGACCTTAACAGCTGTTGTTTATCACTTTAACGAATGAATCTTTGAAAAAGTGGCTTTACCAGGTAATTTTACGCACAATTTTATTGATAATTATTGAAACTACATTTAACACTTCACTACATTCAAAAAAAAACATTGTTGTCGCGTCTGTCACATTATTTTAATTTATTATGATGTCTACTTGACGGCCACGGAGTTGCTGTTCGATGTGACCACCTTGTACCTCTACTCAATTGTTGCAACAACTAATGATATCCTCACGTACGCTTCGCAGTACGGAGGTGTCGGCCATAATGTGGTCAAATGCTACTACTATGCGTGATGTGAACGCATTTCGACCTCCGTATCGCACGTTTTTTTGAACACCTGTTGCTTGACAGTGCCCCAGAGGAAATAATCTAATGGGGTCAAATCCAGCTGATCTTGCGGGCCAATTAACGGGTCCACCGCGACCAATCCATCTCTTTCTCTAGAATGTAAATAGCTTCTTTCAGCGCGGAAGAAGTGTGACGGCGCGCCGTCTTGTTGGAATCACATACGACGCACGATATGGAGGCATAATTCGTCAAGTTCATCACTCACTCACTTTTTCCAAGACACATCAACATAAAATATTCTACGTTAGAATAAGACATAGTCAACAGGTCAGCGTTTACGTAAAAAAAACACAAGTCACTCACTACGTAGGTAGGTCAACAATAACATCCGTTCGGAAGTAAGCTGCGCGGGAGACTAAGGAAGTGATTCGCAGGGCGGCGGGTGGCGGGGCGGCGGGGCGGCGGGGTAGGTAGGCACGTGGCACCGAGCCTCGTGCGGCGCGGCGGCGGTAGTTTTGGCGGCATCTTTTGTTGTCGCATCAAAGAAGCCGCCGAACTTGTAGTTATTTACCGAAATAAAGATGTAGGTAGTTACTTGTAAGATCAGATACTCTAAACATTTTTTTGAATGTGTCGTTTTTAGTAGTTAATTGATTTTCACCTCTCGACTAGCCAATGTTGTTCTTTATTACATTATAATTTCGTAAATGTTGTGCTTGTAGGTAATAGTATACGTCCCTTAAAGGAACAACAGGGTTTTTGTTACATGTTGTATATATTATTTTAGTAAACGCACCCTCGATACAGGAGAAATTCCTAGTGCGGATTAAAGTCTATATTTTTGTTAAAAACAGTGTCTTTTTTTTGTTTATTTCTAGTTCTGGCGAGTTAACAAATGGCGGTTTCGTGTGTCCGTACGCGACGTTCTTCAGGTCCGACTTGGAAATGATATCCAGCGAAACGTCGCTCGTCGTCGACGTTATTCCAGGTAATAATTAATTCGTTATTCCATTTTTTTTTTTTTAACAATAGAAGTTATTTATATACGGTTGCTAACTAGAATACTGTTGATCGATATCGAGTAATTTCTATTGATCGCTTCAAAATAATTTATGTTCGATCTTCGAACGTAATCCGACTGGCAAGCTCAACAGCATTACGAGTAACAATCAGTCTACTACCCGCAATCAATGTCGATCGACCTCTACCCAGTTTGCTATACCTAATGTTGACCTATTTTTTAGCTTTATTTGTTAAATTATCGAAGCCACAGTAGAGGCGAAGTTTCAATATTCGTAAGAAAGAATCCAAAAATTGATTAATTCTTTGTATTATCTAAACTAATATCATAAAACTTAACGAGATTTTTTAATTTGTTTGTTTAAATGCGCTTATCTCTAGAACGGCCAGTCGGATTGAAAAATATGTTTATATACTTGATGGCTAGATTCATGAAGAACAGTATAGGCTATATAATAGCACGCTACGACCCACGATAGCGGAGCAGTATAACTAAAGACGAAACATAACACGTGTGAAAAAGCAATGCGTACGAATACGCAGGGAGTAGCTTAGTTGAAATAATAGGCAATAGCATCGCTGGAGTAGCTTTTTCCCCTGTTAACGCACATTGTGCTACGAGAGCCGCGTGGAAGCGGGGGACGGGGGCCGCATAGAACACGTGCGCACGCGCATCGTGTCACTTACCTAATTATATTGTATTTGTTGAGAATCAGTAGACTCTCCTATATTATTGAGACCCATTATTGAGAATACCAACAACCATTTGTTGGGACCACGTTTACTTTAACTTTTTTCAATAGTTTTTTCAAAAGAAAGAAAGAAAAGAAAGTTTTAAAATAAGAATCGCGTACTGTCTGGCGTGCGCGCCGGTGAAGTGTTTAGTGTGACGCAAGCGCCGCCCCGTTCCGCCATTGCCCCTACGCCCCTCGGGCGTTTTAGACGCCAAAAATTGTTAGGAATTATGAACCACTCTCAATAATATAGGCGAGTCTACTGAAACATATATAATTCTTAACAATTTAGGACTTCTGATGAGAAGCCAAGTCAAGCTTCGAGTTGTCCAGAAAGTACATGTGCCTTTCCCATTTTTTTATGTGATGAGATACCCCACAAAGTCAAACTACACAGCGACAAAAAAATATGTTCAAAACCATTCATTTACGATATTTATCTCTTGACTGCTCATGTTTAGTTGCAGAGGCAAAACACAGCAGTATCCTGCACGTGGGTCCTATGACGTCAGACTCTGGCGTGGAGACTGTCACCTCATCCACCAAGACCAGGCTGTCGGAAGAGGCGACCGTGAAGAAATCAGGGTCCGTTGTGTTTGCGGAAGTGTGAGTCACCTAGATCATTTGTATTATAGTAACAAAATGGGCCTATAATGTTGCCAAGTGGGCTGAGTATGGCTTGGTCCCGTAGCGGTAGGAGTTAACTGGCAGAAATCGTCACGTAAGAAAAAAGCGTAGCCAGGCCAAGGCAGGTGGTTGCGGAATTTGTTCTAAAAAGTTACCGCGGCCCTGGAACGCAAAGGGCACTAGAAGGAACACGGATGGGTTTTAGTCACTAAAAATCTGACACTCCCTTCCGCTCCACCCAGAGCGAAAAGAATCATTTGATGATTTCCCATACTGAAAAAAGAGGCCAGGAAAGGTCTTCCCTCTCTTTCTATTTCTCTCTGTCTCTTCCTATTATACAGAGTGTTAGTGTAAACACCGTTATCCTTGAAACCAGTGGTTTGGTTTCAATAATAGAACGTAAATTCAATGAAAAAGAATATCTTTTTTTTTTAAAGTAAAATCTCTATTTTTCCTCAAAATTATTTCAACCTGTATTACAATGATGTAATTAGTTAAAACTTATGTAGGTAGTTATAACGGACGGCCAGTGCAGCAGGTCAACGCCCTTTGCGGTGATTACGTAACTCGGGCGCATAGTATCCATGAATTTACGGACGGTGTCGGACAGTATTTATTTTTAATTTTTGAAAGAAAACTTTATTTATTTATTTTTAAACTCAGATAAACATTTTTTATAAAAAATCAAGTACCTATGGTTTTAGTGACAACGGTGTTTACACTAGCAGTCTGTATACGGGGCCCTGAACGCACAATTCACAAGTGTTGTTTTTTTTAGAGTGGATGCGTCGCAGTTCCTTGAAGTATTCGTGACGATGGGCGTGATCGATATATCACTGTACGTGACGAAACTAGTCGATGTAGCGCAGACTACGGGGACGCCGAAAATCACATTGAAATCATTACGGGTATGTTACATGGAATACGCTTCACAGCACACTCATTTAATCGTAATAGCTTACAATAGATGTAGTAGTCTCCATAACGCTCACCACGTATATCTCTTAAGGCCCTATTTCACGGAGATACCATGGCGGCGTAACCAGTCGCCTTGGTGTCATGAGCTACCAAGGTAGGAACACCAGAACAAGCCCCAGGGTTATCAATATCAAAATGAATGTGTTTACCATACCATGACGTGAACGCGCAGTGTTGATTCGGGCGGGAGGGGCGTCCCTGGTAGTGTAACTGGTGGCGGAGTGAGTGAGACGCCAAACAGCTCTAAACAAATTAATGGTTGCGCCACCAGCGGGTGACTCAGTTACCGGCAAAAAATTTGTTGCGCAACCAATCTAATCGCAGGTGAGGTACCCTTTAAAAAACTGCATAAATTTTGTTGATGTCTCGACCGGTGGCCGCCACATTGGTGTCCTAGTGAGATAAGGCCTTTAGGTGCCTCATTGTATTTAAAAATTTATATTGTGAGCGTGGAATTTGTCTAAAGTTGACCAAAAACGTGTAAACAATTAAATTTTACTGCGACCACCGCGTTTTTGCATGCTATTGACTACCTCCCAACGAGCCTACTCAAGTGAGTTTTGTCGTAATGATACCTAAATAAGTCTACATGAATGTAATACACTGTTATATGTTTACTGTACATAAAATAAGTAGCTTCTAAAAATTCTGCATACAAACTGCATACAAAGTTGTCAAAAACGTAACTAGATGGCGATGGCATCGAATTAGATCGCGATATGGTTTCGTTCCCGAGGTTTGTATAAGTACGCCGCTGAAATATTCAGTATTCAGATATCTATTTTTCCACTTTTATATATAGCATGTAAGCTTAAAGTTAGGTACCGCTTCTTTCTTCGCTCCCCTTTTTTTTTTGTTGACCGTGCAGAAATGCACGGTCCCAAAGTACCTATGAAATAATTCACGGAGTGAACATTCTGTTTGATGTTGAATCCGTGAATTTAGTATGATGCACTCTCGATGATGTTCGCGTGTTAATTTCCCGTACGTTCGTATTTTACGTGCGTTACCTTATTATTCACAAGACATTACAACAAAAATGCATACCTACGTGGGCCCTTTTCAGATTTAGGATAAAAAAAAATAGGAATTTCATAAATATGAAATTGATGATATATCTATATACTTATGTGTAGTTAGGTGCATTCAATATTGTATTGAAGACATCACATGACAATTAAATGTACCACTCATCTAAATGCATAAATCAAGTTTTTGAGTAACAAAAATTAAATGCTTTTCGCCACAGATTTAAAAACAACCCACGTACGCTTTCGTATACATTTACGGACAATCGACGTCTAGAGACGCTGAGCATATCAACGTTCTAAATTAACATAAACAGTTGTAAAACAAATGTCGCCGTATAATTCAAGAGCACACGATATTATGAACATCTTAAGCTCCATATATGCGTGATCGGCTTAAAACAATATTAGTTACACACGTTTTACATACCTATAAATAAAATTTACTTTGAAAATGACGACCTTATCGGGAAAATAGAAAAAACTTAATTAAACAGAACTTACTTTTTATCCGTTTTAAAAATACATAACGTAACATAACATAACATCACGCCTGCAATCCCCAAAGGGTTAGGCAGAGGTGTAATCATTAATCCACCCACATTTCGCCTGTTATGTTTAAGTCCCACGTAATAGGGGGCGAACCTATTGCCATCAACCGGGCACAAATCCAGACTCCGAGGTTGCTACTGAGAAATTCCTGATGGAAAATCCCAATAACACTTTGCCCGACCTGGGAATCGAACCCAAGACCTCATGCACAGCAGTCGCGCTTGCGAACACTAGACCAACGAGGCAGTACAATAATAAAAAAAACATTAAAAAAAACAATTGAATAATTACGTCAACTTTACGTCTTTGTAATATACTAATCCGGCATTTATTTAATCTTATTCTTGACTCTTTTATTTGTAAAAAATCCGTTATGTTTATAGGAAAAGCGCGAGAAGAATAAGGGCGAGTCCCAGTCGCTGACATCGATAGACACCGGTCGCAGTCTTACCTACACAGAGCGCGGGACTGAGGCGGCGCATAATATATTAGATCAAACGGTTGGTAACACATTACACAAACGTATTGGTAAGACACATCTGTTCACGCGCGAACGGAGGGTGAGGTGCGCGGGACAGCGATGCGCGCGCGCGTCTTCGCCATCCCGCTAGAGTTCGTTAGATCATCTAACGTTAGATCTCGCAAGCGAGCATATTATTAATCTGTGCTTCCAACCAATGCAATTACTTTTTTTATTGAAGAGCCAAGCACACCATCCGAGACACATCATACAGTTACAGGGGAGACGCTCATACATACAGTAACTGGTGAGCAACAACCGCACCGATGTGGTGCACAGAACAGACGTAGGATAGACAATCTTCGAGTTACTGCTCAATGCAGTTCGAATTATTTTGAACGCGTCTAAAGGCGTATCTGGCCATAACTTGCGTTTGCGCACGGATTTCGATCTTTAATGTTGTTGATCATTATACCAATTTTAATTATAAAATGTTTGAATACGTTAGCTGAAAGACTTTGTTTAGTATATTTGCAGTTTTTGTTTATTTGTTTGTTAATACATTACAGTTACGGGTATCTAAGAGCACCTCTCAGCTCATGCAAATCACGCTGTACCAGCCAAACGTCTATTATTGGAAGAGGAAAACACAGAAAACTTTACAGGTATGTCTGAACATATTCACACACCCGCCACGACTTCGTTCACCCTACCCCTAACCTACCCTACCCCTACTCTACCCCTACCCCACCTCTGCCCTACCCTACCCCTACCCCTTTTTTTGTTGGACTGTCGTGCCTTGAGGTAGATAGAGGGGTGTCGGTTACTACCCTACCCCTATCCTACCCTAACCCTACTCTACCCCTACCACTACCATACTCTAACCCTACCCTACCCCTACCCTACCATATTCTACTTAACGTGCCATAGACTTGTAATTGGCTTCCTGTCGACTATAGTTTCAATTTTACGTCTTCCATGGTTCATTAAAAAAAAAAATATATTTTGCCAACAGTTATTCCTGTTTAATGCGCGGATAGCACTCGACATGCACGACGACAGCGAGCACTGGCGAGAAGTCTTGCTGGAGACGGCTAAGGGCGAGACGGATCACGTAACGGGCATCCCGCCCGCGCTTGCTACCTTCAAAATGGTCATCCCTAGCGGCAGTGAGTGACTTCAATACTTTAACTTAACACCATGCCTATGGGTTCTGCAGGTCTCACGTGGTGACATATTTTTATATAAGCTAAAACATTTTTTAGAATTGAAATGCTACTACACAATAAATGTTTTTTTTTTTGTGATAAACTAAAGTAAAACCAAATACATAACTACTAAAATATCATCGCCTAGGAATAGAATATATTTATTAATACACTAAACATCGATCATTAAAATAAATAAGGCTACCCCACATCAAATAAAATAAATAAACACCATAACAACTACATAAATGCATAATATTAGAAAGAAAGAAATTAAATAATAATATGTATATAATATAATAATAATATTAAAAAGAAATTAAGTAATATAAATAATATAATATAATAAAACAAAATAAATATTTTACATGATATATAATTATTACAGTATAATAATTTGCTTTTTACATAAAAATATATAATTGAGATTTTAAATATTGTATAGAATTAATATTACTAATAATATTCTAGATATTAAGTTCTGGCTATGCCCTCTTCCTCTCTTAAGTTTAAGTTGCAGTGCCCGACAGGGTCCACAATGATTCTGTACCTCTATTTTATAAGACCATTAATTTACATTATGGGACGCAATAAAATATTTGATTTGATTTGATTTGATGTTGACCGCTGTCTCATGTTACTGGGGGCGAGCCTATTGGCGTCAAACGGGCACATAAGCAGACTCCATGAAAAAATCCTTATGGAAAAACTGGACTGTAGTAATTAGGGATAGGTCAAACGGATGCCCTTAACTGTACTTTAACTTAAAGCATTATGAAACATCTTTTTATCATCTTTTATCTTCATATCAATGAATATGAATATAAAAAACATTTTTCACTAGGGAACTATGGATACAGAAATTTCTCAGTAGCAGCCTCGGAGTCGGGATTATGATTGATGGCAATGGGCTGGCCCCCTATAGCATGGGACTTGAACATAACTGTCGAAATGTGGGTGTACACCTCTGCCTCACTCTTTAATATTATGTTATAAAGTATTTATTAATTCATTCAACATTTTTTCATACAGATCCTAACAGCACAGCTGCCTTGAACACCCCGCGCGGTAACATGAGCCTTGACATCGAGAGGCCCGTGCAAGTACACCTGTCTACTGAAAAGCTGCTAAGACTCAAAAGCATATATCGCCTTGTAAGTTATAAAAATACTATTTCTTTTAGAACTTACATAACCACGCAGGTGTATAACTCTAAGCCAATTTTTTTAAGATATCTTCATTTTATTATTACCTTAATACAAGACATCCTTCCAACTGAATACGGTGGCTAATCTCAATGAAGTAGGAGATATTATAGTGCATTGCCTCTACCCTGATTCATAGTCCGATAGGACAGCAATCCGACACGACCGGGGAGAAATCAGGCGCAGGATCAATGGCTTTACGTAATTTCCGAAGTTCGGTTTCCCACCACTACTTCCAAACTCATGTTATACAAAGATTGCTAATGGAAAAGCCAATGACATTTTTTTCATGACCTAAAAATCGAACCTCACGCGTAGCAGTTGGCGGAAAAGAACTTATATACCATAATGTACGAAATTATCAAGTAATCAAGTATGTGCTAAGTAAAGCTTAAACTCAGCTTATTTTTTTATATTTAAGGAAAATCGTCTGCTTTACGCTCTTTTTACGTGTGTTACAGCTGAAACGAAACCTCGCCCATCCTGCGTCGCGCTCTTCGGAACTTGGCACGACTGTACTGTACGAATTGAAGAACAAATTAAGTAAGTTTATCATTAAAGCATTTTTACGATATTGTCATCACCATAATATGAAATCAAGTCAAAGTTAAAGCATTTATTCCATTTAACTATTTATTTTGAATTGTAAACTAGTCAGTCAGTTAGTGAGAAAGTTGAAGCTAATTGCTCGTTCCAAAACGTAGGTGTCTATGGAGAAGAACGAGCAAGAAACTCCACGGATACTCTTTTCAATTAAGTTTAGACAAAATCCTGGTTACATTATAGATGTTTCTTCTATATAATTATGTGAAATCATTTCGATTTGTGGTTAATTAATAGGATAATAGCAAACAGCTTGATATAGGCGCACGCGCAACCTCGACGTGTGTTACGTACGCTTGTCGATGCAACGTCATATATTCCATATTGTAAAAGAAAAAGCACAAACATCTAGCTATAACACTTAATTGAGTCCTCGCCTGCGGGATACAGGGGCGCGGGTGTAAGACGAGGACTAGGGCCGGGAGAGGCGCAGGCGACGGGCGCTCGTAACATTCTTCGTTTCTACTACAAAACGCAAGTGCGGCGCACATAAAACCGCATGTGTTTTTCTACGGCGAACACGAACTGTGTAACGAGCCGCACTGCGAGCTTGGCGTAGCGCATGTTACCCCGCAGTCAATGAGGGCCCTTAAGCTGCATGCGACTTGAAAACCTGGTCATATCTGTCCCTCAACGATGATACAATTATGTTACAGTAGCCGAAGGCATGGAAAGCATCACAATCCAGACTAGCCAGATGAGCGTCTGTGGGCAAGAGGGCGTCCTGGGCTGGGATAGTTCGTCACTGCAGATCTGCACCAGCGCCAGACCCGAGGGGGTGACTGCAAGGGGTCTGATCACGGCGCTGTTGGTGTCTGCGGGCCCACCGGGTGATTGGAGGCATGTGGTGTTGCAGCCTCTTATGATGGGGTATGTATTATTGGCGTCACGAGTCGTGAGCACAGATTGTAGGATTTCGCGCATGTACACTTTTGGCCGAATAAAGGCTGACACATATTCCTTTTAAATGTATTAAAAAATATATTAAAAATTAAAAACACAGCAATTTCATAAAACGAAATAATAAGAATGAACTATATTAAACCAAAAACACAACAAATACGAAATAACGAAATTAAACTATATAAAAAAAAATCTGATACGTAATAACAAAAATAAACTATTAAAAATTCAAAACGTTATAATATTGCACAAAAGTGTACAGTAGCGGAATGACAGGCGATAGACCAATAGACGATGAGCATCAATTGACGAACCAATCACATGCAGCCGACTGCAAGATCGGTGCCCCCCGCCTTCATCATTCCGCCAAAGAGACACGAATGCGCAGGTGACATTTGTGCTCACCATTCGTGGCAGTACCTATACTACCCGTACTAAGTCGGTATACCGACTGTCTTTAGTCTGAGTACCGCCGTCGGTATGTTGTATAATGATACAACATATCCGACGCAAATGCAACAATATTATCGTATCTGTAAATAGGTCTCACGTGTGAAGTCCGCTTAAATGGCGGACCCTCGTTTCATCCCCTTGGGGGGGTCAATTTTGGAAAATTCTTTACGGATTCCTACTGACTACTACTTCCCTGCCAAATTTTATCTTTATACGTACGTAGCGGTTTTCGATATTTCGTGAAGGGTGAGTAAGTGACCTTTCACTTTTATATATTTAGGTTATTTCATGAAACGAGGCTTATGGGCGGGTTCGATTCCTAGGTCGGGCAAAAAGTGTTTGCAAAAAGATTTTTCCCTGAGGAATTTCTCAGGAGCAGCTCGGAGTTTAAAGTTGTTTTTGTGACACCCCCGAACCTCAATAAGCACGTAAAGCCTGATCTCACCCCGGTCGTGTTGTTTTACCGTCCCCTGGGGCTATGGGAGTGAGGGAAGAAGAAGTGCACATGCGCAGGAGTCGTGTTCTATAATATCTAGCTGGTCTCTATTGAGATTGGCTACCGCGACCGTAATTCGATTGCTGGATTAGTATAGTTGATATTATCGTACCTCCATGTTACTATTACCATAAATTACCCTTTTTAACACCACTTTCTACCATTCACATTACATTCTTTCTATTTACTTCAAAATACTCATTAAATAGCACGGCGTAACTATTTTTAAGTTTAAAATTATATTTCCAGCATTGAACTTGAAGCTTTTTGGGAGGCGTGGCGGCGCGCAGAGGGCGGGCTGTCGGCGCGTGAGCCGACCATCCAAATCAACTTGGAACTCGATGACGTCACCATTGAGTTACGGCCTTCTGAGCTGGCCTCCCTCAACCGACTGCAGGCAGCTTACAAAGAACTGCAGCGAGAACGAGTGGTGATTATAATAACAGTATTAAAAAGATATTCGCGAAGCTGAAAGTTACATGTTTTGCGATAGAGTGAGGAATGAGATTATACGGGACCGTTGCGGATTAAAATGTAATGATAAGAAAAAAAAGGTATGCTTAGATGGTTCGGTCATGTTGAGAGGATGAGTGAAAGACGATTAACAAAAGGTATTTATATGGTAGAGGTGAGTGGCAACGCAGGGAGGGCCGGTCACCCTAGGAAGACCTACACTGACCTTATTGGTGAGGTTCTTCAGAAAGGTCAGGTGCGGAGTACTCGTAACCGGCGTGCTTATATGGCGAGATGTATGAACGTAGATGAGGCGAAAGGAGTATGTAAGGAGTAGCAGGTGGCGTTCTGTGGTTTCTGCCTACCCCCATGGGGGAAAGGCGTGAGTTTATGTATGTATGTTTTCCTATCATAGCGATCATTTTATTGTTCTCTATCGTGCGTAACCTTTTGATTATTAAAGCTCCACGTTAAGATTTTTCGATGTTTTTTTATGAAAACAAGTTTTAAATAATGTTAGAACTCATCTTTAATTACCCTCACAACCTCTGAACTGTTGCATGCACTGATCAGAACAATTATTTGCTGGTCTCATTGCACGTAACCATAAAAATAATCGTATGTCATCACATCTCATCATGGATATAATATATGGAGTGGAAGGGATCGTAACGAAAACTTTGACCCAGGATTCAGTACAGTCAAACAGGATGAATAGGGCTGTAGGGGTAAATCGGGACAAAGCTTTAAAAGGGATTTTAACGTTGAAATAATTTAGTTTGCCACCCATTGGTGGCAAACTAAATTATAATAATTGTAATTGTAATTGTTATCATTTTTGTATTGTGTTATTGTAATTTACGATTTAGTATCATTATACTAAATCGTAAATTATAAATCAGCAAAATTACTGTCCTTTTTAGTAACAAACTGTATTATTTCAAGGTTAAACCCTATTCTTGGCACAGCGGATAATTTGATACGTTGTACTTTTCGAAAATCTATAGAGATGCACACGAAACAACAGTAAAAAAAATTCAATGTTAAAAAAAATATTGTATAGGGTTAAAACACCTTTTAAAATGTCGTCCTGGTCCACCCCTGCTTCCCTATTCGCGGTACGTGAGAATCACGTATCGTCCACTAGACACTCCAGCCTTAACATTTTTTGTCGGTTATTAAAAACGAAATCAACTGTTCCTTGCAGCTAGCTGCCTTTCCAGTAATCCGTATGTTTATCAGATTCAACCAATTTTCATCTATTTTCCCATCAACCGTTTTTAAAAGCCAATTCTATAACAGTACCCCAAGAAACTGGTGTCGGAACCCACAAGCAGCTCGGGTAGTACATACGAGAGGCAGCGGTTCAACGACTCGCAGCCATGTCTGAAGATCCCCAGATTGCAGTCGACACCCAGACTCTCAGACAGCGATGATACCGATCACTTCTATAAGGATGACCTCAGGTAACTAACTATATATTCCTCCTGACGCACGTCCTCACCGGACACGGTTGTTTCGGGAGGTTACTGTGTCGGATTGGGTGGGAGGAAACGCCCGGGTGTCACCACTGTGTGGATCAGGTCTGCCCCACTTGAGCGGAGATCCGCCGTATACGTACACGGAGGCGATAGGCTGCGACGACCTCTCGCGTCCGGCCCTGGTTCAGGCCATGCTCCGGAGCAAGAGGGAATGGGATGCAGTCACCTCCTGCGAAGCAGTAATGCTTGCGAAGGAGGAGGCGGGCCGCGTGCGGGAGAGAACATTCTCAACCTCACGCTCCAGCCGCCGCGGGAGACGCCCAGGACGTCGGACGACATCCGGCCACCGTAGGCGCGAGCTTGCGGCGGCGAGGGATGGGTAGTGGGTATAATTATGTTCTTAAAGTGGGCAGTATACAAAATAAGTTTGGGAACCTCTGGTCTAACCCAAGTAAGAGGGATATCACATTATGAAGTTCTTTAAAAAGAGTAAGATTGTATTATTTACTTTTAAAAGTAATTGAAAACTATAAGTCATAACATCAAAGTGGGTCCTGTTCCAAAATGTTGTTTCTTTTTTACTTTCTCTTGACCTCGGTAACTAGAATTTTTTAATAATACTACTAGTTACGTATATTTTACCGACAAATAGTGATAAACTACTATAACATAGCGGGGCCCTCCACAATTCACAACGCATGTGTGCGTACTGAGACGGCTCTCGAAACAAAAATATTTCAGCGATTTGTGTGTAAATATATGGCGCTGCACTGACTTACTCTATGCGTTGTCTTGCGCGGTCGGCTAGTTATGATTAGTTGACCAACAAATCTACCGGTCTGCTACTGAAGGCGAATACTTAAAACTACAAAGAAACTTTTTTTACATGGTTACGATTACATACATTGAAAGAGTAATATGGAGGGGCGCGCCATTTCGAGAATTCAATTATGTTTCTATAACCAATAAACTTATTTTTGGATGTGGTGGGAAGGCGTGGCTGCCCGCAAAGCTTACCGGAGGTACGAAACTCTTCGTGTGCGAGTCCGACTCACACTTGGCCGTTTTATTTTTCTTAAGTACTAGTAGCATTTTTACCATTTACTTTAATAAAACCATATCCGTTTTACAGGAGCGGTGCATTCAAGATCTTGAGTGGAGGTCAGTTGCCGATGGCGTACCAAGTGGTGCTGAGCGGTAACGCGGTGGCGTGGCGCTACCCACACCCGCGAGCTATCACAAGGGTCGTCGCGTTCCCCTTGCCGGGACAGGTAATGATTTTCATTCTTATGTACTTATGTGTGGGAGCCCTAAATGCTATACGTGGATTAAGGCGAGCCTCGTGGGGACCTTTAGGATTGTGACGATTAGATGCTTAAAAGAAAAATGGTTACAGACCCTTGGGAAAAATGGGACCCTTCCACCGATGGGGGGAGCGCGTAGGTACAGATTTTCAAATATGAATGAACCCCAAGTTTAACTTCACGTTCATTAAAACAAGCTATATTCTTTTATTTTCAGGATAAAGAGATAGACTGCGTGTTGGAGCTATACAGCTCGATGCTGGAGCGCTGGGAGCCGCACACTTACTTCAAGTTACCCGTCGGTGAACCGAGGGAGATGCAGCTTTTTGTTCCTCCACCAGGTAAATGATACATTATGTACAACTCTTTTACAAATTTGTGTAAAGAAATGAAGTTTCTGTTTTTTACTAGGTAATAGGCTGACTGTCATGAGCACGCCTCTCCTGATGATTGGTGGGGTGAGGGGGGGGGGGGTTATAATAAATTAATTTGCATCAATAATGAACACACATCCTCGCACTTTGATTAAATATAACGCTTTCACTCAATAATTTTTATCTGTTCACAGATACTGTGTTCGCGATCATGTGGAGATTCCGCGCGTGCGAAGTACCCGAGCCGACGCCGCCGCCCTACGAGTTCGACTTGAATAAGTTCTTGCCAACAAGTGATCCTCTGGTAAGATTGTAACTCATGCTTTATAGCACCTGTCCCAGAATTATTAATAATTTATCTACAAAGTAAATATATACGCGCCCTGCTGGGGTTCTGGGCTCTCCACAGGACCTCCGGGGCCTCCTGGCGGCGTCTCGTGGTGGCCCCTTCAACTGCCAAATTACTGTATACAATTAAAAGTCGGGAATACAATTAAAACTTATAGGCCTTTGTGCAGCAGTGGACGTCGTTCAGCTGATGATGATGAAACACTAAACCAAAAAGGTATAGTATGGTTAAGTTCTCAAACATAATGGTGTACTTGTTGCAGGTTCCGGACGACCCACTGGAAGCACGCAACGTGCCAACTCCGTCCGGAGTGACGGCGGAACAACTGTCAGGTGTACTGCGCGTGGACTCGTACTTCGCGCCGCGCCTGCTCCCGCGCACCAATGCCGTCGCGCGCTTCGCTAATCTAAACCTGCATGTGCATAACTCACTGCCTGTTTTGTCTAGGTGATTGTGATTTAAGATGCAACTTTAGTCATAAATCCTCCCTCCCACGGCCCCCGTTGGTCCTAGGTTCAATTCCTAGATCGGGTATCAAGTGTTATTGGGTTTTTCCATTAAGAATTTCTCAGTAGGAGCCCTGAATCTGAAGTTTGGCGGTGCGACACCCTCGTGCCTCGAATCTCTCGCCTCTATTGATATTGGCGGCTGTAATCGAAATTCGATCGACCGGATATTGTTATTATTTTACAAAGTCTTTACTCTGAGTTAAGTCTTTTAGTGTACTAAATAAAGTTTGTTTTTCGATAAATCTTCAATTCCTCAAGTCTTAATCTCAGGCATGCGTAAAATGCGTCAAACCGTATGTGTACATCATGGATTGCAGTAAACAATTTGATTTGATGTGAAACCTTTAATATCGTTTGTTTAACTTGGAATATTAGCGGTTTTTCTTCTTTTTTTAACTCAGTTATTTTTTTTTCTCAGCTATTCAACCTACTTAGCTGAAGGGTATTACGTGTCCAAGCCATTGATGCGAACACACCGCGTGCTGACTGTGTGTGCGCGCAGTACCGCGGCGCATGCGCTGGTCGGCTCGCACGCTGGCACACTGCTCGTCGCGGATACAAAGCTATCGTAAGTAATGCCTTATCCTTGAATTGGTGCAGCATTTTGTCTTTTTTCAAAACGATTCCTTCGTAACTTACTTTAAATATTAAGAACTGTATTAGTACTTTGTATATGTATAAAAAAAAAAACTTTAGATGACGTCACAAAAACAACAAAAAACACAAACATAATTAGTTTACCCTAGGTCAAAGTCAAGACATTTATATCAATTTGACCCTTTACTGGCACTTATGAATTGGCAGAGTCGATCAGTTAGTCAGAAACTTGAAGCCATTCCGAAACGGATGTAGGCCTCTTCGGAGAAGATTAAGCAAGAAACTCCACGGACACTCTTTTCAATTAGGTTTTTACAAAATCCTGGTTACAATATTGCTAGGTCAATCTGAATTGACATTTCATTTGTTTTACTTTTATATTTACGTTCAAACACAGTAATCACGTCGTGCAAAATAAGAAACGTTACATTATTTTGAGTATTATTTAACATAGTCTGACATTGTTTACAGTTGCGACTTGATAGATTGCTCAACGGGCACCATGGAGGCTATAATCGAGGAGTTCCGCCTGCAAGGTGGCATATCAGTCAAGGATTCGCTGTTAACCTCGCGTACCCGGGTCATGACCTCCGGCATCCACATGGCGTTGCAGGTGTTGAGGCTCAAGACCCTGCAGGCCCTCGCCACCGACTGGACCAATGCTTACGACAAGGTCAGCTCTAGCGTCAGCGGTCGTCAATGTATCAACATCGACGACGAATAATCACGAGCAAAAACAAGTAGACGCTTAGCAATATTACTAAGCGATTTTCTTCCAATATATTGATTGAAATGTCATGATTTTTCGGAAAATTGTATTTTGTATTACTACTAGGAATGAAATAGATAGGTACTATACCCATTGACTGCGGGCGAACATTCGCTGCGCCACACGCAAGTGCGGCTAGCTACCAATGTTCGTGTGTTCGCCGTAGAAAAACACATACGGTGTGTGTGCGCCGCACTTGCGTTTTTAGTCAAAACACAACGTGTGTGTTTTCCCGCAGTTAATGGGAATCGAATTTTGCTAAGTGTTTACTTGTTTTTGCTCGTGACTGTACAAAGACAATCAGACGAAAGTCTGGACTCTTCAGGTACCAAAACCAAAAAAAATGAAAAGAAAAATAACGTTCAATTAGAGTAAACGAACCTTATGCAAACCTAAACATAATTGGTCATAAATATTACTTGCATTCGTCATATTGGTTTATTTCTTTGCCGGTTGTATTGTTAGTGTTGTGGAGATAATTATTTTTTGCATATGATAGCCAGTTTCGTGACGAATAGTATATACATAACATCACGCTAGTACCCACGGGAGCGGAGAAGTACCCAAAGACAACTGAACGTGGGGTATAGCTACAGTAATATATAATAGTGCCGATTCCCTTGGTCACAAACTAAACTAAAATTAGACTATTTCCATCTTTTTCTGTCCAATAGAATAAGAAAGAGACTAATGTAAATAAGAGCTGTCAAATTTAGTCAATCTGACACATCCATACAGTTATAGTTGACATCTTAAAACATATGGATTAAAAATACGGAGAAGTTCAAGGCAAAACTAATTTGACATCTCTAACTTAGTTCTTTAATGTCACAGAATGTCACCGTCCTCGCCTTTCGCTGTATGTCAGTAAGAGATGACAATTCTCTAAATTTAGTCTAGTTTGTGAACAAGGAAATCGGCACCACTATTATACTAGCTTTTGCCTGTGACTTCGTCCGCTTAAATTTCGGTTATCGCGGACACAGACGAAGTCGCGGAAAAAATTACCTATGTCCTAGGCGGTTCATTTCAATTATTATGCCATTTTAATTATTTAGTTAATATTATGATTCGAAACGACACGTGGCGCCATCTATGATCATAAGAACGTTATTGTGATTTCCCTCGGAAACGGTACTTTTTTTCGAGATTAAAGGTATTCATGTTCGTTCCTGTACACCTGGCAACGTATATGCAAAATTTCAGGATGATCGGTTCAGTGACTTAGGCGTAAAATGGTAACAAACAAACAAACAAACTTACTTTCGCATTTATAATATAAGTTAGGATACTTTCTTTGCAGTACTTCAGCGAATCATCAACGTCCGAAGACGACATAACTGAAGAAACTGAAGTCTCTACTAAGAGTAAGCATGAGGTGATGAACATGACGACCGAGGCACTGGAGGGGCGTGTGTCTCTGTGGATCCACAACAGCTGCTCTTGCGCAATGCGCGTGGGACAGGAGGACACGGATGAGGCGGTCCCGCTGTGTCCAGGAGCCAGACTCGCATATAGGTGAGACGACCATTAGAGATAAACTACTATAACATGGCGCGCCCCCCCCCCCATAATACTGTTTCAATAATAATGAGTAATTAATGACGCTGCTAGTCGAACAACAATGACACGCTGATTTGTTTTTGTTTCGAAAGCCGTCTCAGTACGCACACATGCGTTGTGAGTCTTGTTAATACTTTCACAAATACTTTCGAACGTTTTGAATGGTGGAGGGGCGTGTCAAGTGGTCGTAATTTATTTCTTCCTATAATAATCAGTCTATCATTGAAATCTTATCTATATAAATAAAACTTAATGGCTAAATGTGCATGCGCAAAAATCGAGAGCAAAAACAACCGATTTGGCTGATTGTTTTATTGTGTTTTTTTTTTTTTGAAAATCCTTCGGTAACGTCTGGAATTTTCACCCGTGCGAAGCCGGGGTGTTTCGCTAGTAATCAAATAAAATCATCTACACCCAAACTAAATAAAGCGAGTAAAAATACAGTTAACGATGCCGAAAGCTAGGTGTTCATCCCTGGGCTAGGCAGAGGTGTACCCATTAGTACACCCACATTTCGCCAGTAGTTTTAAGTCCCATGTAACAGAGGCGAGCCTATTGCCATCAACCGGGCACAAATCCGATTCCGACTACTGAAAAATTCCTGATGGAAAATCCCAATAACACTGCCCGATCTGGGAATCGAACCCAAGTCCTCATGCTCAGCAATCACGCTTTGCGACCACTAGATCAATTGCTCCGTGTGCAAAGAGCCTTATGTCACCATATCTTGTACCCATATTTGCAAAATAAAATATCTTATCTTACAAAATATGTTACAGGTGGCGCAGTTCAACGGCACCAAAAAAACTAAGATTCGCGCTCGCTGGCCCTGCAGCTTCCTGGAAATGGTCGTCCAGTAAGTTGCTAATCAATTTAATTTAGGCCCGACCGAATTTCGGTCATGGCGGCTCAGCTCAATGAGACTAGGAGACTAGCCAACTACAGAGGAACTGTTATAGAACACAAGTATAGTGTGTCATCCTCTTTTTCCTGCAACATGCTTTTCGACGCAGTGGGCTGTCAAACCACCAACTTCCGAACTACGGGCTGTTACTGAATAATTCCTATGAAAAACCCAGTACAACTTTTTGCCAAACTGGTCATGCTCAACGCATATATCTTTTGCATATAATGATGGTTAAGTAAAACACAGCTAAAGCATACTTGTATGCTTAGACATAATGTAAGTAAATGTGCACAGAAATGGGATGGATTTAAACCTCGATGAATTGACTAAAACCTGCATTTATGTTTTTTATGACAAGATTGCCTGCATCTGTTTCATATTTCAAAGTCTAAGTTAAATCGTTTAGTTTAATTAGATGACTAAAGACACTTATGTCATTTATAAAAGATTATTTTTTAAGTAATATTAAATCTAGTTGCCCATTCCAAAAAGTAATTTAATGTGACGATGAATGGGCAAGAAACTCATTACATAGTTATTATGCATACTATTTTTTATGTTATTTTCCAATAAATAGTAGGTACATTTATTTCATAAAATGAATGTGAAAACGATTTTACTAAAATAAAAGCCATGTCAGGTCAGGTGCGGAGTACTCGTAACCGGCGTGCTTGTATGACGAGATGTATGAACGTAGATGAGGCGAAAGGAGTATGTAATGATCGTAGCAGGTGGCGTTCTGTAGTTTCTGCCTACCACCACGGGAAAAAGGCGTGAGTTTATGTATGTATGTATGTAAAAGCCATGTAAAGTACTCCAATACATACCAGATGCTACAAGAAATGAGAGCTACATTTGTTTTGTTTGATTGTAGTGCCCACATGTTTATAATACTGTTTAACAAACAGTCAACTAAAGCCACAGCTAATACTAATCTCATCTTCCAGGTTTACGCTTCTCTGCGGGAACCAGTCGACTAAAGATTGAGTCTCTCGACACGGAGAATCAATCAAACAAGCAGTTCCTCATAGGAACGTACTTGAACGTGAAGGTCGAGGAGTCTCAAGCCAGCAAGTGCATGCACCTGTCCGGAAGACTCGTGCTAGCCAACATGTTAAGAGCTACCCTGCTTTACAAGGTCAGTGATGTAACGAACATTTTTTATGAAGACCGCAAACTAACGTGAATATCTCTCTAAACCAACAACAAACAAACTAATTTACAAACAAACAAGCAAGCAGACAATTGAAGTTCTTCTCCATACGGAACTACCTTTTCGAATAGTAGTAGTAGTAGTTCGAATAGTTGTCCAGTCGAAACACTGGACAACTTGCCTATTCGAAAAGGTACCTAACTTTCAAATACCGATTCAATGGTACCCCCATTACCATAGTTCGTCGACTTTCTTTTTTTTTTCTTGTTCACAATATGGCGTCTGATTGTCGCCATATTTAATTTTGATTACTGTCATATCTTTAGTAACACTTGTATGATTAAGGGCTAATTTTTCAATAGTCACATAACATATATCCAAAAAAAATAATAAGATAGTTTGACATATTTTCCATACAGAAGCTGTCAAACCGCCATATTTATCCCTCCATTAAGAGTTCTCTGACGATTGAAAATCGGCTCTTAGACAAATAGACAGACATAAGAATCATCAAAGTTGAAGACCAACAAGGTGGGGCGACTTTGAAGATTCGCCATAAAGAAACAAACATACAAGTACATACTTACATAAGCTGATGAAACGTCATCGCCCTTTGCATCGCTCAGTCGGGTAAAAACTTCGTTTAAACTATTGTTATTTGTGTGCAGGTCCGCTCTCACGACCTGGACTCGCCACAGTGGTACACAGTGAACTCTGGAGAGATGCCCGCTGAGGCCATCAGCCGCAGCGTCGTGTGCGGCGCCGAGTGCGATATGGTGCTCAAGTAATAACTTATTTTTACTATAATTCCTTGACATTAAAAAAAGACTAAACCTATTTACTATTGACTTTGGTCTTCGTCTTGCTTTATCGTTAAGAGTTGAGTATGTTTCAAATAAAATAATAAAACATGACAATGACGGCGTCGTTGGTCTAGTAGTCGCAAAGCGCGACTGCTGCGTTTGAGGTCTTGGGTTCGATTCCCAGGTCAGGAAAAGTGTTACCAGGAATTTCTCAGGGTACCTCATTTGTACTCGGTTGATGGTAGAAGGCTCGCCCCCTATTACATGAGACCTAAACATAACTGGTAAAATGTGGGTATACTAATAGGCACCTCAGCCTAACCCTTCAGGGATTACAAGCGTGATGTTATGTTGCTATGTAATAAAACATAACAGTGTCCCACTGCAGGGCAAAGGCCATTCTTATACAGAAAAAGCGCGACCAACGTGACTTTCAATTCATATGTACTTTCTAAGTTTATCTTGGAGATCCTTGACATCGTGAAGAAAACACCATGAGGAAACCTGGATGTATAATTCATTTAAGTCTAGAATTGCCAATCCGCCTTGAGCAAGCGTGGTGATCAATGCTCATGACTTCTCTGTACGAGAGGAGACCTTTGTTCTGCTATAAGCTGGTATTATCCATACTAATATTATAAATGCGAAAGTGTGTCTGTCTGTCCGTCTGTCTGTTACCTCTTCACGCTTTAACCGCTGAACCGATTTAGGCGAAATTTTGTATAGAGATAGTTTAAGACCCGGGGAAGGACATAGAATAGTTTTTATCCCGGAAATCACCCCCTAAGGCGACGAAAATCGGGGTGGAAGTTTGTATGCAAGTACGATATAAACAAGTTCCACGCGGACGTAGTCGCGGGCAAAAGCTAGTTTTTATTTAAATATATTACAACAAAGTGTTATTGGGTTTTTTCCATAAGGAATTTCTCAGTAGCAGCCTCGGAGTCTGGATTTGTGCCCGGTTGATGGCAATAGGCTCGCCCTCTATTACATGGGACTAAAAACATAACTGGCGAAATGCGGGTGTACTAAAGGGTACACCTCTGCCTAACCCTTCGAGGATTTCAGGCGTGATGTTATGTATATTACAACCATGTAATATATAATTACAGAATAAAGTTCCGATCACAAAACACCTGCTGGTCTGGCGACATACCGCTGAAGGAATGCCCCAAGGAGAACGTCCCATGGCTGGTCAAAGGTAAGATCACCATAGACAACACTACCTTTTGGAAGGGGCAACTAGATACAATCCTATTTTGTTTTTTGTGTATGACGTTCAAAAGTGCCTTATTGGCCTAATTGAAATAAATGATTTGACTTTGACTTTGACAAGCTTTTCTTAACTAAATGTTTTTTAAACCCCAGGAAAGTGAGACAGCAACTGATTTTCGCAAGATGGCGTCTGAGATCTTTTTAAATGACGATATAGTAGTATTTTTAGGGTCTGAAAGGGCTCAATGGAGCCCTATTACTAAGCATCCGCTGTCCGTCCGTCTGTTCGTCTGTCTGTTAGCGCGCTGTACCTCATGAACCATAATAGATATAATTAAAATTATCACAAACTGTGTATTTCTATTGCCCCTATAACAACAAATTATAAGTATAAAAATCTTTTTTTAACTTTTTTCTTTTTTTAACCGGCGTGCTTGTTAGACAAGATCTATGAACGTAGATGAGGCGTAAGGACTATGTAAGGATCGTAGCAGGTGGCGTTCTGTGGTTTCTGCCTACCCTCATGGAAAAAGGCGCGATTTTGTGTATGTTTGTTGTTTTTTTGTTGTCTTGTATGAAGGTAGTATTAAATATTATATACGATGGTAAGGAACCCTTCGCGTACGAGTTCGACTCACACTTGGCCGTTTTATTTCCTAATTTCGATATGATATTGTAAGTTACGGATATGTTCCGCAGTGCCAACCGCAGGCGAGTCTCAGTTCGTGTCTGTGTGGTGCCGTGTGGTGCGCGGGCGCGTCGACGGACGCATCCTCGCGGCTATCTGGCCCTTGTATGTGCTACACTCACACCTACCTCTAGACACAGAGGTGAGTAATGTATAGTGAGTGTTAAAACGAGGGTTGCCAACTCTTTATCTGTCAAAACTAGTAGTTTTAAAATGATAACCTATAAAAATATAGTACAGTCTGTTGTTAACATTAGCTGACCCTTAACGTTACGTGTTAAAGATCAAAGTGGGTCAGATAATGTTGACAACAGACTGTACATAGCAAAAAGATGACAAACGAAATAGTAGATAGGTAAGAAGTGAACAAAGTAAACGTACTGTCAACTTGACATACTAGAATAATGTCCAGAAATAGTTATTGCCGTTTCCTTTTAAGCTTATATATTTCAAAATGAATATTATTGCTTCGAGTTTGATTCCTTTAAAAATTTAGTAGTTTAGCCTACTATTTTTTTTTTGTATTATAGTAGTCGAGCCTCTAATATAGTAGGATACTATATTATATGGTAGGGATGGTAACCCTAGTTAGAACACGAGTCAGTGTGAGTACGAGTATCACATTGCTAAGTCTCCATTCACATGAAACTATCAACCTGCTCCTGCTTCGCACGGGTGCAAAATTTTTCATAAAATCTTTGTCCGAGAAATTAGGAACACAATAAAAAAAAAACAACCAAATCGGTCGAGCCGTTCTCGAGCTTTGCGCTTAGTAACACATTCAGCCATTCATTTTTATTTACATAGATTTCATGTCTTACCACCTCAAATATAAATCGCAGGCTTTATCTTCCAGGTGCTGATATCCACTGAAACTCTAACATCGAGCGAGGACCTAACCGCCTCGACTCCACAAGTGCAGTCGTCAACGCAGACAACACCGGGTCGCGGGTCCAGCACTCACCTGCTTGCGCCTGGCACCACCTCCGCCAGGCATAGCCTGTCCTTCCAGTACAAGTAAGTGGTCCTTTATACTTTTTTTTTTACTACTGAACTGTTGAAGGCATTCAGTAAAGTATTTCGCCGTTTCTCTTGCCAAAACGTGCGAAGCATGAACTCACACGTCAGGCACGTATCCAGACTTTTGTTTCGGGGAGGGGGGGACGAACATTGAAACAACCTTGTGAACTGCGTAAAAATTGCTTTAATCACTTTTTTTTTTTTACCGATTGGAAATCATCGAATGACTTCCCCCGCCCTGGGCGGGGGGAGGGAGTGTCAGACTTTTACTGACTAAAACCCATCCATGTTCCTTCTTGTGACCTTTGCGTTCCGGGGGCGCGGTATCTCTTTCGAGCAACCCGCAGTCCCGGCAGGCATCGGCCCTTAGTGGCCCCATCAATTGTTTGCTGACATCTCTTTGAGGCGCGCGTGGAACACGAACGCGCCGTCGACACGGTTGCTTTAATCACTGTACTATAATTTTTAATAACTTAAAGAACCGGCGTATTTTACCTACTTATTAAAAGAACACGCAAGTGAATAAATAAACAGACGGCTAATAACTTTTTTTTTTCAGACAGATTTCGTGGGGGTAAGTCCTAACTATCCCCCCCTCTGTATAAGTGCTTGACACACGTAATCTCAATTGTAATGATGATATATATATATATACCTACTCACAGGGACGCAGATTGTCCGGTAACTCGCGAGGCAGTTCCGATGCACTACGGCGTCACCGACACCTCTGTGTTCGACAAGCGGTCACCCGTCTTGACCATCGACGACGTGATCAAAGACATCAAGAAATGGTGAGTAAATACCTGGCCATTGATGCGCTTTAACTTACGTTAGTTGTCCAGACGCATGTGATGTGTGCACACTTCTAGTTCGTTGATATTAGCTTAGAACAGTAAATACATAATTTCAATTTTCTTTTAAGCAGCCTTGTATATCCGCCATGCTGTTGCTTAACTGGTTATTCCCGGGATACCATAATAAATTAAGGATTGGCAATAAAATACAGACTACACACTAAGGGCACTACTGTAGGAATTCGGCCTTAGCCGAAGCGACAGTCTCACAGGTCTAAGTAACAGCAGACCTTTTTCTAAAACTCACCAGTGTCGCATAAACGGCTTTGGTATACCGCAGCGGTGGCAAGCCTTCATGCGGCCCACATGCTGGTAAGCAGCCGTGGACGCCTGCAATACTAGTACCACATGTTCGTAATCGTCAAGAAGTTGGTATCGGGGTTACGTAGCGCCACCTATCGGAGTCGTGTTCCCTAAGATTAGAAACCAGGCGTTCTCCACCTAAGCGCATCTGGGGGTTCTTTCTCACGCCGCTTAAAGAACCTAATCCCCTCCCCTCCCCCTTTAAACCCTATCCTGTACGCTCCAGGAAAAATCTCGTTCCACAAACTTTTGCGTATTACATGAAATGTCATTCTCTAGGTTGGAGCGTTCGTCCCGTGAGTCGGAGTCGAAGTGGCCGTACTCAGTGGTGAACAAGCATTGGGACGGGGATTGGCAGCCAGCGTCGCTGCAGCCGCGATGCGACGTCACTGTGAGTACTAAATCCTTTCTAGAAATTAATAAAAAAAAAATACACAGTAGAAAGTACATCGTATCGAACACTTTAACCATGAATTCAGTTTATGTTTCTAGAACCTTTCAGAGTTAACATTTTTCGTCGGTTAAGAGCATTTACGCTATACGCCATTTCATACAAACTTTCAAGTCCTTTTTTTTTCGAAATGAATAAACCGATTTTAATGAAGCTTCCTAATCGTAAGCAGGATATATAGTCATTTTCATAAAATGGTTTTACAGCTTCGACCGAATTTAAGTTTTCCATGTGACGAACATTTTTAATATATTTTTTTTAAATTAGACATTTTGAAAATGTTCTCCCTCAATGTTCTTCTAATTATCTCGCTTATGTGTAGGAAGCTTTATTTAAATCAGTTCATTCATTCAGAACATTAAAGACTGGAAAGTTTATATAAAAAGCCGTAAGGCGAAAACGCTCTTAAATAAAAATTTCATTTCATTCTCGAGGTCACACATCTGCTGAATCCGTGGTAAAGCTTTCGCTACAATTTCACTTCCAATGGTTATAATAGGTTTGGTTATAACCAGTTCAATGCACTTTTGTTAACATTTCCAAGACCATTTGCATTGTGCTATAAAAGCCTTCTAAAAGTTGAAAATATTTCGATTCCTTTAGGTAATAGAAGACACAACTATACAATTTCCCTCAGGTTCGTTACCAAGCCGTGCGCGCCGGTGGTGGTTGCAGCCTGGAGCTCCTCCTGTGCCCCATGGTGCTGCTGTGCAACGCATCACCCGTGTCGCTCACACTACGCTCGTATGACGCCGCGCCGCTCTGCAAGCTACAGTCCGGGACCGCTATATCACCGCCCACAGCTATTATCCAGGTATACTTAGCATTCGAAACTCATTAAAACTTTATATTAGGCTTGCAATACCTGAGGAGGTATGCATGATACAAATCGAGAATTCGGACTGCACCTGAGGAATTCATAAACTGACATGACCGATCGATTTGCGATCTGACTCACTATCGCCAACGAAAATGGACTCACATTTTAGTTGACGATAGTGAGTCAGATCCCAAATTATATCAAATACCAAGCATCTTTTAGTTGCTCTGATGTTTCACTATTTTCTTTACGCGAATGGATTACAGAACCATTTTTTAAAGACATGTTTTGTCGCAGAGAGGAAGCTTTATTCAGGGCCCAATCTAGCTTTAAAGCCGCTCTTTGCAAAAATAATATTCGCCGCCCTTGACACTAACACCATAATTATACGTCATAAGCTTGCTTTACAAAGATGGGATGAATGTATGTTATATTGTTTGAACCGCTAAGACCCCACTCCCTGCCGGCGCACGTGCGGGCCCGATAACGTAACAACCGTCACAAAAAACGCTCTCAAACAATATTTGTTCCTCGTAGTAAGTATACAAAAATTCATGAGATTATGTTGGACTTCGTGCAACCACCTTCAATAATGACGCCTCTCAATTTTGCTGATTCGAGAGAATAAGAAAATGTAATGATTGTTTCAGAAACCTTTCTTCATATCCGTGGAAATAGGACGCGAGACTTTTGTGAGCAGCCAACTGCAGGTGTCCACGGAGGATCCGGGCCGGTACGGCACGCCGCCGCCCGGACAGGTGGCCTTGGACCACGCCGCCAACTTCTCCATACTGTGCAACCAGAAGGTGACACTATCCTCCAGTTTCTCGAATGAAAATCATCCCATAATTTTGGGTGACAAATTCTCAAGAGCTCGTAAGCTGCTGTGGTTGGTTTTTAACCCTTCGGTGCAAAAACGATTGGGTTGTAAAAGTTTGACGTGTCTGTGTATGTATCTGTTTGAGGCATCGCAGCTCCCGAACGGATGAACCAATTTTGCCGAGGGGATTTTTAAATTTCTTTGGTTGTTTTTTTGATAACTTAGTCGACTAATCACAGCAGCAGATTCCGTGCGCTTGACAATGCGTCACTTTCATTTTCGTCTGCAAATAAAAGATACCGTCGCCGTCAAAATGGCGCACTTGTCGTGATGTGTCAGGTATTGTTTCATACTTTTTTGAAGTTAAGGAATCAAAGGATTGTTCCGAAATTAGATTCGTTTCATTTTTGGGTATTGGTCTTTTTAGTATTCTCTACTATACTGCCATGTATGCATTATATGGGGGTTATTGTAACCTTACATGAGATGACCTTACACAGTTTCGTGCGTGACACGCTCACGTGATACGCTTTCAGTTAGATTTGGCACAGTAAAATACGTGTTACAATTACTACGCAGGTGGCGCTGCTGACGCTGTACTACGAGATCAAGGAACACATTCACGTGCTGGGCGTGTCGTCGTCCTACGTGCTCATTAACAGGCTCAACACTGATATTTTGGTATGCTATTGAAATTTTATTATCCTTAAAACTATACAAAGTGTGACGGAAAGGGTATATACATACCAAGAGCAAGGCTTCTTTGGATGATAACAAACGATATGGCAAGGGATTTTAATTCTATCTCTACATGTTAGGAATTTATGATCAACAAAGAACACCGCCTGCAGTAGGCTACTATGCGGTACTAGGCGCGCAGAATTACGCAAGAGATCTATCGTGATAATAAGCAAAGTAACGTGAAAGTTTTTGACCCACGTAGTGCGGTTTGACACGTTTGTTATGATTTTAATTTAAGAAACATATGAAACCGAAAATTTGGTGTAAATTCTTAGAGTATTTTATATTGAGCTGAAACCCTTGCCATATCGTTAGTTATCATCCAAAGAAGCCTTACTCTTTGTATGTATATACCCTTTCCGTTACACGTTGTATATGGGTGGTATAACAATATAATGTGGGTGTACTAATGGGTATACCTCTGCCCAACTGTCGGGGATTACAGGCGTGATGTTATGTGTAAAAAAAATTATATGCTACTAAACTATTATGACTTTTTGTTAGATTTCGACTAATGAACATTTTACTTATATGAATTAATTTTACATTTAAAATCCTCGTTTCTGCCAGGCATCAGCACTCGCAATCCCAAACGATGTGATGGAGGAGAGGACCACGCTGCGCCCTCAGACCTTTAAAACTATCGCGCCGACTAAAGACGGAAGGTGAGTCTCACACAACATCATTAACTCTTCTTCTTAGCGCGTCATCATTAACTTATCTCTTGAAGATGTATTTATATCACAAAATATTGTACTGTATTTAGAGTAGGGTGGTTTCGGGCCACTGAACAGCTGTCTTAGCAGTTATTTTTTAAAACTGCCGACGCGATGACACTCAGATCAAAATATTACCTACTACATATACTTCAGAAACCAATACATAGGCTCATTGAAAATTTACCAGAAACCTAAAAAGAGCTCATGGTACATAAGTACATGAGCTATTACAAAAATGCTATATAACACGATCGTAATGTATGAAACAGCTGTTCTTTTTTCATGATTTCAAGGTAGGTCCCATATTAAAAGTTGTTCATAATGATGAGTACGTAAGTACCCCTTTTCGAGTTTCTGGTAAATTTTCAACGACTCTGTATATTTTGTTTTACTTTTTAGTCAGGTATATTGTTAGCAGGGGTCTTTTAAATTATTATCTCTGTTTATTATACTATATACTTACTAATTTAATTAAGCTGAACAGCTTTCTTGTTTGTTTAAAAGCTCTTATCTCTAAAACTAGTAGTAAACTGTCACACTAATATAAGAGTCGGGAAACCACGCCCTTCAAAACCGAATTTATAAACGAACACTGGTGCCGATTGCCTTGTTCACAAACTAGACTAAATTTAAAGAATTGACATCTCTTACTAACATACAGCGAACGGAAAGGACGGTGACATTAAAGGACTAAGTTAGCTGTGTCAAATTAGTTTAGCCTTGAACTTTTCCGTATTTTTAATCCATACGTTTTAAGATGTCAACTATAATTGTATGGATGTGTCAGATTGGCTAAATTTGACAGCTCTTATTTACATTAGTCTATTTCTTGTTTTATTGGACAGAAAAAGATGGAAATAGTCTAATTTTAGTTTAGTTTGTGACCAAGAGAATCGGCACCACTGTATATTTTAATAATCTCAAAAGAAGCGAATATTAATTTTGCTTTATTATTTTCTAGTCCGGCACACGGCACACCAATGCATCGGTTTTGGCTGCGCCAGCGCTGGCGAGGCGGCGACCCTGCCGAACTGCGCACCTACATGTGTATCTCGCTGCCCGACAGTACTACCCCGCTGCATGCAGCGGTACCCATACGACTGGGCCAGCCGCCATTGAGAAGAGCCGTGGCTCTTATTACCGCTGAAGCAAACTCGGTTAGTACAGCACAAATTGTATTGTGACACGATACCGCAAGGCATTAAGCATTAAGGCATTAAGTCCGCCTTTGTACTTTTGTTGCGTAGAAATAAATAAATACCGTGCGACAATTTTTTGACGCACTTGAACTGAATTATATCTTGGATACAGAGATTGCGAGGCATGCGCCGCACACGCCTCGCATCGCACATCTCGATAAAAGTTTACTTTGAGTAGAAATATCAAATTAGCGCATGCTAAGGTCGAATATGAACGTCCACACAATGCGAAGCATGTGATGAGCGCCGTGCCTGCGCATGCCTCTCAATGTCTGTACCCGCCTTTAGAAGTATGGATGTGTCGCATAAAAGTTACATTAGACTTAAACATAACTGACGTTATGTGGGTGTTCTAATGGCGACACCTCTGTCTAGCCCTTCAGGGATTACAGGCGTGATGTTATGTATGAAGATAATTATTATTTTCCCACAGATTCCGGTAGTAGTGACTCAGATGAAGCACGATAACCGCTGGCTGGTGGTGGTGGCGCCAGACCCGTGTCCCCAGTTCCTCGTACACAACCACACGAGCCTCCTGCTCACCATCGCTCAGCCCAAACACGCCCCGGACGAACCCTCCTCTTCACGCACAGAGGTAATCACTATCTAATGTTAACTAATTAAGGGGATTCAGTACATAATTTTAGACCTCTCAAAGTTAACATTTTCGTCGGTTATTAAAAAGCAATTTGCTGTTCCATGTTTGTCGCGAATATCTCCAGAACTACTAAACCTATACTAAAAATTTTGGAGGCTACGTTATCCTTAAGCGATATGCTGTAAATTTATATAGTACTAGCTTTTGCCCGCGACTTCGTCCGCGCAAAAATAAAATAAATATAGCCTATGTTACTCGCAGATAATGCAGCTTTCAAATGGTGAAAGAATTTTTAAAATCAGTCAGTAGTTTTTGAGTTTATCCATTACAAACAAACATTTTTTTTTTCTCTTTATAATAGGTTAGGTTAGGTTAGGTTAGCTGGGCTGTTTCCGCACTTAGCCTCTTTATTCTCTTTATAATATTAGTGTAGACAAAACAGACAACCAACGGTAGGAAAATTCACGCAGACTAAGTCTAAGACTTAGTCGCGGTAGTAAGTAATAAATTAAATCGATTAAAGTTAGGACTTGTGAGAAAGAGAAACCAAGAATCCATGCTAAAACAATATGAATGTTGCGTTACAGGCAGTGCCAGAATGCGCAGGCGTTAAATGGTGGTGCAAGGTGCCCCCCAACACCGCCGTGCACTACTCCACACCCGCGTACTGCGCGCGCTACCCGCCCGAGGCGATGCCCGCGACCTCCATGGCCTCGCCCATCCTCACCATCTCTAAGGGGAGAGGTATGTACATTATTAAGAAGAATACGTTAAGTTTGCCCCAGAAATTTAAGTTCCGTACGTTTTTCGTAATTTGCTGCGCAGGATCAGCTTGTATGTATAGCTAAACTGCTTAATTGAGCCCTCACCTGCAGCGTACACGAGCGCGGGGTTAGGACGAAAACGGGGACCGCGAGAGGCGCGGGCGGGTGATTTTCTTTTTTTTTTTATTTGCTGAATACAGGTAATACATATAATATGGTAGATGTTACAAGTCATGAGGTACAGAGATGCTCGTAGCGTGATACACAAGAGGCGAAATGTGCACTGGACAGTTCTTAAGGAATGTGCCGTCACAGTGGAAACTCTACCTATTAAGGTTCGTGAGATACAGCCCGCTGATTGACAGAAGGAAGGACAGCAAAGGCTTAGTAACAGGGGGACCCGTTGGCACTCTTCGCGTATGGAACCCTGAAAAATGTATCCCTCAAAAAGATTATAAGGTTTCTGACATTGGGCATTTACTAGACAAGCGTGTATCCTCGGCACCAAGCTACGAATTCAAAACTTTATAAGAGATATTAGTTTTTGTCATCTTATAATATACAGAGTGTTAGTGTAAACACCGTTATCCTTGAAAGCAGTGGTTTGGTTTCACTAATACAACGTAAATTCAATGAAAAAAAAAACATTTTTTTTAAAGTAAAATCTCCATTTTTTCACACTATATTACAATGATGTAATTAGTTAAAACTTATGTAGTTAGTTATAACGGACGGCCAGTGCAGCAGGTCAACGCCCTTTGCGGTGATTACGTAACTCGGGCGCATAGTATCCATGAATTTACGGACGATGTCGGACAGATTTTTTTTTAATTTTTGAAAGAAAACTTTGTTTATTTATTTTTAAATTCCGATAAACATTTTTTGTAATAAATCAAGTACCTATAGTTTTAGTGACAAAGGTGTTTACACTAACAGTCTGTATTATGTTAACATACATGAAATATAAAGAAGGAAGTCCAATATAAATAAGGATGAGTAAAGGAACAATTTAGCAAAGGAAATGAAAAAGCAATGTTGTTTTCTGAGCTTTATTTACGCATAAAAATTGTAATCGTTCGTATTTTAATCTGTCATATAGTCGTGACCGTAGAGTGCTGAGCACATTTTGGTTTGTCATTTATACATGACTGTGGCGGTCAAATGGTAAAAGGAAAGGTAAACGTTTTGGTAAAAAAAAAGATAGGCCGACATTTTTGTTACTACACTTGTCACAAAATAAATCTACATAATATTATTCGGTAAATTAAAGCGTTAAGAATTTGTTCAATTTTAAAACATTAAATAATTCCTTTCATATTCCCCGACTTTCAGATGAGTCAGAAATGGAGTGGTGTTCGCCCGTGGTGGTAGCGGACGGCGAGCAGTTACTGCAGTACTTCGGCGGGGTCACCATCAAACTGCGCGTGCACACGCATCCGCACTCCACGCTACTCGAGCTGCAGGATGTTGATCATGTATGTTAGACGATTTTAATTATATTAAGGATATTATAGATTTTTAACTGCTGCTACCGTTAGTCTCATGGTCACAATTTGCTAAGCGTGGGGTGCTAGGTTCGATTCCCAGTTCAGGAAAAAGTATTATTGGGTGTGGTGCAGCACCCCCTTCTTCTTTATCGTGTAGGCAGTAAGGTCTTACGACCCCACACACTCTAGTGTCAGAGTTTCTAAACCGCCTCAAGGGCCTCTGACATGGTTTGAGCGGGACTGTAATAGGCTGGTATAAGTCCAGGTTTCCTCACGATGTTTTCAAGCACGTAAAGCCGTTGGTCCTGCGCCGGGTCCCTCCCCGAATTACCGTCCTATCAGGACTATCAGAGTGAGAGAAGAGTGAGTGCACCTGTGTTTGAGCACACACTTGTGAACTTTAAGACTTCCTAGCTTAGCGCGTTTAAATAAACAAACAATCTCTTCAGATTATCTTATTCTTATTAACTATTATATAAGTACAGATAAAGAAAACAAAAATATTTATTTTAGAGATTTTATCACGCATACTACTGACATTTCAGAACGACATATCGGCGAGCGACATCAGACGACGGCTACTGGGCGCTTTCGAGACGGATGACTCCGTACGCACTCAGAAGAAGGTACTGTTTTTAGAAAACTATACGAACTTAGTCTTATTTGTAGCTAGCAGTAACAACAGTACAGTGTGTCTGCGCCAACAATTACAATGCCAAAATGATAACTACTAGAGATAAACTACAGTAACATGACGCGCCCTTCCACAGTTCAAAACGTTTGAAAGTGTTTGTAATATTATAGTATTAAAAAGACTCACAACGCATGTGTGCGTATTGAGACGGCTCTCGAAACAATAACAAATTAGCGATTTTTTGCTTGACTAGCGGCTGACTGACTGCCTCGTTGGTGTAGTGGTCGCAAGCGCGACTCCTGTGCATGAGGTCTTGGATTCGATTCCCAGGTCGGGCAAAGTGTTATTGGGTTTTTCCATCAGGAATTTCTCAGTAGCAGCCTCGGAGTCTGGATTTGGGCCCGGTTGATGGCAATAGGCTCGCCCCCTATTACATGGGACTAAAAACATAACTGGCGAAATGTGGGTGTACTAATGGGGTACACCTCTGCCTAACCCTTCGGGAATTACAGGCGTGATGTTATGTTATATGTAGCGGCGTCAAAAATTACTCATTATTATTAGTATGGGGCTGCACTGACATTCTCTATGAAAATGACAGGTGCGTCGTCTTGCGCGGTCGGCTATTTATGATTAGTTGACAAACAAATATACTAGCCTGCTACTGAAGACGATTACTCACAACTACATACAAACTCTTTCATACGAATGTGATTGAAATGGTAATATGGAGGGGAGCGTCAAGTTATAGTAGTTTATCTCTACGTCGGATTTAAATTCTTATTCTTTCTTTATCGTGTGGGCAGTAAGGTCTTACGACCCCACAAACCCTAGTGTCAGAGTTCCTAAACCGCCTCAAGGGCCTCTGACATGGTTTTAAATTGGGTTTGGGATTATAATTGTAAAAATACTTTTTCTTCGTCTACTTTTTAAGTTTTTATACCTAACCTGGAAAAGCATGTCGATTCGATTTATTATTCCGTGAGCATATCGACGGGTAAAAGGCTATTTGGTTTAAGCGACATTTTTTAAATTTATTGGAGAGCCGGCAGAACATGTTGTCTTTCAAACACGTCGATGTTATTTTCATTGTACTGAAAAAATGTTGTTAATTTAGCCCAGTTTTCGTCGCCAGTTGACAAATTGGGGCATATTTTTCTTACTGGCGACCATGCCATTAATTATTCTGTTATATCAAATTTAGATGAATGCTTCGCGCAGTTTAGAGCGAGCCGGCGGCATCACTGAACGTAAGTCTTTCAAAAATAGTATACTTAGTAATTTTCCTTGGTGAATGAGAATCGTAGGTACTCGTTAAGCGACCCAAAAACGTTCGTCCACGAAAAAAAGAACACTCATATCAAAATTGAGTGGTCATCTCATAATTATAATCTTTTTTAACCGCTCAATCCCCGGCCGTCATACAGGTAAGTCAGAACAATAGAAAATCATCTCATTACGTTGGACTTGAGTAATTAAACAAACTAAAATGTGTTTACCAACATAAGTTTGTGATGTTTATTCAATAAATAAATTGCTTTTGGATATAATCGATATGTTTTTTTAAAACAAAAAGCTCTTTAAGACATTACAAAAGTGCATGCAAGATATGTTTGTTTGTTTGTGATAAAGAGCAAATTTTACTTCGGCCGTTCACCCGCATCTGCATGTATAATGTATAGAATTTGTACTAACAACCGTTTCGTTATTGTAACGGGTGTAAAAATGTGCTTAACATAGCCGAAACTTGCATGTTCTACTCATCATTCTAGATCAAACATAGGAACATTCTGATCACGGAGATATTGAAAGTCAAAGTTCCAACTTTTTGACAAACATTTTGGCCAAAGTTACTTTGTTATGTGTCTCTTCACCCCGTATAGACCAAATTCGTTAAGGTCAGAATCAGAATCAGAATTATTTATTTGTGAAACATAGGTGAAGAACATATATACATTAATCATACATGTCAGGGTCTTAAATAGATAAGTGCCAGTGCCAGTCAGCCAGTGGCGTAGCAAGGTAATCAAGGGCCCTGGGGCAAATAAAATAAATGAGGCCCCACTGCTATTTTTTAACTGGTTAGGTTTTATCAAGTAACAATATTAAATATACAAATATGTACTTTAAAAATGCATATAATTATGTCATATTTATTTTGAAAATGGGAGAAATTTTCAAAAGCTCGTTTCGTTCGAGATTTTCTGGTAAGGATTCGAGGGCCCCTGAGCTTGAGGACACCGCCCCGCCTAGCCCCTAGGTATCTACGCCACTGAGGTCAGCTGTATAATTTACATGTGCATGCGGGCGAACGACCTAGCGTGTTCACACCTTTATTTCGTTAACACAAATCTTGCAATTTGTTGCAGTGCTCGACGAAAGCGAGTTGAACCTACTCGATCCCCACCGCGAGCGAAACGCTAGCTCCCGCAAGTTATCTGCTGATTCGCAGAGGTCAAAAAGTAAATTGCTTTTTTTTTTTTTAAGTTTGACGCAAATCAACCTTAAAACGTTGTAGAATATCAAGCGTAAATTAACACTATTCCTATTAGTTTTTTTACATTAAATATAGTTTGTTTACCAGCGCAGATCATGAAATCCGCCACTGTAATTTATACTGACTACTATATATCATTTATTTATTAGCGGCAGATACATACAGCGGTATCTCAACCATCTCAGACACCAAAATGCTTAAGAGCAGTTTAAGCGCCCCGTTCACGTCGGAAGCCGCGTTCCGTGGCATCGACGCTAGCACTGGTAGCTCTGGTGAGTACTAAGCACTTCTTGAACGACTCATATTATTCACACACACACACAAACGGCAGAGATCTGAAAATACATTTACCGCAAACGGATTAAAGCATAGTTCTATTACTGTTAATCGTTCTAATTTGATAGAGATAGAATTGGGTCATTTATTTGGCCCAATTATATATCTGTCAAATACCATTCTTCTTCTTCTTATCGTGTGGGCACTAAAGTCTTACGACCCCACACACCCTAGTGTCAGAGTTCCTAAACCGCCTCAAGGGCCACCAAACCCAATAATTCCAAGACATAACTTCTATAAATGCTTCATGCCTTTAATTGTATTTTTTTTTACGTAGATTTCGATGTTCGGGATGATTTTGGGGTGGACTCGGAACGCTTCCGCTGCGTGATTGCCGCCTTGGGGCTGGAATTGTCGGCCTCGTCTGACGTCATGCCGCTCTTAGAGCTGCATCTAGACCGCACCACTCTACTGGTCCAGACAGATAACAAGGTAATTTGGCATGTGCTTTACATATTCTGTTATTGATTTGCTGTTAAATACTTTGTTTTTTATAAATAAAACGTTGCCCTACACCCTACAATATGAATTGCTCTTGTATCGTGGTTGTGCTTACAAACACATAAACTTACACACACAAACAACCAGACTTGGAACAGCTGTCTGTAGCTGTTCCAAGTCTGTCCCTAAAAAATTTTAATCCGTACTGTTTCGAACCGCCTCGGCCTCGACTGCCTCGTTGGTCTAGTGGTCGCAAGCGTGACTGCAGTGCATGTGGTCTTGGGTTCGATTCCCAGGTCGGGCAAAGTGTTATTGGGTTTTACCATCAGGAATTTCTCAGTAGCAGCCTCGGAGTCTGGATTTGTGCCCGGTTGATGGCAATAGGCTCGCCCCCTATTACATGGGACTAAAACATAACCGGCGAAATGTGGGTGTACTAATGGGTACACCTCTGCCTAACCCTTCGGGGATTACAGGCGTGATGTTATGTTATGTTATCGAACCGACGACATGGAATTAATTGCTCGGTCACTGCACCAACCGTCTCGCCAAAGTTAAGCTGATCCAAAGTTGCTGATAACTGCCACGAGCCAGTTTATAACATACTCATCACATACTTTATCTCCCACAGAAAATAAAAACTACGCTATCAATAGTGGACGCTCAAATCGATAACCTACAATACGACACGGGACAGTACGACTTCGCCGTGGTCGCGAGCACGCGCGCGACCGCCCTCCAGCCCGACCAGTGGCCGCCATTATGGAACATGTTCGCGCTGACAGAGACGTTCGCGACCAGGTCCAGTACAGCAACACTGCTGCTCAAGCTGACGCACGACAAGTGGGAAGTCGTAAACAACAAATACAAAGGTACACACATACATATATAAACCTCACGCCATTTTCCCATGGGGGTAGGCAGAAACCACAGAACGCCATCTGCTACGATCTTTACATACTCCTTTTGCCTCATCTACGTTCAAAGGTAGAGATAAACTAGTTTAACATGACGCGCCCCTCCATATTACTATTTCTATGTGTGTAGTCACATTCGTATGAAAGAGTTTGTATGTAGTTGTGAGTATTAATAGTCTTCAGTAGCAGGCCGGCAGATTTGTTTATCAACTAACCATAAATAGCCAACGTCGCAAGACAACGCACCTGTCATTTTCATGGAGTATGTCAGTGCAGCGCCATACTAGTAATAATGAGTGATTAATGACGCCGCTAGTCTAGAAACAAATCGCTATCTGTTTTTGTTTCGGGAGCCGTCTCAGTACGCACACATGCATTGTGAATCTTTCCAATACTTTTACAAACACTTTTAAACGCTTTGAATTGTTGGAAGGGCGCGTCAAGTTGTTGTAGTTTATCTCTACACTATTTCAAATAATTTTACTAACCTGATTTTGTACCACTGCGGGTCTAAGGCCTCTTCTTATACGGCGAAGGCACGAGCATTGATCACCTCTCATGATGGGCCTCTCATACATCGAAGTTGCGTATAACACTGGTTGTCAGACTTTCAACCTCAGATTACCCGTTACGACTGTCAAAGATCTATGACAGCCCAACGGCTTTTACATACCTTCCAAGGCACTGTCACCGGCTTCCAAACTACGGGCTGCCACTGAGATCTAAGGAAACACCTCAATAATACTACCCGAACTGGGAATCGAATCCAGAGCTCAGCAGTTGTGCTAGTATAATAACCACGAAACCAACATGTGACAATTACACAATCCCTTGTGTGTGTTCAACGGCGCCAGTTTGCGCACTGTCATTTATTTATTTTTATCTTTTTCCTCCCTTCAGAATTAACAGAGTTAGAGATACGCGTGGGCACGCTAGCTCTTTACATAGAGGATGCGTACGTGAAGGCGTTAGTTGATATGTCACGTCTGCTGGTGCCGGCGTCAAGCAACCAGGACAATGGTTTGAGCGAGGAGCGTACCATGCAGCAGCCGCTGCGCCTGCGCCTGCTGCACGTGCATCCGCTGGACCTCACGCTGACGCTGCACACGGCGGTAAGTACCCGTGGTCACGTGACCCGCCAGCACTTACAACGCGCTGACGTGATAAACTGAAATATTCTACCGCTCATAAAAATACCCAGACGCGAACTGCGAGTGCTGGTTCGAAGTTGTACATGAAAAGAATACCTGGAAGTTCCTAGGAAGGCCTTTGTCCAGCCGTGGGACATAGAAAGCTAGCTAAAAATAAGAAACTAGATCTAGAACCAAAATTAGTGACACGCAGTGATTTTCCTTCACCATTCTCAATAGTTAGTACTTGTGTGAGTGTGACCGGTGTGTGTAGTTGTTTGTCAAAATGTTCTTGAATGAAAGGCCAGGTCGAACACTCGGCGCTATGTCGCGGCGAAGGTAGTACCTCTCGGCCTTCTTATCAGGTCTATTAAGTATTCAAAGACATCTTCTACGGGAAGACTTGCATCGACGATGGTAGTATACAATGTGAGAAGCTACTGTTTAATTTCTAAGCCGCTGCAAACATAATTTTGCGAAATGAGGTATTATAGGGGGATTAATGGGGTATTATGTCAAATACTGGTATTCAACCGTATCCGGTTAGACTGGAAGCCGACCCCAACATAATTGGGAAAAGGCTAGGCAGATGATGGGGTATTATAGACCGGTGTGATACCACCCAATACGATTGCAGAGCTCCCGATCAGGCTATGTCCCATATGCTGAAGTTTCCCAACTGTCCACCTACACCCTTGTCGATCTAAATACCGCCCCGGACGCAGCAATAAACGTAGCGATCTACTGGGCCCAAGAAGTGATATCAATTATATTAGATGGATGATTGACACGAAAAGAAGAACTTCTCGGTAACGTTCTCTGCTGAGTCAAGAATATAGCGTGAATTTGATGTGATTCCAGGTGCGAATGTACATAGCACTGGACCAGAGTCCGCTGCGCCTGAGCGCGTTCAAGCTGCACGACATGATGACGTCAGCTGAGCGCCTCACGCATGCGCTCACCGTACACTATCTATCCGCGGCCATATTGGGAGCAGGTAAGTTACTATAGATAACGTCTCATTTCTTGCGGTAGCAATCACATGAAATGGGACATTATAGCCATAAGCTAGATGACACCACCATTCAATTGACGTACTTTTTATGATATATCATAACGCGCTATTTCCATAGATTTTGGATGACAAAAGACAACTGTGACGTCACTTTTGTTCCGACTCAATTAAGTAACAATTTTTTAATTTGAAAGCAACTAAAAATCAAATTCTACAATTAATTGAAAATTAATCGGGTTTTCAGTGCTAAAATAAAGTGTTTCTTCAGAGAAGTTATGTCTTGGAATTATTGGTTAATGGTGTCTACTACCCAATTCTCTAACACTATGTATACCAAAACTGTCTCAACTACTTCTGAATACAAAAACAGGTTGGGTAGTCGGCGGCCTAGAGCTTCTAGGCGCCCCGGGGGCTCTAGCGGCCCGCGTGGGAGGCGCCACGGGTGGCGTGAGAGGCGTAGCCTCTGCCGCGGCGGCTGCGCTGCTCCGGTCACTCAGCGCGTGGGCTGGCTCACTAGCCAGGAACTTGGACTTGTTGGCTGGTGATGAGGAGCACGCACGACGAGCGGCTGCGGCCAGGAGAAGACCACCTCCGAGCTTCGTGGCGGGACTTGTAGCGGGGATCACGAACTTCGCTATTAATATACTTGGTAAATTATATAACGGGTTTAACAATACTGTTCACGAAACCTAAACTTATATATTTTTCCTATCACAAAAGCTCATACACAGTGCCGGCGATAGGGCCTCCGGCTTTTGCCAAATGTTAGTTGTCCATAGCGAAATGTCATTGCAACCCGCGCGGCACGCCGGCCATACCCGAGCAACCATGCCGGTGGCTCCATTTATAAGCCACCGGGTGCACCGTGACTTGGCCGCCGACACTGTGTGTAGGAGCCTTTACGATATTTTTTGTAGTATACCAAAACTGGGAACCTTTTAGGTAACAGAGATATTAAAAGTCAATTTAAATAAGTTTTAAATGTTAAAATTAAACTTTAAACACTTTAACGACCTCCGGTACTATTGAACACAATCATAAGAACAATGTTTTAAGTACGTGATATTGCTCACTACCGTAAAAACTGACACCAAAAAACAAAGTTGTGATTTGTTTTTTACAACCTGTGTTTATAACCGTTAGCTTTCCTACAGCTTTTGACATTTAAAGGATGTAGTAGTTATCTGCCATATTTTTTTTCGTTTGGGGGAGGGGGCTTGACCCCGCTGCGGGTTGATTTTTATTAGCAAAGTAAATACTAAAATAGCACACAACATTTAAATAGAATAATATCAAGATCGCTTTAAGATTTGTCAAGGAAGAATGATTTTAGGGGTTTTTCTTACTGTATAGCTTTGTTTTACCGCTGTAACAGATGTAACTTTAACTACTGCAAAACAATTGTACTTTCTAGCTTTATCTTGTACATCACTGTCATCGATTAAGGAAAACATTGTGAAAAAATGAGAAAACCTACACTTACAATTAATATAGCATGCTTGGCGATCAACTTTAACTCCCGTCAATTTGTCCAGGTGCTGTCGGCGGTCTAGCGCATCACCCGCTCGTGGGAGTTGCGGTCGGGGAGACCGAGAGCGGCGCGGCTGCTCTACGCCGTGGCCTTCTGGGAGCGCTCACCAAGCCGCTCAGCGCCACCGCCGACCTAGTGGCCTATGCTGGCTCAGGCCTCCTGAGACAGACTGGCTGGGATCCTGTGCCCGAGGTATGATGTATAAAAATTTGTATTCTAACGAGGAGATGATCCAAGTCAGCCGAACTACTAAGGGCTAATTTTTCAATCGTCATATAACTTAACGGAGGGATAACTATGACGATTTGACAGGTTTTGTATAGAAAATATGTCAAACTGTCATATTTATTCTTTGAAATATAAGTTATCTGACTATTGGAAAAATTTGGCCTAAATAGAATTAATATTCAGGATTTGAACAGGGTTTTGTGAAATTTTAACATTTGCAATAAACTCCGACTAAGACCAAAAAGTTTCGAGTTGGTACATTTATCTATGTTTAAAAAGGCAACCGTTTCTGACTGACTTATCTATTAACACCCAGCACAAACCACTGAACGGATTGTCCTGAAATATGGCACGCAAATAGTCATTATAAAATAGTTGCAAACTAAGAAAGGATTTTTAAAAATTCAACCCATAAAGAGATAAAACGGGGTTCCTAGTTTGAATGGAGATTTTCATACAGTCCGAATTTAACGCGAGCAAAAAGGTGGGAAAAGCTAGTGTGTTATAATTTTATAAATCACTAACTAATATTAAATTTTAATAGTTTGTGGTTGCTGTAGACTTAAATGTCAGCTGTTTAGTCACCCTATAAAAAATAAATAAATGTTCTGTTAATTCCCAGCCTCGTCGCACGTGGTCGTCGATCGAGGCGCGCAAGTCTGCGGGCTGGCACCGCGACTGCGTGCGCTGGATGTTCCGGTTGTGCGAGCTGACGGCGCTGTCAGGCTTCGAGGTTCTGCTTGACAACGCGGCTCTACAGCTACTCCTCACACACAAGGTACTTACATCTTCATCTTTGAGCTGATCTTTCAATTGGTGTCAGCGCCATTACAAGCAAAACTTAGCGTGAGGCTTGGCAGATGCGGTAGAAGGTACATCATTACCATAGATTTATACATGACCTAGATCACACAGCGTTTACTTTTTACGTCGGTTTTCGGACATCGATAAATTAGTCTTATTAAACATATTAGTACATTATTTCTTCTTTATCGTGTGGGTAGTAAGGTCTTACGACCCCGCACACCCTAGTGTCAGAGTTTCTAATTAGTACATTGAGGTTGTGGGTTAAAATCCGGACAAGTACCAATGTTTTTTTTTTTTTAATTGAAATGTACTTTCTAATATTTATCTTGTAAACGATGACGACAAACTTTTCATCGATGTCTGATTAACATCGATTAAAAACGCTGGGTACCATTTAAGACCAAAGTACTCGTCAAGACTTATTAAACGAGCTCAAACTCGACGGGGTTATGTCATTATATTACGGAGTTCCTATTGCCACCTTCCAGCTCCATCGTCAGACCCTAGTTATAGTCTAGGATCAAAGTACTCGTCCAGACAAATCAAAAGAGCCCAAACTCGATGGCGTTGCGTCGTTGTATTAAAGAGTTCCTAAGCCCACCTTCCAGCTCCATCATCAGATCAGCTCCATGTCATAACAGTATTAAATAGTCTCCGATGACGACATGCATGCGAAATTACAGCTCAATCGGAAAACGGGAAGTGGATCAAATTTAACTTGCAATGTTTGATGACGAACACACAAAGTGGAAATAAATAAAAGCTTGTTAAAACAATAAAATCTTGTAATAAATCATAACTTGATTATATTATAGTTTTGGTATAGTAAGCTAAGGGACAAGTAGTTAAAAAAAATACATCGTAGAGACTGACATTGGCAGTAATTTATTAATAACACAATTTTATTGCTATTTCGGTACTCACGCAATAATTTACCTTCGACTCCCTAGATGGCGTTGTACCATTTGACACGATTCCTGAATCGCGCTATGGTTTCGTTACCGCCGTTCCCTTATATACGCTGGACGATTTTGTTTTGCTATCCTGTTGTATAGTATAAATGCATGTATAATTTGCAATTTTTGAATAAGCTCTACAAAACGAGCTTTTATATTACTTGAAAATACTGGGTGTATGTAAAAAAGAACATTTTATTTTTGTTCAACAAAAAAAATGATGTTCTTAAAATAATCTAAAACTATTAGTCGGATACAAAAATACACTTTAAAACATGGAAGAAATTTTGACGAGTGTTGGGTTTTTGACATAATACAAAAATTAAATTGAATTAATATAAAAAATATCTGAAGGATAAGTCTGAATTAAATATTTTAGTAAAATTTTATAGACTATATAATTTAACCAGCCTTTGAATAGACATACCTTTATACTTCGTAGCGAATGTTTATGAATGACTTTTTGTACATTTTGATTTACAGTTTCTGGTAGTTGCTGAACATGAGACGGAGCGCATTGTGGAGATGATTGACTTCCGGTTTTGCTCTTTGGAGCCCTATCAAGGACAAATCATTGTGGTAAGTGCGGTCTCATAGTAATAGTTTAATGAAATAAATATACAGGTATGGAAAGACATGTTAAATACCCGTAACTATGTAAACTGCCCATCAAACTAAGTTGCTTTCAACCGACTTCAAATAGGAGGAGGTTCTCAATTCGGCTGTATGTTATATTTTTGTATGTTTGTTACGCGATTGCTCCGCCAAATATGAATTGATTTGGATGATTCTTATTTTGTTTGAAAGAGTATACTTCCGAATTGGTACAATACAAATATTGTCATGATCTGATGATAAACTTCGGAGATATGGACCGAAACTCCTCATAGGATCACAGCAGAACTGTCGTAACAAGTTTTTCTGGGAAACAACTTTTTCTTTTTTTTTTTATAGCAAATCACTATTTATGACAACCATGAACACACGCAAATTATTGTGCTTATGAAAGTTAGTGAAAAGTTGTAATTTTTACCTTCAATATCTCCGGAACCAGTGTTCTTTACACCCTGTATCAGATTTGTCAAAATTATAATGACAAAATGTCAAGGTCACGTAAACTGCTATGATTGAAGGATTACCAACACAGCAGCTTACGAGCGCTTAATTAGTCACTTTACTATAATCATGAGGTTAGATTGAATAAAATACGAATGAAGTTTTTTTATTGTGTTAATGTGTATAATTCACTTTATATTGAATTTAATTATTTTAATTTAGATTGAATTTAATTATACTGTATTTTAAATTTTCGATATTTCATTATTCTTATGTATTTTTAAATTATTTTAATGTACATGGGTTTTAAATGATATTTTAAATGTATAAAAAAAACGTTTTCTTCTAAAATCTTTGGACTGTCTGAAATAAATTAATTATTACTATTATTATACACATGGATCAGTGTTTGCTGTCTTTTATCGCTTGCCATTAAAATAATTCTTTCTACCAGATAAATCCGCTATTCCCTGGGGTTCAAAATAAAATATACCGCGGTTGTTCAAAATAATATGTTACTTAAAATTACATTAATTTTTACAGTTGGTTGTGACGCAGAAGAAGCAGTCGAAGGCACCTGAAACTAAAGTAGATAATGATGATGACGAGAATCAGGTATGTCCGAACTATTTTTTTTTTTGCTGTGATGATATGATATGTTCAGAATATGTCGAGCACATCTTCAGCGTTACATGTGTTTTAGGGATAAACTACTTTAACATGACGCGCCCCTCCATATTACTATTTCAATGTGTGTAGTCACATCCGTATGAAAGAGTTTGTATGTAGTTGTGAGTAATCGTCTTCAGTAGCAGGCCGGCAGATTTGTTTGTCAACTAACCATAAATAGCCGACCGCGCAAGAACACGCACCTGTCATTTTCATAGAGTACGTATTAATGATTGAATAATGACGCCGCTAGTCTAACAACAAATCGCTGATTTGTTTTTGTTCAGGAGCCGTCTCAGTACGCACACATGCATACTTTTACAAACACTTTTAAACGTTTTGAGTTGTGGAAGGGCGCGTCAAGTTAGTGTAATTTATCTAGACTAGAAATTTTTAAATGGCGTTGAAGTTCGGGCGTTGTTATTGTAGTGCAGTGTAGTGCTTATAAATAGCTTATTAACCAGCAATTACAATTCAATGTACCTACGTTCCAAACTTCAGAATAAATTTTAATTCAATCTACGTTAAATAACAAAAAATACCAAAAAAAAATTAGGGAAAAATGTTAACGTGTGTTTGTTCATTTTAATTTCAACCCCTTATTTTGTAAACTATGTGTTTTTACAGATAAGCGCAGCAGCGATGGCTCGCGTGGCTCGCTACACTGGCGCAGAGGGAGGTCCGCTGGAGGAAGCCCGCGTACTGTCCCTCCTGCCTCCGCCGGGCCGCTCCTACGCGCTACACGCCGCGCTAGCCGCCGCGCTGCATCACAACACAGATACGCACTTCCCCATGCTATGACACAACTATGTGCAGGAATAACGAGTACTTACGCTGCGCAGCTAAGACGTGAACTGTTGGTGAGGTGTTGCACTTGGAACATGCAAAGTGTAAGAAAAAAATACCCCTGTATAATAATACTTCCTATTCATAGGTACTACTGATTTGAACAGAATATAACTTCTTTATGATATACAATAATGTTTGACGAGCCGTTTCCAATTTTGAAACGTGTAGAATTTTAACGTGACCTTTGCGCGTACGCTTCACTTCGTTGTGCCTACTCTATAATATTTACAAATCAATTGTCAATGGTCAATGTAGTGTTAATTAACTATAGTAATGATGGGTGTAAAGGGACACTTAATGACGCAGTTACATATACTTCTCATCTTTCCATGGAGTTTCTTGCTCGTTCGTCGTTTTGAAACGAGCAACTAGCTTCAACTTTCTGACTAACTGACCGACACCTTGACAATTCAAAAGAGCTTATCTAATTGAAATGAATGTTTTGACTTTGACTTTGCGATAATTTTGATTCTAGACCATATTAAGGTGTGAAAAAATTGAATTGTAGTTGGATGTACACCTATACACAATGTTTACCGTGCATAACATTGCGCACTACCATAAACTGAATTTAAACAACAACAAACATATTTTTAGCAATTTTTTTTGCCCTTTTTTTTACCGATGGGAAATCGTCAAATGACTTCCCCCACCCTGGGCGGGGCGGGAGGGAGTGTCAGACTTTTACTGACTAAAACCCATCCATGTTCCTTCTTGTGCCCTTTGCGTTCCGGGGGCGCGGTCTCGATCTCTTTCGAACAACCCGCAGCCCCGGCCCTGAATTACTAAGTTTGATGCGCAGTATGTGTAGTTAACAGGTACAATACGCGCCACGAAAGATGAAACATGACAAGCGTCAGTAATGAGCTTGCGCAGGTATGGATATACGAAATAGTTATCCATAATTTGTGTAAATTCAGGGATATTTTGATAAAATTTAGATTAAATTCTATATTATAATATTTTTTACGAATAATAAAGTTGGTGTAGTGTGTCAAGTTTCATCTATTGTGGCGCTTATTGTATGCGATGTCTTTTTACACCCGTATATCAATATGTTATTGTTCCCGCCCGACTTTGTCCACGTGGACGACAAGTATGGCAATAAACACATCCTATGGCACTCCATATAGTGTAGCCTTATATCAAAGAAAGTTTTTTGTATTCGACTTAGTGCTCCGAGAGATAACCTCAAGAAAACAAGCAATTTTACCTCTTTATAATACTAATTATATTGTGCTAGCCCGACGGCCTGAATATAATTATGTTGAAATAATATTAATTATATAATAATATGTGTCATAATAGCGTCTTCCAAGCCTTTATTATCAAAGTACTCCATATATTATAGTATTCTATATCATATTTAACGTTACATCAAATGTTGAAACCTACAAGAAGTAGATAAGGTATGTTCAGTCGACCTCATGATCGGTACCATCCTAAAATTGAATGTCATTTGCGCATTTCACTATATACTTTTTCCCGCGACTTCGGTTATCGCGGACGCAGAGGAAGTCGCGGAATAAAAAGTAGCCTATGTATTTTTTTGGGGTTCACTAACTCCGTACCAAAACCGGTTCAGTCGTGAAAGCGTAACAGATAGACAGAAAGACAAACAGAGCTAACACTGTCAGTCTATAGGTACCTATAAGTATCGTTATCAAGGTCTATTTTTGCTTCAAAACCATTGATAGTTGGGTATTTTCAACCTAAGTGAAGTCTCAATTAGGTTGAAAGTTTTGAAGCAAATACGGTCGACGATATATACCGATCGCTGTGGGCTGCAGTCCACTAGCCCAGTTGATGATCATTAACAGACAAGCTAGATCATTCGCATGTATTAAATGTTATAATAATTATACGCACAATTTTATAATGTTTATAATACCTGCACTAAGATATTTAATTATAAAAAATAGATTTTATAATATACACTTCATCATTGATGTTTTGTGTTTCAATACTTCTGTAGTGTATTTTTATTTACGCGTCTTACTTGGTAAACAAACACGGTTTAAAAGTAGTTTTTCCATATCAATCGCACACAGGTTACGTGTGAATATCTCGCTTTATGTTTATAAGACGTGTTACAAATTTTGTTGACACCAACTGTCAATTGACGTTCTTTTTATGACCTGTCAAAACGTTATTCATCCACTTCTGTGACGTCACTTTTATGCGAACTCAATTGAGTAACTATTTATGAATTTGAAAGTAATTAATTAAAAATCAAGATTTACAATTAATTTAAAATTAATCGTGTTTTCAGGGCTGAAATAAAGTGTTACTTTATAGAAGTAATATCTAAGAAATATTGGTTAATGGTGGCAACTACCCAATTGACCATTTAGAGGCGATTTTTCAACTGTCAGGTAACTCTTAATGGAGAAGTAAGTATAGCGGCATCACACGGGAGCAGATTTCTGAGTTTTGAATAGATTCTCCATTTAAGAAAACCAGGACAAACATAAGACACAAAACACACATTAAAAACTAGGATTTTCTAAGAGTTAAAAAAAATTACTAACTCAACAAAAAAGAATCAGCCAAGTCGGCCCAGCCATTCTCGAGTTTTGCTCTTAGCAATACATTTAGCCAGATAGAAGATAGATAAAAGATATAGTAGATTCGTATTAAGTAGATCATACTTAAAATTTTCGCAGAGTTTGTATTACTATAGCGGCTATAACAACGAATGTGTTTTTTTTTTGGTAGGTAAGTAATGCCATATGCATTATGTTTTTTTATATTACGTAATAAATATTTTTCGGTGATACGGAACCCTTCGCGTGAGAATCTGACTCGCACTTGACCGATTTTTTGTTTACCAAATAAAACAAAAGTAAAGAAAAGTACTCTTCGGTAGATTGATAACATTGAAGATCTGTATTTTATATAATATTCTCTTTTACCCATGTTTTAACATTTATCCAATATAACACTATATAATTGTTATCATTCCAGAAGCAATACTAGGTAAACATTAAGTAGGTATGTATGTGTGATTCATTATAGTATCGTATAGTTTGCTAGACGTAATATAATAATAATTATACCACTCTATAACTGTCCTATTGCTAGATATTAAAAAAAAAATGTTAACTGAGCTAAATTGCTAGCACAGACTGGCCACAAATACTGGTACAATACTGGTAACACTACCTAAGCTTACCGGAATTCGTGCGACACACTGCTGTCATTTTTTTTTATGTCATTTTTTGACGCTGCAACTTATGACGTCACGTTGGTGTATCCGGCTGTTTAATATTGTCACTCATCGTCATACCTACTCCTCACCTGTCAGACAGGCTGTGTCCTGTCTGACAGGTAAGGAGTGTCAATAATAACGCCCAGATGTTTTATTTTACAATAAATTTATCCTCGGTTTTTCGACCGAAAAATTAATGTGTCAAATTGTCAAATACGCGCGTTTGTCAAGTTTTGAGATTAATTTATCAATCGAAATACCAGTAGTTAAAGATATTCGTACTAAAAATGACATGATAATATCTCATGCTGTCGAAGTTATTTCCCCATATTTTAAACGTATAATTTACAATCTTTGATGCATTTTGCTTATTCCCTAGTATAATTATTGACTCATTGACTGTAATGTCAATTTTGTATATTTTGTATTAATTTGTCTATTATTGTATAAAATAATGTATAGATTTTCCAAAAGAGAGACTTTTTTTAATTATGTTCCTGATTTATATTAAGTAATGTAAAATATTGTATTTTATTTTTCTTTCTTTAAGTTCATTTCATTTTATTTGACATATTGTTAAACTCACTTAAACTATTGTATTATTATTTATGTAAACATAATTAAAGTTGTTTTTAGGCGCTTTGCACACGGAGCAACTTTTGCAGCAACTGGCAACTGGCAACTTTCTGGCAACTCGCTGTTTACATGTAATTCAATTGGAGTGCGCACACAGAGCAACTCAAGTTGCGAGTTGCGGCAATCGTCAACAGTTTTCAGTTGCGGCAACTAGCAACTTATTTAGTTGCTAGTTGCCGCAACTAGCAACTGTCAAATATTCGATTTCACACCCTCCCTCCCTCGCCCTGTGCCCGGCATAGTGTTGCCATTAACTTAGTAGTTTTTCCCACTAAGTAAACACTTATTTTTGGGGTAATGTGTAAAATTCTATTATAAAATACTTCTTGATATTCCCCAACTAAATGAGAGAAAATTTAAACCATGCATAAAACGCACACTATCTAATCAAGCATTACTATAAGTTAGATGATTATATCACGGACAAAAATGCTTGGCTAAATGCTAGTCCTGCTCCACAGCCACTCGGGCTCACTAAATAGGATTGTTTTTTAAGAGAATGATGTTTCTTACCCTCTTTTTTGTCGATCTGAATAACTTGTACCATTATCAGTACGATTACTTTTTCTTTTTTTACATACTACAGTCAGCCAACGGATAAGTACACTGAAAGTGTTAGTATTGTAAATTTATTTCAATTTGGTTTTTGAAAACCATCAACCTAAAACTAAAAAATTCACAAGCCACCAGATACAAATTCTGCCCACCGGATGAGGGTCCCAATTCACCAGATCTAATGGTAATACCGCTTAGTTTGCAACACTGCAACTCGGCTAAAAAAGTTGCTTACAAATTGCCAAAAAGTTGCGGCAACCGACAACTTTATGGCAACTAGCAACTTTTACAGGAAACTTTTAAAAAGTTGCCATTTGCGTCAACTTAAGTTGCTCCGTGTGCAAAGCGCCTTAATATTCCAAGTAGAGGCCAAATGTATTGAGTATTATAGATAATATAACTAATTAAGTATTTTAGAAATAATTAATAGATGTGTTTCGATGTCACAAAATTCTATGTCAGTGTATAATTGGACCCGAGTTGTTATTAATATCCTTGTCAAAACTTTAAGCGAGCATCTGTGAGCTGTTACAAATACTATTAATAATAATTTATGTATAACTCAAAACATTTTTATAACTTTAGTGACTACTATTTTTTGCTCGCAACCTCGTCAGTGTAAATGCTCAATCCTACAGCATTGTCAAATCTCATTACGATCGATTCAGTATTTTTGCAGTGATTGGGTAACAAACAGACAGAGTATACTTTTACTATAGATTCTATACATAATTGTAGACCCTCAAGTGTTAACATTCTTAAAAACCGTACCCAAAGAGGGGTCATACCGCCGCAGTTGCGGCGTGCCTGAACTTGGGTGCGACAGTCGCATCTTCCATGCCGCCATGAGATCGCACCGGAGCTCAATCCGCAGTGCCGCGATTTGCCGCGGCAGCGGAGTTTCGCCCCGGCGCGCGGCGTTGCGCCTCCACACGCTCGTAGACGTGCTGGAGGGCTGTCGCCTCCAGATCCCACGGCGGTGCTTTTTCGTCGTTAACAGTGTAACCATAGTTATCAGTCTATGAAGACTATTATTGAATTAAGTATCTATATTAATTATGTAATGTGTATGGGTCCGATTATACGCATTGTTTGTGTTTAAAAATCTATAATGTAGTTGAATTATTATAAGGTTGAAGTTCGGTCTAACTAAAGACGTCCATTTCGTTTGTCAGGTGTCACTTATTTGAAATAAATGGGTTTAAATTAATACATTGTTCTGTTCTTTTTTTGTTTACCTACGACTAGGGTTGCCACCTTTTTTCAGCAAATAGGTTTACTCATAATTTACTTACAAAGGTAAAAAAAAAGTACAACATCTGATAACATAGTAGGTATTATTTATGGTATATTACACCCTGAAATGTAAAGCGTTGCAAAAACGCGGCAGAATGATTCGCCCTCAGTAGTACTAACGGAACGTAGAGTTCAACTTAAAAAATAAAAGTATTTTTATTTTAAAATATTAAAAAACATATTCATTACATCGAAAGCGTGAGTAACAATAGTTGCACACTGTCACGCACACAGACGTAACGTAGCCTACGGAATGATACCTACGCTAAGAAGATATCATTCAAAACTCATGCTCTGCCGACAAAGTAAAAAGCAATAAATCATAAAATCATAAATGTTCAGAGAAAAATAAGCTCTTGCGCCTGGTGATACGGTATAAACTAGAGCGCGTCGCTTACACTCCTCATTCGCCGCAACAGATCAAAGAATGCCGCGCCGTGCCGCGCAGTGCCGCGCACTCGTCGCTCAGTTGTCTTGCGGACGTTGTACTTGAAGGTTAATTAAGTGAAAAATGGATAGAAATCACGATTATTCTAATTTAGAGTGAGATACATTATGAAAACTAAAAGACAATTTATTTAAACGTGCTCGTTTGTGTGTGGAACGTAGTGGCTTACATTTCGAACACTTGCTTCGATACCGCGAAGTGTAGGTAAGTACTTTGTGAATAGTGAACATTTAGAAATAGGTTAGGTGATTAAAATCATTGTAAATAAGATGATTCCAATTTTTTAAATACGCCTAAAATACCTACTTTATTGTCTTTGTTTAACTTGTTTTTTTGTTTTCGTGTTCAGTAAGTAAAGTTGTAGGTAATAAAAAAATATTTTTGACGGTCCTAAGCTAGTAAAAGTTTGAAGAGAAAATTGGAATAACTTTTTGGGTGTTGTGTTACATTAAATTAACTAAAGATCAGCATATCAGCTTTTGATAAGCGTAAGAGTCAACGACCCAGTGTTCTGGCGCCCGCGCCGTCTGCCGATCGGGGGCTCGGGCTTTCTGTAAAGGTTATGCCATTTATCGGCAATGGTTCAAATAAGTGTTAGCTTTCCAGGGGAGGCTTGAATAAACATTATTCGTATTATTCGCTCATTTATGTAAGTTTTATGTAAGCTGTCTCAGGGGAAATGCCTCACCGCTGGTTTGTGGGAATGTATGTGCGAGTGCTTGAGACTTATTTGCGTTTAATATTTGATCGGTTTGATTGCGACAAACCGCCAGGGGGCACGGATGGAGCAGAACAAAAACTGGCCAATCGTGTCCGATGGTTTCCATACCACCGACAATACAGTAAGAATTCGGGTACAACGACTCCGTTTATAACGTCCCACCGCATAATTATACGATGAAAATGCAAACTCTTGCTTGGTTTCATATAGACGTAGATTAAAGCGACCAACCGAAGAACTTCTTCGTGTTGATTTTATGGACCAATATAAAACACACACATCATTTTTAAATAGTGCAGGATTTTAAAACCAGAGGCAGCATATTGTTCTGTTCATACCATGGACAAAAAAAAATACCTACCAGAGAGAGCTCTGTATTCCCTTACATTACTTTCCTCTATGGTTTTCCCTCTACATTACTCTTTGGTCCAGTCCATTGTTTACTTACAGGATTCCTCGTTTTAGACATAAAAAAGCTTTTATGCCAGTAAACAAGCATTGCATTATGTTTCGAAATGTGAAAACTTCCTTGTAAGTACATTACTAATAATATTTAGGTACTAATTATAATTTAACTCACACTAAATAACCTAACACTTTAGTCATCATAGGTTATTTTTGAAGTTAGCTCGTAGCTAAAGCTTGACTATTTTAGGAATATAAATGATTTCATTAAGTACATTTACATACCTTATCTACGAAATACATCTGCAATTCTGCACCATACCTCTACATCCTTAAAAATAACATCTAATGACATTTGTTTATTTTATGCTAATTATACATCAGTTGTCCTTTTGTATTTTTTTTTAGAATATTAGAGGTATTTGTGAGGTTGTTGGGGGTAATCTCTGGATCTATTATACATATTTTGAAATTTATTTTACTTATTGGAAGCCACGTTATTATTTGTGAGTGTCATAGGCTATATTTTATAACCAAAAATTCGGGATGCACAAAAAAAAAATCGCAATAAAAGTCGCGAAGAAAGTGCTGGTAGTGTATAATAATTTTATTTATTTTAGGTCCAGACGTCCTTCTTAAGGGGATGATGCTAAAAGTTGCGTGCAATTTAATATGATGGAAAAATGTTCACTGTAAAATGCTTGCCCAGAACACGAAGGTTCAGGCAGTTATAAGCAGTCACATTGACAGTATAAGAAGAGTACGCAAAGATAACACCTTTTTAATACCATGATTGTGTTGCTGAAGGGCTGTAATATACATACCATAGCGCGCTTCTTATGCGTGCCCATCTCAGGAGTGCAGTACTATGTACTATGCAAAGGAATTATCAAAATGGTAGTTCAATCTTACCATCTTATCATATGGTGCTGATTTTTAAATTATACCATACTCATACCCAATAGTACACCCACATTTCGCCAGTTATGTTATTAGTTCCATGTAACTGGGAGCGAGCCTATTGCCATCAACCGGGCACAAATCCAGACTCCGAGGCTGCTACTTAGAAATTTCTGATGTAGAAACCCAATAACACTTTGCCCGAATAATTATAATATACTTAAATGGCTGGATTACAGCATGTAAAGCATATGAAGTCATTGTTGCCAAAAAGGTGATAGGACCCTGATATTGCTCATCATGGGGGGAAAATCCCAGACACACCAGCCATTAAGTACTAGAAGTTTTGAGAAAGTATTTTATACCTGGGGAAAAAGAATTAAGGAGTTGTGGACTAATAATATCCAGACATCATTGTCGAGACTTGGTGCCCCATGAGTGAAAAGCTCTTGGTAATGTAAAAAATGGAAAACTCGTAACAAGTGCTATGTCAAGGTGTAAGTATAATTATACCTGAGTGAACCAAGTGCTTCAATAATTATTGTACAAATGTTATGTGTATCATTAAGTGTTGGGTATTGTTAAAGTTTAATTACTTTCTGGAAATCCTATGTATATCCATTGTTATACAAAAGTACAAAGTATTAAAATAAAAATGCTGAAATTCATTGTTTCTATTTATTCAATAAAATCATTTTGTATGTTAATTAAACCACATGCTGCTGTTATTATAAACTTAAGACAAGTCAGTTTAGACAAGGTTTGAATACATAATTATATTAAATTCCCGTAAATGTAATTGATTGTTATCAATCATTGTTATTTACTTAATATTGATAGCCTTAGTTTTAGACAGTTTAGCTCCAAACACGACACCTGTAAGGCACAATAATAACACTTCCAATTATATGTAAATAAATTTCCACATGCTTAAATTGTATCTTAGCCATCACACATTTACCTACATACACTTTATAAACTCGCAGGATTCAACCAAACGTGTCTGCTATTAGGCCTCCATAACCAGGCGAAATATGTTTCATTGAACCATTCGGGTGTACAAGAAACTTAGATACTTAACACGTTGACTGTGTTAAAACACACCCATTGTGCTTCCACTAAAAATGACTATAAAATACAATTTTGGAGCTGCTGCAAGATGTTGATATTGCTATCACAAGTACTGCTCTTTAGCTGTATCCCATATGTCCAAACTGGTATAAGAATGGTCTTGTATATGAGCAGATTATTATCTGTTTACACTTTAGGGATCTGGCCCAATAATGAAAGTAGATTTTTATGGCCAATGTTTATTTCATCACTCTTTGTTTTTATATTAGGTGTTTCTACGCTAGTCGGCAATGAAGGTGCTTTCCCAGGTATTTAACTTTATCGCATTGTGGTAGGATGTACTTCTTCTGGACTTCTTCAAATTTCTTTATATTACGATTTAATGTCCCATGTACGGATTCACTCTCACTTTCATGGGCTCATCAGTTTTTCAACCAAATGTTTTTCTCACGTGTACTTGAATCAAATTCATATTTGATGTTAATTGTTGAGCTTCTTTAAGATTGTGCTGGAATGTAAAAAAGTATCTTATTAAATAACCACTGAACATATACACATGTAAAATTTACTTCTTTCAATGCTACATAATATTTTCCTTTTAATTTTTATTTGTACAATAAACAGGATGGATAGATTCAGTCTGATTTACTCAGGTTCTGTCAAATCACTCTTGTGTTGGAACAAGCTAGGTTTACAAATTTTGTCCTTAATATATATGTAGATACTATCAACACCTACCTAAGTATGCTGAACAATCTTCACAGTTTACAGAAATAATATTTTCTTCAGTTACATTGCTGTTACAGAATTTCTGCCGCACATTGTGCTCAGGTGTCATTCCAACCATAAAGACACAAATCCCATACCCGTCTCCTGACACTTGTACATATCGAATAGCTGAATCTCCATAGGATTAAGCTCAGAACTGTAACAAAATGTAATAATCATAATTTGTACATTTATGATACAATTTTCTGTCAAAATACATACCTAGATAGAATGTCTTAATAAACTTGATAGTCTGTGAATAACATTATAGTCCGGTCAGTTTAGACTTCTGAAGGTACAATAATTTGCACCCAGCTGAAATTTGGTAAGATTGTTTAAAACACCATTTCAAACACTCATCGATCGGACACCTGGATTTTTTTTATAAGGTTCAAAGGTCACAAAAAGGGGATTTTCGCGATTTCGTAATAAAGTATAAAATTTTGACATTTTAATAAATAAAATAACAAAAAGTTGTCTGAACTAATTTTATGATAAAACTTACCGTCTTACGATCAACCTCTAATAAAAAAAAACATCCAGGTGTCGGAACGATGGATGTTATTTATGGTTTTTTGAGCAATCCTACCAACTTTCAGCTGAGTGCGAATTATTGTACCGTCAATCTTGTTTTAAGGTCTAATTTCACCGAACTATTGCATGCGTTTAAATAGTTTTCTTTAGCTTCGTTTAACATTTTGTTTTAAAGTTTTACAATTATCAAAAAATAATAGGTTATGTTTACTGCACATCAATCATTCATGTTAATGTCATAAATAACCAACTAGGGCTGCCATCATCTAATTTGACTTTTGACCACGCAGAATAAAAACTACCAAAACCCCGACATTTGGGTGTATTTGCGAGTTTTTTCCGGACGCTCCTAAAAATACTTTTACGATAAAAATGAATGAATGAATTAAACAATTACTATGTACATATTTTTATTATTATTATTTTAATTTATTGTTACCGTTTAACAGAAATACCTGACACGAAGTGTTCGGTTTTCACCCACTTATTAAAACTTTTCTGGACGGCCCCCAGATTCCGTCTAAACTATGGCAAATATCCCGAACAGATGGCAGCCCTATATTTAGTATGTACATGATGTACCCGACAGGAGTGATCGGCACTCCTTCGTAGAAATCAAACAGCAGTGTTAGTAGAAGAACCAGCAGGTAAATTTATTATTGGGAAAACACTAAAATAATATAGTTATGTTCATTAACTATTACAGTAAAATTAAGTACCCAGGTATTTAACTTGAATAATAATTTATAAAGTAATTAGCCGTCCGTTTCCCGGCACTAGCGATGGGACACCTCTAGTGATGACACGATCGCCATTTATGCAATGATGTTGCTAATCGATTTTATTTAGAAATACCTAATCGATTTTTGTAGAAACATTGATTTATTCTCTTTTTCGAAAAAATAAACCTAACGTTTCTATACACGCGGCAGAATGATTTGCTCGCAGAAGTACTATTAAAATGAAAGAAATATTCATTAACTTAAAAGCGTGAGCATCACTTGCTGCCGACAAAGTGAAGAGCAATTCATATTAAATGTTTAGAGCAAAATAAGCTCTTGCGTGTGGAGATCAGATACGTGAACTGTAGTGCGCAGTAGTGCTTTATCGTGAAATAAGTTTAAAATGGATCGAGATTATGGTAATTGTAGGGGCCCACTTTTTAAATTTTTTCTGGACGGCCCCCAGATTCCCCAGATGGTAGCCCTATACAGGGTAGCCCAGCTAAGGACGTCCAAACGAAAATGTTGGACTCCCCTCTTCTTGGGCTATCCAAACCACCATGTATGTTCTACGATTTTTTTTGCGGTTTAGAAGTTAGAAGACATTTTTTTTTTTTTTTAGGATATTCTTCTTTACATAAGATTTTGTAGATTTTCTCTTTTTGTGTCGCATTTGTTGGAAATATTTTTATTGATAATTAATCCTATAAGAATGGTCTTCGATCGATAAAAACAACTGTCTGGCTTATTGTCACCCAAAATTACAAACACCTAGCTCAAAGGCAAAAATTTTGTTTTATAAATTTCGTTGCCGATTCTCGGCTCTTAAAGAAAAACCGCAGTAAGGGCTCAAATTACCTCAAAGTCATTTCAAAAACTTCCACGGACCCTCAGCTCTTTAAAACAGTACAAATAGGTAACAAGTATTTTACAGGTTTACAGGTAACAAGTATTTACAATTAAAGTTCAAACATGGTAAGGCGAAAAAAGCAATAATTTCATTTTCAAATGAAAGCCTATGATAATGAATTTAAACGAACTTTTATTAAGTTTTCAATGCATTATGAGCTCTATGTCACGTTTAGTATTTGCTCAATAGTGATTCGGAATAGTTAGTAAAGTTAGGTTTGGGTTAGGTTAGGTTAGCTGGATATGTTAAGTTAAACCTAAGTTTCGTATTTTTTTTAAATAAGTTATGTTATCTAAAAAAGTCAATGACAAACAGCTCAAATTGTATTCAAAACTTAATAAAAGTTCGTTCAAATTAATTATCATAGGCTTTCATTTTGAAAATGAAAATATTGTTTTTTTTCGCCTTACCATGTTTGAGCTTCAATTGCTCCCAATAATGACCTGTAAAATACTAGTTTTTTGTACTGTTTTAAAGAGCTGAGAGTCTGTTGAAGTATTTGAAATTACTTAAAAGTTTTTTGGGCCCTTATTGTGATTTTTCTTGAAGAGCCGAAAATCTGCAAAAAAAATTACAAAACAACATTTTTGTCTTTGAACTAAGTTTTTGTAATTTCGGGTGACAAAAAGACAGACAGTTGTTTTTATCGATCGAAGAGCATACTTTCAGGATTCATTAACAATAAAAATATTTCCAAAAAATGTGACACAAAAATAAAAATCTATAAAATCTGATGTAAAGAAGAATATCCCAAAAAAAAACTAAAATGTCGTCAAGCTCCTAAACCGCAAAAAGTCGTAGGACATACATGGGGGTGATTTGGATAGCCCAAGAAGAGAGGACTCCAAAATTTTTGTTTGGACGTCCTTAGCTGGGCCACACTGTATTTAGTATACATGACGTACCCGACGGGAGCTAGGGTATTAGAGTAGGTACCTACGTCAAGTTGGTCCAGTTGTTCATAATTACAACTTCTATGCTGCTCGACGACTTTAAGCGAAGCCCCAACACTTGCAGTCGCTACGTCTTCGCGGGGATGATCCCCTAAGTCCCAGATGCATAAGCGCCCAGTGCATCATAAAGAACACGAAACTCAAGATGCGGTGATAACAGTGATAGTGGGCGTTTTTGATATTGTTGGAACTTGGAAGTGGCAAATATTAATCTATACTCCAATTGAATCAAAAATATAGAAAGTACCTATCAAATTCAAAATAAGTATTTTTTTATTGTAGTGCATGCTTTGACTAGGTAGCTAGTCAAAGCACGCCCTGATCATGTGTAAAAATATCGTTCACAAATTGACTCTTAGTCCACCAGTTAGTTCTCAAAGGCCGGATTATATTTATTTATTTATTTAAACTTTATGCACATGTAAAAAAATACAATGTACAAAGGCGGACTTAATGCCTTGGGCAATGCTTTTTATATCGATGTGGACATGAATGAAGTAACCAAAAGGCAAGTCAAACCTACCGACAGGTGCGGAATTGTATCTTGAAACGCTCAATAAGCTCTCTAGACCTTTACTATAGAGGGCCAGACGAACCGCAACGCATCGAAGCTTGAGCGCCGGGATGACTTAAATTGTGCCAATTGTTGAAAGCAGCACGACGGAATGAACGGTTCAATTATGGACACAGTTTGTCAGTAGAAACATCACAGAAAACATGAGTGTCGGTTCCAGTTGTGCAGATCTTAGTTAAGTAATTGGAACTGTATCGCCCTTTTTCTTCTGGTACAGTCCTAGCGTTCCAGGCGCGGAAATCGCAACGTGGACGCCAGGATTTGTCTTTTTTTAAGATTTTATGTAACGAAAAAGACATTGCGCTTTTCGATAACGGTGTCTTCCCGCATCTTACCGACACGAACCTATTTTCTAGCAGCGAAAGACGTCGAGGACGGCAGGAAACGAGAGGTTCATCTGTTGACTTTTTAAGCAAGTAATCATGTTTTACAACCCTAAGAACGCAAGGCAGCCGAGAAATCTTTGGAAACTCAGATAAAAGTTCTGTAAACATTGACGTTCCTGAAACCACTGCACGTAGGTATACTGGGCTGATACTGGTCCAGTAGTGCCATCGACCAGTTTATTATTGCGGCAGTCAGGGAAAAGATGATAATATGCCAAAAATAATCAAAATCAATAATAGCTGTGCTAATGACGGCTATCACGAACTGCCAGGCAAAGTAATGGCGCAACAACAACACAACAGCACAGCTGACAACCGCCTAACCTGGTGTCAATAAGGAACCAACGCTTGGTCACCTGGGCGGTGACAAAAAGGCGGCGGCTGGTATTCTGGCAGTCAGTTGCCGCCGCTACTGACTGCTGGTCGTGATTTTTTGCTTTCCAGTTCAGAGGCTGGTACACTTGGTAGCTTTAGGTAAAACTCCCCATGTCTTGTAATACCAAAACCGTTTGGAGCTATTGGAAGACCTGTCTGATGCAAGAACGGCCACGTGAGGGTCGGCGCTGCTGCCTAGAGAAAGCAGAACTCGGTTGCTTACCTCTTCCAGTTGTTTAATCAAAGTGGCTAATGTCTCCGGGGATGAGGTAAAGCAGATGATGATGATGATGAGGTTGTCTGGGTCTATTCTGTGATCTTGTGACGTATGCATGAAGCGCATGTTTCATTGCGACGGCGCTGCCGATGAGGGCATGGTCATAACGTGGATAAAATGTGAACTGCCACCGAGATCGTGCCGTCTGACCCCGTACCCAACAGAACCCATACCATGCATCGGTCAAATTCAGCCTGATTTATGCGCCAGTCATAGTAAATTGGACACTTAGGATGTGCGCCACCCAGCGAAGCTGCGGTGGACATTTGAAAGATGTCATATTTCATACATAATAGCATCGATAGGCATTTCAAGCGAATAAAAAATGTTGATTATATTTTACACACATTTTGATTTATTGAAAATTATAAATAATTTAAACTTTCAATAAATGACCCTTTAGATTTAAGAAACATGAGAAATTGGGATGGTTTCCTACCTATCCCATAGATTTACTAGTTATTATACTGAACCTCACCTGGTAATTATCTAAATGACCTACTTACATAATTATATTTAGCTTAGACATTTCTCAGTACCTAGCAGCCTCGGAGTCTGGATTTGTGCCCGGTTGATGGCAATAGGCTCGCCCCCTATTACATAAGACTTAAATACTGGCGAAATCAGGGTGTAGGTACTAATTGGTATCCCTCTGCCTAACCCTTTCCTGGATTACAGACGTGAGTCCCTAACAGATGACTAAGAAATTAAAAAAATCGACCTGGGTAAAGCAGATAGCTGGTTTATCACGCCAAAATGTAGGTAATTTTACTGCAACTCCTACCTACATACCATTGCTTCAACCTCATTTTTACTTCGTAAAGATTATTTTCAGTTAAAAGTTTTGCCTGCAGTTATGCTTATCAGTCATAGGTACCTATTTAGGAATACTTACGAATACTGACTGAGGTATCGATCTATATTAAAATTAACAATATAAAATACCATACGACCAAGCAGAAAAGCACGAAAAAAAAAACAATATTTTGCAACTTTTCAAAAGTAAAATAAAATATTTAAGGGTTAAAAAGAAGAAAGCATTTATCCAGGCAATGCGCCAAAAGAGCAAAATATGAAAACCAAGCGCAATAACAAAATATTTAAAAAAATAAATAAAATGCTGTGGGTTAATTTATAGCAACTGTCATAAATGTTTGCACCGCCAATTCAAAAATATGTAATAAATCAAGTCAGTAAGTCTACGTCCATAGACTAACCCTAAGTCTAAAACTCAAAACTATAAATTAAATATGATACTTATGGGATGATAACCGTGATGGTTTTATTTGTTCGTAGATAAATCTTTGGAAATAGATACATAAATACAAATATTGGTGTAAGTCTTGTGCAAAATTTGCAGGAAAAGTCCTTTTCTGTAACCAAGCTTCAAGCAAACAGGAACAGTGCACCACATTGTAGAAAGTTTATATGCTAGTAGTATGAATGGTTTGATTCCATGTAGCTTAAATAAGTTAATTTTGCGTTACATTAAGAGTTATTTAGCAAAACACTGGCACTGTATACTCAACCACATGCATCCTGAAGAAATGCAGCACAAGACAACTGTTACTATACTCTTCTAGGTTTGCGCGACTACACAAAGAGTAGGAGAGTGATGCCGTACATGGATTGGCTTAAGGAATGCATCATCGTCGTCGCATGTTCAAGCCAACAATAAAATCAAATGTCGAAACACTTATTGGTTGTTACACACAGTTATTGTAGACTGTTGATGTTACCTGGCCGGTTATAGTGTAGAACTCCTGTGCTGCTGGCTGTAGATGCTTGCTACATATGTTAAAACTAAAAATAGCCATTTAGGGCTTGAAACAATCAGCTAGAGTGTGGTATAGTAAAGTAGATGATTGTTTGCAAAGCTTAAGATATAAAAAGTAAATATAATATACAATATATACTTACTATGATTACTTATTAAGCAGTGTGATTGTGTTAGTGTTTGATTTTGAGTTTTAATGAATGGAAGAAATGAATCGGAAGAGGATGAGTGTGAATAAAAAAAGCATAGCAGCAATAATGTGCAGGTGTCTCATATTTCTTTCTTTTCAATTCTTTATTTTGTAACTAATCAACTAATTTATAAAAAAAATTGTTTGCAAGATATTCACCAAAAATTTTAAATACCGAGAAATACAACTGGGTAAGAAAAACATTTCAAATTTAAGATGTTATGGGAGTTGAAAATGATACTGCTTGATAATTAGTACAAATCTTTAATTGTAGGGGTTATTAATAATATTTAGTATTATACACAGCATACAGTGATTGTTAGTTGACCAAAAACCTGAAAAGGGGCATTTGTACTCATCATTATGCTCAACTTTTACCAAACCCAGAACCAAACCCTAAATTAATTTAAACATTATCAGCTACAAACATACTTGTTTAATAATTTTTTTTTTCATGATCTAGTGTTGGTCCCATAGTAAAAGGTCTTCATAATGACGAGTACAAAAATCCAATTGACCAAAATCCTTTACGGGATTTTGGTCATACAATCACCTGATCTTAACTAGGTACCTACGCAATGGATTTGAATGCGGTTTTCATCATTCGCGACGATCAAAGTGCCTTATATAGGAAATGATTTGACTTACGAGGTTGACTACATTGCAGCCGTGCGAAGCCCGGCCGGTGTACCTTTAAAACAGTACCTACCTACTGTTTTTTTTTTTAAAGTGTTCAATTTTGGCACATATTTTAACATAACTGGCGAAATGTACTAATGGATACGCCTCTGCCCAACCCTTCAGGGAATACAGGCGTGATGTTATGTTATTTTAAAATTAACTGCAAGAAAATTAAATAAAATAGTTTCTACAAGTTGGACTTATAATTCTATTCAAAACTTGACAGTTCAAAGAAAAATAATGTGTCTACACTACTCACTACAACTAATAGTGTTACTTGGGGTAGTGAACGATTTTGCGTAAAGAACGAATGATAAAAATGGTTTAAAACTCTAAATATTCATTTGTAAGATGTGGAATAATGAAGAATAATTAATAAAAGTAATAAATGGACATATTATTTTGACTTCATTCAATTTCGTTAATTCTTACACCACCTCACTATCTTTTATTTGTCAAATTTTGGCAACCCTTAAACTGTCAAGTTACTGAACATATTTTCAAACAAAAATGAAAACAGTTTATCACGAATAAATACTCCGAGAGTGTCAGATATTAAAGTGTATGCGCCTTACGTGTTTTACGTATTAAAACGTTGCTCGCCTAAAGTGTTAAAAGTCCAACAATAATTTTTGAACGAATTAATAAAGCATGAAAAGTAGCTTAAGATCATTAATCAGGATCACTAATAAAGAACTAGATACACAATCTCATGCAAAAGTTCTCTTAAAACTGTCGTAAATTTACCTAATCCTTGTTGAAATGAAATATAAAGTTGTGTTCACATATCCATGTACAAAAACTTACGACTTTTTACAACCTAAACTAGCTGGTCAACATACATCAAAACAAGTTTTAATCTTACTTGTATGTTTTAAAGTTTAAATTACAAAGTATCAAAAAAAGCAACGACAGCAAATATTTATAGACATGATTGTACTCATGATACCAAAAATTTTCCGAAAAAAAAAACAATGAAAAAAATACACCGTAACCAAAGTTGTCCCTTTTTGCAAACTTAACCATTTAACAAACATTTATTTTTCGGTAAGTTGTTATCATGAGTACAATCATGTGCATACCTAAATATTGTACACTAATTTATTACCAGTCATCCTATATAATGATAGTATTAATACTTACCGAAAATAAGAAACTCCATAATTTTTTAGCATCCTAGATGAGTGATATTTCCAGTTTTTAAACAAGCACTAAGGTGTGTTTACCTTCGGAGAGTTTGAATGCTACTAAATGAAATTTCTACCCAAACATTCAGTTGGGTGAATTTTCAGTAAGGACATTTTTTGTTGCTGATTGAGTATCCAGTTTTTTATTAGTGACCTATGCTTGTGATAATACTAAAATATTGAATACTACCTAACATAGTCATTTTTACAGCAATGCATGTTTACTGGCAACATGACTAGTTAAACTGCACTTACGATTAAAGTTTTCCTTGCATATTTTACACCTATAGGGTTTGTTAGTTTTAGTTTTTAATTGATACTTTTTTTGTCTTCTTTTTTTCTGGCTAGCACTTGTAGATGTTGCTTCTACTTCTTTCAGTTTTGGTATTTTAATCACGATTACTCCTGTAATTATAAAGCTAGTAAGTACAATGTTCTATAAGAAGTGCATATGAATTAACAGAAACCTAAAGTTTTGAAGAGCAACCCACTATGTTTCTGATGACACTGAATACATTATGCCTTGTATCTAAGTTTACTACAAACAGTGATATTTCTCACTAAAAATAGAAGTAAATTCCCAGCAATCATTGTTCCCTAATATATCTGCTCAATATACACTGACATATATCACAATTGAAGGATATCCTACCAGTGAGTATATGATTGTGTTTGTGAATTTTTACTAAATTTATACTAAGCTGTTCTCATTGTAACAAATTTAGACTTACTTTTTTTTATCTCGGCCATTATTTCTTCTTTAGTTTGGGCCTTTTTTCCAGTCCCTTCATCGGTAGATTTAACATTAATTGCCTCTCTCTCTTCTGTTTCCGCAATAGGCTCTTCTGTGAATAAGTAGGTAAATTAATGGAATGTAAATGTTCAACAAAGATTTGGAAATAAAATATAATTCAACTGGAACTAAAAACACCCTACCCGTGTTATTAAAAATCTGTTAAGTACAATGTTCTACAAAAACTGAAGGATACGTATGATTCAACTGAAACCAACAACGATTGAAGAGCAACCCACTATGTTTCTGATGACACTGAATACATTTAAAGGGGTTTTTGAATGTAGTAAGTAACAGGTTAAGTCTTACTTTTTTTAATGTCGGCCATTATTTCTTCTTTAGTTTGGGACTTTTTTCCAGTCCCTTCATCGGTAGATTTAGCATTAATTGCCTCTCTCTCTTCTGTTTCCGCAATAGGCTCTTCTGTGAATAAGTAGATAATTAAATGGAATGTAAATGTTCAACAAAGATTTGGAAATAAAATATAATTCAACTGGAACTAAAAACACCCTACCCGTGTTATTATAAATCTGTTAAGTACAATATTCTACAAAAACTGAAGGATACATATGATTCAACTGAAACCAACACCGATTGAAGAGAAACTCACTATGTTTCTGATGACACTGAATACATTTCAAGGGGTTTTTGAATGTAGTAAGTAACAGGTTAAGTCTTACTTTTTTTAATGTCGGCCATTATTTCTTCTTTAGTTTGGGACTTTTTTCCAGTCCCTTCATCGGTAGATTTAGCATTAATTGCCTCTCTCTCTTCTGTTTCCGCAATAGGCTCTTCTGTGAATAAGTAGGTAATTAAATGGAATGTAAATGTTCAACAAAGATTTGGAAATAAAATATAATTCAACGGGAACTAAAAACCCCCCACCCGTGTTATTATAAATCTGTTAAGAACAATGTTCTACAAAAACTGAAGGATACATATGATTCAACTGAAACCAACACCGATTGAAGAGCAACCTACTATGTTTCTGATGACACTGAATACATTTAAAGGGCTTTTTGAATGTAGTAAGTAACAGGCTAAGTCTTACTTTTTTTAATGTTCTTCTTTATTTTTTTTTTTATTTTAGGGTCCTTTTTACCCTGTCTTTTAAATGAACTTCTAGTGATTCTTAATGTTCCTGCTGTAAAACAAGTAGGTGAATAAATGGAATGCGAATGTTTTTCAAAGATTTGGAGATAGGTACATATAAATCAATTGGAACTAAAAACACCCCACCCCTGTAATTATAAATCTGGTAAGTACAATGTACAACAAAAACTGAAGGATGCATATGATTCAACTGAAACCAAAAAGGATTGAAGAGCACGCTTTAAATTTATTTAGAATTTTAAAAAAATCTGGGTCTATTTAGAATCCAACATTCTGCATCAGGATCAACCCAACGCTTTCAATTAATTTTGTTTAACTAACTACTTCATACTTACTATTCATTTCCATGTTTTCCTACAATTTCTTCTTGTTTATAGGGTTTCTTTCTATGTTTGATGTGTCCAGTTCTGTGAATAACAATAAGCATCAGCCGATCACTGAGATAGCCGTTGTTGACTGAATATACTAAAAAGATTTATTTATTTTCTACATTTTGTAATTGTATTTTATTAAATATAATTATGTTGTGTGTGTACTTACTATTGGTCCATAAAATGTTAAAAAAATTAAAAGATATTTTTTTAGAGAGTATTTTGTAAGTTGTTACTCTTTCAGGCAAAAACTATGGGAAAGATTTTGATGAAACTTTACAGTAATATAGCTCATACATCAGAACAATACATAGGCTACAATTTATGAAGATTATAATGTGTATGGTCATAATATTACAATAAGTGTTAAGTAAGTGGGATAAATTCCTGCCCGATTGGCGTGCTCTGTTTAAACCGTTAGAGTTACACAAAGATAATGTATTGTGGGATTGTTTATCTTATACAGTTCGAAATAAAAGTCCGACAGCATATATCTACCATTCATATGGAAGCTTATACATTCCTTATGATGAGCCATAACTACATTCAAATTAGATAGATACTTTTTTTCTTACAATGTTTATTTTAGAGTATTTAGTTAGTTTAGTTTAAGTTTAGGCTATCTCCACACTTAGTCAGTTGACTGGGCCATTATGCGTGTGGAGGATATTTATTTAATTCTTATCAAAATATATTTCGTTGTTTTTAGTATTCAATGTAGATGAAAGGAGCATGGGCACGATTGTATGAACACTGGACCCATTTTCAGCATTGCTCAACATTGATGAGACCCATTTCATATGAAAGCTCTTAGGGTGCACTTCATTTCACTATAAGGCAGCTAAGTTCAAATCCAACGCGAAAATGGTGTTTTTTTTTAGATTTCGTTAAAAATATAAATATAGGTACCTATCTTATATAAATAACAAAAATATGATTGTGCTTCTCAACGAAAAAACTTCTCATATGAAAGCTCTAAGGGTGTTCTTCATTTCATTCTATGGCAGCCAAGTTCAAATCTAGCGTAAAAATGTATGAACGTATTTTGGTACATTTTGTCCTTTTCATTGAAACCCTTAAAAAGTGAAAATAGTGTTTTATTTTTTCAACTTATAAGGGTGTTTAGTTTTTTTTTTTAAACTTACCATAACATAATTTTCGTTGGACAATGTGGAAAACTGGACTAAAGGTTTAAATAAAAATGACAAAATGTACTAAAACACCAATTTTGCGCTCGATTTGAACTGAGTTGCCATAAAATGAAATAGAGCACGCCCTTAGAGCTTTTATATGACATGGGTCTCATCACTGTTGAGAAGCACAATCATATTTTCCAGTTTATAATAGATATAGTAATTTTTTTGACGAAAACTTAAAAATACACCATTTTCGGGCTCGATTTGAACTTATCTGCTATAAAAAGAAAATAAAAATCCCATAAGATCTTTTATTTGGCATAAGGAGCGGAGAGCGGGGGCTTTGGGGCGGCCTAGGCAACGACAATGATGAAATATGGATAGCCTGGGGAAGGACATAGGCTACTTTTCTATCAACAAATCATGCGGGCGAACCCAAGAGCAGCAGCCAGTTTTTGTGTACCTATAACAGGGAATAATTTTGAGATGTCTATCTGCTCACCTTGGGTATTTTTTTTTTTAAATGATGTACGTACCTGCTCAATGGCAGACAGATCCCAGAGGCGTAACTTCGGTGGGACAACTGTCGATCTCTGGCGATTATAGCGAAATTGAAATAGCCGATTATAATTGATAAAAATTAACGAAGGGGCGCAAATAAGATGCGTGCCCTAGGCGCCATTTTGTATTAGCAGATTGGTACCTACCTACGCCCCCCTCCCCTTGAGTGATTTAAGATTTACCTCAATATTTTACGTAATATATTTGGGATGATGCAATGGAAAATTGTTTTTACAATACCTATAAACTAAAAATTGAGATGCTCAATTAAGTACGATTTGGAAATGGAACATGTAATTTGTGTGGTAAATATTAGTTATATACGGTTGCAATCTTTGCTTTAACTTTAGTTATCGTTTTAATTTTATCGCGAAATCTACCTGAAAACTGCTTACCCTTGTCAGATTTGCAAACACGACCTTAAAAAGTAACAACTTAAACAGATTACAAGATTCATACAAAAACGTGCTATCTTTACCAATCGGGGTTCGCAAAGACTACAATACCTACTTTACCTACTGGCTAGGGGTCCGACGTAAGGTGTGGTGTGACTATCCTGTGGTGCTTTAAAAATAAAGACCTCCTTGCAGCCAGGGCTTAAAAAACTTACAAACTAAGCGTCTAGGTACACGCTAAGGGCCACTCCCTGTGGGGTACGAGCCTCGGTTTAGGGCGTCGCTGGGGGAAAGCAAAGGGACAGGCTGGATCGGATTATTATAATTTAGGGACGAAATTAAAACTACAGGCTCAGCGACGCGGGCTGGCACGAGCTAGGGACGGGGCGGCAGACCTCGGCGGCGAGGGCGGAATGACGACGGTCTGTGTTGGTACCTAACAGTGTAGGTAGTATTCATTTAGGCACTATTGTATACTACATCAATAAATACTACGGTTTCCTGATCTATTTTCACCACGGAATCAAGCTATTTGGTGTAGGTACTTTGCTCACCTTGTAATTAAGTAAATCACTCGTGGTAATGGGCGACTTATTTTTGTGACTGATGAATTGATGATTTATGCTAATGATTTGATTGTTTCAGCTTGTTGTCTGTGGAGACTAAATCCGACACACTGCAAGCTGAAACTTCCAAACCAATGCCAAATAGACTTAACACAAAGTAAAAGATTAATAATATTATTTTCACCGGAATATAACTAGCCTCTACAAACAACAAATTATTTCCATAGACTAATTTATGACCACTACCCACTAAGTATTGATTATTTCGAATTCGAAGCTAACATGACGTAGAAAGCTGCGCGTCACGTCACTAGGGTTGCCAACCAAACTAATAAGATATGGCATTGTATTCTATTTTTCATGTAAATGTACTTTATAATCTGTAATAATAATGGAATTGTACCTACCAAAGACCTTAGAATAATAATACATCGTATGTCCAGTAATTTATGGATAATCATGAAATGGGTCATGGTAGAACTTTGGGTTTGAAAATATGGTGTGACCCTGATTCAAAGTCAAAACATTTATTTCAATTAGACCATTTACAGGCACTTTTGAATTGTCAAGGAGTCGGTCAGTTAGTCCGAAAAATGAAGCTAGTTGCTCGTTCCAAAACGGAGGTAGGCCTCTATGGAGAAGAACGAGCAAGAAATTCCACGGCACTCTTTTTAAATTAGGTTTTTACAAAATCCTGGTTACAATATTTTTGTTGATTCTTTATGTGAAAACAATAAAGATAAATAGAAAACAGTAGTAAAAAATACAAAAAAAAAAATGTAAACTATAGCAGTTAAGAGATGACCAATCCCAACTGACAGCACTCATTCACGAGCATGATGCATGGATCAGCACCACCTAGCTCAACCATCATGCAGGAAGCCACGTGATCCAACACACGCACCACCATCAGCGAGACATTTGAGTGAGCATGACAAGCTCCCAACTGCCATGCTCATTAAGTCAAAACACTCAGTAAGTAAATAAATGCTCCATGGTACTCACATTTCGGGGTTGCGGGACGTCTTAATCAAGATACCGTGGCCCCGGAACGTAAAGGGCAACAGAAGGAACAGGGTGGTTTTTTAGTCAGTAAAAGTCTGACAGTCCCTTCCGCCCCACCCAAGGCGGAAGGAGACTAAAGGAGGAAAAAATGGTACTCACATTTACAAAATGGAAATAAATGATATTAAATTATACAATACTAGCACTTTCAGTGCACTTATTTGTTAGATAACTGTGGTATGTAAAAAAAAAAACAGTACTCGTACTGATAACAGTACAAGTTATTCAGGTCAACAAAAAGGGTAAGAAACATCATTCTCCTAAAAAATGAAAAATAACAGTCCTAGTTAGTGAGCCCGAGTGTCTGTGGAGCAGGACTAGCATTTAGCCAAGCATTTTTGTCCGTGATTTTTTTTATTGAGGCTGTCTTATGGAAAATTATTACGCGAAGCCGATCCTTGGAAGACTTACGTAGGTAGTCGTGTCCGGTCGAGCACATCTAAAATAAGCGATCGACGTGATAAGCGACTACTTAGGAAAGCATTTATTTTAAGATGTAGGGTGTGAATCAGAGTGGGTGGCAGACAATTTGAACATTTATTGTAATTTACAACGAAAATAGTGTTAATATTACGCCTGTAATCTTCGAAGTGTTAGGCAGAGGTGTACCAATTAGAACACCCACATTTCGCCAGTTAAAACACTTTGCCCGATTTGGCAATCGAAACCAAAACCTCATGCTCAGCAGTCGAAAACAGTGATATTAATATCAAATGTTTTTTATTAAACCCCAATGTTCAGGTAAATAATTATAAGGTATCCACCTTAAATGTACTTGGTCACAGGGGCTCCACGATAGCCCGCGAAATTCAATTTTCTTACGTTTTTTTGTAAAACTATAAGAACATTTGTATTTTTTTTATTATTATTTACGTAGTAAAATATTAACAATCAGTAAATCATCATACAATAAGTAAATTAATCAACATTAAGATCAGAAACATTAAAATTATTAAATGAAACCTGCTATTCTAGTTAATTTGTCTTCTCCAGATCAATCAATAATGTCTGCACCATCAGCGTCGGTTTCAGATTGATAAAATTAATTAAAGCCAATTTGTTTTAAAACATTTAGTCCGGTCAAATTAGACCAAAAAATAGGATTGAGGTTACAATAATTCACACCCAGCTAAAAATTGGTAGGATTGTTCAGAACACCATCACAAGTAAACGAAACCTAAAAAGTCCTCATCGATCCGACACCTGGAATTTCAGCAAAGAAATTCTCAAATTTCAGGTGGGTGTGAATTATTGCAACCTCGGTTGTCTAAATTGACCGGACTAATTAGTTTGTTGGAATTTCATATTGATTGAGTACCTTTTTTCCAATCTTAAATCATACAGACAATAAAATAAAACTTTAACTTACCTTTTATTTTTTCATCAATATCCGAAATGCATCTTGAGCCAAGCACCTGTCTTTTAGCCTGTTGTCAGCAATTTCCTTTGCCTCTGCGTTGGCGGCGCCCTCTATACTTACTTTTTGTAAGTTACCGGCACGACTGGTGCGCACAAATTTCACCTGCGCATTTGTTAATTTTTCGGTCTCTTTGGCGGAATGAAAAGGGCGGGGGGCGCCAATCTAGCAGTCGGCTGCATGCGATTGGTTTGTCAATTGATGCTCATCGTCTATTGGTCTATCGCCTGTCATTCGGCCACTGTACACTTTTGTGCAATATTAATAAATAACGTTTCGAATTTTTAATAAATTATTTTTGTTATTACGTCTTAGATATTTTTTTTTAGTATAGTTTAATTTCATCATTTCGTATTTGTTGTGTTTTTGGTTTAAATAGTTCATTTTTATCATTTTGTTTTATGAAATTGCTGTTTTTTTTTTTTTTAAATACATAGTTAAGAAATATGTATTAGCCTTTATTTGGTCAAAAGTGTACATGCGCGAAAATTACAGCCGCCGGTTTAACTGTTATTAAAACTAAAAAATTAGAAAGGGTAAACTAAGTAAACCTAATTTCCAAGGTTGTTGCAATCATAACGCCATTTTATCACTAATTGCGCTGTTTTTTATACTACACTAGTGAGCCCAGGTTTCGCACGGGTGCAATAAATCCTTATGTGACCTTATGCTCAGCAGTCGCGCTTTGCGACCACTAGAACGAGGCAGTCATTTTTTATTTACTTAAAAAAAAAAACACTTTCTATGTATTAAATCTAAGTAACATAACATAACATCACGCCTGTAATCCCCGAAGGGTTAGGCAGAGGTGTACCCATTAGTACACCCACATTTCGCCAGTTATGTTTTTTTTTTTAGTCCCATGTAATAGGGGGCGAGCCTATTGCCATCAACCGGGCACAAATCCAGACTTCGAGGCTGCTACTGAGAAATTCCTGATGGAAAAACCCAATAACACTTTGCCCGACCTGGGAATCGAACCCAAGACCTCATGCACAGCAGTCGCGTTTGCGACCACTAGACCAACGAGGCAGTCCAGTAAATCTAAGTATCCAGCACAAATACCTAACGTTTTATTTACGGATGAGTTTTTATTTACTTATATGACAAATAAATATAGCAAATTTACCTATACAAATTCTATTATATCAACACTGATGAGGCAGAGTCCACCGACATTTCACACTATTACAATTTGCCCCATCAAATCGAAATAGTGGGGCATATTTCACTACATTTGAGGCAGTCTACTTTGCCACAGCGGGGTGGCGATGGCCTTCTGTTTGAGAAGAGGCTTGTGTCCTGCAGTGGGACAATAATAGGTTTGTGTACTATATGAAAGACAGAAAGTTCGTTTATTTCTAAATTTTATTTTTTAATAAGATCTACTGAACTTTCTGGTCCCCATGTTACTACCGTTTTGGCTTACAGGGACCACAAAATCATTAATCGGATTTTACATTGTCTCTGCAACCTGCGCCTGCGTCTGCAACACAAATAAGTGATTGAACCCATTGTCATCTTATGTAAGTATATTGGAGTCAAGGCGATCGAGGATGTGGAGCATCAACAGGATACCGCCCATTTGCAACACAGCTGCTGAAGGTTGGCTAATCCTATTGATATTATGCTCAAATTGCCAGTTAACGAAGTGCACTTGCAGTAACTTCACACAATGAAACTGAACAGGGTGTAAAAAGACAATTCACATAGCCATTAATTTCAAATACTGCCCGTCGAACTAAGCAACATTACTATAACATAACATCACGTCTGTAATCCCCGAAGGGTTAGGCAGAGGTGTACCCTATACACTCACATTTCGCCAGTTATGTTTAAGTACCATCTAATAGGGGAATAGGGGGCGAGCCTATTGCCATCATCATCATCTGCCTAGCCTTTTCCCAACTTTGTTAGGGTCGGCTTCCAGTCTAACCGGATGCAGCTGAATACCAGTATTTTACATGGAGCGACTGCCTATCTAAACTCCACAACCCAGTAACTGGGTAATACGATACCCCTAGGTAAGACTGGTTGTCAGACTTTCAAGCTTCTGACGACTCATAACGACTGTCAAAGATCCACTTATGACAGCCGGGACCAACAGCTTAACGTGCTTTCCGAGGCACGGAATGATGTCAGTAATGTCTAAGATAAACTTTAGAAAGTACATATGAATTGAAAAAGTCACATTGGTACTTGCCCGGATTCGAACCCACAACCTCAAACATGAGAGGCGGGCACCGTAACCGCTAGGCCATCACGACATTAACAAATTAACAATTCCATTTGTGAGTCAATCAAGCATAAACCGTTGAACAGATTTGGATGAAAATTGATAAAATAGATAGACTTTTTCCTGGATCAACACTGATACTTTTTATTCAGGTAATTGTTGAAAGAGCGGAGCCTCCTAATACAGGCATTGTTTGCTTAAATGGGGGCTCCAAACACGTTAACATGTAATGTACTTACTATTTAGCACAATAAACAATTTTGTATTTTGTATTTGTATTTTTTGTATATGCTCCCTTGGGATAATAATACAACTTATTTTACGGAAAGTTTCTGTTAACGCGGGCAAAACCGCGGGCCGAAGCTAGTACCTAATAAAAGTATGTAGGTAGTTACCTAGAATAGTGCTTTTTGTATCTACCTTTATGTATCTTTGTTTTTTTTTTGTATCTTCATTCTGTTGTTTTAGTATTAGTATTGTTTTAATATCTACTTAGATACTAAAACAATTTTAACCAGAATGAAGCAGATACTAGAGTCGCATACCACTTAATAAAAACGTTACTTGTATTTATTGGTCACGTCAATACCAATAATAAATCGGCACCGTTTCATCATCATCAATAAAGTTCCGCTATACCTAAGCGAAACCTTCGTCAATTAGGAATTTGCATCAGAGGCGGGATGCTACCGACAGCGGAGCGGACAAACTACTAACCTAGCAACAGTGAAATCTAATAAGAAATAATTTGCTTTGTTTCTTTATAGCTACAACACGACAAGCTAATTTATAATATTATTTCCAGTCAGATTGGTACGGATAAAACAACTGAAACGAAGACTCGGATAGAAGCTAGTGTTGTTAAAGTCAAAGTCAAATCATTTATTTCAATTAGGCCACTATAAGGAACTTTTGAACGTCAGTACATGAAAAAAAATTGCCCCTTCCAAAAGGTAGTTTTGTATGGAGAAGAATGGACAAGAAACTCCATACGTACTCTTTTAAAATCAACGTTTTACAATGTTATTATTTGTATACATAGTCATATGTAATTACATGTGAATACAATGTACCATAAATAAAAAAAACTACTGTATAAATAACACACAAAAATAGTTTATATTACAAATTAGGAATTCATGGTAAAAATAGATATAAGTATTTAAAGTTACATCGTGTTCACATGTTAACAAATATTGGAACTGTAGACAACCACTCTCAACATCTCAACCAACAATGAAACAGCGTGTGAGCCTGCGCAATCCCATAGTAAAAACCAAATAGAAAATAAAAATATAATAAATAAAAATGTCAAAAGAAAAAAGGAAATTTATATATATATATATATATATATATATATATATATATTATGTAAATTGGAACGCTTTTTAAATTGAAAATAAGGTAGATCTAACACCGATTAATTAATTGACGTACTTTTTAAGACCTGTCAAAATGTCATTTCTCCCATAGTTTTAGGCGCTTTGCACACGGAGCAACTTTTGCAGCAACTGGCAACTGGCAACTTTCTGGCAACTCGCTGTTTACATGTAATTCAATTGGACTGCGCACACAGAGCAACTCAAGTTGCGAGTTGCGGCAATCGTCAACAGTTTCCAGTTGCGGCAACTAGCAACTTATTAAGTTGCTAGTTGCCGCAACTAGCAACTGTCAAATATTCGATTTCACACCCTCCCTCCCTCGCCCTGTGCCCGGCATAGTGTTGCCATTAACTAAGTGGTTTTTCCCACTAAGTAAACACTTCTTTTTGGGGTAATGTGTAAAATTCTATAATAAAATACTTCTTGATATTCCCCAACTAAATGAGAGAAAATTTAAACCATGCATAAAACGCACACTATCTAATCAAGCATTATTATAAGTTAGATGATTATATCACGGACAAAAATGCTTGGCTAAATGCTAGTCCTGCTCCACAGCCACTCGGGCTCACTAAATAGGATTGTTTTTTAAGAGAATGATGTTTCTTACCCTCTTTTTTGTCGACCTGAATAACTTGTACCGTTATCAGTACGATTACTTTTTCTTTTTTTACATACCATAGTAATCTAACGGATAAGTACACTGAAAGTGTTAGTATTGTAAATTTATTTCAATTTTGTTTTTGAAAACCATCAACCTAAAACTTGCCCACTAAAAAATCCACAAGCCACCAGATACAAATTCTGACCACCAGAAGGTGGTCCCAATCTACCAGATCTAGTGGTAATACCGCAAAGTTTGCAACACTGCAACTCAGCTAAAAAAGTTGCTTACAAATTGCCAAAAAGTTGCGGCAACCGGCAACTTTATGGCAACTAGCAACTTTTACAGGAAACTTTTAAAAAGTTGCCAGTTGCGTCAACTTAAGTTGCTCCGTGTGCAAAGCGCCTTAGGATGGCAAAAAATAACTGACGTCACTTTTATGTCGACTCAATTGACTAACTACTTATTAATTAATTTGAAAGCAATTAAAAATAACGTGCTAACATTTCGAGCAAACAACTGCCTAATTAAAAAAACCAATCCGCCTTTTATTTTAAAATTCGTTTCACTCATTGTTGAGTGTTGGGATTAAAAATCTTTTCGGCCAAGTTCTGCACCTTGTGAAGGTTGCATACCACTGGCAAGCAACCTTCATAGTATCCTAAATAAGTTCCTATACAGTTATTAGTAGTTTAGTAGGTATCGACTCATAAATTATCGCGTCGGCCAATACAAAATTGCCCGCAGTCATTGCGTTGCGCGCCTTCTAATTGCCCCGGCAGCCCCTATTGCTTGTGAGCCGGTCATAACCAGCGCGAGTTGGTTCGAGTTATATTTGGCACTGGCGCAGGTGCCAGGGAACGGTCTGTGATTTAAATGTGACATGAATCAGCGGTAGCGCTGTAGTTATCGGCTTATATGGTATATTTAAGGGGTTTATTTCAATTAGGGTTTAAGGTTAAAGTTTAGCTTTTTGAGGTTTCCTATTTGGAACTATATAAGTAAGTTTTACGTAAGCACTAATGGTTGGGGGGTCTTTGCTTTGCTTATTTTTGAAAAGGGGGTTGGGGGTGTTTAGGTGGGAATTAAGTACGAAAGCAATTTATTTTTTTAACTCTAATCCTTATTGCTCCCTATTGCTATGAACTTAGAGGTACTTGTTTAAAAAAAAAAAAGGTTCTATACATAATGCATGTGTAGATAAAGTTTTCTTTTTGCACGCCAAGTTTAATGTTGTAATAAAATATATGGGTACCCAATCGTAAAATATTATTGTGCTGACAAAACCTTCATATCTCATAAACACGGATCTTCGGTACATAAGTACTCACGTAGAAACTTACCTATAGTTTGGTACTGTTACAGGGCGAGTACAAAGTCAGAAAAAAGAACTACTAGCGTCAACTTTCTGACTACTGTGCGACTCCTTGACAATTCAAAAGTGCCTACAATTAATCTAATTGAAATGACTGTTTTGACTTTGACACGGATAAATTAGCAGGGGGTGACTTGCACACTCACTAACTGTGCCCCCTTGCGACAAGGGGGCAACTTATTTTGAGGTGTTATAGGAGTAGGAGAATCCCGGAAGCACGGTCAAGATCCGTACCAGCACCTGACTGGAATACTTCCTTCCCCCGAGCAGCTCTATTCCTCTTCAGTGTTCACTCCGGCCTTCTTCTGAGAGATCAGGTCCGTGGGCTCGCTACTGCCCAACAGCTCACCACAAGGTGCCCTGCGGGATAACCCTACTTTATTTTTATATTATTTATCATTATATTGGTTAACGTACCTAATACACACTGAAAATATTTCAACTATCTAACTATTTACGGTTCATGAGAAACAGCCTGCTGACAGACAGACAGACGAACAGTGGAAACAAAAAGCAGGCGCATTTTTTAATAATATGGAATAACTTTGCTTGGTGACACCATACTGAAGCAAAAATCTCAAAACTGCTCAAAAATTGAGCACTTTTGAGATTTTTGCTTCCTTTTTTTATCTTGTAACTTTTGTGACCCTGGGCGTTATGACACGTCGTTATTCAAAGCGAATCCAATGTGAATTTTTCAATTCGTATGTACTTTCTTAAGTTTATCTTGAACATCACTGGCATCGGTAAAGGAAAACATCGTGAGGAAACCTGGAATTACTGTTCCACTCAAACCTTGTCAGAGGCCCTTGAGGCGGTTAAACTCTGACTCAGGGCCGCGTATGGTGGAAGCTGGGCGCAGTAGACACAAACTTAAAGATGCTGATAACTGATGATGTACCTAAGTCCAGTTCGAACTGTCTTTTAAAGCCTAATTGTAATAAATGCTTTTACTTTGAATTTGTTTTCTCACGATAAACTTAATAATTGAAAAAGTCACATTGGTACTGCCTCCTTTTTGAACCCACACATTCATGCACGAGAGGTAAGTGCCTCAGCCATTAGAGGCCAACACAACAATACAAATATAACAATAAGAAGTAATAATAAATATTGTTCGATCGTTAATGATCATGACATTGCGTCAATGGCATCAGTATCTAATTCTGCCAAGGCCGCAATACATTATGACCAAGTGGCTTGATCAGTGCAATAATACAACATGCAATGAAACGAACGATTTTAGAAAAAGTAAACTATTGGTACCTACTTATTACGTATTTTTATTAATTTTGCCCCACACTAGGTTTTTTTTCAGTATCGTGAGTGCGTTTACAAGCATATAACCTCACCTAATGCCTGTGGGCCATATTGATTTCGTGCGGGAATCGAACCTTTCAGCCACCGTGACTCCAAGACGTATTACGTAACAGGGGTCATCATCATTGGGTTCAAGTCTTCAATTCAATATTGCAATAGGTAGGAATCACACATAGACCTCATGGTCTCTTGATAGACAGTGCGCGTTTACCGTTGGTTATTCATCATTATTATCGTGTTGACCCACGGTTTGAAGAATGATCATTTCATTCATTGACGGGCCTGTTGGTCTAGTGGTTTGTGGCCCTGACTGCTAAGCCGGAGGTCGTGGGTTCGATTCCCACCCAGGACAAACTTTGTGTGATGAGCATGATTGTTAGTTCTGTGTCTGGGTGTGATTTATCTATAATATGTATGTATTTATAAATTATGTAAGTATGTATATCAGTTGTCTGGTTACCATAACACAAGCTTTGCTTAGCTTGGGATCAGATAGCCGTGTGTGAGTTGTCCCAAGATATTTATTATTATTATTATTATTTTGAGTTTAGATTTTGATCTCTCCCATTGCTGGGGAACTACACCAAAGTTGCGGGCTTTTGGCCAAACAACCTTGCCGTTTTTATCTTAGTCTATTGATAGGAATTTCCTGACGAGTCTGCAGGTGTTCAGAATAACTGCTTTCTGTAAAAGTGTGAATGTGAGTGGATGAATATCTAAGATTTGAAGGCTTTTATGAAGTGTTTTGGGAATGACGCCAGTGCTGGATATAATGATAGGGATGGTTTTGACCTTGTTGACTTTCCATTGGGTTTTGAGTTCAATTGCCAAGTCTGCGTACTTTGACAGTTTGTTTGTGTGCGTGGATGTTAGATTGTGTGTGTTTGGGATTGCTATATCTATCAGATATACGGTTTTATTTTGTTTGTCGTGCAGGGTTATGTCAGGTCGGTTGTGATGTATAGTCTTGTCAGTTAGAATAGTTCTATCCCAATACATTTTGTAATTAGGTGAATCTAGTACGGTTTGATATTATTATTCTTTAAACCGTGGGTCGATTTTATAATATTAATTATTTTAGGTGCTTTAAATTTTTTAATAAATACCTTTTTTAGCCGGCGGAATAAGTGGACCTTGGAACAATTTCTTTTCAACTTCACCTAACAAACAAAAGCTCTGTCACATCAAGTCATCAGTTAAATGGCATTAACTGAGGTATAAAGAAATCAGCAATCATGGTTCTGTATGCGACCTCCATTGGCGGTAACACTCTGGCATCACGATTGCACTTCATTCGAGCTACCCGTTACACTCTTATGCCCGAAATCATATTTAAACACTAATGGCATAAAATTTTCTTTTATATAAAACCAATATCAAAGATATTAACTTTATTTTACCGTGTTTTTCATTTTAAATGTGTAACATCCTTTCATTCATCCATCATTATAGAATTTACCTATTATAGACATGACAGTAATAAATGTTTATTATGCCAAGCGCCATATTATTGCGAAAAAAAAAACGTTCCATGAACTATCCATATACAGGATGGCTTAGCTAAGGACGTCCAAACGAAAATTTTGGACTGCTCTCTTTTTGGGCTATCTAAACCAGGGATGTTTGGATAGCCCAAGAAGAGGGGAGTTCAAAATTTTCATTTGGACGTCCTTAGCTGGGCCACCCTGTATTTAATAAGGTTACATATGGCTAAAGGAGCTCGTGGCTAAGTAATAACAGCCGCACGGGTCGATCCGTCAGGTTAAGCTGTGCTTGCCGGGGTTGGTTTGTGGATGGGTGACCATCTTTACATACCAAGACTCCTCCGTGCCTCGGAAAGCACTTTAAGCCGTTGGTCCCGGCTGTCATACGTGGATCTTTGACAGTCGTTACGGGTCGTCAGAAGCCCGAAAGTCTGACAACCAGTCTTACCTAGGGGATCGTATTACCCAGTTACTGGGTTGTGGAGGTCAGATAGGCAGTCGCTCCATGTAAAATATTAGTATTCAGCTGCATCCGGTTAGACTGGAAGCCGACCCCAACATAGTTGGGAAAAGGCTAGGCAGATGATGAATGGCTAAACCAGCCAATATTTACAGTACATAGGTACAATGGTATGGAAAGAAAACTTCTGTGTTGTGAACTTGTAATACTTATTGTATTATCGATAAACACTTCAGACAACACTTGTATTTTTCAGTGTCAACATCGTATAAACATGTTATGGTTCGGTTGATAGCCAATATCACAAATAAGTAGCGATGCAACTGGGACTATTAACATAAGTGGTTACGCTGTGTGTGTATTTAAGTTATTAAGAGCGTTTATGTTTTTTTTTTTCTAAATTTTAATGTCCTTTTTTTTTCGAAATGAATGAATCGATTTTTATGAAACTTCTTACGCATAAGCAAGATAAGGTCTCGAAGTTATCAAAGAATCCTACCACCCCGGAACCGCCCTTGCAGCCCAGTACCTAATACCAGAGATTAACGTGTTTAGACAAACAGAAAAAACTAAAACTAATTTCCGTGCGTTCAGGCGTTTTTGCCATACCTATTACTGGAATCAAAAGTAACAGCTCACTTTAAGACCTTAAATAATAATTGCAATCCGTGGTGCTTGGCAATCTGGGCTTCTCCCAGTTGCAAACATCCCTTTGTGCCTATTGGGCTAGTTCTGTTCTGTCTCCTGCTTGTTTGGAGAGAGGTGGAAATTATTATTTTTTTTCTTACTCCTCCGCTATTCTTTTCTGATTTATTTCGTTGCGGGACCCAAGACAGTTAATCGTTTCTCTGGGACTCGTCGAGCTTCATTGCCTCGGCGCTTTTCTGGTGGCCTCTACTGTTTGTTCTGGCTTTCAGGAGTTGCAGCGGGTGGGAAAAGTTTTTGAAAAAAACATAAAAAAAAGATTATAGGTTCATTTAAGTAAGACATGATACATATAAATGTTATTCATCATTTGGGGTCCAAAGCTGTGGATAAAACCCCGTTAGTATAAGCCACTTGCATCAAAAACATAACTAGGAGTTAATTACTAACACGAGGTTTAATTACATAATGTCATCGTAGTGATGACATTTTAATGACATATAAATTAAAGACCCGGTCCCGCTGAGTTTATTGATATTATTATGGAGTAACCAATTTATTACTACTACTACAATAAATGCGAAAGTGTGAATGGATGGATGTTTGTTGTCACAATTTTTGAAAATATGCGCCTATTTTTGTAAACTAACAAATTTCATGTAAAATTATTCCATTGATTTCACGATCATCATATTAGCCGAACGACCGACGTCTTCTAGTGGACTTAGGCTTTCCCTAATGTTAGCCACAATGACCGCTCCTGCGCTCTCCGCATACAGCGGTTACCTGCGACCTTTACCAGGTCGTCAGCCCACCTTATGGGCGACCTTCTTGCACTGCGCCTTCCGCTACGTGGTCGCCACTCGAGACCCATATGACTTCAACGGCTGGGCGGCCGTCTGCTCTACGAACTATGTGCCCTGCCGAAGACCACTTGAATTTCGCAATTTTAAGAACTTTGTCGGAACCAACATTGCATGGATTTTCTTGTGTGATCATCCTATAATTTTTAACTATATTTGCTTTCTACAATATCCCCAATAAAACAAATTATGTATACATATAGATTAAAGAATCTCATGAAGTGAATGAATATATTCTTATAAGAATAAATTAATCCTCCAAACCTCACCACAGTTTATCTGCGGAGCTCCTCATTTCTGATTCGATCTTGCAGAGATGCATAGATTTAAAATATCTTGAACATGTCATTAACCTAATCCCTTGTGTTTGTTTCAGAGGCAGCAAAAAATACCCATAGTCATCAATACCGGTTCTAATTAACTAATGTACCTACTAATCGTTGAATTACGGATTTGGACTGTAAGGTGATAATTGCGATCGTTAACGCGGATCTTATTAACTTTGGAAAATCACCCAAATGTGGGCCATGGAAGATTTTAATGGAACACGTGAAATTGTTACTGAGAACTATCACTCTCTCATGGTTATTTTCCAATAATAAATTAACGGAGTAGGTACTATTTTTTATTATTATTTGTTTTTCATTGGTTATATTATACTTTTGAATAAATTAACAATCAAAATGTAATTTATTATCACGTGTGTCATGCCCCAGTATTTAATGGTTGTCTGCAAAATAACCTCGTAAGGGGACCGTTTGGTGCCGAACTGCGCCGCGCCTGTTCTTTGTGTTCTTTTTATACAGTTGACGCGTCAAGAGCGTAGTACGACACCGGTACCACATACACACGAAAATTGAAGACAAACGTCACACATCAACTTCATGGAAATATCAGGGCAGGCAACCGCCTGTGAGTACACTGAGTACCTACTAGTCGCCCGCATCCGCACCGCAGCAGTCCGGCAGTAAACGTTTAAATTGAAAGAGCCCTTAACCTAGAGAATCCTTCCTCCTGTGCAGCAGTAACTAGGACGGGAACTAGCCAGGATGCCGTAAGCACTTAAAAATATCCTCATTTGTATTAAAAGAGAATCTTGCCAAACTAATGAATCGGAATGATTTATCAGTCTCACAAAATGATACCTAGGTACATACATGATACTTACATGATCAAATTATAAATTATGGTCATACTCTATGATTTTAATGGGTGCAATGGTTGTGCATTGCACAACCTGGCGTCAACGTCAATGAGGTTTTGCCAAAACCGAGATGACATCAACCACATGAAAGGTAATCGCAATTCATTAAACATTGCCGAAATCAAAGTCGAATCATTTATTTCAATCAGAGGAGCAATTCTACTTTTACGAACGATGGCAATCTAAATTCTAATCTCATACACAATCTATTCAAAATGTCATAATGTAGATGTACCCACATTTTTTTTTATTTTGTTTGCCTGGATTTGGAGCGTTTTTAGCTAGTAGTATCGGCTTTCAGACAAGCACTTTGGGTTCCCTACGTGAAATTAAATATATTATATAGGTAAGATCGAATAACACTTGCTCGGAAACGTTAGCTCGATAGTAAATGAAATCGAATAATTAATGAGCGCGACAGTTCACTACCTGGATGCATCAAAATCTCGAATCATCAACAGCGCGAAGGTCCATTGCCTTGAAACATTATTTCTCGAACGACCATCTTATCAATTTACAGAAAAGTTTTAAGAATTTTCATTTGAGTACAAAATAATGAAACAGTAGTTAGGTAAGATATGCTTGGAAATTAATTCAACTATAATCTAATGAGGGTACTTTTAAACCATAATGTAATCAGTATAAACATACCTAATGAACGTAAAAAGTAGCTAAATAATTATGATATTACCTATGATTAATTTCAATTCTCTAGATATTACGGTTCATGAGATATAGTACATCAAGCTGACCCACGGATGGATGGACAGAGGAGGCTTAATTACACGACGGCACCAAAAAAAGGAGCGTTATGTGTTCAGGGTTAATGTATGTATGTATGTATGTGAGATTCTTTATTCCACCGTAACTTTTAAACGCCTGAACCAATTTAGATGTATGGGGTATCGTTGCAATCCTTGCATCGTTCCAAGTAACATAGGCTAGTTAAAAATAAAAAGATCTTGTGTGGTCACTTTAAAAAGTAAATTAATACCAGCCTCAATTATTTTAGCCTGAATCTGATCGTGTCTATGTTTATCGTCTAGAATTTGACAAGTAGATTAAAAAAATATAGGTACAACACTGTAAATAAAAAACGTCGTAAAAAAAAAACTGACGAGTACCTAACCAAAGTACAAATAGGTGCAATTTTTGCAGTTGTGTTTTTTTTTTTAATATAGTAGCTTGTTACAATAAAAATACTGCAGAAAAACTGCAACCTGTGAAAGGAGTCACAGTTTAAAAAAGTTTAGGAACCCTTGATGGAAAACATTACCGTTGAATGTCCCTTGTAAGCAATTGTCCAGTGTTATAGTAATCACTGTCACTTAATGTCGTTGGCAAGTTAATGACGATGATTGCTAATGTTGATGATTCATCTGAAAATGCCATCGTTATAACGCAGTGTGTAGTTGTCATGATAGTCATGCAATGGAATACTTTGTCATTTCGGGTACTCTTCTTCGAATGCATTTAATATCAGCATTTCGTTTCATTATTTTTAGCTGCTTTAATAGGCGAAGCGCCAGCCAGCTGTCACTATAATAATTTGTAGCTAAATACAGCTAACATTTACTTAGATTTTTGTTCCTGAAAGTATTATTTATCTTCGTCTTATTTGGAAGAGATAAACCTACTCACAAACGATGTGTGATGAATTTATCCGCAGTAATATTAGGATACAAGAGAATACAGGAGTTTTTTTTAGTTTTGAAATGATTTTCGATGCCCGTATTGTAATACTTGTTTTAGTTTTATTAGCTACTAAGTTTATAATTTTAAGCTTTCGTTTTTAAGAAAACGGATCGTGTTTCTTCGGAAGCATTTTATGAATAGCAAGAAGCATATAATATGTATAATATCCTAGGAGGATTTACGCCGTACGGCATTTTATGCAAACTTTCAAGTCTTTATTTTTTAAAATCAATGTGAACTGATTTTAGTGAATCTTACTACACGTCTGTGTCACTGGAGCCGATTCCCTTGTTCACAAACTAGACTAAATTTAGAGAATTGACATCTCTTACCAACCTACAGCGAACGGAAAGGACGGTGACCATGGTGCCGATTCTCTTGGTCACAAAGTAAACTAAAATTAGACTATTTCCATCTTTTTCTGTCCAATAAAACAAGAAAGAGACTAATGTAAATAAGAGCTGTCAAATTTAGTTAATCTGACACATCCATACAATTATAGTTGACATCTTAAAACGTGTGGATTAAAAATTCGGAGAAGTTCAAGGCAAAACTAATTTGACATCGCTAACTTAGTTCTTTAATGTCACAGAATGTCACCGTCCTTTCTTTTCGCTGTATGTTAGTAAGAGATGTCAATTCTCTAAATTTAGTCTAGTTTGTGAACAAGGGAATCGGCACCATTAAAGAACTAAGTTAGCGATGGCAAATTAGTTTTGCCTTAAACTTTTTCGTATTTTTAATCCAAACGTTTTAAGATGTCAACTATAATTATATGGATGTGTCAGATTGACTGAATTTGACAGCTCTTATTTATATTAGTCTCTTTCTTGTATTATTGGACAGAAAAAGATGGAAATAGTCTAATTTTAGTTTAGTTTGTGACCAAGAGAATCGGCACCATCGTCTAGTAACTTAATTATTAAATATGTAGTAAATTCTGTACGCACGTGTACTAAACTTACTATGAAAGTAGTTGGTACCAACGCGATGTCGCTTACTTGAACAGGCATTGTCAATACAACATCGTAGAAAAATCTGTTGTTTTCATTAAAAAATGGATTGTGTATTATGTTAGTGCGTCGAGTCGTCCCCCCTGTTTGAGTTTAAAAAAAAACTGGCAACGTGCGATTCGTTGACAAATACATTTTTTCTACTCTTTTACTTGCACGCCTTATTTTTAGAACTATTTTAGTGTGAAAGTTTTAGTAGTTGCTGAAATAAGCGACTGTGACAGACAGACAGATCAGTCGTCTCATGGTTCCCTTTTTTTTTGTAATTCAGACGACATTTCGGGTAGACCTATTCGAAATAATTTTGTATTGACTTCTATTTCGCTCTTACCTTGACTAGTTTATCAGGACTTACTGACACAGTTGAGCACGTTACACAAATACAGACCCATGTTTCGCAGCAACAATAGTCTAAAGTACATAATATACCCAACTAACTACCCTATTGAAACCAGCGTGAATAGAAATCGTTCCAGACACGTCACCCAATTGTGTTTCAATTACTTGATATATGAAGTTGTGAATGCATGAGCTGCATGGCCGTTCTAAACTGCAATCGAGTTCATACCTCCAGGATGCTTCCACTCTGCGACATCCTCAAATTACATAGGTACTGGCAATTTTCTTTGATTGTCGTATTCAATTCTTATTGTAACATTTTCCGGGCGTCCCACGATATTATGAGATTATGCTTAAGTGTCTATCAGTAGCAAGACCCCGTACAATTCGATTCCCGCCGGCTTCAGGCGCGGATAAGGCGATTAACTCACGGTACCGCGTACCGCCGCGGTAGGCGGTGAAGACTTTGGCTTTGGCCGGATTTCATAGAGGCCAATGCGACGGTATCTGGCCTCTGTATCTGGCCCCGGAACGTTAAGGGCAACAGAAGGAACAGGGTGGGTTTTTTTTTATGTGTCTTCACCGCCTACCGCGGCGGTGCGCGGTGCCTTGTGTTAATCGCCAAACCCTCAAAAAAGGATGTGGTCACTTCAAGTCAGCCAGGTGCGAGTTGGACTCAATCACGTATATTATCACAATATCACATCTGGTCTGCAAACAGCTGAACCAATTTTAATTAAAACTTTTAATACAGCTTGAAAGCATAATATGAGATTTTATTAAAAGCTGGTACCCATTAAATACACTGAATAATTTAAATTAGGCGCTTACTTAAAATGAAAATACAAACGATTTAAGTATTTTTTCGCGAATTTGGGTCTCATACCCATCGTGCCCACAATGATTTTGCCTAATATAGTTATATAATTTGAATGTCATAAAGGATGAAACAATTCCTATTTCGGTTTCCCTCACACGACTATTGATTCTAGAGCTAGAGAGTGAGACTTTATTTAGTGAGAAGATATAGTTTAACGGGAGTCCAAAAAATTATGAATATAAAAGTGTTTTGGTTCACCCTAATTCTAAACGGGGTCTTTTTGTCTAGATCTAGGTAGTCGTCATTTACGGATTACCTAAGTTTTTTTAATATTGATTATTTATTTTATTTTGTTGTTTTTAGTTGGTAAGTTTTATCTAATTTATAGACATGCTGGTTAGCCCGATATTGGCAACTGTATAAGTCCGTGACTAGATAATTTGTAATACTAGATTGAATGTATACAGAAGCTGTTAATAAGTAAATAAATTAGATCAACAACCCTGAAAACACCAAAGTAAACTAAGGCAGCTGTGTCATACATTATTGTACAAACAAAGCAAGAAAATGATGCGTAAAAAAAACAGCTATTGTTTTACGGTTGGTAGGTCGATCTTCTTGTTGGTCAATTTTGCCGATAGGTAGGGAACAAGTCGGTATTAGCTTCCGCTCGCGACTTCGTCTGTTCTTCGTCTGTTTCATCCCCTTAGGCGGTGAATTTTGGAATTGTGTTTTTTTTTGTTCTGGACAATACCTGGGAACGTTATGGCTACGATTTTTATTTCTACAATTTAAAAAAATCTGGTTTCAAATGTTATAACTAAACTTAAAATAGGTATGTATTCTACATACTTATTTTAAGTTTGTGCTACTGCTGTTAGTACATGCACCCATAAGCACAATAACTTGCGTGTGTTACATTGCATCCTTTGCATCGTACTGTCTTACAATAGTCCATACAAATCCAATGAATATCACACAAAAAAAAATAGTTTAAAAAAAAATAAAAATTACAAAATAATTCGGATTGATTCGGATTATAAAAGATAGCGTGGAGCGTTAACGATCCATGCTTTTTTCATAATAAATCATAGTAAATATTTAATAAAGATGATTACCTAAGTACTTATAACCATTTCGCACAGGTAATTATTTATCGTTCGTCAGAAGCTTCAATTCATATTGTACTTTCTGAAAGTTTATCTTAGACATTACTTACATCATTCCGTGCCTCGGAAAGCACGTTTTTAAGCTGTTGCACCCGGCTGTCACACGTGGATCTTTGACAGTCGTTACGAGTCGTCAGAAGCTTGAAAGTCTGACAACCAGTCTTATCAAGGGGTATCGTAATACCCAGTTACCTACTGGGTTGTGGAGGTCAGATAGGCAATCGCTCCATGTAAAATACTGGTATTCAGATGCATCTGGTTAGACTGGAACGGCTTCCAGTCTAACCAGATGCAGCTGAATATTTTGGGGTCGGCACCCCAACATAGTCGGGAAAAGGCTAGGCAGATGATTATTTGTTTAGGATATTGATGTACTTTGACATGAAGTTAAAATTCAAAGTTTTATAATAATATGAAGGAAAACGAAGTCTTTCCTCACCGCAACTAGAAATTTACTACAGTGTACCGCCAGCGCCTATTCTGATTCCAATAATATACCTACATTACGTATTTTACATACCATTACGCCTGTAATCCCGAAGGGTTAGGCAGAGGTGTACCTAGTCATAAGTAAATATACCCACATTTCGCCAGTTATGTTATGGCGAGCCTATTGCCATCAACCGGGCACTAATCCAGACCCTGAGGCTGGTATTGAGAAATTCCTGATTTAAAGAGCCAATAACACTTTCCCCGGGATGGGAATTGAACCCAAGAGCTCATGCTCAGCACTCAGCTCAGATCACTTTGCGACCACTAGACCAACGAAGCAGTCATTACGTATGTTCTTATTTTACATTCTCTCAAATTATACTAAATTGTATGCTCAAATGCTGCAAATTTTATCTCAATTTTACGTAAATTTACGCCTAAATAACCTTAACTTATTCAAAAGAATTTTAAAGTATGTTACTTAGTTTGTAGGTACTTCATAATATTATAATTGATACCTAAATAAAATGTACAATGTCATCACCGTAATTGGTTATCAATTAGACAATTTATCACACTTACTATTTATTATTTATAAATGCAAAAATTTGGATGGATTTTTGTTATTTAATAACTCTAGAACGGGTAAACGGATCTGGATGTTTAGTACAGAGATAAATTATTATTATAGTCTGTAAAAGCACGTACCTATGTACATATATATTAATTTTTATTACGAAGAAATGTAGGTAGGTACTGCTTCCGTGGGATAATCTACTTTAACGCGGATGAAATCACGCGCACAAGCTAGTTATAATATAATAAACCTGATCTCAGCCACTATAATTGTTATTTTATAAAATTATTGTTGGACATTAAGATCATAGTATGCTACTGTGCCCAACATAGTTTATAACTATACTTTAGGTTTAAACCTCAACCTTAAACATCTTATAAAAACTCATTATGGTACACAATTATATGAATATGTATATGAAAAAAAAAACAGAAGAAGAAGGTACAATCAAATTATCTTTTCCTTAACAATTTTAACCATCTAAGAATTGGTAGTCTACTTAAAAATCTCCTAAAACCACATCAATATAAGGAAATAAAGTTTATTTTGTTTTTATTAATGAGAAACTGTAGTATGTAAAAACACAAAACCTAATAAAACATTAGCTACGTGCTTTGAATTTGGCGGAAAATCATTAATGTTATACGAGTACCTCTCTGTATTATGGCCGCGTGGTCGTCAAATAAACATGTACCTGTAGATCAACACAATCATAACTTCTTTTTTAGAAATAGGTACTGTAATAGAAGTATAATGTAGGGGAATTGTATGTTATTGCGCGACTGCTGAGCATGAGGTCTTGGGTGCGATTCTCAGGTCGGGCAAAGTGTTATTGGGTTTTTCCATCACGAATTTCTCAGTAACAGCCTCGGAGTCTGGATTTGTGCCGGGATGATGGCAATAGGCTCGCCCCCTATTACATGGGACTTAAAAACATAACTTGCGAAATGTGGGTGTACTATTGGGTACACCTCTGCCTAACCCTTCGGGGATTACAGGCGTGATGTTATGTTATGTTTATGTGAATTGTATGTCAGGAAGTCCGTCCCTTGTTCGAGTTAAAGGCTACTACTTTTCGATCGATTATGTCGTGATGGCCTTGTGGTTTGGGCATCCATCATAAATGCACGGAGTAAGGGTTGACATCGGGCATGGGCAACTGATGTGGCTTTTTCAATTTCTTACGTAAACTCTAAGGTATATTATTGCCTGTACTGATACTGAAACTTGTACCTACTTACGATAAATATAAGTCTGGAATAGCTAATCCGCCTTGAACAAGCGTTATTATCAATGCTCATGCCATCTCTGTTAGTGAAGAGGCCCTTACCCTGCAGTGGTTCAATATTAGGCTAGTATTTAAAACATCGATCAGAAGTTTAGAATATAAGACAGGTAGGACGACTTGCTGAAAATTGCATTTCAAATATGCGGTGCCCTATATTCCAAGATGGTGGTACTTGTGACTAAGGTTGCCGACTCTTTGTCGTAATAATATTCTTCTCCTTATCGTGTGAGCAATAAGGTCTTACGACCTCACACTCCCTAGTGTCAGAGTTTCTAAACCACTTCAAGGGCCTCTGACAGAGTTAATACTTAATATTAATTAACTAAGTAAGTAGGTAGTTACAAAAACACTAAATCGAGAGTGCGAAAATCGAAACTGCCAATCTGTTAAACTCAAATTATTCCTTTATTGAACGTAACTGTCAACTTGACATTCCAGAATCGTTAAGAAATAAATATTGACGTTCGTTTTATGCTTAATACATTTTAAAACGAATATTATTGCTTAAGAGTTTGATGCCTTTAAAATATAGTAGTATCGCCTAATTATCTTTTTTCAAAAATATAGTAGGCGGGGGCTCCAATATAGTAGGATACTATATTATATAGTAGGGTTGGCAACCCTACTTGTGACTGCCTAGGTTACGCGTGGTGCAGGGCGCAGGTTGCGGGCGCTTAGCGGCGTGACGTCATTTGCGCACGCGCGGTTATATTGGTGCGCGGGCAGATCCGCGCGCTCATTCGATCGACAGCGCGCGAGCCGCGCACCTCGCGTCACCTGGACCACCACAAGTGTATCAATCGCGAACTTTCAAATACCTTAACAACTAAATTTATTTGTGTGAGCTGATTGTTCTGTGACAAAATGCCGAAGAATATCCTAGCCGAGATGGGGTCCCAAGTGGGCCTCACACCCAGGCAGAATAAGAAGGTAAGTCTTTAAAAATATTTAAACGGCAAATGCGCGTTTTTTGGGAAATCAGCGAAATTGTGAATTTACGTTACGTTGTTGCGTTTACATGCGATAGGTATTTCGAGATATTCGAGCCGAATGAATGGCTAGTCGAAGCTCACGGCCGGACTAAAATAAACCCTACCGTCGCGTCATATTGCTAGTTACAATGTCAATACCGCTCACCCTCGGGTACAGAGATACGGCGCGGGCGCACGCAGAGCGTACACGCATATCTCCATCCTACCCTCAAGTTATGGTTTCTCTCAAGTTTCTCTTCATCATCTTCTGCAGCTTGACTCCACCAGCTGCTAGGTAATGGCCTGCCTTTATTTGAGCCAATCTTCAGGCTCCTGTGGCCTCATCCAAGTTCTACCCTCGATGGCAACAATGTCGTCTGGCCATCTTGCCGACAGTAAATTGTTCATGTTCTCCCTAGTGCTTCTTCTGTAAGCACTTCTGTATTTCATTATTGACATTATTATACACAGAAAATAATTTGCCAACATGTGAAATTATATTTGTGTAAGATTTCACGTTTCCGGTATTTCGTAATTCTTTTTAACCTACTACCGGCAATAAAAAAATAAAAAAAAAACGTGCACAAATCAGACATTATAAGGCATGCTCGTAGATAATAAAGAAAAGCTTTGAAATAAACCAACTGCCAATCTTGCTGCTACCGAAAGATAGCTACTATTGATACTTATACGATCTCAAACTCACAGCGAGCGCTTTAAAGCGCTAACTGAAATTGGATGTTCGCCAGATTTCACGTATTTAACAAAAATTTAAATTATTTGATGTGTATCTCTGTATTATGGAATATGTAGCAATAAATTATAAAAGTCTCGAAGGTCAGATGCTGTTTATATTAGGGGTACACGCGGCCACGTGTTCAGATTTAACTGTCAAAGCCGTCATGGTAATTTAGTCATTATTTAATCACGGCTATGTATCTCATTCGTATGTTTGATTAATGCGCGATAGATCGATCTGTGTTTTATAAACATGAACTAAAAGTTTTCTCCTTTGAGGAAAAATATAGAACTTGACAGCCGAGTTCTATAGCTTTTTATCTGAACACAATAAAAAACTCGTGATTCATTAGAAGTGATTATAGCTATGTATAGTTTTTCATTCTTTGGTACTCTTTGAGTGGCTATGTAACATTGTGTTCTGTTGAACTGACTCCATGCATCATGCAAAAATTTTCTCGAAAATTTATCGTATATGAGTACTACCCTTTAAAAGACACAAAGCAAATTTAAAAGTCAGCCCAACACACAATCCGTTACTTAAGGTCCGTCAAGAAACTATAAAAAGACCAAAATTGGTAAAATGACAAAATGTTCGTAGAAAAAGAATAAAGTAATATACGATTACTTTTATGTTTATGGATGGAGAGTAAATTGAAACTTAAAAGATTGAATAATACCATTGTTCTTATTCTATTGCTTTACTGACCTCGTAACTCTACTGTTTATGGTGTACATGCCACAAATCTATAATTCTTTTTTTTTTTACGAAGGTAGATACACATTTTACTTTTAAAAAGAAACGACATTTTCGCTTTCGAAATTATCATCATTATCATACAAAGATATCGTAGGATGGCAAGTGATAAATATAAAAAAAAACTATCTACTATACTCTAGCTACATATTTCTCCTGATATCAAAATTACAACAACCAATCATGTTAATAGCCGTTATTTACCAAATTGGTTTAAATTGTCTTTCAGAACAAGAGGGAAACAGTTAGGGAGTCGAACCGGGGATATAAAACTGACTATTTACATGGCACTTAGTCAATTTATTCATTGACAAGACCTGCTATCCTTATTACATATCACTTATATTTCATGCACTAAAGGCCTGGTTACATGGTGCGAGTTACTGGTATTGAAAGTAGGCAGCTACTGTCAGTTTGTACTGGCATGACAGCTGCTCTGCTCGCCTCACCCGATAACTCGAAAGCGAGCTGCTGGCGTGACAGTAGTCAGCTACTGCACCTTTGTAGAAAGCATGTCTCGTTCTTTTTTTTTTGTCTTTGCTAATTCATTAAGTTATAAACTCAATTTTAAATTCCATCCGAATCTGTTCAAGCGACGCTTTGCGTAGATTTCTGTTTTTATAGTTAGGATCTAAACAATTCCATAAGTTCGTTTGTTCCTCGCATAGGTCGAAAAACTTTAAAACTCGGAAGTACGAGTCGCATGAGAGTTTCGTGATGGAGAAAGGCGCGTGGCGAGTAAAAACAGTTGCTACTGACCGACTCGCACATGACAGTAACTCGCATGATGCGGTCACACAGTGCAAGTTGCTGCACTGTAGTTACATGCACCGTCTAACCTAGGCTGTAGTCTTTACATATGTTTTGCACACGACTGAGCATAGTACATATCGAATACATTAATACTAGCCTTGTATGAGCAGAATTCACAAGTGTTTACGTCGTCAGAGCAGGTCACGGTCGACATGCTTGCTACCTTCAGAACTGACCACTCTTGGCCATTTTTATGGCATCAGCAGCTTGTTATCTTTGCTGTTGACCAGCTTCACCATCTACTAAAAGACATCCACAGCTTTAGACCCCTCCAAAGAATAGGACGGTCCAGCATCTAGCGAGGAAGGCAGCGCTGAGAGGAGGAAGTTAGCGCTGGTTGTTCTTCGTGTCTGTCTTTGTCGTTTTTTACTGAGCTTTGACTTCTATCTCTCATGTATAAGGTAGTGGGTTAGTAAAAGGGAATAGGAAATGTACTACTGTGACTTTTTCTATTTTATAAAGTACTTTCTAAGTATCAGTAAAAAATTTGGTGGATTTGATTTTGGATTGATTGATTTAGCAGAGCTTTATCTTCCTATGTCAAGTGGTTTTCGATATTTCGTGATTGTGAATGACCTTTCGCTTATATATTTAGATAAGTTCAAGTTTCCTCCAGTGATGTCAAAATAAACTTAGAAAGTGCACATGTATTGAAAAAGATACTTGATACTTGTCAGTATCGAACCCGCAACTTTAAGCACAAGAGGCGGGTGCCTTAACCACTGGTTCATCATGCTTCCTCCACCTACCTACTTACCTACATACTAATAACATTATGCATTCGAAAATGCGACAAGAGCGTCACCCGGCGGTTATTTCCCTTTTTGGAAAACACGTTTCAAATATTAAACTAAACCTACTTAGTACATGAATAAATTTCATCAAGAATTATGGTAATATGGTTGAAAAAACGTCACTTGAATTAATTTGATTAGAAAATATGAGGAAAAGTTAACTTTAATTTAATCAACTAGCTTTTGCCCCTGACTTCCTCTTTGATATGTCGGTTATCGACGATGTTCTTGTGAATAAAAGTAGTGAAAATCCCGTCAAAATCGGTCCAGTTATTTAGGAGGTAAACCGCAACAAGTAGACAGACATACAAATTTAGTAATTATTTTTTGTTATAAGTTATACATGGTACTTACCATGTAAACATTCATAGGTATGCTTTTTTTATAAACCTGTTTTTTACAAACAGACATTTTAATTTTATTTGTTTGTATAAATGAGATAGAATCTAGTTAAGAGTTCTTTGCAAAATTATTGACAAAAAAACCGGTTTGTTTATATATGCTAATACGAAATACGAAATTTAATTTTTTGTACACAATCAGGAAGTCACGTGTTTCTCGCCTCAAGATGAGGCACGACCAACACAAAGTAGAACACATAGATAGTAATATGATGAATAATTGTAAGGCGATAATTACATATGTTACGTAGTTAGTTCGTTCTGACGATGAAACAAGCGCTAACGTGGCTCAGAAACGCTAAATTACATGTCACAGTGCCGGACTAGGGAAGGAGCGAGGGGTCCCGCCTTGGGCCTCTGGTCCTGGGGGCCAAAAAGTTCTCTTGACCGAATCCTAAATAGAGTTTGGAGTTGTTTAAAGGCCCCGTAGATACAAAAACGGCGTAAACCGTGCCACGGCGTTAACGTTAATGTTTCGATCGAAAACCACAAACCAAAGAAAAAAATAAAAAGAAATAACATCAAGTAATCGGACACAAATCCATACTAATATTATAAATGCTTAGGTAAATCAGTTTATCTGTTTTGTTCTCTCGACTAACCCACTAAACTAATTTTGATATGTTACGAGGTAAGTTTGAACCTCGAGTAAAGATATAGGTTACATCTTGTGTGACTGCGTCCGAGATAATCGACATTTACGCGGCCGAAGATGCTGGAAAAAGCTTGTTTAATATGTAATTTTTTTTTACGAAATTCACTCAACATAAATACTTAAACTTCTAAGACCGTGGGCCTCATCTTTTCCGTCCTGGGGTTCTGACAGTCCTTCCCTGGTCCACCACCTCACAAACAAGTCTCACAATCATGTCTGTCTGTTTGACCACCTGTTTCTGTTTTTTTTTAATAAAGCTAAAGATATTTTTCTCCACATCACTCGAAACTCTTTCAAAGTAAACATATAAATGCTGCAGTCTGCACTACACAACTAACGAAACGCAGTTGGGAAAGTATGGAAAAATGAAATTTATCAGATTTTTAGGCTCACAAAATACAATACGAGTCATGAGTCATGTGTACACACGAGTTAGCAAAAGCTTATGCATTTGCATACAGGATTTAGGTTTACTGACATACAACTGTCAAATTAGCTTTTAAACCTCATTTTGGTCGCTAAAAAGATGTACTGGCTGAAAAGATTTGTATTCAAACCATTAGATTCTAGAATAGGTCAAAAAACGGTCGTTTTTTTTATTATTCTACTTTTCGCTACGTCGAGAGCATACCTCTCTTTTAATACTAGGTTCTGCTCGTAATTTCGTCTGCGTAGACTTCAGTATTAAAACGACATCCTAAATTTTCCCATGAGAAAACAAAAACGGGATAAAAACTCTTAATGTTGAGCCAGAACAGTATCATACAAATATGTGTGTAAACTTTGAGTTACTTAATTCCGTTGAGCCGTGTAAGCTTGATAGAGTAACAAACATCCATCCATCTATCATTCATCTCCATCATGAAGTTTCTTGCCCGTTCTTCTACATACGAAAGTACCTTCTGGTAGGGGCAATAAGATTCTTTTCTCCTGTAGCTTCTACTTTTAGTGTTTAATGGTCCAATTGAAGTAAATGACTTGAGGTTGACATCTAGCCATTCTCACAAACCTAAGTTGCGTTTATATAGGAAAAGGCAGACGAGAAAAACTCAGTAGCGTCTTTGTATTGTGTATTTTGGACCCCAAGCCGGTATAGTAAGTGAACCCAACCAGGAACTCAGATGCAGTCCAATTTGTCGCTACGAATATTCCTAATAGTTACATCTTTGCGTGTTTTATGCATGTCGTAACGCAAAGCTTGCATATTTAGGTAGGTAACTATAACAAGCAAAAACAGGCTTAACCACAGGAAAATAATCCATAAAAATGTTAGTAGGTAGATATTTTGTCGACAGTATGTTTTATCTTTTCTCAAAAAACGTTAGTCCACACTATATTTTTTCCTGTCTCGTGGGTGCTTTAACAAACATTTAAACTTACATTCACTAATAGCCATACTCGCAACAGCTATTTGTAGGCCATACGGATATTTGTTCCGTGCAGGAATCGAACCTGCGACACATAGCGCAGCACTACTCCAACCGTATCGTCAAACGGTCGTGTCATGTGCGTTTAAATCGCTGTACTAGTGCCGTATGTTATATTATGTGGTCTTAAAATCAAAGTCAAAGCATTTATTTCAATGAATACAGGTACTTTTGAATGTCAAAGAGTCGGTCATGCGTGGACATGTTCCTCAGATTCATATCTGAAGGAAAACAGACAACAAAACTAAAATCCTAAATCTTGTGATGTCGTGTGCAGCCATGAATATTATTTAGCAATAAACATCGCAAACTGGCACTCACTAAAATAGCAACACTTTAAACACGTGATAACATTTCAGTACAATACTCATACATGTGCAAATAGTTTAAAAATAATACTGTCTGTCCGTCGAGTTCGGACTTATAAACATTCTGGCAATACTTTCTGTACATCTGAAACAATCAGTCACGTTTAAAGACACGCAAAGTAACGACGATCCGTATTACTTGTCGTCCGATCAGCTTGATCCGGCCGGCAGTGGGCCAACACGCTCTGGCAAACGAAACATGGGAGGCACACAGAAGCTGCGCAGGAGTAACTATCGGTAGCGGCTCTGTGCTGATCGGATGTTATTATGGTGGCTAGTTATGATACAGTTTATTTCGGTGTTGTTAGTAGATGCTTTTCCGCACGAGTGTGCATTGTATGCACGTTACTAGAGCAGCTTAGTGCATTAAAGACTGACTTATGCACGATTTTAAATCATATTTTGTAAGGCTCTGTAAAGGAGACCTTTATAAAAAACAACACTGAAATAAATCCGTATTTAATAAGGATTATTAGGTACAGTCAACAAAAGAGATAGCAGGTTTGTCAGATAAGTTGAAGTTTTCTTAGACACTAATGGATGTTTTCAAATGTAATTTTGTTTACAAGTAGATAATAAACAGTTCATTAATTAAGTTAAGCTTCAATCGAAGACGTCCAGCGGTTTTTAACAAAACTTCAACTATATCTGACGACCCTTTTGTTGACTGTACTTAGTTCTTACCTTAGTACCTAGCTACACTGTGATCATTCTTTAGCTTTTTTTAATTAAACATTGAATCCATCTGTCTGTTGTCTGCTTCATTACTAGATGGCATTGACATCGTATTTTGAGGCGAGAAGAAATAGCTGTGGTTTCGTTACTAATGAGCATTCGCCATTTTTTATATTTTTGCGAAGAGCGTCTTGTTTTTTTTTGTTCTTTTTCACACTCTTGTTGCCGACCTTGTTTTTCTTAAAACCCTGTATTGAATGAATCAATTAGCTCAGTTTCATCACAATTTGTTCAGGGTGGAAATTTTGAAGTGGTGCTTGAGATAGCGAGTCGTCGGCGCGCCATCGGAATGCTATCTACAAACAAAACATTAATAAGTGTAGGTAAATGAACTGCTTAAAGGAAGCTAGGCGATATGTGTCAGTGTGCTTTTATGTAGGGTATTGATTTTCTACCAAAACTGGGTATTTTTCTACCAAAACTGGGTATTTTTCTACCAAAATTGTTTTGTTTTTCTACCAAATCTAAGAATATTTTTATTTATGACTTTTAAAATTGTTTATAAGAAGTTTATAGGTATGTAGGTAGGTATATAATTATCAAGTAGGTACCTAGTTATAGTATGATGAACGTGTCGTGTTGTTTTTCTCGTGTCAAATCTGTTTCATATACGACGTTCTTAGATATTTTAATGTTTTCCACAAAACAAGACGTCATTTTATTTTTATTTGTTTTTTAAAAGTAATCTTTCTAAAATCTATTCAAATCCAAGTTTTAAATAAATTTTTGTTTACACATAAACAGATAGATCACTTTTGAACTAAATTCTGAAGTTGCAGCGCAAACTAAACTTTATGTGTAGGTTATTGTGAATTGAATTTTGAGCGCAGATAAGATGTAGGTGCTAGGTAGTGAGTTATACATTGACTTTATACATATGGGTTTTGATTGATGCCTAGCGAATGTGTTATTGCACTGCGAATAGGGATGCCAACTTTTTTAAAGAAAATAACAAATTTCGATCTCTGACGAATACAAAAAAAGTATTTGCAAGAAAATAAAGTATCAGTAAATTTATTTATTTAAATGTTTTGAGCTTGCGTTCATCCAGATCTATTCAAGCGATATTCGTTTTGAAATCTTCTAAAAAGTATTCCATTCTACGTATAAGTCGAAATAAAGTATTTTCGATACTTTTTTTTTATCATAAAGTATAATGGAGCTGAATAAAGTAGGATATGTTATTATAAAGTAGGTATGGTTGGCATTCCTAACTGCGAAAGTGCCATAGCGAATGTAGCAAAATCCTACCGAAGGTTCATATAATATTTAACGAAGGAGTCCTTCGATTTACCCTTCAATTGGGTTTTCGATCAATTTTTTTTTATGTGGTAAATGGAAAGATTTTTAAGATTTTTCTGTTCTACACATACAAATGAGGAAATTAATGATAAATAAGTGTACTGTTTTGTGTAGTTAAGTACATAACAACCTGTTATAATTACCCTTGTGATGCCATAGTAAAACAAAGTAAAAAACATCGACGATAACTTTTAACATGATACAGTTCAATCGGTGCGTACCATTTTGACCGGGTATTTGATGGTGTGTATTGTACAGCGAATTTTTTTTTATATAGGTACCTAGTTACCTACTAAAGAAAAATTCATCGATGGGGGTATAACATATAGGTAACATGTATTAAATCCGTGGTATTTTTTTTTGTTATTTTCATTTTATTAATTTGACTTAACATCACGCATTCTTCCCCATTATTTTTACATACCATCACGCCTATAATCCTCGAAGGGTTAGGCAGAGGTATACTCATTAGTAAACCCACATTTGGCCAGTTATGTTTAAGTCCCATGTCAACAAATCCAGACTGAGGCTGCTCCTGAGAAATTTCTGATGGAAAAACCCAATAACACTGCCCGACCTGGGAATTGGACCCAAGACCTACTCAGCAGTCGCGCTTTGTGACCAACGAGGCAGTCATTATTTACCTGAATTAAACTATTACTTACCAACAGTTTTTTTTAATCACAAAAATCTCATCAACAAACTGACCAATCTCTACGTTCAACGAAACTAATCAGTCAATTATAATGATGTCGTAATTTGTGTTTATGTTCAAAATTAATTGCTTACGGTGTAAGATTCCGTTCCAACATTATAATAACCAGTTTTCTTAACCTATCCAGTATCGGACAAGGGTTCGTCTTATACCTCTTGAGCACAATCGATATCATTGAATACAACGTAAAAGTGATTCTTGATTATAATCATTATTTATGCGACCGTCGTGTGTTTGGCATTGGCTCTTGTTGTTTGAAAGTCGTGGGCTATGACAACCTCGACAAAAGTTAACGAAATTAGCATTAGAACTAATATATTTTTGTTTTGTAGCTTCTGGCCGCGAGTGGATTTTTTCTCCCGCGTTAATTATGTCTTTGGTTACTGCGCTGTTCCTGTGGGTCGTAGCGTGATGTTATATGGCATTTATTATTCCTTATGAACCTGGCTATCATGTACAAAAAGAAGTTTGGTAATCCGACTAGAAGTTCCAAAGATTAGCGCATTCAAACAAACAAAGTTATATATTTTATTTATTTTAGCTCTTTAAAATAATAAAATATGTATATATATATTTTTATATTATAAATAAATGTAATTTAGTTTGACATTTAATGTTAATAATAAATGGGTTACCGAATACCTGAAATTAAAAACTAAAGCTATATTTTTATTATTATTGAAATTTTGAACTTCAATAATAACGAATTATTTAAAATGGATGAAAAACAATTTTTATAAACTAACTATTTGAAAAAATAGCGAATACTGAAAGTCACCTTTCATAAAAAACCTATTTATCATTGAGACACTGTAAAAAACGCAACTAATCACTTGCTGAAAGAAAACGCACCGGACTTTTGTGAGTGCACGCGCACTTGCGCAGGCGCAGCCCAGCCGGGCGCCAGTTATTACAAGATCAAGGCGACGTAGACAACACACCCACTTTCCTCGTACGTAACGTTGGAAAATGAGAATGTATCTGACACGATGTTCTTAAGATAGAATGGGTTTAGTGCGTCACACCTGTGCGGCCTCCGACCCCACGAGGAAAATGCTGCTAAATAGCAGCTGATGATGACGTCGAATACCTCGAGACTGACTCGACAGTCAAACATTTATTTAAATTAGACCATTTACAGACACTAAATAATCAAAGAGTGAGCTGACTATCAAGAGAGAAAACTGAATTAAGTAGTTAGCTCATTCCAAAACGTAGGTAGGCCTCTATGGAGAAGAACCAGCCATAAACTCCACGGACACTCTTCTCAACCAGGTTTAAATTTTCAATAAGCTTTTTAAAAATTCCTGGTTACAATATTCATTTTGTTTCTTTAGGTGAAAACAGTAAAAGTGAATAATAATATTTAAAGATGTAAGCCCTGGCCCGTCACTAACATGATCAATAAAACGTGGTATAATTTATGGTTTCGTTAACTCAGTATGTTGCAGAATTAAGCCCAACATACACAGAGAGCTGGAGCGGGACGGTAGCGTGTGGACATCCATGTAACAAGGAACACAATACACTCACGTTAGGCTTCGTTCACACGGCATTGTACTGCACGTTTTTTTGTAATCGTTTTTTTAACTGCCTCGTTGGTCTAGTGGTCGTAAAGCGCGACTGCTGAGCACGAGGTCTTAGGTTCGATTCCCAGGTCGGGCAAAGTGTTATTGGGTTTTTCCATTAGGAATTTCTCAGTAGCAGCCTCGGAGTCTGGATTTGTGCCCGGTTGATGGCAATAGGCTCGCCCCCTATTACATGGGACTTAAACATAACTGGCGAAATGTGGGTGTACTAATGAGTACACCTCTGCCTAACCCTTCGGGGATTACAGGCGTGATGTTATGTATGTATGTTTTTTTAACGTATTGTCAACCGGGTGTTCACATGGTAAATTTTCATTCGTGTGAAAACGAATAGCCACAGTTTCCACACAATTGGCACAAGGGAGACAAAGCTACACCATATGCCACTGCGAACCGAATACGTCAAAGTTCATTCGATTTGCTTGACTTATGTCCGTTGAGTATGCGTTAAAACGTATAAGCGGTACACGTTTTTTTGCAGTACAATCGCCGTGTGAATGGATCTATGTACGTTGTATGGTCACTATTAATACGTTAAGACGTATACTGTAAAAAAACGTGCAGGACAATGCCGTGTGAACGAAGCCTTACGCTCTCGTCCCGCTCACGTCCGCTCTCGTCCCGCTCCCGCTCTCTGTGCGTGTTGGGCTTTATTCCATGTAATTTTCTAGCAAAATCTGAAAACAATGTCTAAAAATGTTTTGATCTATAAAAATGTGCTGGCATGACGACACACATGCCGCCGTCACGTATTCTGCTTTTATTATTCACAAAACGTCATTGAAGAAAAAAACATGTTATTTTTATTTTTTACAAAACGAATGTTGCTTATTTCAGTTACCTAAATATCGTTGACAGTGGTGCCGATTCCTTTGTTCACAAACTAGACTAAATTTAGAGAATTGACATCTCTTACTAACATACAGCGAAAAGAAAGGACGGTGACATTCTGTGACATTAAAGAACTAAGTTAGCGATGTCAAATTAGTTTTGCATTGAACTTTTCCGTATTTTTAATCCATACGTTTTAAGATGTCAACTATAATTGCATGGATGTGTCAGATTGACTAAATTTGACAGCTCTTATTTACATTAGTCTCTTTCTTGTTTTATTGGACAGAAAAAGATGAAAATAGTCTAATATTAGTTTAGTTTGTGACCAAGAGAATCGGCACCATTGTGGGTAGCGTCTCTGACATAATTATGAAAAGTAACGCTTAATTTATTTTAAGACAACATAGCTTATAACCTCGACTTCGATCGCGTAATTGTATCATGGGATTTTATTATTTTTGTGCGCAACCCTAATTCCATTTCTAAGAAGTAGCCTTTGAACATTAACTATTTGTCAGTCTAATCAAAGTCGGTCCAGCCGTTTCGGAGACGTGCCGAAACAAACAGATAGACCGACAACAATTCTAAAACTTGAGATTTTGTTTTAAAAACCGTGTAATCATTGTCATGCATTTTGTAAAAAGCTTTTGATTTTACAAACAGACAGTACGATTTTATTTATATCTGTAGATTGATAAAATAGGACACATTTTATACGTTTTAAACTATCTACGCAAGCTAAATGTACAATTAAACAGGAAATTCCATAAAAGGATAAACTCAAATAAAAGAATTCCGAATCCCCTAATTGAACGAATGCCTACTTATAAGGAAAACTGTAAGATTTTCCTGCATTCTTTATAAAAACCCAAGCGTACCTATTGCATTAGAATGTTTTGTAGTTATAGGTCGCAAGTAGATACTTAAACAATTGTTCAATCTTGATTTCCGCAATCAAAACTTGATGCATCCTCAACCTGAATTTAGGCTAAGTTATTCTTAGGCTTTTGGATAGTTCAGTCCATTTATTTTATTATCAGCCGAAGTACGTCCACTGCTGGACATAGGCCTCTCTTAAACATAGCCACATCTGCGCTGCCAGCATCCAGCGGTTTCCCCCTGCCTTTACGGTCGTCAGTCCACTTATTGCATCAATACCAATAAATAAAATTGAAATGTCTGTTTGTAAGGTCAAAATAATATTTTTATACTAAATGCATGTGAATGTTTACACGGAACATCTCTTTAATGGCTGAACCGATTTTGACGGGATTATCACTGGCAGGTAGCTGATGTTATAAAGAGTAATTTATGGTAAGGAGTAGGTAGGTACTTACATTTATTTCACAAAAATCATTCGAAAAATAGATCAACATTTATCGTAGGAAAGCAACATTTACGCGGACAAAATCGCGGTGAAAAGCTAGTTTATAATAAACGTTGTAATAAAGCTTGTGACATGTCGTTGTGCGAATAATATTATTTATGCTACACGGTAAAAGTAAACTTAGAACGAGGGAAACCCAAACGAAAATAATATGTCCCCTTTTAGTACATTATGAATATTATTTTCTAAAAGTGGAAAATTGTGCAGTAAATAAGGAAAACTACCAGTAATAAATACTTGGTCTCTAGAGATTATTATTAGTTAAACAATTGACACTGAAGTGTTTATCAAAACGTTATCGATGTTATATTTTAGAGCGTAAACAATAATAAAAGGGAAAAAGGGTTTTTATAGATTTATTTAATTATACAATCATAGTTATTTATTTGCATAATGTATATAAATAAAATAACATAATATGGCTTAAACCTAAAGTACAGTAATAGATCCTGTCAAGGCACAGCAACATAGTATTACATTTAAATTAATATTAGTTTTTTTTTAAATAACAACTCAACAGCAAAAAATATTATAAATTACTAATTTGGTTGAAGTTAAGATCCAATTAAAATTAATAATGAATAATGTATTTCCAAAAATATCATTAAATTAATTAATTAATTTACAATTAATTAATTAATATTATTCATTAAAAACCAGCCGTCCCATTTGAACGTAAGCGAGTCCGTCCTAAAAATAGTCCCAGCTTTTTAAATAGGACGTATGCATATATAATATATGTGTAAATATACTTTCTAAGTCCTTGTATAATAAGTCGTTATGGCTCAGTGGTTGCGTTTGCCTCTCACAAATGTTGTGGGTTCAACAACCAAGGACTACCTACTACCAATGTGACTTTTTCAATTCAAATGTACTTTCTAAGCTTATCGTGAGCAAATCTGGACTTATAATTAATTTAAGTCTGAAATCGTCAATCCACCTTGAGCAAGCGTGGTGATCAATGCTCGTGCCGTCACCGTAAAAGACCTTTGTCCTGCATTGGGACAGTATTAGGCTGGTATGATTATTGTAGATATATCCTCAAAATTTCTGCCCTGGTAACATTGACGTAGATATGACAGTTCTAAAATCTTGAACCATAAATAAACACTTTGCAATTTCTCGTTAGCTTTTCCAAAACAGTTAGTCAAACAGGTTGTAATGTGGAGTGATGCATCTCATGACGTCACGGCGCTGTGCTGCCATGCCTCTGTTAATTATATTACTACTAGCAAGCTACAACAACAGTATGCTGTCCTTGATTGTTCATTTTAATGCGCAGCATTTTACTGGCATACCTATTTTAACTGCCTTGTGTACTTGTAATGAGAATCATGAAAATACTAACGATAAAGCTATAAAAATGTTAGAGCCGTTTTAGGTTCGCCAATGAGAAGGTGGCCTGTAAAAGGATGCGACCTTTAAATGCCTGTAACTTACCTTCAAGTGAATATTAGAAGATTACAACTTGATGAGATGGTTATATCTATGATGGCCACAAAAGAGCTGTAAAAAACACATCCGGAGCCCTTCACTACGTATTTATACTGCCTATCAAATTAAGTAACATTGAAAACAAATTCTGACAGGGACGTAGCCCGCAATGTAACGCACGCTAAACATTGTGCTTTTAATATCATCATATCAGCCTATGGCCGTCCACTGCTGAACGTAGACCTCCCCCAAAGAGCGTCAACCAACCCGATCTTGGGCAGCCCGCATCCGCATCGCTTTTAATACACATGGGTCTTAATTAGCGAACCGCTTCGGCTGTAAACGGGTGCAAACTTTAGATATTGCAGGTGGATGTGTTCCAGTGATTATAATTCGATTAATTATAGCTAAAAAAACAGATCCCATAAAAAACTAAAATGTAGAAGTACATACTTATCTGCATCATCTGATGTAAAAAGTCAAATTCAAATCATTTATGTATTTCAATTAGACTAGAAGACATTTTTGAACATAATTTACAAGAAGAAGAAAATTTAATCTAGTAGCGCCTTTCAATAAGTATTTCGTATTTTATTTATTAAGGTTTGCCAACAGCTTCTGATTAAATAAAGCATAACAAATTATCAGACACTATCTTATACTACCGCCGATAACAGGTGAATAGGCAGGAAACTTCAAACTTCTCTTTTAGCCAAAAACAATAGTCATCTTCTGCCTTTAATTGGTAATAAACTGCATCCACACAGACCGCACACATTGCGCGCGAGATCAATTATATTTTTTATTGTTACAACACCAAGGAATAACCAGTTCAAACTGGCTACTCGTTGTCGGCAATTTGTATTGTCGCATATTACTAATTGACCTCACAATGTATTGATATCGGACTTCCCCGGTAATGTTCCGCTATTGGTCTAAGTATACGTCTGGAACTAGCTTATTGGAGCCATTTGTTTGACTAACCGACTGTTAACAAGGGGATATTGCAGTGTATTAGAATGTCATGCTTGATGGAGTTCAGTTAGATACTTATTTGTAAATTGTAGTACTTTTTTCTTTTTAATAATATAATTAAATAAGTAGTCACCATAAATCTGGTGAATATTTGTTTATTTTATTCCCATTTTTTGGCTGCAATCTGTGCTTTTGACTTTTGAAGTTAAGGTTTGATGTCAGGTTGCGGGACGTCTTACCAGGATACCGTGGCCCTGGAACGTAAAGGGCAACAGAAGGAACAGGGTGGTTTTTTAGTCAGTAAAAGTCTGACAGTCCCTTCCGCCTAGGGTTCATTCCCGGGAATTCTCGGCTCGAGAATTCCCGGGAAATCGTTGGGCTTTGTTCCCGGGAAATCAAGCTCGAGAAAAGTCGAGAACTCGAGAAATCATGTTTCTATGTAGAAATTAAATCGCCGTTTGCTGTGTTGCGTGGCGGCGTGGGCCAGAGCACAACGGCACCCTTTGAACTCGCTGCAAGCGCTCTGCGGCGTCATTTTTACACGTTCATTCGTGTTTCGACTCTAGCCAAGTATATTTTACGTAGTGAGTGTACTGTGGTTGTAATATAATTATAATTTACATTTATTATCAGGTAGAACCTGAATTTAAGATATTAACGTTTTCTTTCATGTTATTTTTTTTTGTTTTATAGGAGCTATTTTTGTTTACGGGTTTTAAATTGTTTTTTTTTTCTAAATAACCAGCCAAAATGGTGCTGTGATTGTAATTTAAGTATGAGTTAAGATATTAACGTTTTCTTTCATGTTGATTTTTTGTTTAGTTTAATAGAAGCTAATTTTGTTCATAAGTTCTAAATAACCAGCCAAAAATGGTGCTGTCATTATAATTATAAGTTTAAATAATATTATTTCTGTATTTTTTTTAAAAAAAGTTAATTAGCTTATTAAGATTAATATTTTTGAATATAATCAATAAAAGTTTTATGATTAATTTGATACTTTTATTTGAGAGAAAAACCACTGAATTTGTTGACGTTATTGGAACCAAATAATATGAGAAAACGTACGTGAATGTAAATTTCTCGACAACCCGAGAAGACTCGAGAAATTAGCCTCGAGAATTCTCGAGACCCGAGAAATTGAAAAGCTCGAGAAATGATGAACCCTACTTCCGCCCCACCCAGGGCGGAAGGAGTCATTTGATGATTTTTACCACCTAAAAAAAAAAGGTTTGATGTCAGGTCGATGCCCAAAAGCTCCAAGTCAGTTTCTTGTACAGATGTGGCACCTCGGAAAGTAGGAGTTATTTAATTGATAGGTTAATTAATAGAAAACAAGTCAATTGAATAAATTGGTGGATACATTCTACCAATTAAATCATTGATGCTTTCATAAATGGCGCATCGATTCTAGATTGTAAAACCAGTAACCAAAATTAAATATGTAATATTATTTAAAAAGAAGTACATACATTACATCGATTGAAGTTCCGTTAACCCCTTGAATCTTTCACAACCGAGATTACACGGAATTGCACGAAGCTTCAATGTGAATCGGTATTGCGCATGCGTTGCACAACAATCGAGAGCCGCGTGTACTGAGCCTATAAAGTTTAATGAAACATGCGCGATTAGGTCTCCGCCTGCGCCTGCGCCGTCGTAATTGACTGGTTCGGCTCGCTTAGCAGACATACTGGCATCACAACTTAGTTATAGTATAGTAAAGACATTTTGTTACTTGGTGTTGGTGTCACTCAGTGTTCACTGTATTTTAGATTAATCTCGAGATACTGTCTGCAAGGCAGAGATTAACGCCGAGATGCCTTTGATAGGTTATCTAAGAGATGCTGTGGTACAATTATGAAGTCCGTACAATCAACGAAGTCGATTAATACTATTGTGTGTAATCAAGTAAAAAAGTACGTAACTTTATTGTATGACATCAAGTAAAAAAAAAATCTTTTTATCTGACTAGTAGTTCCAGAGATTAACTTACGTTTAGGTTTAAAGATACTTTATTCCTCATAAGAACATGATACAGTTCACTTAAATGAGTTTTATCATTTAATATAATTAATCGTCGTCTAATGACGAAGCATGCAGACATATGTAATAACTAAAACTATAACATTAACAACATTGCAAGGTAAAAGTGTAAACGTGTAGGTAGTTATATAAAACAAGTTAGTATAGCTGGCCAATTTGACACCAAGGTACCCAAGTATTGGTACTTCACTTTGTGAGGAACACAAACAACGATTAAGAAGTGTACAAATGTGTGAATTGAATACGCTTCTGTGTGCTAGCAAAATGCCTGTACGTGAACAAACAAACAACAATAAATCTCTTCAACTTTATTTATTAAAATGAATTCCAAAAAAATGGGTAGGTACTACGACTACTACTACTATTTGACCATAAATTATCATAATTTATAATTTTAACTCTCTTTAGAAAAACTCACATCAATAAATCGGTAACATTAACAATAACACTGTACTAATCTGCACAGCTACACATTACGGAAGTAGCGAAGGACTTGCGCGTGCGCACGCATGCTACCCACGTGAGCAGGAGTGTCCATAACACCACGGTGTTGAACTATTGTTTTATAGGTCAGCGTGCAAGCTATTTCAGTTCACATACAGGAATTAATGAGTAAATAATGTTTATATACAGCTCCTCGTGTAATATATTGGCAATTACCGATAAACGGTCCCCTTTACACTTTGTAATAAGAATTCTGAACTGCCTCATTGGTCTAGTGGTCGCAAAGCGCGACTGCTGAACATGAGGTCTTGGGTTCTACTCCCAAGTCGGGCAAAGTGTTATTGGGTTTTTTCCATCTGGAATTTCTCAGTAGCAGCCTCGAAGTCTAGATTTATGACCGGTCGATGGCAATAGGCTCGCCCCCTATTACATGGGACTTAAACATAACTGGCGAAATGTGGGTGTACTAATGGGTACACCTCTACCTAACCCTTCGGGGATTACAGGCGTGATGTTATGTTTGTTTTGAACTTCTCATTTATGTCGTGGGTCAAAACGGATGGAACATACAACTTACCGCTCAAAATCATACCCGTCTTTTTTGATTCGCCGTAGTCGGATTATAAGACACATAGTAACATGACCATAAGTTTTACTTATTCTGAGATACCATGGACCCGCACTCCTGCGCACTTTGTGCAGTCATGCAGTATTAACATTCGAAGGATAACAGGTTTGATTCCGCGTTCATTGCTTTAGTTCTTTATTGTAACAATCATCGACTGACTTACAAGTAATGTAGTTATTTTTTAACAAAGATTTTTTGTTCGTTAGTCACTATTAGAGTGTTAATTAAACCAGTTTCTGTGTTATAATTGTCTAATTAAACTAAACCCTGGGCAGGCGTTAATAGGTAAGCAAGTATGTAAAATGTATGTAGTTACAAACGGTCTAACCTCGAAAACGACTGAACGGAATTTGACAAGGTTATTTTATACTAAAAGATTTTTTTTGTAAGCATTCTTTGCTAGACAAGTATCTGATATGTCGACTGGACTAATAATAAGAAGCTTTTGGACTAAGGGTGACTAAGAACAGGATATTTTTTTGTATTCTTAATTTTAACCAATTTAAAAACTAAAGCTGTAAAAGAAAAATAGTGCTGCCCCACAGCGAGGTGGTGAAACCCAAACTGACGGTGGTTACTTCTTTACAATGTGTACCGTGTCGCTGACGACGACCTTCTCCATCTGACTCCAGACTCAGCTGTTGACAGATAGTTTCTCTAGGTGTTGTAATTAATTTTAATTATGCTGATTAGGTACAGTAGCCAAAAGAGTATGCAGGGTCGTCAGGTATAGTTGACCGATGGATGTCTTTGATTTAAACTTTACTTAATTAATGAACTGCTAATTATAATTTTAAAATTAAATTACATTTGAAAACATCCATCGGTTTCTAATAATACTTCAACTATGATCTGACGATCCTGCATCTCGGCTATTTGTTGACTGTACCTATATAGAACTTTTGTGGTTCTGTTCCGTTGTTGTACTCCCATACATTTTGTATGGCAAAATATAACAGTGACGTCATTTCTGTGCCCACTCAATTGACCAACTATTTATTAATTTGAAGCAATTAAAAATCATAATTTACAGTTAATGGAAAATTAATCGGGTTTTTAGGGCTATATAGGTGCCGATTGCCTTGGTCACGAACTAAACTAAAATTAGACTATTTCCATCTTTTTCTGTCCAATCAAATAAGAAAGAGACTAATGTAAATAAGAGCTGTCAAATTTAGTCCATCTGACACATCCATACAGTTATAGTTGACATCTTAAAACGTGTGGATTAAAAAAAAGGAAAAATTCAAGGCAAAACTAATTTGACATCTCTAACTTAGTTCTTTAATGTCACGGAATGTCACCGTCCTTTCCTTTCGCTGTATGTTAGTAAGAGATGTCAATTCTCTAAATTTAGTCTAGTTTGTGAACAATGGAATCGACACCAATAAGGAGTTTCTTTAGAGAAGTTTTTTTTTTTTTTATTAAATCTTGGAATTATTGTTTAATGGTATCAAATACCCAATTAATATGCGTATGTTTAAGTCTCAAACCAACCGCGAATCAGTCTGTGCTCGTGCCTTCTGTGTACGAGAAGAGGCCTTAGACATGTAAACACACCGCACATTACGTGTCGCGTCGTAACAAGAACTTTAGTTTCCATTAGTTATTTACTTGTAAATATATATGGGTCATATCCTACCTGTTCTTCCCTTTTTACCTTCAATGTTGATTCACAGCAATGTGTAACATTATTGCTGGTTTTTGGGGCAGGTATTTCTTAGGTATTTAATTTAAATGTCACAGCTCGTATAGATAATTTAATATTGATTTTCCTTCTTATCTATACTCTATACTAAGTGATACAATAAAACTGAAGAGATTTTTTGTTTGTTTATTTGTTTGTAACGCGCTAATCTCTGGAACTACCAGTCCGATTGGAAAAAATCTTTTTGTGACTCTTGAGGAATAGTATAGGCAGAGGTATTACGGGAGCGGAGCAGTAAACCAACACGATGAAATAAACCACGCGTACACTTACCAGTTGCATCTTCAATTTTCTTTTTTGATAAACGTTGTACCTACGTGTTATTAAATCAGCTGAATCATTTCCCTTTCAATTAGCAGGTCTAATAGTGCCACTGGTATCAAAGTGCCATACGTCTCATAGTGCCATATGTCGCATAGTGCCAGTGCTCTCATTCATAGCCACTGTGGATTCTAGTTCATAAGTCCAAGTGGCAATCGTTAAAGAAATATGTATTGAAACAGGATTTATGTATGGCATAAACACATCAGCACATTGTGCCATTTCCTGTTCGGACCCAATTATTCATATCTAGCGGTAAATTAATTAGATATTCTACATAAATTGCCAATATTCGTTACACATCCTGAATATCGGAAGGCTATTATTTAATTGTAACACACACTTAATTTACATTACGATTTCCATATTAACAAGGCTTCGTATACAAGTTTATACTTTAAAGATTGATTTAATGTGACCCGCATTATACCATTAAGTAGGTACTTTAGTCTATGATAAAAACTAGGAAATTCAGGAATTATAAAAAAATGCTATAGTTTTGTTCCGGTTTAATATTTGCGGTGGGTGCTTCATATCTTCATTATTTCTCCATGAATCCCCTTTCAAACATTTATTTTTGTATAGGCTTTCAATCCATAATATTCCTTTCTCAGTATCAAGCATCGTTTCTTTAGTTTTTTCAATTAAAATCGTGAAACAACGAAATCAAAGTGCAATCTAGTCTAGTCACAGATTGGGTTCAGCGATCGCGAAGCTCAATGCTCCGTTTATGAGGCGAATGACTGGTGCTCTCCGCAAATTACTGGTACATACACCGACCAGACGGCCTTGCGACTGCGCTATCCCAGACTATCTTACCCTACATCTCACTGGCGAGTAACTAGCTAATGACTCGATGAAAATATGCATGCCATGTAGGTAGAGGCGGATTAAACGTTGAGAGCGACTTGTGCAAGTTTCTCATCGGCGCCCCTATATTGAAAATAACTCGTGCCCCTGTATTGAAAATAACTAAGTTACGAAGTTAAGTTACTAAGTTTGGAAATGAGACTATTTCCATCTTTTTCTTTCCAATAAAAGAAGAAAGAGACTAATGTAAATAAGAGCTGTCAAATTTAGTCAAACTGACACATCCGTACAATTATAGTTGACATCTTAAAACGTATGGATTAATAATACGGATAAGTTCAAGGCAAATCTAATTAGACATCGCTAACTTAGTTCTTTAATGTCACCGTCCTTTCCGTTCGCTGTATGTTAGTAAGAGATGTCAATTCTCTAAATTTAGTCTAGTTTGTGAACAAGGGTATCGGAGAATTATATATTTTTCTTTTGTTTTTTCCGCTCGCCTTTTTGTCCCCTCGCGCCCCTAGGTACATGCCTAGTTTACTTAAGAGTAATCCGCCTCTGCAGGAACACGGCACACTTAGCTATTTTAACTTAATGCAATAGCATTTAAATATAAAATAAGTGTTAAAGTGTGTGGACTGCCTCGTTGGTGTAGTGACTGCTGAGCATTAGGTGTTGGGTTCAATTCTCAGGTCGGGCAAAGTATTAAGTTTTTCTATAAATTTGTCAGTAGCAGCGTCGGAGACTGAATTTGTGCCCGGTTGATGGCAATAGGTTCGCCTCCTATTTCATGGGACTTAAACATAACTGACGAAGTATGGGTGTACTAATGGGTATACCTCTGCCTAATTAAAGCTTAGGGGATTAGAGGCGTGATGTTACGTAAGTGTTAAACGCAATTTTAAATATGTAGGTTAATAGATAATGCTTGAGTACCTATCTAAAAACCAATATGAAGGTACAGCTACATTTTTTACACCCATAAGTACACCCACATTTCGCCAGTTATGTTTTTGTCCCATGTAATAGGGGGCGAGCCTATTGCCATCAACCGGGCACAAACACAGACTCCGAGGCTGCTACTGAGAAATTCCTGTTGGAAAAACCCAATAACACTTTACCCGACCTGGGAATCGAACCCAAGACCTCATGCACAGCAGTCGCGCTTGCGACCACTAGACCAACGTGGCAGTCAATTCAGTCAGTCTACATTTTTTTTTTATCTATATTAACATTAATCGTTGAAACTACTACACGGATTGAAAAAAATATTTTTGTATTTGATGGCCAGATTCATGAAAAACAGTACAAGCCATATAACATCACACTACGACTCAAGGGAGCAGGGCAGTGACGAACTAAGCTAGTATGAAAATAAAAATAAATAATTAAATTATACTTTGTGTTACGTCACCCAATTAGGGGAACCGTTAAATGAATGTTCTATTTGTATTTTAGATTATAAACCAATTAGGATTGATATGGCAATCATAATTTTTTCATATTTTATTTTTATTTAGCTTTTGCCCGCGACTTCGTCCTTGTAAGTGTCGATTATCGCGGACGCAGACGAAGTCGTAGTCGAATAAAAAGTAGCCTATGTCCTTCATTGGGGTTCAAACTTACCTCGTATAAAATTTCATCAAAATCAGTTCAGTAGTTTAGACGTGAAAGCGTAACAGACAGACTGAGTTTTTTTTCGCATTTATAATATTAGAATGGATAGTTTTACACTTCAAATTAAACCTACTCAATAAAAAAAAAAGAAAAAAAAAATTGCCAGCCGGACTTTTTTGAAATTCGAAAACCAAATTGACTTACGTAGTTTAATAAATTAAACAACACAATGCAGCTTCACATAAACTTACTTATACCTACATATAAACGTTTGATAGTTTCTTCGCGATACGACATGAAATCTATCAACTGTACACGACTATACACGATTGCTTCCGCAATTGTGATATTATGACTGTGATTACGATATCAATAATATACCTATTAAACTAGCTGCTATGCTGGTAGTTTTTTTTTGTTGTGCGGTACCCAAATTCTTTTTCTAAAAGAAAAATAAGTTACTAATCTTCTTTTTTATCGGAGCAGTAAGGTTTTACGACCCCACACACCCTATAAGTGTCAGAGTTTCTAAACCGCCTCAACGGCCTCTGACATGGATTGAGTGGGACAGTAATAGGCTGGTATTTCCTTCACCGATGTCAGTGACGTCCAAGATAAACTTTAGAAATTACATATGAATTGAAAAAGTTACTAATTATAACGGCAGCTATCTGCTGTCAAAATCGGTCCAGTCGTTTCGGAAATTAGCCGGAACGAATAGTCAGACAGTTGTCTTTTTAATAAATTCGTTTTACGTTTGTAAAAATTTATATTTATTTTGTAAAATGTTGTTTTTTTTTTGACTTTATAAACAGACACTTCAATTTTTCATATTTTTATCGATAATGTATTTCTCTCTGCCCGATTGGTCTATAATCGTCTGTAATCGTATGCGCAACTGTTGCGTTCGATTCCCACCTCATGCAAATTGTCATTGGGTTTTTATAAGGCATTTTTCAGTAGCAGCTTAGTTAAAAATCAACTTAAATGTAAACAAATAAATTACTTAATCCAATAACTATAATGGTAAGAGCAGTTACTGTTTTTTCGTTCCCAGAAAATTGTGGTTAATAAATTAAATTAAGATTTCTATACATACATAATATCACGCCTGTAATGCTCGAAGGGATAGGCAGAGGTGTATCCATTAGTACACCCAAATTTCGCCAGTAAACCTTTTAAGTCCCATGTAATAGGGGGCGAGCCTATTGCCATCAAACGGGCACAAATCCAGACTCCGAAGCTCCTATTTATGAAATCATGATGGAAAAACCCAATAACACGGTACCCGACCTGGGAATGGAACCCAAGACCTCATACCCAGCAGTCACGCGAGGCGTAATATTTATAAAAACAAACAAACATCTTGATGTTATTGACATAATAATGTGTATTTCATTAACAGTTAGTTACCTATAAAACAAAGATTTATGAATTTATGCAAATTGCTTTAAGAAAAACGAGGTCATATTTTTTTAATATATAATTCCATTCGTCAAGAACAATATAAACTACTTATGTTATTCAAGAAACAGGTTTTTTCGGCACCTATTTAATTTAGATCCATAATTATGTTTTGATGTTCGTAAGAATGATGACCCTGTGGTAAGGCGATCGCCACTTATGCATGAGGTTGCGGTTTCGATACCAAGAAAGTACCTACCAATGACTTTTTTAATTCATATTTTATACTTATGTACTTTTCTAAGATTATCATGGGCTTTCTTGCCGTCGGTGAAGGAAAATATGGTGAGGAAATCTGGACTTGTAATTAATATAAGTCTGCAATCCCCAATCCGCCTTGAGCAAGCGTGGTGATTAATGCTCGTGCCTTCTCTGTATGAGAAGAGGCCTTCACTCTGCAGAGGGACAATAACAGGCCGGCATTAAAATTATATTACAAAAGAATAATATGAAATAGACCTTAATAAAATTTACAGATTAATTAAAACGATTTTACCCAGTTAATCAGAATTATATGAAGTGAAGTTATTGTGATCGAGGTTACACTAAACTGTTCAGGCAGGTCCATAGTTTACATTTCAATCAATTCGTTAACCTCGTATAAACAAACAGTTTAAACCAACACCCTAGTAAATCTACTTTCGATCGATTCGAAGGACAGGGGAATATGAAGCGGCCGCGTATAGGTCGCCAATGGGCTACGTAGAAAATACGGTGCGTGTGCGCAGCGAGACCGGTCGGCGCGAGGGACCGGTATGTCTGGGAATTTTCCATACTTTCCTCACAGACTCGCCGCGTCGATGCCTTCAAGGGAACACTGAACGTGTTGAGTGATTACGCCTCTATAGTGTACCGCGGCCACTTTACAATTATGGAGAGAGCTCTTCAATTATTGTTTTAAGGAAATTCGGGCTTATTTTTTACACAGGCACCGGTTATTGTAATTCTCTTGGATTCATTAAATCAATATTTTGAACCGAAATAAACATAATGTTACTGCGGTTTTACAGAACGTCCTCGACTCACAGTCAAGGTGAAATCCAAACGCTCGCTGGCGCCCTTCAAAACGACCCGTCATGCAACTCGAGAATTCACAAAATTTTTGGAGATTTAAAAATTGTCGGAACTATAATGTACTAGCATCGTTGGCAAGCTTGCGGCGACACTTTTAGAATAGTCCACAATTCGTCCAAACCTGAATGGGCAGATATTGTGTGGTCGCGTGCCAAACGGTCGCGCCAGGCGCCTGCCACTTGGCACGCCAGGCCATACGGAACACGGAGCCCGCTCGAATGATTTAGCGTCTGAAGTTCAAGGCCGGCGCACGAACGTTTACGTGATGAGTCAGGTCGTTGCATTGTAGCGCGATGCAGCAGCGAAATGTTCTAATAACAACTGATAGTGACAATGGACGATGAAAGTTTGCCCGTGTGCCGCGGATTTTCCGTCACGTGGAAATACTGAAAAAAACGCGCATTCTACACAAAATTCTGGCACCGACTTCAAGGGCGTAGAATAAGAAAATAAATCAACATTTTTCTTAGCATTTTCGAACCGGGCAAAAGGTGAAAGCTTCTGAGAATCATAACAGCCATTTGTCAGCCTCGCTTGGACAGCACTGCCTGTTTTGCTCGCTCTAGCTGTCATTAGGCAAAATCTATCTAATCCATAAGACTATTCTAGATAAGTACTTACTTCTTTATCAAGTAAAAGGAACCAATCTAAGGCTATTAAACGGTAAAAAAAGGAGTAGGCGAAGGGCCCGTGCCATATGTTTTCGTGATACCGAATTAGCTACAGCGTCTCTAACCAAATCTGATGTAGTGGCATCGCATCGAGAGATATAGCCTTGGCCGTGCTTTAAGAATCCTCAATAATGTGTACGATGTTACCAACGTTAAACCAAAGGATGCCATATTTAAACTGTTCTATATTTAAATTTTACTTCATCAGAAAAATAAAAAATAAAATTAATCAATTATAGTTGGTTCTAACACTGCGCCGGCGACTATGGCGACTCGTGAAAGGTGGTACTTTTACTGGTGGGACTCTTCCGCATCTTGCTTCAAGTACAAGGTTACAATGAAAAATAAACTCAAACATTCTCTTAAACTGTTGTGCGGAGTTTGGTGAACACTTGTATCTAATTTTATGTAATTAAACCGTTATTGTAAATATAGTTCAGTTACGTCTTTGGTTAATGTTCCGCTCTCCTAGGTCGTAGCGTGATGTTTTAAAGCCTATACTATTGCTCACGAATCTGGCTATCATATACAAAAAGACTTTGTCTAAAACGACTGGTACTTCCATTAACACGTTTAATCAAACCAAAAACCTTTTCAGCTTTATTATATTAGTATAGATAAGTACAGCTCAGTAAGTACTCATAAACACAACTACCTAGGTAATATTTATTTTAAGTGATGCTTAATGTTTACATGTCAATAGCACGTTCAATATCCGCATCTATGTATAGATACATAACGTACAATATACAACACGTCATGGTGTTGAAGTCAGCCGAACTGTGTGATGATGCCAATTACTGCTAGTATTGCCTCGAACTTATTTATCACAATTTAACACTGTTCTAATAACATGCTTAGGACCTGTACATTACGTCACAAGTTTATGTTTTTTTCATCTCCCCCCTCTCCTTTTATTATCAGCCCCTGGTGTGACGTCACACGTTTCTAAATTTCATATATAAAATTGATTAAACTAATACAGCATTTCCAAAAATTTTTTTTTTACCATTAGAAATATAAAGCAGGTAATATATTTTTCGTAAATAGTTCATAGGGGTCTACTCAAATGCCTTTATAATCCTGGTTAGGTATATGGGTACCGTGGCCCCGGAACGTAAAGGGCAACAGAAGGAACAGGGTGGTTTTTTAGTCAGTAAAAGTCTGACAGTCCCTTCCGCCCAGGGCGGAAGGAGTCATTTGATGATTTTTACCATGTAAAAAATAAAGAAAAGGTACCTATATAGGTAAAGTAATCGTAACCACTTTCACCTACGATCAATTGTGTCGGAACAGAGGGCAACAGGCTGGTAAACAATAAAAAAAACAACCATGAATGGTAGAAAATATTGCTGGGTTAATATACTCATTACGTAGTGCTGGTCCGATGGTTAGGGCAGCCATCTATCATGCACGGGGCTGTCGGTTCGTAACCAAGCACGACCAATTACCAATGTGACTTTTTCCATTCCATACGTAGGTACCTACTTTCTAAGTTTATCTTGGACATCACTGACATTGGTAAAGGACGAAAATAAGAAAAGAAAAAGAAATAAGAAAAAAGTCTGAAAAAAATAAGAGAGAAAAATAATAAAAATAAGAGAGTCTGAGAGAAATAAGTCTGAAATCGCCAATCCGCCCGAGCAAGCGCGGTGATCAATACTTGATGCCTTCTCTGTATGAGAAGAGGCCTTTGCCCTAAAGTGGAATATTAATAAGCTGGTAAATTATATTTATATCAATTTATAATCGAAAATTACCCCATCGATTTTCGATCGAAAAATGAATGTAACGAATTACCACATTTAACGCAAATAAATAATTTTGACTTTGACTTTTGACTTTGAATTGTAAAACGCGTGTAAACTGATGTGATGATTAATTCCTTGAATATCAACGAACAATCACAGCATGTTATGTGTATTTGATTTTTTTTAACTTATTACTTATCCATCCTTAATCCTAAAATTTTAAACAATACAAGATGACTCTGTCAGCTCTACAGCTTACGAAAGATCTGTACAATCCCCTAAAGGAGATAGTATATTATAAGCAAGCATTGCAACGGCCACTCAAGGTCACACCCTGCCCAAAATTATTATCATCATTTCAGTCACAAGAGAACCACTAACTAAACAACTGTTTTACAATGGAATCCCCTAGAATCTCTAGACTTCCATGATTGCTATAGTTATTATATTTTTGTCATCGAAAGATTTCAATCGTCATTACCAGCAGTCCATGTAAGGACACGCTGAAATCATCAGAATGTCGTGAATTTGTAAGCTTTTCGCACGGTCCACAGAGTAGGCGTCCCGGTAATGTCAACGTTATTTATACGGGTCTCGTGCTTCGCAAAGTGTGTAATATTTCACGTTCGCATTTATCGAGGAGCACATGTTTAGTATTTCGGAGTAATGTGCAGTTGGAGCGTTGCCGCGCCAGACATTAAACACTACGCACGCATAAAACAGATACGTAGGTACATATAGGATGCTAGAATCACGGGCTGCATAAAATCGATTTCGAGGGCTGATTGCCCGCCACCCCCCGCCCCCGAATACACCCAAAGAGTAAACGAACACTTTTCATAAGAAGACTGATGATTTTGTTCACGTCCGTGGCTATTCTTCTGCTAAGCGTTTGTCCAGAACTAAGCCACAAGTTATGAAGTTGTAAGTATGGAGTTTCTTGTTAATTTTTCTCCATACGAAACTATCTTTTAGAATGGACAACTAGATAAAATATTTATTTTTCTTTATTGATAAGATTCCTATTGAACTTGTCAGATCATTGCATACAAGTTCTGATCTATTCTCAACATATCTGGTAAATTATAGTGTCTATTTAGACATGGTAAAACAGGGTGTGTGGGGTTAAGACATTACTGCCCACACGATAAAGAAAGAACAATGGTAAAACATACCCTTTCCATAACAATCAAAATATTCTGCTGACGTAGCGAAAGTTTTTGCGTTTCTCATCGCCAATTCTAGAAGAAAACCTTCGGTGCCATTACTTCTTGCTATCCAGCTATAACACGTGCCGTCCAAAAGCACATGCCTTTTGCCAATCAATTAATTATTATCGTTGTCTTCACAAATTGCCGCCAGCAGTAAGCGTGGGCCAAATGTGTGGCGAATTATGAGTACTACTTCATTTGCGTGCCCACATAATGTTATTACCTATTACCAATTTACCCACGAATTAGGAGGTTCAGTGTGCCAAGTGTTGGTGTTTATTTATTGGTTGAATCATTAGATGTTTGGGTTGAATAATCCTTTCTATAAAGATGGAAAACTTATTTTTATTTACATTGCGAGCAATGGTTTAGATAACTGTGCTCTAGCCCAGCTGCCTGGAACTAGGATTCATCTTCTGAGATTTGTCCGGGAGGGGATTTAAAAAAAAATGTATGAATTAAACTCGGAAACTTTTGAACCGGAGAATCTTAATTAGGTAATAAAAAGATAAGCAATAAAACAAAATAATAAAAAAGGTGGTGTTGAAAGCCCTATGAATCGTATGGGTACGAATTCTGGTGAACTTAGAAATACAAAAAGAATTGACCTTGTCTCTAAGATTAGCTAGACCAATGGCAGCGCATGCGCGAACTGTGATATTACTGAGATCTAGCTTGAGAAGTAAGGGGTCGTCAGTAGAATGTTTACTGAATACAGAACGGTATGTTATACATTATATTTTATTGTCGAGTCAATGGATTCCAAAAACCTTCAAATTAAAGGTGTTAGGATCCCTAAGTCACGGTCAAGGATCGCGAAAGGCGCGTACGCTCCCAGAAAAGTGTGGAAAGGGAATACTAGGGTGGCTTCCCCTCCCCCTCAGAACTAGGGACATTAATGATGATTTTCCACCACGGAACCAAAAATAAATTCCTAAGTCAGAAATAATTATTGATTTGTAATTTGTAAACATGGAAACGTACCCAGAAATTAAGCTAGATTTTTCCGTAAAGTATATTTTAGTTTAGTCCCTGACTCACACATACTTTGACATGGCCACTATTTACATCCATCCAAATTAGTCATTCCTTTGCACAGTTGTGGTTTTACATACGAGTATCTTCCGAGTTATTTAATAGGTAAACGATAATAATAAGTAATTTACTCAAGTAGTTATTTATACCGAGTATTATAGTACTTTTCATATCCTGATAATCATTTGACGTATTTTACAAGCTTCTTATTGTCCCAATGTAAGGCAAAGGCCTCTTTCCATACAGATAAACCAAGAGCTAGCTCAAGGTTGATTGGCGATTTCAGATTTAGATTTCGTCCGCGTAAATGTCGGTTATCGCTGCCGCAGCCGAAGTCGCGGAAAAAAAGTAGCCTTTCTCCTTTCTTGGAGTGCAAACTTGGGGTAAGTTTGCACTCCAAGAAAGGAGAAAGGCTAAGAGAAAGACACCAAATTTCATCGAAATCGGTTCAGTGGTTTAGTCGTGAAAGCGTAACAGACAGAGTAACTTTCGGATTTATAATATTACTAGCTTTTGCCCGCGACTTCGTCCGCGCAAATGTCAGTTATCGCGGACGCAGACGAAGTCGAAGTCTAATAAGAAGTAGCCTTTGTCCTTCGCCGGGCCTTAAACTATCTCCATGCCAAATTTCATCAAAATCGATTCAGCGGTTTAAGCGTGAAGAGGTACTAGACAGACAGACACACTTTGTATTAATAATATTAAGATAGTAGGTATGGATAGTATGGATAATTTCGGGTTTCCTTACGCTGGTTTCCTACACCGATGTCAGTGATGTCCAAGATCAACTAGAGAAAGTACTTATGAAGTACAATTTATCCAAAACTTAGGTATTTCCAGTGTGGTCGACAACAAAAAATGATCGTAATAAAGTGAAGAACACGTGAGTTTCAGCTAGGGTTGCCAACCCTACTATATTTTTATGGGTAAGAATTTTAGAACTACTATATTTGACCGACAAAGAGTTGGCAACCCTAGTTTCAGCTGTCGTTCTAGTGTCTTCTTACACTCGTTATATACCTACCTACCTTAGGTAAGTATACCTAATCATAAACTCGGGTTTTATTAATGACCTTAATAAAAATCTTCGTCTTTTAGATAAAATACTTTTCCTTATAATAAAATGTCCAATTCAGATGGAAAAAAATAAACAAATCTACATAAGATTCCTTACGTCATATTATTATTATATTTTAAGTAGAATTTTAGTAGAATTTTTTTATTAATGCTCACTCTTAAATAATATAATATTATCCCAAAATTTCGGTCGCGGCGGCGCGGCGGCGGTCAATCTCAATGGAAACTAGCCAAGTACGCAAAAGCTATTATAGTGCACAAATGTGTGCGCAAACACAGATGCACTCTCATTACACGACTGCCCCAAAAAAAGGAGTGTTATGTGTTCAGGGTTAATGTATGTATGTATTCCACCATAACTTTTTGATGTATGGGGTATGTATGGGGCACCGATTTAGATGTATGGGGTATCGTTACAATCCTTGCATCGTTCCGAGTAACATAGGCTAGTTAAAAATAAAAAGAATCCTTTGTGGTCACTTTAAAACGTAAATTTATACCGGCCTCAATTTTTTTTTTTAATGAATCTAGCCGTGTCTCTGTTTATAGTTTAGAATTTGACAAGTAGATCTAAATAATATATAACACTGTAAATAAAAAACGTCGTAAAAAAACTGACGAGTAAACAAAGTACAAATATGTGCAAATTGGCAGTCGTGTTTTTTAATTTTTTAAATTATAGTAGCTTGTTTTCTGTCACTCTCATAGTTCCAATATGACAGCCGACAAGACCGGAGAGACGTGGGACCAACGGATTTACGGCCTTTAGAAGGCTAGTGACCAAAGTATCAGACCAACGACTTTCAAACTACGGACTGTACTAGCAGTAGACTGCTAATGGCAAAACTGCTAATGGAATTTAATGATATTCTGATCTGATTCTTTGATGTCCATGAGATCAACAGGGCAATCATCAGCATCTATTGACTTAATGGAGCCCTGTTTTCTGTTATGAACTCCCTCCATCTCTCCTTGCTTCCTTATCATTTCACTTTCTCACTGTACTGTATGGACGCAAAATGGTCGACCGCGGTTTGTCGCGTTTTATTGACACGCCAAATGACAGGCATGACACGTTATGACAATTATTTAAGGCCATTTTCATAGATCTTTAAGATTAACTTGTTATTTCTAGAATATTCTCAGCAACATCATTGTAGTCAGTAATCGAGACATTTTGCCACCATGGATAAAACCCTACCTTTTCAGATAATAACACATCTGCTTGCGTCTTGATTGCTGAGTAATAAATACCTTCTTCGTAATGATAGACGAGACGTTGGTATTGGAACACCCACGCCTACCAGCGATTAACTGGCACCGGCACTATTATTTACTGACACCTAGTGTATAGTAATCGGTGGTACTAGCTTGCATAGTGTAGCACAGATATACTAGGAACTATGTATCGCTATAAGACCAGTACAAAACAAACACGATCGTTATCATAGCCTGTAACATTTCAACCAGAGAAACTTACATAATGTGGACACAAATCTTTCGAAAAAGGTTGGTCCCAAAAAAATAATGTCGTTGACCCAACATCGCATTACCTACGTCACCCGCAAAAATATTTTGGACGCAGAGTGCAATTTAACCCCCCTCCATCATTGTTTTTGGGCGTAACTTGCGAAAATACGGCAATCGTCTGTCAAACCGGCCGAAAACCAGTTATGGAAATTTCTTTTTCGCAATTCAACAGTGCCCGGTGGAGTTAAGTAGCGGTAATTAAGGCGACGTGGGCTCGCGGTGCGCTGGCGCGTCCGGGCACTGCGCATGCGCGCCGCGGCATTAAACGATTGCAATGAAATCGCCGCCGGACTGAGCTGGGGGATTCTGCTACGATTTGTGTTGACCTAGAAAGTGCACTTTTGCATTGCATGGACTTTCCTGTCTTGGCTTGAACATCATTGAATATTAATTGTGTCCGGATAGCCCTTGGATTTGGTGATCACTGTAAGCCGACACATGGTTCTTCTCGTATATTTTTCTAAGTTATGTTTGTGTGCTAATGTTTTTATAGCATTGAAGCACGCTTGCTCATTGCCAGTTAGTGATTTTATATCCTAAATTCAGATTTCCTCAAGATAATTTCCTTTTTCCTTATCACATAAATTCACCTTGGTGTTTCCCATGCTTTGAATTTACAAAACATTAATGATACTGTTATGATATAGTTTTATAAAAACAAAAAATAGTTTGAAAAATAAACAAAAAGATAAATATGTTAATAAAACTGGTATAATAATAAAATCTTAAGGGTATCGTAAGAACGCTGCTCATGGACGTCATGAATTAGAACGGACTACTATAAATAATTACACAAATGACGTCTGCAGACGTAGACCAGATTAGTTATAAACGCGACCTTGTGTCATATAAAAGTAACAAAAAAGGTGTTTGCAAAGACATCGACCATAGATCTTTTACTGCTGGTCTTCACAGTGCCGTAGCTTGCCCTAGACCGGTCCTGTTTCAAAATTTGTAGGGGGTCCTTCTACCTAAATGCGTCGAAGCCCAAATGCAGGGTAAATTTTTTTCACTATAGAAATAATTTATTTTTCCCCGGGAAATTATCGTACGGGCGAGTACAGTTTGATTGAGTTTATGGATAATATTTTATGATTTTTTGCTTAGACAGTTTCGGGCCCCTGTAGCTGGGGGGGCCGATACGACGGAAGCTACGCCCCTGGGTAACATTAAAATATCCTAAGCAATCTGAGAGATTTGTCCATTATTGCTGCAGCCACTTTAATTGTTTCTTTACGTCACAAATTGCTTTTAAATTGCGTATATAAATCGAGTAAACGGTACAACAATGTGAAAGATGTTGTTTTAATTTTAGAAGAAACTTACGTAACCGCTGTCCGTGACGGAGAAGGGACAACATATATTGTTAGTTGTTGTTTACACATGTTATGACGTTCAAAGTCAAAGTCAAATCATTTGTTTCAATTAAGGTCAAGGGGCACTTTTGAAAGTCATTAACAAGTGTAAAATATTATTGAATCTAGTTGCCCCTTCCAAAAGGTAGTTTCGTATGAAAATGGATAGGAGGATAAGAAAATTAGGGCGTGTTACTCATTTTGAATGGTCATCGCAGTTGTATATAAGAACTGAAGGATTGGGTAATGAATAGTTAAACAAAAAAATATACAGGTACCAATTTGCAGCACAATGTTATGTCTTTATATCCACTGAAAGATTTGATCTTGATTTGAAGATTTGATTTGATCTTTTAATTGTATCTAAAAAGATATTACACTGAAAATTAGTTCTTTTCTTTTCTTTATTTTTAAACACATTCTCTTGAGATATATATCAGCCCTACCCCAAAATTTGTGTACGTTTATTCTTATATTGAAATCTATTATTGACTGTACACTGACCTAGGTCTTCAGGCCTAATAATATGACGCAATATCGGAAAACAGATTTTTTAGAAAATTTCCCATATTTCTTGGAAGCAATACCCGTATTTTCAAGTACGTTCACATTTTAATCTCAGTCTAAATCTATTAAAAATACCTGTATAAAATTTTTAGCGTAGGCTATCGCTGAGATGAGATTGTGACTAGACTTTGTACGTTTTTGGATATGAGATTTGACCTTCAGAATTGGTCCCATAGTTCAAGTTGTTTTAATAATATTTAAGAATACTTTCACGCCCTGAAAGATTGCCAATGAGTCATCTATAATAGAGTTCTCGGTCTATGAATCATTCCGTATAACTAAATGACAGACAGCAAAAAAACTTATTACATGTGATATAGTGTAATCAAACATCGAGTCAGACAAAATAAGTGGCTACGCTGTAGCTAGCTGTTAGCTCATTCACTAGATAGGTTGTAATGACAGGTGTAAGTCTATAGTTATGATTATTGTGTCATTTGTTTGCTTGCAATAACACTTTATGTAATTTTAAGATCGTTACTTGATACTTGTTATTGCAACAGTGATCTGTATAAAACGATGATTAGTTTAAACAGGTTTTTTTTTAATTAAAAAATATAAACGTTTCTTCTAATTTATAATTTGCATGATGCCTAAAACACACATCATCTTTATTGAGCTAAACATCGTAACCCAGTTTAGCGAGGTCAAAATAATTTATTTGAAAAGCAACGTGTGAATTTGTTACGGAATTACCCGTCTGTAGTAATTCCTCACTCTCAGTGAAATCCGGTTATATCTGGTTCGATCGACGAACGCCTAAGGGCCGGTGCATGGTGAACGCTTCCAGGGTTGTCACTTTGCAAATATAAATAAAATTTATTATTTATTTAGACACAAACAATTTTATCATCTTGGCAGGAAAACCAAAGCGATGCTATATGTCACGTATGAGACTAAACTATAAATTATTATAAAAATATGATGTTCGACAGCGCTTTAAAAACACTACGGCATCTTACGCGCTTGTAATAGGAGCGATTTTACAACAAATAGTTGAACAAGTCTGATGTGCTGGCGACTGTACACATTGGTTATCGTAGATTTCCAATGAGGAATGTACTGCTAATTTTCGAGAGTTAATACTTACATCATTCTGCTGCGCTTGCGCTCTTAGATAATCTTTACGCATGCAAGTCATTGCAAGTGAGAAATTATGTCTTAAAGAACTAGCTTCTGTCCGCGACTTCATCCGCGTCAAGTTTAATATATTATCCAACAGAACCAACATCCATCCATCCAAACATTTGCATTTACGTATTATAATAGTAGTAAGATTAAATAAATAAGGAAAATGTGTCGTGATAGTAAAGCGGTGAAGGCGTTCGAATCCCATACATGAGGTGTGGGTTCAATACCCATGTGCCTTTTTTTAATTTATATTATCTTTGACATATGTGTAGAAAAAACATTGTGACGAAATCTGAACGTACCCTTATATGAATATGAAAGACAATTTATGTTAAGAATTAAATTATAATCTAACTATTTTTACCTTCGTTTCTTTTCTTTTAAACAAACATACAAACAAACTCACGCCTTTTCCAAGCAAAACCGCAGAACCTTTGATTTTTATTTCCATATTATAAAATAATAACACTTGTACTTGAACATTTTTAAACCCAAATTAAAATATGAATAATTACATAATTACCTACCACCGCTAACAATCGACAGTGCCAGGTCAGCCACCTGTTCAAATAAAATGTCTGCGAGTGAATGGAGAATAACAATACAGTGATGTCTCATATTAATCAATTTAGTCTTGCATCCATTTTATTTGCAGGGTTCCGTAACCGAAAGGTTTACAGGACCCTATAAAGCCTCCGCTGTTCGTCCGCCTGTCTGTCAACGGGCTATATCTCATAACTAGCTGTCGGCCGCGGTTACACCCGCGTCTTTGGTTACTGCTCGGTGATGGTTATAGCCTATAGCCTTCCTCGATAACTACTCTATCTAACACTGAAATAATCATTTAAATCGGACCAGTAGTTCCAGAGATTAGCGCGTTCAAACAAACAAACACTGCAGCTTTATTATATTAGTATAGATAGGTAGAAGGTTGAAGTTTTCACAAATTGTGTATTACTATGACCCTATTTATAATACCAGCATCATCCACAAGTGGTCTGGAATTTTATGCTGAACTGGGCCTTTTTGGTGCAGCTGATGCGACACACAATAATATTTATTTTTTGTTTGTTTTTTTATTGCCTTTGTATTATTATTGGTCTGTATACAAACCTTTTTTTTTCTCTCTTCCTTTTTATACAAATGAAAAGGAAGTTCAAATTATGTATTTATTTCGGCGTTTTTGCTCAATTTTAATATTGTACGGTGGTACGGAACCTTTCATATGCGAGTCACTATTTGCACTTGGCTGGTTATTACTCTTTTGCAACGGAAAGTGGTGACCCTGTGAGCACCTGGCCCAGCCGGTCCTGCCATATGGTTCGCAACCATTTGCTGCCACCATAGTAAATATATTACTATCTTATGTTACCTTACTCTTCGGGGATTACAGGCGTGATGTTATGTAGAATGCTATGCACTACTATTCAGTACCTAAAAGGTCTCTAAGGGATGATTCTCGTTAGAGCGGGCCGTGCCCGGGCCGGGGCGTGGACGAGCCGACGTGGTATTGAAGTGCGTCGAGAGGGCCCGGACGGGACACGGATAATGCACTGTGTAATATAAATTGATTCATACAAAATATATGTAACAGATTTAAAACCGTGCCCCGTCCGTGCCCCGTCCGGGCCCCGCCCCACGGGGAATCATCCCTAAATCGAACATTTTTAAAATTTTATTCTATTCGTTTTGTGCATCTTGTTCTAAAGTTAGGTTCATTAATATTCAATTACACAGCTGGGAAGTCCTAAACCCCACATGTTCAATCAGTTTATTGAGATATAATTTCAATCACATCAATATTACCATAACTACTTAATGACTTAAATTACTATGTTTAAAACCAATACGCTTCTTCACTTCACGTTGTAAGTATGACGTCATAGTTGAAATTGTTAGTTATTTAATTATATACCTTAAGACTACGTATTAACAGAGATTTTTATTTCAACACTTTTAAAGGTATGAACACAAAATAATGGTAATATAATATTTACACTACCGGCCAGTGGTCATAGTGGGTGGTTTTTTTCCACATTATGTGTACACAATGTTTATTTCTGTATAACTATTTACTGACACCGAATACATAAAACGTGACATACACATTAGTTTTAGACAAAATAGATCCGCCTTACTGATAAATACAAAGAAGCTAGTACATGGAATTTAATGAAAATAAACAAGTAGAATAGAATAGACTAGAATTTATTTTCCATATAATACTATGTACTATACTATGTCCATCCAGATTCGTTCAGCCGTTCTAGAGTGATTGTGAAGCAAACATCCATCCATCCAAATTGTCGGACTTAATAGTAAGTAGTGAGATAAGTCCAGGTTTCCTTACCCGTGTCAGTAATGTCCATGATAAACTTGGTAAGTACTATGTTGGCACCTGCCTATGCTCTTCGAGAACCCACAGCTTTGCACATAAGAAGCCTTAACTAATGAGCCATCATGACTATGGGTATTTCAGGACCCATGCCATACCTAATGGAAGTTGTTCATATAAATATGACCTTTGTCAAAGAGTTTTGGACCCTATTGCTTATATTATGGTTGTGGTTCTGGTCTGCATCAAAATCTATTTAAATAAGAACAGTGTCTAGACCATGGTTCCTAAAAGTATGGGTCGCTAGCGAATATTGGATGTGCCCTGAAAAATAGGATGACAGATAGACCGACCGAAACGAATGTATTTAAAAAATAACACTCCTGGTATTAAAACATGTTGGATCGGAACTAACTGTTCCATTTTTCTTGTTTGTACAATCCTTCATTCCTATAGTTATGTTCCTTTTTCCTTCGTGAAAACCAAGAAGTGAGTCCCGAATTTTTAACCTTTTGTTGGGTGAGTAGCGGTCTTAACTGGATCGAAACTTCGGGAACTACTGGTCTAGACTATGTATGACGTTTAGTTTTTACAGAATAACCTAACTGACGATATTAAGATAAGCCTAACGCAACAACGAACAATAAAATGACACAATAAGTTAATTGTATTGTTTCCATTATTACCGAGTATTAACATATACTATTACTAGGTAAAACTCAATTAAAATCAGAAAGAACAATACGTAATAATAATATATTGTAATGTATTAACTCATTTTTAACTAACTGCCACCAACCAGCTGATGAAGAAACCCAAGTTTTATTAAAAACGTTTTGTTTGTAAAAAAAAGAAAAATGTTAGGTTTATTAAGAAAACCATGAAAATCGTGTACTATCAGTTCAGAAATGCTTTGTATTTAAATAAGTTTCTTTTTTTTTTCTACCTACTCCTTGATTATTTTGTAAGTAAGATGTGTGTGGTCACGTCGTGATGGCCCAGTGGTTGAGGCGCCCGTCTCTCGTGCATGAGGTTGTAGGTTCTTACCGGGCAAGTACCAATGTAACTTTTTCAATCCAGATGTTTATTTTTTTAAGTTTACATAAACATGTTTGTGTACAATAATACAATCTTTGTAACCATAAAACATAGAAGCGAAAGGTTATACTCACTCACTAACTCACTCCTCATGAAATAACTAAAAACGCTTGACGTATAATGATAAAATTTGGCAGCCAAGTAGATTATAGTTAGTAGACGTCCGCTAAGAAAGGATTTTCCAAAATTCACCCTTTAAGGGATGGTTCCCAGGTATGGTCCAGAACAAAAAAATATCGCAATGATGGAATGTGACTTTCATCTTTTGACACGCGTTATGTCATCCTAACAAACATCCGCGTTTATAAAAGTAGGATCAACCAACCAATTAAAACGCCGTACTTTTAAAAGGTACTTACATCACAAACACTTGCTAATCACATAGGATCGTCGCTTATGGAATCGTACAAGGGGCAAGTGTCAATTTGCTCCATGAATGCACTCATTCATCGTACCTTTACATCGACCGCCATCTTATAAATCATGTGCAAGCGCAATATTTTTTTTATAATAACCATTTGATTTTTTACCCGGCTATGGCGAAGCAAAAAAGAAGGGTTATGAATTTGACCGTATGTACAAGTATATATATACATATGTGGAATATATGAAGTGTGTATGTACTATACAGTATGTTCATCTGTTCCTTCATAATTTCTAAACTATTTATCATAATTCGTACGCTGGTTTGACAAAGTTTTCCGTAGTAGGAAATTAAAAGTAAATGCATAATTAGGTAAAAATACCAAAATTTTAACTATTAAAATATTAGTTGTTAAACAATCATTAAAACAAGAAAAAATCAGCTATAAAAATCATTAGGACTGGTGATTTTTGTAGTAGGACGAATTTAAAAACACCTTTAAATTACATATTCATAGAATAACATGTTATTAACTGATTTTATCAGTAAGAAAAGTATCAGTAAATCAGTTATGTTTAGTAGTAATAAAAGTAAGAAAAATACGCGTCATGGTTGGTTTCCGCCACTACGCGGAGTGGCGGATACCAACCCTGACGCGTAATACAATGCAATATATGTATTATCTATACCTACTTGTGTAAAAAAGCTAAAAAGGGTTTTTTCACATAACATATAACATATCATCACGCTTGTAATCCCCGAAGGCTTAGGCAGAGGTGTACTTATTAGTACACCCACATTTCACCAGTTATGTTTTTTTGAAGTCCCATGTAATAGCGCTCAACCGGGCTAAAATCTGGACTCTGAGACTGCTACGATAAACTGATGGAAAAACACTTTGCCTGACCTAGGAATCGATACAAAGACCTCATGCACAGCAGTCGCGCTTTGCGACCACTAGACTAACGAGCCAGTCAAAAAAGGGTCAAAAGCGTTTTTGTGTTTCTGAAATAATTAAGCTAAATTATACAGAGTTGATATGACAGAGGGGCATTAAATTACACTACGTATACTATACGTGTTTAGTATTAATTCGATACGGTATAAAATAAAATATAAATAAAAATGAGTTTTTTTTTTCAAACAAACTAAATAGCTTACAAATCAGAGTAAAACGCAAACACCCTTTGTAAATAAATTTAACTGGCCTTAGATACCTAGGTATTATAGCGGCAACGTAGGTGCATGATCTATACGTATAGACATAATCAGCTGTTAAGAAAGATACATCGTATTCAAACGGGGCAAAAACTTAAAAAAACATTTGCAACTAAACTACTGCTCTTATTTAATTGATTTTTGGTACAGAGCTTGAAAAGGGTACCTAGTATAGGCAGTTTAAAGAAAAGTCCATCTGTCGTATCAACTTGATATTGTCAAATAATATTCTTCGTTTCTCTAATTCAATTTCTATATACTACATAACTGTTTAAATCATATACGAGTAAACCAATCAATAAAGCTAACGTTACTAAACACCATTCATCATCTGAACGTGAATCAGCCAGCCATATATGGAAACATTCTATTTATAACACTAGTTATTTTTGACGCAAGCCATTTCCCAATTTGGTGGGTGTTATAATCGTCAATAGCTCATCGACCTAGGTCACTGAGGATGTGGGGAATCTCGTCAGGAGTACAAACGTCGACGTACAATTGAGTCATCTGCATAGCGGCAGGAAGACAGTCGTTAGCCGCCGTCTGATTGAATACCGTCTAACTTTAGACGGCATGACCTACATTTTAATGTAGCTCTTTGAAGGAAATTGTGGTACCCACTGTAAGGTTGCATAACCTGCAAACTGGCAAAAAGTTCAAACATCAGCCGAATTCTAGAAGTAATTTTAAAAAAAGGCGATTGGATTTTGTTTTAGGCAGTTGTTTGTCGAAATGTGAGCACATTATTTCAACTTGTTATAAGCAGGCAGTCTCTCCATTCAAGAAGAAAAGTTTTAATCTTGATTATATCAGCCGTAAGGCGTCCACCGCTGGGCAGAATCGGACCTAAGCAGTTCCCATCCAGCGTCTTTCCTGCCAACACCACATCTTCTGGTAAAATGGTGGTGATCATGTGGTTCAGGTTTAGTAGCCACCAATAACGACATTTATAAACACCCGGAATTTTGACCAAAAATCTTCATATCACCTATAATCCATATTTATATTATAAATGCGAAAGTGTCTGTCTCTCTGTCTGTTACCTCTTCACGCTTAAACCGCTGAATCGATTTTAATGAAACTTGGCATGGAGATAGTTTAAGATCCGAAAAAGGACATAGGATAGTTTTTATCCCGGAAATCACCCCCTAAGGCGGTGAAAAGGAGGGTAGAAGTTTATTTAAAAAATCCTATCTGTATAGCCCTACCCTTTAAAATGACGAACGACCTGTCTATGAATTTACAATGGAGCATAACAAATGCCAGCAAAGGACTTCTTAACAAGCAAAGAAAGACCTGTAAGTGCCAATGATGGCCATCCTTATCAACTCCTACTATTATAAAGGTACACAATGTGATAAACTGCCAAGGCTTCGGTACTCAAAGGTAAAACGTCGATTTGTATTGTGGTCATAATTTGAAATGGAATATACTTTTCACTTGCCATCTCAAGGCGAAGGTTAGGAAACGGGAACATCGTGAGGAAACCTGAACTTATAAATCAATAATAATTTCATAGACGTAAAGTTTGTGAGTTTATGAGGTTGTAGGGGGCAAGGGGTAATCTCTAGATCTCCTAATTTTCTTCGATTACTAATCTACTAAGCAAGTCGCAAGCGCGACTGCTGTGCATGAGATCTTGGTTCGATTCCCAGGCCGGGCAAAGTGTTATTGGGTTTTTCCATCAGGAATTTCTCAGTAGCAGCCTCGGAGTCTGGATTTGTGCCCGGTTGATGGCAATAGGCTCGCCCCCTATTACATGGGACTAAAAACATAACTGGCGAAATGTGGGTGTACTAATGGGTACACCTCTGCCTAACCCTTCGGGGATTACAGGCGTGATGTTATGTTATGTAATCTACGATATTGGAAAGTCTTTCACAAATTGGAAGCTACATTATCACTGAGCTATATTTTATCTCAAAAATCTAAAATCGCCAATCCGCCTTGAGCAAGCATGGTGATCATGCAATGCTCGTGCCTTCTCTGTATGAGAAAAGGCTCTTGCGCTGCAGTGAGACAGTAATAAACTGATATTATAAAAACAATCTTTTTCAATGAATCATAAGACTTCAATAGTTTTCATTTGGCGCGCTAATCTTACCCGTTCAAGGAGCGTAACTGCACTTTGCCAACTGTCTACCACTTGAAATTAATCTTGCCAAACTAGATATGACCAGTGTTTAGAATGCGCGTGTAACAAAGAGCTAAGTGGATTAGAACCGGTGTGAACCGGTGTTCGATGGCAAGGTGAAGAGTGCCGGAGTACATACTTGAGCTACTACGGAGTACAAGAGGTAAAGACCTGGCAGACGGATGTTCTCGAGGTCTTCATTATTTGGAGTGACGCGAGCGCTGTTATAAAGTCATTAGTTGTCCATTTAGAGACATACCCCTTGTAATCTAACAGAAAATTTGGTTACAATCTCCACTTTTCTTGGATTATTTATTGGTGAAAGGAAAAGAGGAAGATAATCCAAAAGATGAGAACAGAATTTGAAATGACTAAAATGGAGAGGTGAAATAAAGAAAAGACTGTAGGCCGCTGGACCCTGGAACGAAATTTCCCCAAGTCAATTGCTTATCCCTTCATTTATATAACATCCCACCAGCGAAATCACGAAAATATATGGTGACAATAGAAGGGACAGTGGGCAGTGGCGGATTACCCTTAAGGCAAACTAGGCATGTGCCTAGGGGCGCGAACGTACAAAGGGGCGCGCGGGCGGAATTGCAAAAATAAAAATATAATAATTATGGTATAAAATTAATTGCGCCAGTAAATTAGATATTTTCAATACAGACAGGGGCGCAGTTATTGCCGAATTAAGGGCGCCAGTGAGAAACTTGCCTATGGCGCTCTCAATGTGTAATCTGCCTCTGACAGTGGGAGTCCTATTACAACAGTCAGTAGTCACTAGGCAGAATATTGATCATACTGACAATACGTCTTTGGCTACTGCTCCACCTCCGTGTATCGTAGCGTGATGTTATATAGCGTACTATTCCTCATGAATGTGGCTAACAAATACAAATATTTTTTCCAAACGGAATTGTAGTTTCAAAGATTAGCACGTTTAAACTAACAAACCAACAAAAATACTCTTTAGCTTTATTATATTTGTTTAGATTGATTGTATAAGAAGATGATTCAACCCTCTAAGTTAATAACTCCATCAAACTTCCTATAAACAGTCTTGATTTGGTACATAAATCAATCTTAAAGCTTATTTAGACGGTGCAAGAAATATCGTGCAAGTTGTTGTACATTTTCGTCGATGATCTGTCACATAACACACCATAACCGCGCTGTCCCGCAATGTACGGCAAATCACACAATATTTCTCGCATCGTCTAAATAAGGCTTTAAGTAATTTTCCACCAGTTTTCACACAATTTTTTTAAGCTGACGTTTGTTTCCTGGAAACCTTCTCAAGCTAACATTAGGGAGCTTATGTTAGCTTGAGAAGATTTCCACGAATTAGAGTGTAGGTCTCAGAGCGTCTGGTCATAAGTGCATATAATGTACCTATTACAAAGTATAGGTAGCTACCTACTTATTAGTGCCGAGGTTAACTTACAAAACCAGATTCCTATTGCTTAATACACAGCCACAACATAATAAATTTAAATAAATACTTAACTGTTATGGACAAACTAACTACTACAGCTGTTCTATACTATCTATCTATAAAGTGTCTGTTTGTAATGTCAAAATATCGGGCTTGCTAATATGCAGACGAATCTTTAGATATACCTACCAAAATTATATTTTTTTTTTGTCAATCTGTCTTTTTTTTGGCTAATTTCCGAAAGGGCTGGGCCGATTTTGATGGTAGTGTTTTACTGGCAGATAGCTGACGTTATAAGGGGCTTTCATTTTGGAAAAATAAATAAATCAGATCATTTATTTCGCATGAAAATCCATAAGGACATGCCTAACTGTGACATAAATTCATACCATAATCAAATAAATAGAATAAAATCCGTCCCATAAGGTCCCACGTAAAAAATAATACTCCGCGATAACCGAAATTCTGTTCTTATTTCAAATTAAGATTGATTCGAATTTCGAAAAGTAAATTCAATCAAGAGTGCATCCACTTAACGTAATTACAAAACGAAAAAGTTTAACTGCATAATTTGCAACAATAACTTAGGGTCAATGCCCGTGTTTGACATTTTAAAAAAGTTCTGTAGAAAGATGAATGATCTTCTACAACTTTGCAATAATAAATAATGTCATTTGTTGCTTAACAATGGGGATGATGAAAATATGGTGAAAATCAAATCATCATCATTCGCCTAAAGACGTGTGTGTTTTGTAATTCTACGTAGATAAGTAGTTAGGTACTTACAACTCATTTATATTAATAGTCTGCATTGAAAATCAAATCTTAATTAAAAAGAAGAAAAAATTCTACCATTTACGGTAACGATTTAGTTAGTTAGTTCGTTAGTTAGTTCGTTAGTTAGTTCGATAGTTAGTTAGTTCCAAATAAGATGTTTTTGCAATTAAGAGAGCTGTAACACAATTTTTTTTTTTGTATTTTCTCTAATAACCTTATTAGACCTATGTTTCCTGCATATACGGAAGAAGTTTCCTTATAATCGGATCCATTCATTTTGAAACTTGGACTTGAAAGTTGTATGAAACGCCGCGGCGGGGCAGCATTCCGAAAGGCAAGATGGCCGCCGGCGAAAATTCATTTTTGCAATTATTGAGTAGTAAAATACAATCAAATAAATAAATTAGACACTACGCATTTGCGCTATGCGAAAACACGATGTGCGTTGATAGCGAAGTCACGATTTTTATGGCTAAATGTGTAAATTCTTGAAACTGTTGTGTTTTCGTCGTGAAGGTTGTATCAGTGTACGATAGGGCCCCATATTTGTATTACCAACACCATAAAATAACAAGTGGAATCTCCCCAACTTATTTTTAAACGTGTTAAGTGACGAGATGTATGAACGTAGATGAGGCGCAAGGAGTATGTAACTGTAAGGATCGTAGCAGGTGGCGTTCTGTGGTTTCATCGTACGCTCATGGGAAAAAAGCGTGAGTTTATGTATTTATGTATGTAAGTGACTTATTTGCTTTTCCTTCAGAAGCGTGGGCCTTAGGAAAATTATCTCGGAGCCCCATCTCTTAACACAGTATTATTTTAATATTAAATTAGGTACTTGCTTTGACTGCCTCTTTGGTCTAGTGGTCGCAAGGCGCGACTGCTGACCATGAGGTCTTGGGTTCCATTTCCAGAACGAGCAGTCTTATTGGGTTTTACCATCAGGAATTTCTCAGTAGCAGTTTTGAAGTCTGGATTTGTGCCCGGTTGATATTACATGAGACTTAAACATAACTGGCGAAATGTGGGTGTACTAATGGGTACACCTCTTCCTTACCCTTCGAAGAACACAGGCGTGATGTTATGTATAAATAATAAGTATCTTCTTACTTTAAAACCTTTCGCTTTGTGATCAATAGGTTCCGTCGGACATTGACTTTGGTCCCAGCAGTGTTTGATGTTTTGTAAGCCTTATCTGCATATAATCTCGCAAGTCAATGGCATTTGCTTCGCGTATTATGTAGGTTGTTTAGCGGTATTATATTGTATCCAAATCACAACAGCGTGCTCTGCTGTCACCATTTAGCTGTTATTGTTAAATGCAAATAATTATGGACAGACGACACAACCAATCAATTGACGTGCTTTTTGTGATCTGTCAAAACGCGATTCTTCCATAGATTTTGTACGGCAATATCGAATTGAGTCGATTGTATTTGGAAACTCAATTGACTATTTATTGATTTTAAAGTCATAAAAAACTAAATATACAATAAATTGAATATTTATTGGGTTTTCAGGGCAAAATTGAAGTGTTTCTTTAAAGAAGTCTCGGAATTATTGGATTATGGTGTCAGCTACCCAATTGTTCGTCCAGTCGATCCTCGGGTAGAGCAAAAGCTTATTGGGTTTACAATTGCGAAGTCTTACTTCATAATTTAATTTAATTTAATTAATTTATAATTTAATCAACAAAAATATAGTTGATTATTGCGTCATTGCATGCAAGATAGTAAATGAGAGGCGAAATAATATCTTGCATAGGTACAATATTCTACTCTAATAGTGAAAAACAATTAGTATAAAAAAAGAGAAACTAATACTAAAATGGCATCAAAAATCTCATCCGCATCGCCGTCCACTGGAAATAGATTTAATATTTAATTAGTTTTGTTTTTCATAATATTATGTTCTTCAAAATGGGAGAAAATTTAACGCGTGTAGTTTATAAATTGGACAAACTAATTCCTAAATTATAAGTGTCATTGCTATCGGAAGCTGCTTACATCATACCTACATCTGGAGCCGAGCAGCTGAACACCTGGGCAGTGTCCAACAACTGTCACTACTCAAAGTTGTTTGTTTGTATTTAGGGATGACAAGCTGTTGTTGACGAATTGCTAATTGTATGATGAAGGGAGATTCAATAGTGATTGCCAGAAAATTGTTGTACACTATGAACGTATTCACAAAACTTATAAATAATAATAAAATTATTAAGGACGTATGTGCTAATGCCGAAATCTTCTGCTATATATATATATATATATATATATATAGCTATATGTTTCAGCCGTTTGGGGTTGACACTAGGGCCCTGGGGTCCGAGCGATTACCTACCTTGTTTGTCAGGCCAAGCGACTGGTCGATTCTTGACGTGACCAGAGGTCTGGCCTTTTCTTGAGATAAAGAATCAGCATCCAGCCTTTTTCAAAATCTGTCTAGCTGTTGCGTAGATTAACCAGAATCAAGAGACAGTAAGACATCTAAAAAAAAAAAAAAAGATTTTTTTATATATATAAATATCCTCTAAAATTTTATATACATTTAATAAAATCTTGTTATTTTGATATTACAAACAGACACCCCAATTTTATTAACTTGTATGGATAAGATTTCGACCATTACATTCCTTTTATGAAACAATACTAACAACGATTATTAATTACTACGAGGCAGTCAACGATTATTGACTGCCTCATTGGTCTAGTGGTCGCAAGCGCGACTTCTGTGCATGAGGTCTTGGGTTCGATTCCCAGGTCGGGCAAAGTGTTATTGGGTTTTTCCATCACGAATTACTCAGTAGCAGCCTCGGAGTCTGGATTTGTGCCCGGTTGATGGCAATAGGCTCGCCCCCTATTACATGGGACTAAAACATAACTGGCGAAATGTGGGTGTACTAATGGGTACACCTCTGCCTAACCCTTCGGGGATTACAGGCGTGATGTTATGTTATGTTATGATTATTAATTAACAAAAAAAACCCTGTTACCATGACGTATTAATTTTTTATTATATAGGTAAAGTTTAACCACAAACTAATAAAATAATAGTAAACACTATGCTTGGAGGTATTACGTGTAAATATTTCTACGAATAAGATAGTTTCCATTGAAATCAATCATTAACTTGGCATGATTGCGTATCATCGAAATTAGGTCATTCATAATTTATATTAATCATTCATTAAAATAATCCAATAACCTATAAATAAAAAAGACAGAATCTGTAGAGACCTCAGAAGTGTAAAGCCAGGGACAAAAGCTAGTCTTACTACTAATATACGCGGTAGTTTAGATAGATGGATTTTGTTACTAATCACGCCAAAATAGTTGAACAAATCCGGATGAAATTTGGCAGACAGATAGATTATAGTCTGGAACATAGGTTCCCTTAGGATTAGGAGGAATTCGTGAGCAGAAGCTAGTAGATTATAAACGAGGGTACTAAAACCCATAGGCACCTACATTTATAATAACCGATCATCTGTAATGGTAAATGGTAAATACTGACCAACAGTCATTTTCCTAGGAAAACATGTGGTTTCTTGGTCATTCGTCCAGCATGATAATTACCATCATGATATTGTAACAAACAGTAACACGTGATAGACGAAAATACTGCAGAGTACAATAATAGATCATCAGCCGTGTGTCTGATACTCCGACGAACGGTATGCGTGGGCGCAGCTCTTTAAGATAATAAACAAATTCTGAGCCAATCTAGATGAGGAATTGCAGATTTGGTTAGCTTTAATTTTGTCTTTGGTGCCCGACTATTAATTCCGGCTAAATTATAATTTGCTAAACCTATTTTCCTATTTATTTCAGGAGGCGGAGGAATGGACTCGGCGGCCGAGCGGGCCGATGGTCAACCCCTCGTTCGAACCGGACGACTTCCTACCCCAAAGGTGAATATAACAAAATGGCCAAATGTATGATCCCCATCAATGCCAAAATTTCAAGAAATCGTACTTAAATTAGGGACATTTCTGACAGATTTAGACTTAGATGAGATTGCAATTGTTCCTTGAACTTAGTACAATTACCTCCCTGGTAACCCTGGCAAGGAAAGACACCCACAGCAAAAGGCTAGTGTCCTTTTATAGCCGGAAACCGCAAAGCATACGTGCCCAGAAGCACCAAGATTTTACAAAAAACGACCTCGCTTTTACCAGTTCATATGTAAGAGGTATATCTATACGTATTCATTTATCCTTTCCTCTTCAGTGCTCGAGTTTCTGAGAAAAAATATCATGACAAGCAATCATACTGCTACCTACATAAACTACATATTTTTAGTAAAGTCTTGATAAGGTTAATTTTATCCTTAACCTTGACCCTGAAGGTCAAATGAAGGCACTTTAAGAGAAAACAACAATTTTATTGTAACAAGAACTGCATAGATTGATCAGAGTCTCTGACGTCAACCATTAATTGATCATTGTGACAATAACAATACAATGATGACAGTTAATTATAAAGTATCTGTTTGTGCCTGCTTTGGTGGTGCACAAGTTAAAGTATTAGTGTTCTGTAGGCCCAGAATGAGCGCGTCTACTATATTTTTTTTGGTCCATGTTCCTGAACCCTTCTTGCGGTAGGAGTTGGGCATCGCGTTCCCGAAATCATCCAGGCGTCCGGCCGTCCAGGCGACCTTACCTCTCCTTCTTTCTTTTTGTCTCATTTTCATGATAAAAACCTTACTTCACACTAGGAATTTCTCCTATATCATGGGTGCGAGTGTTTTCAAAGATGTATAAGCCAGACCAGACCTGGAATATCTACCTGTAGGCCATACAAATATTTGTTCGGTGCAAGAAGCGAAACCGCGATACGCAGCGCGGCAGCCACTAAGCCAAACGTGCCGTCGTTTATTTTAATAGCAGACCCACGCTAGCCCTACGCTCTCCCACTGCTAGGCAAGGCATACCAGATGTGTTACTTTCGCCCTGTAGGAACTAAACTAATACTATTACTATTCCTATATTTTTCAAGAGATGAAAAGTTCAAACGTTTTCTGTTTTGAGCCAAAGTTAACAGGGCTAAAGTAAACGTTTGGGTATTTCCGTTTTAAATTTCAATTGAATTCTCGTGACGTTTTCTCCGCATGCTTGTAGTAGGCCCTTTGTCAGCTTCATTCATGACTTGCGTATGGTGACGCATCTGCCAGTATCGTTCGATTGACGTGCACCACCACCAAAAATATGAACGTCATTAATTATAATCCCCAAAAATGAAAGGCAGTGTGAAAAAAAAGCTTCTGAAGATAATTGAATCTTAAATTGATCTTGAAAACGCTTCAGTATTAAGAACTTATAACTACCAAAATATCTTTTGTTTTAATTGATCCCCAGTCGTGCAACGCATTAGGTATAATGCTTAGGTACTTATTTGGATTTGTAGGTACTCCTACAAGTCCTACAACTACGAAAATTAACTATGGTTTATAGTTTGATCTCTTTGATTTTTCTTTCATCCCGAATTCCGAAATCTCTAATCTAAAATAATGAGTATCTCTGTTTTTTTCATTTTGTTTTTTAAAAACCCCAATTTACAAGTAGCTACTTCGATTTGATATACTTATTAAGTGCGAGAATATACTACTCGTACTCGTCGTACGTGGTACTCATCAAATTTTGATTCAACCTTCATAAAATCTAGAACTGAAGTCTTAGCCTAACCTAGTCCTAACCTAGTTTATTTAGCCAGTACACCATGACCTAAAGCCCTGGCCTACATTACCTACATCCCCACTGACCAAACATTGCGTGATTTGCTATACAAATAGTATAAACAAACAAGTAAGTGGATGGACAAATTTGACTGGGAACCCTGAAAGCTTGGCGTTCGCTGCTCATTCACATGACTGCACGACGGCAATGCAATCGCTATAAACTCACAGCGGATTTAACCAACAACCCCTTAACGTTGTTTAAGCATAATCGATACTGGATTTATTATTTGTGTTTCCATTTCACTACTAGCTGAACGGTCTGAGTCGACTGTCGGTTAGTTCGCAACAGAACCCTTTACTTAATATATCAAGTAACTTGTAAAATAATCCAGAAATCCATAATTACATCGTGCGTTTAGTAACCCAGCTGTCCATGAACAGTGTAATTGTAAATCAATAGACAGCAACATTGGTCTCCTAGCAATGGCAAACTGAAGGGACGATGGAGGGGTACGTGCACATAACCTTTACATTTTATTTGCAAAGTTTAATTTTCAAAAATGGTAGGTAACTCTTACATTATCAATGTTTTTGTTTAAAACTAGTGATTATTCGCGAGTGTCGAATGTGAGTGACAGCAAAGTTAAAGTTTACGATTCTAGAATCTTAAGAGCACTGTTCAAAAAATGTTGTGTGGCTAAATTTAATTATTTTTCACATTTTCTATCGGTTTTTTTACTCAAATTTGCTATAAATATGGTGTTTAGCCTTCAGTCTATTCTTAAAAACATGCTCATAGTCATTTGACCTTTCCGTTACCTAATTTCGTGCTTACTACCCCTCGCAAGCAATACAATACAGAGACTAAGTTAGGCTTTTCTTTAGAAATTTTGTCTTCTTGCTACCTCTCAAACTTGATTGATAGAAAGGTAGGTAAAGGCCTGAGGCAATTGATATTCTTACTAATATTATAAATACGAAAGTAATTCTGTTTGTCTGTTACGCTTATACGACTGAACCACTGAACTGATTTGAATAAAATTTGGCACGGGGTAAATTATGAACCCAGAAGAAGGACTTTTTATTCCGTAACTTCGTCTGTGCCCACGATAACAAATGTTTAAAAAAAAAAAATTGTTCTGCTGCAGCCTATCACCGGTGAAGGATGAGAAGAAGAGTCCAGGGGACAAGAGCATCTTCCTGGTCAACATGAAAGAGAAGGACATTCCTGAGGTGGAGGAGTACGAGCCTTATGACAATAGAGTTGTGGAGCATCCTACCACGTAAGTCAATCCTTGTAGCTTAAGGAACAGTTCTGTCAAGTGCTGAAGTACATGGTCGCGAGAATATTGTGGCATAAGCATCATGGTTATGAAGCAATATTCTCGCGACTTGCTATAGGAGGTGGCTGGTGGCATCAGGACAGTAGGTATTTCATTCTAGCTAGGAGTAAGAAACAACATCTATAGGTAACTAAAATTCCTATTTCCTCAATACCTATATCCTCAATTCCTTACTACATACATAACATCACGCCTGTAATCCCCGAAGGGTTAGGCAGAGGTGTACCCATTAGTACACCCACATTTCGCCAGTTATGTTTTTTTAGTCCCATGTAATAGGGGGCGAGCCTATTGCCATCAACCGGGCACAAATCCAGACTCCGAGGCTGCTAATGAGAAATTCATGATGGAAAAACCCAAAAACACTTTGCCCGACCTGGGAATCGAGCCCAAGACCTCAATTCCTTACTATAATATAATAAATACGAAAGTAACTCCGTCTGTCTGTTAAGCTTTCACGACTAAACCACTGAACCAGTTCTGATGTAACGGAGTAAGTTTGAACACCAAAAAAGGACAGACGCTACTTTTTACTTCGCGACTTCGTCTATGTCCACGATAACCGACACTTATACGAAGTCGCGGGCAAAAGCCAGATTGAAATAAAACCTAACTACAGTGAAAAAGAACCTCAGGTCTTCTTTGACTTAAATGGGCTGTCATCGAATCAATATTTCAGTACCTTCACTTGTCTACGATTGACCGCCTTCTTTGCTAATGAAATATTCACGAACATAATAGAGGCCTGTCGACGTTTGATCGCTGCAATCGAAAACAATATGTAACACTGCACGACACGTTTGAATTTAATGAATCATAAACTAACATCTTTTTATTGATCAGTTACGATTAAGATTTTATTTCATAATTCATTTAAAATATAATAGATGCATGATCTGCTGGTGATGGTGGCACCCCAAGAATAAAAAAATAAAATTAATAAACATCCGACAAACGTAAAGTACGAATTTATTTAATAATCACTAATTGTGTCTTTCATACTTAAAATTTAATATTGTTATAACGTAAGTTACTAAATACCAGGCCCAGGTAAGGACGTCAAAAGAAAATTTTGGAACCCTCTCTTCTTGGGCTATCCATTCCACCACCATGTATGTTTTATTTCTTTTCACTGTCGGGTGTCACCCCTGGATGGTGGCACCAGCGGCGGATCGCCCCTAGTTACGCCACTGCCAATAGACTAAAGTCCTGTTTACTTTGTAAGTTCTCGTGTGTTTTATTTACGTAACTAACTAATAAGACTCGTGAGACCATTTGTCCCGATCTGCCAATAAAACAATAAATGCGCAGTCTGTGCATCTATCAATAACGTGGCACTTACAATTGATTGAGGAAAAACGCAATGAATTGTCGTACAGGGTAGTTGACATTGAGGTCTATGTTAACAAACCAATCAAAACGCAGCGCGGAAGAGTTGTTGCAAATTAATATAGACATTCATGTAAACAGCAATATAAAAGTGGGTGTAAAGGTCAGACATTCATGAGGAATGAAAATGATTTACGAACGACCGACTCGATTTACGGGAAAGCAAGTGTATGAATGAAGTATGACCGTATGAACGTCAATTTGGTACCTAGTTGACTGACATCTATGTACGAGTATAACCAAAAATTCCAGACTACTTAAAAAAACGCTTTATTTTAATTTTCAATTAACAGTAAATAATGTCGTGATGGCACTGATGGCCCAGTGGTTTAGGTGCCCACCTCATGCATGAGGTGGTTCAAATCCGGGAAAGAGACTTTTTCATTTTATATGTAGGTACTTTCTGAAGTTTATCTTGAATAATGGATCATTACTGATATCGGTAAAGGAAAACATCGTGAGGAAACCTGGACTTGTAATTTATAGAAGTCTGGAATCGCCAATCCGCCTTGAACAAGCGCGGTGATCAATGCTCATGCCTTCTCTGTATGAGAAGAGGCCTTTGCCCTGCAGTGGGACAGTAATAGGCTGGTATTATTAATTTATTATTAATAAAATTAGATTAATATTGGCTGAAAATCGAACCCATGAGGTCTTGGGTTCGATTTCCAGCCAATATCAACGTTAAAATCCCTTTTAAAGTTTCGCCCCGATTCACCCCAGCTTTCTTATTCACCCTGATTGACGGTATGCTTAGTTATCAGGTATGTGATGTATGTTTTTACACCATTTTGCTTACCTACTGATTTTATGGTAGTAGTACTACACAAATAGTAGGTACTTTAAATAATAAACACAAAGCGTACGCTCACGTGTTTAGTACTATCGAGTACCTAACACTTTAATCCAGAATCAAAGCATTAATGCGACCCATATTGGCATGCAACCAAGCATAATGATAGTGGTACGGAAAAACACAGCAAACGTTGAATATTTAATGCTAATCGATGGATCTGGGTACGAATTACCTACCGATGTGAGTTAAAGATTATGTGCATAACTGTACCTGCAATGTTGCATTACTGAGGTGTTGCTCATATACGTTTTTAGTACCTAAGTAGGTATTGGCTGTGATTAGTTATACATTATCAACAGTAATTGTTGTAAAATGGAACCCATTACTGGTTTAACTAGGTAAAACGTTGCAATTTAACTCACACGCATCTTTGTTTACTATTTATTAACATCGAAGTTGTATATGAGAGTTTTTAATCATGTCACGTCTGTTTTCAACCGACTTCAAAAAGGAGGAGGTTCTCAATTCGACGCGTATGTTTTTTTTATATTTGTTCTACGATTACACCGCCAATTATGAATCGATTTGGATGATTCTTTTTTTGTTTGAAAGAGTATAGTTCCGAATAGGTCCCATAGGAATATTGTCATGATCTGATGATGAACTTTGGAGATATGGAACGGAACTCCTTATAAAATCACAGCAGAACCGCCGTAACAAGAAAAATTTATTTGTTTATATGTGTAGTCGATGACTGACTGAAAGAAGTGGGAAGGGGGTACGTCAACCCCCCTCCTACCGCTTTCCAAAATTAAATATATCGTGTGAGGTATTGTTTGCAAGGGCTTTATGTTAGGATTTCAAACATTAACACACAAGCACTAAAAAGTGAAAAATAAAAAGCTTTGGTTTTGTTTTTTGTTATGTAGGTATTGCCACCGACTTCCAAGCTAAAGTTATTTTTTATTTTGTAGTTTTTGAAGGCGGTCATCTTTTTTTGGAAAAAAGCTTTTTTATTACCACGGGAACTATCTAACGTCTAAGATACAGGCCCGGCCTAGTTTAGACGTTAGGACTTATTTAGAAATGAAAACACAATACTCACAGTTCAATTGTAACTTGCTAGTTTCTTTAAAGAAGATTTATTTACTTTAAGATTTTTGTGAAATGTGTTTTTCTGTGTCAATCAACATTTTTATTATTTAATAGGTACGAGTACTTAGGTTATAATTATTCTTATTCATTTATCAGCCTCGTTGGTCTAGTGGTCGCAAACGCGGCTGCTGTGCATGAGGTCGTGGGTTCGATTTCCAGGTCGGGCAAAGTGTTATTGGGTTTTTCCATCAGGAATTTTTCATTAGCAGCCTCGGAGTCTGGATTTGTGCCCGGTTGATAGCAATAGGCTCACCCCTATTACATGGGACTAAAAAAACATAACTGGCGAAATGTGGGTGTACTAATGGGTACACCTCTGCCTAACCCTTCGGGAATTACAGGCGTGATGTTATATATTTATTTATCTTTAACCCGCAACTTCGTCCCCGTAAATGTCGGTTATCGCGGGCGCAGACAAAGTCGTGGAATAGAAAGTAGGTACCTTGCCTATATTCTTCCTTGGGGTTCAAACGTAAAGTTTGAACGGTGCCAAATTTTATCAAAATCGGTTCAGAGGTTTAGTTGTGACAGCATAACAGACAGAGTTACTTTTAGCATTTATAATATTAGTAAGGATTACAAAACCCACAGCTCTTTGAAAATTTACCTGAATACATTTATACTTTTATGACTTGTCAAAACGTGATTCCCCATTAGATTGTATGGCAATAATAAACTGTGACGTCACTTTTTAGGCAGATCAATTGATTAACTAAGTATTAATTGATTTTAAAGCAACTTGAAATCAAGTTTTACAGTTATTTTAAAAATTAATTGAATTTTAGAAGGGTATTTTTTTTATTAATTTGTGTCTTGGAATTATTAGATCAAATACCCATATGAAGGAGCTAGCAGCCCTTCTTTATTCCAACTTAACAACACTATGATTATAATGAGAATTCAGATCACGTCTTCAAACGACAGCCTCAACCTTACAAGTCTTGCAATCATACTCGTACGAGAAAACGTCCGTAAAGGAAGATAGAAATCACATACCTACGTAGAATACTATTCTATCATTGTAATAGGAAAATCGCTTGCAAATCCAGAACGGGAAGTGCAGTTTATTTAGTACTCAAGGGTAGGTATCTTTTAGGTCCATTTTTATATGTTACGGAAAACTTGACACTTTATTGTAAGGGTACCGGAACTAAACGGGTACTGTGGTCATCACTGTGTGCGGGGCTCTGACTAGCTTTTGTCCGTGACTATGTCCGCGTGGAACTTGTTATTATCGTACTTGCATACAAACTTCCATCCCCCTTTTCACCGCCTTAGGGAGTGATTTCCGGGATAAAAACTATGACATAGTTTTGTCATGTATTATTCTATGTCCTCACCCGGGTCTTTAACTATCTCTATGCCAAATGTCATCAAAATCAATTCAGCGGTTTAAGCGTGAAGAGGTAACAGACAGACAGACAGACACACACATTTTCTCATTTATAATATTATTATGGATGGAAACGCACACCTTTCTTTATTTAAGTTATTTTTTTAATAGTTCGGTTTCGGTTAGTATTTGCGACTGCCTCGTTGGTCTATTGGTCGGAAAACGCGACTGCTGAACATGAGGTCCTGGGTTAGTGGGTTTTTCCATTATGGATTTCTCAGTAGTTTGGAAGTTGCTGGTGTGATACCTCCATGCCTCGGAAAACACGTAAATCCGTTAGTTCCGCGCCTGATCTCTCTCCGGTCGTGTCGGATTGCCGTCCCATCGAACTAAGAGAGTGAGGGAAGAGAGAGTGCACCTGTGTTTGCACACACACTTGTTAGATGTCACTTGTTATTATCGTCAATTAGGAGTTGAACCGTTATTTAGCTGTGTTCTACGGAAATGCGATCAGTTCTAAAATTAAGAGAACTTCCTCGCCATAAAAAAGTTTGATTACATTTTGTAGATAGGATAAGGGAATAACTAGGCATTTGTATAAGTATTTCTTAGTTATAAACATAGACATACATACAGATACACAAATGTAACAAAACAATTCCTCCAACAGGAACATGGAAACCTTCCTTCACCTGATGAAAGGCAGTTTGGGTACTGGTATCCTGGCCATGCCGAAAGCCTTCTCCAACGCCGGCTACGTGGTTGGCTCCATCGGTACGATCGTCATCGGAGTCCTCTGCACCTACTGCATACATATCCTGATAGATTCCTGCTACGTCTTGTGTAAGAGAAGAAAAGTGCCCTCGCTCTCGTACACGGCGGCTGCGGAGGCTGCGTTGCTGGAAGGACCTGATTGGTGCAAAAAATGCGCACCGTATGCTGCGTAAGTACCCATTGATTTTATTATTTATTTATTTAAAGTTTATGCAACAAAAAGGGACATAGGCGAACTTAATGCCTTAGGCATTATCTACCAGTCAACCAAAGGGGGTCATGAGATAACATGGCAGGTGCAAAAATTGTACATGAAAAAAAAAAACATTGAAAACAAATAATATTCTAAATAAATTTAAACGTACAAAAGTACTAAGTATATAATTTGTACAAAGCTCTAAGTGAGGTTCCCAAACAGCGTAGCGACGTCCGGACGTCGTAGAACTTTCCTGAAGGCGTCGCGCGACAGTACGCACTGCTGAACGGCGCACGACATCCTTCTCGTCTCGATAATCGTAGTACAAACATTAAATTGTTAGCGCTACACACAAATATCTTTTTCATCCCACCATCTCGGAAAGAGTATTTTTAATCTTCAATATCTGAGTGGAAAAGCCGTTTTTATTCTCTAGAGGATAAAGTAAATTGAATTTAGAACATCGTGTGCACTAAGTTTGTGAATTAAAAAAAACATTAAACCTATTTACTGCTACCTCTATGGTGCCGAATATACCATACAACTTTTTTTTAATTTGTTAAAAACTCAGACTCGGATCCTTCTTGGTGTTCTTTTTTCAATTTGCTTTGTACGCGGTTCTTTACGCGGTATTTTTTCACGTCATTGTTAAATCTTATATTAAAAACAAGAAACTTGAAAACAAGTAAAAAACCAAAATGAGTGATTCTAGAGACGACGAAGTTTGCTTGACGCCAACAGAATTGACTGAAACTGTTAATAAAAGTGTACCTATCCTGTGATTGTAAACGTTTTTTTTTTGCATTTAGTCATTTCCTCGCTGAGGTGGAATGAAAAGTTACGTGTTGCACTCGAGTGCAAAGATTTTTCACCTCGTGCTCTTTTGATTCCCTCGCTAACGCTCAGGATTCTAATTTTGAATCACTCGCTGCGCTCGTGATTCAATTTTAGAATCCTTCGCTTGCTCGGTCATCAAAATTGAACACGCGGTTAAAAAGCAACTTTGCACTCTTGTATAACAAATAACTATTTTGCGGCAACTGCAGCAGTCACGGTATAAAAAAGATTGCGAAACCCTGCTCCAAGTAATAAACAGTTCATTTACTTATTTTAATGGCACAGAGATGTCATGATGGCGTAGTGGTTTAGGCCTCATACATGAGGTTGTGGTTTTAGTATCAATGTGACTTTTTCAATTCATATCTACACAGTAACTGTATCTCGGACATCACTGACTGATAAAGAAATAAGAAGTAGAAATAAACTATTTAAAAAATCATGTAATTCTAGGTACAGAACAATAAATATATAACTACATTCAGTGGTTGCAGGTGCCTAATTGAAAAACCTTCATATTTTGGAGGGCTAGCTTACTTTTGTTTCTTAAGTATACTACTCGCAAAAGAATAACATGTCGATAATGAACTGTTTACAATAAGAAATTGTTATGTCGTAAGCTTTACGTAAAGAAGTGCAGTTGGCATAAATGTTGATTCAGCCTATCATGTACAGTCAACAAAAGATTTAGGTACCTATGCAGGGTCAGTTTCAGTTTCTATGACAACTTCAAGTATAGGTATCTGACGACCCTGGATGCCTTTTGTTGACTGTACAAATCTTATTCCAGCTGTAAACACTTAACAATGATAACGTTGAACGTTCAATTCATAACAATGTTGTCGATTTCAATCTTGAAATTCAAGTGCGTGCTCATATTTAAACTAGAATACTATAAAAACGTGTCACAATTATTTCTCACGTGTTAATACCGTCGAGTGGACAGTCCTCATCAATTTAATCATTAACATAACAATATGATACTTAACAATTTTATTATGCATTGATGACGTAATTTTTATTTCCTGCTAGCTTTTTCCTGTGTGGAATCAAAGATACCTCTAATTCGGCCCTGTCTCAAAATTCCTATTTAACTGACTTAGGTATATTATACCTGTGTGGAATCAAAGATACCTCTAATTCGGCCCTGTCTCAAAATTCTTATTTAACTGACTTATATTATAAAGGTTGTCATCCAGACTCCATCAGACGGACTGCATCGCAGTAGCGCTCAGTCGAAATATTCAAGTGCATGCCATGCAGTTCTACGTTCGACTTCGTTCAGTCCTGATAACAACCCAAATAGCAAAAAGTTGTATAGTATTTGAATTATATACTAACAGACGTCTAAAGATTGGTGTATACATTCAGACACAATGTAAATTGTTTGATGAATAAATATATAAATAAAAGGTTTTTTAGGTAATAATTTTGAAGCAAAACAACAGTTTTTTAGTGGTGTTCCATTCGACTCATTAGTTATAATAAAATAAAATTAAAAATCTTTTATTGACAGACTACGTGGCCCACATTGTGTTAGTACAAATGATTAAAAGCTATGTTAGTATCTAATTAAAAAGGGGAAATAACTAATAATAAAATCAATAACTAATAATAAACCCATTGATTAGGTATTACATCAAGCCCCATGTGAAACATGTATCTTGATACATCTACCTATGGTAGGCCCATCCCCCCTTTCAGCAAACACCCATAAGAAGTGTTGCTACGTATCATCGATGCCACCTTTTTACCTTAAACTATAATCTATTATTTATTTTGCTAATTGGGAACTTCACGTAGCCGGCTGCAGTCGTGTGAAATTAGCAGTGGCGGATTACCCTTAAGGCAAACTAGGCATATGCCTAGGGGCGCGAAGGAACAAAGGGGCGCGCGGGCGGAATTGCAAAAATAAAAATATAATATGGCATAAAATTAATTGCGCCAGTAAATTAGATATTTTCAATACAGACATGGGCGCAGTTATTGCCGAAATAAGGGCGCCGGTAAGAAACTTGCCTATGGCGCTCTCAATGTTTAATCCGCCTCTGGAAATTAGTATTAACTGCATACAGTTATGCAGAAGACAACATATAGATCTACAAACCATTTTTTCTTTACAGGAACGTCGTCAACACTTTCCTGCTGGTGTACCAAATAGGTACCTGCTGTGTCTACGTAGTGTTCGTATCCGACAACATTTACTTCGTGCTCACACAGTACTTTCTCATAGAGATAACCGTTTTTGAGATAATGTGTTGCATCCTGTTGCCCCTGATCTTGATCAACTGGGTGCGGGACCTGAAGTACTTGGCTCCGTTCTCTGCGTTAGCTAACGTGATAACCATCGTGAGCTTTGGGATCATATGCTACTTCATCTTCAGAGATACACTTACCCTGAAAGGCAAGGCGCCTGCTGGAGAACTAGCCAACTTCCCACTCTTTTTCGGAACTGTACTATTCGCGCTTGAAGCTATTGGTGTGGTAAGCATTTTTTTTTTGTAATTACCTATAATTATTCTATAATAATATGAATAATCTGTTTTTTTTACATAAAACGATGGTTAAACTGTAGCGAAATTAATCACGTAAAGCGATGATTAAACTGTAGCCAAATTAATCAAGCACATACTTATATGCTTATACAAATAAGCTACTCTGGTTTCTTATAGTAGGTACCTACCTAACAATCATTCAAATTATATAGGTATATTCAATAGCATAAAGTTAGTTCATCAGTTTTTTATTCTTCTAGATATTATATATAAAAATTTATTTTATATTTTTTGGACCCAAATTAAAAACTGAACCTAATTAAAAAAAAAAACTAAAATTACGATTTGAGGGTTTCATGAACTTTCTTTAATTGGTCAGTGGGGTATTTGTGATCACTAACAAATTGTTGGTAATAATTATACTTACTTACTCCATTTAAATGTAGCTAGTATTTTCATTAAAGTTCAAATTAGAAATAACTATGCAATAAATAATATGTACAACAGAATGACGATTGACCACTTTTCAACCTTATTATTCCTCAGTAATAAGGTTGAAAAAGGTTCACGGCAATTGTACCCTTGAAGTGTTTTTAAAACTAATATCCAATTAATTTCTCTTCTCATCTTACACAGATCCTGCCGCTGGAGAACGAGATGAAGACTCCTCGGGACTTCGTGGGCAAATTCGGCGTACTGAACTGCTCCATGATCAGCATCATCGTATTGTATGTCGGCATGGGTCTGTTCGGATACCTGCAGTACGGTGACGCCTCAAAAGGCAGCATCACACTCAACTTACCATCCCATGACGATGTGTAAGTACTCATTGCAATAATTATTAAGTGTTCCTAGTATCCGCTCGTTTAGAAAATTCTGATAGAAGTATTTTATACTTATAAAGGTTCTCAAACGCTAAATATAACTGGGAGCCAATTCTACAAACTCTAAAGAAAGATCGCAATCTAACTGACTAAGTTTAGTCTTAATCTGTCAAAAATACTCCTATTTACCTAAATATATTTTTTTAATTGATTGTCGCTAATATGAGAACGCAATTCAATTCAATTCAGTCAAAACGTCAAGTGCAGCAGTAAGACAGTCTCTCCATAATGATATACTTGACTTTCACTTTAGCATGTTAAAGAAGCTAGGTATAGTGCATAAGAAATAGAGATAAAAAAACCCTTTTGTTAGAGAGTTTATTAGTGCAATGTAAATAAAAACCTACTATTAACCAACCGTCCCGACTTCGCACGGGCGCAAAATTACGATATTTCCGGTGGATTTTCTAAACAAAATCTTCTATATAAACCTTGACCAAGGAATTTCACACAATAAAAAAAAGGATCAGCCAAATTGGTCCAGCCGTTCTCGAGTTTTGCGCTTACTAACACATTTAGCAATTCATTTGTAGATTCTAAAGAAAAAACGTCCGTACATCATTGGTTACTGCTCCGCTGCCGTGGATCACGTGCTGCTATATACTCTTTAACCTTCCTCGATAAATCGTAATAGTACCTATTTCCTGTGATAAGCACGTATAAACAAACAAACCAACTCATCAGCTTTATAATATTAGTATAGACAAACAAAAAAGATTTCTCGTGAACTAAGTTTATTAACCTTTTAATTTTGTCACCAGTCTTGCCATCGTGGTCCAGTGCCTCCTAGCTTTTGCCATCTTCATCACACACGGCCTCGCCTGCTACGTCGCCATAGACATCCTGTGGAACGAGTACATTGGCATCCGGCTGCTGAACAGCAAGCACAGGTTCATTTGGGAGTACCTCATCAGGACTCTTATTGTGCTTACAACTTGTGAGTACCCACACGTTTTTTTCTACACCGCCCCGTTCGTCTCGTGGCAACGTGGAGTCCTGGGGCCTTAGACAAAGTAACAATTGCAAAACGATAACTAAGTTAGAAAAGACTAAAATGTTTGGAATTGACATAAGCCGCGTTAAGTCACGTGGTCAATCGACGAAGCGATGACCACATGAAAGACTAAAATGTTTGGAATTGACATAAGCCGCGTTAAGTCACGTGGTCAATCAACGAAGCGATGTTACTTTGTCTAAGCCCCCTTGGTCCGATTCCCAGGTCAGGCAAAAAGTGTGTATTGGGTTTTCGTACTACGAATTTCTTTGTAGCAGCCTGTCGGATTGTCGTCCCATCGGACTATGAGAGTGGGGAAAGAGGAGTGCATCTGCGTTTGCGCACACTTTTGTCCAGTGCAATATCTCCTCGTACTTGACTAGTTTCCATTGAGATTGGCCGCTGTGATCGAAATTCGGTCGGAAGGACATTATTATCCACACGTTTTTATTTAGATTCCTTTTTAATGCTATTACACATTTGATTTATCAGCACATAATTATAATGTCGGCTGTAGAATCTAAAATTAAAAATGTAATGATCTGACAGATGGGAAGTACATTTTGGGAAGGGCAACTAGGTCAAATTCTTTTTACAAGTTTTTATTTACTTTCACTTTTTTTCTTTGTACCTATAAGACTATTAGAAGTGCCTTTTAATGCTATAATTTCGATAAATGATTCGACTTCGATTTTCTTCAGCAATCTGTCGTGAAGACTAAACTAACTATCATTGTTTGTGTGCAGTCGGCATCGCCGCCGCTGTCCCCGCACTGGAGCTGTTCATCTCTCTGTTCGGCGCGCTGTGCCTGTCGGCGCTTGGGCTGGCATTCCCGGCGCTCATCCAGAGCTGCACTTACTGGTACTACGTGTCCCGCTCTGAACGCATCCGCATGATCATTAAAAACGCCATCGTCGTGCTCTTCGGAGCGCTAGGACTCGTTGTCGGTACCTGGACTTCATTGGAACGCATCATCATCACCTTCGGCACCGACGGAATAGAAACCGCCTTGAACGCCACCAGCTCACACAACGAGACCTCGCAATGAAGTTAAACCACCTCTCGCAACACAGTGCCATCGCAGAAGCGCCCCGCGTTCAATGCAGCGAGTCTTCTTAGGTACACATATAGCATAATAGATTTTTAAGTAATTTTATATTAGACGTTTTCCATGCAAACGTTAACATATAGTTTATAAGAAATGTATTACTTGTTGAATCATATTAATCGTATGACAGCTTTATTTTAGATGTAGGATAGTGTGATATGTGCAAGTATTTCGCGTAGGTACAATATTTTATGCTGTTATTAATTACCTCGACACTATTCTCCACATGTCTTGCAGGCGACAGCGCACACGACATGCTATCAACGTAGGTAATTTTAAGTTAGCCGTGATTTAATTTAATGCATGAATAATAAAATTATCTATTTTATAATGAGTATTAAAGGTTAACAAAGTATTAAAAATACTATTGAATCAATGATACTTTCTAATTTGGATTCATGCATGCAAATAATGAATATTGGCCGAATTTCTGAGCTGATGGAGACCGTACCCGACGACTCTGGTGACATTTAATAATAATAATAAATAATTAAGTTCTTGGCCTGAATATGGCATAAGTTTTGTTTTCACTTGATCTGCACTTAGCTGCTCGATATACCATTTGTTATTCACATTATTACATTCATTTTAAGTCAGTTAATTACAATATTTCTTGCCTTATTACAAATTGTTCCCTTATCCTAACGATATTTCCAAAAATCAATTTTTTTCATAAGTTTTTATGTAAAATATTTATGTCTATTCTACATGCATTTAGTTAATATATAGGTATAATTGATAATATTAATTTTAATATCTATAAAATACCAGTCTCATTGCAGTTGTCGGGTTAACACAACAGCAAACGGTTGTAACTAATAGTATTTAAGTGATTAGTATTAGTATTCGTAGATAAGCGTTTATCCTAATTCAGTGAGATTGAATGTTTGTAAAAAGGTGGCATTTTGCTAGAGTATCGTAAGTACAATCAGAGTAGAAATTAGTTTTATACAAACGCTTCTTCGATGTTCGTAAAAGGGCTCATATTCGAAACATTGAACACAAACTAGAAATAATTATAGAAAAATAATACTTTAAATAAATTAATAAATTTTGACTTTGTCATGTACAAATTCAATTATGCAATATTTCAATTTATTTTAATTATGCAATATGACATTTTATTTTAATTTAATTCGTACATTTTACCTATGAACGTCGATCAAGTTTTACTGAACGCATTACATAGTCGAGACTTTTTTTTATTTTTTTACACCATGAAAAGTTGCAGCTTTACAAAGTTTGAATAGACCAGCTGATGGTGATTTTTTAAGTTTTCGTCTGGAAACGATGTGCTGTTTTCTTAAGAAGAAGTCAATGAGCGCAGACAACGCCAGCGTAGCACTATTCACAGCTTGGGTCATTTGTTATTTTTATAAAAAGCTTTATTCAATACATCACCTTTGTCTTAGCCTTTATCAAATTTGTTATTACCGTTTCACCGTTTATTAATAAATAAAATTGGATGATCTAAGATTATTTATTTTTACTATAAAATTGCTAATCTAGTTTTAAAATTCTACCCTCGCTAAAATTGTTACCAATATATCATTTGGTTGTTAGTGTATGTGACCGGATTAATAATGAACCTATAGTTTCAGCCTATTCCATGAATATTTCAATACTTTCGTGTCACTATCTAAATTGACGTTGTTTAAAAATTGAAATTGTTTGTTGTAAACATTTGTATTGTTTTAAATGGGGATCTTTTTTAGAATGGTTCCTCCAACATGTCCGTAGGAGATAACGTACAAATGCCAAGCGTGTTCCGGTCATGCGTATTGTTACAAACTGTGATGTTGTTATAATATATTTATTAGGATATATTCATGTAGTGCAATTTTTGATTGATCTTCGCTGCGTGTTGAACACGAGTGATAATGTGCTCAGATGTGTTAGTAGGTAAAACCCAATGGAATAATTATTATTAACAAAATATTTTTTTTGTTTTATTTTACTTAATTTCGACCTCATTGAACATCGAGTCTACTTTTTGTGGCTTGGTAAACCACAAGTGATGACACCTACCTACTCATTAAAATTCCTCATTCAAAAACTTTTAATCACCAGTCAATTACAAATATATGAGCCGTTTTGTACGGTGATTGGTAATAGGGCACTGTGACGTCACTTATTTGCTAAGTCAATTGACTAAGTATTGTTTGAAATTAAAGCAAAATAGAAATTTAATTTAGTTATTTTCTAAAACAAAGAATTTATTTAGGAAGTCACGACTTGAAATTATTATTGCGTGGTATCCTACCCCTATCAAAACCCTTGACTACCCCTTCCCTACCGTACCCTACTCTTGAAACAAAACAAAAAAAGATAAAAAGTCCTATGTCCGTCTCCTTCTAAGCTACCTCCCCACCAATTTTCAGCCAAATCGGTTCTGCCGTTCTTGAGTTATAAATAGTGTAACTAATACGACTTTCTTTTATATACATATATATATTAGTAGTGGTTGGTCTTCTTCTTGTCAAATCGATGATACATCTATAATATTGAATGCTATTTGGGCCCAGTAGGTGGCCACGATTATTGCTTCGTCAGAGGCGTCGCTCAGGTCGACCTGGGTGCAGGTGAACGGGCAACTGGGACATACCGATCAGGAGCTTCGCAATCGTACTGTGTCGGTGATGTCCCATTTCGCCAGACATGTCAGCAAGTGCTGGATCATCAAACCAATCTGACATCGTTATTATGGAGACAAAACTAAAATAAATAGACTTCTAATTTTCAACATCAATTTATTAATGAAAAATCAACATAATTTTTCATTGGCTTAGTTTACAAAAGAGTTTAATTAACATAATTACATCGAAACAAAGCTTAAATGCATGATATGGAATATAGACCCGAAGTTAGTCTGAAACCACTTATAGACTATCCACGTAGCTTAAGCAGAATTAAATAGACTGAGGCTAGATAATAATAGACGCTGACTTATTAATCACCGGCTGATTAACAATTTAATAGTGCCTGCAAATGGTTTAATTGAAATTGAAGCTTTGACTTTGATTGCGTATCTTTCAAAGGGTGATAAATAATAATAATAAATATCTTGGGCCAACTCACACACGGCTATCTGATCCCAAGCTAAGCAGAGCTTGTGTTAAGGTAACCAGACAACTGATTTACATACTTATATAATTTATAAATACATACATATTATAGATAAATCACACCCAGACACAGAACTAACAATCATGCTCATCACACAAAGTTTGTCCTGGGTGTGGTGATAGTACTTATAAACCCTGATGCCTTTTAATATGGGACAAAATAAAATATTTGTATTGGTACAAAATAATAAAAAAAGTCTGTTGTATACATTTTGAGTGTTGAAGAATATTTTTGCGAGGAACACCATTTTAGGGTAAGGATTATTTTAAGGGTCTCATTGCTGGTCGTGACAGTTGGCTTTAAACAGACAAACTTGATAGCTTATGAAAATATTCACAGGTGACAAATAATTGACGACAGATTACGAAAATAGTTCGAGCTTCGTATTAAGTCTACGTGCATGTAAGAGGGCCATTCAAATATTACATAAGCAACATTTTAGTACTGTTTATCCCACTCCCCCTAGATTAGTTTAAACGCGGCAACTTTTTCGCAAAAGAAGCGTACCTCGGCCTCCAACAGGTTAAAAATGGCGCTGAGTGTTGCTATAACATTTAAAATCTGTATCTACTATATTCCTCACGCTTAATGATGGTGCCGGTGACATTTGTCAAACTGTTGCTTTTCACTCTTGAACATTACGGCGATTTACAATCATGATTGATTTTTTTAACTGCACACTAATATCCTCAAGTAAATTACTAGTAAATGAAATAACGTCTCTGACTTAGTTATGCGATTCTGACATCCATAGATGAATTGTTGACATGTGGTACCCGCACCATCATAGAGCGTATGGAATATAAATTATGCAGAAAAATCAAAGCAAGAACAACCGACTTGCTTTGGTACTTACGTAATACTGAAATGGCCCCTTAACATACGTTAGAGTAAAGTAAACGCACCGATATTTTTTTTACAATTTTCATGAGTTTTTCCACCCCCTGAAAGATATGCAATGAAATAAAAGTTACTTTAATTATGAACCTTAAAATAACATAAATATGTGTCGACATTGTTCACAAACGATTCTTATATTTGGATGTAGTTTAGCAAAAAAGAACCAACCCACAAAAACTCCATTGCAAAGGTCGATATTTTCATTTAGTAAAAATGGCTCAAAGATCTCTACTCAGATCTCTACTTGGGGATTTGTGGGTTGGATCTTTTTTGCATAACTACGTTCAGATTGGCTTCTTACTGACCGGGTTACATCGGCAACAGTGATTAACCAAATACGATATAAGAGGTACTTTACATCAGCTCTCAACCTACTTTATATCTAGCCGCAACCTAATAATGTTCTAATAGTAGGTACATACAGTTAACAGCAATTAAAAAACAATATATTTATAGTTCAAAGTTCATAAAACATATTTTAAATCATTTAACATAGATGTAAATAATTGCACACAATGAACAGTACTCATTCATAGTTGAATAATATTATTGCACTTCATCTTGCAATATCTAAGGGGTAAGCAGACTTGCTACTTTTAACTGCGACTAATATCTCCGACTAAATCGCAGAGGATAAAAGTAGCTCATCTACTTTGACCCTAAGATGTGATAGGTAACATTTATTAAAGATATTAAAAAAAACTATGAATGGTTTGTGCGCATTAGAAGTTGAACTAGGTAAATACAAATCAAAATTATCTAATATAATAATATATAAATATATCATGGATTTAACACGTGTATTTCAGCTAAATCGGGGTACTTACATCAAACATAGATCATTGAGAACTTATATTTCTAAATCGATCTTTAAATCATCAAATTAGTCTACAAGTAAATAAGAAAAAAGAACCTAACGCGTGCGATAAACGTAGGAGCAAGTACGGGTGTAAAATAAGATTTTTTTATTGGTTTGAAATACAAAAATAGTTAATCAATTGAGTGGTTAAATGCGCGACGTCGCAGGCTTCTACTATCATACAAAAACCATGGGGAATTGTGTTTGGACGCCTCATAAAAAGAATTTAATTGGTGGTGTTAAGTACCATGTTAAGAGCCCTAAATACGCGTACTTGCTGATACGTTTTCTGCTTACCTACTTAACATGAATAACAATTATGAAAAACTAAGTTATTTGTACTATAAAAGAAAAAACATAATTGGAACAAGACTGTAAAGGACGTCATGCTTACGTCCCAACATAAAGTTTATAATAAAAACAAATTAATTCCCTTAGGAAGATGAGAACGCCACCATTACACACAGCACCCAGAGGGTGGGGATAGAAAAATGTGTGTGCATGTAGGTACGTTTACAAATAAGACAAATAAATGTTAAATTTGTATGTTTGTTTTTCATGATGACAGTGGGCTGATTTGAACAATATGACACTCCTACTATGATATAGAAAACTATGTTATATTGTTCTTGTTTACAAGTAATCACAATACTGCACATCGTATTGAAAATATACTCTTATCTACTAACATAACAATTATCTAATATTGCCTGCAGCCTGCTTTATTGACGTTTATATCAGTGTTATAAAAAGTCGAATAAAAGCGCTTTTACACGTGAAAATTTTCTCGCCAGTTGACAAAAATAGCAACGGTTTTATGTTATTACCATAAGCGCCTATTCGAGGCGAGAAAAGGTCATAGTTCATTAGACCTACCCGACCAGCACCACCTCGTCGGTCGGTGTCCATTCGTTGTCGACAGGAGGTCCGCGGTCAACCAGTGATCGTCGCTTGTTCAACGAGTTGACATTGCGGTGTACGCGAATAGATGAGTAGTTTGTCTCCATTAGGGAACTGCACGTGGGTAATGCAAGGCAAGTGTGTGAGCAATAGATGGTCACCAGCTGGTCCACTCGCCGTCCGCGCGTGGTCAGCTCGCGGGCGAATCGCTCCGGAGTTGATATAGTGAGCGTATACCCATAGTACTCCCTACAAATCTATGCTCGAGGTGAGGCGGTGCTGTTCTGGTGTCGTGTGGCTCTATCTTTACTCTCCTCGTATGACACTTTGTACTAAATAGAACAGAACTTGAATGTGATAAAAATAAAACATTAAATGTAATCCTGGTTACATGTTTCCCAAAAGAATATTTGATTGCAATGACTGACAAATAGCTGGCTATACAAGGCTGATTAACTAAGCCGCATTATTTTATTTTTTTATTTTACTCTCTTATCGAAATGCAATCTAAAAATACATAATGAGGTAGTAATCACTTATAAGTATTCATTTCACCGCGTCCTAGATACTAAACTACAGAGCGATTTTAATGCGAGTGCCTTAAAACTAAAAATAACAGCTATTGTACTATCATGTTATTTTTTACAGATTTACTCATAATATGTATGCATTAGAATTGTTTTTCATTTGATTTGAAAGTCGTGTCTCGAGGTGCTTTCTTTTCTGTTCGAATCATTCGGATAATTCCGACGAGCATGTATACCTCGACTTTTAATTCTATTCAGTAACTTGACAGATAAAGGGTTACCAAGTTTTTACAACAAAAAGATAGTGAGGTTGTGTAAGAATGAACGAAATTGATTGAACATAAATAATGTACTTAACTTGGTACTAAACCATTCTTATCCTACGTTCCTTACGCAAAATGGTTCACTACCCCAACACTATTAGTTGTAGTATGGTAACATTATTTTTCTTTGAACTGCCAAGTTTTCGAATAGAATTAAAAGTCGAAATATAGGGTTAATTGAATGTATGTCTCCGAATACAAAAGGGCCAAAAGCAGTGTATTTTCGACAGCATATTTTGCTGCCTATTTCATTAACTACATTCCTAAAACAATATTATCACGATTAATTAAGGTACCACCTCTTAAATTAAGTATAAGAAATATTCTTTTGCGTTTCTCTTTTAATTTAATTTTCAATAAAACTAGAAAATACAAAACAAAGTAAAACTACACGTTAACAATTAGACAATCACAGAAAGTTTCAAGTTTGAGTAATTCACATACTTTACATTGGTACTCATTAAAAAAAAATAGTACAATATCGTTATTATTACCATTAGTTTTATTAGACTGTAACGGGAGCCACACCATTTACGGCTTACAGAGGGGTGACCAGGACCAAGGGCGGATCCAGGGGGGGGTTATGGGGGTCATGACACCATGACCATGACTCTTGCTAACCATTTTCTTTTAATTAGAATTATTATTGTAATCGAAACGGAGCCTGTCCTGGCTTGACCTAATATGACTTGAAGGCTGGATCCGCCCTTGACTGAGACACTGAGAACCCCTTCACACTAGCGTTAGTCCACCGTAGGCGTTCGATAACCGCATGCGCAGCGTATGCGCCGCGCCAGAGACGCGTGCGTCGTGTGGGCGCGAACCAGAAAGGTCCAGGTAATCGCTGTTAGAAACAACATGTAATATTCGGCTTCGTTCACTGTTTTCTTACCCATAACATAACATCACGTCTGTAATCCCCAAAGGGTTAGGCAGAGGTGTGCCCATTAAAAAATCATCACCTTTCGCCAGTTACGTTTCTTACCAATTATAATAATCGACATTCATTACAATGAAAAACTAAAATAATAGTTTGAAGTACTTACATAACATTGGTTTCTGATCTTTGCAGTACTTATAATATACCTAACTAACTATATCCCGCAGTTTCATCCGTTTTTAGCCAATAACATTATTTGATAAAAGGGCTATATAATGAAAAAAGAGGTTTTTAATCGGATTAGCAATTCCTGAGTTTAACGCATACAAACAAAATATGTCTTAAGCTTAATTATACTAGAATAGATGATTAATTTACAGTTGGCTTTAAGGCACTATCGGCTTAATCCATACATGATCGCTCAGATTCTAATTACCTTGCTTTACATCACTTTTACTTAAGCATTATCAGATCAACCAAATTAAAATATCGCTTTAACATAATCCGCACCATCAAGGCACCTGATTGGTCTAGAGCAGGCAATGTTAGTAGTGTGTACGGCCAGCAACAAGACTTAAATTCTACAGTTTTTTTTTTAAACTTAATTATTGAGCACGATATTAAGTAAGTACAGGGTAGATACAAAATGTAGATAGATACAATTAACTCCTACCTGAAATGCTTAAAAGCAGTGCATTGTATTTTTTCGTGTTTTTTGAGATGATAATCTCAAAGTAACATTGTTTTGACTTTAGTCGCTGACCTTACATGCGTCAGTGACAGTAGAGATAAACTACAGTAACTTGACGCGCCCTTCCACAATTCAAAACGTTTGAAAGTGTTTGTAAAAGTATTTTAAAGATTCACAATGTATGTGTGCGTACTGATACGGCTCCTGAAACAAAAACAAATCAGCGATTTGTTGCTAGACTAGCGGCGTCATTAATCACTAATTATTTCTACATAGTATGGCGCTGCACTGACATACTCTATGAAACTGACAGGTGCGTTGTCTTGCGCAGTCGGCTATTTATGGTTAGTTGACAAACAAATCTGGCTTGCTACTAAAGATGATTACTCACAACTTACAAACTGTTTCATACGGATGTGACTACACACATTAAAATAGTAACATGGAGGGGCGCGTCATGTTAAAGTAGTTTATCTCTACAATCCGTAGTTTTGTGTATAATGTTTTGTTTAGCCCCCATTGCCCCTCGATCTATGCAATACTTACATTACACTATCAGTCTATTTTTTGCCAGCGTCGTAGCCAGCCATGATGCTTCTTAGCGCTGTCTTCAGTTGTTCGTTCGGCTCCACTTCGTTCGTCGCGAGGCTTTTTCGGCAGCAAGGGCATTGTGGGCCCGTAGATTTGAATGCCAGCTGTATACATACCTAAAACAAGAGTCATTTATAATTTTAGTACAGGAGATACTGACTGATGATTGTAAGAAAAGACAAAGCAAGAATGAAATAAAAAATGTTTATTAGTAAAGACATAGTGCACACAAAACTAATAATTAAAAAGCTATACAATAAAAGTATAGCTGACACAAACGACCGAAAAAGCTTTCTCTGTTATTCTCCGTTTTCACCGAAAAACTAATTCAAATACTAGCATAGTTTCCAATACCATTGTTAGGTAGGGTAGACATACAACAATATTTATCTTTGTTCGCGTGTTGTTTTTCCTCCCGATTTGAGTTGCGTCTTTCGTTACTGCTCTCCTCCCGTGGACCATAGCATGTTCTATAGCCTATACTATTCCACATTTGAATCTGACTATCATACAGAGTGTTACTGTAAACACCGTTATCCTTGAAACCAGTGGTTTGGTTTCACTAATAGAACGTAAATTCAATGAAAAAAAAATGTTTTTTTTTTTTAAGAAAAATCTCCCCTTTTCCTCAAAATTATTTCACCCTATATTACAATGATGTAATTAGTTAAAACTTATGTAGGTAGTTATGACGGACGGCCAGTGCAGCAGGTCAACGCCCTTTGCGGTGATTACGTAACTCGGGCGCATAGTATTCATGAATTTACGGACGGCGTCGGACACCTTTTTTTAATTTTTGAAAGAAAGCTTTGTTTGTTTATTTTTCAATTCAGATAAACATTTTTTATAATAAATCAAGTACCTATGGTTTTAGTGACAACGGTGTTTACACTTACAGCCTGTATACAAAAATATTTTTCCAATCGGACTGTTAGTTCCAAAGATGATGTTACTTACCATACAGAAGTTGTGCAAACACGGCGTCGTGACAGGATTCACGGCTATTTCTTGACAGATGATGCAAAGGAACATTTGCGTTACAAACTCGACAAATTCCTGGAAATTAATGCATTTTAAAGATTAACCAACTATAAATATATACCCTGGTATTATTATATTTTACATTAACTGCGATGGCTTAGGTAAGATTAGAAAGGTAACCAACTGCTTGTCGGTTACCGAGTTTTTTTTTAACGAAACTTTAATGAGGGTCATCATCATCTGCCTAGCCTTTTCCCAATCATGTTGGGGTCGGCTCCAGTCTAACCGGATGCAGCTAAATACCAATATTTTACATGGACATCTGACCTTCACAACCCAGTAACTGGGCAATACAATACCCCTTGGTAAGAATGGTTGTCAGATACCCGGTATCCTAGATTTTCAACCGACTTCAAAAAGGAGGAGGTTCTCAATTCGAAGCGTATTTTTTTTTTTTTTTGTATATTTGTTCTACGATTACTCCGCCAATTATGAATCAATTTGGATGATTCTTTTTTTGCTTCAAAGAGTATAGTTCCGAATAGGTCCCATAGGAATATTGTCATGATCTGATGATGAACTTTGGAGATATGGAACGGAACTCCTTATAAAATCACAGCAGAACCGCCGTAACAAGCAAAATTGACTGACTGAAAGAAGTGGGGAGGGTACGTCAAACCTATCCTACCACTTTCCAAAATTAAACATATCGTGTGAGGATCGTAAGGATTTCAAACATTGACACACAAGCACTAAAAAGTGAAAATTCTAGCGATTTCCAAGCTAAAGTAATTTTTTATTTTGTAGTTTTTGAAGGCTTTTTTATTAATGAAGAATTTTTGTTACAAATTGTTAAGCGCGCCTAAACTGCTGCGATTGTTTGAGGTTAATATATATTTATTATATGTATAACTACCAGCCTATTACTGTGCCACAGCAGGGTAAAGCCTCTTCTCATACAGAGAGGGCACACTTGCTCAAAGCGGTTAGGCGGATTCAAATTATATTATATTAATTAATATAAGTCCAGGTCTCCTCACAATGTTTTCCATCACTAAAGTGATAACATCACTTCACGCCTGTAATCCTCGGAGGGTTAGACAGAGGTGTACCCATCAGTACACCCACCCACCAAAGTGATGTCCAAGATAAAGTTAGAACGTACATCTGAATTAGAAAGTCACATTTTGTACTTGGCTGAGCCCGGTTACGAACGAGCCTCGTACGAGAGGCAGGCGCCTTCACCACTGGCCAACACGACGACATTTTTGAATAAATTGTTTGTCAAACAAAATCACAAAAGAAAGGATTACATAGAACTCACCGTCTTCCCCATAGTATCGCACACCATGAGACATTCATCCCAAAGCTTGCTGTTCAGCGTGTCAGCTTTCATCGCTGCTCTCTCTTCTTCGCTTAAAATGCTTAACGCTTCTCCCTTCCGAGGAGACTTCCTGCGAGGGCTCTTAGTGAATATACTGGCTACTGTCGACTTTCGACTGTTAGTGGCTTCGGTTTTTACAACTGAAAAGAGATTTAGATGTTAGTTTAATCATTTACAAAGTGTTAAGAGAAACATCAGCCTATCAAAACCATAGATGGTTCTGTATGTCCAGCTGTGGCTAGGTGGATGACAATTTAATTAGCGTAAGTACTGTTGTTACCCTCTTCTTCTTTGTCGTTTGGGCAGTAAAGTCTTACGATCCCACACACGCTAGTGTCAGAGTTTCTAAACCGCCTCAAGGGCCTCTGAAATGGTTTAAGTGAACCAGTAATAGGCTGGTATAAGTCCAGGTTTCCTCACAATGTTTTTCTTCACCGATGCTAGTGATATCCAAGATAAACTTTAGAAATTACATATGTCATTGGTACTTGCCCAGATTTGAACCCACAACCTCGTGACCCTGACGGGGTTACTTTAATTTTATTTATTAAGTATAGATATAGAATAGACTATTCTCGAGTAATATTGTTTTGGTAAAATCAGCCCTTATGCAAATAATAAAGTTACCCCGTTTTGTAATCTTCCGTTTCTTGACAGGCGGCGATGCTTCACTCTCAGACTCCGTGGTCTGGTTGTTTTCTCTCAATGCCTTCTTCTTAATACCCTTGCTTTTACTATTCTTCTCTTTCAAAGCTTTCTTTTCAGCTTCCGCTTCTAAGTAGCCGTCGGGATACTGTGAATAAAGAATGAGGAAGATTACTGTCAAAAATTTTAACTAGCTTCTGCATGCGACTTCGTCCACGTCAAAGTTGATAGTTTCTTCCACGGGCTACTATTTATTCCGCGACTACGTCTGCGTCCGCGATAAGCGACATTTATGCGGACCAAGTCGCGAGCAAAGGTAGTATCTAAATAAGATACATATGGCTGGTTATACTTATGAAACTTTACTGCAAGCGAGATGAATGCATCGGTGTTATTGATACCCCACTCAAAATCGGTGTTATTGAAATCTCATCCACTGCCTAGCTAACTATGTTGGGGTTGGCTTCCAGTCTAACCTGATGCAGCTGAGTACCAAGTTTTTTACATGGAGCAACTGCCTATTTGTTATTGAAATCGTTTCTCCTAATACATACCCTTTGTGCCAGCTAGCTAGGAGAACAGGGATTCACCAAAAATTTTGTTCGTACAACATAATCATTGTTTTTTGTTCAAATTAGTTTGGCGTAGATGGCGCTAAATGTCTGTTACTTCCAATTAGCTGGTCCTTGCTGCAAGCTTACGCTTAACGGCCACTTTGGAAGAGCCCTTCAAAGCAAAGATCAAAATGTACTCACAATAATAGGGTACTCCTTAGCACCAGGCTCCCAGGGCGCAGGGTTGGGGTCATCTCGTCTTAAAAGGTATTTCCAAACACGGTACCCGGACAGGCCTTTCTCGGGATAGTATTTCACCACTTTGTATATGCCGTCATACCTGAAAATCAAGTGCAAAGTTAACCTAATGTTGTTTGGACAAGCACCACAATGAATTATAGAAGTGACTCAAGCCCTCGAGTCAACTAGTTCGGCCTATGGCTCGGAAAGCACGTAAACTGTCGGTCCTGCGCCTGATCACTCCGCACTCGTGTCGGACTGTCGTCCCATCCGACAGTATCGGGTATTTAGTTAGAGGTGTACCCATTACCTACAGTACACCTACATTTCGCCAGTTATGTGTAAGTCCCATGTAATACGGGGCGAGCCTATTCCAATCAACCAGGCACAAATTGAGACTCCGAGCCTGCTACTGAAAAATACCTAGTGGAAAATTCCAATAACACTTTTCCCCACCTGGGAATCCTAAGACCTCATGCTCATCAGTCACGTTTTGCAACCACTACCAACAAGGCAGTGGTTTTACATAAGTAGGTAGTAAAAAACTTAACGAACCTGATCCCTTCCTTGGGTGCGTACTTCGGGAAGTGTTTCAACATCTTGTAAGAGCGCACGACACGTACTGGTTTGCCGCTGCGCCAGTCAACGCCCGCGTCGCCGCCCTCCTCACTTATGTTATTCACTGCACAGTTTCGCGCTAACGCTCTGGAGAGGGAAGGAAAATGTTGTAATTGTAGCGATATCTATCGCAACACATGCTTACTACACAACTGACTGAAAGGGAGCACCGGTGTGGTTTTTCACCGGTGTTCCCTTTTTACAATTACACCTTTTATGAACCCGTACTGGTCATAGACACCTTCAGAAGAGGTCCGATGGTGTCTTGGCCTATATATTTTTTTGTTCTCGGTGTGGAAAATCCTACGGATGTCCACCAGCCTGGGGAGGGCAAAGGGGCCTGTCATACTCTAAGTGATCAAACCACCCTGGTGTTTCCTTTCCACGCTTACGCCGGGGATCAAGGTAACGATAGCGCCTCCTCAAGCCAGGGGAGAGAGTGGGGTGTTTAACTTCCCCTGCGACAAAGAGGGGTTTGCATGGAACACTACATAGTGTCTTAGCTTATATCGTGAACGAGTGCTGTCAGTTGGGATTAGTCATCTCTTAACTGCTATGGCTTTAATTTCTTTATAATTTTTTACTACTATTTTATATTCATCTTCATTGTGATCACTTAAAGAATCAACAGGAATAATGTAACTAGGATTTTGTAAAAACCTAATTTAAAAGAGTGCCGTGGAGTTTCTTGCTCGTTCTTCTCCATAGAGGCCTACCTTCGTTTTGGAACGAGCAACTAGCATCAACTTTCGGACTAACTGACCGACTCTTTGACAATTCAAAAGTGCCTGTAAATGGTCTAATTGAAATAAATGTTTTGACTTTTGACTTTGACTTTGACTTATACCAACCCAGAATACCGCGCGGAGTGGCAGACAGTAAGGATTATACATAAGTATTTAACTTACTTATTTTCTCTGGTAAGTGTTTGGTCGCAGGACTGCTCTGCGGTGCGTTTGTTTCCGGACAAGTCTCGGCCACCGCTGCCCGTGTACGTGAACTCGTTACCGTAATCCACGTCGTCTTCATAGCCACCTGAACAAGATAATCAACCGTGAGAGCCCAATTTTGATCAGATATCAAAAATTATTTAAGAAGTCTATGTACATTTTATGAAAAAATATAGAATTGATTTATTTTCTTATTTGTTACTTGAAGATAACATGTGCCAAGACAAGTAAGGTGTTTACTGTTAAGAGTGTTTACATGTTCGTCGTTTTTGTTTAGAAGATAAGTTTTTTACCTGACAACACAATGCTGTAAGCTCCTTCTACGTCACGTCCGTGAATACCGGACACAGGCGGCCGGTGGACGCCCGTTTCTGATAACTGCAATCACATACAACGTAATATTTATTTTACTGCCGATCTTATAGGTGCTAAAAGTAGGTACTACATAACATACAAAATATCACGCCTGTTATCCCCGAATGGTTAGGCAGAGGCGTACACATTAGGTAGTACACCTACATTTCGCCAGTAACTGGCGAAATGTAGGTGTACTACCTAATGGCAACAGGCTCGCCCTTTATTACATGGGACTTAGCATAACTGTTATGCTAAGTCCCATGTAATAAAGGGCGAGCCTGTTGCCATCAAGTGTATGGGGTACGGTGTAAAATGCTATAATAAATAAAATACCACTCGATATTCCCCAAATGCACAAGCGGGCACAAATCTAGACTCCAAGGTCGCTACTGAGAAATTCCTGGTGGAAAAACCCAATAACACTTTGCCCGACCTGGGAATCGAACCCAAAACCTCATGCTCAGCAGTTACGCTTTGCAACAAAACTACTATAGTAATATACAATATACTATAGTACTGAAAGTACTAATGAATACGAATTACTTTTATTACGGAACCAACTCAGAAATATGAAAGTTCCATTGAAAAACACGATCAAAATGTATGGAACAGCTGACTATTCCGGTTTTAGCAAATTCACTAACATTTTAAGAATCAAAATATTTTGTTACCTGTATTCTGAATCTCCAGCACATGCCTACTTCAATTCCGGGGATTGGACCGAAATGGTTGGGCGGCATCGCACACGTCTTCGTCTTACCTGCAACATTTTATGTAATAATGTTATATGTATATAAAAATCTCATGTCACGGTGTTTGTGGTGGCACTCCTCCGAAACGGCTCGACCGATTTTTATGACATCTTTTATGTATATTTGATAGATATGAGAATAGATCGTTAAGTATTCACCCCCTAAAGGAAGGAAATGGGAATCCAATATTTGTTGGAAGTACAATATAAGATCGCCAGTAATAATATACTTACGAAGTAAAATAACCTAAGTATACCTACTAATGTGTCTTCGGTTTATCAGAGTTCGCTAGCTACGCAATAAAAACACGTTACATAACACCTGCGCAAGAGTCCATAATGTTGTAACCATAATGGTTCGAGGTGTTCGAAAATCAATAATAACATCATCATCTACCTAGCCTTTTTCCAACTACGTTGGGGTCGGCTTCCAGTCTAACCGGATGCAGCTGAATACCAGTATTTTACACGGAGCGACTGCCTATCTGACCTCCACAACTCAGTAACTGGGTAATACGATACCCTTTGGTAAGACTGGTTGTCAGATACCCGGTTACCAAGCTTTTTTTTTAACGAAGAATTTTTGGTAACGTAACGACTGTCGAAGACATGACATATGACAGTAATAACAATAACATAACATCACGCCTGTAATCCCCAAAGGGTTAGGCAGAGGTGTACGCATTAGTACACCCACATTTCGCCAGTTATGTTTTTAGTCCCATGTAATAGGGGGCGAGCCAATTGCCATCAACCGGGCACAAATCCAGACTCCGAGGCTGCTACTGAGAAATTTCTTATGGAAAAACCCAATACACTTTGCCCGACCTGGGAATCGAACCCAAGACCGTATGCACAGCAGTCGCGCTTGCGACCACTAGACCAACGAGGCAGTCTGCGACCACTAGACCAACGAGGCAGTCATCTCTCGTCTCACATCTCACATCTTTATACGTCAAGCGGTTTTCGATATTTTGTGATGAGTGAGAGAGTGAGTGAGTAACCTTTCACTTTTATATTATATTAGGTTTAGATAACTTAACGCCTGTGAAAGTGAAAACAAAAGATATTACACCCTCATGTTACCATAGTCAAGTTGCAAGTATCACGTAATAGACGGCAAAGGTATTGCCAGTAATCAAATTAAAAAAAAAGAACTCATTCATCGACTTTGTCACTTTGGCCTAATGGACTAGCTGCTGCGCTGCGTGTCTCGAGTTCGACTCCTGCGCAGAATAAACATTTGCATTGGCTACAGGTATTTGTTTCGGGTATAGTAGTTTGTGAATGTGAATGTGTATGTTTGTAAACACATGGTACTAGAGAAATTCTTAGTGAGGGCAATGCTTTTTGTTTTATTTCATGCTGCTAAGCTAGTATAATGGGAGGTACTAACTACTACAACTAGTAACAACAATTGCAACTGCAGCAACTAAAACTATTTTTGACGCCAGGCAACACTAAGCCCCTTTTCACACCGATTTTTAAAAGCTTTTATACAACTTGACTTGTATGTATATGAAGGTAGACTTTTTTAAATTAAACTTGATATGTATACGCAAGCTACATAAGTCCAAATGGTCAGTTTAAAACATTGTTGTTGATTTGAAGTCTTTTTGGTTAGATACTTAAAAGTGCTCTTTATTAGCTAGCATAGAAATCAAAAATTCTATAGAACTAACAGAAGTTTGAGTAGAAAAGTCTAAAATCTCAAAAAAAAAAACCATTGCCATGCATTTCGCAAATTTCTCGCAGACTTTAAAAGCACAACAACATGCAACATTCAGGGAAGAAAACTTGATGCAGAGAGGTAACGCTTAGCTGCAACCCACTATAAAAACATTGCTCCGCCATCAATAATAATAGGGAAACCTTAAACAATAAAAATGTTAACCTTAAGCGCTATCTTGTGTCGCAAGCACACGTAATATATCCATTTTCATCATAATATTACTCCCGACTTTTACCGACCGATTATAATTGTATGAATCACAAACACCGTAATACCAGAAACAACTGCACATCATAATTATAAGCAAATAACGCAACCATAGCACCAAGCAACCAGGCTAAATATTACTATACAAAATTTTAAAACCATACATAGCACTAACCAATGAGATAGTATGGTTATGTGACGCGACGAGACCTATGTTGTGGACTAGCATTACGGAACTCTTATTAAGGTGCTCCCTCACCGGGAGCATTCGCGTGTAATGTAACATTACAGATTTGAGCATTACACCAGTGAAGGAGGAGAACCGAGCATTACAATGCGCACCTTGTAATGATACAATGTGTAATATCTTGATACAACTTGTAACATCAATGCGCTCCACTTCCAATGTAATGCTCAAAGTCGAATCTATATGTTACATTACACGCAAATGCTCGTTAGTCAGGGAGGTATTATTGTAATGTAATGCTCAAAGTTGAATCTATAATGTTACAATACACGTGAATGCTCTCGGTGAGGGAGCACCTTTAGAGGTAGAACTGCCAAGGACAGAATGTCCTGGTGGCTCACAATTAGGAGAGACGACCCCACAAAAAGTAGGAAAGAGCAAGCAAGAAGAAGATAAATAGTACTAACCAATACAAGCCATGCCTCTCCCCCAGTCCCGCTTAGTTGTAGAAGCTTTCTTTGTCTGCTTGGCTGCTCCGGGCGCGATGACGTTTTTGGGATCTCTCTTGCAGGTCGGGCAGTACCAGTCATCTTCTGGCAGCTCTACGAGGGGCGGGTCCAGGCAGATCATGTGGTAGCCGTTGTTGCACTCGTCGCATAGCAGTATCTGTGAAGACAATTAGTAATGAATGTTATGTGCACTATAAGCTCGCCTGTTGTTGTTGTTCACCGTTAACCACCGTGACGTCACATTACGTTCTTCTTTATCGTATGGGCAGTAAGGTCTTACGACTCCACACACCCTAGTGGCAGAGTTTCTAAACTGCGTTTGGGTGGAACAGAAAGTTTCAGGTGTCCTCACGATGTTTTCCTTCACCAATGCCATTAATTTCCAAGATAAATTTTAGAAAGTACATATGAATTGAAAAAGCCTCATTGGTACTTGCTCGGATTTGAACCCACAACCTCATGCATTAGATGCGGGCGCCCTAACCACTGGGCCATCACGCGACGCTAAGTTACGCGACGTTATATTAAGAAGTGTCGTGTGCACATTTCGCCCCTTGTGTATCACTACATCTACGAGCGCCCGCCGCCTGCACCTCACCCGGCTCACTATCTCGTCATACCCCCTAGCCCCTGACTTCTTATAATTATTTTCCTTAATATTGTGTTATAATACCAGCCGATCCAAAATCAAAGCTTTTATTTCAACAAAACCATTTACATTTTTGAACTGTCAAGGAGTCAGTTAGTTAGTCAGAAAGTTGTAGTTCCTAGTTTCAAAACCTATGTATGTCAACATGGAGAAAAACGAGCAGGAATCTTGATGGATACTCCATTACAAGATTAAGCGCAGATCAGATTACAAAAAGAGAGAGATAATAAAGAAATGATTGCAGAACAGTATAAGAAATTTAATATCTTACTTTCTCCGGGAACTCCTTTCCTGAACATAGATAACAGCCACAATCTTTACACGGGGTTTCTTCGTCATCACGACAGGTCAAGCAGTTCACTGGTGCAGAGCCTGAAAGAATTAAAGAAAAAAATCAATGATATCCTTACATAGTTAAAAACATATCTGGATTTAATGACTGAGATATTGAACGCCGAATTAGAAAAACTGTCTCATGACAGTATATACTCCGTTGACTGCAGGGAAACACACGCGTTGTGTGTCTACTAAAAAACCCGTATGTGTTTTTCTACGTCGAACACACGAACTATGCAGGCATTTTTTTTTTTTGGTGGTAATAATCATCAAATGACTCCCTGTTCCTTCTGTTGCCCTTCCCGTTCCGGGGCCACGGTATCCTGTTAAGATGTCCCGCAACCCCGGCAGGCGTTGGCCCCGTTGGGGGCTCCGTCCCTTTGCTGACAGCTCTTTAAGGCGGGCGCGAACAGAACGCGCCTTCGACCCGGGCTTGGTCCTTGATCGGACGGCGAGCTACCCATTACTCGCCATCCGCAAGCCTGCGCCTACGGTGGCCGGATGTCGCCTCGCGACGTCCATGCCTCCTCCTTCGCTAGCATTACTGCTTCGCAGAAGGAGGTTACTGCATCCCATTCCTTCTCGCCCCGGGCGCTACAGGCTTGGCATAGCGAATGTTCGCCAGCAGTTAATAGGTTAATTAAGTTTTTTTATTAAAACTTACGTTTATCTGGTGGAGTGATCATCATCTTCTTGATTTCTTCTGTCCTTTGAGCAAGTGGCACCACTTCTTCAATGGCATATATCTTATCATGCACCCTGACTTTAGTATCATTCTGTGGAACAGCGTCAGGACCAAGGTAAAGGGTTCCTGTCAACTCGTAGATAACTCGCAATTTCGTTATCTTTGCCACTTTGAAGTCATACCTGTGAAGAATATTAATATGTTATCTGAGATTATTTTTTTAAGTTGCAGGCTGCAAACTACAGCAACTGCTAATATAACAATGCGCGTCATTTTCGCAGGAATAAACAGATTTTCTTTCTTTCTTTTTTTTTTTGCAACAGCAATGAGAAATTAATTACACTATTACTTTAAAAGGCACAAATATCTTCTTTGATCTACCAATAGAGATACTGAATAGGTTTTTTAATAGCTGTTTCTGTGAAAAAATGTATGTTAGTTTTGTATGTTATTTTAATTTACCATGTTGTATGTTAGTTTACCATGATTATTCTGTTACACAAGAGGAACTCTTAGTGTAAGATAAACATTTCTTAATTGGAACTAAACAAAATCACTATAAATATTGTCAAGATTAATTAGGTCTTGTTCACTGACAGTGCTGACTCCAAATTTAATAATACTGGATTGGCCGCTGAAGAAAGATTAAAAGAATTATACTATTTTAAATTACTTACCAAAGTCCCCTCTCCAGTGGTTCATCAGTGTTATAGTTGAGCATTACCTTCTGTCCTACTTCAAGATCTTTAATGTCTATCACTGTTCTTGCTCTAGGCCGAATTTCTTTTAATTTACAGTACAGATTTGAATCTTCATCATCACTGAAATAATAAAGGATGTTTTATGAAGCAATGTAGTACACAAGTTATGATCATCTTTTTTGGTATTGAGGGCAGTGACCTCTGGTTTCTCAAATAAAAAATGTGATAAATTGTCAAACAAATGTGCTGCTGTTGACTGAATGAATAACAAGCAATGATGGCTGCTAACAGATGCTTGCTGCGGGAAACCAGGGGTAAGTCTCTTTCTAAGTAACCATATAAGCGCTCTTCCTCTCTCTTACTTATTTAAAAATTTGCTGTGCCCGACAGGGTCTATGATTGTTCCTATTTTTATTTTACCTACTGTAAGTGTACATCATGGAATGCAATAAACAATTTGATTTGATATTAGAATTGAGTGGTTCTTCATATGTAAATAACAACCGCAAAAAAGCATTTTGCCATCTAGGATGTGGCTGGTTACGAATTTAATGATAATTATAATGAAGGACGACTTGTACATTGACTTTAATAAAAACATTTTGTTATAATGAATATAATTAAAGAAAATTTTATTTATTAATGAACCAAATGAAAATTTTACTCACTCTGTTTCTAATTGTACTTTATAAAGCAGCTGTGAATCTATGTCTTTTTGTTCTTCAGGTTTACTAACTTCCTTGTTTGTTTGTTTCTCCCGCGCTGCTTTTGGTGATTTACTAAAATACCTTGCTATGCCTTTGCTTTTGGATGCTGACAAACTGTCACCACTTGTTCTTTCACTTGGTGGCTTGTTCTCGACATCATCCATATCAAAACTCTGGTCACTGTTATTAGAACTTGGACGTTTTTCTGTGCCATTTGTGGAAGAATCTCTTTGACCTGGTATATTATTATGTGGAATGTTAGGATCATAGACTATTCTAGTTATTTTGGCTTCTGACCATGCGCCTTGCTCGCGGTCCCTCACATCTATTAAGTCACCAACCTCATATAATGTACTTTCTGCATCTGTAAATAATTTACAGTTAGTTAAATAGTTTTCCATACTATAATATAATAATATTATAATGTGAAAGTAACTCTAAGATGAGCTAGGTCTGTTACACATTGAAAACTAAACCACTGAGCAGATTTAAATAAAATTTGGTACTGAAGTTATCATGGACATAGAAGGGGACGTCCTTGATAACCGACATTTAGGCGGACGAAGTTGCAGGCAAAAGCTAGAAGTGTATAAAATAACATAGTCATTGTCACAACTTACCTTTATACTCTACATTTTTCTCACTGGACACCTCAGCCACTTGTTTGGTATCTTTAGTCTTTGCATCATTCTTCTTCTTGGGACTGTCTTGGGGCTGTGCCTTAACCATAAGCTGGATAACGTCATTGAGTTTGATGTTGTAGTCATGGAATGTGTAGCCATTTTCCAGCTGAAATCAATAATACATTTATTTGCTTTACTTTGAAGATGTTAAAAAAAAATGCTACAAAAGATTTTGTCTTTAACATGCTCCCAATGTTCAATCTCTTATGTTTCTATGTATCTATTTTATCATTCCCTCATACAATGAAAGTTTTATATGAAAATATGTACAAATATAAAAGAAAGAAGTAAATATATAATTGCACATAGGTTTAAGCCTATGTACCATCTGCTTTATCTATACTATTATAATAAAGTTGAAGATTTAAATAAACAATTCATGCATATATAGACTTTATAACAAGTACCCACGAGAGTGTAACAGCAACCAGAAACATAACTTTATACATACATACATACATAAACTCACGCCTTTTCCCCATGGGGGTAGGCAGAAACTATAGAACGCCACCCGCTACGATCCCTACATACTCCTTTCGCCTCATCTACGTTCATACATCTCGTCATACAAGCACGCCGGTTACGAGTACTCCGCACCTGACCTTTCTGAAGGACCTCACCAATAAGATCAGTGTAGGTCTTCCTAGGGCGACCCCTCCCGGCGTTGCCACTCACCTCTGCCATATAAATACCTTTTGTCAATCGTCTTTCACTCATCCTCTCAACATGACCGAACCATCTAAGCATACCCTTATCTATCTTTGTCACTACATCTTCTTTTAATCCGCAACGGTCCCGTATAACCTCATTCCTCACTCTATCGTTCAAAGTTACACCACACATACTCCGCAAGGAACGCATTTCCACAGCATTAATCCTACTCTCATGCCTCGTTTGCCATACCCAACATTCACTTCCATACATAAGCGTAGGCACCAGCACACCGTTGTGAACAGCCATTCGAGCCTTCTTTGACATGGACTGGTTGGTCACAACCGCATGTATAGCACCATTCTCTTTATTTCCCGCAGTTACTCTCCTTTCCACATCAGCATCAATCTTTCCATCTCTAGTAAACATACTACCCAAGTATACAAACTCATTCATTTGCTCCACACTCTTATCATTTATTTTCACAACACACGCCAATACATCCTCTTCTCTTTCAAAAACCATCACTTTATGAACATAACTTTATGAACAAACAAAAAAACACGCGGATGAAGCAGCAGGAAGAACCTAATACATAAAATAAATCTCGAACTGAGATTACATCCCAAACCAGAGTAACCCTGAATAAAATTACCACTGTTTCATATTATAGCAAAACAGGTAACCTAATTAAAGCCTTGAAACTCAACCTGAAAATCTAACAGACAAATATATAACTCAAATCTACAATGAGAATGCAATAACTATGTTTCCATTACAAGGTAAAGTGCGGTTTAGACCTTTTATTAAAAAGGTTTTAAGCATGACAGATTCAGTCTACTAGCCGAAGTTGGTAAAAATATCACATCAGGTGAATTATTGCATTGTTAAACCAATGTGGATGGCTATTTTCAAATGATGACCCAGTAAGGACATAAGGTAATTTTTATGCAAGTGTAATAAGTAAATGCGACTTTCAAACCATAGAATTACAGCCATGTTGCTCTCGCCATATGTATGAAACTTTAGGAATTTATACAGGTTTCATAACTAAAGTAACATTTTGACGCTTCTAATTACTGATATAAGTTAATGCCTTTAGTACTTTCCATCGCGGCACTTTTAACGGTCGCGATGTGCTGTGACGTCACAATGCCTGGCTTACGTGAATAAACACTGAACTCAACATTATGTTATCACCTGCTCAAAACTAGACCACGTTACTTGTGCACTTTTAAAACGCTTCCAAACACAATATTTAAAACAGAATTCGAGTACAAATTATGTAGTACACAAACTTACCAGCTTCCCGCCGTAAAATAATCTCTGTAAATTCGGTTGAACATCAAACTTGTCCTTTATAATCCGCCGGAACTGATCTATCTTTGTCAACTTAGACTCGACAACAACAACGGTGTCTGGCTTACCAAATATACGTATCCGTACGTGCATTTTGTATAATTGAATAATTTATAACGATATTTTACGAAACACAAGTATACATTGCTTTTCAATACGACCGTGTGTGACTGGTGTAACAAAAAATTTAAATGACATGCCGTGCACATGACAATGTTTAAAATTGACATTGACATCCTGTCATTCTGAAATGGCGCGCAAATCGCGCTGTCAATGTCAAAGTGTTCTGTTTATTTTGTAATATGGCAAGCAATGACTGTGCTGTCAAAATGTAAGAATTGCATACTTGTTTAAAGTCTTGTACGTAGGTTTGCGGGTGAAGAGGAGTAAATGAAACGACAATGGCACGACGCCAACTAAGAAGTTAAAGTCTAATTTATTCTTTCGTTAAGGCCAATATTTTGCAAAGTAATACGGAGTAAGACACAACACAATCATCACTTAGCTGTTAACGTCACATTTTGTCCTTAATGAGTTTACAAGTAGCATCTCATCAGAAAGGGACACAACTCCTAAAAGTATTTTTCTTTCAAGGGCAATTCTTCGCCGTGATGTACCTACTATTCTGTTTTTTTTAACTAATAGTTTTGCTGTACTCTTGCAATTAATATACATGCCCCCTACATACCAGCCCGACTGCTCCATTAGGTTACAATCACAACTGCTGAGCTTGGGTCTTGTCTTTGATACCCAGGTCAAGCATAGTTTTAAAATTTAGGAATCCCTCAGTAGTCCAGAGTTTGGAAGTTGGTGGTGCAACATCTCCGCATTTCATAAAGCATTTAAAGCTGTTGGCCCTACGCTTGATATCTCCCCGGCCTTGTCTAATTGCCGTCTCACCGGTGTACGAGAACGAGGGTAGAGGAGGGAGTGTATCTGTTTGTGCACACACTTGGCTAGTCTCGATTGATATTGGCCGCCGTGACCGAAATTGTATTTGGAGAATATTAGTATATAAGCATATACCTAACTATACCTATATATAGTACGTGTGTAACAGGCAGGAACCATCTCATGTTTATCCTTTAATAAAATTGTCAACATTATATTTTTTTTTTGATTTTGTGTTCCGGATCTGAATATTCAGAGAGGCATTTTGGACGTTTACTACGGGTCCAATAAATCAATTACAGTATGATAGGGTGATTGAAACTAAAATGCTAGTTAATAATACATATAATTATGTGCTATACGAATAATAATTTTACTATGATGGTTGAATTAAAAGAATTTAGGAGTAATTTCTGGATCGGGATCCGGATAGTACTGAAGTAAATCAGCTACTGGAGATTCTTGGTCTTCATAAAAATCACAAGCTAGAAGATACTCTCGCTTCGAATAATCGTCTCCCGTGCAAAAAAGATTACCTAGGAACAAAATAAGGCATGAACAATTTACATATTAGTTATAACAAGCTTCTGCCCGCGACTTCGTACACGTGGATTTTCTTTAAGGATCCTTCCATTTTACAGTATAACCTTTGTTGTTCTCCGAAAAAGTCGTTTTCCTCCTTCCGTCAGGAACATTTTTTTTACGATCAAGTAGTTTTTGATGTCAAATCTTTTCTCTTTAAAGTCTCAGACAACTGTTGATAATAATTACCGTCTAAATCTATGATGCGAACGGAGCTTTTTTCTTCAAGTGCACCTACGCAATAATGCTCTTCCATTGAGTCTGGATGCCAATACATCACAGCATCCCTGCAGGAAGTACCAGCAATAGGGAGCAATATCCTGTCCTAAAATTAAACAACATTATTTTATTATTTTTCGTCTCATAGCGTTAACATAAAGCAAAAGAACGCATTAACTTTACCTTGCAAATAATTTTGTTGTTAACAATAGGTTCCTTTACTTCTCCAGTGCAGAAGAACTTGCGCTTTTTCCTCATGATTAATGTACTTACTTCCAGCACGGTCTTGATACTGTTTCCTTAAATAAAAAGGGATCAGGGATGTAATGTGCTGTATTATGGTACACATAACATAACATTACGCCTGTAATCCCCGAAGGGTTAGGCAGAAGTGTACCCATTAGTGTACCCACATTTCGCTAGTTATGTTTAAGTCCCATGTAATAGCACGCTAAAACAAAACCATGGAAAATCATGCGTCACTTTTATCTTACAATGTTTTTTTAGATAACAGCTCTCTGCTCTGCAAGGTTACGTGAGCTGCTAATATTTGCATTTACTTCAGATAGTTATCGGAGATGATTTACCTTTTTCACCATTAATTGCTTCAAGCTCACGCATGCCACGTGCTTGTGTTTCTCTACTGTTTTGTTGTTTCATATAGTTTGCTAATCTACTCATGGCATCTACAAACTCATCAATAGGACCTGACAAACAAGAACTCGATTAAAGTCATCCATCGCAACAATAATTTCGGAATTAATGCGCTTTAAAATGGTTTCTTCACCTGTTCCAAAACTCGATCCATCCAAGTAATTTAGAAATTGGTAAAATCTTAAAGCCTCGTCGGATTCTATCTCGTCCATCACTGGTCTCTGAAAAGTCAGATATTAAGCATCGAACAGATATAACTCACAATATTAAAATTTGTCTAGTAATCAAAACGTACAAATTTTCCACTCCAGGCTCCAACATCGGAATAAAGAGAATTGACTCTGCTTGGCATCCAATCCAAGGATGATCGGGCCACCAGAACTGGATGCTACAAATAAGGATAAATAAAAATGTGTTGTTTATTGTTCATAAATATCTACTACGCATTTTTTCATTAATATCTAAAGTTACCAGGGAAGCCAGGCCATCGCTTGTATTTATATAAAATATTGCGAAGACAGTTAAAACTAACCAAACGGCTAACATGGTTAACGATTTGCTACAAATAACAAATGCCGTTGTTTAGAAATCAAAACCATTAAGGTTCGTTAAAATTTAACAATGCAAAGTTTTATAGCTTTTATTTATTAGATCAATTTTATTTTCACACTTCTGAATTAAGTACCTACTCCTTATTTTTATACTGCATATTGCTTAATATCCTCTGACTCACTCATAGCTCTTCATTGATTTGATTTAGGTTCACTCTTTCTAACGTTATTGCCATAGTCGCAAGTTGCTATTACTAACTAATATATTGGCCCAATAGGTCTGGCTATGACCTGGATATTACCTTTACATTGCAGGTGCGTCTGCTAAGTGAGCGTCCTAGGTTCGATTCCTAAAATAAGCAAAATATTATTGGGTAGTATGACATCCCCATGCCACGGAAAGCAAATAGCCCTTGGTCGTTTTCAAGTCCTGTCCTCAATCGTATTATTATTATTTTGCTGTTGGAAAAAATATCAGTATCCGACTAAAACGTAGTGAGAGAAATGACATGAACTTTATAACTTAATCTAGCAATGAGTAATGCATATAATCTTATGCGTAAGTATGCAAAAATAAAACATCATGTTTTATTTTAAATTAAAGCATTGAGGATTTTCGTAGTTTTTTATCAAAATTAGATAATTCCTTCTTTCCAACCAATTTGTCCAACTGGACTAAATAGTTTGAATATGAAGTAGAACTGCTGAGGACGATTTTAATTATTTTAAATTAATTATATTCTGAACTATGCCACATTGTGCGAGAGGGACACGATTCCTAAAAAGTCTGCCCCTTTCGAGACTGCTGTTTCCAGAGATGTTATGGATATGATATTTCGGATCTGGATACGGATATGGATATAAGAATAAAATGATATCAGTTTCGGATACTGTTACGGATAGTTAAATGTTAGTGTAATTATTTTGGATTATCCGTTAGTTTTGGTTAGATTCGGTTACGGATATTATATTGAAGTAAAATATAAACACCGCATTAAGTCCGCCTTTGTACATTTGTTGCATAAAGTTTAAATAAATAAATACATAAATAAACACAAATAAGTAGTATGTAATAATTCTGGTTTTATTTATAGGTTTTATGTAATCTAGGCTAACATTTGGTATTATTATCAGTCATATAAGTAAGTAATTATTTAGAACAAGATTCACGTGTCGCGCGAGCGGTGAATCAAAAACCTGTCGAAACATGACGTTTTATTTAGACTCCGCCCTTATTCGAAACTATCCGAAACTTGTGAAACGGATACGGTTACAGTTACGGATATATTTTTATTTTTAATATACGATAGTTTCGGTTCCGGAGCTCCACAATATCCCTGGTTGTTTCGTATGCCATAGTAGTTTTACAAAGGAAACATTAAAGGTACGAACATATTGTGTCCGGCCGCAACGGGTCGATGGGGGCGCAGCGCAAAAATCCGCTCAAATTGTTTGCTTGTTTGTATTTTTTTAAGAATTATACTACACTAGGGGCGCAGCGGCAGTGTACCTGCTGTTCTTTATCTGTGTTCTGTCTACGTTGTGATCCGGCTTGTCTGTCACCAATGTGCTAAGTTCGCAACTACGCATTTTGCACTGCGATACGGCCGCCTTAACCCGCTGCGGCCCGACAATGTATGCGCTTACCTTAATAATTCTCCTTTAGTAATCTGTGAGTATTATTTGTCTGTGGCTGAGTGGCACAAGGAAGGAGACAGGCAGGGGGCAATAATATAGCGCGAAAATTATTGTAAAATAGCTCCCGTCAGGGCGCATGTGTAATTATAGTGGTAGTCCGGTCTGTATTAGGTTAGTTCGCTGGGCCTGGGAGAAATTTGTTGCTGCTGCGTTTTAGGTTCTCGTGGCAGCTCTCGACTGTCGGCTGCAGTTGTTGTGTTGCTAAAAATATTGTAGAAAACTACGATATTTTTAATCAATTTTATTGAAGATGTAACACAGTTTGTACTTAACTAAAATTATTGTATTATCTATGAGTTTTTTGAGCGTATTTTGTACAAGGCTTTATAATAATATGAACTAGAAAGTAATTATGTGATAACACCTGTTTAGTTAGGTTAGAAGTCGACTGCAGCTGTTGTGAGGATATTTTATAAATAGCATTGTTTAGCATTATAAAACTGCAACAATGAGTGATGAAAAAGTAAAGATGCGAAAGCAGCTTGGACTGCTCGAAGGGGTTGCTATTATTTTAGGGATAATATTCGGTAGTGGTATTTTTATATCGCCCAAGGAGGTTTTACAAAAAACCGGGTCAGTATGGGGCGCTCTTTCGGTGTGGGCTGCCTGTGGAGGCCTAGCGACGCTCGGGGCTATGTCTTATGCAGAATTAGGTAAGTCAAAAGTAACTTACTGTATAAAAAAAAATTCATTTAAATTCCTTCCTACAGATACGTCGCAATATTGCGTGAATTTCTTTGTTGCTATATTTAATTACTCTCTTTTACATGATATAAATACTAATACTATATGTCATGTTATAATAAAAAAATTGCTATTCTTTAAAGGCTTTGTTTTTACTTTGGGCTAGGTAAACAGTATTAACAGAAAAAGACACTTACTTAATTCACAGTTTTTGAATGAATATACTATCTGCACGAAAATAATATAAAATGCAGAATTTCTTTGTTATTATCTGACACTGCTGGTGTGCATAATGATATAATTTAAAATACCTTTTTATTAAATCTCATCTGATAGATTGCTTAGAAGAGAAAACAAGCAGTGACAGTATTGTTTTCATTGCAATTTTTCTTTTTCTTTTTTAGTCTTAACTTGATTGGGTTCAGGTTTAAAAGTATTAAGCAAATCAAGAAAAACTCTTGGCCCCCTATTTGTTATAATTTTAATTATTAATCCACTGCTTCATCCGGTTATGCTGGAAACTGACTCTAACATAGTTTGGGAAAGGCTGGGCAAACTATGACATTGCCAAAATAATTATTTATTATTTATTTATTTATTTATTTATTTCCAACTTACATCTATCATTACAGACTACTCCATTGCGATAGTGTACATCATTAACCTTATATTAAAAATAGATACTACAACTTATAATTTAACCTTGTAACATCCAAGGTTTCCCATACACACAAATTAATTTGCAGCATTTTTTAAAACTAAGTAGTACTATTATCAGTACTGTAAACACCCACTTAAAAACATTACAAACACCTATTTTCCTTTTTTCTAAATAATATCTGTATACTGAAAATTTTATAATCTTCAATAAACTTTTACATAAAGAAAAAAAATACTATTTGACAGCTTTTTACCCAACTACACGGAAAGGCTTATTTAAAAAAAAAAAATTCAAACTATTTTTTAATCAGATACAAGTATTTTTTTTTGACAAATTACAAAATCAGCTCTTAATAAATCATGGAAAACATAAGTGGATTTGTGTCTTATTACTAAGAAAAGAGCATAAAGCAGCACAATATTTATTAGTACTTCTTTCACAGGTACCACATTGGCACAAAGTGGTGGTGATTATCACTACATCCACGAGGCATATGGACCCCTACCAGCTTTTCTGTACCTGTGGGATGCAAACTTAGTATTTGTGTAAGTAATATTGCATTAATATTTATATGGCAGAGGTGAGTGGCAACGCCGGGAGGGGTCGCCCTAGGAAGACCTACACTGACCTTATTGGTGAGGTCCTTCGGAAAGGTCAGGTGCGGAGTACTCGTAACCGGCGTGCTTGTATGACGAGATGTATGAACGTAGATGAGGTGAAAGGAGTATGTAAGGATCATAGCAGGTGGCGTTCTGTAGTTTCTGCCTACCCCCATGGGAAAAAGGCGTGAGTTTATGTATGAATGTATGTAATATTGCATTAACTTACTCTCTAGCTTCTGTCCACTAATTCGTCCGCATAAATGTCGATGACCGGCGGAAGCAGACGAATTCGTGGAATAAAAAGTAGCCTATTTCCTTTCTCGGGGTTCAAACTTATCCTGTACCTAATTTCATTGAAATAATTTATAATATAAGAATAGATGAACAAGGTAAAATCATGCCTTTTCCTGTCCCGTACACTTTATTGAATCAAACATGTAATTATGTAACCATTGTGTGCTTGGCGGACAGGAAAAACATAAAACTAATATTTGAATTACTTTATAGTTCTATAATATAAATCCTAATGTAATAAAATCTATTATAAAATCAGTATGAATCATTTTTTTTTATATTCACAAAAAAACTGATGAGAAAAAAATTACTATTCTGAAAATATTTGATTCCCTGGCAGTATTGCCGAATAGTATGATTTGCAAAATTATTAGTAGACAAATTCGTAATCGTTAAATGACTATGTATCTAATCTATATTTTTTCATTTATTTTGTTTATTTTTTTTATTTTTTTTTGTTTAGTATCAGTGCTTAATAACGTAGATCTAAGTTTTACTAACAGTGTGTTGAGTTTTGTTTACTCGAATAAATAAAATTACTAACTGCCTCGTTGGTCTAGTGGTCGCAAGCGCGACTGCTGTGCATGAGGTCTTGGGTTCGATTCCCAGGTCAGGCAACGTGTTATTGGGTTTTTTCATTCCTGATGAAATTTCTCAGTAGCAGCCTCGGAGTCTGGATTTGTGCCCGGTTGATGGCAATAGGCTCGCCCCCTATTACATGGGACTAAAAACATAACTGGCGAAATGTGAGTGTACTGTTGGGTACACCTCTGCCTAACCCTTCGGGGATTACAGGCGTGATGTTATGATGTTATAAATAAAATTCAATTCTATTCTATTCTATATCCTAAAATATAAAAACAAAAGTTCACTCACTCATCACGAAATATCGAAAACCGCTTGACATATAAAGATGAAATTTGGCAGGGAGATAGTTTATACTTAGTAGACATCTGCTAAGTAAGGATTTTCCAAAGCTCACCCCTAAGGTAATGTAACGGGGGCCGCCATTTACTCGCCGAATTCGCGGGCAAAAGCTATATTATAAATCTAATAATATTATAAGCCTCCGGAAAGAGATCAAAGGCAAGTACCCTGAGCAGTGTGGGAGGGCTAATACGCTTCTGATGAATGGTTGGTGGGTTAGCTAAAATTACAGCCACAGCCCACAATGGTCTGCCATACCAAAGGCGGAAACGAAACCCCCTATAATAAATGATATAACTAAATTATAAGCTTATAGATGCGTTAAGATTATAAGCCTAATAATGTACAAAAAAAGCCTGTTTGTAAGATCTACTTACATTTTAAGAGAGTTTATTACGGCATTTCATACAAATTATCAAGTCCTTATTTTTCAAAATGAATGAACCGATTTTAATGAAACTTTCTACATATATGCAGGATACATAGGTCTAAAAAGTTAGTTGAGAACATTTTCGAAAAATTCAGTTTCAGCTGATTTGGACCGAATTTAAGTTTTCCTTAGAAACAGAGATCTCCAATTATATTTTTTTAAGTCGTCTCGATGATGTGCGCGTAACGGGCTTAAAAAGTTGCTTAACGTTGCCGAAATTTACATTTTGTTTTCATATCACTGCTATCATTTTTACTGTTCTGGACTGGAACCTGGGAACCTGTTGATATCGAAGATATTTTTGGTCAAGTTCCAACTTCCAACATTTTGACACGTTTTTTAACTAAAACCAGTTTTAAAAGTTACAACTAAATTTTAAATACTTCTACGACTCCTATAATTTTGCATTCAGCCGAAAGTACAATGTTTTGCGTGAGTTAAGTATATTGCGCACTACTAGAAAAGGTATGTGTTTATCACAACAACAACAAGAATAATTAAAAAAAAATATTAAAAAACACGACTGCAACAAAAATAATTATGATTTTTATTAGAAAACACGACTGAAACAAAAATTGCACGTATTTGTACTTTGTTTACCCGACAGTTTACGAGGTTTTTTATTTACAGTGTCATATATTTTTTTAATCTACTTGTCATATTCTAGACGATAAACAAACACACCACCAATTTCACACACCAGAAATAAATTGAGGCTGGTATTAATTTACGTTTTAAAGTGACCACACCGGTTTCTTTTTGTTACTCGGAATGATGCAAGGATTGTAACGATACCCCATACATTGGTTAAATATGGCTAAATTGGTTCAGGCGTTTAAAAGTTATGGTGGAATAAAGAAACTCACATGCATACATATACACAACACTCCTTTTTTTGGGGCAGTCGTGTAAAAATAGTTATCGCGAAGTTTTTGTCGATCCATGTTATTATTCGTATTTGTAGTATGCGTAGATAACGGCTTTATGATGTCTTCACACCTTGTAAATGTACTTTAAAAGTTTATCATTGACGGCATTGATATCGGTGAAGGAAAATATCGGAGGAAACCTAAACTCGTGAGTCTGAAATCACCAATCCGCCTTGAGCAAGTGTGGTGATTAATGCTCGTACCTTCTTTGTACGACAAGAGGTATTTGCCCTGCCGTTCGAATAAACTAAACTGTTATTTTTGTCACACATTAACTACCAATAAATCCTGTGAGCCTGTGCATCATAATTTCAAAATCAACTTTAAGTATAAGAGAATAATAAGTCAGCTTTTAACAGAGTCATTTTTTACTTATTGTAAGCTTCAATCGAATAATAATAAAAAAGCTTGTAAAAAAGCTAGCAGTTAAACTTAACAAATCAAATATGAAAAAGTACGTACGTAACGTGTCTGGAACACTAGATTATTTTTTGGGGTTCCGCATGAACATAATGAATAAGAAACCCGTATAGTGCGGCTGTTCCTTATTTCAGCAACTATTAAAGCAATCGACTATATATGTATACTTTTACTACTATATGGTGGTATTATTTTATATTATTAGGAAAACTAAACGGAAAAAAGCTAAACAGTTAACTAAAATTAAGGCCAATTAAAAATTTTCGCAAATTCATAGATGATTGAATGAAAATTTATAGTATGCCGTCATTTTTGCGTCGGGGTTAAAAAATAAAATTAAAAAGGAAGAGACAGTAGGTAGGTGATGACCAACACAGATTACGAAATTATAAAAAGGTATCAAAATAATTACAACAATTTATTTTTATGGTTGTAATCTTTTTGTGTAACTTATTCAATTAGAGTTCAAAATCATTGATTGATTAATATCCAGATATTTCTGGATTTACGTCATAAAACCAGTCCTAGTACATTGAATTGACCATGTTGATTGCTTTTTATTGATCATGAACTGGATTAATCTTGTAATTTACGTCTTAGCTTGATCATAATTAAACTATGATCCCAAGTTTTTATTAGTTTGATTTGTCTATTTTGTCTCTACACGTAAATCTATGGCCAAGTAATTCTTTATTTAAAATGGTATTAAGGTGTAATTATAATACCAGCCTATTATTATTCTACTGCAAAGCAAAGGCCTCTTTCAATACCAAGAAGTTTTGAGCATTAAACTCCCTGCTTACTCGAGGCGCACTGGCGATTTCAAACTTATATTAATGATAAGTGAAGGTTTCTCCACCGATGCCATTGATCTCCATGATAAACTTAGAAAGTTCATATAATGAACTAGGAAAAGTAACATTGGTACAATCGCCATCAGACTACCTTTTTGTTGTAAAAGCGCTCCTATCACAACCACATAAGATGCCGCAGGTTTTATCTTAAAGCGCTGTCGTTCGTATTTCCCGGTTGCGGCCCACAGCCTCGTGCACGGAAGGCGCCTTCACCACATAGCCGTCATGACATTTTCCATTCTATAATTATACCTGAATTATTTAATCATCGTAATTATATATTTTGACCTTTTTTTCAGGCAACGGCTTTATGATGTCTTCACACCTTGTAAATGTACTTTAAAAGTTTATCATTGACGGCATTGATATCGGTGAAGGAAAATATCGGAGGAAACCTAAACTCGTGAGTCTGAAATCACCAATCCGCCTTGAGCAAGTGTGGTGATTAATGCTCGTACCTTCTTTGTACGACAAGAGGTATTTGCCCTGCCGTTCGAATAAACTAAACTGTTATTTTTGTCACACATTAACTACCAATAAATCCTGTGAGCCTGTGCATCATAATTTCAAAATCAACTTTAAGTATAAGAGAATAATAAGTCAGCTTTTAACAGAGTCATTTTTTACTTATTGTAAGCTTCAATCGAATAATAATAAAAAAGCTTGTAAAAAAGCTAGCAGTTAAACTTAACAAATCAAATATGAAAAAGTACGTACGTAACGTGTCTGGAACACTAGATTATTTTTTGGGGTTCCGCATGAACATAATGAATAAGAAACCCGTATAGTGCGGCTGTTCCTTATTTCAGCAACTATTAAAGCAATCGACTATATATGTATACTTTTACTACTATATGGTGGTATTATTTTATATTATTAGGAAAACTAAACGGAAAAAAGCTAAACAGTTAACTAAAATTAAGGCCAATTAAAAATTTTCGCAAATTCATAGATGATTGAATGAAAATTTATAGTATGCCGTCATTTTTGCGTCGGGGTTAAAAAATAAAATTAAAAAGGAAGAGACAGTAGGTAGGTGATGACCAACACAGATTACGAAATTATAAAAAGGTATCAAAATAATTACAACAATTTATTTTTATGGTTGTAATCTTTTTGTGTAACTTATTCAATTAGAGTTCAAAATCATTGATTGATTAATATCCAGATATTTCTGGATTTACGTCATAAAACCAGTCCTAGTACATTGAATTGACCATGTTGATTGCTTTTTATTGATCATGAACTGGATTAATCTTGTAATTTACGTCTTAGCTTGATCATAATTAAACTATGATCCCAAGTTTTTATTAGTTTGATTTGTCTATTTTGTCTCTACACGTAAATCTATGGCCAAGTAATTCCTTATTTAAAATGGTATTAAGGTGTAATTATAATACCAGCCTATTATTATTCTACTGCAAAGCAAAGGCCTCTTTCAATACCAAGAAGTTTTGAGCATTAAACTCCCTGCTTACTCGAGGCGCACTGGCGATTTCAAACTTATATTAATGATAAGTGAAGGTTTCTCCACCGATGCCATTGATCTCCATGATAAACTTAGAAAGTTCATATAATGAACTAGGAAAAGTAACATTGGTACAATCGCCATCAGACTACCTTTTTGTTGTAAAAGCGCTCCTATCACAACCACATAAGATGCCGCAGGTTTTATCTTAAAGCGCTGTCGTTCGTATTTCCCGGTTGCGGCCCACAGCCTCGTGCACGGAAGGCGCCTTCACCACATAGCCGTCATGACATTTTCCATTCTATAATTATACCTGAATTATTTAATCATCGTAATTATATATTTTGACCTTTTTTTCAGGCAGTGGGTTGTTAGTAATCTTATACACGCGCGCTTATGGCGTATGCAAAATCTTTAATTTTTTTCCGATCTGCTATTGATAGTCGTTAAAGTGCGTCATTTATAGACGTAAGTAGGCAGATTTCAGTTCCATCTTTCATTTTAATTTTACCTAGTAGTACCAGATACACCTACACAGTTAATATTGTACGGAGAAGGTATGGAATATACGCTCAGTTGCGAAGAAAACACCGGCCCGTCCACAGGGCGCGAACAAGGCGCGACGTCGGCCCCGGCCGGCGCGCGCCGTGTTCGTGCTCTTTGTTCTACTAATACCAAATATTAACTGCAGTTTACGGTTTATTTAATAACCGTACTAAATTAACCTGGTAAGGATTGAAATATGTTAGAGGATAGAAGCGTGGATTTATTATTAATTGATTGAGAATGATTATTAATTAATTTTTATTTTTCCATAGGCCGAGTACGAATGCTATAATGGCGCTGACATTCGCGAACAACATCCTGGACCTGATATTTCCCGATTGCCCCATCGACCCCTTGTGCAGAAAACTAATTGCTGCCGTCACAATAAGTGAGTATTAAGCATTTTAACATTAACATAATACTACTTCATACAGAACACTAATTAACCGACTACAACAAAGGAAGAGGTTCATTTTTTATTTCCACGGTTCAAAGATTTTTTTTTCGATTGTTTGATTTTAAAGTCCTGTGAGGATTAAATCATCAATTTTTGTTGGATCCCAGTTTAAAATTTTTGGCGTTGGGTCCCATACTTAAAATTATCTGAATGAGGGTACTTTCAACAACAAAATTGTTTATAATAAGAGGTTTAATAATAATATATACCTCCTGTTCATCGATAACGAGTTCCATAGGATATCTTCGACGTCCATGTTTAGTTGTCCACGGATAGGTAACTAGCAATCAATTATCTTCGATTTTCAGTACAATAACCCAATCTCAATATGTGTACTGTTTCTTAGTTATTTATTATTTCAAAAAGTGCAAATAAGCTAACAGTAATGAAAACATAACGCTTATATATATTAGAACAGGGTATCATACAAAGTTTGGTAGTTTTACACATTAAAAAAAAACCCAGTTCATTTTAGGCCTTAAATCCTGATTTATTTTCAGTTAACAATAAGATAGGATTTTAAGTTGCTTTGGAATCGATCAATTGAGTGGGTAAATAAGTGACGTCACAGTTTACTTCAATTTTTGGCAAAGAGTTAAATTAGTTTAAAAAATAGTTTAAATTTTTTGATATGAGATGCCTTCTTTTTTTAATCATGTTCTCCTGTATCATTGGTGCTTTTACAGATATATAAACTCACAACTAGCAATTTCTTATATATAGTTACATAACTAAAGGAGCATACTATAATGTTAAGTTCTTATAAGATATCTTATATTTTGTTTTTTGTTTTGTAGCTATAAACCAATAAATTTATTCTTATTCTAATAACAAACAGTGATACTCGGAAAAGCTATCTGGCTATAATTTATTATTTCTTGCGGGAACCGAACCCGCGAACATTATCGCAGCAGTTTAGCCACTGCGCCAACCGTGTCGTCAAATCCCTAGAAAATCATTCACATTTCTTTGCGCTGTTTATAGCCGTTATCTATAGAATATTTTAAAACGACAACATCTTAACTAAACGGAATCAATTTTTTAATGATTCGTGCAGAACTCACCCTATTCGGAGCCCGCAACCTAAAAGTATCAATTTGAGTCGATATTCAAAATAAAAAAAAACCGGTTAACCCGATGACTGCGGGCGAACATTCGCTACGCCAAACGCCAGTGCGGCTAGCTACCAATGTTCCTGCGTTCGCCATAGAAAAACACATACGGTGTGTGTGTGCCGCACTCGCGTTATTTAGTCGAAACACAACGTGTGTGTTTTCCCGCAGTCAGTTAAGTGCGAGTCAAATCAAATCATTTATTGCAATCCATGATGTACACTTATAGGTGGTAAAATAAAAATAGAAACAATCATGGACCCTGTCGGGCTCGCGTACGAAAGGTTTCATACCATAGTAGAAGATATAACACTATTGTCATTCATATCGAGCCAAAACCGCAAAAAACAGATCTGTTGCATGAGGGCCCCCTTTCATTTTTAACTTTTATTTTTATTATATGTTGGTATAGCGGCAATAGAAATACACATTCTGTTAAAATTTCAACTCTAACTAAGTATTACGGTTCTTCAGCTTGCTGACTTACGGACAGGCGGGCAGCGAAGGCTTAGTAATAGGGTACGGAATCCTAAAAACGATTATCCATTTATCCTATAACATTTTAGTTTAATTTATACGACAAGCACAGTTTCGTTCATTCATATGAATAAAGACTTAAAATCTAATAAATATTACCTGGAAATCGAGGATTAAATATTTAATTATATATAAAAATACGATCATTTTTCTTCCTCAACCCGCGACTTTGTCCTCGTAGTTATTTTTATACGCGTTGAGTTATATCTTTGGCTACTGCTCGGCTCCCGTGGGTCGTTGCGTGATGTTATATAGCCTTAACTATTCCTCAGGAATCTGGCTATTATATAAGTTTTATATTAAACTATCTTCTGCCCGCGACATCGTCCGCGTAAATGTCGGTTATTCGCGATCTAATCTTGTTTTTCCATACAAACTTTCGACCCCCGTTTCATCCCATTGGGGGGTGAATTTTAGAAAATCCTAAGAAGACTTCTACTAACTACACTACCTCCCTGCTAAATTTCATCTTTATACGTCAAACGGTTTTCGATATTTCGTGATGAGTGAGTGAGATACCTGTCGCTTTTTTATATGTATTTAGATTTTCAGTCCCGTTCCAGAGATTAGCGTGTAACAAACGAAAAATTGTTAAGCTTAAATATATTAGTATAGCTCATCTTTTATGATATCAACCCAGTACCTACCTCATGAAAATTTATCAAGAAAGGATCTTGTTGACTTGTTATACAATGTAGTTATTATTCGCCTTACAGCACTTGGGTCGCTTTTATACATAGTAATAGGGTATTACTAGGACGCATAACAACTAGAATTACCGTTAGCTTACACAACGTTTATGCAGGTTATTTACCTACATTGTAATTGCAAAATGATTTCCCGATGTAAGTTTTGAATTCTGCGATGATTTTTGCACTTCAGTCAATAAAACATAATTTGCGATTGTTATCGAAGTCTAAATAAAAATAAAAACAGAATAAGTTCGAGTTGAACTCGCACACTAGTGTTCTAAACCACGCACCAAGTATTACACAGGCACACATACGAAAAATTATGTTACATCTAAATTCGTCTAAGTTTTAAATAGGAACAGAGATTTCCAATTATCTTTTTTTAAATAAGACATTTCTAAAATGTTGTCAACTAACTTTTTAGACCTATGTATCATGCTTATGTGTGGGAGCATTAAAATCGTTCATTCATTCCGAAAAATTAGGACTTGAAAGTTTGTATCGAATGCCGTAAGGCGTAAACTCTCTCTAAAAGAACACGGTTCTGGATTCCATTTAATTTTTACCTTATTTTAGATACGGAATTCTAAAAATGTTGTATTCAACTTTTAAAAAAAGAACCTGTTAAATAATAATGGTACCCAAAATACGATTGACAAACTTGACTCAATGGAAATAAATCACAAAGTTTGCTCAAAATTCTTAAACATATTTTTATGCTAATTTCTTTCCCGATTTCCTGATTAGATAAATCAGTTAATGACGCCTTTGTTCGTGACTTTGACCGCGTGTAAGCCAAGTAGACTGTAAAACATTATCATTTGACTCACAGCAATCTAGTTACTATCAGTGAAAGTATTTTTGTAAACGCACCAATACTCGAGATGAATCCCGAATAAACAAAAAAAAAATGTCTTTAAAAAGTTACTTTACGTTCTTTAAAAAGCTTCTGCCCGTGACTTATAGAGACGTACCGTGATGTTATCTATACAAATAAATAAAATTGAAGTGTTTGTTTGTAATATTAAATGTATGTGTAGGTATATGGTACATATGCCAAAATATTTTTTTTTTTCAATTTTTGTCTATTTGTTTGTTCCGGCTAATCTCTGGAACTGCCGGACCAATTTTGACGGGACTTTCAATGGCAGATAGCTGATGTAATAAAGGGTTATTTTAGAAAAAGAATTAGGCTTCCACGTAAAAAAATAAAACCTCGCAGAAACCCGACATTCACGCGGACGAAGACGCGGGCATAAGCTAGTATATCCTATACTATTCCATATGGATCATATACAAAAATAATATATTAACTTTGACGCGAAAGAAGTCGTTTGCGGAAGCTATAAGCTATAAATTACTATTAGTACAAATGATGTACATTTGTAAAAATAACTCTAATCATTGTGTACTGATCTAGGGCAGGGGTTTCCAAACTTATTTTGTCTACTGCCCACTTTGAGAAAAAATTATTAGCGCCCCCATTTTTTCACCTACTTAAAACCACCTAGTAGATGAAATTACAAATCACTTATCAAGCCTTAACACAACGGCCCGATTTTTTTCCTGGGTTTTCTTACCTTTAGGCCTGCAGCACCCAAAAGGGAGCGTTATCGCCCGCTTTGGGAAAGGCTGATCTAAGGCCATACAAATGCCTCGAATCCAACCTCGCCTCAATAAGGTTTTTTTTTGTAGGTTTCCTGACATTCATAAACGCCTACGACGTCAAGTTCACGACCAGAGTGCAGAATGTATTCATGTTCACTAAGATCACGGCGCTGATCATCATCATCATTGGAGGCCTCGTCTGGATAAGCAAAGGTATGTTTTCTTTTTTACATTTTAGGATCTTCAACCAGGAGCTCGTGGCCAAGTGAAACAACCGCACGGGTCGAACCATCAGGTTAAGCAGCGCTTGCCGGGGTTGATCCGTGGATGGGTAACCATCTTTACACATCTAGACTCATCCGTGTCCTAAAAATTAGAAATCAGAAATCAGAAATATTTATTTGTGAAACATAGGTACAGTGGTTGGTCATGGAAAAGCGTATAAAGCCGTTGGTCTCGGCTGCCATACGTGGATCTTTGACAGTCGTTACGGGTCATCAGAAGCCCGGACAACTAGTCTTACTAATGGGTATCGTATTACACAGTTACTGAATTGTGGAGGTCCGATAGGCAGTCGCTCCATGTAAAATACTGGTGTTCAGCTGCATCCAGTTAGATTTGAAGGCGACCTCAACATAGTCAGGAAAAAGATAGGCAGATTGATTATTTAGGATCTCTAAAAGATATATACAAATTATGACATACGAAAATAAGTCAAACGAAAAGTATAATATTATGTGGGTGTCCTTTACGTATAGGAGACCACAGCATGCACAATAAAGTTAACAACTAACTAACAAAGTAATAATATGAAAGTGAAGAAAAAAATAGTGTCGCGCTAGCCCCGTGGTTGGATGCCCGTGCCTCATGCATGACTTTATCAAATTATGTGTAATTTCTAAGTTTATCTTGAACGTCACTGCATGACGCTGAAGAAAATACGTTTTACTAGAATACCTTTTTAATTCATTCGTCCGCGTAGTGGTCGAAAATGGTTCTAATATGGTAAATAAATGAATAATAATTAATGGTTACAATAAAATAACTTTCAACCCCTTTTTAACTCCGCTAGGGGATGAATTTTAATAAAATACGAAGCACGTCTTCTATTAATTCTGTTAAATGCAAAATTTGAAGTGGTATGACCATCGAATCACGTTGTCCAATACAAACTTTGCACCTCTTTTTCATCCTCTAAAAGGTAGAAAGTCATACAAAGAACACTCCGTCCAAGTTTTAGGTCTTTACGATCAGCGGTTTAGGTGGTGCGTTGATCTGTTAGTCATTCAGGACAAAGTATTTAAAGATAAGTTTGAAATCGCCAATTCGCCTTGAAAAAGCGTAGTGATCAATGTTCGTGCGTTCTATGTACATAAGAAGAGGCTATTTCCCTGCTGTGTGACAATAACAGGCTGGTATTTTATTCTGGAGATTAAGCTAGCGAGAAATACAAAAACGTAAATTATTTTCAAGTTTGCATTGACAGATATGTAAAGATACAATTTAACTCCTATGTCGAACCCACTGCAGGTATTCACAAGCCTGATGATATGCTAATCGTGAGACTTGTAAGTACCATTAGCTTGAGGGGCGCAGGGGACGATGTCTGTCTTAACCACGAACGGGTGGGGATGGCCAACCAGTCAATCGCGGCTATTAGTCTAGTCGATCCTAGATATTGCATCTGGGATCGACTTCTACTACTACTACTAAAAATAATCTTCAATTTAGTTATATTTACCTTCTTAATAAAATAAGTAACAATAGTCTTTAATCGGAATTAATAGAGATTTTCAAATACAACAATTTCCGTCGCAGCGTTGTCTTCTTGGAAAATTGAGAGCCTAAATGAACACATATCCTCATTATCGAGACAAATCTGAGCGGAAACGGAAGTCTGCGCAAAGCCCTAGCTTTGTCTGTCGTGTTGATTTTCATAAGACAATGGAAGTTTCTGCGTTGTTTGGATCTTACAAAAAATAATATTTTCAATGTTTACTTGAGTTTTAAAACATGTTTGTATAATAAGGTATTGAGAAGCAGAGAACAAAGTAATAATCAAAAGTTATTTATTTCAATTAGACCATTATGACACTTTAAAACGTCATTTGTAAGAAAGAAAAAAAAATATTGAAATCTACCTGCCCATTCTAAAAGGATCTTTCGTATAGAGAAAAATGAGAGAGAAAATTCAAAATAACACTAAAAAAATACCTATAATTTGTACAGGGTACATTGATTCAATAAAATTAATGTGAACCTTAAAAGAAAATCACTAAACCGTTTAAGTCCCGGCTGACTTACCGGTAAGTCAGAACAATAGAAAATCAATTGTGTCTCATTACGTGGAAGTTGAGTAATTAAAGCACTAAGTGCTACAAAATAAGATATGAAAACTTAATTATGTTTATAGATACATAGTTCTCAAATGTTTACAATATTATGAACGTAGACGAACACTCCTAACATTTCAAGAGACAATGAATCCGTGTGTGAGCCATAGTAATCACTAATACCATAAACAAGTAATCTAATCTATGGATACAGCATGTGGATAGGTAGTACGGCGATATAGTATATCGAACTCCTTTAATAAAACTGCTAAGGCTTAACTGTATTTGATGTGTTCCATGTCTGAGAAGAAGCTGGCTAGTGGAAGAACAATAGCGATTGATCATTTTTCAACCTTATTTATTAGGGCGTAAGGGTGAAAAATGGCTCACCGCAATTGGGTATTTGACACCATTAATGTTAATTTTACTAAACTACTTTAAAAAAAACCTTTATTTTAGACCTAAAAACCCGAATTTTTAAATCAGTTAATCTATTGAATTGGCAAAACTTTTGCCATACAAACCTATGGGGGAATCGCAATAAAAATTATGTCATTTGATTGGTGGTGTCAGGCACCCAAGTGTCTGCGATAGGACCTATCGAGAATGATAATAGTATTATGTTTATCAGTGGTTCATTAATTATGTTTTAGTAGCTGCTACTGCTAACGCTAGATTTAGTTCCTTTTAAAACTCCTTTTTTGACCAGAAGGCTTTGCGCGCTGTGCCGTGATAAATGTAACGTCCCAACTAGCAAAATAAATATTACATAACTAATTCGTCGAACTGAACCCTAATATAAAATTGTTGAACTGCTACAAAACTATTATAAAACGTTTATACGTCTGTTAGTTGTATAATTCAAATACTATACAACTGCTTGCTGGTTGGGGTAAATTCGATTGATTGAAATACCAGTTTCGTAGATCTAACGGTTGTAAAAGACACAACAAAATCGAAGTTATATGTTCTTCCCATCTTTGCTATCTTTTTATTGTTCTGGTCTATACCTGGATACCTTACGGATCGAGATATTGAAGGTCAAAGATCCAAATAAAAAAAAAAATACAACAGTTTCAAACTCCTACGATCCCTGTACCCTTGGATGGTACCTGTAGGGACAATGTTTTGCGCGCGTAACATTGCGAGTTGCCATAAGCTGATTTTGCGCACCAAAAATTAAAGTCTGGCTCTAATATTCTTTGCTTATTGTTATACTTAGGCAGTATGCGCAGTAAGCGGCTCTGCGATTTAGCTTGAAGGAATATCCGTTTGCAAGTTTATTATCAGTTGCATACCATAAAAACCGGTGAAGTGCGTAGAAGGGTTCTGTACCATAGTAGAAAATATAACAGTATTGCCATTATAGTATCAAGACAAAAACGCAAAAACAGATCTCTTGTATGAGAACCCCTTTCATTGTTAAGTTTAATTTCTTTTTACTATTTGTTGGCAATAGTAATAAATAATCTAAAAATGTCACCTCTCAACCTACGGTTTGTGAGATACCGCCCACTGATAGACGGATGAACGGACGGACGGCCAGCGGAGGCTTAGTAATACGGTCCCGTTAGCACACTTCAGGTACGGAACCCTAAAAAGGAAGCATTATTCTGACTGACATAGTCTAAACAATAAGAAACACGAGACACTTGTTTGTAACAAATTCGATTCGGAACATGAGGATATAGCACGAGAGCGCGAATATAACGTCAATTCGAATGTGATTGATAAATTAGAAATACCCAACCCACACATAATATTGATTTAGTTTTAAGGCTATGTTCAGTACCAATGTATAAATGTGTAGTAATTGTTCTTAACGTATCATCACGCCTGTAATCCTCAAAGGGTTAGGCAGAGGTGTGCCCATTAGCACCTACATTTCCCCAGTTATGTTTTAGTCCCCAGTAATAGGGGGGCGAGCCTATTGATTATTAATTGTTCTTGTCGTATTAAACCAAAATGCCAAATACTCTCGTAAAAAATCGCACCTCACAAAAAATTTAGTTTCAGAGTTTCATTTAATTGAAATTAGTATTCATTGGATAGTCACTTAACTACCTTGAAATAAACTACCATTTCATTTTAGAAACAATTATGGTTTCTCGTAAAAGTGTCAAGACATTGTCTCGAAGCCCACTTGTTGCGCTATCTAAGAGAGTAATAATAGTATTGTTCAAGATTTGAAGGCATTTTAACCGGTCAAGCTCCGGCTGACTTACCGGTAAGTCAGAACAATAGAAAATCAATAGTGTCTTACGTACGTAATTAAATATAATTTTGTTAATGAGTCATTTAATTGATCTTAACAATGTTACCTAACATTATTATTACATGTTACCCTTTCAAATTTATTTTAAACTCATCAAATTAATATTACGCTTAACAAAACTTTATTTCATAATCTTGCGAATGAGACAGTAAAAATGGGGTGAATTGGAGTGCGGGGGTGTAACGGGGTGAAACTTGTAAAGGGATTTATCATTGAAATAATATTGTTTGTTTCTGACAAGGACACTAAATTATAATTAGCAATAAACTATATATTATTCTATATTGCCTCGTTGGTCTAGTGGTCGCAAGCGCGACCGCTGTGCATGAGGTCTTAGGTTCTATTCCCAGGTCAGGCAAAGTGTTATTGGGTTTTTCCATCAGGAATTTCTCAGTAGCAGCCTCGGAGTCTGAATTTGAGCCCGGTTGATGGCAATAGGCTCGCTATTTCTTGGGACTAAAAACATAACTGGTGAAATGTGGGTGTACTAATGGGTACACCTGTGCCTAACCCTTCGGGGATTACAGGCGTGATGGTATATTATGTTACTATTCTATATTATGAGTCCTTTTTGGCAATAAACTATATTATTTCAACGTTAAAATTCCCATATTTCGTCCCGATTTACCCGTGTGATGGTACCTTAAATTTCCCTTATTAATGGTTTGAAAGATAAATAAAAGATGATAGAAGGTATTTTTGCAAAAACAATGCGATGTTTATGACGCGAAGTGGCACAGTGTATACATATTGGAATTACAAATATGACTATCCCGATAATTGTATTTTGAATTTCAAAATCGTCATAAATCGCATGTTTTTAGGTTAGCTTGTCCCATGTGATGTATATCCTACTGGTTATTGTTCCTACCGCATCTGTTTCTTGAATAATAACTGCCCATCATTCTCATTAAAATACATATATCATGCACAGTCTTAATTACTGTTTAATTAAGAATTAATTAACATGATGAAGACTTTCAATTGTGCGTGTGAATGAAAACATGTTTGTACTGCGATACAGCTGGCGACGATTAGAATTCTAACTGGGTTTCGTTTTGACAATATTAAACAGCCAGCCCAAAAAAAAATGACCATATTTCGAAATAATTGTACTGATTTTGGATATTTAACTCCGATTAATTTTAACCGTATAGTTCGGAAGCGCCCCCAATTGGACCCGAACACAGAAACCTCCGCCGGCTCGGTAGTGGGTCCAATTGGACCCCGGAGTTCGCGCATGCGTCATCCTGACAAATAAGTGTAAATACTGATTATGGTAGCCATCTAATCTCATGTGTGAGCATTAAGTAACAGAGTTTGATAAAATATTTAAATGTTAGAGCCATCCACTCTTTCAGATTTAGCACGCGAATATATAAAATCACCGTTTTAAAATCCAAGTGTGAAAATGCAATCATCGCCATTTTGAAGACCATAGTAGTCGAGGCTAAAAAACATAAAAATTGAGGATTTTAGACATCCAAGCTCCACTACAGGAGCAGCAAATAACTCATAATTGATTTATTTGTCGATTTCATCCATAGTTTAACATAAATTAGTAGTGGTAATAAAGTTTTTGATATCCAAAGTCGAAACTTCGCGCCAATCCGTGCGTGTTTACATTTTTGTTTGTCACAAATATCACTATAATACATTTAGATATTAAAAAAAACATGACAAATGTCATTCAAAATATAATAAACAACAAGAAAATGCCCAATTCTTAGTGTAAATTACAAACACGGGTCTAAAAACACGGAATATTCGTTACCACTACTCATTTTGTGTTCTTAGAAATTGTCAACCAATTTTTTTTTAATGCATTGATGTGCGATTGTGATTACGTCAATCGATTATTTTTTTTATTTCAATCGATTCGAGTAATTAAAATTATTCATATGAGATATCGACTCGTAAAAATTAATATAAATGGAATTTAAGTTTAAATTACAATAAATATTAATTATTTATGCTATCCAGCTCAGTTAATAATTGTTATTTATAGTTTTCTAGTTCAAGACTCAACAGAAAAAATATGTATCTACGATAGGTATATTTCATTGGTCCTTACCAATGAACTATACCTATGGTACCTACCTATATTTTTTTTTCTGAAATTTTATATTAAATTTAATTAAGAATTTTAATTTTTGTGCGTTATCTACTTTTTTATAATTTGATGCAGCGTGCACAGTATACATTTATCTCAGATTGGTGTATATCGCGTTTTTCCTAAATTTAATAGAACGTCTAATTATTTGCATCAATATTAATAATTAACTTATCTAATTAGTTTGATTGGGGCTGTAACATTGGATTAGGGTTGCGTACGTCCAAATGAAAACGGAAACCTTATAGGATCACGCGTGTGTTCGTCTGTCCGTCCGTTTGTTACAATCAAAATCCAAGATGGCGGCCGCAAAATTTTACAACATATGCATTATGGGTATCGTATCCATGGTTTTCGGGGGAGGTGATGCCGAAATTGAGGTCGAAGTGAAAATCCAAGATGGCGGCCGCTAAATTTAACGACATATGCGTCATGGGTATCATGTCCATGGTTTTCGAGGGTGCTAATGCCGAAAATGAGGTCGAAGTGAAAATCCAAGAAGGCGGTCGTGAAATTTTACAAAAGATGCGTCATGGGTTCGTGACCACGAAATAAACCCAAAACCAAGGAACCAACACCCATGACGCATATTTTGTAAAATTTCACGACCGCCATCTTGGATTTTCACTTAGACCTCATTATTTTAAGTCTACGCAAAACAAAATAATTCAGCTAATATTTTAGCAGATTTATGCATAATTATGTATTTAATGAATTATGAACATCCTCCTTTTTGAAGTCGGCTAAAATATCTACTTAAGTAAATCTTATACCTTATTAAAAATAACTTAAGCTCCTGATTAAGCTTTGCGTTTATTTATCCATTTAATATAAATAAAAATCCTGAGAAATATTATCAAATGGTTTTTTTTTTCATTCAGACTCCTTTGGCCAATCTCGATTTTATTTCAAGTATCGATTCGGCTGAACGCGACTTTTGAATCGAATTATGAAACTAGGGTAAACGGTCAGCACTAAGAAGTGCCACAATTTTGTGTAAACTTTGTCCAAATTTGATTGTATTTTTAGAGTACTTATGTATGGATAATGCCAAAAACAACAATGGAGATGGAATGATAATGTCTTTATTTCGTCTGAATGCATCTTTCCAGCAAGCGAGAAGGTTCTTTATGTACTTAATTTTAGCTAATCTGAGTGGTCTGCCTTTGGATAGGGTGCAGAAAAACTTATATTGTACCAATTTTGCAGTGATCTGAAGTGGTTTAACCGACCTCGAGTTATAATTAAAGATATTTGCCATAAACTTATTCTATAAAATAGCTGCAAACGTTAATTTTTCTTAAAAAATGGAATCCTGAAAGTTGATGTAAATTCCAGAATTTTATGACGTGATCCACAACACCCTGCCGAGTCAAGGGATGTGTCAAATGTCAAAATCTTGTCGAGCAGAGTGGTTAATCTATTCTATTCTATTATTCCACGCACGTCTATAAATCCGCTAGTTGTCACATTTCTCTCCGACTTGATTCACGAAAATAGATTTTTTATGGTGAAATTCTTTTTCATTTCTTCAGTAGGAGGAATTTTCGAAATCGCTGAGTTTCCAGAGATTATTTTTCACAAAAATATTCTTCCAAAAATTCGATAATAATAAAGCTTTTCTATTTGAGAAGAAATTCTCGCAATCGCTGAAGGACGTCTAGAGATTATTTTTTTTAAGCATACTCAACCAAACATTTCTCCTCTTTATGATATTAGAAATATTAAAAGACTTATTTTTTTACCTTTTAAATTTGATTTTATATTAAAGATCATAATAAAAATGTTCACTCAATAAATGAGAATATAACAGCAGCTTAAATATTTTTTGCACCTCTTATATATACAAAATAATACTCAATAGAGCCATTGAATTCCACTAGAGACTACTTTCAATGAGTTGTCTAGACTGGAAAATTGTTTACTTGATAATAAAATTGAAATAAACGTTATTTTTCCATCGATGATGTCGAGAAGAATTAATTAGTTCTTAGAAATTTTGAGAGGCACCTTGCTTGCTACCTACAGGGGTAGTTCATCCCCACTGGGGAGAACGACGGCTGGGGTGTAACGACCGGACGCCGTTAATGTCAAGTCAAAGCAATCAATAAATAGGTATACATAGCAGTAGACGTACCGAATTGTTTAGAATCATAGAAGTCACTGCTACTTATTTTGGTTTCGTGGGAACGTTCGTGTGGCTTATAAAAGCTTTGGGAAAGGGAACGTTTCTTTTATTCGCCTAGAATTATAGGCGTAAGAGATTTTTCAATGACCTCTTAGTAACAGACAATGCATCGGCTAGACAGAGCAACGACCGAGCCCTTATTGTGCACAATTGCCTTGCCTGACACTCTAACCAATCACTTACGTAGGTCATCATTGAATTGTTTGATAATGTTCGCGTTACACGGCCTTTGTCTAGCCTGTCTCCACACTAAGAGGCTTTTAAATATAATCGCTAAATATTATTACGTTTACGGCTTAATATTTATTTATTTATTTTGTTCACCAACAATGGCGGCGTATGACCTAAACTCCATGTGGGCTACATACATTTTGCGTGGCCCTCTAGTGACGTAAAAATAGTTTTAAACGCCATTAAAAATACTCGTCTTGCTTTCGGGGTGCGAGGCGCTTAAGACTGCGAGGCCGTGGGCGATGGGCTACGTCGTCCCACGCCTTGCGCTGCCTCTGCTCACCAACAATTGAATACACTAATACCTACAAAGATATGAAGTACATTAAATATACTTAAAGACTAGTGTACCAATTTCTTACAGGTAAGCACATCATGCATTACTTATACATCGAATGGTATTGGGCAAGATATCTCATTTAAGTTGAAAGAGATGCTTATTCTCTCATTTGACTTAAAAAAAGGAGGAGGTTCTCGATTTGTCTTTTTTTTTCTCTTATATAATTATGTTTCCCGATTACTCGAAGACACTTAAACCTATTTGGTTTTTTTTTTGTTCGAAAGTATGTGACTTCACACGTGGTCCCATAGAAATATTGTCATGATCTGTTAAGAACTTCGGAGATATTGAACGGAACTCTTCATAGGATAATAGCAGATCTGTCGTTGCAAGTAAAATTGCTTTGTTTGAAGTCGATGACTGACTGGAAGAAGAGGGGGAGGGGGTTCGTCGACTCCTCCTACCACTTTCCGAAATTAAAATATCGTGTGAGGTATTATTTTAAAAGGGCTTTTTGTAAGGATTGAAACATTAACGACAAGTTATATTGCACTAAAAAGTGAAAAATAAAAACGTTTTTTACTAAAGAGATGGATTATGTTAAATGGATTGTTTATGGATTTTATTAAAGGCGGTTAGCCTTTAATAAAATCCATATGTTATAATTGCGATACAGTTAGGAGTTGCTACTGCCTGTTACACAACTAAACCAACTGATTTTGATTAAATTTGGCAGGAACGGGTTAGTTTGTTGAACCCCAAGAAAGGACATAGGCTACTTATTATTCCGCGATGTCGTCTTTGCCGCGATAACCGATTTCACGGAGAAAGTCGCGGGCTAAAGCTAGTTCATTACAAAGTTAAGCGGCGATTTCGTGAGAAGAAAATTTTAATAAATAGAAGTTACAAAAACAATTGGAAAAAAAAAGAAAACTTAAGATAACATTCGCAAGATATTTATAGTCTTTTAAAAGTTAGAAGAGATTTTGATTTCTTTGTTACTTTCGGTAATCTGTACTAATATTATAAATGCGAAAGTAACTCTTACTGTATGTCTGTCTATCTGTTACGCCTTCACGACAAAACCATTGAACCCATTTTGATGAAACTTGGTACAAGTTAAGTTTGAACCCATACAAAGGACATGTCTACTTTTTATTCGCGTAAATGTCAATTATCGCAGACGCAGACGAAGTCGTCGGCAAAAGCTAATTGATTTTAAATCTGTGCTCCCTCATATACCACAGTCTTTCTTCCTGTTTAGTTACGCGCTTTTGAACATGTTTTTTTTTGTAATTTCCAACGCTAGGGTAAGCGCCGAGAGTTGAAAATCCGATACTGTACTTTTATTTAGGCCGCGCTTTGTGAAAACATACTTAAGGCTTCTTCTTAAGTAAGACTTATTAATACTGGCAGGCCAATCATTTTGTATTGCGGAGATTGATTCGCATCTTATTTTACTTACTACGACTTGATATAACATCGTATTTGACATTGGAGCTTTTTTTTACAACGCATTGCATAGGCCTTGGGTTGAAGACAGCGAGACCCTAGAATAAATAGTAAAAAAGTAAAGGGCTGTGATAGAGAAAGAAGATAGGTACCTACTATTAGGGATTAACATCGGGTGGCTTCCTCTAAAACTGGAGGGATGAGGCTCGGAAACGTGTAGGATGGAAGGAGGGTAGGGAGGCCTTTGCCCAGGAGAAGGACACAACAGGCTAGCAAATGAAATCTGGCAAGGGAGATGATACAATCTGCCTAGCCTTTTACCAGCTATGTTGGGGACGGCTTCCAGTTTAACAGGATGCATCTGAATATCAATATTTTACATGGAGCGAATGCCTATCTGACCTCCATAATCCAGTAACTGGGTAATACGATACCTCTTGGCCTACCAAGGGGTATCGGTTTACCTAGTTACTGGGTTATAACCAGCTCTTGTTGGTTGTCAGACTTTCGGGCTTCTGACCTGACCTGTAACGACTGTCAAAGATGTGATGTTGTATGACAGCCGGGACCGATGGCTTAACGTGCTTTCCGAGGCACAGCGTGTGTAAAGATGGTCACCCATCCACGGAACAACGAGTGAAAGCGTAGCTCGATCGATCGATTCGTGTGGCTATTATTCCTTAGCTACGACTACGAGTTCCTCCACTGTATCGAACGAAAAATGTATGTAACAAAAATTATCAAATGTGCTTAACCTGCTGTGATTGGTTGGCTGAATTTACAACAACTTGACAATTTGTCACATTAATTATGCGTTGATTTTCGTTCGTGTAACCGGGGGTTAGTCGCCTCCTACCTCCTACTACTTATGTTTTGTATTCGTTCTTTAGGTGGAACCGAACATTTTGAAGATGGATGGAGTGGCACGAAGACGTCTGTCAGTGACTGGTCCGTCGCCTTCTATTCAGGCATCTTCTCATATTCTGGCTGGTAAGTACCACACTTAATAAAAACTAGCTTTTGAAAATAACTTCGTCAGCGGAAAAATTAAAACAAACTGTTACGTCTTCATAATATTAGCAAGTATAGATAATTAGAAGATGTTTAACTCCTAATTGGGTAGTTAGCACCACCAATCAATTGAGGTGCTTTTAATGAGCTGTCAAAACGCGATTCCACAATAGAATTTGTATTGCAAAAGATAACGGTGACGATTCAATTAACTAACTATTTATTAATTTGAAAGCAATTAGAAATTTAAATTCTACAGCTAAATGAAAATTAATAAGGATTTCAGTGCTAAAATAAAGTGTTTCTTTAGAAAGTTATGTCTTGGAATTATTGGTTAATGGTAAAAGGTGGGGAGGGGGTAGGGGTGGTTGGGAAAAGGCTAGGCAGATGATGATGGTGTCAACTACCCAATTTAACTCTAATATAGTTAATAATAGTTTTTTCAAATATTGTTTTTTTTTCTGTACAATATAGTCGCTTGTATAAAAGATTATCGCTTAAGAACGTCTCAACCGAATTGCCTGATTCTTTTGTAGTGTTTGCGATTATCCGGAGCAGGTTTTTATGAAAAAAAAATCTTTTTAGAACATCCATTGTGAATGGCGACTGTTTGAATGGTATTTTTGTATAAAGGTCAAAGTTCCAATCTTTTTATACGTTTTTAAGTAAACGAGTCAAATGTTTATTACTAAAATTTAAAAAACCCCCCAATGGGCCCTGTTCTATTACGTGCACTCATAAGCATAATGTTTAGCGTGCGTTACGTTGTTCATTAGTAATTAACAAACAGTTTTTAAACACCAAATAAAAAACGTTTTTAGGCAATAATTATGGCTTAAACTTATTTAGTTTGATGGACACGCGTAGTTAATAGCTATGTGATGAATTCTACACCCCGTGTATCAGAACAGGGAGTACTAACCGCTCACAATAAGGTACTTACGAGAAAATCATAATGAATGTTATAAATGACTGCCTCGTTGGTCTAGTGGTCGCAAGCGCGACTGCTGTGCATGAGGTCTTGGGTTCGATTCCCAGGTCGGGCAAAGTGTTATTGGGTTTTTCCATCAGGAATTTCTCAGTAGCAGCTTCGGAGTCTGGATTTGTGCCCGGCTGATGGCAATAGGCTCGCCCCCTATTACATGGGACTAAAAACATAACTGGCGAAATGTGGGTGTACTAATGAGTACACCTCTGCCTAACCCTTCGGGGATTACAGGCGTGATGTTATGTGAATGTTATAAATCTTCATTAATGTGAATGAATGTTATAAATCTATATAAAACAAAGTCGGGTTTGTTCGAACACTTATAATTCTAGAACGACGACCGATTTTCATGGTTTTTTCTTGGTTGTATTTGTCTCGGTCCCGAATAGCAGAATAACTATTAAAAACATTGGAAAATTTACGGAATAAAAATGCGGTACTAAGTTCGCTGGATCAGTCAGTACCTATAAATATAAATAGAACGACGTAAGGAAAACTACTGTCATACATATAATCAATCTTTACGACGACATGGTACAAATCAGAAAACTGATTCCACTAATTAAAAAGAAACGGTCAAAATCAGTCGCTATCTCATGTCAGCGACGTAGACAAACAATGGTGCCGATTCTCTCGGTCACAAACTAAACTAAAATTACTACTATTTCCATCTTTTTCTGTCCAATAAAACAAGAAAGAGACTAAAGTAAATAAGAGCTGTCAAATTTAGTCAATCTGACACATCCATACAAATAAAGTTGACATCTTAAAACGTATGGAATAAAAATACGAAAAAATTCAAGGCAAAACTAATTTGACATCGCTAACTTAGTTCTTTTGTCTGAAAATGTACCTAGGTAAATTAGAGACTATTTTGACAGTTAGTTTAAATTACGATTGTTCTTAAAACTTAGTTGAATTGTCTCTTAGTTGCTGGTGTCGGCTTTGTTTACGATTACAATAATAGAGTACTAGTGAACTAAACCCTTATGGAAAACAGCTGTTTCAGGCAGATAATCAATACTTACAAGTACTTACAACACGATCAAAATGTATGGAACAAAAGATTTTCTTTTCATATTTCAAGCCTGTAGAAGCTTTTCATATCTAAGTATATAAAAGCGAAAGGTTACTCACTCACTCTTTCACTCATCACGAAATAACGAAATCAGCTTGACGTATAAAGATAAAATTTAGAAGGGAGGTAGCTAAAAAGCATACGTCAAATTCACCCCCTAAAGGTGGTCTCTAAAAGCTAGTTCAATACGTTCGCTTCCTGATAGATTGTCAATGAATAAGGGTTCTTTCAATTATGTGTTGGAATGTTGCGCCGCTGCAATAGTGCGGGTATCGGACTACATACGGACGGTTCCCTTTCTCATATAATTGACACGTGCACAGCGTGCACTGCTCTCTAGCTAAGGAAAAAGATATATAATACAGATGAAGAGTTTTTTATTGTTTGTTTGAACGCGTTAATCTCTAAAAGCAGTCTCTACCAGTCGGATTGGAATCTTTTTGTATAAGATAGCCAGCTTCATGAGGAATAACATAGGCTATCAGCATCACACTGCGACTCACAGGAGCGGAGTAGTAACCAAAGATGTTACTTAGCGTGGGTGAAAAACCACGCGAACGAAATCACAGGCAAAATTACCATAAGAACATTACTTTTTTGTTCTACGAATGGTCAGTTAATCAATTCACACCACGGACAATGTTTCAAATAAGGAAAACCATAAATGGCAATGTTCATTGACTTTGGAAAATAACTAAATAAATACCTATGTGGTTATGGTTCTAGGTAACGAATATTATAATTATGAATTGCATCAACCACAAAGAATTTTAGCAGAGGAATCAAGTGTTTTTGTGAATGTTTCCTAATCATAGAACCTTTAAGGTGGGTTGTTCGCTTAATGTGCGTTTATATTAAGCTCATTACAGCTAAAACAAATACTTTTTATTTTAAACTTTTATCAATAATAGACTTAATTGTTGATGAAAAAATGCCAGCTGGACTTACCAGACCGGGGTTTCACCTGAGGTCCGAACCCGGGTTTTGAACACGGGGTCCGAAACCGGGATCTGAATTCGGGGTCCGAACTAACTTCGAACTCGGGGTCCGGACTCGAGGCCTAGACTCGGCGTCCAAACCTGGGGTCCGAACTCCGGATTCGAACTCGTGTCCTACTTCGGGATCCAAACCATGTCAAACATTTCGTTTTTCATCTTTCAGGAGCTACCTGAACTTCATGACAGAAGAACTAAAAAATCCGTTTGTGAACCTGCCGCGCGCGATCTACGTGTCCCTGCCGATGGTGACTAGCATCTATCTGCTAGCTAACGTGTCTTACCTGGCGGTGCTTGGGCCTATGGGAGTGCTGGCTACAGAGGCTATAGCTGTGGTGAGTATTAACACAACCTTTTGGCTCAACAGAATATTTTGTCTTTTAATTTGTTGTTCGTTACATTTTTAGATTTAGCAGCCATCTTTAAGCTGTTACTATATCAATTTCACAAATAACAAATCCTTAATCTGTCGTTGACTGCTTTCACAAAACGCGACTGCTGAGCATGAAGTCCTGGGTTCAATTCCCGGGTCGGGCAGTGTTATTGGGTTTTTCCATCAAGAATTTCTCAGAAGCGGCTTCGGCATCTGGATTTGTGGCCAGTTCATGGCAATAGGCCTTCAGGGATTGAAATTTAATGTTATGTTATCTAATTATATCGTTTTATGACAACATTTCCTTGTTTTAATAGTTTGAAATTGTACTTAGGATTTTGCGATACACTGCTTGGGTTTCCTACGTTGGGCGATGCCTACTCTTGTGGCAATCGCCATCTTCGGTGGCCTGTCGGTACACATCATGGCGTCATCCCGCATGTGCTTCGCCGGCGCTCGCAATGGTCACATGCCCGAACTGTTGGCGCATATCAACGTTAAGTGCATGTCGCCGATGCCTTCGCTTTTGTTTTTGGTAAGTTGGGAACTTTTTCTCATAATAGAAATTCCTCCACATGCGCCACGCATGCGCGAATACAAGGTGACAATTTATTTTTAAAATAAGATGGGTTAGCTCTTCACTCTAGTCTAGATAAGAGATGAGAGCGACAAGGTCTACGATGAAGTGAGCTTACCCAGAAGAAGCCTGTATTCTAACTTTGAAGAGATTACGGCCAGACGCGTTTGGAAATACAGTCGCAGGTAGAGTTCCATTTCTTGGCTGCCTCTGACAGAAGTAATACTCAACACGCGCCGACAAAACTGATATAAATTTCTCGATAAACCCTAGCATAGATCAGTAGTTTTCTTGAATTTCAGCATAAATGACTCTTCAACGACGAAATTTTTATGTCATTTACTCGACTTCGTTTTTGAAAACGACAAAAGTAGACAAATAATATATGATAATATACGTAATTTTTATTGGTGAGTGAAATTACAAAAATGCACTGACGTATGACTTCGATTTTCATTTAGATCAAAATTGTAGTAATACATTTTAATTGTTTTGTTTATTTATGGAGTCGTATAAAGACAAGAAAACACAATTATCCAATATAAATCGTCAGCGTTAGCACGATCGAATGCGCATATAAACTCGCACTAGGCACTCTTATCGTGTTTTGCCTTGCATAAATTATAAACACCAAAATTAACAATGTTATTATGAAATGGTTCCAACTCCTGAATACCTATATAAATGTTTTCAACTACACAAGTACTAAATCAATATTTGTGTACCTGAATCTTACAAAAGCAAAAGGTCACTCACTGATTAAACATGAAGTTGTAATTTGGCAGCCCAATTGTATAAACTACCTACATGCCAATTTGCTAGACGTCAGCTAAGAATTTTTCAACAGGCCGAATGAAGGGGTCTTTGATTCCCACACGGACAAAGAAGCACAGTAGTGGACACTGTGTACGCCCGTACACTGTGTCCACTATTGTGTCTCAAAAAATATAATAACGACTGCTTTTGCTTTGTCCTGTCCTTTTCCGTTTTTATAATCCGTATTGCCATTGTCACTCGCGTAGTAAGACGACACTAAAATACGTAATTATGTTAAATTTGATCAAGCTGTTTAAACTTTAAACCGTGCTATACAAACAGACATACATACACTCGAAAATCATGGGTAATACTTTCCGGGCAGTTGGGTATATGAATGATAACATTATATACAAGAATATAATGTGATGTACATTAGGTGTTAACGATATTCAACCTTTCTATAAAAATTCGGTGATGTGATACAAATCGTTTGAAAGTATTTACAAGATTTTTTTTTTGTTTCGGGAGCCGTCTCACAACGCGTGTGTGCGTACTGAGACGGCTCCCGAAACAAAAACAAATCAGTGATTTGTTGCTGGACTAGCTGCGTCATTATTATTTGTTTGGCGCTGGCATACTCTATGAAAATGACACGTGCGTTTTGTCTTGCGCGGTCTTGCTAGTTATGATTAGTTGACCAACAAATCTGCTGGCCTGCTACTGAAGACGAATACTAAACTTACAACTAAATTGAAGCTCATTCATATGGATATGACTACACACATTGAAATTGTAATATGGAGGGGCGCGTCATGTTATAGTAGTTTATCTCTACCCCCGTGCCTCAGAAAGCGCGTTAAGCCGTTAAGGTGCTCCCTCACCGGGAGCATTCACGTGTATTGTAACATTATAGATTCAACTTTGAGCATTACATTACAATAATACCTCCCTGACTAACGTGCATTTGCGTGTAATGTAACATATAGATTCGACTTTGAGCATTACATTGGAAGTGGAGTGCATTGATGTTACAAGTTGTATCATTTACACATTGTATCATTTCAAGGTGCGCATTGTAATGCTCGGTTCTCCTCCTTCACTGATGTAATGCTCAAATCTGTAACGTTACATTACACGCGAATGCTCCCGGTGAGGGAGCACCTTTAGTCCTGCGCCTGATCTCTACCAGGTTGTGTCCCATCGGTCTATAAGAGTGAGGAAAAAGAGAGTGCACCGGTGTTTGCGCACACACTTGTGCACTATAATATCTCCTGCGTACTCGGCTAGTCTTTAATGAGATCGGCCACCGCGACTGAAATCGGTCCAATGAATATTAGTATTAACAATAAACAGTTTTTAACAGTTTATAATTGTGTGTAGATGCTGATTTCGATTGTGATGCTGATTCCTGATAACCTGACGACATTGATCACGTACTGCACGGTGGTGGAGTCCTTCTTCACCACCCTCAGTTGCAGCGCGGTGCTGTGGCTTCGCTATAAGAGACCTGATCTGCCTAGACCTATCAAGGTGAGAAGCTACCGTAATATATGGTGAATAGAGAAGCAGGGGTGAATCGGGACTAAAGTTAAAAAAAGAGATTTTAATGTCGAAATAATATAGTTGGTTCTCAAAAAGGACGGTATTGTTTTTACTGATTTATAATTTACAAATGTGTGTCCTTGTTGGTGACAAACTGTATTAGAGCGCCTTCACACTAGCTAGTAGTTACACTAGTTTGTCCAGCGTGAGCGTTGTCGTTGCGGTTGGTGCAAGGTTAAATGAATATGCTGTGTTAGCGCCGCAGGTCTGTGCGCGACGTATGCGCCGCGTTACTGCGGAGTCATTTACAATTGTGTGCCGTCTGCGCCGCATTAGCGCAGCGTTCAATTGACTCGAGAGGAAATGCCGCAACAACGCGACGACGCCTGCGCCATGTAGTCGCGGCGTCTGCGCTGCGCATACGTTCATCCAACGCCTACGCTGGACAAACGTTAGTGTGAAGGCGCTCTAAGTTAAACGTTAAAATCCATTGACATCGTTGAAATCGATTGAAATCGTTGGTTTATTGATCTCAAAACGTGACTGCTGAGCAGTCTTTGGCTCGATTCCCAGGTCGGTCTAAGTGTTATCGGGTTTCCATCAGGAATTTCTCAGGATACATTCGTTCACTAAAAGTACATCAATTGACCAGTGGTGTCATCTACCGTAGACACTGAAAAATTTCTAGTGGAACACAAAAAAACAACATTAATTTTTCATACATATTGTGTGAGTAAATACATTGCCATAATGATTGCAATTTCCAGGTGCAACTTTGGATGCCGATAGTCTTCGTAACAGTAAGCGCGGTACTCCTAGTAGTGCCGATAGTGAGCGAGCCCGTCGCCGTGATAGCTGGAGCCCTGATGACCATCGCCGGAATACCAGTATACTTTGGGCTTATTCGGAATAAGCCCAAGTGCGTTGCTGAAGCTTCCAGTAAGTTAAGACACCTATTTATTATATTTAGCCTAAATTGAATAGGCCTTATTATAAAACACAGTCTTTGGTTAAATCAGGTTTAAACCATTTTTTTTTTAGGTGGTAAATATCATCAAATGACTCCTTCCGTCCTGGGTGGGGCGGAAGGGACTGTCAGACTTTTACTGACTAAAAAACCACCCTGTTCCTTCTGTTGCCCTTTACGTTCCGGGGTCACGGTATCCTGTTAAGACGTCCCGCAACAGGTTTAAACCATAGAGTCAGTTTGTGTATTACAAACTTTATCTTTATCGAAATTAAGTTCGAAATTCGTCTCGAACCATAGGTAAACCATCATTCACCTATAGTTCCGAAGCACAGGACAAAAATTCTCTCACGAGTTCTATAACCTTTGTAGAAACAAAGGACGCTGTTCTGTTCTGTCTCCTGATTGGTTGGAGGGAAGTGGACTTTATGTTTTTCTCCCTCTTCCGCTGTTCTTTTCTAATTAATTTCGTTGCGGGAGCCAAGACAGTCGAATCGTTTCTCAGGGTCTCTGGAGCTTCATTGCTTCGTCGCTTCTCTGATGGTCGCCA